>JAZAQC010000030.1:0-4905000 GCA_036289425.1 Rhopalosiphum nymphaeae
AATTGTTTACAAACGCCGTCTTGTCTGTCATAGAAATATTTAGAAGACATATTGCTACAGTTACCGCGGTCTTGCGACAAGAAGCATTTGTCTGTAAATTGTATTAAAAAACAATCGTTGTTTACGTTATTTTCCCATTTTTTTTATACTGAAAATATACCTTTTGAAAATTGAGGAGGTGCTAAGGTTGTAATGCGACCAGAATCGATACATTTATTTTCACAACTATATTGTGTTTCGAAATTATTTTCATTTCCACCACAACCACCATAGTAAAATTGCTTACAACGACCATCCAAAGAGTTAAAGTACCAACGATTTACGTAGTCATGACATTCACCAACAAGAGCAGGTAATTTACATGTATCAAGTTCTGAAATTTCAATGGATTTTTTAATTTTTAATCTTTCAAATTATTAAAAATACAATACATTTAACCATTATAATGGCTTACTTCTCTTAGATGGACATTTCTTTTCACAAGACTCTTGCGTCTCATAATTGTTAGCATTGGCACCACAACCAGTATAATAGAAAGGTTTACATGCGTTTTCGTTATTATCAAAATACCACCTTGGGATCTTCTTATCACAGTTTTTATCACCCCGAGCAACAGTCATCAAACATTCTTCTAAATAATTACCAAACCCACATGCATTTTATGTTAGTAGCAAATAATGTTTTAATAATTAAATAAGTGTTAATATAATTCTATATTCAATTTTAACAATTATGTTATTAAATTCAAAATTGTTAGAACAAACCAACATTGTTAAAACAAATCAACAGCAATACAGCGCAAAAGACTTCATAAGTTAAGAAAGACAGTACATCCCAAGTCCATTCGTAATTTACAGACTATATAGGTTTTTTGTACCTTTAATTAATAAATCTGAATAACAATTCGCTATACAATCTGATTGTGAATGAAACCTATTTTTGTTTCCTCCACAACCTCCATACTCGAATTTCCTACATTTCATTTTTTCATGGTTATAATACCAATAGACTTTAGTACCCTCACATGGACCAGAGTCCTTTGGTAGTTTGCAAACATCTTCGTCTAGTCCTTCTAGAAAACAAGTAGATGTATAACAATAAATCACGGAAAATTCTTCATTCATTTCTCATTATCTTCGTCAATTAATAGTCATTATTAAATGTCGTATTTATAGCATTATTGTCTAATTGATTAAGCTCATCTACTCTCATGCACTTTAAAATCAAATTATAAATGTCTACTACAAAATTGGATTAATAATTTAACTATTATTTAAAAATCTAAAATGAATTAAGCTTACCTTGAATTTTGAGTGGGTTTATACATTTATGAGTGCATGATTCTTTATTCAAGAAATTATTTTGATTTCCTTTACAGCCACCATAGTTAAATAATGAACAGGTACGTGTTGATTTGTCATAGTACCAACGTGAGTAGTTACCTTTACATGGTCCAGGTGTAAGTGGTTGTTCACAAGGATCTATTTAAAATTAAAAACATATAAATAAATAAACAGTTATATTATTGAGTTATTATTTGTTATACCCAAAGTATCAGGAACAACACAAAGGTGTTCACATTCTTCTCGTGATTGGAATTTATTATTATTACCAAGACATCCACCATAAACAAATTGTGCACATTGTTTTCGTTCTTGGTCGTAGTACCAAGTAGGGTAATAACCTTCACACGGACCCACGCTTTTTGGCAAGTAACATACATCTATATAAATAAATGTTTCCAATTGAGTATTGCAAAAAATAAATTTGTGAATGATTTATGTATTTATATACCTCGACCAGATGGCTCAACACATATATCTTTACATTCTTCTTGAGTTTTGAAACGATTATTATTTCCATTACATCCTCCATACCAAAATCTTGAACAGCCACCATACTCAGTATCAAAGAACCATTTAACAGTGAAATCTGAACAGCTACCTCGATCTTTGGGCTCTTTGCATCTATCTAAAAATTTTACGATAATTTTAATAATTTGAAATATTAGTCAATAACTTATTATTGTATAGTTACCTCCAGGTAGAATGGGCTTAGATTGACATCCTTCGAAATTTTCCCCTTTAGACTCGGTTATACCATCTAAACAACATCCATACTTAGATGCCTCACAACTACAATTTTTAGTCTCATCTAGAGCTGGTGTATTTTTATCACCACAACATCCGTATTGAGTGTATTCACAACCACACCCTAAGACAGAAAAACAAAAAAAAAAATTAAAATTATTATTCGAAAATTATTTTTCAGAATATTGTACCTTGCGAGTTTGGACCAAGCGCTTTAGTAATACCATCAGGACAGCAACCAAACTGGTATGTATGACACGCACAACCTTCGTACTGAGGCCCTGAAGCTGGTGTGAAATTGTCTGGACAACATTTATGTTCAGTGTATTGGCAACTACAGCCAGCATTATTTGGTCCTCTAGCAGTTGTAGTATTGTCTGGACAACATCCAAATGGCGTGTAAATACATCCACAACCTAACATAAAAATAATTTGTATACAATAACAGATTTTATATGCGAGTATGTAAAATAAATTAAACGTATTTATACATATAATTCAAGCAAAAAAAAAAAAATGATTTTATTCAAGTAATTTTTGAATATACCTTGTAGACTAGGTCCATTAGCTGGTACTATATTGTCTGGACAGCAGCCATATTGGGAACTTAGACAACAGCCTTCTTTATTTGGTCCATGTGCAGCAGTAATATTATCGTCACAACATCCAAATTGTTCTTTAGCACATGCAGATAAACATTCTAGAAATATTAATGTCAAATATTTGGTTACATTTTATTTGTCTAACCATTGAGTTATATAAATTTAATTATTTGTTATATTGAAGTTAAACAGCTATGAGTTTTATTTTAACAATTTAAAATTTTATAATATTGTATTAATAAATTACATTGATTATTACAATTTATAATATTTTTTTCTTCTAATTTAAACGGACAGAATTACCTGTGTCGTTTTCATTATATGTGCAATTATCGAAATCAACTCCTATACATCCTTCAAGGTTGAATCCAGAGGCTGATGATACACCATCAGGACAGCATCCAAATTCTGATAACTGACATGAGTCAGACGGTTGTTCTGAAGTAGATGTTACGTAAATGAAATCATCAGTCGTCACTGAAATTTATGTATTGGTAGTTTGAATATAATTTAAATAATTGTTAAATTGTTATAATTAATTTAATTTATTGTATTTATTTTATAATACAGTGGCAGACAACTTAAACCCAACAAAGGACCAAAATCAAAATTTAAACGTCCTGTAAGCTGGATAGTGTTTGAATAACCTCTTATTTTTAATTCGTTTTCTTATAAAAGATCTAAAATATAAATTTATAAACTTAAGATAAGCACCACTACTACGATAGTTGCTTCTAAGTATCAGTTACTTATACTACATAGTAACATTTTAAATTAAATTGGTGTTTGTGTGATACAAATATATTATAATTTCTAACTAAATACCGTTCACTATTATTTTTTATTATGAAAATACAGATATATTAATTTTAATCTTTTAAAGATATTGTATGAATTTATCCAATTCATATATAGTTTAAAATTATTCTAAATATTTGAAAATTTAACTTTTTGTAGAAGACAATAAAATATGTTATGGTAAAAAAGTCAGGTCTCTGTGATTAATTTTTTTGTATTAAAATTAAAGAAATTACCTAAATTGTTAATATAAATATATTTAGTTTTGTCTACACATAAATATGTACCTACATATGTATTTTCAGAATTTTTAAATCAAAGTGAAAATAATTTATAAGGAAAATTATAAAAAATGTTTAACCTTTTAAATTAAAAAGATTGTACCAAAATTTAAAGAAAAAAATTCAAAAATTTTAAATTCCTATAAATAGCATGAAATTAGTTTAAGTATTTTGAAATTATCAATGTGTAAAACTTATAATTTAATGAATAGCAGTATATTTAAAGTTTCCAAGATAAATATTTTAATGGTTTACATCAACATAATGTAAATATTTAATAGTTTAAGTAGAAATAAATATTTTACTTACTTTAAAAATTCATAAATAAATTAATGTAATTTAAAATTAATTTTTTGTAAATTTTTTTCGTAATTTATAAGTAGCAGTTTGTTACAAATATAAACACAATAACAATAAAAATAAAATTATTATTTTTTTATACGACATAAATTGTATTTTTATTTTGTTATTGATTAATCCTATTTTTTGTTCACATTTATGTCTATCACGTTTTATACATGAATTGTATGACCATCAATATTCAAACTTACAATTATCTTGGCAACCAGCCATATTTGGTCCTGTAGCTGCGGTGACATTATCTGCACAACAACCGTATGCCGTTTCCAAACACGAATCACATTCTCCTGATCCTTCAACGCAACTATAACATCCTTGGAAACTTGGTCCTGAAGCGGGAGAATTTCCATCTGGACAACAACCAAATCTGAAATTTAAATAAACAAATTAAAAATGATTAATTATTAATAACAATGAATGATAATTATTTTTAATGATATTAATACTAAAAATCATTAAACGTTTTAATATTACTGTGTATTCTTGCATCCGAGATCTGGTGTTAATGTTGTTGTCAATACAGGCGACTCAACAGGACACCCTTCAAAATCATTTCCAAGTGAAATACTAAAGCCATCTGAACAGCAGCCATACAAAGTAGCGTTGCACATTGAAGGAGGACATCCTTCGTTTTTAGGACCAGTTGCAGGAGTTACGCCATCCGAACAACAGTTATGTTCTGTATCTTTGCAGGTATGTACATCTGGACAACCTAAAATATTTATAATAAAAATGATTAATTGAAACTTTAAAGAAACAATTAGTTTAAAAATGTATTTAAATAGACATATTATTTTTTTAAATACCAGCACTAAATGGTCCTTTAGCAGGCGTTTTATCATCAAAACAGCATCCAAATTCTGATGTCTGGCAACCGACTAATTTCTTTTTTTTCTTACAAATTCGTTTGCCCTTCTTCGAAGCCTCAATTAATGGATTCTCCATCTTACGAGCTGCAATATAATAAAAACATTTAATTTTTTTCTTAGTTCTAAAAGCTATGAATTAAACATTATACTTTTTTTAGTTGAATTAGTCACTGCAGTGAATGTTGTCATAACTACAGATGTTTCGCTGGTATAGTCAGAAGTGCTAACTGACATCTCAGTTGATGATGCAATTGTTTCTAACGATGAAAGTGATGTAGATGGTTCAGAGCTCGATGATAAATTAATGGTTGATGAAATATCTGTAGTGGACATTACATCTGTACTTGATTCAGTTGTTGAATCAGACATTGATACAACAGTGCTTTCTGTATCAGTGGAAGACATTGACACAGTTGTCAACTCCATAGGAGTAGTTTTATCACTTTTTTCGGTACTAGAATCAGCCGTAGATGATGAAATATCTACCAAAGTTGATATATTTCCATTACTCGTCATTGTTTCAGTTTGAAGTGTTTCAGTCTGAGATGTAATTGTTGTTGGTTCTGGCGATGTGGACGGCGACGCTGAAGAAACTGATGTACTAATGTCAGTCGTCGAAGAAACATCAATAGTTGTTGGCGTGTCAACAGTTGTATAATCCGTTGTTGAAAAATCTGTGGTTGATATATCAGTAGTTGACATATCCGTTGTTGATATAATTGTAGAGGACTCGAATGTACTCGATAAGTCAAGACTAGGAACATTAGTAGGTTGAGCATTGGAAAATTTTATTTGAGAATCTAAGATAGCTTGTCTCTTTTTCCGTTTGATTGGGGATGTAGTAGTAGTAGTGGAGTTTATTTTTTTTTGTGTAGATTTTACTTTTATTTCCGAAGGTGTAATAGTGCTTCCCTTTTCAGTAGTCATAGAATCTGTAGTAAATATATCAGATTCTTCGGAATTTGTTGTATTATTCAAATCTGCACTAATCATATTATCATCAGGTGATTGTGTGTAAGGCGATGTTGTAGCCTATAATAAAATAAATAGTTATAAAGTACAAAGATAATATTTGAAAAAATATCAATGAACATTTTTTTCCTTCGAAAATAATACAGTTCATACTCATAATAGCATAATAGAAAAAAAATTTACTTCATAATCTGGTTCACTTGCAAATGGAGTAACAGTAATCATTTCATCCTCACATTCCTCTTCTTCGAGCGTATCTTCTTCCGTAATTGGTTTCTTAGACTCCACAGGCATAATTTGATCTATTCAAAAACAACAAAAAAGAATACTTTTTTATCAGAGATATCAATAAACGGGTTAGCAAATTTAAGAAAATAAAATTAATTTTTACCTTCACCGCAAGGCTGTTTATTACACTCGTCGCTAGAGTATAAAAGTGTTTCGGGTTTACACTGACTAGCATCCACAGTAGAGTTTCCAACCATACAAAATACCTTTCTACTTTTTTCTCCAGAACCACAAGGTTTTGAACACTATGTATTAAATTATTTTATAAGTTAATTATACAAATAATTAAATAAAATCATTAGTTAATCAATGTTTAAACAAACCGCTGTCCAAGGGCCTGAAAACCATTCTCCTTTGCATGTTTCTTTACCAGTACAGTTTTTAGTATCTTCGTACTTTTTGCTTGGATCGCATTTTACACTATCGACTTTTTTAATCGATTCACCGACTAAAGATCCACAAAACACTTTTCTGATTTGTTTTCCAGTACTGCATTTTGATGAACACTAGACATATTTCCACATCATATTATAATAAAGATATATCGTATCAAATATAATAATAATAATATAATAGGTATTGTAATGTACCTCACTCCATTGAGTGGCATACCACTGATACTCGCATGCATCTGATGGTGTACAATTTCGTACAGTCTCTGGGTATTTTGATTTCTTACAAAATTGGCTGTCATATAATTTTCCTTTAGAATTTGCACAAATCACTTGTCTAGTTTCGAAATCCAAATTACAATCACCGCACTAAATTTAAATAATTAAATAATTAAATATCATTGATAAATATGAATTATAAATTGTTCTCTTACTCCTGACCACGCAGACGTCACCCAATCGACGCCCTCACATGGACGCAAATGACATGCTTTTTCTGTGTCTGGCTTTTTAGTCTCACATTCGTCATCATTTAAAACAATAATTTTTTTATCAACTTTTCTGTAGCAACTAACTTTTCTAGTTTGTTTACCAGCTCCACACAGTTGATTACACTGTTCATAAAAAAAATTATATCGTCTAATAATATATATTTAAACCAAATTTATTAATTAATATACTAAAAGTTAAAACGAATCTTTTTAATTTAGAATATTGAATAATTATCATTGTATTTCAATTACATATTAGAGGAAACAATTAATTATATTTTATATTTAAAAATAACAAGTAATATATATCAAACTGTATAGTGTATACCTACAAGTTATAATAATTATATTATAATATACAACACAATTTACCAATATATGTTGATTAGGAAGTAAATAAATGTTATTATTTATTTTTGAAATATTGAACTTCCTAAAGTTATTAGTCTTAAAATCAAATATTATTCAAAATTAACAAAAAGAAGGTTTTGGTTTTCCAATGGTAACATTTTATTTAAGTGGTATCAACATTTTCTACTGTTGAGCTCCCATTAGAAGACAAATAGGTAACGAAATGTATGAAAATTATGTTATAAAAAATATTAAGATAACTTAAACTGGTCAAAAATGTTTTTTCCAAAATTAATAAAAAATCCCCTGTACTAACGTACAATATTTATCATATTATAACTGTATAATAATATAATTTCAATTTTCTTCAATGATATATTATTATAATATTATGTTAAATAAAAATCATAAGAATACAATATTCCAAAAATATGCTCTGTAAATAATATAACTATTTAATATTGTTTTAAATAAATCCTTTGCTTACAGGTTTCCAAGGATCAGTGTGCCATAATGGGCATTCTAGCCCTATATTGCATGGTTGTACAGTGGCTGGCTTTGCTCCGTCATACTGGTTACAGTAGTTACTATCTACGGGAACATCAATACCATTGATTCGTCGCACACATCCAATCTAAAATCATAATTGATATCTATAGTGTACTTAAAATATGAGTATAGAATCTATACTATAAATTAATTGTAAAACAATTTATAGTGTTTTTAAATCACTTTGTGATGGCATTGAAGTTTGGCTCTAAAGGAAAATATTTGTTTAAACATAGTATGATTTTTTATTTTAATTTTTGAATCAGTTAGTTATTCAAATTAGTTTAAGTACTTATTCACTGAATACATTGTGAAAAAATCAGCTATCAAACTATTTAACTATTTTGTAAATTGAAGTCAGTAATAATTATAATAATAACAAAAAAAAAAATGATTATTATTTGCCAACATATATAATATATATGATTATTTTAAATATTTTACTTCTCTAGTCTGTGTTCCATTTGTTCCACATTTGTGTGTACATAATGTCCAATTAGCTGGTGCCCATTTAGGTGGACAAGGTTCCATCGAACACGATTGTGATTTTAATGGTTCCAAACCTGGATCACAAAGTTCTGCAGGTACAGGCATGGAGTCATTTTTTTGAGCACACCAAACGTCTCGAGTTCTTGTACCTTTAAGACAAAAATGTTAATAAAATATAAAGTATTTATATGGATGATGCAGCTTATTATACTTCTACTTGCATATAAATCAATTATAAATTTAATAACAATATCAACAATTTATATGTATACAGTATATTCGTAATTTATTTTATACTTAGGTGATTATAATAATACACTAATAAACTGTTATAATATTATCATGAAATGGTTATTTTCAATTTCAACTATAGTTAGAATAGAAACTATTGTATATATAATTTACTAAATACAAAAAAAAAAAAAAAATTCAGTTCTTATATTTTTTTTGTTCAATAATAAAATATTGAATGACAAACATTTAATCAAAATTAAAAATATTAAAAATGCTAATAAAATAAATCTGAAACAGAATACCTAATACTCATTTTCAAAAGTATAGTACCTATACAGATCACAAAATCGATTGAAATCAATTTAAAATCACCTTTAACATTTAAGTATCAATAATATATGTTTTTAAAATAACAATAAAAAAAAACTTATTTCTACTTTTTCTATCCGAAAACTTAATTGTGATTTATAAATAAAATAAATAAATTCGTTGAATATAGGTTCTTATCATATTCTAAAAAATTAAAACTTAAATGAGTTAAACAGAAACTACGTTAAATGATAATTGTTCTAAATTTATATCTATGACAAAAATTTGTAGAATTTTGAAAATAAATCATCGCCTTCTGTTATATATGCGTGATAAAACATGTCAAGCGAAATTCACAAATATGATGATATATAGCTTTTATAATATTATAATATTTATCTAATATGCAACTTAATTAAAATAACTACATATAATTAAAACCTGTTAGGTAAAAAATAAATTATGGCTATTATTACCTCCACCACAAGTTGTGTTGCATTCAGTGAACTCATTATACATCCAATTGTATCCTCTGGATAATGTTAGTTTTGCGGCACTAGTTGGAATACTATACTCGTACTCAATTCCGGGGTTAACTTCTTGATACAGTAACTAAATGTAATACAAATATCGTTAAAAACGTTTTTAATTATTAATAAACTAGGTAATAAGTATAGAGTTTTGATTAAACAAATGGTTTTATTTTTATCAAGTAAAAAGTTAATTAAAACTAATTGGTGTCGAGTTTGCGCCCATACTGGCTTAAAGGTTTACTGTAAATCATTATTCATCACATAGTTAGTAGGTAAACATAAAAGAAAAATTATATTTACTACTTAATTAGTAGAAACTAGATCCATAAATCATTAATATAGAGAATTATAAATTTTAACGTAATATAAAATTTAATTAACAATTAAAATATTTGAACGAACATAAGAACCATTTATAATTATTTTGATTTATTATTATAACTTTTAGCTAGTAAATATAAAATTAAAAAATAAATATAAATTTGACTTACAACTATATAAATGGCTTCTGAAATTGGTCCTAAAGCTGTAATTATTTCGGGTGTGTAAAGTGCTCGCTTTTTTCTCTCGTAATGGAAAACGGAATTGCAGATTTTTAGGCTTCTAGGATAATCTATCTTCCAATTACCGTTTAGGTAATAGTGTCCAGAAACGTTTCTAATTGCTTTAAATATTATGTTTATGTAATAAAATATTAAGTAAAGAAAAGCGCAAATGTTTTAAAACTATAAGTTACCTAAATAATTATTGGACGGCTGAATTTCCCTTACTCTTATGTTAGTAGCACCTGCTGGAATCAGAAGTATATCCGTATACCCTATAAATTAAAAATTGTAAATTATTTAAAACAATAATATAATGGACCCAAATAATACAATGTTATCACTAGTTATTGTATAAATCTGTATAGTGTACTATAAAAACCGCTTTAAAATTTATTTGTACAACACTGCTATTATAAATGGTAAATTTTATCAACATTTTTAAACATTTTAATGAGGTTTTTAATAAATTAAGCATATTTTTTATATAGTTACGTACCGTATTGTAAATCGTTCATGTCCAAAATACCTTGAACGGTATTGCAGTTTGAACCATCTCCTCCACAGTTACGGCAACGATCTTCTCTCACCGGTGAACCCAATAGATTATCACATCCTACTGACTGAAATTTATATTTATATAATCCAAAAACGTATTTATTTTTATTAATATTATGATAGGTAATTAAACACGGGACCATTTAAAAATTCATATAGATTTAGGTATGTAAGCGTAATGCACGTAGATGACTAAAGCATTGGTATAGTTGATATAACTGAAACTTTGTGGTTGAAATATTAAAATGCATACAATATGGCGTAATTTGATTAAAGATAATGTCTAATAATCAAAATATAAATCACAGGTATACGGTGTCTGGTTAAAGTCATGGCATCTCCAAAAATCGATTAAAAATACTTAATAACTAATAAGCAATATAAACCATGATAGTGTAAAAACTGACTGGAACATCAATTTAAAATTTAATTTATAGGGTGATAATAATATGAATAAATTCTCAAATATCGTTCTTCACGAAAAGGAAGTACAAATACCTCAAAACTTACTTATTGTATAAAAATATATTTTTATAGTAAGTACAGAAAATAAACAATACCCTTAACAAACAATTATAATTTGAATTACACCGGAATAAGCATATAGGTACTAGATAAATAAAATAGTCTGGGACGAGAATGATTTTTTTTTTAAACTTAAACAAACAATAATGACTTTTATTATTATACAATGTCATTACCAAACATTTTCCATCGACGCAAACGTCTAATTTTTCTTCATCACACGGTGTACCATCGATTACTTTATTTCTATGCCTGTAATAAAATCGTTCCCCTTTCGGCATACAATTCAGTTCACATTTGTTTGGAGCTTTGGTGTAGGGTACCCATCTGTGTAAATAATTTATATTTTATGACGTATGACAATACAAAGTTTTTTTGTTTGTTGTTGTTGTTTCCACTTACTCGTATGTCAATCCTTCAAATGGTACACGGTTGAATGCACCACATTGTTCCTGTCGGAAATCCAGACTTTTTCCAGGACATTCCTGTAAAAAATCGTGGATATTCAATTCGTTTATTTTACAATGTTCATTATCATGATGCGTTAATTGAGAATGAATTTTGATAAATTATTATGGTATAGATCGATATTCTGTACTTAATCGATTTTGTTCATATTACAAGTAATATGCATCCGATAAATTTATTCAAGTGCGGGCTTGATTATATTATGTATATATATATATATATATATTATTTTGTTATTAAGAATATGAGATGCATACTACTGTATTATACTAAACTGATTTAGTAATTTAAAATATACAGCTATAACTTTTAAGGATAATTTCTATGTTTGTAACAAGTGTATACTCACTTGAATGTTACAAGAATAATATCTTTTCGACGATCCTGTGCAATCTTCGGAACCGTCTTGTCTATAAACAAAAATACGTTTTGAGTAAATGGAGGTTCCTACCTAATATAATATTATTTATATTAGAAATTCATGAGTCGATTCGAGTTATGCGAAAGATTATTTAATGGACACTGGATACCGTTTATTGATATTTGCCAAATAAAATAGCAATAGGTACTAATTAAATAACAATATTTTTGACTAATGAATTTCTAAGAACCCTTTACCAACAAACAAATGTTTTAATAGAAGTTCACCTTGAAACTCTTGTGAACTGTATTAATAATAAAAAGTTTATTTTAAAGTCAAAACTTTAGCATATTGCATTAATTATTATTAACAATAGATAATCCAATCATAATACTTTTATTATTTTCAATAAAATTTACGATTTGTGTGTTAATTAGTGTATTGTCTATAGTCAGCTATACCTATATAAAATTTATTTATTTATTTTACATTAAAAAAATGTGATTACATTGTATGTTTATTATCTTAAATATGTTTGTATGGCGCAATTATTAAGATATCTTTAAATTAATATGAATAATAATTTAAACGAATAATATTATGTTGATGGCCATTGAGGTGTGGTCTATTATCATAATATCGTTGTCCATACTAAAAATATTACCCATTAGGTTATTTTTATTTTATTTGCTACATAATTGGATGGATGATCAACCATTTTTTTTCTTCTAAAAACGCCTGCTATTAAATATAGAAATTTCAGTTAAAAAAAAGTCTATGGCAGGAATAAAGGCGAACACACGTTTAAAATTTCTGAGTTAATTGTACTGGTTTTTTCATTTTTTGTAAATAATTTATTTAAGAAAATAAATAATAAACAATTTAATTGTAAACCAGTTAATAATGTGCAGGTAATAATCGAAAAATTTACTTAATCTATTTTACTCATGTACCAGCTAAATCGTTTTTTTAGAACATTATTTCATGCCAAATCTCTATTTCATACCACATATACATAACGATGATAGACTATTTAGATTTAAATTGGTATATGTATTCATTATGGAATCTAATTATAATTTTTCATCTGTACTATATATATCTAAAATCTTTTTATGAAATAATTTATAATAATTAATTCGACAAATATTTTTTAAATAATTTTTGTTTTTAATTTAATTTTTTTACTGTATATTAACTGTAATATTTGTTCATATATATATAAATTTAGTAATAAGTGAACGCAGTGATATTTATGAAAAATAGAACATGATTCATAAAATAAATATCTTTCCATTAGAGGAACTTTGTATATCTTATATATAAATATAATAATTAGTAGATATTTTGTAGACGTAATGAAATTCTCAAAATGTGTAAAAATGAATAATTCAAAAAAAATAATTTTTTTTATTTTATATTTTATTTCGGTTTAGTATATTATATTTAACGTAACCTATAAAAGTTTAAGGTTAATGAGTCGATTTACTGCACATTCTGAAATCAAATACTAGCTTACTAATATCAGTATACCTAAAATTATTACGAGTAGGATTTACATATCGATTATTATTGAGTTTTTACAGACCCACTCTATTATATACTGTAATAGTGATAATAAAAATAAAAATGTTTTATCCATTTCACTGTGTGGCGTTCATCAAACATAGCCGACATATTTCATTCTATGTACAATTATCATAATCATCTCATCTAAGGGCTGATACATTCGATAAAACCAAAAGCACGCGCGCAGAGTGATCATAAATAATATGTAAGTACGTTGGAATTCATACAGACATCAACATTATTTCAGTTCTATTATTTAGATAATAATAAACTTCGTACGATTTAGGTATATGTTTATAATAGGTACACGTGTCCGTGCCATAATACCTGGATGTCAGACATCTCCTGGTCTGAAACGCGACTCCTCCGCCACAACTACGGGAACATTGACTATCGTCGGACCACGGACTCCATTCACCACTCTCCGAGGTACTGCCGTCCAGATACACGTGATATTCTGGTACGAATCCCGAGCTGCTAAACGTATTGTTCCATTGTTGTCTTTTGTGTCGACCATGTCGGAGGTGATGCTATAAGAATTCAAACCATATATGATACAATTAATATTATCATATATATCTAATGGACAGCGATAAACATCGATCAGTTGAAATCCACGTTGCATTAAATGTAAACATTATTATAATACATAATGTAGTGTTTGAATCGAATGATCTGACATTTTAGCACAGTATATCAAACAAACCGTGTTATGCACGTGTTGTGTTTTGAATTAATATTTATTTGTTTTCAATGTTTTTCGCGTAAACAATATTATGTTTCTCATCAATGTTGTAATATAAATAAGAATATAATATAATGTTTACATTGACCAGACTTAGAAGAAATGTATATTTCACCAAGATTTTGTACAAATATAGTTTATAAATACAGGTGTATAATATATGCAGTTCAGATTGGTGTGTATTCCAATTCAAATTAATAATATTTAGAATGAAAAATAACACCCGATTATTTCAACAGACAAATTATTCTCATTATACAACACACGGTCACATTATATGAAATAGCTAACGTAACGTAGCCATATTTCTTTTTATAAAATTATTAGATTAAATCTTAATATATTTTTAAGTTGTTTAGGCTGTTCAGTTGTTGTGACAAGTGCTTACAAATAAATATACATAAAAAACTCATTCACTTTTTATAATCCTATTTTAGATTCTAAGTTAAGTAAGTTTTTTTTTATGATTATCATTAACATTTTAACATTAAATACCTATTAATAATATTAAAATACTTTATGCTCATTTTATATTTTTATATTTTCATGTGTAATGTGTTATGTTGTAAATTTAATAACTTTACTTTTAACTTGAAAAATATGCGTATGTATATATTATGATTCTTAACATAGCCTTTAGGCTTTAGGTATTTTAGATTGAAAATAATTTCTGTATTCTCATAAAAATTACTTCATTAATAATAATTAGTTTACACGTATTACGTTGACAAATTAATGAACCGAGATCAATAAATAAAATCGTAATAAACAAAATATTTGGTTTTATTAGTGCACCAACGTGATATCCTTTACCTATCACCTACTTATAATAGTTATGCGTATAACTTACATATTATATTATAATTTATGGGGCTTATACAAACCACGTATTAAAATAAAATCTTGTTTTTGTTTTCATTTTTTTTTTTACTCATCAAATCAGTCTTAATTGTATCATAACAAACCTGTTAATAATATCTAAAAAAAATAAAGACTCAAGAAAAAAGGTGTAGACACAAGTGGCGGTGACCGGACACGTATTGTAACGCCAGACATATATTATGAGATCGGGAGTTCGTTAAAGGTGATTAATGGAGTGTTAAAAATAACGCCACAACACCCTGTCACGGCTTGGGCGCTTCTCACGATTTCCTAATCATCATGATCGTGAAAAGAAAAAAAAATGATGCAAAATGAAGAAAATAACATCGAAACGCTGATGATTATGTATCGATTATAAAATAAGAGAATGTAGTGGATAATATTATAAAATAATATATTTCTTACACCAAACCCGTGTAGTATAAAGCATTGGAGTATAAAATCACGCGTCTCTATACACACGTAGGTACACACAAACGCTATTTGCATGATGTATATTTTTATGGTTTTGTATACTTACAATATAAAGAGTTTTTACAACCCCATTTTTTCATTTAATATCGAATTTATTTAAATTTTGATTTTTTACCATTTTCGAACACATTTTAAAATTTTTGAGATTTAAGTGCTAAAGTTCTGTAATTAATTGAAAATTCAAATGAGTAATTTTTTATTAATTAAAATGCTTATAATATTAATAATATATAAGCTCTTAAAAATTTTTAAAAAAAATATAAAATATATGTTATATTGAGTATTCATTATATACTTGGATCGTTTTCATAAATTATAAATATTATAATAAATTAATCAGAATCACTAGAATTTTCAAATCATTATAGCTATCATATCATCCAAAGCCATTATCGCTAACTCACTATCTTTAGAATACAAAGTTGACCAACTGAAATACTCAAACACTTCTTCATTAAACCGGAATAAGGGGGTGATCGTGTTTGGTGAATCACCCGGTATACATTTATACAATAATATATGGGTACATATTATATTATACGTGCACGGTGCCTGTTATGAATATATAAGATACTTATCTGGAAAGAACGACCGATTCGTATTTGCCGTGCGTGTAACTCGTCTTTAATATTATAATGGACCGTTTGTCTCGTATTACGTATTTTGTTAAACACCACCGAAACACCGAGAAAACGAGATACTCGATACGTTATCGCCTTAAATAATAATTATATTCAAGATTTTATACTAAAATGATTTATCATAATATTAGGACCCCGCGCGTTATGTTAAAACATAATATTTTCTTCCTTAAAATCTCTAATCTAATGGAGAGCCTCGAAACCATTAGTTGCATGACAAAAATATCAATCTTATAACGTTAAATGGTATTCTAAAAATGATAACGCACTTAGTTTACTGGATCGATTTCGACAATTAATTAAGAATATATACAAACTTACTATACGATATTATACGTCACTGGTGTATCACATTATTGTATATTTTTATAAATTTATTAACCTACCCAACCGGACGATCAGTTTACATTACATTTTATATTTTTCATAAGAAATATTTTATTGGATTTGTTAATATTTATTTTTGTATTTATTACCAACTACCTACTCGTATTACTATACTTATTTTTATTTAGGTATCTATTGAAATATTATGCGTTATTCGTATTTAATACCTGCTGATCCTGCATAGCATTACCCGTGACAGAATAATGTATATTGGAAGTCAATTGTTTTGTTTCTGTTACTAGCAATTACTACAACCCTATACAAATAAATAAATATTCGTTTTTCGTAAGTCAGCAAATCCCTGTGCGAGTCCCTCTTTTAAGTATAAAATTTAAAGAATTGGCTTCGAGCCCTTAAGGTGCACATCTATGGTTATAAGATAACCTATATACCAAATTTTAAAAACGAAAGACTTGGCTATGGATCGCTTACACACCACACACACATAAACAAACAACGCATTTTATTATTTATATACCATAAAAGCAAATACAAAAGTTGCTCATTATAATTATTAAGTGTTGTAAGTACCTATACTTACATTAACTAAATTATAGCATGTATCTTGTTTAAAATGTTAACATGTATTCACTATGGCATAATAATATAAAATACTATGATGGATACCCAGCAGTAGTTTTCAATCACAATACCGACCGTGAAACAGATTAAATAGTCAGATTTTCCACGCACCATGGCATCAAATAGCATTGTCACATGAACATTATATTTTATTATTATCATTTCCACAAACACATTATTCATACAGTTTTCATCTTTTCGAACCAAGGACACCCCTCGTGGAAGTGCATTGTAATTTTTCCTTTACTCGAGTGCGTTAAACTTTAAAAGAAACTCAAAATTCAATAAAATCAGTACAACAACCTATAAAAATAGGTACATTATTCTGTTATTTATAGTTCAAGTCACAAGTGTAATTTATTTTAGTATCGATTAATTTATACTTATACATATTAGCATTTTACATTCCACATAGTAGATGAATAATTTTAGTAAAAGTCGTTAAATAGGCAGTGAAAAGTGAACGATTGCATTTTCAGCGCATAATTTTACAATAATACCTATCTGTCTATATTCCATTATTATGTATTGTGTCTGTTAACGAACAAATCGAACGTAATATCATCTATGATTTATTGATTTACTATTTTGATCAGTTTAATTGCTAATTTTTAGTCACATTTAAAATACATTTTAATCAGAATTTGTCGAAGTTCAATTAATTGTTTATAAAAAATAATTTCTGAGAAAAATTGTCTTTTTTATAAAACTTAATTATTTATTATTAATAAATTATAATTATTATTTGTTAATATTTTAAAATATAGTATGGTACTCATAAACTTTATTCATATAAATTTATCGATTACGAACATTTGAATTGAGAATTATTTATTGAATGTAAGGGTGCGCGTATTAAATATATAATTACCACTAATCAGCGCAATGAAAAAAAAATCGATTTATATTTATAAATATTTTAGCTGCGGTTAAAAAGATGTAAATGTTCCATTGTTAACACATTACATTATAGTAAGTTAAAGGTACCAGTAATCTTACTTATTTATAGTATCTACATAGTTATACTTATCCAAAATTGAGTTGTTGTAAATGTGTGGACTTTGGATAATAAACATGATTTGTAATAACTATAATAAAGTTTGCCTAATATTACCCGTGGGTTTTCACTGACGATAAATTACAAATCTAAATTACTTAAAACACGTTTTTTACTACTAATTCTGTAAAATCATGCATGTAATCCTTTATTAGATATTATGAAATACAAAAATTTAAAAAACATATAACAACATTATTCTAAATAATACAGGACCAATTACTTTCATGTCTAACTATAGATAGCTAGATGTACAGTGTTGAAAAATACAACACGCATATGCACTATGCAGTTAGCATTATATACCTAATGTGTAGTTAGTAACCATTTATGTTAACACCCATAAGAAAAATTATCCATTTATTTCGTTCATCGTCAATACAAATTATATGTCTAAAACTAAGCAATTATTAATGTTATGGATATTATATGGTGAAAATCATTATATATAATTATGTACAAGAGAATTTCATGAAAATATATAATGTGAGGTGTAATGTATAATGTTTTAATTCTCGCTTATACAAAAATAAATATTTTGGTAGTAAAAAAAAGAGTTATATATTATGTCTAAATTAGGAGTACTCGGTAATTGGTTACTGAATTAATTTAGTTGTAAAATAAATTCAAATAACTTAAATTTTAAGAAGATATTCAAATTTCCACTGAAAGTACAGTTGTATATGGTAATATACTGTAATGCACCAACATTCTCAAAAAGTGTTTGGTTAGAATATGGTTATAGGTTAAATACCTATTTCATACAGGAGCGTATACGGTATTTACGTAAATCACTAGAATTCTATATCAATCTAACGTTTCATCGATTTGATGAAAATAATATTATAATCACGGACGATTGTCGACTTAAGAATTTAAAATGTCTATCTATTGTTTGTCTGTTTCTTTTTCAAACTACTGTCTTTGCACCACCTGCACACATAACTATATAGTATATACGTAACTACACTTAACATAAATAACTGCAACAGGATATCCAATATATAATATATATATATATTATGTGCAGTGTATAATATAAATGTTATAATAGTAGAAGTTTATTATTGTTTAACAATGGAATTTTAAAATCCTATTTCTCGTAGGATAGGTATTTATAACAACAATTAGAACAACGGGCACGTATTTCTGACCAAATAAAAAAATAAAAATCATAAAAATGTATATTTTTTTTAATCTACACCAGTAGTTATGGTTTACTATAATATAAAGAAACTTCATTGTGATCTTGTCGATTAAAATAATAGTATAAATAAAAAGAAATAATATATATATATAAAAATATATTAGTAAGTCGACGTTCACCATTGAGTCGATTAGTCTATACGAAAACGTTCAACGAAATATTTTCAAACTAGTACTTGAAAAAGATATTAAAATAATAATCCTTTAAAAATTACGTATTATCTTGAAAATCAATTAATGTTTTTGATTAATAACATAAATATTAATTATTCACGTAATACAAATAAAAAACAACTTTTAACAAAATTAATATATAGAAAATCTAGCGGCTAGACTCTTACCCGTCTAGGTAGGTTCATACCTATATATTGGTGGATTAGTATTTAATTCAATAATGCTATAATAATGTAGGTTTTTATACATTGTTGCTTGATTTATAGCTCATGCGGTAAACATAGCATTAAGTTGAAACTAACCACGAGATAAACACGGTCTTAAGTTGAAACTAACCATGTGCCCGATCAAGTCAAATGATATATCCATTATTGCTGCTACCACTAACCTGGTAGGCTTATAGGTATACACAATAATATGACTATATGAGTATAATATGGAGAAGCCCGCCGCCGTCCAGAAGATTTCCTGTTTAATCTTCACGGTTTTTTTTTTTTAAAATAATTATAATTTAATTCATAACAAAGCAAAGAGATATTTGTCATATTTTCGTGTCTATTGTGTCACATAACAAACTTGACTTTAAATCGCCATTAAGACGTGTTGATAAATAGCTTTCAGTGACCATTATGTTTCCGTTTTGCCGGACAAAAAGATGGGCATGTGTACATAAATCAAAAGGCCACACCACGTATGATTTATGACTATTAAAAATCTGTGTTAGAAAAAAAAAGTGGAATAATAATTTATTTGTGTATTTATTTTGAAATACAATTATTTTAATCACTCGACGAACAGGTGGCAAAAGGAATGAGGATAAGATCTTAAGATATTTTTTTTATTTCCTAGATTATTTTGGTTTCTTGAATATCTACACATCATAACGTTTAGTCCGTGGATTATTTATTTTTATTTAATAATGAATGTATAAGGGATTACGTTTTGAATAAAATAATATCAACGGATTTCATTGTGTATAGGTAACAGACAATAATATAATACTATGCAGTTAGGTATGGTGAACATTGAACACTATGTAAAACGAAACATGAGATATTTCTTGATTTTTATTTTTAAAGGGTAATTTATTATTGGTCATAAATAAAAATCCGTAAAAATAATATCAAGATTCAGAACCTATCAAGGCGTAATCATGTACCTTGCTTTTATTACAAAAAAAAAAAAATCTTTACCATAAAATGCAATGTATTAGTGCCAAAGAAGTCTCTACAGATACTAGGTAGTTAAGCTTGGTAAAAAATTGAAACAATTCAAAAATAAATTAAATAATATTAGGAATGTAAATCAAGTTTAATGATGGACAATAATGCACTTAATGAGTTCTATAGACCAAATATAGAATTTAAAGTGAAGTGGTAAAATATAATATATAAATTATGGGTCGATGACTTAATGCTTAATATGAGTTCAAGAATCGTTCAATTTTTTTATTACTCTGTTTTCATAGTTTTCATTTACTGATACTAGGTACTTAAGTTAGAAAACTGGTCTTGAGTACCAGATTTATTAGCGTACACTATAACATTTGATTAACGTAGTTGTAACCATTAAACTGCATTAAATAATAAATGTCTGTACACTATAGTGTAACGAACTAAAGAGACATTAGTGCTGACACATAACATATAATCAAAAAATTATTAATTGGCAGTTTAATAATTAAATACATCGAATCTTTGATCGATAATAATATTGGATAAATATTTTTATATTTCCATTATTGGACAACTATGCGTTAAGCCCTTTGTTTGTAGCAAGCAACATTAAATTATTATTATCGTGTAGTACCACTAGACACATGTTTCACTGCATAACACAAAAATAAAACAAAAACTACCCACGACAGTGCATTGGATATAACATATTAGGTTTTTACGCCGAACGGATATATTTTACGAAGTCGTCAGTCATCCGGAGTCATATATCATATCGTATTCGTTGACAACTGCAGTGTATACGTCTGGCGCACCCGGCTATCCGCCGATTGCATGGGCCCTTAGACATTTTTCAATATTTGGAGTCTACAGCCAAATGGGAAAATATATATTTAAATCACTTATGAGTCGTGACTCGGCCATTTCAAATTATTTATGAACTAATAACGAGGCTTGGTCTATTTAACGCATTTTGTATAGCATTCATATATATTTACGAATACGTTCTTATAATTCTGTGCACACAAGTCAAGTGTAAACAAGGGAGTACATATTACCAAACTTAAAATTTGAACAATCAAATTTAAGCCGTTTGTTAACCAATAGTATGTTATAGTTGGATTCTTTAACTCGTCTGTTTATTGAAGAAAACCGTTAAATTTCTAAAAAAAACCAAAAGAAATTATTGAATGGTTATAGATCTCCCGGAAATGAATTTAAAAAATACGTACTTTTTTAATAATAATTTATAATTTATTTAGTTAAAGTAATTCGTATCTAGATTTACAATAATTAATCGAGGTAAAAATGTAAACCGTTGTCGATAACATTGTTTTCAATAGCAAATGACATTTCAAAGTAATAAATTATATTTTATAACCAAAAATACAATTATTGTCTAATTGCGACATCGGCGTGCAGTCAATTGAGTGTATCGGCGGGGCCCAGCCGCGAGCCAAACCCACAGCGGTCGACATAATATTTGATCGTCTTTTCGTATGCGCGTTCCCGTCGGCGTTTGTCCCGGTGGAAGTGAGTAGTCGCCACTTACGCGGTGTTGTAATACGCACACGCCAAAATATAATATGTGCGCCTGTGTGTGTGTGTGTGTGTACAACGCAAGGTGCACGACGGGTAGCAGCGACCGGACTCTCGGACGCATCGCCGAATGCCGTTGTGCGTGTGTGTGCGTGTGTGTGTGTGTGTGTGTGCGCGCGCGTTGCACATTTTAATAAACGCGGCAGGCACCCGATTAGCGGCAAGGCTGTTTGATGTTCGCATTGCACACAATACACGTATACGCCGCGCACATGGCTAGCACGTGTATGGTTTTGACGAATGGGGTGGGGGGGGGGGGGGGTTGGACGGACAACAAGTGTAACGTTTACGTACAATGCGTCCCACGAAAAAAAAAAAAAAAAAAAATGAAAAAAAAAATCACGTTACACAACGCGCACGTTAAGACTGCGCGCAGCCGTAGGTATATATTACGAGACACGACTAAATAATATTAATTTTTTTTACGATACAGCGTAATATTATAAAGCGTTTGTTAACCGCGTAAATGTATTTTGTAGCGATAAAAAGCTCACCTGTCTGCTCGACGACGCGGAGATGTTAAACGATATAATCAATATCAACAGTGCCAGATACCTGGGAACAGATAAAAAAAAAAAAAAAAAAAAACGTTTTAACAACAATAATATAATATTATTCTAAATGATTTTTTTTATTTCATGTAGGTACGTAACTCGTGCCGGCTCGTTGCGCTGTATATTGTTTACTGCGTTTGTTTTTGTTTTGTTTCCAAACAATTCACAATATTCATAATGATTGACTATTATTTATCGAGTCATATAATCGAAAAATGATCGTATTACTATTTAAAACGTGCCCGGGTGATTTAAATTGAAAACCAATATTATAGGCAGGTACCTATGGGCTAGAATATTCATTTACATACGATACGATACTCGTTCGTATAATCATTTAGATGTTACAATAACATTAATTATATTTTTCGTGCCGAGTTAAAAAAAAATGAAGCGGCAGCAATTATTATACATCAGTACCCGTCTCACTGTGTGGTAAACCTCACACGTAGAAATTACAAACACAGTTAAAATATAATAATTGATAGGCCATTTTGCATTCACAGATTTTTAATAAAACACCCGCAACGACAAAATATAAAAAACAATTATTTTATCTTATCATTTTGAGCAATGGACTCTAACACAAACATAAACCAATCGACCGTCGCAAACAATCGCGATTGTTTTTGCCTGCCATACAAATTCTAATCTTTTTTATAATATTGTTAATTAATCAGTTTTGCGTTATTATAAATAAATGTAAAAATAATAATATGTTGATTTTTTTTCAGTAGTAGTTTAATTTATTTTTAACCATAATTTACTGCTCAGAATAATGACGTATAAAGTGTTAATATATTCCATATTATGTGCATTGTGACAAGATAAACAAAAATCACAATCATCGTCGTATAAAACGGTAAATGTTTCACGGACAGTAAATGTTATTAGATATAATGTGTGTTAATATTCTAATTTAATTTATGTTCCGTTACTAAATTTCAAATATTCATAAACAATTTTCTTTAGCAACATATCACACCATTTATAATTTGTACCACAATGTACAGCATATTATTGTAAGAAATTTTATTTAATATTCATTACAATAATTACATTATATAACTTGAACAAAACACCCACTTTCTTTACAATCCATGATTGTCAACAAATATATTGATTGGAAATTGCTTAAACAATAATTTTCATAAATGTATATGCATTAATGCATGTCCTAATCTGACGATACAACGAAGTTATGAATTATGTTTATATGTCGTCATCACATAATATAACTTA
The DNA here is from genome assembly GCA_036289425.1 of Rhopalosiphum nymphaeae. NCBI lineage: Eukaryota > Metazoa > Arthropoda > Insecta > Hemiptera > Aphididae > Rhopalosiphum > Rhopalosiphum nymphaeae. Next base: position 24,350 of record JAZAQC010000030.1, read on the forward strand.
ATACCTTATAGTTATAAATTATGGCTACTGTGACACAAATATTTTCGAATGATAAAGACAGAAAATCTCAAAAAATTATATATCAATATATATTCCAGTTTATATAGTATACAATTTATAGTATATTATGTTGTACGTATTTTCAAACATCCTGGATTTCTGACAATTCTAATTGATAATTTAATTTTAAATTTAAAACGGATATGTCAACATTTAAAACTGTTATGGTATAACATGTTTAAATATTAAAAAAACTTCCGTGATTTATCTATAAATACGATATATTATAGAGTATCCGGATGAAACCGGATGAAAAAGCATAACAATTCTAGAATTAAAAACAGATGTAGAACTTCGTATATAAGTAGAAGCACATTTTTCTTGTTTTATATTATTATATATCATGATAAAATTATTATTTTCATAATCTGTATGTATTTAATAGTTCTAATGCATATTTTTATGAGTATACAATATAACAAAAATATATTACGTACTTAGGTACTAAAAATATCAGATTTTCAAAAATTAAGATGCAGCTTTTATAAACTAATTATTATTAAGAAATATCAATACTCAATATTTAATTTTACTTAAGATAGTATTAAACAGCTGAACTGTTAATAATTCATTATAAATTAATTCAAAACAGGTGCCGCGTGTCAACAAAGGAATATTTTAATATTAATAATAAAATGGGGTGCGTTTATGGATAAATTGAGAACACCGGTATTCACAAAAAAATAAATAAATAAAATAAATTGTAAATTGTAATCATTATTATTTTTTTTTTAAATGAATTATTTATTTTCTTGTTTATTGGTAATATAAACAGCTAGAATAAACAAATTATTATTAAAACATTTAAATACCTACATTATACTTTAATATTATTATACCAGTATAAAAACGTTATTTAATAATTTTTTGAATATAAATAAATCAATTACTTTAATATAATAATTTAGTATAAATTATTTTCTTTTTTATTTAATATTATTTGAGTATATACAATATTAAGTGTTATTCTGAAAATATCATTGAAGTGTAAATATTTACATAGAACATGATACATATTTTGTACACATTTATTAAAATGTTTCAATTATACAATAATATGAGTGATAAATTAAAATTGTTATGAAATTGATTCCGTTTAAATTCTCGTATTTTTTTTTAAATAAAAGTTTTCACGAAATTCACTACACAATTTTTTAACCATTTTTTAGAGACGCTTAGGATCTCCGCAGAGGTGTAAAATAACGTAGTTAGATACGCGTTGACAGATGAGCAGACAAATAAATCTTAATGTAATTGGAATGAGCGTAGAAAAAATAACTAACCGAAAAATAAAAGAGGAAAAAAAATTAGGTAGTAGGAGAACAGTTTTAACGATTTAATTGAGTATCAAGGGACACGCATTCCTCCGACCGATTATTGTGGACCGGTAGACATAAAGAAGGCATCAAAAGTAACCGACAACGTTGACCGAAAGGGGGCAGGATAATGGAAAACAATGATACCGTATAACACTGTAGGCATCTATATATTATTATCCCTTTTCCAGACAAATTGCTATGGGCTCGAAGATAATTGTTGTAAAGAAAAAACAACGTTACCTTATAATATTGTGTTATTATACAATATTGTGTCCTAACACTTGTATGAAATTGGAAATATTAAAATTTAAATCAAAATGGCATTTCATTTTAACATTAAAAATCGATTAAGCCACATCATCGTTTCGACTACAGGAATATTTATTGGCATTGTTCATTTTAATTGATGCGTGTTAATTTTTTGAAATTGCCATTCTAGATTGGGGAAGTTTAATCATAAGATATTAATTATCAGTTATTGATTACCGTTTATAATTTCAAGTCTAACAATCTTTTTGCATCACAGAAAATAATAAGCATAAATGTATCTATACATATTATACAGACAGAAATTAATCTATTGAAATTGTGGCTGTAAGATTTATAGTGGAGATTACGGTCTGTGATCTTACAATTTGTTTTCCGTGTTTGTACATGTCTATAAACACGCGATGGATATTATACGTTGTGATAAACGATTTTTATGACGACCGTCATTATTGGACACGTCTCGTCATTCACAACTCGCATCTCGCAGTACTTACTTACTTTATTTGGAGAAAAAAATTATTATCTCCACGTGTCTTTAGTTCATGTTTTCGATTACCGGCGGGAGACCAATTTCGATATATTATCTTATACCTTTAGATGAGCAATCCCACTGCATGCGCGCAAGACGGAGAACGAACGATTAATAATAATCATTGCCCCTCGTATATACAACATGTTTACATTTCGAATTCGGTTAAAATGTTATTTACAACTCGGACGTTTTTATTGTAACCCGATGGCATAACGCGGAATGCAAGATAAAGAAGTCGAGAGACAGGGGTTCCATAATCATATTATATTATATTGAATGGATGGATTTTATTTTATTTTAACGAGGTACGCGACGACCCGCTGTTTCCATTATCTCGCCTTTAAATTAGTGTTTTTACACGTATATACGCGAATAATCAACCTATTATAAGTAGTAATCCAAAACAACCGAAATATAAACACTGGCTGAATACGCGGTCGGGCAGCTCGCTCACGTAACAATAATAATGATGACTATTATTGAACAGACCCTGTTTTGTTTTTTTCCCCGATGAACACCGGTGATAAGTCTACGGCCTGATGAATTGTGAAAGTCATTGACGAAGGAGAGCTTAAAGTGACCGTCCGCGTGATGTTTTGTGTTTTGTGTGATACGTATAGATATAGGCATATATCGTATGTGTGTATATATATATATATATATATGGAGGGGACCACCCGCGCGCAGGAGACTTGAACGCGACTTCGGATGTAATAATAACTCAGACAATAATATTTCGGTGCTGGTTCTTCACGTTATTAATCGTCCTGTGGTTACCACTACCACTGCCACTGCCATCATCAACACCAAGCCGTCACCACGATATAATAATATTATCTGATATATTTATGTAGAAGTCTGTCAGTTTACTGCATATCAAATCATAATGTATAGATACTATATACTGCAGCTTTACTCCACATCAAAAGGATCAAATATATTCTATTACTGGGTGTATGTATATTATATAAATGCTCTTTATATTATAATACTATCCCGCATGACTTAATTTATGAAATACGTTATATCTGATTTGTAGACAAGCGTCAGCTATATAGAATATTTTTTATACACAGTTCGTAATAATTAATAATATTGGAAGCCTAAGTAGAAGTATTTGAAACATTTTAACCTAAAAAATCGACTGATTTATACAATTACAACTATAAAAAAAAAAAAATGATTAGGTAAATATTGTATTGTAAACACTTTAAAATATTGATTTTAATGACACTATAATATTATATTATAAAATGTATATGTTATGTAGATTCTATACATATCTATTTTTTAATCAACATTAGTTAATTTATAAAACAAAATTATTAATTCATATTTTTTTCGTGAAAGATAAGTACAAATTTTACTTTTATAACAACGGCTAGCTGACCCGAAATACTTTTTTTTTTATAATGGTTCAGAATATTATTGTCATGAGTAGTCTATGGCTCTGTGGTATGAACAATTTCAGAAAATACACACATACGCATAATATGGTCACGAGTTTATATAAAAATCCCATCGAAAAAAAAAATTTCAGTTTTTCTGCCATTTTCAATTTTTCGGATAACTTTTCTTATTTATCTTTCGATAAAACATTATATTCGAACTATTACGAATATTAAAAAACGAGCCAAATCCGTTTTCAAGTTATGCATTTACCAACGAACAGCACATATATAGATAAAATAATCAATTCTCAAGTGCATCATAATTTATTATTACCTATGGAAATAATAATAATGTAGTTTTTTATAATGGGTAATTAATGAATAAAATCAAAAAAAAAAAAATAAGTACTAAAACTATTGACTTAAATTGTGTAATTTTGTTAAAAGGAAATTAAGGTTATAAAATAAACAAAATAGGTAGGTATAATATATTGGATAGGATAAGTAACAAAGAAACACACACTTGATTAAATACATAATATAATTTATAAAAGAGTTTCAATGTTTCAATGACAAATATTATAACACATTATTAAATACTATAAAAAATAGTCATGCAATATATATTTTAACTAACGCATATAATATACACTATCTTGTATTCTTGTCCCAGGTCAGTTAAATTATTACCAACATAAAAAGGCGCATTTAGGGTTTTCAAAGTGAATTGTTTATCATATATACCTAATATTTATGTGGTTGTGTTATTAATTGTACTGTTATGGGTATTTGATGTAAATAATATGGTCATGGAAATGTAGTTTTTTCAATGCATCAGATTAAAAAACATTAAATGAAAACGAATTACAAACCCCTAAATCGAATTTAACATGCATGTATAATTTACTGTTTTTATTGACCATAAAACGCTATATCTAAAACATATTATTTTTAATTCCATACAAATAATTCAAGTATATCACTTCAACTACGTTAAACTAATGTTTTCTCTTTCGAAATGATGCGTTCGTATACCCGGAATACTTATACAAGTACTACAGAATTGTAATTTGTCACGATGATTGTAAGTTATTTGGAATAACAAATATTGAAATAGGTACTGCATGTATATAAATATAATATTGCTTGAAAGTATTGAAAAAATGTTATTTACTATTGTTTTTCATTAAAAAATAATTATTTTAACGAATAATAATAAATTTGTATAAAAACAATATAAACTATTTCCAAACTAAGTACTATATAGTAATTTATGTATTAATAGTACTAATAGTACATACACAATACCCTATCTGCCTCAATAACATCATATAATACATTTTAATCTTATAAACAGCGTATTATTATTTTTTGAAATTATAATTTAATATCGGATATTATTTACTTAGTTTTAATTAAATATATAGATAGGTGATATATAGGTACCTACGATTAAGTCTAAAAATATACATTAACACCAAAGCTTGACTACGATTTTGAAAATAAATTTATATATTTTTATTGCAATAACCGTTTATGTAATATTGACACATTTTTACATTATAGTATTATGTAAGTACATTCGTGTTGTATGGGTAATTTAAAATTTTACATGTCCATTAATTTAAGCATTTATCTTCTCTATGACAACAATAATAATTAATAATGACCATGGTTACATAGTGGCTATCATTTTGTACGCTGTGGTTCTAGTTTTGTTGAATGTGTGTAGTGCACATTTTAATGACCAGTAAAAAAATGCACGCATTCCATCCAGAAGAACAGCACGCGGGATAAATATATTTTAAACACCGCACCGTACCGTAACTGATTGCCTTGTAGAACTAATACTCTCCAGACATTATGATCACGTTTTTTTTCCTACTCATTTTATTGCTATAAAATTAGATTGCACAGGAGGAAGGTACGTTGTCCTGTTGAACTTTATCTGTAGTTTTTAATTACTATTTATAATGTACAATGGGTATTCGTAGTCTATATACACATGCGGTCTAATCCTTTCCCCTTTTTCATACGGTTTGACATTATTGTTTCACGGCGGACGGCATATTGAACGTCTGTTTTTAAGATTCATTCGTCAACCCCATATTCCTTATTTTAATCTGATTTTAAATTTAGAAAGATAATTTAAATGATACCTCCGGTTTAACATCCGTAAGTGCATCTATAAATGTGACGGTAAACTTTTTATATGTATATTTATAACAGTGTCTGAGGCTAAGACTGCGTCAAAATGTCGTCATCATCATTAAAAGAAACTTAATAAGGAAGACGTTTTATATTATAATAACACTATAACAGTCAAAATTAATCCATGCTAATTTATTCTTTGATATATATATATTATTTAAAGTTCTTAAAATAATTAGTCTTTTAAAGAGTAAAAATTAAAAATAGGTACTCTGTAACGAAAAACGTCGCTCAGCGTATTATTTTCACTCGGTCTTGTAATAGTATGTATTTATTACTAATGGTTTTTTGCTCAGGTATTAATGTTTATGCTATAATATATTTTATTATTTTGGTTATAAATATTTTATGAGCCTTAAGTTTTTGTTTGCTTTAGAAAAGTTAGTCTAAAAAAATATTTTTACTGGTGATCGACGATATAATAAAATTGTACGCATGAGGAATATATAAAGCATTCAATATTTTCCAAACGTACAGTTTTGATTTTAAATTCATGGTAAGTACTGTACAGTTATAGTAATTCAAATCGTTTTTCATACACAGAAAACTGTGTAATTATTATTATTGGTTGAAAAAATTCAGTTGGATATCACAAGAGTACTTAGAAATCTTTTTTCATATTAAATTAAGTACGCGCGATATTATATATTGCATTTCGATGACATAAATGTGTTCTTTTGATTCAATAAACAAGAAATAAGGCCACGTGAATGTCATTCATCGATCCATCCCTTGAAATCGTTTTACTGCACTAGCAGTTGCTAGTTTTGAGCCACCCACGAAGACTACTGTTGAAAACACACTTCTCACACGTTTATACGTATGTCGCGGTTTCTTAGAAATATATGGGGATTTTTCTGAACAAGCGGGGTAAGTTGATTTGGGTACAAAGAATAAAATATGTGACATTAACGACTACAATTTACTAACGTGAATATATGGCAATTTAAAGATCACATTGGCCAAATAGCTAAATGTGTGTTTTCATAGTAAATAATAATGTTCATGTTAGTTTAATAAGTTAGTTTAACTAAATCTTATAAGTTATAAATAATTAACTAACAACGATACTATTATAAATTCCATGCACTAACATGTCATGTTGAGTCAATTTTATATGTAAAAATAAATGTCAAAAATTTGTTATATTATACGGTTACGACTTTAAGATGTTTATTTATTTATTTTTTTTTTTGTACTAAATATTTTGTTTTTACCATACACAGCCTCTTAAAATAACGACGACCCTACTTAAAATATTCTCATACTCCATTTCTATGAATAAAATAAATAGCTGTACGTTACGCGCAATAGCTAGGGACGTTCCAGAATATAAGTAGCATTACATGCACATATGTCTTAATCCCAAGTCGAACGTGTGTAAGTGTGTTTATAAAAGTCGAGTTATTCAAATTGGATAATTGTCGACTATATATCACGAAAATCAAATAAAAATTAAATCTCTAACAAAAACATAATATGTTTCATTCAAATTATACAGTCTGGGATGGTCATATGCGTTGGGTATATAGCTTATGAAAAATAACATGTGATTACTCCAAAGTCAAATATTTTCGTGTATCGTCAGAAACAACAATGAGACGGAGGAACCTAGACATTACATAATTTTTAATAATTCTCATGTAGAGGAGCTATTTACATTTAGTCATGATAATAATATTAACCGCAACAATATAAACGAGCAGGGTTGGCAGACAGACGTGCACGAGACCAATCATTAAAATATCAGAGAACGGGTAATGTGATACCATTTTATTGGCACCGCTCCTTTTATAACCAAGTATATAGTTACAATGGGGATGGGGTGCGTAGACAGGTACATTATCCTATGGCTGAAACCGGCTCCTTAAAATGATTACCATGTTGAATGTTTTTTTTTTCAATTCATAAACCCATATAGCTGTATAATGCATATAACTAGTATATAATCCTAACGAACGTAAAATAAGAACAAAGTATATACTAACACTATACTTAAGGAGTCAAAAAATATTATACTCGAACGTATATTACATGAGAAAAACTGCTTTGCTAACAAAAAATATATTTGTGCCCGAAAAATTTTAAAGATAATTCATTAAATATATTATGGTTTTGATTTTCTTTTATTATAAGCGAGATAGATACCAGGAAATACTAAGCATAATAACATAATATATTTCAACCCCCTAAATGACGATATTCAACATAGTACATCGTTTGTCAAAATACGAATGTATTTTTCTCCATTTGATTTGTACGTATGTTAGATAAATAAAAAGCGGTTTTCATAATGAAATCTGTTTTAATTTCTTAAAAATACTAATCATCGTGACTAGATTTTTTTCCCTATAACGACTCTATTTGTATTCATGTACAGGATATTATGATCGAGTTCCTATTGAATTTTATGAAACGAATGGTCACCGCAGTTAAACGCACATTAATAGCCGGACCGGAGAAAAACAGTAGTTTCACCTCCACATCACTCGGTTACGATAAAATATTATGGATGTTATTTTTTTTTTTTATTTTACGTCGGTAGCTCATTAGGACGTCTCTGAGCAATAACAGTAACTGAGAAATAGTCACTGACAAGCCATTTAATTTACATATAAATGCCAGTTTTGAATCGCAACGGAACATACGAATAGTACGATTCCATTAAAAATAAGTAGGTATAACAATATTAATATTAATTTCATTGTTCAACAGTATAACAGAAACAGACATACAATATTATAATTATTATTATAATGATGAAGAAATTGTCAAAATTAAGACATAAATTAATTTAATTTCAAGACTATCATTACAGTTTAAACGGTCAAAAATGTACTTATTACACGTACATTTAAAATTCAAAGGTCATAATTTATTAAAAAACTTAAATAAATTTTTTTCTATCCTAAAAAATTAAAAAATAAATCGGTTTAATTTCAATATAGTTATTTTTGGTTATTTAGGTGACTTAATTTAAATAACTTTCGCTATTATCAAAAAATATATTATGTAAAATTGTATTACATATGTATTCTGGTATCAAACTTATTCAAAATATTAATGTATTTTATAACAAATTTTTAAATGGACACTAACAAGTTACAAATGAATTTTTATGTCGTAAATAAAACAGGAAACCGCGATGACAAACATTCCACTGTAGAACATTTTGTATCGTTAAATCATTTCTGAGCAGTTTGGTTGAAATCTCAGAATTCGGACAACTTAAACACGCCAGATGTGAAATGATTTCAATAATGGTGAAGGGTAAAACAGACCTGTCTCAGACATGGTGCTATTATTCTGATTCGATTCATCGGTAAATATTAAAGTGATCGGGTGTATTGTTGCATTTTTATACCACTCCAGATTTCGAGGAAGGTCCATCTATCCCTCGTATTTACAATAGTACTTGGTTGTTTTTTAAAACAGTCATCGTAAATAAAAAAATAGAAATGTATCAAGTATTGAATACAAATCTATATTCACTATGATATATTAATATAACAATCAATACGAAACATACACATAACGTTATATTATAACAATAAAATAAACACTTTTAATTGATTTTTTCTACATGTCGGTGTACAATGTATGGAATATTTATTAAAATTAAATCAAGCGAATTATTAAAAAAATATATGTAATTTTTAACAATGCAACGTATTTGCATAATATTTCATATTATATACAAATATTAATTTAAAAAAAATTGAAATGAAAGGTACATTTTTTAATTTCTAAAATAAGTGCTTTAAACAACAACGGAACAATAATATTTATGTTTATTTATTCGCATAATTTTGTAGATTTCAATATGTAAGACTTCGAAATATATTTTAAATTGCTTAAAAATCTTGGTCTGGTTTATATTATTATACTAAATAAATAAATAACAGTCTATTTAAAAACTCTAAATCGAAACTTTGATATTATTTTACCGGAAATTCGTGTGTAAAACATAAATATAGTTATTTTAGACCTGATTACGCTGTTTGAGATGATTTTTTTTGTAATTGAGGTCAGATAATCTAAACTTTGTGCGGATTTAATTTTTGGCTATAGATTCTGGAATTTGGGTAAAAATATCTATTAAGCTTTCGGACAATAAACAGACTTAGGAGATTTTTATTTAAAAAAAAAAAAAGAAGTAATTATGCAACGAATTATTTTATAAATAATCGACGAGCGCGTGTATACAACGGTGTTTCGATTGTTTTTCCAGTGGTATATCGCCAATAAGTACCTCCTCGTATACCAGATGCCTCGGCCCTTGTCTTCATCGCCGCGCGATTATTTCCGTTTTGTTTATATACCTCTTTTTAAACCGCAGTTGGCTAAGGGGATTGATAAAAATCGCTGGACAACGCTAATTATAAGTAGATACCTACTAATAGCAAAACCGTCACCGCAGCAGCACAAACAATATATGTATAATGTTGCGGGACATTACCGAGTCAATATAATTATATGCACACGGCAATTTTGGCCGTTCGCCCGTGGGCGTAAAAACGTCGATCCGATCGATATACATAAATATAAATTTTCACCGGGCAAAAAAACCGTATCCTGGATATTCTTAATCGGCGGCGATGGTTTTGGCGCTAAAAAAAGACGGAGAAATGCGCCCGGGGATGCATTCGTATAGTGGCGTATTACATAATGTTATATTACGTTCCGTTACTCGAAATGTGCATTGTTTAAAACAATATCTTTACCGTAAATATATAAGTGGTTATAGCGTAAACCCATGGGCACGATACTAGGCCTGTACTTTTTTTTTTTTTTTGACAGACACCTATCACTGTTATTTTCGATTATATTTTTCCCACAAAACCGATATCCAAGAAAACATCTAAATATTATTATAGGTATGCCTACCTATATAGATTTGATCGTGTTCGTTCACGAGTCTATTTTTTTTTTTTTTTTTGTTCATATATTAAATTACCCTTACTCGATTTTAATATGAAAAAATAGTTTATAAAACCACGTGAACTTTAACATTTGAGTAGTTATTTGTGCGTGTTTGAAAACATATTTAAACACTTAAATTTCTTGAGTCGTAAGTATTTTTATAAGATAAAATGACCGAAGCGTAATAATATTGTATAAGTACTTGTTTTAATTAAATTATAATAAACATACAACGTAAATTGATTCAATTGACATACAGGATTTATAATTAAAAATATCATATTTACAATCATTATTGACCGATTTAAAATATTCTTGTAAAGTTGAAATTGTTTGTTGAAATTGTAATAATTTAAGACACGTGTAAACATGTTTTATTCTATCCAATAACCTAAACACTCGAGTTATAACATCAATTGCATTAACAACAATAATATATTATCATCGGTGCAAATCTTATAGTTCTTATTATTCATATATGATTACGCACTTATTGAATAAATGAAACAGAATATGATCGTATAAAAAAAAAAAAAAAATAGTAATAATTGCCATTTATTTTACTAAAGTTTCTATTTAAGTTTTAATAATGACTATAATCTAATTATTATTGTTCAAATATGTGTTAAACGTAACTGTTCTTTTTTTTATAACAAGCGACATTAATAAGCAAACGGATTGCTTTTTCTCGTGTGTAGCTATTATAATCAAACTAGAAATAAGATTTTAAAGATTAGATTACAATATAAGTAGAGGCAAGTGCTGAAGTATATAGAGCCTTGATTATTATATAATATAATCGTATAGTGACGGCTTTCCTTACATGTATCGACATTCCTACTTTGAGTATTTAAATCAGAGAGATAAAGATTTCCAATGAATAAAGCTTTTCATACAAAATAATAATTATTCAAATGACAAAATATGTGATTTTACCACCATCTCCGAATAAATAATACTTTTTAAGAATTAAAGTAGTAGAAATAAGATCTTATTTTAAATATTATGACTGCTTAAGTATTAACTTTTTAATAGAATTCTAACTCAATTTCCATAATGTGAATCATAAGAACCGAACAATCCATGTTATTTAAACACTTTGAAATATTTTTGGTTTTTTCTTAAATTGTAATTTATTATTTTACTACTTATATTCTCGTAAGAATGTTACTGAAAAAGTTATTACCTACTCAAACGTTACTGTCAGTAATGCCGAGGTTGGCATTAAATATATATATATATATAAAAGTTACAAATAGTGTATATTTTTACTGAAATATTGTTAATCTGGTACTTACACACAACATTACAACCCAAAAGTTTTATTTTAATCATATCAAATACTTTGATTTTTTTTTTAAATAATATTATTTATTATAATACAATAGTTATAAAGTTAAAATACGTCAAAAATAATTTATATATGAAATATATGCCATTGTTTTATAAACAATATAGGTACTTAGCTAATTTAAAAATTTCATAAAAAAAAGATTAAGGCAAACACTATTATTTAAAAAAAATATATAGTCATTTACTTATGCCATATGCCTATATTCAATGTATGTTTTAGCAAATAAAAGTAAGATGTTTTTATTCCGCAAATATCAATTTTGTATAGTTTACATTTATTTAAGTAGATATTCAATAAGACTATTAGATCTTATGAGTATATGTAGTATTAGTTAATATTTAGTATTATTTACTTTTTATGAGCCAATATTTATACTACACAGTTTCATGGTTTTTGAGAATAAAAATAGTTATTATACAGACGAGACAAATCGCTAGTCACAAAAATGGTAAATAATATATGAGAATTATTTCGATTATTCAATTATTTGATAATACTGCAATACAACATTGCTCTGTGAAAAAAAAATAATAAAACGAATGCATTGTATCTCGACGGAACGACAAAAATAAAAAACAACATGCCTATTATATGGTCGTACCAATATACCAGACAAATGAATACTTTAAATACTAATGAATTTCTAGACTGAAAACCCGAAGGTACACAATGAATAACATACACATACCCAATTTGTCAAACTGTTTTTGCTTTTTTTTTATTTTCATGTAAAAAACACATTCAGTAAATAGTGCTCCGTAATTTAATATTATAATTTTTATTTTTTGAACAAAGTGCACGCTCGTCGATAAAAACAAAATCATTATAAATATAATAATAATACTATATTAACTATATTTTATTGTATATAATAATATTTTTTGTTCTTTTATCGAATTTAAAATTAATAAATTAACGCAAATCAAAATAGTTTAACCTAAGTATGAGAAGCAACAACAAATAATTTAACTTCAAATATTTAATACAAAATAAAAAAATATTAAAATGTGAGTTGAAAATAATTATATTTTAAAACAGTTATTATAATTTATTATAATTTATTTAGAATCTCTTTTAAAAATAGAATAATAACCTAAATAATTACATTAATTTTGATATAATTAGTGGAAATATAATTTTTTTTAATTACATGATTTTGTAATGTATTAATAAATGCTAAATAAATAACTGGTATATAAAAGCTTACTAAACAGTTTGAATTATTTTTGTTTTTATTCGATTATTCTGATGTCAAATTATAATTTTTTTTAGATTTTTAAAACTTTATAAAATAATTTCATTTGATCAGAGAAATATAAATTTCGACATTCGAATGGAGCATTAAAGTCTCCCAACCAAAATTAAAATACGTTAAATTAATGGCTTAAGCGAGGCGGTTTAAAAATGTAATTTAATGAATGGAATGTTGGTATATTATAGTCTTCGGTATTTTTCGTTTAAACTTAACAACTCACACGTGCAATGTTAACATTATTATTACGATGTTGTTAAATTTATTAACAAAATTATATCTGATTATGAAAAAAAATATTTATTTTTAAGAAGATTTCGTAATTTTTTCAATATTTTATTATAAAAGTAAGTACCATAATCTTATTAGGTAATTTTCAATGTTCTGTAGTAATGACATAAATTATATATATATTATTGTTGTATCGTTATATTTGTTTGAATTACATATGTATTTGGGTAAAAAACGATCTATTTGGATGCCTTATAGTGGAATAGAAGATAAACTGTAATCACACGAAAAAGTTAGATAACTAACATTAATATCAACGTTATCGATACACATGCTAAAATTGCGTGGGAAGCGTACATTTATTATATAATATTTTAATATATTACTTGTATATACTACAATTTATCTTCATAGTGAATTAAATGGCGTGCGCTCCATTTTTGACGGTTTCGACAAATACAGTTTACAATATAATATAACATATAATTGTATACATTTATATATATTTATATATATATACATGATAATCAACACGTGTTGATTCATTCTTTATAGTTCTTACGAAAACTTAAAGTATATAAAAACTTCCATTTTACATCTTACAGAACTAAAGACGTACAAATATAAAAACAATAATTACTCGGCAACAATCATAAACTTATCGTAAAAGTGGTTATTCGTTTTGATTTGAGATTATATCTTTAGGGGGAGACCATCGTTTTTGGTATTTAATACTGTGATGGGTTACATGGAATATTTGATGACACAATTAACATAACAAGTTTCTTTTTAAAAATAATATGGTATTTCAAGTTGAAAAAATAAATTTTGAAAATTAAGCAAATGAATAAACAAATTACGTTAGTTTTTCTTCTAAACGAGCAATGTTAATTTCCTATTGTTAATTTTTTAATAATACGTATTATTTTACTAATACATACTAAAATAACCCTATGAAAAAATAAATGTTACTAAAATATAATTATTTTTAAAGCCTGTAATTGTGATTATTATATTTTTTTTACTAATAAATTTTAAATTTTTTATACATAATAGTGATGACATGATTTTATGGATCTTAAATACAAATAAATATGTTTTAGTAGCATTTTATATAAAAAAAAAATTATGATACAACCAAAAAGTAAGTTTATGATAAAGAAGTTTTATAATTCTGATTCTGGTTTAATTTATAAACTATAAATAATTTATGTATTACTAAAACCTAACCATATTAAGCAGCTTGGAAAATATGCATAATATATCATTATTTATTATAAATGAAAATACGTCGATATCAGAGTACTTATTATAATATTTAGACCCTCGGATTAAAATTTTTTTTTTTTTAACAAAATAAAAATAATCAACAAATGAAAATGATTTTTTTTTTTAAATACGGAAAGAAAAGGGTTAAACACGAAAAATCTTAATCGATAATATTATACTTAATACGATAACAAAATACTATAATATACCTAATAAAATAAAATAAATCGCATGGATATTAATAGAAGAATAGGTATTAAATCTAAATAAAATAAAATAAAACTGTTTCTTACTTCTCGTGTCTGAGCACGTCCATTTAGAAGGCCCGTCGGACTGCGATCGCGGCGTCTGCCTGACAAGTGCGCGCAGAGACGCGTGTATTTTACCCAAATGATGTACCTACAATATTACGTGTACGAATTATCGTACGGTTTTGTTGTGTTATGATGGGTACGCATAAGACACACGTTCACGTCGCAGACGTGCGCATACGTGTGTGTAGACCGCGGCGGACAGATGAGTGTGCCGGCGAGAGACGGCGTGTGTGTGTGTGTGTACGTTATAATATTATTTTATCCTCTCCGTGTTGGTGGGTCGTCGTCACTGGCTCGCGGCGAAAAAGCGACTGAATTTTCTGTCGGGGGGTCCCCGGGACGGCGCGGGATGCCGCGATGCTGCGGGTGCTTCGCGCCGGCCGCCGCCGCCGCCGCCGGTGGTGGTGCCTGAGGATTACCGCTCTTCTGCCGCCGCCGCCGCCGCCGCCGCACGACGGACCGAGCGAGAGAGATGGAAACGGAGAGCGAGATCGCTCACACGCACAAACGTGGCCGCCCCGGCGGCGCGGCGTGCACCACGCGCACACACGCACCCGAATCGCGCGCTCCTATTAATATACGCGGTGCGCGCGCGTGTGTGTGTGTGTGTGTGCGTGGTGTGCGTGCGTGATGTACGCGTGTGCGTGCGCGTATAATATATAATAATATTATAATATCGTGCGCGCGTACATGATACACATAATATTACAACATAATAAATGGCGGTGGTCTTCGCTCCACCCGCGGTAATATTGTAATACGTGTCCAAGTGTGTATAATAATTATAAATCCGAAGAGCCGACGCCGCGTATGGTTCGACCGTCCAGTCGGACGGGGTGGTAATGAGTAGGACTACCACCGCCGAGATAAATAACACGGTACACATAATAGGTACATTATAATCGCGTTTCACATAGATACATAATAATGTATACGACAGAGACGTTTCGTCAAGTATGCTGAATGCTCACATCCATTTTTGCTCCGATGAGAGGAATTCGTTCAAATTTTGATAATTTGAGTTTTCAAGTATACCTACGTTTTAAAGACAATCGAATCATTAAGATTTTTTTCGTTATTTAAAAAATGTCACGTGATGCGGGTACGAATTTCGGTTTTTCAAACGGAACTTCCCTCGCCCCCCCCCCCCACCCCCTTTAATACTGTAAATCATTTAGCAGATGATTTTTCAGAAAATTTTGATTCGCCTTCCTTGTTTTTCTTTTATCTGCCTATCAAAAAATATTACAATGTTTTTAAAACAATAAATTATATTACAAGGTTATACATTTTATGGTGTATGATGAATAGTTTGTGGAGGAAATTATTCACTAACAACACCTTAGAATATTTATTTATTTAACTACCTATAACTCAAAATTTAAACGAGTGGGTAGTTTTTCAGTTGTTAAAATGTTTATGACAATGAAAATTATCCTTGAAAAGTTGAAAATGATTTTAAAATGTCTTAAATAAACGTAAATATTGGATCTAATGTTTATTATACTTGAACCATCTTCACAAATTATAAATATAAATTGATTAATACTATAATTACTAAAATATTTAAGTCACTATGACCCTAATAGTTTTCTAACCCATTATTATGATCCTGCAGGACATCATAATATTATTTTTAGTAATTAATTCAAAAGCTACTCAGATTTTGATTTTGATATGTAAACATTTTCAGAAAAAATATCAATTAAGTAATTTATAATAGAAAAGGGGGACCCTCGTTTGAAAAACAGAAGTTTGTATCTTCATAGAATACTGCTGTAGTAGTACACAAATATATCGAGAATTTTAAAATATACTCTTAAGATATATTTCAAAAACAGATTTTGAACAATTGTAATGTACTTAAAATATATCTTTTTAAAAAGGGGATGACCATACTCGGTGAATCAGTCTGTATATAAGTGTTGTGTTGTATGGTATAACTAAAATATTAGCTAGCGTTAAACATTCCGTGGCGATTCCGGGAATCTTTCAATCACCATATGTGTTATAATATTATAAAATGGTTTGGTATGTAATCTGATGTTTCGTGACGATTATATTATAAATATGGACGTACCCACTGCAAGACATTAAAACCGTACATTTATTTAAGTCTGTAATTTGTAGGTATTGCCGAAATGTAGAGCGCACAAATGAGTTAAAAAAAATAAATTCATTTAAAATTTTTTTTACTTAATTAAAAATTTAATTGATTTATATCATTGCCATAAACTAAATAAAATATAATGAGTTAGTTTCAATAAAATCCAAGTTACGGTTATTTATAAATAATTGACTAATACATAACATAACAAAATTATTATCGATTATACATCATAATATATAATAAGAAATCAATAGATATAATTATATAATAAATTAACTTGTTGCCGTTAGCCAGGATTGTTTAACAAAAATAACTTATTTAAATACATTTATTTCAAACTGTCTATTAGTTAGTTCTATATTTAAAACAAAAAAATGTAACTTAACTAAGTTGATAGATATAACTTGACCACGTAAAGACCATCACATAAACATTTAAAGTCGTAGTCAAATTTGTATTTTTCTGTGTGGTAAATGGTTGATTGATAACATTGTCTAATTTTTAAAAATGTATATTATTAGTATCAGTTAGAAAACAATTATTTCATTGTTATATTTTTGTGTTTATTTAAGATTTATTAAAATTTGAATATTCGAAAACGAAAAGGGTAAAAGATGGTGTGAATATTAGTAGGTATCTATATCATATTACATACATTTTAATTTATTCAGTCGTATTCAATGAAAAATATATATTCTCGATTTATAAACCGAATTAAAATTAAAATCAATTTCTTTTTACCCTATTATATGACTTAGACTTTCAAATCCCTCTAAAAATTGAATTAATGGATGTTTCATAGAAAAAAAAAAATTAAAATATAAGATCATCTGTCTTATAAAAATTATAAATAAAAAATGACAGGTATTAGTATAGTGAATTTAAGAAGTTTTGTTTTTTGTGGTTCATCTATGTCAACAATTTGAGTTCATAGATGTTAGTTTTTCAGAATGTATTAAAATATGATGTTTACGAGTTTTAAATAAATGTTTTTATTAATTTTTCAAGAACAATAATAATTTTAAGTAGTTTGGATCAATTCAATACAAACATTTATATTTATTTTTTAATTTATTTTTTTTGTTGAAATGGCAATAATACAAATGGCGTTTTACAAACTAACATTCAATTTTTATGCCAACTCATTCATGAAATTACAAAAATATTCATTACTATCATATTTAAAGTATGTACAGTTTAATTGTATATTATACTGTTTTTTACAATTAATAAAAAATGTTATTTGAACATTTATTATTTCATTTTATTTTTAGTATTATAATCAAAAAGTGAACTAATATCGAATTGATTTTCAAACATATTATTTTCTTGAGTGCTATTATTAGATATTACTGAAAAAATTAATTTAAAAACCAGAGGACAAACGACCTATATAATAAAAATAATGCTAAACGTCCCGGATGGCTATAATATTATACCTATTGTTTACAATATAATATATAATTTTTTTTTTTATGTTATAACCTCGCTGAAAGAAATTAGCCACAATTCCAATTTAATACTTGGGATTGTTGCCAAAAACTTTAAATATAAGCGTTAATCTGACATACACGATTATTGGTGTTGGCTACTAGACATTTTAATAGGTATCACACCAAAAGTCAATCAGAGGTTTTCGGTAATAAATGAACACGAATATGTAGTCGTTAGTATATAGTAAACAAATATATCTACGTGGCTATACGCCTATACGTATATGCATATTAAGTTACATTAAATGTACAACTATTACCTGCAGTAAACATCAAACAATAGATATAGGTACTGTAAAGTCTGTACTAATAATATGTATTGTAATTTGTAATATGCAGACAAATTATTCGTTGTTGATATTATATTAATTAGGTAGACAGTATATTTTTTGTTCATTTAATTTCCGTGTATTTTTTTATATGTCAACATCATAATATTAATTTTTAAACGAATCATCACACGTTCATTGTATAGGTATAATGTATTGACATAATAATACACATTTTTTTATCATGATTGAAAAACAACTACGTCATAAAAGTCATTGGAAATATTTCACTGATGACCAATTATTATTTTATATAAAACAGTCATAGAACGAAATAAACTCATTATAGCATTTAAAATGTTTATGTAATAATATATAATTTATTGTTATAGATATGTATTATTAAATATTATTTATGTTATTATACATAATATGTGTGTTTATTAAAATACTCAAATACATCATGTATAGTATATATTTTTTACCGTATAAGTTTGAGGTTATGAAATAAAATACAATTTTAATTGATCGATTATTTAATTATTTATAAAAATAGCAGAATAATATGCGATTCTAAAACGAAAAATAATTAATTTATAAAATTTAATAACCTGATTTTATTTAAGTATACGTTACATTGTTATAGTCTAAGTGCGTAATCTGGTATAATATAATAAAAGTTAAAGTGAATATTTCATAAATTGTCTATGTATTTTAATATACAATGACGATCTCGTATTACCTAATGTGTCATCAATGTAAATTAAAATACCCACTATTATAATATGTATGAGATAAAAGTAATTTATTGATAATAAGATGGTTACATTAGTGTAATATTGTTCATAAAAATGAATCAAATTCACATTATAATTAAAAAAAAAAAATCGAAAAAAATTCAACTAAAAATAGTAAAGGTACTATATATAGTACTATAATTTGTAAGAAGTGTTATTAGCATTAAAAATAAAGGAAATGAAAAAAAATGCTTATAGATTACTAGTCATTAAAAGTGATATTGAATTATAAAATAAATATTTTAACGAGAAACAACAAAAAAATTTGACAATTAAATGTTTATAGGTTTGATGTGTTAGAATCGAAGTATAATAAGTAACTCATATTTCCAATAAAAAAAAGAAAATGTAGAAGTATTTTACTATTATGTTAGTGAAGAACTGATAACGAACTATACGATACATTGCTCGTGAGATGCTAATTATCATATATTTAAAATCATAACATGATCAATTTATAATACTGAATTATTTCAGGATTTTATGGCTATCACCTTACAAACCATACTTTATTATATATACCTAGGCTATCCAGCAGGTTCATTTTACAAGTCAAACACGTTGAATTTTGATCATCATTTCGGTAGCACCCAATAGTGAATTTTACTAGGACTTTTAGGAAATTATTTATATTAGTTTTAGAAATATTTTCTCCTATTTAGAATTTGATTTTTTATACAAACATGCATTGCATGTAATATAAAATTAATCTTAGGTGCCCAAATTAGCCAAAATTAATTACGCATAACATCTGTAGATGGGTCAACCACCCCATTCTCGTTCTACCGACTTTTTGGTAGGTCTTATGCTGTTCTTCCCTAGGCTATTCCAACTATCGACTACATTGGCTAGCGATGGGTCACAAAACATTACAAATTCAGTTATTTTTAACGAACAAATATTTTTATATCACGCATTGTGTCAAACAACCATATAATTATATAAAGTATAAATTACTCTAGTTGATGTAAATATATATATATATAATTTATTATACAATTTAAATAAATATACATTACCTTAAAAAAAAAAAAATAGAATCAAAATAAAACAGGAATGATCGTAAAAAAATAGAAATTGAGTTGCTTTAATTATTTGTAAGAATAAAAGAACACGAAACTCTTAAAATAGGTATAACAAGAACTACCTTATTAGTATACAAAATAATAATTTAAAATAATGTTGGAAATCATAATATTATTTATTTTTAAGTATATTTAATACCTATCGAAATAGGTAAATTCTTATAATATTATATACATTATTTATCAATATCACCGTATTATTATTTTAGTTTCATCTTTCATCATCAACATATAAATGCACAAAGAAAGGGGTTTAGTAAGAAAAATCATGTTTGTCAAATTAATAATAGAAATAATTATTGCTTACGATAAATTACAATTTACTATCATCGAAAAATATAAACATGACGTATTTGTTAATTAAAATAACTGTAACTAAAAATGATTATTAAAATAAATTGAAATAGTTTATTTATAACCCTTTAAGGCTCTACAACAGTTTTACGTTCATAATTAAAAACAATATACAGGTAATGAGTTGGACTTAAAATAATTAGATGCTTCTTCATTTCATTTAAATAAATTAGCATCTACCTATATTTTTAAACATAAAATGGCTGTTTACGAATGTAAGTTGGATCATACTATTCATACTTTTACAAAATGAACTAAGATTTTTTAATTAGGTACTGTTAAATATAATATGCTTGCGCTTATTTATTACTAATGACTAATTCAGTATTTGTTAGTTTAATAATATAATATACACAAATACAATAAAGGTATATATAAATATCTTTAACTTACTTAAACTATATAGTACTATAATACTATTTGTAACTCATAAAATAATTGTCTAGATTTCGATTTGCATGTATCAAAATATTCCAAAAAATATTCTGCTTCAAAATATGAAATTAAAAATATACCTATGTTATCATTCAAAAAAATTAATGAATTAAAAAAATTATTATGATATAAACTATAAATTATTATTTATTAAAAAACAAATGTTGTTTTATTTCGAGTGATAATCATGTAAAAGAAATATTTTCAAAAACATTAATTAATTTCGAAATAATAAGTGTTGTTTGATAAAAAAAATCGTACAGTACACCTATATAATATTTTTATTTTATTGTCTAATGACGTTTTACTTTTTTAATTTATCATTATTTGATTCCAAAATAATTTTATTAAGCTATAAAATGAAACAAAATAAAACACACATAAATTAAATAATTTTAAATATCCAATTATATCAAACTAAATCAATAAAAATGTTATTGATCTAATAATTAAAATTTATTAATGAAAAAGTATTGCTATTTTAGAAAATGTGTACGTATAGTAATCAATACACATATGCAGCTAAAAATACAACTTTAAGTCTTTTACTCTAACTATGCACATTATATAGCCTTGCAATAAACTATGGTAACCATAAAGAAATACGGCCAATAATTATTCAACAGAAGAAAGTCGTTAAAAAAATTACATCCATTTCATTTCTCCGAACAAATTGCTATTCCACCCATTTTAATCGTTTGTTGGTCATTGGTTATTGACTGTTGTCATATTTTGTCCGGCTTCATATTCAGCCAAAAATGAAATAGGAAATAACCTATGAATTAACACATACACATGCTTATTAAAAAGGTTTATTGTTAGGAAACACGTCTTTGCGTTTTAAAATTAAAAATTTAATACTATAATATCCATAATACCTGCTACTATTCGTAGTATGGGCTTATAATGGCCATCAGGTGCATGGATGTATCTGATATTGTAGTTTTTTTTCTCCATACATAGCGTTTTAATTAATTGTATACGCGGCATAGAAAAAAAACCAATAACTAATAAAAATGTAATTACGATTACAAAGTAAAATGGGGCGGAGATTCATTGTTATAAAGTACCAGTGGTCAATATGTTGCATAATACAAATTATTATCACGTACTTGATTAATTTTTAGAAAAAATACAAATATCACACTTATTTATGTTTAAGACGGGTACTACAAAAATTAATGAATACAATCCATGTCGAACGTATTTATAGTAATATACTAATAAATAATAATCCAATCAATTAGGTACTCTTAGAAAGAAAATTAAATAGTTGTATATATAATATATAGATAATAAGCGTTTTAGCCATTCCAGTTGCTATAATGATGAAGACTTGATGAATAGGAAATCGATTGTAAATATTTAATTGTTATTGATTTGTGAGATCTAATTTGTTTTGTTATTCTATTTTTTTACAAGAGGTTTTATTAATGATTATAGAGACCACTTCAAAAAATATCAATATTAAATGTTTATTAGATGGAAAATACTTGATTATTACAACCATAACCTAACCATATATACTATTATATACTATCATAAGCTTAGAATGTCGTAAAGCTTATAATATTCGTATGGGAATATGATGTCCCAATAAAAATGTGTACTTGAAATAAAAATATTCGATGTCTATAATATTTATTTAAGTTTATATAGAACTATTGAGGCAATATATTAAAGTGGAAAAAAATACGTTACTAAAAATATTATGCGTCAAAATATAAAATAATATAATATATTCGTTATTCCTATTTTAATTGAATTGAAATTATAACTACTGAAACTGAAACATAAAAAAATAACATTTTTTTTAAACCTCAGCTTGTTAATTGAAAACGCGAATACATATATACATAATCAGTACAACGTATTAGAATAAAAAGAAAAAAAAGTGGGAAGTAGTTAACTTTTATGCTCTAAAATAGTTGAAATTTTAACTTAAAACTTCTATAAAATAATTGTGTTAATATGTTTTTAAGATTTTCTAGTTACAGTATCAACTTATATTAATTGTTTAATCTTTAGCTATAAAAATTAAACATTTAATAAATGTTCTCACGATTTTGAAGAATTTTGTTAAGATTTGAAATTCAAATATTAATATAATGAACTATGTATCCTAATTTTTTTTAAATAGGTAACTAATGTTATACGAAGAACCTCATATTAAATTTCCATGCATTATGATCCAGCAAAAATGTCTTATTAATATATAGAAAAATAAACTTAAAAAGTTGAAAATGTCAAATGTTTATGAACATCTCAAAAATTGCAAAAAAAATATAGAGCTATATCGCATGTAGGAAATAAAAATGTCAACATTTGGTTAAAATGTCAAGTATTTATGGTTATTTTTTTAAATTACATAATTTATATAATAGACAAATTGAGTTTATCGAAAAAATGTTGGATGAAAATTCTAATTTTTTGAAAAGTATCACCCTTCAAAACTATTAATATTAATTAGATATGATTTGCTATAACAAAAAAACTCTTGAAGCATTTTTACTGCACCGAAAAATGTCATCAGACACACAAATAATCATTGTAAAGCTAATATATTATTAGTATTAATTAAGAATAAAAATTATTGCTAAACATTCTTTTTATATAAATAGGTAATAAATGGAATCGATTTTATTATATGGACCTACATAAATTTCTTATGAGTTATAACCGTTTTATTACATGTGCCATGTATTGTTAAAGACTTAAAGATTATATTCAATTATTTAATTGCACATAAAAAAATGACTATTACAGGCTGAATTTACAACTTTTACAAATCAATTTTTGACATCGTATAACACAAGTTACGTGTCAAATAATTATTATCATTTGAACTTGATTAAGTGTCATAGTCTATAGGTATTTATTTTTATTAAATATAGTCTTAAACTAATAAGTAATAACTATTGTGTAATACATATATAATTATTTAAAAAAAAGTCTTATAGTTTTATTCATATATTATGTATTAGATTATGGTTTTATCAAAATAATTTTTAATGAGATGTTTACAGCGACTATTAGCGGCTTAATTTAACACAAACGTTCATTTCTCCATATGGCCATACTACTATTTCTTATAATATTGATTGTCCTAACCCTAAATATATTATTTTTAATTCACAATAAATCCTTTTGTATAAAATCTCTAATAAGTTTCTAAATATAACATTTAAACATACTTCTTCATGTCACAATAATTAAACTTAAAATATAAAATCAAATAAAACCTCAACTTTATCCATATCCACAAATTAAGTAATTATTTAATTATATTTATACATGGTAACTAAGACATCAATGTTTTATTGATAAAAATTTAAGCCTATTCTAAACAGAGCATATGAATAGAATCACATGTTTTCTACTTATTGTGTTAAAATTTGAAATAGTTTGTATACATTAGAAAAATCTAATTTTTGCTTTTTCATTAAAATCATTTTTTTTTTGTCTGTCTTATTTCAATAAAAATGTACTTGAGGTTATCAAGTATTGAGGTTCTTAAGTTATAATAAAACTTATAATCGGATGTATATATTAACTATGAAAATAATTTTTATTTTATTCAAACAAATCTATTTTTCTACATTTATTTACTTAAAAATCTTTGATAAACTTAATTTCTTTCATTTAAAAATAAAGTGAAAAAAAATCCAACTGAAAGTCATACGTTTCGATGAATTGTGTTATCATTGAGGAAAGAGATATGGACCAGACGGAAGTGCTATGGACGCCTCCATGTTCCGTTGGCCTCTTTTTCATTTAGTTTATAAGGTTTCTGCAATAAATCAAATATTTAATAAAAGTGTGAATTGTAGTTCTCGCCAAAAGCATCTTTAAATATAATATACAATAGCATTTAAACAATACATAATTAAATTACTATGTAAATAAAAAAAAAAATATAACAATTCACTATGAATAAAAATACATATCACATTACCCCATTATTAATTGAAATATTACTCTTTTATAATAATTAAATTAAATTACGTATTCCTATTAAATATTAAAAAATATCTAATCTTAAATAATTACAATTATTTTATTTGCATAATTTATAATTAATGAGTTGACTGCATGAATAAAATATAAAAAACAACTTAAAAATGACCTTGAATTATCAATCATTTTTCAAAATAAATAATAAAAAAAAAACTAAATGTTTCAAATGAAGATAAATAGCTTAAAATTAGTCTAAAAAATTTTAAAATTTTTACGTGTAGGTATCTATAAACAATAATAACATGAATAATTGTGAAATATTTCAATAGTTTAAGAATCGTTGTTTTTTATGGTTTTGAAGGACAATTGTCAATAAAAAAAAACAAAAATTTTATTCTTATGAAAAATATTTAATGGCTTATAAATTAAAATATAAATTGAATTAAAAATATATATTTTTTAAGATCATTCATTGTGATGCCTGCCGGGTAAAAATGTAGACGTTTTGAATTGATATTAAGCTAACAAAAGTTTAAATTAAAAATTGAACAAAATAAATTTAAATTTAAAAAAAAAATACTTAAGTCCACTTGTGTAAATAATAAAAATAATAAATTACTCCTATTTTAAAACTAACTATAATAATCGATAGTTACCCACTATTTAAATGTAATTATTAATATCTGATTTTAATTTAAAATAAAAAATAATATATGTAGAATTAAAATCGATACATATAAATATGATGTCTGATATATTTTAGAGTGTGATACAAATCTGATGAATTAAATATAGGACTTTTGCATATAATTAAGAAAAAAGTGTGAGACGCTAGAAATTGATTCGTCTTTTAGCATAATGTTATGTTATAGTTGTAATTTTATATTATGAAATATTGCATCACAAAAGAAAACATCATTATCTTATTCAAATAAACATTACTATTAGCTATAGAAAGCCACGAAATTCAACTGTAAACATGAATGTTATAATAAATAACTCTTTGTAGAAATAATATTGTTGCATCTTGTAAGAAATAATAATTACAATAATTATTATTTCCAAATACCGAGACCAGCGTAAACGGATTTGAAAAGCCGTGATTGATTTAAGTTATAAAAGAATATATAGATATTATGTTATATCTTTCGAAAATGGTTTTTTTTTTTTTTTTAATTCGTTTTTCTTTTTATTATTATTTGATTGATTAAAGATGCAATACTACTGTCTACTACATTCCATCATCTCACCCCTCACCTACAACAAAGGTATATGTCGTTGATTGATTATTATTATAATCATCACGTTCGTCGACTTTCAGCTTCTGTCGCCGTCCGGGTGGCGGGCTCGACGATGTTACCATTTGAATACAGTCGGCAGTCGTCTATATTATTATTACACTCCCGGCCCGAAACGGTTGATTATTACCAAAAATAGAAATCTTGAAAAATATGACAATAATTATTTACAATGACATATATTATTATCATATTTTGGAGGTGTGTGTTAGAGTTTCGTACACGATAAAAAAAGATTCATTATTATATACTATTTCACTACTTATCAATCATATTTTTACCGATTGACATCTTATAAATATATTGGTTAATATTCAAAGTAAAACATGCTTACTGAACTAAAGTCAGTATGTGAGATCAGTTTATATTTTATTTAACCACAGTTTTTTTTATACTTTTAACGAATTTTAAACGAATAAATTTTGTTTTCCACGGTTTTACGCCATAAGCAAAGTAATAATGAAAATGTATAAAATATCAATGACCGAGACTCTAATCACGTCAAGCCACAATTCTTGTTAATGTATATTATATTATAATGATATTGTTACACAAATTGTTAGTCGTTTTATATGAACGTCGATGCTCTTTTATCAGCGCCTGTTATCATTTAAATTAAATTAATTATAATTTATAATTGTATATTTAAAACTAAGCACCTACTACTTGTATATTAATATTCTCCAAAATTGACTAGATTGTGGTATTTTCTGACAACCAAATAGATACCCAATGTTTTATGTTAATGATATAAATAAGTATACGCAGTGCGTATTGTAAGACGTTTATTTTATATTCTTAGTGAAGCGGTCATATCGGTTTGGTTTTCTAACGATGTGTTTTTATGGACATCTGAAGACATTTTTTATAATAGAAAATATCTTCAATATCAAAAGGAATTTTTGGTAGTGAATTAGATATATTCCCACAAGTGAAACTTCGTGGCATCAAAAAATCAGCATTAATAGTTGCAAAATAACTAGGGAAAATTAAAAAAATAGGTAAATGAAAATATTTACGCGTCACCAGTTTAGTTTTTATCAAAATGAATAATCATTGATAATTTAAAATATGTTCACCAAGTACTTATATTAACATTTTATAGATAATAATAAGTAGTTTTCGTAATATTTTGGCTCTTTTTGAGTTATTTATAGATATTTGAAATATTTTAATTAGTTTTATTTTAATTGATGTTTGTTTTAACTTTACAAAGTTCTTCATAAGCTATTATTTTAGTTTCAACAACTAAACATTTAGTTAAAGTCAAAATTTTTTTTTAAGTATTCGCCGTTAAAATACTGATGAAATTTTGACAAAATTATGAAAATATACAAATTAATTTGTGCTTATAATTTCATTAAATTTTGAATTTTGTTACATTAGGCTTGAAAATACAATACAATAATCACCTATAAGTATTTCATATTACAATTAAAAAAGTCCGGTATTTAAACTCTCTCATTAATTTTTTATGACTGTTATGAGAGTTAGAAAATCAATTATTGATATAATTAGATACACACACAAAATATAACAATTTTAGTTATCATGTTGTAATTCAAAAAAATATTAACCGTTGAAACGTGAAATGTTTTGCCATTGCGTATATTATTGTTTTCTATATAATGTAGACATTTTCAAAATATTTAGATAATATAATTATTAGTATTATTTACACTATTTGTCGGTACCTATTAATTTATGTATACGTCAATAATAAATATTATAGTTTTCTTTTACAATACATATAGCTATTATTAGTGTTTTTATATTGCATATTTTTAAAGTTATTTCTTATGGTTATAATTTTGAATACAACCTTATAATTTCAGTCAAAAGACTAATTGAAAGAGACTCGTTTACTCGATATCAAAAAAAAAAAAACGAAGACTGCCCACCCACTGCAGGGCTCCCGCTATAATTTAATAATATAGTATATACTCTACGAACAGGAATTAAATGATAAGTAGGTAGGATGTGAATTTTTTCCATCGCAGAAACTAGATTTTGATATCTAGTGAGTACAAGAGTATTGTTATAATATCATTGCAGATAGCGGAGTATCCAACCTTAACAGTGAGTAATTTCAACTTATTTACGATGGATGGCTTATTTATATTAACTATGATATTGTATAGCAATGCCCATGGCAGAATAAATGATCACGGATTTATTCAATTCTTATAAGTTCCGTTAAATGTAAACTGCACAGGTTTTTAACACAGTTATTAGGATTGTTTTGACCAAATATAAAATGGAAGCCTAAAATTATATTCAATTATGTGTATCTATTTTATTTTTTGTAACCAATGAAAACAGTATATACAGTTATTTGTAAAATAATTATATTTAAATGTTATGTATTGAAAAGTAAAGTAATAAAAAGTATTAAATTGCTTAAGACATTATGGATCTTGATGAATCTATTAACAAAAATGTTATAAAAATCAGTCAAATACTGTGGATTTATACAAGGGTCGTCAGTTTTAAGCTTTTGGTTTTATATAGTAGGTAATATATTTATTAATTATAGTTGTTCCTGCATGATTTACCTGTGACAAATTAAATAATTTCAGATAATTGTCCATATTTTAAACTCCGTTAAATGTAAACTACACATATTTTTAACACTGTCATTTAGTAATTCTGACCAAATATAAAATACAAGTTTAAAATTATATATTATTATACCTATTTACCTATTTTATTTTATGCACCTAATAGCAACCTTATATATATAAATAGTTATTTTAGATGAAAGTTAACGCAAAATCTTTGTACAAGCTCCTCTTTAAAATGCAAAATTTTACAATAATTTATTTCTTTTTTAGGTAAGCGATCACTTGTACGGTACATTATTTAAATTGCAGAACACGGACATTTTGTACTATTATGTACATACAGTATATATTGATGTGTACAGTTAAATAGCTAAGTGTTAAGTGTATGTAATGTAAATTATTCAAACCTACAAATTAAATATAAAAAAAAAAAGTAAATCAATTAAAAATGTGTATAATACCTAAATATAAATAAAAAATAATATTGAAAAAAAATCTATGTCAAAAACAAGAAATAATGTTAAAACCGACATGTATAATACATGGAATTTAAAAATTCAAAATTATTTCTTTGTTTTGGTACTGGTTACATAAATTTAATAACTTGTTATTTTCACCAGAATTAGATTTTTGCTTTTTATGTAGCCTATTGCTACACTCGTCCAATTGCATTGCACGAAAAATTGTCCAATAACTCGGAGAATATATAAGTTACCTAGATTTACCAAATAATATTTAAACTTAATAATATTTTTAATAAAATTATATATAATATATACATATGTATATATAGTATATACTTTATGTATATAATAGTACAAAGTGTCGGCGTTTTGAAATGTACCTTTTTACCCAACCGCACACAGCGACCTAGAACCCTTTTTAGATAACTATCCTTGGATACATGATTATCTAAGTATCAAATTTCAAAATCACAAGTGCGATAGAATTGACTATGAATCGTTTACACACACACATACACACACACACACACACACACACACATACACATAAGAACATTGCTTTGTATTAATATAAATAAACGTAATATTTTAAGGAATAAACTCAATATTTAACAAAAAAATAAAAGATGAAAAATTCTAGTATTTGTAGTATACCTACAATAAATTCTACGAATATACTTGTATCTTTTTTTATAAAATACTTATAGTGAATGTGTGTGTACTGTGCAGTATATATTATTATTATACTAGTAAATTTTATATTCTTATAATAGCTATATTATTTTGATACCTACCTATGTATATTATTGTCTTTGATTTTAAAAAAAGTGTTTGATTGTTGTATAAAACATTATTACAAATCTAGCAATTACAGATAGTATTAGACTTAATATTTTTCTACAAATAATAATATATTAATAACAGTTGATTAAAAAAGTACGAAAAGAGAAATTAACTCGAGTTGGGTGTAAAATAAATTATTATTATAAGTATATTATTATGACTATAGGGATAACTTGATAAGAAAATATGGTTAAAAAGAACAATAATATAACTAACTGTATTATAAATATCAATCAATAGGTATGACTTATGTGTTGATATTTTACAATGTTGTACATTGGTTGTGTAATATTTGTTATAATCGATTACTACATTATAATGTACCTAACCTATGTGAATAACAACGTATGAAAACATTTTAACGAAATATACAAGACATTTTTTTTGAAAAAACTTTGTCTAGCAATAAATAATAAAATACTTCTGTCATTTGCCGTGTACATATAGTTAATGCGTTAAGTATATTGGCATTTTGTATCTTCAATGATCACAATATGCATATTATATAATTGACCAGTATTAAAGCCTACGAGTAAAAATATTAACCAGGAAATCGTTTATCGCAGGACACCATGGCCGTTGTTATCGCACAACGGATGTGTTCTACTAACGCTGATGTCGATGAACCATTTTACCGTTGAAAATTTGCACGCCCGTGTTCATTCAATATTTTTCTTCCGGTCGACGTTTTTTTAGACTTATGAGATCAATACAATATACTCTAATAAAATATTGAACACATTTATTGTACTCGGTTTTGGAAAAATGTTACTAAAATCTATCTCATTAAAACGAAATTGATTTATTTATGAAAAATTGAAACTTAGGTAGATATTGGTGTCAATAGCGTATACACCACAAAAATATTTTTACAAATTGTATTTATAATAGGTTACCCCAGTTCCTATTTTGTACAATATTTTGTGATAATTATGGTTACAACAAAAATAAATAAAAATATTTCAACAGTCAAAAATTCATAATATAAAACATATTTTATAAATAATTTATTACAATATGTTAAAGATTTCTCAAACAGTTGAAACTCATTTATCACTATTACATGATACATGCATGCTATACAGTATAGGCACACTTTTTAAATTCATACTGCGTATTTGCATTTTCGAACTGTTGTACATTGTATGGCCGCTGAAATAAGAGACTGGGTTATTCTACATCATTGGATTTAAAAAAATACAAGTACAGTTTCAAATTATGATTAACCATAAACTGAGATATAAAAACACTTTAAGTACAAACATATGTTGTATTTATTAGTAGTAGGTACCTGCATAATAAAATGTTATAGCTTATAGATATCTCCATAAAAAATCTAGGTAAGTATGTACGTTAACCTTAAATTTAAAAAACCTTTATTACGACACTGTTTTAAAATGAAAATAGTTAGAGCCTTGCCTCATTCTTATGCTGCTGATTTAATCCATTTTTAAGCTATGTACTGGTTCTTCTGCTTTTCAGATAAAGATTTAGTATAGTTATATGACTAAGTAAAATTATACAATTATAAGAATTCATTCAGAAGATAAAACACCTTACGTGCGTATTTGTGTTAAATCGATAATATTTTAAAATTTATCATTAAAAAGTCTTCTGTTATTTTTTCAATACCACTGTAGGTACATAATAAATTCTGTTAACTACTGACTAAATTAACTTCCTATTTTTATTTAATTAAATTTGTATTGGAGAAGACACAACCTAATTAAAATGAACATGTATATTGTATTAATAAAATAATTTTTTTTTAAAGTAGTAGTTTACCTTCACCTTCAACATACATATACATTTAAAGAAATTGAAAAACTATCACCAAATGTGTTGTAGATTTTAAATAAACAAATTAAACATAATCATAAATCAAATTTTCGTTCGTAAATAGTAGGTTGGTACTTTTAGATTCCATACATAAATGATTAATTCATTGTAAGAAAACAATTGATGTAACTATTTTAGATATATCTAGTGGGTACTTAATATATTAAAGTACTTAAAAGTTATTGCATTTTTTTTGATGCTAAGATAATAGGGACACATAATTCGTAACACTTTAAAACATTCAAAACTGTGGGATACCAGTTAGAGTACCTAATAACCAATATATTAAGATAATTATCATGATCACGATCATGATTATAGTTACAATTGTTTGAAATATTACTTATGTAAAATATACAAGTGAAATACTATTAGAGTTAAGTAATAAAAAAAAAATAGTGAAGATTCAAAAAAAAATGTATTAAATAGGCACTCGAACGAGTTTGTATCGTATAATTATTATTATAGGTATACATTTCAAAATTATGATAATAAACTAAAACACTAACAAAACAACCCTGAATACAACTTAGTTAACGATGTATAGCATTTATGACAATTGTTAGTGACATCTTTGTACTTTTCATTATATTATAATGTTTAAAAAAATGAATTGCTTATAGTTAAGATTTAATCAAAAATCTAAATTAAATCTGAAAATTCATCAGACAATTCTAAAACTATGTTATGTTAATTATTTCGTTATAATTTAAAAACATGGTTTGTGGGAACTTAAACCATTATTTTTTTTTATATTTTTATGAATTTTTCTGTACTACGATAAATTTTTAATTTATTTTAAAATATTATTTATTTACAGATTCTATGATTTTATTTTTATTATTTTACGATATTTACAAAAGTTTGTAATTACATTTTATATCATATAAGTTGATATAATATGGTATAAATATGTATTACTATAATAATTAAATACTAATAAAATAATATATTATCGTAATATTTTCGGAAAAAATATATCAACCAACTACCTACAGTACTAAAAGTAAAATAAAGTACTTAATAGCAAAAAAAACATATTACTTGGTGATATAGGCTGATAAACCGTTTCCGCTTAGAATCGTTTTTCATAATATATAATGATATATATATCAACGAATTAAAATTGAATACACTTATAATAGTTACCTAATTTACTGCAAAACGGTACTCACTTACCTACCTTTTTTGAATTTATTATATAGTTTAAATATGTTACTAACTTAGGTATCTACAAACGATATTGTTTTTAATTATATGGTATCATTCCTATCTTGTTAATTATTTTAGTTACCCTTAACATTTTTATGATAAAAGTATAGTTTATTATGTTATACTAATTTAATAAATATTTAATATGTTTATTAGATAAAAGAGTTAAAGAAAACATAGCAAAACATGGTACAATACCTACTTCAAAATATAATTTCGTTTACAATATATAAGTAAATCTAAACTAATTATATAGTAAATGTTTAAAATATAGTAAAAATAAACTCCGTACTTGTATGTTTCAATACCAATATGACATCATTACATAGATTACATACATTTACTATTATTTATAGATTATATGTTAGGTATATACACTAATATATTATAGTGTGGATAATTAATACTAATGGGATATGTATCGACGATGTAGCGTAGTGTGCCGTGCGTAATTTCAAAACAATTAAAAACATAAACTATTGAATCAGAAACATACCTTGTACGTGATTAAAAGCAGGAATAAGTATTCCGATTATTATTACAGCTACTTAATGGTTTACACTTATCACAATAAAAGGTGGAAGTAATAAGGTTTTTGAAATGAATAAACGGCGTTCATTCGATGTTTTAACTCAGGTATAGACGTGTAGGAAGTTTGCCCTATTAAAACTGTCGACATAATAAACCATGTCCGATAACTACAGTGACAATAAAAGTTTAAAATTACATGAAAAAGAACGAAACGTAAAATTAATCAAAAATCATAAATGTACAACAGTCAGTGTGCCACATTCAAAAGTTTTACAGCTTGTATCTATTTTTGAAAACGAAGAATCGGAAACAAAATTGAAATGTAAGTATTAAATATTTTTATACAATATTTATTAGTACTACAACATAATTACTTACATGGTAATTAAATAAAACGAAAATAAAACTGAATAGAATAGAAAACACAAATGTTTATTCACCTCGTCGATGTGTTATACAATAAAAAATTCATTTTGTATTTTATGTACCAAGGTTCTGTTATAAGATTATCTGTAAGGGTATATTAAAGTGGTTCTGAATATAGAAGAAAAGCTTATTACTGCTTAGAAAAACAATTAAAAATTAATTAATTTCTTATTTTATTAAGGCGCGGTCATATCAACATATTTGTTTTCTCTAATTATATCGCGTCTAATATAGGAACAAAGATATTCAGTATTTCCACGATCACGACTATCTGGTTCAGATTAGGCCGTTAAGGGCAAATGCGCCCCATTATATATTTTATAAAGAAGAATATTTCCTGTTCATTGACTGGATAGTTTTAATTGTTTCATAAATATATAAGCGTGTTTTAATTTAAATTAATTTCGATTACTTTTAACCATTATAACATATTTAAAAATAAAAATATTAAAAATCGATCCGGTCAATGCACAGGAAATATTCTTCTTTATAAAATCTATAACAGGCGCTTTTGTCCTAAACTTAACCAAATAGTCGTAACTATGGAAAGGCGAAATATCATCGTTCCTATACTATGTACGAGATAGACTGATGAAACAAAATATGATGGTGTGGCGGCCCCTTTAAATAGCTGATTTAAATACAATCGAAAAAATTGTATTAAAATGTAATATAATATGTATATTGTGTACATTATATAACGATAATAGTTTTATTTAATACCTATAACCTAATAATAATTAAAAAATATACATTTAAAAATTATATTATAATAGCTAATAGGTATAAAAATAGTTTACAACATAAATATTCAATCATGCTGTTTTAAATATATTATGTTAATGTCTAAAATGGTTATTAAATAATTTTAAAAGTATCATTATTAAGAATCAAAACCAACTAATAAGTTATAAAAAATCTTTTCAATTAGGTAATTAAAACTTTAAAATCTAAATTGAATTCACATGCAAATGTTTATTACCATAAATAGTACAAGTGATAAATATGTTATTTTCTCTAATTAATTTATAGCTTCAAAATAGTAAAAATAAAATTTATATAATTTTTCAACATAAAAAAAAAAATTAATCGACAATATTGACTGACAGTTTTATATAGCTTATATCGTTAATTTTCGTCCATGGAGATTAACTATATACAATTCAAATTTTGATTTTTTAAATTTTAAAATTATTTTATTTTTTGAATTTTTGAAATTATTCATACTATTAAGAAATGTCCTATAGAGATAAAAACTTTGTTTTTTCAAATGAGAACCCTTCTTGTTCATTGTAAATTATATAGGTTGTGGATAATTATTCTGAAAATATTTATAACAAATATAAAAGTCCTTAAAAATTGTTTAACAAAAATATAAAATAATTAATAGATGTAATATTGGAACTACTAGCTGTTAATTATATTTTGACTATTATTACAAATTTATAAATGCTAATAGATTTATTTTAATTATTAAAATGTTCACCATAGCCTTCATATTTCTAAACTCGTTATCGTGAACATATTATTCTTATAAACACAAAGTTAAATAACTCTAAAATTACTTGTTTAAGTTTTAATTTTGACACGTTCAGAAAAATTATCCGCTAAACAATTTGCAGTTGAAAAGGAGATCTTATTGATAATAAAAGTTTTGTTTCCATAGTGTTAGCAAAGAAAACTCTGTAGAATTTAAAAATATGGTCTTTAGTATTTTAAAAAATTTAAAAAATCAGATTTTGATTGAGAGAAAAAAAGGTTAACCGTACATGGTGAATTATCCTGTATTGTGTTAGGTATATGTTTATCATACAATGTACAAATAATAAGATCGGATTCAATTACCATATTATTATTATTATTATTATTATTATGCTGACTATATTATACGTTACGAGAAACGTAACATCACTCTATGTTTTTTCTACAATTCAAATATTTCCGACTACAAGTGTAGAACGACGTTTTTGATAAACTATATATTATAGTGAACACCGGACGGATAAAACTCTCATACTGCAGCATACTGTTACCGGAAACGTTTCCGTAATATTTGCGTGTGGTGAACATATTAATATTATTATGAACCACCTTCTACATTATAACCAATACAACCGAATTATTGTCAACGCAATCGAAGGCAAACACTTGTTAAATTGGTTGTTTTTAGTAATAAAATATTAACTATATGTATGTAAGTACCTATATATAATATAATATATATTATATTGATTTTAAGACTTTAAAATTGTGGATTTCATAGTATAAAATAGGAATCAATGATGATATTCATGACAATCATACAGGGTGTTCACAGTGTACCATTGCGAATAACTGTGTTTTAAAACGATGTTCATACTTAATAAAATATTACACTTACAAAATTGAAACCTGTACCAATAAAAACAGTGTAGGTTATAATTTTTTTTTTTTAAATGTTCAATATGTTTTATCTTTAGTGATGGTGATTATTAAAGTTAAGTTGAAAAGATTATTTATTTTTACTTTAACTAATTAATTATTTTTTCGTAATAATAAATTAGCTTTTTTTCATTCTATTTAAAAAATGTAATGTTTGATCTTAATGGCTTCATATAAAAATTAATTTATATTTAGAATAACAATTACAGGAAATATTATACTATTGTTATAGTATTTTGTAATTTATGCTTTGTTTCTTGATAAAATAATACTATATAAATAGAATACATATAAAACTGTGTTACTATAATTTCCAACTCGTTGATCTTGTGCTCACCTAACTTAACTTGCCACCTTTGATTATCATTACATAATACTATGGCCGTCACTTTTAGCACGACACTCATGTCTACTCGAATTTAGCTCTGTCACAGAGACGGTTGACGACAGCGGTGTTCCGAGCGGAGGAAACGGAAAAATCGAAACGAACTGACGAAGTGGACGGAACGGATGACGAAGCAGACGAAATGATCGAAGCGGATGAAGTGGAGGACAGATCCGACCACGCGCCTGCCGAAGGAGCATCCGTCCAAAGCGACGGGAATTTATCGTCTAAAACAGCGTCCACCGTGTCCGTAACGAACCAAGGCGGTAACTGGATAGGACAGCGCGACCGGAACCTGTTGTTTGTCATTCATCCGTGGTGCATGCTGCACAAGTCGAGCGCGGACAGGCAGTCGGAATTCCCGCCGCCCGGGTTTCTGGAACGTCTCAAGGCCAAGTTGATGGCCCTGCACCGACAGTCGGACGAGCAGCAGCGGCACGGCTCGGCCGCGGCCGCGGTGGTCTGCAGGCGGCGCCGGCACACCCACCAGAGGATCAAGTGTTGGTTCCAGTACACGGCCACCGCGCTTAGCGGTGGCGGGACAACGACAGCCATGACCACTGTGCACGCCACTCGTCCGCGAAACGAACCGGCGGCGATGGTGGATTTCCTGTCCGTTTGGCGTCGGTACGCAAACGTCGCAGCCGCGTGCAGCGAGGCCGATCGTGGCTGACGGTATTCCAGCAGGTGTCCAACACCCGGCGCGCCGTTTTGCGCATTGGTAGCAGATGACGACGCACCACGGGTGTCCGCGTCATGCACGATGCGATGCCAATCGTTTTTCTCCTTTTTTCCTTTTTTATGTATTCCGTCGCAAATCACATAATTGTTGTAAGTTATTAGGACTAGGATTTATAATGTACAATATATCGACAAAAAAAAAAAAAAATAAATAAATAAATAAATAAAAATAATATATGAATTTTGTTTGGTTAAAATATACGATACTGTTTTTAAATTAAACCGTAGCATGTTATATACGTGTTTACAATATCTTCTCGGCAAAAACAAAAATCATTGATTGTATGAAATTGAAATATTATAGAAACGTAATAGTATATCAAGATTTGTGCACTAAGCTTTTGTAATTCCATTAAAAGTATGAATTTTTATCGAACAAATTGTCTTGTACCTTTTAGGAAATCGAGATGTTTAATTTGGAATTTCAAATTTGTGAAATACACAAATACATATAATTTACACAAAAAACTCGATCTACTTTCATTTATAAAACTATTGTGTTCTTTCTAAAGTTCAAAATAATTATTCGTTATTTATTAATTATTTATTATTTACATACAATTGTATACATAAAACGTATTAGAAAAAATCCAACTTGTTCATATTTTACAAATATACATAAAGTTATAACATTAAGTTAATTTGAATTAAGTTACATTGGTTTATAGGTATTATTTTAACGAGTCACTGGTATTTGTTATTATTTTTTTTTGTATAATATGTATACTTTACTTGTTATATAATGTCATACAAAGATATTTAAATAAAATTTAAAATACATTGACATTATGACATGTTTACATGTTTAGTATTAGTACAGTTCCTTAGGAATTAATGTATTAAGGAATTCACTTTTATTGTATAGAATAATCAATTAAAAAATTAAAGGTATATTAATAATAAATATAAATAATTTATCTAAAAAATAAAAATGTACCTAGCTATTTTATTGTAGATTAAAAAAATATCAAACTTAAATAAAAGTTGATATTTTTGTATATAAATAATATAATATATTATATTATTATTATTACACATTATATTATATATTAATTTTAATTTTAATTGATTAAAAAACAATTAGGTAAGCTAATTTTTACTTAATTTTATTGAAATATATTAAATGATTTATGTAAAAATATCAAAATTAAGATATTAAAAGAGTAACAAAAATATCTAAAACATAACATGATTAAAAAACAAGCTTCTTAATATGTAAAAATAAATAAAAAAAACTATAGCAGCTATTATATATGATATGTACATGAGTATTTGACACTATGATATTACTATAATAATTGTCATATACCATGCCACTTATTAGAGGTCCACTTAAATTATTTTTTTAAAAGGTAGTCATTTATCCTTAATTTTATTTTAAAATATCAATCAATAATAATACAATACATAACTAATACTTGTACCAGGCGAATTGATGTGTCGAACCCAAAGAGTGCTTAACACATTGTGTTATAGTCTCTGTATCCGGTGCCAGCTGTACTTGATAAAACATAAATACATTTAGATAAGAATGAATATTAATATTATAATATGGCTGTATAGCCACGAGGTCGTGTACCTATTAATGTGTATTATCTTATACATATTTTTTTATTTGTATTATTTACGCTAAAATATTTTAGAGACATTTGTACACGCGCATTGGTATAATCAGGAGTTTTATTGAATACTGATAAACTACAAAATAATAATAACAATTAAATATTAAATATTTAACAGCTACAAGATCTTCACAATATACTTTTTTCTGTTGGTTAGTTTCATAAAAAATATATACTTGCTCTTATATAATTTATACAATATTTTAAAAAATACAAATAATAAAAATAGCTAAGGGTACCTATAATTATTGACGAATAAACTTGGTGGTACAGTATTAAATAGGTACAACGATTAAATACACCAATAATTTATACAAATTTTATTTTTAAAGTCTAAACAATGGTCGCAAAGACCTCTAAATTCAAGGAGCTTATATTGCCTATGGATATTATAGGTATGAAATTGACTGCAGTCCTATAGACCGGAAATTTTCAAAAAACAGAAGACACGACAAGCCTCACAATTACTAAGTACTCGTATATATAATAAGAGTATAAGACTTAGTGTTGTAACAAAATTTAGTCGCACTACACAACGCTTGGCATACAAAACAGTTCACTGCTTTTGATTAGAAACAACTAAAAGATTGATAATTGGAATTATTGGTGACAAAAAATGTTTGCTAGGTCAAACGTCTTAAAAATGTATACAAGGTCTTTTAAAGTTGTTGTTATTAGTATTTAAAATATTTAAGTAACATTTTTTTTATAGTAACTTGAAGTTCAAATTTAGACGAAATTACATATTATTTAAAAAAAGAATATCGATGTTAGTGATTTTTTTATAAATCAAAAAAACATTATTCGAGCGGACTTAAAACATTCATTTATATAATAAATTTAGTATGGTACAGCAGAGTGGTACTCACTAATCCTACATTTTGTTATTTTTTTTTTTGCATACCCACCTACTTATTTACTAAAACAATATACCTATAAATAATGAATAAATACATTTCATAGTAATTTGATATTACTATGATTTTGTTTTCATAAATTAAACTTCCTTTATAATTTATTTATAATATATTTGTATGTACACCATGTAGGTATAATAAACAAAAAGTTCTCACAAGTGTCGGTGGTGGTGACTAGATACTATGTACAGCATATTATTGAATTAGATTTTAGAGTTCCGAGGTTTTTCGTATAAACTTTGAGAATATTATCTTATTGTGTTATGTGAATAAATTCAAAACCATATTTTGGGTTTTACGAACACAATATTATTTTGGATACTTACATGGTAGTTTTAATTTCTTTATTTGGAAGTACTTAAATTGTAGTTTTAATGATTCCATGAGAAATGTTCAATCTTCTAAACTCGTATTTGGTA
This sequence comes from Rhopalosiphum nymphaeae, assembly GCA_036289425.1. Lineage (NCBI taxonomy): Eukaryota > Metazoa > Arthropoda > Insecta > Hemiptera > Aphididae > Rhopalosiphum > Rhopalosiphum nymphaeae. Next base: position 65,658 of record JAZAQC010000030.1, read on the forward strand.
CGTCACGTCATGTCGTTTGACATTTTTAGACGAATATCGTTATAGACTTATAATACGCGATTTGTATTTTGTTGTTTTATACTTACTTAATTGCAGTGACATTAACTTTTAAAATAAGTATCTAATAAAGGTACTTATACTTGTACTTTTGTTTATAGCTTATATGTAATATAGGTATCTTAGGTATTTATGTTCTTTATGTATAATTAAATAGTTTATTTTTTAAGTTTTTAGTGTGAGCGGAGTAAAAGTTATACTTTGAAACTTTTAATGATGCGGGTTTAAACTTCAAATTCTACTATTCATTAATGTTTTTATTCATTTTTACAAAGGAAAAAATTTATTTATGCGTTTTATTATTTTTATATTTTACTTTTATTAGACTTTTTATCATAACGAAGAGTAAAAAACAATTATTTCATATTATAATTGATTATAATATAATATTTTATATTATTATTTTATTAAGAATTTTAAAACTTTAGTTATTATAAAGTATTTAAGAAAATATTAGAATCAGCTACGAACCGGATATCTTACAAACTTTATTATTTTGTAATTTCATATATTGTACGTATCAATAATCTTAATAATACGATTGAAAGAAAATGTGATACGCTACGCCGTGATTGTAATGTCGTCTGAAACCAAACATGCATCATAATTAAAATATATTCGAATTAAAATATACAGGACAATATTTTTGGAAAAGGTGAAATTGCCGACAGTACACACCGTTTAAGTGAAATTATCTACAACTAGAATGTTAGCAACCTACTATACCATCGTCAATAAATAATATCATTCGATGTCTTTTAAAGAAGACGATAATAATGAAGATTTATAATTATCATGTAATAAAATTGGTGTATATGTTTTTTTTTATGTAGTTCTAGTATAAAAATCATTTTTCACCTTACCTAAATATTCATATTATCAACAAATTTATCATTAAAATTAAATTTAACAGTAATGTTTACAGTTCCCTACTTGATGACGTAATACACTAATAACATATTTCTGCAGTATAATATTTTATATATTATTTTAACATAATATTATAGGTCTGTTCTTAGTACGAAATCTAGACGATTATAATTATAATATAATTTTTTATAATCTCACTAGCTGTGATCAATTTATAAGCCAATATCGACGTATTGTAGATCTGTATGAATAGATTTTAGGTACAATAGTTAAAAAAGCTTAAAATGTATATAAATGTTTTCAGTAAGACATAATATATGTAAAGTTAGGTAAATTAGGTAAATTTCGTGGACATTTGAACAAAAAGACTATAAAGAATTCTGCTCAAGTATTTTTAAGATTACATTTTTGTGAGAACAACTTATGAGGGTCTTTCTATTAAATTGTCAAGTCCTGGCTATTCAAATTTAAAATTTCATAATTCGCTAGGAAATTATTTTTAAATTTTCGTTGATATGACAAATTTTATAAAAATTTAAACTTAAAATGCTTAAAAAAAACGTGTAAAACCAAATAATTTTTAGGTAAATTTATTGTCAGTCTAAAAAAAATATAAAATTTGTTTTATATACTATATACTTGCTGAAATTAATGTATTTTATCATAACATAAATATGTATTTAAATACACATAAATGAAGGCCCTGGTAATAAATCAAAATTAATATTACCTTTTTTTGATATACATTATGGCTAAATTTTGGATAATTTTGTTAAATATTGTATAACAAAACTTTTGCTTCTATTGTTTTTTTTACACAATAATGTATCATTGATTTCAAATATAAAACATTTGTTACAGTTAAGTACTCAACATCTAATATACAGTAGAGTGGTACTTACTTACTTACTTACCTTTTTTGTTTTGTTTGTCTTGTTATTTTGGATAGTATTGGGGATCTTTTACTTTTAATCCCCTAAATTTGCAACTAGTTCCAATTTTCTAACAAAAACCACTCTAAAATTGGAAATCAAAGCACTTTTATCACCACAAAAAGTGATCACAGATAGTAAAAAATACACATTATTATTTATTCAATATCTACATTCATTAGTTTGCTCAGATTCCAAAATTAACTGTTATTTTTTAGTAACAATGAAGTAACTATTAATTATGTCAACATTCTATATTACATTTTTTTAATTTTAATTTTCTGGTATTTTTTTATTTATACAAACAATTAATGTAAAATTTTGATTTATATTAATATATCTTTTGACATTTATTTATTAAAATAATGTACTTTAGTTTACTGGGCAGTTGGCACGTTGGGTGGTGCCATATTGGTGAATTAAAGTGTCAGCAAACTGAGCATGGGCAGTTTCTTACATAATAATTAATTTATTCATCATATTAGGTTTTTATTTTTATCATTATTAAGTAGTAATATTTGTAGTATGTCAAATCAAGTATAATTAAAACAACCATTATTATTAAGAATAATTACAAGAAATATATAATGTTATTAAATAAATATTACTATACAAAGTGATTCTTTAATCAAATAAAACTCATTATTTCAAAATCTAGTTGTCTTAGAAAATATATTTCTTACATTATTTATTTTCAAAATAAAATAACAATTTTAAATAATTTTTTTGCTTATTTTATATTTTCTGAAATGTAAAAATTGAAATTTGAACGAGTAGTTTTTGAGTTATAAGTATTTAAAGTTTAGGTGAGCTAAGTGGAGTGGTACAAGAATACCCAGCAAAATGTTGGTCTAACTTCAAATACTTATAACTTAAATATGAATCGTATAAATTTAAATTTATATGTAATAAAATATCCCAAAAATTATTAAAAAATAATTGATTTGAAATTAAACATGAAAAAAATTTTCAAGAACATTTATAAGATTTTAAAATATTGAATGTTCAGCAACAATAAAATTAATCCTGTACAATATAATTCAAAATTAAATTAAATTAAACAATTGTTAACATTTTAATGAATTATTAAAATGATAAAATATGGGTGAAACTTAAAAAATAATAATAATAATAATTGTGTGTATTATTCAATTACTTAAATTTTCATTTAAAAATGAAATATTTTCTTGTCATGCTATTAGCACAATATAATTTAATTGGAAGAAAATATTATGATAAAAAGGCTGATTTTAAAAATATAAATTTGTGGTCATCTGAGTTCAAAAAAATATAATGTCATTCTTAATTGTTCAGTGTATTTTTATAAAAACCCATTCATAAAAGTGCTATCAAGAAGTTAGCTATGTCTATATTATAACCACAATTAAAAGGTAAAATTAATTAATAATTTAATATTACAGAGTAAAAATGATAGTAAATACAAAGAACAAATATAATCATAATATTTACATGTCAAAAAGTATTTATTTTATAACTTATTTCTAATTAATTACTGTATAACATATTTAAAATTTAACTAAACCGGTAGTGGGCGTATGCTCTGTTTGCTTCACATTGTTTATGCAATTCCAGTTTCTTTTTCACAACTTTTCCCTAAAAATAAATATATGAAGTTATGAAGTGTGTCAAGATTATAATTTCATTAAAATTCTTAATTTAATGTTTTGATCAAATGTAAATGTAATTAAATTTTTATTAATTGGTCACAGTTCAAAATTTAAATTGAAAATATATTCTTACATCATTATTGGATGCATTGATTAATTCAGTAGCCATAAAATCAGCAAAACTAATGGATTTGTCTTTTTCGCGTCCACAATGTACAAACCATCTCATTGCATAAAATGTAGATTCTTTATCTGTTATTGGAACTGGAACCTTAAATAAAAACCATTGATAACATTAAATATAATTATACTTTTGAAATTTAAATTTCAATTTTAACATAGTTTCTATAAGCTATTAAAAGTGGGGAACAAGTTAAATAGTGTTATCAGTTTCTGGATTTGAATATCATTGATTAAAATAAAATTAGAGATTATATAACTATGTAAGACAAAAATATAGGAATAAAATCAAAAAGAAAAAGTAGTAAATAATATTGAAGATAATAAAACTGTTAAATACATTTAAAATATTAATAGAATGATGTTAAATTGTTTTGTTTCATAGTAAAAATAAGTCAAAGTATCAAACCTGGTAAAAAGATCCTCCTCGTTTTACTGCAGTTAATTTCAAAAGTGGTTTGCTGTTAGCAATTGCTTTTTTCAGTATAACTACAGGATCTATAATTATTGAATCTTTTTTCTCAGGATCAGTTTCTCTGTTATACTTCTCTAATTGAATCTTTTTTATTTTTTCAAAGGTCTATAACAATAAAATTAAACAAATATATTTTTAATTGATTAAAATTGAGTAATTTTGATTACCAATATACAAAGTGACAAGAATAACAGAATTGGAAATCTAGTAATTTCATTAATAAGAGTATTTAACATAAATATAAAATACAAATTTTTAAATTTACAATATTAAGATTCAGGAGAGTGTTTATTTTGATTATATATCAGGTAAAGTGGATTGTATTCTAAATAAATAGCAGAGGAAGAAGAAAGGGTTTAGCAGCAGACAAATTAATCAAAGTATTATTAATATTTTGGTATTCTTATAATGTACTGGATGATTCATTCAACGTAATATATTTGTTTAAATAATCTTATGTTAAATACATCATTCTGTTTATTAACTCTATTGGATGAGTGAATTATAATACGATTTGAGTTATAATCTCAAACCTTTGGACTTGTTTCTCTAAAATTTAATAATAGATCAATTTCATTGGCAAATCATATATTTCATACAGTGCAAAACCAAAGTATACTTTATAATTTTGACAAAAATGTATGATTAGAAAAGAATATTATTATAGTTACTTTTATCTTAATAAATGGCCTAAATTCAGGTAAGATGTATTTAAGGAATTTAATAAATAAATTAAAATGATTTCTTTTTGACGTATGTTTAACATTAATTGAAATATTGATATTATTAATGACTGGTTTTTAAATCTAACTTAAAACGTCAACTATCATCTTAATTTTACAGTGACATACATTTATATTTTTATCATAAATAATATAGAAATGTGTTATATAAAATGATGTTATTTGGATATTCTACACTTACAAAACACTACAAAAATGAAGAGATACTGATCATTATCAGTGTTCTTAATCTATACTATTCCATAAAGTATTTTTCTAACATAATTTTTGAATATATATTACAACCGAATGGTTCTGTATTATAGATGTCCATACTTAATTTTATCAAAGATATTAATATATTTTAAATGATGTTAAATATTATTAAATACTCTAAGTCTAGCTCTATTATTATAATTCATAAATAATAAGCTTTTATAACATACTTTTTCCAAGACTCCCCTGGCTAATTTTTTTTGTCCTTTTATAAGCATATAGTTTATAAATTTTCTGGAAAAAATAAAATATATATGGTTGATAAATAAACATGATTTGTATAATTTGATAAGTTAAATAAAATAGCTTAAAACAAATTTATATTTATTATGAATATAAAATAACAATAATAATTAATCTTCACTAATGGATTCAATTTTTAAAATTAAAAAAAAAAAACATTTTTTTTGTGCTTTTTCAGAAACAAAAAAGAATATTTAGTTTTATATAGTTTTTAATTGATTATTAATAATTTTACAAAACACTTTAATTCAAATATTGTGTTATTTGACAGTGCTCAAGCACTAAAAGAATTGAAAAAAAAAAAATACAATGGATAAGTAGTTTTAAAATTTTATTTTTGGCTTTTACAAATCCAAAAAAACTGTTTCTCATATTTTATATATTACCTACAATAATCAATTAATACTTACGCAACTACTGGATCATGGAATATGGAACAAGTTTCATTACTTTTAGCTGCTTTAAATGGAATCAATTTATAATTATCAATCGTCCCAGATTCATAAATGTTATCTAATTCTTGTTTTTTGTAGACTGGTTCAGAATAATGTGGTGGATATACACTATATTTAACTGCTGATAATTGTGGAAATGCTTGAAATCTTAAAAAATAAAAAAATAATCAAAACTGTCATTAATGTTTACTAATAGTTAATTAAGCAAGAGAAAATTTTAAGTATTAATAAAAAATATGATTTGATTTATTATTGCCTCACCTCTATACATAATTAAAATTATAACATGGTTCAGTGCACATAATACATTTAATTTAGTTTCGAGTAGATTAAGTATTATATTCATAGCGCAATGTACAATATCAAATTTCAGAAAAGAAAATACCTTAAGTAATACTAAATACAGAATGTCAAATTATCAAAGATGATAAAACATTTATTATATGTTAATGGATGTATAAATTTGTTTTAAATGTCTAATGCACAATTATCAAATACTGGTTGTAACAACACTAAATCTATCAAGTACTCTTAAGATTAAAGATTAACCTGTGAAAAATATCATATTTATTATACTGTCCAATTCTAAGGATTGTCTCCTGTTGTTCACAGTGATATTTTGACATTTAAACTAGAATGTAGAGGATGTAGTCTTATTATAGAATATTATGACTCAACAAGATTATGAAAATATAGGAATTGAAAAAAAAACTATCTCAAAAGTCTCGTAAAGGTACAGTTTATCGGAAGAATCTAGACACATTGTCTAGTGTCAACTGCGGGGTTGGAACACGGTAGGCATCTAAACCAGTAGCATGTCCAGCACAAAATAATTGGGTAGGCCAGTTTTGTTCTGTAGCGTGTAAGTGTGTTTATAACCATTAGGGAAGATTTGTCTTATCATATGGGATATGCGTATGATAATAATATTCAATAATAAATATTAATAATATTAATAGTAACATTTTTATTTTTAATAAAAAAAAAAAACCAAACAGTCAAATAAAAATTGGGTACCTAGTCAGGCCTAGTCAGCCTACCCCGTAAACACGCCACTGGTCTAAACATTGCAGTGAAACCGTACTCAACTGCGGAAATTGTATGTATTATAATATAGCTGGTGTAGACCTCAGTGAACGTACCGTGTGTAACGAGCAGATACATTTTACTCGGTTTCAGTGAATTCACACGAGAGATGGTCAATTGTACATTAACTACGTGTATTGAGACAGTATCAAAGCTTGTGGATTATTTCGTACGATATAATCGAATCAAAACAAACACTTACCCGTGTTTAACAGTACTGCCGATCCTCAAGTATTTAGCGAACAACGCCATGGTTAATACTATATCATGCGCTGTCCCTAAAACTTTTGTACTTTTGAGAAATCGCGAGATATATTTACAGGAGCCGAATGCGAAGTCTTCGCTACTGATAGCGTTACCGACCGTCGACGTTATCACGACGATAACGCGAATAGCACATGTCGTGTGGGTCGTTTCGTCCGCTAGATCGGGCTGTCTTGATCGAGATGTTCGCGCGACCGTCGTCTGGTATGAATATTTTCTATACCTGAACGACGACGAAATGCCATAACATTAGCGGCGTAATTTCAATCTTATTTACAAGGCGTAGTGGTAAATACTATGGTACTTATTAAAGGAAAAACAACGATCGGTCTAATAACCATGCGATACATTTAACTACCCACAAACATTAAGCAAAAAAAAAAAAAATTGCAAAACAATTAGTTACCTATACACTTATACCTATCAAATGTAGGCAAGTTTTCAAATAAAAATCAAGATAGTAGTTGGGAAAGTCAACGTTGAGAACGTACGTAATGAAAGTTAATAATTTATTGAACTATTTAAGTTCAAAGTTAATACGTAGAAAAGTATTAATTTAACCAGGTTCAAAAAAAAAAATTAAACGGTCGTTCGGTTATTACTTATTTCTTTATAAATTTGTAATTACACCATAACTATATTATGGAAATCCTATATAGATTTACCGGGTCAAATTCACACACAGTGATCGTCCAACTTCCTATATTTTTAAATAATAATTAAATATTTTGTTATCTACTTGATTTCCACTGTTATTACACAGCGTACTAGAAGTATATACGTTTATTATATCTATGTGTTTATGTTAACTTACTTAATTAATAATTGAGTTTAATAAATCAAGAAATATATATTTACTATTCGACCACACACTAATTAAGTACACATTGATTTAAGTACTTACTCCTTATTAATCCTTATTAACCTCTATTAAATGTTAACAGCCAAATAAGAAACATAGGTCTAAAATGATATCCAATAATAACAATTATTTTCTTTTCAGTAACCAATAGCAATCCTATAGAAATAAAAAATATTGTTGTTCAGCCCCTTTAAAATGCAAAATTTCACAAATTGGCTTCGAGGTGTATATATCTTTGGATTACCTATATTATATTAGGTATGTTCTTAATTTTAGAAAAGTGCGATGAATCGGGTTGTGGATCGCATATACACACACATAATAATATACAAACATTTATTATTTAATTAGATAACATAATGAATTATATTTATGGCAAGAAAAGTGTAATAAAATTTATGTTATATAAAAAGTATTTTTGATGTATTTGGTGATATTTGATATTTCCACACACATACCTAAGTTACTAACAATTTTAATAACCCTACCAGCAACTACCACAATTGGCGAACGGCAATTTTTCACATTAAAACGGTTAAAGACATATTTATATTGGACCATGGAGATTAGGCGACTTAACTTTGATGAGCTTCATTATAGTCCAACTGCTTGGCTCATTCATCAAAACCTTAAAATAAACACCGATGGAGTTATAAATTAGATGAGTACAAAAATTAGGTGGTTAAATTTCTTTTCAAGAATTATATTTCTTTTGTTTATTTTAATAGATGTTAGAAATGTTTTAGTTTAATGGTGCTATTTGAATTAAACAACTTTGTGTCAGTGTGTTACAATTTAAATTCATTCTAACTATAGAACAATAATCAATACACACGAATGTACACATTTATAAATTATACGCTGTTAACAACTTTTGGAGGCTTCGCCTCTTATTTGTGGATCACCATAATTAATTTAAGTGTATTAAAACTTATAGAATATATCCTCCCTCCATTAAAAACTCCTGGACACGCCATCAGTGTGCTAGGTATTTAAATTATAGGTAAGTCTTCAGTCTCCACACACAAGTGATAACAAACATAACGTTAAAATTAAGTAAGTAGTTATAATATAACTACGCCTATCAGCCAAATTTTTAATTGACAATATATATTTTTACGTATAACTGTTAGCTAATATTAAGCATTTAAACCAGTGTATTTTAATTTTAGTATTTCATTTTATAATAATTATTAATGAAGGTAATTGAGAATATTATGTAGATATATTAAATATGAAATATTTAATTTAAACTATTTAAACAACCATAGTTAATAAGTATCTAGTCAGTTTGAGAATATTTTTCCATTAGTCCTATGTCGACAAAATATTCCGAGCATTTTATGTGGTTCCAAGCAAGTACTTCGGTTTCATTATGTCTCCTATCAATCTCAAACGGTGTATTAGTGGTCTTCAATACTTCTAAATAAAATTGTTGTAATATTTCATTTGATATTCCAATATGTTCTGTTAAAAATAATAATGAATACATATATAAAAAAATATAAAAAAAATATATTTGTTTTATTTATGAAATATAAAGTAAAATTTTTAAATTCACAACATTTTTTGACAATAATATTATGGATTAGCTTTTAAATTTAGTAATTTTAGCATGTATGCAGACTACTTGAAACTATTCTGTACTATAAATTATTTGGAGGACGGATTAAAATTGCAAAAAGATTTTGATAACTTTTGTTTTGGTGTTGTTGTAACGGCTTAAGAGTCAGTATTAATAAATGTAGTTCAATTTTTTTTTATCGGAAAAAATCCTCAATCAATCATGATTATTTCTCTGGTATTGCATACCTAAAGTTGATTCGATAAAAGACCTCGGAATTATTTTCACATGCTCACTTTCATTTTCAACGCACATTCAATCTTTGTTGATGAAAGCAACACGAACACTCGGAACACTTGGTTTTGTAGTTGGAAACACCCAGGGTTTTAATAACATTTTATCTTTAAAAGTTCTTTGTTTTGCACTAATTCGCTCAATTCTAGAATATGGCTTAATTTTATGAAACCCATATCAGTTGTGTTGGATTAACAAAATTGAACGCATGCAGAATACATTTTTTAGATATTTAAATTCAAAAATTCCCAACAAATGCACTGTTATTGATCACAACTATGTACCAGGTACATTATACTTCTTAGGACTTTATTAAATATAACATGTTAAGTTTTTGGCGTACATTTTTGAATGTAATTTTCGTTTATAAGATAGTACATGGCACTTATTTTCCCCCATTAATAGAGCTCTGATCTCTTGTAACAATCTACATAAGGGCATTGACTTTTTTCATTATTCTTAATTAGTAATACGAGTTAATATTATAAATTATTCTAATATTTTTTTTTCTCGCCTTAAATTTTCTATAGGTATATTATATTGTACAACTATTTAATGTATTATGATAAACTTTCAACAGCTACTCGTCGTTGATATATCTTACAAACATGTATTATTTTATTATTGTTATATAGTTTTGATTAGTATTTAGTTTTTATGTTACCTTTATAATTTCAATTTATATGTTATTGTAAATCATAATTATTGCTGTACTCTGTGCTTTCGGGCGTGTATTTCAAATAAATAAATAATGTAATTTAAATACAATATTAAATGTGTACAAACGAATCTTATGAATTATACGTACGATTGTAGAAGTATATACACAAAGAACAAAGATATCAAAAAAAAAAAATACAATTACGTTATTAATTATTGTGTTTGATTGTTAAAATATAATATATTTGAATAACATTTTTTTTTTAAATAATAAATAGGTAAGGTTACATTTTTATAGTGCCTGAGTAAAATATTTTATTAATTATTAAGTCATAATGATTTTTAATAAAAATCACCTATAACCTTTTTGCATCCATTTAGAACATAAATAAAATTAAAAGTCTATTACAGTATTACTTAATTGTTGATTATTTGTTTCGTTTGTCTGTGTTGTTTTGTCTATTTTCATGTACAATTTAGGTTTTCCAATCCCAAATACTAACTGGTTAGAATTGTCATGAATCACTTTTTCTTCTCTAAATGTCATTGCGTTCAGTTTATTATCAATCAATGAATCATTTAGGTCAGGCACCCATCGATCAGTGGGTTCGAATGATCCAAAAAAATTCTGTTCAACGAAAATGTAAAATCTTTTTATATATACATATATAATTCTAAATAATATACCAATGACAATACTCAATTTACTCGTTTTTGGACTTAATATTTTGAGAATTATTGTAAGGTTGGGCTAAGGGTTATATAGTTTAGGGTAATCTTTGGTTATTTAAATTCGAACTATATAGTATAATATTTAAGTTCTTAAGCAGCAACAACTTGTAATAAAACTTACTATTAATTTAATTACACAGTGATATTATGCTAATATCTTTCATAAAATTAATTTAATTTAAAAACTATATTGTCGAAAATTGGGCTAATAGGTAATCACTTTTTTACACAATATAAGTGGAGCATATCTCGTTATTGAGTAGGTTATGATTGAATAGACAAATGTTTCTAAGCAGAGATGGTCTATTAGCCCTTATTACTAATAATATTTTATTATAATATTACATTTCATTAATCATTTCATTGAATTTCATATAAATTATTATACATTTTAATATTTATACTATAAGTAATTTATTTTACAATTATAGTAGGCATACAATAATATACGTCATTATGGTATAATTTTTTATAAATCTAAATATTTTAAAAATTTCATTGCGTATAATAAAATGTAATAATATACGTAAACATTTTTATCACCTACCCAAAAATATTTTTGAATTACAAAAAAATCATAAAAATTGTTATTTTTTGTTTAAATATCCAACTTTATCAACATTTTAATATATAATGTATGTAAAAAGAAAAGTGCTTTTTGGATTTATGAGGTTTAATAAGAACTTCTTATGAAGTATCTTGAAAATCTTGTATCAAGTATTCAAACCTCATAAAAAGATCCTAATATTTTATACACTCGAACAACAAAATATTTTTTTGTGACTGATGAATTTTATAAAACTGTGTGCTAATTTGTTTTTAATAAGTTTAAATTTATATAAAAATAAATTATGTGAGATCTTATATTTTAATTTCAAGTTTTTTGACTGAGCCTAAACATTTTTATCAAGACTCAAAAAAGAAAACAAAAAAATGTGTACAAGTATGATACAAACAGTACAGCAGAGCAAACTAAGTAGGTAACACGCTCTTTCTTTTTTATTTTTGTTTTTGACTCTCTAAAGTACTAATATGATTCAATTTGATACTTACTTAGAAGCCACTCAAAAAACACTCAAATTTTAAAATCGAAATAATTATCTAATTTAATAGATGATAAAATAAAAAAAAGCTAAAAAAACGCATAATCTTAAAACTAATATAGGTATCGCTTTACTTAAAATGTAGTATTTTATTTTAAAATTAAAATCTGAAATGCATAATTTATATTTTTGATAAAATGTATGCTATTAAAATTGCATTTGCTTATAGTTGGCTATTGAAAATACTGCATACTTTTATTAGGCCGATTTTCCTCGGGTAGGCGGAATTTTTAGCACATAAATACATAATGAATAATATTGACATATACGCGTATCATATACCTATAGCCTATACTATATAATATAAAGTTTAAATATATATTTTTAATTTAGAATGATAGTTGATTACCTTTTTTCTTGCGAATTTGACAGTTGTGTAAACAGCCGTTGACATCATAATCATTAGCGTAAACATTGCTGCTATCCATGTTATTATATACATCGTTAGTGGATAACTTACGTTTTGAAAACTCGGCGGAATCCAAGAGAAACTACATGCGGTCATTATATTCTTTGCAACATATTAAATAAAAACAAAAATAAAACGTTTGAAATTGTTTCTACTTGTGTGCACCTAGTTATAAAGATATCATAATATTATATTATATAAATATGCGAGACAGTAATAATAATTAATAGATATTGATTTAAAAAAAAAGTTTGATTAGATATTGAAATCGTAACCATATAATATTAATTTACAGTAGCCTTAACATTCATCTTACGATCGTAAACACCGGGCCTCCGATGAACAGTAATTTTAGTATGATAGAAGGTGGCTTATTCGACATGAACGCTAGATCTGCGCAAAATTCGCTTACACCATAAATGCCGAATATCAATATAGTTTCAAAAGTTGTGATCATAAGTATTCCCATGGCAGATCCTATGTCATCTAATATTGATATAATCATTTCACCTCCCTATGATAAATGTACGGAATAAGTGAAAATACAATTAATGAGTTTACGTAACAGCTATAACAATAATAATCGTTCAACGCAGGCCAATAATGCACAATAAAAATACAAGCATATTTTGGATACATAATTTATTACGTTACAATAATTTTATGTTTATTAATAATTGATACGCATCGTTATTATTAATATTAATAAAAAAAAAATAAAAAATATTACGCAGTATAAATTGAAGTTATAGGTTGATTCGCCAAATACCTACGATTCCTTCTTATTTTTCATTAATAATAAATTTATTTAATTCTAATTTTTGGAATTTTGAATAAACTTAAAGACCATATATAAAAATTATTGAGTTTTTTCTACTAGTTAACAAGTGTCCCGTGGCGATACAAACTTCTATTTTTCAAATTATCATTATTCTTAATTCTTGTAAATTATTAAATATATCATTTTATTTGAAAATGTTTATGTATTAAAATCAAAGTTAAAGAACTAGTTTAAAAGTTATTTAACTTTATTTACTACGGATAATGATACATGACAATATAGGTTTGGAAGATATGGAGAGTATAATGATTTTAAAAGATTGTAATTAATATTACATAATCTATATATTTTATATTTTGTAAAATTATCTAAGTGTATAATACAATATGCTGGATTAAACATCACACCCATTTTATAAATTCATAAAACTATTTTTAAGAAGTATTATATGCATTTTAATAGGTAACTCAGAAACTAATTGTTCGTATGTTCGTATCAACATATTTTTTAAAATAATCATAAGTTATGATTCGTAACAGTTTAAAATTTAAATGGATAAAAAAGTTTATAAAAAAGTTTTTACAGCAAGTTTCAACACTGTAAATATATGTATATAATATAATAATATGTAATAAAACACTTACATTAGTCACTGTTACTAACGATAACATGAACATCGTGCTACATAATATACCAGCGCGAATTTTAGATTGTAGGTGATCGTCATTTGGAAAATAAACGTTCCACAAATAAATCACAGGATTCAAGAAGGATAGCTGAGGAAAAACATTAAAATGGACAGTTTAAAATTACACACTTAGTTAAACAGGTGTACATTATTGAGCATTTTAAAAAGATTATACAAACGTTAGCTGAATGTAAAACTAACAAATATTAGGTCATATTGGGTAAACGTTACCATTAATTAGGTATTTATATAAGGTGTCCCAAAAAGATTAAATATTTGATTTAAATTAGCTAAAAAACACTTTATTTTTCAAACAAATACAAAAAAAGGATGTGTACAGTTTCAATATAATATCCGGTTTAAATATGAAAAATAATATCATTTGGTTGTCCAAAATCTTATTGAAAAAACTGATTACACGACAACGAACCAGAATGATAGTAAATTAAAAAAATGATGGAAACAATGTTGTAAACATAAAAATGACAACCGATTTAAACAAATCGTTCTTTTTGGGACACTCTGTAGTTAATGCTATAGGATTGACTATAGTTACATTAATAGAGCTTTACGAACAATATCGTTTGTCATTGTAATATACCATATTATTATATATTTATGTAATATTAGTAAATAATATTCTTAAGAAATATCAAATAATATCTGTATAATATATTTTTTTTTGTAAATTATGAATAACTATTATATTGAGAATGATTTTATGAAGGTGTTACATTATAATTTACCAATTATGAAAATGAAATCATAATGGTACAAATCATATATTTTATTTTATACAGGCAACTATAAAACTTATATAGTTTTAAAAATGTTACATGCAATGTATACTATACATAAGATAAACAATTTAAAATACAATATAATATAATTACAAAAGCTTAAAAATAAACAATAACTTTGTAGAACGTATTTATAATTGTAAGTAACAAGTATTTTACAATGTATAATAATAAACAAAAATATAAAATTATAAATAACGTGAGATTTTAAAACTTTATGATTAAGGTAGCTAACATGAATAGTTTCGTGGGCTACATGTATAAATACAATGATATAAAGAGCCAAAATGTTTATAGATAGGTACGTTTTATATACCTAATTTGATATATTTTTTTTAAATGTATACCTAAAAAATTAAAATAATAACTCAATTTTAATTTTATAAATAAGACGCGAGCCATGTGTGGCTCGCGAGCTGCAAGTTGACCACCCCTGCTCTATAATAACAAATAAGATCAGGGATGATATAATAACTATTGAAAGTTCTTTAACTGCAATGTAATATTGTACGGGTATATTTATTGTAATTAGATTAAATCTAGGTAATAGATTACATTTTTATTTATATGTGTTTGTAAATACCTACATGATAATATATGTTAGTAACTAGTAGATACATGTTTTTGTATATATCATAGAAATTATTGATAAATACGAGTATTCTTTTGGAATGTTCATTACCATAGCATAGTATATAATGCGTTTGATAATATGCTGCACTAACTAACCTGTGTAAGTATACAGATGAAAAACAAAATTAAAAATGACACGAAACTCGTCACCATCGGTAAGGGTAAATCGGCGAGGACACGTGAAATGCAGACGAAAAACATACCAGGACCTGTAGGATATAATAATTATCACGTAGTTAATATGAAGTTTATAATATTATATTTCGTGAATAGAACATGTACCAATGACTAAGAAGCCAAAAGTCGTATGTTACGGTCACAACATTTTACAAGAATATAGCTGTTTTTAATTTTTCGCAATTTTTATTTTCGTTATCTCAACTAATTTGATTATAATAAACCACGATTGTATAGATATATACATTCGTAATTTTAATGAGCTACCAGTAAGCAGTTGCTTTCAATTTTAAGAACTACTGTCAACAAATATATTTATCAATAACAAGTAATCATTTTAATCGTATTAAAAATCATTAAGCGTACTTATAAAAATCGGGATCATTAATTATAATGGCATACTTTAAGCTGTAATGAACAAATAACTGGATAAAGTATATCTTTATTTATATATTTTTGGTATTAAATTTTGAATATTTTAATCAGCTTTAATTTTTAAAATGTATATTATACATGCATACATTATATATATATTATACTATTATATTATTTTAAATATTGTAAATATATTTTTTTAGTCATCGGCTTACAGGGTTAAAAATAATTATAATTTGTTATTTAATATTTTAAGATTATTATTAAAACATTTAAAACGTTAATAATTAATACTGATACCTAATAAATGTAAAATTTTATTATTAATCATAATAGGTACTAAACACTTTATCACCTCCATAAGCAGCGCTTAAAAATAGTAGTCGTAATGCCAATAAAAATCTTTTAGATTTAAATAATATACAGTGTACTGTACACTGTCCATATTCAAATATAGATAAAGACTCAAATTTTTGCTTTTTATAGATTCAATACTGTTATCAATATTATTTTACAGAACGATTAATCACAATAGACTCGTAACAAAATTTAAAAAAAAAAAATAATTAATGCCAACTGATAGTTTCTTAACCATATCTAAATAAGTATAGGTGGTCATGACTTAGATATAAATGTAACTATAGAGTGGGCTCACCAGATTTAAACACCATATTGAATTGAATGTGATATTTACAAGCTACGATATTGGCAGTACCGAATACGATTATAGTGGCGGCCACGGCGCAAATAGTGTCCAGCAAAGTTACCAGCACCACTCCGCCTAATATGTTGTTGTGAAAACTGCGGTTCGCTCCGTAAATTATCAAGTGTCCTGTTCCGACATCCAAAGAGTACAGCACTTGTTCCGCGGCCCTCCGCCACGACTGAAATATAAACGCTTAAGGTGTAGATTTGGCACGGTACTCAAACACGATGTGCACGTTGTGAAGTAGATCACGTATAGTACATGGGTTAGGTACCTGAAGATCTAGAAAGTCGATCGTACTCGTGTCAAAAAGTAGATGAAAACCACCCCATGCATCGTTGTTGGCCATTATGGCGAACAACACGAACGCTAGCAAAGTAAACGGCGCAATCGAACCGAATATCTTCACCTTTAAAACGAAATGTATATTGACGGTGTTATTATTCAATAATTTAATATTTCGTATGTATTAAATATATTGTTATCAAAGTTCAAGTTAATGGTGATCGCACACATAATGCCAATTGTAAGTACCTACCTAATATAAGTACAGAATTTTAAGATTACCTAAATTGATTATGTAAATTATTACGTGATTTTAAATTTTGTAATATTTTTAGAAATTGCACATTCCTATCTGAAAAATGCCTTAATTCTTCTTCTTCGGTTAATCTCTAACGTGTTATCCACTTGTCAATATAAAAATGGCCGTAGCGTAGCCATTTCCTCTAATAATGAGATATAATTTTCCTCTACTGTCCAATTTTTCTGTATAATACGGTACACAACACTATAATGCTGGTTTCGGCTAAAATATCAGCTAAATATTTTAATATTTGGAGAACAATGAAACATAGTTTTAGTCCAAAGTTATGTTTGGAGGAAAATGGAATCTAATCTTTTTTTTTTTGTTGAGGAAAACAATGAAAATTAATTTACTCATAGAATTTAGTCATCATACGCATATTGTATTTTTCAAACAAAGTATTTAAATTTCATAATATATTAAAATTCTTCAATATTCGCAATTGTGTGTTCTGTATACTTCTTAAAATGTATGTCATAATATTTGAATACGAGAGCAGAAAAAAAATGTCTCAAAGGTAAAATCATATGTGATAATGTAAAAGTAGTAGTATATTGTGCGTTCTATCCAAGTTTTTACACACATTTGATTTGTTTACCGTGTGAGCATAAATTGAACATTTTATCGGCATGAACACAAATAACGCATTTTATAATTCTTAGTTTTATACGGTAATAAAAGATAGAATATGTAACACGCGCGTGTACACATAACAATAATTCCGGAATAGATTAAAACAGATATAAATTTTAGCTTTGAACATTTCATATTACACTCCAATTGTTTGATAGTTCTATTAGTACACTTAGTTTATTTTTTCCTAGTAAATTCTTAGTGAAACATCACTTTTTTGCGAAGAAAAATAAATAAAACACACCATAGACATCACTACTCTACTAAAAAAAAAACACAACTAAAATGACAAAAATAACAAAATATAATAAACAATGTAATAATATTTAATTACAGTTATGCCAAGTTAGGGAAATTAAAAGTGACTATTTAATTATTTATTTTTGATTATTGTAAAATATTTTTTTTAAATTAAAAAGATATAAATGATAACAATGTACAAATATACAACAGGCCCACAGTGTAAATTTTGATTTGTTTACACACATAAAGTAAAAAGATTTTTTCTATTTCACATTATAACATTTAAAAGTTAAACTTTTTAATGTTTACAATAATGTATATATAGTTTGGTAAATTCATTATAACAAACATGTGAAGGTAGAATTATTTCCCATTTCATTAATAAAACTTGTAATTCCTTTTAATAACAATACCCAATTCAACTGTTTGTAATAAAGTGAAATATATTAAGTTGTGCATTAATATAATACACCAGCATGAGTCGATACAAAAAATCTAATTATTCAAAAATTGTTACATAATTAATAATAAAAAATCAAAATTGAAGTTTATGATCAAAAACAGGGAAAAAATATAGACTAATGGCCTAGTGGACTATAACTCTAAGTGTAGAATTTACATACTTCATACCATAGATTTACTAACTCTAAACCCAACGTCTTAGCCCCCTAGGCCATAAGTCTACGAGTAATTTAATTACCATTTCGTGGATATAAGTTGTAATAAATAAAATACCCGAATTGAGAATTAAATATCGTAAAACGGTACACGATTTTATTAAAATTTACTAGGAAAAAATAAACTAAGTATAATAATAGAACTATCAAACAGTTGGAGTGTAGTGTGAAACGTTCGAAGCTAAAATGTATATCTGTTTAATCTATTCCGGAGTTATTGTTGTGTGTGCACGCACGTGTTACCATATTCTATCTTTTATTACCGTATAAAACTAAGAATTATAAAATGTTAAATTTATGCTCACACGGTAAACAAAACCAATTTATGTAAATTCGCCCCTTGTCCCCGTGTAAAAACTTGGATAGAACGCACAATATACTACTACTTGTGAAATTGATTTTATATAATTTCAAATTTTTATTTATCAAATTATAATTGTACGTAAGTTTGCATACATATTTCATCAAGTCGTTGGATGCAGTAAGCAATAGGTAGTTGATCGTCCACGAAATTACAAGACAAGCCAATAGTGGTAAGTTGAATTTACCGACACCATCGTAGAGAAAGCCTCCGTCCATATCTACAATTTTATTCCTAGTAAAAATAATATAGCGATATAAAATTTTAAAATGTCAATGTTAACATTGATACGCATGTAGTCGAAATTTGACTACTTAATATTTAATATCCAATAATTGATAATGATTACACACATTATTTAGTACGTGTTTACTAGAAGTACAGAACACGCTTGTATAATTTATTTTCTCTTATATACGAGTAATGCAATAGAGTGGCTATACGTATATATATATATATATATATATATATATATATATATATATATATATATATATATATATAATAGCATACTAGCACCAAACGATTTTGACTCAACTCTAAAAAAACCATTCAAAAACTATATAATTAGTGATTCTTATATTTTAACGATATTTTGGAGATTGAAGTTTGTTTTTTTATATATGATAAAGGGTAATTTTTGAAAAGGCTTATCATACACACTTTGCAATACGCCAATAAAGGACATATCTCATGTTCATTACTGAAAACCACCCGTAGTCAATTGTTGCTTTCGTTGTATAAAAAACGTATTAACTTTATAGTTTCAATATAAAATAGTGAAAAATATTATTGTTTTTCATTTTTACCTCAGTGCAATATAATTATGTTAAAGGTTATCATCTTTGCTCTGTCTCTCTCCGTATTTATCTTATGAAAATATTGTTGAAATTAAGGTATACCTATAATGACCTATTATAAATAATTTTTAACCTTCTATAACCTAGTGAGTCCTATTCGACTCACTGATAGAAATTCTCGGCGGGCACTTGTAAATCGAGGCCGACCGACTTACACCCGTATTTTTCCAGATGCCTGTCATTGCTTATGCACAATGAGTTATTCATGGACGAGCACTGCTTCCACGGCAGCTGATTGGATTTCGGTAACGACCAATACATGTAAAAGAGACATCTAGACTGTATGGGGCTATAACAGATAATGTTTAAAATACAGACGTAACCCATGGCCACCGCTACGCCTGGATAAAACGAAACGGACAAAAACGTGAACACGATGAGGTAGAAACAGCATGTTGTTGCGAAGGGATAAAGATAAAACAAAAAAAAAAAAAACCAAAAATAATCGAGAAGACAGAAAAATCGGATAAAGTCCGACTTTCGATCTTTCCGTACCTTTGCCGATGGGCACCATGTCGCCAATCGCCGTCGGACCTCTGCCCGAATACTGTCCAACGGCAATTTCCATGAAACACCAAGGAATGCCGATCATCACGACCAGTATCAAGAATTTGATCAAAAACGAGCCTGTGGAGAATCCAATACAATATTGTACTAAACAAAGATTATAATTTGCTAACTAGTGTAGTAAAGAAACTCAGATTATACATTTATAATCATAGACCAGCCTGCCTATATTACTAACATTACGCGTATACGGTTTATGTTTATAAGTAACTACTATATAGGTGTATTCAAAGTGATTCGCCAATTATGTCTACCCAATTTTTTCATTTATATAATAATTTTATTTAAATTCTGATTTTTTAAAAATTATTAAATATGCTTAAAGACCATATTTTTATATTACTTAATAAGTCTCCGGTAGCTATACACAATTCTGTTTTGAAAACGGGAACTCTTTTTTTCTGTAAGCTATTTAGTGAATACTTTTTCAAAGTTCGAACGAATTGTTATTCAGTTATTTAAATATATAATAATAAGCTATAAATTAATGATTATAGTCATATGTTTTGAATTTCAATTTTTAATTAAATGTACTATAATTTTTGTGGCATTTTGAAAAGAATATTGCAATTATTTGCAAAAAATAGACTTAAAAATCTTTTTTCCATTTTTTTTTTTTTGTTAATATGACAAATACGCAATTTTTTTTTAACACAAGGTATTTCAATACAAAATTAATTATTATAAATATTTATGAATTAGTGAAATATATGAACAATAAGCATACAACTTTTACCTACATAAAACAAAATAGCGAATAAATCATTAAAGATAATTATATAGTTCTATAATAATTTATTACTTATAAATATTACTTTGGTTAACAAAGAAATTTAACCAATTAATATGAATTAAAATACATTAATCAGATATAGTTTATCTAGTATTGCCGTTCTATTTTTATTAAAAAAAAAACTTTAAAGAAGGTATGGGAATGCTCCATGTATATCTAGTGTCACATAATTAATCAATTACCCTTAGTAGATAAAATTTAAAATTCAAAACTATTCATGTGAATTTTAATTTTGATACATCAATATTTGAAAAAATATTATCCAATAAATAATTTACAGTAGAAGAGGAAGGTTTTCATTTGAAAAGCAGAAGTTTGTATCTCCATAGAACATTACTTAAGGTATTATAAGACATTCTTATTTTTAGAGTCAAATAAAATTCAATCGTTCCCACTTAGCAAATTAATGCAATTACATTGAACACACCTATCTAAAAGTAATATCGTTATTATTTGAATTTAATTTCGTACCATCAAACCAATTTTATAATATTATTTTATGCACGTGTGTAAAAGTGACAAATACGAGTTTTAAAGAGTAAAATTTAAGTTAAGTACTAAAAAATAATGAAGATTTTAAAAACAAAAATTTTAAACAATTATTTATCAATTTATAATTAAGCGGTATTAATTAAAGATACTATAGTCATTTACTCTGATCTTTTACCTCTTTCACGTGTAAACTAAGCTCGTAAAATTATGAATATCTTACATCCATTGTATGAGTATGCTAAATATGGGAATCTTGTTAAGTTAGCGAGACTTCCGGTCAAACTGAAGCAGTAAAGTAAATAGTCCACATAACCGTCAAAACTGCTGCGTAGTTTCTGTTCTGGTAGCTGAAGAAGGAAATCGTATTTAATCTTTGCCATGAAAAATATTTTTATGATTTTTCTATATTACTATTATATCTCTTTTAAAACAAAGTATTTTATAAAAGCTGACATTTTTAAATATTTTCTAAGATATTTTAAACAGACGCTTTCCAAATATTTATGGCGTATTACGCGAATTGGGTATTATTAGATAAAGTCCGACAATATGGACAAATCTCATTTAGTAGTACAAATTTTATTATTATAGGTTTTTTATAGTACATTTTTATTGATTTTATATTTTCTTAAGTAATAATCATTTGACGTATATAATATAGTAGGTCTTAGTCATTGTTGAGTTTGGTTTAGTTAATTTATAGACACTATACTTTCTATCTTGAAACTAGGCACTCAACTTAATTCGTGATCCAGTAGATGAATAGAAAGTGATATAAGTGAATATTAACCGAAAACATTATCTCGATAATATTGTTTCAAAAGATTAAAATTGTTTCTAAACTAATTAATTTGCAATATTATTGGTGATTATGATTAGTATTTGGATAAAAAAAAGCACGTCGAACACATTGGTTTGGTTCACAGGGTTAATAAAAAGTTATTCTGGCCCACATGAAAATAATATTCAACGCGTTGTAAAAAAATAATTTTGTTTATATTATGGAATATATTGAAAATGAGTTCTATATTATAATTAAAAATGAATTTATTACGATTTGAGTTAATTTATATAATATAAATTATACTCACTGGTCGTGATTTTGAATTTTCATAAAGTTTATACTTCAAAAATCCTCCGGTATCATAATCAATAATGTAATTTTGTATTTGCATTATATTGAACCTAGGATGTCTATGTAATTTAAGGGTTTCATGATTAGAATTCATTATTATATTCTGAACGGTAGAAATTCAAAATAATTTGTAGAATAAGATGACAAAACGTTTGAAAAATAGTTGTTAAAATATACTAATGTATTTACATAATGGTTGTTGTTGAATAAAATAATATCAATAATTTAAAGGAGCTGTTTCTAAGGAAAATAGCCAAATATCAGAGAAAAGTATTTTAATAATCATAATAAAAAAATTAAACAATTATTCAATAACAAAAACGGTATTATTAAAAATAAACAAATAAATACATGCAATATTTTCAAAACTATAAATTACAAACTATTTATGATTATGAATCTACATAGCTTTTAAATTAAAAGTTATTTTTGTATTTAAAAAAATAAAAAATAAATAAATTTTGATCAATATAAACATCGCGATTTTGAAATATAAACATTAATAATACAGCTATTAAATATTAATACCGAAGAGTAGAGGACACATTTCAAAAACGATAACAACTAAGAAAAATAAAAATAAAATATTTACACGCATTTAAAGTTAAGTTTTATAAATAATAGACTTAATTTGAAATTCACATGCATAAAATGTTAAAACAAATAAACTCAGTTTTTGAAAAATTTTGTGTGATAAATTGTGTATCATAAATTTTATTTTCACTCGTAAAATTTTCGGCATAATTATAATAAATACTGAAAGCTAGTAAAAATTAAATTTTCAAATAACTCATATTATATTTCATATATTTATTCATAAATTATATTCCTATATGTTGTTGTAGTATAATATAATATAGGCTTGTCTCAATTTATATTTTATATGTGAGCCGTATGAAATAATTTATGTATTATTTCTGTTGTTGAATATGCATTAAGTCTAGGCGTACGTGTATAAGCTGTAAAGTAATGACTGAAGATAGACGATAGACACAAAACACATAATTATTATTTAAAAACCAATGGATTCCTTATACAACGGACTAATATACAACACGTTTCATTTGTAACTTAAATATTTATTAAACCAAAAAATGCCATAAAACATATTGAAACACTACAATTTTGGACACAAGAGAAAAAGTTTATAATATTAAGACATGATCAAATAAAACAGTATTATAGTTTATGAACCAATAGAATTAAACTCTAAAAGTTTTCAAATAAATGCTTAAATTCAAGTTTTTAATGCTATAATAAAACAATAATAGGTATCTATAGTAATATTAATAATTTTAGTAGTTATAATATTTTAATATAATAATATATTAAATCTTTTTAACAATATTAAACACGAATATAATAAAAAAATCTTATTGTTATTAAAATTGAGCAGCACTAAAAATCGTATAAATACGTAAATAATTATTATCGGACGTATTAAGTTACATTAATTATATAACTATAGAAAAATAAGTTTACCCAATGATGTCTATTAAACACAAAATAGCGAAATATGGTTAAGGAAAGAACAAAAACATATAATATGGCAATAATAATATATTCTTTAAAAATGTTAAGAATTAATATAAAATATTGAAATTTTAATTTATAAAGACTATTAATATAATGTAGGTAAGTGCTTCGAAAAAATATAATTATTTTTAAATTCGAATCAATGTGGTTTATAGTATAGTAAGAAAAATAATACGGATATAAGATTCAATGATTAGTTAGAAAAAAGAGGAAGACTATATTACACTTTCCTATGTTAATAAGTTAAACAATTTTACGAAAAAAAAATATTTTAGACACAGTACCTACCTAACCGTTACTTTAGGTTGTTTATCAAAATGCGTTGATAATGAAATCAATATAAAAACCCCGGAATTGTCAATACATTAACGTTTCAGCTATTAGTGACCGCTGCATGTACTATTGCGATGATACCAGATGGAGAACTATCGTGTTTTTATTTTTGGTGACCTTGTCGACAACCCGATTGGAGCACAAACAATTATTTTTCTTTCATTAAACATAGACATATTGGTTCTTTATATATTGATTGATTTACAAGAAAAGTGAATCTTTTAAATTTTTAAAAAATGTTTACTAACTTAAGCTTCCGTGTCAATTATAATACGATTTTTAATCGTTTATGTAACGTGATAATTATGGTTTTATGAGAAACTTTAGCAAGGACAATGACCAAAATATCTTTGGTAAATTGTATTAAATATTTTTTAACGAATTAGTTTTACTGAAACTATATATGAATACTAATTATAAAGTTTATATACATTATCCAGCCAATATGATACTGAATAATGTGAGTAGTAAATATTATTTATTTATTGTTGGCACTTTGACGGCATTTAGAATTTAGGAAAATCAATTTAAATTTTCAACAATATTTTCAAGTTTCTAAATACTTTTTATTTTATCATCAACTTTATTAAGTTTATATTAATCAAAATTTTGTTTTTTTCAACTTAAATATATTTTTATTATTGTTCCATTTATTAGATACAATTGTATACTATAAATCATTTTAATTTCTAATTTTGATATATAATTTTTAAATTGTATGTGTTATATTAGTTCATTTAAAATTTGAGATAAACTCAATTGTTTTGATAATATTAAATTATAAATTAGACAACATTTTGAAATAATTATTTATTCATTAACACATAACGTCATTTGTGTTTGCGTTCCCAACCGTGTTGTATTTTGATATTTTTTAGAATTCCTAGTTATAGTATTTGGTTTTCATTTAAAGTGTTCAATAGTTGCAGATTAAACAATTATCTAACGGTTATTTTATAATTTCCGGGATGTCAATTAAAACAATATAACTAAAATAAAAATGACTATACATTTACTTTTCGTCTAACGCGAATGTTGTAATATTAAAATTAAGGTGTCATTTCACACGTACGACAATAATATTCCGTTTGGTTTTGTGCTGAAGTCTCGTGAATAAAATTCAGTAATGCTATGGAGAACAATATTATTAGCGTCTGCACGAAATTTCAACAGTATCGTGACGACAATACTGTAAGTATGTAATATTACAGTAGTTATGCAGTGGCTATGAACGGCATTCAATGGACATCGTGATTGAATATTTACGATTTTGCACTCTGCTACAATAGCATAATATGCTAATACCTAAGATCTAGTAATCCGTTTTCTGTCTGTGATTATATTTTATGATCTGATAGCGACATTTAATCTCAGCCAACGATATTTATCTGTGCATAAAATTGTTTTATAATAGATGAACAGTGGTTTTGGATAAATAAACGAAACTATAACGTGTTGTCCAAATTTAAAGAAAAATAAATGTTTAGCAAGTTATAATATTGCGTCATATCATATTATTATATTTTAATATATCGTAACAAACACGCTAATAATATCATATGATCAGCCATAAACGAAAAAGTACATATGACGTAGACGTATTAACACCGTATGGGCGGTATTATGAATGATAAAAACGATTTATTGATCACTATAAGTTGTACGCGGGTATGTATATTATATCACACAAGTGCGGCGCTGTGATATCCGAATAAAAACTAAAATCTACCTATTTGAACTTTGCTGTTGTTGCCGTTGCATGAAATGTAATATTTGTATTTTCACAAAAGACGAACACAACGAGTCACTCTGAAGCGTAACGATTTTTAAAATTATCAAAACAATTTTAATTTTAAAAGCCAAATCTGTGCGTGTACCACGTGGTCCCGAACCTATGACGTCGTCATTGGTTTACGAACAACTCCGTCGCTATATCTACCCAAAAAATTGTTGGACTTTACATAATATCATTGTAAAAATTCTATATAATATATACTGTTCCGGTACGCCTATTCGCTACGGTTAAACGTATATTTGAGCCCGTATTTTCGTATACATGATAATGATTGACAATATTATGGACAAATACATGTACGTACATTTGTATAATACATAATAATATAATATTATTATAGTATATTAATAATATAATTTAACAATAATCATCTATGCCCCCGGTAAAACATCTATATTTTTTATCCTTCGCGAGTTCGTCAAATGTTCATAAAATATCACGCGCGTGTGTGTATGTGTACAAAAATAACTACATAATAATATAAAATATTACAATATTATAATATGATGACGTAAATGTCAAACAATTAAAATATAATCGGGTTGATAATAATAATAATAATAATAATAGACAATGCAATATAATAATATAAAAACGGTAAAATAGAGTACATCGAATAAGGCGGTGTACGCAAACAGAATATTATGTATGTGCATATTATATATAGTATTATAATATTTTATATAGGTACCAATCAATGCGTTTGCGGTATATACCTTGGTACTCGGATTATGCGGGGTGGAACCACACTCGTTCCAAAACGAACGACCGTGGACGTCTTTAACATACTTATTATTATTATTAATGTACAATAAATTTTAATAACTTTAAAGTGCCTATCTATACCGCATATAACAGTTAATATAGGCACATGTTTTGTTTTAAACATGCCGACACGAGTCGCCCATCACACGACGTCTTTATAATAATACTGTCCGGAAGAAAACTATGTACGTTAGTACTAAACAATATTTAAACGCTGGCATTAAGAAACTACTACATAATATATTAAAGCCTAAGACTCTACACGCAGTTAATCATAATATTTTACAATAAAATAATAATATATAAACGGCGGTGAAACGTCAGACATCAATGGTGGTTGAGTGTCGAGTATTGTGCCACTTTTGTCGGTGGATATTTCATATTGTGATTGCCGTTAGCTTCCCGCTTACGAGATCCAAAAGTTCGTTCGTTGATCTGAAACGTGTCATTAGAACGACGGAGATTAAACACGGTTGGTTAAAAACAACATAATACCATCGTGTTTAGATAAAACGCGGAAAGCGCTCTACATAAGATAATACCGGAAGGTAATTATATAAAATGGATCATGATGTCCCGGTGGACTCGGTAGTACCTAATTTTACGCTCAATAATAGTAATAATAATAATAAAAATGCTAATATTAAAAAGCTGATGATAATTGTGTTTATTTTAATTCAAAGCAAGTATTAAATTAGTTCAATAAAATTATAGTTATTTAATTTGCACACTAAATCCACCATGGATATCATAACCTTCAATTTTACAATAAATAATAATTATGTTGTGTAGGTTTATCAATAGACGCATTAGATAATTTGACTTACTGTGACAGGAGGAGACGTACTGTAAATAAACAATTTAAGCACTTAGTTTCATTGAATGACAAGGAATTAAATATTATTTACATTATATTATTGTATCATTCATATCTTTAGTATAATAAGAAGTATACAATTTTCATTATTGAAACAATTTTAACTATAATATACTCGTTATAATTATTTCAACACATTTTAAGTTTTAATAAACAAATAATATTTAACACCTACCCATTCTTGGACTGTCTCATAAATTGTTGAATTTTTCGAGCTGCTTGATTTTGGCGTTTTTGATTTTGATTTTTTCTAAAATTATAGTAATTGAAAGTGAATAAATTTTACTAACGTCTTTAATATTATTAATAATTAATAAATAGCTATTGAGTCTTAAGGTATTTTAAGTGCAAATATTGTTTAAGAAAATATATTTTTTTTTAAGATGGTTTCATAATTAATTTCATAATAATTTAAGTATATAGTTCAGATGAATGTATTGATTCAAAATTAAATTTAAATAATAGCTATTATAAATTAATAAAATATTATAAATAAATAAATACACAGTGACGAATAAAACAAAAAATGGTTAAAAGCTTTAGAATATTTTTAATTCTATCGAAGCGTATACAACTTTTTTGTACTTACTTGATGACAGTGAACGTGTTATTAATATAATGAGGAACTTCTTTTTTAAACCGCTTATGTCTTCTGTATACACGATACTTATTTTGAATTAGAACCGCAGCTTTTGTCATCTGCTTGTAGTACGCATACTGGTGAGAAAAAATATGATTTTAATATTAAATAATTTAAAAATATATTAATATTACACATTAAAATTAATTGTAGGTATTAAACATTTAAAACAGACTAACCTGTTTGTAACGGCGATAATAGTTTTGTATAATCGAAGCAGCTGAAATTTCTTTGTCTTCTTCTCTTTTTTTATACGTCCTGTACGCCTTTTGAATAGTTTTGGCTGCCTCATATAACTCGCGTTGTTCATAATCTACGCGTTTGATAACATTTTAGTCAAGATGGGTTTTGTTTTTTAATCCTAGCACAACGCTTACCGGACAGTGTAAGGTTTGAAAAATTCTTTTCAAAGAATTGGTTATTTGATGAAGCATGGAGAAATTCACATAGATCTGCAGCAGTCGGTGGTGGTGAAGCAGGTGAACATTGTGATGCACTCGACACCGGACTTAACGTTAAACTGGTACTGGACGTGGGTGTTTCTATTTCTCGATCTTTTTGCCTGGACATAATTAAATTGAAACACGGTTTCGATTACCAAAACAAGTTTAGTTTATTAAACTGAGGGATGCATCTAGTTCGGGTTTACGATAATTTTTTTTTTAACCCTTATAAAATATATATTGAAAAATTGTTTGCCAAAAGTGCATTTGATAGAAATAATTGTTTGTTTTTTTTTGATTTCACAGTTATGCACATATTATAATCTTTATTACAATATACATTTTGGGAAGACTATTGTTAAAGAAGATATTTTTTTTGAGGAATATATTTTATGCGTACAATGATATACATTACCGATAATGATAAACGTGTTCGTTGAATTCTGTATTCATTTCTGAGTTGGTATCAAAACAACACGACGACACAGATGACGGAGGATCGTCAAGTACTTCCATTGTTATAATTTTACCGTGTGTTCCGTTTTCATTCTAAGCGCAAAGCCAATAATTAATATCGGTTATAATATTGTTGATAATGCGAATTCAGATTTAAATCATTGAATTCGATCGAAGATCATATTATGTCAAATAAAGTGTAAATAATAAATATTGTATAGGTACAATAGTTTACTATTGTTTGTCTGTTATGACTTGCATATTATAATTGCATCATAGGTATGAGATAATAGATTTATATACTTTAAAGTCATATACATATTATTAGTAGTATTTTTAAAATATTTAAAAATAACATTGTCTATTTACAAAATAAAATAATGTTATATGAGCAATGCAAATAATAATAGTCATGTGGACATTTTTAAAATTTCTAATAAGAATAAATGTTTCAGATATTACTTAGAAATGTACACATTAAAACTAAGATAAACTAAGAAACAATGTAATTGTAAATTTTTTGTAAAGTTGATATACCTTAATATGTTCAGGCATAGCTGCTATGAATTGTTCAGCTAATGTTAAGACACGGACATCATGTTCCCCTGTAAAAAAATAACAAAACAAACGATTTATTACGATTGAAATAATAAAAAACAAAGAAAACACATTAATTGAAATATTCTTGTGCCTTCGAAGTAGGTATTCATATAATAATTATATATATATATATATATATATAAATAGTTGATATGCTTACCTGGTCGCTGCAACATTGTAATACTTACACGTCTACATCGTAGAAAAATAATAAATGATAATGAATATTTTTATTACTATATAAACGGAAATTATAATCTACACACATACAACATGATAAATCATGACGCTAGGTATATTAATATAATATATGAATGAGAAACGAATTCGTATCAATATTGTCTATTTTTAAGGTGCATTTCAATAAAACATTCTTACAAAAAATGCCTAGTGTCTATAACTAAGAACGGTGTAAAAATACTGCAGTGGAGGTTTGTTTTATACAATTATACACACATATGTTATAATATTATAATATTTCATTATGACGTCTTACACATTCACATAATATGCTATATTTTACATGGTTACGGGCAGATCTTGAAGTCCGGACTCGTTGATAGGTTGGGTTCATTCATTGGATTTAGAGAAAATCATAATGTTTAAAATGTTTTCATTAATTTTGTTTTAAGATTTAAATTAAATGAAAAATAATCTATTTTAAATACTTTAAAATATTAATATAAGTCGTTGCATCCTACTGGGAAAATATTGTGTTACAAATTTACAATAATATTTCACCAAAATAGAATACAATTTTTTATATCTCACTGTAATGCGATTGAATGAGATGACTGGAGCCAAAACAAATTTTTTTTTTCAAGGCATAATATTGCATTAGATTTAAAGGCAATGTTGAAAATAAGCACTATATTTTAGTGACATTTTAGATTCAACTCGTCAAAATTGTGATCTCAGAGAGCACAATCGACTCAAAATAATACAATAAGGTACAAAAATACAAAATATAGGATATATTTAGAAATAACTATTAAAAGATACTTATTGCAATTTTGTAACATATTAAACTAAGGCATATTATTTGTATTGAAAGGCACATTTTATACTTATTTTAAAATAAAATTCCTAGTAAATTTAATGTCTAGTTTTCAGATAATGTTTAAAGATTTCATTCACCGTAGTTGAACCATAAATATTTGTTTGATATGCAAAGAACATTATTATATGGTGAGTGATTGCAATAATCATGGGGTTACTTATCAACGATGAGATTTTGTTATACAACTGATGACAAAATTTAATTTATATTATTATACTTATTCTCTCCCATTTGAAATCATCAAAACTGTCTCGATTCTAATCATAATTTGATGACAATGTGAATGATAAGATTTTTGGTTTAAAATGTTATACGATGAATAAAACAAATCATTATTTATTTTCATAGACATTCTGTTTAACTATAATTAAATAATAAACGTACACTAGATCATGTGATACTTAATTTGGAGTTTCTTAACTGGTGCTCATCGGACGAAAGAAATCCAAAAGTGATTACTCGGGGATCCAAGAAATGTTTTTAAATTTGACTCTAAACAGTTTTTTAAATAACTCATATACGATTCAATGAATTTTAAATAAAATAAATAATTGTAACTAAAATTAAAAAATATATAACTTTGTTAACTTTCTTTCTTTTTTTTTTATCTTTTTCTTTATAAAATAACATAGGTAAGTAATTTCTAATTTAGATTCTATATATCTAATTGTTCAAAAGTAGAAATATTGATGTGCATAATATTATCCTTTTCATATGGACTTTAACAATATTGCAGATGATATAATAATATTATTAATTTAATATCTAAGTACCTAAAACACCACGAATTTTAATCGACAATTTAATCTATTTTTATGTATATTGAAATCTACAATCTGGCCGGAATCTAGATATACGTGCTTAAATTGTTCATTATAATTAACACTATTATTATACGATATCTTTTAGTATGGAATTTTTACAGTATCAATATTTTTTTTTTCGAGGGAAGATTATGAAGTGTAGCTATGTGCCTTAGTATCTTAAAGGAGTCTTTGTACTGTCCTAGATAAATAATATTAAATTTTTTCGAAATGATTTCAGGTGTTTTCGAACGTCATACGCGTACTTTGCGATCTGCCCGTAACACATATATGTATGCATATTATATAATTATATGTACACAATCATCTATTTTAAAATCGTAATAACACAGTGTAAAAATATACTGTAGTGTATAGTATTCATACCGTGTTCAGCGGGATCTTTGGGTGTTTGAACAGCGTCTTCGATTCGTTCATCGTTCTGACGTTCATCGGATCGCGTGTTACCATTGCCATCGTTCTCACTACCCACGGCTCCGTCCGCCGGTCCATCGGCCAGCGCGGTTACCATGCCTAACGGTCAGCCAATCAAATTCTACCGTAACAAGCTAATAAAAATAAAAGCTATCGAACGCATAAAAAATAACGTTGAAAAAAATAGAAAGAAAAAAAGGGGATAAAAAAATAAGAAAAAACCATCTGGACCCATTACAGTGGTTCGGAGCCGATTAACTCCTGTCGCCTGCTTGGCCCGTTTTAATATTATTAATAGGTATGATAACGTGATAGTGTGCCCCGCGACGTGGTTAAGTACAGGAAGGTAACTAATTCCTAGCGATAAAAACAAAAATAATTATGATAATAATAATAAACAAAACAAACACAATTATTGTAAGTATGCCCTGCATACGATCTCTGAGCATAACATCCGAATAGCAAATATTCCGAATTCTCGATTTAATAATAATAATGTAACTAATGTCATGTTATGTTGGTCTACATATTATTATTATGGCGCGTATATAGTATAAAATAATAGTATAATAAATTACTCTACGATTAATATACAGCTATTTGTATATAAAGATATTGTTGACTCGTGACGATTAAATACGATTAAAAAATAATAATAAATACGCCCAAAACATATTTACGTCACCTACATTTACATAATAACAATATTACATATTAACATATTTTCTAAATGTCGATTTTACCACAATAATAATAATAATAATAATAATAATAATAATAATAATAATAATAATAATAATAATAATAATAATAATAATAATAATAATAATCATATTATTTAAGTAATAAATGAACTGTATAGGTATAGTAGTATAATACTATATTACTGTTCAAAGCGAAATTTTGAAGTCTAATTTTTAATATAATAATATATTAATTATAATAAATTAAAATAAAACAAAGATAGTCAATAAGCAAAAGATATACTTACAAATAATAAAATCAGACTTTGATAATACTGGTGATTTTTCCGACGAATTTCCGCTATCCGATGTAGGGGATTGTAGTGGAAGAAACAAACTCTTTTGAAATCTTCATAGAAAATTACCAAAGTGTTATTGATTATTAAATGTGAATTTCTATCATACACTCAGCTTTTATTTAAATATAATTTATAAAATAAAAATGCAGATAATGTTTACTTTTGAATAGATGGGAAGTAGAGCGATGGTTTGCAAAATTGATCATAATAGTCATCTGCCTGGAAAAAACTATTAGGTAATGGTCTTTTTGAACCTTGAGTTTCTTGTGGTTTTATTTCATTTTTATCCGATTTGTTGGTTTCTCCTTTTGCACCTTTTGTGATTAAATATAAAATTTAAATTAATTATATAAAAATATATATTAAATGACTTATAGAAAAATATAAATTAAACAAAGCCATTACATAACACGGTAACCGATTTATTTGGCGGCGCTATTAGATTATTTGATTCGTTGGTTGTTTGATTGATTTCTTTCTTAATATCACTAAAAAACATATCGTCAAATGTGAATAAATAATATGATTGCCTAAATGTATGTCTTATACCTATTGATTCCATCAGGTCTTAAAAATACATCGTTACTTAAATTGTCACTGTTGCAATACTGATTTTGATTGAAATCGTTAAAATCTGTAATGATAATAATGAAAATATGTTACACTATATAGGCAATAAAAATAAAAATATTTTGATTTCATACACTGATGAACGGATTCTAATATATCGGGTTGAGAGTAATCTTGATTAAAGTTGTTATTCGAATTTTGAACAGTTTGATACCACTGACATAGTAACACCGCTGTATCTTTGTGTCCTTTTTTACAAGCCCACATCTAGAAAAATAGAATTTAAAAATAACCATTAAAAATAATAATTATAATTCAGCGATTATGTATTAATTTATTAATTATAAATAACTCACAAGAGGCGTGTATCCTTCACGATCTTGCTTTGAAACATTGACTTCCATTTCCAAAAATAGTGATACATTTTCTAATTTCCATTGAAGTAGTATGCACACAAGTCTAAACCCGAAGCAAGGAAGTTAGAAAGATTAATTGAAAAAGTTTTAGCCATTGATAATTATATTGCTTTAAACTAACTTAGAATATCCCAAAAATGCTGCCATATGTAGAATAGTGGTTTCAGTTTCTAATTGCTTAATGTTGTATTCAGATTCAGATTTCCACGAGAACTGTTTCATTTTTTCACAGTAATTTACAAGCTGATCTTCAAAATTGGGTTTGCTAAACATAATGATACTATCCTTCTAAAAAAAACAAAACAAAAAAAAAAACGGATTAAATCTTTAACTAAAATGTATTAATTACCAATATTATATATACCAATGGTTGGTCTGTTTGTTGATTGTTTGACTGTAAGTAATCTTCAATGGAGTCGAGTTTTTGTAGCAAATGAAATTTGAGTAGAGAAGGCGTATGTGACATAGATAATGAGGATATGGTTAGCGGAAATTCGTGTTGACGGTATTCAAATATGGCGGTGGTTGATACTGGCCTGCCATCAATGACTACTTGCAATGTGACGGTGCCTATATCATGAGCTGCAAAAAATGAAATATTTGTTTTTAATTTAATTTAGATTAATGAAATCTTACATAATCAATTTGAAGTTCCAGAAATGAAAATAATAATATTTACTTAATTTTTCAAGGCGTACCTACTAAACTTGATTTTTAATTTTTTTTTTTTATTAATTAATTAAAATTTAATAAATAACTATCTATTCCATCTTATGAATAAATTGTGGTTTAATTTTTGAAATCTATAAAATGTAGATGATTGAACTTATTTTGTTTGAATAATAATGATAGTAATAGTTCATAGTCTAACAACTAATTTCTAATTTAGTAACTTTAATATTTAGAATAATAGTACAGTGGTCGCCGCTTATTGGACTCACGGTTAATTGACTCATTCGCTTATTAGACTCAAAACGATTGGTCCCGATTCGCACATATACTAACACACAGCAAAAAATTCGTCTATTCGACTCACACACCGGTTAATAGGGTCATTTGAAAATTAGATAAATAAAGAAAATATGTACATACATTGAACAAACGTAGAGGGATTTTGACGTATTCGAGAAACATAAATCTTATGAAGATATGATTATGAAGTTGGCCGAAAAAACGAAAATCCAATCAACATTAGACGTATTTTTATCAAAAAATTAATTAATTTTATTAATTATGTATGTATGTATTTTATTAATTTTATTTTATTTTATATAGCTAGATTTTTACATTTTTTATACCTTGAATTTCAATACATATTTTTAATTTAAAATTTTTTAAATTTAAGCATTCTTAAAATTTTTTTGAGTCATTCGCCTTATTGACTCATTCGGTTAATTGACTCAAATTGTCGGGTCCCAAAGTGAGTCCAATAAGCGGCGACTACTGTACTATATTTTATTGTCAAATAATATTTTAACATATTATAACATAAATTGGATATTATTTAATTAATACAATTATAATTAATATTAAAAAATATAAGGTTATAAAATTAATTTATAATTCATTCATTTTGACATCCTTCTAAACAACAAATTAATAATAAATATTGATCAAAATTGATTAACTATAAACGTATCAACTTCTTGATTTTTATTGTCCATATTTCATTAAAAATAAATATAATACCAATGTAATTATATTATACAGGATGAATAAAAATAGACAATATATGTTTTTCAGGTTTTTCTTTTTCAGCACTATTATTTTCTAAGTATCTTGCTATGTTGGTCGACATCATTTTATTTTAAATCAACTACTAATTCAAAATTTTATTTTTACTCATAGATATTCAAAAAAAAAACATTCTAGTCCTATGAATTAAGTATAAAATGAATGCTATTGCAGAAATATAATACCTATAAACAAAACTATTCCATTGTAATTATTTAAATGTATAATGATTTTTTTAAATTCATTGTAGTTTTCGCGAAATGGCTGATAGAAACATTATACTTTGAATAATTATTATATCCTGCATGTCGAATAAATCTCAAATATTAATTAATTGTTTTTATTTTATTTTCAATATATGCATAGTAATAGTTTGACAAGTCTATTTTTATTTTTACTATTACTATTTAGTATTTAGTATATACTGATTTACAAAATGTAAGCGTAGTATTTTGAATAAAAATGACGTTTTATAATGATATAATGATACATATTTTTTTTCTATAACCTTTCCCCAAATATTTTTACTATGAATCGTAACTGGTATCTCTACAATGTCCACACTCATGTATATTTTACTTTAAAAATGCCAAAAAGATAAAAGATACACCGCTAGTTATTAATTTTGCAGTCTTGAATTTATAAAAACAGTATAAACTACGATAATAATAAAAATAAAAACCAAGTTAGATTTTAAAATGTAAATGCCTGTTTTTGAATCAAATGAACCAATATTTTTTGCAATGGTAATTTAAATATTTGAAGTCTCTGTGAATATGTGATTAAGAAATATCAATTATTTAATCGATTTTTGTTATATAATTTCTAAAATACGTTTTGATATAATTCAAACTAGAGAAGCTTTTTTCTATTGAAGCTGTTTTCATAGGTAGAATAAAGTATATTTTTAATAATTATCATATATTAGAAAATATGGATGTATGTATTTTGCGCTAAAAATATAATTGGCATATCTTTTTAAGGTTGTAATTTGTGCGACATAAAACAAGATAAAAGGATATTATGTTTAGTGTGTGCAATCTTTCATCTGCAAAAATTGTACCATTTTTACCGTGTTAAACATTTTAGTTCACGTAAAAACATGAAACAAAAATTTAAAAAAATGTATTTTTATTTAAAATAAATAAATAATAAAGCATGCACAACTTTGGAATAATATATATGATTCATTGATCGATTGTGCATGTATTAATTATCTATTTTAAATACCTATTCATGTTTTATGTATTATGTTATATTATCGTATGGTGCTTTAACTTATATGAACTCGTAAATTTATTTAGAAAATTCCGACCAAATTGAAATTATGGTGTATGGCTGTTTTTTTCCACCTTTCATTTTAAAGCGCTTCGATTTAAATTTAAAAATCCCATTCATAATAGATTTCTAGTTAGGTGTGCTTAAATATGATTTTATTACTAGCACTTCACAAATTAACGGAAAAGATAAATATAAAAATATATCTTGTAATACAGATAATATTTTATTTATTTACTATATTTTCATCATACTATTCTGTTTATATGATATTCAAAAGATGCATGGTGTGTGGTTACGATCTGGCGAATATTACATTTGACAACAATTGTAATCCATTTTAGAGACATATTCAATAAATAATTATTAAAGAAAAAAGGAATGGAATAAAATTGGATTTTGTTTGATGACCTGGAACTAACGACACAGAAGAAAATAATTTGTGAGATTCTGTGCATATTAATCCTGACAATATTTTATATAGATAGAAAATATTAAATTTAAACAAAAGCTTCACTGCAGAATCAAAATTCAAAGAGAGAAACGAATAGAAATAAGATAAGCTAGTATAATAAAATAAATCGTAGAGCAGTATCAAATGTACATTTAATAAGTTTCTTCTGCCAAAAAGTTAGCTAACAATTGTGACATAGGTATTTATGAACTTTATGATATCTACATACAAATATTCTAAACAAGTATATAAAATTATGGAAACTTTGTTTGAATTTATTTTTAAAATATTGAAACAGTTGGTATAATACAATAATATTACTGCGAACATTTTATATTAGTAAATTAAAAGTATACAAACATACTTTAAATTTGTGCAAACACTTTCTAATTGAAAAAGAATCAATAGCAATATCTATTAATTTATATACATTTTCGTAGTTTAATAATAATTTTTAAAAAATTAATTAACAAAATAAATCAATCATGATTTGATTTGATTATTAATTAATATGCATTTTTTATAAAACGATATTTAAAATAAATATTAAGAGAAAAACTAATGCACATTCACTGATAGAACGCAACGAGTTTTTTAATTTGATGATTATTGATTCTATATATTATAATTTATAATGATGTATCTTAGTAGACTTTTAAAGATTTTTTTTTTAGTTTCACGTATTCTGTACATTATAAGTTGTGTTTGATGGTTTGATGATATTTGTGATATTAATGGATAAGTATTAATGTGTAGTTATATGACTAAAATGATATAATATTTGGTGGTTTTTTAATGAAGTAATTAAAGTTTATAGTCAACTCTGCGTTATGTTTTGAATTGGATACATACAAAAGTGCATTAGTTAAAACTCGTAGAGATTAATTGAAACACTTCTATATAGTACAAAATAATTTAGGTTGGCCAGCATCAAATTTGGTTAACATATTAGATCCAAATTTATTTTTAATTTTAAAATTGGATGAATTAAATACAATCAGCTATTGAAAAATATTCTTTATCTGATTTGAAACGAGGTCTTTTTTTATTCTTTAATTAATTTCTCGTTTATCACAATGTCAAAATATTTTTCTTTCTAAGAGCTTGGGATTGATATTACTTGGAAATAAATAATAGAATAGGTGGGAGAGTCTTAGTATAACAATCATGATAAAGGAGATATTTAAAATAATAGGAACATAATACGAGTATGTGAACGATTTTTGTGAACTTTTTAGTAACTATGTTAATAAATTTTGATTCCAGGTGGCTTAACATTTTGTAAATTATATTAATTTTATTAAAATTAATATATCATTAAATGAAGTATATTTTGGAGGCTATAACATTTAACGAAAGAAATAAATTAATTGCTAAACAATTTTGTTTTAGGTAAAGTATACATTGATTTTTTTATATTAACATAATATGTACTTCTCGTTCAAATTCTTGTCCTTAGTTTTTCTACTCGTATTATGCATCGGGAATATTATTGTTTATATTAACGTAATATTATATCTATATTAATATTTATCTATTTATTTTAATAATTTACCTGGACAGTAGCATCGTAAAACACCTCCTTGAATCAAAGTGCTCGGAACTGTGATCGTATCAAACATAACAGTGTACGACGAGGAAGAAAACCAAGGACCTGTGATTAATACTTTAACACCTCCCTAGAAACAAATATTGTGAAATTAAATAGTTTTAAACATAATCAACCTTCACAAACCTCTGGAAATGCCCATTCGGGACAGTAATCAGTTATTTGTAGTATATCCATATTGTCTATTTGCGTTTGGTCGTGTGGATGCATATCTGCTGCATTTGTTCCTATTTCTGTAACTAGATCTATGGAAAATATTAAATTTTTAGGTATTAAAAACTGACACAGTATAATAATTGCTTAATAATAGAACATGTGGATCATCATTAGATACATACTTGAAGCATGTTGCGTGGCATGTTCTAGGATATCAAGTTCTTGGAAGTCAGTAAGCATATCAAACGCATCGAGACTTACAAATACATCGTCTCCGGTACCGTCTAGATTTTTATTACTATGGTCATCATCCAGCCTATAAAAATTAAAATTATATAGTGTTATAAAGTACACTAAACATAATCACAGTGGGATATCCTGATATTTTTAGTGTTGTAACACCGACCTCCTGTCAACCGTATTTTTACAAAAAATATATTAATCATAAGATATACTATGTTACAAATATCTACAAGATATATTGATTTAATATGGTTCTATTTCATGTTTGATAGTATTATTACGAAGTTTGATTACTACAACGGAGGAGAGTGTATAAACCCTCGCTAGAGTCATTTAAATACGCATTAAATTAAAACACCCATAAAAAAATCCTGGCTACGCGCCTACATTATTATATTAATTAATAAAGTACAATATAAAAATAGAATACAAATGATTACACATCGAATAAATTATAGTACAAAATAGAATAATAATATGTGTCGTGGTATCGACATTTGGGATATAACAATATTAAATATCTTTAAAGTCACAAGTAGATTTTCGTCCGAATAATACAATGATTTTTACCGTAACAATTGATCAGCATTGCCACACGAAGCGGGCATGTTGGCTGAAAGCGTCTGCTGTATATCGTCGTGTGACAAATCTAACGTGACATCATAGAATTCCGATTTCACGTGGTCCGACTGTTGTTTTAGCTGATCTTGTCCGTGGAACAGATGTACAGCGTGCTCGTCTTGATTTTGTGGAGTGTGATACGTTTGTTTTTCGGTGTACACGTGAATCACTTCGTCTGAACCTTGTGGTTTATATGAAATCATTGTAGTAGGTATGTGATTATTGTCCGTCACGTTGATTGGTGGTTGTCTGTTGCTTAATATTTGATTATTATCTCTCTATAAATACAATAATAAGTCACTTCAATATATTTTGTAATGCAGTTATTTAAATAACAAAGTTAAAGTTGAGACTAGTTAAGAAACAATAGATACCAAAGAATTTTTTTTAATTAACTTTGCGATGATCGTTTAAATACGAAGAAAATATATTATGCAGTATAATTTTATAGTTATTTGTTTAAAAGTTAAACTTTTAAAAATTAATTTTCAATTATACCATGATGTGAACACTTTTAATCAATATAGTTAATTGTTTTTCTCAATGTTAAAATACTGACCTATATTATAATTATTTTTATTTTTAAAATATAAAAAATATTTTTCATTCATTTTTTTTTTACATAATTTAAGAAAGTAATTAGTGGTTTTAATCAATTTTCACATATTTTATATACATTTATATACTCTGTAATTAATAATTTTGAGTGGATTATAAACACATTTTATTTTTAAGATTTTTGTACACATTTTTCTTATATTTTTACTTTTTATGAAAACAAAATGTGGTAATTAAATATGATTTGTATAATTAGTAAAATAAACATGTTTATGAAAATATTACAACATTAAAGTAATTATAGTGAACTAAATTAAACATTTTCTTGTCACCACTCTAAGCATAAAATAATGGACCCGAATAAGATACTTACGCAATCATGCTTGAGAATTATTTGTTGTTGCGGTTGCTGCTGTTGTGGTTGATTGCGAAAATCCCTTGTGGAATTCGACAACAAGTTGTTGTTCATTGTAGTGTTCAATGAGGTTGGCCCACTTTGTGCCTGCTATTTAAATTTGTATTTTTAATAAACATTATAATATCGTGTGATTTGAATATCATAATTGTATAAATATTAAAACTGATAAAATATTGTTGGCTTTCAATAAATAAGCATTAAGTGAATTTTTTTAAATTTTGCTAGTGACTAAAATGAAATTTAAGTTTACGTGCTTTTTTGGGTTCATCTGTTTTAAAATTAATCGATATAAATTAAAAATAAAGAAAACAAGGAGGAAAGTAGGTAATCACTTTTCTGTACAAAAAGTGTCGAGTGTACTTCATCATCGATGAATGATGAATAAGTCACCGCAATGTATGTATTAGATTTAAATTTAATGATAAATCATTGCAAAAAAAAAAACGATCTTCATCTTGAGCGAAAACGATCTGTCAGCCTAAATCTATATAATAATACAATTGATTATATTATATAGTACTACTATATATTATAATCAATAATATTACTGAGTATATTTTGTGATATAGATATCATATAATATTATATTGCTTTTAGTTTTATAGTAGGTTGAATTAATATTTTCCAAAAACATTACATTTTAAAATGTTATTGTGTACTTTTCTACTATAAATAATCTCTTCAGACACAAAAATAAAAATCCACGTCATTATAAAATCAATATACGTTCATCGTTCCGCTCAAAATCTACAACAATTTCAATTAGTGCCTTTTAGTTTTTAATATTAATTCGTGCACTCACGACATTATGTATTTATGTGATCTATGAAAACAAAAATGTGTTTTTACTTTTCACGAATGAACGGATGGAATTGTCTAAATAAATTTATAGCCTTGCGTACCTTATGATTGGCGTGATTAGCGATCATTAATGTATTCATTGTGGTCCTGGACGAATTAACGTGGTGGTTGGTGAGTAATATTGTACCGGGACGCGATCGATTCCCAGTCGTCGATGACACCTGCAAAGTATGGTCATCACGTTTTAATCAATCCAAAATCAATAATGACGTCATACAATTATATATTGATATTATTATTATTACGATAACGATGGTTCAGAACTTAAAGCATTTGCTAATTTTTTTGGCTTAAAATAAATTAGAGTGCTACGTAATATACGACGGTAATATGTTACTATTCTTTGTTTATTTTATACGTTCGATAGCCTCGCGGGCAATTATAAAATGGTTTTTGTAGTCTTGGAAAAATATATTCAACACAGGCAGAATTATTTAGTAGATATTTTATAACACAAGTTTCATAATATTATAAGAGGAGAAACGTAGGTATATTTTTATTTTACTTTGGAGTTTAAGAGGCAGGTTAATATTTTTGAGATTTCTTTTGATGTTTACTTTTATGTTTTTTAAATGTTTAATTAAATGCACATATAATACAGTCTTTTAAGTGCTTTTTTAATCGCTGATTTTAGGTGCTTTAAGCTTCGAACCGTGATGGTAATCATTATTATTATTGTTACTATGTACAATCTTTACTACCGGACCTATGCCCACTGATGTCAACATAATTTATTAAAGGACGTACCTGATTACTATCCGACGGCGAAATCCGTCTGATCGGGCGCGAGCACGATTGTCCATCCGCACACGTCGAGTCCGGACATCCGCATTCAAGCGTTCGGCTAAGTAGCGTCGCCCTGGCATTCTTCTGCCACTCCATCAGCTGTGTGACCATAGCAGCTACGCACTCGGCCGTCTACCGGAAAACGCATATAACGCATATAATAATGCATCGATTCATTACGTTTGTTTGAGTGTAGTGTACATAAATAATAATATAATATTATGTATACTACATAATATTATATAGTGTGGCTCACAGTGTTTCTGAGTTTTCTTATTTAACTGTTACTACAGGAGAACGATAAATCCTGCGTGGTCCATCTTGTATAATATTATATAGGTCATAGCTATCAAAGG
The DNA here is from genome assembly GCA_036289425.1 of Rhopalosiphum nymphaeae. Classification (NCBI taxonomy): domain Eukaryota; kingdom Metazoa; phylum Arthropoda; class Insecta; order Hemiptera; family Aphididae; genus Rhopalosiphum; species Rhopalosiphum nymphaeae. The sequence goes on from JAZAQC010000030.1 coordinate 109,822, forward strand.
ATAACAGCGTAATCACAGTTTGTACTATTTCACCTTTATATGTCAAGCTTTATAGTAGATTAGATTTGAATCATTACGATAAGATTGCAAGTACTGGGTTCGAACAGAAATTATAGCTATAATCGGTATACAGTATACATGGACTGTATAGTTTTTTAAAATAAACTAGTCGATCTCAAGTGATTGGTTTGATCTTTCGTCGATAGTGGGATGTTTAAAACCTTTCAGATGTAATTCACTCATCAAATAATTATAATTAAATAAAATGGTATATTTAAAGGCCAATACTAAATGTGTGTACATGACTGAAATGAACTAATATCATTGAATTATTTTCCTTTTATCATAAAAATAATTAATTGGAATAAACATAAATTAAAGGTAACTACTATTATATATACAAATAGGTGATAAATTATTTGTATGTATATAAATATATGTATAGATTATTTTTAAAACTAACCGACTACCATGTTTTTATAATGTTTTTTTTTTTACATATTCGTATTTTAAAAATTACCTATTAAACTTACTATAACTTTTTATGCACAAAAAAAAAATAATAATAATAAGTTAGAAATGAAAAGCTTGAATAAAAGTATACAATCTTCGTACTTGGTAGTTAGTTGAATGCAAATATATGATTAAAAAGTAAGAAGTATCATTATATTATACAGGTACTATATTAATATATAGTAGAAACCAACAGTATTCATCTGTAAGTATAGTTTTTAAGTCTGTATATCTACATATTTTTCTTTTAAATCATAAAACAATACTGTTTTTAATAACATTAAACAAACTAAACAATTGCATTTTTTATTTTAACCATGATTTTTCTGCGGGGATTAAAATAAACGAAAATGTTTCGTAAATTAGACAATAATAACATCAGGTAAAACATGTAGGCTAATGACATGGATCATGAAAAAAACTTATGATAACTTTGAAAAGCAATATTAAAAGTTAAAAATATACACGCAGTAGAACAGCTGTATTTTATACTTGAAAAGTTTCATATGACGAATTTGTGTAATTTGCATATTAAGTATTGTATACAAGTATAAAATATCGGTTATTTTTTTGTCTACAGTATAAATATAAATAAGTTGATTGCACTTTGTTGTAAACATCTGTTTATTAATTTCACAGATGACCTGTTTCTTCATTTTTATTTAAAAATATGATGGACTTAAATTCATCATTAGTTTACAATATCCAATAAATTTCACAGTTACATAAACTATCATTTTATATTCCATTTATTTTTTAATAATATTAAATTATAAATTAATTCGAAAACTGGTCTAAATTTTTATAGGAATACAAGCCTTGATTCGAATACCCAATATTACTAAATATGCATTGGTTTTTTTTTTACTGATTTTTTACCATATTATTTATTAATGATAATACGATTTAATCTACAATAAATAATAATATTTATCGTTTAAACTTCTAATATCATGTTTTACGATTAAATTTAGTAATTACACCAAAACTTTTTATCACTTATCGAACGTTTAATGGGATATTACATTAGCAATTATATATTATGTTTTAAACAATTTTCATATATGCACCAGCACCATCAACCGTTTTTTCTATTTTAATAAAAATAACTATTTTTATTTAAGTCGTTAACTAGCTGAGTAAGTACAACATATAAATATTATACTAGTTACGTGTAATTACGATTTTTTGGTATAAAAGTTAATGTAATTTTAAGTTTTTTATATAAGTTCTTATTTTATGTATTTATTTCTATAAGAGCACGCATGTAAAAAACATTATTTAATAATTAATTTTAGCTTTAATACAATAAACTAATGATAATTACTAATAACTTTACAATAAATTATCCAAAAACTAATTTATTCCTATGTATTATTAAATATTTATAAAAAAAATATGTAGAATTATTTAAAATTTAAGTAAATAGGCCAGTTATTAAGATGTTTAAGGGTGTATAAATTAACTTTGTAATTTCTATAACTGTCATAAGTGTTATTATAATTTGAATGAGAATTTAACTATAGCACATTGTAAAATTTAAAAATAAATGATTATTATACTTTGTAAAAATATTCGTAAAAAATACTAGATTTATGATAAGCATTATTTATTTCAGAAGATTGTTTTAGTTTATTTTTGACGTTTATACTTACTTAGATATAGAGTATCATATTTTATTTTTTTATTATGGATTAGGTAGGTACTATAATAAAATATATTTTGATTACATTTTCTAACCAAACATATTCTGTTTATCTGTAAACTGTTTTAAAATTACGTTTTACAATTATAATCCTTAACTAGAAGTTATAAAATAAATATATAATCCCTAAGGTAACTTTTTAAAACTGTCTGTTAATAATAGTTTTTCAAATTCAATATCATTTGTTCTTTTTTAGTTAAATATAACCACACTTTTAGCATTACTGTTCATAACTGAAGTCCGTTAAAAATAAATCATGCATTTAAAGAAAACCTTTTTTTTTTAAATTAATTGAAAGAGCGCTCGCTATTTTGTTTTAAAATTATTTAAATTAAAAACTAAATCAAAATAATTACATTCATAGAAAATAAAGAATTTCGTACAAATTTATAAATGAAATAAACACGTTGAATACAAATATATACTTAAAAATGAAATATCAATTCAAATAAACATGTTTTAAACATATAACATTTTTTTGTTTAAAAATGTTGTAATTTTATTTTGATCGGTTTAGGTAATTTACATTTATTTAGGTTAAGTAAATAGAGCAGATAGAACACATAAATTAAATAAATTATATTATTAATAGTACTATTTTTTGAATATAGTTTTTCTACTGAAATTTTAATTAAAAAAATAATAACCAGATAACTGGAATAGTTGTTTTGTTTATGCCAAAAAAAAAAGGGGAAAAATCAAAATAATGTGATTTTAACAATTCTATATGGTTTTTCTGTGATGGATGATATTAATAATTTATTATGCGTATTTTATATTATTTATATATATTTATAAATGTTCAATTACGGAAATTGTTCTACATTTAAATACAACTATAGTTAAAATATATGCTGTATTTATTATTTTTGAAATATAAAATACATACGAATATATTCAAATATTTCATAAGTTCAGTTACAATGTATCATGCACGAGAAATGTTTATTATATTTTAAACGGGCTCGTTGACCTAATTTAATTTTGTTCGAAGCACTACAAGTACTTACCGATACTTCCATTTCGTTGCTAAGGTCAGGGTCTTCCTCGTAAACTGAAAAAAAAACAAACAAAAGATATTTTTCTACATTAAGAGAAATAATTCTATAAGTTAGTTAATATGTAAAATAAATTAAATTCTTAGGATCACTTACACATGGGTTTCAACTGAGATAGTAATTCGTCTTTCGTCCACTCTTTACGATCAGCCCACAGCGCGAGGCTTGGCGAAATCACCGACAATTTGTTGTCGTCCGGATACGGTACATTCAAATAGTGCACCAATACCATATCAGGATTCTGTCAACAATCGGAATTAAATACACATTTTTACTATAGTTCGATATAATTGTATATGTATATGAAAAAATACATCATCATTGACGCGTGCATTTGAGTTTTAGTTTTTAATTTCTATGGCTTCATAACTATATATAAAAAAAATAAAAATATTTTATATGATTTATAAGAACATATATTTTTAACACGCTTTTTTATAGCTAATCGATAAGTTTGTATAATTTATTACTGAAATAAAATATGTCTTGAGTACTCGCTATTTACTTCACACATTTTAATACCTAGCCATATGTAAATAGATCTATTGTCATTTATAAAGTTTTGAAATTCAATGAAATTCAAAACGTAGTGACAGTTTTGTGTTGTATAATATGTAGTCTAAAAACAATTATTATGATTGGTTAATTTTTAAATTAATTTATCGGAAAAAAATAGGAATTTTTCGATTTTGCAATATTTGTTTGGGAGTACGGTATACCGTGCGTAAAATGTTCACTCAATTGCATTTGTGGCATCTATATGGGACTTTAAAAAAATATAAATAGTATGAATAGTAAAACAAGCAGATTCGTCTCTTGAAATCAAAGTAATTTTTCAGTTTTATTTTTATTATGGAAATGAAATACATTTTTGCTGTAATTATATTATGAATTTGCACTTATTTTTAAATATTTTACGAAATAATAATAGTATAGATGTAATTTGTTCATATTGTATGAGCACTCACTTGTAGTAACCAATAACATCTTCTGTGAAATGTCGGAAGTATCGCTGAATGTACATAGCACCCATAAATGCACTAAAAAACAAAAAAAAAAAAAAAACAATATTTATATTATATAACTTCGATTGGTGGGTTGTAACGATGTACCATAACAAAAATAATAAGCTGAGTAAAATAAACAAATAAATCTCTGCTTATTTCGTTAATATGATTTTACATTATTGTATACGTATTATTGTTCCAAAGTGTAGTTTGATTTTCTATACAGGTCACAATTATACTATTGCGTTATTGTGTTACTTATTATAATATGGTTAAAATAAATATATAATATGCTATTAACTAAAACCATATTGTAACATTAGTTTGATTGGTGTAAAAAAATAATTACTTTAGATAGTCCTTTTACTGAAAATGATTACAAATGTGATGATGGTAGACTCGTTGTCGAGCACGCTCATTAAAAGTAAGAATTATATATTTATGTCATCAAATTTATAGAGTAAGATGAGCGAATTAAGTAGGTATATGAATAATAATCATAAAACTCACTGCCATAATATGTAGGAATAATAACCTTGCGTACCAATCATATTGGTTTAGCGTCGATCATGGCGTCCTTTGGGGAAAGGGTGGCAAGGCCCAGGCCCAGATTGTTTTATTTAGGTTTGGAGTCTTGGGTACGAAAAAAAAAGAATTTTTTTCAAAAATTATATAAGTAAATATATAGCATTTAAAAGCATTTTGTTTCATAGAGGAAAACGGAAAAAATTCTTAGAAATGAAAGGCAATAAAGGTACGCTTAATACAATAATATGCACTTAATAATTAAATAAAGGTCGAGGTCAAGCACATGATAATGGGGTTAAGATAGGGCAATACAACTGGACGTGGTTCAGTAATACTTTCAGAAACCCCCCAAAGCTGTTGTTGTTCGAACTACTCATAGCAATAATTTACTTCGTGGAAATATAGTATCATCGCTATACCAGCAGTCTTCAACCTTTTCGACTTGCGACCTACTATTTTACCATACGATTTTCACCACCCATGAAAACGTTGTAGTTCATACCAATATACGTACAGTCGTACAATGTTAATAAAATATTGTTTTAATATATAAAACATTGGGACCAATTTTTAAAGCTTATGTTATTCAAAATTTGGTCGTGGCCCACTGGTTAAAGATCACTGATCTATACTATCTCTGCTACTAATTTTTTTTTTTTTATAATAATGCAATAAACCAAAAAACTTTTTTTCTGCTTCTACTGGAAGTTTTTATAAAATTTTATACTTCTGATATTTGTTAGTTTTGATTCAATTAATATGAACAGTAAAAATATGTGGGTATTTAAAAAAAAAAAGGCATTTATATTATACTTGGATAATACTCAAATATATATATATATAAATATATATATTATATCATTACTAGGCTATGCAAATTCTAAGGATAGCTCTGCCGTAAGTGCCATAATATGCTTAGTACCTTAACTCATCATAAATCAAATTCTTATTTTTGTCTTTAAGTTACGACGTTTAAGCTGGAATTAAAGCTGTAGATGGATATATTAATTTATACCGTGTTAGATTGAACAAGAATATTGAAAATAGCTCTATCACTGTATGTGGGCTTATGTATGTATTATTTTTTTTAATAATGATTTTTGTAAAAAAAAATTTAAATATTTTGTATGGTAAATTTAATCATAAATAAGATAATATTAAATAAGTAATTTAATAAGATTAAATAAGTATTAAAATAGTGGGTGTATTTGGTTCTGCTTGATGTTAAAAAATTATATTTTTTTTTAAACGAGTAGAATAAATGAATTTGTCTAAAGGTAAAAAGTTAAATAAAAAAAAAAATGCTATCATATTTTATAACAACTTAGTCTGAACAGGAAATTACAAAATGCACTGCCTAGTCGTAAACAACTTTTACGGGCAATTAAATTTCGGTGAACGCGCAACGTGTACGGGTACTTATATTATTATCTTGCAAGGTGTTCCGGCGACCGTCGATTCCGGTTGGTCGCGTTCGCGAAAGTCCATCGCAAGAAAATCGTAATTGGCGTCTTCGAAATCATTGTACGTAAAATTGAAGTAATTTTAATTGGATACGGGTCACGAAACGGACAGGAATTGACATGAAACGCGTCCGAAACTCGACTCGGGTTATGAATGTGTTACACTCACTCACCATGACATCACATACAGTTGGCACGCCCGAGTGAGGCGTTAAATCCCTGTAGGCCACACGAAGTACGACATTTAATCTTAAAGTTTAAATTCTGAGTTTGGAGTTGCTAAAGAAACCTGAGCAATGTCTTGGCGTAATTATAGGAATTCATCCTGGTGAAGAACATCATTTTTCTATGCTTAGAGACCCCGTGCACGGGTATGGGCACACAAGCCACTAGATATTCGGACTAAAGGGAAATACTGTACTACAGAGTGATTCATCAAGCATAAAAGTACGGTTTTTAAATAAAATAATTATTTATTTATTTAAATTCTTATTCTTAGAATTCTTAGAATTTTTAAAGATAATTGAAGACATTAGACATTTAGGAATGTACTGTGGTAATACAAGTTTCTATTTTTTTCAAATGAAAATCCCCTTTTTACCGTAAATTATTTAGTGGATATTTTTTGAAAATTTCGATATAATTTATTATAAAATTTTAACGAGTATTTTTTCAGTTATTAAAATATTTATTTTTATAACTAAGAATAGTAGTTGTTAATAATAATTTAAAAAAAATATAAAATATAAATATTAATATCAATAACTAAAATATTCAACTCACCACAGTTCCCATATCTTTCATACCCATTGTCATGGGACCTATCCTATTATTCTTAGTACACTAAGTTTAATAACTCGAAAACTGATCAATAACATTTTGATTTTGATAAATCAACAATTTCAGAAAAAATGTTCGATAAATTAATTTTATTTCCTCGGATAGTTTTTAAATAGTACGAAAAATCTTAAGAGTTTGAAAATATAATTTTATAGTCTATTAAGAAATTCCAAAAATTATGTTGTAAATAACTATATTATTTAAGATAAAAAAGGGGACTGAGCATGCTTTGAAGATCTTTCTGTATAATTATATTTTCTAATCCTAATATAATACAAGTTGGGTTTCAGCATGCAAACAAAATTATAATCTACAATTTAAACTCCCAGTTTGTAATGTATAAAGTGCTAACTTCTATTAGTGATCTAAGTTAATTAAAAAGTCACAGACATAATATACAGGCATGCGTAAACTATACTATAATAAAGAAAGGATATCTATTACCGACAAGTTAAAACCGACTGTCGACCAAAATTACAAGGCGTCCCCAGGTAAAGACTTTTATGCACTCATTAAATCACAGATATGATTGAAAATTATCTTTATCTTTGTTTTAAAATATTTTTAATAAAACCTTAAAGCTTCCTTTTATATAATATTATATATATAAACGGTTTTTTTTTTAAAACGCATGTAAAGACGAAAGAACTACAATATGTATATAATCGATACTATAATGTAATATACTGTCCCTGGCTCTACCCATTGTTTTTTAATTTAAGAGTTAAACACAATCTGACTTGTATTGATAATTTACCATCGTAACATTATTACAACTAGTATATTATATATTCGCGGAAATGCAAAAAAAAATATTAAAGATATCCATGAGATCTACCTCTATATTACTGTTGTAAAAGGGATGGTAAAATGATTGATTTATTTGACAACCCTTAAAATACATTCAATGATGTAATATAATTTATTTTCATATTATAAATAACTATAATAATAATAAAAATAATAATAAACAACGTTATTAGCTTGGTCGCATGCAGTTATCGCCTTCCAAGTCGACGTCGAATGAAAAATCGTAACAACATAATTAAAATAATAGTAATAATAATAATGATTCTATCATCATCATCATCATCATCATCATATTTATCATAATATATTATTATTTATTGAGATGTATATTTATTATATACCTACGTACGTTTTGTACGAAACATAAACAATAATTGAAAAATGTCGCACGTCCGGTCGTCTGGCCGACTGTCTGCACGTACGGTATACAGAGATTGCGATAAACCGTAGTGTATATAGGATGTCTTGATGGATGTACGGATGGGTGGTTGAAGGGTGTGGTGAGGTGCAGAAGTGGTTGTAAGGGGTGCACGTCACGTAAAAAACGAAAGAAAGAAAAACGTCAACGAGACATTTACATTTTCCGACAAGACGTTCAGTACGGACAATGAGAGTTATTTTTGCGTACAGTGAAATTATTGTTGACTGCGAATGTGTATTATAATAATAATAATAATATTATATTGTCAACATAACAATAATAGTATGTGATATAGCTGCCAAACTTAAGATACGATAAGATGGTATAAAATAAGTATAAATAAAATGTATAATTTAAATAAAAACGATTGTGAATATATTACATTAAACTGCGGTATGACCGTTTGAAAAATACGTGGATTTTATAAACAATGAAAAATTGTTTCTATTGTAGGACGGAAAAAGACGTAAAAACGTTCAATTTCTGCACAACTCATATGTCTTTACATATATATATATATATGATCAAAACCACATTTTTAGTTCTTTCCAATCTTATTTCTACAATATCATGTTGGTTACAGACGCGTATGATATATACTGCATTAGCCCATTTAGATTGACACTGGCAGCAATTTGCACACGGTATCAACTGAGATTAAAGTTATTATATATTGGAACAGTATTAACAAGTGTTCAAAATGAAGTTATTGTGTCCAACTGACTGTGGTATAATACTCGACACCTCCGCCACTGTAATAGTAGATTAGAAAAAGCTTTTCGAACGATTTCGCTACACGCGACAAAAATATTGTTGTCAGCATTGCTATGTATTATAACGGTCTTGCGATTGTACAATAATTATAAAAATAATTACAAAACCATTTCCTCGTTTTCACAATTTTCAGTTATAATTTACAGGGTGATTCACCAAGAAATATTTTTGCTTATTCTTCCTTTTTTAATAATACATATTTCAGTTCTTATTTGAAAAGTAGAAGATCCCATCGTCCCAGAATAAATTCATTGTTAAATTAAAAAATGGTATTGAGCATACTATGGCAAATCACTTATATATATATATATTATAAATATATATTTATTAATTTAACAGCGCAAACTGCCACTACTACACATAGTGATATGTAAAAGGTCAAAAAAATCGCGTTCGAAATCGTATCGTTGAATATTTCACATCGGTAGGTATAATTAATCTATTATAATATACGTACGTTCGACTCACAATGACAGATACTATAATATACATTGACGGTTCACCAATGCATGAATTATTACGACTGCGGTGTACCTATACTGCTGAGATTGCAGTACGGTTGCAATAATATTATACTGTATTGGTGGACCGAAGACCGTTTTGAACTCTTATAGTCGCAGCGTAGAATATCATACAATTCAAATTTTGGGTATACGTTTTGCATTTCCCGTACAAGTGGTATAACAATCAGCTGACACGGGATTTTTATTAGCCGGAAATACATATTTTCGACATGTATGGACATGCGGGTATTGAGTAAGCCAAATATTATATTCATTAGAAAATAGAAACGGTTATAATTAAAACGCTTAATAAAACATAACTCTTATTTTTTTTTAAATTATATTATTATAGCTCATATTATTATGAATATTACAATATGATAAATAATTCAAGTTTTAAGTACATATAAATATATAAACGATAATATTACATAAAGATTAATCAGATTTTTGAAGTCTTACACAATTTGTGTGAAACCGCTTTTATCATAAATGGTAATTTTCATTTTCCAAGCTTCTCAAACAACACTAATGATTTTTAATTGTATTTAAAATCAATTGTTCTAGTCCCGAAAGAAGCAGACTTCTGAAGTATAAAAAGCCATTGTTAAATCAACTATAACAATATATTATAGCTTTCTATCTGAAATTGGAATTAAAAAAATAACATCACGGTGTAGCTTAAAGTAGCATAATATACTCTATTGAAATGTAGATCCCAGAATAGTAAATTCGTATAATAGGTCCTTAATCTAAAATGGCAATTAACAGGCATTTTTCCAGACCCTAAATTATATAATATTATCTTCTGTCGCTTTCAATTCTCCGTACAGTAATCCCGGACGGTCGAACGTAATATTGTCCAAGCTTCGTAATTTACGATGACGTTTTTGTGCACGACGTGTCCCCTTCACCCAAGAAAAAGTGATTTCACCACACAATATATGTCAAAACTTTCGGAGAATACGATTAAAAATGAAAGCATAACCACTCCACTAGGATAATGGTGTTCGTATATTGTAGTCGGATATAGTTTGGCAAAAAAAAAAAAAGAAATTTTGGTTCAAAATGTGTCAACGTCATATATTATTTTTGGACAATACTTATACAATTTAATACGAGGATAACGATATACATTTTGAGTTAAATAAAAAATTGCAGAATATGTGGGAGCAATAGCCAATAATCGATTGAATAATTTATAGAAATACAATAAACTATCGTTATTTTCTAACGTATCTTGTATAATTATTTATCTATAATACAAATTGGCAATTCGGCATTCATCGGCTGTATCTTACGCACGCACATCGAAAATATAATAATTATTTTAAATTATTGTCGGCATAATAAAACCAACAATATAGGAATATTGGACTAGTTTCTTAACAAGTCATTTACTTATATTAAAGTTCGTTCAACGTCAAAATGTCGTTTCTAATAATATATCAAGTCAATCTATGACTGAATTCATTATGAAAACTCGAAAGCGACCTACACACTTATGTACCGAAATTGCCTATACACTCGCCGTTCAATGTATACAAAATAATGTTATAGAGGATAATAAATAACAATATTTTCTTTATTTTCTTCCTTATACCACTGTTCGGTTTTGTGTGCGTGTTTAAGACTTTTAGAATCTAAATTTCTTGAAATATATTTTATGATTATACAGATGTCGGATAACAAAACAAGGTAGTAGTAGATGCCTAGGTATATTGAAAATCTGAGGCAAATAATAAAATTATTAGAACGATTTAATCAGAATATAACTATAATTATTATGTACGATTTTAATATATTATTGATTTTAATCTAAGTATTATCTGATGCCATATAAGTTAAATTTCTATTGTTAACATTATTTTATTATAGTATAATCATAGCGATTTCAGTAAAGTACGAATTTGTATGTATTTATAAGTAGCATGTGACTAAAACTACTATAGCGATCAAAATTTGGGGAAATATTGGAAAAATCCGTTTTTGGAAACTTAAAAAATTATATTTATGCTTAAAATAATCGAAGTATAAAAAAACCCAATTAAAAAAAAAAAAAATAAAAAAAAAATACAAACCTGTAATTTTCATTTCATATTTGTCAATATGGCTTATGTATCATTGTATGAAGTATTAACTATTAAAGTACTAACAATTAAGTAAATTAATATGGGTATTTTAATAGATATAAATAAAAAGTAAAAATAACGTTACCTATCGGCTATCAAAAATTTCAACGGAACTGAGGAAAAGTATATTTCCCAAAAAATAAATCACCAGTATTTTTAAATTTTATAATTATTACTATATTGACATAATTAATACTTGTAAGATTTAGATAAATATAGATGGTGCATGGTTAACAATATATTCAATAGGAAAATCTTAAAATAGATAACAAAATATCATAATATGCGGAAGACGATAAAAAACTATAGTATTAATTAATATAAAATTAATTTAAAATTATTACAAATAAATTATAACTATTTATAAATAAAGTAAAAGTAAACATAGATTCATCTACTATACATACTTTAATTACTTATATTTAATAATTTTTGTAATTTGATGATCAACTATCATTATTTATTGGATTATTTCCTTTCCACTTTACATTACTTTTTAATTTTTTTTGTAAACGATTTTTTTACACCATTTATTTCATGAAATTTTACAATTTTTACGAAAAATCCTGGATTTTTTCGAAAATTTCAATCTTTAGCTAAAACTGCTAACTGACTATTTCGAGCTGTATGGGTTATATATATTTTTTTTTTCAAATATCAGCTTAAAATTAGTCATTAATACATGTAATTTTTTTTAGGTGTTATTTTATGTTACGTTAATTATATATCTTTTTTATACATTAACCATAATTTAAAAAAAAAAAATCGGGAGAAAATAATGGAATTAATCTGAAGACAAATTTTAGTAGCTTAGTCATAATGGAAAGGAGTGCTGGCATAATATTTTAAAGTTCACTATAGTAGCAATTCAAAAACTTACCACGGGCTCAGACCTACTAAATTAGGATTTAGAAGCTTTGAAGTTTGTGCCTATATTCAATAACTTCTATAGACGGTTCTTCAGTCACTATAAAAAAAAAAGTTTTGCAACCCAATCAGCGCCCTTTGCCTTTGATAATATCAAAAACTACCGGCAGCCATTCTTTGATGACAACGAGTATCCAATAAAAATTAAAATTGTTTTTATTTTTAATTAATTTTAAGTAAAACAAGTATATTTTGTAATATTCAACTTTAACAACAACAAAAATAAGGTAAACTGTGAAATACATTGTGGATGCAAATTCCTTTGCAGTTTCTAAATAACATTTGTTATATGTTTTTTGTTAAGAAGTCACCCAATCACCTATTGAATAATATATTATATAAATTGTTAGTTTTACATTTTTAAATTTTCTTATTTTTTATTTGTTTTTTATTCTATTTTGTAACTTATACAGATACTTATTTGTGTTCAGATAATTGTTTCTTCTCCAAAGAACACGATTGTAAACATATAAAATATAATTATACCTACCAAATGAGTTTATGTTATCAATAAACAAAATAATATAATGATTAAATATAAAAATATTTAACTGTATTACTGGAAGTATTAATTGTACTTGGAATATAATAAATCAATGGAATCGTAAGGATGTATTTCATAAATACATGTTACATTGCAAATTGATTGGTTAGTGTGATTGTGTGGAAGAGACGAATAACCCCTTGTGGTTCCATAATAAGTCTTTGATAAAAACTTCAACCGAAATAAAAATACATTGCGTGTATTTCGGTAATTAAGTACTATTCATAAATCTACCTAGGGTTTTACAGAAATTAAAATATATGAAACAAGCCAGGGGCTTTGTAAATATTTTCATCAAACTTGTGTGGAAACAAATTCTATGATAAAATATACACGACGTTGACTCTTGGACAAGAATAATGAATTGAACAATACACACAATTACGTTTACAAATGTATACAATCGTTTTAATTAAGTATTTATACGCAGAAAATTACAAATATGTTCAATATTATGTATGTTATAATATATACTGTTATATATTTAGACTACACTTAATACATACTTTTTATACATAACTCATCTGTTAAAATAATAATATTTATCAAATTCGTTATTCGAATAAATAAGTTGTATAATAACTTTTACAACATGTTTTTCCAACAAGTAAAATAAAAATAAAGAGATTGTATCATTACTAAATATTATAATAGTTAAAGATTAATAAATGTTTCATTAGTTCCCGCATAGAATAGTTTCTTTGAGTTCCTTTAAAAGATTTGGTTGAGACTTAAAAGTCTTAAAAACTTTTTCTTTTACTTTAAATCCCGGGTAAAATTATATTTTAAGATTAAGAAAAAACAAGACAACATTATTTGTTCTTACTCACTACTACAGACGCTGTTGTTCACGTCATGTAGTCATATAATATTTAAACGTTCAACAACCGTTAATAATGTCTGAAAGGATTTCTATTTTTTTTTTTTTTTTTGGCAAAAGTAAGTTCAAAACGTCACGTCAAGAGCTGATAAATTATGTTTGACTCATGTCATCATGCCTTCTGGGATATGTCGCCTCTTACACTGTGATCAAAATCGTATTATTTATTCCTCGGATATTCGTAAAACGCGTGTGTATTCAAATGGCGCACACTTGTCATTCTAAAAATTATTTATTAGACGCGAAGAAATATGATTGTGCATTTAAAATGACGAAAAATGTGCGGTGTAGGTATATACGTTTGAGAAGGTCACCAGGGATTAGACGCACCATACGCAGGATACCTATATTCATGGCATGTGAAAAAAAGATGGAAATTGTCCACTATAATATAATTTATATACTATACGGGTATTGGAATATTTGAAACCACAAGTTTACGAATTCACAAAATGTAGGATGTGTATATTATGTTTATATTATTATATATTATAACGATGAATAACAATAGAGTTTCATACAAAATCGAATAATAATAAATACCAAGCAGAAAGTTCGTTTATCTGCTGTATAGCAGGCTTTGAATGTACATCGCCATTGATTTAATCATGTAAAATTAATATATTTCATTTTAAAGCGATCAATACAACGATTTTGAGCAGATCTTGATGTGATAAACATACCATAGCTATATTAATGTTTGTTATGTATTCATAACGTTAAAAAACAAACAATTTAAAACTTCTATAAATATCCTAATATTACAGAACAAAAAACATTGAAAAATCAATCATTAACGCAGTATAATATTAAATTTCGTATCCGGTTTAAATTTCAGAATTTATGAATCATTTTGTTTTATATATACATAGAATTATTAAGAAATAACAATGACCGATACGTAGATACTTAAATTTGATACAATCCGTTTTCTCGTTTTGTTTCGATAGTTTTTCCATTTTAATACTTATTAAAAATATTCAAAAACTGAAAAATTACTAAAATAAAAGTACTCTTAATAAGATAAAATTATCTACTTTAAAATTTGCACAAGTGTATCGATTGTATTAAGTTTTTTTTAGATCAAAAAGTAGATTACAGATAAAATAAAATAAATAAACAACATATTGTATAACCATTAACCACTAGGTAGCTCTTTCGCTTCTCAGAATTTAAAACATCGACTAAATAATAATAGCCAACTATTTCCGTGTATTTGCCCTGTAAATTTGGCGTTTAAATATACCTAAAATTATAATGTGCAACTAATATTATTAATCCTACCCCATTATATACTTTTATTTAACGTAATATGACACATGCCGTATATGTACGTCATGTACCCGTTTAGATTTTAAATAAATCTCTTGAGACATTGGTAAACCGTAGAGCCATATATTTATAATATAATATAGGCAATTAAAAGTTAATTGTTTACGCAAAGGTGAATAATGTTCAACTTTATGACATTCATTAAAATTTATTGTGGTTGAAAAATAATAATGAATCATATATCACCATTATGGTAACTTATACATATAATTATGAATGAATAATCGAGTAAATTTTAAGTTACGCACTTTATTATTTTATTTATACACATCAAATCATCAATTATTTATTTCATATAAGTACCCGATAAAATATGTGGTAGAAACGAGTAGAATAAATCGTATAATATAAACGTCTCTAAACCTAACCTAACCTAGAAGAAAAAGCGAAAAATATACTTAATTGTAGTGGTATATATACACATAAAATAAATAAAATATTATGCATTATTTAATAATTAAAAATTTGTGATAAAACCGATATTTATCTACCGTTATTTTATCTATAAATTGAATTTCACTCAGTGACATTTATTAATTTGAGGGTAGTTTGTATTTGTCATATTCGTTCTAAAATCTAAATCATATAAAATATTACACTAACCTCAGTTCCTTGGACTTTCAACTTCATATGGTCTTCGCGAGTAGTCTTGCCGTCTTTTCTTTTTTTCCAACAATACCCATCACGTCTGTACCGCACTTTCTTTCTGCTGTATAATAACATTGAACCACTCTTGGGCCTAAAAATAAAGGTTTAATTCTAAAGTGTACTCATTAAAAACATAATGTACAGCAGTTGATTTAAAAACAAATTACATATATTAATTATATATAAGAAATAAGTATGTTTAGTATCAATAATATTTTTTCCTCAATAGTATGTATTATTTTGTGTTATTATAATTTATTAATTTAATATATTATATACTAAGATAAATAAATTATTGCACGGGTTTGTTTTATTATATTGAAAAAAAATAATATTTGTACATATTAAAATTCAAATAGACTGTTTTTTTCACGTATAGCTGAAGAAAAAGAAAATATTGAATAATTCAAATTCAAATTGTTACACTTTCTACTTGAAGACTACGACTTATCTAACATTCATTGGAACATTTTTAATTTTGAGTTGGCCTTTCTAGTTGAAAAGTATATATTTAGTTGTGAACACTTGACTGAAGTGTTTCTAATAACGTTCAATATATTCATTTTATATTAATAAATTACTGTTTTTTCTTTGTTACATCATTATATAATATAATAAAATAATGACATATGATATGATTATGGTGAGAGTAAATTATTCAAACCGATATTTAAGTATAATGTGATAATCTCATAAAGTGGTGTCGTTAAAATAAATTTGAATATTATTATAATATTCAAATATATTGTTATTAAATAACAATTTATAATGGATTTTACTAGGAATTTTAACAATATAGAACTAATACAACAAACTTTTTAAAAGTATTAAAGGGAATCAATTAATAATGCACATTAGAGAATAGAGATATTGTATATTGGAGAAAATATTGAAACAAAACAACTATAAATGAAAAATTTAGAGACAGATGTCAAAATGATATTAGAAATATTTAATGATAAATTATCGATATATAGCATAAAATAAGTTTACCCCGATGTTAATTTATCCAATGTTAAAAAGTACAATATTTATGTAGAGTTGGTAGATAAAAAAAAAACGTAAATCTATATTAAGGATAGAAATATTAAGAATTTGATAAATTTTTGTTCTATTTACAAATATAATAAAATTAAAAATCATTGAAAAACGTGTTTAGATTAAATTATAAAATGTTATTAAATAGTTGTATTAGTAAAATAAAGGATTAAAGGTTTAACTAATAATCAGGAATTCAATATTTTTTTATACAAATCGAAATAATATGATAGTTCACTATAATGACTATATTCATACTTACACGAAGCAATATAATTTAAAAATATAAGTGAGGATTTAATAATTATTTTTTAGTATCAAAAAAATAATATAATATAATATAATATATAACCTAGATTTCTACTATTCTAAACTGCATTAGGAAGGATGGTAAGTCATTTTATTATTATATTGCAAAATATAATTAATTGTTTTTATATTAACCATAATCATTTTAAATAATACGACATGTACAAACATTTTTTTCCGCTCACCTGGGCACAGAATAATGTTGAAATAATGTGTTTAATAATTCATGATCCAATCGTTCAATTATTTAATTAATTCAAAAATTAGTTTTTCGAGTGCACGGTAGAATAATATAGTCATTTATAAGTTAATTTTTCAAATGTATAGTATTTCAAAAAACAAATTGTCACACAGTCAACTATATAATAATAATATACGTATTATGATAAACCTGTATACTATGACTGTAATAAAATTGTGGTGTCCGTAACAATTATATTTATTAATGTATGTGCTTCTACCTTCACAAAAAAATTCACATTTCATTCTCTATTTTTCTATTATATTATACAGACGCCTAATAAATGAATAACTATTATTGAGTTTATACAAAATTTTTTTATATATATATTTATTTAAAAATATGTACTGGTATTTATGAATCATATATAATTAAATAATATTCGGAAACTTTTTAATTTTTTTTTTTTAAATAGTCCCATCTTAGGTATGCAGATTAAAATTCGCCTTGGATTCGTACAACTTTTACAAAGAGACGCTGATTTTCTTTCTTGTATCCTCAAAATTACTGGTACTTAAAATGTTTCTGGTGTTCTATAAGAGTATACAAAAAAACTAAGCCACCAGAGGTTTTCGTAAACGATCTTTGCTTTGGAATCACCGTTATAGTGCTCTCTCAAGTAGTTTCTTGACGGGTGACAATTTAATTATTTATTCCTCGTTTATTCGAAAACTTTTCAATCGTGGGCGAAAGGCTACGAAAACATCAACTTCATTTGTAAACTTTAAAACGAAAGTTTTTTTTCTCACTGTTTTGCAAAACAAGTCAACAACACTCGGCTGTTAGTTATTCACAGAGAGTAGAACTAAAAAAACGAACACGTAGCCTTTAAAGTCATTAAATAAAACCTCCGGGTCGAGATCATCCGGATGCTTTTTTCTTTTCTACTTTACCTAGTTACCGATGAACGCAAATAATATGACATGTTTGATTTTTTTTTTTTATACAAATTTATATAGTTTTAAAGTTAATACAGTACCTTAGGTCTAAGTCAAAGTTTATCAAAAGTGTCGTCGTCTTATTCACGTGATTGTTAAAATATGTAATACACAACATCTATAAAGCGTATTATAAAAAATCAAATTTTATTCATAATAAATAAAAATGGCAAATGAAAAATGAATACTCGTACACATTCGTTCTAAAATACGTAAACAATGCTTGCTGAAGCTGAATTACATGTCTATAAACATATATTTTCTCACTCATCGTCAGTAGCGCATTATTCCGGTATTAAATCATTAACAAAATAATCCGACACTTCTTTACTATAGGCGTAAATTTGGCTTGTTAGAATAGGGGGGGGGGGCTAAAATTATAAACATAGAACAGGCCAGCGAAGGACTTCACTCGCACTTCCTACATATAAATTTTACTATTTTATTGTAACATTTATTATAAATAGAAGATTATAAATACTTCAAAATTTTTATTTAACAAAACCATACAAATTTTAATTTAATTATTAATAATATTGTCTTTATATTAATTTAACATTAGTTATATATTTATGTTCATCTGCAAATTGATTAAAAAAGGTCTGATCGGAATGAGTTTTCCTATTGACGATAATAGTAGATGCTTAAGTTCATAAATAGGTGTGTTATCAAAAATTATTCTTGAAATAAATTTAACTGAAATATAATATGAAATAAATGAGTAGATAAAATACGGTTATGAAAGAATTACCTATTAAACATTTAGAAACACATTTTTGATCAAATATAAGCTATTTATTAATTATTAACAAAATTTGAACAACAGTTCTTTTGACATTTTTGTGGTTTTATTTAATTTATAATCAATTTAATTTTAAAATAATCTACATTATGAATTTTAAGAGTTATTTTTTGAGCCGAAAGTTGCTTTTCAAAGAACGTTATCTTATGGTTTTAAAAAAACTTTGGCTAAATATTTTTTCTTCTCTACCTCTTCTAATTACACAACGTCTAAAATAAAATTAATAAAAGTTAATAGTATAAATTATAAAAACAATATATAACATTGAATCAATTTAGGATAGAAATAATAATTATTTATTATTATAGGTCGAAGAGTCAATTAATTTCTAGTTATTGTTATTAATCACACTAATTATACTAAATAAAAAAAAAAACAAAATGTAAAAATTAATTTTTAAAGTCTTAAGAATAAAACGTCTATACAATTTAGATTGCACAGTAAAAAAAAATGTATTGAGTTTAATTTATAATATAATCATACAAGTATTTTATATGAAATTAAATAGTAATCAATGTTTTGTGCAGGTTTAACTTTTTTATGTGTAAGTCTTACCTGAGAATTTAATTTCATTACATTTTTGAAGTTTTTATTTTGCTCATTTCTTCTGCATTAATTTTATTTTGAATTAGTCAATAAAAATCACACGTAAAAATATTTGATTTATTATATCTTGGGCATTTGGATTTCTGTTTACGAATTTTATCCAACGTATAAAAATAACAGTACATACAATAAAAAATATCCAGCCTATAACTGCAATTGATAAAAAGAGCATTTTAAAAAAATCTTCGATCATTTTCCTATTACTTCTGTTTTAAATTTTAAATTTCGAAAGGCATATTGCATTTATTAGATATGTTTATTTTATATTATATATCAATCAATATATCATAATATACTTGTTTATTTTATTAATAAAACAGCCAGTCATAATGCAAAAAAAAAATATAATTTTTAAACGTAATACTTAAACACATAATTACAAATTTTCCCCCAACATATTAACATTCAAAGTGTATAATGCCTATTTAATTATACTAAATAATTAATACCGAACAAAACGTCTTTTAACATAATATAATATTAGTACAATTAAGATTCTATACGTTTTATCGTATTATAGTAATTAATTAATCAATAAGACGTATAATGTTTACGTTTTATCAAGTAAAACATAGTCAATAAATATATTCGTTTTGTATGGATATTGTTTATAATTTTAAATCTAAATAACAAAATAAATATTCTACTATAATCATATTATAAATATTGATCTATGATCTGATTATTATTTAACATGTTCAGGGTGATGCCTGCAATATTGTAATTAAGCACTATTCACAAAATATGCATAATGGAACAAAAATAGCTATTTATCGTGTTATTTAATACACTTTAATTTGGTTAGCGTTTAACGATTAAACTATTTGTTTCCTGTTATTTTTTTATTCGTATGTATAAGTTAAACATATTTTTTAATGTTAAATATTTAAAAAAAATTTTTAAATTTAACTCAAAGTTCCTTATGAGTTTTTCATATGATATTAATTAAAAAATTCCATAAATCAGCCAACAATTAGATACCTAGACAATAATGAAATTAATAATGAGTTTTAATTTAAACATGATTATATTTAACAGTTTATTCTGGTTTAAGGACAGATAAATATAATTTAATATTGAAAAATCGATCAGGAAAGAAATTAAAATTAATATTATCTTTTTTAATTTGTGTTATGAGTTATGACTAAGCTCTATAATATTTTGTTTACCAGTATTAAAATTACTAGCAACTGAACTTTTGTTTGATTATAAACAAACAGCAAAATTACATCAAATGAAATTAATCCTAAATTGTGTTAAATTTAAATTTTATTCCTACAAATAATAAAACAAGTCTAACAAAGTAAGTTATATACAGTATTATATTTTCAATATAAAATCAAAAATACTTATCGAAAATTATATTTATATAGATGTGCTCTGAAGACAAGACACAAAAATTAAAAGATATTATATCCTGTCAAGAGGAAAAAATATCAAAGTTAAATAAAAAACTAGAAGAGAATGAAGCATTAGTTTCCGAGAGAAATGAATTAAAAAAAATATGCAAACAATTTGAACAAAATAAAGAAGATAGTTATAATGCCCATAAGAAATCGTTTAATGAACTGTCAGCTACATGTAACGTTCAATCAGAAAAGATTAAGAAAGTCATGGATAAAGCACACCAATGGGAATTGAAGAATGGAAAACTTGAAGATACCAACAATTGTTTAAACAATCAATTGAAAACTTTAAAACACAATTCAAATAAATTTGAATCGCAGTTAGCAGAAACCGAAACAATTTTGGAAAGTGTCCAGAAGCAATTATGTATAACTAAAGTAAATAACTACTTAATTTCCTTAATTATGGATTGACTCAAAACAATTATACTAATAAAAAATTAAAAAATAATTTTAGATTGATTGTTCATTTTAATTTACCTATACATAGATATAAACTTATAAAAAATAAAATATTATTATACTATATTAATGATAAATACTTATCAATTATAATTATCTTATCATATCTACTCTTGTAGGAGTAGTGAATTTTACTTATTATTTACTTGTTTTTATTTATGATGGTATACTATAAGTTTATACTGTTCAATATATTTACATTTTATTTATAATAATTGTTATATTACAATTAATTTTCCACTTTTGTTTAAACAATTAATTTAATATACCTAATATTGCTAAATTTGGTATGACCGTTTTGAACGTTTTAGCTGTAATGATCATCTTCGCCATGTAGTAAACAACAATTTTAAAATGGTTTTGGTTTGGGTTATATCTAGTGTCACAGTTATTATTAATATAAAAATTACTATGGTTTAAACGTCTGCTTTCATCCAAGTTACCTCTACTACATAGGTTAGGTTAACCTAACATACAGTCATAAAATAATATATAATATACACTGTGAGGTATGAACTATCGAATTTTTATTTTTTATTTTTTATACGTTTCGCTATTTACTTGAACTCGTATTAGACTTATCGAATAGTTTGCCGAACTAAATTATTGGCAAGACATTCAAATAGTTTTATTTTTATTTTATTAGTCGGAATTGGAAGAAAAGAACTGCATGATTAGTAAATTGAAGACAAATCTTAAATGTAATGAACAGGAACTATGTAAAGTTCGAAAGGACCTTGAGGAATGCAGAACAGCTTGTAATAAATTAAATGATACAAACGGAATGTTGAATATGGACTTAAAATGTACAAAAAAAAGTCTATGTGAGACAACATTATGTGCTACGCGTATGGAAGAAAAGTTCATGCAAGAGCGAGAACATTTATTAAACGAGTTAAAAATAAGCTGCAAAAAATATAACGACTTAGAGGTACGATACGATGAAGCAATGTATAAACTAAACGACGAGAGATGTAAATCAAAAAAATTTGCTTCAAAATTAATAGAAGTGAATAAATTGACTGCTAAAAACCACTTAGAAATGAAGAGCCGGATTCAAAGATTACAAGATGAAATTTGTGCAAAGAACAATGATTTAGGTTGCTTGAAGAAAAAAGTCATAGAATTGCAGCAAGAAAATGAATGTAAATGTACAGAAATAAGTGCACTGAAAAATAAACTCAATGAAAGAGAATGTCAACTAAAACAAGTGAGTTTACTATCAGAAAAAATCGAGGAAATTAAGTGCAATGTCGAAGCTTGTTGTTGCCCTAAGAAATGCGAAGCTGATCCTTGTTGTCCAAAAGAAAAACCCAAAACCAATTCATGTTGTCCAAAAAAGAAATGTAAAATTATTCTTTGTTGTCCAAGAAAAAAATCTGAAACTGATCATTGTTGTCCAAAAAAGAAATGCGAAACTAGTCCATGTTGTCCAGCAAAGAAATGCACGACAGATGTGAAACCTAAATGTGGTCTATCCAACAACACAAGAACTATTAGCCAAAAACATAACACAAAATCGAGTGGATCTAATAATGATATCTACACATCAGAACTACAACAATTGAAATGTGATTTAGAAGAATTACAAAAGAGTATTGGCTTTATTTCTTAAACAAATTAAGTACTTAAAACTATTCAAATCACTAAAGTTGATTCTATATATTTATCATAGAAGAAAAAATGTCTAAATAAAGCAAAATTTATTTTAACTGTATAAATTATATTTAATTTTTTTTAGTAAGTTCAGAGTGCATTCAAATTCTTTTTTTTTTAATATGTATTTATATTTTTGATATAGGTAAATTACACGAATTTATTTTTATGATAATAGTGTAATATAATTAAAACATACAAATGGACAAAATCAGTACTAAATACACTAAAGTGCATATGACGTTTTGTTATTATTTTACCTTCACTTTAGTAACAAAAACACCACGAATCAACCGGTTCAAGCTCAGTTCTAGAATGTAGACAGACGAGTTTTTATTTTTATACTTGTAATACTCGATGGCTTTAAATTAATCAGTTTCAGATCAGCTGATCAGATTAAAGTAGATAATGAAATTATTTATACCAATGTATATAACGAAAAGAAAACATTTTATTGAATCATATTTTAGTAAACATATTTTATAGTTTTTATTTTATAGTTTTAGTATGTTAATAGTTTGAATTTGACGAATATACTATATAAAGACCAGAATTTCGTAGGTTATAGAAGCACTGAGGTGCCTACTAACATTGTCAAGTCAATTGCATGCCATTCCAACATAATAATCTAAAGTTTAAATAATAATAACTAATTAGTTATTCGTTTTAAATTGGTTATGATTCGTGAAGTAGTAATAGTTATATTCGCGATATACATCAAAATTAACTAAAAAATATTCTACTTTTGTGACTTTCACGTTTGGTTAGATTAGGTAGTGGTGTCATATAATTATATGAAATTTAAAAAAAACATTACTATTTTATTGATAAATAATTGTTTTATAGAAAATTTAATTTTAAAATTAAGATAATGTAATTTTGTTTTTGTCGTTTCAAGATCAGCTATAAGGTTATTAGTTTGTGATTATTTGTATATTGAATAGTATTTCATTGGACTTACATCGTATTAAATTATACATTTCAATGTTTTTAAGAAAATGATTATTATTTTGTATCAAAGTAGGGGCCTTCCCTATTACACAAGTTTTCTGAAATTTGACATTCTTCTTTAGCCTTTGTGAACACTAGACAATGAACGAGTAAATGTTCTATCGTAGAGTTTGAAACAGAGATTTTGTTTATTCCATCAGGTATCATTTTATAACTCTCGAGTGACCAATTCTGAATTTGTTAATCGTGAATTTTTCTTTTTGGCTTGAAATATTGAGTTTTGGCAAAAGTTTAAATGAATGTTTGATTTCTCTTAATTTTTTCTTTAACTTGGTACCATTCTAAATTCCATATTTTTTTATATTATATTAACATTTGTGTATATATCAACTAGTGACGAAAAGGAAAGTAACATTCTGTTGGGATTATTGAAATTTTAATTGAATAGATTTTATTATATTAAATTCGTATAAAGAAGAGTCTAACTAATCAAATAAATCATTAAATGTTAAATAATTAAGTATTTAATAATTTTGCTTATGATCGCACTATTTTTAATAATTTACCATTATACAACGTAGGTAATTAATAATAAGGCACAATGTATAAACAATTATATACCATAATGAGGCACAAATTATATTTTGCTCGACTGAACAATGTTTCCTTCGAAAAACTGACATTAAAAATGTATAATGGAAAACCTTGAACAGTGAATACATCAATGTTTTACTTTATAGAATTGAGATGGTTAACGTCAGCGTTGGAATATGTTAAAAAATTGATGTATTACTTTTTTGTTTTAACGTTTAATAACTTGATACTTATTTAATAACACGAATTTAAGTCTTTTAATTTTCTTAAACTGTTATAAAAAATTTACCGCAAAAAAATATTTCAAAATGTGTTAAATACCTACTTGTCTTGTTTGTACAGTTATACTTTACTTCACGACTCTCTTTTGAGAATATTAATAAATATATTTTGAAATAATACGAAACTTTGTTAATTTCATCGACCTTGCCTTTATTTATTCTATAAAGAATAAAGACGTGATCCACTATTATACGTTATACTAATGTAGGTACATAAATATTATTTACTATTTTATCTTAACTTTTCGAGTACAAGCAATAGTGTAGAAAAATAAGTGAATTCATTACTATAAATAATAAGCTTATAGAAATAATTTAAAAAGTCGTTGAAACAATCTAATAGAGCATCATTATATATTATAACCTTTTAGAATATTTGGTACCTATTTATGTTAATGTTATATTATAGCGAAACAACAATCTTGTGTCACGCTCATAATACAATCCTAGAATGTTAGTTTTATTTTACGACTTGATAAGTTAATATTAATAAAAATAAAATTAAAATAATGTATTAAAGCATACCAAATTACAAAATAATTTAATTAGGATCGTACTTACTCTTTCTTATTTGTACCTTTCGTGACGTTTTTAATTTATTCTAAAAAAAATATATTTATATACTCGTAAAATAAAAACTGTATACTTAACTCTAATTAGGAATTAAAACTGTTTATGTTTCGTTAGGATAATATTTTTGAATAATTATTGAAATCTACATCTTCTTTAATTTCAATATATTAATATAATAATGAGTTACAGAACTAGGTATTAGTCTATTTAAAAAAATATATTAAAGGACAATATTAAAATACCGTAAATAAAAGTATGATCATATTAAATTATTTCATCCAAAACAAACCTTATCTTAAAAAATCCTTTTTAATAATTTATTTTTCATGTGTAAATAAACGTTTTTAATCGTATAAAATTCGGTGCTCTAAAAAAATAAATAAAAAATATAACCTAAGAAGTCTATTCGTATATAGGCGAATGAAACGTGTGTACCTGCATCAGATATTGATCAATTTGAACTTAACCACTATGTTGTATCTACTATCAACGTATATAGTTTAATATGTTTAAAATACGGTATCTTATTGTAACTAACTTGTAAGTTAGTTAAACTATTAAGCGTGTATCGTAATTTATCGCCAACTACACTATGTCTTTTATAAATAGTTTTATCCATTTCACATGTGATAAACCTACGTACAGGGCTGTAATAGTCAATTTTCACCAAAATATATGTATATTTATATAACATATGTAATTTGTATCAAAATAAAGGGGTACTGCATTGAATCTTAACTTATCTAATAACAATAATATAATACGGAAAATATATATTATAATATTATATTAGTCAACAATAATATATTAAATACATATATTTTTATCATCACATGGATTGGATTGCGGGCAGTTGGAGTTCCCGAAAAATTATTATTGTCGTTGGAGTCTCGATGTCAACGTGGGTCCTATATACGATAGGTACCGACTACACAACACCTCGCAGATACAATTTACGAGATACTATATACATTCGTTTGGTGTAAATCACAAACAATATTTTCGATTATCCATCACGATGGCACATAGGTACGTACAATTATAGGCGTCATAGGATTTAAATGTGTACGACTACAGCAATATCGCAATGGAACATATCAAATCTCTGCTATACTACGCTCGTTGCATATTGGTATTATACGCATACGCACTACACACTATATTTGTATAATATGTCAGCTGACAAATTATTTACAAATTGAGACATCGATAGCCCTTTGTCGACGCGCGCCCGATAAAAACTCGATATCGTATTATAACGCCCGATAATTTATTACCTTCAAACAAGGACTACGGCGAGAAGACGCGTTACAGCCCACCGTGTGCTGCAGTGCATGTCGTGTAAACGTACATTTATAGTATATACAGCGCAGGCGGCGCGTTGTATAATGATGGATACCATAATATAATAATACGACCGTACTCTATCTCGCAGCTCGCGTGGACCAATACAAGTTTTTGATTAGATTTTCGATTTTTTCCAGTTGTTATTGAACATAATTGATAATAAAATTGTGATAGTGGTATAGGTACTACGAAGTGTATCATTGGCCTCGCCTCGACTGAACCGGATTCGAGAATAGTAAAAAAAATCGAAAAATTCACAAGACACAGTGGCCCGATTACCGGATCGAACCTTTTGTATAATATGTAAATTTTCAGCGATCCGCGTATTCGTTTTTGAAAAAAATATTCACATTCATACGTAGCAGTACCCCCCCCCCCCGACGTTTGGGTACATCGTGCGCCTATTGACACAAAAACGTTATGCTTTGCACACGCGAAGTCGCCTATAATAGAATGATGTTATAAAATCATAGCTCTGTCCAGTGTACACGTCTATTATCTAAGAACCGCGGCGATCGCATCGTTGGTTCGCGAAGAATAGAAAACGTGCCGACACGATCGCAGTATTGAACAGCGATTAGCAACGGATGTCGCTCGGCGACTGTTATATACCCACGTCTCGTCCTCTGGACGGCCCATTATGTCACCGCAATGAACTGAGCGACCACCGTCCCGGGAAATTCGTATCCACTTCGACACCGGAACGGCGTTCCGATCATCGGATGGTATTGGCCGGCCATGGCAGTGGTTTCGGTTTACGGACGTCGATGTCGTCTACTCAGGCGATTTTCTCGTCCCCGAAACTGCCCGACGTACACCGCCTGAACGATGTCGTCGACCGGACGAACTTCCGGGCCAACACTAGGATGAACCGGTTCGTACGGCACCCGGAACGTGTGGTCTGTACACTCGACGTGCACCCATCACCGGCCTCGCCCGGTGCGGACGGCGAGCCGCGGAACCCACATAGCGCGGGCCGGATATCCGGCGCCGCCGTCTAGTAAGCGCGCGTGAACTCGTCGCCGACCGCGTTGCTCATCGATTCACCGCCGACCCGCCGCCGTTAGGGTTTTGAATTTTTTCCGTCGAAACGTGGTTAGAATTCGTGAGCGATGCGCGCAATGGCATGCGTGTCGTCGAGTTACTCGTGAATTTCGGCCTTTCAAACGGCGTATAACGAAAACAATAATGATATAAGCCGGGTGTCTCCAACCTACGACCCGGATATTTTATGTTTTCGTTGTTTTTTATATTATTTTTTTTCATTTGATGTTAGTCATAACAATTTATTATAGTCAGACTTGTATAGTTACTAATAATAGATAATAATAGAAAAACCCGACGATCACGCTTATCCGACTTTCGGTGTAATATCGACGGGTTTTTCCGGTTGCGCAAGTTCACTATATAATATGGTAGGTATATAATATTGAATCGTATCTGTTCCTCGATTTTCATTACTACCTTATTCCTTAAAAAAAGGTCGGCCCGCGATGAAAAAAAACGTATCTCAGATTTGGCCCGCCGTAAAAAAAGATTGGAAACCGCTGATGGCTGATATACCTATATACGAACGCGTTACATTCGATAATATATAGTGGTTGCGAGTGTCCAAATCTGATCCGTTTGAAGCCAGTGCCATATATTATACGCGGCGGAATACGCGTGTTTTCTATACAGTCACCGCCGCGTCGTCGAGTCTGCAGAGCAATCGTGTAGAGTATGCTTACATTATTTTTCTTCTCCGATAAGTTTTTAGAAATCTTGAAACGTTTGAAACTTTTATCGTATAATATTATAATTTTTACACACATTATCATTCAAATACACTGTTTTCAACAGAAATGTATTCAACCCACTCCATAATGACTAATAGTATAATCAATTAATACTCCAATAGCAATATAAATGTATGAATATAAAATATACTTAGTAACATAAACTATATATCAGACTGTCTCCACTCATCAGAACCGTTTTTTGTTTACTACTTTAATTCAAATTTAACATGTCATACCTAAATTATAATGACTTACATACTCCTTGATGATAAGATACATTCGACATCTATTGTACCAGCATTTATCTACTTTTTTCATTTTTTTTAATATATATATATTATTATTATATTTATATAGGTAAATATATATATATTGTGATAGATAATAATTGAGTAATATCTATTGATAAAATCAATAATTACAATTGAAATAACAATTTTTTTTAATCTATTTCAGTGATTTTTTTAAAACTAATAACTAAAGAATAATATAGAATAATGCTATTATTAAATTTATTTAGTCTAAAGTTACGCATGCATTTCAATAGTGATTTAAATAACAACTTTATATTTGGTTATTACATTTTTTTTTTTTTTTTTTAATATTACTTATTTAAATTAATTACAAAATTGTTGTATCTTTATATATCAGCTTTGGCTATAACTAGAAATTAAACATGGTATTAATCAATAAGTTACTTATATTGAATCGTCATATGGTAAAAAATTAATTTTCAGATTACAATTAATATAAAAAAATGTTTTTTTTTTATTTTAATACTCATATAGTTGAAAATAAAATAAAGTTGACGTCTTAGATCTTTTTTTGCTGACTGTAAATACCGAGTTAAAACTTCAATGAACTCACTAAAACGCACGGACAATCATTGCATTCACAAAAAGGTAAAAAAGTGTTCCACTATAAATAATTTCACTATGAAAAAAATATTGACTACTGGGAAAGGAACAATCAATTTTTTTTTTTTTTTTTACTTTAGTAAAACAATATGCTGTTATGTATAATATAAAATATTTAAAAAGTAGATCAATAATATAAATGTTTGATTAAAAACATTTTAAATAAGTAAAATATGATACCTATGTAAGGATAAATTTTATTGAAAATATAATATTTTTATTTATGAACATTTATAAGAGTAATAAAGCGTCTATTTCCATGGCCAACAAGTAATTACATATCAATATTAATCGTTGAGTGTGATTAGAAGTTATTTTTTTTTAGACTTAGTTTCCTTGTGAAAAGTGATATTCTTATTTATTCATTTTGTTTTCGAAATAGAGACCATCAAGCTTATAATATTTTATTCGTACTGATCTATACCTAATTCCATTGTTTAATTTAAATTATTGAGTAATTATTCGAATATAAATTAATATTAGTGACAAATTTCAAAACAAAATAATTAATCGCATTTTGATTTATTTGAATAATTAATCCATCACTAATTTATTTGAATTGGTCAGTATAACCTATACATTGTATTCTAATAATCCCATCGATCAGTTGGCTAAATAGTAAATACATAGGTAACAGTCAACAGCTATCGAATAACTAATTAGTCGATTGTTGATAGTCATTAATCATTAGTCAACAGTACCAGCGCTAGTCACTAATAATAATGCGTTACTTAGTTATTGATTTACACGAGTATAAATGGTTATTTGAGCACATCAAATTACTTTTTAAAATTTAAGTTTAAATACACAATTAAATATGTGTATTGTATGATTATAAAGTTTAACTCAATAAGATCAGAAATATGAATAACCAAATAGACTAGTAGTCATAATCTAAGTAATTTGATATATTATAATGTGTTAGTTGTTAAAACAATGCAAAAATTCAAACTTTTCCATGTGACTTTAGAATGTTATTTGATTTGAAAAGCTGTTGAAACATTTAACTTAAATTCAGAAGAGAGCTTTGGTAAAAGTTTTAAAAAGTACTTGTGCTGGACGGATGGAAATTGCAAGTGCGCAAACGTACATATACATATACAAACACACTCTTACACTGTCATCCACAATGGACAGTCCCGAGAAAGTGATTTATGTACACCACATATTATAAAATATTTTCAGTTGGCGGAATAATGGCAAAAGCGTATCCTGAAAAGTATTTTATTATTATTGTAATTTTTATGTAGCCAGATTCATAAAATATCCTTAGGGTTCTAGTTTACACACCGTTTCTTATGTATACAAACCTATTACTCGATTTTTTTTTTTACAAACAACCATATGTATCCTGTTTAAAAAAATTAAAATAATAATTTACTTTAATAAATACATGGACAAATGACACGTCAAAATTTAGCAAAATATCCTGTCATTTTATCCACTATTCGTTTTTTAAATCGACAAGTTAACCCAAAACAAAAATAAAAATATTTAGAACAATAAAAATAGTATTGTATACTACATCAAGGCAGAATATATAATATGAATAAGTATAGCGATATGTTGTCAACTATTTTATTATTGTATAATACTAAAAAAAATATTACGCAATTCGTAAATATTTTGTATTTATTTAAAATTTGGTTAACAGAACTTCAGTAATTATTAGTATTTAGTCCATTAAAACATATTAAACAATTCATTAATTTCAAATATTAAATAACATGATATGCAAACGTTTGAAATGTATTTATATATATACTCGTATAAATATCGTTACATCGTTCTGTTACATTTTATTGTAATAATAATAAAATAAAAAAAATAGAAGCCTTAGAACACTATCGATCTAAACTAAGTACTTATGTCTTTAAATAATATAATAGTCTATAAATAGGGTATTTTACGTGATGTTGTTGGAATACCTACTAAAACAATTTTGTTATCTTGATACAAATAATACAATAACGCGTAGTACGTAGGTAGATATTCTCATACAAGTCCACAATGAAGACAATGTACGCAAAATAATTTTCATCACTTTCTTTTTTTTTGTTTTTACCGCTTATATAAGTTATTTAACCGACTCACAGTTGTATACTACAGCTATAGACATATTTTATGAATTTAATCATTATGCTCAAAGTTGATAAAAATAAACATAGTGATTTACCATTATTATTATAATTACGATATATTATATATATAAAAAAAAAAAATACTGAATAGTTTCAAACATTATGTTATTTTTAAAAGCTACAAATAACAATTATATAGAAATCTTACCTTATTTTTACTTCTTTTGACTGCCATTCACTATGTCTTTCAAAATTGATTAATATCGCTGCTATTTCCTAAAAATATAATAATATATTATTATACATTTTAATTTATATACGTACAAATGTTACACATTTTATATTAAATAAATTTTATTTATTTATTCCTTTGCAAAAGTTCTACTGTTTAAGCAATTAAAATACATTTTATAAAATAAAATGAATAAAAAAGAAAAAAAGAAACCGAAATAGTTTTGACCTACGTTAATTAATTATTATAAACTTTTCTGATTTATGTTTTGTATATAATAATAATTCTATAGAATATAAAGATAAATATTAAGTTTTTGTGTAAAAGTCTATTTTTTTTTAAATATTATTTTTAAATAAAAACACTGAATATTTAAGTTTGGTTTAAAACTTATCATAATTAAAATCAAGTCATTCCTGCTTTAATGGAACAAGCTTTTATTTAATTTTTATAAGCTATCCTAAAGTTGCACTCTCAAATGATATATTATGTTTCATAATAATAAAATTATTGAATCAATTTTTAAAACATACATTTAATTTTCTTCTGTTAGATTCTATCCTATTCTTATAATATAATTGATTTTGTTTTTATAAAATATTTAAAATAGTATTAACAGCAATGTATATTCTGAAAGACAACATTTTTCAACTTATAGTGAGTGTTTGTATTGAAGTACACTTCAAAAAAAAAAAATCGTTTAACGTCAACCTTTTAGGAAGTTTATTTTTATTGGGTTTATAGTTTTTTTTTCATTATTATTTTATTTTTATTATTCAGTCCATGTATATATAAATTTGTTCTGTTTTACGAATGATTAAACACCTTAGTAAATTTATTTAAAGAATTGACTTAAAATATTTTTGTATAAAAATTGATTTTTAACATTACAATATTTCTTGTAATGCTTCAAAATTGATTTAAAAAAAATGTTTGATAGAATTGAGTTCTATAATTCCTCATAAATTAATAATATTATTGAACAATTGTTTTACCACCAGAACACGTTTTATCAGAATTTTTTCATCAATATTAATCAGTTAAATTGATTTTTTTAACATTGTTTTAATTAAAAATTTAACAATTGAGTATTTTTTTTTTTTAAACTTACAATATTTATTATAATTATTGATTTTTATTATTCATATTTATTTACGTCAATAAAATGTTTCATGCCACAGTTAAGAAATTAAAATATAGAACCTTTAAACTAAATTAATAACTAAAGGTGAATTTTATAAGAAAAAATAGCTCAAGCAAATACATAGTAATTTCCAGTCAATTCCTTTTTTCGAATCGAATTAATACCTGAAGGAAAAAACTGTTTTAAATACTTTTCTTTTAAAAATAATAGGACTAAGAGAAGTTTTCCATTGAATGCAATGACTTATTGTTGACTCATAAATATATAATAGGTGCGCTCGGTTTTCACTATATTATTACACTTTTTAGAATGAAAAAAACGCTTTAAAATGTTGTTGAGTACAAAGAAAAAAAATATAATTTCTATAATTTCTAATATATTTTATAATATTTTGATATGATTTGAAATTGTTGCTATTATATTACATAGTTATGGTTTTTTTTTTTTTAATCCAACTAGTGGTTTTCTAACTTTCTATTTTTCCAATTTTTTAATTATATTATAACTATTTATGAATAGTATACTATTGGCATGAATTAATCATGTACTGACAGAATTTAAGTAGGAACTCATATTGTTATATCGACTAAACGATTATTATCGATTATACATATAAAAAGTAATATTATGTGTGAGATGAAGAATAGTATCGTATTTATTATTATTACCATTATTTAATTATTTAATTCTTATTTTTGAGAAGTTACGAGTAAAGTATAAAATAAAATTAGTTAAAAATATAGTATATGCATACACCAAAACGTATTGCATAATAAGATTTCTCATAAATGTGTAAATGTAAATTTAAAATAAAATATATATCGAGCATTTTAACATTTATTTTTTCGTGTTTGACCAACTCATAAGTTTTGAAAACACAACACAGTTTTTGTCATAGCATAAAATAATAAGTATTAAGTAGTTATGAATAATAAAGTGATTAAAATAATTCTTAATTTAATTTACGTTTTATTTTTAAGATTAAATTGCGTGTTAACTTCGTAAAATATCCAAAATTATATTGATATTGTGTATTTGTACCCAAAACAGTTTACACTATATGGTAAATAGATTTCGAATTCGGGTATTCCCATA
The DNA here is from genome assembly GCA_036289425.1 of Rhopalosiphum nymphaeae. NCBI lineage: Eukaryota > Metazoa > Arthropoda > Insecta > Hemiptera > Aphididae > Rhopalosiphum > Rhopalosiphum nymphaeae. Next base: position 144,361 of record JAZAQC010000030.1, read on the forward strand.
AAACACAATATCTTATAAGAACACTATGTATATATATATATATATATATATTACACAGGTCTATACCCATATATTTCGGATACGACTACATGCTACCCACTTTTTCTTTTGCTATGTAGTAAATGAAACTCCGTCTTATATATTACAGAGATCAAGAATGACGTCAAGATAGTCAATGTAAACATTTATCATCCTCGTTTATGCATTAAATTACTAAATTAGAAATATTTAATTTTGAATAAAACAATAGAAATAACATTATTTATACGAGTTTTAATGAATTTATGAAGTCATATTATGATATGTTGTATTACTATGTAATCGTCTGCGTTGATGGTGGTGTGCTGTACTTTTTTCTTTTTTTTTTAAAGACTCAGAAATCAGATAGATTTTTGAACTATAAATTGTAATATTATACTTAGTATAAAATGTATATTGATATTTAAAGTAATTTATTCAGCTGTCATTTAAATGTACATTACATTAGGTGTATGGTATATTAAATTATACTGTCATGGTTAAAAGGTTAAGTCACAAATGTAATGCAGAATATTTATTATTAAAAAGAACCATTTAAATCTTTTGACATTTTGTATTTTAATATATATTTCATTTTTATTAAGGTATACGATGATTATATCAATGTATTTATTGATATTACCGGTTCGTACCTATAACGTATTTATATTATTATGAAACAAAAAAGAGCGCAATTTAATTCGTAAATTCTATATTACTAGTTACGCAACATGTAGTAAATTTTAAATTGGACTTGAATAATACAATAAATTGATTCGCAGAAAATGAAGTTGGTAAAACAGACACAACGTATTAAAGTTGTTGTAGGAGTATAATGATTGTCGACGGATTTCCACAACCCGTAATAAATGAAACATAATATTATATTAATACGCAGTAATTATACATAGAGATAAACATTTGCGAGGATTTAGGTAATTACATCTGAAATCGTATAGATCGTTAATGCAAAAAATGTAAAATTTCATGTAAAAATTAATTATAAAAATTGGTAGATTGTTTGCGCACAAATGCAGGGCTTTAAAACAGGGGTTAACAGGTTAACAAGATTTTAACACATTTTAAAAATTATATCTTTTACAATATTGATAGATCGTTTTAGTACAAACGTAGAAAAATGTAACAAACCGTTTGCGCGTATGAAAAATAATATTTCAAACCATCATCAGTATATGAAAGAATTTAGAGAGCACACTCTGTTGAAAATAAAAAAAAGTACTTAGCCGGCCACCCGCTAGCTCAACCACCCATTTTGTTGTATTTACAATTTTTTTCTATCTGCGCTCAACATGCTATTCACATAGCAATTTAAATTAAATCTTAAATATTTTATAATAGCATTGTCATCATAAAAGTGTTATATTATGCTATTTATTATAATATGAATCCTCACTTAATACAAGTACATACAAATTAATGCTTAACATACATTAATGGTATAGTTTCTTACACATATATTTTTTTTTGAGTTATAAAACAAGTTAATAATACTTAAGAGGGTGAAGTGGTCCATAACAGTTGCAAATACAAATTACAAGTATTGCAGCGGACCTACGTCGCTCTTTCCTATCCTCTCCTATAAACCGCCACTATGGGACACAAACAACGTGACTTGTTCGACTCTCACATCCCACCTGTTCTCGAAAGAGGTGGGACTGTGAACCCAGCCGGCGAACGCGTACGTACAACCAGCGGAAAAGCCCGTGACCAGCCTTTATGACGTTCTGTAACTTACAGATCCGTGACGACGACCATCGACCATTATAGTCACCACGAATGACAGTATGTGATTATAATATCAGTATTTAAATCTAATAAAATCAAACATATATTATACACTCAATTTTTCATTTGGTTTATGTGTTTTATCCTCACTTCTCTCACAATATAAATTTTGATGGACAATAACAAATAACGATCGAATTTATTCGAGTTAAAAATGTGTCTTACGAAAAATATAACATAGGTAATATACGTTTAGAAGGACCATAATATCTATTAACATATGTATAATCAAACTCAAAGAAAAGATTACGGTCTTTCAAATTTTAAGCAAATTACCAAGCAGTTACAATTATCTAATATAAATTAATAATTATTAGTTACTATCAATAACCGATATATACATATATACACATATACATATTATATAATAGTTAAAATATTCATTGTTATCACTTAGATTTTTTCAATTTTATTTTAAAAACAATATGGAAATTAAAATCATGTTGGTACTTTCTACATTTTATACTTATACCTTTAGGTTATAATTAAAACTAATTAAATTTTTTCACTGTTTTTTTATTAATAATGTTGTAACTCAATAAGTTTGTTTGGAAATAAACAAAAATGTATAACATTATTGATTTAATTAAAAAGTAGTTTTGCATAAACAATATTACAGCTTATGTGAAATAAAAATAAATATTAGAATGCATTTTTCACAGAGTGTTTGTTTATTATGTAAAAATATATAAAAAAAATATTTGGAAACCCAAATTTGAGCCCAGGTGATGATTATTATTAAAAAAAAAAAAAAAAAAACAATAATAATACTATAATGAACTTATTTTAACAAATTAGGTGTTTTTCTTCATGTTAATTTCAAACTGTATATAATATAATCATTGATTATTTACTACCGAATTATTATTTTACTTAAAACTATTGACGTTCTTAATTTTGCCTTACTTTGACTAACCAAAGTTAATCTTATTTATTAACACCGCTTACTTTTAAAATATAACTTATAGAGTGATATTATTATGCTTAGATAATTTATGCAATTATGTGACATTCTAACACAATTTTTATTTGAAGAGATTGTATATTATAAACATCATATTATGCAAAACGTTATTATATAATAATATTGTTATGGCCGACAACAGTATAATTTGATAAGGTGAGAATTATATTGGTCGAATGACAAAAGCTTCCAGAATACAGAATGTTTTATTCAGTAGTTCTGAATTGATTCCAAAATATCAAAATTGGTTCCCGGATTGTTTTTTTAAGGTTTATCCGAATCGGTTCCCGGTTGGAATTAATATTTAAATAGCTTATAGCTTTTTAAAAACAATTTGTTAACGTTATAAATTATTGTAACAATATCCAATGAAATATTAGTGTTTGATTTTACTAAAAATTAAATAATATTCAATTACGATGTTATAAATTATAAATATTTTTCTACCTATTTAAGATAAATAGTAATATAAATTATGTTTTTCATTTGTATTTTATCTCACATATTTTACAACAGTCATGCTCTTGTGTTATTTTTTACTTATAATCTTGTGCATTAAAATAAACAGAATAAACATTTCAAATAGTTAACCTATATGAACTTTGTCATATAAGATGTCGGGAAACAATGTATATGTCAAATTGTATAAGAGGTACCTAAGGACATCAATAGGCGAATGTATCAGTTTTAGTTTTGGGATATCTAAGTATAAGTATAACACAAACAAGTATTAAATATAATAAAAAAAAAAATAATAATTAACAAATAACTAAATATTATAAATTAACAGTTTTGTAAAAATCATAATTGATTTGTTTAAATAGTTAATATAAGCTGGTTGAAATTTTTCAAATGATCCAAACGTATTATGCAAAACTTTTAAATTGTGCACAAAAGTACTATAACCATTTAAAAAATGCGGACGTATGGTTGACAGCCATTTCTTTTTATGTTTATACCTCCTATTCGCTGCTTAAATATTTGAACTATTTATTAAGATTATATACAATTTAAAATATATTCTTATGAATTCACTTTCATATTTTTATTATGATATAAATTAGCCATAAGATAGTATTTGCAATTAACCCAATTGGATGGTTCTGGTCCAATAATATAATGAAGACGTAATTTTTTAATTTTCATTTTAAGTAAACCAAAACGGATTTAAAAACAAATAGCTAAACACTAACGATTACATGACATCGATCGTTCTGTTTATAATATATTTAATACAATATACCTATTAGGTTAATCCGATATTTTAACTTTTGATCGATTGAATTACGTGGCGGAGGAGTTCCGATAAAACCACGCGAGAGTGATGATCTGCGATAACTTAAATTGCGAATTATTCGGCTGGCGCGCCAGATTGCAGTACAAATTCAGATTCGATTGACGTATCGTATATTATATACATTCGAAGGGACGGGTCATGGCGGTAGAGGTAAACTTAAATTTATCGTACACGAACATTCGTGTATATGTACACATAATATAATATATACAGAGTGTTTAATTTAATTTGCAATACTTACATTCTCAGTAGGTATCGATTTTTGATTTTAATACAATCAAAATATAGTAATGTATTAAATTACGATGTTATATTATAACACTTTATTTTTACTAATCGTGTCAATTCGGAATTACAGAACTAAAATGAGACGTTGCCATTTATTAAAACAAACGACAGACTGTATGATATTATAACAGTCGACGGAAGTAAGCAAGTTCTCGAGTTAATTGGAAAATTAATTTGCTAGGTAGTTAAGTTAAAAATTTGAAAATAAAAAAATAAACAATTTGGCTTACCAACACGGATTTTTTAACTAGTTTTAACCACATTTAGTAATTATTACCTACTATAATTAATATATATAAGCCTTTCTTATTATTTTGCCTGATCGTAAAATCGGCGTAGAAGGTTAAACAGATCACTCTGTACATAATCTATGTAATCTTGTACACATAATATATATATATATATATATATATATATATATTATATATATACATGTATAATATACAATACGTATATGATTGTTGCGAGGGTTCGATTTCACAGGCGCGAACTGAGTTACGCCGTACCATTGCGGTACACCATGACTCCGCGGCTGAACGTCACTGTCGATATAAGCCGAAATGCGTTTCAGCAAAGTCCCACGAGAGTTGGCGAGCCGGATAAATTGAAAAAATAAAATATACAAACGTTGTGCGTTGATACAAATTCCAAACGGATTCGAAATATTATGTGTACCTTCAGTAAACCGACGATGACGATAGATACGTTTCGATTTGTGGGATTATTTTAATGTTCTGAATTATTATCGTATTATCGTTACTTACGTTAATATAAATATGTATTCTACTTAAAGATTTTTTAAATTATCGCAACGGAACACGTCATAGAAGTATAAAAAGTCTGAAACCGATATAAAACCATCGCGATATATTATACGCTGTTACTACTAGCGGTTTTTAATATAATATTATTTACGTCGTATGCGATTATTGATTTAGAACTTAATGAAAATATGGCTTAGGGATTTTGTTTAAACAATTAAACTCATAACTCAACTCCAAAGTAATGACTCACGGCCAAGTGCCGTCGTCATCGTTGGACGGTTCTTCCCATACGCCAACAAGTCATTGAAATATACGTGTAGGTATTCTCGTATAGATTAAATATACATAATATTTATTTAATCTATGGTATCCTATGCTTGTTTTATCACGCGTTTATTGATTGTATAGCTATCTAAATAATAAATTAAAAAAATTCTAATGAAATTGGTTAGTGCTGATTACACTACGTGGGTGTTTAAAAAAAAATATAACAAGCCGAAAAATACACGCATTACTTCTTTATTGGGTATATTCTTTAAGTCAAACTAATATAGGAAAACTTGTAGTGGTAGATACCTAATAACAAATAATTTATTCAAATACTATAATAATTATAAATTGTACGAAATTCAATGATTGGGTTTGTTTTTCAAAGTCATAATATGACATAATATTATGGAATACGATTGATATTTAGAATATTAAATATTTTTAATATTCTTTCAGATTAAATGATATGCTCATTATATTTTTTACATATGTCAGTATGTCATGCCCATGAAATGAGATGTTTTAAGTTTTTCCGTTAATATTTAAACGCACACACTTATAAATATGTAATATACATGTATAGGTATACGATATTAACCTATATTATTATTTTCCTGTAGAAATTGTGTGTATGAAATTTTTTTTTTTTTAATCTTCCACTCGTGTATTGTTTAATGTAATTATTAACTGTTACATAAGGAAAATTAACATGGTCATAAATTATACAGACCACTGTCTGAGCCCAGTGTAAAAGTAATAAAATACACTAGCCGCGAACTGTGCGGCAGGTGGGATTGTGGGGATGGGGTGGTCGAGGTGTAGAGGGATTATGTGCCGTAAAAAGCGGAATATAATATACATATATATATATATATATGCAAACACAATATTAAAGGGTGGAAAGTCGGAATGCACACCTACCCCTGCTGTTGCTCCGGGACAAATTTGTCTAACAACCAAACATATTTTTACCGGGAGCGCGCAATTTATTACCGTTTTAAGTTCGATACGGTGTTTTGATTAAAAAAAAAAACACATACACACATTACACGCGTTTATATATTTAATATACAAACGTGTATACTTAATAAAACAATTAAAAAAAAAAAAAACCATCTGCTGACAAACTTTAGTACGGTGAAAATGTGTGTATGCGTGTGGAGATATCGAAATATATGAGTACTCTGGCCGTACACTTATCTGCAGAGGCTTAGTGTGTTTTTTTAATGGATTCCGTAGATTATTGGCATCTCTATTATACACGTGATCGTATTGTTATTGCAATAAGAATTAAAAATTTAATTGTAATTGATATTTTTATAGTCATATAATACAGAACTACTTGCACTAAAAATGTAATAAATTGTCGAAATGTAAGATTAAAATATGATAGAACAAAATGAAAAAAATATCGCCCATCGTAATCAAAAAATAATAATTTATAAAAAGCATTTAAAATAGTTTGAATTATAAAATCAAATTATAAAAGACAACAACATAGGAATCAATGTATTGTTTTTTTAGATTTGAATTGAATAATAAATACTTATTATTACAAACCATAAAAGTCGATTCTAGAAAGAGACAGTCTGTCAACCAATATCACTAAAGAATAAGGATATTTCATTATACCCATATTTATATTTCCATTAGTAATTTATTTTTCTCTTAGTATTACAATAGAATAAACTATTTTTTGCAAGCACCATTATTATTAATTTTATCAAATAATAATAACTAATATGCCATCTTAGGTAAAATTTTTAATTTTCGTTTCTTACAACCCTTGCACCCATCATATAAACAATTAATTATATTAAAATTAAAACTATTAAAATTGTTTAAATAATATATGTTTTTGAACATACTCGTATCGTAGTGTCAGACATTTTTTAACTACTAAGTATATACATTTAAATACAAGTCAATAATTCAAATTTGAAATTAGAGTTACAACAATTTTTCAATTTATCAGATTCGAAATTCTAAAAATTTTAAAATAATTACACATTTTAATAAATCAATTTCAACGGATCCAAATTTTCGTATGCAGTAAGTCAATTTTAAATTAATCTTTTGTAATTTGTTTTCCTGAAATATAGAATACTTTATTATTTTAAAATAATTGTTTAAATTTTGTAAAATCAAAATTTAAAATATCATTTTTTTCGATAAGTACGAAAGTAAATAGAAGGTTTAATGCTATAAAATATATAGTCTTTTTAATAGTATGCTAAACATTCACACTGTGGTAGGCAGTATAATATTATATTATACTACTACTATTATTTATTATGTAAATTTTTCAATAGGTAGTTAATAATTCTTCCTAAAAATAAATTATATACAACTTTTTTTCCGTAGTAATAAAATTTACAACTCTCAAAATTCCCACCGAGGGCAGCTGTCCCTTTTCCCCACTGTCGCATTAATCTAGCACTGAATATAATAATATTATTTATATTGAATTTAAAGTCAACACAGATGCACCGAATAATAGGAAGAACTAGGTCATCAACGTTATTTTTTCGTAGTAAAACATTTTATATTTCTTTAAGAAAAATAGTTTTTAATCATGAGTTATGAGCAGCTCATTTTTTGGAATTTACAAGTCTTAACTAAAAAAAATGAACATTTTATGAATTTTTAATTAAAACTTAATATGAAAATATTCATGATTTTAATCAATTACATGAAATTTTCTATTTAAAAACTCTTAAAAAAAAAAAAAAAAAAATGTGGCAATAAATTTTTTAATATTTGAAAACTGCTTTAAGAATGACTTGTTTTAAACCTTGAGTTACACATTTAAGATTTTTTACTCGAGTAAATATAAGTTAGTTTCAATTTTCTAGAAAAAACAATAGTCAAAGTTTAAGATTGAAACATTTTTTCCACTGTAAAAAGTGTTTATAGACGCACAAAAAAAAAAATAAAAATAAAAAACATACATATTTGTATAGTCAATATATTCTACGCTCTTCTCAGAATTTTTATTTCACTTGTAATAACTATTTTTTTTTATTGTTTTAAAAACTATTTTTTAAACATCATGCACAGTAGACTCTGCGGATACATATGCACGCTCGTGTCAAATATTATAGGAGAAAGAGACCGCAAAATGAAGAAGTTTAAATTTAATCGTTTATTTCGTTTTTTTTTTTAATAGAAATAAAACAATTGTAATTTTTAGTCCTGTAATTCGCACAGTTTTAACGTTAATATTTTTTTAGAAATAAATATATTACATATTTGATAAATTAAAAGTAAATCTTACTTGATATCTTATAATAGATTTAAATATCTAATGGTCGTTTAGATGTTGTGTTATATTTATATTTTATCATAAAAATAATTGGTAAAACGCAATGTTGTTAACACTGTCACTTTTACATCGATAAATTCATTTGTTGTTATAAGTAAATTAAAACCATGCATGTAGGCATTTAGACATACACATTTTTTGTTATACATTTTCATGTTACAAATAGTATGAATAATTATTTACTAATATTCGATTTTTAGTTTTTAATGTTTCTTTAAAAAATAAATTATTTAACACACAACTTTTTAATTAGGCATTATCATACAGACTTTTTCACCATTTAATTATAATTGCATAGCATACTCCAATCATATTTTATATATTAGTATGAATAAGTTTATAAATAAGTTTGAATTCACGTCCAGTTGCCATTAAATAGAATATAATTTTTTTCACTTTAAAATTTATGATTTGAAAATAAAACAAAAATTCTATTTTAAAAACAAATAGGTATGTAAAAACAAAAAAAAAATGTTTTATTTTGGCTAGAATTATTACCTATAAAGTAAACTATTTTAAAAAACATTAATATATAAAATAAAAAAATATATTATTTTAATATTTAAAATATAAGTTTTATTCGATAAAAGAATCATCTCTAGTACTTCATTATATGTTAAAAATTTAATATATTGATCAGAAATCGTGGTTTTATTGAAATTGTTTTATTCTCTACAGTATTTGAAATTTCATCTTCAGATTACTTTTTTTTTAGATTTTGATAAAAAAATTATGTTTATATGTACCAATATTTTGCATTTATAAAATCATTAACGTAGTTTTATTGTTTTTATTAGTTCCTATTTATGAAGCTATATAGTTTATGATGTTAATATTATATTATCATACGAAACTTGTATCGAAAGCTGTATAACACCCTCACTTGAACTACCTATTTACGTTTTATCAAATTTCTACGATGTTCCGTGTTTTTCTCTAGTTTATTGTTTGACCTACTTGTATTATTATCATTGAAATTTGTTTCTTGAAATTTTAGTACTTTTGATAAAATATCTATTGTTAGAGTGCACTTTATTATTCTTTTAATATCCTGTGAACATTTAAAAAAAATGCAGTTCTTTGTACAACGATGAATAATGAATTTATGTCAGTATCGTTAAAAGTAGTGTAATGTGTTTATATATTTTGTAAGTTTTATAATTTTTTTTAATTTTATATTTGATTTTTATTAATCCTATATCTTTGGTCTATACCGTTATTTTACCTGTGAATAACTCCAATTAGTTATAAAATTTTATATCAACTATAAATATCATATTTTTTTAACCATTCTTGTTATAAAATTTTAAATTGTGTAATTTATACATCATATTGTGAAAAAAATGATTAAAACACAATTTTTATCGTAATATTTTTCCCCTTAAAGGTAGTTTCTTATACTAAATTAAATTGAAAGCAAATTTTAATTTTTTTGTTTTAACGTAAAAATCATTAATTATAGATACTTTAGTATTTTTCAACATATTAATTTTTAAAGTAATCTGCAAGTACGCAAATTATGATTTTTTCATGCGTGTTTCTAATTATTAGTTGTTATTAGTAATAACTAATAAGTATTTTTAGTAAATATAGTTGATATAAATATTAAAATAGTACAAAACTTTTTCGTTGGTTTTGGTTTACAATATTGAAACTTTATGAGCTGTTGGATTTTGTTCCATTATAAGAAATCAAAGTTGAATCGTTCAAAAAATAAAAATGCTACTGTTAAATCGTCAAAAAAAGTAACGCTGGGCGGGATAACTGTGTAAGTTCAAAATATCATCTATATATCAAATTAGAAAATGAAACATTTTATTTATCCACACGCGTTACGCTAATTCTTAGCATTAGGCAATCATATTTTAATACGGATGTATTTTGCATGATTTATTAGTTAGATCAAAATTAATTTTAAAATATCTATAAAAATAAAGTCGCATTGTTTCCGTTTGCAATCGGTTTTTTGAAGGTATATACAATGGTTTATCATTAAATTAAAATAAAACACGTCATCCATTACGATGACCGACTAAATAAAGATGAACTTTTTTTTTACAGCAGAGTGTTTACCTCTTTTCAATATTTTTTGTTAATTTTATTTATATTTATGATAGTTTTAAAATTATGCAAATTATAATTATAATTTTTTTATAGTGTATACATTTATTTAGTGTTTATTTATTATTAAACTTTAAGTTAATCTAATCGAATCTTGTCTAATGGCACTAACTCTTATATTTTTATTTTAAATTAAATTTTAATTTATATATACGTATTTATTTTTTAATAGCTATACAACTGTTTATAAGTACCTATTTAATAAATAAATAAATGAAAGTTTTTTATTCTCAATTTTTCATGATTTATATTTAGACTAAATTATTTAAAAAAAAAAAGGGAAATTTAAAAATTAATGAGTTATCGTTCTAAAGCTATCGAATATACCTATCATATGAAAAAAAAAATTATTTTTTTATTATTATTGCCTTTGAAATATTTCAAAATAACAAAGTATTGAAAAAAATTGATGAATCGTTTTAAATATATAATTTTAAGTCTACGGTTATAAAGACGAAAAAACAAACGAACCTGACGTATACCTTTTTAGTATTTCATGTTCTAAAGAATTATAAAATTCGTTATATAGGTTATAGGTATAAGGTTATTATTTTAAAAGTAAACACTTATTTTCTAGAATGGTATATAATATACGTGGAATATAGATTTTTTTATCGAGGTCGAAATTCGATTAAAAAAAAAAATATATAAAAGATAAGTTTTAAACCAATAAAAACGTTAATTTGTACTAAACTCTGACCCTTCGATGAAAAATGCCGAGGTCAAAATAAACACGTAATAGGTACCTATTTATAATTACTAACAATAATGCCACGATAGCACGTTGTTTACCGGAGGTCTGCCAGACGAGTTTTAGACCATAGACCGGTGATTAATTCGTGCAAAACAAATGGATATAGTCGGCTGTCATAATAGCCTTTTGGTTTTTGTGACGCACCGGCTAGTGCTCTGAAAGGGTTTTTTCTTTTCGCCACAACGATACAGTGGTGAAGGGGACACTTTATGACCGTTTCACACCCAATAAAATAAGTGGCAAACCGCCTTGGGTAGTGTTCTTTTCATGTACGTACCAGACAACTTCACGTGTAACTTCTGGATAGTAAAATGCACCTGGACGAACATATTCACGTACAGTAGGTTTTTAATCGAAAGGACGGTGGAAGAGTGTTGAATTATTGTCATGGCTAAAATGGACGATATTTTGAGAGACAATTTTTCATTTAAAATACATACACCTATATAATATAATATATATAACTTTAGACACTAGTTAATATTTATATACCAAATATAATAAACATGATATTATAGTAAAAAATCGTATATACTATGTATGGCACGATATTATGTTCGATCTGTTTTTCAATATATTATTTTCATAATAATTTAAAACTGTAGCTGAGCCTTCTTGTATTATATATATTATAATAGTATAATCGGTTTTTGAATAAATTATCATTTAGGATAGGTGTGGATTTTATGTTTATACATGAAATATTGAATATGAAAATATAATGTTTATTGAATATAAGCATAAAAATAATAAAAACATTTGATAGTCTGCTCATACGTAATAGTAATAATAATAATAATAATAATAACGGTCTCTTTAGGATACGGAACTATATTACGAGTTTGCAGACGTCTGGAGCTCGTTTTAGTTATTTAAATGAGATTCATAACTCATCTATCATTGCCGCCAACGATATTTTCAACCCTTGTCATTTATTATGGAACGTTTCTCTTAACGTCTTGTCGTACACACACGAACGCCAAATCGATGAATCACCCTTAAACTTTATTATTTCACATCGGACTGGTGTACATATATATACATTTAAATATAATATGTATGTATATATTATGTGTATACGTTACCAATACACAATCGTTAGTAACGCATGATTTGTTTGTCTTTTAGATCTCTCTAAATGTAATATCATGACAGACGAATGTGTATTGTAATGCGAACGCACATGGGGGTGTATATATAGGTACACATAGGTATGATATATTATAATACCGTGATTCGTGAACACAACTTTGAAACTCAATAACATTACTAAAAGCTATAAATTGTTTTTTTTTTTTCTAGAACGTTAAAGTAATTGTTTGTTTTCTTAAATGGGTACCTATATTATTAAACATTGCTCAAAAACCAATGGTCAATAAGTATATTGATTGTATACAATGTAAAGCATAGAGAGCAATATATACCACTGGTCTTCAGCAATACTGTAAGAACTCTACGATGTGGTGTCGTGTACTCGTGTTATGTAATAGCAATAATATCATTGACACGATTATTACAATTGTAGAAAACAAAATATGCTATTGCCAAAATCATTAAAACATCTAACGATATTATATTAGAAGGCTGTGCGTACATCATGTTTGGATTAAATTATAAAATTTATCGTCATATTTTTTTCATACATGGGTATACTTAAATAAACGAGTTCTCGTCTTGAGTTACACGCACATCTAATATTATTATGTAACCGTGGTAATATGTCAAACGTTTATACCCGTCCCGACTGATTGGGAAATTATTGTCACTTGTTGATTGATAAAAAACACTTAAACACCGTCAATATGTTTAAAGAAAAATCTTAAAACTGTCAAAAAACCGGCCCAGATGATATTGTGCGCATATAACTTATCCATCAACGTAAAAATGATCAATATTGTGTTCAATAACGTTTTTAATATTTAGTTATCAATCATGATACGTTTTGCGTGTGTATGATAGACGATAACCGATTGATACATCGTTATGAATATTATAGAGACGTCCGGCCGTATATACGACGTAATACGCTGTTATAGTATCGTATTAATACATCGTAAGTGATGATGTTCGGTATATGCGTGTGTATAATATAATATCATATTATCGTGTGTATCGATAGTAAAACATTTAATATGTAGAAAGTTAGATAAAATGAAAAACGAGCATAAATATAATTATAATAAGATATAGGTAGGTGGTATATAGGTTATACATATAATAATGTAATGTATATAATAATTATTAGAAGGCTAAGCATTAAAGAATTATAAAGTTAATTTGTTTTCAACTTTAAACTGAACTAGTTACTTTTGGGTTTCGGTTTTTTTCGATCATAATTTAAGTATTGAATTAATTTTTCATTTTAAAAAGTTAATATTAATTTATTTTGTTGTCAATTTTATTTTATTTTTTTACATACCGATTTCATTTTAATGTAAACAAATATTTCTGTTAATTTTTAAGTGTATTATTTTTTTTATTTTTACAACAAATATGAAGTATAACTAAAAATACCGTATAAATTCTAAATAATTTAAGTCAATAGAAAAACAAAGTAGGCTAAAAAAAATGATAATTTTTTTTAAATTAAAATATAAAAAGTTTAAAAAAGTGTGTATTAAATTTAAATTTATGAAATTAACTTTTAACTTTCTCTTATTAATACAGATTGATTTAACTTGACTAATTAAAGTTAGAAAAAAAATTATTGCTTTTCTGGGCAACCAACTTTGTCTAGTTATTATATTACAACATTCCCGGGCGCAGGAACATATAACCAATCAAATTTATTGATTATAATATACGCTAAATTTAAACTTCGAACAGTTTAATTATGTACGAATCGAGGCAATTTGATCAATCTTATTGGGACAAATATTAGTATAATAGCCAATTACGGAATTTTTGTTTTATTTTTTTTTTTACAATTCAATACCTACCCAATAAAAGCTATATTAACACTTGGATATGAAGTTTGCGCAAACCAAAACAACAACAACAACGGGGGCGGAAACTGGCGGTTAACTGCGAAAACTCAGACACGGTTTTTATATTATAACAAGAATTCGCGAAACAACGGCCACCGACAATGCGATAAAGTTTAGGGACCAGCTGTCACACACTTTGCTGTTTCCCTTTATATAATATACGCGTAGGTATATAATATCTAGTCGGAGCATATATTTCATCGCGTCGACTCGAGATCCGCCCAGCCAACTGCACTCGGCAGTGGCGATGGTACAGTGATAAATTATTATTATCATCATCATTATCATCGTTATTGACTGACTAGACTTTAATGATGTTTTATATAATAATACATAATATATTATTATATCGACCTAATGGTGAAACAATCAACGACCAATCGACGAATAAGTTTACAGTTGAACGTGATTTATGGCCAATAAGGCAATAAACATATACATATAATACATTTCTATTTCTATTTATAAATTATTATTCATAACACTGAAGATGATGATTGTGTATACGCGGTGCTATGGTTATTGGTAGAGGGGAGGGAGACCCCAACTACTAAAAAAAAACTTAAGCTTTAAAAGTTTAAACAAACCTCTATTTGTTATGTACAAATCATTATTTTGAATAATACAATTATTTTAAAGATGATTAATAATATGTTATAATATAACAACAGCCGTTATTTATTCGCTAAATATTTAATATGGTTCCATGAACTAAAACACCAGCACGGCGGCACCCCAAATTCAATGATTAAGTTTTTTCTAGTAAACAAATTATTAGTAATAAAAACTTTTTTGCATACGCCTATATATTATTTACATATATGCATATTTTATTATGTATTAATTAATAGTTTACAATAAATTTAAAAATACATCTCCTGCCCTAATTTTAAATGACGTGAAATTATAATATTTTATAAGTACATGTACCATAATATAGGTTAAACCTAATATAATATTATAAAAGGTACTATGTAAAAAATACCTTTAAGTATAAAATTATTCAATAGTTAAAATTGTATGGCAGGAACGCATATACACGTGTATTAGGTTTGTAAATTAAAATTTCTCAGTGAAATGTTGTATAAAAGCTATAAATAATAAAATTAACGTCCCGTTTTAACAACGTTAACTATAAGAAAATACGAATCACTTAATTTTGTTTAATGCAATTAATTAAGAATAATGTTAAATTTTCATTTTGTATTATTTTATAAGAATGATCCATTATAATATTATGTTTCATCACATGAAAATGTTTATATTATTATTTTATCAATATTTTAATATAATATGTGACGGTATGTTTGTAAACTTGAAAATTATTATTACACTTTTTGTTCCGTTATAAATTATAATAATGTATATATAATTTAATATTTTTTTAATATAAATTTAATTAAATAATTACATATATTTAATATCTACAAATAAAATAAATATAAATATTTGGAAAAAAAATAATATATTTTCACCGGTAATTAAAATGTTTGTTAAATTATTGTAGTGCCGAATATATACGTTAGTAGATATTGTTCAAAACATTTTAATACAATTATCGACAAGTTAAAATTACAGCGTTCAATACATCGACAGGCATATAAAATGTTGACAGGTTAAAATGTTTAGGGTAAAAACATTTAAATTGTACAAGAGCGAAATACCGAGGAATATTAAATAATAGTTTATATTATAAATAAACATGTATAATATATACGTGGTATAAATTTCATAAAAATACGAGTAAATCAGTCTGTTGTATAATAGATTTCTAGTATATATATAGAGGTACTTCCCAACTGTAATAATGTACGAATTAAATTTTAATTCAATGATAAATGATCGTACATCAAAAACTATTATGAACGAAGAATGTGTGACTTTATTTCTAAGGACACTTTATAAGGAATTTATTTAACATTAGTGTTAGTACGGTGTGTCGAACTATAGATTTAGCCAACAATTTTATAATATTATGTAATTATCATAATGTAGTGTTGTTATTGACAAAGTGTGTGGTATAAAAAACATAAAAGTAGTCTGAATATTCTTAAAATATCGTAGATTGTAGAAAATTATAATGTAAAAAATATATGGATGTTTTCAATTTCTACGGATTTTTTTAAAACAAAAGTAAATAGTTTTAAATTTATTGTTCGTTATTTCAATGTAGGTACCTACAGTAAAATCCAATGCTTATGCCCTTATGTTTATAACGTATAGACTATTACTATACCGTTTTTAATAACAATTTCAAATATTATTCATAGAAATATCAAAGAGATATAGAAAATAATTTGAATCATTTTCAAAAATGTGCAAAGTTTTATATTTAATACAGCTACAATTCAATTGCTTATGTTAGTGCCGAATTATAGTTCACAAATCGAGATACACGTACTCTGAAATAAAATTTTCCCGTGAACTGAGGTACTTACATTAAAATCTAGATACAATGATGTAGTGTCGTATTTTATGTTTGTTAATTTTTTTTTACAGTGAATTCGAGATGTACAGTTAGTTAATGATTAAGTACTAAAACTATTATAATAAGAACTTATTGACCATTTCAATGTCATATATTGTAAAATAAGTAACACAGAAATTCCAAAACAGTTGTATTACTTAGATTCATTATTGCATTTTTATAATATTTAGTAAAATTAGTAAAACATTATAAAATCATTTTAGATTTTTAAAATATAATATCTTTATTTTTTTCTATATAGGCACATTACAGAATAATATAAATTCACAACAATGAATGTATAAATTTCAAGGATAACCAAAATTATGATATTATAATTTAATAGTTATATATATATTATTAATTAATAAAATTAATAGCAAAGATTGTAAAATATTTATACTTTAAAATTATATTCATAAAATCCAGTCTGTTCTAAAAGAGGTATATTCTTTAATTTCAAATTCGGAACAGAGCGATAAATTAATAATGTTTTTAAAATTGTTTTTTTTCATCATCTGTACCTTTCGGGACAGTATAAGTTATAAATAAATATTATTGTAATAATTAAATTCTATATTTTCAGAAAAAAAATCAATTAATCTACTCTAATACTAATAGTAAAATAAATTACTTTAATAGCTATATTAAAAAACATTACATGAAATATACTTAGGTAGTGAAATAAGCTGACAGACTGTTTTCGCTCAGAATCGTTTATCATATTATACAATGATATATCATTGGATTTGAATTTAACACATCCATTACAGCGACCCACTCAACACCTAATATACAGCAGAGCGCCACTTGTCCATTTTTTTTATATGACCTGTCGGAATTTCACATCCTCAGATGTTTCGGCCGTCAGCATTTTAATCTGCCGATATATTGATTGATTACACATGTATATGCATTTACTAAATGTAATTTTCATATTTTCATAAGTATAAATTTTAATAATCTATTGTTATTTGTAATCACAAATACATTAGTTTGTATGTATTTACCCATTATACCTATATTATGGCTATATAACATATATATGATCTTTAGTAAATATAGACACACTCAAGTTTTCCCATTTTCTATAAAATAGAAAAAAACGGAAAAACCTGATGCCTTGCCCTATTCATGATGCATAACATACAACATATGTCATATAATATATATAAAAATAATAATAGATTGAGAATCCACGTAAATTATTAAACAGACATCGGTACTCTCTCTTATATGTATAGTTTCATCAAAATCCAGTCAGCCAGATGTGAAATGTACTGTTGTTGATATTTTTTTTTCAAATGCATTCGGAGCAAAAGCAATAACGTATTGGAAAAAAATAAAATAATCTCAAATATTTCCTTTTATTTATTTATTTTTTTCATTTTCACATAAACCATGCGAAAAAGTCTTTGTAGTCATCCTACGCCAGTTACCATTTCACAACGATGTCGATACACCTTAACTCCGTATAGTATTTTTTTGTTAACGCTCAACATGATAGTCGTGTCAGTTTGTTATGTATTTATGATTGATGCGTGTACATAGTTACAGTGCATTCCCAATTTTTACTAACCCTTCTGTATGACGTTATAGTGGTGTACAATAGGAAGAGTGAAGAAATTCAATCGAAATCGTTCGAATCAAATTAAAATAATGTACGGTATTAATGTATAAAAATAATGATATAACGTGGTATTATGCGGAAGAACCTATGATACAGGTACAAAATATTATATTATATTTGAACTTATTAATAATTTGTTATAGTTTATGATACGCAGGTACTTTTTATTCGGCTTTTTTTTCTTTTCAAATACAAGATGATTCCTTATATGAGTTATGATTCTTTCATAACAATTGTAAAGCGTTCATATTCTTCGTTGCGATTTGGGTTCAGTGACTCGTACTTGAAAGAAAATGATATTTATTTTTGAAACAAGATGAAATTGTAATGGTTATTTTAATAAAATAGTCAATAAATTTAGGGGAGTACCTAAAAATTTGTTATAGGGAACCTAGTCTAATAATTAATTTTATATCCGTGTATAGGTTTCATCGTACAAGTAATGTTTATTTCACAATCAACAGATTAATTATAACAGGTTCTATTTATTTTTTAAAGGCTAACAAATTTATGAAATGTAAATCAATAACTTATTTAATAAGTTCTCTAATATTTGATAAGTAAGTAGATTAAATATTTTTTTTGTTAATTTAATAAGTAATTTCTAAAATACCAGGTAACTAATTACTAAAATTATCTACTGTAAATACTAAAAATAAATGGATTCTAAAATTTTGGATTCAATGGTCTCCCTTTGGATTTGACTTTATATTCCTGTATGTAATTCAATTAATTTAATTTAAAGTTAGATATAACATAGTTAGTTAGTTTTTTAACTAGTTTATTTGACTATTGAAAAAACTTCGCTTTATAAATTTTAATTAAAAATAATCCATGAAGTTAAAATTAAAAATGTTTTTGAAATATTTGGTTCTTTGATTAGTATCAAATTCTAAAAACTATTTTGCATTCACTTAATTTTACTTAAAAATGTATAATTTAATTTATAAAATTATTTTTATTAACTTTCTCAGTGTTGTTGTATCTATATGAACAAGTAAATATATTATATAATTAAAACTGAAATGTGGAATTTCATACCAATCAAATTTACTTTTTCTTTATGAGTTTGTATTATAACTGTTGCCATTATCTTCTTTCACTTAAATATTTTTTTAAACTTACTAAAATGAATAATACCTAAGCAGGAATGTACAAAATATCCAAACAAGGAATGTATGTGAAATGTAATACATTCAGCTTTTTTATTCTTTGGAATATAAATATTAAGTAGGCACTTAATATTATTTTATCTTATAGCTGTAATATATGAGTTTTATAAGAAAAATATTATTGTCATACTAACTGAAATTGAGTAATAGGTACTTTTTTATTAATTATAAATAAAAATATATAAATTTATAATCGATTAGTTATTTAGCTATAATTTTATAGAACGAATAAATTAAATTTTGATTGATTTTTTAAGGTCTTTATATTTTTTTAGTATGGGACCCTTAAAAAATGCTTCAGTAACCTTTGATGTATCACGCCGACACTCAGTACAGCATACTGTAATATGTATTATTATGCTTTTTATTTTAACACTTATTTCTATGCACTTTAAACTTCATTATATGTAATATGTACCTACTTATAAATATTTACAGTACCAGAAATTTAAGCTTGTGTACGCCTATGTGAGTATATTTATCGTAGGGGGATAATAGTACAGAGAGTGATAGAGAGAGAGAGAGAGTGAGAGTGTGAGCATATATGCACTGTGTAGTATGGAATTTATTAATTGTATATAGCCAAACCGCGATATTTGAGATGTTTGCTATAAACTGTTATGATTAATTCACTAAATTAATAAATATTATATATATATATTCCACGAAGTCATTCGTTGCTCAGCTAGTATATATTTCATATAAAGTGTCAACCTACCTCTACGATAGTATATAAACTAAGAATACCATCCCTCCCTTGTTGCACTGTGCGATAAATTTTTACTAGACCCAAAAGGAAAATCATCCGAAAACCACCAAACCACACTGACTAGTATTTAGAGCACAGATGGTTTTAATGAAATATCGTATTTAGGAAAAATATAGTAAATTAAAGAAGTCGACACCACAAAATTCACCAATATTAAGTACCTATATTGTGGTCTGATAATGTTTAAAAAGAAAAAATATCGCCCGTTGCAAATTTGCCTATGGATAAAACGAATACGTATTTATAAAAAACTATAATAATATAATATATATTTAAATTATTATGTTTATATAATAATTTGTTTATTTTATTATATTATATAATAATGTTTTACTAACTTTTATTGAAAATTAAACGACAATTTAATTGATTTTAATCATAGTAATACTCTTAAAAAAATTAAAATATAAGTAATTCAAATATTTTTTTGTGTTAATCAACTATATGTATACGATTGATGATCATTTAAAAAATAACAAAAAGTGTCTATTTTATAACATATTCCGTAAATTTGTAGTTTTTACTTCACGTAAATATTAAAATAATTTCCCCAACTGATAATATAATTTAAGTGAGTGACAAACAATAACATTTGCAGCTACGTAATTAAACTTTATTCGAAGTACCGTAGTTCCTACATAATATCAGTATAGGCTACATTATTGAATTTGCTGTTTTAATGATGAGAATTTTTTTCTTTAAACTTAAGTTTATATACCTTATTAGGTTTTAAAACATGGACTAAAAGTTATAACATTTAAACAATGACATTTTTATAAATCTACTTTGATCTGAAAATAACGTGTATCAATAGTGTATCATAAAAAAAAAACAAAAAAAACCTATGTAAATTATATTACTGATTCCATATATTGTTATAAATTATAAATAACAAAAATGAAACAATTTTTTTGAACAAACAAATCATTCAGATTGTTAATATTTTTGAGAAATAAATTATTAAGATTGAAAATATTATCAACTTTAATAAAAAATATAAATTAATCTAACTTCTAAGTTTTAAAAATAAGCAATTTTTGATTTGTTTATAAAAATAAATAATAAATAATTATTATAGGTTGTATTATATTTTTAATTTATATGTACCAACATTTAAAATGTAATAAATTTTTAACTAATAGTTTGAAAAATATCATGAATTTGACAAAATATAAACTCAAATTCTTATAAAAAGTGCGTATCTATGTAAATTAAATATTCTTAAAAAACTACTTATAAATTCAACCTAAGTAGTTACATTTTAAAGTTTTAAAATAAGAACCCAAATCATTGTAAAACCAATACAAATTCTCTCTTCATTCTTAATATAATACACGAATTCTTACTACTATTCGCGTATGGCTCATGAGCTAAAATAAATTTTCAAACATTTTCGTTATAATAGAATATTGTTCTTGCAAATAAAATTAGTTTAGGGATTTAAAGTTGTATTATTAAATAATTATTAAGGTTATATGTATAGGTATAGATCATTCCCGTTAAAAATTTGATAGATTATAAAATATTTAATTATTTGATAAAAAATGTTGGCAGAATTTATTTAAATTTAAATAAGTTAAATTGAGTATAATAAGTTGAATTTGTGGCTATTATAGTAATATATATATAAGTTTTATCAGATATGAAGTTTGAAAGTTGTGTTCCGTTCAAATGTAATTGGGTTTCTTTTAAAAAAGAATAAAAGTAACCTTACAGCCAAGTTATAAGGTCACAATAATTCTTGAGTGCTGAAAAATAGTTTTGACACAAACTAAAACTTAACTTTCATTGTTTTAATTTATTTAAATGTACTTTATTTGGTTGTTTAGACAATTAATTTTAATATATAATGTACGTCATAAACATACAAATAAATACGCTGTAGTTTACAGGATTTAGTGTTCGTTTAAATTAAACGTAATGAAGAGCTCAATAAGTCCTTATTGTTATTAATAGTGGTATTTAGTAAAGTGTTCACTTTTATTTACCTATTAATAGAGTATGTGTTAAATTTCTGGATTTTTTTTTATAAAAATTATTCGTTCAAACTTATTGATATATATATATATATATATTTATTTATTATTTTAATTACACACGCTGAGTTACATAAAAAATGTATTCATTCAAAGATGGTTCACTAAAATATATATAATGGTCCAATCATAGGCCACTCAACTAAATCACGTTTAATAGGCAATTAGCTCAATATTCATTCATTAAATGTAAATGTTCAGTGATTCCTTATGTAATCTAATATTGTTGTTATAATACTATTATTTATGCAATGAATAACATTAAATATTTTGTAAATATGTAAATAATAATAAAATAATTTATACCTATAATAATAGCATTAAATAAGTATACCATAAAAGAAGTCACTAATGTTTTCTAAAATAATAAATTTTTGATCTATAACGAATAAGTAAAGCTATAAAATGTATATATTATGATATAAAATAGAAACCAATACATTTGTGTTGTTTACATATATGAATCTAAAATGTATTGTAGCTCAACGATGAAGGATATTAATATAAAAAAAAGTAAAAAAAACATAACGGTAACAGTTGACAAATTGATGATAGTGATTGATGTATTTTTAAAAGAACTCTCAAGAATTATTGTTATCATATTCTAGACGAATTCAGTGATAGGACCTATGTTAGGAGGATAGGTAAAAACTTATTATAAGTTTTTAGGAATTAGCTAATGTGAAATATAAATTATCAATAGGAAAAATATATATTATCCCAGTTGTTCAATAAGCTTGGGAACTTTTGATTAAATAAATATTTTAATACTTATAGCTAGATAGCCTATATTATTATGGAGTAACAACGGATACTACTGCTATACGTTTATAACATAAAATATTTAATAACCTCATGAATTATTTTATATTATCGTTCATCAGTTCTAATTAGTCTAATGGACGTTTTAAAACTTATTGAACACTTTATATATTATCAAGTTATATTATTATATCACAGAAGTAAAAAAATAAAAAATGACTATAATATCTCAAAATTTCATAATGTTCAATAAATTGAGATATTGCAATAAATTCCTTCAATATATTATAGTATATGTTAAGCAAATTTCAAAATAAAGCAAAAATAAAATACATAAACATTGTCAAACCATTAATAATGGTTTCCTTATTCCGTTCTAAACTTTAAATAAACTATATAAAGTGTTTCACAAACGATGCAATAAAATATTATGTATACAAGGTGATCGACCAAGGATCCTCACTCCCATTAATTTAATAATGAATTTATTCATTCTACTTGAAAAACAGAAATTTTTATCTCCATAGAACCACTCCTTAAGTTCTACTAATCGCAATAATTAGAAATTATGTATATTAAAAAAATCCAAAAAAATCAGATTTTGCATAACTGTGTTAATGTTTTATTGAGAAAAAAAAGGCGATGAGCATACTTGGTAAAATACAAAGTATATGTAATGATATGTTGTTATCAGTCTACGTTTTTTTTTAGATTTAAGTACTTAATAGTCATAATGACATAATGTATATAATATATATCAGAAATGTATCTATAACGTTTTTAATTCGACAAATATATGAGAGTAAAACGACAATAATTATAAATTATTGTTTCCAAATAAATGGACATTATCATAATATTATATATTGGTACTCTGGTGAGGGTATTAGACGTAACAAACTGTAATTATGGGCAGCTGCACATATATGCATTTATATAAATACATACATATACCTTTAATAATAATAATCGAACTAGTATGAGACGTGTAGTTCCGACGACGCAAAATGAAATATTTTGAGACATACCTACTATATACATTAACGACTCGTTACCATCCCGTACAGCTGATTGCATTTATAGAGAGACCTGCTCGGCCGCGCGATAAGCATTAGACACGCGCTCGGCAGTCGTAATACTATAGTTATAATACTATAGTTATCGGTTTTATTGATTACGCTGCAGTTTCAATGACATATTAAACCCGACACTCCATTATTTATTAGGCCTAACCACATCGAATGACGCGACACTATTACACTTCAGTCATAACTAAAATATAGTCACCCATGAATTATTTATATAATATATATAAAGGTACCTACGTCTGAGCTTTTAATGTGCGAAAAACACTCTAACCACGTGACACGACGATACAATCGTCAGTGTTGTATTTAGACTGGGGACCGCAAAGTGCGTCTAACTCGTGGAGGGGAAGGCACAGTACTTTTTTCGTGACATTAAAAAACTCAGAAATTATTATTTTTTTTTTTTCATCAAACGAATATTCAAAGAGTTTATTTTTAAGTATATCGTATTATTTAAAAAAAATGTGTTAGTAATGGTAAAATAATCAAATTATTATTATTGTTATAATTTTAGATTCTGAGCGGATCGATAAACGTATTGATTTCACAATGATGTGGGTTTTTTTCTTTATTTTTATGTTTGGATACGGTTTTTCTAACTGAAAAATAATCTATTTGTCAACTTTGATAGAGGTCTGTGTAGAAAATTGAATTCAGAGGTCGAAATTGAAAATTCTCAATACGATTAGAAATAATAATTAAAAAAAAAATACCAATAATTGTTAAAATTGTAATATACATACTTACTAAAATAATTATTTAGTTATCTTGGTAACTTAAATGTTAGACTATCTTTGTTTAGAGTGGTTAGGCTATTGATGGTTTTTTTTTTCTATAAGTGTTGATAAAAATGATCACTTGGCAAAAAAGCTTAAAAATGTAATTTACAGTTTTTTATATGTCTTTAATACTTGAATTAAAAAACAAAAATAATTAAGCTTAAATTCACAATAATAACTATTATTACTTACTAATATATAAATGTGAATGTAACTCTGTGTGTTACACTCTCACACCTAAAGCACTAAACTGATTATGATGAAATTTGGTACAGAGATAGATTATACCTAAGAGAAGTATATAGGCTACCTTTTGTCATGAAAAAGGCTTGACGAGGTTGAAATAGGGGATGCAAGTTCATTATACCATGTGCAGTGGCCAATGGATTTCAAATATATAAAAAAAACAAAATAATCAAAATTTAGATCACATTATTAAATACATCAAAAGCAACCAGAGCATCATGGGAGAGATAATAATACATTTAGTTAGTGACTTTAGACAGACTACCGGTGATTATTAAAACCACACGGACAGATGAAATAAATACCTGTTCAAATGCGTCTATTTTTGTGGGACCACGTAAAAAAAAATTGTCTGACAAAAAATATGTGAGTATAACTGCACAATGATGTACAACTATAATGCAATATGTGGCTGCTTTTTAAAAAATCGGAGATCGTATGACAACAGACAGTAACGTCATGATTATACTGAGTCGTGAATTATGTCAAATTGTCGATAACACAGATGATCTGAAAAAGAATGTCTATCCCGATCTGCAAATAAAAATAGGCAATTGAGAATGGCTCGTGAAATGGAAATTTGACAAATGAAACAGTGCAGAATACCAATAAATTATGTCACACGTGAAGGGGGATGTTGTCGAGTATCTCTCGGTAGATAATATTATGTATCAGCTAGTTATAAATATATGCATTTGAAAATAGAATTTTTATGAATTTATATAGTAAATAATATTATATATCATTATAATAATTAAATACTAATAATAATAAAATATGATATACGATATTTGGGAAAAATTAAATCAACTTACCATAGTACGCTAATTGTAAAATAAATTACTTTCATACCAAAAAAAATGTTTATAAGTTATATATACATATACCTACTTAGTAATAAAAGCTGAAAGACTATATAAATTCGCTCAAAATTTTTGTTCGTGCCTATGTAATGATTTATATATATAATGAATACATAGTATTCAAATTTTTGTGAATTTATATGGTATTTATAGTGACTTAATATTTATTTAATCTATCAACATAATAATTTGTAAAAATCGTCCAAGTATTTTAAATACTAGATCTTATATCAAATGTATACTATATTTGTTGTACTATATTTTTCAAGGGCTATTATCATTTATCATTAATATTGGCATTTCCATAGTTAATTAACTGTTCGTTCAAATTTTTAATTAGGCAAACCAACATTTTTAAAAAAATTATTCAATAAACAATTTACGGTAAAATAGTAAAGAGTGCTCATTTTAAAAATAAAAATTTGTATTGACACGCTTCTTGTATAGATAGAATGAAAAACCTAAAGAATTTCAAAGTATTATCATTAAAATTCCAAGAATCAGATTTTGAATAATTTAATAATTTAATTACAAAATAGTGGTGAGGATGGTTGGTGAATCACCTTTTATAATATTATACAACTTTTGAGCGTTAGCTGTCTAATTGTGAATTCCAAGCATCGAGAATTTCAGTGTACCGAGAATAATTTACTTTCTGTATAATAATTAATGTGAGAGACAGTTTGGTATTATTATTATTATTTTTTTTTTACTAGGTATATTATCATAAGTCAATGACAAATATATTAGGCTATATTTATTATTTCATTTGTTTTCCCCCATTCAATAATAATCATCTAACTGACGAACCGGAGAATAATATTTCACCACCATTCCCCGTCAATAGGATGGCGTTAATAATGTTAAATACGCGTGAGTTAAACGGTAAAGCTGTCGAAGTGAGTATATTATAATAGGTACCTTTCGCCTTCTGGATGTTTTATATCCAGACGTCACGCACTAGCAGAAAGCGGTGTACCTATTATATTAAAGCTATTTATATATTATTTATATTGAACGTGGGATTTTATCAATTCCGCCACAAAAGGCAGCAGTTAATTGCTAACCCGTCAATTACGCCCAACTCAACTTGCGAGTTTAGGAGACACGAAATTGAGCATTTTTTATTATATCGATAAAATTACCAATTAGTCGAAACAGGAAAATATATGAAAACATAAACTTCCAAAATAAAAATTACAAATTGTAAGTTCATCATTCGTGTTTTATTTGATTTAAAATTAAGACACTTATTGGTATTATAATATGTAGTTCTATTAAATTTGTATGGCTTATATTTTTTTAGTTCATAGTCGCAGTTACAAATTAAAGTCATACTAAGCAATTTAACGGAAATTTCTTTCCTGATATTCACGCAATATGTCAGCATTGAATCAATGTTAAAATAAAAGTATTTATTTCATTGTTATATAGGAACATATTCATTATGATTTAAGATGATATATTATTATGATCATATTATTAATCATTACGCAGCGAGTAGTACAATATGAAAGACAAATTAAATGTAAACGAATATTAAATAAATGGTTAACATAATATTATAAAAATTAAAAACTATTATATTTTTTAATCCTTTATTTAAATAATAACTCATATTCACGTATAGGTATAATTAATTGAAATTGAAATTTTCAAAACCTATAAAAAAGAAATGTAACATTATTATACTTAGATACACATAAATAAATACAGATCATACGATTACATATTATATACATTATTATTAATTACTATTCTCAATTAATCACATTAGGTATCAGAAATTAATTATTTTTATTGAATAATTCCTATCTAATGCCCACAAGAAATACAATTTTCATATATTTTATACATTCACTAAACTTAACGTTTAAAGTAACTTGTTATTTATCAACTGATTCTTATTCATATTCATTGATTAAATCCTTTAGGACAGAATTTGTTAACTTAATACCGATACGGCTAAATTTCGCTGCTTAAAACATACAGGTAATTTATAAGATGCGTTCATGGCTAGACCTGATTATAGACAGATCGCCAAAAACTTGACAACGTTACAATTTGCATGATGAAAAGATATTTTACTGCACTTAATTGATTTATTAAAAAAAACAATTATATATATATATATGAACCGCTTCATCGGGTATTATCGGAACACATCAATCGTTTTGAACTTTCCATTATCTTTAAATCATTTCAAGCTCAACTTTGATTTATTTTCACACCGTCAGACAGTCTTGGCCACCATAAACACACAATATAAAAAAAAAACATTCATATGACACGTGACGGCTATAAGAGTGTAGTTTCCCAAAAGCGTGCTGCTACGAATCAAATACGTGTCGATACATTCAACTCGTTTGCGAACAAATAATAATTAATCATTTAATACTACATAACGTCATATGGTATGCTGTAAGTACCAAGCAATTATTGGCATTTTACAATGGCCCTTTTAATAAGTTAAAAAGTGAATTTATTTATAACTTTTCAACTTAACTAGTTTATTTTGGATTTTCATTAATTTAAATATTAGTTTAACTAATTAATTGATTTTTAATTAACACGAAATCAATGAACTAAATTATCATCTTAAGAACCTAAATTAATTTATTGGATATCCAATTTTATGTTATTTTATTAAACTTAAATTGGTTTTATTTTAATATTTAAAAACAAATTTGGGTTATGTTTGCTGCTGTGAATAATAATTTATTTATTTATTTTTATTTTTGTACCGTAAAACTTCATTGAAATATTATACAGGAATAAACACTATAGCACTAAATACTTTTGAATAGGAAAAAAATATTCTAGTGTTATAACGTATATACAAAAAAGAATATTTAACCGAATAAAAAGTTTTAAAAGTGATGTATTAATTTTTAACTTTTTTCTTATTAATGCATATTGATTAATTTTAATTAAAAAAATCTTTACTTCCCAGCTTTGGTATTATCATATGAGTACCCGAACTGAGAGACAAAAACAGGTTTGTGTTAAAGAGTAAATTAAATTGGTATATACGATATCATTTAACATCGAGTTATTTAGTATGATTTGTAGATAACAGAAGTACAAGACACTGTGAAAATTGTTTTATCAATCATTTTTCTCCCACAGAAACAAGTATTATTTTAATATGTGAGAATGTACATATTGATATAATTCGTAAGTTATAATATGTTTAGTCACAAATAACAAATAAAATACTTTGATGGATGTGGAAGCAATTTTTGATTTTAGATTCTTATAGTTGAATAAAATCGTACGATGATGTGGTAAATAAAATAATTTAATAACAATTATTTATCATCCATTACTACTTATATTTACATAAAATAACTTAAAAAAAAAACCCGTTATAGAAGCAACGTTATATATTGGTTTATTAAATTTTAATAGAATTTGTCCTTTTTCCTAGAACCAATTGTTATAATAATATATAGATAATTAGATAATATATATAAATGTATAATAAAGTAAATGTAATGTAATATAATATTATACCTAATACTAAATTACAATATTATTGTATTTTATACAAATATAAATACATTACATATTATAGTGTATGCACTTTGTTTTGTAACAATACTTTAATGGTAAAATATAAACCTCTACTCTACCCTATATTCTACGTTTTATGAGACATTGGTATAATTTAATTGAATCCTTAAGTATACCACGAAATATAATTGATAGGTGCATATTTTCATTGAACTATTATATGAACGAATTATACTTGAATCGTTGTATTTACTTAGATATTATTATGGGTTTATTGCTCGTAAAATAAACTAGAAATTGTAGAAATATTGAATTAAAACGTAACCATAAAAATAAATAAATTATATAACTCACGATTATTATTTAAAGAAATTTTGTGAAAATAACGAGTTATAAATGTTATTTTAAATTATTATATTATTTACACGAATAGTATATTATTATATTTGTATTTAAATAAATCGACAATGCGTGAATTATTTTTTACAATATTACAACATTTTTGCGTTCACAATAAGGTAAGTATACACTATTGCTAGGTTATCACAATATTACAATAATATTATAGACAACTTAACAAATAAGTGAAACGCCTGGTCGTGGAAAAGGCATAGTTGTAGATAGCGTAGAATATATAAACATCTGATAATAATTAAAACTAATTATGTTTACCCAGTTTCGGAAATTGTCAACTATTGATACACAAATCGATAGTATACTACACAAATAAATCATAACTGAGTAATCTGAGTAGTTGAGTAGTTGTTATTTATAATTTTCAATAGTAATTACTATAATATCTTAATCAAACCGTTTTTCTCATTTTGTTATTTTATGTAATTTTGTTTCGATGCATTATATATAACTGTATAAGTATAGGTATGATTTGGATGAAATCTCTAAAATCCTATTAAAAGATTGGAGTTACCTTAACATAAAAAAAATTTAAAAATGTAATTAATTGTTACATAATTTAAACTTTTAGTTGAAAGCTATGTTTAACAATAAGCTAGAAAAAAACTAAAATTCACTAAAAATCCATAACCTTACTTATCAACAACTGACACAAATACTGGTTCTTATTACAGTAATTTCCGGGATTTCTATCAATGAAAGTTAAGTCTTCAATGTAAAAATATTAAGTTAATTAATAAATCGAATAAAATTTTTAATATTTCGAAAGAAATATAAAATTATTATAAATATCAATTGTTTGATTATAAAAATAAATCTAGCTTTTTTTGTCTGACTTTGCTATATATCATTGGTTTTTTAGAAGGATTACTAAGTTTCTATTGAGTTACAATCTCAAATCATTGGTTTATATGTACTACATAATTAAATAATTGCAATATAATGTTGTTATTATTAGAGTTTAGTCACAAAAATACTAACAGAAAAACGTTATATCAATATTTAAATAATTTTAGTATTGTTATAAGTACATACCTTTAATTTATAAATGTAGTAAATATAAAATATAGTGAAAAAGTACATATCGTTGATTATGTGTAGTAATACTGTATTATACGTGTTTCATTTTCTGTCTTAAATCTTATTGCTAGTTCGATTATAATTTGTTATATAATATGTTTATTGTTTTTAATGAGAAAACAACTATGGATATTTGTATATATATATATTATGGCATATACGGAGAAGGTAGCAAAAAAATAAAAACACCGATAAAAATATTGCCTTAACCCTGAATATATTTCTGAGTCCAATAATCGAATTCCTGTTTTCTTTCGTCTAAACTTATCTTAACTCCATCTAAAAGTTTTACTTTTTGTTGAATTACTACTTATTACGAAATGGACTTAGTTTTAGCAATAGAAATGTTGAAGAGAACTAAAACAGAAATTAATAACATTCCCTTTAAATCACAGCTTATTAAAATATTGTCTGTGACACTACGTACTCATATATTATATATTTAATAATTAATCATCCCTATTATAGCCAGTTATATGATATATTAGTTATATTTATAGCTAAGAAACTTCACAATAGTAATTCTTTTGAATGTTCCCTCTCGCCAAATGTAAACCCATTTTTTATTTTCCGTTCTCTTTTCTCTAACAATTATTTATTCCACTCTTTCTGAGCAAGTCTATGCGATTTGCAAATGAGAATTTCAATGTTTCTTTTTAAGTTTTTAAATTATATTTAATATTATATTATTAGCTATAAGTTTATCGTTATTTACTTCTTATAGTACTAACTATCCTTGTTTCATTAAGCTTTGGTCTGTGCTATTATAAAATGTAAAAACAAAATTATTATTATTTTCAAAATACTTACGATTAATTTAAAATTAATAATTATTACTATTTAAATGAATTTTTATTACCAGTTGAATGACGTAATTTTATATTTCGCCGATACTTTAATGATATTCGCAAAAGAAAATAACAAACTCTTGCTTATATTTACTTATTTTAAGAACAATTATGATCTAGTTTAAAAAATATATGTTATTTTTTTTAATTAAACAAGAAAAAACCGAAATAATACACGGTTTTGAATTAATTTAAGTGGCTTATCTACTCTTAAGAAAATTTACTGAAAGCGTAAAGTACGCTAGGAGTTTGACCTAATTAAAAATCAATTAGCAAAATGAAAAAAATAAAATCGAGTTTTGAATATACAATTAATACTAATAACTGATTGTAACTTATTAGGTCAGCTCGAAATTACTAAAACTATAAATTCCTTATTACTAATTATTGACAAGTTTTTAAAAATTAAGTTTTCAATATTGAAAGACACAAAAACAAAATACTAAAAACTAAATAACCAATAATCATACACATTCAATAAAACCCAAAATAAACATTCCACATTTTTCCAACTTTTATTACTGTACACTTTTTTTCTATATCTCTTCCAGCTTTCCTATCTATTCGAAACAACAGCGATTGTTTATTTTACCTTAAGAAGAAAGTGTAAGTTGAGCAAATTTAGTTTTATGAAAACAATTAAGTTAAATGTATTGTAAAATTAAAAGCGGTCCAAATATATATATATACAGGATCAATAATGTTGAAAATTCGTCTCGGTTCGCTCGTGATGCATAAAATAATTTTGTAATCATTATAAATTATTATTTAGTTAACCTAACGTGTTCTAAACAATAAGTCTCATACCAACAAAATATGAATTTTATCAAACTAAATATTATCTTGATAACCATATATATATATATATATATATATATATATAGAGAGAGAGAGAGAGAGAGAAAGAGCTAGTTGTAAATTATGTATGGCTATAAAGTTGAATTACCTAGAAAAATATTAAAAACGCAATTGCTTTAAAAAAAATAATTCAAAAGGTTAAACTCATGGGTTATTAGGTGATCTACAATATATGAAATTTATTTTTCAGAACTTAAGTAAAAAATAAATATTCCCTTTAAGTTCATAATTTTGATCATTTTTCGTCGAATATTAATATTTTGTACCTATTTTAGTTTTGTTTTAATATAAAGATATTTTAATTTAACATTTCATATTATATCAAAACTTGTATAGCAAGAGTATTATTTTAACGAACGTATACTATACTATTAATACTTAATAAAGATAATTTTTTAGTGCATTTTTAAGGGTACTTTAATGGATTATTAAGTCATAAATATACGAGGCTTACAAAATAATAAGAATAATAAATAAGGAAAAGTAGTTTAAAACATTATTAGGCAGACCAACTTAAAAATAGAAAAATATTTATAACGTATCCGTCCATTGTAAAAATAAAAAAAAATTATAAAATAAAAATGTATATAGTGAAAACACGGTATTTAAATAAAATAGTAGAGATTACAATTTGTTTTCCCATATATAAATAAAGATATTTCAGAATAATTTAGAATTTATTTTTTTTTTTTTTCTATACGTAATATACTATTTCAAATACTCCATCTATTTTAACACATGTATACCGCTTATATTTAAAAATCAGTACAAGGAGGATTATAAGATGAATAATAAATTGAAAAACGTATTTCATTATTACGTACCTATTTTATATATGTATCACAATAAAATCACTATTAATAACAATGAAAAGTATAACTATAACTTAATTTGATTTCTGAATACATAATTTATGGTTTTTATTTTGTTCCTAATGATTTTTTTATTACTTATAAACGTGTTTCCCGAGAACGAAAAGTTTTTAAAATTTGTCATACCTACAACATTCATACCCCTTTTTATTTTTATTATTTTTATGCTGATACCATATTTTCACAAATCTCGATAACTAAAAACGTCAATATCTCAAGAATTTTCTAATGTTAACCATTTTTATTTGTCGACAAAACACTTAAGAATACAGTAATTTTTTTATAATTTTAGTTGTTTTTTTTTCCATTTAAGTTTTGCATTTCTCACATAAGTTTTAGGTACAACTCTCTTTTTTTTTAATTTTAACTACCCATTTTCACCACCAATTATTATTTTTATTTTTTTATGAATTTCAATGTTCAAAACAACTTCACATTATTCAAAAATTGTACTTTTATGTTAATGCGTTATATAATTTGAACATTAGACATTATTTAAATGCGCGACGTGTGTGACATATCATTTTTATTAATCGGTCGTTTTTTTGGTTAGATCAGACGGGTCAACCACTAATTGTCCCTGTGTGCAAATGTGAAACTTGAGTGGTGGGTACATAAAAATAAAACCAATAGGTATAGTATGTAAATATAATATTATGTACTTTTTTTTAGTACACAGAATCTGGATGAATAAAAAAAAAAACATTTGAATCGAGTTGAAAATGTATACTTTGAAATATCGAATATCCAGTTATCTAGTTATACCGGACACACCGTAACGTGTATCGAGTACCTACCTCTAATACGTATATTATTATATCCTAATTTTACGATATAAAATACGTATATTGTATCGATTAACTACTAGTTCTATTCGTGGTATAAATAATTAAGACATATAGTAGTAAGTCGCACTGACGCTGCGCCTATATATATATATATATATATATATACATATACGAATACTACTTCTAAACAGCTACGCTCAAACCTAATAATCGTTGTCGTTTCCACGAGGTCCACTGAAAGGAGTAAAAACCGGACAACGGGCAGTCTGGGGTATTATAATAGGTGTATATATATATATATATATATATGTGTGTGTATGTGTGTGTTGTGTGTGTGTGTGTGTGGGCGGCAGTCGAGAGATAAAATAGTGTGCGAGATGGTCTCCGGCGAGTAGTACCGACTCTTTGACTAGTATTGATTGTGGTCGGAGGGGGGTGGCAGGGTATAGGATTATATTTGAGATTGTGTGTGTGTGTGTGTGTGTGTGTGTGTATACGTAGAATAACGTTCACACACCATTTTCTACTACACACAGTGTCTGTGTAGTGTGAGAGATTTCCTTACAATATATTACTATTATACACACACACACACGAGCGCGCACATAATAAAATATGTACATGTGTACATTTGTGTATTTATGCTCGCACGCGATTTTGCCACATTCGCATCAGTGTAAGTAAACGACTCAATGGTTGTAACCTCGTGACCCAATATAATTTCGTTATCCCTTTAAATAGGTTCGTGTCTGGCCACGGACGCCGTTACAAAACACGTATAATACACTCTATTCGCGCACACTATGAAATAATATAGGTACGTATAATATATATTATTGTATATCGGTAGGTAGGTGGGTACTCGTGCGAGTATTTGATCGCGATCCCATTAACCGACGCGACGCGCCCTCCGTCTTTCAAACAACGGCGGTGTCGTTATTCTTGCGAACGGTTCGCGTGGAGACTGTTGAATGATATTGGCGTTTAAATATCTACGTTAATAATCTGCTTGCCCATAAATAAATTAACACATCGAGTTGACCGAACGGACTATAGCTAGTCTATTTTTCCTTATCGAATAAGACACGAGAACGTGTATACGCTATTTGTACCCGTCCGGTGAGCCTTTATTTATAGATACAGTGTATATAATTATTATCATTATCATTATTATTATTATTATTATTGTTGTTGTTGTTGTAGCTCTATACAGTTTTTATCGGATTCCGTTGATCAGCCGCAGCGCATTAAATTAAGAACTATCCAAAGTTGTATTATTTAGGCACTTAGCAAATTACCACGGCCGGCCGTATTTCACAGCAACCGTAATAATGTACAATACCGGCCGATACATTTCTTATATATTATAGATAACAGATAAAGTATAAAACGTATGAAATATTATACCGGTCGGTATACCTTTTAATGTCGATTTTAATTAAATATATCGATTGGAATAGTGCCTACCGTGTTTAGTGTTTATACTTACGACTCGCGAGTAATTGTATATTTTATATTTGGCTCATATTATAAGTGCTTTATAATATTATTCACTGTTGTAATGGATAAAATGGAAAATAATAGATGAAAAAAAACCTATTTTACGCATTACAAATAATCAACTATAAATTACTAATTAGTACTATTAACTATTAAGTAATAACGTTTGGTTATGGAGCGGGTCTAATTCTGAAAAATGAGATGGGTAATTTTGAATTACTTTACACATGTGATTAAGTCAGCAATCGTATAGCATATGTTTAGACAAAGGTTAATCATGAATAATTATTAAAACAATACAAATTATTATATATTAATTATTATTTTTACTTTATTGTCGTTTTGAAATGTAATGTCTTTTTTTTAATTTAGTTTATTTTTTATTTTTTTAGAAATTTTCTCGACGTCAATACGTACCTATAGATATCTGCTAAGTACTAACGATAGGAATAACGATTTGTCATACAGCGAAACTTGCATAAGCCTAATTATTATAGTTTTAAATCTTTTACAACATAAAATAAATGAATCGAGTTGATCAGCTCCATTTTGATCCACTTGCTAAGTTTGATAGAAATAATAATTTTATACATTTTATTATATTTGATAGAATAATTTTCTAAATATATTTATAAACTTATAACACTTTTACGATCAACTATTAAAAGTATTTTTTAGAATAGCTATATGATTTAAACACAACGTTAAAAATATTAAGCTAACAAGTTAAATGTATGTGAATAATTCAAAAATATCAATAAAGTAATAAATTGTATTAAGTATAAAATTATTTTTCTGCTAATTTTTATCATACAGTAGGAAAGTGACGGATATTAGAGTATATAAACCCAATTAAATTATTACGACAAACACATATTATTTTTCATGTCTTTAAATTCAGCTTTAATTCTAAAATTGCATGTTGATTGAAGATAATTAATACATTTTATATTTGTTTGACGTCAGATTAAAATGTATTCACATTTTCACAAATAGGTTTACAGAAAAAAAAAGAATAAAAAGAAAAAATAACTTTATTTAATTAAATTTGT
This sequence comes from Rhopalosiphum nymphaeae, assembly GCA_036289425.1. Lineage (NCBI taxonomy): Eukaryota > Metazoa > Arthropoda > Insecta > Hemiptera > Aphididae > Rhopalosiphum > Rhopalosiphum nymphaeae. The sequence continues at coordinate 181,695 of JAZAQC010000030.1, forward strand.
ATACTAAACGGATAAATGCGAAAAAGTATTGTGATATTTATAATTAACTTAAACATTATAAAAATAGATTAAATTCTAAAAAAAATAGTGAAAAAATTAGCTTTGATATTCAAATTGTTGAAGTATAAACGAATTCTATGATGTATTATTCAAAACGTAGGGAAACATATTATTATATTATTATTGTAAACCAACATTCAGTTTTTATAAAATGTATACTGAATAAAATTAACTATAATTCTACCTAACTATTCCATGGATTTTTTTCTTTTAATTCATTTTATACATACAATTATAAAAATTAATAGAATACAATTTAAAAAAAATAAAAATACAGAGTGAAAATTGAAATTTTACAGAATTGATTTTACCTAATTATTAATGGTATTAGCTGAATATTATTATAACATTTTTAATATTCTAGACCTGAACACAACGTATTTGAACTTTTTAAAACCAAAAACGTATTAGATAGTAATTTATTAATACAATTAACTCTTATTTTTTTTTTTTTAATTACCAGTGTTTTATAATTAATTACATTCATAAAATATACGGATAAAATTGAATTAACGACGTAGGTATACTGACTTTAATAAACAGAAATGTTTTTTTTTTTCAAATACGATAATTAATCATAACTTAAAAATTAAAAATAATAATGTAACGCGTGTTATAATGTTTTTTATTATATCCCAAATTAAAATATTCGTCGTGAGTACCCACCTAACCCTCTGAATCTGCACTGCGTTTAACTCGTAGATAGTTTACATTAATAGAGCATAGTTTAACATCATTATGGCGATGATGTGAGCAAATAACTGAAAGATGGAGTTACACCTTTCGCTTTGTGACGCAATGTTAAATGTTTATCTATGCCGTGTAAATATTTGCATTTATTTTAGTATCTCGTATTGGAAAATCAATAAATGTTTCTCTTTGGAACTTTGTAGAAAATATGTATTTGAAGTATTATTATTATTATTATTATTATTATTATTATTGATGGTTTACAACTTTGACAGTCAGTATCCATTGGACTTGAGATACATTATAATGTACTTGTTACTTGTTTTAATGAAGCTAGGTTAGTTAAAGAAATAATAATATTACGAATTTAAATTGTTTTCAATAAATTATTTAGTTTTAGAAAGTAATATACCAAAACATTTCTATTTATATTTAATATATGTGATAGGTACGGTGTTATGAATAACCGAGAATGAGTTTTGAGCGAGGCGCCTCATTGTTTATTTTTTTTTCTTCCGTTCAGTTGTTTTCTTATATTTTTCTTATAATATATTCATAACTTAATTATAAATTGTAGAGAAACAATGTACGTATATATAGTGGTTTAGTGCTCGATTTTAATACATTTCACCAAAGGTAAATGAGGAAACGACAATAAATAGTGGCGGTGGTGTGCGTGTACAGCAAGTATAATACCGCTGCAGCTAGTGCATCTACATAATATTATTATTATACACAGACATTACGCAATAAATAATCACAGATAACTATGGTCCATCATACGTGTACCGTATGGCATGATATTATATTTTAAATGAACTAGTATAATCCGTTATAAACGTATGGTCGGATAGCCCTGTTAAAAATGTCGTCAATATTATCAGTGTCGGCCTATAGCCCAAGATTGGGCCACTGGCCCAGTAATTTTTAATGAGCCCTACGCTCCATACAAGCATAAAAATAATTTAACTAACTCTTAATACATTTCAATAAAATAGATTTATTTTTAATTAAAAAATAATTGTATATTTTAAAATTGTTTGTTATCATAAATTATTAAAAACAAAATGTATAATTGACGACGTTTTACGTGTTTATTTCATTTTTACAATTTATACATATAAAATAGGAAATAATAAACAACATTAGTGTAAAAAAATAGAATAATAACATTAATTTAATAAATTATAAATTATTTTTTTTTTAAATATTAAATAATTATTTTAATTTATTACTGACTAACGTATTTTAGGTATTCATATTAATGATTTCATCTTTGTTTTTAAACTGAATTTTTATTGAACTGACAAGTTAAAGGATACCTATTGTCTTATCGAATTTTTATTTTTGAAAATATTCGTTCACACTTAACTTGACGTGTGTACGTGTATTTGAATGCAATGCACAATTTGTTGAATAAACCAGGCTCTTTCGCTGCGATTCCAATAGAATTTGAAATTTTTCATTCACAACTCATAAGTCATTTAAATATATATTTTTCCCATTTATCTTGGGGAGCCGATATTGAAAAATATCCAAAAACTCTCTGCGATCGGTGGATAGTTGGGTGGGCCAGACCGACACTGCCAGTTATTTTCTTTTAGTATTTTAATTTTTATCAATAATTGGTATATTAAATAAAAAGGAATGAACACGGTTTTATAGGCCGTACTGTAAGATGTGTATTATATTTACGTGCCTTTTAACAATTTATAATGTTCGCAGATTATGCGCATGATAATCGTAATATTTAGTATGTCATAATATTATAATAACGTCGTCGTCGTATTAACTATATTATGTTCGAAATATAATAACTATTATAATACATGTATGTTAATACCCTTTAAAAAAAAAAAAAAAAAAAAAAAAAAAAAAATAATAATAATGATAATACAATTTCATCTCTTGTATCGTCCACATTCAGAAAAAAAAATATGTATTATATTCGTGTACATCAATATCATGTCTAACAGTCCTAAACATGAGTTATTGTAATAAAATAATAAAAATTTAATGTCTACATTTTCACTGCGGATTTGTAATTTGCGGAAGCTAGTACAAAACAAGGTACCTACATAGTGAAATAAATATTTTAATTAAGTAATTGACGTTTTATAACACGATAGTTTATTTGTTGGTACTATGAACTATGGATATAATATGTATTATTTCATATAAATAATTATTGTGAAACGCATCAAACACTTAGATGTAATTAAACAATCTATAATATATATATCCGTTCGTCAGTATCATAGAGGACGCGGGTAATGGCTAAATTATATAATTATTCATAGACAGCGAGTACATACAAAAAATTATAATTTTTTTTATATTGTTATATATTTCTATTATTTCTATAAATCGTTTTCAAATCCGAATAAAATTTAACCTAGATGAGTGATAATCTCGTTTTATCCATTAAAAGTCACCTATTTTTATTTTTTTTTTTATGATTGGCGTTAAATATTGAGATGTTTGAACACTCGTGATGTATATACGTTTATACGCATACACGATCAATTACACGAGTGATACGAGTATAATAATGTTATTATTATCTACTGTGCCCGTAACAAATAATGACGATTCGTTAGTGGTGCGCATGACATTCGCCTACAACCGACGTATATCGTTTATTGCACAGTCTCACTAAACTTCTGAGCTTTTCGATAAGCCTCCCGACTGTGTGTACACTATTGCTACGATATCGGAGTGAATGACGCCTATGTGCTTGAAAAAAAAAAAAAAAAACTATCTACTCAGACGAAAAAAAACGAATACCGCCATGAATTTCTTCGCGAACCGGGGCAAATCACATTAAACATTTCATACACCTTACGCAGAACTGTAGCTCAAATAAAATATTGCGTGTCTGCGGAAATAATATATGAAAATCGAGTGCGGGATTGAATATAACGGCGGCGACGCCGCTGCCGCTATATACACTCCCGACTGGAACTCGAACTAAGTGTGTATAATATATTTGAACGTGACAATCGTGATATCGAGATTGTAACTGACGGAGTTAAAAATATAATATATCCGCGGAACGTGCACGTACCCGAGGCATCGTGAAATCTGATATAGGGTTATCGATTTCTTTTACCGGAAAAACGTATGTATTGATGGTTTAACGGGTATTATTGTACAAAATTGACAACCTGAACTCTGCCGACTCCTTCATTTTTTTAATCGGACTTATTTATTAATAAGTTCTGAAAAGTAGGATGTAAACTATCGCTACACGTTTACACACGGTTACATAAGTCCGAAAAGCTAACGGAACCGTGATGATGGAAAGCTTTCGTCTCGTCTTCCTGCACTATCGAAATACTATCAAACATTTTTATTTATAATTTACAAATATTGATTTCGAGGTTATAAATACTGCCCAATTGTAAGTTTTAAACATATTTTTTAAGCATCTAAGCATCGAACACTTCTTACAAACGATTCAGAGTTGTCATTATTTGTAAGGTATCTGCATAGTTAAAATAAATTGGCCAAAATCGGAAAACCGATTTCAACATTATTTCCTGTCGAAATATAAATATTTGCTGAATGAATTTCATTTTATTGATTAAAACTTTTATAAATTTATTCAAGGTATTAAATATTGAAATTTCAACATAATGGTAACTATTATCTTCACTAAACCAATAATACTTTATTCACTTCTGAGAATGAAACTTTCTTTTGATTATCATAATAACTAAACTAATACAAAATATATACAGGTTTATATAACTAATAACCGTAAGCAAAAATAGAATATAGAAAAATATTATTGGAATCAATTTAATATACCTAAAATATATTATGACAAAAATATGTAAAAAATAAACACGTACGAAAATAATTGTACTGCTCAAGTCAACGCGAAAACACTTCTATCCCATGAACTCTCAACATTTATTCATTTTCAATATTTTTAACTAGTTATCTTATTTAATTACTATAATAATACATACTAAAATAAATACTTTTAAATAACTAATAGTTTTAATAATGGAGAAATGTCTATTACTCTAAAAAATATTTTAGAGATAAAAATAATATAGGTTAAATTTAAACATAGAATTCAATAAAAAATAATACAACGAAATCTCAAACATTATCTTCAATTAATAAGTTACAAAAAAAAAAAAAAAAAAAATAGAATCAGTACAAATAATCTGTTTTTAGGCCAAATATATACAAATAAATTTAAATGATGTAATTTGTTCATTAAAATTATATAAATGCGATTGACTAACTTATTATTAAAACTAATGTTACAAGTCAGATTATGTTGATTATGTTTTTTAAACTTAAATCAAATCTGAGTTTTTAGTTAAAAATAAACGAATGATTTATTTTGTTTTTGTTTTACTGTTTATTAAGTATACTCAAATAAACTACTCCTTTACGAGTTTTTTGTTTCATGTTCATTGTTCGTAGTTCGTGCAAAAAAATTGCTGGGGCTTAAATATTTTGTTTAAGAGAATGTTTTGAAAATCCTTTAAGCATGGTAATTAACAAATATAAATAAATTATGTTTATTATGTGTACAGTAATTAGTTAGTATATCCCACAAGCGGAGTAAAGAAGAATTTTAATCAAAATAGAGAAAAGTACTTAAAATAGCTTTTGATTATGCTTAAAAAATGTATATAACTAAAGCTTAAATTTTTTTATATTATCAATTGTTTCATATTTAAATTTGTGTAACCCAGTTTTTTCTATACATAATTATAATAGTACCTACAATTTATATATTTATTAGTTAAATAAAAGAAATTACATATAATAAAAATCGTTATTAATACAGAAACCTACCTAAATACACTTTATTTAAGATATTTTTCTGAATTAATTGTATTGTTATAAAAATAATACAAATTATTTCAAATGTCGTGTTTTAAAAAAAAATTATTCACTTATTATTAAAAATTGGTAATATAATGTTAATAACACATCATAATATATGCATATACTCGTACTATATAATTTAAAAAAAAAAAAAATAATAATTTAATATTTGCTATAATTAGTAATATCCAAGTTACTTACTCGGTAATTTATTTCATAATATTTATAAATGCTTATACAATAATCAATTTATTAGTTGATTTTTTTCAAATAATACGCAATAATAAATGCAAATGTAAATTGTTAAATAACCAAATTGATTTTCCTGAGCTCTTAGAAAAAATTCCACTAAATGTCCCATTCCACACTCTCTGCAAATACCTTTTATGTACAACCCAGAAAACAAAACTACAATCATTATGCTCCTACAAACAGAATTTTATTAAATGGTAATTCCATTAAAAACTTTTTGACTTTTTTTGATCCACCAAGCAAGTTAAAAAATGTTCTAAATAATCACTTATAATATTATATGTTAAACATTTATGTTCGATTGTATTTCAATTTAATATGTTTGTAATTGAGATCATTGTTTAAATTGCCTACTTTATGTTGTCTGTATTTACTTTATATATTTGTACTCTTTGCCCTAAAGGGCGTTATTATTTATTGTAAATTTTCCTATTTAAAATAAAATTATTATTATTATTATTATTATATTATTAATTTGCATGGATAATCATATGACAGATTTTATAGAATTATCTTTATCAAATATACAATAATAATAAAAATAATATAATATCATGTATGCTAAAATTGGGTAATTAGTACTCAACTACAATATGTCAGCTATTGTAAGTGCTCATAGCGATTTCTACACAGTATATGGATTATACAATAAACCTTAATGTCTTTTAAAAATAATATTAGGTAACTTAGTTTAAAGCAATAAGACTTCAATATTTTAACTGTACACCCGGGAAAACTGTGGGAAATTCAAAATTAACCTGTAGATAACTAAATAACTATATTACATAAGTATGGAACAAAAATAAATAAAAAACAAAACACTGTTAAGAGTAAAGTATTGTCAAAACTGAAAAAAAAAATTACATAACATAATTATACTATTATAATGGCATGTTTTTGTGATAACATGATTGATTTCAATATCAATTGCCGAGAGAGCAAATAGGCTCGGTATGAATTCAACTGTGAAAAAATAACTGATGACATTGTGTAAAGCATTATTCATTGAAACAAGAAAAAATTGATTATATGTATACATGTATATATATATATATATATATATATATATATATATAATATGTATATGTATTCATGTACAAAACAAATGTATACACATTGAGGTAGGAGTAACGATAAAAGAGAGGAATGCAAATAAAACTATTTTATTACAATTGTTTTTGAGGGATGTTGTTTCCGGGCTGGTTCCAGCTGGGGAAAAAAACAATTTATTTCTTCATATAGGTGCTACATCATGGCTTTCAATCCCTCTAGCGATTTTGATTTCATTTTAAATATTAAGTTTTTATAATATCGATTTAGAGTTGGCCATAAAGTGCTGTTGGCATTTGCAACGATGGGAATTCGTCCAAACAATGCGTACATTTGGTTTATTATCAATTTTATCAATCAATAGAATTCTTACATTTTGTGTTAAGGACGAAATTACATTTTGATACTTAGATGATATTTTCACATTTTTTTCCAATGCTATATTAATTATACCTGATAATAATAATAATAAAATAGTATAAAATATTAAGTATTTATCTTTGGATTCCTATTTTATTTCTAATAATAATATATAATGTGTATTTAAAAGACCTGTATTATAGCTTCATAATATTTATGAATGTTGAAAAGAATAAGATAAAATAAATATGTGAATAGAAAATTGATTATTTGATGATAAAGATTGTCCATAATGACAATGTGTGGCATACGTATATTTTCCAAAAAGTAATATTAATATACACAACATACATTATATTCCCGATTGTTTTAAACTTTAATTAACAACACCGTCCTTTCATTCAAATCTTAGTAAGTATTCTTACAATTCCTCTTATAGACAAAAACAAAAACTATACAATTACAAAAATGTATGTAGGAATAATATTTAGTATTTCTAGATTAATCATGAAAAACTGAGTATATTATACTTGCTGTTGGCCATATTATTATTGATGAAAATATACAATGGTTATGACAATGGTTCGTGTTATCCTTGATAAAATGTCGTTTTTAAAGTGTAAAATAAATAATGGGTGTTCAAAAATATCATAGAATATTTAACTGCATAATAATAATATAGTATTTTAATAACGTGCATGTAAAACTAATTAGGTTGATAAAAAAAAAAAAATCACGTAGTTTAAAAGTAACTTGTGACGTATATTTTAATATTTCGTGTGAATATATAACCCAGCCTAACTATAAATAAAACTCTATACCGGGCAACTATATGATACTAATTCTAACTATTAGAATATGAATTGTGTATAACATAATACGTTTAGAGCATTTTAATAAAATATGTAATATAATAGTAAATATATGTATTTTAAAATTAAACCAATGTTTTTAAATAACAAGATGACCTCATCAATTTGGTAATTAATAATTATAAACCGTTTTTATATGAAGTCCTTGAGTTATTGGATTGACATTGAAGTTCAATTACGAATACGATAAAATAGTGTCAATTCAATACAATGCACATGTGCATACTAAAATACTATACGTACAATTCCTTTAATGTCAACATACATACATACATACATACATACATACATACATACATACATACATACATACATACATACATACATACACACATACATACATACATACATACATACATACATACATACATACATACATACATACATATATACATACATTACCCCGATATGCGAACAAGGAATCATTAGAGAAAGAAATAGAAGATCCCCAGCTGAGCGATGGAATTGAATTATATGAACGCACGTCAGTCGAGTCACGGGTGATTTTATAGAGATGGGAAGGTAGAAGTCTAATAGAGTATGAAATCCGATAAATTCGCCGTTTTATATTCAACCGACGAAATGGCGTAGGGTGGAGTAGGGATAAAAAGCCGCCCTCCACATGAAATCCTATCGGACAGCCAGTACCCAATGACGTCTAAATTGACATTTCACATACGTAACAAACTGGTCTTTACTAGTTTGAAATAAAAATATATTAAGGTACATTAAAATTCAATAGTCAAAGCTCTCTGGAAATTTCAAAAAATTGGAACAATTCCTATACTGACGATATAATAAAAGGTACAATAGTTTCAAAATTATATTTTAATAAGTAGCGATTGATTTATAAATTATGTAAGTACATGAAGTGGTATTATTTCAGTTTTTAATAAGCTAATCAGTAAGTAAAGAAGAAGTTTGCTGTCCAAAAAGTTACCACCACAGTTAAGTGGAAAATTGCATTAAATTACAATCGATGGCGATCAGTGATATAAATAAATTATTATCATTGAAATGTCAGACTAATTAAATATTGAAATATGAATAATTAAACATTATTACCATAAAATAATGAAGCTAGCTGAATTCATTGGCATTATAAATTTGAAATTAATGAACAGAGAAACTTTCTACTAATATATTACAATTAATATATTTAACAAAAAAATTTAAAATAAGATTAATATTTGACTTTCATTAAATACTGACGTAGAATACTTTTTTAATAGTAAATATTTGTTTTCAAAAAATTAACGATTTAAAATATTTATTAAGCTCCAAGAATATGTGTATATTTAAATATTATTGATTTATACAATTTGTATATACCAATACGAAATAAGGAAAGTAATAATATAGGAAACAATATATATTAAAGCATAAATTTGTATCAATAATCTGTATGAATTTTACATTTTTTGAAATAGTTGTGAAAAATATTATTAAACTATTTTGAACATTATGATCATTATGAACAAAAAGCAAACCAATTAAAATTATCCCTAACTCGGTTTTCAATACTTGTTTCTATTCTTTCACATTAGCATAAGAAATTGTTTTACTTATTTATATTTTTATTTGAATACGATGATATCCAATGGTCGTGGCCGAAGCTTACCAAAAGTATTTATTTTGCTATATTGGATTAACATATTATCATTCACTTTTTATTAAAAAGTTTTAAATTTAAATTGCAAATTTAAAACCAAAAACTTCAACAACAGAATAGATTTGTATGATATTTGTATTGAATAAATATAAAATAGTTTGAAATCGAAATTAATCGAAAATCGTATACTCACTATTATATAAAGCTATGTACTACAATAAATAATCAACTAAAATTTTCTAGAACTATTGTTTTTATAAAATATAAGGAAGTTTTAAATTTTAAATAATTCAGTACAATCGTTATACTAAGGAAAAAAGTAGCTACAACATTACAAAACCAATAACTTCTATGCTATAAATAGGAGACAATTAATGTTTACTTCTTAAAACAACTTATTTAAATTATAGTTTATAAATTAAATGGCAAATGCGTAGCGTCAAGTTTGAAACAGCATTAAAAGTATAAATCGTAGATTTATAATTGCTACAGTAAGTACCTGCTGAAGACAGCGGGAAAATGTTCGTGTATATATTGTACTGAATTAAAAATTAATCTTTATTGTTTTCTATGTATTTACAAAAAGGGTACTAAAACAACCTACCCGACCAATTATACGAAATCCTTTAACCTCAAGTCAAACCATACCGAATGGCATTATTTATAAATTAATTAAATAACCATTGAAAAAAAAGGTAAATAATTGTAAATAAAGAAATCAGTAGTTAAATATCAAGTTAAAAAACATGTATAAATGATGAATAATAAAAATAATGTAAAGTTTTTATTTTTTTATGTATTATTTTTTACATCGCCTGTTTGAATATACAATAATTGTTCAACCATTAAAACTTGATATTTTAAAGTTTATTTTCCAATGATAAAGATATGTCATCTACTCGTTATTTATCATAATAACTTAAAAGTGTGAAGCCTCCACAAAACACTTTCCTCAACGTCACACGTTTTTATGAGGCTTCGACATAAATATATATAAATATGTATATAAAATATATATGTATTATAATTTAATAATCTACTCACGTACCCCCCTCGCTGTCAAACCTTTGAACTGATATAGGTACTTGCAATAAATAATTATGAATTTAAATTTAATAATTATTATTTTTTTAAACATCTGTTTCATCTGCAGTATTCAAAGATTTCCAAGATCAGTATTATGTTTAAAAATCAAATCAATTCAACAACTAACTAATTTTTATCAATGTGATATTTAGTAAATTATAATATATTTTATATAATATAATATAAATACTATGATACGTTGGGTACATCATTCATGGTATAAATTAAATTTTCTACAACTGTTTAATGATTTTTGTCCGTAATTTCAGCTGTTATGTCACGCCTTTTATTATAATCGATTTAATCTTTTTTTTTTTGTACATAAGTAGTTTCTTCAGCTAAACTTTAATTACATTTATCGATAGAGAAAAGAATCTATAATATAAAATCCATCAAATAAACAGTTGATTACTGGGTCACATTATCGGAAAAATGTCTGCGTGGAGAACGATAAAATTCAATAACTGTATGTCCTGTGACAGGGCCATGAGGACACTATACTTAATGCATTTGATACTTCAATTTTTTTATGGTAATTTATTCTTATATTGTAAAGCCTTTATTTATAAGTATATTGCATAATGCTATACTATATGAAGCTTTCGTGGAGTCAAAATATCACTTGCACAAATAAAAATCTTGTTTTTTTTTTTAAAAAAAAAATCACAAAACTATATAAAATAAACTATGGTATTCTTTATGAGAGAATGTGGGGGGGGGGGAATTAATCCGATATATTTTACCCATTTATAAATTAAAACAGTCATCAACCACTCTACTTGTTCATTGTAAGTTTTTAAATAGTTTTAAGCATACGAAAACTTGTGTAGGTAATTTATATGATTGTTATTCAAAAACTTTATAATGATTATTTGTTATTTAAAGATAACGTTATACTTTGAATAGATATAGAAAAATATTGCTTAGATAGTAATAAATAATAATAATAATAATAATAATACAAAGAAAAAACTTAGTCTGTGAACTTTTTAACATACTATACATTATAAGTCTAATCTGAATATCTCAATAGTATAGTTTTATTAATAACTTCATTGTAGCTTACCTCGTTAGTGTTCCAGCGATGTCTTTGAACAGGAAAATGCTCAGCACGTGGCAAACTCTCCAAGTTATCTGGCAATTTAATTGGTTCCCCTTCTGAAAATGTAATTAAACGTTCATGGTATGATAAATACTTTATGTTTATAATCGTTTAATGGATATATAACACATTAATTACATAGAATTTATATAGCATATTTAGATACTATTAACAATCTAATGAAATTTCAGAAATATCTAAATCAAAATATTTATATATTTAAAACAAATTGTAGATGAAACTCAATTCAAAAAATTAAATGAATAGAATTTTATTATGAATAAGTTAAGCACACTGAAAATTAACAAAACTAGTGTCTATTTATAAACAAAGGAATATTTACACTGATTATAATAACATTTTATTTTATATCCCTATAATTTATTAATATACAAACAAATTACGTCTTATTCAAATTAAAAAAAAAAAAAAAATGCTTATGAATATTTTATCTGACTTTATAAAATATTTTAAATTAAGATTTAAGTTCAAAACTTTAAACATTTAAATACATTAAAATATAATTTGCTATATAATTAATTTTCTATGGACGGATAAACAATTTTATCCGTCTTCAAGTTATTTATTCAAGAAATATTAGTATTCCATAACACGTAACATAATTTTACATTAACTCATTTTATTTAGAAAGAAAAAAAATCAATAGTTATAATTTTATAATGATATCATTAAAATTAAAAATTTTAATTTATTTAATTTACTTATGGAAAAAATATTTCAGTTTATACTTTTGTGCATATAAATTTGTTTTTTTTTTTTAGTCATTAAACATTTAGTTTGAAAAACTTAATACAAACTAAATCTATGAATTATTGGGTTAAATATTTTAGGAATTGTTCGTTAGTAATTAGGTTATTTATAAGCTTGATTGTGTATATATAACACATAAATACATATTTAAAGTTGTTTTATTTTTTTTTTTTTTCATGCATTATACTTGGATTATGCCTTTGTCAATAACTACATAAAGTCTACTTCTATGTAAAATAAAACATGAAACACTTATATTTTTAAGGTAAATGCATTAAGACACGTCCTTTTTTTAACAAAGTATAAAAGTTATGACTATGTAATAGAACATAAAAGGTGTAAAATGGTATAACACTAAAATAAAATAAAATAAAATAACGTATTTCAACACCACTATATAATTATAGTTGTTATAAATTCAATTTTTCTAAGTTCAATATTTCAATATTTGTATTATAGTACCATAGCGTTATAAAAATAAAAATGTTTGTTATTTAAATTAAGCATAGAAATGTATAATATTTTCCTCGACAGCATCGTTTTAGTTTTTTTGGGTAGATGAGTTATTAAAAGCGATGATACGATATCCGTATAACGAGCATAATATTACTTATTAATTATTATTAAATGTATTATAAATACAGACTGTCAATATTTAATCGAATAAAAATCATGTGATAATATCTGTAATTTTTAAATAAACCAAAAATATGCTTGTCATGCCAACTCCCTTATTTATTTGTAATTCATCAGTCATCACTAATGAATTCTAAACATACATTTTATATTTTAATGATATTTATTGTCATTGATCACATTATTATTCTATTAAACTAGTAGTTATAACTATAATTACTTTAGTTATGTTGTCTTAATGAGACTTAAGACAGATCTCTGCTTCATTAGGGATGAAGTCACATTAAACTTATCAACTAACTCACACTTTGAGTTGTAACAATAATAATTACTAACGCCGAAACCTTTGACGAGTTTTTAGCATTACTATTCGTATAATTATAATAATATTATTAATTAGGTTTTTGACAAACAAAAAAAAATTATTTAATTATTATTAATCCTACAAAAATATATGCAATTAATCATTTAAAAAACATCAAAATGTATAGTATATTAATGACTAATATTTTATAGTCTAACTCTAACATATTTTGAACAAAATAAAATATAATTAGTAAAAATAATAAATTTTATTACGTTAGTTTATTTCCAATAAAACTTTTTTAGAAAATTTAAGTTAAATATAATAATGTGATCGAGTTAAAAATGCTTTTTACTAGGTAGCATGACAAAAAATTGTATTGTTTCCTAAAAATGTACAATTATAAATTAATCAGAATTCTCTTCAAAATTAAAATATAAAAACATAACGTTACTCCTACAAAGATTTTTTTTTTTTCTTTAAAACTTTGATAGTAGGTCAAATTACTGTAATATTAAACAACAGATTAAAATATATGATTCTGAACGTTAAATTTGCTATATTATGCGTAAGACGGAGACAACACATGCGAATATAATGTCCTCTTAATAAATTTAAAATTAAAAATGGTTTTTGAAAACAAAAATAAATCATATTGTATATAATGAGTAAGTACCTAATTATAAATATGACTTTTTTTATACTTATTTAGCCTCTCTCTTAAATATGAGGAAACTTTTAAAAATTGTAATACGCAATTTATTTTTATTCTGTTAAATAACTATAGGTTACCACAAAATCTGTTCAAAAAACTGTTTTCATAATATATCTTAACTATTAATTATAATTAGGTTAACAAGTGATTAGGCAATAATAAATTATTTAAAACTTGAGTTGTAAATTAAGTGTTATAAATTCATATTATATATAGGTAATAGTGATTTAGCAATTGAATCACATTAGGATACAAAATAATATTGATATTGATGTTCTCATTTAGTGTTAAATTTCATAAAATTAAAATAAATGCTAAAAATGTATTATTTTTGTCAAAAATTGTGTTATAAAAAATTAAATCTAAAACAATATTTTAATATTCACAGTTTGACTTTAAAGTAATATTTTTTGAAGAATTTTCCATTAAAAACTGTCTTTTTTACATTCCAAAATACTATTTAATTTCTAAGAATCTACAATAAATCATACAATTTTTAAAATTACATTCACTTTTACGTTTGGCTAATAATTGTTTTAATTTTTAATTAAATAATAAAATTGGATATTGCAGACTGAACCAAGTTGAATGCAATATAGGAATAATAAACAAATCAATATATTATTATAGTTATTATATTTAAATAGTAAATTAAATATATAACAATATGAATATTGTACATTTTATGAATATAAAACAAAATAGTGTAAATTGTATTTAATTTAAATGATAGGTATTATCAAAAGATTCTCATTTTTTTTTTATATACCTATGCATTTTAGTGTATTAGTATATCTAATTTATCTACCATAATAGTATGTGAATTAGTTGTGTCAGTAAAAATACTAATAACCATATTGAAACTTATAGATACACTTATACCTGTTAACAAATACCTTTAAAATAATAAACTTTTATATATTGATAATAAGTTTAGCTTTATGTATAAGTATAGAATAGCTATTTTTAATTAGTTACATTAAGTAATGATGTTCTGTATTTTTATGATTTTAATCGATGCCTATTAATTATTATTAAAATTATGTATCAATGTGCGTATCATTTGTTGTACTATTTTATTTTACCTTTGCAGAGTAAGAGTGCATATACAATATAAAAATCTGTAGGTACACAACTATATTCACATTGGTTTTATTCTAGGTGCATCGAAAGTTTGTCATAATAATACAAAACGGTCGCTGCAATTTCGAATACCCATTTTTCATTAAAACTGTACGCATTTGCCATGACAGTGTCTATAAGTGTGTTACCAATATACACCCGATGTTTATCTAAATTGCAATGTTGGTTAATAAATCGCTGTGTGAAAAATAAGCCAGATATCTAAATCATGGGCTGTATTTGACAGTTTACGAATTGCATTTGTAAATAACATCATGGTTGATTATATTTTTACTGTTTACCCCGAAGGGGTTTAATGTATTTTACTGTTCACATTTTTATTTTTAAATTTTGATCTTTAAACGAATCTAGAAATGATGTACCTACCTCGAAAGAAATGTGGATTTTAATTACGATTTCATTAAATCAAAAGAACATTACTCATATACATTTCTATCTTCAACCGTTCAACAAACTACAATTTATCTTTTTATACAATTAATTTCAATTAAAGTGTACATCTAGTGAAAATATATGTTTACCGTTTTTAGAATTATCATAGTTTAAGGAATTAAAATAATATTTGAATACATTTAATGTTATTGATAATGCAAATATATCTATAAAAAATACTAAAGCTTGTACCAATACAATATTAAAAAATGTTTCAAGACAATATTAATTCTCGTTTGAATGATTATTTCATTTTATCCCGTGATGAACAATTCATGCACTAAGAATTGCGCAATTTTTTAATACTGTCATGATAAGTTATTAGAACGTTTATAGTTTATAGTATTAAAAAAAAAAAACTAAAAAATATATTACTTTGATTTAATGGAATGTGATTGTTTGCGTGGGCGTGAGTTTGTAGATGTATTCTTGTGTGGTGTTGTTGACTGTATAATGTGACAGTTTCACCCGTACAATATTCTGCAGTGAACGACTCATGACGACTGGACATTTTTTTTTACCTGAAAACAAAAAAAAAATCATAGTATATATTATAAACTATGTGCTAATAAATAATTTATTGTACATTATGTTTCGGAGCTATTTAGAAAAAATTTAGTCAAAATGACCATATTACCATTGAGTACGTAGGTACATATTATTTAACAGTTTCGCTCATCTGGAGATTAAACACGAATAAAAAAAGGTACATATTAATATATTATAATAATATAACATTGCACTAAAACCCATAAAAATCCCGCCAAATGTGTTCTTTGTATTAAAACCCACAGCCAAAGTCCCCGATTCTCATACTCAACTCAAAACAATATTATAAGCCGAAGCTAATTAATTACCAATAACTCAAATCTATACAAATAATATATCTGATATTTTTCTCATATCATTTCAAATCTAATTCATTAATGAGACCCTTAATAATGTTCATTTTTCCTTCAGTTCTACATGCATTTATCGTCTAAGACTTTTTTTTTATAACAATATTTTAATATTAAAATTTCGTTATCAGTTTAATATAATTAATGTCGTAACTGACATAACTTTTATATTATCGTGGATCAAATTTCATTATTAATATTTTTTTTTCCTAATTTAATAATATTATATTATGTATTGATTAGTTTATATTTAAAACTATAATAAATTGTCAAAACTAAAGAAGTTATACCGAGTTTATTAAATAAAAAATATAAACAATAATACTACGATTTGTCACTCATCTAATAATGTTAGAAAATTCATAGGATATCTAAAATTTAATTCTGAGTTCCTATCGTCTCAACCGATAACTTAAATCACCTCTCTATAAGTCATTTCTTATTTTGGTACGGGATTTAGTTTAGGGACTTAGAACTTGCTTGAGTGAATCAAAAAATTCAACTATTTTGTAGTTTTATACTTCACGTTAAGTTAAATAACAACATTTGATTGAATATACTTGCTAGTTTGCTACCAACCAAAATATATAATATGTACTACTACTGCATTGTACGTAATACTATTAATTATTAAATTACATCCTTAAAAACGATCTAAACGTAAGTTCAGAAACTACATTTATATTATACTTTACTTTATTAAACGAAATGAAAATTATATTACACCATAAATATGTATTTTATGTATATGTATAACATTCAATATAATTGATCACGAATTGAAATAATGAATACATTAAAATTAATATTCTCTGCACTATGTAGAGTTGTAGATACTATGCAAATTCGAGTCTTTTGTGGCATTATGCATTGGAATAATCGTATATTTATTTGATTTACCTACGATAAATTCTAAATATGAGTTCGGGTTTTATTTCGATTGTTATATCGATAATATAATTTAGAAATATCAGCTAAACATCTAAGGCTGTGTTTGAAATCATTGTCATGGTTTATTGATCGATTTATCATTATTTAATTTTAATAATACCTAAAAACCCGTGTACCTATACCTACCATAGTATATTATTACGTTTACGAGTACCTATTTAACTCTATCACATGTTTTTAATAATTTTATTTGGTATATTTATCGAATTGTTGATTAAATAATATATTTTTGTGCAGAACAATTGAGATATATATTTTAAACAAATTTACAACCCCATATACTAGCAACAACACAACCTCAAGTGCGTATTTAAAATAACGCTATGATATATTATATATTATTTGCATACCTATACACACAATAATAATATAATATGTGCATTGTACATTGTATATCAAATATAAAGTGCAAATGTATTTCTTTCATACGGATATTTCGCTACGAACATTGAATTTACTTGGCACGTCTCGTCTTTGTCTTCGCCAAAATGTTTTTGTGGTCGACATTGTGTCTCCGCGGTTTACATGAACATTCTTTTGTGAATACTCTTCATACATTCATATTATTATATTGATAGTGTGCAATGTATAGGTAGGTAAACAGCGTACTATGCTTTTTAGTAACAAATCAATTGTTAATAAATCAATATTTAAAAACTTACATATTATAAATGTAAGTAAAAATATACATTTAAACGTCATGCGAATACAATGTGTATATATACGTAATAACTTATTATATTATACGAAGCGATATATTTTGCACTAAAATAACTAGTTAACATTGAGTCATATTTTAAATCATAATACAAACATACACGCACGCATATGATTATACTATTCCATTTGAACCAATCGCGCAATATTCACCATTTAGGCAAACATATTATTAATTATGTTGTTTCTAACTAGTAACTACCAACAATCAAAGTAAATAAACGATGATGGTGTTCTACTTTGTATAGATACTACACATCATATCCCACGATATCGTTAAACATTATTGAAAAGCTATTTAAGTTAGGACTTAAGACATGTTATTTACCGTTCATAATCAACATTATTATTAGGGTCGAAATATTAATGCGTTGGTACATTTCAAAGAAGTAATAGCAGACGAAAGCATATTTCAGAATAAACATGGATGGGATACCTACGTATGTTAGATGAAATTGGCTTGGTAATAGTTGTTATACATTTTAATCGAATTATTATAAATAGCATCAGCAACAGACTGGAACTTATATGATAGATCCCACACATTACATTTAAGTAAAGCTTCTCTCGTTTTAAAACTTTAAAATAATCATCTAAGTATTCGTATCTATTTATTTTTAAAAACTATATTGCAGTGAATCCATTTCGATTGTTTTAAACCATGCAACCACATTTTTAGGTGGGCCAAACCTTTACACCACCACAAGATCACTACAGAGTGTAAGATAGGGACGTCATTCTAGTTTTTACACGTATAATATAAAATAAATATGTTGAAAACCTACCATAATAATAAAAACTTTAATTTTAGTCATGAACTTTCTCTTCGTTTTTGCGGCTTTTATAAATGAAACTGTTGTCGGGACTCGGGACGCTAATTTTTTTCCCAATGCTCAAAAAGAAATATGTATTTTAAAATTACTTAATAGTTTTGAAATGGTTATTATTTTATCATATACATTACTACAACTTTGGCTATTACTGATTGCAGTATGAAATCAAACAGGGACATCATATACAAATACGTAATTGGGGGGTTTATAAATAAAATAAAATAAATTCGTAATTTATACCTTGCGATACCACAAACGGTATCTTTTCTACAGTTTATTAAAAAAATTTACATCACTAATTCTCGCTTTAGAATAGTAACGTATTGTGCACACTAGGAAATTAGAGTTTTTAAAGCGTAACTCTATATACTTATATGACTTTGATTTACACGCTTATTTTTCTAGCTTTATTCTTGGCTTCTAGTTTGATTTGAATCTAACGATTAAAGTTGCTCTAAATTCTGAAACTTAGGCAGCATAATAATTTATATTTTGAACATAATTTATTACGTTACCTGCTGAAAATTAAATTTAGACGCAATTGTGTAATAATCAATTATTTTTTTTATTTCTGTTTCCAAATGTTAATTATGAAAATAATATCAGATGTGCCCTATATATTTGTAAGCAGAACTGTATGATATATTTGTAATCAAATACTTATAATTCAATTTTAATACACAGTTGAAATAATTTCAACGATTTGTATCCTCGCTTGAAAACTAGATTTACTGAGATTTAAAAACTCTCTAAAGTCTAGATTCGTCAAATGTATTACTAAAAAACTGTCAACATAATTTTTGTATATTGAAATGAAGTTATCAACGCTTTGTTCATCTTTTTTCTCATAAAATCGATACTACAGTTTTGTAACATTACAAGTCTTCTACGCTAACTTATTTATCTGGGTTAAAGTTAGTTTTTGAATGTTTAAAGTAATTTTTTATTGTTCCTATCATACATCTTACATTTCAAAACTTCTTATTACATTATAAGTAACTTGTTACATTCAAATTTGTGCTACACTAATTTATTTTCAAAGTTATGATAATTTGTCTATATCAATGTATCTTTTTTTTTTGTTTTTATGATAATATTTTAATTTACCAATAACTTAAAATATTTTTATTGGAGGTACTCTATATTATATTTTCTTAGAAACATATATTACCTAACTATATAACTTGATAATTAGATTAAAATTAAAATGTCAAAATCTTTTAACACTGAACTATTTACTAAAGTACGTACGTTTTATATTAATAGCTGTTAAGTAAACAAGTAGTTATAGTAATTTATTTTATGGTTATATAGTTAACAGATTTATTTTACGTTATTTATAAAAAAAACTGTACACAGAGCATTTAGTTTAAGTATTTTTTAAATCAATATTAGTATACAAATGTTAACAACGCGTTCATAATATATTATACAATTTCCAATCTCTGAATACAACAACAATAATGTATAAGATGTATCAACTATCAAGAATCGAGACAAATGATAATTTATTTCTATACAAATAAACATAATAGTTTTTACTTTATAGTATTATTAAATTATTGTAAATTGTAGTTGATACCTATAAATTAAAATCACTTTTGACGATTATCTATCGATTGTTTAAATATTTAATATCGAATATGTATTTTTACCATGATAAATTATTTATTTCTTATAAAAACATTTTTAGTTTTATAGTGCTAGTAAAACTTGACAAGAATATTATTTTAGATTCTACACTTAAGAAAATATATTAGTTTTCCAATATATTGTTTTGTGTGCTCAAGAAGTTTTAGAAGAATTGGTCACGGCTGACAATCTTAATTGGTTCAATAAGTAATATAGTATTTCCTAAAATTGTAAAAATAAAAGAAAAATTATAGAAAACCTAACCTAACCAATTTTTGATCATTATAATTTTAAATTTTCTTTGACGATAGAGAAACTTGAATTATTAATTTTTAAATAATAAATAAATATTTTGTTTAGGTTTTATTTATTTTATAAATTCCGAATTTTCATGCCTTATATTTTTTTAGTCTTACACACATACATAAAGATATTTTGTGAACTTTTTTAATACACAAGTGCCTAATAAATGATCAATAAACTGCAGTTTTAAAGCTCATCAAGATTTTTTATTATCTCAAACTATGATTATTATTTTTTATTAAATTAATTAAATGCATATAAATCATTTGTTAATACATTTATTTATATAACATATTATTATTCCAGTGATAAATATTTTATACACCATATAACTTTTATAATACTTAATAAAGTTGATTTATGGTTTCAGGTTATTTTGTCAAAAATAAAATGTCTAAAGACAATAAAATATATTCAAACTTAAGTACAAAAAAAAAAAAAAAACAAACAAACAATATAGACGCTACAATGTGCCAAAAGAAACATCGTAAATTTGATAATTGACAATAGTTTATTGATTAGTAATAACATAAAATAGATAATTCTGTTTAAAAAGAGAGAATTTAATCCACTATTTATATAAGATGATTCACTAGGCATTTTTGCCCTATTTTTTTTTTTTTAATTTAAAAATAAATTTCTCTAACTTAAATAATACGCATATTTTATACCAGTATATAATCACAAAATATGTTAAGAAAAATATCGAAGATTATAAAAACATAATATATGCTTAATGATTCGTACTTTAAAATTAGTAGCCAAAATCAATAATATAATTATCATTTTATATAATTATACTATAAAAGTACAGTGATTCATTACGCATATTAACACTTATTTTTTCCTTAGTAATAAATTTATTGAGATTTTGACTTTAGGAAATTTTATATTATTTTAGGGGTATAGTTTTAACTATACTTAAATGTTTTATATTAGTTAAGAAGTGTAAAAATCATCACCCTTATTTTCGTAAATGATTAGTCAGATAATTATTTTGAATATGTTAGTATTGTTAATGTATCTAATACAAAATTCAACAAGTGGTTTTTGAGTTATTAACTTTGTGTACTTTATATACTAAGTCCATGATAATAAAATATATGTTTAGAAACGATAAGTATATTATAATAAAAGACGTTTAAAAGACACGGGGACTATGATGATTTGAAAATTTTAGATATTAATATTAATCCATCATCATTTTATAATTTGTTAAAATTATCCTAAAATAATTAATTTTAGATCTAATATAACATATATTTTATATCTTTTTAAACCATTTTTTAAGACTTTATCCTTAATAAATATATTTTAATAACTTAATAATTACTAATTTTGATTTTTGTACATTTAAATACATAAAAAAAAACCATCTGCTTAATAATTTTCAATAAAAAAAGGTCAATTTCAATTTAAAAACAGAGGTTTGTATCGGCATACGACAATAGGACATATTTTAATAATTGGTAAATCTATATGATTAGAAAATATTATTCTTAAGTAAACTTATAAATTTCAAAATTCAAAATGTTAATTAACAATTAATAAATGAACAAGTGGGGCGAGGATGCTCGGTGAACGATTTCATATAAGTACAATAAAAAAATTATAATTATACTTTTAGTTTTGAATATCAATTGCAAAGCAAAAAGTAAATTATATATTATGTTTGTTTTTGTGAATTTTCTTCACTTACCTGTATGGTTAACATTATTTAAAATAAAACACCATTTATTTATATATAATGCTATATAGTGTAAATTTATGTTAAAATGATTAATATTTTGCTATTCTGCTATTCAAATTCAAAAATGGTTGTAAACAACACTTGATAGTACAATATTCTGGAATAAAATATTAACATTTTACTTTTTATTATGAATAAATTGAAACATGAAATTGTGAAATATAAAATAATTTTTCTTTTCAATAATAAGATAATAACAAATATAACTCATATTAATGTTATAAATTTTGTAATAATATTTCGTGATACAATATAGTACATGTTTAAGTGTAATATTTATATTAAAAATATTTCTTGAATTTAAAATTTACTCAGATGGGTTAATAGGTACCTATATTGTTTAATAAAATGACTTAAATTATTATTTTTAACTGGTAGCGAGTAGAATAGGTAACATTTTCAGACACACATCAACATTTCGATTAAACAAAACCAAATATAAAATCTTATTTTGTATCAATAATAAAAGAATTTATATTGCTAGTTTATTAAAAAAAAAATAATAGTAAATATAGTATACAGTATTTTTAAACAGCATTTACTACGGTATAATACATTATTATAAGATTAATATATGTATGATATATATATATATACGTAAAATTATTCTTTTTTTTAAATATGAAAATACACAAAATATGTGTATATATCTAAATATCTAAAACCCTTGAAAACTATTTTAAAACCTATATAATTGTCTCTGACAATAATGAATCGTTATTTGATCAATATCAACATTTTTTATTTATTGATTAATTTTAGAATTAAATATACAAACGCATAATTAAGAAATATTTTAATTAATTTAATAAGAATAATAATATTATGATATGGGTATAACAAAAAATGATTCGATATAGGTAATATAGTTTATTTATATTTATATCAATTGTCATATTGTTAGTGGATTTATAATTCAATTATCGTTATTATATTTTTTATTTAATTTGAAATTACAATAAAATATAAGAATGTACTTGAGTTAATCCAAATTAGTGAAATGATATTATCTACTACGCTAAACTTCAACAAGTCAAATTAATCATTTACTATTTATAAATTATAATTTTAATTAATTTAACAGTCATAATATTATTATAAAAAATTATATAAGAAACTGTTTATTTCATCGTATAGTGTTTCTAATATAATATTAGGTACCTTAGTTTTAAATACTATTTTATATACGACTAAATACTTATATCTGCGTATGTAATTTAATAATAGAAGTATCTGCTTTCGAGATAAAATTAAATTTTATTTCTGTATAGAGTGAAAGCTTTTAATCAGTTATTATATGTATCATCATTAATCTTATATAATTATACCATAAAATAAAATTTTGATCATAACTCCCACGGGTATAAACTTTATATGCGTAGGTACCTACTTATATGTTTGTTTAAAAGTTGTTTCATGTAGGTACCTAATTTAAAAGTCTAGTTTGAAATAAGAGAATGACGAAAATAAAGGTTTATAGATTAAATTAACAACAATAAAAAGTACTTTAAGAACCGTCATTTATAGTTGGTGCATTTAGGTAGGTACATTAAAAAAAAATGACTACATTATTTTGATAATATTTAAATGGTAACTTAATAAACACCATAATCGTACATAATATAAAACATTCAAGTTAAAAGTTTACTATCATTTAATATAGTTAGGTTACATTTATAATACTCTACTTTAGAAATACCAACGACTTAATGATTATTATTATAGCCGTTATTCTAACTCTTAATAATTATTTTACATGCATTACTACAACACGTCGTTTTCTCTACGATTTAAAAAAAATTAAAAAACAACAACTCTGTTTCCGAGTACAAATGGTTTCATTTATTGCGTATAATTTACCGGCAATATTCATTAGCGTTTCAATTCATGTTATATCTCATTTTAGACAATTTGCAAAGGATTAGGTTAAATATTACCAATTATATATACAATGTTATATTACATTTAAGTAAACAAGTTTCAGGTAGGTTTTAGTATTTTTTTTCCAATACTGTTAGAAAATAATTAAAACAAAATAGTACCATAACCATATTATTTCAATAGATACAATATAGGTACCTAAAATGTATACGTACCGTCAGTAAAAATGACAGTCGTCTATATTATTTCATGTGAACTCGCTGGCGTATATATGGTTATGTCCCGTCGATCAGAAAGACATCGTAAAATCAGAGTAAAAAATCAAGCTCAAAAGTTACGGCCGTCGCGGGTATTTATGGATGTACTGGTTGTTAAAAAAAAAAAAAAAAAAAATGCTGTCACTTTTGCGTTGTGATTTGCGATTTGCCGGCAATGGTAAGTAAGTATCGTGACTACGTATGATATAATGATTTTACTTTACGACGACGTTGTAGCGACGTTGTACGTGATGAGACGGCCAATCGGACGAAAACGACGAAAAGGCATTGCGAAACACGCGTTTGTCGGACGGCGCAGCGTGACCGACTGGCGTGCGGTCGACACACGGCGTAGCCTTTGGCACAAAACGGTTGTCGGTCGGTCTCTGTCGGCGACGGTAGATTTGGCGACGACGGCGGCGGCGCTGTGGCGGTAGTGGCGGTCGCGCCCCCACGCCCCTGACACGGTCGCCCGCGCACGCACAACTCTTAAGCACACCCGGTGGTGCAGTAAAGAATCTCTTTGGTATATATCATTTTTTATAACAGACACACCGCAAAAGGTGTCTTATGTATCTGTGTGTGTGTGTGCGAAGATATAATGCAAAATACAACACTTTTATTTTTTTTTTTGGCTTTTGGTAGGGATTTTAATGTAAGTGTGTAAAAGTAAAACGTCTGTTTTCCTAAAAATTGTATCAAACGAGTCTTACTACCAGTTGCCTATACGGTCGAAAAAAATATCGTAACCTTTTTCAGGAAATTACAAAATCAATATTTTCCCATAGTTTCGTTACATGTACGTATTTATTACCTATTAATAATCGGTCGTCAAACAGAGACTTGTAAGACTGTAGAAATCTCTAAACCTCAGCAGTATATATATATTAAGTACATTATCAAATTTATTGTACAAGAATCAAGTGTAGTCATGTAAAACTCTGTCAATTCAATCGTGTGTTTTCTTTATTTGTCCCGATCGGACATATAATAATACAATTTTTTTTTGCGTCTAGTCGACTTAAATATATACTTATCACACATCATGCAAAGCCATTCTAAGGAAAATAAGCTAATTAAAGCATATGTTTTAGAGGGATGTAGATGTTTATATTTATGATAAATCTTAAGTTCTCTGTAATTATGTTTAGTATGGCAACAATATGTGTGTGTGTGTGTGTGTGTGTGTGTGTGTGTGTGTGTGTGTGTGTGCGCGCGCGCGCTTTCGTGTAAGTTCGCTTAATAAAGGTTTCAACCATTGACAGTCTGATCGGTCTACGGGTGACTGGCGACGGTCAAGTTTTCTCGGAGCCCACAAAGTTTTTGGTCCCACTGGTCAATTATAGTCAATTACTGCTATTGTCGACTTTAACCAGTCGTACGGGTTGAAAACCTATGCATTTTATATAATACCTATAACCTATATATATATATATATATATATATATATGGAAGGAACAGATGTGAGATATTACCTAGCTCTCTTAGTTATATATAGTTTCTGAAAGACAATTTAGATTTTAATCACAAAATAAAATCGTCTAAGTACAAATATAGTAGATACGTTAAACGGTTAGAATCGCTAACAAAACATCGGTTGCAACTTACGATACGACAAAGTTTTGTTTCGTTTTATTTTTCATTTAGATGTAAATATATGATGTCACGGCAAATGTGATACATAATTTTTTATTATTATTATAAAATAATATTTACGTTTAGAATTTATATTTTGGAACATAATAAAAATTACACATTATATATATACGTACATAAAATACAATGTGAGGAAAGAGGTCATCCAGTAATAAAATCTAGCGTAATTAATTTTTTTTTTCTATTCATTATAATTGGTTAATTTATCGATTTAACTATCCAACAAATCCCAAGTCGGAGTCGACAAGGATGTAAACTCAGCGATTAAATGGTATAATATATGAATCTATAATTAGTAATTTAGGAATGATATTTTTTATAATGTTTTTCAGTTAATTTATTTTATAATTCTGTTTTAAAATAATTTTGAAAAGTTAATTATTATTAAATAATGTACACAATGGCACAGAAGAGGTAATATAGTCACAGTGACGGATTGAAAGGTTTATAGGGTACAAATTTACGAATATATGATGGCTAGGGCCCGGATTTAAATGCACTTAAAACCATACAAATATGCTCTAAAAAATAGATATTTTAGATTTGATACGGAGAACCCCAAGTCAATCCTTTATCAAGTAAGACACAGGGATATTTAATTGCCGAAGGTAGCGTAATTGGTATTCCTTAGAACTGAAGAGGGTGTTATTGATTTTTAGTGTAAATAGAACGTATATTGATTTATCTAGATTGATTTTAATAATTTCCCATTGGGGTGTCAGTCATCAATAAACTCAAATGTGTTTGGATAGCATTATCAGATAAAAGTATTGCATTGCCATCTACATAAGTGGCCAAACCAGTATTTGACGTTTTTGGAATATTAGCTGATGAATAAACATTAATAGATAAGGAAAACGGTGCTATCTTGTAGCAATTAGAAATCCTGCTTTAATTTGGTAGCATTACCATACCGAGCTATGTAAATACGATTACCTAAACATGAACAAATTAATAATTATCAAATAATATTGTGCAGGTAAGATATTTAAGTTTAAAGAGTAGATGCTTATGCCAAAAATAACTATACCCGATCCTGGGCCGTATTGTTTATGTTCGAATGAAGATGATATTTAGTTGGTCAATGTGTGAATTTTATATATCAAATGATCTAATTAGATGTCTAGTGGTTTCGTTCATCTATACAAATTGTCGTTTTATGTGTTTATTAGATGACTATTTTGTTATTCGTATTTAGCATTTTAATTTGTTTGTATTCGTATTTAACCGGCCTTCTTTAAATTCCCATTCATACAACAGTTTCTAAATTATTACGCATGTAAAAATATATTATCCATTTAACTACATCATGGCTAAGATAAAAAAAAAGTTTTGCTTATGTACAATTCGTTTATATAATTTTATTTTGTTATTCTCTGGTATAATAGTATGCTACAGTGATAATTTAAAATGCCAAGTGCTTATTAAGTATATCTGTGTCATCTCACATCACAATTCACACAAACGTCCACATTTAGCACTTATTGAACACAATGTTCCGAGATACTACGAAAAGAAGTTTTCAACAACAAAATAGATTAATAATAATAATATATTTTAGGTAAATAACATTAATTAAAAAATGTTCTATTAAATAATTTATTGGCACGCGATGAATTAGAAGATATCTCTCAATGTCTATATTAACTTATATTGAAAAATTGGATGTAACGTATATCATATTTACAATAATTTTGTCATGTATTTCATATAATTAATTAAAACGTATGAACATTTATGAAATGTGCTGTATTTTTTATTTAATACGATTTATTGTAATACGGAATAGGATTCAATCGTACTTTTTCATTTTCTTGCCAAAAATAGCAGTTCATTTAATATTCTGTAGTTTTTTGGAAATTTAGTACGTAATATATACTTCGAATCACCTCTATAATATACTTATACGTTGTATATTATATATATATATATATATATATAAGTATACAACACATTATATCAATAAAATATTGAATAACTAAATTAAAAAAATATTCATACACCTACCTCATGTGCTACATAACAAAGAATAACTTTTCTATTTTAGACTGAACATAAAATTATATAAACATAAAATTATTAAAAAATTAAATATATACCTAAACAAAATCGATGAATTATTAAATAATGTACCTAGTTAATCAATAAATCATAAACATTATAAACTTTTTAAATAAAAATATTCCATTTCGTAACATGTTTTTGTTATAGTGACATATGTTTGTAATAAATCGATTTTAATTTTAAAATGTCCATTGGAAAAATGCTTGGATGTCACAATGAAAATATATTTTAGAACATATGTCGTCTTAACGTCTTATTTTATCATTTTAATTTTAGATTTCAGTTTAAAAATGTGGTTATTTATTCTCATCCATAAATAAAAATGCATTGGTACATAAAACAAATATTACATTTAAATTGGAGTGATTATTTTTATACATAAAATAAAAATGTAATTAATTACAGGACATAATGAAACAAAATTATATAAACGAATTGTAAGCACAACTTATTTTTTTGTTACCTAGGCCATGACGTAGTCAAATGGATAGTATATTTTCACATGCGTAATAATTTAGAAACTATAGTATGAATAGGAATTTAAAGAAGGCCGATTAAATACGATTGAATACATACAAATTAAAAAACTAAATACGAACAGCAGAATAAAGTTATCTAATAAAAAAAATAAAAAGGCAATTTGTATAGATGCACGAAACCACTACCCACTTAATTAGATCATTTGATACATATAATTCACGGATTAACTCGCTAAATTTCGTAACCTTATCGCCCAGGATTATATTTTGATGTATCTAACTCAAGCTTCTGACTTAGTATAGTTATTTTTAGTATAAAAGACTACTCTTTAAACTTAAATATTGCTTGTACCTGCGCCATATTATTTTATAATTATTAATTTGTTCATATTTAGAAAATCATATTTACATAACTCGGTATGGTAATATAATATCATCATATTATAAATGCATAAGTTTATTATAAATATTTGGTTTTTATATTATTTTAATAGATAAAAATACATACATTCAGTAATAACCATAACGAAATATATATTTATTGTCTAAATAATCTAATAAAGCCGTATAGTACATTTATAATGTACTACACTTTAACACGTGTGTTAAATGTTAATTTATGCATCATCATATTTTATGGAGCACTCTATACTACACATCATACATATTCAAAAAAAAAGATTGATATCTTGTTAATCTAATTTAATATCGATAATGCACTTTATGTGCGACCCGAAACATTAAAGATACATTCAGCTTATAAAATAATTTTAATGGCTTAATTGTGTCCAATGCCTATTTAAATTACAAAAGTTCAATTATACAGAAAACGGAATATCAACATTTTTTTTGTTATCGTAAAAGTTTTGACTTTGCTATGAAATGTGTGTCGAGTAATTTTATTTTCAGGTACTATATTTATTCAGTATATTTTCAGTATTATTTATCGTGACTTTTATTAAAATTACCTACGTATTAAGTTGTATGAAGCTTCTATTATGTATACTCACTAAATGTATACTATTATATTCAACAGAGTTCCATTGTTTATTTTTATTTTTTATTTAAAAATATTTAATACCAGCTGATTGCAGCGTAGTTTATGTAGTCAGGATTTTAACTACCTGCGCAGATTGTGTACAAAAACTAGTTTTCTTTAAACTTAATATCAGTCTAAGATAATGGTGCGATATTGAATTGGTAATCAATAATAAATCCAATAGTCATTAATTATCAAAAACCAATCAGTTAAGTTGCTATAATTATTGTAGGCACACAAAAAATATTCACAAAAAAAAAATAGCAAAAATTAAAAACTAAAAAATTGCTTGAGCTAAATAACTTATTTTCTAGTAACATAAAATTAAACGTTTATTTAATAATAACTGATAAAGTGATAACTTATTACTTTATTGTTTAGTTATTTTAATAAGTGCTATTAAATGATTCAATAACATTATTAAAACTCAAGTGTAGTTGTATGCACTTGAAAATTTTTGTTTTTAATAAATATAAACATTGTTTTTTTGTTAAACTATAAAGAAATAAATTCAATTTTTTAGCATTGACAAATAACAATAAAAAAAAAAAATAAATTTATATATTAAAGTAAATCATTCCTTCTTTTTAAAATAAACATATTTTCAAAAAACTGTCCTATTATACATGTTTAAATTTATAAACAAACAATGCTTATCCATTTATTTTAAGAGATTTTATTTTACATGCATAGAAAACTTAGAAATAAAACGAAAAATAACCTTTTTAATAAGAATGTACCGCCAAATTCTTCAAATTTGCTTTATCCCTAAAACAGTAAAATATATATTTATATGCACTATAAACCTTGTAAATGCATTTTTTACTAAACAAATAGTTAAAATTTTTCACTTCGCCCTCTCTCCTGTAAAATGATGGTATACTTTTAAAAAATACGAAATTGCATATAAATCCGGACTCTAGACTTATATCTCAGATCGGCTATATCGACTAATACTCAGTTTAAAATAATTACATAAGAACCTGGATCGTAGTGAAGTATTTATATATATGACACTAAATGTCTAAATTATTACTGTCAACCTTAATCATGTTTTTCACACTAGTTAACATAACAACGACATATTATAATACCTTTTTGTAAATTGTAGTCGATAAATAATTCAATTGTTATGCTTTATATAAATGCCATATTATGTATAGAATAGTGCATAATATTATATTATGCTCATATTTTTTATAATTTATTCAAGATTAATGTGTAATGACTTGTCTCACTAACCAAGTAAATTAACTGTTAACGATTTAACAAGTAATTCAATTACAAAAATAAAGTTCAAATTCGGTATATAATTACAAAATATATAAATATATGCTCATATTAAATGATATTATATATTTCTAAAAAGTGTTTCGATTGTTTGAATATTTTTGTAATACAAAATTTAAATTTAATTATGTACCAATTAAATAAAGTATAAATTAACGTTGTGTGATTGCAATTATTGAACACTGTTTTTTGTTGACTCGTAATAATTACATTTTACAAATATATAATTAAGACGTATAAAAAATATAAAACAAGCTATAAATATGTTTTTTTTTAATTAATATTATATGAAAAAAAAATAAAAAATAATTACGTAATTACCTCTTTATTATTCCGTTTGATGCTGAACTGATACAGTGATGTTCAGTTTGGAATTTAATCTTATCGGATCTGTCTCCGGTGAAGAGTCTTTCGCCGCGTCAAACCATCTCTGGCACGGTCTCGCCCCTAATGGTATCTTTCCGCTCGGCCGCTCGGTTTTTCCATCATGAATTTCATTATAAGGCTTTCCACTACTCGCCACCCTTGTCCTATCTATGCCGTTCTGACTGTTTAGAAAATTACATATGTTCGGTTTATTGTAAAGATTTTCACATTATCGTTTTTTTTTTTCAAATCTTCTTGAGTCCACATTGTGCACCAGCGAGTCCATATATTTTTCTTAATAGTTTCCTTTCGAATCCCAAAAGCTTTTCTTCATTGCCCTTTTTTGTACTAACCTATATTTCATATGCATGATATTATGTTAATGTCGGACACAATAGTATTTACAGTTTAACCTCTCTTTTGTTCGTTTTGACAGTAGTTTGGATGATTTTCTATTGCATAAGAACTTTTGTTGACCGCGTTCAAGTTAAATTTTACTATGTTTGTTATGTTTTTTCGTGTAAATGTTTATTCTCTGATACTCAAATTTCGCCACCTGTTCGAATAGATATCTACATCGACATAACAGTTTTGATGCATTATGTCTGTAAATTATCATAAACTATTTTTTTTTTTTTTTTTATGTCTACGCCATTTTTTGAAGGACTAAGTCAAAAAAAGTATATTGATGACATTACATTTCCTTGATTCGTTGCCACCCCATTTTACACTCAAATTCTTTGGATGTCTATATTACTTTATAACGGGTTTTTGATTAATTATTTCAATTCGAATCACATGTTCCTTAGAATTTCCAAATTTTCCTAATGATTTTTATCAATTAAAATTAGTTACACGAATATTTCATTTAAGTTGAAATCTTATGTACACAATTGCAATAATATTATTAGCATAAAATAGCTGTACTGACTTTATTACGAATTACCACTGCGATTGGGGACAAGTATATTTGTATAATTATCTTTGACTGATTTTATCAGTTGCATTCAAAAGCTATTCTGTTCCACAACGCCGCACAGTAGCTATAACATTTTATAAATAGATCAATTATAAGATTAGTGAAAGGATTATGTTTCGTTCGTTTATATACGATTTACGCTTAACTCGCACATACATGCATGATATATATACATATATAAATACACCTATGCCTTGTTATAAATGGGTAACGGTAAGTTTAGTCTAGTATCCCTTATCGAATAACCATCGATTTTCATTATTAACGTGTACCTTACCGCTCCGGACAACAATTTTTTTCATAAGATTAATAATAGGTTTATCTGTATTTACAAATAATAATATGTTAAAACAAATTATACGCAATATATATAAAATATAACGATTAAATAAGAAATTCTATATCGATCTAAGATTTTAAATTATTTATACGCCTACAAATAAAATAAGTATAATAATACAAGGCTATTCAAAAACAATAAGTCTATTAGGTAAGACGGTATTTTATTAAAGAAAAATTATATAACATTTCAACTAAGTTACTATTGGTTTTCTAATACTTAATAACCAAGTTTTAATTTTTCATCTTATAATTAGTGTTGTAGTTCTTTTTGACAACCCACTAACAGGACGAATACGCATGCGATATCAATGAATTATATCGAAAATCTTTTTGAATAGATGGTCATACTTTTAATATAGGTAGATACTTACCTACTTAAGTGAGAATATTTTTAACGGTGTTATTTTTGAGTTCTAATTTTGTATATTTTATTAAGTTAAAATCCAAACATTCTTTGGAAAGTTTAGTTACGTAAAATTCAAGGTTTCTGATGAATTTATTTTGAAGGTTTATTATTAAATTATAAAAATAAAATTAACTTACATATATTATATTATTTGTCTTAACTAAATTAATATTAATAAAAATGTATTATTATAAAAATTTAAAAATTTTAAGGGTTATAATCATTTTCATTTATATTTCCATTAAAATAAAAAATATTAAAATAGTACATTTTATTTTCATGTTTAAGCATAATCGATAGACTGCGAGTAAATTTATAGCATGCAACAAAACTAGGAAATATAAAAACTTTTGGAGATGGTAAAATATAATATGGTAGTTTATATAAATTATAATATATTAGCATCAATATAAGAGTCCAATTTTCCAAAAGTAAAATGTGTAAGTTTTGATTATTTATTCATCCAAAGTTACTAAATGTGACTTATAGGATTTATTTATGTAAGTTATAAAAACTTATGGACAATTTAAGTTTAACAATTATAAAAAGCTTAGATATTTAAATTTTAAATACATTTAAAAAAATGTAATTAAAAATATTATACTGTAGATAATTAAAAATCAAAAATAGTTAATGGAAATTCAAAAAACAACTGTTTAATTTACATTGATAGTCTTTTATAATTTCAACTCATTAGAGCATCCATTACATACCCATATATGGATGTATAAATACAAATAGTATATTAATTTAAACAATTCAATTATGTATTTCCTGTAATAATATTATGTACTAGTAGAATAACAATATTTAAATAGAATAAAATAATATTATTTATAAACAAACTAATCCGTTTTGTTTAAAATTAAATCTAGAATTATAGTAAGTGTACTTACCCTATTTCTGCAATATATTTGTATATGATTTGTTAAACTGTATACATTTATATAAAATACAAATATTATGTTATATGTTATATCATAACAAATTGTTTACAAAGAAAAAAAATAATAAGTAACCGAAAATAATTTGAGTAATGCCAACATGAAAACTATACAAGTACATAAATAAATTAAAATGCTCATTCAGGACCAAACAATAAACAGACGTGTCATTCCAGTGGATTTTATTATCAAGTCACGTTTTACTGAAGCATTTATGAGTGAAAAATAAAAATTTACAACAATACACACATAATATGTTTAGGTACCTAATATATTATATTTGCTTTATGAAGCTTTAGTGTTTAAATTTTAAACCTGCTTTAACACAAATAAATAAATATTATTTTTAACACTATAAGCCGGCGTTATGTAAAAATTTACAAAAATAAATTTTAATTCAGATCTGACAAGAAGTTTATCAAAACCCATATTTTGAAAAAGATCTTATACCTAATTATTTGTTTATTTCAACACAAGAATAATTATGTACCTATAGGTAACTATTTTTTTGTTGGTGTTTCATTAATCCTCCTGAGTTGATTGTGAGTATTAAATCTGTCGAAAATATTTATGATAATAATGTTAAATACGTTAGATAGCGATGAATAACAATTTAAGTACTCTCAAATTAAATTATGAATTGTGTACCATGTAAAGGTATTTTATACTTATATTTATTTTAATTTTATGAAAAATGAACTTTAGATTTTTTTATTAACTTAATCAATATTCCCCTGACCTGTTGACTATGAAATTCAAATTGTACAATACTAATTAAAAATTTGAGATAAGTCATTATTAAATAAATTAATTATTATAATTTATTATTAAAATTAATAATAAAAATGAAATAAAAATTTAAATATTAAACACAATTAAAATTTGTGTTTAAATAAATTATTATTTTTTTGAATAAAATATAACAATAGGTTTATAAAAAGAGTAGTAATTTTACGTAAAAAATTTAATTATTTCACCCACTATAGCGTAACATTTTCTTCATCAAATCGTAATTATATTCTACTTTGTTACCGAGCTAGAATAGATGGTTCACAGTATAATATTATGCGTTAATCACTTATAAACTAGGTTCAGAATATCTACCATTTGCATACACTTTTTTTATGGTAGAATATTCTAGGTAAGTTATAAATTTGTTTTATAATATGGTATAATCAAATATACAAAGATTGATTTCACATATATTTACATACGAGAATTACGTTATATTTCACGAAAAAAAAAAATATTCTAAAAATTTTATTTTTGTCATTCAAATAGAAAATATACAGCCCTTGGCATAATATATACAATAAGCATATATAATAAAATGAAAATATTTAACATGGTGATATAGAATGAGAAGTAAGGATGTTAAGTTACAGAACCTTCGAGAAGTTAAATATTAGTTAGGGATATTATAATTTCCTGCACCAGCATCTTTTTAAACGACAGAGGAGGGACAGGATTTTCTGGATTATTTACTCCACCTTGAATGGCTATAAGTGGGTTAGTATGAGTAACTTATTTGATGTGAAATTTTTTGTAGTGGATAAATGCAACTGTGCTAAAGGTTTCAGTGTTAAATTCATTGTGGAGAGAGTTGTTGGAAACGTACCAAAGGTTAGTAACGAGGGTTGTTCTACAAATTCGAGTATTTTAAACAATAATTATTATTTATATATCACAAGAGTGTATATTTTTGTATACATAATGTTTTCACCGTTATTATTCCTATGGTTTTAGTGACCGAAAACAATTAAAATTTATATATAATGATCAATTACCAATTACAATATATTATATTAATTGATAGTAGGTAGTATGTAAAAATGTAAAGTTTAATGTCTATAAACAAAATATAAATAATTGATAAATAAAAACATAACACTACTATCATACTGAGTAATACGATGTATATACAAACAAATCAAAAAATAATAGATTTCCATTAATATTGTTAGATAAAATAAAAGATACAAAAGATGACGGTACACTTTTTGTTGGTTTGAATGTAATTTCTATTTGACGTATTAAAATGGTTTTTGGATACATAAATATTGTACGCAATATGAGCTCAAAGAATGCAATATTATTATATTGTAAACAATATTTTAAGCCATATGTGGCTGATATTAAATAACATGAAGATATCTTATGTGAATATCTAATGGTTTAAATACAGTAATAAAAACATAGTTGAAAAAAAAATGTTTTTTGACCTTTTGAGGGCCTTGTTGTTAGAAAAAGTAAATTGCCATAGAGTTAACGAGTTTTTCAAACACAAACATTTTTTTTTTTATACGAAATATAAAAATGTATGTAAAATAAGAAAAGAAAAAGAAAAAAGATGGACGGTTTTCCCCTGTGAACAATATAAATCACGATGCTTCGGCTAACGGGAAAAAAAACACGTTAAGTTTATCACGCGAACTACTGCAATTAAAAAACTTATTTTAATATTTTATGATATTTCGTTTTTTCTTGACATATATTCTATATTAAACTAAAAATGTTCACTTCAAAATATATGTATATTATAAAAATGAATGAGGTAATAATATAATAATATTATACTCATGTGTACAACACGATGTATCAGTATGGTGGATTTACGTGTTTTTTGGAATTTAGAAAACGATCGATTAATCGTTGAATTTTGAAAAGTTATTCCAGGTGAAACTTAACATTATATAAAATGTTTAATCACGGTTTTTCATGTCTTTATACAGCATTTTGCAATCTCCTTAGACGAGATAGGTTAAATAAAAAAAAAAATGAATTAGTTAAAAGTATTTTAGTTTAAATAAGCAGAGTAGAATGGCTAGAGTAACTCCCCAAGATGTTGGTCATGATGTCTAAATTTCAAATCCTTATAAATCGTTGCAATTTTTCTTGGAAATTCACTACCAAATATTTTGTTTTGAAATATGATATTAAAAATACACGTATTCATTCTAAAAGGTAAATGCTTGAAAATTATAACGATAGAAACAATGATAAAATTTCAATTTGAAAAAAAATATCTTATTGGTATAATTTTATACTGTAAGAAAAAATATTAATAAAACCGTTAATACTATTAATTCTTTTCGAAATGATGAGTATTTACTGTTAAAAGAATCATTTAGTATATAAAATACTAGTTTTTATGATGATGACAGTAATAATTTCACAATAAAAACTTATAGATTTTATTATAATAGTGTTAAACTCAAAAAGTAGTGTACAATTATCTGATAAAATTTACAGAGAAACAATAACGCTGTGGAGTTAAAGTTATGGGTTAAACAAACGTCATATTTAAATGATAAATTCTAGTGAGTCCAATTATAGTAAAAGTTTATAAAAGAAAAACAGTGAGTTAATGAAATAGAATGAATTCTTATATAATAATAATAATAAGTTTAAAATGAAATATGTTAAAAAAATACATTAATTAGGAAAAACTTTATTTACATTTAGGGTGACCTAAATATCTTTAATCGTAAATATGTAAGCTAAAAACAAGTAAGACTATCATTTTTTTATTTATGTTTATAAACTGGTAAAGTAAAATTTTTTTGTCAATTTGACTATTTTAGATTCTATCTGGAATGATGATTCTGTTGGTATTGTAATGATATGTGTTTTTTCTCTATATGTCACTGCGTTTAAAAAATAAAAATAAATGATTCAGTCTCTGACTTTGATAGTATGTTCCAGTAGAAAACTGAATCTAATTTTAAGAGTTGAAAGTAGAAAATCCCTAAAGCTTTTGAAAATTTAACGAGAATATTTTGCACTAGCTATTAACGAAATAGATTTTTATTTTAAATTTTTAAAATTAACAACCGTGACTGAAGAAACTTTAATTTTTCATCAAATATTTATATAGGTTTTTTTAGACTCAGTAAAATTTTTGAAATTGGCACTTTTAGTCTTATTTAAACCAGAAATGTTCGATTTTGTTTTTTTTTTTATTTCAGTAAATTTCAATAAAATATTTTCATGATTGAAAAACTTAGAAATATGATACGATATAGGTACTCCAACACTAGTTAATCTCACACATTGAAATACAAAAATTAATTTTAAAATGTTGATAACAGTCGTCAGGATATGTAAATTTTAAAGTATTTTTCAGTTAAAATGTATAACATTATTAATTTTTATACATTTTAACTTGAAAATTTAAAATAAGACATCTCATTAATATTGATATTAAAAATATCAAAAATATATAAATAAGCTTAATTGTCCTTATAAAGTCCTTTAAAGTTAAAACTTGATGTCTTAGACAATTTGATACCAGTCGTTTATAATAGAAATTCAATATTGACAATTTTAAGTGCATAAGTGCATATCATATATCATGTTAATATGTGCGTAATATTACCTTAATAATATTCGTATTACGATCATTAGTAATTTTTGTGACAAAGAGAAATATAAATAAATAAAAGAAATAGCGGATCGCTCCCGCGTGAACAAGTACATTTCAATAACACACTACACAAATGTTAATTATTTTATTTTATGTATGTTAAAGTATCAACATGTTACCAATCGTATTAACTAACCTATTTATTAGATAAAACTTCTGAAAACATAGTAATTGAATTCATGATGGCATTTATTTGAAAACTAATTTCTTACATTTTTAAATGAACGATAATACCTACTTCAATATCATTAACATTTTAAAATACTTAACACACATTTTTTTTTTTTTATAGAAGACAAGCATTAAACCGTTCTGATAATCAGTAGGTGTGGAATGTACCTCGTCATTGAGTAAGTCACTATAATGGATGTGTTAAATTTGAATTCAATAATAAATCATTTAATACGAAAAAACGATTTTAAACGGAAACGGTCCGTCAACCTTATTACTAAGTATATTTTATTATACTTTTATACTGCTATTATAGTAATCTATTTTACTACCCATTATTAACACAGTATTTTTTAAATGTAATTGTATGTATAGTAAAATATAATTATGTAAAAATATCTTATATGTACCCTCAAATAAACAAAAATATGTTTGATGTTTTTGATATTTTTTATATGATACCTCAAATTGTTATTCGTTTAAATATTTTATTTTATTAAAATTTTAACTTTAAATTCTATGTAAAGAAAAAAATTATTATTACATAATATTATTAGGATTTTTTGATTTCAGAAAAAATTACTTATATAGAGTATTACATTAATGGCATTTTTTGACTTAACCCACAAAGATTTAAAAAAAAACAGTTAAAAAAAAATTTTGAATGCATTACTTAAAATATGTAAGTATAAAAATAATTATATTATATTATATCAACTAGCGATTTGATAATACTTTCAAAACAAATACAGGAAATAAATTATTTAAGATCATAAAATAAAATTTAAAAACCAATTTTGTAGAAAATGATAATAAGGGTTCAATATTTTATACTGATGGATTATTTTTAATTTTGTTTTTACTTAAAAAACAACTTTTTATAGGATACTATAAACTTTTTTCCACTATTTATTATTTATAATCTTAAAATTAATTTAAAATTTCACAGTATATTGAGTTTTAGAAAAAAGAAACAAATAAAATTCAACTAGTGATAAAAGTTTTCAAGTTCATTAAAACCATCCACAGTTCAATAATTAGTCAAAGCTGTGATAAAGATAGCAGAAATTGTGAGGTCATTCAAGCAATAATAAAAATTGTTGTATTATATTTGTTAAAAATTATTATTAGATGAATAAAATATCTGTAAAAAACATATAATGTTGATATCTTGTAAATATTATATATAGGGTACACATTATATATTTATATTGAGATAATTCAACGCAATAATCTTACAATTTAAATATTGTATAGTCATCGTATTTTTAAAAAGAAAAATTATTTTTAAGTTAAAATCAATATTAATTCAGATATTGGATCAGAGCTGCCATTTCAGTTTTTACTTTGAAATAGAGCATTTTAGCAGCACCATTTTTAAATTCCTCATAAATATTTTTATAACCAAATGTATATGATGCTCAATATTAAACACATCAACTTTATCATTTAAAAATCAATTAATTAACTTGTAAATATCTATTTATAATTATTTATGAGTAATTTATATTTTTTGGAAGCTAATATATACCTTATATATGATACGAGAATATATTAAAAAGTCAAATGTGTCAAGTTAAAAAAAAAATGAATCTTATAACAGTCATAAGACATAACCAACATCATAACATTTAGAAATAATTATTGTATTTTTATCAGTTATATAGTTACGTGTACAACTTTAACCAAGTAATACGTTTATCGTTTTTAGCGTTTATAGATTTTGATAGGATACAATAATAGTACTACGTGTAAAACGATAATTTTAATGCATATTTGTTTTTCAATTTTTAGTTGCCCATTTATTTTAAACATCTAGCTACCCGTCTAAATAAAATATTCACATCAAAACCGAAAATAACACCTTCGGAAAAAAATTATCCCCAAGAGTATTTTAACAATAATTCATCTAAAAATATGAAGCAAACGTCTACGACTCAATCGATATCATATCACGAATAAATTATGTCATAATTATCAGCAAATTAATGACACAAAAAAATATCAATTAAGGTTCTCGTATGTCCAACAATCGATTTTGTATATTTCTGATTAACAATAATATTGTTGTTTCTAATCAATAATTATCCGAACATCGAATTAAAATACCACATATTAATTACAATTATACGGGTAAAATAAACCTGACAAAAAAAAATAGTAATTTTAAATGTATCGCTTGCTACATGAAAACAAAACAATAGAATCAAAGTATATGAGCACAATATTCAACTAACATAAATTGCCAATAACATACATCAATATGATTCAATATCAAAGAATTAGCACACATTCTTAATTTTAGACATTACGTCTACATAAATTTCAATGATTTCCGCAAACTTAAGAGCTCTTCTGATTAATCGTGAAAATACACTACACATTCACACAGAATTGTTTTACCAGTAATACCGACAATCTCCTGCTATAAATTCAAACTCACATAACACAGTTCAAAACAGTATAAAATTCGTATCTTCTAGAAGCTCCAAAACCAAATGCTTACGAATTCTCAGAATGCACTGTCATCATTAGTAATCTTAATTACAGAAGATAAATTAACATCTAATGAGATCTCCGTTTTCTTTTAGAAAATACAAGGAACCGTAACATTTTAGGAATCACATACCACAAATCAATTGCTTCTTTTCAATGCACCAACATGATGGAATTTTCACAAGAAAATAACAAGCCAATATCTATAAAGCGACTAAAATGTAAAAAAACACCAGCACTTACATTAACGTCGACGAGTTTAATGGCTAATTTGTTGCCTCATACTCGTTTCAAAATAAAATTCAAAATTAACTATTCTACCTAACTTAAAATCTAATAGATTGTCTCAATAATTATTACCAAAAAATAAAAATAAAATGAACTAATTCTGTTGAACCAATAATCATCAATCTTGATAATATAACACTCGAACATATTAAAACTTTTCCGAAAAAATACCAAACAAAAAAGTCAATTATGAATAGCTCAATCGCATAATAGAAAACACCCTCAGTGTGTCTAACCCTGTGACTAGTTTTTAAACTATTCAATATTACTTGTCCCTAAATGATCGAAACCATCGATGTTAAACGACCAAAATAAAATAAAATGGAATCAATTAAAACAGACTAACGAGAGTACGAGATTGTATTTAATTTATCGATAGAACTCTCTCCAATGACCCAAAACAATTTTAAATTTAAATTTAAATTTAAAAAAAAAATAAACAAAAATATAGTCACATTTAAAAAATATCATACAATGGAATCTCAGTGGAATCTCAGTGGAATCTCAGCGGACTCAAAGAAAACCTCAATGAAATAAAATTAACTATTCATTATTTACACTAGCCTATTATTGTTTTTGTTCAATAGACAAATCTGAAATCCAAGTTATCCCTCTTAAATTAAATAACTATAACAGTGTTAACCCACGTAAAATTTTCCAAACACCTTTTTAGAATTCATTGCAAAACAACAATTATTCTGCAAACGTTACGATTATCAAATGCCAAATAATTGTATACTTAAATTTTATTGTATGGCACATCGGCATTCAAAATATTTTTACTGATTACTTACCTGTACCAGTACCTACTGCTAATATTCAACCAATACTGTTATTTTGTTATTTAATATTTTTTTTTTATGTAAATATTTCATTATGGTCAAGATATTTAATAAAATAATAAAATTAAGGTTAATTTATACTACGAGTATAACTATGTATAAAAATTGATTCATCGTGGATTTTTAATAAAAAGACATTTTTTATACATTTAGAGCACAATTTTTTTTTTTTTAAGTTGGAATTTAATAAGTTTAATTCACTAATTTAATTATTCACGAATATTATTTAACACTGGCTTTATTTGCTTTTACAAAAGTGTTGTTATTTTTGTGGGCACAGGAGTAACAAATGTTTGTTTAGTAAATTGTTATTTAAATTAATGTATCATTTGATTGGGCGCTATAATACATAACACCATTCTCTGTTATATACTTGCAAAAACTTTGTGGGGTATAAAAATGAGAAATTGATATAATGATATATTTAACCGATTAAATCTATTATTTTTATTATACATGTAATCAGACAATTTTACTTTATAATTGTATGATTGTCTAACTGTAATTTAATATGTATGTAACTAACCAAATTTACGGATTTTACATAAAATGGATCTTATTGCAATTATTTTAAAGTGGTACGCGTCTTTCTGAGTAATCAACATTCTAATCATAAGCTCTAAAGTAACGTATTTATTTAATTCTACATAATATTTATAATAGACATAAAATATCTATTTAAATAAAATACATTATACCTACAGTAAATGTAATGACCATTGTGCAATGTTAAAAATACATTTCATAAATGTAATGCTCTATCTTAATAGTAACCTATTATAATATTATAAATAATTTATCATTTTTTAAATTGTGTTTACGGAAGATTTACTACAGTTCACTTTATAATTGCGTTCACAAGAATTTTTAATGAGTATAACAATGAATATTAAATTGCTTTATTTCAATATTTGTTTTGAAATTTAATGTGTGGCATTTTAGTATGCAGATAGGTAGTTATGTTTAGTGGTACTTAAACAAATTCACACGTAGCGATCACTCTATCGTCACCTTACGCAGTTTATTGCCAACGTAAATATACGTTCCCAGTAAGTTGACTAACATTATAATATTAGAATTTATGGTTTCATAGTTATGAATTATTATCACTATTATTATTATATTATTGAATATTATTTTACATATATATAAACGACTTAAACAATATATAAACAACTATAGGTAACAGTTGCCGAAGTATTCACCGAGTAGTTTATAGTGGTAGTTGTAATAACAATTAAACCATCATGCGTCATTTAAGACAACGAAAGACAAGGGTTCAATTTATAGTATGAAAGTTTATAGTTCTTCATGTTTTACGTTTTATGTTGTTCCAAAAGTATAAAGTCCAACAAATCAGGTAAAACTAAATCCCGGACAAGTGGAGTTTATTATGATTTATAGCGTATATATAAGTAGGTTATCAAAAGCATATTTATGAATGAAGAATGGGTAGACTAGACTATAGTAGGGATACCTGTTACAAAATATTTAGACTTTTAAAATTAAGTATTGTTCGTCTTGTTTATTATACATACGATTTGCTCTTACCGGTAATTAACCGGAAAATCAATACCGGTAGCCCGACCTCGCAGTTTTAGTCATACATTATTATAACTGTGTGTTGATCACATTTGTATTTATGCGTAGGTACAGCTAAAACTAAATTCGTATCTAATCAAGCGAAAACAGTTAAAGTTTAATATATGACGTAAAAGGAACGTTAGTGCATAGAGTATAATTTTATTCTATGTATATTATACCATAGTATCTCGTAACTACTGATATTATAT
Source organism: Rhopalosiphum nymphaeae (assembly GCA_036289425.1). Lineage (NCBI taxonomy): Eukaryota > Metazoa > Arthropoda > Insecta > Hemiptera > Aphididae > Rhopalosiphum > Rhopalosiphum nymphaeae. The sequence continues at coordinate 226,441 of JAZAQC010000030.1, forward strand.
TATTATTATTATTATTATTATTATTGTTTAATATTAACAAAATATGATCAAACAGTTTGTGACTAATGTTATTGTGGTTTGTTCATATTAATTATTTTTATCAGTTGCCATTGAAGCAAAACTTTATTATCTATAACAACTATAATACCCGATGATGCATGTTATATAACTTTGGTTTGCAATACGCGACCAAATATTATATGATTTAATAGAGATAGCGCCCAAATATAGTGGCCTGGCATACTGTGGTGTGTCTGTAATAAATACAAATCAAAATTTTAAATTGCAACGTTTTATTGACATATTTCATATCACTGTCCAGTTAAATGTTTAGTCAATAATATTATTATTCATTCGTGCAATGTTGTAATGTTTGGTTGCCTACATTATGTCCCGTATTCCCAGAGTAGGCTTATGCTCTAGAATTCATAAGTTGTATTATGGGTTATAAATTTAAATTTTCCCTAATAGCCGTTTCTCCTACGTTATTTGACGTGACCGCAAACTTAAATTTCAGAACGGCATCTGAGTTAAAGTATTCTGACCGATGATTTATTGAGTTTCACTATGACAGGTGACTTCCTGGTTTTTGAGCAGAGCTAAAATTTGAATTGAATTTGATTTTCTCTTAAACGCGCCATAGACTATTGATATAAATCTATAACATTACGATAATTCAAAGTATTTAATCTAATCATCATCATGAACAATAATACATGGCGGTGTATCCTTTATTCATTTAAAAAACAGAAAAATAAATTGTCAATTAAATTCGAAACCAGTTACATTTTTCACTGTGTAAACGAATTAAAACGTCGTTCCCTAACTCATAAGCTAAGTGTCTAAGTAATATTATAGTCAGTCGCCCGTCGTACGTATGTTATTAATCATTATTATTATAATTCATAGAAATACGTTTCGGCAGAGGCCGGCTTGGAAAAATATTCCAATTTCTACGTTATATTAATATTATCTAACAATCGATGCGAATCGTCGACGTAATATTACAATGTTAATATCGACGGCGTGCAGTTGCACATGCACACAATAATAATACAATATTGTGTCGCCGTAGCAATGACCCGCGCAAATCCACCGCTCCACCACATTCCCCCAAAGTGAGGCCCAGTAGTGTATAGCCATCATCCAGTCGGTCTACGTTGCCGCCGAGTATACGATATAACATATTATTGTATAATATATATATATATATATATATAGGTAGGCGCTATATATGTTATGTTTATATCGTTGTACATAATATAATATACCTACGGGCTACAGCGCAGAGGAGTCGTATATTATATCGTATCGCGCGCTCGTAGGTACCTATATACACACATATATATATTATCATACCGACAGTGGGAATTGATGTCGTCAACGTGCACGACGATATATTATTACGTCGTATTGTGCACGACATAAACGTCGCGGCCGTGGGGTATTTATCTATTCGGTTTGCGCGCCCGCCACCAAACATATACATTATTATGTAGGACACGGGACGAGATAGGGGTCGGTCGAGCGTCCCGGAGGAGCGGCGGTCCGCGCCCGCTTATATAATATACTACGCGGAAGTGACGACGAGACGGACGCACATTATTCTTTTGACCTCGCGCGAGTGACACGCACGCACGTGCGTATTTGCGTGGATGGCGGCGGCGAATCGGTTGTGTGTGTGAGGAGGGGCGACGAAGGGGTTGTGACGGCGAATGAGGAGTGGATTAGTGCGACGGCGGCGGCGGCGGTGAGGGATGCTGCCGGACAAGGGTGTCCGAGCGACGGCGACGGGTTGGGAGGGTCGGCCAAATTGGACCAAATTGACAGTTTTTATGTCTCGACGCGTACACATGATGTATATATATATATATACATCATGTGTGTGTGTGGCTGGGGAGTGCTGGCGGGGATGACTACGGTGGCACCTGCGACGAGTGTAAATACGTGAGAAGGCGTATGTAATTCGCCGACGTAGGCACACGCACACATACACGTCGAGCCGGACGGCGACATCGTCGTCGTCGGTGCCATACTTACGCTCTGCTCGACCTCTTTATCTATTGTCCCTTAATCATCGTTCTCGACGGGTCTCACAACCGTCCGCCACTGCCGCCGGTTTTAGATAGATAGAGAGAGAGAGCGAACTCAAGTGGCGGCGGCCGCCACATCTTCCTTTTTCTTCCTGCTCCTCGTCGCCATCGTCCTTATCGCCGCTGTCGGGTCCGAACACGGCATAATAATATATAATAATACGGTGTATGTGTGCAGGCCCGTGTAAAGAGCACTCCCCCGAGTGGTACCGGCTGACGAGCGAATTACGATCGTGAGACGTATAATAATAATAATAATATACGAGACGATTTATTTATAATATATTGTTGTATAATATATTTGAGTGAGTGTGTGCGAGGAGAAGGGTTGTCTTCGTATTGCCTCGATTGGTTAACTCGAAACCTATCGGTCGTGGTCGAGCGGGTGGAATAAGTGATTTTTCCGCCGACTCGCTATAGTAGCTATCTTTGAAGATACGGTACATATATGATAATAATAATAATAATAATAATTGGGATAATAAATACATTTTTGTGTCGAGTACCTACAAAGCGTACCGTCACTTGTACTCAACTATCTCTTTTTCTTTTTACTATTTATTTGCTACTGCTGGCACAGCAAACCACCGCCGTCGGTTTAAAACACGACGTGATAAACATTTTCCAACATTATCTGTCTCCTGTTCATATATAATAAGTCGTACCTCTCAGCCGCGACTCACACATTCCCCCGCCGCATAGATATCTGTCCAAAACCGTATGTAGCCTACTGTCCAACGTGCCAACAATGTTTGAATAGGCCTTTATATGTATAGTTTTCATATACACAAAAAAACTTTGAGAATGCGATTTGCATGGATATTACTATCAATAAGGCTAGAATTTTGAATTATTTTTATTTGGATGTGTATGTGTGTATTACTGTGTTACTTCCACAAGGATAAAGTATTTCTGACCATACCTGCAGTTATTTTAATGTAATTTGCATTTAGAATTTTAAATCGTTGTTCACTGTTTTTTTAAAATCTATCCAAATATTCAAAAACACTAACGAAAAATTCGATATCTATGAGATTATTGATTATAATATCTCACATTAAATTGAGTGTAAAATATATTGTGAGTAATAAATGCATGCAAATGAATTATGTAAAACTAACGTGTCTAGCCAATCTACAGATATCAAAATCGTATTTTTTTTAAACTATTGTAATACTTTATGTTGAAAAGTTTATTTCAGTGAAAAAAAAATATTCAGATATTTTTCCTAATTCGTTTGGTACACGCATACCCACCTGTATAATATAATATATTTATAAAATAAAAATATAAATTCTACAATAATTTAAACAACCTTTATAACTAGTGTTGTTTGTGCCCCCTTCGTTTTAATGGCATACTATTTGTTAATATTTATGTTATGCTCATTTACATCTTATTATTATCAGTAAACTAAAACAACAGTCGTAGTAAACGACTTAACTTTTAAAATAATTTAGTAGCTACTTCTGACATTAGAGCGAAAATAAAACAACAAATGGTTTCCAATTATGAAATCGAAATATTTAAAATACTTGTTCGTATATTTTAACGGAAGTTTTATTAATCTGATTTAATATTGTAAATCACATAATAATTATACAATGCATAATATATAATTAAATCAAATTTAGTATTTAGTATAATACCCGACATTTTTAAAAAACTGAATTAAAAATATTTAGAAGTTGTTAGTAATAATAATCTCATTTACCGAGTATTTTAAATAATACCACACTCAAAACGGGTTACGATAACAAAACCTGATAAACAAAATATTCAACCAATAAAATGAGATAATCGATTTATCGTAATAGCCAGTTAACCTATAAACGAGACACGAGTATTATACCTAAGTACTCGTAATAACTATGATAACATTATGATGATGAAATGGAAATTAAATTCTGATTTGAAAATCAGAATCCATTCTGATCATTTATTTTATAATTTATATATATATATATAAGCAAGTGTATTTCTCCTCTCTATAAATAATATTTGCCAAGTCTCGTATCATGATTACGTATAAAAAATATATTTTTTTTAATGTTTCAACGCATTGTGACTTACATTCATAATACTATATAATATAAGATCTGGTATATCCTGGTATATAGTTAATTATATTAGTCGATGTACAGCAAGAATTGTAGATATAAATTCAGGGGCTGGATGAGTACTTGTTGGCCCCAATGACCAGGCCTAGGAAGCCCAGGTAACCCTATTTTTGAAACATTTATAAATAGGTAGGTTAATATTTTTAGTATGTTATAATTACATTTTTTTTAAATGTTTATATTGTATGAGAATACGAGCCATATCGAAGTATAGCAAACGGAATCAAAATTTACTTACGTATTTATAAGCATATGCTTTCGGCAATCGTTGATACCGCATAAGATAATACAATAGATTAGTATTATGTCGAATGTCACTATCTTAAATTTTTCATTATCTCGAACTATATTGAAATCTCATTGAAACTACGATTACACTTAATAGCGTTTTGTTATCAATAATTCGAAATAAAATTAATCGTTTATCGTTATCTTGAATATACAAATAATATTTTCATTATGGTAAGAATAAACAAATAAGCAGTACATTCAGTATAGTGATTGTGATTTCACGCGTTTGTAGTCAATCGTATACAATATAGTTAAATAGAAAATAAACGTTAATTAAATGACCTTACAATTAATTTTTACATTCTTTAAAAAAAAAAAAGGTAATATTAAACAAATTTTAATAACAGTTTTTAAAAAAAAATTAATTTATTCATTATTTTAGTTTATTTGTGTATATTAATACTTTAAGTATTTAGATTATTTACTATTTTTATCAATTTTTTTAAGAATTGTAATGAAATTCGATATCTTGAAATTTTTGATATCTTGAACTTTTTCCTGTTCCCCTTGAGATTCGACATCATAAGAATCTACTGTATTTCCAGAAAATAATATAATGTATGTACTATGTATACCTTTACCTACCAATTATTTGTGTATACAGTCGACAAGTGAAAATCGAATGACTAAATTCTTATTTTCAGTGTTGTGATTTGGTTTTTTGTTATACAATATTATGAGTTCAATTTATTATATTTAAAATAATATGGGACAATTAAATAAAATTAAGACAAAAGAATTACATAATTTAAAAATCTGTTACGAAATCAACGTGCAAGTAACAACGATATTATTGACTACCAAGCTATAAGATACTTAAACTTATCATTGAGAACTAAAATATTCAAGGCTTTTACTCCCTCTTTTGATACAAAATAACTTAATATTAATTTAAATTATGATGTACAATAATATTATTAGCTAATTGAGTACAAATTTTAAAATCAAAATTATCAAATTTGTGTTAAACAATTTGTTTTCCAAAGATGATGATATAAAATATATACATGTGTCCTTGTGTGGCATATTTATGGGGGAGATTAAGGAGATATAATATTTCTATGCCCCCCTTTTATTTTTTGCTTACATATGGTTATTGTTGTATTTTTTTGTATTTATCAATTTATCAATAGGTGACAAAATGCTGGAATGTCTGGCATCGACAAATGTTGTCATATCTCCTCCCTCATATAAATCCTTAATACGTCAATGCCTTGGATTTAATTTTGAATGATGTTATAAAAAAAATGTTCTATATTATTATTTAATTTTAGATTTTCCGTATTATTAGTTATTACTTACGTGACCATAAAATATATTAACACAACAACTCAGTTTATAAATCATACTTATTACTGGGCTTGTCTTAAATGTTGATCCTCCGCACGCTTCTGCATCATAACATACAAGGTTATGCACCTAAATATTTAATTTGGGTTACCAGTGTTTTGTGTTAAAACATCACAAAAGATATTAAACAAATAATTGTTAATTATATTACAATAATTATTATACAAAAAAGCTTAAAAGTAGTTGAGGAAAAACTTATTTTCACAACCTCTTAATGTTTATTAAATTGAATTATGAGATCCCTATAAAAATTATTTTTCGGATTTTGACAACGATTATTGATTAGCAAAAAATTGTGTACAAATAATTTAAAATAATTATTTGTAGTTTTAATCATGAAGACGAAAAAAAATTAAAATGCGAAATTAGAAATTAGAAAATAATAAGGCAATACATGCCAATATCTCCCGGTACATTATATAACTAGTATAGTTTAAAAAATAGTGTGATTTATATTGAATAATATGTTATAAAAAAAGTAATAGTCCCCCGGTGTGGAAAAAAAGTAAAGCAGTGTAAGAAGAACGTTTTAAAAATAATATGTTCTTCAACACTGTTACGTATCTGCATTGTCTATCTATATATTACGTCATAAGTTTTGCAAAATGTCTACACTTTAAAAAAAAAAACTGAATTTAAAAATCAAATAATTCTTAGCTATAAGTATTTACAAGTCATTGATTTCCGTTTACTATTTAAATTTCACTTATTTACCAACAAAGGTTTGTAACGATTGCCGTCTATATTGACATCGTACATTGCTCCTTAGGTAGGCATAGATAATATGAATGGCGAACGGGGCCGACTGCTGACTTACGATTTTCCAGCACGTGTCGTGGTATATAATAGTATATAATAATGACCGACGCATGCTTAGTGAGTGTGTGAGAGACACGAATAGAAATACGACAATAAAAAAAGACTACGCGACAATCATCACGGCCATCATCCAACACCTACACTCACAGCACGTCGGCACACCATACCCAGATTGGTAACCCTCGTAATATTATTTATACATTATTATAAATTATCCGTCTTGTATTTTATCAATATACAATATATCTATATACTTCTATCTATGCTGGTATATATACATATATACAAAGATTCGAGTACTTTACTTAAATAAGGTAACCCTGCAGATCTTAAACGTTAAGATTATACACCGAGGTCGGGTCACCGAAACCTCATTAATATAAACATAACTTTCCCATAGGGAACACATCGAATACTAGCGACCGGTGAAGAAGGTAAGTTAAAGTAAATACCTAAATGAATATTTTAAACATAATTTAATTTGAGTTTTGAAATAATAATTTATAATATTATATAAAAAATTGGGTTCAACCAAATCTATTTTGTGTTGTTAATTTTAAATTATAGTAGATTCTCGTTATATCGAATTTCAAGGGGGACAGAAAAAAGTTCGAATTATCGAGTTTTATAAAATTCTTAAAAAAAATTGAAAAAATTAGTAAATAATTTGAATGCTTAAAATGCATAATTTGAATACTCAAAGTACTAATGCTACATAATTATCAATAAATCAATCATATTAATTTTTCTTAAGCTTATGTTGTAGTTGTACTTGTAGGTAATAGGTTTTGATTCATTTATTTACATTTGATAAGAACAATTATTTGAAAATAAAAATGTAATTAGGTACATAATATCTAAATAAAATATTATGGATATGAATATAATTATACCTGCAACGAGTGCAATTTTTATAACTTTATTCATTTTAGACGTAATATTTAATGATCTAAATTTAAACACTAATTTTATAAAATGTTTTTAGAAACTTAAGTATAATAATTAATTCTCATACTTATGATAGTTGTTTAATTTTACAGATTTTATTATACATTTTAAACTAACAATCTTTGTATTGCAATTTAAAAAAATGTAATTAAAAGTTCAGACATATGTTACAAATTTACAATATAATTATTCATTTTGTGTTTTGATACTATGCCCGCATTTTCACATTTGCAGCGTCTGGTGATTATAACACTTAACAATAAAATATGCTGAATAAACCACACAATAATATATTGTTGAGATTTAATAATAAAACTTGGAGAAAATTTTCAAATTTCAAATTATCTCTTTGTTTCTTTTTTTTCCTATACAGATATTTTTTCACATGATTTATGAATATAATAACTAAGCAAATATTACTTAATTTATCATCTATGAATAAGATTTTAAGATACTTATAACCAAAAAAATACAAAATATGAGCAAAAAATTCTTAATGCATCATTTATTTATAGTTACAAATATGTACAACATAAAAATAAAAAAATATTATTTTACTTGTAAAATATTGCATAATTATAAAATATATCATTATAATCAGATAGTATTATAGATGATTACTAATATTTTCATTTCAAAACAGCTGAAGCATCTATTTATATGCAGTATCTACTTAGTAAAATGTTAATGATTATATCAGATTACTTACAACACTTAATTCTAATTTAATTTTTATTTGTAATCTTGTTAATACATTATTGTTTTCATATTTGAATTAATACAGAAATACAGTTGTAAATTTGATGAAATGACGAATAAAAATAATTTACTTTCTGAACATAATAACATAAACAGACAAGAAACAATAAAAAAAGAGAAGAACAGCGAAACCACCTACAAAGTTCACAACGTTTTTAGCAGAATCGATATCAGAGACTAGAAAATTATAAAGTACTAATAATTTAAATATCATAATATTTTATCCCGTAATAGATAAAATTATGAGAGAATTGAACAAAAGATTCAATAACAACAACCCAAATTCAAAAGGAACAAGTTCTTTAAATCCTGTAAATTCAATATTGTTGAAAATGTATAATATTCAATAACTTTCACTTCGTTATGGAATCGAGCATATGGAATGCCAACTTAGTGACAGAATTAAAACTATTACTAATAAAGTTAATAAAAATATACGAAAAAAAAATAATTATTAAGTAACAACTATAATTGATCTTGTACACTTAGAATAACACATTAGAAAACTATAAAATGGCATTTTCTGAAACATATATTTTAAGTATAATTTTAATAATATTACCACCTTTAAGCCTAAGACAAATAAAAATATATTTAAGAAACCATCATAGTATGTCCGATGAATAATTTAAAGATATTGCAGTATTAGGTATTGAAAAAAAAAACTTCTAAGAATTTAAATTTAGATATAGTCTTGGATAATTTTAATTCCATTCACAGAAGAATAATACTATCATAATTATTTTAATTTATTCATTTTTATTTGAATTGAACTAATAAAATATCTATTGATACTTATATAATAAGTTCAATAAAGTTTCATTTTAAAATACAAAATATAAAATTTGTCTTGATTGTTTATTCAGAAAAGTAACATATTACCTACCCAAAACAGATGTACCGATACTTTCCTGTAAATATGCTATGGAAAAGTCAATAGAGAAGCAATAGTTGATAAGTAGCCAAACATCAATGCTTCACCAGGAAAAACTGTTGTCCAGATTATGTCCTTTAATAAAAAGTGTCTGGAGCCCGGCGAGCCCGCCCCTTATTTACTATACAATTAAATGCTAATAAACCATATACGTATTATGACTATGTTTAGGTTTAGAAGGCAGATATTTTGATAATGCGTGAGACGTGCATATCTATTTACAATCTACGCCACACCTGCGCAAATTATATTATATTATAGTTAGTGGCGTAGAGTATATGTGCACTCTATACTGTTATTGTGGCAGAAAAATATGAAAAAACAAATGAACATGAGCTGTTCATTCGACAATAAAAAATAAATAAAAATGTAATACGATATTGCAGTCGGTGGTAAACGTTAAACTTTGATTATCTAAGCAGCGAACACCGATAACAATAACCACCGAGCACATACAGTAAACGAATTACTATATAGCCACATATCAGGTATATTATTACGGTGACAATAATAATAATGGATGTACTGATTGTATAGTTGGCGATTACAATAAGCGGCTTCTGCCTTTGCATCGATAATAATACAATACGACACGTACACAGCGATTTCAAATAAAATAACAATAATAACACTATTTAGGTCAATAGTTATTTTTGAACGATTATTGCATTTACATTTGTGCAGTGACCGTCAGACAAACGACGGCGGGTATTCAACCTTGAATATCCGTGATAACACCTCGACCCATTGAATTGTCAGTAGTCAACGATGATGACGATGACGACGACGACTCGTTGACATTAATTCGTTTTGCCGTCGTCGGTTTTCCTCCACCTAACGCGATTAATTTTAATCGTGAACTATATTTTTCGTTATAACATCAAACTGTTTATGATTGCTTTTACTCTCACATGCTGATTATCATTTTCATTTTTTTTTCTCGATATGACGTTTATTTTTTAATAAACAAAATATATTGCCTATTTAAATTCTTCAAATTAATCTGATTCATTTATTATATTCTAACTAACATTTTATGGTACAAATTACAATAATTTAAATTTTACACTTGGAAACTTGTTCGACCGGAGATGAGCTTACCGTGCATCAACCTTATATTGCACTAAGTACTTGTCACCGTTTAAGCCTTCGTCTCGCATGAAATTTACTACGACCATTGCCGGACATAATACATTTATACCACAGAGCATACGGAAATAGAAGAATCTTTAATCTATAAATTATTAAAAACCAGAAAAACATTAAATGCTTTTGTACAATAATGTCAACAAAAAAATGGTGAGCATATACCAAGCTCTAGTCATTGTAATGTGCGTATTAAATTTGAATTCAATAATATATCATTGTATACGAGTGGACTTAAATATTTTTATTATGTATAATGTATATTTTTGATTCTAATGAATGTATTGAATTAACAAACAATGTGTATGCTTTTTATTTGTCTATCACCGCCTTTCTGAGCATTAAAAATTCTTTGATTTTCAAATATGGGGGAGCCTTTCTGTTAGAAAATTGAATCTAGTTTTTTTGTTTTCTTAATTATTGAGAAGCGTTTTTAATTTTAACCTTTTTAAAGTATAAATTATAGCCAATTTTCTATCAAAACCACCCTCAAAGTTGAAAATCTAAATATTTTTTTAATTATTTATCGTGTTTATAATATATACATAAATTCACATATATATGTCATTGTAAAATCAATACATTCATTGCTCCGTTCATTAACTAAAAATTAAAACTCATTGTACTTATTTCATATTTTTAAATCATTTTAATTTTAGCATAGATATTGCGTTTATGATATTTAATTTTTCTGAGGATGATGTGACTAACTAAAGATAAGTAGAATTCATTAAAGTAATTTAAAATAATAGCTGGACAATATTATTTTATGAACAACATAAATGTTCTAAAGTTAGCAAATAGTTGGTGAAATAAAATCAATGGTAAATGGAATTACAAATAATATATATCTACATATGTATTAAAACTATTATTTAAGTACGTATTTTGCACGGTACACTAGCCCATTTCCGTTTTCAATTTTGTACCGGTCTGATCTATAATATACATTTTACAAATACTCATAAACCAATATTTAGCCAGTCATTAGCATGAATTTGCATGACTACTTTCCAAATTTATAAGAGGTCGGCTTTTCGTTTTCAACATGCCATTACTTTAAATATCAGCTGACAAGTATGTGAAAAATATATATTATGAAAAGGTCAAAAACATTAAAAACGGAACTGATAGTTTTCCAAATTAAATAATATTATTAGGTCTTCGTTGGTTAATACCACCCCTACTTTAGTAAATCACTAATAATTGTATTGAGTATTTATGAATTTCTAAATTTCACACAAACTAATAAAAACCCATATTTTAAAATATGATATAAATGTATTTCAAAGTCCAAGAAATGTATTAAAAGTACCTACAGAATCACTGTTATTTATATAATATGAGAACATAGATCTAATTCTTATGTAGTAAATCATTTTTAAGTTTCACAAATCACACAAACTAAAAAATAAAAGAAACAAAAGTCCAAACTATTGTGTTATTTAACTCTATAACCCATAGAAATCAAAGAATTCTCCAAAATAATCACATTTTTACAAAAATCTGTTATCATATTCGTCCCATTCTTGAGTGTGGTATTTTTATCTGCGATCACCGTGTTGCTGGTAATTTAGGAAAGTTTGAAAGAGTTTCATGAAAGTTCTTGTGCTTTTACTGTTGTTTATTTAAAATTCATTTCGCGCCTCATGGTTATGACCCAGCTGCTAATATTATGCTTGACCAATCTTTTTCGACTAAGCGTAAGCGTACTGGGGGTATTAGTTACTTTAGCGGATTGTTGAATACGTAAAAAAAATCGTTTTTCCATTTATATTTTATATGTCTTAAGGTACCTTGGTGTTCGTCTCGGTTTACTGCTGCTTTATACATTCCGCATGCCACCACTTTTTTTCGACAAACTTCTAAGATGGGTAATGTCAAGTGATAACTTTTAATTTTTAAATATATTTTAATTAATTTAAATTTAGTCATGTAATGTGTATATTACATACATCATACACTAAAAATTATTCTGTACATACTTGATTAGTTGTATAATTTATAAAATAGTTAAATGTTATTAAATTATTAATTCTGTTTTTATTTTTTTTTTCTATTATTATTATTATTAATCTGCGTATTAAATTTAACAAAATAATGATTTTTATTTTTTTTTAATATTTTCATCATTTTTCATTTGTCTACATAGATGTATGATCTAAAATTTTTACAATATTGTCCTTATAACTCACAAGCGTAAGCAAAATTAATATATATTTTTTTCATTGCTTGGAAACCATAACAGATACGTCTTAATTCAAATGTTACGATATAGCCAGTTTTGAATAACTTATACATAAGTATTATGTATTATTATTTTAAACTATATTGTATTAAAATTAAATCGCTTAAAAATAAGTGAAGTTTGCTTTTTTTTTAAATGTTTATAATAAATTCTTAATACATAAACATAACTATTAAGACACAACTTAAAACAAACATATAGTCTTATATCATTACAATATATACAACATACATGGTGATGTACATTCTTCATTTAATCGAGCATAACAATATCATCATATTCGCATCGATGGTATAATAATACGTAATAAAACTTTCGATCACAAAATAATTGAATAAATTGATGAATTTTACACCGGTTTCAAAAACAATTAAAGTCAAATTAAAAGGACAATATACCTGCATGTATTGTCTCTGTCTTACTAACGTATATCATAGAAAATTTGCGTTCAGCAGAACACATTTTTTTATTTTAACATTAATATTAGAGTAAATTTACTTATTATCAAATTTAAAGGTAGGTAACAATATTTTATATGGAATTTCATATTATGCTTTTATTGGTATTATAATTTTAAAGTGAGTTATAGCTATGTCAAATATTACAATTTTCAAATTTTCAAAACTCACTTTAAAGTTATATGATATCAATAAAAGCATATGAAATTTCTTAGATAATATTCTTATCTTTAAATTTGAGAATAGGTAAATTTACTCTAATATTAAAGCTGACATCACAAAATGAATTCTGCCGGAAAAAAATTGTCCATATTGTATGTTTGTAAAACAGTGACGACACCATATGGGTACAACGTTCTCTTAAGATTACATTTTAAACATAAACGCTGTTATAATTAAACAAATATATATATATATATATATATATATATATATATATATTGAATACTTTTAAGATTTTGGAATAATATGCCTAAATTTGTTGTCATCTAAAATTAATTATATACAAAATATCAATCATTGAAATTGAACGAGTTGAGAAAAAAATATAATAATGCATGGGTTTGTGGCTTATGAGTTATGAACAGTAAATGAATGTTCGTTTTAAATTGATTTTCGACATTGTTATGTACCTAAATTGCCTATTCATCACGCCGTTCCATACAAAATTAATTATAACAAGGTTAAAATCGTGATATGTGGTGTACAAAATTTATCTTTGTCTAAACACCTTCGGTCTTGAAACCAGGTTTTTCTCATAATGGTGGTGGGGAGTAGAGTCTCAACAAAATTGATCATTCTTTCCGCCTAATATTATATTATATTATTATATTTTTGTAATTTCGTGTTACTTATACATGATGTCACAGTAACAAACATTTAATTACAAAGTATATTATTTTTATAACTGTTATCTAAGATCACGATAAGGGTAATGTAAAATACTTAGAAGATTTTTGGAAAAAACAAGATAAGTACATAAATACCTTTCCCCAATATAGAGTACACGAACAATTTAAGTCTTCCGAAATACATAATATCCGTCATATATTATTATGATTTGCAAGCATATAAAAACTTGATTTAAAATAATTTTAAAAACAGAAAAATTTGCTTCGATGTACTATGCATCTCATATTTGAGTAAGCCACTGTAATAGATGTTTTCCTCTAAACACCTCGGAAGTTAATGATATGAAAATGTTGAGCGTATATATTATTTTTAATTTCTATCTATAAAACTAGTAATAAAAAGTATGTTTACGAATAACACATAATTTTAAAGCTAATATATTTAACGCTCCACTCAGAATCTAATATTAAGTTTAAGGGTCCTGTGCAACAACCAGTAACTCTACATATTTGAAAAATGGTTGTTATTGTGGTTTCAGAATGAGGAAACTATGCTGCATATTTCCGTATAACCGGCGGGTATGTCCGATTATTAGATACGGTAATATCATTAAAATGGAATGCTGGTTTTAAATTTTAGTGCTACAATCTGGGATGTTCGGCATACATTGCTTTAACACCGATATTATTTATGTTGGTTTACTAAATATTTTATCATTTTATATTAGTATCTAATTCAAAAATAACAACAATTAATTATCATTTTTTGATAAAAGTATATTGTTTTTATTTAAAATTATATTTGTTATTTAATGTTTACCAAATAACGTTAAGATAATTTTATTTGCTTAAAGAAGAAACAAAGCAAGTAGACAATTCACTAAATTGGAAAGTCGTATATATTGGCTATCAGAAATCATAAAGTAGTTTATTTAAATACATATTATTATAAAGGGGAATGCTACACGTTTTCGATATTATTTTATCATATTTTTATTATACTGAAAATTATTCAAAAGTGTTACTTGCCCGGTTGTCGCAATGGACCTATTTATGAATCTGCACATGGTACATAAATACATAATACGGTACAAATACGGTGGTATAAATTGAATAATGATAATATTATAAAGCGATCGAATTTGCCGGAACAACACCGAATGGCCGCTGCACGCTCTGAAAATTAGAACGGCATAATATTATAGAGGTACACAACAAATTTCGAATTGGTATGTCTATCAAAACACATTGATGAATCACGCGTTGTGTGAGGCGCAATACAGACGAAAATACGTGAGAATAGTCTAATACGATTGTCGCGGTTTCGACGTCTAATATATTATTATCGTAATATTACGACGACGAATACAATAACATCATCATCTGTTACGTCATGACGTCTGTTCCGGTGTACCTCATCCCGTAAACCGCCGCCGCAAAATAAAATACGATCGGCTGTCGGCTATCGGAAATGGTCGATAATAATCGGTGCGCACCTATCGAATAACACCGATCCAAAACATATGGTCATCGTTGTATTATAGGAGTCGTCGAAAGTCGTCAATCCGCGCCGGGTCGCGTTCGTGAGACGTGACGTGTGTACGTTGTATTTTATCGTCCGCACAGTGGCCCGGACGCATGGCACGCATTATACACATTTGTTTTATTAATAACGTATCATTAATATATCACACGCTCTGTGTATGTGCGCGTTATGACTTCTCATACATTTGTGTGTATATATATATATGATGATCGTGCGCGATCTACAATAATATAATATAATCGCATATTATTGTAAAATATTATAAATTATTATCCGGAGGCACTCGGGATGATAATAATAATAATAATAATATACGATATTATACTCTTGCAACGTGTATAATGCACGTATATAAATATGTATACGCGTATAATGGCCGCCGTCCCGCCGTTCGGTTTTTCTTGAAACGCGGCCAAGTGCATATCCTGTACGTGTGTGTGCGTATCCACACACGTATATATATATATATATATATATATATATACACATGAGCGTGTTGTACGTGTGCAGTCTGCATGTGCCGGACTCGGACCGGAGGGGCCGGCGAGGGTTAGGACGGCAGACACGCGGAGCCTAGACGATTTTTCACCGGCCTATATCATCGCCGCCGCCACTGCCGCCGCCGTCGCCACCGCCCCCGTTGGAATCATTTACAAAACGAGGGCGGCTGCACGCGCGCGCGCACCCACACACACACACACACACACACACACACCCATCACGTGTGTATACTGCACTTACACCCACGCGCGATATATATACACACATACGTTTGGGTGTGTGTGTGTGTGTGTAACGCGGGGGCGACTATTGCATTCGAGAGGGGGGGCATACGTACACACCCTCCCCTGGCCGCCCATATACAGCCCCACCGCTCCCCCGTGCACAGTACCCGGTTCACCGCACACCCGACTACCTCTAAAAGTGTATGCATTCATCCCGCGCGTGCGCCCACCCCCGCCGCCGCCGTATCACATATATATATTTTCTATCAGACGCAAACTATGTGTGTGTGTGTGTGTGTGTGTGTGTGTGTGTGTGTGTGTGTGTGTGTGTGTATACAGCGCGTACAATACACACACATACACACACACACACACGCGCGCGCGCGCGCCGAGAACCAGCCGTAAAACATCACCGGCCCGGTGGCTGGCCCGTACCGGTATATACGGTGCGGCGCTGGTGGGGGGGGGAGGCGATAGAGAGAAAAAGAAAACGCCCGCGCCCGCGATACGATCTGGCGTAGACCCATTAGTTTGAACCGACGACGGTCGTGTACGGCGGCGTACTATACACACACACACACACACACACACATATATATATATATATATATATACACGCGTACACGATTGTACTACGACGACGACGACGACGACGACGACGACGATAATAATAATAATAATATATACACGTCCGCGACATTTGGCAACCTCACACATAACTCGTTCGACGTTATTATATATGTGTCGTTGTCTGTTTTTCGTTTGCGGGCGCTATTATATTATTCTATACGTATATACTACACACATGCACGTCTACGCGGACGGGGTGAACGATAATATATATATATATATATATTATATTAAAAAGTACGAAAAGCGGTTTTCTCTCGCATGCATATATATATATATGTGTGTGTGTGTGTGTGTATAAAAATCATGAGCGTATTCGCTATATGTATACGTAGTGTATGTATGTGTATACGGTCTATTATAATCCCGTATGCAAATTACGGTAGACCACCGCCGCCGCCGCCGCCGCCACCACCGTATAATAATAATACACCCCGTCTAGCGAGCCGTTCGCCAAGAAGACCGCTGCCGCTCACCGTTCTTCGGACTCGAGTTGATGATGTTCTCCGGACCCACGCAGTCGCCGCCACCGCGCGAGTCTCTTTTTCCCTTTTATATACACTTATTTATTTCGTTCGTTCTGTGTCAGGACGATTGGCCGAGAAGTGTGCTCGCTGATGTTTTTTTTTTTTTTCATTTAATAGTAATCAATTTATTCGAATTTTGATTTTTGAAATTTTTAAACGTCATAAATACTCAACAACCGTATCATTTCTGAATAATTTTTTCTCTGCTTAAAGAGTATCCTATGTAGATTCGAAGCATTTATTTTTCAAACGAGAACACCTTTATTTCCTACTGTAAATTATTTAACCGAAAATGTTGATGTATCGAAATCAAAAAACGAGCGAGTAGTTTTTGTGTTATTTAACTCTGTATACTATAGAATAATACACGTTTCTAGTGATATTAAGTTTTGGAGATGTGAGGACTGCAGACATTTGAAAAATTTAATGATTTATATTAATCCATCAATAATTCTAAAAGCGGTCCAATATTAAAGCCAATATTACATCTATTAATTTTTTTTAAGACCATTTTTAAGGATTATTATATTAAATTGATATAAACCTTTCAATAACTTAAAATTTACTCGTTTGACCTATTCAAATGAGTACATAAAATATCCATTAAATAATTTAAAGTAAAAAATTAAATTAACTTTTGGAAAATAGTAGTTTATATATAAACACAACATGTTGTTTATATTGCTACATGAAACTCTTAAGCAGTACAAAAATCTAAGGAATTTAAAAAAATGCATTATTAAATACAAAAATTGGGGGTGAGCATGCTTAGTGAATCACCCTAAATACATCATAGTATATATGTGTGTGTGTGTGTGTGTGTGTGTGTGTGTGTGTGTGTGTGTGTGTAGGTGTATATAAAATACCGTTAGCGCTATGTACGAAACGCACGCGTATAGTTATTGCCCACGTATATTATATAATAATATAATACACTGTCAAGGCCATGATAGCTATTACCGGATAGGGTTAAAGAACTGCGTGACTTCCCAGGGACCGCCTGCATGTGTATAGGTATCTAAAGTATTACATTC
This sequence comes from Rhopalosiphum nymphaeae, assembly GCA_036289425.1. Lineage (NCBI taxonomy): Eukaryota > Metazoa > Arthropoda > Insecta > Hemiptera > Aphididae > Rhopalosiphum > Rhopalosiphum nymphaeae. The sequence goes on from JAZAQC010000030.1 coordinate 244,920, forward strand.
CTTTTATTTTCGGAACATTTCTTAATAACATTCCATCGTATTTCATACATTTTTTGTGCAAAAATCTATAAAATGTCTTAAAAAATATCATACATAATCTTTAATCTTATAAATTAAATATTAACCGATCATTTTTATTATCAAGCTTATTATTAAGGATGAGAATTTATTGAATTCGCCTAATTTTTTCATTTTCTTCATTGTATTTATTATACACTAACTAAATAATAAAACATACATAGCATACAATGTATTCTATAATTTAATTAAATTATAATATATACCTAATTTTGTATATGATTTTCTGATAACTCCATATTAATTATTTTTTGATAAAATTGCATTTATACTATTAAACGCAGAAAATACAATTTAATAATTTATTAATTACAGATCTCAGATTTAAATTGTTGGTTAACTTTTATTTTTTGAGGGAGGCATACCTTATTTATCTGATAGTCAATATTATATCATGTGGTTAGAAGATACACATTAGGCAATTAAACTCTTATCAATATATTATATTCAATTAATTAACAAATACAATTTATCGAGTCACAATTAGGAATCCAAATATTGACTAATCGTTAACATAATATAATAGCAGAAAAAACATATAAACAGTAGATGTGTGTGGTTGCGAAGGTTAAATTATTATTTATATTGATAGTGTTTAAATTAAATTTGAAATGTTGGTAATTTAAATTTTTAATTTTAATCAATATTTTATATTCTAATTTAACTATTGAATATATTAATTTACAATCATATGTATGTGTATTAAGACAGTTTTTTAAAAGAAAAACCACTTGTATTTTCAACTTTAAGGATGGCTTGTGATAGTAAATTTAAATAATAATAAATCAAAAAAAATCATACTATTCAGTACTTCAATATTTTTAATAATCAGTATAATTGGTAAAAAACTAAAAAAAAATTCAACACCCATTTTAAAAATAAATAACTAAATCTATTGTTTTAATTCAAAAACAAATAAACATAGATATTTGACTTTTTAATCAATTATTTATATAAGCTTAAAGATTTAACACAGGATTTCTCATAAGTTTTACTTGTAACAATTGAAAAATATTAAAAATACATGAACATCATTTTTATATAGATTTTTTTTTTTTTTTTGAAGTTCAAATTTTTACTAAATTGTCTATTTAAACAAAAATAATAATTTTAGTTAGTTTGCTTTAATTCAGAAAATATTATTCATAAGGACGTAAAACTTTTCTTTGTATATTATTATTGAATAATACAAGAATGGTTTTATAAAATTGAACCTATTGTATCAAATATTAATAATAGAAAAATATAAAATATCTCCATTCAAAATCATATTTTTGTTTACTTACAATAATATATATTGTATTCAAATTTAACACGTCTACAACAGTGACATCGCGTGGTATACTTAACACTTACTATATAGAAGAACAACTTATATGTTTTTTTTTCTTAATATTTATTTGTGTATATTTTAGGTAATATGCATAATATTATAAAATATGAATGCAAATTTTATTTTATTTCGCTCCAATAACTGCTCACCCCTACTTATTATTAGGTATTAGTTATTTTGATATAAGAATAGTGTATTATTGTAGGTTATACTCGTATTCATATTATACAATTGAATATGATAATATTATGGTGGGCGTTCTATTCTAATCCAAATTTTATTAAATTGTACAGTGATAAAAAGCTTAATTAAAATGTATTGATATTGTTATAGATGTATTATTTTATTTTTCTTGTTTTTAATACACATTTTTGTTCCAAGTTTAAAAGAGTGTTAGAACATAATTTTAACAATTGTTTTGACAATTTTGTACTGCTTCGAAGAAAACGTTTTTGAGATTTATGTCACTTATAGTATATTTTAATTGAACACGTAGGTACATCATATTTTTTGACCTCCTCGACTATAAGATACAAATCATTCATGGGATTGGTGCAGAGTAATACATTTTGCTGATGCAAGCACCTTTCAGTTATGCACTGGGTATGGACCCACGTTGACACACAGTCGGCTCTATAAAATATAATACGACAGCATAGCATCTCACACAGTCGAGCATATTATAAGTTATTCAAACCCTCCGTCGTGTGTATGTGTGTGTGTGTTTTAATATTAATTGTGTATTTCATTAAAATATAAAGAGCGTCTATTTTCCCATCTCAACCTCAACTGTACTATAGCTTCTTCCCAGTGGTATACTTTCTTATTTTAAACGTTGGCACAAATAACTACAATTGTACGTGCTCAGCAGACTGAATATATACATAGACTGTACATCTAAATCTATAGAGGCGTAATCATGGCAGAGATTGTAGTTGTTTATGTTAGTTTAGGTAAAAATCGAATCGTATAGTGATAAAATGATTTCAAGGTATTGCAAATGGTGAACATGATTTTCAAATATTGACAAGTTAATGAAAAAAATTAGCTATAGTCATTTAAGTCAAGTCAACATTAAAAACGTGAAATTATGAATCAATATGGAAAAAAATATATTATTGTAACTCAGTTAGAATTAAGTTAATTAATTTTATTTCATTATCTATCGAAATCAGGAACATACATATGTGAGTGATTATACAACTTTCAATTATCTTAAGTTTTAGTTAAAACGTTAATGGAAATGAAAATATTCAATTAGGTATATTGCACACTAGCTGTAGTGGCTTAAAATGTTACACATAAGTGTTAACTAAATTCTTAAATCAAAGAATATTTATTAACCTTTGATTTATTTCGTACCAGATAAAACCATATTTTGTTCATTATAAAATCAAACAATATCATTTTCTGAAAACACGTCAAGTTTCTAATAAAATATATTTAAGATAGTCGTTCCCAATTTTTAGTAGAAAAAACCTATGATAATAATAGGAGATACATGCAGACTAATAAAAATCTTATGTATTTATCACACAATCATGAATACCTATAATGTTTATATTTTCTTTGTTGAATTCCTTAAAAATGTGATTTATAATCGTTCTAAATTGGGCATATCAAAAAAACCGTTCCGTAGGTTACATATACTGTTCTTGACTCCTTTTTTTTCACGGCCTACAGCATCCAAGATTATTACAGAAAGTTAAACAAAAAAAATAAAAAAGTACAGCATTTATTTTATATTGCAAATATGTTAGAGAGATATATTATTTAGTATACCTACATAATATTATGCATCATACTATTTTACTTACTTTCTCAGCAAAATGTATAATTATACATTTTTTTTAACAAGATATTTTGCATGGCTCGCATAATATTGTATTCAATGTTTTTTGCTCCATCGGTTATTTAAGTTTAATATGCCTGTTTTAAATGAATTTTAATATTTTTATTAATATATCAAACAGCGGAAACTATATAAGTGTACACCGTGTATAATTTTGTATTTATATGCATTTTTTACAAACTATTAAAACAAATATAATGCATGTTCGTTACCAATAAAATATACGCCATTTTTTAACTAAAACAATGTCTATTGTTCAAGTATAATATATATAGATATAGATATAGTGTTATACAAGAAATATTATATGAACGAAAATGGTCCAAACTATTATTATAAATACAAAGAACTAGGTGGATGAAAAATTTCAGGAAGCCGATTAGATCAATATTGAAATACTCTATAATACGAGTATATAAAGCTGTTTGGAACTGATTCCAGATAGGCAATGGGCATGACAAATAGAAACGGCGAAAAGATAAGTATACTATTATAAAGGGAACAAAAATAGTGCGTGTATCAAAGATCATGGTATACTTGCTATAAGTGACACTTGGAGTAATCTTGACTGAGCTCAAGACAGGAAACTAGAGATTTAAGTTTTAAAAAATATAATGTACAAGAGTTATAAACAATTGTTTTGCATTCAATCTAAATTTTTTTCAATCATCTCACACAATTCCTGATTAAATCTAGCTAAAGGTCTCTATTCCACGTGTTGTTAAATTCACATGAGTCTGTGAATTCATTACACGTGAATCCGTGAATTTATTTCACGACTATTTTTTTTTTTTATTAATACACGCGTATATTATAACACGAAGAACTTTATTTTCAATACATTTAGTATAGTTTAATGGTTTCTAGTAGAGCTCTTGGATTTAAATGTGAATGAAGATTCACGTGATCGTGTATTTTTTGTTCCGTGATTTACCAATTTATTTCATGTGAATTATATTCACGGATTTTTGTAAACAAAAAAAAACACGCAATCACGTGATGTTTATTCAAGTTTAAATCCAAAAGCTTTACTTAGATCAATGCAATTCAAATTATGGCTTTGATTGTCTTGCACATTAATACAATCATGTTTTTATATACTGCCACCGTATGCCCACGTGGAACTAATTTATATTACTCGTATAAATTTTCACACGCATACATTGTTATGATATATATAGTAGTATAGTTGTATCAATGTTAAAATATAGTGTCTCTTAATTTGTTATACTAGTTTACTCTAAGAAATTTCATTTTAATTAGAAACAACCATATAACCAAAAGATTATATTATGTTAACATAATAAATTTAAAAATGTATAAATTATGTTGTTTACTGATTCCACCACTTATACTTACTTTTGTGTACCGTACTTCATAAAATATTTGAACATTAAATAATTTAATGAACTATTATTATAAAATACTAGAAAACAAATATACAACAATAGTGTATTAGAGTACCTAAATAGCCTATATAAAACGCCGTGTGATCGTACTTTTTTAATGATAACGATTATTGGTTATTAGAAAAATAAACTCATTGGATTTTAGTAATTTTACAGAACTTAAAAAGGAAAGAGTCGTATTCAAGAACATTGATTTGGATTAAATTACAGATTTAAAGGTATTTTATATAATAATATATTATATTATGTATAAGAAACTAAAATAATACACAAGTTAAAAAAATATAATATGATAGAAAGTGAGGGTGTATGATTTTCATCTTATGTGTTACAAAAATACAAAACATAACAGGTAAAAGTAGTATTAATTTTCGCAATAAACTGCCAATTAATAAGACCCATGTTTCTCATATTCAATTTATTTTTTTTATTTTAGACTCAATGTATATCTAGTAAAAAACGTATTGGTTTTATAATAAAGATGTGTATCTTTTTTTTGTCATTACGTTTAAGAACAAAAATGTACTTTAATCTTTAAGTTTTAAGGTAGTTACTAGTATTACATTACATCTAATTAATTAAATAGAATTCCTAGAAGGTAATTTTAAAAATGATTAGGAAAAAAATACGAATATTTTTGGTCAAATCGACATTTTTTTATATGCATAAAATTATTGTTTTTAATTCAAAAATCTAAACAATTTAATACTAGGTACTTAACTCATAAATTATTCGTATATTGTGTTTTTAAAATATGAAAATTAATAAATACAAATATACAATTTTATTTTTCACGCAATTAACTTGGAAATTAACAACACCAATATAATATGATAATATGATATACTGTATGTATTTTTATATTAGTTAATAATTATTAGATAATATATTCGATAAGTTATTTCAAATTACAATATTATTGTAGACTTATTATACATTTTATATAATATATATTATATGTCTTTAAAAATAAAGTCTAACCACTCAGAAATGTTGTTTTTACAATCATTATTTTTGTCATTTATTTCAGATTTAACACATCAATTAACTTTTACAGTAGGCTAAAAAACTAATCTATTTCACATCAAAGAAAGTTCCTCGGCTTTTGGTGGAAAAAATTAAAAAAAAAAAAGAAAGTAATTCTAAATTAATTTTAAAACTATTATGTCTACCAGGAATAAAATAAATGTAAAATATTACATAAACAACCTGTTTGTTCCGATTATCTGAAAGTTGATAGATAAATACACGTGTTATATTATAAATACGTGATTATTATGACATAGCAGAGATGTATTCAAAATATCATAACATGACTTTTGACATCAAGCATAATTATATATATGATAATATGTTCAAGCAATCAGCAAACGATATTCACGCTCTTTTTTTGTTAAAACAATAGTAAGTAGGTACTTTAAATAAGTTGAACGACACGATTTTTTTGCAATTAAATCATTCGAAACCGGAAATTATAGTTTTTCACAATTGTGAAAATGATGGAACTCAATAGAAAATACCTATTATATAGGTAATAATAATACAATAAAATAAGTAATTTCATTTAATCACCACGTAAGTGTATGAAAAGAGTATTCATGTTACAAAAACGTTGTAAGAAAAATGTATCATACTGAGTGATTCTTTTAGCAGATTATAAAAATATTTTTTTTTTTTTAGTTTAGCCATAGCATAACGATGTTTTTGGAAATATTTTTTCTTTTGTTATTTTTATCATTTATTTTTGTAATTTTAGATTCTGAATAAATGATTTGATTTTATAATGGTGTGAATTGGATCTACATAGGTAGTTAGTATATTGCAATGACAAATATAGAAAATTCTTAAAAGTAAATTTTATAAAAAAATAAATAAGAAAAACAGGGATTTTTACGCAAACCAAATTTTCAACAAAATTGAATTTGTTTTTAACATAAGTAACTCAAAAACGATCGTAGATACTTGAAATTATCACCAAATGTTTATATTATCGTTTTTAAGTTACAAAAAAATTTTCAAATAATTTGACTACCTATTATTAAGTTATTTATTAACATGAAAAATTTTCAATTTTTTTATAGTTTTTTTTCCAGATATGTTGATTAAAAATTGTATGATAAATCATTACTTTTGAAATTTAATAATAATTATTATTAAATATTTATAATAATTAAATATTAAAAATATAATAAATGCGATATTTTCGAAAAAAAATGTTATCTACGTACTGTATTACTGAAAGTAAAATAAACGATTTTGATTACTATATAAAAAACCTATATCATGAAATAATATTAAACTTAGTTAGGCTGGCAGACAATATCCACTTAGAGTCATTTTTCGTATGCAATGATATATGATATATCATTGAATTAAAATTTAACATACCTACTTAAAATAATGATCCACTTCACACCTTATGTACAATAGAGCTATACTCACTTATTATAATATTTCATATTATACTTTTTTTTTAAATTTGATTTAATTTTTTTTTAATGAAAGCAAACATTTAGATTTTATATTTTAAATCATAATATTTTTCTAAGAAATTCTATACGCAAATATCTAGTTTTAAAATAATTAATTAATTATACAAAAAGTTTAAAGTTACAATGAGCGGAGTAGTTCATCGCAATTTTGTATTTTTATAATTAATATAAAAATAATTTAAAACACATTTTATTTCATATTATCAAACAATATTTTAAGTTCTTTTAAATGCAATATTTTTATATTCTTAATAATAAAATTAGTTTGAAAAATATTGTGTTACATTTGCATTCTTTTATCCTATTTTTTTTTTTATTGAAAACTCGGTTAGTCTTACGGCCACCTATAAATGAAATATTTTTTTTATTTTAGTAGGTGGTGACTAGTTGAATGTCTATTGCTGATTATTTTATTGTAGATTCCACATATACAAAACTTCGGTCGGTAGCTGAATTAAAATTAAATTATTTACATTTTTATTGTTGTGCGACTGAGAACTTCCAAACGCCAGTAAATTGTTTATATCGATGGTTCATAATATTTTTATGCGTCTTTCACATTACTAATAAAATAATCTAATATGTTATATTTATGTGTTATTCAAGAGTAAAATAAATAAATATTTCAAATATAATTATAAAACACATGCTATTGGTATATTCTATACTTTTCTGTCACTATTATGTTTTTTTTAATTCACGGTCAACAATCTGATTTGATAAAATTATAAATCTACTTTATAGTTTCTCGTTACTGAAATGTAGAACGACTTGAAAAGTTGAACATAAAGCCTTCAGAAATTATATAAATATAACCAAAAAATATAGTTTTTCGTTTATGCTGATCACTATAAAAATAACTAAAATATAAACATATTTAAGTGGGTTGGTGTAGGGTTGCCATACTTAATTTTATTTAAAACATGATAAAAATTTTTTTTATATATTTTTAAAATATTAAAAACAGTCAGTTTTAATATACTATTTTTCTATAACCTTGTTTTTACGCATAAACATATAATAATCAGCACTCTACATCTCTACAATAAAGATTATAAAGTAAAAACTAACTCAGTTGTACATATCGGAATGAGTAAATTATTTAGTAATAATCGAAAAAATCATCAATAAGCATTACGTGATAACAAAACTTGCCGACATAAAAAAAATTAGAACAAGAAAACAATGAACGCATTTATCAATAATAGTCGTTACTAAGAAACTGAAAAATAATTTAAGAATGGATTTTAATTAAGTAATCGAGTTATTATTTTATTATTTATCAAAATATATTATTTTTTAAATATTTAATAAAAGACAACATTTTAACATACTAATTAATAATTATTGAAGTTTAAATCCTAGGATAATTGGCCGTTTCGAAAAATTTTATTAAAACACCAGGTCGTTTTACTCGTATGTTCAAAACTATTACTGGTATATTATTAGCCGAACCCGGGCTAATGCGATAATCCAAGGTTGGTATCCATTATCCAATGATACACAAAAAACAATTTTAAAAGTATAGGTAACACCTCATATTTTATATAAATTGTCTCACTTCTATTATAATAATTAAGAATTTAAGACAGATATTTATTTGGTTTGCGTGTTTTTTTATTGTTTGGTAGTAATATACAATACAATATCATAACTCGGAGTGATGTTAAATTAAGTTGTACAATTTGGATAATTTTAAATTTTAAGTATTTAAATAGTTTTTCAGTGTTGTGTGGATCGAGGACTAAATACCTAATAATTCTGGGAGATATTGAATATTTTGTGATTGTCTCTTATGCATCTGTAGTTTCGTATAAGTAGCAAGTTATGTGTTTGACGATGTGTATTTCTCTGTATGTAGAGTATTAGTTTAATTCCATTCTGGCCACGATGACTATAGATGACTATAATATTATGCTTTTTTTCAAAACTCGACAAAAATGTTTAAATGCAAAATAAATAATAATTTTTCAAGAGTTACGTATATTTGTAATTGTATGGATGGTAGAAACAATTTGAAGACAATTTAAAAATGCATGAACTTGTTTTGTTCACAAAAAAATATATATTTTAAAGCTCCAAGTCATATTTATTTATTTAAAAATAAGTCAACGGCTTAAAGATAAATAAAAAAATTGAACATATAAACTTTGTACCTATACAATATATAAATTTAAAAATAATATTCATACTACAACAACTATTTCAAAACTATTAAAATTTACAACTCATTCTCTGCGTGTTTTAGAACTTTATTGCTTATGTATAAACATTAATAAATATTTCAACACTAAAAAGAATATAATATAATAAATTATATCTGTCCGTACATTTATAAATATATTTTTAGACCAATATTTTGACACATACCTAATTAATTTTTCCTGAATAAATTAAGTAGTTCAAATGTATTGGTTCTGATATAAATATAATAGTAGAGCAAAGGATATATGACTTCTCTCTAAGTTTTCTAAAAATAAATGATTTCCTCTTCACCCTAATTGGGAAAAAAACGAAATCCTTAATTTGGTATCGAATTAGTAGCGAGATTGAGTGGTAAGCTCTTAATGAGATTGTAGGACAAAAATGGCGTGAGACTAAAGCTCCCGCAAAATCATAAGTCACATAGCTACGTCAATGATTGACATATTAGGTACTGCAAAATAGAAGTTTATCAAGTATTAGAGGATTTCATGAGAAAAAATAGGTGCGTTAGTAGTAGTACGACTGGTACGTATTTAAACTTGTCTAAAACTAGACAGTCATGGCGAGTTTTCATTAATTTCATAAAAAATATTAAATGCGATGATTTAAATTAACTCTTAAAACACGTTTGAATTTATAATATCGTCTAAATTATCTGAAAGCATCATTGAACGATGATAGATTTATGTATTATAAAATAAATTGAATTACAGTCAAATTTAACTTACAAAATGTATCAAGAAAAAAATGCTGCTGTATTTATTTATTTATTATGATTTAAACGGGCGAGCCCAATTACAATTGTATGTGGAACATAAAATAAAATATATATAATGGTTGTTGTGGAGGTACAATGTTAAGTAATTAAATTACTAAGATATAAATTAAACGAGACAACAGAATTACAAATAAAAATATCGATATTAAAATTATTTACATGTTACATGGATCTAATTAACGGGGCATTGTTACTGTATGAGGTGCGCTGGAATGGCACATAAAAAGTATCAATCTACCTAACCATATGACTAGGAACTAAAAATGATAAATTAGATAATAAATTTAGACAGTCAATATTACCATTTATACGTATAATGTATTTAATGTTATTCATTTCGTGTTTTATCGGAATTTGTCCCAATCCTTTTTTGAAGCATTTGATATCCTAATATTATACCAAACACTATTATTTTTAAACACAATAAAATAGTATATAAATATAATCTATAAAAATCTAAACACAAGTATCAAACTATATGTATTATAATTAGGTACCTAGATTATTTGACAATGTTAAAATAATATAATAAGCTGCATAGGTGATTCATTTAACAATATACAACGAAATTTATCAAGTAGTATTAATAATTTCAAAAACATATTTTAATGTAATTTTAAATTGTTGCCTTTTACAAATACAAAATTTTTGAAAAAAAAGTTTATTATTTTTTTCTATTTTCTACTATCATAATTTTGTGTGACAATATAGATACATTTTAAATTCCATATACAAATTATAATATTTTTTTTTGAGAATTTCTATAAATAAAAATCGAATATCGAGGAAGTAGCTAATTTTTTATAAATATTTAAAGTTTTTATGAATATGACAAGAGAACATGGTATGGTACGTCATTATGATAATTTTGAATTATTTTATCGAATACATTTTGAGATTAACGTTTTCAACCCTTCTCACGTTCACGAATGAAAATTTATAATTTTTTAGTCCTTTATTTTTTTTTTTTTAATAGGTTAGGTTAGGTCTCAGTTTATACGATTATTCACATTTAAATTTAAAAAAATATAAAGACATTTTTACTATTGAAAATTAGTTTAGCGTAAAAATGTCTGTTTTTCATTGTATTTTTTTTTTTTTTTTTTGTTTTGTTTTTCTAGATTATTAAGAAAAATATTAAAACATTTTTTTCAACCCTTTCCTCCTCAAATATCAACTATACTCAATTTTCTACCAAAAACAACTCCCCAATAGTTAAAAATTGAATCATTTTACTTCCTCAAAAAGTGATAACTAATTCAAAAAACACACTCACATCATTGTAAAATCAATACATTCATTCGCTTGAAATCTAATAACCACCAAACGTGTGTATACTGTATATAATATTATATACATATACATAATACGCAGAAATTACATGTTTCCATAATTCCATATTCATATAATGTGTTTATGCACCGAATGCCACTGACACAGTTTTACTTGTGAATTTTTAAATCAGCTTAACAAACAGAGCTCCACAAATTTATTAATTCATTCTTCCACTACTCAACGTTCGCGTTTTATATTATCGGCAAATTATTTACCCCTTTTAGATTTCGTAGTTTTGACATCTATAAATTTATATTACTTATAATACGTATCTTATACACTATTAAATTGTGAATTTTGAATCCCTTTACATAAGATATAGATTACAAAAGCGAAAGATTTTACAGAGAAAAAACTATACAATAATACTGTTAAAAAGGATTTTTGTTTAGACATGAAACATAATATGTCATGTACAAACTCACTTGACATATTGGAAAATTATTTTAAACTATATCAAAGAAATAATAAATTATCTTCATCATAATACATAACTATTCTAATATGTTATACTAAATAAAAATAAATTAATAATATCAATTTTGTTCATAATTCATAATATTTATTGGTTATTGATCAAATAATACATATTTCAAGGACAAAATATTTTCATCTGTAACATCGAATAGCCTGCAGACCCTACCGCGAGTTTATGTAAATTTAAATTACGTTTTCATTTCTTTTTTATATTTGTATTGGAAACTACGAAATATACATAAAAATAATGATATCAACAAAACAGGACTTCCAATAATTGCTTATTCATCGTAAAATAGTTATTTTTCTCAAATAAACAATTTCTAATAATAAAAATAAATGTTCAGATTAAATCGGATGCTACATAAATGGATAATTCCCAAAATCTTGTGTTGTAATTGAGGGGAAGTTGATTTAAACGAAGGGCTGTTTGGTATAGTGTTGTTGGGTGAGGTTAAATAATTACGGATAGAAGATGGGGCTCAAAAAATGTAAACATTTGATCTTTTATATAATTTTGTTTTTATTATTGATGCCAACTTATATTATATTATATGTCATATCTTATAATGTTATAATTTTTATGTGTTTTTTTTTTCAATAAAATAATTTATATTTTATCATAATATTAAACATTTAATTAATATTTCCGTATGTAACAATAACTACATAGTTATAATATTTTATAAAAGGTACCTAAATTATTGATATAAATAAATATAAATATTATCTTTTCCACTGTAATATAAATCAAAAACTTACATGTTATCAATTTCTAAGCTTAAAAAAAATAAATCCATTTCAGGAGAGGGGGTAATTCTCAAAACCCTCCTCCATGGCACGCTTCTGTTATAATAAATGTTGAACATATCAACAAAATCTTAAAAATTGGCACAGAGTTTTGATACCATAAAAATAATTAAGTTAAGTACTTTTTTCTAATGGTATTCGTTAATTACACAATATAATAGACTTCATTTTTCGTATAATTTGTTTTCTATATTTATAAAATGTAATTTTATATTTATCATATCATTTAAACACGAGATAAATTTATTTAATTGGTTTCAATTTTTAAATATATATATATATACCACTGTATCGATGTAAATGATTTTAATTTAATTTTTTTATTTTAGTTCTCAAACAATTACACAAAACATATTGGCTTGTCAACAGAAAAGCATATATTAAATTATTAGCGGCTTGATAGATACCTACGTTATATAGTATTCTAAATTTTAAATTAAAATAATCTACTCAAAAACTTTTTTACTGACATAAATATTGTATTTTTTTTTATTAGGTTTAAAGTTATAAAGCATTATTTTAGAGATTAAAAACAATATTAAAGTTTTATAATATATGACTAAAAGAGTTTATGTATTGGACATGGATGACGTTTTAGAAACTGTTTCACACTACTAAACTACAACAATCTTAAATTAAATTTCAAACTAAACCAAAGTTTACAACAAAAGCATTTCAACCTTAACAAAATATACATTAGTTAGTTTGTTGTAATAAAATTAAAATTCTTCCAATGAGGTGAATGTTTACTGAATCATTTAAATCAAATATTTTATTTTACATATATACATAGAATTGATAATATTAAAATTTTCTACTTTAATTATGTGGCTATTTGTATGAACATGATAATAATATTTTGATTACCAAATAGTCAAACAACAAGGCAATTAGGTTAAAAATATATTTTCTGTTCAATAATATACTTAGATAAATTGATAATATCCATCATAATAATATTCATGATGATTTAAGACAGATAAGTGTAACTATTCCACTATAATAATTGTATACCACATTTCATTACAAGAATTATTTTGATTTAAATTAATATAAGATTCTTAAAAACCCATTATTGAACATATCTATAAAACATTGAAATTATTATATAAAGTGTATTGCTAAGTATGATAATTTCTTTTGATTGTGCATTTATTATCATATGTAATTTAAGAAGTGTACTACGGTGATACAAGTTTATTTTATTCCCAAATAAGAAGTACCTCTTTTTACATTAAATTGTTAAGCAGCAGATATTTTTGTAAACTTTGATGTATCTAAATAAAAATAAGTATCTAATTTATGAATTAAATATTTTTAATTTTAAATTTTATTCTACAATTATGACTAATTTAAAATTATTTAAATTGATATTAGTTTATTAAATGTATAATTTGTAAGAATATTGTATTAGTATTATACGGATCAAACTATAATACTATATAGCTAGTTATTATATTTAATATTGTATTATAGAATAGTACTTAAATAGTACCTATATTAAATAAATGTAATATAAGTATATAATATTATACTCAAAATTAAAATGTCAACAAATATATTATTTAATGATGATTACCTAAGTTTTTACTTAGACTATATAAATACTTCAAAAATATGTAAATATATACCAGTTATTTGTTTGACCATTATACTACAGATATCATCACATATTCTCATCGATTTATAAAATAAAAAATTATGGTTCTCGTTTAATAAAAAAAAATGTTTGTATCACTCCTTAAATCATAATATTAAAAAAATATAGGTAGTCTTTAATATTATACTTAAAAATTCCAAAAATAAGAATTTGAAAAAATAATTACTGAAAAATAAAAAGCATTCTTGGTGAATAACCTTATATTATGATAAGATATAAATCTTTTGGCTTACATAAAAAATAATTAAACCTTCTATAGAATACAATAATTTGTAAAAGAACCTTCTTTTAGTTTTTTTCTTTACTAGAGTTATATTTTATGTCTTAATTAAAAAATAAATTCAAGCTAATAAATTAATTGATCATTAACAGCCACTAGTAATATAATATTTTATATTCTTGTACATTAAAGAATACATGATTTAATTTCAATAACAAGTATTTGTCTTTGAACTTCATTTATAATTTCTAAATCTAGTAGGATAAAATAAATAATAATATTCGGTGTGGTATTTATGTAGAAAAATGAGAATTTACGTGTTTTAAGGAATACAGAACCTTCCCAATGCAGGAATTTCGAATATCTTTATAAAATTACCTGAATTGATATTAAATTTAAATAATAATTAGATTAGGTACCAATTTTTAGAAATAGATATAGAACAGTTATTATTAAAATTAGTATAATATAAATGATCATGATAATAAGACAATAATAATGCTACAATATTAGATAATAAGGTTTTTTTTTTGTTAGTTATTTATTTGAAGAATGATTGTTTGAAAATTTAAACGTTTAAAAGATTCTGGTAACTACACTGATAACAATTTATTATTCGAATTTAATTTTAATGAAAGAACAAAGTCGATTACCGTCAATTCAATTAAGTTATTAATTGGAAGTGTTAGTATTACCTATATTATACTTATATTATAATGACTATTATAATATAATAATAATAATAATAATAATAATAATCGAGTTAATTTAAAACTATAAACTATAAATAGTAATAATAATATAATAATACTATTATAGTCTACAATTTTAAATTAACTCGATTTGTCAATAATACTCATTAGTCATTACAATATACTATACCTACTGATGTTGGTAAAAGTTGATCAAAACATAATGAATATCAATAACAGACTTTTGAGAATAATTGTTCATATTCTTAAATCGATAAAATATTAATCCTGTTATGTGTTCATTGCATGGATACCCATCTCATAAATATATAAATAAAAAATAACATACATGATAATATTTATATATTGTATGCCTGTATATATAGGTACGACGCAAAAACGATCATCTACTTGATTGAAATACAAAAGCAGTAAATGACCTATCGTATATAGATTTATTTTAAATCCCTTTAGGCAACTCATCAATTTGTTAGCTATATATAAAGCTCCAATTTGCAATTGTACCGGATATAATATACGAACGAAATATATGCGATATTATACGCAAAATTTGACTTGTCTCGTTTCACTGCATATTCATTTACTACAAAATTAGAAAATTAGAATAGTAATTATTTGTTCAGTCTGGTTTATAGCCGCCTGTTTAACTTTTAATCCGACGATTGTTTACTTTTTAAGCACTATTTATTTTAATTCAAAATAACTATCGTTGTATTATTATTATTACGTATAATATACATGTACATTGTATACGCCATATAATTTATTTATAGTAATTTTATTCCATACCATTAAACGTCATTCATTATTCTTAAAACTTATATAAGACAATCATGTTTTCATGAAACCTTTTATGAATAAAATATACCCACTACTGAACTTTATTTATACGTTGAATACAATTATTTTACTTGTTTAATTGATAATAATATGAATTATAATTATATCCTTAATCTAATATTGAGATTTGTTATTCAAACTTGAAAATACTTACTCACTGCATACAAAAATAAAAAAAAAATATATAAACTAAGATTTTAAAACTATATGCTAAATAATTTACTAAAAAAAAAAAAAAAAAACTAATAGTAATAGTCAATTATAACCTGCCGTAGCTTACCGCACCTTCCTACTATAAATACCTAAGATAAAATATAAATTAATTACTATTCCACTATAATTTGATAATTTAAAAACGGAAATCACTTTAAAGTATGTCTATAAATAATAAATAATTAAAATACATGCTCAGGTATGATGATACGTGCGTATTTTTACCTTTTTCGAAGTATCAAAAATCTATTTCAAGTGAATATATCTTTTATAGAAAAATGTACACGGCCAATCCATTGTGACTCCATGATTTTTTTTTTTATGTTTTTAAATTCCGAACTGCTCTTTGTCCACGTTTACGGACGTTGTCAAACAGATCACGTGCTTAGGGTAAAATTGCACGAGCTACACACACGATAATTCCCACAACTGAATTCTCATTGGCATAATATCCACGATTGTTTTCTCCGCTCATTACAATCAAGACAAACCCAAAGTGAACGAGATATCTGTGTACTTTATTCTTCTTTTTTTTTTTTAATATTCCGACGTAGCTTTACGATCAGTATACAATACATACTCTTTTCACATGAGACTGGACAGTAAATAGCTTTGTAACAAAGGGGTTTTTTCAAAATAACTTTATGATATATATATATATATATATATATATACACCTGCTGTAGGTATCTACTGCAGATTGAGTGAAAACTTATTATGTATTAATAAATAAAACAAAACTATTCTCAAAACACTATTTAAAACAATTTATGTATGTAGACCACGGCCGACGAGTAATAATCAATAAATACTGAATTGTAATACAAATAAAATATTACAGAAGAAAACGTTTCTCTTTGGAACACTTTTGAAATTAAATATGTGATTAGGTTAAAGGCTATAGGTAATTGACAATTGTATTCAACTTTAAAATAATACATTTCTTAATAATTAAGTTTACATAATCAATAATATAGATAAACTAGAGTACTTAAACTCTATACATAATATATCACTATAATATGACGAAGCATCCATTTATATCCATACTAAATATTTCTATTAGATAGGCATAAGTGCATATACATTTTCAAAAACGGATTTGGCGATGAAGTAATTAGAAATTTGATCTAACGTCAAAACATGTTTATATAATTGTATATATTAGTAAGTTATAGAACAGTTTAAATGTTCGTCCTACAGTGTATTATATTTCAGTTTCTAATTTCGTTGTTAACATCCCCTTTGAAGTGTACAAATCTATAGATCTATAGTGATGATGATAAGTATTGAAAGTTAATAGAAAACCAAAATTTGTCAATTTCAATGGTTACATTTATATATTAGAACATATCATAAATATCTATATAACTACAGATGATAATCTTGGTTTATATTTTCTGAAGAAGGATAATTTTTTAAAACAGTATTGTAATGCTTGAAAGTTGAAAGAATAGTGAGATAAGTTTTCAGCTGTAACACGATTGCGTCCACCTTACCTTTTTACATAAAAAAATTTGACTTAAAAATTATATCACAAAGGCACCCCTTTTATCTTTTTACTTGTAAAAAATGAAATACAATTGTGCTCCATATAGGTGTTGTCTTTTAATAATTTAAAAATATTAATGCATAACAAAATAAAAATTTATGTTTTCCCAATAGGTATAATGTATACAATAAAGACATACAATTTTCTAAACTGATATTCTATGAGCTATAACACCATTTTATCGATTTCATTCTATAATAGGAACTATACTATGAATAGCTCTGTCAATTTTCTGATGACCGTTGGTAATAAATTTGTATTTGACAATGATTAGCAGTCCCTGAATTCTATATATTATTTAAATTGTAAAATCAAGATCAAAATCTTTTTTAATATTCAATTTGTTCATAAATCAGTTTGTAATTGCAATAATTGAATCCTAATTAGTTTATAATTGTTTATCTTTTTTAATAGAGCTTAGTGTCCATATATTTGAAAAAATAAAATAATAATCAAGTATTTAATATAAATTAAGTATATTGTATATAGGCGTATGTAATTTTATATAAATAAATATTTTTAATAGTGTATTGAATGTACTATATAATATCATAATACAAAACAATTTTCAATAAATCCAACATTTTTTTTTTCTGTCAATTCTAAGCCTGTAAAATCGAGCAGGAAAATTATTAAAAGAACCAATAACGCCTATGAGGCGCAATCGCGTTTTTTACTGGTAAAAAGGTAAAAGGGGCGCAATCGTGTTGCAGCGAAGGTTTTGCCCATAAATATGAATACATTTTCATCGAAATTGTTTAAAATTTTATAGATACTTACATATTATAAATATGATATATAACAATAAAACAAAGTTGAAATAATCAAATATTTAGATCTCAAATAATTCCAGTATTATTAATATTTATTTACTCATTAATAAAAAAAATATTATTAATATTGTCTTTTAAATATTATTTTTATGAATAAAATTATGAAATAACATACCTACATATATCTGAAATACAAATGTAACAAAAGTTATCTCTTGTATTTTAATTTAAATGAATATTGCGTAGGTGTCTTATTAAAATCGACGCTAAACTTAACAGGATATGTAACACAATAAAAATTTAAGCACATACGGATCTTCTTGTATAAACATATTACATTTTCATAATCAACATAAAGTTACAAAAATTGTGTCCCTTTAAATTAAGTATTTTTAATATACCTAGTCATTTTTTAACAGAACCTCAACAACATAATATATATCTATATCAATTCTTTAACCTTGATATTTAATGTATTTTGATATAATTATAGGTATAATTGGCTTTAATCGGTGAATAAATTAATTTTTAATCAATAACCCCTTGAAATTATGTATTGTTATAAATTCTGTATAATATATAGGACACAAATACTAAGACGAAAAAAAAATACAAAATAATACATTTTAATGAAAAGATTTATTGTATAATATTCAAATATGTTACGAATTCTAAATAATATGATAGAGTTCTCTAATAATGTCCCTGACCTATTAACCTACATGTATGAAAATTTAAACTTTGATATATATCACAATTCATAAGAACGAAATCCAAATACAAACGTATATCTTATCTTGTTTTCTAAATCGTTAAAACTTAGAAAAAAAAATTTTGTATGACATTAAAATGATAGCTTATAATGAATTATATCTTTTTACTGTGAATTGGCCAACAAAATATTATCAGAACTACAATAAACGACACAAACTATTAGCAGCTTCGTCGAAATTCTCACAACAATCGGTATTTGTGGAGATTATGCATTTTGTATATACATGATACATAAATATAATAATATGATATGTAATGGATATATCCTATAGAGAATATTACTGTTAACATGTCTGCGCGAAACACTAATATTCCAACAAGTTTAGTCTTTCATAAATTATGATAAAGGATACACAGTGTATCACATTATAAAATATACCTGGCCAATACAACCACCTATATAATAATAAATTGATATTTTACAAATCATAAACAATAGTCAATACGATAAATATTTTGACTTTGCTGTTATTGATAAATTTAATATAAATTTTTAAATAAAAAGGAAATACTATATCCAATTTTGACCGTTGCATTTTTCGTTATAATTTAGTTTCAATACACTTAATGAACCATTTAACTATGCAACTTTTAAGCTTAATTATTATTAGCTTATAAATGTCACAAAAATAAAAAAGTTTAAAACAAAATAATTTTGAAAACACATTATTAATAAATTATAAAACAAAATACTAAGAGTATATATAATGTATACATTATACTATTATACGTATTATCCATTTTTATTAGCTACTTAATGTTCAAATTAAATAAGTATATTAATTCTGTAGTTAATAAAATACTTTCAATAGTATAATAATATATAATTTAAATCTCATGATTAGTTTTAAGTGAAGTCTAACATAGGTAGAAATGTATAAGTAGGTAGGTACAGGAAAACATCCTATTTAAAATGAGTAATTATTTTATTTTATCACACCCTACATGTAATGAGTAACGACCATAGACCATAATACGGTATTAATTTATGATTTTAATATGCACATATTTTTCTAATTTATTATTATTAAGGAAAATAAAGAATTACATGCAGTCATAATTTGTTTTGTTAATAAATATTAGTTACTATTTATTAGTCGTCCATTAATTAGATGCCTTTTATAATGTACTTTATACGAGAGTTTATTATAAACACCAATTTACCCTATTATCTTCTTTACATATTTTTATTTCAACAAAATAATATGTTCATTATTTTAATAATTAATTGTTCTTTTTTATATAATAATCTAAATAGGTATCGTAAACATACTTCGTACTTTTTATTTTTAAATGAACATCACCAATAATTTCAACCGTAATTTTACTTTTATTTGCGAAAACAAAATTTTTATTTCGATTGAGTTTTAAATAAATGAGAATAATAAAATTAATTATTTCAAATTAGGTACAGCAAATTATAATTTATTTTTATAGATATAAGTATAGCTAACACGAATTCGTCAACGATGACACTATCTACTCGTTTAAATTTGTTTATAATATTTTATATTTTTAATACAATTACTATATACTCTGGTATAGTAAATTTAATAAAGTAAAATAAAAAATAAAATTAAAACTGATGTAAAATGAAGTTATTTAAACTCATGTACCTAACTACTCATATGCATGCATTATGCAATATGTAAAAAATAATTTTAAAATAATAATAGTTGCAGGTAGATAAATATTACTGTCATTTATCAATAACACACCTAAATAAAATAACAATATTTTTTTGTATTTTTGCTTATATTTACTTTTATCTTTATAACCTAATTTTAGCTTAAGTATAACTTATATTGAAACTTTATTTCGATTGATGCAATTAAAATTAACTTGGGTATAGTAAAAGTTTATACCTTTATGGCGGCCATTTTGAACAAAATATGCATAAAATGTAAACAAGTAGAGTATGTTTGTTATTGGGTTTGCACAAGCTATTTATGAAAGTGTGAAAACTGTCAAGTTCCCCAATTTGCAGTATTTTTTAAATTTGTTCAAAATTCAACTTATTTATAAACATTATTCTTTTAAAATTATCAATAACTAATAATAGTAATTATAAAACCGATATTTTACAATTTTTAAAAAATTAGTTACGTTTAAACATATTTTGTTTTAAATCTAATAAAATATAATATGGTCATTATTGGTCATATTCATACATATTACATTCAAATTAACTGCACTCAAGTACCTATTGTATTTTTTTAAATTAAAATTTCTAAATAATTCACTTAATGTATAATTAAGAACATGTGTATTTTTAATATTATTCATGTAATTTTAAATAAGAAATAAGTCTTATACATTCGTCAGAAAATCTTTTTTGTGTGAAAGTTAAAATTTAAATTTCATCGAAATTAATTGATGTAGGTAATTAGGCAACGAGCATACTATAAAATATTATCATAATAGTAGAATAAAGTATTTTTGACGTTGGACCAAATTATTGTTGAATTGTAATTAAGTTAATTAGATTTTATTTTTTAATTTAAATTTCTAAGCAAAAAAAAAATGGAAAAATTACCAATTAGCTATATAGTCGATGTCAAGCGCACCACAAAATTTAATAGATCTCTGTAATCATATAATGGATGTGTTAAATTTGAATTCAATGATAAAGTGTTGTACACAATAAAAAAAACGATACTGGCGAAGTGACTCAATAGTACTTTATAATGTATATCTACAAAATATTTTATGGTTTTGAAGAATTTTGTCAACATTTTAAATTCAAACGCTTATAACCAAATTGTAGCTATATATATTAAATTTAAAGCTTAAATATTTTAAAATGGCTTCATGTCTTGAAAAAAACATTTATTATAAACACATTTCGATGATTTATTCATTATTGGCTGTCTATGATTATTTCGTATTCGTATTTAAATAACTACAACAAAAGTAAAAAATTTCTTTTTTTTTCTCTAGTTAAAAGTACTTACTAAAAAATGTCTACTTTTGATTCCCCATTGTATAAACTAGATATAATTTGCTACCAGAAATCTCCCTCAAAATTGATGATCAGAGTATTTTGTACTATAAAAAGTGTCTAACAGCGCTGGATTAAAAGCCAATGGCGCCACGAGCCAACTATTTTGGCCGCTACTAATAACCCCTCCCCGCTTTTAAAAAAGTTCTAAATAAATAAAAAATTAATAATGATTTAATGTCATGAACTCCATTAATAATAATAAATGATTTATAAAAATTCCATTGTAGTAATTAACTGTTAAGAAAAATAATTTATTTATTAACCATTATTATTTATTTTTTTATAGGTACGTACGAGATACCTAAAGTTTATATTTTACAACTGGAATTAATGCTTCTTTTGCGCCTAGGTTAATGTGTTAAAGTGACATGATTAGCGACTATTTGACTTTAGCCACACCACTGTTTTTAATAACATCAACTATAATTTTATAATTAAATCATTTATTATTATTATTATTATTATTAAATACTAAGTAGATACGCCGCAATTATTTGATCATCAAAAAATATAATTGCTTATTTTTATTTAGTTAAGCCAACAATAAGCATCTTCTTGACTTTCCGAGTCAAACCTTTTAATACTTATATCTACCTAGATACATCGCAGAGGCACAATATTATATTAACAATAATTATCGTAACCTACTTATATATAGTGTTCGAATCATTTAAGTTTCCTGTAACAATCATGTCACGTTAGATAGGTAATTCTTGGAAGTAGGATGTGCATACGCGGTCGTGCGGTGTATACTGATAAATGATATAATTTATTTCATTATAATATTCTCCTTATAGTTTTTTTTTTTTTTTTTTACCAAGCTTAGCAAAATTATAGATCTAAAATTATTTTACGTCGAAGACCTTCCTCTATCCATTATTGTATGGAACTCAACACGTGCAAGACACTGTATAAAGTCATGGGTGGTAACATTATTATAATGTACAATTCGTATTACCTACAGCCTATTATGAGTTATTATATTTCAGCTATGATGTGAATAGATAACTGCGGGTATCCAACTATATAATACTACAAGTATATTGTTGTTACTTATTAGTATTAACACACAGTTATAAGTAGTTATAGTGTATAGATATAAATACCATACACAAACGTGTTAGACGAGAAGTGCCTATATAATAGTGAGTTCTAAGTGCGTAAATACCTAGGTACTTTACCAACCACCATATATAAATGTCGACAAGCCATAATAAATAATAATTTATGTTATTTGCTGTAGCTGAAGTATTATATACGATTTTGTATAAAGCCCAATGCACCTACACATAACACTAGCTACTTGAGTGTAGGTAGGTAACGTCCGCAATTAATGTAACATACTATAATAATATTGCATGCCGCTACACGTACGCCATGTATACCTACGTATTAACTATTACTATTTACTATTAACTATTCACCAATTAGTTTTAATATAGAGTCAACCTATTATGTCAAACGAGATAACTTGGGACTGTTTTAAAATTTAATTAAAATTACGGTAAAGCAATTATAGTTAAATCATTTTACCCTGTTCCAAAAAAACCTGGTTTTAATTAATGTTAAGAATACATCAAATTTAAATATAAAAGTACCATATTTAGTCGTTCATACCATTCTATTTTTGTGACTTACCGAAGTTACAGTATGGCCTATAATATTACATAGTGTCTATAATTATGGTAAGACTATGGTAACTAACTATGTATAACTTAGGTAAATAATATAACCATTTAATAAAATAAAATGTTCGACTATTGGGAGCTATCGTGAATCAAAATTTACAGTTTTTAATGTAAATTGTAAATACATTACACTACGTATAAAACGTACTCGGGTACTTGATGATATCTTAAAACCTTACGAAAAACTGTACTATTATTATAGTAATAGTCACTGGTTTTATTTCATTTAAACGTGTTTTTGAATAAATATTTGAATTTACAATTAAACGTGATAGCACGCAAACTGCTAAAAATCAAATCTATTTTTGCCACAAGCCTATCAGTTGGATGATAAAATTTTTGAATTTAAAATTTCTCATGAAAAATTCAAACATAAAGGATAAAGTACCTATATAAATATATAAAAAAAAAGAATTTTTTTTCAGATTTAAAATGTGTAGACATTAATGTAATTAAAATTACAATTTATAATTTACATTAAATTATTTTAAATATTTCCTCCCTAGAAACTTTTCAAAAGAGGATATTTTTCTTCACGTAGCACCAAGTTATTTACGGGCCGAGCAGGTAAATACAACATATAGCAAGTGCATGTGCGTTATGTAATATTCATAGTTTTTAGAGTGAATATTTCAACATTGGAAAAACTTTTCCAAGTTCGCTACATATATTTACTACTAATACTACTGTAATATTTGTATCGCTTGTCAAACAATTGAAATATTCATAAGAAAAAACTGGTAGGTAGACCATACTCATTATAAATACTTACATGATTACCTGGTTGGCTACCTGCATATAAATTATAGTATTATATAACATATAATAATATATCATAGTATATAAAATTGACTTATATTTAAATATATGTTATTAACATAAACTATAGACTATAGAGTAACCTTGAATACAATTTTTTCTATTATCGCTTAATCTGCAGATGACGTGGTACAACAATATCGAATAATATGAATTCTAATAGAAGCAGATAAAAAAACCTGATTCCATATTACTTTCGTAACTATTATTCAGTCGATTGGACAGAAACCTACCACGATATGGAAATCAAGTAACAAAATGTTATCGCAGTAAACTAATTATAAAATTATATAATATATCATATTTCATTCGAAAATACGAATAATTTGTCACACTCGTAAAAACTATGTCGCATTCGATAAGTAGAAAAATTGTATCGCGTGCGATAAAATATAATAATATCATAAATTCGAGAATCGGCCCCTAAAAACACTTCCGTGGCGCCGTCACGTAGTAAACATAATATTATATAAGGTCAGTATAATATATACCAGTCATTTGTTTCACTAACCCTGGTATTAGATAACATATTATTAGCACAAAATACCAATCATTGATCATTAGAATGTTTTTATATTTAATTATGTTATTATTGTTTTTACTATCAATTTTTAAACCATAAATTTAACGTGTACTAATGTACAATTCCATATAGTTTGAAAAGCGTATATTGACTATATTGTATAATGAAGCTGTTAACTCGTAAAATCGTAGTTTGTCGACAAATAAATACTTACCTAGCCTTTGAAGTTTGAAATACGAAATTATTAAGGTCCAATTTGATAATTTCCTATTTTAAACTTCAAAAGTTTTCGGTATTCGGTATATCTGAATATCTCGCATGACTTATGATATTGTCGATTGAATAAATTAACTGCAAGTGCTTTATAAAGAGTAATCATACTATGTAAATAATTAACAATTAACTTATAATTCTATACATCCAATTCAACGGTTTGTCAATTTCTGAACGTTATCAAGTCCGGCGATTCAAATTATTTCCCGGAAAATCGTGTCGCGTACATTATTTTCGTATAATTATTTCAAGTGTAGGCATCTATCATCTATGTATATCTAAGTAGGTTTAGTTAGCCTATAATATAATATCTAATGTTCTAAATTATAATTTTAATATTAATTTATACCTACTTGCGTTAAATATTATTTGAGTTACAACAGGAAGGTCAACGTCAATTTGTTTTTCATTATATTGAAAATAATATAGGTATAGTGAATAGTGACTAATGAGCATCTTTTTTATTTGTCATTAACAAATAATTTAGTCCTTTTAATTAAGTGGTTTTTCTATTTTTTTCTCAATTCTAGTCTACTTATAACATAAGACGTATCATAATAATAAATACTAAAACTAAACTCACTATTAAATAATAAAATCATTGATCCACCTACAATGTTAAGAAATTGTATAATATTATTAATTCATCTAAAATATTAAATTCATAAAAAACAAATGTCTTATATATTTTTTTCAATTTTATAATTTCCCCTTTCCTACCCTGACAATGTAGTGTGACTGCGGCCATATTCATAATATGGGATATAGGTGGCAATTGGGGTAGAGCTTGAGGAGGCTAGGCACGATCAAAATGCATATACAGAAAAATTAACTCCCTTCAAACTATAATACTAAGTGGTCACTGGTTATTACAATAATTAATAAATAATTTAACAATATGTATAGAAACTTTTAATTAAAATATTTTTGAAGCATAAATAAAAATAAGTACCAATATCTCACTAAAAAAAATCGAGTATTAAAAAAGTTTACATCTGGATGTCTAGGTACCAATCTATCTTATCTTTTTATAGTATTTATAGTTCACAAATGCATATATATTGTATACTCATATATGTGTATGATTTAGGATGTCGAAAATAAATCACTCTAATAAACCTATAGGTATATACATTATTTATACAGTTACGTGTTCAAAAATGTTATTTTATTTTGAATTAACTAGCAATGTTGTAAAATTTTGCATATTTTTTTTTGCCAAGTCAAAAATATAAAAAAGTGAGATAAAAATCCGTTTTGGTTAGGTTCGATTAGATATTATGAGAATATACTATTTTTATTTTACATCTTTCGGATATTTTGAAGATAATTGCATATTTTAATATTTCGAAATTTTTTCATCATAGATTGAATTTATTTGTAAAATATTTGTATTATTCGTTTTTAATTTTATTTTTTGTCAACGAAAATGTTCAATTTGTTTTAAGCGTTTATTGATTGCATTTTACATGTCTATAGTCTATGACCTATGTATTTTTTTTTTTTTTGTAAAATAAATGTACCCGTATAGTACAATATTCTTTAGAATTTATTTTGACGTTGTAGTAGCATATTTTTAGGGCAAATTTCGTAGTTTTTTAGGGTTTTTTTTAAATCCTAATCCTTACAACAATATACTACGTACAAAAAAGTATAAAATAGTAAAATACCATGTTCTAAAAGCAGTCATTATGAATAATAATTTATAGTATTTTTCAATCTCGAATTCTTGTACACGGAATCGGACAATGAAACCGATACACGCGGGTATTATACTGTTTGGCCGCTTCTTTACGTAATACGTTGTAACATATTATTATTATTATTATTATTATTCTTATCGTCGTCATTATCATTTTCTTTATTTATCAACCGATTGCGACTCGTGACTACTCGGTCTTCTACTATCAGTCTAATATTGTTGTTAATTATTGTTGTACGTACTTTGAGCAATCGTCGTCATAATAATAATTGTTTTGTTGTTACCACTATTGGCACTATTCACGTCTTGTTATTGTCGGCAGTCTGTACGCACGTACTCACGAGATGCGTCTGTCGCACCGCGATAATTACGTATCGACGTCGGTCTGTGGATTAAACGATTCGTCAGCGGGCGCCGCTCTACCGTTCCACCGACACGACGCGATCGAGATAATGTCGTCGGACCACCGACATGCCTAGGAACGTTTTCGTTACGCGCAGTTTGTCTGTAAACCAGTCGTCGTTTCGTTAAAATTCCTATCGCCGAGCAAGTCGTGACAGAGAGCGTACCGTGTGGACCACCGATTTGTCGTAGGTAGGTAGCCCGCCGTCCGGTATTACACTATTTTATTGTAATACAGTTGTTATTTTCCATCCACTCCTTGTCCGTTGAATGGTAGTGGATTTTTTTTGATTTTTCAACACGCCATATCGATTGACAATCGTAATTATTATTATTTATACATTTTTATCAGCGGGGTTATAATATCAATTATGTATCACACTATGACCAATATTATATTATTCGATTGTAAATTTATAATAGTTACCCACCTAGATGTGTTGATCATTCATAGTATTAAGAACAGAATTCAGGCTTTTGAGCATCAGTGATTGTACTATCTATACCACAAACTAACATATAAGGCTATAAATGTTATTCTGTGATCTATATTTATATCTATTGTCTGTTTATAAATATACTATGTGACTACAGAACTTTGTTCTCTCTGTTATGCTCGACTCTTTGTACTGATATTTTACCTTTTTATTATAATAAAATGTATTAATTTAAAATTTTACTTAAACATATGTTTTAGAATTTCACTCAAAATGATTTCAAAGGAAACAATATTCATGTACACAGCTTCTGCAATAGTTGTCCTATTTACTGCCGTGTATTTATATTATAGAAATATATACAGCTACTGGAAAAAAATGGGTGTGTATCATTTAGAACCAACATTTTTTTTTGGTAATGCCAAGGATCGTGTTCTTTTCAAGAAATCGTTCCACGAGTTTCACAGAGACTTGTACTTCAAGTTCAAAGGACATAGATATGCTGGTTAGTAGTACCCTATTTAACTGTAAAAAATTTTTCTTTTGTTTTATTTATTATTATATAAACCACAGATTTATATAATAAATCTGTGTTATATTAACATGTAAATTAAAATATACCTATAAAGAGTTCTGCTTAATAGGATCACTATTAAATAAAATCAATTAATTAACAATCAACCATTTAACAGAATCAAAAAAAAATTACTCTAACCAAATTTTTTATTTATTAGTTTAACCTTTTATTAGAATAACTATGTACTCGGGGATTATATAATTTAATCATTTTATTGATTTAATTGCAAATTGATATGACCGATGTACAATTAAACTGTATTTTTGAGTTTACTAAATTATTGCTGTACATTGTATCTTTAAGTGAAGTAAGTTGTTTAAATATTTTATTAATATTTTAAGCAAACAAAAAGATTTATCAATAATGGAAAAAATTTTTACTCATTTGTTTTGATGTGTTAAAAAAAAGTATTAACACTGAAATTCAATATACGCATATCCAATACAAAATTGATAGTTACGTTTATTTATTTTAAATGTATTTTTTGTATTATTTTAAACATAGGTATATTAATAAAGTATTATTATAAAAAAAAAATATTTTATGAAATCAATGGATTAATAGAATCTAAATGACCTGTTCCAATGTGATCACATTAATTAGAGCTCACTAAATTAAGTTAAAATTACAATTATACATTAAATATATAAAATTTCAAACTCCAATAAAAAAATAATAATTTGTTTCTTTGTTTTAGGATATTATCTTGGTCGTCGAGCATCATTGATTATCCTTGACCCAGACATTATCAAATGTATTATGATTAAAGATTTTAATCATTTTACGGACCGCCAAACAATGAAATTTCGAACATCAGAATATATTACTGAAATGTTGATTAATCTTAAAGGTTCCAAATGGAAACGAATGAGAGGTCAATTAACACCTGCATTTACTTCAGGCAAACTTAGAACTATGGAGCATCTCGTGGATATTTGTTGTAACAATATGAGTGATTTTTTAAATGAAAATATCAAAAGTGGTAATTATAAACACATAGCTTTGATTTATTACTTATTATTTTATATTTAAAGTATATGGTATTTTAATGTGTAAGTAAAAGTGGCTTGGTAGCTTGTATCTTAGGGATAGGTAACTGGCTGCCCATTTTTAACTGGACTGTGGTAAATTTCAAATTACTTTATAAAAATATTTAGTGTTAGGATTTTTTTGTTTTTTTTTATATTAAATTATATATTATATTTATAAAATCGATATATCTGAACACTTATTGTATCACGTATATTAAATATATATTTTTAACACCTGTATATTTTGTCAATCAATAATGACTAAAGAATTAAATTATATTTTCTCATATGTTTATGACATGTTCGGAAGTTATAAGAACCAAAAAATGCAAAATATGCACGAAAAAATTATAAAATATGCATGAAAAAATGTCGAGTATTCAAAAAATATATTTATTTATTTATAAGTATACACGAAAAAAATTCTAAAACTCTATATTTAAAAAAATTGTATTATTGAAAACTAAAATATGGTGCGTAATTGGTTGACATTTGAAATTTTATTATACTGAAAAAATAGTTAAACTAATATATTTTCATCATTTGTTAAATACAAAATAAATTTATGTTGTACCTATATAATATCTGTTAAGTTGTTGTATTGAATCACCAATATTTTTTTAAGATTTTCCATGTGAAATGTGTGAATTTTTTTAGAAAATATTAAATATGCATACAATTATGCAAAAATCAACGAACTATGCACTTTTAAATTTTAAATTTTAAATTTTTAAACTCAACACTGTATAGCTCAGATTTCTAGCTTGGTCTGCTATAAATCTATAGCATATAAAACAATATGCAACTCCTATAACTTCCAAATCCTATATATGACCAATTAGTTTTTTACTAAAGTATGTGATCTTAATAGATTATTCAATTATTTTATTGATTTATAGATACCAATTAAAAATTACATATATATATGTAGTTTAAGCCATAATATTCTTCTTTGTATTTGATAATAGTAAATGATTAATGAATTTCTTTATGTAAAGGAGCATACCATAACATACCTTATAGTAATGAAATTATTTTAACATTTAATAATACAATACAATTAGTTTGATATAAACTTGGTTTGCAGAACAAGGTTATGATTTGGAAATGAAAGATTTTTTTGGAAAATTCACCTTGGATGTTATTGCAACTTGTGCGTTTGGAGTTGAATCAAATTCATTGAAAGATGAGAACGGTGGTTTTGCCAGTCGTGTATCTAAATTTGCTAGCTTGAGTATTATGAAACGTCTATCCCTCTACATAGTACTACTCTTTATGCCTGGTATTGCACGATTTGTACCATTATCTTTTTTTAATATGGAAGTGATACAATTCTTAGCTAATGTGATTAAAGAAGCAAAAAAATTGAGACAATCCACTGGACAAAAGTATGTACATTGTCATTTATGCATTTTAAATCTAAAATATGATTATAACATATATAACTAATGATTAATAATTTTTTTTTTTTTTGTTAAAAGTATTATATTTTTATTATAATTAAAAATAATAATTTTTTTTTTATTTATAGGTCTTTTTTATCATTAATTAATGTAATAATATTATTAATTCAACTATTTAAAATGTATCGAAAGGATGCTACACTTGCTTGCATGTATGTATTGTCTTTGTCTTACAAACATACAACATATCAAATTTGCGATCGGCAGAATCTATTTTATGTTGTGAGCTTTATTGAAGTAAATTTGCCTATTATAAAACTTAATGGTAAAAATATAATCTAGGGTAGGTATTTCATAGGGATTTATTAATATTATAATTTTAATGTGAATCATGATAATTTTAAAGTTATTATATTTTACTTAGCTATAATTCATCTCAAATTGATAATATCAATAAAATCCTATGAGGTGCCTTAGATTATATTCTCACTTTTGAGTTTGATAATAGGTAAATTTGCTTTTATATTAAAGTTAACAGCACAAAATCGGTTCTATTGACAGCAAATTTGCTATGTTACATGTTTGTAAAATAGAGATAACACATTAGGGTATAGTATTATCTCAAGAATTAAATTGTTATCAAGTTTCATATATAAACAATAAACAATAATGGTGTAATTAATTATTTATGTTTATAATAAAATATAATATATTATTAAAATTATTTAAAAATATATATATTTAATAATAATTGAATATACTACGTGTCCACAGAAACAGGGTACACTTAATCACTTATTACCCTGTAAATTTTTTTCAATTCTGTTTGTAGGACATTAAACTAGATTAATGGATTATAATATCTTATGACTTACAATTTTTTAACTCATGTATTTTGCGCATGCGTAACACAATTTAATTTAATTTTTAAAGGCAATTCCAATTTTCGAATTAATCAATTTTTTCAAACAATTTTGATCAATTAACTTTTATTTTAAACTCAAAATTAATGATATTAGAGCTAGGTATAATTTATAAATAATTGTATTAAATTTGATATTTTTTTTAGTTGTACATATTTTTTTGTTCCTACCACCATATGATACATATTTTGTTATTAAAATAATAAATTGTTTATTATTTATAAATTTTTCTTTCATTTTATTATTACGCATTATAAAATATTACATAATTTATTACTTTAATAATAAGTGTATAATGAATAATATGGTGTTTAGAACTATGTACAACTAGAAAAAAATCAAATTTATAAATTTTTTTTAAATTATACCTACCTAACTTCAATTTTGCCAATATTGGGATTAGAACAAAAGTTGATTAATCTAAAATTCTTAAAAAAATGTATTAATTCAAAAATGATAATCAAATTGGGAGATGCCAAAATATAAAGTTGTCTTACGAATGCAACACAATACATGAGTTAAAAAAAATAGTAAATCATAAGATATTATGATCCATTAGTATAATGTTAGTATAATGTCCCACAAACAGAATTCAAAAATATTTACAAGAATAGTATGTAATGAGTGATCAAGTGTTTCTGTGGATCACAGTATATCATAATATAATATTTTTTGTTATTCTAAATAGAATTTTTTTTTTATTTTTTTTTTTTTAAGGCGAAATGATTTCTTGCAGTTATTACTGGATAGTGAAACTGATTTAGATAAAAATGATAAAAACAAATCAAAAGACGGTAAATTGGTTTTTAAGATTTTATTAGTTTTGATTTAAAAAATATATATATACCCCACTCAACAATTTCTCCTTATAATTATTATAATATGTATGTATCAAAATATTCTTAATATGCAAATTATGGTTGATTTCAGATGTATTGACTGAAGCTCAAGTGGTTGCTCAATCTATATTATTTTTGATTGCTGGATTTGAGACATCAAGTACATTGTTGACTTTCACATGTTATGAGTTAGCAATAAATCAAACCATACAGGTTAAATTAAGAGAAGAAATATGTTCGGTCTTAGAACGATACAATGGCAAATGCTCTTATGAAGCTATGCAAGAAATGCCCTTGTTAGACATGGTATTAATGGGTATGTGTCATACAAGCTGTAATAATACAATTTTAATCAGAAAAAATTAATAATTAATATTTTATACCTATGTAGAAACCTTAAGAATGCATCCACCTGTAGCACAATTAGAACGTGTCAGTACTCAAGACTATATGGTGCCTGATTCCAACTTATTACTGAAAAAAGGCATGACTGTTCAAATACCTGTCATTGGGTTACACTATGATCCAGAATACTATCCAGATCCTTATAAATTTGAACCAAATCGATTTTCTCCAGAAGAGAAAGCTAAACGTTCACATTATGTATTTTTACCTTTTGGAACTGGACCAAGAAATTGCATTGGTATGTGTATTAAATAAATGTTTACACTTATTATAACTGTAATAACATGATGTTTTATGTGTTTTATTAGGTCTACGATTTGCTTTAATGAGTACGAAGAGAGGAATGGTGCATCTCTTAAAAGACTTTTCAATTGATCTGAGTAACCAAATGACTGTGCCTTATGAATACAGCAAACATTCAATGTTGCTTAAGGCAAAGGATGGTATAAGGCTGTCATTCAATAAGTTGAGTACATAATAAAAACAATTTGGCCAACTACTTAATATTTAACATATTTGTGGGCTGTGTTAAATTTATTTGAAACTAAAGTTATCAGTTCAATTCTCAGTTTTATCTATTGTTATTGTAAATAATTCCAAAATGTGACGAATTTACATTTTTTTTATTAAAATAGATTTTATTTTTATATACCTACTTATTACTGGTTTTTAATATTTTTTGTTTGTTTATATAAGTTAAATTTTATATTATATTAATATTGTTGAATATAGTATTTTATTATTTTAACTTGGCGCGTTTTAAAAATATTTCGAAGAAATAACTGTGATCCTCAGTTAGAGAATTTCTTATTTTTAACTATTTCAGAGATAAATTACAATTTATATAAATTTAAAATCGATTGTTGATCTGTTTAAACGTAATCGAGCTTTTGTTTCAATCCACTGTTAAATATATTAGTATAAATTATAAGTTTATGTATTAGAAATAACTTAACATTTTTAATGAAAATTTATCCTATCTGGAATAGGACCTAAACGAAAATCATTTAAAAACTAAACCTTCAATATAGATCAATGAATCCACACAACTTTAATATTTTTTAAATTAAAAATAATTGTAATAGATCCTTTTCTTTAATGTACAGTATTAAGTATAGAAAATATTTATTAATTATTTGCTTCAATTTATACTTAATAATAAAATTGTTAATGTGTATTATGCATTCATGCTAGTGTTATCACTTATAATGAAAAAATAACTAAACATGTCACTATTATTAGCTATCTATCAAAAACTAAGTATTTAAGATGATAGGTAATTAGGTCTCATTGTATATTTTATAAAATCTATAAATCTGTTGCAAAGTTATGTAGAAAGGGAAAATTTGTTCTGCCCATTTTATAGCCTAAAATGGCAGCCCTAAGCTCTACCTTAAAGTATTATCATTATTTTTTTATAATACTTATTATTATATTATTATTTTAGCGAATAATATATTTTTATTGTAATTATTATGTTATTAACGGTTTTATAGCTGATCAATATGCTTGTTGCAATCATAATATCCTATAATATTGAATATTACATAATATAAATTGAGTATTGTTATATTAGATATTTATTTGACTTTAATCTTAATTGCTTTCAATAAAATTCTGAGTTGTTCTGATTACTATCTCATAAAAGTAACACAACTTTTTAAATTGAAAAATATGTAAAAAAAATAAAATATTCTCTTAATATATTGCTACTATTCACAACAAATTATATAAAGTTTTTCTCTCTCATATTCATGTATAAACTCATTTTACATCAACAACTACTATCTAACACTATAACAGTTTATTTGTTTTAATTATTCTTTTGGATAGATATTGGAGGGTTAGAACAATTTCCAACAAGTGATTTGAAAAAAAACTCAATGGTATTGTAATTATGACTGAATTTATTACAGTAGTTACTCAACAAGAATTATATTATTATTTGATATTTTATTATAATTATCGGGTTTCAAAAGTTTCAATATAAACATAAATGTATTCATCCATAATTTCTTTTTTAAACCCTATACCTACTTATAGAAAAAATCTGCACATTGTCATTTACTTGAAAAACATGCCAAATGTTGTAGTTTTCTTGTATTCAGGATAAATATCAGGTATTATTCGATAATATTTTCTCTTAATTTCTATCTCATCTACCTATCTCTATCACATGTTTAATAAAAAATAATAAATAAAACCTATGTGTTACCTTCTATAAATTGTTTATGAAGTAATCTTCTATGTCAATATATTCCGTAGACTTGGTTTAAGTGTTCCGCCAAAATTTTAAAACCAGTAAAAGAATATTAAAAAATGTATATAATTACTGTTGTATTTTATAGCTATGTTTCTCAAAAACCTTATAAAATGTTAAGTGTTTTTTTAGCCAAAAAAGGTTAAGAACCACTGTTGTATGTGAATAAAAATCTAAAATATATTAACTATTATTCAAAATCGTATTGATATTAAAAAAAAATGTATATGTATGCTTAACAAAAAATATGGAACTAATAAAGTCTTCAATGTCAATTAATGACATTTTATACAATATTTGCTCAAATATTGAATGTTGCCTGCAATTTAATTCAAATTAAATTAAATATAGCTTAAAATTTTTTAAATCAATATTTATATCAATCATATATTAAAAAAATATTGGTTTTTTATTAACCACGATGTATTTGTTAATACCATAATATCAATAGATCAAATTATTCTTATTGATATTTATGCAAAATAGTATTAAAAATACATTAGCCCAATGTAAACTTTGTTAAAATCATGAAAATTTACAAACTACAAATATTCTGTTATTCAAAAAAGTTTTTAAAAAATTATACTGATAAAAATGTTGCTTTATTTCAAATAAAAATTAAGTAAAAAAAAATTTTTAAAAACATTAATACACTATTAAATAATTAGTGTTGTTTGATAAATGAATATCCCAGTGTTCACAGTTAAAGTTTTATTAAGGATATTATTTATTATATAATATAATAGTATATTTTATCTTCAATTCAACATATAAACCATTTTACTAAATAAATAAATAGATAAAGCAGACTGCTCACCACCTAAGTTGCCAGTAAATTAACATTATTTGTATATTATACATAATTAAGTGATTATTCATACTACAAAATAGTAAACTTGTAACTATACCTACTTAATATTATTTCATTAATTAGTTTCTAACTTGATGCAATTTAAAATATACTTTCAAAATTAAAATTATACTTTATCATATACATTAAAAGATAATATACTATATGTTATTGTATTCTGTATTATATTTAAACTAAAAGTACATAATACATTTTTAGTCATTGTTTGATTATCAGCACAGATTTATTTCCATGATCAAAATTAATGAAGATAACTATATAATATTATATATTAAAAAATAGTATTATAAATGTTTATTATTTTAAATTATAATATAGCGAGCTTTGACACCTTAACATATATATAAACATTGTAAGTATATAATAATATGTAAGGGACCATAATATAATGTATATCAAACTATGATGGAGATCTCTGTTAGAAAAATAAATAAATCATTGGTTTCATGTTAAAACAATGATGTATAGTGATAATCGATTATCTAAATTTATATAAATATATTTTTTAATTAATACATTTTTTCTACTTAATTATTAATAGTTTCATATTGATAAATATAGCTTATACTATCAACATACTATCTAACATTTAATACCAACAATTATTAAAATTTATGACCTACAAACTCCAAAATATTCTCTAATAAATTAGTAACACTTTGGTCAAATCGTGGCATGAATCACATCATGGTGGCTATAAATAATAAATATGTTTCATGTATTTACATCTTTAATAATATGTTTATTTTTTGTTATACGCTGTTACATATTTTATTACAATCAATCATTTAACTACTATACGGTTATTTTATTATTTAAAACAATTTATGAAATAATATCTGAAATATAAATTTTTATTTTAATAATTATACTTAGAGTTCTTATTTTGTATACATGAGAAATCAATAGACAAAACAAAAACCGAAGAGGAGGATATGGCTCCATCATTATCTCTCGTAGGCAAGCCAATGATCGAATACACACAACGCGATAGCGATCGCCAACAGTAATATTGTCAAGTCTGACAAGGATGAAAAAACGAGTTGGATCTCTGTGCTGATTGTCGGCACCTTGTTCAACTCATCCACTCTGAGCAACACTATCCGTTGACCTACTTCCGGCCATATCGGAGACTTAGCTTGAAACACTTCTTCCACGATGTTCAAATCCGTTTTTCCTGATTTTATAAACAAACGTCGTGCATATAATTTATAATAATAATAATAATAATAATAATAAAACGTTTTTTTTTAATTATATATTTGCTCCACATCACTCACCAAAACTCTCGTATTCGACAACTTTTTGGAACGAGAAGCCGTCCCCACCTTCTGACAGATAACTACTGATAATTATTGTGTAATTTGCGTCTAAATTCAATTTCTCATATACCGGCACAGCGCAATTTCCACACCTAGCGTAAATGGACTGTACACGCTTACCACTGGGCTGACTAAAGTCTATTACGACCTTTAATCCTGTTGGATAATTTATAAAATGAGTATTAGAGTAATCAGATTACTGAGTAATAATTTGTATTTTATTAAAAATGTATAATATATTTTTCATATTTAATTTACAACATTTATCATGAACAGATCGTAGATATTGTCATGTACACGTTCTAAAATAAATGATAAAATATAAAATATTTTTTGTTTATACCGATTTTGTTCATTTACCTGATACCTGAAGAAATTCACCGTTTGCCACCGTTGTACTGTATCGTCGAACAGAGTACTCAAAAGCTGTCCAAATGTCTGAGCCTTTAGTCGTAATTTTACCTACATCGTCTTGAAATGGCATCGACGACAGCAAATCGCCAAAAGTGACGTTACCTAAAATAATATAAAAACGATCACATACAATATGATGATTTAAACCTAGTACGTTTTAATTAATATATTTCTATTTTGTTTGTATAGTTCGCTTATAGATACCTCTTTTATTTATATTATTCATGTTTGTCCGTATACCGCCAGCTTGTAATAACGCTATCGGCGCGTTGGTCCAGTATTTGTCCAAGTCAAACGATTCGATATTATTTCGAATATTCTGTACACAAACCGTTTTTTATTTTTCGTTATTATTTTTACCACGATATTTTTATTGTTTTTATTACTCACGTAATCTACGAAAGAATCCGTTATGAAATTTCCTAGGTTACATTCTCTAAATCTACAGTATTCATTGATACCTTCTAAGAATACACTTGTCGAACCAATCACTTGTTTAGTCTTCTCCTCGATCGCTTTGCTCATGGTTTTTACTTCCTTCAATAGTTCGGGATCTATAACAATACAATATAAATTATTGCGTTATCGTAGTTCTGTATAACCATACAATGAACAATGTTTAATAAAGTTATGTCCGTCAAATTTATACCAGATGCTTATGCTACAACCTAAAAACATACTTCACAATACGAATATGTTACCTGTCACTCGTCAGTATTATCTTGACGTAGCACTGGCACACATAGAGATGTAAGCTTGAACATTTTGAAAATTTGTTTTTTTTGTACTTTTCTTAAATTAATTAATTTTTGAGGTTGTACTGTTCGATTTAAAATAGTTACCTACTATATTGTGAAATATTATATTATTTTTAAGTTTAAATATATTTGAATACTTTATAAAATTACTGTTTCATTTTTATTTACATTTTAACGAGTATAACGTCAGAGTCAAACAAAACACTTATAATAAATAAAATATAATATGGGTAAAATTGAGGAAGTGACTCAAACAATAAATTACCTATCTTAAAAATCGAAAAATCAATAATTGTAACAAAACGATTATACACTCATAATTTATATTGAAGTAAAAATAAAAAATTTTTAATAAAAGATAAGAATGCACATTTATTACCAAGTTAAATATTATATATATAATTAATGATTTATATTTTGAATTTACTATATTATGTTTATTAGAATAATACCAAAATTTATATTTTGAATTTACTATATTATGTTTATTAGAATAATACCAAAATAATATTAAAATGGGTAAATGATAATAAAAGTACATATTTTAAAATATAATTATGAAGGTTAAATATACTATAACTATATAATATCAAAAGATTTATTTGATAAAAAATTAATATGATAAATTATAAAATTTTCAAAATTTTTATGAAAATTTACATTACTAGGCACACACATTGAACATCTAAAAATGGGTAACTATCAAAATATGACTACGAATTTTTTTTTTTTTTATACTTATTAAAATTTGCAACATCTGTTTATCCAGGCTTTTGGAAAGTAAAAAAATTATAGTGCTAAAGTTAAAACTCAATTTTAATATGGTTGATAGAAAGTATTTTTATTTGTTTTATGTAATAGAATAAGGGGTACCTACTACATACTATAGTAATTTTATCACATTTGTTTTATCATTTTTTTTTTTTGATTTATTAAATATGTATAAAGCAAAACATACCATAATATTATTTTAGATGACCAAAATTCCAGTGCTATATTTTATTTTTATTTGTACAAAACTTTTGATTAAAATTAAGATTTCCTACAAACCTTACACAGTATTCAAAAATAATTTATACCTATGCAATTGTAAATATCAAGTTCAATAAATATATTTTTATTTTTACCATCAAATGTACATCATCATGGATAATGTACTAACTAGGATAAGTTGAGATGTTTTTTAAAAGATTTTTAACTTTGTAATGTAAAACTCACTTTCACCTTGACAAGCTGTTTAAGAATTAAAATATTTTATAACGTTTTATAAAATATTATTTTGATTATACCTTGTTCGATATTGGAATCTAATAAAATCGGGTTCCCATAACTTTTGACAACTTCGCCGGCTTCATCAAACTCCATCCACAATTTTCCTAAATATTTTGTGACGTAATATGCATGGACAACGGGCACTTTCCTATTGGTATTTGGTTGTTCTACCCAAATAGGATAAGGACCAACAGGCTTATCGATGTCCGGTGGATTTCCTTTTAATTAAAAAGAAAACGATTTTAGTCATTATAATTTTAACCGAGTACATAGCTTATACTTAAATATATGTATGATATTGTAAATATTTCACTGTAAATTATATAATTTAGGATCTTTCATAATTTTGTAATTAGGTATGTATGATATGTTGAGTTAGTAGTTACGCATTTATATAGAAGTACCTACTTATTGTTCAAACTTCTAGACAATACAATTAATATATTACAGTAAATTAACTATAAAATCAGTATTTCTAATCCAAAATGTTGTGTGAATATATTTTAGTGCAGTTTTTTAATGTAATAAAGAATAAAAGGCCTTCCCGTGCATTATGATTTAGAAAAAAAATTTTTGATTTGAAAA
Organism: Rhopalosiphum nymphaeae; assembly: GCA_036289425.1. NCBI lineage: Eukaryota > Metazoa > Arthropoda > Insecta > Hemiptera > Aphididae > Rhopalosiphum > Rhopalosiphum nymphaeae. The sequence goes on from JAZAQC010000030.1 coordinate 285,942, forward strand.
TTTTTTTAAATTTGACAATAACCATTTTATAGAGTTACTTATTGATATAATTGAATCGAAATTGTTATGAAATTTAAATAGATGAGAACAACCAAATTTCAAAAATACAACATATGATACAATTGTATGGTTTTTACATTCTTTATAATTTAGTTATGTATAGCCGTATAGATTATATTTTAAAATAACTGCAATGCATTAGGATTACTGACTTTTTAATCACCTAATTAGTATATTACTGTATATAATATAGATAAATCACCACGGAAAATATTAAGTATGTTTACCTGTGTACAAAAACGAATGTGAATGTCCTCCAATCACCAAATCGATGTCTTCGACGTCTCTGGCTATCTGTGTATCCATTTCTAAACCGGAATGTCCAAGCGCTATAAGAATGTCCACGCCATAATTTTTCAGACGTTTTGCCTCAGCCACAATCGACGGAATTTCAGGTAATATTTTCACGTTGCCCACTCGTGTTATAACCTTGAAAATATATGTTTTAATTAGAGATGGAGAATTTACATTAAGAAAAAATGTTGGTATCTAAATTTACCTATATAAAGTGGTAAAAATAATAAAATAGTTAAATCTTAGAGCTATCGTTTCTATTTTTTAATACGATTTTTATTTCTATTTTTTTATACTTGTCAAATTTAGTTCAATATTAGTACATATTATGAATATATAATTATTCATAATACAATTAACAAATTATTAAAATTAAATTATCGAAATAAACATAGCATTTTCTTTTTCTTTTTTTTGTTAAAATAACAAATTATAGAAATTATAGTAAATTAAAAAGTATATCAATATGATAAATGATAAAATCACTGTAAGTTCTTTTGGCGGTTCACCTACGTACAATTAATATAAAATATAACTAGTACAATAATTATTATATTATTATCAGTTGATAAAAAAATGATCATTTTACAAATCTGGAAAGGCGTTTTTGATTGCATTTGGTTATAGGAGCCACATACAATTTAAACACTGACCAGTAAAAAAAGTCGGTACATTTTTTTACCTAGTAAATTTACAACTCACATATCTAGTTTTAAATGTTTTAATCAAATGTCCGGCTGGTAATTCTCACGTTCATTAATGTTAAATTACACAATGATTCACTATTTACGAATATAATAAATCTCATGTACACTGCAGATTAACGAATTCAAATGTAATTATCCAAACAATTACCTGTATATTAACGTAACCAGATATAAACGGTTTATTTTTATTTCTAGAAGATTGATGAAAACAATATTCATCTTTATTTCAAATACAAAATAATATGATGGTATGTATATATTGATTTTGAATTACTTAACTAACGACAAGAGAAACTGGTCGTGTATCGTAACTTTTTTTGTACTCTTCGATAAAATACACAGATCAAAATAAAAAAATAAAAACGAAAAAAAAAATATTTATTGTACTAACGAACAATAATATAAAATATACACCCTAGCACTGGCCTCGTTTAGTTGCGCTTTACCATCGAATGAAATCATAACACAAAAAAATAATATGACGCATAAAAATATATTTTAAAATATTTTAAAAATCAATCATAATTTCCAAACAATCCCCTTACGCTCTAGGTTTTAAATATCTTTACCAAAATAATGGAAAGAAATGATTATCATCTCCAAGCTTACAAATAGACAATACATGCATCAAATATACGCCCATATAGTTTTGAAATTCTTTTATTTTGACGTTCTCTCTATATATTATTAGTCTTTGCCACTATAGAAACTAAAATATAAAACACAAATAAAATAAGTACCTAAATAATCAGTTTCAATAAAAATACAAAAATTAAAATAATGAAGAGCTGCGAGTTTCCATTAATAAATGGATTAATAACACCGAAAAACCACTTATAATTTACCTTATTGAATCAGGCATGAACATAAACATACTAAATAAGTACCAAAAAATACACTGTAATAGGTAAACATTATCTCTGATGACCTTCTACACAAAATAGAAATATCAATCAAAATAATACTGAAGTATAGAGAATGTAGTTTATTCTTCATAATTTAGTATAAATACAATAATAAATAATATTAGGTGTCAAGTGAAATAACCACTATAGTCATAAATAAACACAGAAACAATATATTACTTAATTAAAAAAAGAAAAACACTCAATTCATATGTTATGTATTTTTGTTTTCGATTCTAATATAGAATTTAAAACATTCAGCCAATATATAAGGATATAATTACATATATCATTATTATTTAACACAAATTTAACTAATAATGACTTATAATGGGAAATAATAAATAGTATCATGTTTTAAATATTTAATAGAACAAAAGTATTGTAATATAAATAAAGCTGAAAAGAAATAAACTAACCTATAGTTTATTGATATGTTCAAATCAATATAAATATAATTTATAAAAAAATGTACTATTGTTGATGGAAAATGTGAGCTATATGCCTTAGTAAATGCAATTATAATGACAACAAAAAATATATAGGTATTAACATTATAAACATTATTACGCGAAATAGCTATCATATTAAATTTATTGAATTTACCAGAACTTTCAAACTACCGAAGGCGTAATAACCAGCTAGCCAGTATATTGAAATATTATGATTTTAATACGTATATAATATATTCTGACAATACTGAAGGAGGCTATGTCAACAACCTAGGATTTAACATATCTAACATAGTATTATACATATATATATTGATATATATATATAAAACAATATAAAATAAAATACCAAAATGAATAATATAAGTACACATAGAAAATTAAATTTTAATGTACAATACATAAGATATAGATGTCAATTAGAATAAATATGAAAAATATAATTGAACTAAAAATAGAGTTGTATTTAATAAACACAATAATATTACACTTGTACTAGAAAAAATACAATATATCAATGAAAGAACATAAATAAACATATGTCTGATTAAAAAACGCCAACTCTTTTCAAACAATAAATTATAAAATAATGTAATAAGTACCAAAATTATTTTCGTTTTTATGTATTAAAATCATTTTTTTTTTTAAATTAACAAATAAAATTAAAGCTTTTATTTTAAAATTTGTTCATAATTTTAATATGCCCAATGTCCTCGCTTCACTAATATTAAAATATTTACAAATTCTTATAAAAAAATCTGCGTTTCAATCAAGATTGTTTAAACTTTAAACTTTAAAGCATATAATTTGTGTTTCGCTAATATAACTATATTATTCTTACAAAATCAAAACCCTAATTTACTTTAACTTGGTCAATTTCATACAATTTCAATTAATTTTTTTAATTGTTTTCAAAAAAGGCTACATTAAAAATGTAAAACATGCCATATAATTAGAATTTTTTACTAGTTACTGAAAAAATATAATGATTTTCTACGGAGATCCGAAACTATAAGGGTCTACACATAATAGTATTGAAAATAAATTATGTAAATTATTTAATTGAACTCATACACCTACAATAAATAAATCAAAGACATTACATTTACATTAGACGATTAGAAACAATACTGCAGACAAAATAACGAAAGATGGACGAAGATAATTAATCTACCAAAAAAAGAAAAATGTTAAATAACACAGCATAGTAATAAAAATTACATTACAATTTACATTATGTCTATACTCAAAAATATACTAAACATATATAGCTATTATGGTAAGCCTTTATAAAACAATGTAGATACACAGCGAGGTGCATTATATATTTACATACAAGATACAACGATTCTACTACAAAGTTAAACATTAGGTATACATGTAATGTCGTTTAATACTACTTAAAACGTAGATTACTACACTACGTCATTACAACTGAGTAAAGTAGAAGAATTCCCGATACTCGAACTACTTCAATAAACAAGAAATTTAACAGGAAAAATACCAACCACAACTAATAATCAAATATACCTACCACCGTCCACCATCGACGGAAAATGAACGGTTAGAAACGAATATTTTTAAAACTCATACAATGTAGAAATATAGATGTGAGAATATAATATAACGTATAATACATTATATATTATATACCTTATATCATGATTATTCAGCACATAATACAGAAATAAACCAAATCAAGCCTTAAAAACGGTCAATCAATGTTCTCCTGGCACTCCTATATTTTTAACAAAATAATTCACTTAATGTATACGTGTATTCTGCACACTCTCTATTGTATTCCATCTCATTGTCCATAGGTATTTATATTCCTTTAAATTTCACAGAATGCTAAAATTATTCGAATACAAGATTAAAATGTCCAAAATGTCTATCTTTATAATTTATATTATTATTGAAGTTCTGAATCAATTGTAAAAGCAATGACGCCAGCAACGATACTATCTTAGAGGTAAATATCTATATGCACATCGATATGTATATTAGAACAATATAAAAACAGTCGAAGAATAATGTACCTGAACTCGTATTACACACGAGGATGGCTACACGATACTGTACCCTACAAAAGATGGACGTACTATTGTTGTAATTTTAATACTCTTTTCGCACTCGACTTATTGTTAATATAGTTGTATATTTATTATTCTCTGTATACCTATTTTTGTTCTCGTTCTTGTATTCATATATTTAATACGCATATTGAAAACAGAAGTTAATCGTTTCCGCCAAATCGGATTCTTCCTAAATTACACTTTAAAAACATTTAGAATTCATAATATTATCTATAGCTATTAAACTAATTTTCATTTCCAAGCAGTTGCTACTTTTTGTCTATCAATATTAATATATTATAGTATACAATCATACAGAGCCCATTAAAATTGTGTTCTACAGTAATATATTTAAACAATTTTGATGGAAAAATAAATATATAAACTATAAAATTGAATAAAAGCATATTATCATTAACATACCCGATTTACTAATTAAACCATTATTGACATCAATGTGAATAGTTTTAAGTATAGTTTAAGTTTTTACTAAAATGTTTATGTTTATAGGTATCGTGAAATATTTGTTTTATACCGATTCGCATGCAAAATTAAATTAAAATCCTTAGGTTTTCACGATAACTAGTTAAAAGTTCTATTAAAAAAAAATATAGTTTATAAAATAATTCACGTAGTAAGGTTAATTTACATGGTGAATATCTACGCGTCATATACGAAATCATCACAAACACTATACGAATTATGCGCGCTTCACAATGAACACAGTTTAACCACGACTTATCGTTTTACAATACGTATTGTAATTTACTATTTTTATACTTTGTAATCAAAAGTATTAGGTATCCACCCAATTGATTTGATGTCAACGAGGAAAGGACTTTTTTACGTTTTAGCAAAAATAATAGTTGGGATAAATGAAAATCTTTGTTTTGTCGGAAACGATGCGTGTTTTTAAAAACTCATTCCTTTCAATCTCTCATCCATTGATCAGTGTTGGTTTTCTTTTTTCGTTGATAATTTTAATTATAACTTCAAATTATTATTTTTTTCAGTGTTTTCAAGACTAAATTACATTAATTTACCAAAAAATAATTGAGATAAAAGAATCAGTCTGGATAATTGCTTAATCATTTTAATGTTTATCGGAAAGGCACGTTAATTAAAAAAATATATATATATATGTTTACTATATTAGTAGGTATGCGTAATGCTTACCGCTGTCTCTGGTGTCAAGTATCCGATAATTCCGATTTTACGACCATTTACCGTCAAAACTTTAGATTTCATTAAGTTTGGCTGGCTGGCCAATGATGGTTCGTTGGTTAGATCGAGATTACTAACTACTACTGGAATAGTTATGTTTCGTATAAACGATTCAACATCTTCCACGCCATCGTCGAATTCGTGATTTCCCAAACACTGTAACACATTATGGTCAAAAATAAACAAAAATAATAACTAATTACAATAATCATAATTTATATCCATAATTATAAATTTTATAAGAAACATTTTATGTTAAATATCACAATTAATATCTTTAAGACAAATCATTATAAATCAATATTTAAATGTGATTTTTAATAGTTATTAGTAAAATAATTGTAATTATTGTGTACTATAACTAGAATTTTTTTCTTAAATTAAAAAGTTTCAAAAAATATTTTATGCAATTTATTTTTTTAATTTTCAAGATGGCCATTTTGAACATATTTTTTAAAACAGTTTAAAAATATAATATACATGAATATTTTATGAAAATTGACCAAATATTGTAGATATTAGAATATTAGATGGTTAACGTATAATTTAACAAAGCAAGTAATAAATTATTTCATTGATTTTTTTAATATTATTAAAAGCTTGGTAATATAAAAATAGGTCTGGTATGTAGATTAAAGAATGCAACAATATTGTTGACCACATCATCAACGTTAAAAAATGTTAAGAATGTCTGAGTAAAATAATTCAGCTATGTGTTACAAATGATGAAGGTCACTTCGAAAATATACAAAAAAATGTTATAAATTATTAAATTAAAATTATTTTTTTAATTTATTATTATTAACAACAATAAAGATAAAAAATATTATTTTGAATTTTGTTCATAAATTTAAATTTAAATTGTAATTATTAATATTTTTTAATTTCTATTTAAAGCTCCAATAATAACAAAATATTAATGGATTGTCGTAAAAGAATAATTACGTATTTATTTAGTACTAATCAATTTGAACGAGATAAAAACTATGACAAATACGAAAATTTAGTATTAATAAATAATAATTAATTAAAAAAATATATATAATATATATCGTGAAATTTTCAACGACAACCAATTAAAAATGTAGTAAGCGTTAGACTTTATACTTTGACGGCACATTTAAAAGTTGCCCTATGTACCATTCTACATCAATTATCTATTATTCGAGGTGTTCAAAATTGTCGAGTATCATTTTATTTTTTATTTTTTTTTTTTTACAACTAGCGAACAAGAAGACAACGTTGATATATTACACTGGTATTAAGCAGTGTAAAAGTGCGCTTTAATTAGTTTATCGCGCAGATAAATAAAATACGATGGTCCGGTCAGTCTGCACACCAATCCGGCGCTCACTTACCATGACGTCGATGCCGAGTGCCCCGACCATACGCTCGACGGCCCGCCACTTGAGTAACGTGTAGTACGCCGTGCCCTGGAACGTGTCGCCGGCGTTGAGGAACAGCGTGCCGTCGGCGTCGGCGCTTCGGCGTTCCCGGTCGACGGCCGTCTTGATCCGCGCGAAACCACCGTAACACGGCCGGCCGACCGATGCACAATCCGCGCCACCCGTCCCGTCGATCTGATCGAACCGCGAGTGCATGTCGTTGGTGTGCAACACCAGTAGTCGGTAATTAGCGGCCACCGCCGTGGACTGCAGCCACAGGAACAGCGTCACCGCCTGGAACACCCGCGGCCACTGCAGGCTGACTGTCATTTTTGTAGTTCGGAACCGTTTCGATTTGAATTCGTGATATTATTTTAATGCCTACGCGAGTAGCGTACCTTAGGCGACGTGTCTTCGATGATGGACGAAAGAGAGAAGAGAGCAGAAATTTCGTAACGTCGTTCGGTGTGTCGCGCGCGCGTTCGACTGGTCATATCGTACAACGCACGGTCGGCTGGACGGCACCAGGATGTCGGACCAACCGGACTGACCTCCCACCCCATTCATAGAGCACTCTCTTAACCATACCCCGCATATACCCCATCACCACACCCTTCAGCAGAAGAATCATTTTCAATGCGTATGATAAAACTACGTTTAATACGCACTATTCTTATAAAACCGAATTTTATGTAATTATTTTCTATAATAGGTCATATTAATGGGTGAAGATCAAGGGTCTTAAAATCCCATTTCACATTTATGTATAGATTTGCAATTGCTTATACAGTCAAATTGAACTATAAAATGAATTCTTATAAGATCAATTTTTAAAAAGAGTTTTGTAAAATGATATTTTATACATAGCTTTGTAAAATATTAAAATTATAATTTATAATTTAAACAAGTTGAGATAATAATAATTAAGAATCGGAATTCGATGCATTTGAATCTTTTTATGGAATGTCTTACACGATGCTTTCCGAGCTACAAATGTGTTTCCGTGTTCTAACTATAACATTTTTTTGGGGTATTTTTGCATTTTAGCGGATCTTATACTGTTTAGGGCATTTTTTAAATTTTATAGTTTTTTAGGACATTTTTGAACTATTTCTCGTATTATGGCTAAAACAATTGACTTCATTGAAATGTAAGTTCTACATAGTAGTACTACGTAATATAAATTATTTTCATTTTGGAAATATAATTTAATTTTATACTCATTTTTTATATTAATTTTTTTTTTTTACATAATAATTTAAATTTATTTAATAAATAATGCATTTTTCGATATTTTTAAGGGCATTTATATCCAAGGCCTAATAATAATTAAGAAGACCTATAAAAAAGTGAAATTTGGAGTATCAAATTATTCATAATTTATTGTATTTTGTTGTTTACTAAACAATTATTATTAAATTTAATAAAATCTTCAACTCATCACACATGTCCCTTGTAAACATAATAATAATTATAATTGTTATAAATTAATTTATGTACAAGAATGATCGGATGGCTGCATACGAATTGCGGCCCAGTTTTTTTTTTGCTTACCAAATACGTCTCGTATATTTTAAAAACGAAACAATATTTTCTTTCCCATTTTTATACAGACTTAGGACTGCCTGTAATAATAATTATATAACTACTACTACAGATAAGTTAAAAATATTGTTTTTGCTTTCTATATTAATTATTGCATTTGTACATTTATAAAAATATTAAAAAATAACACATAAATCACGTTGTTTTTTGCTATACTACTATTCCTTTCACTCGCTATAATCGCGGGTTTAAAAATGTAACACATGTAGGGTAGTGTACTGTGAACATCGTACTGCGACAATAATTGTGTCGGTCATCTACAAAACGTAACTCACAAGAAACTTGTCAAAGTTTCAACGTAATGGTTTTTATTAAATCGGAAATACTAAAATAATTTATAATAATCAATAATTTCGCTTTTATATATTTTAGATATCACAGGTACTGAATACGCAATTCAGTCGTGCTCGAGAAAAACCGGGACGCAATTCGTACGCATCGGATCGGATACATGCCATCCAATGGCAATATATTATTGGATATCGATATTCAATTGTGATGCTAGATTACAAATTATAATAGCTAAAGATGAGCACGTAATTTTATCTAAAATAGTAAATTATAGGTAGATGTTTTAATTTCAAAATTATTAAAATATGTATACTTAACAAAAAGTATTTTATCAAATGTTATGTTTTATAATCGTAAATTGTTTAAATTTCCAAAAATCGTTGTGGTTTAGTCGGTAGATTAAAAAACTTATTGTTTGAAAAAATAATTAAGAGCAATAGCGTCTAATTTAATATTTTAATTTTAGTTGTATAAAAATAATAGTATACTTTAAAAAAATAGAGTTGTAGTAGATATATACAACTTTTAATTTAAGATTTGGTCTTATTGAATAAAATTAATTAGTTGTTGTGGTTTAATTATGATAATGATTTGATTATGCATTAATTAAAGAATATTGTATTGGTTTTATGAATTAGTTCACGAAAATAAAAATATTAAAATATTTGCAGTTAGTAAATCATTAAAAATATATTTCTGGACGTTTTAAATAATTAAATACTAATATAAGTAAAGTAGATGACGAATTCCCATGTTATGACTAGTAGAATGCCTAATTATGTACACCTAATATAACAAACATTTTTATTATAAAACCCTTTAAAAAACCGTATTATTATTGGAATAACATGAACATGATTTTAGAAAATAAGTATTATCACTAATAACATTTAATAAATCCTGCGATCGTCACCAGTAATGGCCTTCAATACCAAGTAATGATCATAAACCATCACTACAGACATGACAACAGCAGCAGGTACTACGCATTAAGTTAAAACCGGTTTTGTTATCGCGACAGTACATGTTTTATACTTGTAAGTACGAGTTAGTAAATGTATACTAAAATAATAATGTGATAGTGATAATTGATTAATATTGTATTTCACTTTCGAATAATTTGATTATTGACTTCATATACTAATAACTAGTAACTAGCCTGATCTAATCTAACCTTGAACTTAATTCAAAATATATCAAAGCTAAACAGATAAACTAAGATTTAGAAAGTTTACAATATTTTAAAAAACAAAAATAAAAAAAAAATGTAAGAAAATTCTATTGAAATAATATAATAATAATAATCATAAACCAAATTATGAATGACGAGTTTTCATTGGCTCGCTTAATTATCCTGCACAAAGTATTGTTTTTTAGATTACGTTAAAGACAAAATAAGAATAAAAAAGAGTAGAATTGGTAACAGTTTCGAGTAAGCACAATAACATAATACTTTAACATAATATTTTTTAATACTACTATATTGGGATCATTAATTTCAACAAAAAAAAAAAAGATCGATATTAATCCATCTGTCAGCTAATGCATTTAAGTCAAGAATACGTAGCACAGAAGAGTAGTCATATATTGACGTCATCGATTAATAAAATAAAAGCAAGATAAGTACTTGAGGAATTTTTTCTGGATACGTTCGACCTCACACTTATCAATATGTTTAGTGATATGCTTCCAGACTACTATACTATAAGCCTAGATCAATCACTTCATTTATATATGCAATTATGTTAACCCCGTCAATAAGATAATTTAATACTAAAGGATTAATCATGAGTTCTTAAGTAAGTTATCAACTGGTATTTTGAGATATTCAAAAAAAAGAACTTTCTCATAAAGTCAATGAATTGATATGACCCCCTTTAAAATACTCGAAAAAACGTCTAACTAATCTAACATCTAACATTATTAATCCTCGCACATTGTTAATATTTAAGTATAAACCAAACAATGAGACTATGAGAGTAGAAGTTTACCAAATCTAAAATATTGTGCATATTTAACTAAAGACTCGTTCAAACACGATTAAAAGCCTTTAAAAATCAGTATAAACGTTGCCCTGACAATAATATCCAAAGATCTTCATAAAATAATTAATAATAAGAAACTATATGCGGACATAGAATAGTGGGGATGAAAATCACGCTTTTCGTCACATAAAAGATTATTCACAGCAGTATGTTGAATTGTTCGAAGAACAATCAAATCAAAGACTTTCTTAATGTAATTCATAGTTTATCCCTTGATTTATGAGTTGGATTACTTAACTTCTACATATCAGGGAAGATACTCAAAGATATCAAGTGATTTTCTAAAAAAAAAAATAAAAGGGAAAATAAAAAACCGCAACTTAAAGATACTACAATTTATTTTATTTAACATTGTAGGTTAGTTAATCATTTATCTCAGTTAGTAAGTATTGTCTACGTTTATATCTTAGTATTTCTGTGTTTTTAATTTTATCATTTATTGTAAAATGAAAATAAAATCCAATTCAGGATATTTAACAAATGGGACAAAACATAATAATATAAGAAAGCATTATTTGTATTATCTACGTAGATAAAAAAATAACAAATAAGCTATATTTTAACAGTTACGGTTAATGATCAAGATCAAGCCATTGATATGTTTCTTGAACATCTAAATTCTTTAAATCCAACTAGACTCACATCATACAACCTTAATTTTAAAATCAGTTCTATATCATTCTTACGTAAAATTTAAATGTGCACAAATTGTGCAATTAAACGAGATTGAGTGTACTATCTTTAAATAAAAATGTTACCGAAGTTAAAATTCTCACTGGATCTGTCTACAATGGTAAAATTTTTTATATTCTAAAAATGCATAATGAGTATCTGTTTAAATTTCAAAATATACAATTTCAAATCAAACTTTTTTTTGTTGAGTCAATAAAGCAATCATTAAAGCTAAAGACTAAAAGTCACTGAAATTTACAACAGTATTTGTATTACAAATCGAATTTTATCAGTCATTTAAGCTAAAACTAAATCTAAATAATATTAAAATTTACATAAAAAAATTAACGTAAAAAATAAAGACATTAAAAACTTAAAGACTTTTAAAGACATGAAGTACAGTTATAATACTTAAAAAGCCGTAGTTCAAAACTAGTTTTTTTCTATCACAGCCGTGCACGAATAAATAGTTAAACCCAGTGCAATAAACAATCCACGAAGAAGCCAAACATTTTTAAATAATATGGCTATAGAAAATACTAATTTACCTAACTTTTTTGTGATATGTGAACATTTCAAGCATCTACGATAAATTTGTTTTCAGTTACACCAAAAATGTAAAATCGATTTATTTGAATGCCTACTAGTTTTACGAACAAACCATATTTCCTTAATCGACTTAATTGTATACCTATGCCTAATGGATAGGATACTCCTCGTTGTGGTAAGTACCTATTATTATACCTTATATTAGTATAGAATGTATGTATTGTTGATTTACCTATTATAAGTAGATATTAAAAGGTACCTACGTATAAAGAACAGGATATTCAATAACACCCAAAATTATACACTATTAGCTATTATTGTAGTATGTGGTTTAACCTCAAAATAGATGAAAGATAGATAGACTAAGTAGATAGATATTAAATAGATTTCATCTATTCTGTGGTTTAACTATAGCCTATATAAGTAGATATTACAGTGTCCCTTATCATATACCAAATGGGTATTAATTAAAATGTATAAAACATTATTTTAAACTATTTGGTATACTAAATTATAATAACAAAAATTTATTTATTTCCTTTTATAATTAATATTTTATATTCTCCCCAAAACTAGGTAATGTAATTTAAATAGGGCACTTAACATCGAATCTTCAATCGCATTTAAAGAATTTGATTATTATTTCACAAGGAAAGTATATTTTTGTTTACCTGCTTTTGAAATAACTAAGTTGGCATACTGCTATATAATTTCCAACCTAATTTTTTAATTATACCTACTATATACATACGCTTTAAAATCATACTACCTATAAAAGATATATATAAATACAAATATAACTTGTAATATTTTATAACTTACTTTATATGCACACAACCCCCCCCCCCCCCCCCGCATGTATTTTTCAACTACGGTACTGTAAATAACTCGGGGCTCTCATTGTATTTATAATAATTTATTCATTCAAATATTTTATTTTTATTTTTACAAAAGATACCATACATATTGGTTATACGGCTTTTTTTTTGCTATAATACTCGTACACCTCTATAAAATTTCAGTTATTTTAGTTACCCTAGTATAAATTTAAAACATATATTATGCACACTAATTTACTGTAGTTTTATATAAAATCAACATTGCATTAAAAAGTATTTATGAATAATGTAATACAATGTAAATTATTCATTTTTGAATAATTTCATTTATAAGATAAAAATAATAAACACAACACAATATACATAGAATCTTATATAAAATTATTTAATGAGAAATCAAATTATTTATATACCAATATTATATAAAGATAATATGGTGTGGCACGACTTCTTTTATTACTAATTTAAATTAATACTATGAATATATTATATCTTTCCCTCGGGCCCGAAACTATGGTACTTACGGGTACTTGTAAATTTCACCAAGTTACAGGTAGTCGATTTTAGGGTTCGATTTAAAATATTTAAATTTCACCGATACTTTTATTTTGGACTGAAAAATACATAAATTCTACCGATGGTAAAATCAAATCCACAGATTGCAACTATTTTTTTCGTTAAATCGTCATTTAATCATTATTAATCTAAATTTTAAATTGTATTTAAGTTATTTAATTTTTTTACTATAAGCTAGTTATTTGTTATTGATAATTAATAATTATATATACATTTTATTATAATATATATATTTAATTTTACCTTTTTTTTAACTAGGTAACTAATAATATTAGTGATCATTATTAATTATTATATTACAGGGGTAGCCAGCGAGAAGAGACTTGCGATCCACCCAATACATTAATAAATATGAAAGAGCCGAAATGAAAAAAAGGCCATATTTTTATAAGCTATGATATATATATATATATATATATATATATATATATATGATTATAGTAAATAAGATAAATATCGAGATGTGCAAGCTGCAAGTCTATGACGCGAGCCACAGTTTGACCACCCCTGTTATATTATATACATTTTTTAATTTATGTAAAAACGGTAGAATTACATTTTTTCAAGTAAAAAAACGTACTGGTGGAATTAAAATTTCTTTTCAGGTAGTTAAAAAACGAACAGTGGAATTACATACAAGTATTTTTAAAGCTTTTTAGTTTATACTTAAGTAGTTACACGGAGATTGCAAGTAGAGTATTTGTGAAATACCTAAATGTTAATTAAAGAATTATTTTAATTAAATATAACATAGTTTACCTTATATTATATAAGGTTTAAGGTTGTATGAGGCTTATTTAAGGTTTATGTATACTCGTATCTCAATATCTGATTTTAAAACTTTCTTCTATAATTTCAAGTATGAAATATTTTGATATTTTGATTATTCATTTTGTAAAGACTAATTATTACAAGAAACTTTTCTTCTACGATATACAAATCCAATTTTCCTGTTTTCATCAGCATATGTAATGCACATAGTATGCCGTGTTTCCACACTGTTTTCCATTTTTAAATACGTTTTAAAACTTCTCAATATCGAAAAGCTGCGTTCAGCTGAAGTAACAGATATTGGCATTATAACTAGTATTTTTAACAATTCATACATGTTTGGGTATAAATCAAATTATCACAGACACTTATTAAAGCCTTTATAGCAGTTGTAGGCCTTACGTTGTCTTCAATATTTTTCCATTTAGCTGAGTTAGTCGACCACCATGTTAACGGACGTCGCGTCGCTGTCACAACTTTTTGGAAATAATAAAATCAACTTTTCAGAAATATTTTTAGCTCATACGGGCTCGTATAGTATTATTATGCAACGATTGAGACTCGAGTAAGCGACAGACGCGTATATATCAGTAAATCAACCATAGGTAAAACAAATCAAAATTACGATAATGCAGCGATATCACACGTCGAAATTAAGCACCATATACCGTGCTCAAAGGTATGATTGTTACGATCAAAATTATTAGACACATTACATGAATAACTTGTTAGTTGTTATTAATAATTATATTGAACTTTTATAATTTACAACTGATAGGATATTATAAGTATTCTTAATAAACATTTCCTGAATTTCGGTGGTGGAGGAAGGCTAAAGCTCCCTCAGCCCTCCCTACCATAAATACGCCTCTGCTTTTGGTACCACATTTTATTCAAGATTCTTAAACAGTTATTATTACACAATGAAAATGAAATTATTATATTTTATACTAAACAGTTAATACTGTTAATACTGATTTTGCATGTATAATCTCAAGTAATTCAAACTTACTTTGAAAGTCTACGCGAAGTATCAGACACTTATTCAACAATTTTGAACTTAATATTTTTTTCTCCTTAAAACACTTAATTTTCTTATAAGAAAATTAGAAAAAAAAATTATTTATTATTAATATAATAAAATAATTACTGCATACATGTTGATTTCTTGTCTAATACTCATGTGCTTGTTATGAGCCTATTGATTTTTTAAATGATGTTGACATTTCCTTGAGTTCCTTAATTTAGCACCTGAAGCGCGTACTTCCGTTTATTTATTAAAAGCATTGCATTGGTACTGGTTCTTAAACTTTATAAAAGTAAAAACATAAAAACGACGTATAATTTTTCTGGTTATAAAATAATACCATAATTTAAAAATACTTTTAAAACGCGCATAAAATGAATTTTTTATAAGACCATAAAAATATATTGATAAAGATTAGCACAGTTTTAGTTAAATTATATTGTGATGGTTATATATTTAAAAAAAAATTTAAAAAAGCGGGAACATTATTTTCTTGGATAGAGATTCCTCTTCTCAGTTAGTCAAACATCAAACAGCTGTTCTTGCGATAAATACTAACATTAGATAAGTACTGTTACGAAGCTTATCACTAAACATGAGTATATAACCTGTACACCGTATAGCCGCAAATGTATCAATGCCAATGCGGCTAACAGCCATTATATCTTTAATCGTAAAAATGGTAAGTCGAAGTTTTATTATTTATTGTATAGTTAATTATCAAATTATCAAATTGTCATTATCTATTGCTATGTTTTCATGTATTTGAAGTAATTCAGAATTTAGATTATTTGAATTCATTACTTGAAAATCGCAGTTGCTATAGATAACGGAAAGAAAAAAATAGCTATCAAAATATTTTAAGTTTCAATTTAAAATGGTTAGTACAATAATTTTAATTGTACATTTAATTATATTAATATTTTTAATATTATGTAATTATAGGTTTTAGATGGCAAGATAACTTATTTGTCAATACAGCGAAAAAAGTTAACCATAAGTACAGATGTTAAAAACAACATGCTGGTTAATGAACTAAAACGTATCATTGGATGTATGTACAAATATTATTATTTTTTTTTTAAATTAAATTTAGTGCTTATGTAGTTAAAATGGTAGGGAAATGCATTACTATAATATAATATATTCATAAATTAAAAAGTATATTTAATTCATTTCTTTGATGTATATAAAAAAAAATGATAATAATAGTTTAAGTTTAACCCAATAAAAATGTTTAACAAATTTATAATTTATCATTTATAATATATTTACACAAAAAGAATTGTGCATTTGTTAATTGTTAGTGTTTGGTAATCTCTAAAACAACAATAAGTATTGTAGCTATATAATAAATTCAGATATTAGGTTATGAAAGAATAGCGATAGAAACACAAGCTCTTTGTATTCTTTTCTTTTGTATCTATGTTTGTTGTATACAAAAATGTTGTCCGAATTAAATTTTTTATTAACCATAGTAACCAAACAATTAAAATTATATTGAAATTTTAATGAAAACTTGATTATCGACCACCAATTATTTTAATAAGTAGGTACTGAGTAATTTCTACTTTTGATTCATCAATGTCAAACTAGATTGAATTTTCTATCAGAATTTTCCCACAAATTGAATGATTAAATAATTTTTCTCCAAAAAAAAAAAAATAAAATTCAAAAACATATCATTATGAAATTAATACATTCTTATCTACGCATAAAATATAATCTACCTGGTATAATAAAGTTGAAGAAAACATTAAGAATCTGAAGTTGACTCCGTGAAAACTTCAAATATATTTTTAGTATCTTTATTGTAGTGTAAAATCTGTATTGTAAATAGAACACATATATTTTTATAGTTTAATTATATATAATTAAATTGCAATTGTGATATACAAAACAAATTTAAAAACCACTCAAACTACTAAATATTCAAAAAGCTTTTTATTATTAAATTTTAGCTAAAATAACTGGTGAGGAATCTTGTTTTTAACTTTAAAAAATTTAAACTCGCATTACAACTATCTAGAAAAAGTTTTGGATCATTAGATGGCATTTAAATTGCATAAATATTACCTATGTTATTATGTATTTACAGTATTGAATGTATTCCTTGGAAAAAAATTGATTAATTACAGTACCTAATTTAACCAATATATATTTTAATTAATATACAAAGGAAAAAAATATTATTTTCCAATATAAAGTATTAACACTTTTAGTGATAAAATATTTAAAATGCCCAATCCCACCTATTGGAAAGTCATGTGTTTACACTTAGAGAGATGGGGTAATATACAACTGTTCAAGTATTAAAACTACTATGTCTGGCTTTTTTTAATAATTATCTAAATGGTTAAATTATAAGTAAGATAATTAAAAATGTTTGCTACAAAATTGGTGGGAATATCATACAATTTGTTACATAAAATTATGATTACTTTATTTATGTAAACAATTTATAAAAACTCTATTTAAACTAAAATTAAATTATTGTTTTTTTTTTTTTTGATTATGTTTTATAGTATGAATTATTATTTTAGGTATTATTAAAGAATTTCCTAAAAATCAACAACTTTACTACAAAGACGAAATTATGGATGCGACAAAACCTTTATCATATTATAGTTCGAATGATGATATCCAAAATCCAATGATTATTGGTTTATCATTGAAGTAAAAATTTTTAATTACCAAGATATTTATTGATGTTTATATTGTATAATTTTTATAGGATGGCAAATGGAGAATTTGAACCATTAGAAATAACTCCATATTCATTGCCGCCACCAGATCTTGATGATCTGTTATCAACTGACGACGAAGAAACTATGTAAACAACGATCACCATTTTCAATAATTAATTTTTAAGTATTTTTTTTCTTTTAAATAATATACATTACAAATGTATTTTATATTTTATTTATAATAAATTAACATGTAATATTGGAATATTAAAATAGTAACATAAACATTAAATTAGTTAAAAATATACCAAGTAATTAAATTTATACATTTAAACATAATTGCTGAAACAATTAAAGATATAGAATATAGATGGACTGTTTTATTATGCTAATGTTTGAATCTTGAGAATACTCGTCTCTCTCTACGTTCAATCTATATTTTTATATGTCTATGATCAAGTATAAACCTATCTTAAATGGATCATTTTTGAAAGTTGTGTCATAAATGTCTCATAAAAATAAATTGTTAGTGTTTTTTTAAAAGCATTGTTTCTTTTAAAACTCGTGTGTTATAAAAATCTTATTAAATATAATTTACTATCATAGGTGTTATATGAATCATAATTGTATTTTTAAACTGATAAAATCTACATGAAACATAATGATAATACATAAACTATCTTCCTATAAAGGAGAATATTTTTTTAATAACCATGTTATTCTTTAATTAACCTAATTTACATTAATATGTTATTATTATATCTTATCAGATTTTTGTTGAAAATATGTAGTATATAAGACACAATTTATAACACATGACTTACAAAAAAAAAATAAAAATATTTTATAAGTATTTTTGTATTTTTAACAAATTATTTTTATTTGTTGCAATTTTATTATTATATGTGACTTTGTAAAACCTTGATTGATCTAGCTCCAACATCTTGAAAAACAAAATACAAATAATAATAAAAATGGCAAACAACAAACAAATCTTAAATTCTATGATTATGCAATAATATGAAGGTATTATATATATATACAAGTATGCATTTTCATGTAAACGTCTTATATTGTCTTGTATAAAATAAAAGTAAAAAAATATATTAATTATTTTTTAACTAAATGTTACAAGTTGGGCCTATTTTTTTACTTGGTATATAATATTTAATTTAATGTTTCATTTAAAAAAATTATTGAATATTAGGATTTTTAAATTGTCGTTTTTGTGCTATAAAGAAAAATTTATGAAAAAAATAGGTCCTGCTTAAAATGTAATTCCTTTTGATAAAATTTGGAGAACAAAATTATAGTTTAGTGAATCTTATTATAAAAAACACGAATGAGTAGAGTTCAATATTTCTATGAACGCCGTATTTTATGGACAGGTTCAGTTTTCATTCATATCATCAGCCATCAGGTTTTGGAAATAGGAAAAAAGTAAATATTTTACAAAATGTTATTATTTGATTATATTATTGTAATTAATAATAAATCTAATTTCCCAGCTAAGTAAATTTAATGGTATAAAAAATAATAAATTAACAAAATTAGAGCACACACTAGGACCAAACTTTATCTAATATCTATGCCTTTGTGAATTGGACATAAATCTAAAAAATTATGCAGTGTTTATCAATTGATTAAAAAAAATCTTAAATTATTATATTTACAGAGTTGAATGTAACAGAAAATATTTTAAAATGCTTTAAGTCAATAATTATTAATTTAGCCTCTCACAGATTAATTTATTGAAATTATGATGAGAGTTAGACATATAAAAATACTTTAAATGAAGTTTGACTCAATTTATATAAAATGCTACGAGCATTTACTTTATTAGTTGGTCTTATACGCATGTAGGTATGTAAGAGATAAAATTATTCCTCATAATGATTTACATAAAAATGTACGTTTTGATCTGTAATAAATTCAATGATGAGGATTTTTTAAATATTTTTGTTCCTATTTCAGGATTTTTAAAAATAAAAAACTTTCAATATTAGTACTTAGGAAAATTTAAAAACTAAAAGCAGTTTAGTAATTAAAAAAATAAAGAATAAAATGTGTTAAATAATGATTATCTTCTTTGGATCTTAAATAAACATTGCATATATATTGATATTATTGATTGTTATTTTATTAGTTCATTATCATTATAAAAATAATTTATTCACAACCTAATACTATTAAACAGTAATAGTAACTAATAAAAAGTAATTTTAGTCGTAATGAAGTTATTAATTTTTCAACTCAAAAGTAATGTAACTTGACCAATAACAAAAATCAATCTAAAAATAATTTAAATACAATTTTGGAAGTGATTGATAATTTAATTTAATTATCAAAAAAAAAATAACTTACCTATTATTGCATTTGATTACAACTTTACTAAAACTGCAATAATGTTGAATTTATACATTATTAATTATATAAATAATAATAATAATTATTGAAGTCTGTGTTCACAGAATTCATAGTAGGTAATGTTGTTAATTGTTGACATAAGATATTTTCAATTGTCTCAAAATGTCTCCTTTACATACAAATGAAATTACGATTCTGTTATATAGAAATACATAATAGAGTAATTTATATATTTAATAATTTAATTATGCAACAAATATTGAATATGATATCAACCCTAACAGTTGTAAATTAATTAGAGTTTATAAAATTAAAAAATTTAATTTATCGCTTAATATATATTTAGGTATTAAGTATATGGTTACGAAAGATAAAGGTACAGATAATATTAAGACGAACAAAATCATGACTTTATATATCTAATAAAAAAATTATAGCTGAAATTAAAAATATATGTTTTTTTTCGTCTAATGATAATCATTAACTCCGTTATCATAATTTACGAAACTCAGGTTATTGATAAAAACGAATTTACTTTTTACTTTTTTTTTTTGGTACCTATCTGGACGATTACTGGAAAATTTGTTGAACTGATTGTTTAAATGGAATCTACGCAAAATTCAGTATCGATAATTATTTTGTTTCACCAACTATTTTTCTCGTTTTTCTATGTGGGATTAAACTCATCCACAATAGTTCCGTTTAGAAAACATACTCATATTTACCATAATTTATTATTCTACGTTAGTGGCGTTTGAAACCTGTCATATTAGTTTAGTAAATGAAAAAAGAATATCAATTTAACTCTGAAGTTTTTGTCGTATAACTTTAACAAGTATCAATTCGAAAATAGTAAATAGTTTTCAAAGTAGGTAGTTTAATGATTGCTAAATGAATTTCTAATGTGTGTAATTGCATTTTTGAAGCTTATATACCATTATTTTGTATGATTGAAATGAAAAATTAATCAATTTATAAACATTTATTCATGTTTAACACTTTAAATTGATTTTGTATTGATGTGAATAACTAATGATAAATAAACTAGGTATTGGAGATTGGTTTCTAAAATGTGAACAATAACAGAATTACATAATACTATTTAATATTTATATAATCAATAGTTATGTGTAATTTTTTGTGCAGTTAAATAAATCATAAGTTTTAGATGAAGTTTGTAGTGTACACTTTTTTACTCCATTATGAAGACCTACCTAGGTATGTAACTATGTAATTTTTTGTGCAGTTAAATAAATCATAAGTTTTAGATGAAGTTTGTAGTGTACACTTTTTTACTCCATTATGAAGACCTACCTATCTAAAATTAATCATTTGATACAAAATATAAAATGCTAAATACTGATACCATTATGTGTATTAACACATAGACAATGATGAAAAACAGACTATGAAATCAAAAATATTTAGATATCTACAACTTTAAAAAGATACTCAGGGATAAATGACACTTAGAACTACATTATGTTCATTTTCATCAATAGACTGGACATCAATTGTTTTCTTTTTAATGTATATTATATTAACTATATAATGTATGATATTGTCACGTTTTTGTGAAATATTTCTTTAAAAAAATTTGAAAATTATAAATATAATCATTTTATTTTTACACTACAATCTGAAATGGTTTCAATACCAAAAATACATAATAAATCCACTATTTTATGTTAACTATATAATACAAATAGTGTTAATTGTTCCTCAACAATATATAAATTAAAGAATTTTTTGTCTCAGGTAAATGTTCTACATTTATAAATATTAAAAGTGTATAGAATAAAAGCCTTTTATTCAATTGAATAGTTTGACTAAATGAATAAGCTGATGGTCACTAGTTATTGAAATACAAACCAAATCATATTCACAATATTTAGCCTACAAAATAGTTAGGCAATTATGTGATATATAGACTGTATTGACAGTGATAGATTGAAAATATAGCTTAAAGTATTACATGCATGTAGTATTACATTTTAATGTATGGTTTAAATGAAATGGTCTTATTTTGGTTTTACTTTGAATGTTTGAACCAATCATTTAATCATAATGTATAACATCTTGTTCGTTTTTATTTTGTTTTTACTTCAGATATGACATTTCTTAAAAATGTTTTAATTCTAGAGTTGATAAAATTTGCTCAGATTTAATGGTGGTGACAGGCAATGTACATAACATTTTTTTTTTTTAATATTGTTATATAATATATTAATATTTAACTTCTATAATAATATGGCAGTAATTATTATTTTATGTTAATGGTTATTATCTCAATCATATATTGAAAAAAAATTAGTTTTTAGTGTAGGTGATGTATAAATTGAGAATCTGTAATTATTATTAAGAGTGTGGGTAAAATAAGGGGCTTTTGAATTGTGATTATAAGTATCCATGTTATAATAATTATACCTTTACACATAAGTGTATTTCTACACATAGTGTAATATCATTTTTAAGGTTCTAAGAGAGAGGTCTATTCCCATTCTAACTACTGATGTTGTCTTCTTAAACCTATAATTTAAACATTACTTCAAACTATTTGTTTGTGAAATACGTGTTAATTAATATATGTTTTTTTTAGACATCAGTTTTAGTATATCATTATCTTGTGAGCAAAATGTTTTCTCAGTCATTGTTGAAAAATAGAAATAAATTAAATACATCGGTGTATTTATGGGATATTTTGGATGAACCACGATAGGATATAAGAACATATATCATTGAACATTAGAACCTATAAGGATAATTGTAGCTTATGAACTTGTAGAACTGAAAACAATGACTTTAAATAAAGACAATTTTGTTTAACAATAAGCCTCAACAATAGGATGACAGAATTTCATTAATTTTTTTTCTGAATTTAGACTAACAAAAAATGTAATTTATTTTAATTTTAATTTAATATAAATAATAAACATATTTTCATTAAAAATACTAATTATAATTATATATAATTAGAATAACATACAATTATATTACTTAATTAAATTTGATATGAGTTTGGTATAAATAAAAAAATAAAATAAAAATTTTTTAATGATTATAGTATAAAGCCTGTCTAGATCAAATAAAAACCGATTGTACAATAATAAAAATAATTACCAATCATTACTTTGACATCATGTTTAAAAAAATAAAAATAATAAGATATAAACATATATGAATGTATATTATATTATATTTACGTACTTAAACATATTATACCCTTAAAAATAATATTATTTTGTTTATTTATCAATTATTACAATATTTTATTTACGCATTTTTTTTTTTAGTTTAACTTGAATGAAAAAAAAAACAATTGTATTAAAATAATTTATTCTTTTTACTAAAATATTTTTTATCCATTTTTAAACATAATATTAGAATAAATGTTAAAATAAAAGTATAAAAATACATTACTAATATATTCTTCAATTGTATATGTCTTTGATCCAATTTTTCAATTTTTATAATATATAAAAATATTATTTCTTAAAATTAATATTTATTTAATCATGATTTTTGTAAATAAACCATCAAGATAAAAAGCTAATTAAAAATACATCTTAATGATATAATAATATGGTATATTTATTTATTTACTTAGAATAAAAAATAAGCGTTTAAGAATATACGTATATATAATCATAAGTTCTAAATTCTGTGAGAATTGAGTAGTTGATGGTGTAACCAAATTTTTAATCATTGAGTAGTCAGTGTGGAGTTGATGGAGGACTTAACACCCTGGGTGACATAAGGCTCATACGCAGTAATGATATCAGTGACACTGCTCGCAGTGCCAAAGATTAGCGCCATTATACCAATAGCAATTAGCACTGCGTTTCGAACAGTCATCCACACAGTTGTGTTGTTCCAGTATGTGGCAAACTCTATAACCACAGGCATAACAATCCCGAGCAGTGAAAAACAAAAGGCACCAATAAGCCCAATGAACGGACCGATTGTTGGTATAGCCACCGCAATTATCACTGTGAAACAACAATCATGCAGACACTATTATTATTTATTACTATTACTAAAATAATAAATATAACATAAATGTATAATTTATTAAGAGTACACTTGCTTATGTTGTCTATATGTGTACAACAGATAATTTGCATTCAGCAGAAACAATTTTGTATTAACAATTTTGTAGCTAATATTAAGGTAAATTAAAACATTATAAAGTTTTAAGGTAAGATGGTTCATTTTATTTTAAGTAATTTATGAGAATTTTAAAATTGTAATATTTTACATTATAATAAGTTATAACTAACTTAAAAAATGTATCAAATCTTACAAGCTGACAGAAATAATATATATACCTTTAAATTAAATAAAAGTGAATTTACAATAATAATAGCTAACAATACAAAATACAAATTGTATATGTTGTCCAGATCTCTTAGTTACTTTCTAATTTTACATATCGTTTTGTTACCTCCCTCACTCCGAAATAAAAATATTTTACTGTGTTTAATGTTTAAAAACTATAGCCATTAATTTAAAATTCCCAAAGCAATTATAAAAATAAATATGTATTTATTAAAAAAAAAAAAAATATTTGATAATGAAAGTTGATTCTTGATAGTTGATATTTAACTAGTTTAAATTTACACTTATGGTAGAGAATAACATACCAGACATGGTCACCAGAACCGTTCTCAAGATGTAATTATGGTAGATTGTGGCGTTTTCAAAGTTTTCTTGGATTTTGGTCCAAGTGATTTCCAAGCAAACAAAAAATTGTAAACCGTACGTGCAGAATACAGCTAAGCTGATGCATATTTTAGCCACTTGAGCGGCACTGTAACCACACAAAAATATGTAATATTTTTTATGAAATATATTTCATAAAATAACTAATAGATTAGTGGTGCAGCACTGGTCCACAAACTGTAGGATTTTAACAAACTAATGAGTAGGGAACAGATTTAAATGTTCTTAAAAACAAGAAAAATGAATTAAAAAATATGATTTGATGCACTCATAACAAATTGTTTTAAACATTGAAAAAATTTATTTATAATATAAATTTTTATTCTAAAGAATAAATTATTCGTATTATTTTCATCACCTTCAAGTTCTCTTATCTTCTTATTACTCTGAAAATTATTTCCAAAAAATGAATATACAATTTAGATAGATACATTCGTTATATTTTTACCTTGTGGTTCATAATAGCATTATATAATCAGGTGTTGCTTAATTTTATCAATTCCTAGATAAAGATGACTTAAAACAAAATCAAATGCACTAAAAATGTCAAAAAATGTTCTAAAAACCAAAAAAATTCTTAGAAATGTAAATTAAAAGTTACATTTTTTTTAATTCCTTGATATGATATGAACTTTGTACTTGGAAAGCAATGTCTTCAGACATTCAAAAAAAAAAAAATGCAATTTGTATTTAAATCCGTTTCCTACTAATGCGTCATTGTAAATATGTATAAATAAAAATTAGTTTTTAATGTATTAGTTATAACATAATACTGCATAGTCTTCAGCTTAACATTTTTATTTCTATTTAAAAAATAGATATTTTTCATGCAAATAAGTATACTTAGATGTTATCAGATTTTTACACAAACAAACTTTACATGAATGTTTGGTGTATTAAAAGTATACCTTTCCAAAGTGAAGGGTTACCATCTGTTTGAAAGCCCCCCTCCCACCAATCATTTTGTATTGAAGATAATCATATGTTTTTATGTATAAACTTTTGGAATTATCAAAATTTAAAATTTTTTAAGTGAATGCATTAGAATGGACTGTACTAAGTCACATTATTAAAAATATGGAGGAGTTACGATATACAGAAAAAATATAAGATTTATAGGTATAGAGCAATGTGCTTCATATTATACTTACACATCTTCAGTGGGTAGGTTTAACGTTATACTCGATTCCGTTGCTTTGCCATACTTCAAGTAACCAAAGAAACCAAGCAGAATATATAAAATGGTCACGCCGCCCATGCCGACGTTCAACACACCGAAAACTCCCAAAAAATGTCTTGGTGTTTTCATGTTGTTCTCTAACGGCATTACCTACAATAAATAATCCATGATCAACGAACAAAAAACAATGAGAATATCTAAAGGTATAGTTGGTACAATAAAAATGCGATTTCGTTGATTCAAACACGTAAAAGAAGACTTCGACCTTACACGCAGTGAACTAAGTGCATTAATTTAGTCACTTATACACATATATTAGATTTTATACTCTCTTTAAATTTAAATAATTAGAATGAAATAGCCTGTCAACAAGATACCTTATTAACAAATTAGTTTTGTATAAATAATGTCTATAATTTATAAATAATATAATACCTATGATGATAAGTTCAGTACTTAAAATAACAAAATTAAAAATATGGGTCATTATTTAAAAAAACAATAAAACCTTAAGAAATATGCAACAAAAAGTACTTTAAATCATATAGAAAATAAATAATTGATTTTAAAAATGTTATTTTAAAGCATTTTTTAACAATGTATAACATACGACTCCGATGGCTTCCATGGCAAACACAGTGATGCAAAAGAATGTAGGGAACGTTTCAAAAGACCCCACAGCTGGTCTTTTTGAAATGCTAGGTACGTCACATAGCATATAATAGAATGTGATGCTCAGACCAGCGGCCATCAACAGGTTGGCAACCATAGACACAGGGGCCAAATACTTGAGATTGGGCACGTAACTGAGTAGTATGAGTGGGATGAGCAGTATCGCAATAAAATACCGGAGGTTCAGCTCGTAACCCATATGGTATGTGAACAGTTGATGAAAGTTAGAGGCGATGATCACTGTGTACACGCTGCACGTTCCAAAGTATGTAACGAATAGAAGCCAGAGAATAGAATGTCGGGATAGTGATGAGAACTTTCGAGACCATTCAGGCCCGTTATCAAATGCAACTTCAGCAACGTCTGCGTAGCTCATAGATGACACTTTTGTTCTCCTGTAGAGCGTGTGAGCACATTTAACCTATAAAAAGATGAAAATTTAACATGTATCACACGATTAATATGTATGAAAATACTGAAAAATCTAGACAATATTTTAAATTCAATGTTAAAACTTTTTAAAATTAATAAATATGTATTAATATATTTATTTTAAAGTGGTATGGATGATGCAATGCTGCCAAAAAAAAATAATTTTAGAGAAAACTTAGCCCTATAACATATGTGCTTGTGATAAATGCAAAAATCATAAACGATCAAAAGTATATATTTATGCCAACCAGCATATTTTTTGGCTATGATTTTTAGGTACTTATTTTTTAAAATAAAATACTAATATAAAACAAATATTTTTTTTTTAAGAGATTTTTTGCCAATTAATATAAATATGAATTATCTCGATAACGAGATGAATGTATTTAAAACCTGCAATTACTAACCAGTAAATACGAGCAATAAGTGCACACAAACGACACAAACACTGTTGCAAATATCCCAGTTATAAGTCCTGAACACTGGAAAGCTAACGGCATCGCCAGGATGCCAGTTCCCAGAGAAGCTTTAAGTAAATGAGTTAGGGTCTCACCGTTGCTGCAAAAATTGAAAAAAATAATAGGTATGTAATAATATTTAATTGTTTGCATAGATATAAATATATTTATTGACATACTAAATAATGTGTATATTATGTAAATAGCTTAAAGATTGCAAAAATCAGAATCATGGTTATAAAAAAAATAATGGTAACATATTTTCACCAGCAAAGACAAGAAAAATTAATTTTACATTATCAAGTATCTTACATAGGATGGAAAGTATTATGAATACATTATTATTTTGTATTTAGAAAACTTTGTTTTAATATATTAATCTTGCATCTTTTTTCTTGCGTAAATAATAATAAATATAAATGAAAGTTTATAATTATTTCAATTTGCAAAAACAAGTATTTGTTTATGCTAGATAATTATCAAATTGTAAAAAAAATATTTGATCACTATAATACAGATTTTTGTTTTTTTTTATAGCTGTTGAAAGAATGTTTTTTCTGCAACCAATTACAAATACATTATAAAATACCCGACTAAATATTTGAAAAATTATATCAAATTTCATCATAAATAAAGTAAACCCCTGATATTTTAGTTGATCATGTTATAGGTTTTTAATATAAATTATATTGTCATATGTTATCATGTTATCAGTTTGTCATTTGTTAAATACCTATATAATATTTCTAATCATAGTATAATTATCATTTGGTGAAACGTATCTTATATCTAAGATACAATACTTAGTATTTAGTACCAATAGTACTTAGTATCTTCTATCTAAAAGGCAAATAAAAGTATCTAATATCTTGTGTTTAGATAATTTTCTTAAAGTATCCTACCCAACACTGCCTCTATGGCTCTACCTAATATATAGTTATTGAATTTATCTAATAGTTACAAACATTGATAAAATTATTGAATCAATAGTAAAAATAGTACCTATCAATAATAATAATAATGTTATGCATTGAATTATGATAACTTTATTATATTTATTGACATATGATATACAGATAAGTATTACACTCACGTGGTTGAATGTTCCAAGTTTCTCTCAAGGAATGGATCAAAGTAGTCAATGCCATTGGGGTGTGCGACTTCATCATTCTCAACAATTTTGCTAGGTTTTTTTCTGAAAGACATAAATATACCAAATGATAATAAAAATAAAAATTAGAAAATGTAATGACTTAAGATTTTTGACCTTTATTATGGTAGGATAGCAACAACACATTTTATAGTAAAATATGCTTCAATAATCGATGAATACAAATATGAATAATTTTAAAGCTATAAATTATTGACTTACATAAGAGAAATCCAACAATATGTTAATTTTTTTAATTTTTTTAAATTAATTAAATGCAAAAATCA
Organism: Rhopalosiphum nymphaeae; assembly: GCA_036289425.1. Classification (NCBI taxonomy): domain Eukaryota; kingdom Metazoa; phylum Arthropoda; class Insecta; order Hemiptera; family Aphididae; genus Rhopalosiphum; species Rhopalosiphum nymphaeae. The sequence goes on from JAZAQC010000030.1 coordinate 315,374, forward strand.
AATCAAAAAAATTTTTTTTTGTTTAAAGAATTAAAATCAAAACACCACACAAATAATCTCCAATTTATATATTTTGCATCTAATAATTTACCAACTATTGAATTATGTTGTTTTCCAACTTTATGTATAAAAATTAACATTCACCAATTTGGCTATTTATACACACAAAACTTGAAAAAAAATACTTATAAATAAAAAAAAAATCACTAATATAACTCACATTATTTGCAGTACTTCATTTATCTTAAACTTTTCATCTGAAAGGAACGACTGGAGTTCTGGTTCTGCACCTTGCGGAACCTAAAATACAAGCAACAACAATGGTATTCATTTATTTTCCAAAAAAGTATAAATTAATATAATTTTCATTCCAGCTATATTAAATTTTAAATATATAGTTTAAAATTAATCAAAATATTTTTAATATTTTATTGAAACAAAGAAAATTATAATTTAAGTAATATTACTAAAATGTAATAAAAACCTTTAATGAAAATGTTTTAAATTATAACAAAACAACAAAAATTATTATTATATATTTGAATATTCAACGTTATCAAAATTTTAACTTCAATTAATTAAAAATTATATCATGGATTTAAGTAAATTAATTTTTTAATTTTCAGTAATAAACGAGGCAATAAAGCTTAAGAAGATAAGCTAATATATTAAGATAATAATAACATATAAATCTTAACATCTATAATAATAATACATTAAATAAAAAAGAAAACTAACCATGTTTGCGATTCAAACAATTTGCTTCTTTTTAAGTTGAAATGAGTCCCTTGACTGTAATTATGTGAAACGGTCTATAATGAGACTATAGTAAGTGCAACTGTGTACTGTGCACCGTCTCTGAGGTGATATTCAAAACACAGCCTATAAAAGAATATGTATAGTTAATTTATACATACTCAAGATAAATCGGTAAATCATGTGAGACTGAATAGTGAGTACACTACCCAATAAACATCATCGCTATCGCACTGATTACAATACTATTATAAAACAGCCTTTAAAACGATCCTTATGCGTGAATGCGTGATAATTTAATTTTGTTGTCATTATCCTATAATATGTATTATGTACATTGTACATAGTGTCTTTTTTTATTATAATAATATAACTAAAATATGATCTAACAAATAATATTTAATATAAAAATCATAAAAACAAAAATAAAATGATATTTTGAAGCCAATGTGACACATTAAAGAATCACTTTAGCGATTCATTCAAAGAACAAATCTAGATTATTTAAATTATTGTATATGTGATTAAAACTCTTGATAATCTTTAATTTTAATAATTCAATCAATTTCAATAGTGATCAATTTCTATTAAATAGTATAATAAGTAAAACCTGTGTAATGTGAAATCTAAATAACGTGGAAACCTGACTTTTAAACCAATAATGCACTATTGCACAGTGGTGATATTAAAACATATAAAAATGCCTTTCTGAAATAAAATAATTAGAAATGTTTACATTGGATTAAAATAATCAAAATGAACTTATAGAATTAAATTTTAATTTGAAAAAATTACTAGAAAAAAAATGGTAAGTCATTTAACAAGATAAAAAACATGGAAAGAATTTTGGTAGAGTATGTAATTATATACAATAAAATATGTAAATATAAAATACATGTAATTATTATTTTAGTTTCTTTTTACATGGATACCTATCTAAAATGGAAAAAATTTCTGGCCCCAACCATTTCCATATTACACACGTTTCATTGTACTGGTAGAATATAAAAACTAACCATACAAAATAATAAGTTAAGTTTTTTCATTTTAATCCTGGATTATGAACAAATAACATAATATTAATTGCTATATTAATGAAATTAAAATTATCAACTTATAAATCAAATATATTATATTATACAATACTTTAAATCAAATAAAACTTTAGAAATAAAAACAAAATGTACAGAACATAAATATATTACATTTTTTAATCTAAATTACTTTATGATCTAACATATAAATATCATATATAATATCTACTTAGAAATTAAAAAACCCAAATTTATAATTTGTTTACATAAGTTCACAATACTGAAACAACTTTGATTAATTATTTGATACATAACTATACATATTACATGCAATAACAATAGATCTTGGTAAAATCACTAGAATCTTTATTGTTATATTGTATATCAGTAGGTATATTGTTTTAAATAAAAAGACTTATTTATTTTATAAATAAGAAAATATGTACATAATTATGATTTATCCATTATTTTGGACAGGGTTGCATTGGTCCAACGAGTTACTGAGTAAAACTCAAAATATGGGCCAATTATGAGTGTTTGGTCATAATTTATTTTAATATAAAAATTAAAAATGAGTAGAAATATTAGTTGAAAATATTATTTAACTGTACAGTAGCTATAGCTGTAATCAGATATTAGAAATCCCAGAAATTGGTAAGCTGATACCTTGCCAAATAGCTCTGGTTCAGTTCTAAAGTAAAATTCATGATAAATATTTATATTTATAAAAACAGAAAAATACAAGTATATTAATATAATAGATGTATATAGCAATGCTCATTGCTCACAAATTATACATTTATTTTATGTCTTATAAAAAATACGGACATAGCCTCAAAATTTCAAATTCAAAGTAAATCTTATAAAGGTGAGAATAGATAATGCGCATTTTGCCGGAAAAGCGAGTATACAAGGGCATTTGTTGATTCTGTGCATAGTGACTACGAAGAAATATAAATGTTCTCAAACACAATCCAAATGGGCGAACATTCAAATGCATCAAAAACCACGATGGTGGTCAACAGTTTGCATCTAAAGGTGAAAGATGCAAGTTATAAGTACTCACAATTAATTCAGTGAAAAATCAGACGTGTGCAATTATGCAATTATTGTTTATTCTCTGAGCATTTGAATGCGATTGTGTTTGTGTACTAGTTACAAGACAACACCAGCGGTCAGTGATCAGCGGACATTCACCATCACCATCACCATAACGTAACAGAATAACGGATAAACAATATTATCATACTTACTATTTTGTACAGCCCACAGAGTAGTTAGTAATTAGTAAATAGAGTTATTACTCTATGGTACAGCCGCCAGTCTAAAGAGCCTACAGAGTGATAAATGCATAAACTCTAAGATATCTTAGTCCGTGATAAACAGTAAACACAAGCTGCGTATAGTGACTATTTGAAATTTTTAGCAGTTGCACCACGGTATAGACAATAGCTGAGTTATCTTCTACACCGTGTGTACAAATTCCACAGTTGTACCAACGAATGATCGAATATCGGCTATCACAAAATAATAACTATCATTTTCTTGATAACGTTTATTTGAAAATTGAAATTAATTATACAGCAGAAAACAAGTTAGGACTTATGAATTAAGAGAGGTTGAGTACTGAGGAAAACATTAAATGATTGCGTTTGCGTACCACATTTTGTATTTTTGTGTTTTTGCGGCTTAAGAGAATATCAGAGCATTATTTGATTTCTCTCTCTGACCCGTGTGAAGCATAGCAAATTTACGTTTAACAGAACTTAAATTTGTGTTGTTAACATTAATAATAGAGAAAACGGATCATTATAACACTTAGAATTAAGAACATTAACTCTACTCTTATGTTGTGACTTTTAAAATATTTAAATTTTAAAGTAGAATTGAGCATTTTGAAATTTTGAAATTATAACATTTTATATAGGTATCAATAGCTGCCATATAAATTGAAATATCATAAGAAGACAAATGTTAGAGCATAGCTAGTGTTATAACTCTAAATTTGAAGATTAATTTACTATGTAGCGTATAGGTGAAGGATGAAAAACAAATAGTGTGATGATATCCTCTTAGGAATAAAGACTAAGAAATATCAAGCTAGTTTTTTTATCAATTGAATTAATCCATAAACTTTGTCTAAGCAATTGTATGTATAGTGTACACTAGTTATTTTAAATTTAAATTGTCAGTACCAAATATATTCCAACATTAATTTTCAACTATTTTATTATTTTATAAAAAGCAAATTTCATATTCTAGTGAATTGTAACTTGTAAATAGTTAATAATAATGTGTTGTTTTTAATATGTGTATTAGAATATCGTTTTATTTTTAATATTAGAACAATAGTTCTAATTATTATATTCATTTAAGAAAACTATTTTCGGTATCTATTTCAAAAATACATCAATAATGTAAATTTAAATTTTGTATTTTTCTTTTAATCGTATAATTAAAAGCTATTGTCAACATTAGCAACAACTCGTAATAAATTGTGTGAGATCAACATGCTCTGTCAATGTCAGGTATAATAACACAAACAGTCCTGACTTCCAATTCTTAATATTTTTTATTTTATTGAGTGATATTTTCGGACTGCTTTTGAAAATATTTAATAGAATTATTTCTTAAATTCTTAATATTTATTTATGTTTTTTATTACAATACGATTTAATATTGAAAAAAACTTTTAAATTAGGTTAACTATAAACAATTATATCTTCAATGTCTCGGACAGCTCTTTTTACAGATTCTTAATTTAAGCTATGTTGAGGTTTGCCTTGTACAATTTTTACACCTAGACAAATAAAAAGCATCTTACCAATTATTAAACTGAAAAATGTTTGTTCATTGTTAAAGTGTATAATGACTGGTTACAACAAGAAATAATTAAAAGAGGATACTACAAAACTAAAATATGTATGTACATCAAAATGACTAAAAAATGGCAGTTCTACTATGATTCCTTGTTCAAATGTTCTTATTAGTTAAAATTAAGGGTTATTAACCTATATAATTAACCTATAACTTGTGGGCTACTTTCAAAACGTATAACTGTATACGTACATTGCTGGTCGTATATACTTAACATTTTTTTTCCACTCCGATAAGTACAATTCATATAATATCTTTCTAGACTTTACAAATTTAAAAAGCGTTTTCATGACTTGAAATCACAGATGATTTTATTTTGGATAATAGAAAATCTATTTCAGTCCAATGCAAATGAGGTTCAAGTAACTGTTCAACTTGAACTTATGGATTTAAAAATAAATAATCATTTGAAAAATTTATATAAGGAAATTACAGATAAATATAACTTTTTTTTAACTTAACTTAATTTTTTATTCAGCAATATGTTACAAATTAGAACAATAAGCTTAATTTATATAATATTAGGACAGGAATAATGGAATGAAGACATTTTTCATCAATATATAATGATTAGACTATATTACACACTTTTACATTTTTTTTCTAGTTTATTTTGGGAGTTTACAACATTACTGTCTTTTTAGTCTCTTTTGAGGATTTCCTAGAATGGTTGGTTAATAAGAGGGTTTGGGTGTTGAGTTAGTTAGCTATTAAAACGTGTGTAGTACACTGTGTAGTGTAGTTTGGCTAATTCAGTGACAGTTGGTATTTTTAAATTAGAGTGGATGGATTTATAGGAGATATAAAATAGAGCTTTTGAAACGGTACGAAGAATTTTTGATTGGTATTTTTGAATGCGGTTAGTATTGTATATTTTTGCTGTACTCCAGAACTGGATGCTATAATACGTCCAGATATTTCTTAGGAGTATTTTAAAACTTAATAGTTTTATATTTTTGTAGGTTAACAAGGGCCGTAGGAGACAAAGGTGGTTATTTAGTGCGATAATTTTCTTTTGATGTGTGATGCCCAAGTGAGTCGACAGTCGATGTGATTTTCAAGTTATCGTACACATTAGGTAATAGGTAAAGTTTGCTTATTAAGAAATAGTGTCAGGTATTTTTACTCCTTATTCTCTTTAACATTTTTCAAGAAGGTGGAGATTATTTTGAACATAGAGAGAAGCTAAGCTAGAGTCGGTACTCCTAGCTATTATAGTGTTATCGTTTGCAAAGTCATCGACTAGGGTTTGGTCTGAGTTAGGTTAATCGGAGATGAATAAATTAAAAATTAATGTGGTCTTGTGGTACACCGATATTAATTCCTGCTGAAAGGAAGATACCAGAGACTATAAGTACTGAAAAGAAACGGCTTTCTAAGTAAGTTTTTAAGATTAGGTAGTATGACTAGGTGTAGACATTTTAGTTTGTAGAGCAAACCTTCATGCTAGACTCTATCGAAAGCTTGGGAGACATCGAGGAAGGTTCCAGTATTATAACATTTTTTCCTATTATGCGAAAGAGATTTTGTCTACTAATTTATATATTTGATGAACAGTAGAATAACTATTGTGAAATCCTAATCGAGAGCTAGGTAGTATATTTACATCAATGACTATGGGTAAGATACGTTTTAATAATAATTTTTCAAATATTTTAGATAGAAATGGAAGAAGACTTATTAGTCTTCACTTGTTAGTCTGTACATTTGAATGCCAGTTCGGTTATTAGGTTTTAGGATTAGAACGATAGTGAAATATTTCCATACGATTGGGAAATATAATAGTCTGATTATTGAATTGTATATTTAGGTAAGAAATATTATTTTTTTTGTTACGGTTAGGTTAGGTTATTTCAGCGGTTATCAAGTCAAAACCGGGGAAAGTTAGTGGAATTTTGTTTATGATAAATTCAACTTTGCTGAGAGTAAAAGCTCGAGGAGAAAGGGACATTTGCAGAAGAGAGTCAAGAAAATTCTCAACGTCTTTGATTCTATTTGGAGATAAAATATAACGAAGTGGCTGGAATGTATTAGTTAAGTGTTTTGTAAAGATTTTTGCTTGGTCTACCGTCGTTGCGTAAAGTAGGTGGTGCATTATGAATACGAACAAGTTTTCTTGTAGCTTTTCAATGAGTACTATCTTCATGAGAGAGTGATGTCAGATGAATCAAAGATATTGCGCATGATTGAATGTAAATTGTAATAAAATATGAACGAAGATCTGATTAATATGGTTGCACCTACGTGAACGGTGTTTTTTGGGTGGGTTGTATGATAAACGTAGTAGCATTTATTATAAATAGTATAATAATAATATTATTTATAATCAATGGTAGTAGCCAGGAAAATTAATATAAGATACTGTGGTGGACTAATCAGCAACTGATTGCAGTGGCGGTGTAGCCGTGGTTAAATAAATAGATTGGTTTAAATATTTTCAAAGTGTGGATTTATTGATAAATAAAATATACTGTGAATTATTCTAAGTGTATTTAATTTAGAAAATTAGACAAAGTCACAAGGACTGATTCGTGATGTCATCATCTGACGTGAAAGTGCTCGTGCTGACTGATGGATCACGTCTGCCGGGGAGCTCTCCAGGGCCCCCTTATATAGTCGATTTCCCCCTGCCTATTCCTCTGATGTCCCTTCCGGTCAACGGATGTGACTCATTTGTTTATTTGCTGTTTACGCGGTTTAGGATTTCGCGAACGTGCGATGACCTAATTCGACATAATCTTCATAAATTATAGGCATGATTACTTTTTATTAACTAATTTCTATTATCATCATTATAATTATTGCTTTTAATAACCTATTCCTATTATATGTCTTCGTAAGGTTACTAAGGTAATTTCGTAAGGTCATTATTATAATGATTACGTATTACTATTATTATTATTATCTAAGATGTCAGAGCACGTAGTAATACATTAGGAAAATGTGTTTCAGATATGAGTACAATATCTATTATTTTTTCTTGAAGGGTATCAAGAAGTTCATTATTGTGTGGTTTTTAAGGTTAGTAGCGTTTCATAATAGAATGAGGAGGAAGTTGGAAGTATATGAGTTATCATTTTTAATTAATGGCAATTTAAAAATGACTGCGGTCAGAAGAGTGAGTAGAAGATTAAGCATAGGCTTAAAATCATCTAAAAATTTAGAGATAACATTTTCCAGGTTGGAGGAAGGAGAGTCGGCATTTTTATTTCGAGTAGTGCAGTTACCTGTGACATTTGCAAAAGATCTGTCATATGTGTTAGTATATGGCGAATTTGTTGGTTGGCTGCTGGTTAAAAAGTAAAAACAGAATGTTATTAATTCAGAAAAGTTTATTACATCCTTAATAAATATTTATGGTGGCAAGTCTATTTTCTTCTGTGTATGTGTGGCAGAGTGTTGTGATCCCTGACTGCGTATCAAAATCAATTTGATTATCATTTGCATTAGTAGAGACGATCGGCACTGGGTCAGGTTCGACAAGGGCAGAGTATCAGTTAGGAGAGATAAAACATTTTGTTTTCTTAGAAGTGGAGGTGGTAGCAATAAGAATTTTTGGCGATTGAGGTAATAACCGTTTGTTTTCAGATTGCGATTGAGAATTATGATTATTATTATCATTCATCATGGGTTTAGTTTTAACAAATTGGTTGTTGATTATCTTAATAGGTGACACGGTTCGTTTCGGTTTTGTAGTATTTTTTATTATTTATAATTATTTTATCTTATCTTAGTCTAAAGGTTAGCGCGCGTGACGATGCTTCGAGGAATGCTAAATATGTTGATATTATTCAGTTAATTTATATTATATTAATTAAAATAATTAAGTTAAAACGACTATTGAATTTATTCCTTGGACGGAAGGCCAAAGTCGACTGATGAACGCTAAGTATTAAGTACTAAAGCTATCATAGAAAAAATGCGTTGAAAGGTATGACACTCGATAAATTCTGTAAAAATAGAAAACCTACGTTAAAATGAACATTTTGCAAGTAACAGTATCGCTTACTAGTAAAGACTGAAACATACAAATTTAATATATTTTCATTAGACTATTTCTAAAGATATTCCAAAGTTAAAAGGATTATCAATGCAAACATTTACATTATTTGGTTCTACTTGTATTTTTAAACGAATAACGCAAAATATTCAGAATTACGTATAATAGTCAGATTCGACAAATGATAATTTATATTATTGTTAAGAATTGGAGTTACACATTTTACTCCAAATATTATTTATTTATTTTTTTGATTAAAGAAAAAGAAACACAAATTTCACACTAATTTATTTTTATTAAATATTCAAACATATAAATTCTAAAATATTATATTTTTTTTATATTTAAATAAAAAATTATTAAAAAATATTTTGTAATTCTAAAAGGCTTATTAAAATACAATTATTTTAAATTTTTATTTTTATTTAAACTACCTAAATACTATGGTTTATTATTGAACGTATTAATTATTATAAAGAAACATAATATTATACATTGTTGTCTTTCGCGATTAAATAAGTCAATGTTAAGACAAGATTTAAAATAGGAGTGGTATCTATTATTTCTTATAACATTGTGTAGTATGTACCTTTCAGCTCGAACGATGATGAGTTGAATTATTATTTATTGTACTTATCTTTAATGCGACTCTATTATAATGTATGGCTTAAAATCACTATCGAAAAATGAAATAAATTTTATTATTAATATTGAATATTTATTTTTATTTTTGTACAAGTACATGACTTACATCTCGAATCAAAAATTATTTAAATAAAGTCCTCCCCACTCCACGCTTTACATACAACTAATTTACTATCGATAGTGCTATTTTCGATTTTTCATAATCTTTTAGCTCGGCCTTGAAGTACTTAAATTGTTATGTACTTAATTAACATTAATTTTTTAACGCGAATTCGTTTTATTTGATCACATGTTTGCAAAAAATTATCGGGTATAACATATGAATTTATTGCGTTGAGACACTTGTTTATTTATTTTTTCCTACGAATTTCACAAAACAGAAAAAGATATCAACTGTATAGAACGAAATAATATGGCATATTAAATAAAAACCATCTATACTCAATACCTTTTTTTCTATTTATACGTAATTGTATGCATTCTCACATACCGTCATTAGATAAAAACGTTAAAATTTATACTCCAATGCGTTTTACTGTTCATTATTAAAAAAATAAATGTATAATTATAATTTACCTTACAATATCATTCACAATAATATGTTCACAATTTCCGCGAAAAATGAATATAACGCCCAATATCATGTAGTGTATAAGTTATATGTTCATACTGTAGTTCAGCAGACGCTGACTATACATTTTTATAATACTATAGCATATACGTTTTGTGTAGTATATTCGGTATACACAGTTAGTCGTTGATTTATATTACGCCTTATAACACTATTGTACATCGTTTAATTATACTTATTATTGATTATTATTTACCTTCAGCTTCTGTATATCTGTGTACTTCAACAGTATTCAATAACTAATTATTAATTCTAATGACAATGTCCCATTCCAAATTTCCAATTACAGGCTTAGGTCTGACAACGGACAATAAATTATACTTTTGCTCTAAATGATATTAAGTATCACCAATGATTATTAATATTTATAAATAATAATATATATATACCTAACGGTGGCGTATTTGGGGGGGTGCAATCGACACTCACCCATAAATGTGTTTCTTTGTATAGATATTTGTTATATTAATTTTATTTAGACATTACAATATTTATTTTTATTTTTATATAATACAGTATTATATTGGTTTTGAAACCAATAAACCATAGTTAATTATGAAATATGGATCATTTTAAAATGGCTAAAAGGTCAGAAAACATTTTGAAAACACATAATACAAGAATTTAGACCAAATTCACCAAATTAATATTTAGTCAATTTACCAATATGTTCCATATTATGTCTATATACCAGATACCTAGTGACTATAAATAATTTAAATTTAAAATATTTTTATTATAATTCATATTTCATTATAAATTATATTTTTAAAATATCAAATACATTTTCTTAATAAATTAAGATTTGAGTAACCTCACCTATCTGTCAATCAGCATATAAATATATCTACTAACTTTTTGGTTTCACATTTTTACTTTTTGTAAATACTATAATTTCTAAGTACTTATAGATACATGACATTTTATTGAAATCACATATGTATTAAGATATTTCTATACATGTACTTAACACTTTTACCAATATGGATCTTAATAAAAAATGTATATAATTTAGTATAAATACATAATAATTAATCATGAATTAACTTAAATATAAAAGCAATTTTACAACTAATTATTTTTGAAACAATAAGATTTTTTTAAATAATAAAACACAATTTTTATGTAAGCAAATACCTAATTTTTTTTATTCATTAGATCAGGGGTCTCCAACCTTATATTTTCAAAAGTAAAAAAATTAAGAAATAATGTGTAAAACTTTATTAAAAACAAAAAAATAAAATAAACATTTTTTGACATAAGTACAATATTATTTATAAATTATATTACCTATATAATAATAAATAAGATTTTACAATATGGATATTATGAATAATTAAATAAAATAATAATAAAAAAATAATGTAGGTAATGTTGTGTATCTACATTAATATTAACGATACATATTAATTGTAGGTACTTACCTAGTGTAAAGAATAATAAATAATAATTGGTATATACATATATTCCTTAAATTCGTTACCTTAAACTGATGAAAGAAAAAAAAAATTGAAAAAAATGTAATTACCTACTTTTAAGATTATGATACTGCACTTTGTTATTTTTAGCAGTAGCAGACATTGTCTTAATTTTTAAAACTAAATATTATTATAACTTATATGATAATACATTTTCTTGTGTTATTAAATTGTTTTAAATAATTGCTTGAGGATGTACCAATAGAATATAAAAGAATAAAAGAGTTATCATTTGATTATAGGTCAGAAAAAATTATAGGATTGTACCTAATAAATAATATAGTATATTAACTAATCTAACCGCACTTCTAGTTTCGTTAGCCCGATAATAGGACTTTAATGTTAGTGCGAATACATGGTATTAAGATATTCAAATTTAAAATATTGTTAAAATCGTTATAATAATAATTTTGATGATTTCAATGCAAAAAAAAAAAATATTTATACAACTATTTTGTAAGTATTTAGTTGTCTAATTGACACAAGCATGCGGTTCCTCGTTTAATCCAATGATCTTTTGGTCGATCAATTAAAAAGTCCATAAACATCAAAAAATTAGTGGAATGGCCTGTGGTAGAAAGAACACCTTGGCGAGCACTCGTCCTGTAGATTGGAGCGTCATAATACGATTTCTTCTCAAACTGCGACTAAACAAATATGATAACAATATATAATTATTTTTAACATTTTTTTCCTGTTGGATACGTTCATGGTTAGGGGAATACGGAATTGTTTTTCTAATCAAAATAAAGTGTACAGATTGGTTCCTGTATGGCTATATGTATAAACATATACCCATATACCCATATACCCTTATACGTGTAATTCGAATCGTTTGATAGAAAACTTAATTATAGTTTAGTATTTTACTCAAATATTGTAATATGAATTTAAAAAGAAGAGTACCACACGATTGCGTATGTTAAACAATTAACTTTAATATTTACCCCAAAAGTCAAACGATTGCGTATGATTTGCGGTTCAGCGTTGTCACATTTAAGTTTTTATTTGTAATCAGTAAAAATTAAATTTTGAAAAAATTATTCAAGTCAAAATATTTAAAAATAATAAAAGGTTAAAATAATGAATTGTAAAAGTATATTCAATTTATAATGTTATATCTTGCCATATTGGTACCACTTAAATAACTAATTTTTGACAAATGTTATAAGTTATAATATTGTTATGAATTTTGTACTTATTATATTCCTTCGTGGTTTCTTTTATACGAATTAAATCAGCATTTTCCATTTTTTTAATCCGACCTTTAAATTCTGATTGCATTTTTGTATATGTTTTGAGAACCAGAAGGATGAGAGCATTGGGAACTATGAAATTAAATTATATAGGTAAGTTCAGTAAAAACTTTCGGATTAATTTTAAATTTTACGTTCTATTAGTATAAATCAAATATCAACGGTGCTTCAAAGTTGTGGATAAAAATCGTACGCAATCGTGAACATCAGATTTTCACGATTGCGTATGTCGATAAAGACCATATGTAATCGTGTTTCACCGAAAAATAGATCCAATATGAAAATTATTTTTAAAAAAGAAGCACAATTTAAGACAAGAATAGGAATAGTGTATGGTTAACAAAATACAAGAAAAATTGAATGACTATATAATTTCAAGTTTAAAATTCGTAAGGTTTCCACCTTAATTCTATTATTTTTAACTTTGACTTCTTTGTAGATATTGAGATAAGGCTATTATTATATACCTATAATATTTATTATATTTAATAAATATACTATTATTATAATATTATATTTATTGTTATTATTGACAAATACGTCAATATAATTAATTATATAGTTATACTTATAAATAAATCAACTTACAACACAAAAATATTAACTATACCTAATAATTTTAGATAATATGCATAAGTCTGTGTAAAATTTAGAGAAAAATGTTGTCGGTTAAATATAATATTATAATTTATAATAAAGTTCTAATTATAATATAATTGAAAAAGTAATTTTTAACATAGCTATTATATTATTAAAATAAAAGTTCATCAAAGCAAATTTAGCTTAATTGGATTCCTGTAGATCACCTGGGAACTGATTTGGCAATCGAAAACCAACTCATAAGGTTCTCGTATTGTATAATAATATTGTATATATAATATTATGTACATATGAGTATACTGTACTTTAATTCCTGGTTTGAAACAAATTATTGGAAGAGTGTCGAAAAGAATTCTTGGATAGGATTCATTTAATATTTGTAATTCTCGATCCCATCTAGCTCCTTCTAAAAATAAACCCTGTAAATATTAAACAAAAATTAAATATTATAGCTGTTAATGTAACAATATAATCTTTCGGACGATTTGAAAAGTATAAAGTTTAATCGTTATAATTAATAATCCAAAATATTATATTATAATTATTAATTTTAAATTATTGATATAAATTAGTTTCTCAATTTTTATTGCAATGTATTCGGCACACAGTAAATTATGTATATTATATTAAAAAGGTATATAGCTGAAAACGTGGAACATAATAGGTATCTAGGTGTAAGTGTATAAGACATGAACAAATGGGGGATCTCCAATATGTGCGTATATAAGGTAATTTAATATATTGTAAAGGTATTTATTTTTTTACATTTCAAACAATTTTTATATATATAAAATTATGAATATTATTCCAGAACAAGGCAATAAAAAACAACATAGATATTGTTATAGATTTGCAAATAAAAAATTACGACAGTTTAGTTGGAGATACTTTTTTATTGGCTAAAAGACCGTTCCACATCAATAAATATGATAGGGGCATAATTATTATTTATTATATTAGAAGGAATAAATTTAATTTCCAGATATACTTAATGAATTTTTCTTATTAAAATATCTCTGTCAAAAATGACATATTTTGTTGTTTTAGACGAAGAAGATGACGTTAAACGTCGCCGAAAATCAATGAAAAAATCAAAAATTACGAAAATGTGTACAAAAAATGTACTTATTTATCAAATATGTAAAAATATGTAAAATAAATTTGGGTTTATTTCAATTAAAATGATCTAAATCGTACACATTTTTTATCAGATTTAAAATATCTCATACCAATAAAAATATGTATTTACAATAAAATCCGTTCCCTATTAATAATCAATAGTAGGTTAAGTATAATATTATGATGTGTTTGTGTTTACCTTTACAAAAACGCTGAATTCTTCAACATCCAATTTGTCCTTTATTAAGACAATATTAATGAGAGCATGAAAAATATAACAGGTTGCTATAAATAAACTGAAAATAATAATATCGTTATAATTTATAAAACTAAATTAATCGACCATGACACATTATAGTCCATATATGATTGTTGTACTTACAATACAAAAGAAAATCAACTGTTTGTATTCGTAATAATACTCCTATATTTAAATCAAGACTAACAATTTATTATCATCTATATAGCCATAATTTCAGATTCAGTGGTTGCGACTCATTGTGATACTAATCACGGACATTTTTGCCTTCGCATCATTAGTTAGTGTTTGAGGTTACTTATAGCGGCGGGAGCATTGACCTCCCTCGTCTTTGTTGCTGCCGAAGTTTGAGTGTCAGCTGTCCCGCCGTCACCGTATCATTTAAGGACATAATTTTTCCTTTTATTATAACCATTATTTGTATTTTATTATTCACCTCTATACCTATGTGTACGGTGGTCTACGCGTCGTATAGGTCTTTCGATAGTAGTTATGAATTTATGATCATATCCTCGGTACATATACATGATATGTAGTGAAGAGACATTATTTGCATTGTGCAAGACAAATAATTACTTTTTTTTATACCTTGCACACCGGTTGCTATTTATTTATAATATACTAGTACAGAAAAAAAAAAAAAAATTAGGAACTTCACTCGCGGAGGTGTACGCACGCTAGTATCGCACGGCCAGCTTAATATAATTATATTAGGTCAGTAATGGTGCATCAACAACGAATTTCTCAAAATGTAACCTAGTTAAAGGAATCATGTTTTTTCAACATAAAATGTAAATATGCTATTATGCTAAGTATAATTAATAATTTATATTAATATTTTTATATAATAACTAGCTGGTCCAGAAAACGTTGTTTTGCCAAAAAGTTGACCTTAACGCCTTCAGATAAACTTTAGAGTGATAATAAAACATATAGTTCAAGAATTTATTTATTGATTTATTTAAATTGAAACAGAAATCAGTTGAGTGCAATATGATAAATAATGTTTTTCGTTTTGTTTTCTGACGCAAAAACAAACAACGAAGGCGGTTTACCAACACGCGAACTGGCAACGTACAGCTGACCGTGCGAAAAACATTAAAATTATAAATTGATTCCACAGACTTCTAACGATTGACCTTGCGATTTATTGATTATCATCGCAAAAGCCTATCGAACGGGAAACTAAATCCGCTTGAATTGAAATGGAAGATCTGTTGGAATGATCGGAATTCGTGAGATAAGGACTTCCTCTCCTTTGAATTTGCCCTTGATGATCGTTGTTTGTATACGTTATTCATCAGTTTCTTGACAGACAATCGCGTACCATTGCAAAACTTACGATGATTTAGATTCCGCAACATAATAATGATCGATTACACCTTTAGCTGTAAATTATGCGGCGGAGTTCCTGGCACATTAAGCGAGTTCAAAAATTTCGTCGGAGAGTTGGTCGCTTCATTTTCGTCGGTCACGCTGTCAACGGATTTGTACTAACGAAATTCTTCAGCGATTTTACTTTGAATAATACAATTCAAGCTATCGACGTCCTTATTCTTCGCTGCTAGAATTGCCCGTTCACTTATCCTATCAAGATGTTTATAATTATCTTCAATGCTTAGGAACACTTTTGTAATGAGTTTCTCCTTCGACTATGTGAACTCACAAAAATTTTCCGGGAACGATATTAATCCAGTCGAAACATCAACCGAAATTTGGCCATTGCCAAACGCCAGTAGTTGTCTCGAGAATTCAGCAGCCGATGGGTCGTTCTGCAACGCAACTCTCATGTTCGTAGTCAATTTAAACTTCTTGACATGCCGCCACAAAAACAACGATTTCAGGCATGCATTAAGTTCATCGGCAGCAGTAGATTTTGGGATGACGGAAAGTGTTTGACGAAAATCTCCGGAGTGCAATATCATTGCACCACCAACTCGTCCCGAATCACCTCGTAAATCCTTCATCGTTCGGTCAACTGCCTCCAAAGCTAGTTTATGCGCCTTCGTGCATTCATCCCAAATGAGGATTTTGCATTCTCGTATCAATTTCGCTGTCACTGAATTCTTGGTGGTTGTGCACGTAGGCTAGTCAACCGTGAGAAGATTCATTGGTAGTTTCAAAGCGGAATGTGCAGTTCGACTGCCTTCAAAAAATGTGGCATCAACGCCAGAGGATGCAACAGCCAACGTAATTTGTAATCTTGACCGAATTGTTGCCAGAATCAACGAAATTACGAACGTTTTTCCTGTCCCACAAGGAGCGTCGAGAAAGTAAATGCCTCCCGTTCTACCATCAACGACCTTCATCAGCGAATCATATATATTCTTCTGCTCGGCATTCAACAGCGGCACATTTATTCGGACCTTTCAGCCAGCTCATCTCGGTCATAGTCTTTCTCCCGCTGCAGTTCACGATTGAATGCTGCGCGCGTCGAACGATTTGGTGCTGGCATTCCCAGTGTTGAAAACAAACTGCCGCACATGAGCACGCACATGTCTTCGATCAGAATTAATGCTTCGTTGCGCATCTCGTTGTTAAATTCAAGATTAAAATTCGAAGATGTCGTGCGAACTCTGTGCAAAATGTCGTCAGCCATCTCGTCCTTGTATTTCTCCCATAATACAGTCGGGTTCGATGGATGACATGTGGCTATGATGATTGCAAACAACGTACGAATTTGATTAGCTGGCGCAAAAACAGTTGCATCGGCGAGTGCTGAGTCCCAATGTGTATCGTTTTCAAGCAAATTCAAACATTGGCAAGCCTCCCGAAATGTGGTGCACAGCACACCATCCACAGTACGCAGGGAATTTATGGATGCCGGTCCCCTAATGTTCACCAAAAGTAAGCGAAGATAGAAGCATTCGTCTTGGCGTGGATGAACTGTGTATATTCGTCCGAGGACATCAGTCAAATAGACATCAGCGAAGCCAACAACAGCATCACCTTTCTTCATGCGTTGAAACTTCTTCGATGCATCATTCCATGTATGCGTGGCATTTCGGAATATAGTAAAGTCCTCGCGAACAGGTCGCTTTCGCATGTCGAAAAAAAATTTGTCAATGTTGTCGCTGGTGGACGTTCTGCTTTTTGCGCTACATTCGCTTCCGTAAAGTAGGCACGCTGACCCTTCTCGAAGTGAACTGCCAAATGTATGACAGTAGGATGACGTTCGTGAATCGGAAATGAAAACAGCCGTCAAATTGCCTCATTACAACTCACTCCAAATTGAAATTTCATCACCTCATCATTAGTATTTGGATCAATAATGCCAAACACAGCCATGTCATTCCCTTTGTTCACATATTTGCAAACGTATTTGATAGATTTGATAGAGTTGCAATACTCAACATTGCAGTGAGTTGAGAACGTTTTCGACAAAAGTGGACAATATGAAACGATCCAGCGATTATCGACGATGATATCGTTTCCTTTCACTTTCATCATGATTGATCTGCCGTTGTCATCTGGAGAACGACGCCAATACAATGGATATCCGTCGATTTCACTGATTGTGTTAGCCACCAACGGATGGGGAAAACGCTTTGTAAAGATTCTGTTTTCCATTCGCGGTGACCCTGGTTTGTGAGCTCCGCAAGCGCCATGTATCATGTTCGTTATCGCAATGGAATGCAGCTCAGGATCAGTTTCTGGATCTGGTATTTCGGCAGAAATGATCAAATCAATATGATCTAGTCGGATCTTGTTGAACAATAAAAGCAGAATGTGTGTATGTGGTAAACCACACTTCTGCCATTTAACCGAGTACATCCAACAACGGAGTGCGCTTAATACCTTCTGCTTAACGATATAATACATGAATACTATGATCTTTCGTTTGAATGTTTGTCAACATCTTGCCGAATCATCAATCGATATGCATAAAAGTTCATTGAGCTGACATTTCTATTCGCTTCTTCTCCTGAAATATGAATTTGAACTTATTTATAGTATGAAAATGAAATGATGACCTGTAAAAAAACCTGTCATTGGATTGACTATCTTTATATTTAAATAATAGCAATCCTCTTTACGGCAGAACATCAACGGGTATTGAAATACATCATATGACCGATGAGTCTCGTACACGTGCTGCAATTATCCACCATCCCGACGCTGGAGAACAATATCGCGTGATGTCACTTTCTCGCCAACAATCACCACTGCGACTTCATTGATAGTGGGAGCATTGAATTGTCTTACATGGCTTTCAGGGGTCTTTTGTCTACTCTGATAATGATTTTGTGGTCGTCAGAATGGATTGTATCTAATGCGGTTTTGAACAATTTGACCAATTTATTATGCTCATACAGAAGATTTTGCAATTGTCCGATTATTTCACGTTTAGTCGCAGTAAAAATTGCACAACGCTGATCTAGTTCAATTGCCGAATTACCAACGAAATAGATCTGAAGGAACTTATGATCTTCGTTTGGTGGTGGTAACAAAGCGTTTGCTCGATGGTGAATTTGCCCTTGAATCTGAATATTTAAATGGTCATTTGTAAAAAAAAAAGTTATTGTTATTATTGTTATTATTATAATTATAATGAGACACCTGGGTGATCAACAACTTTGGCTCCAAATGACGTCATTTGAAAACATCCGTTATATTCTTGTGTATTCACCAGAAAATGTTTTGTTTGGATTGTATTTCTATAGAGAAGCGAATACAATGGCTCTGGTAGTTGAGTCAAAACGGGCAATTTCACTTTGCCACCAGCGCAGCATAAGCCGAGGGTTTCCGATCGAAACTTCAATGCATTGTAATGCTGGAATACGATAGACAATGAATCGATCTCAACACAACAAAGATCTTTGTAGGCGATTGCGGAATCGTATTCGAAAGTAGCACGATTCAAGGCTACATTTAAACTTCTTCTTCTTCTATTACCATGTTGTCGAATTTGAGGTGGTGTTTGTGCAGCGCGAACCTGTGTAATATGAGCACGACTCAAATCATTTGCTCCTGCACGTTCCTCTTGCGTTTGATTATAACGGACATTATCACAAATTATTGCATTACGTGTATGTTGTTCAATGTTTGATCATCTAATAGGATTCATTAGTCGAGCAAAAAATCCTCTCCAAAAAATAAATGTTTTGATTAATTCTATTGATTCTCTTTGATTTTTAATTTGGTTTTTTACTACGACAACAAAAAAAACGAATAAAAACGATACAAAAATTATCACTTTACAAAATTTAAACTTTACTTTGGATAGTGAAACATAATATTAATACCTAATATTTAATACACGACATATTTCTCCATGTTGATCCATTTTTTTGGTGTTGTCTGGGGGTCCCATTTTAACGATTAATTATGTCATATGGACAATTGTATAAGCTAAAGCTTGCTGTATCTTTTTCAATTCGAAAAAACATTCCGGAACTCAAAAAATTTAAAAAAAAATTTTCCAAAATTTTATTTCATAAAAACTGTCTCCTTGATAATTACGAACAATCAAAAAAAAAAATTGAGCCAAATCGGCCCAGCCGTTCTCAATTCATGAATTTTTATACATTTTTGGCTCTATTTTTATATATATAGATATATGGGTGGTATTGGTGGTAATACTAGCAATTAAATAAATACATTTTAATAAATACCTACATAAAAAAAAAAATATTAAACAAAATGTAATCCAATTATTACACAAATTTATTTATTTTTTTCTAAAACTGCTTAAACTAAGCTATGTTGAGTATCATCATTATTGACACTGAATGAAACTAGCTGTATTGTATATAGTTTACCTTTTTACGATGAACGTTCATGAGATTATAAGTTCATAATATATAATGTGGGGAGAAAGTGCTCCCCCCTAAACATGCGTTTAGCTTGTATGAAATATGTTTTATTTTTTTACACTTAAATATGCTCATTTATATATTTATATGAAGTTTGTATTATACAAACAAAAATTAAAACATAAAAATATAAATAAAAAATGTTTAAATGTATGATCATCTATAAGACGAGGTACATTAATACTATGAAATAATTGTATTATTACCCGATAATAGACTTCCCATTCAGGATTGTTCATCAATTCAATTTTCGGTTCATATATAGTTACATCAAACTCAAATCCAATTTTATTTATAGGAATTTTGTTTTTACGTGAAAAATTTTGTAACACGCCCGATAAGAAAGACTGTGTAAAATAAAAACCAGAAAGCCAAAATACTTCTGGCATGCCATTATCAAGCCAGTCTTGTAAGAATTTTAGCCTATATAATCATAGTTGTAAATTTATTAAACCATTTAAAAATACAATAAATAAAATGCACCTTTGCAATAAATCTGCTACATAACCACCTAATGGTTTCAAAGATGGGTATGAATAATTAATCCAATTTTCCGGTACTCGTCCAATGACTAGACTTGTATGTAATTCTTCTAAATTAGAAGACATGACAATGATACCTTTAATAGCTTTTTGCACTTCCGCTAATGATTTTTTTATAACTGACAATAATTTATTGAAACGTATCAATTCCTATGTAGAATATAGTAAATGTATTATCAACTTATGCATATTTTTAATTATGAAGAATCATTGTATAAAATATCACGTAGGTACCTATTAATTTTGTAAAAAAAAACTTATAATTTGTTAATACAAAAATAGAAATACAAATAATACAATGCGTAAACTTAAAAAGTATTTAAAGGAAATTTAAAGTACTTTTGTACTTTTGCTTTGAAAAAAATAATTGATATCTTGTAAAAACGTAACACGTTAATCGATATTGTCTACTTCAAAGAGAATTACGAATCATTTATATGTTTTTGGATTTTGTTTGATAATATCTAAATAAAATTAATTGCCACCGGGAATGCTAAAGTCAGAGCTCACTTTTCGTGAAATTTAGCATTACTCAAAATTGGTTTAAATTTAAATAAATATAGGTACTTGAATTTAAAATACAAATTTAGGTTTATACTAAATTAGTATTTCAAATATTTTGATTTAAAGAGTATTTTAAATAACTACTATAATAGTTTTTAAATAATTTAACTCAAATATTTTATGAGAGGAATAATAATTACCTAGGTATATATTATAATACGAATATAATGGAATAATATTTTGTATTTTTAAAATAAACAAATTAAATACCTGTTGTAAAACATTATTCATTGATTGTTCGTACTTAATTGGATATTTTTTTGTCGCTTCAGTTATGTTAAATAAATCTGGTATATTTTTTGCAATGTTACAAGCTAGCTCTGCCGTTTTTGCATCCTTATCTTTATCACTACATCCCACAGTGATTTGAGATTGAGTTAAAATGGTACCATACAGGAACTGCACAAGTGTTATTGTTATGAAAAATATGAAAAATAATCAAATATTTAAAAACAAAAATTTACCTACCAAATTAGTTTCATAATTATTTTTTGTTATATCAGCATTTTGGTGGAGTCCAAATACTTCCGGTTGTGGATTTATGGGTAAAGATTTAATATATTCTAAACAACCATTAAGGGAAGCGTCTTTGGGTATATAAAACAATCCACTCTCCGAAAATGTATATCTAATACATAATTATACGGTTAATATTAAAAATTAAGAAATACATTTTTTGAAAAATTGACAAGTAGGCGTATGTAATTTGCAATAAAAACAACCTCCCCAAAATATATATTTTTATGTAATTTGTGCCACATCTAAAAATTAATTTTGGTTTATTTGCGCCACATAAAACTAAATAAAAGGACATTATGTAATTTGCGCCATCTTGTGCCTTTAAAAATTGTAGTCTGCGCCATTATTCACCTTATTCAAATGACAAATAGTAATTTGCGCCACTTTTAAATATATATATATATATTTAATCATTGTTCAACCAAGTTAATTTAAATAGTTAAAATTATTAAAATATGTATAAAATAAGTACAGTTTCGGTCATAAAAAAAATATATATTAATCAGTCATACTAGTATACGTACTTTATGTAACTTTTTGAGATAGCAGAGCCAAACGATATCGATTGGTATTTAAAAATTTAAGTTAAAAGTGTGGCGCAGATTATATATTCCATTTCGTTTTTGACGTGGCACAAATTACCAAAATTAATTTTTAGATATGGCGCAAAATACATACATACTTAAATTTACCTATTGGTGGTGCAAATTCTAATAAAATTGGAGGAAAATACTATCTTCCAGACAAATGTGTATCACGTTGCTGTATATTAGGTGGCGAGTGGAATCTATATAGTATAGTTACTATGTGATTGTATAGTATGATTAAATATTTATTTACGGGTAAGTTTATCCAGTCACAAACCATAGATTGGGAAACACTGGTATAGTGATCAGTAGTACTCGTATTTTGTTATACTTGAATTCAATAACCCATTGATTCTGAGGTACGTGAACCTGGCACTACAAAGTACTAACAACTTTTTAAAAACATCCCAACAACTTTTACTCGGACTTATTGGACATTGTTGAACATTGTTGGACATTTGTTGTAATATTTTGGTTAAACTTCAAAGTCTCGCAGCTTTTCTAAACTTTTCCAACAAATTCCAATAAATGTCCAACAATGTTCAACAAGTCCGAGTAAAAGTTGTTGGTATGTTTTCGAAAAGTTGTTAGTACTTTATAGTGCCAGGTTCACGTACCTTTAATTCTGAACTAATTTTCCAAATTTTGGCAATAAGGGATACAAAACAATTATTTTAATAATAATATTGGATTTGCGTGAAAATTCACATTTTCCTTAATTTTTTATTTGCTTATCCTCGATTATATAAAAAAAAATTCCCAGTCATTTTTAATTTTGACCTCTTTAAAGTACAAACTAGATCCTGTTTTCTAACTAAAATAACCCACAAAATGAAAATTTTGAATTGATTGTCACTTAATTGATTAATTAATTAAAAAACATTATGGAAAATGTAATCCAAGAATTACAAAAAATAAAAGTAAAAATTTATATTAAATTATATTTACTTACGGATCGTTTTTAGTAATATTTGAGTTGAAAAAAATTGACAATAGAGATGTCAATAAACGTCTATCCTTATCATCAGTCACTTGACCACCATAATTACATTCACCAATTAAATAAAATAATGTTTCGAATGGAATTTCATCATAATCGTTTAAAAACATCTAAATACAATTTTTATTATTACTAAGCATAATAATATAATATAATAAGTAGGTAAGTTATTATTCTAATAATACAGTTAACTGCATCACGCTGATTTGAAAATCCAAGTCGTTAAATTTATAAGGAATATTCCAACCAAGTGATCCAAACTTTCGGCGTTCTTGAATGATTCCATGGAAAAAACATAGTGAAAATAGTAACGTTTCCAAACCTAAATGGTTTTTACAACTGAGGTAGAAATCTGGATCATTAATGGGGTTAGTTGTATATGAACGCAATAAATTTTCACCAAGACCTTTCGGAGCTTCGTTTATCATTTTAATTCCTATAGTTTTGAATTCAATGTATTATAAAAATTATCGATTTAGATCATTGAGATTTAATTTACCATTCTGTAGTATAGATACAGGGAAATCATCAGATGGATAACTTGTAAGCCAGAGACGGAACGATTGATGTGTACAACTGGGTACAATATCTTCATCACAAATGCGATCGAGTTCTTTCATCCAACTAATAGCCAAATGACAGTTTTGTAATACAACCCATTTACCTGTTTCTATTCCTGATTTTATCATGTTAGCAGCTATTGGACCCTATACATAAGTTATGTTCCCATTATTATACATTCTGAAATAAACAATTTCAATTATCATTTATATTACTTGTCCTTGACCAAGTGATATGATTATTAAATCAGTCGGACTAATTTTTTTGTCTTCAGAAAATCTTATCAAACTCGACATTGGATCCATTCCAGTTGATAATATAAAAATCAATGGACTACAACATGTTGAGTCTTTGTACGAGTCCGCTAAGTCAAATGATGGTGGTTCGACGTATTTCTGTCCCATACTACGAACAATATATTGCTAAATATTGTTTAAGATGTTATTAAAATAATTTCCCGGGAGTTAATAAATAAATAAAACAAAATATATACCTGAATAGCTGGAACAACTTTATCGAAACGAATACATTTTATAATTACAAGTTTTTCAAGGCCATCGATATTTTCAAAAGGCTCTGGAAAAGGTGTGTCTTGTGGATTATTCGAATCATACCATATGTTCCACTCATCATTTGAATCAATAATTGATTTGTAGAATTGATTTAATCTAAAATTTATACTTTAATGTTATGATTTTATTTATTTATAAATTAATTTTTTTTTTTTATTGTCAAATTATCAAGCATAAATATATATTTAATAATTTTATTTTTATTTTAAATATATTTGAAATATTTTGAGAAATAAATACTTGACATACTATTTAAATACTGTTTTGTAATATTTGGGTTTAAAATACAAACACAAATTAAATTGATCACTTTTTATTTTTACCTTGGCAATTGAGATGCTTGAACAATTTCGGCCCATGATTTATCACTTAACCATTTAGAAGCTGGGTTGCGATGTTCATTAGTTATTCCAACTCCTTCGGTAAGGAATAATGTAAATAATTCATCGTCTACTAGACCCTATGATAATATTGTTAAGAATGAAAATATATATTGTATCGTTTAAACGTATTATTTTAATTGTAGTATTAAGCATATCACCTTAGACCGAAAAATTCCAATTGTTAAAATAAATGAAAAAATTAATTTATCTTTTTGAAATAAAGATCTACAGACGTTTCGGTAAATGTTATAAGTAAAATAATCGTTTAATATATTTATTCTTTCGTTTATGTCATTTGATTTTTCACTTTGTACGATTGACTGTTTCATGAAATACAACAGCAATAATTATTTATTATAATTTATATATTAAGTATAATTAATAATAATGACTTACCTGATAATATAAGTTAATAAACCAAGATAATGAATATTGATACATTGGATCAATATTATTTAGATCAGTGATACAAAAAAATAAAACCGAAGAGTGGCTAGATACAGGAATATAAACATCTCGAGCTACGTCAATTTCTTTTTCAGTTACAATAGCAATTTCTTGCTTCAATTCAATATCAGCTGATAGTGACTGTAAAAATAATTAGTCAATATATTTAGACTTTTAACCGAATAAAGTAATTTAAAATACTTTTGATGAAGATAAAACTTTTATTGCTGATTCGTCCTCCAAAATATTTCCCTCGGACGAAGAGAGCACGTATAATATCTTGTCTTCAATTTCTTTGAGTAGCTTATTATTATTAGCACTTTCAACAATTAATTCATTTTTTTTTTCTTCTAATTGAGGTCGTTCTTTAGCTACAACAATTCCTAGCAATTGATCTTGCAGTCCTTGTTTCGTGATCATAAAGTTTAGTAATGTTACCTAAATTATACAAGTATAATTATTTTTTAAAATTAAAAAAATATAGTTAGGTTTTATCATATTATTAAAACTAAAATATATATATATATAAATTCTAATATATGTACACTTATTCTACAACGTTGGATGAATTTTATTTATTTATTAAAAAAAAAAAAAAAAATCATAATGCGATTGTATTATTTAGTGAGGAGCGATGAACGTATATATTTTACAACAATGTGTGTTTCTAATAATTTTTCTGGTATTTGTTATTGTTTTTGGAGCCAATAAAAATGCTTAGATTTTCAAGTACAATATATTTTTTGGTAGAATAGATGGTCCTCGAGAGAATAAAAATAAAAATTAAATTATGGACATTTTTACGCAAAACTATTTTTAACAAAATCAATTAACAATTTTGTTATTTTATTATAATATATGAATAACTGTAGAAACTTAAAATATTCCATCGATCGCGGGGTCCTGGGTACGAGCCAAAAGTACCCAATGGGAAAGAAGTTCCTGCGAGTACTTCATGACTTTTTTAAAATATTTAGATTACTTTATTATTGCATATTTATATCACAGTCCTCGAACCTATTCACACGATTCTACAATATTCGATACTAATAAATAATATAAAAATATACTATTATAATTATTAATTGTATGAAAAATGTTGTATTTTTATTAAAAACGTATTACCTAACCTACCTTAACCGTATTATATAATAGTAAAATAAATGAATATAGTGGCAATATAAATGTATCTTAAAATTATTACTTAGTAATAAGACTGATACACCAGAATCACATCGCTTAGAATCATTTTTTGTATGTAATTATATATTATTTATTGAGTTCTAATTTAACTAATGCGTAAAACAATTGTATTAGTGTTTAACTTATTCAATTACGCCATGATGAGGTACACTCTTACTGTACAGCAAAGCAGTTACCTATTTGCCCACTTTTTTGGAATTGTATTTGACATACATATATTAATTTAATGAAACTAAATGCAAATATTAAAAATATTAGGTATGTATCATTTAAGCTACTAATATTAATCATTGATTTTTTTTTATTTAGCCTAAATCTTTGACAAATTAACCTACTTTAACAGAAATGTCTGGTAAATAATGAGGATTTCGAAGTCGTGTTGTGATGTAAAGTCTAAACGAGTGATTATATTCCAACAAATTATCGCCAAATCTCAAGTAATCAATTCCATCTTGCTTGTAGATATTTCTGAGTAGTACTTGATCTATAAAAAGTAATATAATATAGTAAATAAATTCATTTATAATATAGTTTTTTGAAAGAATTTTAATTTTACCAACGTTGTATGGTATAATAATTAGTATATTGGTAATCATACCGAGAGTAGCATCTATGTCTTCTTGTACATTTTCTAAAAGAACCGGTAAACCGTGTTCGATTGCTGATTGTATGGAAGTCATATAATTTGGATTTGACAGTTTCACTACAGAAATATTGTTTTTATTTTCCATAGTTTTTATCCATTTATTTGCCTGACCTTGGGGATCAATCATTAGAGGCCATCTCGTACCACTAAATACAATGATTCCATTTTCAACTGAAAAATTGTCAGCTGGAAGTCCATATAGATTCCATTCCCGAATTAGTACTGATTCTCCTAATGTATGAATTAATGAAAACTGTTTCGAACATGGAATATTCATTTCCAAACACCTTTGGTTCCATTCATTAATAAGTGCCTGGACATAATTTTATTTTTATATATAAACATTTTAAATAATAAAATCTAAACTTATGTTTAGCCCACTCAACCTTATCTACATTTACCAAGAGTAAATTTCGAGATATTAAATATAATTGATAAGTAATTTTAGGTTGGATTTTGTAATTCATAAGTTCCTCAGAGTTAGTGGTAATCAAAATAACCTTAAAAGATATAGGAAAAGACAACTTTCCATATAAATCCATAACTACTTTTTTAAAATTACACTGGACAAATTATAAGTTGTTTATCTTGTTTTGTAAGTAATTGTATGTTGTTTTTTGAATCAACAACTTGAAGCAAGGGCCAGAATTAACTTGAACTGGGGATGAATCTGAGTTTCGTCCCATATATAAAAATTGTATTTAAAGATATACTAGTTTCGTCAAGGGTTTTTTTTATGTATGTACCAATCCCATCTTGTGTTAAATATTTAATTTAATAGAAAAATAATACATATACGAGTATAATATGATTTAATTTATTGCACCAAATAATCGAATTTAACAATAACATATTATTTAGAAATAATTTGAAATAAAGATAGTATGATTTCAGTTAACGATACCAAATAAACTTTTTAGTCGTTAATTGTGTGTATCCGTATCATTTTTTATATTAAAAATGTTTAGTATGTAGAGTGAAAAAGGTAAAATTGTAATTATTAAAAATTAATTTAAATTTTGTTTCCACAAAAAATTGAATAACAATATTGAACGTTGGAATTGTATCAAAAACAATGCAAAGCATATATAAAAATTGGTAAGATAACTAAATTTATAGCAATTAAGTTTTTATAAAAGGTACTTAAAATAATTTTTTACATCAGAAAAAAATAAAGAAATTGTCTTTGATAATTTAAACCACAGCTATGATGGAACTGAATAAATTAATTAAAATCGTCAAAAACTTTATAATAAATTAAAAAGAAAAGCTGTTAATGATATTTGTGAAAAACCAGTGAAGGTTAGGTTAGGTTATGATTAAATTATGAAAATGTACTAATCCTATAAATATCTATATTTTTTGTATCTATGCATTATATGACAATATATATTAAATTTATACTTATGATAACGATTAAATTATGAAAATTTATAAATATTGTAGTTAACCTTCTTTTTTACTGGGACGGAATTAGTATGTAACATCTTTTTAATCGGGACGGAATCGGTATAAAAAAAGGTTCTTGGGCGGAACTCGGATGCAGTCGGAACTGGTATAGCTTCGCACGAACCTTAAAGTACTACTGGACGACCAACCAATAATTAATAAAAATTTAATCCTTTTTAACTTAAAATTTGTTTGTTGCATTTTAGACAATATTGGGAAGGGGACAAACTTCAAATCTATAAATTTCTCATTTCTAATACAGTCGACTCTCGATAATTCGAAGTTGGCGGGACTTCAAAACATTTTAAAAGTTTGAATTGCTGAGTAGCTCGAAATATCGAGAGCCAAAAAAAAAATAGAATTACTGAGATTTAAGAAAAAAAAAATTGTTTTTTATTATTGTACGTACATTATTATTAAATATTTCAACAAATTATGCTGTATTACAGTTATGTATTTATTGTTTTTAAAATATAAATTAAACTAAGTATATATATACTATGAAAATTAAATTATTAAATACATATTACAAAAGATTATTTTTTTTTTTTAAAAAAATCTGTAATTGTTTTCTGCTTTATTAACTTATTAACTTTCAATAGTATTTATCCTACTATAAGAGATGATTAAAAAATAACGATAAAGTTTTTACGATAATTATAGAATAATTATCGAAAATAGTTAGCTCAATTTCTACACGATACTATTCTAAATTATTAACGAAATGATTATAAGAAATATACTTGGTGAATAAACTTTGAGTTAATTACCGAGCGTTGAACGGATGAAACTTCGAATTATTACGTGTTAGTGTCCAGTTTTCCCAAAATGTAATTTCGAATTACCGCAAAATTTTCAAGAGAAAGAACATTTACTTCGAATTACCGAACGTTTCGAATTATCGAAGGTGTAAATAATCGAGGCTCGACTGTACATATAAACTACATATTTATAATTATACGAACATTTCTAAAGTCAACAGTAAATGCTCCAAGGTAAGCAACCACGCCTGCTGATAACAATACATCACCAATTGCGTTATCTAGAGTTGATTGCAATTCAAGAGCCGCTTGGCTCCATCTATATTTTTCTCCGCTAAGACCACTAATTAATTGTTCAGCTCTGGTTAGTTTTTGTGAACACAAGTCAATATTATCTTCCAATTCTTTTTTCTCTTTTGTTTTTTCTGCAAGCTCATCTCTCAATGTTTGAAGTTTACTCAATACCCCGGAAAGTTCAGCTCTTTTTTCGTTAAGTTTTTCCATTTGCACAGCATAGTCTGTCTCCGCTTGCTGAAGTTTTTCTTTTTTAGGTCCAACAATTTTAATTACTTTATCATAAACATCCAACGCTCGTATCCATTTACAAAGGCCTTCACACGCATTAGAAACTGATTTGATACTAATCGGATTGAAGTCTGGATCATTAATATATCTGGAAATTAAATATGCGTTTATTTTTGCACGCAAGAAAACTTAATAAAATTACTTTTCTCTTATATGTTTCATGATTGCAGGATCTATATTATCTTTATCATATGTTATTAAACTTTCTAAAAATTTAGTATCTGAAATAAGTTTTTGCGAAGGTCCCCAAAAGTCTTCAATCATTCGACCAGAGCCACTTGGATCTGGTTTACGTTCAGATTTGATTCCTTTCATGACACAAACTGCTTCTAGGACCAATTTAACACCATATGGTGGATTTTTCATAGATTTAACTACGGTAATATCGGCAGGTTTAAGAGTATTTAGAGCTGAAACTGCTGCTTCAAGAGCCGGTATGGCTTCAGCTAAATCACTTTCACAATCATCTTTGATAGCCTGTGATGCTGCGGCAGCATCATTTGCAAGGGCTTCATCAGCACCCACTATCTAAAATATATTATTGATAGTAATTTTAAATCAAAATAAATCAAAATAATTTTAGTACTTCTTTCTTGGCTTCGACTTTTACTGTATCTTGTTCAATTTTAACCATAAGAGCTTCAGTAGCTAATGAAGTTTCTACAAGTTTTGGCCTTAAAGCTGTTAATTGATCCTGCATAACAGATACTTGGCCAGCAGCAAAATCTAATTTTTTTAAACCAGTTTCATATCTATTACGCAAAGTTGTAATTTGATCTACCTTCTTTTTATGTAGATTTTGAAATGTTTTGGTTAACTCTAAATAGGAAGTTGGTGTAACATAGTTATGCCTCTTTAACGCTGAATAAAACCTTAAATGTAATATTTAAAGACAATAGTTAAAGAAATTGAAATATAAAAATAATAAAATTAAAATTCCCAACATCTAATATTGTGATTTATAAATAGTAGTTATGATATTTTTAACGATTTATAACGAGAAGTTTTAAGGTAATAAATATAAAATAAATATAACTCCAAAATAATGTAATTTTAATATTCGCTAGGACTTCAATTTTGTTTTAAATAGCAGTTGTATTATGTTGTTTATTTTAAATTAATAAAGAATAATAAATGAGAATATTTACCTAGAAGAAGCATATCTAGCTGTAGTATGAAATTCTTTACAAACTATTACACAAGATGATGCAATATCACTGTGAATAGACATATCTTTTAAATAATATTCTGCAACTTTTTCAAGAGCGTCTTCAGGCCAAACAGTAAACCTATAATTAGTAAACACAACTGCTTGCATTGACTGTATTTAATTTCATTACCAACGTACATTAAAGTATATCATACCAGTCAATCGTACAGCAGTTAATGAACGAAGGAAACATTCTCAAGCGGTTTCTAAACATATCACCAATTGGTGACATAGCAAAAGTAAGATGAAGGTTTTCTTTGACTCTATCTATGAAATAATTGTATAATGCTAGTGGTGTTGTTTCTACATTTTTCCCCTTGTAACAAATAAACAATTACCAACTAAAAATTATTATTTAATAATAAAATTCTAAATATTTAAGTGACGAACATAAAGCATTGGATGCCAACGATTAAATAATACAAATTTTCAGAGAAAACTTCATTAATCGGAAACAGATTATGCTGTAAAAATAAAAAACTTAAAAAAATAAAAACTAAAATTTTTGGGGTATTGAGCAAATTTTGAGAGATAACCTTGTGAAAAAAATAAAATAGAACTACTAAGAATAAAAAGCTAGTCTTAACTAAAAATTAAAAATCTTATTAAATTTTATAAATATCAATTACTATTGAGTATAAATTTTAATGATGCAATTCATATCCATTTCATTATTTAAGAAAATCTTCTTGATACTACTTACAAGGCTTTGAGCAATATTGGATACTTTATCTAAAATATCAACTCGTTCATCAGATTGATAAAGATTTGGTATATCTCCAGTATTAAGTAACATATTTATATCTTCCACAAAACTTTCATCTGCAATTTGACTGTCAGACAAAAAAAAAGTAATTGGATTTCCTTCGCATCCAGCGTATCTTAATATTTTTTTCATATCATCATTCCATTCATTTTTCCCATAATTTCTTTTTATTTCAATCTGACAAAAATATTCATATTAATTATTATATTTAAATTAATAATCGTATGGATTATAATTTAATAATATCTACTTGAAATATTTTATAATCGGCAATAAATGTGGCCAACTTTGTAGCTGATTGTCTTCCACTGCCACCTATTCCAACTAATAACAAATGACCGCTGTCTTGTTGTAAGACTCTACTTATACGAGACACATGTTCAATAGCAAACTTAAACATAACCATTGACAATGGATTTTTAGACATAATATTGTATTCGTTCAAATAATAGTCCATTCGTTGGATTAGTTGTTTTTCACTATGAACTTCGTCATAAATTTTATTATTACTATCTGGATCCATGTAGTTGCCATAAAATAGGTTTCGTAAATGATCAGTATTTAAAAAGCTCTCTTCGACTGGTATCAAATCACTTAGATAAACGTCCATCGATTGTCTTAAACAACTATAAGATGCTGTTTTCATTATTTCAAATAATTTATTCCTATCGTCGTCATAGACTAATCTGTCACCAAATACACGCCATGTCTCATGAACCCATAGTCGGAATATTTTTTCTAGGGTTTTACTCTGTGATGCTGGCAACAATAATATTCCTTTTATTACTCTGGTAAAATCTCGTAGGTTGAAAGTATAATGAAATTTAGCAGGGGTTGGTAAGAACGTTGAGACTGCTTCTTTGTACACATATAGTATTGCTTCTACAACATTCTAAATTCATTTTAGTTAAAATATGTATCTTTGTTATAAAATATTATAAGTTTATACATTTCCTTGTAATGCGATAGGCTCAGAAAATCCTTTATCAAAATGCCATTTAATAATTTGAGAAAATATTTTAAATATAGTTTCTCCATTGAATGAATTAATACCAATTGCATTCATATGTCTAGTAAAACGAGTGGTAATTTGATTTGAACCACCACCAGGAGGTTGGAGCACACCAATAAATAACTAAAAATTGAACAAATCATATTTGAATAAATATTAGTAATAAATTAAAATAAATCTAACCATATCGAGCATGTCTATTCTTGACTTAGTTTGAAGATCATACCAATGACCATGATCAATCCACTGTCTTAACAATTCTATTGGTGGTTGAGCACCATATTTTTCAGGTAATGGCATACTTAAATCATCTACAAACAACATACATTTTTTACCAACAGACGGCCCAAAAACTCCTCTTCTTCGCCTATGAAATTAATATTTTATAATATAATACATTTTTTTAATAAAAGTTACAATAGCTGAATACTTGTCTAATTTAGAAATAACGATGTCTTGTACAGTGTTAGCTGCAGTTTGTGCTGAGAAGTTTAAAATATTAGCTAAATATTTTTCTTTTGGCAAATGTTTTAAATAGTCCAACACAATAACTGATTTCCCAGTACCAGTAGGTCCAACAAACATTAAAGGAATTTCGTTTTTTAATAATATTTGAAGAAAGTAATGCTGCTTAGCTGTTTCGTCAGTTTCAATGATCAAATCATTTATCTATACAATGAATAAAGTTAATGTTATTTATTTCACTATTTTAAAAATTGATATTCTATTTAAACTTCAAAAAAATGCATATCTACAAGTAATAATGTATTTACCATTACATCTGGTGAGATCCTTTTAAAATCTATTTTTTCAGACCATAAGACCCAACAGCCATTATTTTTTTTATCATACAGATAGTCATAAACTGTACCTATTTCTGGAAAAAGGTTGGTTTTTGTCAACTTAAAAGTAGTTGGTTTCTGATATTGGTCATTATTGCCAAGAAGAAGTTTTCGTAAAAATGTGTCAAATTTATTTCGGCTATCGCCGTTTATTAAAGAACCAAGACTCCAGATTAAACTAAAAATTGTTATACATGCCAACCATACGGTTGAAAATCCAACCCCAGTTTCTTCTTTAATTAAGCAATCTATTAACCTTGTAAAAGACTATAAAAGACAAAATAAATTGTTCATATTTATATGAATTATTAAAAAATTAACTACTTACGTTAAACATATGATTTTCAGAAGTAGCTAAAAATAAACTACAATGGTTTTGTATAAAAACAAATATGGCAGGTACCAACCACTCGATTAAATCATTCACCATTATTTGTTGGTCCGGCAGAATTTTTGAAAAAATAGTTTGTTTGTACGAATGCCAAAAAGATCTCCAACTAAGCTGCTTTGGTTCCATATAAATCATCCCACAGCGTGATACTGTGGCAGGTGAAGCTTGTTTTAAATCAGCAGGTTCAAATAGCATATTCATTTTATTATTCATCTGTACAAAAGCAATTTTTTTAAAAAAATTATGACGTAAATATCTATTTATTGGTATCTTGAACATAAATTATAAAATAAAGTAGGTATATTCGATAAATTTTGTGAACCTGAATAATTTCTCCAGACATTAAACAAAGCTTTTTGTTATCGTCCAAAACCGTATTCATGTTTTCTATCCATACTGCATCAATAGGTCCATCAAATACAATCCATTTACGATCATTTGATACACTATTTGCAAATTCTCGAAATACGATTGCCATGACTCCTAAAATAAATAAAATCTTATTTTTGTTTTATTTTTAATAATTTACAGCCTAATAATATTTACCATCATGCCATTCATGCGAAACTACATCAAATGATCCATATAATTGACCAATTGTAATTGATTTAGGATTGATAATTTTACACGTAGTTTTAAATTCTTTCATTATCGCTTTGCAGTCGAATTGTAAATCATTTAACGATTCTGCCAAAATCTAAAGAAATAATTAATAATCGTTAGGTCTTGTATAAATAATATCGTAATATAATAAAATAATCAATTGAGTATACTGTATAACCGATTTAGTCAATAGCTCATCAAAATTGCCAGAAATTACAAAAATGCTTAGAACTATTATACGTCGATTAATTTACTCGAGTAGTCGACTAAATCTGTACTTCTCAAATATTTTGCCATGCCACCCCCCCCCCTAAATTTAATGTGAAACTGTCAATAAGGCTCTCTTTATCAAAATCATTAATTATTTTACGGCCTACCAGGATTAGGTTAGGTATATATTATATATTGCATGGCCCACCAATTATATATCCACGAATCCCAGTTTGAAAAGCACTGGACTATAATATAAAGTACCTACCTACAAAGTCAATTCTATGAGATCGGACGCACAATTAAATAATAACATAATAAAATGTATTAAAAATTATTTTATTGTACTTAATAATATACTCGACATTTTTATAGGTTATTAATAGAAACGAATCATTTCTTATTTGCACCAGCAACAATGATATGCATATTTATAAAGGGCATAAATTCGAATTGTAAAATAATGTATGGCACGTGTAACTTGAATGAGTATTTTAACGTAAATAATAAAATAATATTATAAAAAAAAAAAAAACTAGTTAAAAATGTATTTTTCTATAAGTAATATGATAGCTTAAACTAATTTTTAATAAAAATATATCATATGTATTATGTAATAATATAAAGTATAATATTATTTCGTATTTTTGTAAAATATTACTACCTTGCAAGTCATTATCAACGATGGATCCGATTGAAGAAATCCATAATATAAATAATTTAAAAATGATTTAAATATTTTTTAAATATTATCGTGATCGTGTAGGTGTATTTTTAGTGTATTATGCATACCTTTAAATTTAAAGACTAAAGAACTACTATTATTACCTAACCTAACTTATAAAATATATCCCAGTCAATTCCCATTCATCAAATAAACGTTAAAAAATTATCACATAGATAATATGAAATGTACGTCTACATACTAGTATTAGGTTTTAAGTGATTATAAGTCAGACGAAAATACTTGATACAATAATACACTTACTATTACAATAACTATATTTAAATTAATTTGTCAATAATATATACCTGATAAGCACAAGTTTTTCCAGATAATGGTTCACCTACAATCATAAGTCCGTGTCTGACCAACACCATTTCGTATACTTGTAATATTTTTTCAATGAACCATTGAGTACATTTTAAATTCTTATTTCTTAAGTTAATGTTTATTTTATTTATAAGTTCTTCTCTTTCTGGCATTAATATTTTAACATCGGGGAACAAATCTTCACATATACCGATAAAAAGTGGTATATCCTAATAAGAAACATTATTAAGTTATACAATTTTTATACTTGTTAATTGTTCATAGTGTATAACCTCTGATGAAAATTTTGGCATATTGACATCGTAAATAGCTCTTAATACAATTTCCTCTCCATTTTTATCGGGATACTTTAATTTTAAATTTTCTACAGATGTTAATATTGATTTTACTGCCCTCATCCCATAATCATAATGTGATTGAGATGACAATTGTTCTGAACACAACTTATATATATCTATAATTTTTTCAGCCAAACTGTAATATAATTTTTTTATAGAGTTATCCAAATTATTTTTATACGCAAAAATTAAAACAATAATAACATACCTTTTAGCATCACTAAAACCCATAGAATATAATGATATTTCTCCAATCATAGTATAATCTGGTATCATCATAGCTACTGTACGGAATAATACTTTCAAGTTATCGGGTAGTTCTTGCCTTCCAGCATAGCTATAGTTGTACAGTTTTTAATTTTATTAAAACAAACTACCTATTATATAAAATGTTATTCGTTAAAAATATAATCTTACCCTGGGTTCATAGTTATAAAAATAGCACAGGTAGGATTTAATGTTATCTCGGTGCCTTCAAATATAAATTTTTCCTTTTTAGCTTTTACCGACATTTGTATAGTATAAACTTGCTGGACAATAACTGACAATACTTCAAGTTCAATTCTATTGAATTCGTCAAAACAAGCCCATGCTCCAGATTGTGCTAAGCCCTGATAAATGAAGATCACAAGTAATAAAGTGAAAAATATTTTCAAATTATTTAAAATAGATATAATAAAAATATAAATACAGTAAAATCTGTGTTTAATTAATATAGTCATAATATAGAATTTGAGTACAAGGAAACTGTTTTTTATTAAATTATTATTTGATTCCGCGAGCCTAATATATTTTTAGATTATATTGAACGCTCTGAATAAGATGGACCCTGTTTAACGTAGAAATTGAAATTATATTTTGTCATTTGTTCATCATATTTGTTAATCATTATAAACTATAAATTATATAGACATATATTGTTTAAAAAAATTTTGGAGAGGAATTTTTTTGTATGCCTCTTTCCCAATCTGCCTGTGAGCACCATTAATGGTTGAGTCAAAGATCAATGTTTTTTAATTCTATAAAAATATATACATACATTAATAAAAACACTAAAACTATTTCCTAATAAGGAACGTAGCTACTAATACATGTATAATTTATAATACAAATTTACAACTATAGAAAGCTCTTAATTTACTTCAAAATGAAAACAACAAATAAAATTTACACGAGGCCCAAGATAATCTTGCCTTTTAATTTTCTAATAATTCAATTCAATCTAATATTCAAAATAACAGAATAAAATAATTTTTTCTAATAATTTAATTTGCTCTTTTTTGTTAATAAGATTGCAAGGTATACTAGTACACGTAAAGTGATGCACAAATTTTAAAATTAATAATATTATAATAATATGTCTTATACAAACCATGAAAATTTTGCCCATAGCTTTAAAATCAAGTCCTTTAGAACAATTAAATACGATACATTGCTTGGCTATTGCTTTGGCTAAGTCTTTTGTAGTTTCAGTTTTCCCAGTACCAGCTGGACCTTCTAGAGCACCGCCGAGGTGTAATTTTAATGCACCCATAAGTGTTCTTTTAATTAAAATCCATAATTAAATAAATTA
Organism: Rhopalosiphum nymphaeae; assembly: GCA_036289425.1. NCBI lineage: Eukaryota > Metazoa > Arthropoda > Insecta > Hemiptera > Aphididae > Rhopalosiphum > Rhopalosiphum nymphaeae. The sequence continues at coordinate 353,663 of JAZAQC010000030.1, forward strand.
AAACTTTTTATGTTTAATTATTATTTTACCTGTAACATCGATCTGTTAGTGGAGTAATTACTAATCTTGGTGTATTCCCTAAATATTCATTCCCATAGTCTAAAGTAGTGGTTATCATCGATACAGTAGTTTTAGAATCCTTGTTATAATACCTAAGTTGACTAATCCAATTGAAATCTCGAATATTACTTATTTCAAGTGTTGTAAGATTTTTAACAACATCGCGAGCTTAAAATATTAAACATTTTCTATTTAATATGCAAAAATAATAAATATGTTAAGTTAATTACCGTGGACGTCTATAACTATCAAAGCACATAACGTTGCCCTTTCACCTTTGCTTAATGTGCCACACACTAAATTAACTAAGTTTTCTATTTGCTTATTACTTTTCTGTATATAGGCCTAAAAAATCCCAAAACGTAAATTATTAACGTTTCTATACTTTTTTTTTAATTTCTCTTACAGGGAGCAATTTTTTTTCAACAGCGGTTTCTACTTCAGCAGTCCAATTTATAGTTGCAGCACATAGAACTACCATACCTGGCCATTTAAGTACCCATTCATTACGTTTAATATTTGTGTATTCTCTTACTGCATTGTTAATAATTTCACTTATTGATTGCATCATTAAAATTTCAACCTGAATTAACCATTTTTCCACCAAACCCTGTCACATAAAATTAAATACAGATTTTAATTTTAAAAATTTATTCAAAAAAAATCAAATATGTATTTATACCTTTGCGTCAGCAGGATAAATTATTCCATTAAAGGCTACTACTTCGCCGTCAGCTGATATCATTCCCACAATTTCTATGCTTTTTGTAAAGTTTAATTTAGCTATGCCTTCGAAACATTTTTTAAGATGTGGTTGTACCCGTAGTGGGTCTTTGGTTTCAGACAATATTTCAAGAAGTTCATCGTTTGATAAAAAGAAAAATCTGTAATTTTTTATTGAATTTAAACATGACAATTTTACAAAAAATAAGATTATAATGCCATACCGTGGAAAGAAAAGACGTTTTTTCTCTAAATACTCGTTCAAGCCTTTCTGTATCTGTTCAAACATAACACTGCACTTTTTTAACAACTGTAACATATTTGGATAATTTGTAGCTTCGAGAACTTTACGATTTTTAACAGTGTTAATCATAATTTCACGCCAAATTGCATCTACAGCTCTAAAATTTCTAGCTTCTTCGGGCATCTGACGATTTATATCTTCTGAACTAAATATTGGACCTAAATACATCCAAATTCCTTGTACCTATTTATAATAATATAATATATATATATATATATATATATATATATATTTAAACGTTTTTAAATGTAAAAACATATCTACTTGAATAAATTTCATTAAAAAATTAACATTGCATATTCGCAGTGAAAAATATTTAAATATTAAAATAAAATAGTGAGATCTAAAAGTAAATTATAAATTTATACTTTTTTGTTAATATTATAATTTAAACAAATACATCTAAATAATGTCAATTTAATTCACAAGATAGCCTTTAAACTGGAAAAGATGAAATTAGCAACATGCAATGACGTTAAAAAAATATATATTTATTTATCATAGTTATTAATTATACATAAAAATAGGATTAAAAAGTTATAATTAATACATTTTTTTACATAATCACTGGTATACAAATGAACCAAAAGCTGATACAAAAATAAATAACATAACAATAATATAAAAAAAAAGATTTAAAGTATCTATTTCAATTAGTATATTTTTTGTATACTTACAGAAATCCATAAATCTAAAATTTCTTGCATTAAAATTAATTTTTTTTCCCATGTATCCATTTCTTCTTCAAAAGGTTTTATATAAACCGATCCATGCATAGTTTGAGCTTTCAATATATGATCATCTAACATAACTTGAATGTCATCTAACGCCGTTAATATACTAACACCACTATCTCGGTATGGGCTACATTCAAACTCAATAGTTAACCATTCTTCTTTCATTTTTCGAAGATTTTGTTCAAGAGAATATTCTCTAGATGCAATAACACTAATTTCTTCAAGTTTTTCAATATAATTCAATAAACCAATTTCAATCATTTGAGATAAAGTTGATGAATCATTAGGATGTAAGTCTACACCAACGCTTTTACTAATCTAATATGCATATAGATATTTCATTGTTATTGTTTCATAAGTAATTTATACCAATAAAATATTAATTGAATTACCTCTGTCCAATGCCTATCGTGAATACCTGGATTACAAATAGTCTCCAACACGGGCAAATACTTTTTAAAATTGTCTACTTTACCACGTACAATTTCTGCTACTCTTTTTGATCCAGGATAGTCTTGAAGAGTTCTAGCTAATTTATAAAGGTTTTTCCACATATCATCCACCATTTCTTTTATTTCCTTAGCATTTAGATCATGAAATGGCCCTAAAATATTTAGTAAATCATGTTCTGTTAGGAATATATTAATCAAAATTTTTACATATACTATTTAGTATCAATGTAGTATATTTTACCATTAAACCATACTTCATAGTAATTCTGAAAATCATGAACAATGTGCCACAAATGGTCAAATTGCTCACTAGCCGCAACCATTGAATGTAGTTGAGTATATGGTGTAACCTCTACATCCAAAAGTTTTTCAGTGTGATTTATGCTCTAGATTATTTAATTTTATTATTATTTTAATCCTAATAACTATTATAATCTTACCCTATATATAGGTAAATAATATATTTAAATGGTATTGATAATTGTTTAACTTAAATATTATTAATGTTATAATAAAAGCAGAGTCAATAAAAGTAAGACATTTATGAATAAGATAAACACAATTATAACAAAATATTTATTAAATACTATTGCAATTTTAAAAATATTTTGTTTTAATTAAATTAAGTTATAACTTTATTATTGTTTTATTACATATGTATAATATATATTTAAGTTACATACGTTTGCAGCAGCAATATCTTCTTTAAGGAAATTGGTTAGACGTTCAACTTCATCAGTGGCTGCTATTATTTCATCATTAGTCAATATTGGTGGGTCTTTTTTTTTTAAATTTTCCAATAATTTGAAATGATTTTTAAGACTATAAGAAAAACATCAAACCAAATAATAGTGAATTAATTTATTTCGATTTTTAACGTACTCAAATTCAAATTCTGTTTTTTTAGATTTCAACTGGCCTTCGACTACTCCTTTCTTTTGGATAACTCTACTTGTAGCTAAATCTAAAAAGTGTTCAATCTCTTGAGGCCATCGAAATACTCGCGATTGCAAATGTATATCATCAACTATTAAGGTTTATCAGTTTTAAAATAAAATGTAATGAAATAAAATTGAATAAAATTTTAATTTTATTACTATTAAATTCTGTATATTCAAAAAGAAACATTATGTAATCTCCAACAGTCCTCAGTTGAGCTTTCATTTTTGATAAAGTGGACTCCCGGCATAGTGTTATATAATTACTTAGTTCTACTAAATCTTCAGTTGTATCCGGCATTTCCGAGGACTTGGCCGACATTATTTCAAATGCACTATTTATTCTGAAAAAAATATTTTAATTGTAATTGTTATTAATTGTTTTATTATTTTTATTTTATTATTATTATTTATATCAATAATATATAATTTATTCAAAATTACGGTACATATTTACCCAGAAATATTTTGTTGTGTTAAATTCATAAAATATTCAAGAATTCTGTTCTTCAAACTCTTAATTATATTTTTTAAATTTGTATTAACCTCAGATACATCTAATTTCATTAAATTTAATTCAACATGATCTCTAAGTTTAAGAATATCTTCATTTATGGCCATATATTTAAGAACCCATTCATTGAATTCCTGAAAAATATAGGTAGTATAATTAATATTATTTATTAATTCTTTAAATAATATTTTACTATTTAAATACATACACTTAATAATGGAAATGGATCACTTGCGAAAATTGTATTTAATGCTTTAGTTTCTGTGCCATTTATCAAATAGTTGTAGGTTTTATAATATGTTATGTAAGTTTCTGGGCCTGGAAAATTGTTTTCTAAAATTTTACTAACTTCAAACAACATTTTTTGAATTTCCTCCTCAGATTCGTGAATATTTTTTAACACCATTGTAGAATCACCTTTGTATTCTAGTAACTTTTTATTGTTAATGATAATTTATTTTATTGATAGTACGTATTTAATATTTATATTACTTTTTATTAATAGTTGTTCAACTCTTGGAATATCTTCTACTGTTTTAATTATTTTTCTTGGGATTGACAATAAAAGATTTAAACATTCTTCCCGTGTAGGTTCAAATGATATTTCAATTGAATCTGAGTTTGGAACTGCTCGTAGAACAAAAAATGGTAGACTTACGAACATATTGTCTTTGAATTCAGAATCTATTACATTTCCGTTCTAAAAAGACAAATTGTTATGTATATATGTACTTAGAAATCCATATTTTTATACATTTAACTGCCTATTTGTATTATAGTTAAAGGACATCTAATTTCAAATATTTAAAACATCTGCAATAACTTATTATAATATAAACTACTTCCTTCAGGTACAAAAAATGATTATCTAGTTTTTGCATTAGTTAATTATTTTATTAAATTAAAATTGTTAATATATATTTTGTTACCTATTAATATTTAATAAATTAACTATTTAATACACATTTAACTAGTTAAAGTTATTTTAAATAAAACTATACAAATATATTTTTTTAAATTACTTTATCCTAACCTTATATTTAAGTATTTTCTTCATAAAATGTTTCAAAGATTTAAAAACAATTTGTCTCAATTGTCTGGACATAGTTGCTGCAACACAGTCAAAAAACTTTTGAATTTGATACTTCGATGCTTTTGTACTGTACGTTGGTAATAAATCTTGGTAATTGTCTTTTGTTTTCAAAAATAATTCAGCACATTCTACAATCCACCTTTTTAAGTTACAAATTATTCATTATGAAATATATATATTTAATAATACTATTACTATATAATTTAAATTTTTAAATAAAACATTATTACTATTAAAGGTGTTCAAAATTTTTACAAAATTATAATATAATTATTATTAATTGATGATAATTAACGTATAGTTATAAATATTTAATAAAAAATAAATTATTAAATTATTATTATTTATTTACAAAATAATACATGTTAATTTATTTACAAGTGAAAAAATCCAATTAATATAATATTATAATATCGGTATTTAACTAATTTAAAAACAATACAAAAAAAAATATTTTATATTTATTATTTTAAGGAATAATTCTTAAAATATATGATAATTCTTGATTTTTAGTATTTTATGTATCAAATGATATCTATACGCAAAAACTTGTAAATATTTGATAAGGAATTGGTACATTATATAATAAAAATTGTAATGGTATACAAAATAGACGGTAGTTAACTAAAATAAATTTAGTTTCGATCAATCCCGAATCCATTCAAAAGAATACCTACATGACTATATATTATAAAAATGATCAATGAACTTAAAAATATTTGTTTATTTTTAAAGCCCAGAAATTAATTTAAAAACCATCATTTTACGTTAAAAATATATTTTTAGAATAAAAAAAAAAAATTGCATACTCTTTTACTAATTTGTGTCGAAATTGTTCACACGATTTATCCAAAAAATCTTGTAAAGAACTTGGTTTTATAGGTATACCAACTTTTTTTAAATTTCTTATTGGAAAGATATAACCTTTAGAATACCTTTAAAAACAAAAACAAAATAGTAATAATAATAATACAAAATATTTGTGTAAAATATATTAAACTTGCTTACTTTTTCCATATATTATTCAACATTAAAATTGAGTCACTAAAAATGTATAAATTATTCCTTAGTTGTTCTCTTTGAATTATAGCTGTTTGATGCCACGGAATCGGACCTCTGATTTGCATAGACGAATAATCAGATCTATAGTAATTTGTTATTCCAATTCTTTTTAATTCATCTGGATCCATTAGAATATAATCTAGGAGTATTTTTTTGCAAGCAGTATCATAATTTTGTCGTACTTCACTTTCCAAAAATGTTATCAAAAAATGAAACCTGATTAAAATTATTCATAAAATAGCTTAGAATTAGATATGAAAAATTTAATGCACCTTGTAATAAATTTACAAAGTTTATAGACCGAGCGAAATTTTATGCGATGTTCATATTATTATTTTAATTTATAATAATATATAGTATTATGTATTATAATTTTAAAAATATTTTAAAATTTATATGACAATTTTTTAGTTATAAAATTAATTTTTAATATTCATAAGTACCCGAGGTTTAAAAATTTAGTATAAGGTTCCATATAAGTTTGTTTATTGAAAATTTAAAAGAAAGTTTTGCGTGAAACCCCATACATTTTTATGAGTGTTTGAATTTAAAATTTTGACGATTTTGACGATTCACGTGTAAAGTAACGGCTTATCGTTAAATGATTTTTGATATTTTATTGAAATTCAAAAATTTTAATCATAGAAAATCAAAACATTCCATTTTTATAAAAATTATATAAAATAATATTTAAGGTCAAAAGTTTGTAAATGTAATACCAGTTTCCATTTAAGTTGTTCTCATACCAACCAAAATATCTCAAAAATTCGTAAATACAATTTTTTATAGACATTTAAAAATTAAATTTTTACAAAATTGAATATTCAAACAAAAATAACAATTTCAATTATTTTGTTGTAATTAAAAAGTATATTATTCACGAAAACTTGAAATTTTTCACCGCTACGTTTATTATTATAAAGTGCATATACAATGCAATTTTAAAAATATTTAGGTTAAATTTGAGTTGTTTATACGAAAACTTACTTTTTACACCATAATTCTATAATAAGTCAGTATTATCTTATAATTTATAATTTAATAACAGTTTGTAATATACTAATATTATATTAAACAATAATAATTATAATAATTATGTATTATGTAATATATACGATTCGTTTTTGTCAATAATTAGGTCAGCTAACCGTATAACAAAAATAAAAATAAATTATTAATGGCAACATTACATTTATTATAAAACATCTTAGGCTGATAAACTATCTCCACTCAGAATTATTTTTTATATGCAATGATTTACCACTTAATTCAAATTAAACGCATCTGTTACAGTGACTTATTCAATTAAGAGATTCACTCGATACCTATTATACGAGTATAGCAGATCAAGTTCTCCGGATTATTTTTATTTAATTTCATAAAAAATTATAATAATACCTACAGTAAATCGTCGATTGAATAATTATAGGTAGTATATTTTTAAATGTAATTAAAGATCATGTTAACAGAAAATCATGTATTTTTAGATTTACTTTTGGTGACCTTTCTTCTCCCATCATGATATTGAAAAATTCTAGCTATAAATGAGTATTACTATGTTATTACAATCAGCAACAAATACGCATAATTTTTATATGTGTATCTAATATATTTACTTGGTAGATTAATCAATATATGTTATTATAAATGTCTACAGTTTTTGATAATTGACAAATAGCTGTTACGGGTGAATGTTGACATAAGTACATCAAAATTATTGTTGAATCTTGACATAATATTTTAAATTGCGCCATACCCGTACCATATCGTACTGCTTAACAGTCTTGTTAAGAATACTTTTCAAATGTAATTAGAATACGTACTTAAATACTTTGTGTCATTTGTATTTAAAATGCGTATTCAAATACACCCGTTTAAAAGTATTTGAATTATATAAATACAAATACTTTTTTTTTAGTTCAATAAATTTTATATTGAAATATTTATTTTTATTAATAATTAATATTGTTTGCAAATAGATAGGTATTTAAACTTATTTATAAATGTTGATTTAATAAATATAATAGATTAATAGGTATAAGGTATTAGATAATTACTTATACAGTATTTGTTATAAGGCCGTAACTGAAAAAAAAATTCATGGTTGTTCAACATTTTTTAAATATTGGTAATTAGAATTTGAAATAAAACACTAGAATTAAAAATAGTATTTAGTTCTTTTGAATAAAAATACAAATAAAATGTATTCTTAAGTATTTAAAAAATACATTGGTCGAAAAGTATTCGAAAAGCATAAAAATACAAAAAAAGTATTTAAATACAAGTATTTGAATACTTAACAAGACTGCTGGTTAATAACTTTAATAAATTGTATTACCATTTACCACTATCAATAACATACTTATGATATACTAAATAACTAGATAATTTTTTTATTAATGAGCTACCAAAAAAAGTATTATAAAGTCAGTTATTTTAATTAACACTAGAAAACACAAAGAAAATTTAAAATGCGACAGACTTTCACTATAAATTAAAAAACTACCTAGTGAAAAGAGGTATATGGTGCAATTTCAAAACATAGTGCACCACAAAATTGTGTAGGTAGTAAAATTATTGTCATTATATTATGTAAAATTCAAAGCGTCGTGAACGTTTGTCTATTGTTGCAATAAATGAAATTACTGAAACTAACTTATAATGTCATTCTCACCATATTTTTTTTATAAAAATATATAATAATAAATTTGCTTAATAATAAAAGTTCAATGAATCAATAAAATTGAATATATTATTAATATATTTTGCTAAAAACATATATATGTAAACATTAAAACAGCTCATGTTCATTATTGTACCTATGTATACAAATAAATGTGCCATAATAATCATATAAATTTCGACTTTTAGTTATTCACATTTTTCAATTGAAGTTATATTTTTTGAAAATTATCTGTAATTGTTAGCATTCACTATACTGTGGATATTTACAGTAACATATCTAATACATACACTGTAATATTATACCATTGATTGAAAGTTCTATTACCCATTAGAGTTATTTAATTATAATTTTTAGAAAAAGTTTTAAAATTACTTATATGAATATTGAATAAGTACAATAAGTATCTTTTATCGGGAAATAATTGGTGGCTCTTTTAAAAACAAGCACTAATTAGCTTTCAAAAATAACCATATTATTTTGTCAATACTGTTAGTATAATTATCTATAAATAGGAAAATTTACTTTTTCAACAGATTCGGTTTTACACGATTTTTCTTTATATTTTCCAGCACTTCTTCTGGAAATGGATTATAAAAATCACTTGTTATACCCTGGTAAAAATAAATATAATAATTAAACTAAGTGATCAATACAATTCAGGTATTATTTTTAACATTAAATATTTAATTTTTTTATTCATATTATTAAAAAAATTTATATAAATTAAAAACTTTTTTCATGATTAATTTATAAATGTAAAATTTAAAATATTATCTTACTTCGTTCAAATAGTATACAATTGTTTCGTTGTCTTCTTTACTAATGACGATTTCGACGTTTTTCTCTTTTCGCCACATATCTTTCAGTATATTTAACTGTTCGTCCGGACCCATTGCAGTACAAGCTCGTATTGATGAACCAATAAAACTATCAAGGAAAAAATAAAATAATACATAAACGGGCATGGAAAATTAATAAAAAAAATATGTATTCATTAATTGAAGATATATTAGGTTATATAGATATTACTAAACGCTAATTACTTTGAAGGTAATTCCGGTTTTATCATAGCTTTTTCACTTTTAATTTTCTTTGCGATCATTTTTTGTTCCCTCAGCTCTGCTTTATCCCTGTAATATTTTCCGGATAACAAATCCTGTACAAAATTAAAAAAAAAATATTATGAAAATACCTAAAGGCAAAGATAATAAGAAAAATCAAATTCGTAATGCTTATTGTGTATAATGATAATATTTATATACATATATAAATATTGATTTACCGCCAAAGGAACGACGCCGGTGCATTTGTAATCATTTGTGGTTTTCGTCTTATATAGTTCGGATTCGCCTTTTTGACGCGGACGGTTTAATAAATGACGATCTTCATCTAATATTTTACAGCTCATAGTCATTTCTCGTGACTTGTTGATTTTCCTTAATGTCTTTTCTAGTGCTAGTCTATAGTTACGTCCAATTGACATCGACGGATGCATCAGATGATCCCGATGCTATAATATGGGTAATATTAAAAAATAAATACATTACGTTTTTTAACGTCTTACAACTAGCATATAATAAAAAATAACTTACACTGATTGGAACACATTTAGTCCATGTATGACTACAGAACAGCAAGGGGTGGACGCCATCCGTAGAAATATCATCCGTACATTTTTCCGAGTTTTTGATATGATATTTGTTAGTTTTTAAACTAGATTTTTTCATCTTGATATCCTACGAAATATTATAATACATATTTATTACAATAATTATTATAATGTATGTACAGCAACTGATAATATAAAATTGTATTGTGTACAACCACAAAAATTTGCCAAACAAAATATTTCAAACGGTAAATCGTTGCGATTGTTAACAATTGGATGTGTGTGTGTGTGTGTGTGTGTGTGTGTGTGTGTGTGTGTGTGTGTGTGTGTGTGTGTGTAATAATAATAGGTACCGGGCACCTACTATAAACATGCGTTTTCGGGTGTCTTGGAAACCTAAATCGATTTACCAAATACATAAAACTGTCTACAGCTATAACATCTAAAAACATGGTTTTAAAAAGTATCAAATCCATTTAACCATAATATCACAATTATTACTTTTATCAAGTGTTTGAATACCTATGTACAATTTATTAACTTTTTATAATTTATAAATACCTTCATAATAAGTTCAATAATGTAACGTACATATATATATATATATATATATATATATATTATAGATCCTTACATGTATTATTAACAACATTAGACATACAATTTATAAAATATGTATATAAGTATAGTAATATATCAACATTATAAACCGTTATTACTTACTATAGGAAAAGCCTTTTTAATCTTACGATACTTACTCAAACGTTAAGGACTCAATTTAGATATTGTCAATCAAATTTAGTAACAATTAAAGTAATTCCAGTTAAAAATGAATTTGATTTTTGGGCAATAATAACCCAACAATCTATGAGAACTAGACAACATTTTGTTTAATACACTTGCAAGTCAAAATGTCATATCAAAATATATTTTTATGAAATAAAAATATTTTATGCAATACAAAATGTTATGCATCAATTGATCGTGCAATAAATATGTACATATATAAGTAATATAATTAAATGATAAACATATTTAAAAATAAAAAAAAATAATAAACATAGAAAATATTGGTTAAATACATACAAAACTTCCAAGTTCACCTAACATTTCTATAGAAATCTTAGGAATTATATAAAATAGTTAAGTATAATTTAAAACAACATTAAAATATGATACATGTTATTACCAAATAGTATAATTTGTGATAGTAGGCCTAGGATTTTTATAGAATACTTGTCAGTCTAATCAGTCCATTTTAAATTATAACTAATTACACAAAAACTGAAATTATTGAAGTGAATTAAAATGATAAAAATAACAATAAAATATTTTAAATAATAGTAACATTTAACAAAAGTAATAATAATATTTTAAGCTAAATTAGTTGGAATAGGAGTGATACAATACGAACAATACGTTCATATTAATTGGCCAGTTTCGTCATTCTGTTCATAGGATTTATTTTTAATTTTATTAACGTGTAAAATAATGAGAACCACAAACGTTCCAAAGAAAGATTGTATTATATATTTATTATTATATATTATTATTATTATTATTACAACTGTATTGTTATTAATTAATCTATGTTTCGTACAAGGTTTAAGAATTTGTTTCATAATAATCAAGGCAGTGCTGACAATGGGACAAGGAAAGCACAAGTGCGCTATACTGTAGGTTATGTTATTTTCCTTATAGGATTTTAGAATTTTATTCGTACTTTGAATATTTGTAATAATCTTTGAAACTACTGTGGGCGTTATACATTGAGTAAACTATTTTTACGGTCTTAATATAATAAATAAGTTCAATTAGTTTTTGGAATTTGATTCATCATGAATTTAATTCCATTGGATCAAGTAATGATTGTATTTACTGTATTATGCCCACCAATAAATTATTTATTTGAACTATAAATTTCATTCATACTTTTATATACATGATTAAACATATTTTAATTCACAAATTATCCAAGTCAATGATTATAATTGACCCGGCGTCCAGTATGGATAAGAAACATTTTATTACTCATTTTTTACAGGCATTGGATAACTGTCAATGATTCACCTAGAACGTAAATACAATTTTAATTTCATTATTCACTTAAGTAAAGTTTGTAAACATTTTAATTAAAAACTTATTTTAAAAATTGATGTTCAATCTTAAAATATTTATTTAAATATCTGTTATTACTCGAAATACAGTAATATTGCAACATAAGTAATATAAAGTATGATTCTTAACAATTTTGTTCATAAGATACAAGTATATATATTTATAATTTTGTAACACATTAAAATATATAATCACCTTATCACAATTTTATGTTGATATGTTGACTCAAGATAAGATTTGTAATTTTATTAAACATAATTTATATAGGTATAATAATATTAGTCGGCTTACTGCGTATACAAAATAATAACATTCCGGTTAGGTACGTTTTAAATTTTAATAATATATAATTATTGTACAAGATACATACGATATATTACAATTTTGTAACAAAAAATATAATATTATAATTTATCACAAATATTTTTTTCAAATAACTATAAAGCTAATAAAGTAACTACAATATATAACATTAAGTTTATTAAAACGTCTAATGAAATTGTTATTCAGAGAAAACCAAAAAATTATCTAGATAAGATAATAGATAAAATTTTAAATATTTATCTAGATAATAAATAAAAAACAGATCATTTTAAAAAGTTTCACAGTTAAGCTTGTATTAAATGTGAAATGACAATTTTGTTATAAATAAAATAAAATAAAGTATTAGGTTATGTCAATATGATTTATTTCCTTTAAAATTATCTTTATTTATTTATATTGGGTTTTCAATAAGTTTATTAAACCTTATATTAAAATTCAAAATGATTACTAAAATTAATTTTTGTTTATAATTGGAGCGTTTCGACGTACATTACGAATAATTTGTTAAAGGGGACGCTTTTTAACCACTACTAAAGATAGGGGAATCTCTCTGCGTCCCGCGTCCTGTCATTTAAACCTCTGCGTATTAGTATAGAAATGACTAACATAGATAATACATCGCAAAGTTATTAATATGCTAATAACTTGGACAATAAATAATAGTAATAACACTACAAACTAATGCCATAAAATTCCAGTCAAAGGCTAAGATTCATGCGATTAATGTGAACTAGACTGTACTATTATATACTATTATGTACTATTATTTCTTAGTCTACGTAGATCGTTAGGTCAGATCCACATACCTTTTTTATCTGACTCGTGTTGCATTTTTAAATTACTTTATACAATTTTAACATGTATCTGTATCTGTATTTTATTATATTTATACCTATTTCGTAAAAAAAAAAAAAAATATGAATTCTTATCTAGTATTGAACCAAAGCAAAATTATTAAATGTCTAAATATTATGTATTTATAGAGGAATAAGCGCATAATTAACAAAGCTAATTTAGGTATCTAATTGTTTTATTTTATCAGTTTAATCGTTACCGTCATCGTCGTATCAGTTTTAGCGAGCTAGCTGCTAACCGTTAGTTTTATTACTTTCTTGTTTTGTTTTGTACTGTTTCAAAAGTATTTGTTGAAAACCGTAAAATCAACAATGAAAAAACAGTTTTAATAGCTTACAGGAGAATGAGTATTTGTTAGTAATAAGTCGATTTTGTCAAATTATCATTTGGAACTAAACATCCTCAAATCTCATATGAGAACATGTTATAAATAAATAAATATAAAAAAAAAAATGTTAAAGAATTATACATTTTTTGTAGCTTTCCATACTTTCTGACCCACTACATTTTTAAATTCAAATAATGGCTATCTAGTAATGCTGTGCGTTATATAAATAAATTATCTAGATAAAAATATTTATCTTTTTATCTTATCTAGATAAAAATAATTTTATTTGTTTTTTAAGAATTTTATTATTTAAGTTTGTTGTTACTTTTTTTTATTCGATTTAACTTATAAGGTTTATTTGTAAATACCTTCAGTATGAGCATAGATGCAATTTTAATTTTAAATTTCGGTGGTATTATAATTTGCATTTATGTACTGTGTGTATGCGTGTATGCTCCTTAAGTGCTAAGATATAAAAAGATAGAAGGGAATATATACAAACCATTTTGGGAGATTAGTCCCCCCCAAGCCCCCCTCAAATTGAACTTATGAGTATGAGTAGTGCTGTGAAGTATTTGAGTAAAAGTATTCAAATAATTTTTAAGTATTGAATAACTTTTTAATACTTTTAATGGTATTTTAAATACTTTTTTTTGTATTAAAATACTAATTTGTATTGAGTACTTTTGATTTTTATTCGAAATATTTGGTTGGGAAAATATTTGTCTGCTAGTTGCTATAATAATTTAATAATAGTTTTATTTAGTATTTATTAAAATCAATATTCTGCTGCTAAGCAGTGCTTTAGTGGGGTGAGCACTTAGTGTGGGTAGAGCATAATGACCAAAAAGAGAACCAGTATGAATGATGAACATTAATGTATTTAAAGTGTAATAAACATTTATTAAATAATTAAATTAAATAAAAATGATGATAAATCTACTATATGTTTATATTACATTAATTACAAACCTACTTTAAACCTTTATAAGACCAAAAATATTTAAATTGCGCCTATGCATAAGTCTATATCCATGGTAAAGACATATTATAAGGAATTAAGTCAATTAGGAACTATTGAGCTAGTTCCTACTGCAAACGTATTAGTTTAAGATGATCTTAAATCATATTATATACTATATACCTACCTATTATTTTAATAATTATAATACTAATAGTGATATAAATATAAAATAAAATATCCTTGTAATTAGAACGCAGGTTTTAATCCACTAAAAAGTATTAAATATGCCTTATAATATGCAGTCAAAATAGTAAAAAATATGCAACAAATATGGAAATACGCGGAAAATATGCAATAATCATTGAAATATGCAGAAATATGTAAAAAAAGATTTCACCAGTAACTCCAAACGATGATTTGTAAAGATTACTGACAAAAATCCAAAAATGTGAAAAGGAAAAAAATATGCAATTACATAGAAATCCAAGCTTTACTTAATCAGTACTTATAATCTATAAATATAGGCTATAAGACTACCTAATCTAACTTTAAGCCTTTAAGGTCTAGTTACGCTTATGCACTTGAGTATTATTGTCGTATTCAGGGTTCATACAATCATACCTATAGGTAATTTACAGCAAGATGATCTCCCCGATTTATTAAAAACAAAATATATTGATCCATTCAAAATTAACATGTATATTATTTATTAGTGTTTTATTTTACTTATAAATTGATTTATATAGGTCAGACACGTACACAAAATACAATTTCGGGGGAGGGGGGATTACAAATTATAGCAATACAAATTGTACCGCAACATAATAAAACAATTTCTTCCTCGTTACTCGTTATTTTTTAACGTGACAATTATTATGCTCAGTATTCAAATTTTATGTATGTCGTTTATCCAGAAGTAAGTTTATAAGAATAATTATTATAATAATAACAAATAAAACTTTTAATGTTATGAACAGAACAGAAATTTATTTTATTAGTATACACTTAAAATTACCTAAGTATATTATATTATTAAGTAGATACAAGAAAAAAATCAAAAAATTTATATATTATATAATAAAATATTACAAACTAAAGTATAAAATCTCATTTTCGTGGTAACTTAGCA
Source organism: Rhopalosiphum nymphaeae (assembly GCA_036289425.1). Taxonomy (NCBI): domain Eukaryota; kingdom Metazoa; phylum Arthropoda; class Insecta; order Hemiptera; family Aphididae; genus Rhopalosiphum; species Rhopalosiphum nymphaeae. Next base: position 369,559 of record JAZAQC010000030.1, read on the forward strand.
AATCTATCGATAATTTCTTCCACATTTAAATCAAAATTTCAGTATATGTTTAGTAGTGTCAATCCAGTAAGTCTAATTTCTCCCATATTGTTTCGTAAGTACGTTTTAAGTCTTCGTATAGTTGAGAAAGACCGTTCAACAGTAGCAGTTGTAACAGGTAATGTTGCCAAAATTATCAAGAGACGAATGTTTCGGAAAAAATCATAAGACATTGCAGACAAAGTAGTCAATGATGTAGTTTGACGGTCTCTCTCTGATACAGTTTTCAATTTAGCTAGCCATATTTTAATTTCTGTATCAAATGTTTCATAATTAGGTAAAATATCTTTATAAAAAAGTGCTATCTCTTGAAAAATTGTTATATCAGTTGTATTTTTTCTGAAAGCTTATGATACTCGGAGTTTGAATGATTATATTGGCAAATAATACACAGCATTTACACAAGGCACTTTGCACTTTTTGGAAGTAAACAAGCCAAGGAAAAAGTTTGACCCCCTTCCCCCCGTATACGTGCCTGATATAGGTTGTAGGTATATAATATATTCTGTTCATTGCTAAAGTTTATAACCAGAGATTGTAGATTTGAGACTTATGTAATATGTTTTATTAATTTATACTCTACCTATAGACTATATAGATACAATAGGACATAAATACTGAATAGTGAATATTATAACAAAATGGACTTATCTCTTATGGACTGCAACAGGTATTAATTGGGACAATTGCTTGAGAGGAATCTAGGAAAAAAGACACAGAAAATAACAACACGGCAAAAAACTAAAATGTAAAAAACGTCAAATCATTTTACTTCAAAATTACAAATAAATATTAGTTTAGGTATAAGTATATTATAAGACAATTATTAAGTTAAATAAGTAAATAAAAATAAAAATAAATCATAAATATCGAATAGTATATGCTATTGCTATTAAAAAAATTAATAAATCTCTTTCCCAACTTAAATATTGGTTCTTCTCATAATGTTTTAAGCTTATTCTGTAATTCGGTAAATTTTTTTTTTTTTTTTGTAATATACTTAGCGAACGATTACATTTTTAACGATAAAATTTGATTAATCGCAGCCCTCAGGTATCATTGTATTAACAAATACAACTTATATATTTTAATATTTAACATATTATTACTTATTTAATATAGGTATTTACAGTATTGCTACTGTAGTATCTCTTGGCGTCTACCATTAAATTATAGCCTACTACCAAATACCAATAAGTCATAAAATAACTATAAAATCAAATCAAAATAAATAATATATTCAGTACAGACTACAGAGTGATAAATACATAAACAGAAAATGCACACCAATATAATTTTAGAAGTTTGTACTTTATTTTATTAATATTTCCGCCTCCTAGTATTTTTTTTATTTTTTATATTTTTGAAAATTATTTTTCTTATTAATCTAAAAAATCTGCCCAAAGTTGCAACCACAATATAATGTGTGGTACAAGTGGTACAATCGTAATCTGCCCCTATCTTTTTGGTGTTTTACGTTCTACTTCTTTCTATTTTCAAATATACTTATATAATTTTCAGGTAAAATATTATATGGAAACATTTTTATGAATCATACCGTTCTTTAAAATTGTGTTTTATTATATTCCATTTTGGAATTATACACCCAATGGAATTTCTGCAATATTATTTGCTGGATTTTTACGTTCTACTGATATACATTCTTATCATTTTACATTCTATAGCATTTATTTTTGTTCATTTTATTTTCTGTTTCAATATTTTCTGGAACTTTTATATTCTGGTAATTTTAAATTCTGTATTTTTATTTTCTGTAATTAAACACTCTGTCAATTTATATTTTGGTGGTTTTTTTTCTGGGACATCATATGCATCCAAATTGCCATATATTACTAACCGACGTGTCGAGGCATGTAGTTAATTTGTGCTCCACGAAATTATTTAATCGTTTATAGACAGATACGATAATATGATTCTATAATCTATACGCAATAACCGAGTAGATGATGGGTTTTACGTATTTCAACTATATATTGTTATAGACACATGTCTATATATTATATTTTTAAACTCCAATTATCTGAATATATTTTTATAATAAAGGAGAACTATTTTTAATTTTTTCTTTCATTAATAATATTATGCGAGATAATTGTTAATATTTAAATCAATATCCAACTTCTTAATAAGTAATATGTTACAATTTTAACAATGGTATGACCACCCAATCTGCATACACATGGCCTCCGCTGATTTTTACATAGTAATATTTTATATTTTAAAATGATATTAATAATTTCTATGCACTTCGTTGTTCATTAAAAATGACACATTTTATAATATGATTCAAACTTTGTTCGATTCATTATTTATTACTTGGTGTGATGATGTTTAAATTTTTCAAATTTATCAAATATTGATATTTTATCATTTATACCTATTCAAGTAATAATAAAACGCAACATTGAAACATATATTATGTGGTAATAAATTAAAAATATTAATTTAAAATTAAAGTGATAGAAGAAAATCAGACTTTTATGAAGACCGTCAATCAAAATGGTCTTAAAATAACCTGTTAAAGTATCGAAATAGCTAAACTGTAAATTATAATCAAATAAAACAAAATACGATAGTAGCTACTTTAGCTGTACAATTAATATGTGCGATGTTAAATGCATAGTTTGACTAAGTACAAAATGTATTCAATTATAATAGGTAAATATTTTATTTTATATGACCAATAGTAATTTTTGTAACCAAAGGCAACCCTCTACAAACAAAAAATAATCTTTTTTCAAAAAGGTTTAAAAAAAAAGAATGAGCTTCTCTTTAAAATGTGAATTTTGAAAAATCAATTTTTACTGGTACTTGCATGATGGAATTAATAGGTACTGTCAAAAATCTAAGGATATAAAGTTATAAATGACACTCGACATATGATACGCCGTATTGAATACTGTATTCCTTTTATATAAGGTTCTAGGTCATTTTGTACGTTCAAGCATTAAGTGTTAACGGATACTATGTACTATTATATACATAAAGTATACATAATATAATATAAATAAGTCTGAAATCAAGACCAATTTTATTAAAAATGTTATTAAGTTTAAATATTATTTGGTAAATCTAAGTATTTTCTAAATTTCTATAAATCATATAGATCCAGTAAGTGCCTACTATACATTGTATATATTGTATTGTTATTTCTTAATTGTATATGTTTAAATAACTAGTATATTTCTTATTGTTAAAAATATTATTTTTTTCCAACAATATAATATATTGAGTACATATATTTCAAAAATATTATAGGTACGTCGTACGTACTACTTACATATTATACAAAATAAGTATTTTTGTGAACATTTTTGTTAAGGTTTTGAAAATCGAATGATAAAAATGAACTGATTATTTTGACTTGTAGTTAATATAATATATTTTATAACGTTTGTAATTTACTTTTTATTTTAAATTTAATTTTTACATTATATATACTTATTACTTAGTTATAGGTATAATTATAGACATTAATATATACTTTATGTGTATAATAGTACACATTTTTAATTTAACTTAACCGATGACTCAAAGAATTAAATTGGTTTATTGGTGTGATATTTTAGCCTACAATTTGTATGGCTATCCCTTAATCATCGGTAAATGTAAAATTATATCATTTTTTCAAACACGTGAAGCATTGGTTTACGACTATATTATCTTGAAGAATTAGCACTAGATAATGTGTTCTTGTCGTTCTTGGTCTTATATGATGGCATACAAGAAAGCTTTCTAAAGAAAAACTACTCAAATACACAAATAGCCTCATGCTCTAACAATACCATTGTACGGTCTATCAGAAAATATGTCTTCCTATGTTACATCCACTGCTGGATGTACTGCTACTTATCTGCAGATTTATTACCTTAGGAAACCCTCATTTTTCATGAATTGTTCATAAAAGAAAGGCGTATGAGCCTTGGGAGACAATTTAATAATCATTGTAAATAATAAAAACTAAAAGCTTTTCAGCAAATACATGAAAAAAAATCTTTATTTTATGCTATTAAAAATTGAATAGTACTTACTAATTATCCATCCTAAAAAAACCAAACATTAAACTGATATAAATGCAAATTATTATTAGCTTCATATTGTTAAATTAAAAAAAAAATCTTAAATTTTGTTAAATTAATACTTACTTAGCTCTGATCTGGATACGTCCTTAAAATAATTAGGATGAACTAGATTTTCACCAGCATTTACATCATCAGAGATAAAATATACTGCTACAAAAATTATACTTAATATACATGTAGAAAGGAGCATTTTAATTATTTTAGAAAAATATTATAACAGCAAAGTATGAAACTAACACTTACGATAAAAGAATTAAAAACAATCATACGCCCATTCTTAGTATAGGTACAACGAAAAAAACAAAAACAAATGAATAAATATTGACATAATAATAAAATATAATTTGTTACATATTGTGTTAACTATAAATAATAGGCTAGTATAAGATAACAGCTATGCTGTACCTAAAACCGCTAAAACACAAGTATAACATGCCATTATAGTCAATATAATTCGTGTTAAAGAATTCGAAGACTTCATATTAAATGAAAGTAATGAAATATTTCAAAACGTTGATAAAATGTACTTATTTATTTTTAGCAAAATAAATTGAATGCACTTTATAAATAGGTGTACTTTTTTTCTTTAAACTTTTTTTAGAAAATTGGTATGATTTTATTCAAGTGCATTATTAGAACGGCATTTAAAAAACTTACGAAAATCTTATGATTTATTATTCAGTTGCTTTTACCTGAAAATAAATATTTTATTATGCTTTTTATTTATAAAATAATAGTTTTCCCTTTTTCTTTCATTTTTTTTAATTTAATTGTTGCGAGTTTGAGTATGGTTAGTATACTCGTGTTAATTAAAATATCTTAAGAATTATATTATCAATTTTAGTCGTACCTCTACACGTCCAAGTTATATTCATTTTTTCGCGGAAATTGTGAACATATTATTGTGAATGATATTGTAAGGTAAATTATAATTATACATTTATTTTTTTAATAATGAACAGTAAAACGCATTGGAGTATAAATTTTAACATTTTTATCTAATGACGGTATGTGAGAATGCATACAATTACGTATAAATAGAAAAAAAGGTATTGAGTATAGATGGTTTTTATTTAATATGCCATATTATTTCGTTCTATACAGTTGATATATTTTTCTGTTTTGTGAAATTCGTAGGAAAAAATAAATAAACAAGTGTCTCAACGCAATAAATTCATATGTTATACCCGATAATTTTTTGCAAACATGTGATCAAATAAAACGAATTCGCGTTAAAAAATTAATGTTAATTAAGTACATAACAATTTAAGTACTTCAAGGCCGAGCTAAAAGATTATGAAAAATCGAAAATAGCACTATCGATAATAAATTAGTTGTATGTAAAGCGTGGAGTGGGGAGGACTTTATTTAAATAATTTTTGATTCGAGATGTAAGTCATATACTTGTACAAAAATAAAAATTAATATTCAATATTAATAACAAAATTTATTTCATTTTTCGATAACGATTTTAAGCCATACATTATAATAGAGTCGCATTAAAGATAAGTACAATAAATAATAATTCAACTCATGATCGTTCGAGCTGAAAGGTACATACTACACAATGATATAAGAAATAATAGATACCACTCCTATTTTAAATCTTGTCTTAACATTGACTTATTTAATCGCGAAAGACAACAATGTATAATATTATGTTTCTTTATAATAATTAATACGTTCAATAATAAACCATAGTATTTAGGTAGTTTAAATAAAAATAAAAATTTAAAATAATTGTATTTTAATAAGCCTTTTAGAATTACAAAATATTTTTTAATAATTTTTTATTTAAATATAAAAAAAATATAATATTTTAGAATTTATATGTTTGAATATTTAATAAAAATAAATTAGTGTGAAATTTGTGTTTCTGTTTCTTTAATCAAAAAAATAAATAAATAATATTTGGAGTAAAATGTGTAACTCCAATTCTTAACAATAATATAAATTATCATTTGTCGAATCTGACTATTATACGTAATTCTGAATATTTTGCGTTATTCGTTTAAAAATACAAGTAGGACCAAATAATGTAAATGTTTGCATTGATAATCCTTTTATATATAGATTTTAATTATAAAAGTTTAAAATAGATAAATATCAAAATAAGATATTAATTAATTAAATATAAATTTTATCTTAGTTGTAATCACGAACTACTACATAGGACTGGACATTCCAATCAAAAAGAGGTTGATACACTGGTTACAAAGTTGTACAACTCCGTACATTTGCGACTAATGCTATTTAGAGATGTAATACATTAACTACATTTTATATTTAACTTTTATGAAAATATATATTTATATAAATTAACTTATATGAAATGTAAAAACAAAACAAAATACAGATTAACATTATTATTATTTAAATTTTACTGCTATATGTTTGTTAAATTGTTGTATATTGTCATTTACTGTTATTTATTGTTATACATGGTACATTGTATTATTTAATATGGGCCGCTTATGTTCAGTTCTAATATGCGACAGTAGAGCAAAATACAAAAATAAATAAGTAAATAACTGCAATGGTAATAACTAAAATGTTTCATAATCATGTCATAAACATTCTAATGATAAGGAAATCATAAAAATATATGAAAGGCAAAGTAATAAAAGTAACGAGGTACATTAATAGAAAATCTCCCCATTAAAAAATTATTAACTTTGAAATTGATTCATATAATTTAATTTAAAAAAATATAGTTTTTGATTATTTATTGTTTAGCCTTGAGCAAATAGGAGAAAATTTGTTTGTACTATAGTATCAGTGCATACATTGAACACACGAAAATGTCAAAAGGCTTTAGATTTGACCTCAGTTAATAATACAAGGTAATGTTTAAAATATATTTTGTATTAAAAATTAAAAATTAATGTTCAAAAATAAATTTTCCCTAATACTAAACTTTTAAACATTTTCAAATAGATAGCACTAGTTTATACAATATAGAATTATGCCTTTACATTCTATAAACGAATTAGTTTCTCCAGATAATGTTGTATATACCTATTTATAACTCTTGTTGCAAGTTTAAAGTTTTTACTTTTTAAAAAAACTATTTTTAATTTACAGATAATGTCATTTAAAGATTTAATCAATATATATGACAATATTATCTTAGCAAAAGATTGAATATCTGTAATGGATAGAGAAATAATTGCATTTTACTGTTTAAAATCCATTATTGAAGAAAACAAAATGACAATTTAAAAGCAAAGAGTTTTTAATAAAAACCATGAAATGTCATACCATTTTAATAATAAATTTGTGAATAATAATAAATATAGCTATATGTTAGCATTTAAAACAATGGAAAAATAACATTTAGAACATGCATTATTACATTTTGATAAAAAACAAATCTGTAATGGAATTCTTCTTTCAGTTTATTCAAGTAGGTAATAAATTAAACAAAAATTAGTTTATCGAATAATTATTTATTGTTATTTTCTCAGGTATTCAGGTGAAACGTGGTTATATTAATCTTAATGGTGTTTGGTATTATCAAAATTAGAGTATTTTTGTAAATAATCAAAAAAATAAATGTAAATAGCGTGTGAGGTTACAAAATATATTAATAGCTAAAAAGCATTATAAGGAATTATGTTTGAGAAAACAAAGTAGTAAACAATTGGAACCATCACTTATACCTAAGAATAGAAATACATTGCTGAGTATAAATAAAAAAAGGGTAAAACTTAAAAAAGCAAATAAAAGGTATTAGTTTAATTATTTTTTTGATAACCATCAATTAAAAATTTAGAAACTTTAACTTAAGGTCTGTCGTACAAAAATTACAACATCGATTTAGTGCATTAAAATAAAAAATGAGCACTACTTCTTTCAATATTTACAATGTTACTGTTAATGAATCATAAAAAGCAGTTATAAATAAAATTATTGCATTAAGTAAAATAAAAAAATCCTAAAAGTCATAAACTCATAACTATCTAGATATTCAAAGAATTGGTTATTTATGTGCATGTTTTTAAACATAAGGTATATAATTATTATCATAATAATAATTTATCTAGATACAACAATAGGTATAGTAAAAAGACAAATTTATCATATATTTTCTAGATCACCTAGTACATACGGATTTTTACGTGAGAAAGAAATACTCCCACTTCCTAGTGTTAAAACAATTCACCGTTATTTATCTTTAAGCAAGTCTTGTTGTGGATTTGACAAAAAAAAATGTTATGCTTTTTTATTCTAAAAAAGAAATTAACATTAATGAATGATCGAGAAAAACATGGCATTTTAGTACTTGATGAGGTTTTTTTAAGAGAAACTATTGAAGTAAATACAAATACTATTACTTATTCAGGTCTAGTAGACTTTGATGGAGATGTAGACACTCATAATTCTGGAGAAAAAGCTGATCATGGATTGGTTTTTTGTTCCAAAGTTTAGGTTGTAGTTTTTCACAACTTATAGGTGAATTTATATCTAAAGGAAATAATTAAAGTTATTATTACAATAACAATAATTATTGATGTTTATAAATTATCTTTTATTTTTTAATTTGTATAATGTTACATTAATATTTATAGGTACCATGTTACCCCAACTGATTATTAAAGCAGTTATTGTGTTAGAGAAGGTAGATGCAAAAGTAGACGGTATGGTATGTGATAGTGTAGTGACCAACAACAGTTATTTCGATAACATTTACTCAGTTTTCAGTATAGTATACCGCCTTTTTAGAGTTTAGTACAGTGTTTTAAAATGAATGATTCTTCCAAAATGTTGGAAATTACTAAACGTAATACATTAGCAGTACACAACGGTTATCTAAACTATAAAAAGCATCAAACCAATAATGCATATTATCTATATAATAAGTAATAACCTTGTTATGTTTAAATGAAAAATAAAAGAAAAATACACAGGGAGATTAAAAACAAAATGTAATAAAATTTTAAATGTTACAAAATTTTGAAAAATTACTTAATATCATACCCAATATTCAAAATCTAGAATAAGTAATCTATGTAATAATAATAACAATAAATATATCAATATATTCCATACTGTATAGTGCAGAGGTATTCAAACTTTTTCATCCCAAGGCTCCTTTGAGTCTTCACAAAATATTGATGGCTCCCTAATTATAAATAACAAAAAAATCAATGGCTTATATGAATGTAATACAATATTTTATAATTTATACTAAGTATTTATTTACCGTATTATATTTATAAAAAAATTATAAATAAGTAGTTAGGTATTGTAGAAAAAATTGTAATACAATATTTTATGTTTAGTCTTAGTAAATATAAACCAATAAAATGACTAATGGTGGTAAACACTGTGGACGTTCTTCATTCTCCACTACCGTATACGTAAAACCATAATCCATGTAACTCTCATCATATTTACGGTGTTTTGATTTTCTTACAGTATCAGAACTATGAAATTCCGGATTATCGCGTTTAGGTATGTTCAAAAATTTATCCATCCTGATCAAATTCTAAAACTTAACTTATACCAGAAAACTGTTACTTTTGTACACGTTAATGACGAACACAACTCGCGACTAGTACCGCCAAAAACTCGACATACGCACTGATAATTTAACGATGACAGTCGACGGATACAACACGGGCTAATAAAAGTTCAATTTATCGCTATCGCTATAACATTGTGGAAACAATGACACTTGCGCGAAAAATTAAAACTATATTTAGCGAATGATTATTGTAGACAATTCAACGTTTCCCCACCGGTGTGCCCCCCTCAATGATAATAATAAACGTTTTTCGTAAAAATATTTACTGGTTTTCAATTATATGACGTGGCTCCCTTCGGCAACTCCCGCGACGCACAGTTTAAACACCACTGGTGTAGTGTATCGACTATAGAATCAATTTAGTATGGCGTATTATACCTTCAATTTGACATTCATCGTTGTGGGTAGAAGAACAACAAAAGTGTGTTTGTTGTCTGGACCGGGAACGAACGACAATAGGACTGCACTTCGTACGCGCCTCCTCATAATACACACCGACCGACCAGTGTTTATCTGTGAATAATAGCACTCGACCGGAAGTGGACGGGGAACGCCGAGCAAATCATGAGAATGCTAGTGTGTGGGTGGTGTGTGCATGTGTGTGCTTAGAACTTATAGTGTGGAGGAACTGGTTGAAGTATTAACTTATTAGTTTATTGTCGTGTTGATTTTGTAGAATTCTGAAAAATAAACCATAATAATAAATAATGTACAATACTCGCTGGATAATAATTCATCATTTTTCATATGAGCACTCGGTACGGGCAGTGCGCTCTACGTGTGCGGTAGTTGGCCAATGGTGATCATACGTCACCGTCGGAGCGCGGTGTTCGAGCTAAAGAAGCACTTGTGCTCTACCCTGTGATCGCCGAGGCCAATGTGCTATGTATATATACAACCGGACTGGTGTCTGTACGTAGCGAGGACGCTCGCGGTAGTCGACGTCAGCTCAGCCGCACGGCAGACCTCTTCTTCTAAAGACGAGAGAATTATAATAATCCGCAAACAGTCAGGTATCTATGAATTCTCCAGCTTTTTAATAGTTGTAGTATTCATCATTACACCATTGCTCCATTGTGTGTTTGTGATAACACCCAAACGACACAGGAGTAGTTCAGACGTCTTCGACTAACTGCAACCATACCCGTCCTCGCCACAACATTTTTATGCCGAATTTTGGTATATTTTTTCTATTGGCCGTTTCTATAGTCCTCGAGTGAGTAATAAATTATAATCGATATTCGATGTTATAGTATAGTTTATTGTTCGATAATGTGCAATAATCATATACAAGCTTCGTGTTTAGTAAATGATTATTTTAGTGTTAAAAAATTAAATAAGTGTTTATAAAGAGAAGAAGAATTTTTCCAATATGAAAAATGTTTAAAATCATTTGAAGACGGCATTGGTTTAAGCTCTTCATAACATTTTTCAGTTTTATCGCAAAAAAATGATTCTTATATCAATGATTCATACGTCTAATAGCTAGAGAGCTAAAATAATTTATAGTTTATACTTTTGACAGGTAAAATTAAAAGTTCCCAGTGTTTTTCAAAATAATTAGAGAAAAAAAAACGAAAGGATATAAAATTAATTAGGTATCTAAATAAATTGTATGAATATTTTTAAAAAAAAACCAATCAATAGATATTGAATTACATTTTTTTACTATTTTAACAAATTTTAATTCGTATTTAATTGCGTCTTATGTCATAATATATATATATAATTGTGTTATATCTTCCGTTGTGGTCGACAATGTTTGAATTGTAGTGGCTCAATCAACTAGGCGTTGAATAGTTAAAATATGTACTTAGTCGTGTCGAAGAATAAAAATGACAAAAATATTTCACTGTTTTTTTTTATTGATAATTAAACCAAGTTCAAATGACAATATTCTGATGTAGACTAGCGTAAATGTGCTTACGCTAACTCTGGTAATATCACGGCTGTCGGAGTCCTCTCCAGGGCCAGCTTATATAGTAGGTTTCCCCGTCCTACTACTTATACCCCTTTTGGCCTATAATATAAGTCATTACATTCTCATGCTATTACGTATTTCAAGATTCAAGACTGCACGTGCGATGATCGTATCACAATATGACGTTTAGATGACGCTCTGCCCACGCGTAAGCTTATTAATCGCAACGATTCCGCTAATATTTCTCAAAAACCTGCTAGGTTATTGTTGTTTATCATTTTTATGACTACTCGCGGTGTTATTACCCCTGTACTCTTTAGTACGTAATTAATGATTTTAGTTTAATCGTTTTTATTACTACCAGCATCCTCCTATAATATAGGCATTTAAATGTTTATGTATACATCATAGTACCCCCTATTGCAGTATCCCTATTATATATTATATTATTAGTATAGGATATCAAACAGAGCACATAGCAGAATTATTTTTATTTAAATAAAAAAAATACTGTATAATATGATATATCGGTTATTGTTTAATAAGAAGTCAACGGAATCAACATATAGAAATATCGGGTGGAATCGATAAAACCCTATGATCTCTACTAGAGTATCAACTACTTGGATTCACTATGCACAAACTATTACCGAATTATATTTGGGGGGGGGGGAGAAAGTACCCGGATCTTGCTCTTAAGTGTTTATACCACTGGTTTTATGTTGATAACGTTATTTGTAATTATGTCCTATTATTTTGCACTATAACTATTTTCTTTGTATTTAAAATTGTATTCCAAACAACAACTTAACAGGCTATATAGTACAAAAACAAATAGTTACAATGAATAATTACATATTTCATTATAATTTTACACACTAATAAAACAGAAGAATACATATAAATAATTAAATTAGGATTATAAAAGAAAACAGTAGTTATTAGTTATTATCTATTAAAATTACAAAGTTTAATGAACCAGTTGAGAACTAAAAATAATTCATCCATTAAATACATTGTTATAACAAATGTAATAATTTATAAAATTAACATATTTTTTACTACAAAAAAAATATTGATAATTAATAATATTTTTTACTGTAATGACTTTTAATGTATCAGATTATTTAAATAAAGATTTATATTAAAAATTATCTTACAAATTGAGACTTGTCAAAATAATATAATAAAAATAAATATATTATTCTAAGATAAATTTATTGAACATACATTTCTAATAATCATTGTCGGTAACAAGTAATTTCTACATTTTTCTTTCATCCAAAGGTTAAAGCATCTTTAACTTCTTCTGGTAGTGCATTAAACATTTTCCCAATATTTTTACAATTGACAATCTGATTAGAACCCAATAAGTGAATCTTAAAAAGTAATGAATAAATAAATAAATACAATTTACTAATAATTTAATATAATATATTAATGTATTAAGAGTTATTTAGGGTAGACCATTACCAATAAATAGTATTGTAAGCAACTACAGCAAGGATAAATTAATAATTTAAAAAATATATACTTTAGACTATAATATTCAGAAAATGTTAATGGTTTTATTTTTCATAATAGCATCACAACTATCATCTCGTGTGATTAGTGAGCGGGCACAGACTAAATACTGCTCATTAATAATAGAATCATAATATAATGATAATCAGATGTGAAATATGATTAATTGAATCAATAAGAGCAACTGTCATTTTTCATAAAATTACAAAATTAAATTAAAATAAATCATGTAGTATATTATTTGTAACTTATGTAACACAATTTTAGATATCTTATAAATGTACAGTAAAAGTAACATACTTTTGTTTATAAAATGATAAAACTGTTTTCTTATAATGATTTATAAAATGCATGAAAACATAATATGGCATTTAATAAAAATTAGCTGTTATTATGAACAATAATATAACATCATATATAACCTATACTAAAATAATATATTATTAATAATATGACTTTAGAAGGAAAATTCTTTTTTAATGATTTTACAATGAATTAAAATAAGTATGTTATATAACGATTATTAGTACATAAATTATGCATGAATAATGCAAATATATAGGTATACAAAATTAAGTTTCACAGATAGAATTACCACTGTTATTCACTAATTATAATATTTAGTTCAATTTTTGCATATTAAAAATAATTTACATGAACCACTAGAAATCAAATATAAACTGATAAATATAATTTTAATATAATATCTTAAATGGCACATAATTTCATTACTCAAGCTAAAATGAGAAGATATAGTATTATCTCGATATAAGTGTTCACTCTTTATGGTCGAATCATCATGAACTAAAACCACAAATTCTTTTAAATGAGTTAAAATTGTTGTGTCAAAATGAGTTACTTTCATCAGTTGGCACACCGCATAAATGTAGTCGATTCATCAACAATTTTGTAGGCATCATTTTTGCTAAAAATATTATAAACTTTAGTTTCAATGATACATAACAGCATATTTTATATTTTATAAGAATCAGTTTTCATTCAAATATATTTAAGATTAAATTTGCTTAATCATATAGATTATATTCAAAATTTAAGAAAACCAAAAATAACATGGACAAATAAAGGTATTTTTATTAAATTTTTTAACAAGAATCAATTATATTTGAATTTAATTTATGAGTTATCACATAGATGTTGCATTATTCTATATTATAAATGAATTACTGAATAACTATAATAAACTTGGCTTTAATATTATAATTAACCTTATTAAGATTATAATAAAATAAGTAATTAGTTAATTGAGCATTTGATGGATTTTAGAATAAAAAAAAATACAAGGTGACCAGATCATTATATTTAGGATTTCCATAATTTGTAAATAAATATTTTGCTACATTACATTTAATTTTATTTTATCAAACACACATTTTAATTGATACATTACTGGTTACTATAACTCACATTTTTTATTATGTTTTTTTTTTTAACATTGTGTTGGATTAATTTTGTTGCAAAAATATTTAATATATTAGTGTTTAGTGCATGAGTTGAATACCATTTTATACTTTTATAGTAAGATAAGTTAAGAGAGCATTGTTATTACATATTATTATAATAATGGGACCTATTGTGAAGCAATAAAGTGTGTGGGGGTGGGGGGGGGGCAGCGAATAGTTATAAAGGATTGATATGAATAGTTTTAAAAATATATATTTACAAGTTAAAAATAAAAAAATTTTGAGGTTTTCTTTATAAAATATTGTACATCAACCATCTTAGTAAATTGTACAAAGATAACTGTTTAATAATAATTTAAAATTATATAAAGGACTTTTCTTCCAATTAAATTTTAGTTCTTAAATGATTTTTGGAGAATTTTGTTTAATAATTAAAATTATGTATAAATTGTACAGTATAATATTCAAATGTTTAAAGTAAATTGTTTTCTTTAATTATTCGTTTATCATTGAATTGCTTTCACTAGTAAATCGTAAAACACTATTTACCTTTTTTTGTGATTATCCTATGTTTAAAATACATTGAATTTTAATATTTTGTAAAATTTCTTTTTTTTTAATCTTCTGTATTCATGGTGATACTATTTATTTAGAAATAAAATTTTTATGTTATAATAAATGCATTGAACTTCTTAGTGTTTGAAAATTTCATAAAAAAAAAAAAAAATACTTAACTTTAACAGACATTGATAAAATGTAAATTAGTTGCATACAGCTTGAACATTAATTGAAAAATAGCCTTTTCTACTGAAGAATCTTTCTCCAATATTTATGTTAGAATATTGTATCCTGATGTGAATCCATTCTATTGCTCCAATGACTTAAGGAAATTTGAACATTTTATAGAAATTTCCATAGACCAATTTACTATCAGCTTCTCTTTTTGGCATCTGAATGTATTTTGGTTTTAGTGATACTATACATTATGTTTATAAATGTAATAAATGTGTTTGCAATACGACATACTGTTGATTTATGGATTTGTATCTAGTCTCCTAAAACTGCTTAAAATTTGACAGAGGTACATATTTTTATCTATATAACATATTAAAATGCATGTATAACAATCTAAAATATTTACCTGAAAAGCACCAGTTGTATAATATCTAATAAGTGCAATTAGGAGTTGCAATATTGGTGACAATGACATGTTGCGGTGTGTATTTTGACATACGCTATCTTGAACCATATCCTGTAATTAATTAAAAAAATTATTTTGGACAATCTAACATATCAAACTATTACTTAAGTAATAAGTACAAAGTTTATGAAAGTAGAAATCATAATATGGTTTTGACCATTTCAGACTAAAGATCCGGTCTAATAAATGTATAATAAATACTAGTGCAGGGTATTACTATTTATAATTATGTAAAAACAGTCAAATCAAATATTTTATAAGTACCCAAATCTCTGTTTAAAATCTGTATCATTATATTCTGTTAATGGATTGGATCTATTAGGAAAAAACGTGGTCTCGGTGACACCTGAAGCACTTCAACGATAATATCATCATCATTCGTCAGTCGTTGAATCTGAGTCAGACGATAACATAATTTATGAGCGTGAAGATAAAAAGTGAAACCGTGAAACGAAGTATTCTTTTAATGTACCTATTACATTTCGATTTAAGTTTTAATCGTTGTTTTTAATAATAATAAAAAAAAAGGAAATTATATTTGTTATCACCGTATTCGCGGGTCTGTAAAAGCTACCGAACCAAAATCGGACCTGTACTTTACAGTAGCCGATAAATTACAGACCCGTTAACGCTAACGATCGTTCAAGCAACGCCCAATATTTTTAACGGCTCTGTAAATCACTAACGAACGTTTATGCAACCCTATAAAATACGCTTTTCTTATAATTTATTTCATTATAATAGTAAGATCCAAGAGAAATACGGTTATTATTACAGGTGACGATAATGCGATAACTAATGATGACGATGTATGAAATAATAATAATATTTCACGATTGATAATAATAATAATAATAATATTATGTCGTAGTTGATAGTAATAATAATAATAATATGTCGTAGTTGATAGTAATAATAATAATAACATGTCACGATTGATAATAATAATAATAATAATAATATGTCAGATTGATGATAATAATAATAATAATAATAATAATATGTCGTAATAGCAACGCACCATGTATCTGTGCGTACGGTACACACAATTATTGGTGACGAGTGTGAACCAGCGTCTACCGGCAGTGTAGCCACGCGTCGACGTACGCCAACCACTCTGGCCGATTGCCCGAAAGCATTTTACGATTTTGTCAGGCCCACAGATAAATATTATAATATATCGGTGACCAAGACGACTGGTATACAAACGCGTACTATCATACTTAGTTTATTGAACTGAAAAAAACTAACAATACCTACATTTCTTATTCTTATTTCAGAATATTTTGGAATAATTTATCATTTAGAACGACTAAAGCTTAAGAGTTTTCCTATTTCACAGTTAATGAAGAAATTAGCTTTTAAACTTATATCTGTAATTCTGTAGTAACTTTATCGTAATATTTTTGTGTAGGTACTCGCGATTAAAATGTCATAAAGATTATTTAATTAATAATATTGACCACGACAGCTATTAATTAATGTGCCATAATTGCCGACATTCACTACATCGTCTGTCTATCCAGAATATTAATATGAATTCCCGTATGAACTCATATGAGTATTGAGTAATGAGCTAATTATTAATTAATAAAACAATAGGTAGTTCGTAACTTCATAAGCTGAATCTAGCTTTTAACAACATTTATCGTTATTGTATATCAGTCACAAACTAAAAGCAGTATTATTTTTTTAAGACAATCTATAAATTTGAACTTTTCTTCAAAATCCAAGTATATTTTTCACAATTACCTATTCAATTACTGTCTGTTATTAAATTTAATCGGTATAAATGAGTTCTAAACAATTATCTGTAAAAGGTATGAATACTGAGAATTTTAAAAAATATTCTGGATTGTCTGATCTACATTGACGCGGTAAACTAACAGTAAGGCACTATAAAGGTATCTCTAGTGCTCTACTAACAGTAGGTAATATCATATTGTTCATCGATAACAAATGTAATACTAGTATTTATAATCAATGGTATTACTTATAAGTTATAACTATAATTACAACTATTATGATTGTCTAATGTCTTTGACCAGTTTCGCGCTGACGTAATTAACTGTGCGACGAACTATGCGACGCTCTGTCAATTGGTCATTTTAAAATACAAAAATTATGAGGGCAATTTATTAATACAAACAATATAGTATTTATAGTAAAATAATATAGTATTAACTATTTCGCGCTGTTTAAATTTGTTGTGGGCAGCGTATATAGAATAGTGAAATAACTGAATGTTATTCTTGGATAGGTATTTTCATTTTAATAACATTCGAACGATGAAGCCGGTGAATCTTACAAAAATGTGCAAGTATTATGAAGTTAATTTTTTTTCGGACTTTAAAGCGTCGACAAGACGACGACTATCGTATCAGTTCGACATTTCAGTCAAATAAAACAACTATAATATAAACATATATTAATTGTTATATATACACATAAATGACAGGTTTATACACAGTACCTATATCGACAAGAATACAGGATGCAATCCATAGTATACTGATATCTCACAAAAAACACGATAAGTTTGTAGTAAAACATGATCCAAAATACAACGTGAGATATCGTGACGACGGCGACAATTACGAGGACGCGTGTGATTGTGGAATAATGCATGCTGGGACAATTGTGAAGGCTGTGTGTGTCTAATGTATTGATATAATTATGCTAAAACTATATGATTATAATATATATGTTATTTTATTATTAATCATTAATTACCTGCATCAGCTTTGATTTTAATTTTCGATAATCATTTAATAGAAGTGGGAGAAATGTATACAAGTATCCAACAGACTACCTACAGAGGTTTGATGGCATTTATCAGATACGCGGGACTCTAAACAAAAATATTACCTATAGTTTTTTTATTATTTACTGTTTAGAGGAGATACAATATAGAAGGGTTATATAATCGTTTAAACGCGCGGGGGGTTTGCGGTCGTATATTGGTGTGCGTGTAATATAACTTGCTGTTATATGGTAGTACATCGAAGGAAGGGGCAGGCGAGTTATTGATGAATGGTGGGTTAGGTACGTGGTCGATAGTAAGTAGTGGCCGGTGAGATGTGTTGCTTGAGCGGGTGATCGGCTGTGGGCTGTTGTGTACCTGACATCTTTTTCGTACAACTTGTACTCTTTCCGATGCTGTAGATATCAAATTGTATAGTTATACTTACAGTCGAATCCACGTAATTGGGACACATCGAGCGCAGTGATTCACGATTCCGCACAAAACTAATTTGCGACGTTGCCGATTGTATTATAAAAATTATTTTAAACATAAAAATGGTTGATATTAATATTACATATAAGTCGTATTATAACATTATTTTGTTTTTTCCCCAAATAATAGCTTATCTGAATAGGCTACAGTGTAATACATATTATATGTTATAAAAAAAAATAATTTTCGACTCAAAAGATGTATAAAATCATCCGGTTGACACTCCTAATAAAATAGAAAAACAAGTACTTAGAGAAAATTGTAAGCAACGAACAGAGGAATCAGTTTCTAATAAACCTATTTTTATAAATATTAATATATATATATATATATATATATATATTAATAGTATATATATTTAATATTTATGCATAAAAACCAAACTACAATATTATTTACGACAAAATTGAAATACATTTTTCTATAAAATTTATTTTATTTATTATTATTACTATAATTATTTTTCCTCATAACTGGCAACGTCACAACAATTTTTGTATGGAATTGTGCTAAATTTGGGTTAAGTAAAAAAAATCTGTTGTATTATGAAAATGTGCAGAATGAGGTAGGAAAAAAGGTATATTGTGCGGAATCGTGTGCTGCCTATCGGACGGTGATCTATTTGTCCTCATTATCCGACTTTTACCGATTTTTAATATAATGAATACATTTTTTTGGTACTCTAATTATTTGTCCCCATTAAATAATTATTCCTATTAGTATTATCATCATTGATAAAAAATACTTATACTTACTATACTATGCTATCCCGTTATTGTACTCAATAAACACGAACGCCAAAATAAATTCAAAGCGTGTATTTTTTTTAGTTTCTAACTTTCTTGGTGGCTTTTAAAAAATATTTGTCCATATCATCTTCCAATCCCATGTCGTTTATTTGTTATGTAGGTATTTTTATAACGTTCGTTCGAAAAATTTCTCATGAAAAATAAAACATCCTAATTAACTTAGACTACTTAGAATAAACAATATATGATTAAATAGTTCCCAATTAATTAACTAACCATTTTTGTGGTTATTATTATTAAAAGTAATAATCGACAAACTAACAATATGGTTGTCACGATATACATATATCTTTAATCTTTATGTCTTCTATCATTCGATTCCTTCATAGTAATGTAACTATAATAACAAATTAATTTTCAAAATTCTTTAAATACTTATTGGGTTATTATACAGGTACTTTATATTTTTAAATATCTTAAGGCGTCAGATATAGTAAATATTAGCTCTGCTTAATTATTTACCATTGAAAATAGTTATAAATAAAATCCACTTGTATAAATTATAAATATATGCATACAATTCTAATTTTTGGTTGGGCTTGGTACCTACTTCTTAAATTACTTTATGACCTAATAATTTTACTTTTTTTCTTGTGATAGATGAAGAGCTCCCAAAAGAATGTTTGAACATTTTAATTACAACAAATACAACGAGAATCCTTGCGATCCTCGAAGTTTTAAGAGTATAAAAGATTTAACTGTTCAATATGAGCATAATCAAAAATCTTAATGACTAGTTAAATTTTTAACAAATTTCTGCAATTTTTAGCAACTAATAAATATTTTTCAAAAAATTACAATCATACCAAACAACTTAAAATACTAATATAAAATAGTCTATAAAAACAACCAAAATTACTAACCA
Organism: Rhopalosiphum nymphaeae; assembly: GCA_036289425.1. Classification (NCBI taxonomy): domain Eukaryota; kingdom Metazoa; phylum Arthropoda; class Insecta; order Hemiptera; family Aphididae; genus Rhopalosiphum; species Rhopalosiphum nymphaeae. Next base: position 390,210 of record JAZAQC010000030.1, read on the forward strand.
TTTCAAAAAGTTAATACAAATTTATAGTTACATTATTTTTAATCATAAAACATACCATTAAACCTCTAAAAAATTCATAATATATTTGTGTAGTCTTTCCAGAAGCTATTACAATCTGATTGTATAAATATATAAACTAGAGCTTTTCATCCAAAATATTAATTTGAATATCTATTAAAAACCAATTATTGATAGGTTTACACATTAAATACAATTAAACTTAGGTATTAGGTATTTTGAAATAATGTAAGGTATTATTTTATATTAGAATTAGTGTACTTGATAATTTTGGTTTTTTTTGTAATTTAAAAATTATATTTCATATAATTTTTTATATTTATTCTAAATATTAATATATTGTTTATAGTTTTATTAAAAATTAATAATACAATTTTTATATATCAGTATGGAAAAAGGTTTACTTTGAAAACCGTAATTCATATTTTTGATATTGGGTTTTTTTATGAATACTAGATTTTACAATACTTTGATTTCCAATTTAATTGGTATTAGGTATTGTCATTATTTCTGGTAGGTACTTAAAAATATCAGGTTAATTTGGATGCTAAGTCCTAAAATGTAATATTCATAAATATTGTGAATTGTATTTTGTTACACACATAAATGTTATCATAGTAATCATAAAAATGTACAAATGCTTGAAATTCCTTGTTTTACACACATCATTTCAGAGTCTTTAATTAGTAATAATCAATTAATAAAATATAAAATATTTAATTAAAACCAAATAGTTTTAAATTTATTTAAACATTTCTTTATTAATAACAATAAAATGGTTTACAAATAATTATAATAATAATGCATATTTTCATAACTATTATTATAATCTAAAGTATTTTCCAGTAACTTTTTTTTTCTTTTCTTGTTTCTGCTTCCTTATTGAATTTTTGTTTTTTGTTATAGTACTTTCAGCAGATTTACCAACCAACTACTGACACACCTGATTTTTAGGTTCCCATTTATCTAGTCGTGAAGGACCATTTACAAGCACAAGACTGGCTATATATTAACTAAGTACCTTAGTGCACATTATATTGTTCATTAAATAGAACATAATAGAGTAGGCACTCTACTGTTGAAGAAGGAAAAATTTGTTTACAAATTAAATTTCTAACCTTTGAGGGGCGAAAATTAACAATAATATGTGCATATATATTTATAAAGAGTGCTGATTTTTAACAGAAACATACACTTAATCCTTTAGCAAAAGAATTTAAATGTCTTAGTCAAGGAATTGAATTGATTGAAAACTTTTTGAGGGACGAAAACTACAAGCCCGAAGACCGAAACGTGTAAAAATACTTCTAAACCAAGTTTATATTTAAAAAGGGTTTCATATACTTAGACTAATTCCTAATATATAAAAAATTGCAAATGTTATTGATAAAACGCAACTGGACGAGCATGTTCTGGGCCAGGATAACTCCATTACAGAAAACAACAATAATATATTTACAAAGAGTGCTGATTTTCAACACATATTCAAACTAAACGCAATAGCAATATATATTAAATATATATATATTATATTATATTATTATTATTATTATATTATATATGTATATTTTTAAAGTAAATAATTTCATAATTCTGGTCACATAATAATATTGTTATACATGGATTTTTTTCATATTATGCTTTTTTTAAAAAGTGTTTGCCCTCAGAGTAAATTTTAGTGTGGATATGATAAAATGTATCTACCTGATTTTAATTGAGAAATATATCAAAATGTATGTTTCACAACTCGGAGTGTGATAATCAAGGTCGAACGTAAGCGATTTGTCAGGTGTTAAGGTTTGAAAAAAATGTCATAATCTTAATATTGTTGAATATTAATGATTAGTACATCATTAGTATTATTGATATTTCGTGGGGAAGTTAATTCTTCGCGGTGAAATGATTTGCTATAAAATGATCTGATAGTGAAACGGTCCGGACGAATGCTGAATAGGTCACGGCGAATTATCGATGCGATAGCGATGTTCTGATGTTCAGTACTTATAATTACTTTGTATTTGTTATTTATTTGTGTTCAAACGTCTGGTGTTGAAATTACCGTATGATAAAATATAAAATTAAAAGATCAATATAAGTTGTTGTTAATTTATTGAGTAGGTACGTATGGAAATTTAGTTGTTTACTATAGTGAAACGCAATATAGGTAGTTGCTATTGTAACGGCTAGCTAATATCATGATAATCTAAAGAAACTTTTATCGAAAGTAGTAGGCTTAAGAAAGTTACTGTCATAATTCAATAACACTTTCGTCCTGTTACACGGTCATGTATTTTTGTTGATATACTTGATGTGGATTTTAGGTGATTGAGTCTTGGTCAAAAGTATTTTTTCATACTTAAATGACTTTCATTTTGTTTTGTGGGGGGAGGCATTATAAACACCTAATATTTGTAATCTAGGTTTTTTAAGCATACCAGCCGTATACATGTGGCATATAAAATAAGAGACTATATACAGGAAATTTCTAAAGTAGTAAAATATATAATCCATTTTGAGTTTGACATATTATACACATCGGTGGACGTAAGTTCTTTTATATTTTTATATTAGTATTTAATTAATTATTAAGCATTTATATTATTTAATTAAATATAATACTTGATACGTAATAATATACAGAAGCCACTTCATTCTGTCGATTTAACACAAAATAAATGGGTAATAATAGACTAATATGCATACATTGTATAGGTACCTAATCTATTTTCTTGTAAAGTTGTAAACCATAGAGAATATCAATGTTTGTGTAAACACTATTTTAAGTTCAAACTTTAAACAATTAAAACGTAGGTGTTTGTAAGCTCACTATAAACTCCCAATTTTTATTACCTGTACATTTTCCCAGGTCTTCCTCAGAACTCACCTGGAAGCTAAAATAGGTATAATAATGTGTAAATTCTCTTAAGTGTTTTTTGGTTATGCATTATAATATTGTATTATTATAATTTAATGTTTATAAATTGTTATAATATAAATAATGAACATACAGATTTAAAAAAAGACAACCATATAATTTGTATAAATTATAGTCTTTATAGAATAACTTCCAATTTTGTGACAAAGAAAGCTTACACATCACACTTACCTACATATGTCTATATAACTTTGACCTTAAACAAGTATAGAGTAGATCAGTTTCGTGTTTACGAGGTTGATATGAAGGACAGACCCCCTTGGTCTTTATTTTACTGATAGATAGGTATAATAATGTCGCTATACCTTATTTTTAAATATTGCCAAATTAAGTATTTGGAAATATTATGGTTTATGCCCACAGTCCATACACTGTTTATTATTAAATATGATTAAAAACAAATCGTATCGTAAATCGTCATTATTGTCAATAACCATTCGATTATATTATTGTCATACTTCAAATAATAAGTGTTTCGATTGCTATTTCAAAACATATTGCAGGGCGAGGGCATGTATATATAAATAGGCATTCTAAAGTCTAAACAATAAATTCTAATAATTCAATGGAATACAAATAACAATCAAACTTAAACACTAAAATACGAGTTATTTTAATAATTTATTATTGCACTACTTTAGTTTTAAATTTTAATCCAGTATAATAATTCACTACTCATTTAGTGTATACTACAATCGTATACTCGCACTAGTACCTACACTATTTTTTACTGTTTTCGTTCAACATATAAATTTATATATTTATCAATACTACATATTATATTTTTATGGTTTTCTCCGTTTTATAAAAAAATAATTATGAATAATAAATCTTCAAAACAAAAGAATACAGTTTTATAAATGTATATGTGTATGTGTACTTACTGTTAATAAGTTTATAAATCCTCAACATTTTTTAAGAAACTGTCGTGATGGTAAGTATATCCTTTTCCCATCGATGATATGTTATGTTTGCCAACGTAAAATTGAGGATCAATTACAACTTTTCGTTGCATAGACTATAGAATAGTCTATTCTATGGTTGAAGGTATATTAGGTATAGTGTATAATCATCGTTTTTTAACCTCAGTTTTCCGCTGCCACAAGGAAAAAAGTGGTAAAAACACTCTCTCAACACAGAAAATCGATAACCACGTAAACAGTGGTATCAATGTTAACGCGCTTTTAAAGCCTTTCGTGTAAACTAGCCCTAAAAGCTAGTATGGGTGTGTACCAGTTTCTCTCAAAAGTACCTTTTTTATTCAATTCTCTTCAAACTACCTATAGTAAAATGCACCAATTGCCCTCGCATATTATTATATACATGCTTGATACTAACAATCCGTAAAATAGGGGAGGTAAGTATGTAAATAATAATAATTATAATTATATAAGTGGCATACAATGCAATTTGTCAAAAAAACAAAATGTGTAAATTTTGTATTTTTTAATATAAAAAAATCCATACGATAAAAAAATAGTATTAAATGATAGTTATACCTATTATTATTTTGTATTATATTATTATTGTATTTGGTAAAATTCTCTCTTTACATCAGATGAGCTATTATTATTATTTTTATAAAGGTATTATAATTATATTATTTAAATATTTACCTTACTTATTTTACGGGTTGATATTATAATCGTGTAGCACGTGTAGGTATATAATAATATGTAAGGGTATACATTCGGTTGAGGGAAACTATTACATTTTTAAAATGCTGAAAACAGCTGGTCAATTGGTCAACACCCGCTAATACGTACTGGAGCTTCAAACTTATAGATAGGTAAGTACTAGACAGGTAGTAATCGAGATTAGACTCGCAAAGTAAATAAAGGCATAAATCAATTTTGTTGTTAATCAAATATTATAATATTATAATATTTAGAGTCATAGTTTTACTATACAAATAAATATACATAATATAGTCTTCGTAACAGCATCTTTTGGTTATTTTGTTTAAACAACATACTACGGGTTGACTTGATCAATAATAAATAATAAAACAATATAGGTATTGGGTTTCTATTTTCGTCGAAATAGGGATTGCTAGGAAAAACATCGAGTCTTTTAGAAAACAGTACAAAACGTGTACTTTATTGTTTTGATTTGTAATAATTAATGGTTATTACTTGATATTTTGATAAACGCGATAACGAAACGTTTTTCTAACAAGCCTTGACAATTTTGCCGAGTGTTTATGCAACAGGAGATTGGAAAATGGGTAGCCATAAAATATTTTTGTTGCTAAGCAACACCCCACACTTTACCGGACTGTTCTGGAAGCACTCCTTAGATGGATATATTTTATTATTAACGCTATGTAAGGGGCATGCGCATCTCGCCGTATATTTAATTTGTACACGTTACAAGTCTCAGCTTTCAGGATGAGTCGTGCTATTTACGCATGTGTCAGTGTACTTTATTGTGGCGTATTTGCGCTTAAAAATTGTGCACAGTCGTCAACTCGTCAGTCGCGCATGCGCAGATTATACAACTCAACAAGATGTTCGTAGGATAAACTTTAGATAAAGCTTCAAACTTTCGCGTCTATCAGTGGTTTATGATCCAGTAGTGTTTACGTATGTCCTTTCTGATTTCGCCTATTCTCGTTTTGATCTTTCTCGTATTCTGTGCAGTCAAATAGTCAATTGTGCAATCGCGAATCAATTGAAACTTGAAAGCTCGACGATAATCAACTTTTCGTTTTAAAATAAACGTGAACTTGCGTATTGTCCACGGATAAACAATGTTAGTCGAATGTTCGCTCATCGTCCAAAATCTGGTCGCACAGCCAGTAAAAAACAACTCGCAGCCACTCAGGTCGTATTTGTTGACCAAAAAAGTAAACGGCAAATACTATGTGCGCGTATCGAACTCAACGTACCCAAACGGAATCCATTACGACATTGCTATGTTGGAAAACATTTACTACAAGTTCGTTAAAGAAAGGAAAATGGGATTAGAGTTCAGAGAGCCCAGACAAATGTTATTGATAATAGCCGACGATAAGGAAATGCTTTATTCGTTCTACCATCAACTTATTGACATTATTAATGGGAAAAATGTAGTCATCGGTACACGCCACATGCTGAAGACCGTGAATAGTAAAAAATATCCTAACAATAATATGGTTTGTAATCCAAAACCTCTTGAGTTTATAGCTATTGATCGCTTTGACAACAGTATATTAAATATGAACAATTTGAGCAAACTTGTTATGGAAAACTGTGATTTACCAACAATTCCTGTAGAAATTGGCAATTTACCTATTAGATATCTTAGTATATCGGGTAGTAAACTACCTACTTCACAATTTAATCAAGATACCTTCTGGAATTGGATGTCTATGAATACAGTTTGTGATACATTATCAACCTTGAAAATGGATTCAGTTGGTTTGAAATCTTTACCATTTGAAATATTGTTTCTGAGAAATCTACAGACATTATCTGCAGCCAAAAATATGCTGGTAATTTAGTGAATTAATTAATACCTACATAGTATTACTAAAAGGCTTTTTATTTTTTTATTATCAAATTTATCATCAATTTATTTTTTAATGCACTGATAAACAATTTATTAAAGCAGTTGAATGGTGTGTAACAGGGCTTAAGTAAAAAACACTGATTTCAGGAAACTAAAAATATTTGGGAAAAACTTTATTTGACACATTAGATACCTTATACATGAATTATTCTCTTTCATATATGATTTATAAGTTATTATTTTCAAACTGAATTAATAAGTATTATTTTATACATTTTTTATCCTTATATAAATAAAATAAATAAATAAGAAAAACTTGGTTTGGAACATTATAAATTTTGTTAGAATATACATCTAATTCCAATCAAAAAAATCTAACTTTATAAGTTAGATTTTGTTAGTTACTTAGGTATATTATGTTTAATTTTTAATTTTTATTTTTTAAGTAATTTACTTGTCATTGTTATTACTTGATGTAACCTTAATTCCGTTGGATTATCATAAACTTTAATTAGGTAAATTAATATTTTCTTCTAATACTATAATATTATTCTAGAAAACAAAGAAGTAAATATATAATTTATTGAATTTTATGTTTTTATTATTTTAGTTCATACAAAATAATAATATGGTGTATATATAATACTATTTGTGTACCACATATATGTTAACATATATTTTTGTAACTCATACTATAGGCACAATTAGGGGGTGCTTATGATATATAAGCATCCCTAATTTTAAAATTAGCATCCTCAAATAATTTTTTATATCACATTCAACAGCGATTCAACGCTATACCCGGAAAATGAAGAGCTTAATCACCCTCTGTTTTTTTTTTTATTGAAATTATGCCTATGTATAACATTATGATTTAGTTTTTTTTAAAGTAATACACTTACATTTCTATTGAGGTCCAACTATGGACTATGATATCCTTATTTCAATTGGAATCAAATCAATATTATCATTCTAAAACACACTTAATTAATCATATAAATCTATAATAATATGAATATATATTTAAAACATCATTAGGTACTTAATAAATTATTAAGATCTAACAACAATAGCCATTGAATTTCATTGTGCTGCATTCATTTTGGTATTACATTATTATATTTTATTATAAATTGTCATTAAAATCCTTCTGAAACACAAATTTATACAAACATGTCAATTTTAATAATAAGATTTAGTATCATAAATTTAATATGAAATAATCATTTGGTAAATATATATTATGTAGTATTATTTTAGTTGTATACTTAGTAAATAATAAATTTTCCTATAAAAACGTCTGATTTGATTGAATTAGCTTCAAAATAAAATAAATTTTATAGCTTTATATATTTGATTACAGCTATTAAAATTAAACAATATATATTTTATATTATCTATTACAATAGGTTGATCATTAATAGAGACTATTTCTAAATTGACAACAATAATGTTTTTTAATATAAAAATAAACGCTTAAAATAAAATTATGCATAATTAATGATGAAACCTATTAGTAATTTATATTTAAAATATTTATTTTGTGTAGATAATTTCTTTATTTATAATTATTTTTTAAAATAAAATTTATAAGTAAAAACAACAAACCTTTAATATAAGTTTTTTCTCTTAATAAAATTATATACTATAAAAAATGTTAATTTAATGATTATGTTTAACTTTAACATATTAAAGTACATAAGTGTAATTTTATATTTTTATTAAATACATAATAGTATAATTCTGGCGTTATGTAACTTTTATAAAATATAAAGATCTTATTTATATATTCTAATTTTTGACAACATTTGATACCATAACAATTCATTGGAAATTATATTATGGTCTTGATTTAATTGTTAAACATGATTTCATTTGATTTAAATTAAATAATTAAATAAATTATCATAATTATAATAATAGTGCTAATAATAGAAAAAATAATATTAATATTATTTTTTTTTCTTATATTTCTTTATTATTTTCCAATTTTCCAACATATTTTACAAAAATATATCAACCAAACTATTAAATATTTATTTAACTCTAATAAATGTAAGCCTCTAAAATCTACAAGAATCTACAAAAAATATTTACTTATTCCCTTTTACAAGCACATTGATCAATTACTTTCTACGCGTATTATTTCTACTGCTGCATTTATCAGCATTTATTTTCAACATATTTTATACATAATAAGATACTATTTAAAAATTATTAATCATTTTGAGAATATTAAAGTCAAATAATTATTATAATTATTGTTTTAATCCAATAACTTGAATACCTACTTAATTTTATTAAAAAATTATTTTTTTTCAGACATATTTACCTCACTTTATCGCTGAAATGAAGAAACTGGATTGCTTATTTGTTGGTGACAATATGTTATTATATTATCCTGATAGTATATGTCATAGAACCTTTCAAAAAGTTGATATATCAAATAACCCATTTAAATTACCTGAATCTCTAGTTTTTGATCATTTAGTTAAATATGTGGATGTATTTACAAGTCTAAAGAGACCAGATGATGATTTAATTGTAAAACCATTAAGTCATTTGTCATTTTACTCTTTGATTAATAATTGTGTACCATTTAAAAGACAAGATATACCTCGTACATTATGGCTATATTTTGATGTAGTTGGTCGTTGTATGTTGTGTAAAAGATATTTACTACCAGATTACTATGAGATAAGTCATAGGTTTGGCTTACCTACAGCAATATGTTTAACTAAAGATCACATACCTACCAGTATATCACGACAATATTTATTATGTCGTATTTCGCGTAAGTTTTGTGTGAGACGTTAATATTTAAATGTTTTAGTCTATTTATGTAGATGTAAAGACTATAGGTTTTTAAAAATTATAACTAGAGACTGGAATTATATACATTAAAAATATGGTAAATATGATGCAAATATGCAAAGAAAGTAGGTCAATATATTATATCAATATGCACAAATGATTGTTAAAAATTTACAATATTAAAAAAAAAATTAATTTTTATCTTAATCATGTTTTTATTAAAACTAAAACCAAATAAAATTAAATATTGTATCTTTTAACATCAAAAAATGTTAGTTAACAAAATACTTCAATATAAAAAAAATCATTATTTTGATTTTTTGAAAACATTGAAATACATTAAATATTACAAATTTTAAATAAAAAAACAACAGAATACCTAATTAAATTAATCTCAACAGAATAATGAGATATCGATTCAAATTTGCAATAAGACAATGAATAAATACTAATTTGTATACAACTTTGAAATATTAATTTTTAGTAATTTTACTTTCAAATAATAGTAAATCAATAATTGACAATATAATTTTTTTTTCGTGAGTAGGTAATAATTAAAAATTCCAATTTCCAGTATTAAGATATGAAATTAATTGATTATTAACCAAAATTGTACAAAATATACAATATACATTAATGCAGTAATGAAAAAATATGCAATTATATGCAAAGATAATTTGTTCATGGTATCAGTGCATAAATTCAGTACAAATATGTAAATGCTTGTAATTCTGGTCTTTAATTATAACAAAAGGTCAAATTTGTATTCTCTTAAAATCCTTTAAATATGATATACATATTATCCTTAGAACATGTAATTAAAAATAGCCAGTATATTACCTTAATTTTCTTTTAAAATATCAGGTATATGATACTTTATGTCCTTAAAAACACAAAATATTCTTTTAATAATCTGTAAAATAAAAAACTCAATTTTAATTTATTTAATTAATTTGGTTTACATTTAAATTTATTTTATTTTATTTACAATAAGTATTAATTGGTCCATAAATAGTATATATAAATTATATGTAATATAATAATTAGTTATTTCCTTCAAAAAAATATTTATAAAAGTAAAAATATTGTTTTTCATTATCAAATATTCATTAACATATTGAATATTCTTTAATCTTTAAATTATTTGTTTTTATATAAAATACATTTTTTTCTATGAATTCTGTGTCTCATAAATTGTAAATATATTTTATTCCTATTAAACTAGAAACAAAATAAATATGTAAAATCATAAAAACCCAACCTCTAATTCTAATTATTATAATATTATAAATTAAAATATATAATATAACTTTTTTCATACAATAGTTATTATATACAATTAAGTATAAAAATCATAATAACTTAAGTGTTATCATATACATTTACCTTATTGATTATTACTGTCTATCATTGTTTTAACATTAAAACAGTATTTCCATAGAATAAATATTTATATTTCATTCATTATACCAATATTTTAATACACATTTAAATGGTAATTTGTGATTTTAAATAATATATGATGATTTTTCCATTATTCATATTGCTATTTTTTTCATATAAATTAATCATTTTTTCAAAATGACAATTTTTTTCATATACTTTTATTTATTTTATATAATATTTTTCTTTTTATTTGGCATTTGGACATTTGGTTGTAAACATTGAAATGTAACAAATATCTTGTTTTAATTTTATAAAAATATGAATGTTATTACAATGATAATTGTGTACAAAAATATTTCATTGATTATTTCCTTACTGGAATTTAAAAGAATTGAAAAATTTTATCCAGTCCAAAAAGCGTTAAATCAATCTTTATCAGATCAAAGACTAGCAGCTTATTTACACTTCTTAAGAAAACTTCTAAAAAGTGTGATTGATTCCCATTTCAATTTCAGTGTTCCTTTTATCCAGATAAGTACCAATTTACCTTTCTCTCTTTTAATTATTTATTGTACTCTCCTTTAACATATTTTATTTGACTAATATTCTGTTTTTTTTTTTTTTGAGTATAAATTGTTATTTTAATTTTAAGCTATTAGTTAATAAGTTATAATATAGTTCACCTCATATATAATAATTATTCTTGTTTCATTAAGCTCTAGCCTATATAGTTATAATAATATGCAATTAAATTAAATATAATTCAATTCAATTCAATTGGTCATCCGTATTATTTTGATTGTGGAAGAAAAAATTTTTGCAGATAACCAAACAAAAACTAAAAATTAACTATGCATATTTTGTTTTAAATGTTATACATATATTATATTTTGGAAAATTCCTTTAAAATGTACTAATCAATATTGGTACAGTAGAATAAATAAATAATATTGTTTTGTGAATAATAATATCAATAGTACAATTAAAATAATGATAAATTATTATTAAATATTTTAATTTATAAATATAATTCTAATAAATGCTATTGTTGGAATGATGTCTTGCATAATATTTTAATTTTATTATTATCAATATGCTAGAACAGTAGATTTTGCTTTATCAAATTTTTTATTAAGTATAATTTTATAAAATATAGTGAATAGCTGCAATTATAATTAATTGTAATAATTTTTACAAATTAACTAACTAAATAATTATTTGTACACAAATATGTTATGCTTACCAAATATTTTCAATTATTTACTGTAACCAATTTATTTTTTTTATTGCATTTACTCTAAATATTAAGTATTTGTATGATGTGGCATACCAATTGAGAACCACTGACCTAAAGTGTGGAGCTTTCATTTTTATTTATAAACATTTATATTTTCCAAAAATCATTGATGTATTATTTTATTTTAAACAGTCCAAATTACTTGCAAGTAAAATGTTTATAATAAGTTTTGAAATATGTATAATATGATTATTTATTATTGGAGTACAAAAATATTGAAATAAAATAAAATATATGTGTGTAATTTATAAATTAATGACTTAATTTCATAAGTGATGAATCAGTACTATGGTCATGTAATTATGACAATATGTTAATATGCTGTAATAAGTACATTTTTTAATATAAATATAAATTAGCATTATTTAGTATAGATAATAATTATTTAAATAATAGTTACATGGTTTATTTCTCTAAGATTAATATTTTTAGAATCCCTTTAAAATATTAAAATTCATATGAGAAAGCCTATTTTATTTTTGAATATATACCCAATTTGTCAAAATGTGATATTTAAAAGATTTAAAAAAAAAAATATAATAACCTTTTACTAAATTTCTTATTAAGTAAAATAATTTTAAGAAAAAAATAATCTTATATTATATTTTCAAACTTTTTGGTTTAGAAAAAATATTTTTTCAACTTAGATAAATTGAAAAATAATAGAAAATGTATTGTTTAACTAAAAAAAATGTAATATACATATTAGATGATATTCCATGATAATCATTTGAAGATTGAAGCATTTTACTTTTACAATAAAAGCAATCATATATATAAAAAAAAAAACAGTTGAATCATTCTTCTCAAAATTTAAAATGATTTACATCATAATATGACTTCTGGTAACCAAGCAAATCTTTTCAAGTGCTTGACATATTAATAACATTAATATTTTTCTCAAATGAATTTGTTATCAACTTAAACATTTTTCTGCAATAGTTATCTTTGTTAGAAAATTAAATTATTATAAATTGATTTTCAATAAATAATAACAAAAACAAATTTATTAATAATATGTTATAATTAACTTTAAAGTTCTTTAAATCCACTATTTAATTTTTCACCAGTTATTACATTTAAATGTTAGTTACAATACAGATAATATTAATGTAAAAACAAATAATGATTTGTGTTATTTAAAAATATCTTGTACTTAACTTCATAACAAAAATTCATGAACCAATATTAAGTTTAAAAATATATAGGTATCTAATATAACACGACAGTTTTATATTTTATACTATTGAACATAAACTTACATCCAATATTTTATTTAATATAAAATATTTTTTTACGTCAATTTATCACAGTACATACCTATGGTAAACACAACCTATATAGTAAATCATTATTATAGATTATCATATCTTAATGACACGGTAAAAAGTCTTGGGGTGTTTAAGTACTAGTGTTTATTGTGAAATGAACATATTATTCCTTTATTTCTAATGAGTTCTGAAAATTTGAAATTCGGTTAAATCTCAACAAAGAAAAAGGTTTATGACTGTAAGACAGAATTTCTATATATTATTTTAAAATATAGTGTACAATAAACTTATGACATTTTTTAACAATTTTCTATAGCACATATAATTTACAATTTATATATATATATTACTATGTTTTTTTTAACTAGGGTAATTAAATTTATATATAGGTTTCTATGTTATCTCAATTACTTTTACTAATTCTTTAATTCAATACTTCTAGTTAAATGGCTTAATTCCTTAAAATCAAAATGCTGGACTAGTATCTCTTACTCATTTAATTTCACCTCATTTTAGTTATAACAAATACAAACCTTAGTACTCGTGATTTTTTTTTTTTGTAATTCTTCAATAAATTTTTAATTTTTAATAATATTAAATAAATAATTATTATTATTTATATTTATATATGTAGGTTATAATTATTCTTATATTTTTTTATTTCATCTTATTTCTATTACAATTTGATTGGTTTAATAATTGAAATAATACAATTAAAAATACACTTTGTTAAAATTACATTAGCCGCTGATTTGTAAGAATGAGTTTTATAATAAGGTGATCTATATTACAGACTATATAGTACACAGTAGTATGCTCAGCACAAGAAATTTAGGTAGGCCATCTCTATAATCTGTTTCGTTTTACATAGGTACAATTTGGCTTATCATAAGAAAAATTATTATAAATTCAGTAACATGGTTTATTTTTTAATTAATAGTAAAACTTAGTTAAAGTAATAGCAGATAACAGTGTATTGTCCGTAGCTCAGAGGTTGTAGAGTGAAATAACTTGTATAAATCTATTTATGTTGATTTGGTATTATCTTGTGTATACAACACAAGTTAATATATAAAAAACACAATATCCTAAAGCATAAAGGTACTGATGGTTCTGTAGTGGACTAACCAGCAACTGATTACTGGAGCGGTATAGCCATGGTAAATGAATAGATTGTGCAGATATTTTTTATAAGTGTGGTTTTATTGATAAATAAATTATACTGTAAATTATTCTAAGTATATTTAAATTAGAAAATTAGACTAAGTCACAGGGACTGATTCGTGATGACATCTGACGTGAAGGTGCTCGTGCTGACTCTGGTAGATCACGTCTGCCGGGGGGCTCTCCAGGACCCCCTTATATAGTAGATTTCCCCCTACCTATTCTCCTGCTGTTCTTCTGGTCAACGGATGTGATTCATTTGTTGTTCACACGCTGTTTACGCGGTTTAGGATTCTGTGAACGTGCGATGACCTAGTTAGATACGCGTTACTATTATAATTATTGCGTATCACTATTACTAGCATTATCTAGGATGTTAGAACATGTAGAAAAAACCATACTTAAAAAGATGTATAATCTTAATTAATTGTAGGCATAATAATCTTTTCTAATAACCTATTCTTATCATATGTCTTCATAACATGTTGTCGTTATTATAATAATTAAGTATTACTATTATTATTATTATCCAAGATGTCAGAGCACGTAGCAGTTCAATAGGTATGGTGTATCTGAAAATGCTTTACTGAGGACTTTTTTGTAGCATCCCCACTCCTCTTCTCGTCGATTTAAAATCCATTATTTGACTTAAGTCTTGCTTTTGCATCTTTTGGAAAGTTGTTGTAATTAACGAATATGGTAAGCCATTATTTATTCATAATAATCAACAGGCATAAGTCCTTTAACAAAACATTTATAAATAATATAAATTATTGATACATGAAAACTAATAGAGATAGATAAAGTAACGAAAATAAAAATAACAGGAAAATTTTTTCTTCTTTTTCTATATAAATATAAAATAATTAAGCTTTATGTTTTTAAAATAATAAAGTTTTAGCTTTAAAAGCATTGCGATACAACAATATAATTACAACAACTGATATTTTATTGGCATTTAAAAGAGCTCTTAAAGAAAATGTATTATTGTCATAATTTATTTTAAATTAAAGTATTATAACACAAATTAGAATTACAAATATCTCTAGTAATTCTTTATCTAATTAAATTTTAAATTTCTGTGCAGTCAATATAGTTATTTATAATATCATAAACATACATTAAATCCATTAAATCATGCCTTATAGAAAGAGAATCGAGTTCTTTAGAAAACTGAACTAAAAGATAAGTCTCTAAAGATAGTATAATGGCTAACATAGGAAAATCTTTTCCTAAATTTACATTGAATGTTATAGTTGTGTACACCCAGTTATACAGGTCAATGAGTGATAAATAATTTCAACACAATTTATAGTTGTTTGATGATACATTTCTAAATATTTTATTAATTGAAAAAATAAACTAAGTCCAAACGACTAAACTAATGACAGTAATATGGTAGCTAGAAATATGTTGCTACAAACTCTGTGGTCCTGTGATTGACAAAACACTGAGTTTAAGGACAAAATCTCCTAGTAAAGAATGCCTATCCCTACCATAATTATGTATAAATTTACCACAAAAGGTCTGTGTGGAAATGTTCCTGCACTATTTCTAATATTACATATTATGTTGATAGCACATGTATGCACACAAAAGAAATCTCTTAACGATCATTGTGGTTTTGTTGCAATTCTACACAAAAACATACAATATAGTTTATGAAGAACTATGTCAAAAATATAATTGACACCTAGACTTACTCTTAAGTTAAAGATATCTACATAGGCTTTTGATATAATTCCCATGATTATATATTATACATACATATTTATTATTTATGTATCACAGCTCTTTACATTATTGAGATCATATAAATAAGTTGAATAATTATTAAATCAAATTAATAAACCAATTTTTAGATTAGATCTAATTTAAGAATCATACATTTTTTTTAAACAATAGATTTTTAAAACCCTTAAAATTTCTATTAAAAAATACCAACATGTTATACACAGTTTATAGATAATCATTTTATGATTAATTTTGAAGGACAATCAGATTTAAAAAAAAATTTGAGTACTTTTCTGTTATCCTGACTACCGCTAGTCTAACTCCATTATCTAGACTATAAATGTTGACCATCATCAATATTGTTAAACGATAATATTAGTTATATCTAACTGACGTTCAAATTTATTGTTTTAGTTATAATTTAGTATTTAAAATTATGAATCTTAGGAATTTACCGAATAGTGAAAAAGATGTTGTTGAATTCTTTCAAGAGAAGGGTTTACTTCCAAGACACCGTCAATGTAAAAAAAATTAATCATTGGGTTTTTTGGAAATGCAATATTAATAAGGCATGTAAATAACATGAAAGAAATATGCGTATTGGTAATTGGTTTAAAAATAGTAATTTGTCTTTTTTAATAATACTTCATTTTATATATTGTTAGAGTACAGAAATGACCTCCATTACATTTTGTAAACAGCATTTGAATATGAATCATGGCATTATATTAATTATATAAATGATAAATTCGTGTTGGTCGACACTTTGAGGAAGTAGTCGATATAATGGAATTGAGACTCGTGCGGTAGTCGGGATAAAGGAAAAGTAACAACATTTTAGATCTGTGAAAGAATAACAAATCCAAAATATTTTAACTTAAGAAATAATAAAAAATGATTGACTTCATTAAAATTTGTATTTACTTACTTGATAATTCCATGTAATACTGAATTATATCATAGAATAAAACAATTACGTCTTGGAAATTTGTGAATATATGAATTATAAAAACACATAATAAATAATAAATATAAAATTAATAATTATATTTTGTATTTTGTAAAATGTTTTATCTCTCTATCTTCTCAATGATAAAGTATTATATATATATTTTTTTTTTTTGTTATCATACATGGAGGTCGGAAACGGTCGTTGGAAAACATTTATTCGTTCGATAAAATATTGATTTTAATAAAAAGTTTTAAAATAATAATTCATAAATTTATCATTTAAGATTATAGTATATATTCTTAAAGAAACATCGAGTGCATAATATAAAATTGATATTATTATTCAGTTTCATACACTTCCACAACAGTTTTATCGGCACAGTACGGCGTCCTTTCTGTTGGACAAAACCTTATCATATATTCATATCTCCGCGACCTGTGCCCCGGACGCCGGGCAGCATGGCGTTCACATTTTACACATTACACTATTGGCTGCTTTATGCCCTCCGCGGCATTGCCTGTTGCTGCCGAAGCGTCTGATACTGTGAACTCGCTTATTGGATAAATTGTTCTCAAAAGCAAAACACGTTTTTTCACGACTAAAAACGCCGTCACACATTTTTGAGGCTTTATCGTACTATAGTAGTCACATCGCGAGCAGTGTCTAATGGTTATTCTTTGTAAGCTAACAAATTCTATATTTTATGCATGACAAAAGTAGATTCGACTTATTATTGTATCCTTGTATTATGCTAAAAGTGAACTAAATACTGTGTACACAATAAATTAAATTCTGTATTATTTAAAGTCACATTTCATCACAGTGAGTTGATTTTACTTTATTCAAAAATATCATTATTAAAGCCAACACAGGCATATAATATTATATCTGTAATACGTATTTGTGTCTGTCATCGAATTACTGTGAAATGTGAATATATTTCAAATCAAACTTATTGGTTGCATCTAACTCGGTAAAATTTTTTCTATAAACAATGTTAGATACTAAAGAACTGAATACTTCAGACATGAATGCCTTAATTCTTTGTACAATTATTTAATATTTATCAAATTGTGTCTCGGATTTAGACCTACAATGCTCATGGCTGTGAACACTGTTGTCCTTATTTTACTCGCCATTTGTTAAAATGTGTTTTTAATATTTTATTTGTGTTTACAAATTTATTGTACAAGTTGTACGTTTTAAAATCAAAAACTCTTTATTATTCAATAATTCAATTATAAAATAGTATTTTTAATTTATCAGACATGATTATATTATAAACAATTTAAACATTAAAAATTAAATGTAGTTAGTTACATGGAGTTTATTTTACTTTAAATATGTTTAAAATAAATATAAATTGTACCTTTGTCCTTTCATACTTTGGTACAACTGATTTAAATAATTTTTATTAAGAAGACATTTCACCCGCATGTGTTATCTCCGTCTTATACACGTTCAACATAGTCAATTTTCGTTCACCAGTTTCAACAGTGTGCTTTTAGTTTTGATATAAGAGTGAATTGACCTATTTTTAAAATTTTAGGTAAGAACATTATCTGTGTTCTCTTGTTAGGTTTTTACCATATTTTAATTTTTAAGTGAATTATGAGCATTTTTAAATATTTATATTTTTAATACTCATAACTCACTTAAAAATTTAAATATCATAAAAAACCAACAAGAGAACACAGATAATGTTCTTACTTAAAAGTTTGATTATAGGTAAATTCATTCTAATATCAACACTAAGAGCACATTATTGAATCTGGTGAATAAAAATTTACTATGTCGTACATGTGTAAGATGGAGAAAACACATGCAGGTGTGAAGTCCTCTTAAACAACAGTATGTCAATTACATGTTCTTAGGAACAGGTTTTAGTCTAATCTGTCAATGCCGTGAACTCTTATACTCGCTTTTGTACTTAATCATAAAAAGTTAAAAGATAATTTGTATTTTGTATTGAAAAAAATATTATTTAACAAAAAATATCATAAATGATGCTCCTAAATTCATGGTCATTTATGATTTTATAATATGATGTAGCCTATCGTGGAAGTAATGTCAATGCAGTCCCCACAGTGTCGCTGTCAATTTGAAATGGAAGAAAAAAAGACAGTAGCTTATTAACTATACACTTCTCATATTTTAATCTAGGCGTTACTAAACTCTGATTTCAGTAATTTAGTCCCTTCATTTGCATTTTAATAATGAATAGGAATTTGTTATATAAAGAGCTATGATACTTTAAACTTGTTACATAGTTACTTGACAATAATTCAACTGATTATTATCACCCATAATTTAAATTTTTTCTTATAACATTTTGCCCTATTTTATTAAAACTAAATATTTTTGACCAAAACACCTATTGTTAATGTTTATTTTTGTTTAGATATAATCAAATAATTTACGAGATTAATATGTCTGGAATTCCACAAATCAAATGTGAGCAAGAGACTATAATACTTGAAGAGTTTATAAAACGAGAACCTGTTGAACCTATAGAATTTAATTTTGATAATGATCTTGATGATATTCCATATACTAATCCAAAGTAAGTATTTTATAATAAGCTTCATAGAAAGTTCTACCTTAAATAATTTAACAAAAAAAAAATCTAAATTGTTCTTCTTTGTTTAAATATCTAATTTCATCCAAATTCCAACATGTCTTTAAAAAAAATGTATTGATACATATTTTAGAAAAATTGAAAATAATAAATGTCAATAAATAGCTTATTAAAAGATAAAATATTTTGAAAATTATACTGTTTATAGACGATTCTAATAGTAAAAATTTAAAGTATTTATGTTATTCATACTTGAATTATAATAAAATAAAGAAATCAATTTATAATAAATTAACTAGATAATAATATTAACTACTCCATAAGGTGATGAACACAAAAATACTATTTTAATTAAAAAAATCACATCAATACAATAATCAATGATTGTAAAATCAATACATTCAATTCTTCACTCGTAGTCCATGATGCAAAATTCAATTCTGAATAAATATATGTAGTATGAATAACTCAGTTTGTCATAAATAATTTAAAATTAATTTTCTATAGAATTTTAGTAAATTCTAGCTAAATATATTGTAATAATAATAATAAATTATGCTCAACAAAATAAAAACTATACTGAATACAGTAGTACTTTTAAATTATTTTGTTGTAAATTTTAATATTATTGTAATATTATATACATTTTGTTTTGGAATTATTTGTTTAAAAAAAAATATAGCAAAATAGTGTATACAATTGTTTCCTTTTTACAATTATCACCTAATAACTACTGTTATGTTTTTGTAACTATAAGTGAGAATTAGCTAAACCTTCAACTAAGCTAACCTTTAATTTTTTTGTTTTTCATCTAGATTTAGTTAACTTAATGTCACAATTCGTAATTATTATTTTTCTTTTAATTTTATATATTGTTGCAATTTTCTTACTCTAAGTTCAAGCTGGTAATATTTATTGGTAGTTATTTACTGTAACTATAATATTATAGTTACTTGTTAAATTTGAGCTGTTAGTTATTAAAGCAATGTATAATTTAAATATAATTTATTTTTTCAGTTACACCGAAAATTCTAAATTTACTACAGACGAAATCAATAGTGAAATTAAAGTTGAAGTAGATGAAATTGATGGTTTTAGATTTGAAAGTATTATTCAAATCGAAAACAATTATGAATACTTAAATTCTTTATTACCGTCTAGTACACGTGTTATTAAGTCACGCAAAAAAAAAAAATCGAAAAATGCTCACAAAGTAGTTCATAAAACTGATAAACCATTTAACTGTGAAATTTGCAATAAAAAATTTTCACGGAAAGAACATCTCAAGACTCACAAGTGGATTCATACAGGAAAAAAACCATACAAATGTGAAATTTGTAATAAATCATTTTCACGGAAAGACAATTTTAAAAGTCACAATATGATTCATACTGGAGAGAAACCATTTAAATGTGCTCTATGTAATAAATCATTTTTACATAAAGGTCACATAAGAACTCACATTAGAATCCACACAGGAGAAAGACCATTTAAATGCAAATTATGTAAAAAATCATTTTTACAGGAAGGTCACTTAAGAACCCACGAAAAAATTCATACAGGAGAAAAACCATATAAGTGCAAAAGTTGTAATAAATCATATTCACGGGAAGATAATTTAAAAAGTCATAAAAAGATTCATTTGGGAGAAAAACCATTTAAATGTGATATATGTAAGAAATCATTTTTACAAAAAGGTCACGTAAGAATTCACATTAGGATACATACAGGTGAAAAGCCATATAAATGCACTATTTGTAAAAAATTATTTGCAAGAAAAGACAACATGAAAAGTCATATGAGGAGAATGCATGCTATAAAAAATTGATATTAATATTTTACAATATTATGTATACTATTATCAAACTATCAATATGTTGTAATTATCGTTTATTATAAATTAATTTTTTGTTCACCTTAAAATCTTTTTTAATTGGATTTTTTTCATTAATCAAATGCTTTTTATATGATTGTATATCATGCCATTTACCTTCTAAATGTAGAATATATTTTAAAATACTAAATATTATTGTTTATTAATGATTGTAAGATTAATTGGTATCCCAACGTTTATAACTTAGTATTTAAGTTTTAATTTTCTAAAATATATTATTTTTATAAAGTAGTTTTAGAATCACTTTTTAAATATATAAATATTTTATATTTAACTTAATGTATTAGCTAATATAATTAATTTAATGATTAATTACTGTTGATTAAATTAATTTTTTAATCACACACTATGATATAGTTTTTTACAAGTTAAAAATGATTGATAAAAGAATTTATATTGAAAAGCTGTGACATAAGTGTTTGTTAGTCAAATATTTTTTATTTTTTTGTTTTATTTATATAATTGTCATAGAATATTTTCCATAAACTTATAAGTTGTATGCAATAATAATGATGAAATGAACGCTACTAACCTCTTTGTTAATTAATCTAAGTGCTGTGGATAAAGTATTGTTTGCACAATTTTCTTTCATAGTCAATGATACCTAACAAATAGAAACGTTTGTGAAATATTCATAATTTATTGTAATAAAATGTAGTTTAGTTGAATTATTTTAAATTTATAGCTATTCAAAATATTAATGTTAATTAACAATATTTATTTATAGTTATGTTCTGTGTTTATTTTAAGATAATTAAATTAATATTATAATTTTGATCAAGAATTTTTCAATTTCTATATAATATTATAATCTTTACAACAATTGATATAATTAAACATTTGTCTGTTGAAATTTATTTATAATCATTTTAAGTTAGAGTTATGTTATAAATACTTTATTTAAGTTGCTTAATTTAGTCAAATCAAAATATTTTCAATGACTTTAAATATCGCCATTACTAATATTTATAATGTATTATTATATTAAATGTATGAAATAATGTTAATTAGATTATGGTAATTTATATTTATATAAAATCTGCATTGATCCAATGTAAAACATGCAATTTATAATGTGCTATCAATTATATTTTAATATCTAAATGAATATTATTATATTATTTTTTATTTTTTTATGATGTATAATTTATGTAATGTAATATGGAAAGGTATATTGATGTGTCATTTTCCTCAAATTCCATAATGTAATTCTAAGGTATTTACTTTTTGCATTAGGTAACTTTTCAATTTTCGAGCTTGAACTTTGGCAGTAAAGTCAATAAAGTTATTTATATTGTATTAATATCATATATTATATATTATATTATTAAAATAATGAAAAATGTATAAAGTCGCAATTTAAATATCATATTTTTATACTAAGCTTTTTAAAACTAGTTGTAAAAACTTAATTCATAATACTATGCGACTACAATTTTATTTCAAATATTTATTGTTCATTTTATATAAAAGGTGGATCTATATTTTTCTATATTTGACATACTATGTAATAACTTTTATTTTATACAATGTCTTACATTTTTTTTAAATAAATATAATAATTTTAATAGTTTTGTTATAATACAATTTATTTTTTTATGGCGGGTACAAGAGATGCAAAGTGTAACATTTTAAGATCTTCCCCAGGTTGAATATTTATTTACTTTTCACTAGATATAGGATGAATAAACAGACACAATTATTGTAATTTAAAATTAAATTTGTAATTTTAATTCATAGTAAGTTTTGAAATATTTGTCAAAAATACAGTAGTAGAGAGACAAAATTATTTGTAAATTTTAAATCAACGTCATCCTACCACAAACATTAAACTAAAAAATAATTTGCAAATTTTCGTGATTTTTAAGAATTTTATGAACATTTAAACTTCAAATTTTTAAAAATAATTGTACTTTAAAGAGAAGTGCCTTCATTATAATTTTTATAAAATCTATTATTCAATCATATAATCACTTATATATTATTACTTTCATTTATTGTTCTTATATGTAATAGATTTAGTGTTTTTACGTGTGCGCCCTGGCCAGCATTGTTATTATTATTTAAAAACAAAAAGATTGTACGTATATATATATTATTATATTGGTGGCAATTGTCCCATTGTGTCCATAGCACCGACGGCCCCTTATGAGGTTCGTACGTATATATATATATATATATATATATATATATATATATATTATTTACATTTTCATTGCGAGGCGATGTAAGACTCGTATTATGTGTTTCCTTTGTGTTCTATGTTTGTTTTCTCAATGTTGGAGTTATGCACCAGTCGAGCTTTCTCCACGAATTTTAATAAACGTTCCCCTACTATTTATCCTAATTTTTTGTTTTGTTTTATTTAATACTAATTTCCATATATATGTATATACTTTTCATTTAAAGAAATCCTATGATTTCCTTCACCAGTATAGTGTTTTACGGGTTTTAGGTTGACGACTTACAGGACATTACCAGGGTGTCAGTAACGGTAATGTTACAATTCACAAGATTGAATAACATACCTACTTATAATGAAAAGTTGCAAATGAAGACGGAAAGAAATTATACAACACTATGCAGTCTACAGCAATAAGTGGATCACAGATTTGGAGAAATTAAAGAAAGAATAATATATATTTAACTAAGATGTTGAAGTGTTAATTAAATTAAATTAGTACCTAAAATTTAAGTGAGAGGTATATATATTGTTTAAAAAATAAAAATAAATGTACTATCATAATAATAAAATAAAATAAATGTAAAAATAAGTAAAAAATATGTAATTATAAGTTAGGTAAAAGTTAAACGATGGTATTAATAAAAAAAACTGTGTTATAACTATAATACAATTGTGTAGTTATAATGATTAATTGTTAGCATCACACTAATACATATTACTAGTATGTTATACTAAGTACATTAATAATATTAAAAATAATGAGTATACAATAATAATTAAGATGATAGGAAATAATGGATATAGTAAAATAAATTGAACAAACTTGACCGTTATTGGTAAAGAAATTAGTATCATACTAGTTTGAAATAACTAATGATAACATGTTGTATACCTAAATAATATATTATAATTTAATTCACTTATATCTAGATTATTACACTGATACAAACGGTAAATGGAACATATAAATATTCCAATGAAAAGTATGTTTTATTGTTTTGATTAGGTAGTTTTCACTCAGCTTCTGGCAGTGTAGCCTTGATTATAGGATCGGCTTCAATGGCACTACCGTTTAATGTATATATTAAAATTAATATCTTGTATGTGGTAGATGGCTTCAGGTCCGATAAGAATGCAAAGGGCGTGCGATCTTGTTTCATATATTTTTCAACCGCTTTGAACAGAGGAGACCCTAAAATTATTATTATTATTATTATAATCAACGCCAAACGGCTTTTACAAGATTACAGACAAGAAGTAAATAGATAACAGTAAAAAAAACATATACAGTATATATAAGATGCATAACTAATACTAACTTAATATTAGAGAGAAGAAAAAGAAATAGTAAGCAAATAAAAAAAAAAAACAACATGGTGTAAATTAGACGTGAGCCTTCGTACTTCATATGGTTTAATAGTCTATATGATTATTTGCATTATGTATCATCCTTATAAGTGGGGCATTCCTGGAGAAGTTAGATTTATTGGTGGGTGTATAAAAATTACATTGTAGCCTAGTGTTACTAGGAATACGAAAACTAAGTTCTCCAAGTAGCCTTGGGGAATCAACTTGACATTCGATCACACACTGAATAAAAGTGATATCAAAATTATCACGCCTAACAGAAAGGGGAACTAGTCTCAGAAATTGACTTACAGGCCCATAATCATGTGGTGGATGAGGAATGTTGAGGCAATAACCGGCGAAACGCATAAAACTGTTTTGTACTCGATTAATCCGACAAATGTCAACTGCGGTATATGGTGACCAAACAATAGACCCATATTCAATGACCGAACGGACTAAAGCATTATAGAGAGTTAGAAGGCAATTAGCAGAACTAAAATTGGTTGAGTGACGTCTTATGAATCCCAAAACACGAAAAGCTTTGCTGGTCATAAAATCAATATGAGGGCTAAAATTAAGGGAAGGTACAAATAAAATGCCTAAATCATGGACCTGGCTAACACGTTGAATAGATATACTATCAAGTCTATAGTCAAAAGATATCACTGCCTTAGAGCGATAAAAAGTCATAACTTTACATTTAGAGATGTTAAGAGATAAATTAAACAAAATGTAGAATACATTTTTTATTTTTCAAGCGAAGCGATGAATTATTAATTTTACAATAATGTTTTTTTTTTTAAGTAATATATAATAAATTTATAGTAGAAAAAATATTTAAATATTAAACTTTTAGGGTTCCTCATAGGTTTCAATTATTAAAAATATTAAAAATATAATAAAGTCACAATGTTTTTTTATATAAGTGTTAAAATTTTGATAAATTTTTTATAACTTAGTAAAGTTAAAAATCAATCAATAAAAAAAAAATAAAAAGGTTAAAATTAACTTAGTTAAATATGTAATTATTTTCGAACCTGTAAGAAGAATAGGTTAAGTACTTACAAAATAAATGATAAATTTGGAAATTGTTTTAAGTTCAGATTTCTGTGCCCGTTCATATCTATGTAGTGTGTCTAGTAGTATTTACTGAGAATTTAGGGTGGGCAATTAACGATTCATCCAACTCTTTTTCTCATTCATAGAAAAAGGGGAGAATTAAAATAGTATAAATACACAAATGATACAAGTTCTATTATTAGCTGCTACACATCAATATTTGAAATATCGATATAAAGCAGTAGTCTCCATTTAATATGAAGCCACAGACCCCTACTTAAAACTTAAATTGGTCCGAGTACCCCTTATTTGTGAATACTAATTTTCAATTTTGTTTCATTATGAAAATGATATATGTTTATAATAAATTACTATTCACGACCTTTTTCGCAGTAATCGAGGTTCAATAATAATGATTCAAAATACTTGAAATTTCAAAACACTACGAATTTAATAATTCCACTAAAATAAAATAAAAATGTCACTTTTGTACTATACAACCACGGACCCTCTAACATCAACAAGTGGGAACCACTGATATAAAGTACAAACAAAATTGATTTAATAAGAGTATTTAATATTGATACTTGATATACATATACACATCACATAATATTATGTTTAAATAAATAAAATAATTATATTTACTTAGGTACTGACAGATTTTGTTTTTTTATGAATAATTATTGGGATACATATTTCCATGATATCTAATATTTCTCAAGCCAACGAAATTATAAATGAATAAGTTATATAAAATTTAAAATTTAACTTAATTTTAATAAATCTGTATACAAGTATATGACTATACGATTATCTTGAAGTTAATAGATTAAATATATTAAAATTTAACTTATTAAGTTAAAAGATATTTTCAAAAAAAAGTAACGCACTCAACTTAATTAATATTAACTTAACGTTAACATTTTTAACTTGTCAATATCTAGCCTTTCATCTACTAAAGAGTAAATAATATTTAAAATGGTAATTTTTAAGTCTTACCCAAGCATGACAAATTGTCCAAGGACTGTATTGGACAATAAAATATGTGGAAATCATGAATAAAATTTGTTTTTTCTGAACAGTCAAACTTCCATCTCAAAGCCATGTATGTTTTGCCAACCTCACTGATCCAAACGCTATTTATTTTACTAGTTTCTAATCATGTATAAATGGAAAGCATATCAAAATATTATAGCTAACAAATATCAATAAATGAAAAAATAAATATGTGTTTAATAAACTACTGTTTTATTTACTCGTTATTTGCAGTGTTGTACATGATTCCCACACTAATCCACTACTCATTGATTTAAATTTATAGATTTGATTTCCATCGGCACTGCTCTTTTGCAAAATCATACTGTTGGCGCTTATCGCAAATTGATAATCTTTCCAATAATCTGGTACGGAAATAATGTAGCCAGTTTCTGTTCTTGGTATGTTTATCCAGTCCATATGGCCCTTAAAAAATATTTTATATTTTAATCCATAAAATATTACAGATATCATTAGGTAACTCAAGTCTAAAAAGCATCTTTTTGGGTGGCATTATATATTTATATATTTTAATTTACGTACGTTACACTGGTTAGGATGAATCATGTCATTTTCACACCAATACAGTGTGTAATAGTTTAGTTGATTAGCAGCAAATAGTTTCTGGCTGTCATAAATTTCCCATGACAGTTCATAGACTCCTTGATCGTTATACGTTTTCACTTTTGTTAGCGATAGTGATACGGTATCATTACGTTCTGTAAGTGATAGTCATTGCATTAAATATAATAATAACTTCAAGTATTATGGTGAAGTGTATAGTACTTGGATAAATAGTAAGAGGGCGAAGTACTCAGGAAGACGGAGCTTCTTTACTATAAGCAATTTAACAAATTTATTTATGTAACGGGTGGGAGGAAGGGGTAGAGATAGCACAATGAACTATAGTACCCGATTTCATTAATCTTCAAATCTGAATTAAAATGTTTGCCAATGATAGGTACTCTAGATACTTATGTTATAATCAGTTTCAGTTATTACTGTTAGCTAGGGTGATAACTAGTAGCTAATATATTTTTATTATTGCTTAATGGTTGTTTTTGGATATTTTTTTTATCTACTTTAACAATCATAAATATTCTGTATAAAAATTGTAATTATAATAATAATAATAATTGCTTTTTTAAATGATAATTAAATACACGTAATTATATTATATATCAATTAGACGAATTTAAGGGAACATAAATCCACTTTGATATGGGCTATAATTGTAAAAATTAAATTAATTAAGTGGGTGTTGGGGAAAAGCCACCCACGCGTTAGTGTAAATAATTTTGCGCTTGCACAAAACGCAGTTTTTAAATCCATATAGATTGAGCTCCACTTCTAAGATTTTCCTAATTTGAATACTGGTGAAGTATCTATAGGTATAATAAAATAATATATACTTACTGCCCGGTAAACTGGGTATGTATATACTTGCGTACTCTGTCGATAAACCATCTTTATTTGCTGAGTATACTCTGATGTTATACCCAATATTTAATTCTAGTCCGACAAACGTGGCATGATTGGCAAACGTTTTGTTGCACGGATGATGAATTCTGTATTTATGGGCAATTTAAATGTTAAGATCATTAATGAAGTCAAATAATAAATAGAAAAAGAAACAATCCATGGTAGGATCAAAAATGGCACTGACATAGTAGTATTGTTATCTGCCATGGACGTGTAGTAAGCGCGATATTCAAACGAGTCATCAATTGTATTTTTCTCATTTTCATGAATGTTTTGCCAATATACGATTACATCTCTTGTGACATCGTTGACTGATGACAGTACGTATTCAAAGTTTCCAATATCTATTTTAGGTGGTTGTTTAGGAGCTACAACAATAATTCATTTAATTATAATAATTAATTGTACTATAAGTGCGATTGCGATAAAATTCAAAAGGTAAAAATGTCCGACGGAAATATAATATATTAAGAAAAAATAAATTATTTATTATAAATCAAGAAATTAAAGAAAATTATTATTTTTTTTCGGATTTTTCAACCTTTTGTTTAGACTTTTTTAATATTAATTTTTTATCAAAAATTGTATTTTATGGTCCATTAAAAAAATAGGTGTAAAATATTTAATAATATCGATTTCAGTATACTGACAAAATATCATGTGAAACGTCACGAAATCAATATATTGCAAAGAAATAAGTTTTATTATACCTATTAATAGTAAAATAATGCACGGATAAAAATCATCAGTATAAAATATCGCAGAAATTTAATTATAATATATATGATTTTTATAGCCATATAAGTAACTATTTATATATTTTGTGTAAATTGTAATAATTTATATTAGGTACATTAATTATTTTTAACATTTTTTTTTATTACACAATAGATGTCAGTGTTGTAAGTACTTCGTGGCTTTAATACAGTATTTCCAAACCGGCGGTACAGTCATATGTGGTCCATGATCCCATAAATCTCCAATTTCTATTAGAAATTATTATTTTTTTTTTTTATCATATAAAATTATTATTGTTATTGGTGCTAACTACCGAAATATTTTCCACTTTTATAATTGTGTAGGTATTGTTAGAGTAAATAATATTATTATCAAAAAAAAAGTCTTTTTAGTTTTCGTAAAATTAAAATGATCCGCGACGTATAAAATATTATCGAAGTGGTCAGTAGTGGTAAAAAGGTTGGGAAACACTGCTTTAGTATATACTCGAATGAAGAGACCTTGCAATAAAGGCACTTCAGCATATAAATATTATAAAATTACTATTAATATTATATTTTGTAAAATTAAGATTAAAAATAATAGGTAATATAAGTTATAAGTAACTATTAAATATTAATTATAGGTACTTAAATTCAAGTTTTATACATAATATTTTAATTATACTGCTAGTATATTTCATAGTGGTGATAGTTTTGCTACCCACGTGATATTTTACTAACAATATTTGGTGGTGATTTCATTCGGTGATCGATTCATTATATTATTACATCTTAAATACACCTAAGATTGAATAAGAATGCTATTAATAATTAGTTAAACTATAGAACAATATATATTGAAAGATGCGTATTTACAATTATTTGTAGCTACTTGTGTTACA
This sequence comes from Rhopalosiphum nymphaeae, assembly GCA_036289425.1. NCBI lineage: Eukaryota > Metazoa > Arthropoda > Insecta > Hemiptera > Aphididae > Rhopalosiphum > Rhopalosiphum nymphaeae. Next base: position 420,480 of record JAZAQC010000030.1, read on the forward strand.
GTAATTTAAATTTTTGCTGTATACCAGAATTTGATAGTAGATAGTTATTTCTAGATTTTAATTTAGTCGAATAAAACAATATTATTAAAAATAGTTTACTATTCAAGATATTTTTCAAATATTTCAATCAACGATTTTAATTTTAATTTATTTTTCATTCCTTTCAAACTCGAATTAATAATAATAGTAATTATATACTAATGTATATTTCTAGGTAAGATAAAAAAACATTAAAATATCATTTAGAAGATAGTTAAAAAATAATTGTTGTTTAATTATTTATATGATACTTTTTATACACAAACACATTTAATTAAATGGTAGTTAATAAAAATTTAAAATATTAATAAAATTTCGAATTTTGTACAAAAATCAGTTTTAAATTCCATTAAGTATATAAATACTTAACAATTGTACCATAGAGGTTTGGTTGATTAGTATATATTTTTATATCTATACGACAAACTTTAAATTGTCACTGTGAAAAAATCATTGATTTTTAAACGAATTTTCATCAACACTGTCAGTGAACATTTTCAACGTTGGAAGAAACCTACCAGAGACTTGAATTACTGAAAAAACTATTGTAAATAAAGTAATAATAAAAAGCAATTTGTTTTCTCAGCGTAAAATTCTTACTTTCCGCAAAAGACTGTATTGTTAAACTTATCATTATTAACATTATGCCAGCTATTGTTATCGGTTGCACATATATTTGTCCCATCTTATACACGATAAATCTGCAATAAAAACAGTTAATATTAATGTATATATATATTTTAAACAATAATTCTACTATTTTATTCTAAAAATTGAATGATTAGAGTAGTGCAAAAATCGTGCTGATAGTGGGTCACATAATATTAAATATTACAAAATATTTTGGTATTTATTGCTGTACACTATTCATTGACTGCATGGTTAAAATTATACTAATTAAAGTACTATATTAAAATATACGTACATATTTATCTTTACGAGGGTGCTCAAATTTTGGAAATTAAATACTGGACATCTATAATCAACCTATAGTTTTTAACCATAATTTTTAATTGTTGTGTAAAAAGATTTTGAACTTTGATTAACCATTTGATATATTAAATCAAGATCAGATATATATTTTCATATGTAATTATTTTCAATGGTCCCTCTAGTTTTAAAATATAATATAGCGAGTGAACATTAAATGATATAATATTACCCCCATAAACCCATACACAACAGTGTAGCACGAACCTATATCATTAATATAACGGCATTTATCATGTAATAAAAATGTAAGTGGTATATAAAATATTGCGATGTCAGAGATATATTGTAAAAACACAACTACTTAATACATAACATACAAATTGCATCTATATCATAACTAAACGAATTTGTTTATTTTAAGCCTACTACAAATACAGTCACAGTAAATAATTTAAAATAACGATTTACTGCTATAACGTAGTTGTATATAGTATGACGGGTGGTATAGGTAAGGCTTAATGGTTTTCCACCGGTGTGCCGTAATCGTCCTTTTCCGCTACGTTTCTAATATTTTGTATAATGTAATATATTATGTACATATACATATAGTATCTAGTCGTATATGACCGTAGACTCTACGGTAATATCTTACACTAGCGTCACTAGCGTTTAGCTGCATAATTTATTTTTGTGATATTTTTAACATGATATTTTGTCGTTACAAATTAACTAGCTAATACATAGTCACATACCTACTATAGTTTTTTTTTTTTTTTATTATTCACGCACTGTCTTTCAGTGGCGGCTCGTACATATGTGCGATAGTGCGGTCGCACTCCCTACAGAAATGAACAATTTATAGTACAATTATATTTACAAAATAAATAGGTACATATTTTAGTATATAGTATATTATACATTAACAAATTAACAATTATAAATATTTTTAATTATTATTAAAATTATTTTCATAGTTTATTATAATATCGTTACGAACTCGAGATGTTAATACAGGTATGTCGATAGCTACATACGCCTAAGCAACGCCGCAGCTTGTGCGACATTGGGAATCGCATATAAAATTACCGGTTTCCCGCATAAACAGTAGATTTAATAATATTAATATACGAGTAATAATAATATCACGACAATGCGGCGGCCATAGAAGCTTACGGTGTGCGGTGAATTATGTCGCTCAAATCGGACGGCAACGACATGTTTAATTTTTTGTATAATGTATTATAGTTTTTTTATTTTTTTATCGCACTCCTGTACTAAACTACTACGAGCCGCCACTGCTGTCTTTATAAACACACATTTATCTAAAGATACATATTATGTATACGTTGTTATTCTTATGGTGTGTAAATATTAAAATGGTTAGTGTACGGGTATGGTATATAAATGATAAATTAAAAAACGATTTAGTGGTGAGATATAAGGTCCGTTTTTCAATAGCCTCCTTTGGTTTACAAACAATAGCGATTGAAAATTGTATGATAAAAAAATATATATACTCAACAAAGAGTACAAGAAGATATACATTGAAATTTCTACAGTCTATAATATCAAGGGTGCCATAACTTTTTTTTTGATAAAGATCAATATCAAAGATTTATTTTGAGGAGCCGTATGAATACAAAAAAAATATTGTGGACAGGGTTATCGAGATTATTTAGCGGGTCCAGTAGATTTATAACATTAAATTCGAACAAAGAGAGACCTATTTCGAAACCATCTGCGACAGATTTTTTGACCACCCGTGGTCCGTATTTATCGGTGATATACGATTGTGGACGATTTCTCTACCTGCATACGAATTACAAAAATGAATGCAACGTTGCCAACATGTACTACCTACTCAATATTTAGTATTATACTAAAAATAAAAAATATTTTCAAATACACATAGTAAATAATTTGTTAAAATGTTAAGTAAAAAGTGTGTGTACTGTGTTTTATTATTTTTTTTATGTAGACAGGTTTGTTGCAAAAAAAAAATAAAATAAAAATAAAAATAATTTAATTTAAAATAATTCTAATAATTAAAACTATTTAAATATAACTAAAAATTTTGTCAATTCAAAAATATATATTTATATATATATATAATAAAAATTATAATTTAAAACATTAGTATCGATAAGCAGTCCTAAAAAGTATTTGAATAATAGTCACACTAATGTTTATTAAGCGTCATTATAGATGAACTATAATTTCTTGAAATAAGTTATTTTATTAACATTCACAGTTGTGAACAACGGCAACGTTGTTAGGGTAAGTAAATCGTTTATGCAGAAGTATTGCGAAAGAAGTTCCCGCGACATTGTCGGTTTATACAGTGGGGGGAGGTAGAACGTATGCAATCATAATAATGCAAAAGGTCTATACGCAATCGTATCATACGCAATAGTTATGCACCCTGTATTATAGTTGACGGGGAAAAACCGTCCACTATTGCGAAAAACATTTTTTTTCTTTTAATGTCAAAGTATATTTATTAATATGGTAAAATTGATTATTTTTAATTATTTAAAATAATACATTATCTGATAATTTGTTATTATTTTAAATACTTATACTATACTTATGCGTATTATCGTAACTGCTGTGGTATACGTTCACACTAATGACGATATTTCTATTAATTTTGCTTATTAAATGATGTGACAATCATAAAAAATTAATATTTATTATATTATGTATATTATATTATATTTCAGTTATCAATCGAATAAATAGAAACGTAAAAGATAAATTCTAAAATTCACGTATATTATTACCAAGTCTCGAATGTATAAAAATGTCCCCAATGAGACCAGTTTTTAGTGATTCTGTCCATTATTTGGAGATTACCGCGTTCACTGTATAAGAATTTGGTATTTAGTACTTGTATTGGCACTCTTATCTTGACCGGTTTGACCTAATAGTAGTAAAATGCCCAATTCGTATATTAGACATATTTAATGATTATGGACATCATGAACTTGGAAGTAACGATCTTGTATTGTATAATACTTATAATATAATAAATTAATGAATAGACTATAGATATAATATAGTTTGAGACAATGTCGCTGAAAAATCTAGCACCTAATGTTATTTTATCTATTTTTATATTGTATACTTAATAGCTATACGAATGTCGATGCCAGTCGGGACCAAAACTGCTAAACACACATGTTTATTGTTAACGTTGGTAGGTACTTTAATACCCATTAGGACCATAAGGTACTTGAAAAGGTTTTGACACACAAACACGCCCTCAAAACATATTATGCTATTCTAGGTATTTTGTAAAATGCTATTTAGTGACCCTTATATAAATATAATAAAGGAAAAAATAAATATATTTTAGAAAAACACTTGTTTACTTTTTTTCAATATTAGTTGTTTAAAATAATTTAATCGGATTTTTGTTTATAATATTTTCGACTACATTGAATTTCATTGATTTATTTGATACTTGGGTATCAAATTTGAAATTTTGGACAATACCGTGACTATTGGGAAAAATTGAACAACATTTAAACCAAATTTAAATAGTAAAAAATAGTTATTGTAATAATTAATAATATTTATTAAATATATAATAAGCTAATTTTAAGGGATTTAATAAATATAATACTATAAATATATTCAGTTAACAATATAATAATATATAACATACATATTAATCGATCACACACCCTGCAACATCTACTTGTTAATAATCAATAATTATGATTCTACCCGGTAATATAAATATATTATAACTTTTTTTATCGATCGATAGAGGACAATTACATTATAATAAAAGAAGCATTTTTTCAACGTTTAAATTTTAGATTATTTCCTATAATAAATTTGGATTGAACAGGTTGAATAGAGAACAAAAATTAAATAATAATAATACTTTGAATTTGCATATATTGCAATTACAAAAATATTAAATGGGTTTCATATCGTTAGGTGGTTCAATACATTTTATCAGTATTTTGTGCACCACTGTTCACGAACTTTAAATAAACATACGACCCTAATTATATAATACATAAAATTAATAGAAATTAATTATATCATTTATATCCCACCTAAAGTAAAAATCTTATATACCGTCTATACATTATGAAGACTATATATATACAATTACAATTAATGATTTATAACAATATAACTATATATAGGATACATACTTCTGTGGTATATTTTGTAGTATTGTGTTGTATCTGGATTTGTTGATGTCTTGTTAATCGTTTAAAAACAGTAAATGGTATTTTACTCAATAATAAACTGTAGTCTACATCCTTGTAGCATGAGAACTAAATGAAACTAGTAACGGCAGGTACCTGGCCGAAGAACCTCCTGCTAGGCTGCGCTGCCGACATCATATTACAACACATCAGTGGCGGGGGTTGTATTCAAACTGGAAATGTATTAAAACGATTTCCTGGATGCTTTATATTCTTGTGCACAATACGGGCGTATTTGCACAATACTCCAACACATGCTGTATGGTTGACAATAAAAGAAATAATCTTGTTCAAATTAGTGACACAGAGAAAGCAAAAAAAAAATAAAAATACCATGGTAATTTTGGGGAATATTGGAATAATATTAATGGTTTTTTTTTTTTTTGGATGATTATAAGCACAATTTTTTATGGAATCGATTTCACAAAATATGGTCTAGAAAGCCCTTAAACAGAGGTAAGAGTATTTTTTATGATGTATAAAATAAATTATAGATTCGAAAGTTATTTAATTTAAAGTTTTCCTATTAATCTGACAATTGGGGTGAATTCTTACCTACTACCTTCTTTTGTGAACGTTAACATCGTAAACAAAGGTATATTTATTTTATGTGTTAAAGACGAATTCTTGTGTAATAACGTAAACATAATGAGGATTAAGTAAAATATAAAAAATTATCTTTATTTTAAGCTGATACTTGTAATAAAATTAAAATAGAATAATTAAAAGGACACAAGCCTTAGGGGTGATGTCTCCAAATCTGTGGGGATCCTTCCCTACACTTAGAAATGCTAGAGAAAAATACTACCCACTATATATTAATATTAACTCTTATGCAATTACCTTCCTCCTGATCGTCGGAGGGCTCTCAAAGTCGTATACTCGAGAATCTAATCATGTACACCGTATGTAGACTACCTATACGTCTAATTTATAGTAATAATATAATATAATATATTAAAATCATGCCCCTTACCTGGTTCGCCGAAATATATATATAATGAAGTGACGTAATGAGGTGACACAAATAAAATAAAATCGCTGAACACTATATCGAAATAAAATACAACACTGACTTTTTTACGTAGAGAAAATAAGCCTAGTTGTCGCTCATCGGAAACTGTGTCAAGAGATGTTATTAGAAAAATTGGTGCACTTGCACTGGTGAGAAAGACAACTTGGTCAATCCAGCCAGAATCGTAGGCGGCCCCATCAAAGGCCTTTGCGTTTCCAAAGATATGGCTTTATCCTTGGTTGCAGAGACCATTGGGCCTCCCCTGTCTGTCGGTACACGAGAAAATTCACACGCCCTGCGCTTTATTGTCATAGACACATATGGAGTTTCTGTGTGACCTCGTCCCATTCATCACTGATAAAAGATTTTTATTAAAATTAACCGTTATCCGTGCGTGGCAACTCGACCGATACTTATTTATTATATTTAAACTTCTATGAAATTATTACAATTATAATATGAGCGCATATTATTACACTTGTCAGACTCATAATTAAATGATAATAAATCAGTGGTGGTTTTAGGAGGGACGACGATAGGTGAATTAGCTTTTAACCACGCCAGTTATGTTAACATAACAGATAGTCTTTTTTTTGAAATTAAACCTATTATAGCCAGGAACTCAGTTTATACCCAAATCGGGGACTTAGTTTACCTATACCCTTTTCAGACCCGGGTCACAGCCCAGTAGCCCCATAATACCAATTCGTAAAATAGAGGAAGTAAATATGCAAATAATAATCATAATATATACAAATAATAAAATTGTATTAATAATAATAGTTCATTTGATACAAAGAGAATATTTTACCAGAGTGCGTAATTTTAGTCGCGTCTAAGGTATTATTATAATTAACGTATTTATTTTATTGTACCTATTTATATTACTTTTATAAATTGTATCCATCATTTCATACTATTTTACCTTATTAACAAATTACATTGCTTATCGTTTATAATAATTGTATTTATCCTTTTATTATAATTACTATTATTTTTTATAAATTTACCTTCCTATTTTATGGATTTGTATTATAATCATGTAAATAATAATATGCGAAGGCTACTGGTGCATTTTGTTTTAGGTAGTTTGGGAGGGAGGAATTAGTATAAAAAAGGTGCTTTTGAAGTAACTGGTACAAGCCTGTCTCATGCACTCGGGTTGATGACCCTTATACCGCAATTGTCAAATGAAACTTCATGGTAAACCTGGAGCATATAAAAGTGTGAGGCATCACAACCTCACCCAGAACGTAATTAAGTGGGCAAGGGGATTATCAATTGATAAAACAAATTGTATGGAAAAATAGTAATAGATTAAACAATAAAATTCGTCCTAAACGTATACAATTTTTATTTAATAACTAATAATTTTAATATTTTATAAAATGAGATCATTAGTATAAAATCTATAAAAACAAAATATGCTTCATGAATTACTAGATTATTTTATTTTCTTTGATATAGCAGTCCTAAAGGATACATTATAGTCATATTTATGTATATGTTTATATTAGCTCCCCTTGACACGGTACGCAACGGTCACCGGTACAAAGTACAGGCGGCACCTCAGCAACCGGTCTATGCTTTATCAACCGCCACCGCGGGCAATGATGACACAACACCATCGACTTTTCACCCAAACCACAAAGGCACATGGTGGGACGGGAAGACAAATCGGTCCGGACGAGTACCAGCTGCCCGGCCACCTCGCGCTCTTACCGCTTAGTGTCAGTGTAATTGTATAATTGTGTAATCTCTTTTATGCCGTCAACACCTGACATAGTGACACTTGACAACTAGCTATTGTATACCGTTGTTTATCATCAATAAAAATACATCGTACAAATAGTGAAATTCGTGATGTTCTTTTATCCTGACCGGCTTATCGCAGACTCAGTGAGCACCTAACACGTAGCCGTGTCACCCTATGTAAGAATTTCTAAAGGTGCCATAAGCCCATTTCACAGGCGTACCATCCCATAAGATTAACGCCGGTGGTATGCTATTACATAATCGATTTCGTCTTAATTGTCGAAACCTATGTACTTTCGTAGCATCGTAAATCCGTTCTTCAAGTTAAAAATTAAAATAATTTTTACAATAGATGATTTTACTCTAAGATCACTCAAAAATAGTATAAAACAATTTTACGTGAATGCATTTTATCTATTTCTGAGAGAGAAAACAAATATTCTGCTGTAATCATTTTAAAAAATACCGTATTTTTTAATGTTATAACTGATATATTTATATAATTAGTACTTGTACCCAAGTTGTAGATAAAAATAGATAGTGGATGATTGACACTATTAGAAAAATACATAACAAAATATCATATAAGGGAGACGATAATATTAATTAATTATTATTATTATTACAGATTATAATTATTTATAAATAATGTAATTCCACAAGATTCATCCACTACACAATGGATACTGGATAGCAATATAAATGATAGTTAATAATTAATTTTTATATAATGATTATCAACTATCACTATTTATTGGATTTTTTCATCAAAACCATATTTTCCAGAAATTTTAAAAGAAACCAAATTTTCCCAATTTCTCCGTAAAAACCTAAATAATATTTCTTTTTTCAGGTAACTAATTCATAAAAAATATTTATTATTTAAAATTTATTCTCATAGGTAGTTATTAACTAATATAGACTTTTGATATTTTCTATTACTATATTATACAATTCATACTTAATTATGATATTTTTTATATATTGGCTGTACCAGACACATACATATAAACATTTTTAAAAAAACCACTGCTCACTTAATTTAAAATTGATCTAAACTAGTCTGGATGAAACGGGGAAAGTCATTTTTGGGCCAAACGGTATATGTCGTCTTTCTACGTGAGCTTTGCCCTAAGCTGATTGGGCTTTTTAAAATTTTTTTTATGAATATTGTATGCTAAAAAACAATACATGACAATGAAATCAACATTCTTCGTTGAAAATACGATTTGTCGTATTATAAAAAGAATATTTCGTTTTTTAAAATTGTTTAAATGTTGAAAAATGCATTGCGCAAGTATACCCAATAGATAGTATTAAATATGCTGATGTATATTTTTTATATCAGAAGTCAGATCACTCAGATCAACTTTATTACATCAATCGACTGAAAATGCCTTGTTCCACTTGTGTATAAATGTATAATATTATGACATGTGATACGATCCTGTTTTTAGGTGAGTTATGAGTATGAAAAATATTAAAAATTTTAAATGCTCATAATTTACTTAAAAATTAAAATATCATAAAAACCAACGAGAGAACACAGATAAAGTTTTTACCTAAAAGTTTGATAAAAGGTAATTCGCTCTAATATTAAAACTAAAAGCACACTATTGAAACTGGTGAATGAAAATGTACTATGTCGCACGTATGTAAGACGGAGACAACACATGCGGGTGCGACATCCTCTTAATCATAAATTCATATATAAAATTGTATCCTTAATAGGTATATGTTTTAAAATCATATCACTAAGTACATTAATCATATTTCCAAAATATTGCATATATTCTTAAAACACATCACGTATCTCAATTAAAAAATATAGTCTTTTATAGAACACAACAAAATAGTAAATAACACTATACATATAGCTAGGTAGGTACCTATTATTACTTTTTGGTCAGGGTTGGGTTTGTGGACTAGCATACTATAAGCATAAAATAATAATAAAAAAAAAAATAGTATATTAAAAACAATTTTTTTAAAGTACTCAGAATATAATATGAAATACATAAATAAAGCAATAAATACAATTTATTTAGAACAGGTAGGTAGGCATGTACTACCCAATTACATACGTATTATAATATTATTGACAACGCAGCGTTATTAATAATATTATAAACGATTTTATATTTTTTTGGTCCAACGACAAAATAATGAAACAAAGTATCATAATAATAAATATATAAATCAACCAGGATACCAGGTAGGTTAATTGGGAAGGCATTTCTGTATCACCTCGTCGTCACCACCGGAAATGTGTATAAATGTTATTCGTCGCTGGGCACGAGAGCATTTGATAACCATTGTCGCCATCGTCATGGTCGATTGTCGAAGTGTCATCGTCATCCTGGTCGTCCTGATGCGGTTTTTCGCTTGTCCAGCGGTGCTGTTTGGCTTTCCAATTTTCGTCGTCACCGTTACCGTTGCGATTGTGATCGTAATCAGCCGACGCCGATTGCTGATATCGGTGGTCAGAAATCGTCAGATCTTTAAAACCGTCGTCGTAGTCATGGAAATCGATCGAATCGACCGCTGCCGTTGAACCGGAAACGACCAAATTCGCGGTACTCTCTTGCGATTGAGTCGAAGACTCGAACCGTTTATCACTATCATCGGCAGTTTCTCCGTCGTTCACTTGCCTCCTGTTGTCTTGCAGTTGGTCGTCCGTCCGATAAATCACTGGCGGTCGTGACGACGGGGGTGGCATCGGCGGTGGTTGCAGCGATTTCATCGTTGGTGATCTACCCGAAATCGCATCCCCAGCCAATGCCGGTTTTTGATGGTCGTTTTTGAATTGCGGCCGTTGATCTTCGTGTGCTTGTTGCGTCCAATAGACGCTGCTCTCGTCCACGGTGAAACCGTGGCCGCTTGCGGAACTTCCGTTCTCTCCTGTCACGGTGCCTTTAGCTGGAGATAGCGAAAGAAAAATGCAAAATAAGAAAAAATTCACATTGTTTATTTTTTTTCGAATTATAAATTTATATTTTCGATGAAATTGCATATTCAATAAATATATATATAATATATAGTTGTACATTAGATGTTAGCTTAGGGAGTACTACATATATAATGTAGTCGTTTATTTTTAAGAAAAATAAGTTTATAGAATTAATAAAACAGACAATTAATATGATGCCACATTTGAGTGTGTTGTTCCGTCTTACAAACGTACATGGTAAATTTGCGTCCGGTAGAACCAATTTTGTATGTTTAGCTTAAATATTAGAGTGAACTGACCTATTATTCAACTTTAAGGTAAGAACATTATTTGTATTCTCTCGTTGGTTATTTCAATATTTTAAGTTAATTACAAATATTTTTAAATATTAATAGTTTATATACTCATAACTTCTTAAAAATTAAAATACCGTAAAATACTGCCGAGAGAACAAAGATAATGTTCTTACTTTTATGTTTAATAATAAGTCATTCTACTGTAATATTTAAATTAAACGAACAAAATTAGAGCTGCCAAACGTATATTTTAATATGGTATGCGTTAGTAAGACGGAAACAACAAATGCGAATACAATGTCTTCTTAAAAAAATTCGATACTGATTGTTTTTAAGGAATTAAACATAGGAAATTTTCCAAGTGCTCAAATGCGTGCTATATAAATGTGTATGTAGTAATTAGTCGCTGATTATTAGTTTGCGTGACAGCAGACTGAAGCATAAAAGATTCTAGCGGAGAGTTTTAATGCACGCATATTTCAATGATAGGCACGCTTCACGAATATTAGTAAACAATTTTTTTTAAGTATCAATTTTTTTCCAATTGTATTAAATAAGTTTATTCGCCTAATAAAATATTAAAATGTCTAATAACATAATAATTCATCATAAAGTTAACCAGAATTTTTTTTACATTTTTATATTAATTTTTTTAATTCAATACTATTAACCGTTTAAAATTTTTAATATTCAAAAATTAAATTTTGAAATGTTTAAGAATTTAATCTAAAATAAATAAAAAGCTGTTTTAAAGTAAATTCGTTGACCAATTCAAATCTTTTCAGAAAATGTATTAGATAAATAGATCTAGTTATAATACAATTGACAAAAGATTGATTGGATTGTCGACATCGTATAATTGAAAAATATACGATGTATAATGCATATACGTAGTACGCCTATGCTATTCGTTTGTATAATTATTCATTAAGTACTTATTAGGTTCGATTATTAATAATAGAACAAAAACTTATAACAGTGGAAATCGATGGAGGGTTTTACAAATTAAAAATCTAGTTATAATTCATAGTAGTATACTCTATTAGTCTATTTACTAATAGACGTGCATGTTTTATTACTTTTGAGTACATATACTAACTATTAGTGCCAAAGCCAGACATTTTTTTTTAGTAGAAAGGGGGACACTTAATTTTTCTTTAGTTTTTGCAATGGTAGAATACCTACCGATATACCATCTTATACCTATTACTTTGCTTTCCTTTTGTTCAGTGACTTTTAACTGTTTACTTCACATCTACATTTTTTTAATGACTGTCACTGAACAATTATATTAATATATATATGTCACTATGGTATACATTAACCATAATGTATCAACATTATTGTAAACATATTTTATAATATAAAAAAAGTTATAGTTGACTTTATATAAATGAGAAAGCTAAAATTAAAGAAGAATATTAAGAAGCACTTAACAAATTGTAATGATTAAAAACATAATAAAAAAAAACATTATAAAAGTCACAGTGTGTACAGGAAGCTGCGATAAACAATTAACTGTGGGATACCGTGTGCTCATAGTATACGTGCGATGTACACATCAAATTTACAACAAATAAAAAAAATAGAAATCTCCAAGTTACATAATTTTTAATTATAACATTAAGTTTTATAAATTGTAATTATATCCACCATTTGTCTTGTACTGTAATTAGGTACAGCTTGTGACGGACATCCCGTATTTAAGTATTAATAAATATTAAAGATAACTAAAAAATTGAAATCGATAATTTATTTTAACATCATAGTTACTTAATCGTTACTATTTGGCATTTATGAATATACATTACGAATAATTTATGATAAATTCACTTTGAATTATATGGAATTTCTGTACACTACACTATGGCCAAAAAAAAGAAAGATTTAGAAAGGGCACATGTCTTAGTGCCTCCCCCAGTTAAGGTATTGTCAAAAAAAATGATGTTTTTTGGTTATAGTTAATATTAGATATTAATAATATTGTACAATATTATAAGTAGAGTGAGAATAATATTTACAATTTTTTACAACTAACCAAAATAGAAAAATAAAATATTTTGAAAATAAATTGAATATATAAGAATTGCATTCATGCAAATTGAAGATTTAATAAATATTGAAATATTGAAAACTATATCAGAGTAATCAAAAATTAAAAAAAACTTGTTTTTGACAATCAATTTTCTAAAATAAAATGTGTGATACTATGCATGCAAAACCATAAAGAATAAATAATATTTGTATTTTTAATTTTTTTTAATACATACCTTGATTGGTTGATTCTTTTTTTTGGTCAACTACCAATGAAGATTTCATAAAACGTTGATATTTAGGCTGTTGACGATGTGACCAATCGTTATTGTCAGCCATGTAACAACAGTGCAAAATTCCAGGATCTATAGGATGTGCCTCTAAATAGATTATAAAAAATACATCAGTTATAAAAATGACAAAAAATGATAATATTAATTATAGTGAATGGTGAGAATAAACTTTTGAAAATTAAATTTATAAACTAAAAAAAAACAGGTATACTTTGGCCATTGAGTATATAGTTCACCAAAATGGATGTGTTAAATTTAAATTGAATGATAAATTAGTGTACGCAAAAAACATTCTAAATGAAGGATATGACTATCGAACAATAGAGCACATTATATAACTTCTTGATCAAACAATTGAGCACACATAAAAATCAAAATTTACAAAAATAAAATACTAGCAAAAAAATAGGTAGTGTATATGAACTGGTACCGAAAGAAATAGTTCTTAAAAGACTTGTCGAAATTCACAAAGTAGTCACTTATTATTTGAACGAGAATTTTCTAAGTGATATGGAGACTATCAACAAATGAAATAGATTTATAAACCTTTTTAAGAACATGATATGATAAAAAAAAATAAAATATTTGAAAAAAGTTAAAAAGTTTTTAAAAAATGAATAAAATTACAATCGAAAATATTTAATATGTTTTTGGTTGTCTGTCAGAGAAACTTATCTAACAGTTTCCAATGAAGCTGTACAGATGTTATTCTACTAAAATTTCATCAAATAATTATGAAGTGTAATATTTGACAATGGTTGTTGTCAAAATCAAATTTCGGAGCAAATTGAAATTATTAAACTCTCATTGTGTCTTGAGTTAACGAATGTTGACAACCGTTGTTGTAATAATAAAAAATAAAAAATAAGAAACAATCACATTCTTCACATTAAAGATTAAAATTTAAAAATATACATTTTATTATATGTTTTTTTTGATAAATAAATAATTATATTCTCTTAACTTCCCCCCTCCCATGTCCATGTGTAACACTGGTACAGTATAGTAGTATGAATAAGTTTGTGAAATAATTAATTTGATATTAACCTAACTATTTTTAAACATCATAATATCTATAGAAAATAATAGTATCAGTGATGGCAAATAGTTTTAAGTCTCCACAATTATTCTATCCTGATTCACAATAAAAAAAAAAACAAAATCAGTTTTGTTGAAAACAGGTGTTTGGATATTTTCATGTTTTCCTTTTTTTTTATTAGTTTTATGCCAAAGCTAAAAAAAAATAGTTGAGGTTTCATACTTTTGATCTTAAAATATCAACTATAGAATCTATAAGAAATTTTTTGCAAAATCGATTGGTAATTTTTAAGAATAAAGAAAAGTTCTGCTTCAAAATATGACAGTAAAAATAAAATAAAAACATATATCATTGTAAATTTGATAAAATTCCTAAAGGAATATATTCACCACGCTCAGAATCTAAAACATTAGTTGGGCAATACCACAATATTTAAAAATAAAGAAGTTTTACCTGTGTTAAAAATGTATCCACCTGCATCAACTATGCATTCACGGCCACCAGCTGTGTTCCAAACTTTACCATGACTTCCATCATTATGTATAAAGTTATCAGGGTCAAAAAGTAAATAAAGATACTTAGTTGTTTCAGCAAGGAAAAATGACTCCATCCTATTTTGAAGGGAATGTTTTTTGCAACTTTTAATCTAAAAACAAAGTTTAAAAAATGAATAATTTAATTTGATATAATTGCTTTGAATTCTACTATTATTTCTGCAAATTTTTAGAGGAAAATATAAACTGTGCTTGAGCGAGGACTTTTTATTTTATAAAGAGTTATAACTCATAAATAATTTAAAATTTATATAAATTGTTTTAAAATAAATATTTAAAAAAAAACTATTTGAACAAAGTTTATATTTTCCTTTATAAATATGAAAAATATAAAGAAATACAAATTAATATATATAAATATGTATATTACCGTAGCATATCCACATCGTGTGCGGCTACTATGTTGAATAGAACGTAGAATGTCACTACCTATATCTAGTAAATAAGGGTCTCCATTAGTTGCTTTATACAGATACATTGCAGACTCGACTAATTCAGGACGTAATGGAAACGAATCTCTGGCAGCCTCTTGATTGACAACATTGTAAACTTCAGGAGTAAAACCGTATAATTTAAGTACATCATGATAATTTGACATTGATTTCATGGCAATATCTATATCACCTAAAATAATAGAATATATTAAAAATATTATACTCGCAAATAATTAAATTTGATAAAAGTTTATCATATGGGAACTAAAACAATAAAATCAAAATAAGTCTTTAAGGATAATATTATAATAACATACTATTAAATATCCGAATTATTAATGATGTTAAGGTATAATTACCTATTAGACTTAAAAGCCCTGGCCAATATGATTCTAATGACTGATATATGGGCATTGTAACTTGGCCCTTTTGCATGTTCACCCAAAAATACCACCCAGTGGAAGTTGCTGAGTACTTATCAATAGGTTTTCTTAGTTCATCAAACATACTTCTTAGATGAGGCAAGTTAAATAGCAGAGAGCCTTTAACTAAGTACTCAAAATATGAATCAATCCCACCACCAATGCCTGAATCATGCGCAATCCATAATCCAGAGGCCACGTCCAAATGATTACCCATTAATCCCATTTTAGATCTATGGTTGAACAACGAATGAAGAGCTTTTAAAGCTACCTATCAAATAATAAAATATCATTTACAGTTAAGATGTTCAAAATAATCAAAAGAAAAACATTTTTTAGACATTTTATTATTTTGAACTGGAATGTTGGGTTAGTGTATTTTAAAATTAACACGTGAAGTCTATTAGGAGTTCAAATTATAATATTGTACCAGTCTTTACAATATTTTTGATTTTTAAAAAAAAAGTTTTTTATTAATATATTTTTTTGATTAGCTTATAACTAATTAATGAAAAATTATTTTACTATAATTTTTCAGTATAATCATAGGTATAAATATATTGGTTATGTATCATACTTACTTCAATAATATTTCTATAAGAAAAACAATAATGTAACATTAATGATTACATTATGTCATTATTACAATCTGGTAAAACTAAAAAAATCATTGTTTTATTTTGTAACTTATTTTAAGTGCATATATAATTTTAATAGTTTATCAAAAATAATCTAGAGAATGGTTAGTAAGGAAAGTACAATTTTTTTATTGAAAAAATATACGTGATCTGTTTATTCAGATCATATTTAATAACACTAATTTTGTTTCTTTTTAGATTTTAAATAATTTTTTTAGATACATTAATTATTGTTTTTTATATTTTATGCAAATTAAACAAATATAAGCTTTGATTAAAGTATAAAATTTTCATTTAATTAACATTGAAAACTTATTAAGTTGAAAGTTATTATCAAATAAGCCATTTTAAAATGAATGTAACAGTTGATAAATAGTTTACAAATTCATATTCTGTTTAAGGACAGGGCTTGGAATGGACCGGAACATACCGGAACGTACCGGAACACTATTCTGGTTTGTCACTAGTTTAAATATAGTGTTTCAGTTCACAAAAAAATCAATTTTAACGTTCCACTTCGTTGAAAGTTTGATGTTTTAAAAATAGTACTTGAAAATTGTATACATTTGAAAAACGGCAAATTTGCGATTATCAGTTATTTTACCAATTGTTAATAAAGTATTTTTAATCATTAATACATATCTACTTGTCGTAGTAGTAGTATGTATTATATAGTTATAGTTTATACGAAAAGTCTGTTTTAAAAAATTTATACAAAAAGTCCAAAAATAAAAAATATTCTATATAATTATTATTTATTTTAAAAATTTAAAAATGCTTACATACATATTATATTATTATACTTTCTATATGTGAAAATAAGAAAATAGAAACTTTGGACTTCTTGTTGTTTAAAGTTTGTGTGCAAGCTGATAACACTGAAAATAGTAATGATAAATTTATATATTTTTTATTATATATACTATTTTTTTTTTAGTTTTAATTTAGTTGACGTGTTTATAAACAAAATAAAATTTCTGTATTATTTCTTAGTATAATATATATAAAAAAAAGAATAATATTTGATAGTTAAAATTAAATAATTATTATAAATTTAGTTACAAATACATTTTGATATGATAGTTCCTAAGATATCATGACGTGATTAAGTATGTTAATATTTTTAAATACATGTATCCACTAATGAACCTATTAAAATTAATTAAAATTAATAATATAATATGTGTATATGTATAATATATTGATATGCCTACAAACATTTTTAAATTTTTGAAATAAATATTAGTATATAGAATATTTTGTATTTTCAGACTTTTTTCGACACTAAAAATTTACTCGGAGTTTTTGATCGATTATCGACGAATTGATAAAATAATAAGAATCTATCATTGTGGACTATATTATAATTAAATAATAATTAATATTTAGGTTAGGTAATTTATATCATGGTTTGGTAATTGAAATTATAATTTTAATATACTAAAAATATATTTTTACATATATTTAATAACAATATATAGCATTCCTGTTCAAAAAGTTTTCCATTCTAAGCACTGTTTATGGAATTATAGATTCTAATTTGAATTTATTGTATAAATTGGTAATTAAAATTTTTTTATTTATAACATTTATTTTATAAAAAAAGTAATACATAATTGACCAAAATAGTTATAAAAGAATAAACTAATATAACAATATCACTAAGAAATTAATTTTTGTCTAACTTATCATTTATTATTTAAAAATCAAAAATTTCAAATTTAAATAGTTCAAATGATAAGTTTTGAATATTAACAAATAAATATAAGTATATATTTCATTAGATAAAAAATAAAAATATTATATATATTAGCATATTTTGTATTTTTTTATTATTATTATTATTACAGAACAGATTTTATCGTGATAAAAATATCAATATAAGTACCAATTTTTCTTAAAATATAGAATAAAAAATCAAAAATATGTAAATATTAAAAAAATGTATTAGTATCGAAAATTACAAAAAAATTAATATTTTATAAATATAAATATTAAATAAAAGTAATATAAATGATATAGGAAACTCTTTTAAATAATAATTCGTTTTTACAATTCTGGGCACTAAAAAAATTAGAAATTAGACAAACACGTGATTATGTTATAAATGCAACTATGAATACTACCAAAAATGATTGTAAAATACTTTATTTTATATTTTTATCGTCGACAATACCAATATTGACAATAGTGTATACAATATGCTTACATACTAGTGCGATAAATGAACTAGTCATATAGTGGCATGCCGGAAATAAGTATGTAAATGCCATTTAGATAATGTAGAATATTAAATTTGGTAGTCGTCAAAAATTACTTATCTTGTTGTTTTAGATGAAAAAGATGATGTTAAACATCATCAAAAATTAATGAAAAAATCAAACATTTTTTATGCACAAAATACATACTTATTTACCAAATATATAAAAATATGTAAGATAAATTTGGGTTTATTTCAATAAAAATAATTTAAATCATATACATTTTTTATCAGATTTAAAATATCGTATTCCAATAAAAATATGTATTTACAATAAAATCCGTTCACTAATTATTATTCATTATTCAACAACGACAACAACTAAGGTTTGTATTTTTATAGCAATATAAATATTAAAATATTGATGACCTCTGATGTGTATGTTGTGTAATATGTATTATACACTAAATTATAAAAGATTTATATAAATAAATACTCTGTCTAAGTCCATAACTATTAGTATATCTATTTCCAATGTAAATAATTATTATTATAGAATTATAAAAATTAAATTTTAATTGAACTATAAAAACCTTTATCTATTACACATATATTATGCAATTAATTATTTTAGAAAATGATTTATTACACAGCACTAAGATTATATTATTGTGTAATTGATTTATTTATAAATATTAGAATTGAAAATCGGATCAAACTACTTAGATTTAATTAACATTAATTAAGATAAATATTCAAAATTTAAATAATAATAATTTTAAAAATTGAACAAATAATAGCAATTTGTGTTACAAAATAATTACCATCAGTTGTAATTATGTTCATAATTTAATTTACAATATTTGGAAAACTCAAATAGCCTAAAATATTTCTTAATTGATAGCAACAAATAATATGGAACACTGTGTATAAAAAATTTAATTTAACATTAAATATATTTTATGATCAAAATATTTATTTAAAACATTTGTATCAAAATTACACGATTAAAAGATAGGAATTACTTAAGCATATTATAGCAGTATTATGTAATTATTTAAATAAATACCTAACAAATATTTTTTATTTAACTTATTATAATTAACTATACACTTTAAACCAGTTCACTTTTTTATTGTAAATCGCTTCAGCTGAGTTTAAAAAAATCAAAATTTATTTTAAAATTTTGTTGAATAATAACATTATAGTATGCTTATGTTACTTATCATTTACCTGTTCAAATATAAAATCACCAGTTAGCCGAGACAAAGTTCCAAATTCTAATATGAATGTACCAACTCCTGCTGTACAAGTTACAGTTGTTTCACCTTCGGGTACACCAGATCGAAGATTAACTGTACCATAAGGCATACCAGTAGGAGTATCAAATGCTGGTAATAATCTTCTAGCTACATCTTCAGCCATGCGTAATAATGGTCCATTACACGGCCATCCAATTTCTAATTCAGTTGTAGCTCTAAATATAAAGAACAATAATAACATGGTAATAACTATGTTTAGTTATGAATAGTAGATATTTTAATTGATGTTGAGTTTTTAGAAAAATTGTATACCTATGAGATAACATATGAGCACTTAGCAGTCCACCTACAACTCTTATGTTTGTCTCAAAAACTGATACATTGATATCAGCGTCAAATGAAACATTATATTTTATGTAGTCAACTGCTTTATTAAATTCATCATGTAGCCCCATCACAACTAGAGTGTCTAGAGCATCAATCAATGATAATGAATAACTATAAATAAGTTATAATATGTTTATTATATATCCAATATTGTAATGACTGAACAGGCATATGTACCTGCCCCAAGTGTCCACACCATCACACGTCAATGGTCGTAACTCATCATACGGATAAGCATATTTCATATAGCCATGATATGCATGTTCAAACATTTCTTTCACTTCCGATCTTTAAAAGATAAAGAACAAATTAATTCTTCTATGGATTTGGACAAAAATAGGAAATCTTGAGACACACCTTAATTGTAAAAGACGATGTCTGTCATAATGACGCGAACAAGAGCTGTGTCGAATGAGTAGTAAAATTATCAACGAGAAATGAAACAAAAACTTCATTTTTTTAATTTCAAAAAATAACATTTCACAGATACGTAGATAGGACGTGTATTTTTGAGTTCAATAACATTAGACATTATTATTTTTACTCATTTTGATGTTGCCGCAACACTCTTGTTGCAGTCATCATCAGTAAACACATGGGTGTATTATGTACAAAGTTGAACGAAAAATACTATAACATAATATTTATATTAGACTGGGCAATAAATTTAAAATTTTAATCGGTAAAAAATAATACTGTTATCAGCAAACGTGGACTATTTCATACGTACGGCATAATAATAATAAAAAAAAAAAACAATAACAATAAATTATAATCAAACATTACGTGTGAGATAAGGCGTCTACTGAATTTTGTACGTGTCTTTCTTACCCCCATACAGATAAGAATAAGGAATACAAATCGACAGCCGACTGATACCGTCCACCGCGGCGGCGCGTCACCGACAACTCTTTCTGTTTCCAAAACAGTCCGGATCTCATCAATAGCTTTATTGACGTTTCAAGCACTTATTAGTTATTGCTCACCTTTGTACTTCGTTCATATTGGCATGACGTGTACATAATAATGGCAACGTCCGTGATAGTAATTAATAGCCACATTGGCTCGCCACTGTTGACGCTCAGTTTCTATGAACTGTTGCCATTCATAACACAAATACTTTTCGCGGCCTTAGTTAGTATTTATCGTAGTCGCGTTATTCGTTTGTTTACGCTCTAAACTTCTCCTGTGTTTCAGTTTTTGTTTACCACGTTTGTGTACTGGATGTTGTACTTCAGGGAATCTCCTTGCGTGCACCAACGCAGGACTAACAATGAAAAACACTTCATGGATGAAAATGGTCAGGAAGTCCCGTTCCCTAGTCTGAAAGATGAATGCACTTTGGATTTGTCGGTCATAGTGCCCGCGTACAACGAACAAGACAGGAGTAAGACAAATTAATTTTTTTATTTTATTTGTTTTAAAATTTTATGTTTAGTTAGGCCTATGCTCGAATCATGCTTACATTTCTTGACTGACGTCAGTCGAAAGTCGACATTTGAAGTGATTGTTGTCAGTGATGGGAGTATTGATGGAACATGTGATATTGTTATGGAATATGTACAACAGTATGGTTCAGATCAGATACGTCTTTTAAAATTACACGAAAATCGTGGGAAGGGAGGAGCAGTTTGCTTGGTGAGTAGAGTTTTTATTGATCAATGAATAGATATTCCAAGAATAAAATTATTAAAATATATTTTTATACAGGGAATGCAAAGTGCACGTGGACGTACATTGTTATTTGCTGATGCTGATGGTGCAACAAAGTTTGAAGATTTAGAAAAATTAGAAACAGTATTACACTACTTAGCACCAAGTAATAATAAAAGATAATATACAAGATATTTTATACTTATGCTATTAAAAACATAAATAAACACTATATCAATTATCTCTTAAGTTGTAAGGTTTTATTTGTACATTAAGTTGGCATTTTGGTAAATACGAAATGACTTGGCAGTTGGTTTTGTTATTCTTTTAAAATAAATAGTTAAAATATCGAAGGAGTAATGAACAAATTATACTCAAAATATTATATTTGAAATTTTGTATTCTAACAAATTTGTTTTATAGTAATAATATGCATTTGCAAAAAATGCTTTCCATTAATTTAATACTTATTTATTAATTTAGACAAGATAAAAGTACAAATCTAAATTTAGAAGTAATTAATTAGTATTTCAATTAGATTTATAAATATGAATTCAAATTAAATAGAAATAGAAAAAGAAAGTTTAAGGACCAAATTAAAAGTTGAATATGTGTCTAAATGAATTTTATGTTGGCGATTTTGTATAATTATATGTCCATTGTACTTTTAGATATATTATCATTGAAATATGAAATGATATTATTTCTTAAAATATTTAGATACTTTATACACTAATTAAATAAAGATGATAAACCTTATAGTTTATTACTTAACTAGATATTTTATAAATTCCCCTAAAAAATTACTAAGATTAAAATTGAATTGATGTGGTGTGTGAAGTAATTTGTGTTGTTTTTATTATCGATAACTCTTATGATAATTAAATTTATTATTATATTAAATAATAAATAATAGTAAAAATAATTCACACAGTCAGATAGTATTTCAATTCTAAAAAGTATGCATTGATATGTATAATTTATGAACATTTGTCTCGCTTCTATTTATGTCTACAATATTGTTTATTACTACACTTATCCGTATTGTTTATCATGTGTTATTTATATTTAAAAAAAAAAAAATAAAAATTGGTCAAGGATTTTTAAATATTGGTATATTATTAAATGTTTTATGAACCAAAGTATTTGTCATAAGAATTGTATAATATAGCATAATTCATAATGTCCCCAAAGTTAATCTTATAATAATACATAGAAGGTATTCCACATTTCAAACATAGGTAGATAATTGATATAAAATTGAAATAAATCAAATTTTAAGTTTTTAAAATATTGTTAACAAGTTATATAAAAATTGTAGGAAGTATTTTTTTTTTTTATATTGTTTATATTTTTGTGTAATTATACAGAAATTGTCAATTTTTTTAAATTTTTGTTTCCATTTTGTTTAAACTATTAATGAAAAATATTTTAAGTATAAATTATTTTTCCTAAATGTAATCAGTTTTTTTTAATATCGAAATAATTAACTATTCTCAATTGAAGATGATATAAAATAACTAATTATTCCATACAATTCTTACTGTAGATAATGTTTTTAGAGATTGTTTCTATTCCAATTTATAAATATAGTATAACTTTTATTTTATTGTAAATATTTAAACTATTGCATTTTGTGAAATTATAAAATAAAAAACTTAAATACTTAAATACTTTAATGACAACTGATACATGCTCAACATTTTATACTTATTTCTTTATAGATTATTTAAATTAAGATATCGGTTATTGAACTTTTATTGTATTCAACAACTAAATTTATTTTAGTTTATTACATTTGAGTTACATTTAATATATTATTTGTTAACTTACCATGAGTTGTAACACTGTCTTAATTTACTTAAAAAATTTTTTAAATTTCTTTTAATACTTAATACATTTTTTATATTTAACTAGATGATATTACTGAGTGTGCTAATAAGTTACATGCAGTTGTGTGCGGCTCACGTGCCCATTTAGAAACAGAATCTAAGGCTCAAAGAAGTATATTTCGTACTTTTTTGATGGTGTGCTTTCATATTCATGTCTGGTTATTTGGTGTGCGTACTATCAAAGATACACAATGTGGCTTTAAATTATTCACTCGACCAGCTGCAAGAGTTTTGTTTAATAATTTACACGTTAATGGATGGTATATAAATAAATATATTTGTAAAACTTAAATTTTTTTCACTTATGTTTTTTTTTTTTTTTAAATTTTTAGGGCGTTTGATGTAGAAATGTTATACATTGCTGAAAAGTTGAAATTTAAATTGACTGAAGTACCCGTTAATTGGACAGAAATTGAAGGTAAATTTATAATAATATATAATAATAATTAATTGTTTACATATTTCATTCATTTTTTATAGGCTCAAAAATAGTTCCTGTATGGAGTTGGCTGGAAATGGGTTTTGACGTACTTAAAATATGGTTTAGATATCGCATTGGATCATGGGAGATAAGCGAATAAAGAACAAATCAGCTTACATATTTATATCATTCGTTTTGTTTTTAAGTTATTAGAAAAGTATGTAAATTACATACTTAGTTGTGTGTAAAAATTTAAAAAATATTTTATCTTAAAGGTTCGTATGAAACTACATAATAATTATTTCTCCAACAGATATTCCACTGTAATAATTCATTAAAAAGACTTAAAAAGAGATGTTAAAAAGTGAACTATTATTAAATTGAATTATTGCTTTTTACATCAAGAAAAAATTAGCATCCAAATATAATTTTAATCTTACTTTTATTATTAGATTGTTGGAAGAAGTTCCTTTTAATATGTAAATCATAAAACAGTTAAGCTAACAGTAAAAATATATAAAAATAAATTTGATAAATTATATATAACGTTCAAAATAACGCAATCAATATATTTAAAAATGCATTCCATATTTATACTACAAAAATGTTGATATTAATGAATAATATTAATAATAATAATAACAATAATAATAATGCTTCCTATTTAGTTATTAGTGTATTCTATTTACTTTTATTCAGATACATACAAAATAATTTTTGTTAAATAAATAATTAAAAATACTTATTCTACTTATAATAAATATACTTCCTTAACTTATCATCTTAATTTTAAATATATACACTATATAGAATTAACATATTACAGATTTACTTAGAAATAAATGTGGTAATAAAGTATTAAGCAGTCAGATTTTTTTTATTTGTATAAATGCTATTAAACAAAATTTATGAAGAGTATTATTGGTTTTCAAGATTATTTAAATTATTTTGTTTTTAAGTAATTACATCGAAAGTAATTAAAATACACATGTATATATAAATATGGTCTTATTATATTCATATAAATTTACTGCTTATCTATTATTGATATATGGGATTTTTTTTATTGATTTTAGTTATGTTAAAACACTTTTACCTTTGATTCTCAATACTAATATTAATAGTTTTATAATTATTAATTTCTTTTTTTTAAATTTATTTGGATTTACATTATTAAAATTAATATTTAGAATACGTGTACTTTTATTTATTAAATAATTAAATTATATTTAAGATATCCAATTAGATTACAATACATTATGAAATAATTATTGTTCTTTGACCACAATTTTAGTCAAGAAAAGTGTGAGCATTTAATGTTTCTAAGTTAAACTATTTTATAATTATAACATAGTAATTGATGAAATGATTTGATAAATAAATATTATACAAGTAAACAAACTAGTTAACATTTATTAAATTTAATGAAAATTATTATTTTAAAGAAGGAGATAATGTTGGTTATTTAATATGAAACTTATTTTATTGAATTCTAATAAAAAAATTAAGTTATGTTATTATGGGTGAATTTAAATTTTATTTTAATATACATTATTTATTTTAAAACTAAAATTTTTTATTTCTGATATCTAAAATGAAAACCCATTATTTTATAATAGCATACTTACTATCTGTTTTTAAATAAAGAAATTATATTCATTTTATTAAAAAAAAAAAACAATTTTTAAAGTTCTACAACCAATTAAAATTAATTTTCATGTTAAACATATTAATAATCATTTTTTTAAATTATTTAAAGAATTTTAAATTCATAATAATTTTTAGTATACAATTAAATTAAATTCTTTTATTGAATGATTATTTTTAGTTAAGCATAAATTTAATATTTTATTATTTAACAAAACTTATGATGTTGTAATTAATATACTTTTATCCTTTTTTTTTTTTAATTTGTTAATCTTATACATATTTTATGAAAGTTGGTTTTTAATTTTCAATACTTTATTTAATGTGTATTAAACTAGTCACAGATTTAATACTTAATAAATATTAATATGTGTGTGTACATTTATTTTATTTATAAATTACATTGGCATAAGAGATTAATTAATGAATAATAAGCTTTGTGTATACTCTCAACCCTCCCTTAAAAATAAGTTTAACTAATAGAAACATCTGATTTCTTACCATATTGACCTTATTCTGTTTTCTTCTCTTCGTTGGTAGGAACTATTGGTGCAATTGGGGGAGGCTAAGTTTATAAATGTCTTTTAATTAAAAGTACCAACAATTATACTTTTATGAGAATATTTCCAAATTTACTAAGTTGAAATATTAATGATTTGAAAATTTTTTTTTTGGCAAAAAATATTTGTCACGATTGTTGTCAAAATCTACCCAAAATTTTATAAACTTAGAATTACTGTTAGATTAGTATTCTCTCTTATTATGATAATGAGAATAATAAATCATTGAAATCATTATTCCAAGATAGATTTATAAATCTGCCCATTATAAACATATAAAAAAAATATCTAATCTTTTAAATATCAGATGATCTTACTAAATTAGAAAATGTTTATTATCATCATTATATTAATAAAGTTAAGTACCTTAATTATTTGAATTAATTAAAATATTAAAATTTATCTATTCTATTAAAATTATAGTAACACAGCAATACTATTTAGTGATATATTTTCATTAGTAAATACTTATGTTTATTTTTATTAAGTAGGTCTTATTTTAATTTTAAAAGTGCATTTTATTGGCATAACTGCTTGATGTTTAACTATAGCCTTCAAATTTAATAACTCAAATGATAAAAGCATTAATTAGTCATTACATTAATTAATTGAAGGTAAAAATTACTTGAATTACAATTCTACCGTTTATCATTGATCAAAAACACTTAATACAAAACTTACCTATTTATATAAAACAAACAAAAACAAATATTTATTTTAATAATTAGTACAATTTTATAGGTAAGGTACCTTTAAATTTTTTTTTCTAAGTATCTATAATATTTTTTGTATATATTATACAACTGTAAACATGAATTAATTGCATGTATGGAGCATGGACACAGAAAACTTCTTTAAAAAATGGCATAACATGCCAATATATTCAACATTTTTTTCTTTTTTAAAGCCTAGATAGGAATTAAAAATGTTAATAATATATTGATTTTATTGTTTGGACCTACTTATAGGGTTTTGATTATCATGCAGCATATATTTTAATTGGAATTTACTAACTAAACATATTTTAATAATTATATTATAACAAAATCTCAATCAAAAAATGTGTAATATGTAGATAGGTATAGTTTATGAGAGTATGAGACATTAATTGTTTCTAACTTCTAAGAACAAATGAAAGTGGGGTACTTACAAGTCTTTATTTGTACATTCACTATCGAGTGGACATTTTATAGGGATGTAAGATGACTAGTATGTTACTTTAGTTTTTTATAAAGAAAACCCTACCCTACCTGTTTCAAAACATAATATAGGTACGCTCGCGATAAATTTCGGGGGTTAAACGTGCCACTGTATCAGTACCTATCTAATAGAGACAGAGTTGATATTTTTTATTATTATATTGTACTTGAGAGCCGATAAATACCTATATCAGCACAAATGCATAAATATAAAAACGAGTTTGACATTAAAGCCGATTATATATTTTAAATACATCGACAACAACGCACGCGCGATTGAAAAGTTCGCGGAAACTTTCCGACCAGAGGTGGTGGTAAGTACTTAACCGTCCCGTCGGGTGGCGGGAAAACGGAAAAATCACTTCACCCACCAAATCGTGCGAGGAGTGAGTGCAACGAAAATAAAACGTACGAAATCCCGAGACAGCGCGACCGGATGACGGCGAACTTTCATTGGCCCGGAACAACACCGGGAGCCGGTATGATTCGAAATTTCGCGCCGCGCGGACCGGCGCCCGTTCATTCCGTTTCTAGTCGTCAGTCCGCCGACTCCGCCGTTCATTCAATACGAATTTATTGTTCATCGCCACGATTTTGGGTACGTCGTGCAGTTGGTCGGCCGCCACTAGCCTAAAGCGTAATATAAGTCAGCGGATAGCTGAAGTGATTTAATTCGGAGACCAAATAATAACAGGTTAGTTTACAGTGTACATATTATAATGTATTACAATTACAGGCAGTACAGTGTTGGGAGCGATGGAAAATGTATTAAGCTATTATTATATTTTCTTATAGTAGGTAGTTGTTACTCGTTTTGTATGTCCCACAACTTATTATTATAAGAAAAAACATATTTATTATTAGAACACGAATAAAATAAACAAGTATTAAGTATATTATATACGTTTTGTAACAGTGATAATCACTAATTTTTTTTTTGTGATTTGTCACTAGTACCTATTTAGTAAGTGAGTAATAAAGATTGAAACTTTTAAATTGGTCATCGGAACTAGGAAGAAAAATTTGTTGTCATAATAGGTACCTATCGTTTATACAAATACCTACATGATTTAACGTGATACATGATACTCCGGTACGGTGATTCCTGAATGGCAGTATAGCCATAGCGCAGCGCAACAATACACTTACTGTTATGATAATAATTCTTAAAAATATTTCAATTTTTAACAGTTGAAAATTGAATAGCATATAACTTTTTTATTCTGTACATTGTGTATCGTATATCGTGTAACTGTGCGTAAAGCTGAAATACCTTAAATATATAAAATATATAATATTCATGGCGATGAATTAATTGAATTTATACAATGCATTGAGTAATCATCAATTTGCATTTGTTCATAATACTCGTATTGAATAGGTGTTTACACAATTTTAATTAAATTAAATGTTTTTGAAAACTCCGGCTTAAAAATTGATTAACTAATAATCAATTGGAAAAAAATATAATACTTTATGTAAATTGTTCACAGTTTATTATTAGATATTATTCATTAAGTATTTATGTATAATACGCTATAATATGTCATATTGTTATTATATATTTTTAAATAATTCAACATACAAACTGTGTAATATTATAATAAATATGTTACACACATAAGTATTTAAAATGAAATAATAACAGCATTTTTATATGGAAAATTATTATTAGTACCTAGGCACTGTTGGTATTAATAATAATAACTATAGGTACAATCAAAATGTTTAGTGTAGTTACAATCCTATATTCTATAGTCTTATAGTCTATACCTATTGGTATATTATTTGTATTGATATATCTGTGAATTGTGATTGAAAAAAAAATATATTAAATTATACTTGTACTTGAGGTACATAGGTAGTTACATTCTAAAATATTGTTTTAATAGCCAAGTGCCTACTAGATAAAGAATACAACTATGATACGATACGGCTACGTAAATAAGTATATATTTGTATACAAAAATTGAACAGTGTACCACCTACCTATTTAAAAATGAGTCTTAGTTTTGTTCTCGTTGCGTTTCAATATATATGTATCATTGTTGATTTTCTGGCAACCGGAAATACAATTTTAAATTACGTAGGTAGGCATTTATTAATGGCTGCCATGGAAACATTTTCATTATCGTTCAACTTACTGGTTGGTCATAACAGAGTTAAATATTCCCTGTTAAATAAATTCGAGCATTCTTTATGAAACTCATCTGCATTACTATAGACTTGTTAAATAACGCCTAACAGAAATATATAGAATGTATGTAAACCTTACATTTGGTTTACCATTATAATGTAGTTTCGTTGTATCTTGTACACAACAATGATTCAAGTATGCATTGACAAATAAATCAACTATTATAAAAGGAAACATTGTTGTTATTATAATCCTAATACACTGGAATACTCTGTGAAATAAATATTTATAATAATAGTAATACCTATCTATACGATTTAGTATCTATTACTATTTAATTATGTTGATTAAACATAGTTATAACTTATAAGCTTCTTTTTATTTTTCTGTCTTTTTAACATTTTTAAGCCCATTTTAGTACTTAATTTCAGATAATTTTTAACCATTTGCCATTAATAATACATTTTCTTAAAATTCGATTTTTCGATTTATGTCAAAAATATTACAATTAAAGTTAATTTTAGGAATTTCAAAAAAATAATTAATATTGGTTAAATTTTAAAATTTTTCTATGTAAACATTTAATTTATAAAATTAATAAGAAAAACCATTAAGATTTATTTTTGTAAATTTACTGGTTTTTTTAAGAGGGGTTTTTTAATATTTTAAAGTTATTATTTAATGTTCTTTGTCATCATTTTCAAGTCCTAATCAATAATAATGACCTTTATTTATTTTAAATTTTAACGAATTATAAATATATATTTTAAGATTCATAATTGTTATACATTTAGTTGGTATTCGTTTATGTTTTTTCGCTAAACCTTTCTTACTATAAAAACTTTATGTATATGTCACTGTAATAGTATAATACTATATACATAATATAAAAAATAATTTGAATTTAATATATTACGTTGTATGATTTATAGTATTTATTAGGAAGAGCTACAGGTTTTTTTTAACCTAATTTTTTATTTTTCATTTTGTCTGTATAGTCTTTGAAATGGTATTGGATGCTCTTTTTTTTCATGTTTTTCAAGTCTTGTTTAATCGTTAACTAATTTTATCATTGTATTAATTGTTTATACAGATTGTAAATATAATAAAATAAAAACTTAGTTTTTTATTTAACAATCTGTTACAACAAATAATAAACAATAAATTAGTATGATACCTATTTATTTTTAAAATTTAAAGCCTTTATTTACAATCTACATAAAATCTATGTATTATAAGTAAATGATATATCAATTAACATTAATAATTATTTTTAAAACAATTTTATTGATGTATAAGTGGGGAAACCGTTCATCAACTACACATCCTATTTAGGTATAATTAATGAAGTGTAGTAATACGCCTATGAAGAAATTAAGACGTGTTTTACAGAATAAACGATCTTCCTACAGAAGAAACGTCAACATAATTTTTTTTTCTAAAATTTAAAATCTGTAACCACAATAACCGTTGTCACGAAAAATGATCTTTGTTTTCCACTATGTTATGTGATACTATTGTATATCAATAGGTGTAGGTATTGTTTGTGTACGCGCTCAAAATGACAAAATGACAATATATTAAATAAAGATTATACATAGGTATTATGTTAAGGTAATAATAATAAATTATAATTTATTTAAAAATGCCTACCCTTAATAGGCTAATAACTATTATCATACAAATTATTATTACTTTATCAGTGTTCTAACTACTAAGTCATATGTGAATGTATAGTTTGAAATACATAAAATTAGTAAGATTTTTTTAGATACTGAGTAAAACGAAGAATGTATTGATTTTATAATGATGTGTTTAATTTTGTGCCTGTCATCATCTTTTTTTTTTTTTTTGGTGGGGGGGGGGAGCATTAATAATGCTTTGATTTATTTTCAATTCAAAATTCTTTAAAATCACGAAAAATGTAAATTATTTTGTAGTTAGAAATTCATAAACATTTATGCTTTTAATTTTAAGATAGTATAATTGAATACAATATTCTTCATTAGTTTACTAGTTATAGTACATATACTTATAACAATAAAGAAAGCTTATCGAAACTTCACATATATTTTTTATAACTGTTTGAAGTTAAAATTAACTTGGAATTTTCACCTAATGGTTTTTATGTTTTTCTTAGAATTATTTACATGCTGTTTAATGTTTTAAGTATTTAGACTCTTTTTTAGCTAATTTATAAGCATAAGCCATTTTTAAAGATATTTTGTTTAGTTTTTTTTTATATATAAATATCAATAAAAAGGAATACAAGATTCCACATAAGTTGCTCTTATATTAAATTTATTGACATTTTGACAAATTCATACAAATTATAAATTGGCTAATTCACAAACTATTTTGTAGTAAGAAATTCAAAATATTTTACATTTTATATATCTAAAAATTAAAATTTAATATAAGATTTTTTATAAGTACTTATATCATACTGAAATAAGAATATTTAATAAATGTATAAATACAGTTATTTTTTATAGAAATTTAAAGCTTAAAGCAAAATGAAATTACATACTTGAACGATAAATAACGATGTTAATTATTTTATCATAATCCATAAATGTTTACGTATATTATGAATTTTATTATGCACTTTAAATTGCACTGTGACATTTTCATAATATGTAGGTTAATTTTAAAATATTAGTAAATTATCTATTGATATTGTAATTTATGGACAAATTCACACTGTTTTACAGTAAGATAGTATTAACTATTACCTAACTCAAAAGTTAATAACAATAATATAAGATGGTATAAATATATATTATTTTAATAAATTAATAATTGTAATATTTTTGACAAAAATTAATAATTTATTTTAATAAATACACCAAAAAACATATCACAAAATAAACTTGTGGATATCGATTGACAAACATTTCATGAAGAAACTCATCTTAAAAATGATGGTCCATTTAATTGAATTCTTAGTGGAAGTAATTTATCTAACTTTTATCTTTTTCTTTAATTGGATACCTTTCCACATAATTACTTTAATAATTGATTATGATTACTAATATTTTATTATTTTGTTATTATATTATGTTCTATTACTTTATATCAGTATATCACACATATATATCATACTTTTGCTAACCAACTTATTATATTTGTATTTGAGCCTTTCAGGCATTAAATTAAATAAATAAGTAATTATTAAAATATATTGATAATAATATAATAATTTATAAATTTATATTTTTATTGTATATGTTACATTTTATGTGTACACATTGTTACTCTATTCTAAATTAATAATGATATAATGTTTCAAAATATTCTTCCTTAGAAATTTATTAAAAAAAAACTGCCTGAGTAAAGCTCTTTTGCATAATAGGTATCGAGTGGGTTGAACAACTTATGAGAAATTTTTTATTATATTTCAAATCTAAGAAATTTAAAAAAAATTTTATGGATTTTTAATTACAAAATAATTTACTAATTTATACATTATTTTGTCAAAATCATAAAATCTAACTGGTTTTGCGTGAAAATTCTGAGTTTTTTTTTACTTTGGTTTTGTTTTTCTTGATTATTAAGAATTGTTTACTTTTAATCTCAAAAATATCAACTAAATACAATTTACTGCTATCAGAAACCACCTCTAAAATTGAAAATCGAAGACACTAGAAACGAAACTCCCAAATGGTGACAATAGAAAAAAATAAAATAAAATACGCATCATTGTAAAATCTATACATTCATCGCTCCGCTCAGAATCTAATATATTAAATAATGATTTAATTTTGAAAGTTATATACCTATGTATAAAATATAATATGCAATGTACATTGGCGGTACTAATGATATAGGTACGTACAATTAATTATAAATACAGATATGCACTGTTGTAGGATTAATAGGAATTTTAAGGTTGGCGGGCAATTGAAAGTAGTTAATAATGTACATTTTTTAAGTACGTATATATTTATTTCTTATTCGAATATTATGATTTATTATTATTTATTGCTATTAACTTGACAATTAAAAATATAATATTTTATTAGTGAAATATTTCAAATATTAAAAATAAAACTAATTTGTCAACACAATATATTGATGGTCCAATTTCCCCCCGAGAATGTCTCTGCTGCAGCAATGCATACCGTGTAAATATAGGTATCTATAATATAATATAGGATATAATAAGATAAGTTTGTTTGAAATTGAGTAGGTATTGTAAATTATTTGATCTGGGTATGTCCTGTGACATGCTTATTGCTACGTGACGAGATAGACGGTGGGTTCCGGAGCAGATTTACGAGTATGGTGGGTGGGTGACATGGAGATCGCTTAGCAGACTCCTCTTGGATTTTTTTAATATTTATACTTGAGTATGTTTTATAGTTTATTTAGTACCAAGGTGCCTACATCGTGTTTATAACTTTAAAATAGTTTCATAGTCTATAGATTACACATTTGACCGATGACCGTTAATATTAATAATAAAGAATGACTGTCTATCATACTTAGCAAGCAGAACTTCGTTATTTTTAATTTTATTTAAATTTATTTTATTGTTATGGCCAAAGTCCAAAATAAAATATAGTAATAGTAATAAAAATAGCAAATACAAGTTATAATGTTACAAATTATCTATTAATACTAAAAATAACTATTGATTTAAGAGTATTATAAAATATGGAAAACTAGAAACAAAAATAAAATCATACATGCTAATACAATAATTATCTTAAATAGGTAATAAATCATTAACAACGATATAATTGTCAGATATTAAAATATTAATTTATAATAGTTTTATAGTTGTATAAAAGGTTACCAAAAGTTTTTTAGCTTAAATGTGATTTAATTATTATTTTTTTTCTAATTCGTATATTAATATATCTGTTACATAATATATTGAACAATAAGCTTATTACATAGAAGTAAATATATATAAAAAAATAATACATGAAATATCCGAGTGAAAAGATCTCTCAGTAGAGGTATACTTCATATTACTTATTTAATATTAAAAATATTATCATCTACCTATTTGTTATCTGTTAATAACTTAGGTGGTATGTTTGTTACTGAGATTGAAAGCGGATTAAACTAATACATTTATGTGAATTTTTAAAACAGATTTTCTTGAGATCAATTATAAAATTTTTAATTTTATTCCCCTAAATCATGATAAAGAATTAAAAAATGTTCATATTTAAATTTCTAAAGAAAAAAAAATCAAAATAATCGATCACATGAGGAGTTTAAAAAAAACGTATGTGTGTTAGATAAAATTGCATGTATTTAGCGCTACATTTTTAACTTTAATTGTTTGAATTTAAGTATACTTATATATATTTATTTATAATTATAATATAAGTATATAACTGACTTTTATACTTTGGAATTATTCTTATTTGATACTTTTTTTTAATTACTTTCAATAATTTTCTAGAAATGTATAACTATTAAAATGAACTCGATTAATCAGTGATTAAAAATACAATATGTTAATCTGTAAAAAGATAAGTGTAATATGTTGTTATAAGTGGCGCAGATTACATACGCCCCTGCTTTCATTTTCCTTAATATTAGTTATAGTTTACTGTTCGCTATAGTTGATTTTTCCAATGTTCGTTTTTATAGTCACGTAGTTTTACTATTTAATAGTTATTTTATATAGTTTTATCATAAGAAGCGAAGAAATGTTTTCATCAATAAATTGTATAAAAATATAATATCTATGTTTTCATTTCATCACATTATTATATGTTGTTTATAAATATTTCTATTTGCCTTTCTCTTGATTAAGCTTTAGATGCCTAATCTGTACGTGAGATGGACATTAGTTATTATATAAAAAAACATATTCAATAATAATTATTGAGATACTCAAAAAAAAATTGCATCGTATTTGAATAAATTTAATTCAATAAACTATAGTACACTATGGAGTAACTTAAAAAAAATTATAAATAAAATAAAATAGGTATGATAATTTTATAATTGCATATTTCATATACATGCCAATAGTGTCAGTATGTAAAATATATTTAATGCAAATAAAAATTTAAACTAATGTAAAATATAAATTAATATAATATACGCAGTTAATCGTATGCAGGTATACAAGTACGATGAAGATGATTAAATACGTTGGTAGATACTTTGTGCTAAATAATAAGTAAAGATAAGGCAGTGCTATATCCAGGGGGGACTTTTGGGCTTAAGCCCCCTTCCCCGAAATCTTTTATTTTAAAAAGTATGTGTATATGTTTTTAAATTATTTCATATTTTCCTATAGAGTTAAGTATGAATGTTTAAGCCCCTCCCCCCAAAAAAAAACAAATCCTGGATACGGCACTGGATTAAGGATAAATAATTGACGACCACGACAGAAATAACATTTTCAACCAAATTTCGTTAAGATAGCTACGGAAAAAAAATTATTTTTGTAGTAAACGTATTATCAAATAATAAAAAATTGTAAAAGTATCTTAGTCAAAACCAAAAAAATAAGGTCGTAAAATTTTGTTTTTAGATTCATCAATCATTATACTATGGCAATAATTTGAAACTAGGTCTGCTATAAATGGAGCGCATTTAAAATCATGCAAATGTTTCAGGTTCTGAGCTCTGCTCGTACCTTTGTATAAAATAAAACGTACAATAAACAAACATTACGCAACTGTAACAAAACACTCATGTAGTACCTAAACTACTGCAGCAATGATTTAATTGCAAATAAATTAAATTTTAATGTATTATATTGCATAACCGTCATATTAAACTATTGATATGATGAATGTTTTATCTTTTAGCCCAGTGTTCCAATCAGTAAAAGCTTAAGCATGTATATGAAAAAAAATCTTGAATGAATTTAATTCATCCACCCAAATAATAATAATCATGAATTTATATTTTTCAAGTACAAGCATATGCAGCATATAAACTGTAAATACTCGACTAACCGTATTAATTATTTTCAATTTTTAACAAATATTATATGAGAAACTACCTAATTTACGAATTATTATTTTTTAACTGCTAGAACTACAACAGGAATAGTTATGTCTTAAAATTATATAATATAAAATATTAGGTACCCTAAAGTGTTTATAATTTAAAAACATAAAATTATATCTTCAAGTATAAAATTTTTAAAGTGTATTTATGTATAATCAGTGATTACTAAACAACTGTAAATAAAATATGTCAAATGCACACAATTAGTGATCTTCCTTTTTGATGATGTTTGAATGTCAATTATAATGTTATTATAACAATAACTCATATTTTTATATACTATTAAGCTTTTCTTAGAAACATTGCATTTTTTTTTTAAATACTTAAAGTGAACAGTTTGCGTTCAATTTTTGGTATTTGGTATGCGTGACTGATCGGAGAGTCTTTTGAAATAACAACAGCTATTTTTAGTTTTGTGCTAAAAATCAGACTTCTACGTTTAAAAAATTTCAAAGAAAATATTTTATTTTTCTGTCTCTTTTCATTGCAAATGATACTGTTCCCATTAAATAATTTTAGTTATATATTTTTTTTTGTTATCCCGTGTATGTTGTCTTAATAAAAATACATTTTGGATGAATGGTGATTTTAAAAGTATAAGTATTAAAATTTCTATAGATACATTATAAATATTTTAATTTTTAAGAAAACATTTTTTACACGAATATTTTTTGCAACCAAATTGTTTGTAATATTTGAAATAATCGCTTTTAAATTATTGAAATAATGGATTATACTAGTATAAATGAAATAATTATCTGAAATAGTTTGGAATACATATTTCTTGTTGATACTCTAACGTCAATTTATTGATAATCACAGACCATAGCAAATAAATTGTAAATAAAATTACAAATTTTTATTATGTAGTACTT
Source organism: Rhopalosiphum nymphaeae (assembly GCA_036289425.1). NCBI lineage: Eukaryota > Metazoa > Arthropoda > Insecta > Hemiptera > Aphididae > Rhopalosiphum > Rhopalosiphum nymphaeae. Next base: position 458,340 of record JAZAQC010000030.1, read on the forward strand.
AATTTAAAAAATTTATTATTTTAAATAACCGTGAAGTTAGTATTTATTTTTCATTGATTGCCTATTAATCATACTATATTTTAATCTATTTTAAACGTATGTTACACTGATAAAATGTGTAATAGAGTTTTAATTAGTATTTGCTTTTTCAAAGATTATATTATTTGATTACAATAGGTAAACAGAAGCTTGTTTCTGAACAGGGCGTTTGCTAAGACTTAAGGCTTAAGCATTACAAAAATATATCCAATATAATATATATTTAAAACTTTCAAAAGATCAGATTTTGAATAACTGCATATGTAATTAAAAAAAAAATAATGAGCGAGGATGCTTTATTAGTCATTCTTTTAATATTTATTTAAGTTATTGTAACATATTTTGAAAAATACTTTTAAATTGAATTGTATAGGTATATAGATTTTGATGTCTCTATGTTCATTTTTTTTTTATAAATAATGAATATTGTAGTTGTATTTATATATATTTTTGAAATATTTTGGTATTAGTATGAAGCACTTCTGAAGTATGGTTTATTACATTTTTAAGACTTAACAAATGTAAATTTAAAATGTACATTTTATAAATTTTAAATTGTATAACATTTTGCTAATTTTTGTGATTTTGTCAAAATTTGAATTTGAAATGCTTATAAAAATAAATTGTTTATATGTATTTTAAATATTTTAAAATATCTAAAAGAACAACTTATGTTAGGTTTTGGTGTATTAAATTTTCAAGCTTTTTGACAGAGCGAAAAACTTTTTTTCGACATCTATAGAAATAGAACATTTTAAATGTCAATAAAAAATTGTATATATACATTAATATAACAATCTTTAAAATATTTGTCAATTATCTAACGTCATCTAACAGTCATAAAATTAGTAGTAGTCTTATGAAATAAGTGCATGCAACATCGGTATAGTAATAGTAATATAAAATAGTAATTAAATTATTAACTAAGTCAATGGTATTTATATAATATGATTAGTAATACAATTAAAAAAATTAAAATTGAATTTAAAATTAAATAAAAGAACTGTATTAATTACTTTTTACTAAAATGAATATGATTAATTTTCTTTAAGAAAATTAATTTTTTCAAAATTGTGGTTAAATAGATTTCTTCTATATTAGAATAATGAATGAACCCGACAAATAAAAATAACTTTTCAACTGGTAAAAAAGAACAGAGATTTGTATTACATTTTAAAAATAGTTTTTTTACTGTGACATTATTATTTAAAATTGATAATGACTTATTTTTATCATTAAAAAATATTCGTTGTAAATATTTTGTTCTGTGTTATAAATACAGTCGATTACAGCCAAATATATATAAACATACCTAATATTATATTTATACATCTGTGATTACAGCACCAAAATATATTTTTAATTTAATTTTTTTATGTAATATGATGATCATACTGTGATAAATATTAAATAGGAATATATATTATATACATTGTAACTTTAATTTTAATATTAAGTTACAAGTTACAAAAGGCATCGGGTTACATAACTTAGTTATATGTAACTATGATATGCCTAATCCTATATATAGAAAATGAGCATATAAACATTTTATAAAAATTTTAAGTATCGATGATTATTTGTTTTTAAATTACAATAACAAAATATAAAAATCGTTTAAAGAGATGTAGTTATTTTACTGATGAATAAACAATGTCGTATAATTTAAACTTCAAATGCTCATAAAAAATTAATTTAAATTTCGTCTGATGGTAACTTTTTTAAATAAAGATTGAAAAAAACTTTTGAGAAATCTTGTATTAAATTTTCAAATCTTAGATATAACATGAAAACTTTTTATGATTTTTTAACTACAAAATAATTTTAAAAAATCCAAGATTTTTCGAGTTTTGTCGAAATTTAAAATTTAAATGCCTCTAGAAATATTTTAACTATAAATGTTTGATGATTTTCAGATATCTCTATAAAAAGTTTAAAAATAATCAAAATATTTTGATTTTATTACTTACTTGTGTTTACATCTTTATATAATTTTTATAACTTTTCATGTAGGATCTTGCATTCAATTTCTAAATTTTTTGACCTAGTACAATTTTTGCTATCGATATTTATAGAAATAAATCTAAAAAAAAAACTAATTTTAATTGTCTATAAAAAATTCAAACAGTGCAACTATTTCAAAGATTATATTATGTATAAAGAATGATCATATTAACATTTAGTGAACATATTTCAAGTATTTTGTCAACAACTGAATTTGCGTAAAAATTTTTATTTTTCTTCAATTATTTTGTTTTCCCGATTATTTTGAAAAATAATGAGAATTTTTAATTTTGACATCTTCAAAATACAAACTAGATCTAATTCTGCCCAAAAATACCATCAAATTTTGACTAATTATCGTGTATAAAGTCACAAAAATATCCGTATCATTATAAAATTAATATATTTATTGATCTGATAAGAATTTAAAATAAAAATTATTAAAAATGATGTTCAAATAAAACTTATGAGTTAAAAGTAAAATGTTATAAAGCAATAAAGCTTTATGGTTAGTTGTTAATGCGCAGTAATTAATTAAATAAGTATTTATTTATATAGTTTAAAATAATATCATAAAAAAGTGAATTCCATCTAGTCATATAAGATCATTTAATAAAGCAATCTAATACATTAATTATACCTGTGCGATTTCTAATTATTATGTAAATCATATATTTAATAAAAAAAAAAAATGTTAATTATAATAAGGGATGTCCAGTCAGAGTATCTTTTTATTGTATCGAGTATCATTTGTTAAGATAGATTACGCATAGATTACAAAAGTATCGTGATATCCAATACTCGATACTTTTCAGAATAGATAGTTTAGCGATACAATATATATATCTACATATATGATATTGCATTACTGCTGCCTATCCCCGATAAATGGTAACCTACCTATGCTCTATATTATTATTATTTTAACTAAGCGGGTATCTTATTAATGTTAATTAACATAAGACGTTTAATTCTATATGCTTATTTATTTTTATGATAATAGAGGTGTTGTTAGGTTAGATTTGAGGAGAAACGGTAGGTTTATGGACATGGAAATGTATGCTGATATAAAATATTATAGTTATAAAAAGCGTGTATACTGTGCATTTATGTTTACAATATTATACAACGGTATCATTTTTTGAAATATATTTATCATAAACCAACACGTTGATCAAAAAGCTATTCAACCACGTGTATATTATAAGTTATGTCAATATAACTTTAAATGACTCGTTGGATGTCTCAAACTTTTTACACAGGAAGTCCAACGATCTTATATTTATTTTCAAGCTAAGTTGCATATAATAAACAATTTATTGAAAGTCTAATCTTATCTAAACAAGCATTGTGTGAGTACTGAGTAATATATGTTTATTATATTATAATGTTTTTATTAATTTATGCTATAGGCGAATAATTGCGCTCGTGAATAATTAGGTATAACTGGTATAAGACAGTAATTATAATTATTTAATTTGTCGTATCAATAAATGGCTACTTAAAATAAATAATTTGTAAAGAGATGTTCAGTCTTAAAAACTAGTAGGTAGGTATTAATATATACCTATTTATATTATTGTTTTACTTTAATTAAAGATAATGTACATAGGTTCATACGTTTCGTGTAACACGTGTTAGACGATGTCGTATTGTATTATTAAAACGATAATAAATTGTTCTATACATAGATAATTTTAGACCATAAACTTTCAATACAAAAAGTTGCCATCCGTCTTATGTGAACTTAATTGAATGGGTTTCATCGTCTTTTATGCTATATTATTATTATGTACACGACATTAAGCTTAGTGTTATATCCCACTACAAACAGTTTTGCAGTTAAGAACGCGGAGGTTGCGGAATATAACAATATATAAAAGTGGTACCAACATGGGATTACTCGTGAATTTATTTACAAACAGAACGAAATATCTTTCAAGCTTTCGATTATCACTTATTCTGATTTGGTACAAGTAATCATCCATACAAAATCTATTTAAAATAGTTGCACCACGACTACGTATTAACGATAATGATCGACTGCTACTGCGGTAGTGTAAATACGTATATACGAGGTTTAGGTATGTATTCCGTACCATTAAATACATAGTAATTATAATAAAAATGCTATTGTAATTATTGTAGATGATCAATTGCTTAAATTATATTAATATCCGGAGTTGAACATTTCAGCATAAAATTAATTCAAAAGTTAAAATGGTTTTTTTTTTACGGTTACTTTATTATATTTTATTGTTGTTGATAGATATATTTAAATCAACCACTACAAGTTAACTTTATGCTGCAATATTATTATTAATATCTACTTGTATAATATTATTATTATCATTACTATTTTTTTTTTTAACTCGTAAAGACCTGTTTACACTATACTTTCTGGGTAATGCTTATTCTAAAGTTTGCAGCAGCATACCCAGTAAGTGGTATCGATAAGGGATTTAGAGGTAGAGAAGGATAGTAACCACTACCCCATATTTTTCATATATTTTAACTATTTATTTCTTGATGTATTTGTTTTTTATGCTAAAAAATTTACTACCCAGGTGATTTTTTTTCAAACATTGCTACTGAGCATACCAACCAGAGTATTAGCTATTCAGCTGTATAATATTACTTTTCGTTTACTCGAAGATATACTATTATACTCGTATGTTAGCCTACGGTGACGGTGTGATGGTGGTGACTTATTTAAACATAGTCGGCAATAAGTGGTATAAAAATTATTATACAACGTAGCTTACAAATACCAATAACTTCACCCCATAACTCACAAACATATGTATATTAATTTATTTATTTTAAACTATTATCATTTTCTGAAATAAATTAGAAATGTTCAGTCTTTTATATTATTGTTATGTTATCATAATTATAACTTTATCGTAAATAATTTATAACGATAAATGATATTTTTTCATTTTTATTATATCTACAAAATATTATTTAAAGAAAACGATGTTAACAATTTTACTCTAGAGCTGGCGGGGTAATAATGTCACTTTTCACTTCTAGATTATTCTTTGGGTGCGGGGAGTTTTTTCTGCATAACTATTAAATAACCACCTGTTAATAAATAATATAAAACTCGTTAATATAATGTAAAAAAGTAACCACTCTGCTGTAGTAGGTGTTGAGAGTACGTACCTCGGTATTGAGTAAGTTATTGAATTTTTTTATTAATTTTGGATTCAATGATAAATGAAAAATTATTGAATAAGAAAAATGATTCTGAGCGAAGACGGTCTGTTACTCTGTCACAGTTTATACTTTTTATACTACTACGTTTATTTTACTATTATATTAATACGGTAGGTTGAATATATTTTTATCATAAAAATTAAATTTATTATATTATAAATATGTATCATAGCATATATTTATAACATATATTGTTATAATTACTTTTGAGTCAATAGCGACTTACCGTTGCATGGCGTGAATAGGTTCATGGTATAAATATAGATAAACAATAGAATACAATTAATTTAAATGTTATAAAATTTTCGTCGAGTATAATATAAAATATAATATAGATTTTCAAATTCCATGAATAATATTTTTGAATTATAAAAAAATAACTAAATCGTTCTTATTTGTTTTAAATATTTTAATATCTAATTTCTTTTAAATTTGAGCTTATTATTTTTGTAATTTTTATGTAAATTTATATTAAGTTGTATTTATATACATAATTTAGATCCCTATATTGAAATCCAGAAATAGTGCATACAATACCACAATAAACTAATTTAGTACATATTTACAATAAGTACTTAAAGTGTACAGCGCATTATACATTATAGTGGTATAAATAATATATCTGTTTTATTTTCTATTAACACAATTATTTGTATAAAACAAAATATATTTTAAACTTATAATTGAATTGAATATTCAGAAAAAAATTAAGTGATATGATTCATACCTCTGGAAATAATTCTTGAAATTTCAACACATGACCAGGAGCTTTCAAAAATAATTTTTATAACACAGCTCATCATGCTGTCGATATCCAGAGAATTTTGATCAACCATTACAATTAAAATATACCATAAAAAATACATTTTATATATTATATGTTATAATAGTTGAAATAGTATGCAATCATATACAAAATAAAAATAACCACCATTAATTTATTATATATTAATATTGATTAATATAGAATAATATATATTTATTTGGTTTTTTTTTACAGCTATTTGAAGAAAAAGTTATGGAGAACTTAATATTGGACTTAGATACCCCTAAGGTACAATCTAAGGTATAAATCGTAAAAATGTTATAAATTCCTTGCAAATTTTCGCGATTTTGGCATATTTCGTAAACATTTGAACTTTAAATACTTATAAACAAAAATTGTGACCAACAATTATTGATTTTTTTTTACTACGATAAGTAAAACTTATAATAAATCTTATATTAAATTTTAACGATTTTTTGGATTGGCGATTTTTTTTATAAGCATTTCCAAAAATAAACTTAGAAAAATTGAAAATTTCAATTATATATAAATAGCTTAAAAAAGTCAGAATATTTTGGAAATTTTATCGTAAATAGATAATGCTAATATAAACATTTGGTGAAAATTTTAAGTATTTAAAATGATTAATTTTTGAATTACAGCAAAATATAAAAATTGATTTTGTCGAAAACTGATTATGCGTAAAAATTCTTGTTTTTCCGTTACTTTTTTAGGGTTTTTCCTGACACTTTTGAAAACTACTGGACATTTTTATTTTTGACTATTTAAAGTACCAACTAGATGAATTTTCCTTTTCAAAGAGGAGCTAAAGTTAAAAATTAAAGCATTATTTCTACTCCAAAACGTGATAACAGACACAAAAAAAAAACCAACACATTATTGTAAAATCAATACATTTATCACTTCGTTCAGATTCTAAAAGTAATCAGAAGTTGTTTAGCACAGTTTTTTTTTTAAATATAATTATGTATGATTAATTACCACCATTTCTTCATGATTTAGAACAAAAACAAATGTCATAATACACTGTTTTTTATTTTTCAAAAGTTGCTATTAAAAAGCTATTTATTTATTATATTAAAAAAGTCAGTTGAGTTTTAAATGACCAAGATCAATTTATAGTTTCAAAAATACTATTCAAATCATAAAATATAACGATTTTCGAATTTTTAGTATAGTTGTAGGTTGTAGCTCATACAAATAAAATAACGAACATAGAACAAACATAAATTAATCCATTAAATATCAACGGGTATCTAGTGTGATCGTTATTGGATTGCATTATTAGCTATCTATTATATAGAAAAAAAAGTGTAATAAATATTAACTGTTAAATTGTATATAATTTGATCATATCGTGTAAATTATAAGTTGTTCTTGTTCATTTAAAATTTAATCTATACCAATTTTTTTCAATACAATTAATAAAAACTCCAGTAAAATGACTATTAATTCAGAAAAATAATATTTTTTTTTAAATATCGAAAATTTTTTTGATAAAAGTAAAGTTAAAAGTAAAGATTTTGATGAGTATTTCTAAACAAATATTTGCATTCAATTTTAAACTACTGCAACTGAATTTACAATCAACTAAAATATTGTATTAATTATATTTATGACTCTATGTATATAATTTTTTTCAGTAAATGTAAGTATATTTTAAAAACTATTTTCGTTTAGACCGGTTCAAAGACCAGGTTTTCAAATTCAAAATCTTATTAAAATAATATACTTATTTATACAACACCGGTGAAACACGATTGCGGTCTAGTAATTAGCACGATGTAACCCGTTTTAACTTTTTACCTGCAAGAAACACCACAACCGCGCTCGAGCCTTTAATATAGGTATTGTCCTTTTAAATATTTTCCAATACACTATTTAAAAATAAAATCGGACCTGGTTAACTCGAAGTTGAAATTAAAAGTTCGAGTTAATTAAGTTCGACTATATACTTTATTAATAGGTACATGGCATTATAAACATTTGTCATGTTTTTTTACATAAACATATTGGGGAAATGCGTAAATGAAAAAATATATGACAAACATTTATAATGCCAATAAATGTAATAGCAGCTATAATAGTCTCGAATTATAGATAAAACTGGCTTAATCGTGTTAATTACTAGAGCGCAATCCTGTTGCATTTTTTGTATGTAAAAAGGTAGGCGGATGAAATTGCGTTACACACATACAGCACAAACTATTTAAAAAATACTCATAATTATGTATGTATAACGTATGTGATATGGTCTATATTATACTATATTTAAATTTTTAAGAAGTGATAAAAGTTTTGATCTTATAATGAACTTTTTTTAAAAATGTTTCATCAATTATTCAGCTCATAACTCATATATGCAACAATTTTACTTTAAAAAAACATACAAAGCTATAACAAATACTATCTAGTTGTTTTTTAAAAATACAAAAGAGGAAGTAGGTACCCATATTATTTTATAACTGTGGTCACGGTAAGCATCTCAAAAAATGATATCTTAAACATTACGACAGATATTACACATTATTCATACTTTACACACGCACTGTTTGTAACAATAATACCTATAGTAAGATGTCAACATTTCCAACACAATTATTAAATATTTTGTTGTAAGTTGTGAGACGCTGTTAGATTTTCTTAACGTCCCTATCAAAATTATTTTTTTCGTGGTATTCTTATTTATTTTTTGCGACATTGTCTCTTTTGAACAAAATAAATAAATATTGTATAACGATTTTACAAACAGAGTGTATATGATGTATTTATAAAAGTTGTGTCAGCCTTTGGCTAATAGGACATTATTGGAACATTATTTGTATAGAAAACACGTCATAATGTATTACTATAAAGTCATAAAAGGAAAATTGTCGATTTAAGTTATTTATACATACATGCAGTATTATGTATTAAGTTCGTCATTCAAAATTGTTTTTTATTATTCTTTTGTACATTAACATAGAACATAATAATAGTAAGAATTGTGATTTTTTTTTCAAAAGAATGAGAGTAAAATTTTTAGAAAAAAATAAGTCGTTATGAATATAAACGTATTAAAAATAACAATAACTATATGTAGCTATTTATATGTAGTTTAATTAGGAAGTTAATAACACACACCACCTTATGTTCAAACGCACATTTTTGAAATGTTTTTTCTGAACAAAGTTGGTAGCAAACCTATATGAGCTTTGATTTGTAGTATCAATTTCTCTTAGGTAAATCTTTAAAATAAGAACCTTATAAAAATTCCAAGAATTATTGTTATGTAGAAAAGATATATTTTTTTTAACTGATATAAATTGACAGTTGACTCTTATACTATTTACATAATAAATTGCTAATAAATTAATTTATAAAATAGTCAATTATTGTAGGTAAGTCATATTTTGTAATTTGTTGATTTAAAATTTATAACCAGGAACTAGGAAAGTGACAGGATATGTATCCCGTCGTAACTCGGTGAATTGCCCAATCAGGTATCAATTTATATCAAGTAATCATTGATAGCTAGACACTCAATTAATCATTTTTCATATTTATTTTCTTTTTTTGCATTCAAAAAAACATTGGGCAAGCTACTGGATAAGGTATTACATCGGGTGATGACTAACTGATAGAGACATCAAAACACGGCAATCTAATTTACTCTATTTCCTCTATATTTTTACAAACAAAAAAAAGCGCTGGTCATGTATTTTTATGTAGTTGGCCGATTTTCAAATACCATTCCAACCGAATTTTCGGGTGAAACGATTTTCACTTTCCCCATTCCAAAGCGCCGAAGGCGGCTTGCAAATGCTATGATCGAGTTACTCCAGTCCCTGGTTATTTTATAAAATATAGTCGATTATTATTTGTCAAAATTGGTAATTTAAAATAATGTTTTAAAATTTATTTATTTAGGTATTTTCAATATTGACAATATTATATCATAATAATATTTTATGAACTTCTTACTTATATTTGCTTTAATAATAATTTAATTTAATATTCGTAGTCTAATGATATTGTAATCATAAATATCATAGTAATTGTTAGTGATAATTTCACTCGAAATGAAAATAATTTGAATCTAATATAGATAGTCAACATAGATAGGTGACAAACCGCACTTCATAAATTACGTGATTTTATATTCATTTTAAATCACGTATTTTAAAAAACTTTAGGTTTTTATAATATTGATGGCAACAATTTTTTCGTTCGAAATATGTATTGATGGATCGTAAAAGTTTTGATTTATTATGAACCTTGGTTCATTTGTTTCTGATATAATTGGTGACATCACCATGGATGATCTTTATGGTAGTGAAGAATGGGGAATACCGGTCACTGATGTTCCTAAAAAAGTATAATACTCTGACATAACCAATGCTTTGGTTTAATAAATTATTATATTATCATATAGTTTACCTACAATTTGATATCATATGATTTTTCCCTGGCAAATTGTTACAGTTTTAATATTTAACTCTAGTGTGATACGATCCAAAATATTTTTTGGATGTGTGGTCGTATTGCCTCATTGTATATGTTTATATGTACAAATATTTACAAGTAATCCGTTAATACCCAAAACAATAGAAATTATAATACATAATTTGATATGCTAAAATTATAATTAAAAAATTGTAATATTGTAACCTAATGGCTAATCATAGGTAGTTATTTAATTTGTATTTTGTAGTTACTTATCACAACATATATAACTATTGTTAACAGTATAAAAGAACAATACAAAAGCTATTAACTTAGATCATAATTAAGTTAAATTAAGTAAATAGTAGTTTATTTTACTAAATTTATTAAATTAAAAATAATATACAATCATTTTGAGTTATTTATTTGTTTTAGATCCTAGGTGGAGCGACGAGTATATTGATGTTTTTTGTTGTGCGTAGAGACACTTTTACTGTAGAAAAAATTCTTCAATCTTCAACAGTGCCAGATAAACATATAGGCAGTGTAGGCATATGCCTAGCGCTAGATAAAAGTGACCGTCAGAGGGGGCCACTTTTTTAATAGTGGTACTGTGGCAGTCTAACCAGGCGTCTGTGGTGAATGTCTTAACTTTTAACACGGTGAGCTATAAAAAAATGTTTGCTTAGGGCTATAGTCGGTTTTAATGAAGCACTGATCTTCAACTTAAATATCTTTTCTAATAAGAAAAAAAGCCAATTGGGAAATCTAATTCAGTTTTCGACCAAATAAATTATCTCATTTTATTGTAGGTAATTTAAAAATGAATAACTATAGTTGATACTAGATACTTTAAAGTTTATCAGCATGCTAATATCAGCAAAAAAATTTTATTCTACTATAAATTTAAAAGTTTAATACGACATTCTACATAAATTATTATCGTAAAAATACCAAAGATACATAAGCACGATATTTTTATAAGCATTTAAAGTTAACATTCTGATAATATTCGTCGGAATCACGAAATTTTCAAATTATTTTGTAGTAAAAAATTTGTAAGACGTTCAATTTTAATAGCTAAGGCTAGAAAATTGTAATTTCACTAGATTTCGTTAACCAAGACCGACTTTAAATAAACAGGCCTGGCAAAATAATGATAGCTTTTAACAATGGTTTAATTATATTATGGTGTTTAACTATTTTAAGTCGACAAGACTTCAACTATAAAAATCTTAAGTTCAAGGATTATTTGTCTAAAAAGCACAACCGTGATTGATAATTTTTTTTATTATTCAACGATGATTGGTTTACACAACTCTGTTTAAAATATTATTATGTTTATAATAATTAGTTTTTTTGTAATTGAATATATTTTTACTAAAGTAAGTCAATATATGGGTACTATTAAAATGCCCAACGGTAATTTATTTAAAGGGCGTAATCGTGTTTATATATATATATATACATGTTTTTTAATTATTCAATAGTATTAATGATTTTTTTTTTCAAGAAAATGTTAAATAATAATTTAACTTTTTTCTCTTTAATAAGAATCTTAACGCTTTCAAAATTGCAATAAATAAATAAAAATATTATGTTTCAAAATGTAATTCAAGGTTCCTCATTAGTAGTAGTTTATGCTATAACTAAAATACGTATGCTTAATATTTAAGCACATTTTTTAATAGATATTTTAAGTTTAAATTTGAACAAGATTCAACATTTAAAGTTAAACGAAGAATAACAATTTTAATTATTTTGGTGTAATTTTAAAATATTATTTGTAGGAACTTAAGGCTTTTGCGTATAATATTAAATTTTTTATAAACACAATAACTAAGTATACAGGACATCTACTATACAGTAGAGTAATTACCTATATTTTCCCCTATTTTGTTTATTATAACAAATTTTACTGAAACTTAGGAAATACTGGTATTTTAATATTTTTTTAAAAATTAGTATTTTGAATTTAAACTTAACCACAACTTAGCCAATATTTTTATGCTTTGATTTTCAACACAAATTGTAATCATTAAAAATATTGTACGGATTTTCATTATTTTTAAATCAAATTGCATAAAGCTTATTTTAGTGTTTCATAACAGATTGATAAATTAATTGCCATTAAATATCTTGATTAATTAGATTTGTTTCAATTTTGATACAATATTATAAATTGAAAATATTAATTTTAAAATAAGTCATATTTTAGGTATGTAATATAATATTGGTGATATCCGATATTGACACGGGTTAATATAAAATATGTATTTATCAAATTAAAATGACATTTTTTATAAATGTAAATAAGTAAAAATAAATTATTTAGTATGGTGGTTACTGAGTAAGAATTAATAATCATACATTGTTTGATTTTTATTTTCACCCCTTCGCCGGCTAATTCCATAGCGCAAAATATTTGGATACGTGCCCACTGCTACTATAGCATTTATACGTTAATCCGTAGAGTTATGAGATTACAACGTAGTACGTACGTAGCATTAATATAATACTATTAATACTAGTGAGATTGAATTCATCATAGAAGTATAAGTTCATTATTATGAATCGCATCATACAATATTCTTTTAAGTGGTGTATTTGTGTGGTGATAGCGGGGTGTCAGAAATGGATCCTCCATTGTCTTTTTTTTTTTTAATATATTTAATCATTTTTATTATTTTTTATTTATGAATATAAAAAAGCTATTGTTTAAATTACGGTCTTTGAGTTCAATACATTTTGAATATCGGCATATCGTTCAGTTGTATTTTAGGTATCAAGTGGGTCACTTTAATGGATATGTTAAATTTGAATTCAATGATTAATCATTGTATAAGAAAAACGATTTTGAACAGTAACGGTCTGTAAGTCTATATCACTAAGTATATATCACTAAGTATATATTTCATGATTTATTTTTTGATATAGCTGTAGGTGTATAGTATATTTTATACGAGGTCATTATTTGTTACTGTTATTATTACGATAGGATGATTTAATTTTTTCAAAAACATTGCATTAATTATATTGTTATTTTTATTAGTATTTGATTATTATAATCATATTTATTAATACAGATAAATATATTTTAAATATTAATAGATTTTAATATCTTAAAATTAATTTACATATTTTTCGAGATTTTGTCAAAATTCTAACTTTAAATGCTGTTTAAAAAATATTGTGACTGTACATTTTTATATTTTCGTAATTACTAATGATCCACTTATTATGAATCTTATATTAAATTTTCAAGCATCTTTATCCATCTGCATCGTCGTGTATAAAAAAATATGAAAAACTACTAAAATGCCTATAAATAGCTTAAAAAGAGTCAAAATATTTTGAAATTCTTATATCTTTAAAATCGTATAATCATTTGGTGAAAATTTCAAGTTTCTCCGATTATTTGTCTTGAACCAAAAAATCAAATTTCGATTTATCAAAAACAGGATTTGCGAAAAAATTCCCGTCTTTCTTTAATTTATTGTTTGTTTTTTTCGATTAGTTTGAAAAATACTTATATTTTAATTTAATATATAAAATCGGTGTCTCCAATTAAAATAATTAAATAGTAGTAGTATATTTATAATAATAGAGGTATACGTTATATTAAATCAGATAACAGGAAAGTACCTTTTTATTTCTTTATAATTTTAATAGTAACGTGAATTTAAAATGTAAAAAATATTGTCTGATACTCTATACGTACATATTTAATTATCTATTTAGCCACTGCAGAATACTCTATATAATACTAAACACGATACAATATTATTTTAAGTATTGTAATATCATTGATTATATATTCTATAATTCCTATATTTATAACTAATTATATAAATTAAATAGTTTTGAAAATTAATTTTAATAAGCCAAAATACGTTGAAAAACTGGGAGACTATGGATAAAAATATAAAACCATAATCCTTATAAACCTGTATAAGCGCTACTCTCTAATAGATGCTATGGTATAAACGGCAACCACCAACTACGATTTAAATATTAAAAAAAAATAAAATATAAAATACTGAGGAAAAATACCGTCGATCACCATGATATAGGACTATACAATACAAATATTCATGCATAATTATGAAACAATAAAAAAACTAAAATATTTTTTTAATGCCTAAAATGCAATTGCAAAAAATTGTTTTAAAATTCATAGATATTTTAAAAGCAAAATGTAATATTAATTTAATGCTGATAACTGATAAGTGACAACTATACTTATATACCTTGGCTAACGATTGTTTACCATATCAGTGCATTTTCATTATTTAGTAAAATAAAATTATAATAATAAATATGAGAATAGTACCATGCAATTATAATGTTATTTATTCATAATAACATTACAGCACTACGGTTGAATAATCATTCAGTTTTTGAAAATATTATTTTTTTTAATAATTGTGTGTATAATTAATCAAGCTCAGATTCTTGGGTAGGGGGTGATAGATGCGTCCCCACTCATGAATTTTAAAACTAATAGTTAGCTAAATATAGTTTAATTTACGTTGTCTCAAAGTAAGTAATTTGTATTGTTTGGAGTAAGCCTTAACCTAGTTTTTACGCCTGAAAAATGAGATCATATTTTTAATAATTTGACATTTAATTGTTAAAAGTTTGACATTTAATAATATACAAAAATACAGTATATAAAATATTATCACCGATAATTATTCAATTGGAAACCACCAATAGTACTAATTTCTATTTTACATGCACATTATCTATCTGAATTTTATGTAATCACTATTTTTATATAAAACCTATATACGTAATGAACATTTTTATTCTGATATTCTTCGTGTAACACCTATCTCATCACAGGGGCAGTCTGCGTTTGGTGAATTGTCTTTTTATCCGTATAATAAAAGTAATGTGTTTGAGCGAAACAAACTGAACTTGTATTATAGTTTTAGTGAGCTTATGTCAAAATGGATCTTAAAATTGAATATATTTTAATACAAAACGAAATAAACGATGTACCTATTTTAATTGAAAATTATATTTTTAGTGAATCTAATCACTTGAAAAACGGGTTATTTCGTTCTGTATCCTATAACAGAAAATGTACTGAGAGTGTTTTAGTGAGTTCTAAATATTATTGTCTTTTTCAAATAATAATATACATCATGATCACGAATCAACTATTGATCATAATTTAGCTGTTCGGTATGTTAGAACTGTCGTCATAAACAAAAATGGTCGCCCAAATACATTACAATGTTTTAAAATCTCTCGCCCAAACGCATTATGCTAAATTGCCCAAACACATGACGCCCCCATCATAGTGCTGTACTGCCTATTTCATTATAATTTATGATAAGTACCTTTTTAATAACCAATTGGTTTTTTTTAATAATAAATTGACCAACTTTTAATAACGTAAATATAATGTTTTATATTAATACATTATGTTAAATAAAATTGATATCAAATAAATTGTGTTTGAACAGTACATATCATAGTGAGTACAATAAATTACAGTTGAATAAACTAAAATGTTAGCGTACCTATTTATAATCTATAGGTATATATTTGTCCATTCGCATTTAAAAATGTAGTCCTCAACCATTTCAGAATTCTAGATCCACGTCTGATGTACGCATGTACTTACCTTACCTTAGTCGCTTTATTATAGGTTAAATTGGTACCAAAGTAATAAGTATTTAACTAATCTAAGTAAATCTTAACAAATTAGGCGAAGTACCTATATTAAAATATTTATATGTATATAGTATATGCTGAGGTGGCCGGATTTAATTGAATGAAAACTGGGTCGATTAATATTCAAATTGATCCTGGGGACTGCTGCAATAAATTTCATTAGATACTTTAGCTGGCCATTTTTTAAGTTTTAATTTTATTAAATGTATATGTATATTATTGTGTGTGATTTTTACCATTAAACAAAAATTATCGATAAACATTTATTAATTTATTTTTATCGAATTAAATACCGAGATATTATTATGCTAAAGCTCATAACTTGATAACAACACCAAGTCTCAGAGAACTTCTTTTGCAAACCAGTTACTCAACCAGTAACGGTTCGGAAAATCCTGATCAAAATATTTTAAAATGTATTATCATGAATTTTAAAAGTTACCCATACAATTTTAATGTTTAACGTTATTGTACTTTTAAACATTATTTAAATTTAACGTTAAAAACGGTTCAAACTTTCGCTTTTGTTATTTATTAAACTTCCAAATTCCAACCGAGCCACATTGTTAATCATCATGTTTCAAAATATTCGTAAGAAACTACCAGCAGTTTGGTTTAAAATACGGCAGATCAGCCTACCAGTAGATCAACATCATTACAGCAGCTCAACATGGATCAGGTCACACATTTAACAACGAATAAAAATAAATTTATTTACTATAAGTTAACAAAATATGCATTTCCTACAACTTCCTAGCCCTACCCTACTTATAAGGTTTAAAATAAAATGAATAATATTAAAAATTTCATTGAAACATATAATGATGATCAATAACATATGTCTACAGCGCAAAAATAAGCACAAGTGTAATTTATAATTATTTTTTTATAATATATATTATATTTATTGTTTATTACTAATCTTATGTTTATTGATATATTTTGTTTAATAACATTCAACTTTTTTCGTTTTTAGATTTTGAGCGGAACTAAAAATATACTTATTTTACAATAAGTATAAGTGTTTTCTTCTGTGTATGTATATACGATAACTAGTCAAAAAAATACTTCAATTTTAAATTTTGAGGGTGGTTTCAGTCGTTTTAGATAACAATCTATATCTAGTTTGTACTTAAACAGCTCAAAATAAAAATATACACAATATTTTTCTAATAACTAAGAAAAATTAAAAATTAAATTAAGGAAAAACGGGAATTTTTACTCAAATTGAGTTTTTGACAAAATCAAAATGTTTTTTTTTTATTAAACTTGGAATTAACACCAAATATTTATATACTTATATTCTATACAATATAGTATAATTTAAAAAAAAATTTGATTATTTTTGATTTATTGATTACTACATTTCAAATTTTCCATTCTATATTTAGTTTATTTATTATTACCTACTATACATTTTCACTAAGTGTTTATATTTATACATGGCATAATTAATAGTTATATTTAAAATAGTTTGATGCTATTTTTTTAATTTTTTTTACTACAAGTCGTTAAAAATCTTTTTCCTTGGTCAAACAACTTGAAATTTTAATCCTTCATAATTTACTATTAAAGTTAAAAATATTGAAGATATGTATAAAGCACAATTTTTTTTTTTTTAATTACATTTGAACTTTGAAGATAAAATTTGGTAGAATACCAATTTTAAAATTTTTGTCGTAATTCAATAGTTATAGGTTAGGTTTTATTTTTACATAATCAGAACAATAGTGTAAGTACCTAAGTACGGAAAAAAAATTGCAACACTTTTTTTCCGTTTAAATTTAATTTATGAGTAAAAGCAAAAAATAGCATTTTATAGTTTTATCTTGATAGTGACAAAAATATGAAATGGCTTCAAGACAAAAAAGTAGGATGCACCAAAGTGAATAAAAAATATACTTCAGAGGTGGTAGAAAATAAAATTTAAAAGTTCATTGACAGTAAGGCTCGAGTATTTTTCATCAAGTTCAACTTTGGAATAAGATTTCTTTGAAAAGACGCTTTTGTCTGAACAGATGAAAAAAGTTATCAAAATACATTAAATGTTATAAATAAACTGCATATTGTAAGTGATGTCGTAGATATATAATGACCAATAGATACTAGAGAATGAAGAGTAAGACTCATATTGGTGAAACTGTTATAATTATTTATAAACGAAGAAATCTAAGAATGAAACCGTTCGTTTAACAATGTTATAGGTCCTAACTATAGAGGAAAAAAAAGTTTTAATAAAAAAATATATATTGTTCTAGAGTAACAAACAAGTTTATTGTTGTCCCTAAGGAATTTATTTAGAAGAGATTCTACAGTAAAAAATGTAAAAAATTGTATAATAGCAAAGTAATACATAGTTGAAAATTTAAAATTTAAAATGACACCATATTTATTTTCACTATTAGGTTTAGAATAATATTAATAATGATTAAATATATTTTATTACATATAATACTTAATAAATGATAAATATTAAATATGTGGTCTATATTACTAATATTATTATATGGGGTTCGTTGGATCGTGGAAAGAAGTATAAGTACCTATTATACTTTCGTTCTTGCAGTTCTTATTTCTAGTTGTACCAAACTCAGAAATTATAAGGTTACGGCTTCATTTTTAGATGGACAAACAGTTTTAAGTGGACGGTGTTTATTAGACATTAGTAGATACTTATTTTATTGAGACATTATATTATTTGTCTAGCTTGTAATTTTGCGGTAAGTTAGTGCAGAGAGATACCAAAATGTTGGACAAATAGGTTGTCATTAAGAACATGGTTAACAATGGCAGTAGAAGAATCCGGTAAGCCTTAAATTATAACACTGAACACATTTGAACAAGTTTTAAGTTGATAAATACTATATTATAGTTATAGCTATACTGCTTTAGTAATATTATGTATATAGTTCTGGAGGTAGTAAAGATACGCGACCCATTGCCGATTGTACATTAGTGGGCTGTATTATTATATTTATTATTAGTATAGGTATTCAAATTTGTTTACTAATTTAATTTAATTTTCAAACGTGTAATAGATTACTATATTAATCGCTCCTATTCAACAATATTTTTTTTTAGGTATTTGCTAAGAGTTGTTAACTGTTAGCTGTACCTAGTTAGGTTACATTAGGAAATTACACGTCTGTATCAAATTAAGGCATTTATTCATTTTTCATTTAAAATTATTGTGTACACAGCACGATTAAATAAAAGTAGATACCTACATAGACATAAGATAAATGTCCACTTTCGTGAATATGTTTTTAATCGGTACACGTCTGTACTCTGTACGGAATACGCACAAGGCACAAGTATGTAATGAATATAATATTCTATTATTATTGTATGTAGGCACGTACTTTAATAGTAATTAGACATTATAATCACTATTTTCAGTCCTCTCAAAACGGTATAAGACGATATTGCTTGACAAATGCATGCAGGTAAACTGTTAGATTGAACAAATTCAATGGTTAAGCGATTTTTAATAAAGAAAAATCTTGTTTATGTTACAATACAACAATTAAAAATACAAACATATTTTTGTTCAACTACCTATGTTTCATATTTTCATCTTGCATTATTTTTGCATTTATTGCTTCTTGCCAGAAATAATGGTATCAATTTATTTTAAATTTACTGTTATAAATCCACAACACTTGAAACATAGTCAATATCTATACTCACAATTTGTATGAATTCTAAAAATTAATTCTTCTCTTGGTTAAAATTAAAAAATACAGCATATTATTATACAGTTAGGAAGTTTTTTTTATATTATCCTTTTTTTGGGAAATGCTAAATAGTAAATTTCAATTTAGTTAAGTTAAAAGTTAATTAAGAAAATTAATAACATAAATGTTTATTTTGATCTACCTAACATACAAACTTAAAACAGTTTCTTTATTCTTCTTGCATTATTATCAACATTATACTCAATGACTTCTATTAAGCAGTACTACAGAAATAATTATAAACAATACTATTACCTATGTATGTATTGGGTATATTAATAATAATAATACAAATCGACAAATACCATAATCACCTTGAGTTTTTTTTTTAATGTAATTCTTTGGATATAAGATATACAATCATGATATCATGACCAAATATTTATATTTCTGTTAAAATATTATATTTCTTTCAAGACATACTAGTATTATCAATGAAAATCTTAAATAGTAATAGGTACATTATAACTTAATTATTTCAATTATTCAATAATTTGAGTTAAACTATGTGGGAGTGGTCAATAATACAATTTATCAGTGATTATTTTTAATAACAAAAAAAAAAAAAAAAATGAATAATAATATTAAATTATTTTTCATTTTTTGATGCGTTAACTTTTAATTAATGTTAAGTACCAAATATGAGTTCAGTTAGAATGTTACTTTTAAAGTAACTTTTTAACTAATTAGTGCCAGTTCTAGGTTAATTTAAATATTTAAAAGTTGTTTGTATAGATTACTTATTTATTTGACTTTTTTTTCATTGTTTTCAATTTTTATTGCATTATAACATTTTTCAAAGACATTTTACAATTATTGTTTATGGATAGTAAATAATTAAATATAATAAGTAATAATAATTATTATTATAATTATAATATATATCAAAACAATAATATTATCCTGACGTAAATATAAATACAAATAGTTTTATTAATTAAAAAACATAGATACAAGTATTATATACACATAATTTAATCAATTTCCTGAATGTGACGCTTCATATATTTAAAATAATAATATGATAAATATGATAATTATACAGCTTTATGCATTTAAATTTTCAATTCAACTCCACAGATAAAACAATAAGACTAAAACGATATTATTTTATTAAATTATATCATACATTATAATAGACCCAAGGCAATACATAGCTCCTTCTGGCTATTCAACTATTAACAAATAAATAATCAGAAAAATATTCACAGTTTAATACTAGGATACATTTCTAAAAAAGAAATAAAAATTCAAAATGCACCTTGTTTCGTTTATATATCATACACAATGTACATTTTTCTTTTTAGTCAATAGTTAGTTAAGTCTTGGAATCAAAAATGTCGGTTTGATGCAATAATAAAATACTAAAATTATTGTTACACTATGCTATAAACAGCATATTATAACAATACAGTTGTATTTTTATTTTACTGATTTTTGTTTATAAGATTAATAATATACACAAAATTATAAACAATTGTATGCATATATATTAGGAAATTGTTAAACCATAACATCGGGTAATTATGGTTAATTTCGAGTTCATAATTCCACGAGCGATGGATATTTGTAACTGGACATTAACTTTTATTAGGTAATAAAAGGGGATATCTGTTCTAAATGTGTTATATGAATTTAGTGTTAAATCAGATAAAATTATTAAAATTAAAATAATTACATTAATATCTAAACTTAAACAAAATTGAGTATGGATAATAGTTACAATGTGAAAAATATATATTTATAATAGTATTAAACACATACTTATTTTGAAATGAAACGTTGTACATACATCTTAAAAGAATAAAATAAAAATGAGATTTCAAATAGGAGTATGTTCAATATTTCATACAGATTATTTCTCAAGTTTTTTTTGTCTATATTATTAATCTTTACTTTTTATTCAAATTTCATAAATATATAATATTTGTATAAATATGGAAAAATGAATGAAATGAATAATTTGATCTTACTTTATTTATTTAATAGATTAATTATTTAATTATTTTCAAGAAAGCATTGTTTTTTGCTACATAAATCAGATTTGTTTTATTTATTCATTTAACACATAGAAAATGACTATGTATAGAAATTAAGACTATAAATAATGAAAAATCATTATTTATAATCATGAAATTCTGATTAAAAATCAGTCAATTCATTTTTATGTATACAGCTACAAATAAATAAAATCGAACTGTTATAATTTATTTTTTTTTTTTTTTAGTGCAATTGTGTTATATGATCTTATTATATCTGTATTCATAAAAACAAAAATGTCTGAAGTGATTTTTAGTAACAAAAAAATATGTTAGTTGTGTGTAATTATTTTGAATTTTTGCATAAGTTATGATGTGTTATTTAATGATGAATAGTTTGCCATTTTAGTCCCCATAAGTTATAATTTTACACAAAAAAATAGCTAAAATGTTTAGTAACAAACATTAAAAAAAAAAAAAAACAATTTTAACAACATAACTATTGAAATAATACATTAAATGAATTAACACTAACAAATTTTGAAAAAAAAAAATACTATGGGTATGCAAGTCAAAAAACAATAACAAAATAAGACAATCTAATGAATCCTAAAACATTGGCCAAATACACGCGCACACAAGATAAAAATAAGGAACGAATTTGAGCCAAATCACATCATAATATTAGTTGTATACAATTTGTGTGTTATCCTTTGGCACGTTTTGTTCTAAGCTTAAATTATGTCTTACAGATTTTATATAATGTACTGTAATATTATTAATCATGTTACAGAGAATAATATTACACTACACATATTATATTACTTCTATGAAAGTCGAAAGAGAACTGGGTAAAATAATTATATATAAATATATATTATTCATTTTAAATAATGTATATAGGAATTGTATTATAGATGGTATAATGTATTGTTATTACGTATTAAACATAAAATTCAACAAAAGAAATTTATAGGGATCATATATTCATAAAATTGTAAAATTAAAATTCAATAATTATTAAAAAACAAACAAAAAATAATTGTAACATATTTTAAGTGCTATTGAAATAATTGGTATAATAATAATAATAATAATCATAATAATAAAAACAAATTAAATATAATTTTACTACAAAGCAAATTATAATATCAAGTCTACTCTCATAAATGTTTCTTTAAATAATCAAATACAAATGTTATATATATATAGTAAGTATGTATATATATCATATAGGTATAACAAAGAACAAAGAAAGAATATAATAGGGATTGTTTTGTTATTTTCGCAAAATGGTAACGGAGAAAATAATAAATGAATAGAGATTAGAGAAGTTTCATTTTGATATTAATATAAATGTACATTGAATATTTTTTATCCTTCATTAAATTTGACACATTAATATAGTTTAACAATTTTTATTTTATTTTTCAAACATTTATTTCTAATGAAGAATTTATATATATGAAAACAAAGAAAAAAATTATTTATTTATTAATAATTAGATAAATATAACTGAAAATGTGATTGATTTTTTTTTTTTAATCAATCAATTTGTAAAATCAAGTTCTTTTAAAATTTGTGATTTTTAATTTAAATGGATAAAAATTCTGGGGTGGGGGGGGGGGCTAAGACTCCCACAGTGCGGTGGTTAAGTCCCCAAAGCCCCCTATATACACTCATGCATCATACTCTCATTTAAATACAGACATTTTTTAGAAGTCATTAATTAATTGGTTTTAAATACAAACACTATATTTTAACAAAATCTTTAAAAATTCAATAGAAAATGGGTATTATTTTTCATTTTAGCACATTTAAAATCAAATTATGTTCATTCAATAAGCAAAATGTCTTCTCATTACAGATGGTATATATAATACTCTTACTATGCTATTATATTTGCTCATCTTATGTTATTAATTAATTTTTATTTTATAATATACACTTAAAATTCTACTAATGGTGTAAACTAAAACATAGAAATCGAATGAAAAAGTGTTAAATAAATAATAACTGACATACATGATCTATGCAGTTTCAGAATGCGAATATAGAACATTATACTTATTAATTAAATATAGATCTTAGAAGTTGTTATTTTCCTAAGTTAATAATTACAATAAAGTGTGATCGTCTTAGATTTTTGCAGTAATATTATCAGATGAAATTGGATTGCTGGGGGGTAAAATCATTGTTTTGAAATAAAATAATTCTTGTACATTATAAAATTATTTAAAAGTGAAACAGTTGTGAAACACAGTGATTTTTGTATCAATTTTTATTATGATTTATTACATACATTTGTCAACTTCAGAAGTTCCTTTTTTTTTTTTTTTGGAATGTCCAATCTAAGTCAAATTTATCAATTTGATGTATTCTATCCCTATAACATTTTATTAATTTTATATATTATCATGAATTTGGCGGTTCTTGGACCAATATAATCTATACGAACCGGAGGTAACTGATTTAATTGCACAAACCCAGTCAAAATGTATATAATAATCACAATACTTTCGGACACATCATAAATCAACTGATAGGAACCCACGAACCATTTGAACAAATAAAATACCAATGTACACGAAAACAAAAAATACTTAGGAGGATAAATATTGGTAACGTGAAAATATTGTATTACTCTAATAATATAACAATAATATTGGTTGAGCAAAAAGATGACATTGAACAAATTCGAGTTAAAATCGCAAAATTACGATATCGCCGAACAAATAGAGAATAGTTTTATTAATAGATATTTTTTTCAAAGGTAGAATTTTCATAAAAAGAGAAAAATATAATTTATTATAAGATTCTAATGTGCCATTGTATACGAAGTTAGTAAATTTAATACTCTGTGGTAACTTCGGCGTATTATTTTACTCAAATTTATTAAATAAAAATTTTTAAGTAAACTAAGAGTATTTACATTTTATTAAATCGAATTCAGGATATGGAAAAAAGTAATATGATTGATAAAAGATAAATATCATGAGAGAAAATAACTCAAACTATTCTCATAGTTGCATACAAGTTGTCAATGAACCGTTCCCTGAATTTATAACCAAGTATTATAATATTTACAAATAATATTATTATAAACAATTGATAAAAGAGATTAATACAATGCGATGGTTGAAAAAATATCAGAGAAAATATCGCAGTCTTTTTACAGCGTTTCCGCGAATTTAATAGTTACCACCACCATATCCAATATCCATTCGGTTTACTGACAAATACCCACCACTTGATTGGATATAAGGTGAAACTCCATTACCACTATTGTTATTACCATATGACATGGAGTTTTGAGGGGGATAAGGGAAATTTGGAGTTGGCATATGTATATTATGTGTGTTGTGTGAATAACCATTTCCAGGTGGTCCTAATCCCCCATTAAATTGCATTGAGCTGGCATACTGATTGTTGTATGGCTGTTGGTACTGTTGTTGTAGTCTATCCATGTCCATCATAACACCACCAGAATGATGATGATTATAATTTATTGTAGGTGGTGGCGGTGGGTACGATGAAGATGTAAGGTTACTAACAGAGAATGTTGACGGTTGAGACATTGATGCTTGTTGATGATGATGATTTGCCCCATTTGTTAATGAACTTACTGAAAAGTTGTTCATATTTCCTTGGGGTGCACAAGGCGATGATGAATAAGAATAATTTAATGAGGGTGAACATGAGTAATCATTAGGCATATAGCCTGAATTTGATTCATCCATATACTGATGATGATGATGATGATGTCCACTATGCTGAACATCACTATCGTTCATGTTAGGAATTTGTTCAACCAAAGACTCCAAGCCTGATAAACTTTTTGCAGTAACATCTTGATTATTTGTTAACTTTTGTTGATGTGGATGTTGTTGTTGCTGTTGCTGTTGCTGCTGCTGCTGCTGTTGTTGTTGTTGTTGTTGTTGTGGATATCCAGTTGGTGGTGGAGGATAAACTGGAGATTCTGCTGGAGGATAGGCTGGAGATCCTGCTACAGACTCTACATTGCCTGAGTATTCATCATATCCATGTGATTGAGGATAATGATGCATATCCATCTTTGTATTAGTTTTTTGTGGTTGCTGAGGTCCACCAACAGAATTATTAAACTGACATTCCATTTGTGATGGTCTAGAATGTTGGTCAACTCCAATAAGATCTTCTTTGGTTACACCGCCACTATGTTGACTACTGTGAGGACTATTATCTTCGGCCAGCAGGCTAGCTGGTGGCTCGAAATCGGGTGGACCCAAACTGGGTGAGGCTGGAGATCGTGATCCTAAATTATGTTCTGAAGAGATAGCTGCACTGATTTCTGAAGACAAATCAGAATGTGTGAAGGATGGAGCTTGTGGTGATTGAGAATACCTATGTTGTTGCGATTGAATAGGCGAACGATGATGGTGAAAATTAGGGTTGTTGTTTCCACCACTACTACCTCCACCACCACCACTTCCACCACCGCCTCCACTGTTAGATATAGGTGAATGTGAAGAGCTTTGGTTGTTATATATATTATTTATAACATTATTTCCTCCATATAACTGTGACAAGTTCATTGGAGACTGAATTGGTGGAGAGAAACAATTTGATAACTGTGTTGATGGGTTACTGTGTTCACATGATAAAACTGGTGGAACAACATTATTTGT
This sequence comes from Rhopalosiphum nymphaeae, assembly GCA_036289425.1. Lineage (NCBI taxonomy): Eukaryota > Metazoa > Arthropoda > Insecta > Hemiptera > Aphididae > Rhopalosiphum > Rhopalosiphum nymphaeae. The sequence goes on from JAZAQC010000030.1 coordinate 484,888, forward strand.
TGGTGGTAACTGATTTGGATCAGGCTTAATTTTTTTCGGTCTGCCTCTTTTCTTTTTAGGCATTCCTTCTCGTTCATCCACTACCTGAGGTTTAGGACGCTTGACTTTCACTTCTTCAGGTGCTCCATCTTTATTTTTTATTTTTTTTGGTCGTCCTCGTTTCTTCTTTTGCACCACAGGTGGTTCATCTTTAATATCAGCAATATTTTCTATTGTGTCTTGGTTTTCAACTACAGAATTGTAATTATTAAAATACACAGATGGCACTTCATCTTTAGGTTCTTCTTTGATATCTGGCTCATAATAATTTTTTAGTTTAGTAAATGAGAATACCACTTCGCTGTCATCAATTTCGGCAACCAGACCATTTAAATAATCTCGAAACTTCTTCAATGCAGCATAAAATGGTACTTTATCAGCTGCGCGTGGCAATTGTGCACAACGGGCACTAGATGATGGCATTACCCACATATACTATAAAAATGGAAAAAATGTATTAATTGATGTATGACACAAGAAAACATTAGACATATAAAATATATAAAAAAATTTAATTATTTAAATTTACTTCCTTAAATAAAATCACAATTTCCATAGTTGTATAAATATAAATGTTTCTGTGAAGTATTGGTGAAAATTATTTTAATGATTCATTTTACCTATGACATGAAACAATTAGGATCTTATCCACAGTATAATATGATTTACTAAAAAACTTAGTACATAATACAATAACAATGTGGGCATCACCAATGCTAATATCTATGTCCAGTACTGATGATGGCGACATGCAAAGTTACTGAAATAATAAGTATTTATTCATTCGATTATTTTAACACTAATTTAAAATTATTTTTGTCAAAATTATGTTTGAGGTACTGCAAAAGAATATTTTAGTTATAAACATTATGGCATAATGAGAAGGATGAAGGATCCTTGAGCTAACATAACTTAATGAATTGAGTATTAATTAATTCAGAAAAATAAATTATAAACCTATTATTTAAAAAAGCATTTAAAATAAAATTAGTAGTCATAATATGAAAATTAAATATTATTAATAAATTAAAAGTTTACCGTATTTGTTCCATCTACAAGTTCTGGTTGACGACCAAATGTAAAATCTTTTTTCCCGGAAAACACTTCAAAAATAAGTTTTCCATTAAATACTGCAATTTTTGGTTTAAATCGTTGTAGCTTTTCAAGGAGAATTTGACTTCCTATAGTGAAAAAATAAAAAATTATAATTGTTAAATTTAATCAAAGAATATTTTAATTCTTGTTTAATTTCTACTGTATGTTGCTGAAGAAATAGATAAGAACAGTAGGTACACAAAAAATTGTTTATTGAAAATAAACAATTTTTAATTTATGTACATAATATTAATGAAGTAAAAAAGTTGTTTTAGCATGCTGTGTCACATTAAATGGTACATTTTTACATTTTATTTTCTTAACAATGAAATTTTTTGAAGTAAGTACTTATCTAATGAAGTTTGTTATTAACTTTGTAACAAATAATATTTCTAATTTGTATGATTTTATGAACACGAATATATATATTAATCTATAAATTAATTAAAAGATATACAGTTTGAATAAAATAGTAAAAATAACCAAGTGATTTTAAATTGATCTGTATTATTTTCAGGAGATACTTCTGAAAGTTTAATTTAGTTACTTGCAATTATAAAATATACACACATGAGGTGCTATATTTCTAATAAAAAAATAGTAGAATATATTGTATGTTAATTGAGATAATATTATAAGGTATGGCAACTTAAAATATTTAATATCTACAAAATTTAAAATTATGCATTTAAATAGATATAGAAAACAAACCTTCTTTAATTTCTTTTCTTGTGAGATCAGCACTACCCTTTGTAGCTCGCTCCACCATATTGGTAAAACCTATACCATTTTGAAGTAATTTATAATCATCATCAGCAGTCATAGGTTCTGGTGTAAGACCAGATAGGTATAAACATTTCCCTACAAATGTAAAATAAAATAAATTAATAATTGTTATAGTATACAAAAATGTCAATAAGTTAAATACATCATCCATAGTTCTTGTGTAAAAAATTTAACTTATTTAGAATAATATGTTTTTACTAACAGAAATGATTTCCAGGACCTGCATAATGATGGCCTTTATAAGCAGCAAATAAACCAGGATTGATACCAATCTAAAAAAAAAAAGTGTAAGTTTAATTAAGTAATTAACTTTATATTATAATTTATTCTTACACAAAAAGTTATTAACTCGTCGTTGGTACACATATAGTTTGCAACATGATTGCTACACTGTGAGTGCAGCACTCATATTTAACTTTTTATATTATTATTAATTAATCGATTAACTTAAAAAATCAAACCATACCTAGAATTATGTATATTTTTATCCTTTACTAAAAAGTAAATAAATAAAATCAACAATCTTATTCCTAAAAATTATTTTTACTATGTGCTCGCCGTGTGCTACTTACATATTGGCACGCTCACTTATTCGGTACTGTCGACTTTGTCTAACGATAACTGATAGGAAATGATAAATAACGCAATCATTTTTTTTTATAAATATTTATAGATATGTTATTTGAAAATATTTATAATATCGAATTAATTCCATAATATTTGTACGAATAACGTTCGAAATGCTATCTGTGTGAGCGGCACATTTACATGTATACCAACGACAGGTTAAATACTTTTAAGTCCTATAAAACAGACAACAGTAAAAGGACTTTAAATGTAAAAAGACAAGATGATAATAATAATAATAATATAATATAATACAACATATACACAATTTTTGATAATCTAATAACAATCATAATATACTATACTCACAATCACAATATCCAAATTATTAGTTAGATGGTCAGGTAAAGTGCGCTTTGATACCTCTTCTTCAGGCATGCCATTAAAACGGTCATGTTTTTTTCTTTCTTTGTAAACCTTGGAAGGATTTGTCAATAATTTATCTTTTGGCAACATATGTTGCATTAACCCAAATGCTTGATCAGGGTTTAAGCATTGCAAACTAAACATAAATTATATGTTATAAATAAATATTTGATAATGACAAAAAATAATATTAATACATATCATAGATTAGTTTACCTCATCTGATCCTCGGGTTTAAATTTTTTCTTCCTGCCTCGTTTCTTTGGCATGTGTTGTAAAATCATCTCTTCAGTGTATTGCAAGTTTTGTTGGCCATGATGCTGCATTTCTTCATCAACAAAACTATATGGATCATCAGGCATTTCATACTTAATTTGGTGTTGTTGCATATTGTTCATTTGATGATGATGATGAGGATGACCATGATGATGTGGATGCATGTGTGTATTCATATGTTGTTGTTGATGATGATGCATTGGAGGTAACTGATTCATAATATTATTATGATGCTGAGCTGCTGCGGCTGCAGCTGCAGCAGTAGCTGCTGCAACGGCTACTGCGGCGGAATGTTTTGCTGCAGCTTGTTCAGCATCGGTACCACCGCCACTTGTTTCATATCCATCATCTGCACATGCAGATTCTTGTTTTACAGAAGAAGCTGGCTGAGGTCCATTGTTAACAACATCACAATTACCATAATTGTTAGACCTGCACATATTTTAAAATCAACTAATTAATTAAATCCATCAGTCTATTATGAATAGATAAAAGATAAAAATGAATTGATTGTAAACATCAAATAAGTCATTAGAATGAGTATATTGAATTTAAGCGATTATTTATTATTATGGTAAATCATAACACTAAAAAATAACCCTGAACAGGAGAATTGGTTACTTGATATAAATTCTACTAGTTTAAAAAAAAAAAATTAAACATAAAATAATTATTAAGTATACTAAAATGTAATTAAAGGTTAATTAACAATAAAATATGTTAAATTATTAATTATGGAAAACTGTATTTTTTTGATAAGAAACACATTTGCTAATTACAAAAATTCAAGTCATAGAAAAATAACGAAATTGTTCTGTTAAGTATTTTTTTTAATTTAAATTCACAATGACTTATTACATAATATGTTATCACTTACTACAAAGATTGAGTTATAAATACAAGTCTCCAATTATTTTGTATACCTAGAAATAGTTTTAATACATCGAGAAAATCATAAATTGGGGTTAACCTAACAAATAAAAGTTAAAACTATATACCTACACTCTAATAATATTATGTAATAGTATAAACGAAAATAATTAACAATAAAGATACATTCGTATTGAATTCAATATTTCGTTATTATATGGAAAATATTTTATAAAAATCTTAAAGATATTGTGAATACAACAAAAAAAAGAAATATATATATATTCAGAAACGGAATTTCGACATTAAAAAGGGACGAATTAAATATTGAAACAAAACTCTTTGAATAAATAATAAGACGAAGAAATACGGTCGATTTGAAAACAAGAATTGAACACATTATTGCGGGTAGGTAGGTGTTGACCGTGTGTTATATTATTTCCGAGAACATTTTGATGAAGGAACGTGTAATAATATGCGTCGTATTACTCAGACGCCCAGAAAACGTACCTAACAACGATTATCATAAACACACGCATTAAGTAGGTTTTTTTATTCAAAAGTTCATACCCACGGTCGATTATATAACATTATGGAATGGACTCTACCCCAGCAGTAGTATTGCAGCAGAATGATAGCTTTCCGTTCACACGTCGATTGATAACTTTCACGTTATAGGTCATGGGGAAAAAATGGTAGTTTTGTTTGTTTTAGTATTCCACATTAAGATTAAATATTTGATAGATACGTAGACTCACGTCAAATTTAGTGGATTAATATTTATTACATATTATTGTAAAACAACATCCTTTGAATTGAGTGGCATAACGAACGATTCAAATTCCAAATACACTATTGTTGGCGTACGTATAGTGAAAGGGTTTCGTACAGTAGGCTGATGTCCCTATCCGTGGTTTTCATATTATATTAACACACACGTTGTACGGTACTGACTATATCAATTCCTATGGTAATAATATGCATAAATTACAGCGTAGGCCGTAGGTACCCGACCGACTTCACTGCTGTACACGAATTGCGCCCCAACGTAAAAACATTATTTTCTTTCCCATTTTTCACATTCGGGACTATCAACCGCAACTTATTACCAAATCGATAAAACATCGTCAGCAAACCAATTGTCGACTAAACGACCCGACAGCAATATTATATCGGACTAGGACAGTCTCGTCGGGTAGATATCGTTTGATCAAAAATTCGGTACCGGTTTCCATGTTAAACGAGTTAGAGTTTTGCGCACACAGGAGTACAGGACGTTCGTGTGATGGTGGGAGTGGTTAAGAGATGAGGGGAAGAGCTGTGTCGAAGTGGTGAAAGGAGGGGCGGTGTCGGGTATATGATGGGTCGTGTGGTTGGCGGGTCTGTGGGAGGGGGGAATAAGAAAGAGGGAGATTAGCGAACTGGGTGGCGGCGGCGGCGCACGCGGCAGGGTGTATTGATTTATGATTCCGGCCAACACAACAGGCAACCTGGTCAGGATACGTGCACAGGGTTGCAGGAACAGAGGTCGTAGAGAACTGAACACCACCGGGGATTAATGGTTGTTGAACTTATTATTTAGCGGGGATGGGGTTTTTTTCAAAAGAAAAATTCACCCGTGTGCATTTCTAACAGTACACACACATAGCGGCATATTTAGTTGTGCATATTTCGTTATCCGGCGATGGAAATAAAAATAATTTTATGATATTTGATAACGAATACACACAATCGAGTCGGATGTTTACTACGATACTACACAAGCACACAATACATGGTATTATACATTTATACGTCATAATGAAACAGCCGTTAGAAATATTGTAAAGAGTTTTATTGGTACACCGTGTTGCAAGTAAAGTTTTCAAAGTGAAAAAGTTTTTTAAACGCACCTATATAGATGTATAAACTATAAAGTACCTCAAATTGTTGTATACACTACGTTTTTCTTATTATTAATACCCGCTGTAAGTAAACTACTAACCAGAATAAACTTGTTTTAGTTTTTAAATATCATAATAGTAATTAAGGGTGAACTCAATATTCATAAAAAAAAATATGGTGTACAATTAAACACCAATAATTTTATAATGAACCCAATTAATAACCGTCACCCTAAATATGTATTTGATAGTAAAATAAAAGAAGTTTTCAGTACTGAAAATTGTTAACTAATTCTTAAAATCTAATAGATAGTAAATTGACGACGATTATTTTGAAACGATTAAAACTCGTACCTGCGTATACACATATAAAATTAACACAATATTGAATATTGTTTTTATTATAGTAGTAACGGTCATATTGAGATAAAAATGTAGGGACTATACCCATATTTTATATACAATTTATTAGAATAAAAAAACAAAGTAGGTACCGATTTATTAATTGATTTAATATCAAAAATAATTAAAGTTAAGAAATTTTATAAACACACATAAATTGTTTTTTTCATACGTTTAACTATTTAAATGTATAATCGGTACAACCCGACCGGCTCAATTACAGACAGACAACGACACAATGAAGAATTATATTTATTACAATGTATTTTTATTATAACAGAAAACGCAAAACATGCGTGTATCGCGAATGTGTAGTTTAAATCATCCCTGCTGGTGAGTAGTTGTAGTGATAGGGGTGGTGGTAGTGGTGGTGTATAATCGAGGAAGTTTATTGATTAATTTTTTTTTTTTTTTGAAAGCTATGTGTATATGATGGTGGTATCCTACGGCGTCCGGGAGCTCTTTTCGGTGGCGGGGTGATGGAGTTTCCATAGTCCCCGCCACTTGAAAATCCGGAACACCGAGGGACATACGCACATCCTGTACAAGCATTTCGCGTTTCGTCGTCGACAAAAGAGACGCTGACATTTTGCACACACCCAAAAACCCCGTCGCCACGCGTAAAGAATATTATAGCATCGTCAACTTATTATTAGAATCACACACACACACACACACACACACACACACACACACACACACACACACACACACACACACACACACACACACACATGTGTGTGTGTTCTATATCGAATTCGTTAATATCATTTTTGTTACTAAACGATTTTTTAAATCGCTCGACGGGCTAACATATTATTACTGCTGCAACATAAAATCTTTAAAGGGATACGGTATAACAACAACAACAATAGTAGCAGCAACAGCAGCAACAACAACAAACAATAAAAATAATATATACATTAGGTTAAGCCTTTCTGTACAGATAGCTACGAGAGAGATGAAAGTGGAAAGAGGGAACACGGTTAAACAAAACGGAAGGTAATGAAGATATTATTATTCTCCAAGCGAAGATGACATAATAATAATAATAATAATAATAATAATGATAAATTATGTACATAGCGATGCGACAAAGTATACATAATAATATTATTATAACGTATAAGAACGGGTCACCACGTCTTGAGTACATGTCGAAACCACAATAATAATTATGCGACGTCTGAAATCGGTAGTAAAAAGGACGAATAGTGACAGTATACCTATAATAGGAGGCGGCGATGACGAAAATCGAAGGGACATTTTGTTCTTATCGACGTCTCCTCTGACGAGGAGCATAAAACTTTCGTCGAGGAACGTTGTCCGTCTCGTATTGTTAACAGATATGACATTTCAAATGTTTTTTTTTTTTAAATCGCCAGCCTCTGGTTGTTCGGTAACGAATCGTCGACGAGAGAAATAGCGTCGAAAGCGGACAAAATTAATGTTGTGGCGATATCGTATAGCCGTATGACGTGTAAACGATAATAATTAGTGTGCGTGTGTGCTCGCCGTAGTAGTAGTAGCCTCCAACTTGCGCCACGGCACGGCCAATGTGTATACGCGCACGCGCACGACCGTGTCGGTCGATGCGGGCACACCACATTCGATCGCACGAAACATTTTTTAGGAACGCAATAATAATATTATAATAGGTACTATTATTATTTGGATGATAAACTAATATATTATTATGACTGTTGTATATTAACCGCGATAAGAATTTCTAAAAAAACGTAGAATTGTTCATATATCAGATAGGTAGAGGTATTTTTATTCGGCACGGAGTCGGCTCGAAAACGGAAAGTCAGAGCTACATTACACCATACATATAGTATCAATTCATTACGCTACTACCCACCTTCTCTAACTGTAACCGCGATCGGACAAGTCGATCCAACCCGTTTTAAAAAATAAAATGTGCAAACGAAAGATAAAAAATATGGAACCCGTTTTTGGAATTCTAGTCACACATCCACTCGGTATATATATATAGGTACTCCTCGTATACACCAACATCGAAAAGTAAATAAATTCAAACGGTTAATGTTGACTATTTTTTTTTCGAACAAATCTGTAAAACTCAAATTAAGTACTGTATTTTTAAATACTTACCAAAAAATAATACTAAAACTTTTTCTATTTTCATGTTTAACAAATTCAGTACCTACCTAAAACTCTTTTGAATTTAATAAATGCCATTAGTCTAGTTATATAACATATTTTGAAAATACTTTTTAAATAATACTTATATTTGGAAATCTATTTTTACTTCATGAATTATAACTAACATGTTTTAAATAATTACATATAAAAATCAATATTTGAACAAATTATGTAACAGTATTTTTATAGCAAAAATGTTTATTTTTAGTAAATTAATATTTGATTTACTTCATCTTTAAATTATTTTGAAAATTATAATATGACTATACTAATTTCAATAAGAATAACACTAAACTGAAAGCATTGTAGTTAGTGAGCTTTTTAATAATAATAGAGACAAATTAATTATTAACAATAATTGGATAATAAAAACAAGTCTTACTGAATTTATTTTCAAATAACATCAACAACAGGGCTACATATATCCCTAATTAAAATTACTTCAAAAATGTATATGCGTACTAACATATATAATAATACATTTTTAAAAATTCTTTCTTTTTTATGCTATTTGTGTGTATAATTTTACTTTATATTCTTAATGAATTGATTTTTATATAATATACAAATGGAATTAGTCAATGTCTCAATTAGGTACAATAAAAATGAAATCCATATATAAATAATATTTTATCAATGAACTTGTAATTCACTTTATTAAAACATTCAAAACATCTAAATAAAAAGTGATATTTAGTTATTCAACTTGATTTGTTTTTTTATTTAATTTACATAAGTAGCTTTAAATTATCATTAACAATCCCAGCCTCGAGTATTTAATACTTAGTTAAATATTATAGGTATCAATATTTACATAGGTAATGATTATGATAAAATGGCTATTTAAATAATATATAAAAAATAAACACATATAAATATTATGATAGATTAATTATTTATTTATATTCATTCAATTTACCTATTTAAATAGTTATAATTTTACAAATATTTTTAAAAAATTTAAGTATTTAACTGATAAGGTACGTAATATTGTATTAATTAAGCCTAATTTTGTCAAATATGTATATTTATGTACTTATAATATATTATTATGTCATAAACAAATTTAATTCATTGTGTATCTAATTTATTGTAGTTAGGTTAGGTTAAGTTGGGCTTAAAAAACATAAAACTGATTAAAATAAAAAAAAATTAATTATTATAAATATTTAAGAATTTGTATATTTTCATATTAAATTATAAGTAATTACCTAGATAAAAGCTATTAAGTAAAATAAACTGTAATGATTTTAGGGTAACATCATACATTAAAGAATTGTAATTATTTATTAACAATAAAGCTTATTTATACATACATTATAGAACAAAAGATACATTTAAATCAATTAGACTCATCTAAATTGAACAAAATGTATCAAGTATTTAGAACCAATATCTTTTTTTAATTCAATAAACTTTAGTAGGCAAAATAATCATAGTAAAATACATTTTGTTAACACAAATTAAATAACTACTAGGACAGACTGATAAAAATATAAATTGAAATTTTTATTAATATCAATAGTTATACCTAATAAACATATTTTTTTTATGAATGTAAGATAAACATACACTTTAGAAGAAATGTACAGGTGTTCTGAGAATTAAGATTTGTTATGAAGATACATTATATCTGAATGTGTTGAGTCTGAAATACAAACTTCTGTTCTTTAAAATAATTTGTGTTATTTTTTATTAATACCTACTTAAATGAAATATTTAACAAAATATGATATAATTTATGCAAAATAAGTGAAATCCGAAAAAAAAATGGTAAACATCCATTAATAGGTAAACAAAAAATTCGGCTTAAACTTTGTCATTAAAAAAAGTAAAAAAAGAAACACCATTATATTATATTGAATAAACAAACAAATTAAATATCAACATAAATATTTACATTTTGTTGTTAACAGACATCTCTTAAAAATTACATTATTAAACTATATTAATTAATAGGACATTTAATTAAAACAAATTATGATAATTTGACAAATACCCAATCTATGCTTATCAGTTTATTTTATCTTCTTGGCAGATAATTGATATTAGCTGGAACAATTATAATCAATATAATTAAAAATATATATAATAGTCATTTAAATAATGGATTTTTAATTATTTTAGTGTTTACAAGAAGTTAGGCATCTGTAGTAATAAAAATAAAAAGATTGTATATAATTGTCATACTAAATGATCTACCTACTTACTTTAGAACAAGGGCATTAATAATGCTACATAATATAATAGATTTTGTTTGTTTAATTTATTACCTATCAAAATTTTATAATAAATCATTCAATGGATGTATTAAACATCAGTGCAATGTTTTCATTAAAAGATAAACATTAAGACATTCAATTCATTAATTTACTATTTAAAAAAAAAAAAAACATTAGAGATTAGCAAAAAGTATATATATATATACAATAAGTTACTTTTCTTTCACAACCATGAACTAAAGATATCAGACTTATCGGTTATTTAAATAAACACCTTACAATGGATTTACATTTTAATACTCATCATTAAAATAGACATAAACATGTTGACATTTACAATAACACCAATCATATAATATCCACTTTTAAACCAAATATTTTTAATTTAAAATAAATTAAATTGTAAACTATGCATGGAATCTATTTACATTTCTAAAATTGTAATAAATAAAAGCAGGTATAATGTTAAAATTATAGAAACTATTAAGAGATATATAGGTAAACTTGGTAATTGTTTTATGTATGTAGATGATGAGATGTCTAAAAAAACTTAATAAAATAAAAGTTATAATTAATCAAAGATATTTTTGAAGAACAGGGAAAATTGAAAATTAAGTAGAGTTTAAGTTCACAAATTAAATAGATTTTTATTCTGGACATATGTAACAAGAATCATTTTTTCATAAATAATGATGTTTACATTTTTTTTAAATTTTGAATAAGTGAATACTTAAGGGTTATGCTCCAAAAGTCAAAATTAAAATACTAAAATAATATTAATATAGATTCTATCAATTAAAAAATGAAACTATTTAGTACATACTTATTAAAGAAGATATTTTGGGAGTTTCAAAAATATGCTCAGACAATTTCAATTAGGAAAAAAAAAATTGTAAATTTAGCTAGTAAGAGAACTGCCATTTCAATATTTTAATTCAAGGTTACTCTTACTTAGGTTTCTATTTATTAACAATAAGTTTAATATAATTTTTAAATAATTAAAACCAAAATATTATTACTATATGAGTAGTTAATAATTATTAAATTATACATAGGTATAGGTACATTACGGTACATTATAGTAAATTTATCTCCATACTTGACTATGTGTTTCAAATATAAAAACTCAACTATATGCTACTTATTTAATGTGTAATGGATGTTAATTTGTGATATCAACCAGAAAATCAAAAGTATTTTAGAGTTGTGGTAATATTCTTTCTGTGTTTAATACATTAGTGTCATAAACATGATCAGTGTATAGATACATTATTTGCCATAAGGTTTAGATAAAACTAAGAATCTTCACCTATGACTATTTAATTTTAAACTTTTAGGCTATTAATATAATGCTTCAAAGCACTTATTTTGGTTACTTAAACAGTTATTGGTAAGGGTATATTATATTTCTAATATACTATTAAGTATTTAAGTACCTACACCAAAATGAACAGTTATTTTTACAGTTCTAAATAAATAGGTACTAAATCATTGATGCAATGTTGTTAAGTAAATATTTAATGTCAAATTATTGTATTTTATTCAATGTTAAAAAGCATCCTGCATATTATTGCGTTCAAACTTAACTCAACTAAAACATTAACCATTCGACAGACAAAAATTGTGAACCATAATCTAGACAATATGATATAACATGAATAGGTGGTATTAGTGTGTATGTACATGTATATATAATATAATACAACAGCTATGGTATAATTAAAACACTGATATTATATTTAAGTGCCTTCCAATATTTATAATAATATTGTTACGCATTGTATAGGTAACTTGATTTAGTAGGAATGGTGTGCTGAAATACATAAATAATTATTTATGAAGATAAGATACACCAATCTGACATAATGTTATATATACTGATAACGAAACACGAGTTTCTTTTTTTTACATGGTTACCAAACACCGTGGTGAAAAAAAAGATATAAAACAACGTACCTACCGAGATTTTGCAACATCAACGTCTACTCGCACGTAGGTAAGAAACCGGTGGCCGCCGGTGAGCCTACTGCAAGGACAGTTTCGCTCGCCTCAAAATAAAAGACAACTGACCACCACAGACGCACACTCGTGACAAATCGCCCGAAATCCGCGTCGAAAGTGCTAGGCGGTTTTCGCGAGGAACGGTCGCCGAAAAAGCCAAAGCTCAAGCGCACCCGATTACTGCGATCGCCCGGCTAGCGGCCGCTCGAGTACAACCCGACCGATTCTCGACTACCATTTTACACATTATTATTATTTTAGACGGTACACACACGACATAATACTGTACATCAGTGGATTAGTATACGACGTTAATATAACGTTGCCCAGGTACGATATTATTATTATTATTTATGCGTATAAGTACTACCTGCCTCGGTGGGTCGCCGATTACGACGTGTGCGTGCGGGTAAATCGTAGGTAACCGTGTACATTATAATGGTCGTCGCGTTATATTTTTCACGCACACACGTTTACACTCACTAGTCACCGACTCAAACATTCACTCACACACCGACAAACGGCCGTGTATAATCGGGCGGCTGGCGCGTGTGCTTTGCAGTTTGCACACACACGACACGTTCACGTCCACACACGCACACGAACGGACGGGCGCGCACACACGTACCGTTTGCACGCATATACACGACAAACCGAAAAGCCGTATCCGGTGGGAAAAAAAATATGCATATAATATATTTATATTATATTATTATTATTATTATTATAAAAAAACAAACTACGCACGCCAACACCGACGACGACACGACCGCACAACTATCGGTCTCGAGAGCCCACAGCATACATACATAATTATACATTATACTCACACACACACACCCCCGTCAAGAGCTCGATCCCCCTACCCAACATACACACAAACACTAGCTCGGAAAAACGGAAAACCGTGTAGGTAACCAGTCTTTGTCTTCGCCTCCTCCTCGTCCACCACCTCCCCCCAGGCGGGGGCGTTAGCGTGTAGAGAGTTGTTATAATACCCGTATCTCGACGGCGTCGTCCCCTCCCCCTGGGCACTGCGTGTGTGATGATAATAAACCGATGACGATGATAAAAATAATGATGATGATGACTATGATAATGATTATGGTTGACCGTGAGGTGTGATAATATACGCGGAAAAAAAAGGCAGGTAATTTCATGAGAAAAACGACGGAATAGGATAATAAAAAAAAAAAAAATTTAAAAAATAAAAAAAAACCGTAAAGCTCGACGCTTACTGTTGTTGTTGTTGTTGTTGCTGCTGCTGCTGCTGCTGCTGTTGCTGTTGCTTCAGAGAGGGCGAATTGCTGTCCGTCGACGAACTGGGTTCCATAGCGGCACCGAGTAGAGTAGCCGACTCGCGGAACAAAGTGGCCACCTGCATCTAACAGCAGCCGCTCCAATCTGCTGCTGCTGCCGCGGCGACCGTGTGGAGGTGCTGCTGCTGCACTGCCGCCGCCGTCGTTATTGTTATTACGTTATCCGGTACGCACGATTGCTATATTATTATTGCGAGCGGCTCTCACCCAAGGCGCGTCGCGTTCGTACGAACGCCGCCGTCGTACACACACACACACACACACACTGACACGCACACACACCGACACACACACTGGCGCGGGCGCACACCGACGGCGGCGCGCACACACACGCACGCACACTGCCTACGCACGCGCGGCACACGTACGCACGCACGCACACGCACACGCACACACGCACTACGACCGTCGCCGCCGCAGCGTTTCCACAACGGCGCCGTTCGTACGCGCCGGCCGCCACGGCATTTTTCGCGATGATGATAAAATTATTGTTTTTTCCGTGTCGAGAAACGGACGTCGCCTTTTTGTCGTGGCGAGAGCTTTCCCGACGTCGTCGTCCCAAACGGTTTGGCCGGCGCACACACCGAACGCAGACGATTTAATGTTATGTTATTATTATGTTTCGGCGCACGAAATATTATAATACCCGCGACACGAACGTCGTGGCCCGTGCGAAATCGTTTTTGATTTTTTTTTTTTTTTTTTGCTACCACAATATACCTATCGATATAATATTAATATTGTTATCATAAATCTTTAGATGTCCTAGACGTGCGATGCGAACGTACCCGGCGTAGAACGGGCATTATATCGTTGCAGTTGCAGTTGCTTTAGTTGCGATTGCGCGAGCGCGTCTGTGTGTGTACGATTTTTTTTTTTATTATTCTGATTACGTGCGCGCGTACGCGTTTTTCAAAAACGTACAAAAAAAAAAATAATAAAAAATTGTTAACAAAACGACGCGTTATCGGCGTCCACCACGGAGGAGTACGCGATAAATTCCGCCGAGATCGGACGTGCTATGCCTGCGCGCGCGTTCACGAACGTCGCGCGACCCCCCCCACTGCCGGCAGCGCTCACGTTCGGCGTAGATGAGCGAGCGGGCGGTGCGGTGTATGGCTGGCGTGCAGTTGACGGGGGACTGACTGGATGTAGCGAGAGAGCGAGAGACGTGAGCGCACACGCACGCGGAGAGCGAGCGAGCGAGCGGGGAGAAACGTGAACGCGCACTACAACAACACACGGTCGTCGTCGCCGTAACGCTCGCACACGCACACTGCCGCGCGCCGGTGCACTCGCGCGCGCGCGCACGCACGGCCTCGCGGCGCGCTCAAGCGTTCGGTACGGCGCACGCTCGGCACCGGTGTACGGCGGCGGCGTCTATGGTGCGGTGACGGACGGCGAGCGTCGGGGAAAATGTCAGCTCATTGGTCGGGACGAAATATGACCTGGAAAATAATCAATATGGTACGTGGCGGCGGCGGCAACTGCAGCAGCGGCCAGCGATCCGCCGCCAGGCGACAGTGTTGCCGGCTTACCGTAAAAAATATACCGCCGTCACCGGTCTCGAAGATGCGGTTTCTACCGCGTACAGGTGCCCCCCCTAGTATCCCCCCCACGCCGAACACCACGACTGTGTGGATTTCCGAGCCAGACCACCAGCTGCTGCTGCAGCTCGCCGTAACCGTACCACCGACAATGTCGTTTTTTATACGATCGTATATGTAATAATATTGTCTGGGGCTAATGCGGTGGTACATTATAATATTATTACTATTATTATGTGAGACGAGGCGGAAACGGTGGCGGGTAGAAAACGCTCGCCGAACAACCACCCCTCTCGAGCAAAAGTTTACATGCAAAAGTTTAGTCGGGTCGTCGGGTAACGCCGCCTTTTCTCGGACTGTAGACAGTAATAATAATAAAAACGATAATAATATTATTACGACATTAATATCGTGATTATTATTATCGTTGTTGTTTTTGTCGAGGACGAAATCATGGGCGTCACAAGGATTTAGTAGTTACAGCCTGCATGGGTTAGAGTCCTAGAAAACCTAAGCACAAAATAAGCTTTAGAGTCAAAAGGTCCTGCCCCCCCTCGTCTTTGTTAGCAAATAATTCTTCGAAAATCAAATACAAACAATAACAAAAATAGTTACCTATATAAGTTTATGTATGTATATATATATTCGTTCTACAGTAAGCGCATTATTTTGTAACTGTAAGTACATCTCTTCTTATGTCTACTACAGTTAGATCACTTAGTATTTTGTGATATGGTCGAATTGGCGTGTCTACGTCTTAATTCTCTTCGTGATGCAAGAAAAACATCTAATCGTATTATATCGTCATGTGCTGCTGTACGGTTGTTTCTGCGAAATCTAAAATAACCAACGGCAACAGCAATATTATGTTATATACAATTTACACCCAAAATATTAATATAATAAAAATTATCATTCATCATTGAACTGAACGTGACAAAGTTATATTTTTACCCGCTCACACCCTGGTTAAATGTCAAGTGCCGAGGGGGGCTAAAAACGTCTAATTGCAAGGGTTCAGCACCCACTCTCCCCCGTCTAGTTTCACCGATGCCTTTTTTGGAGCTTTGTGCTTTGGGACCGTCGGGACACGGTACGCCTATATATATATACGTAATATACGGTCGACTAGTACACACAATGTAGCTGGCGGCGGCAGCAGCCACTGAGACTCCGCCGCCGACACTAATTCGAACGTAGGTAATCAATAATAATGTGCTGTCGGTTACGACGTGTTATTATTTTTTTTTTTTATATATAATTATACATTTTTCCCGCCAATAATTCCGCCACACTCGACAGGAAAAAAAAATAACAAACAAATCTCGTATTTTTATCACAATATCGTGTCGGTGTCGTGTAACGCACACGTTTTGAAATCGAATTATAGAGTCGGCATTAAAGTATGCACGCGGGCAATTAATGGGAGGTACTTAGGATGTCGCGACGACGGGCCACAACACAACGCGACACGTGTGTGTATATAAAATAATATGAAACGCGTTGTTTATTGTTACTCGAATTCCGCATGTGTACGCATACTACTATATTATTTATTAAAATACACGAGTGTAAAGCAGATATTTATAATATACTGATAATATACAGTATCGCAGAAAACCAGATCATTTCCCGGAAAAATCGAAAACATTCAATATTCCGTAACATGAAATGACTTAAAACGGCATTATTGTTGTCACGGGCGGGTGTCGGAAAATTTAAGAATAATCGAAGAAGTTAAATTAAAATAAATTTTCTGATTCTGGGTATAGTTTTTAAACTCCTACATTTTTACTATGAAAAATTCAAAAAACTGGGCCCCTTTATAGTTGCAGATAGTATAGAATTTATTGTTTTTAGTAAAATATTCCGTCACAAAATGTAGGTTATAGATAAATCTTCAAGACCAAGAGATACACGGCGATTTATATATTATTAATAATAATAATAGATTTAAGTTATATTATTTGCAGTTACAATGCCATATTGACAGTATATTAAAATAAACTTTACATTATTTACTTCATTTTATTCAGCGTTGATAATTGAAAACCAAAACCAATAATTGTTTCCGATTCTAATTTTGACATGTGGCAAGACTCAAATTATTAAATTGGTAAAGAAAAAATAGAAAATGAATGAAATACTTACAGATATATAATATGTAACTATAATAATAACTAATAAATTACTGTATCGTGAATATATACAAAGATATTTTTATAATAATTTATTGTAATAGCAGTCTTGTATACTTTTTAAAATAATATATAATATATAATGTTAGTATGTATATTATATATACTTTTAGTTATATTTTATATTTTTCAAAGCCATTATTTTAAATGAAATTTTTTGTCATTTTCTTGTTATTTTTACATTCATTTTTCTAAGAATATTTTAATTTATAACGCATCAATTGGTCTAATTATAAATTTTTGTATCAGTTTTCCTTACTTGAAAGTTCGGTTGAAACAAAAATAAAATCAATAAAATATTGTTATCGAAGGAAATAACATTAGAAGTATTTATCTTTATTAAGATATTGCTATTACACAAGTATTTGGAATGAAATTGATGGTCTCTGAAAATAATTATCTGTAAATTTTAAGCCGGCTAATAAGCCATGTACCTAAACAAATAAAATAAAGTTGTTAACTAATTTGTACTATTGTTTATATATTGTCTTATGACTTACAAGTGACCAATTAAGAATGTATCGATTTTTTTTTTTTTTTATTAGGTTGAATTGAAAGTAGTAAATAAAAAGAGAAAAGAATTTAATCAGTGTTAGATTTTAAAGACAGATATAAGCATATTGTCTATAGACACTTTGGGAAAACATTCAAAATAATTGTGCCCAAAAAGTAGTTGTCGATAGTATTTAAAATACATACTTGAATTAGGTTGGTTCTCAAAACAAGTTATACAAATTTAGTACATAAAAAACATTTGAATACTTTTACTGATACCTATATTTTACAAGACTGAATGGTAACTAGTATATACAATTAATTAATTATGTATTTTATGATTTATGATATTTTAATACATAGAATTAGATATATCATTTTTACCTTCAACCAAACTTTTATTTTATTACATTTTTAACTTCACTAATATCACGTACCTAAATCAAAACTTATAAAAAAATATGTTTTCGTGACAACGTTTAACTTCGTTATCATTTATCATAATATATTAATTATAACCTACCAAGTATTATACTGAAATAGTTGCAATTATTATACTTATGCAATTTTGCGTGTATACTGCAGAAATTGCAGCTTAAACAATATAATTTGATGTTACACAGTAGTATGAGAAATGTATTTCATTTGTGGCATACATAAAAGTTTTTTTATAGACTACATAATATTTTTAATTTAAAAAAAAAGTTTAAATATCGTTGACTATAGTAGAAACTTATATAAGTACCTATAACTTGGCATATCAGAATATAAACCAATTTAAAGGATAATTATATTTAATCGAATCAAATAAAAAAATACCAAGTAATAATATTAAATATAATATGCAATAATGCTTTAGATACTCATAATGTATTATGCATTTGTGTTATACTTATTATTATTATTAGTTATATTAAAATGTGTTTTTACGTATTAACGTAATCTGTAGAATTTTACATATGGCCTCCCGCCCATTAAAAGCATTAGATAATTTACCATGCAGAATATGTGGTAGTATTAATTGTGAATTTAGTTTTTGAAACTTAAATTCCACATAATAATTTTAACTTAAAAATCAACAAAGAAAAAATAGTTAATTCTTCATATGTACGTATTTTTATTAAACAATGTCAAACATATATTACTTGTTTCGTGCGATATTTTTATGTTTTTGGAATTAATTTATTATTTTAATATTTACCTAAGTTCAAAATGTTTTAAAAATGTAATTTTGTTGAAATTATAAAATATAATGTATAACTATAAATAAGTCTACAAGCACATAAATCATCGACGCAAATATAAAAAATCAATATAGGATTAATTTTTTTTTTGTGGAACTATCACAAGATAGAGATCAATTTTTTTAAGAATCAGTGTTAACATTCTACTTATAGTTTTTTGCAATTTGCTTGTAATACAAAAATATCAACTACTTAGGACGTTAGATACTGCAGGTCATCATTATTAGACTTTTTGCTAAAACCCGTGTTTTAATAAATTACTAGTTATTGATTACAATGTGTTATCAAAGAAAATAAATATTTTTATAGAATTTTGTGATCTTTTATTATTTTTAAACAAAAAATGTATTTATGCATAATAAATAATTTAATATTAAAAAATGTAACTATTATAGGACTATGGGAGTACAGGTACAATAAGAATATACACATGTGTTGGCCATCGTTACTCGCTATATGTAACTAGTAATATAGAAGTTAAAATCGATAAACGTATTAAATAAAAAATGTAAAGCACGTTCAGTAAAAAAACCAATAGTGCTCTGAAAAGGCGTGATACTAATAATGCTGCAGTATACACGGCCAAAAATTAATATTTAGTGTACATGTATTTATATACCTATATTATAGAAACACCCATAGACGTGTCCAAATCTTTGACGCAGAGGGTGCAACCTGGTATGTACCCACGGGGCAAGGGGCTTTAGCCCACTTTTTTGAACAATTTTTCTTAATTCATGGTGCCACCTGAAATTGCAAGGGGTACAGGTGCATACACTGCACCCCCCGTGGACACGCCTATGGAAACACTGTATATAAAGTTACTCTAATTATAGTTCATAATACCAGGAAACATAGCTATAAGTAGATGATAAGCCTTAAACTAATTTTTTATTTTGGGTTCACAATAATAAATTCAGATCCAGCTGACTGTATATGAAATAAGAATAATGATATTTATAAATTATGTATATTATGTATTCAATAAATATTATACATAATTTATACAGTCATACAAATTACATTAATATTAATAAATATTAATATTACGTAGGTTATTAACACGTTTCTATAAGCCTCTTTTAAAAATAAAGTCATCTCATCGATCGCGGTTGTCTTGTGCTAAAGTTTTTCCATTCTTGTAAATATTGAGGTAGTCCAAAGTTTTTTTTTTCTAAACGATAAACATATCGTAAAACTTTATCGTTAAAAGTTTACTCGAAGGACAGGCGCAGGCAGAGACAGTGCGGGACTATATAAGTATGGCGATTTGCCTTCCGTCGAGTTTTATTTATGTACAAAAAAGTTATTAACAATCAAAATTCAAAATATATATAGTATACAATAATATTCGAATTCGATATTTATAATCATAAATGTTTAATTTTATATTAATCAGTTTCAAGTACAAATAATGATATTGTAATTCTTAAAATGAAAAAAAATTCAAATGAAGAACACACGTTTATAGAATTATATGAATTTTAAAAAAATACGCCATTATTTAAATTTAATCACAATAGTTTATTACATCAATATCTTTTGATTTATATTATTTTATGTATAGTAAATCGTAAATGTAGGTACAATATATGTATAAAGTCTAAAATAAACTATAACTTTTAGGGTTCCTTTGATTTTCGTTACCACCTGCGTCACTGTTTGCTACCAGCGATTTAACTGTTTTTTTTTTATTTAACTCTTTCTCTTGCTTTGATATAGGTATAAACTAAACCTACGCTTGACGTAAATTAAAATTAGTTTTAAAGTGGAAATCGGGAAACACAATATACGAAAACGTTGTTTATTTATTTTCATATAAAAACGTGTGTTTGTTGTTAAACTAAAACGTTATGTATCGACAATTTATACCTATTATACATTATTCGCGCAGGAAGTTACAGTTTAATAATATGTTTATACTGTAAACATATTATTAAATTGTATTGTGTACATATATCATTATATAAGGCTCAATATATTCATAGTTATCGAAATTAAAGTAGGTATATACAAATACGAGCATAAGGACCTACTGTATCATTGCAATGTTAAACATGCATTAGGTTAACAACTTATTAATTGCAATATAATACAATTTTGTGTCTGCACTTGATACAATATATACCTGCTAAATATATTATTAAATCGACTTTTACTTTGTGTCCTTGTAACATTGGTGTATATACAATTTACTAAACTAAACTGAAAAATAAAATAATTTTTAAAATATATTTCGGGAAGTCAATACGTTAAAACATATACATACTATATTAATATAATAAACAGCCACCTATAACTCAATAGATAAACACATTATATGTATCGTTTATTGTGGTCTGTACATAAGAGTGCAATCATTCATATTGTATAGCGCGTATTGTTATTGTTAAAATATATACTTTAATACATTCAATGTGTAATGGTAAATATAGTTGACATGTTACATGCACGATCTAATACATTATTATATATATTATGCATATAAATCGCACACGAGTTAAATTATTGAGATATGCAAAAATATGCACGGTAATTCAATTTCGTTTTTGAACTCGTCGTTAAATGAAATTAGTTTTTGACTTTGCATGTCTGCTACAAATCGGAAACATCAAAACAGGTAAATCCTCCAACTTCCGCGACCTAAATACATTATATAATTATCAATGTGTGATTAAATTATAATGTCAGAAACTGAAAGTTAAAAGTATGAGGGAGTTCTCCATGAAATGTTAATGTCCCTAGTTAAAAGAGTTAAGAGAGTGTAAGTGGAGACGTGTTTCACAAGCTCGAACTATATACATGTATACTACGTACATATTATATAATATTTATAATATACAGGTAGAGGCGCACTTGAGTATATATATATATATATATATTATATTGTACAACTCAATAAATTTGCTCCTGTGAAAACGCGAAGAAAAAAAGCTCATTCAAAATCGTTTAAATTACAAATTATACAACATAATATTTTATATAGGACGATGCACAAGAAATTATGGCTAATACCCTCCTATATAATATTATACTCGCCTAAGTGGTTTATTTGGAATTTAAACTTTAGAATATGAAGTGAGTATAACGTATTATGTTGGTTTTACAACCATATTTTTTTTATCTGTGGACGGTTTTTCAAGGAATACATTATTACATTATATTGATTTCACAATATACCTATCTATTAATTGGAAACCGAGTCTATATGGCACTTTTAATGGGTAGTTTATTTCTCAATATTACTTCAGTAGTTATTTAAGTGCACAAGTATTTAAAAAGTACCGACGATCGTAAAAAAAAAATTAACATTTTAGCATGCAAATAATTAGCCACTGTCTCAAGTAATAATTGTTATTTTGGTCCAATTGTTATATTAATATACTGCTTCCGAATTAATATAACTATAAAATAATAATAACACTCTCCTGCGCTGAAATGAACAAAGTAGGTATAAAGACACCCGGTTCTAATGTGTTCATTTTTAAACAATTTTATATACAATAGAGCGCATTGTGTAAAGGTAACGAATATTTTAGCAATAATAAGAATACAATATTTTATTATTAATTTTTATAAAATGTATAATGTTTTAAGTATGAACACATTTTGCGGTTTTGCTTATGAATGTAAAATGTAATATAATCCGATAACGTTTAATTTAATTAGTATACTTGTTTGTAACTATAAAAATAATAGAAATGCATTTAACCTTTGTGTGTTAAGGGCGTTGGTTCCTCTACTGTTTGTGGCAGATCTCTACCTATTTTGAAATTACTATGGACGTAGCCGTAATTAAGTGGGACTTAGATGAGGGACTAAGTTAAAATAAAACCAGATCCCTTCCAGAAATAATATAAAACAAAGACGAAATTTATATAATTAAAATATTGTGATTGTTCTATAGAAATAATTGTTATATCTCTTAATAAAAAAAAAAGTTTTCAAAATATTATATTATATAGTGTTTTATAAATGTCGGGGAATCAAAAATAAATAAGTAATGGTTTAAAAAAACTAACATTTATGAGTATTTATTATTTAATTATAAAAATAATCTTAGATAGAACATCCGAAAGGGTTAGCGGATAAAGAAAGTATATTATATTATAATACAATGAAACTTTTATTTAACTTTATATTTTTAAGAACCACAATAAAATTAGAACCAAATATATGTAATTCTATTCAACGAATTCCTCTACAACAAAAATTGTTTTCGTTGTCCATGAGTCTTCGTATTACATGGAAATTTCACTGTAAATAGTAATTTCCATTTGGTTTATCACTTTTTGTTGTATAAAAAATATTTGTGTTCAATCATTTATTAATACAAAGTTAGTCATTTACCCTTTTAAATTATTTCAGACCACATAATAAGAATTGAACTTTTTTTGTAGAATAATTATTAAAAATACGTTTTTATTTTACATCACCTACCTTTACGTATAATATATATATTAATGGATACCAGTCAATCAAAATTTAATTTATATTATATTTTCTTACATTTATTTCATATTCAAATTTTTTTGTCTAGACAAAAACCAATCAATAAGGATATTGTTTCCAAAAATAAACGAAATGAAATCGTACCAGTAAACTAACCAGTTTTGTTCTTTGTCAAATAAAATATTCACATATACATTAACAATAATAATTTTTCTGTCTGTTCCTTTGTACTGAAATAAATAATAAAACATACTTACTGAGTTATACTTTACAGTTTTCAGTAGTTTTATTAATGTAGGTAGTTATATTATATTGATATTCATAATTATTTATATAGGGCTTTATTATAAAATGTAATTCATTTCTTTTTTAATTAAGTTATAATATAGTTTTCTTTTTGATTTTTTCTTATTACAATATTTTTATTCCCGGTAATAATGGTTTGGATAGAACTTTCTCTCACCTTATATATTTTCGTACACAGCTAAGTACCTACTTATTTGAAATTAAAATGTTTTTAAAAATTATTAGTATAGTTTCTGCTATATAGAAGATTTAACTAACAACAAGGAGAAAATTGTCAAAAGTTGCATGAAACAGTGACATATTTGCTAAGTGTTTAAAAAAAAAAAAGGTTTTTAAACTTAAACTGTAAGTAGAACGTTATTAAATATTCGCAAAAAACCGTTGTTTGCTTCGTTTGGTTATAATAAAAATAATAAGTAGTCATTTCCACAGCAATGGTATATTATTATTATTTTTCTAATAATATGAACCGCAATATGTAAAATACGACCGTTTACATTGAGCATATGTGTTCAGAAATATTTCAAACGTATAAATTAGTTATGATATTACGATAAAAGAAGCCATCGAGCGGCGACATTTTATGTGCGACACCGTATAGTTGTATGTCTCGACGAGTTGTGTATTTATTTTGTTTTTAGGCGATCGGTTGATATCGATACTGTAGAGCGCCGCTGCTCGTATGCCTATAGCTTGTCATCAATATATTAATATATATATATAAAGTATATTATTATATTAGTGTATATAGGTTGAGATCTGTTCACAATCGTTTTTTTTTTCACGAATGCTGTCGTGACAATAACAATATTGTTATCGTCGCTTTTATGATATTCGTAAAAATAATAATATATACGACACCGAGTTATCACGACATATGCTTATTATTGCGTCCCATCCAAAACGGTGGCCTACTTTATTATGTAGAGTGGTCTATCTATATCTACACTCCACTATACTGCAGCAAAGGGCGCTCATGTAACGTCCCATATTATCGTAAGTTGCTGTGCACCGATTCGATGTATGTTAGATGTGTTATATTAAACCATTATTTTACGTTATCATTATATTTTACGTCGTTTGAATTCGCTGACGCAACTATATAGATATAAAATCTTTTTATTTATTGTGGGCGGCGATGGTGTAGGGTATAGCTACAGCTCCACCACACCTAAAGTTTGAGTTAAGGATTATTCATTTATAACTATATTTACTAGGTACTCGCGGGCGGTTAAAAAAAAATCAGCAGCTATATACAATACAAATATCGAGTCGACATGACAGTGTATAATATTACGTATATACTATCGAGTCCCCGCCTACTCCTCAGCGATAAATGCGTTTAAAATATATTTTGGAACATCGTTTTCAATGAAATTATATACATACAAATTTAAGTGCGTAACGTTTCCGATTTGGCTATCACCGTAACTAGATTCGGCTTAAGCAGCCAAGTCTCGATGGAACTTACACCAAATCCCTGCAAAAAATAGTTAAACGTTAAATGTGTTACTAATAGTTACTAATTACTTAAATTATGGATATACCGAATATAATATATAATATCTATGTATATATTAATATTCATGTTTATGGAAATTATTATAATCGGTTAATGCGGTTTTTGCTGGTTAGGTTATTGGTATTGATATTTTTTTTAAATATTCGCTTTGAAATACAGACATATTACGTGTTATACGATGAAAAAATATGCTTATCGTAGAAACGTAAAATAAAGTTATTATATACTTCATATTTTATTGTTTACACATTTTATTTTTGAGAATTATTTTTTTATGGCGAAGAAGACCTTTATAGAATCAATGAATTATTTTTAAATTTTGATTTTCCAGGGATCTAGTCCATAGATACTACAATATAAAGTATTGTCAAAAAATTACAAATTTCTAGTAGAGTAATTCAGTAGTAGATTTAAAGAAAAAACTCTTTTCAGTAAACATTACAAAGAGCCTAATAAAATAATTATTAATCAAGAACAGATAAACATTTTCGAATTGTTAGATCAAATCATTTTCATTTCTGTTTTTGGTATATAGTGAAAAAACAAATCGTAAAGGGTCCTACTTCAGCCTCCAGGGACTCATGTAGGAAAAGGTCCAGTTCTCAAATGTCCATATTTGCTCCATTAAATTCACCATTGATAATTATATAGGTACCGATTGACTTATTATTTTTATTGTATATAGATGATATTATACAAATAGGTCCTGTATAAATATTTGCTGGGTACCTTACCTGATATAATCGTACTTACTACCTACTATTCTTATATTCCACAGTTCCACATAACGTGTAATAAAACGGTACAAAGTATAAAAACTAAAAAAAAAAAAACCCAAAACAAGCGTTATTTAAAAACCTGTTCATTTTCTCGCTCAGCTTAGAATCAAAAACAGCATTTTTAAAAACTTGTTGGTTGTGAGCTGGATGGCTATTATACCAGATATTTGTATATAGATGGACTATTTTCAATTGAATTACACGTTGTAACCCGACTGTTGTCGCGTACCTACTTTATTTACTTATAATGTATTCCAGGATATGTGTAATATTAACAGTTATAAGTTAAAATATATTATTTATTTTTAATGATTTTTTTTTATTTATAATTGAATTGTACACCATATTCAGTAATTAGAATCTGTCAACATAAATATTTTATATTTTAGATGGCTACTTCACAACATTTTAAAATTGTTTAGCTTTTTGGAAAAATTATTATATTTGGATAGTAAAAACTTACGTGACTGGATAGGACTATAATAACTTCTATAATAAAAAAATAATGTAAAGCATAAATGATGTGAACATAACTACAGTTTTTTTAAAAGTCCTTTTTGTCAGAGACTCGTGAACTATCTTTGATCCATTTCGCATAATTTTTTTTTATATATTTAATTTAAAATTTAATTTTTATTTTTTTGAAATGGATTTTTTAGACTTTTGATAAATACCCCTGTTCCTAGACTTCATTTTTTTGTATTTATATAATTTTGCATAGTTATCAATGATTACTTAATATATACATACATATATATATAAATAAATATATATTTATATGTATAATATATTCTTTTTTTTTTTTTTTTTAGCTTATCGATTATATTATATTTATACATTCATTAATTTTTGATGTATTTATATATTTATATATGTTTTAGGTCAAATTGATTTAAGTATAACTTTGATCATTTACTTCCTTGATATGATTAAGAAATAAGTTTATTTTTAATTGATATTGATTTATCTTGTATAGATTTGTTTGAAGAAAAATTAAGAACAAATATCTCATTGAAACGAATAGAAAACTATTGAGACTTAAACACCCAAAATAGTTATTAAATAATACTACTAATAGTATAAGTATCTTTTTTTCTTCAAATTTTTAGATTGAATCGAATATATGTTATTGAAAAAAAATATATTTTCAAATTGGTTTTTGTGGTACATTGATGTCAGATAGGCAATATAATCATGGACGAAAATAATTGTTTTGCATTTCCGTTGAAATGCGCTAGAACATGTGGTGAAAGAATAACATGACCCTGTGACCAAATAGCGTGTACTATTTTATCACGGTGTGTTTGTCAGCTGTGTGTTCAACTCCATTTTGACCGTTTTGTAGATATAAAATATATATTGAATTTGAATGTAATAATAATTTGTTTTTGTAAGGCGATAACTATAGTTGGAGGATGTAATGGCTGAGAGGCTACGTGACACATGTTTTTTTTTAATCAACATTATAATAATGTATGACCCTGCAAAAAATTTGGCCTGTGGCTATATTTCATATAATACTTACCTATATATAGGATAGCATAGTTATATAATATGCGTGTTATATATTTATATATATATACATATATATATTATTAGCTTTGACCTCTGACCCGATCCCAATGTGTGTATTATAATATAATGTTTAAGGAATTTAAGATAAAAATTAGGGACTTTTGTTTTTTAATATGTGACACGTTGTGTATTTTTTAATATTTTTTAAGCCTATTTATTATCTTGGACCAGCTCCCTCTGCGTTACGTCTCCACAATAATAATATTATTATGCCACATGTTCTAACAACTGCAGCACAGTGCTATAGTTCGTTTGCGTAAATCGACGTAGTGATGTCATACAACCATATAAAAAATAAAAACGGTTACAAAATTAAAATATTAAATATTAAACTTTTAAAGATCAGGGAGTACTTTGAAAAAATAACGAATTAAAACAAATTTGTCCAAATTATTTGATTTTGCGTTATTATACTGATTATAGAACCACGATACTTGATAATATTACACAGCGTGACAACGAATTTTTTTATATATCTTACCATTTAAAGTAGATATCTGTTTTTTATAGTTTAAAGTACTGCATTAATAAATGTAATAATATTTAAATTAAATTATTTTAATATCTAGAAATTGTGTAGATTAATTAGTTTTCTATACTTCTATACCGATCCAGATTGAGAATAGTTAAAGTAATATATAGATATACAATTATTGTTTTAATAAAAAATAAAATAAAAATATTTATTTCATGGATAATAACGTATTTTATATTTGAAATATTTTCCAAATCTCGTCAAAAAATAAAAATATTGACGATTTCAATTTATGTAAATATATATTTATAAAAATGAAAATACAAACGATATAAATAATTTCAATATAATATGACTTATTATTTACAATATTTTAAAAACTAAGTTAATTCATTAATAGCTTGTATTTTTTAGGGAATTCAAATTTTGTCGTTATTACAAGATGATTTGAAAATGTTAATATCTAAGACGTAAGTAATAAGTATAATGTGGAGAGTCGTAATAAAAAGCATAGTGGTATTGTACATATTATACTGATCAATCACTAGGAATTTATAAGATATTTAGTTAAACTATAAATTATATGGTTTATCACCTTAATTTGTTTAATGTATAATGTATTTAAATTTTTCTTGTAATAACACGATTTCAAACTTAAGCTTTTACATAACCTATAATATATAATATGCCAATATAGTATATGCACAATCTAGTATCTTATATTGGCAAGAATCGGTACAAAATTACTCGTACGCAAAATGTAACCAAAAATATGGTTCTATATATGCGTTTAAATATATTCATAAAATCATAATACTATAAGTATAGAACTGTGTATTATTAAATCTGTTGCAAGTATGTGGCGATCGCACATATTATATTATAATATATTATCATGTATGACCGTCAGACTAGTTCCATAAAATAAATTCAAATTATTCGTTTATACAAACATTAAAATATTCGTAAGTTACGTTATCAAATATCAATATTCAAATTAGTTTATTTTATGCAGAGTTAATGGTGTCTTCGAGTTGAACATGCGTAGATGCGTATACCAAAGAGTAAACATATATAAATCGACAATCAATCAAAAAAGTTGACTTCCACCTATTTATATACAAGTTATTACTGTCATCATAAATAACACTATAATTATATTATTGTTTTTATTATTTATAACTTAACAATTTAAACTACTAACTCTGAATTATAAATTTAACTAAAAGCTCTATTATAATAATTATAAATTATTTTATAATATTTCAAACTTAAATCATTTAATATTATAAAAAAAAATAGATAGATAATTATTGAATATTATACATATATACAAAATTCATATTTTGTAAATTATTCATCGGGTGGATGACCTACCTAAACTAGTGGTTTATTAAATATTATCTGTTGTTATTGGACGTTTAGGATTATTGTATATCATCATATTATGTTATAATTTTAACTTCTGTTAAATCTTATAAAATTATACTTAAGTATAAAGCCATTAGGAGTATACAGGATACTGTTGTTAGTGCTTATACGCTCCAACAAATGTACTAAATATATTATCTGAAAATCGGAAGGTTTTTTTTTCTTTGAGAATTCAATATTAATTCATTAAATTTTTTTCGGAATAGTTGTAAATTTTATTGTTGCATATTATTTTAAAATTTGTCACCAGCACGCAGTTAATACTGATAATATCATTTTAATTTCAATTAAATTAGTTATTTAGGTATATATATATGTATATATGTGTAATACGTAATACATATTATATAAAAATCATAATTATACAATTTTTAATGAATATCTTCGTGTTATTAAAGAAGTTACAGGCGAGCTATAAACTATTATGCTGTGGTTAAAATGTGA
Source organism: Rhopalosiphum nymphaeae (assembly GCA_036289425.1). Taxonomy (NCBI): domain Eukaryota; kingdom Metazoa; phylum Arthropoda; class Insecta; order Hemiptera; family Aphididae; genus Rhopalosiphum; species Rhopalosiphum nymphaeae. The sequence goes on from JAZAQC010000030.1 coordinate 515,411, forward strand.
CTTGAAAACTTTAGTCAATAAATATTTTGTTTATAAAAAGTTAGGTACTAACAAATTTTATATTTTAATAACAAATTGTAATTTTATTATTGTACTTTTTTTTATTGCAGAACCTGCTTATCGTCGTTGCACATAATAGGGTGTCTAAAACTCAATTAAGTAATTTAAAAATGCAATTTAATTTAAAATCTAGAGAAGGATTTTAAAAATTCAACAGCCATTTAATTTATCTCTAGATAACTTTTTATTATTTTTTTATGATACATATTTGATAAATTCAAATCAGTTTGTATAAAAATGGCCTGATATCAAGTAATAATATCAACTTATCACTACTTTTTGGAAACGTCAATAAGAAATTATCTTACGCACAAAGATAATAAATTATTTATGAACAGACCACTGCTAAAAAGAAATTAAGAGGTGATTCACCCCCTGCCTAGCCCTCTCATATACGCCACTGGAGTGTAGTGTTCAACTATGAAATGAATATATCAAGTAATGTAATAAATATTTTATTTTAATTACACTTTTAAATAATAAAACACATTATAATGATTATTTGTGTATATGTTAGGTTAGGTTCACCTATAATATTGTTATATTATTTATTTTATATAATCACGTTTAAAAAATTAAATTAAACGACTTAGGAAAAACATATTCATCGAGCATGTTAGATTTTCAGATTTTTATATTGAACATTATGAAGAAAAATGTTATTATTATTATTATTATTTTAAATTACCTAGTAATTACTAATTAATTATTAGTTATTAAAGTAAAGTACAGGAAAGAATTTATTTGAAAAAATTAAAAAATACTTTAATAAAACCGATTTATCAATATTGCTATTAGTAACTACAGCAACGGATTATTACAGTTGTATCGGAATAGTCCGCTGAATCAGTCCGATACAACTGTAATATAAAGATTATAAAACCTAAAAATAAATGTGTATTGCCTACTCTATTGATTCTTGAATACTCTATACTCATACCTTACATTGTATATTTTATTATAAAAAAATAATTTAAAATAATAATAATAATAATTTATAATTAAATTTTTTTTTTAATTATTATTTTATTATTTTTTTATTTTTTAATTTCTTATAGATCTATAAACTTTTACCTTATGATTGTATTTTGTACGCGTGGTATTGCAGATAGAAAAATGAAATATATGGTGGCCATTAGTTGTTTTCTATCACCTATCGTGGTTGGATATTAGTTCATTATTATTTGTTATAGTATATGTGGTACATATTCGTATATGTTGCATTATAACGCGTATATAGATATGTGTTTTATGATTTTAATTTTATCGTTTAGACTTGCAAACAAATAATTACAAGCGGTCATAATTTTTTATTGTTTTTGAGTGTACCTACCGATATACTTCTAAAAATAATTATTGTTTTAAAAGGAATAACAAAATTAGTAATCTTAAAAACTTTTAATAATTTCTTTGTGCTCATAGTAATATAATAATAATAGTACAAGTTAATATGATCATACTTGTATAATAAAACAGAATGATACTCATATATGGTAAATTAGACTCATAGTACCTATAGTAATCCTGTATCTATAGGTTATAGAGACTATATTATTATTCAATAGTAAGAAGTACCTATTGATTTCTTAAAACTAATATTTTAAATATATACTTAGAGATAATCTCAAATCATAATAACTTATCACCAATTTAATATTTATATTGATTTTGGAATATTTTTATTCATAATTAAACATACTCAAAAATCAAAAATGTATACAGTTTATATTAGTAACTGATTTTCGTAATTTTCAGTTAAATTTAAATTTATTAATACTTTGGTTTTAATAAATATTATCTGATAGTTGATACATTTTTAACCATGAACAATTAGGTACCCGTGTACAATATTATAATAGTACTTTATTTTGTTATATATCTATATTTAATTAATTGGTAAAATATTTTAAAATCAAAAATAATCATTATTTATACATTTTAAATTTAATTACTATATCATGTAAATATATAATAAAATAAGTATATTGTATTTGGGTAAACCTACTACTTATATCATAATAGATTTAATATACATTTTATTATTTTCTAAAATATTTTGAATAAGGAAATAAATTAATTTTCATCATTTAATTATTTAGTCGTATATTTATATATTATTTTATCTATAATATTTATTAGTACCTACTTATCAATAATGTTAAAATAAAATATAGGTTATCAATTAAATTAGCATCCGTTAGTTTTCTAATTGGATGCCTATATAAAATAGAATAATGTAATTATTTGTTTGTTTTTATGTATGACTCACTTGGAAAACATATATACCTACTTACATATAGGTAATTAGGTTATAGGTCCCAAGTTAAATTAAAAGTTTAAAGAAAAACAAACATTATTTAATTAATAAGTCTGTTATAGTTAATAGCTAGCCTTATCCAGTTTATAAAATGATTACCAAAAACTCTGAGTAAAAAAGTTCATGGTAAAAAAGTACGAATTATAAAAAGTCATCGGTAAAAATTTCTCAGTATAAAGTTCACGGTAAAAAAGTCCATTAAATATATATAATAATGTAAAAGGAAAAATTCGATGTGATGAAAAATGAACGTTCTAATAATAATTAGTACTATTATAAATGTTAATTTAATGATTTAACTGACGAATTTTACAACTCATATTATAAGTAGGTACCAACTAATATCGGCAATATCACAACTTGTTAGTTATATATATCTAGCTGATTTCTTTGACTTTGAACACTGCTAGGCTTTTGGGAGCACACAATAATGAACTATTGCTTATCTAAATTATCTAGTTTATCAATTTTTATTCATACAACTATAAATATATGAGTATATATACATATTTTTTTTTTTAAATGAATAATTAATTTGATTTTTTTTTTATAAAACAAGTCTTATTAATTATAACCATTGTATTTTATTTTTATTAATTTTTAATAGATAGTTTCTAGTTTTACTATAAGGATACTGAATTTTTTTTACCACTGACTCATGTTTTTGCTTCGAACTTTTATCCGGATTTTTTTTCTGGAACTTATTTCTTACTTTGGACTTTTTTATTACGATCTATTTTATATAGCTTCTATAGTGTAACAAGATATATACATATACATAAATTATAATAATACATACCTGATTTAAGATAATGCATTAGTTTCACAAATAAACAATTGTCATTACATAAGCAGGTTATTATCTAATCAATATTTATCATACGATCAATTGTCCAATAGTTATATAGTTATAGTCATATATTAAGGTAGTATCTATACGATTTATATGAAATTAAAAATATACAAACAAATTAACCAAGTATACCGTTTAAACACGCATTAAATACCATTAAAATGTATACAAGAAAATGTATCGATATAATAGTTATTAAATAAATTCATACATTTTATATAGCAAAACCATTAATATCATAGTCTTAAGTTTGTAGTCTGCAATAGGCAACAGTAAACACAATGTAGATATTTAGCTTGTCTATAATACGGCAACTAGGAATTAAAAAATTTAATTTGACATATAAGATATTGAATAGTAAATATGTCCGTGAAGTAATTTGAAATTAAGACAAGATGCCTTCTAGTTCCGAATGATTCATCGGGGTTTTAAAAGGCTAATAATGGTTGATAAGAGGAGCGAGGTTGACGTACAATACCACATCTATAGAATATACTATTCTCGGAAAACGACTTTGAATAGACTTAATTATTTTTATTGAATTTACAGCGCTGAAAACTATAGAATTATATTAGTCAAACACAGAACGTATATAATATAATATGTAAGGAATACAGCGCCTTTAATGCAGCTGGATATGCGAAGTCTTTACATCTCCGGCCTACAAGACCCTGCACAGAGGAGGCTTTATTTTGCATATTTATACGTAATTTGCATTAAATGACAGAAATGTCTTTTCGTATACTAATTTCTATTCTGGTAAATACGAATGAGTTGATATTTTTTTTGTAGTAATTATGGAGGCACGGAGTTAGTATTTCTTGTGAAAGTCATTACTTTACATTTAGAAACATTTAAATATAAAACATGTTTAAGATCGCTCATCAGTTGTGTAATTAAAATAATTGTGCACTTTTTTCTGTCAATAAAATCATCTGATTTCGTAACAACTTAAAATAATGGAATCATAGTATGTACATTCATTTATTATCTATTATAGTGTTTTTAAACTTTCATAAATCAATTTCACGATCGCTACTATATCAAGTTAGACATACATAGTATACATTATCCATCATTAAATCTTTTTATTTGTTATCTAAGAACATGATACTGATAGCTTATTTCCATATAATCCTGTATTTAGAAAACTTAAACTTGATTTAAAAAGTGGACATTCTACATATTTTCTACTCGCGCCGTTGAGCATGCACCATTAGAATTTTTGATGGGTCAATAAAGATGCCGTATAGATGTTTTAGCTAGCAGTCGGTCCGTAAGCATTTATATAGGTGTAACATATACGTATTCGATGATGATAAATTAAACAAAACTTAATCCATACGACTAAACTAAAACCATATACATATTTATCCCATTAACTTAAATTAACCTTGACATACCGAATATACCAGCCGGTCGTTACTCCCCACAGAACAGTTAATATCTATATGCGTTTATCTACACACATCTAGTATACAGGTCTGGTGAACTGAACCAAAATTCAAAATAGTGGGGATCGGTCATGGTTGGGTCTGTTTAAGGGGCTTACACTCCTATTATCACACCCACTTCTCACTTGCTTCTTATTCTACGTCTTCTTTCCGTCATTAGGCACTCTAAGACTCGATTGTCCATTATACTATAATACGAAAGGGTCCGTCAGTTGTCTTAAGAGACTGATGATGGTTACTATATAATATATGTAAACCTAATCTGAGTGAAATTTCATTGCAGTATATTATGGTTGAATTATTGAGTTTGTTTCGGACAATAATACGGTAGTTTCCTAAACACTTTTATTTTTCACTTAATACCTATATCGTTTTACAGTTAATTATTCATTTTATGTTAACATAATATTAGGTGCTTGTTAAAATTATTGGAAAAATCGATAGTCACCCGTTATATTAAATTATAACAGTTCAAAAATTGACAGCTTTACTATAGTGCGTGTTTGTAGACAAACTCAAGAGATTAAACATTTAAACCCATAAAACACCTATTTTACCATAATTATTTTATTCCTTTAACAAATTACAGTGATTATATTATATTATAATAATAACGATCGTTGAAATACTATTAAGAAGGTAGGTAGGTAAGCACTTAATAATTTAAAATTATTGTTAAACTGTCATCAAGGTGATCGAAAACGATTTTTATTATGACCTTTATATTAACAAACAATTTATGGAAGGATAACAACAGTATAATAGGGATAAATATATAGGGACCAGTTCTTCGGAGGATCTTAATAGTGCTCCTTCCCTGCTGCGCATAGCATTGTCATGGAAGTCTTTATTGCCCTCTAAATTCTTTTTTAAGTGCTCGTAAATTCACCACAAGTACCTTCAAGTAATTGTACTGGACCCTTATTATTATGTGTAACTACCACGTTTGTTTACATTTTCGATTTGTTCTGTATGCACATATTTACACAGTAAATTTTGAAATACGAAATATAATATAAACAGTTATTTTAACAGAGGACCATTAACTAGTGAAATGGTTCGAACCAGAATTATCTATATTTTTATAAAAGCTATGTTGTGACTGGTGATCTTATATGTTTCAAACTGTGAATCCGTCCGAATTGAACACATATTTTATTAGAACAATTTGGGTATAAATATTTGGAGATTATTATTTCCAAAGATTTAATTTTCGATCTATCTTTTGAAAAACGGTACTTATATGTTACCTAATGATAATTCGTTGGTCATATTCTTATATATAAATATATTATACCTATATTTAATTTTATTACTGGAAAATACCTGTAATTTGAGTCATTAAATAAACGATATTAATAATCATACTCATATTATAATATTATAATAATATTTATGATAACTGGTAAATATCTACCGAAATAAAACTTACTTTTCTGGGATGACATAAAAATAATATAATAATATAGTATATAAAAATTTACGCAATATTTTAAAACTAGACAATGAGGTTCATCATAAAGTAAATTTTAGTTTAATAAATTGTAATTAATTAGTTGGTAGTTTGTACAGGTTTAGATAAGTAACATATTATTACGCAAAAAAACAACCGATGATTTTAGAAAAAATTTTTAAAAAAAGTAAAAAAAAGGTTAAAAAAAATGTTAAAATAAAAGTTCAAAAATAAATGTTCGTTAATAATATTTAATTCATGCTTACCTATACTATTTGACATTTAATATTGAAAAATAAAATTCAAGTAAATCTTATAACCGTATTTAGGTCTATATAGTATGTAATTAAATAATCATTGATGTAATTTTAATTTTAATTCGATACCTATAACGATTGCATAAAAAGCCAAATGCACGACGTTTGATCCGTTTGATAATAGTACTAGGGAAATTTATTTTTTATAAAAATATAAAATATAAAAGTATAAAATTCCTATGAAAACTTCGTGTTTAAAATACATCAACCAATATGACAATAATGCGATATCCATTGTGCGCCAAATCATATTTATTTGAAATGGACATTATGACACTTCCATTTTAATTATATGTTTAATGTTTTTAGATTTTATACATTCTAAGAATTTCAATAGAAGAACGACATCGTAAAATCCGTATAATAAATTATATACTGATTTGTATAATATTCGTATATTATAAAAAAATGTAGGTACACAAATAAATTATTGTGGACTGTTGTATAAATAATAAAAATATATTATTTCAGTAAAAATATACATTTGCTTGAATATAGTGTCTTATTGTTTTTATTAAGCCAAGTATATACACTTCTAACGTTACGGTTATGTATTAATGATTGAAAAAGCTCAAGATGTATAAGTAATAGCTTTTTTAACATTGCGTGTCAAATATTCAAATAAGTAATTTTGGGTTCTAGAATTATTTTTTTTGTGTATGATAATTACTATACAATAATTTCAATTTTTATTTTTTAAGTTACTAAGTGGGTGTCAAAAATTATTTTTAAACATTAGTTGATTATCATTCAGTAAAATTTATCGTATTTGTGTTATTTCCCTAAATTATAGAACTATAACTAAAGAAACTTAAACTATTACAAGACAGCTCAAATTATTGTAATGTAATATGTTTTCAAATTTCAATGTATTTTATTATTATAACTTGTTAAAATTCGTCTATTTCTCGCTCTCTCTCTATTTATATATATATATATATATTATATACCATATGAAACATTATAGGGCATAGCAAGTTACTGTTTGTACAAAATATAGTTACATTTTAGGTTATGACTTATGACTTATGAATAACCTGTAAAAGTGTTTTTGTTTTTGATAATTAATAATATATTATCACTATCAATTTATTTTATGCCATGATTATTTATAACACCAAGTTTTTTTGAAAAAAATTCTCAAATCATGTACGTATCTAGTTTTATTAAAAAGAAAGATACTACAAACAACTGGTACTTACATTGAACATATATCGGTCTACAATCTACTAAAATTGCATTGAAGTTATTTTCAAAATTTTTCAATTTATTTTAAACAGTTAAAACTATGAGTTAGATTTATAGCTTATTTTGTTTAACCAGTTTAGTTATAAATATTTTCATTTAAATTTATATTTATAAATTATGTAAATTTTACGCTCATATAGATTCGATTTGTAATATAAATAAATATGAGCTCTAACATTTTTATATAATGATGTATACTCATTTCAATGGTTTCAAGTTTATTTTAATAATGGTTAGTACAACTACGGGAGGTTCAACACGCGCAGGTCGATTTTCAAAAATGTTCAGCTTTACATTTAGATACAATATTATTTCCTGATCAAAACTCGTTATTTCGAAGTATTAAAAATGTATTTTTTAAATTTCTCATTACACCAGTCCATAAATAATATATTTGATTATAATTTATTCATATTGCATAGTTGGATGAATTGACAACAAACTATAATGTTAAATATTAACTTAACACTTTATTGATGATTAAGTTAAAATAAATGCGAGTGATTGGATCATACAATATACTAGATAATATTATGATTTATATTATTGTTTTAAATGTTTTTATTTTATAAATTCATATAATAACATATATATTATTCACGGTTAACTTATTAATTGTTTCTTATTATATAGTGGTATGTTAAGTATTTTTAACTTAATGCATTAATGAATTATATTTTGGTCACGTCACCTAATTTTTGTAATATCTGTGATTTAAATTGAAATAATTTACTTCATTATTATTTTTAAAAACTAATAGGTATTAAACAATCAATATATGTTTATACCTACGAGTATATTGTATATCTTAAACTAAACTTAAAAATGAAAGGTTAATTTAGTGGAAACATAATCAAAACAACTAAAAATATTGACAAAAAAAATTTAATAATATTTTTGATGAATTGCTTTCTTTCTTTATTTATTCCTCGTTATTGCTATCAATTTAAGCTCAAAAGACCTTATATTTTGACATAATTAAAGTTAGTTTAAGGTGTTTGATTTAAAAAAAAAAATTGAACTCGGCAAAAAATTGTCTATATATTATATGGAATATTTTGTAAAAATTAAGCCTTATATTTTAATGAAGTATTTATAAAAACTTAAAAATATGAATTTTTTAAATCATAATTAAAATTAAAATTAAAACCGGAAAGCGTTGAATACAATCTACTGACACTTTTCTGCTAAATTTAAATATTTTTTCAGAATTAAGACCAAATAACATTAAATAACTTTAATTTTGTCTAATCAAGAAGTAAGTTGTTGTAAAATTCATATAGTGAACTTTTATTGTTATCGAGTTATTGACATGTGTACATGCGCGTATATGCGTGACATCCATATACGGCTCCAGCCAGTACCCGCATTGAATTTCATTCACACTAATAATCATTTACTACTAACACATAGCTCTTGAGCTGCCAAGACGAGATTATGAAATGCCTAAATGTTGTCAAATCACAAATACAATATTATAACACTCAAATTAAAAACCAGGGGAGTTTCTCTGCTGGCTTTGTAGTAGATTTTGAGTGAATCTCGTCATTTAGTAGGTTACTGTAATGAATGTGATAAATATTAATTAAATAATACATTTTTGCATACGAAAAACGATTGCGGAGACTACTACTATTAGGATATTTATTTAAGGATATTTTATAATTTATTTATATTACTCTGAGTAATACGACAGATTGAATTGAATTGACTTTCATTAAAAGCCTCGTATATATTTTTGTTATATTAAGCGTTTTATAAGTAAATATCTACAATGTACAGTAGGACCATGTAAATTTAACCAGTAAAGTTAAAATTGAAACATTTTTACTGCTCCAAAAAGTGATTACAAAGACACAAATTAAACATATACATTATTGTAAAATCTTTTCACTGGGAATCATTATCAGAAGAAATTGAGTTTAAGATTTTTTTATAAAGTAAACCTCTTTTTGCTGTTTACACTAATCTAAAATTACTTCTTGTTATTTAAATTAATATTATTATTGTTACTCAGTATCCTAAATGCAAAATAAAACGAGTGTGACGATATGTCGTAACCGTAGGTAGAACGTTTTAAAAATAATAAATGGCTATAGTGTTATGGAAACATACAATTTACTAACTACTAAGTATAATTTTATGCCAAACGCGTAGCTAGAAGAGATTTCAAACTTTCGAAGATCATTTCGTATTACATAGTCTAAAAATTAATTTAAGGGAGCTTTAACTCCTTATATAATCCTATATTTTAACCACTTATATATTATGTTGGATTACATTTAGGCTAAGGCGTTATAAGAGTTTTATGAGCACCTATAAATTATTTAAAAACTTGTTTCTTTTGTTTCAAAATAAAGTTCGAATGGGCTAGGTCCTCCATTATTGATTTTTCATTAATATATGACATTGTGACGTTCATGGCAGATATCTAACGATGTTTAAACAGCCAGTATGATATACTGATATACAATAGTGTGATATATGTTATTCATAATAATATTTTTTGAAGCTATGTTTTAGTGTAATGTGGTTTATATTCTTGAACTATAAATACATGTAGTATGACTAATAAGTTAACTTTTGATTCACGTATTGATTAAAATAGAAGTAGCACATCAATATTTGCTTTTGGGTATGATACTATATATGTCGGTGTTATAATTTTCTTTAAAAATTTATAGTTATAGACAAATCTGAATAACAATCAATAATAAAAACTTGTCAAAATATTTTTTGTGTCCAAGTTTTTTAAAAGTCAAATGTTTTTTTCCAGTTACACTTATTTACTTACTGTATTTATGTGTCTGACGTTTTAGGATCAGTAAATAATTATTTAAGCATTATTTCTACAGTATAAAACACAATTTTAAAAATATTTTTGTTCTTTTTGAACTATTTATATAAAAAAATTTAAATGTTCAACTTTTTCGTTTTTATTATTGATTTACATATACATATACAACTGTTTGTGACTTATGAATAAAAATACTTGAAAATTTAGTATAAAAACGTGTTATTTTTATAGTAATTAAAAAAAAAATTAATAATACTTAATAGCTAGGTGCAATTTATTTAATAGTGTTCATCAAAACGGTTCCTAGCGATTCATCACCATAATATTATTGACAATATAGTTGTATCCTATAATATTATGTTGAAAATGTTTTATCTAATACAAATTAACTAATTATATATTTGAAGCCCTAAACATAAAAATAAAATATATGATTAGTGAATATTTATTGTAATATCACTTATTGGTTATAATTTGATTGTATTATTAAATAATTTAATTAATAATTTGTTAATCGAATACTTTTTTCAGATTTTAAATTGTTTGTTTATTAAGAATTTATAAAATACAGTATTTTTCATTGATTACCAAACAGCCAATTATTACCTTGGTTAAGGTTTTTAACTATTTAATGAATTTGTTATGTTCAAACTTCCAAGACAAGACTAAAATAAAAGTCAAGCGTCAAAAATATTGAAAGGTACTAAAGTTGTAACTACTTGAATGGATTAAACCAATCCTTCAAATCATTATAAAATATTGTTTGAAACTAAAAAAAAAACGTAATACTTAATATTGTGGCGATGAAATACAAATGTATTGTTATCAGAGTGGTGCCTTCAGCCTTACTGACAGTGTGTCCATTATCATGTTTTAAAATGTCACTTGACACAGTCTATATAAGTCTACCTAATACCTCAATAATATATATTTAATAATAAACGTTAAATATTCAGTCGACCTTTTGATTTAAATATTTGATTTAATTATATTATAAATTATAAAACCTCTTATATTCTCAATGAACAAAATAACAGCTGTTTATTATAATATTTCTACAGGTATAATCAACCAAATGTGTTGATAAACTGCAGAAAATAGCAATGATCATTAGTTGAGAATGATGATCAATATACGATTGTATTTGAGAAAAAAAAATTTCATTGGTATTATCCAGTCAACAGAAAAGATGATTAAGTTGCTTAGATTTCAACAGATAGTGGATACTATCATGTTTGAAAGATAAAATATCCACAACATAAATTCATTAAGAATCGAGTCTAAAACTATTTATCAATATTAATGTGTATAAGTATATTTATTGTATAATACGAAATGTTGAGTGTGCAGTGTGCACTGTACAGTATTTATTATAATAATTCATTTTTTATTTTTATATATTTCACAGATATTAATTTATATAATTGTTTAAAAAAAAATATAGAATTTATGCTTATCAAGATACTAACATAACTTAAAGTTAAATAATCTTTTAAATTTCAACTTATAAGCAATATTTATACGTTTATTAGTTATCAAGAGGATTGAAAATGCTATAGTTTTGTACAATATAAAGTATAAAAGATTGTTAAAAATTAGACTATTTGGAATGAACCAAATTTAATCCAGTAATAATATTTAGGTTTATTAATATATTTTATATTCTGATCAGAAAAACTAAAAATAAATTAGAGCTTTTTAAGAGATTTAGAGATTATTTCATTAAATACATTTTCGATAAAATTAAAATTAAAATTGTTAATCGTTTATTTGTTGTAATTCAAAAATCAACAAATCTAGAGACTTAACTAAATTATTCACCAAATATTTTTTACCAATTATTAGCTTTTTCTAGACATAGTATTAAAACTTTTAAAATACGTAGTTTTGCTCATTTTTTATTATTTATAGATATATATTTTAATATTTCTGCATTTTTAGTTTCAAAAGTATAGTATTTGCAGAGACTTACAACTTTTTAACATTACCTACATGTATATTATTATTTACGTCATAAATTGCCATTTTCAAAACATTTAAATTAATTTTAAGTTATTTATAGGTATCCCAAACTTGTTTATACAGCTCTATAGATATGTCGATATTGACTTATAGTAGTTAATAACAGTTAGTAATACATTATATGAATTAATATAATATGTGGACTATATGATTTAATTATCAAATTTATCATTGAAATTAAAATTAAAATACAATGGATATATTATAGTAACTTGTATACAATGACGTACTACACTCGTCACCTCAATTATGTTATCAAATAATTATTGTGTTATTAGCATTGACTAAACACGATTTTTTTGTTCAAAATATTTTTACTCAATTTTAATAAAATTGAGGATCTTTAAATTAAAAACATCGAATTTTAAAAAAGTTGTATTTTTATCTACGTTTTTTTAATCGTTATTAGTGATAGTTTGCTTTAATATTGTTATTTAAAAGTATTTAAAAATGTTAATATACAAATATATGTTTAAATGATACAATAAATCATTCAGAAATACAAAATACTTGCATTACAATAGCATAATATAAACATTATTTACTTATTATAAACTTAAATATAATTATGTGTCGAGTATCGACAACTACATTTAATGCGTTAATATTATCGTCAATATTGTTTTAAAAAAATTTAATATTTCGTGTTTTTATAAAATATTTAAAATATCAAATATTATTTATAAGTGAATAATAAGTTATTACAAATAATTTGGATGGAATATAATTATAATAATAAATAATAATATTTATTGTTGAATTTCGTAAAAATAAAAATCGCTGATAATATTATTTTGATAAAGCGACTTTTGAAATTAAAATGCAAAATGCAAGGAAATGGTTTATTATAAAATTAATAAATATCATTGAACATCTGCCTTGTATTTCGAATTTTAAGGACTTATTACTTGGAACCTTGTTTATACTCACTGTTTCCTTGAAATTCTAACGCATCACAACCGTGCTTCTTTTTTTAAAAATAATATTTCAGTGTTATCTGATAACATGTCCATTGTCCAAATATAATGAGAAATAGTAAGCAGATAACACACGTAAACATACACATAAATATCAACAAACTGCAGACTTTTATCTAAGTTGTTCCTGTAATTCACTGCTAATTTTAGAATTTTGAGCCCCGGGGCACTTACAGAATTTCTCTCTTTTTTTAAGACACCACTCCCAATTTTCAACAAATAAAAATAATTAACACATAAAAGTATAACAAATTGACCTTTATTTTATATAAATTGTATATAATAATAATATGATGGTACAATTCATACACGTGTTAAATCTTACACCTCTTGTAATAAAAGTGATAAATATTGGAACTTAAATAATTGTAATAATAGTATTACTTAATTGGAATGTTATAAATCATATCATAACAAATATTGTTAAGTAAAAGTTAAAAAGAAATAAAATGTTCAGTATATATATTATTTTAATAGATATTTAAACATAATATTATGACTGTGTGTCACCTATTATAATAATTTAAATTTTAAAATGTAATAAGTTGAAACTATAACAACTATACTAGATTTTAACTGCATTCTGTGTAATGCGTTAATTAGTTTTCCAAAGAATCGTTTGTATAAAAATTGATTTGAGAGCATATCCATTAATACACTTCGGCTATTACAATTTTTAAATTTCTACTTCTCAATCGATAATATATACAAATAAAATATTTACATTATGTTATATTATTACTATTTATTATTTGAAATTAAGGTTGACTAAACAGAAAAAAATTACTCACTATTATAAAGTATAATACAATATAGCTCAGTATAGCTAAAGAGCTGTTATTCAAATTTTAAATATTATTTGTCCAGTTTCATTGACCGGGAATAATCGCAAACCTCATCTCATTCCTTCCCTCCCAAACGTTTGTAGGGTAGAATAAACTCTCGTGCAAAGGTGTTGGCATAGATCAAATTTAGGAACTCAATATATAATTCGACGAACACTATTAAAATTTCTTTTTCCGTGCTATTTCCTTCAACATGAATCTGTAAATTTAATTGCATCTGTAACAAACCTCATGTGTTTTTTAAATGTTGACCCCAATTTGCAGTATACATTTTCATGCTAAAATTGGCTCTAAAAAAAAAACATAATTTTTCAACGCTTTATTTTGTATGCTTTTTTTGCATGTTGTATTATGTATACTATTAATTATTATGTGTAGTTATGTCTACTAATTTTGAGTTTCGGTATGCTAGCATAATATGAATGAATAAATAATAAAAAGGGTGTTTTTGTTGCACGAAACTTTCAAAAATGTAGGTAGATATACATGTTTTAATATTATATTAATGTTTTTTTTTTTAATTATTGAAAGATCAATAATAAAGTTTTTGAAAACATATATTTATATGCTCTTATATTTTTAAGATTCCGATGAGTGATGGAACACTGAATGAATTGATTTTACTCTAATTTTTGTTGTTTTTTTTTTTTTCGTCAGTTTTTATCATTTTGTCATCAGTTATAACTCATCACCTTTTTGAGCAGTAAAATACTCTAGTCTTCAACTTTTTTAGATTATTTATAGAGGAAACCGTTTTTTATGTATTAATTTTGATGATATGTATTATAAATTTATAATCATATGTCAATTTTAAAAAATGTTATTATTTATTTTAATAATCTGCTAGTAAAGCTCTAAGCAGCCGCTAAAAACCAGAGTTTGGCTGATGTTTGGTTAGCGATTACATATATTATAATTATTATATATAGTATTGTGAATAATCTGTGAATTTACAATAATTTGGAGACTATATGGAGGCGCCCCATAGGTCATGGCATGAGAAAAAAAATATATAGATTTTACTTTCTATTATGCATACATACTGTACACATTTCGATTTGGATGTAAAAATGTGGTATAAAGAAGCTCAGTAAAACGCAACTCTTACATATAGGTTGATAATATGGTTCAAAACTAAACCTCTAATTTTTTAACTAACTAAAGAATAACGAATTTGAATAAAGCTAAACATTTCTCTAAAAAAAGACCAATACCTATATAATATTATCTTACCACCGCGTAGGACGCATATTCACCCGTTGGACAAATAATAATTGCACGTATCGATTCAAATTCTTCATCTCGTAAACAATATAATAACATGATAATCGCTAATAATAGGTATTATCTCCTTGAAAAAAAAATGCACGTCGTACAGTAATCTGAAAACAATAAAAAAGTGAAGGCATTGCAAATCTAATTACACTAGACAGTGCTGTACCTATATCTACAAGGATTATAATTTATATTAATACAATATCATAGGTATTGTTGTGCCAAATTTAAGGTTAAAAATATTCATCTAGGTACTCTTAATTAATGAGAGTTCACTTATATCAAATAATCAACAGCAAGTGTTATTTTATGCAAACAAATGACTTTAATTCAGAAGTAAATTAACATCATTTATAGTATAACATTTTCATGAGTATCGTCAATGCAAAAAACAGTTAGAGCATATTAAATATTATTATGTCTTTGTGTATTATAGGTAGGTACATTTTGTTTTTGATTGTTGAGGAGTAAAATAATTGAATATCAATTTTATTATATTTAAATTTTATATTCTAATTACACAGACCAGTTTTTACACGACAAAAGCAATAATGGGGTTTTCTTTTGTAAATTATTAATAATAAATTGGACTTGGCAGGTACTGTTAATTTTTCTTAACAATTCACTTATATAGTACCAACTTTACTATAACAACGACCGTTTAATTATTCAGTGATTCAAATTGAAATAGCTAAGCAATTATAATATTATTTTACTGGTGTCCAAATTATTTCAAATCTATTTTTTCTAACAAACAATTTCCATCAGTTTCTAAGACATAAATCATTCATCCAACGAAATACTCTAAAATAATAAAAGTAGGTACTCGAGAGATGAAAGATGAAAACTGAGTATCAATAGCATAGCGTGAATACCGAACATATATAACCTGAAAGGACCCTTCGTTATACACAATCTATATTATAAAGTAATCCATTTAAGTACCTGTACTTATTATTTCAAAATTTTTAACTTTTTTAGAAATATTTTTTTTGCATATCTAATTTAATGTTATTGAGAAGCAAAATTTTTAAAAAAAAAAATATTCTACTTTGGGATGTAAAATTAAAAATGTACACATATATATAATAATCATTAAAAAAGTAAAAGTTTAAAAAATAAATAAGAAAAATGTATTTTAACATTAAAACATGTCAAAATAATATTTTTATATTAATTAATACTTATAGAAGTGGTATATATGCGTGAACTTAAAAGTATACAAGTATAAAAGCGACTTAATAAGCGTAGCCAGTAGATATTTAATTGAATCACTTTGTATATGTCGTAAGCATATAGTCAAATCAGGCATTTTACTAAATGCCTATTTCAAGTCAGGAAAATTATAAAAATGAAACATTTTCTATTATTTTAAAAATTTAATTATATTTTCTATTAATTATTATTTATTTATTGCTATTTTATATATATGAAAAAAAAACTATGTTTTATTTATTAATTTATAAAACACAAAGGTATAATATGAAATATGTTTAATTTTGTGTCCATCGGGTACTATTATTTTAAAACTTAAATCATAAATATATTTAAGTAATTACTAATTAGATGTGATAGTAATATTATAAAAAATGAATAAAAAGGTTATATTATAATTACAAATTTTCGTTAATTTTTAGTTATTACTTGTCTTTATATGTTGTTATTTGGTGATATTTACTGAAACATTTAATTTTTTTTTTAAAAACACCAATTGATTTGACATTGCACTATTTATTTTTATTTAATAAGAATATATAGTACTTATTACTCGTACTATAGACTATAGGCCATAATATAATGTACTCCGGAACTCGTAATATTATTTACGTCTATCACATCTAATTAGTAATCACTTATAAATATTTATGATTTAAGTTTTAAATCAACTATATACCGTTGGATACGGAATTAAACATATTCTATATACATACATGTTTTACATATTAATAAATAATACATATTTTTTTATATATATAAAAGCAATAAATAATTAACTGAGAATATAGTTAAATTTTTAAAATAATACAAAATGTTTCATTTTTATTATTTTCCTAACTTGAGATAGGTATTTGACTAAATGTCTAGTTAGATATAGTGAAATTACATAAAAATTAAATTCTTTGACAATATTAAGTATTTAGTAATTAGACTATATGCTTACGACATATATAGTCGGTTCTAACAGTTTTTAATTATTAATCAACGACTTTTAAGATCAATACTCGTATAGTTTAGTT
The DNA here is from genome assembly GCA_036289425.1 of Rhopalosiphum nymphaeae. Lineage (NCBI taxonomy): Eukaryota > Metazoa > Arthropoda > Insecta > Hemiptera > Aphididae > Rhopalosiphum > Rhopalosiphum nymphaeae. The sequence goes on from JAZAQC010000030.1 coordinate 533,266, forward strand.
TTAATTTTGCATTTATATATATATACAATATACATCATATAACAATGTTTGAATATTTTTCAGTATGAGTTATACTGTATAACGTTTTTAAGTTAAATCCGGTGACGGTTATTATATTTTTATATTTCTGTAATTAATGATGTATATTTTTAAGTTTTACTCCATAGTGTGAATACAAAATATGATATTTTATAGCCAATACAATATCGATTTGCATCATAATAAAGTTCATATCGAATGAGAAAAATCGTCGAACAAAATCAACCACCGTAGGAGCTTAGGTAACCTAACTTCTATCACGACCAAAACAGTATCAGCGAATGGTGATATACAGAGTATTTATACGAGTAATGAGACCCGACAATAACTACAAATAATCATCGTAGGCATTCTAGACCGGTAGTGTATAACATTATGGCGATCGGTTAGGTTTTTGAAACAAAGCGTTTTCGTTTGTTCGAAATATAATATAACGTGACGTAATAATCAAATATATTAATATTATGCATGATGGGCGTACACGGCCGACAGTCGACAGATACTATACGCGGCTGATTGTCCTGAACGCATCAACTGGCACTAATAATTATTTACTTTTTCGCGCACGCACACGAGCCACATTATATATTATACGCGGCATATAAAATTGCCTACATAGTCCACTTCAAAACGGTTCACTATAATATTAATATATATCGACGTCGGTAATAATAATTATTTATCCGTAGAAAATAGGTATAATTTTGTTTCGCGAACCCTTAACTATACGTTGTCTATTGATTTAACTATATGTCTGTATGTAGTATCTACGTTTTTCGGGCGTATACTGACGGAACGTTGTGGTGAAATAAAATCGAGTACCTTACTATTCCTACCGTCGTTTTGGGGAGAATGGAAACATCGAGACGCACGCAATATAGACAAACCAAGAAATACTTTCTATATGATACTCTAGTCAGAGAATGATCCAAGAGGAGGGGAAGACAATAAGGGGCTGGGCTCTCTACAGATCTCATATACCGCACGCATATAATCTACACATAAGACAATAAGTCATCGGTTTTTCAAAAAAATATTTAATCTAATAATTTACCTAGTTATCATAACTTATAAGTTATAAGCAATCGGACAAGTTTAAAATATAAAATGGCATCTATATTTAAGCTTTAAACATTCTGTACTTGATAGCGATGATACAAAGAAAAGTATTAAACAACAGTATATAATATTATATCTATATTTACGGGACCAGTCAAACGTGTGATCTACCAATAAGTAGCTCATCCGATGAGTGATCTATCAACTGAATATTTATGTGTGCTACTTAAAATAGTAATGTACTTACTCGTACTGGAATTTTGATTGTTATATTCTTATAGCAAAAGTATTTTTTAAATCTGATAAGAAATCATCAATCATTTGAGTTTTAATCTGGTGGCATGACCGCTACAATTCTTCTTTAAGTTAGTGGTCTAATAATGGAGATGCACCATTCATTTTTTTATTATATTTGGACTTGGCTCACTTTCACAATGAATCTATTGTTTGAGTGTGAGCTCCAGTATTTGGATCCACAAAATTGTTAGTACAGCACTATATAAAACCAAAAATGTTAAATATATGATAACTTTTATCATATTTAAAAAAAATACTTTTGCTGTATAAATATAAAAATTACCATTACAGTACGAGTAAGTACATTACTATTTTAAGCAGCATACATATACATTTATTAGGTAGATCACTATTAGATCACCAGACCAGCCATTTATTGGAAGATCACACATTGGACCGGTTCGATATTTATCGATCAAGTGGATGTGATTGGAAACAGTTGCTGTAATTAATGTTACTATTTTTGTTATTCAAAAAATTATTTGCACACTTTTGATAAATTAAGTATATATAATATATATCTACAAGAATAAAGAAAATTTAAAACTATTTTGATATTTTTATTTACTAATATTCATACATATTGCACCACCTCTAAATGATTAAAGTGATGGATTTGATATTTACATAATTATATAATATATTTTAAAAATATACAAAATAAATATTTGTGTGACGTACATTTACTCGTAAATGAATCCTTCACTCAGGTTCCGTCCCTGACTGTAATGCTAATGATTTGTTTTGATGACAATTGACCCCAAGGGAATAAATTTAGAGTGTATTGAAACGTGTACAGTAAATTTTGTTATAACGTATTTTTTATCACTTACAACTCATTATCAAAAAAAGAAGGTATACACACTTCGTATACTATGTAATAAAGAATCTAGAATAGAGATCTTTAATATTTTTTATTTTAGAGTTACCTAAAAATTAAAAGCTCTTAGTGAGCCAAAATTATATAAATCCACATAATTTTTAATTTTAAAATATATGTTATGTTATAATGATACAGGTGATAATATTATATCCCCAGCACACACAACCCAGCTGCACATGATAAAAACTAAGAAGTGCATACGATAACGGTTTGAGATGTAATAAATATTTTTAGATTATTCATCTTCATCCGGAAAGCTAGTTAAAAGTAGTTTGGAGACCCCTTACTCTAGATAAATATGTTTAAACATTATATTTTACTACAAAATATTTATTAGATTGAGAAGGTTTTTCATAAAAATTGCATCATATATTTTGATGCCATGTATTATGTTTGTATATTTGATTATTCTGACAGTTTTAAGTAGGTAACTTCCTTTTAATAAAAATTATATAATTTAAAAATATATTTTATTATTGTTAAGATTCATGTTTAACTTGTTTTAACTTAAGAAAAATATATAATTATTTTTCATGTATTCACTATAGTTACGTATAAAAAAAGGGAAAATTGTATTTTCATTCCTATCGACGGGTCAATATTAGGAACACTTAAAAAAAAAACATTTAAATTTATAATTTATTTTGTGTACTTATTTTATATTATACTCTACGTTTATATAAAGGTTTTCTAAACCATATTTGCGATATCTATGTTTTAAGAACTGTGCTCACAAGTATTGATCGGAGAAACTTGAAATATTCTACTATTACTTATATTATAATTTCTGTACACGATGGAATTTCCTAAGTATTTAGACTCATTTTAAGCTATTTATATACCATAAACTTATCTACATTTTTTATGGTACGTTAAAGTATCGACTTATAATTAGCTATATGCGATATTTTTTGGCAACAATTAGTAAGTTTAACCAACCAATTCTTAAAATATTAATTATAATACGAATAAAATCGCTAAATAACCATTGACCCAAATAAAGAGGGGTAGCTTGAGTTGCTTGGACCTCCAAATCTCTGCCAAGACCCTCCCCTCCAAATTAACCTCTCTTCAACTAAGTAGGTACTAAGTAAATATTATTTCATACTACAATTTTTAAATTGATTAAAAATTATTTAAAATTTTGTTTTTCGTGGTATCCGTAGTATTTTTGATAAATGATAAAACATGGACATTTTTTTTCCATAAGAAATGTAAAAAGAAAATTATTATATGACCAGACTATGTAATATTTCATCACATAATATTATGTGTGTTTATCAGTTGTATGTTTTATTAAATATAAAAAATGTATTAAATGTAAATTATATAAATACAAATTTGTATTTGTTTATGAATAACTACAGTAGTTGGAAAGTGTGAGAGTCTATGTCCCATGTTTTTTTCAAACTATATCATAAAGAGCACTAAAGAACATCCCAGAACATCCCTGTATTTAGTTAATGATTTAACAATACGGGTTCGGATATGACAGCATTATGATAAACAGTTCCTACCCGTTCCTTATTCTTAGAAAGAAAAAAAAGGGGTGCATCTAGGAGAGGGGGTCTAAACTTTTTTAAATGTAAAAAGTATTATACAATCAGTTGTTTACACCTTAGGAATTTTTTATTCTGTGAATAAATGGAAGGGGTTCAGACCTGACCCCCCCCCATTGGTACGCTCCTGATGGAGAAGGGGCTTGAGTTTTATTATTTTGGTTTTAAATAAAATTAATACATTTTTATAATTAAATAAAATTGCTGTTCACATAAGCATTTTTAATCTCTAAATAATTTGTAGATATTTAATAATATTAATTTAATGTAAATTTATCATTTTTTTAATCTAAATCTAGGACCCATTTATCCAAAATTTAAATTGTGTGTAGAATACTTATCAAAATATTCAATTTTAAATAAAAATTATTTTTTAAATAAAACAATGTAAATATGTATAATATAAACATTAATCACTTCAGGACGTATGCATTATCAAATATTAAGTATCACATATTATAAAATAACAAAATTAAATGTAATAAAATAATACCCTTGATTGACTCCTCTTTAAACTCTTAAACTTTAACCTCTATAGAAAATTACGTTGTCTTATAAAATATATAGGTACACTCGAAACCGGACGTATATCGATTCTGCCGAGATGATCTTTTTATCTATTGACTATACCAATTATAGGCCACCAAATTTTAAAATATTTCCACCGGCTCATATTTTATTATATCATTAAATACCTAAACTGATATTTGTTATAAATTTATAACAAAAAAACGTTGTTTAACTCTCCAACTGCAATACAAATATATTTATCCAAGCGGAGATCACGTATTGAGTTGGATTCATATTGTAGTTTTTTATTTATATTTTATATATTATATTATGTAAGTCTTATCGAAAAAAGACTAATTAAACGTATACGCTGGTAATATAGGAAATAAAAGTACAAGTCTTATTGATCATATTCTTAAATTGTCTAATATGTCTCATGTAATAATGTTCAAAAACTACTATTAGATTTACTCGACATTAAGTGATGATTGCGATTTTTATACTCGTTTCATGCTACCTACGTAGTCGTCTAAAAATGAATTTCGAAATTGTAATTAGAGAACGAAATAAACCTTAATACACAATTCACTAAAACACGTCCTAATATATTTATATTTTCACATATTGTATTGAATTTAAAAAAAAGAAAATAATAAAATAATTCGTACATATTATATAATAATAAAATGACTAAATAACAATTATATTAATTTTAAAAAACATGTAACAAATAAAAAATGATAGATACACTTATATTAAACTGACATAAAATCATTATTTAAAAAAAAATGATTTTGTAACATATAATTTACATTGTATATTTTATTATTTAATATTTTATGGTTTTATTTTTTTACTAGATTAAAAGATTAAATATTGGAATTTTCCCACTGTGGACAACAATGTTTGACAAATGACAAGAATTTAAATTAAAAAAAAGATAATATGTACTTTGGTTATATTAATTGGTAATACATTTTTACCTATATATAAATTGTATAGTATTATTTAATAATATTTTAAATTACAACAATATTTCAAAGAGATAAATATCGTTTAAGAAAACCATTTTTATTTTGGAGGGGTAGTAGCACTTCGATTACTGCATGTATGATAACTTATCATTGAACAGGTGTGTTTGTTTTTCCCATATGATAAGCATGTTAATCTGGTTTTCGCGTTAATGTGCATAATATAATATTTTTCAGACAGAAAACATTATATATACACGTTTAACACGGACAAATTAACCGGATTATTCTGAAAAAATTAACTGTATTTTCGCGATAATTGTAATACCTATATAATAGATACCTACAATATTGAGTAAAAATGTGTAGATTCTGGATGTTAGAGTTCTATTGGGATTCATCTAGGACACTAAAGTTGCATTTGTGCAGATGATCGTTCCTGGTGGTACATTTTTATACCCACATAGTTGTACTAATATACACTTATTATAATATAATGCGATTTTAATAATTATCATAACTATTAATTTTAGTATAATTATTATTTAACACGGATCGTGTTTTGAAATTATATCCTTGTAATTCGAAATTATTTTTTCTAAAAATTTAACAAAATTACACATTTACCTAACCCCGGAGTACGGTGGTTGGCGGTGAAAAAGTTAACATCAAAGAGCAAAAATTCTGAATACGTTCCGGCACTCGACTCATGCATCCGTTTCAGTTAGAAAATGACAATAATTATAAATTTAAAAACATAGTAATCGGCGGAGCTCGTAAATATTGAACAAACATTTTCAGACTTGTTTTTGTTGTATTTTTAGAACTGCTAAGGTTATTATTTTATTATTATTAATATTATTATACGCTATTCTTGTTTGTTATTTAGATAATTTATAAATTCGTTTATTTTGATAAGTCCAAAGTAAACATGGAATACAGTGTTTACTTTATTAATTGCTTAAACATAAAATATATCGCATTTTGTTAGGTTAGCATATTCATTAAAGGTTTATATGATCATATTGTATATTTAAATTAATTTTGATATACTTTTCAGGTATGATTTCATATCAATAAATATAAATGTAAATATCAGATAGTAACTATTACTTCTAATATTATTTATTTTCGGTATATATATTTTATAGAATCAATAATGATTTATTATTTTAGGTCATTCAAATATTTTGATGGGTATAAATATTCCTTGATAGAATAAAATAAATACATGGATATGATAAATATAGCTAAATTTCGTAGGTTGTATTTTAAAATAAATAGCACAACGACTAATCCCGTTTAAATCTTACTGCAGTAAAATCAATAAGTATTTAATTTGACTTTTAACGCTAAGGCATTGACTATATAATATGAATACTAAAATACAATGCAAATAATCAACGCATGCTAAAGTACTTAATTAATAAATGTAGGTAATATTTAAAAAAAATTATGAACAGCTTAAGTTGGGAATTTTTAATTTTTAATTCATTACATTTATTTACATAATATTATTTATTTGTGATCTATATATATTTATATATTATGAGGTTAAAATTACTTTTTTTAGGGTAAAAACATATATAAAATGCAAAATTAACTATATTCATTAATTATACCAAAACGTACTATTTGTTGGAAATATAGCGTTATTATTATGCAATTCAGGAGTTTAAATTATGAATAAAGTACTATATTGAAATAATAAATTACATTATAAACAAAATAAAAGTATTTTCATCAATTTTTTAATAATCAAGAATATTTCTACAATTTTCTATTATTTTTGATTAGAAAATTGTAAAATGGAAATAGTATACGTTTTAAATTGTCATTCCTCAATTATATGTAAACTATATTGTAAATAATATTTTTTTTGATTCAATAATATAATATTTTTATTCTGAGCGGAACGATGAATGTATTGATTTTAAAACGATGTGTATTTTTTTGTATCTGTCATTTCTTCTGGAGCAGTAAAAATGCTTATATTTTTTGATAGGAAATCTAGTTATTTCTTTAGATGATCAAAAGTAAATTATACCCAAAACTTTTCTTAATGATTGGGACAAATAAAAAGACGTTTATTTTTAATTTTATATACACAGTGATATTTTTAAATCATTTAGATTAATTTTTAACTATTAAGTACTTATACCACGAATATATCACTTACGTTTAAAATCTGATGAAGTGGGCTAGAAATATATTATATCAATAAACATGTATTACCATAACTTATTATACTTACGAGGTTAAATTAAGAGATGTTTGGGGGGCTTTAGGAGTTTTTTTGGAGTCACTATATGAGTCCTCTAATCCTCTCCTCCCAACCCCCTCCTAAGTTTACACCTATTATTACACCATTTTATGGTAACATAGCGGTACTAATTCAAAAATAAATAACAATATATAATACAAAGATACGCTATTATAATAATTAAGTATAAATTAAATAAATGCAATATTTTTAGTAAAAATTAATGCACCCTACCGTATAACTAATAAGTAATAGTAAAATAATTTACAATAATAGCAATACATAATTATATCATAAAATATGTTTAGTGGTAAAGGGCAACTAAGCATAGGTCTCCGCACAAAATCGTTTTTCATTTGTATTGATTTAACGTTGAATTAAATTTAATACAAACATTACAATGGCTTATACTGTTTAACGAAGTAGACTTAACACCTACTGTATTTGTATAGTAAAGCAATTATCGATCTTTCCTATTTTTTAAGACATCGAATTTAATAATTTTACCTTATACTCGCAGTTATATTTTTTAGTCAACCATAATTTATCATAAGGTATATTATACAATAATTGTTTTGATATTGAATAGAGTATCTTTCAGCAGATATTAAATAATACGCATTAGTAATGTGTACAATACTTTAGCATAACACGTGTACCTTATGGTATAGTTTTGACGAAAGAAAAACATAAAAATATGGAATAAAATATGTTAGCAGAACAAATGCAGCACGTTAGTCCGTTCAATATACAATATCTACTTGAACAAAAAAAAAAAAATAAATATTTTTCGTCTTAAATCCTCGTTTGAAAGTTTAAGAGCTACCTACTCGAAACTGTAAAACATATTGCTAGGTACAACATATTTACTAAACTGTCAGATATATGATGGGTGATGTAACCCCTCGCCTCAATATTTTTTCACCATGTAAATTATTCCAATCGGCAATTGAAAGTACGCTGCAAAGTAGAACTTTTGTAACGCATTTAACTATACCTATAAGTATACTTTTTTATAATAAGAACATTATTACACACCGTTTACATCGTACATCTATGCGTAGAGTTTTCTGTAGTTTGTAAAATATTTCTAACACTATCAATGTACATGTTGAATTTATTAAAGTTTTGATTTTGGGAATTTTTATGCATACTTAAAGACTATAATTTTAATTATTTAGATTTTTGATTTTTATAGAATTTAAATAGTGTCCTGTGGTAATACAAACTTCTTTGTTTTAGAAACGAAAACCAATCTATTTTATTGTAAATTGTATGGCAATTTATTCTTTTTGAAAATATTTGTTGATGTATCTCAACCAAAATTCAAACGAGAGTAGTTTTTTTAGGGGTTACTCATTTGCACCCCAAAAAATATTTATTTGTTTTCGGTACAGCCCATTTGCGCCAAACTTAACTGTGTAAAAATTTTACATTAACAACTTCGTTAATTAATTTATTTAAAAGACGTCGTGAAACTTAACGTATCATAAAATTATTTTTATAAGTCTATAGATTTTAAAGTTTATATATTATTGTGTTTGTGTAGAGAGATTGAAAACGAGTTTTATATCAGTCTTATTATGTTGTACCATGAAGGTACTCAGTTATCGAATATAGGTACCGTTTTTTGTCAAAAGAACGATCGTAGTGTGATTGCACAAGTTAAAATAATAAACATTAAAAAAAAACTTTAAAAGCAATTGAGAATTATAAAAAACGAAAAATTAACTCATTATGTACAAATAGTTGTATTTAATTTGGTAGGTACAATAAAGATTAGGATGATATATGTATGATGTATTTATTTATATTTTATTATGATTATTATCCCAGGTAAATTTGACATAAATAGGCCATCAAAAAAACATACCTTTTTATTTTGGCGCAAATGGACGATGCCCGTCTTTTTTAGTTATTTACAACTTTGTGTAGTTCACTGGGATGACACCACTGAGTGACTTCCCTAACCATGCCACTTTAAATATATACGTTAGTAATATATTAATATTAAAATTACATGATCCACGATCTAATTCTACGCTGCCCGTGGCCTATGGATTAAGAATTGTTAATAATCGATAATATAGGTCCATGATAACGGTTTTGAAAGATATGAAAACTATGATTAATTGATAATTTTAGCAATTCATATTAATCTATCAATATTTTATAATTTATAAATATTGTTCCAGTATCATAAATACTGCGTCCAATATTACGTTAATTTTATAGTTATATAAAATCGTTTTTAAGAACTATTATTATTCCAAGTTTATACGTTTAAATGACTTAAAAATAATTTACAGTTGACTTTAAAGCTGGTTCTAAATTAAAATTTGTAACAAAAGATGTTTGTATTGCCACAGGACATTTTATATGGCATAAAATAACAACAGAAAATATAGTTGTTAATTGAACTTAAAAATTTCAAAAATCAGAATTTGAATAAATTTATTATTGAAGGGAAAAATGGAGTGAGCATGCTTAACATAGACCGCTTAATGAATGACTATATTATATTAGAATAAATACGTGATATTTTTTATGTATGAGAGTGGTTTAGACTGTTTAGAGGGTGTGGAGGCTAGAAAGGAAAATAATTATTGGAAGCTCGGATGTGAAACGAGATTATATTGTAATATAAGCGAAGTTAAATATTTTTTAAGGTATCTACGTAATATATATATATATGTGTGTGTGTGTGTGTAGTGTATAAATATAATATATACACTACACACAGTAGGTATATAATTGATTTCATTACCAACCTTACCCCGTCGCCCATACAGCACCGACACGACATACAGACGATCAAGTCCCAATTACGCCACCACCTCCGCACAAGAAATGTTAACATGTAGGACGTATTTTTGCTTAACTTCCTTGCTCAACATAATGGTAATAACGTTTACAAAAATATAAATATAGTCTATATCAATGTACCTATACTTTAAAAATGCTCACTTAAACGTGATTTAATAACCAATTAATACATTATATTAAAACCGTAAACTTACTACAGTAATTTAAAAGTATCGAAAAGACACGAACACGTGATTACATTTAATAATAACAATAAATAAATAGTATTAAACTAATAAAGAGTAATAAATTTATATAATGTAGTTTTCATCGTACCAACACAATATATTACATAAGCAAATATAATACAACAGTTTTTCTGTCTTTGCTACAATATAATATTGAACAATATGAGTTCGAACATTTAAATTACGATAAGATAATCATAATAAAATCGTAATATAGCATCCATTCATTCATGTTAAGAGGACGCCATAAGCGTGTACATATGTGGTGTTATCTCCGTCTTACAAACGTACAACATAGCAAATTTTCGATCGGCGGTAATAATTTTGTGTTATTGGTTTTAGTATTAGAGAGCGTATTGACCTATAGTCCTTAGACCTTTATCAAACACATTGGTAGACTAAAAACATTATCGGTGTTTGCACATAAGTTTTTCGTGATATTTTAATTTTCAAGAGAATTATAGGTGTGAATAGTTTTAAATTTTAATATTTTACATGCCCGTCTACCTAATATAATAATTTACTAAAAAATGTAACTATTGCAAGTAATTCATCGAATAAATATTGATATTATTCTTAATTTTATGTTTAATAATCGATTCATTTAATTTTATATAATATAAAACTTTTTTAAAATTTGGAAATACATTTTGTCTTTGATTTTCTTTTAAAAAGTTTAGCCAATTGTAAACTGTTTTTGTCGATTAGCCATTTGGAACATTTGGAATACTTTTTAAAATCCGTATTTCAGCAACAAGTTCTTTGTGGGAGATTAAGAATATCTTTTGTAGTACTTCATAGAGATTGATTTGATACTTTGATGTATATCTAAATTTAATATTTTGCCTACATCATTTATCATATCAGACTTTCCTAAGTGAACCTTGAATGTAATCCATTTATCAATACATTTAAGGTTTTGTAATAAGCTTTTACTTTTAGTTCTTCTAACTTTAACACAAACATATGTTGGTTTTTTATAGAATCTACTTTTATGATACTTTTTTATTTCTGATTTCTGGAATTTTTATAACATATTCCTTACATATTTTCAGGCATTTAGCAAACATTTCACCATACTGATCACTATTTATCGATTCCTCATTAAAATTAGAGATTTTTCAATGAAATGATTAGTTGATCACTGTTTATCCATCATAATATATTTATACCACCATAAACTTTTATAATGGTTTTAATTTTAAACATAGAGTATAATCGAATAATAAACAGGCAGAAAAACAAAAAATAAATTTAGTGTCACATAAAGAACAGATGCAGCCTAGACTGCATGAACTCAAATTTGCTACTAATTTTGAACGTTTGTATAAAAAGGATACGAAAATAACACAAGTAGATGTGCTGAATATATCTACTATTGTTGATAATAAAAAATTGCCTTATAGCCCGGATTTGTTGCGATACTTAAAAATTATCATTTTTAACGTTTACAATCAAGTGGGCCAAACCGACGGCGTTTGTATTATATTAAAATTTGTTAGTCATCACAAGCTGAGTTAGATTCAAATATTTGAACAAATAATATCGCAATATTGTAATATTATAGTATATAGGTAATTAGATCCAAGTTAAATATTATACACTCAAGCTACGCACATAAAGATTTGTTAATTTCAGTTTGACGGAATTTGTATTCCGTTACAACTTACAAAATAAATAATTATTAATTATAAGCTAAAACAATAGTAACAAAAAAAAAAATATTTTACAATCATGTGTCATTTTGATGCAATACATTGATATATTTTGTATTCATATTATTTCATATTGGTATAAAACTATAAAATCCAAATTAATTTATCAAATATTTAATGTAAATTATGCTTATATTAAAATTCAATTTAGATATAATTAATTTAAAATATGTTTGGATGACTTCTGTAATTCTATAATTAAACTGCAAATCAATGACTATATTTTACACTTTTACAAGTATCTAGTTACTCAAGAAAAAAAACTATTGAAATTATAGAATGATTAACGAAGTATTGTTTGTGTGCGAAGCGCTTCCTCTTCTCCATATATGATTATAAACTGTGATAAATATCTACATCCCCGTGTTACGTATATTTGCCAAGTGCCGTCTATGAATGGTTCCTGCACAACACTTTACTAATTGTTCTGAATCTATTATTGTTTCATGATAATCGAGACCTTCCGAAACAGACACCGTCCTACCTACCTACCTCATTGAATGTTTGTATACACACATACATACACACACCCACATATAAATACACTTTTAGTATATTTTATAGCAGAATATTAAACGTATAAATCATTGGTTTGTATAATATTATAATCTAATATCCCAGATTCAAAATAATATATCGATATTATAGGTTTTTAGCATTATTATATAAATTGATATACAAATATGAAATAATCAAATATTAAAATATTTTTTAATCACTAAGACATTGTAAATAAAATTCCAATAGCATTATAAAAATTAATTATTTATACTTTGAAAGTTTAAAATATTTATAAATATCGTGTACGCATATTTTACCTGACATTTAGCTGAAAAACTGGAATTCAAAAATGTCCGAAACCAAGAGAAACTATTGAAAGCCCAAGGGACCAACGTTTAACGTTTTACAGTAGCCATGAAATTAAAACATACCTGAACATTTTTTGTTTCAAATTTAAAATATTTATATATTAAAATGGGGTTCTCTGACCTAAAGGTTCTGAAATTCTATCGGTTTAAATACTAAACTCTCTTCGCTAACTAACTATTCAAAATGTAAATATCTAAGTATATCGTACATTTTACTTTATAATAATTTTTCCCATTAAAATTTAAAAATATCTAGTTATTGATAAATTCTGATTTTAAAAACTAATTACTTAATGTTAGTTAATATTATTGTATGTACTTATTAAACATTGTAATAATGAAAAAATATTTTTAACTAAATTAATAATTTAAATTCATAATGCAAGCAAACAATTTTAACAGTTTTAAACAATGAATAATATACAATTACAAAAATTAGATAGAAAACAGAAATATTGATATTGTTTAGTACTCTATATCAGGCGGAAAGAATTTAATACAAAAATCATCTTTTTATATTTCAATTAAAAATTTGAACTTTATATGGCTTAGATACAATTCTTAAAAACTTAATGATTGAACTACTTTGACGAAACCTACGAAAAACATATCATACCTATGTACAATTATACGAGTAGATTATTATTTACTGTGTAACTAAGCGGCTTATTATAACGAATACCGGGAGCTTTTATTGAACTCGATAAAAAATGTTTAGCTTTTTCTACCATTTTGCCCCATGAAAAAATATTTTCAACTGTTGCTGTAATAATATTCTATATCGAAACTAATAATACAACAAAATCGATTAAAAGTGTTAAGCTCGTTATAGCTTATCTGAAATCATAACACAATCAGAAATATTATGTAACAACAATCATAATCAGTCATCACATTATAGATTTAAGATTACTAATAAAATTAATTTCATTATTTTACTTTTTAATGCTTCTCATTCATTATTATTATTAGGTAACTACGTTGAATTGTGTATGCAGTAAGCAATATATATATATAATTAGTATAAACTATAAGATGATAAAAATGCACTATTAAATCATTTAAATTAGTTTTTATTTCGTGGTATCATGGGTTATAAGAAATAAGTTAATAAGCAATAATGAATTGCCATTACTTAAATTAAATATTAGAATATTAGAAAACACTTAGTTTACACATCCAGAATATTATTAATATTATTACTCATAACACATGAAGTAATGACTGATATTTTTAATCAACGATGTTGAACATATTATTTAATGTTGACATTATTTGTTTTTCTGAATTAATTTTAAATTTAAACTTAATGGTTCTATTTTAAGCTTAATTTTTAATTTACATAGTGTAAGTCAATAATATCAAAAGAAAATTTGTTTAATATGTATATAACACACTGATAATTAAATTACATAATATATAATATACAATATATTATACACTTATAGTTTGTAAGAAAATTGTTTTATATGTAGAACAGGGTTGACTAAATGTCGGATCGCAGGCCACATGCGGCCCATCTGGCCTACAGACAGGGAATTTTTTTATGGTGTATTAAAAATGGATTTCATTAATTTTAATTTTACTTTTTGATTTTGATTTTACTTTCTTTGGATAAACAAGTGCATTAAAACTTCTTTAATTCATAAAGTGACTCTGCAAAAATATTAATTGGTGATCTCTATTATATTATGTAGAGTAGATTTAAATACTACACATTTTTCACGTGATCTTATATTTTTAAACTTTTTAAAATATTAAAACTATAATGAAATATTTAAATAATTCATTAAATAATAATTTAGATGATTAATATGACTATATTAATAGTATATCTGATTCTATAATGAAGCATATGGAGCAAAACGAACCATTTAAATAGAACATGATCGATCTATAAATTGTATGAAAAAAGATTTAATTGTTTTATACACGGGTATTGTAGATACCTATATTTTAATATGTGCGATGAATATGATGTAATTAACTGAATCGACACTCGACTATTTCATTATACAGAGTTTAGTAACTATAACCTTATATCAACATAATTAAGATCCTCAAAATCAAATTAATAACACTATTAATAATAAATTGCAGTATAAATAAATAATATTTTAGTGATAATATACAAATTAAAATTGTATAATATTTGCTCAAATAGTATCTAAGTAAACCAATTACATATAATAGTTATTGCATTATGGTAAGGTAATTGTGATCTTTAAAAAATTTATTTAAATACAGATAGATTTAATACATCTACACAAAAGGTATTTGAAACAATGAATGCATTTCAAAAACTATTAAATATTTTTTTAATATGATGAATACCTATATTATTATACGAATTATACTTAGTTCAATTTATTTTATCACCCCACTTTAACCCATGTCCAGTAAGTTCAAAATAATACGTAAATATTTATTGATTACCTTTTTATCAAATAAAACTTGCCTTTTTAAACAATATGTTGGTTGGTCCGTATATTCCTTTACATATATTGTATAAATAAATGAATTTCTGGGATTCGTAAAATAATACAACATTGATAATTACATACATAATAATATATTAAAAGGATGCTTTTGTTTACTTTCTCAGACCCACGCATAACACAGATAAAACACATTCATGTAAAATTGTTATTTTTAAAGAATTTCAGAGTACAATCACCGAAGTATTAAAAAAATACTCTATAGAGTATTATTGTTTAGAGGATTTGACATCGGTTTTATATTTTATAATTATTTGTATTCATATTTGGTTCGAATATTAAAATATCAAATAAGCCAACGGTTAAACATAGATAATATTCTCACCTTTAACTTTTATGATAGGTTAATTAACTCTAATATAAAAGGTAACGGCACACAATCAGTACTACTGAATACACATCTGCTATATTGTATGTTTATAAAGCGGAGACAACACATACACGAGTGTAACGTACTAGCGTCTTCTTAGTATATATGCTTTATGAACTAAATAAAACAAGACTTATATATAATTTTTTATATTGATTTGTATTAGGCAAATATTGTCGAATAAAACAAAAAAATGAACTATAAGGAAACATGTTTAATTAATTTAATTTTAATGTTCAATAATGACTGTGAAAAATTGATGATTTTTTATACTCTTTGAATTTAATATATTTATTTTTTGTTATTATTTTTATTAGTTGAATCATTTATGCAAATAAAAATCTATTATTAAATTTAATTATTTAGCGTGGATAAGCGTTAACGTGGATTGAGCGTTAAAACAATTTATTCAATTATAATATAACTCATACCGCGACCTCTGATGACGACGTCAAGTATCATACAAAGTTATGTACAGTAAAATTGAATAATTATGTATAGAATAATAAAATAAAATAAAATATGGAACAAATAACAATGAACTATGTAATCATAAATGTTGATCGATTGATGCTCGGTGATGGGGGGTTTACCTCACCAAAAATATTCAAAGGCCCCCCCTTCTACTTTAAATTACCAGATACCACGCATTCACTATTCAGAGTAAAAAATACTTATTTACAACAATTGCCATAATCTCAAAGCAAAACAAAACTGTTTTTAAACTTTATTTTAAGCTTTATTGATAATAATTATTTTATTCATTTTTTTTTTAAGCTTTGAATTATAATATACGAATCATATGAATGTAATTCAATGAATATAGTCATAAATAATATAGATATATTTTTAAATTATAAAAATCAAGACATTAACACAGAGGCGAAGTTAATATCTTCATGCATGGTATAATATAATACCACTGAATTAAATATTGATATACTATCGAATAAGCAATTTATCAATTATTTTAATTATTATTCTGTTCAAAATCAATCATAAGTTGGAGACCTACTGAAATTAAAAACATTATTATAGAATCAGAAACTTTCAAAAATAAAATAAATTGTGATGTTTTAAATAAAACAATAATAAAAATAAATTTACTAACTTTATTTAAACTTGTGAAAGTAGGCCATGTCTTTGTCAATCAGATAGCGCCTCGGAAACTAATGAACGTAGTTTTTCAGTACAAAATATAAAGACTTGGTTATTTCAGTAATATACAGTAACATAAATAGGGAGGCTATGGAGGGGGCTACTCTACTTTTAAAAACTCCTAGAAATCGCTCAAAAATATGAATACAATTTAACTAACTAATTGATAAACAATTTTCTTATTTGTGTCATTATTGGCTACGTATAACTCTATTAAATACTTACAAAAGAAGTATAAATTCTTATATATATATATATATTACCTATACATATAATAAAAGATTTGAAAATTGATATCTAAAGAATTATAGAATACTTTTATCTAAGATAGATATATTTTATTAAATTATATTTTGTGTATTATAAATTATAGTTATCACTAAATTATATAATATAATATATCACAAAGTACCTATAACAAATCTCAAAGTAATTGACTGGAAGCATTGAATAAGGGAAGAGACACAAGGCAAATATTTGTAGGTTTATCAGGGTTATAGATTTAAATGCCATAAGACTATATTATACTATACTATACTATACAATTGATTTGTTCATAAGTGGTTTATTATAAAAACTCGTAGTATGGAAACGTGAGCTAAGTTGTTTTCATTTTTGTTTAGTGTGATTTGACCAGTTAACCTTTTATCCCGAGTGTATTTTGTTGATTAATGAAACGGTATTTGCTTTTTATTAAATTTAAATATTTTTTTCACTTTATGAAGAAATTTACTTGAGTGGATTTTTCAACATTAATTTTAATTTTCCAGTTTTAGACTGATAGCTTTATTTTGATATAATTATAAATCATGTGAATCAGAATTATTAGTTGAAGCATAAGTATTCCTGTATCATCAGCAAATATGGAGAAGAGAAAACTATTATTTTATTATTATTTATATTTATTTTTTCAATGTACTAGTGTTTTATTATACATAATTGAGGGCACAGAAGTAAATATGGATAACTTTATCTAATAAAAAACTTGTTTATCCCTTCCAAGAAAAAAAAATAATAGTAAAAATTCGTGCGTGTAATACCTTAAAATACTATTAAACTTATTTGAATGAAAAATATATTTCATTCTATACCAACACTAAATTGGTATTCAATAAATTAAAATGATTATTAGTTATTATAATTTATTATTGTTATATTACCATATTCATCAAACAACAAATATCGACTATCTATATAAGAGATACGGACTTTTGAATAATAATTTCGCGATACATTGCACATTTGACTGACAGGCTGTCATTACAAATAACCATAAGATTATATATTTCTGGAGTCTGTAAGCGGAGCATTACAATTATTAACTGATGGAGCCAACGAAGAGGCAACTGATTCATATACGATTTTGTATGATGGAAAACCGAAAAATATCAAAGTATAAAAAATGTTAAATCTAATAATACTGTAGTATATGAATTTTAATATAAATTTATATGTTATTCGCAAAAATGTTTAAATAGCCACAAAGTCCCTAGGGATGACATATAAACACCTACATATTATATTTAATTGTTGATATATCTTAAACGAATAATAAATGGTTTTTTTAAACAACAACTGTTCAAAAATAAAGCCACAAACAAAAACAATTTACGATATTCATGCCGGTTGATCCATTTGCTACTCTGTTGAATAATAAGTATACTGCTGCAGGTATGCTAATATTTTTGATTAGCAGAGAGTTACAACAATATAATAGGTATTAGCCATTAGGTATTAGGTATATTATGTTCTATGTGCGCTTATCTCAAATTTGAAATGAGGCATATTAAAAAACTATAATATTGCGAAACAATGGTATTTGAAGAAGTGATCGGTAGCCAGAGAAGTATATTGCAGTAAGATTTCTATTTATTACTCGTGTAAAAAAAATTAAAATACTATATACTATTTTAATACAATTATTACGATTAACCATTAGCCATTAGTTATCTTCTATCTGCACAACACATAACAGAGAATAGTTAAAATAGGGATTACGATATACTTACGTCATGCAATATAATGATATATAACATAGTCATTAGTCATAGAGCCAGGGCTTAGGACCTCATGCATTTATATACCTATATATTTAGATACATATTAAATAGAAGAGATAATCCCGTTCACTATAAATATGTGTATATAATTTTAAATTAAAACAAATTTAATTAATTTTTTGATTAAAATGCATGTTGTTAAAAAAATACCTGAGAACTTCACTAGTCGCTCTGGTATACAGTTATTTGGACTACCTCGTCATTTATTAGATTACGTAATAGATATGTTAAATTTGAGTTAAATGATAATGGCATCCATTGTGTACGAAAAACGATTCTGCGCGCCGCTTGGAGACAGTAGTTAGCTAATATATCATATTATGATATATACAGCCTATATAATGTATAATATTATATATATTATATTATTAGTAGTAATTAATTTTTTCATTTGCAATGTGGTTGGTTAAACTCATTTTAGATTTTAAGCGGAGCGATGAAAGTATTTGATTTACAATAATGTGTGTTTTTAAATTTTTTTTTTTTTGTTGTTATGTCTGTGTACGTCTTATAACCCCTTATCTCTAAGACACTTGTAAACAAACCAGGATATTTCAAATCCAAAATTTTGGACTACCTGAAAATACGACATAACGTAGTATATTTATACATTATAATCCTTATAGGTATATATAAAAGAAAAACAGCCCTTTTTATGTTCTAATTTTGTGACGACACTATTTAACTTTTTCCAATTTTTGTTCACAAAGATGTTTCAAATACTCTTCAGAGTCTCACCACATTGCTCGATTTTTCATTTTTTTTTTTTTTGTCTCAGGAAAGGGAAAGAGGAGTTTATTATTTCAGTTATAATCGTTTACGCACTCTGTCGTAAATAAACATTGGCCGAACTTATAAATTACAAATTAATATAATAGTTTTAATATTATTACAGTTGTGTGGAAAATACCGATAATTTTATCTTTATACCACGACCAGATCAATTATATAAATTGAGCTATCAAAAAATAATAAAACTAAATGAGCCGGTTATCATCTTATCGGTTTGCAAACTCTAAATGTAGTATACCAAGAGATTTTGAGTTAAGTTATTTTAAATATTCATTAATAAAGTTAAATTATAATTATAGAATCATTAGAACCATTAGTAAATATTATTATTATTATTATTTATTATTAATTCAGCTACTAGGTACTACTATTCAACACTTGATTAATTATAAATATTGATTATACATTTTTTTTTTCTTTAAAACACAACTATGTATGTTGATTTAAGAATTTCATCTAAAGAAAGTAAAATCTGCACACGGGCGAAGCCGAGTAATTCAGCTAGCAGTATGATTATTAATTAATTAAAATATAAAAAAAAAATATCTGAACCTATTTACACCTGTCTGCTCTTGGCTTACCTCTACATTGTTGTTTACTTAAAAAATTAATAACAGCTAGTAATATTTTATGAAAATAAATTAATATTACAATAATTACTACTATACATATACAGACATAGCATTAAAATGTATTAGTAATTTATTTTTACAAAACAATTATATATCTATTACTAGTTATTACACATTGGTGTGAGTTCCTTAATTTATTTTAATATGTTACCAATATTTTAAATAATTTATATGAAAAATAAAATTGTTGAATAATATTATTAAACATGTTGACATTAAAAAAAAAAAAAAACAATTTAGGTATATAA
This sequence comes from Rhopalosiphum nymphaeae, assembly GCA_036289425.1. Classification (NCBI taxonomy): domain Eukaryota; kingdom Metazoa; phylum Arthropoda; class Insecta; order Hemiptera; family Aphididae; genus Rhopalosiphum; species Rhopalosiphum nymphaeae. The sequence goes on from JAZAQC010000030.1 coordinate 554,242, forward strand.
AGAGCTATTAAGAGTATATTTTTAGCATATTTAAAAACCCATAACTACATTTCTTTGAATTTCGATATAAAATTATAGTTTTATATTTCTCTACTATTATCAACTTATATTAATAAATATTTTAAACCATAAAATTTAGCTTTTTATATTAGATAGTTATTGCTTAATATTATTATGTCACTGCATGGCTGTATTTAGCATTTTAGTGTCACGAGACATTTATAAAATTTCACCACTCTTAAAAGCCCTGTTTTGTTATAAAAAAATACAAATTATAAATATATAAATAAAAACAGTCATACTCGTATAAATAGTAAATACCTTACTTATATTTTATAAATATTGTAAATTGTAATAGTTATATAATACCAAATGCGCAGAATATATTTTATTGTACTAAACGTATTATTATGACGGTATTGTATTATAATTCGTAATGTTACCAAATTACGATTATAATAATTACTGAATTACGTTAGCTTTGATCTACATTCTGCGTAATGCCGTAATCAGTTTTTCGAGGAATCGTTCATATATAAATAAATTTTATAGAATACTGTAATACGAATACCATATAATACGCTTGGAATAATAATATTTTTGAATTTCCATCTATAAATTCGGAATAATCGGAATAAATTTAATATTGGTTCCGAAGTCGAAAGTTTTAATTCCGTGTTTGGTGCCATGATGACGGATCTTATATCAAATAAATACAGATCTTAATTAATAAATTTGGCTCGATAGTCTAGGTATTAGTCAATTTTCTTCAAACCATTAACTATCCTCAATTCTTTTTCCACTATTGAATTCGAATCAATGAATATCAAACAAATAACAATGAATTACCTATAATTATGTAAGCATAAACGGCCACTACCACTGTTCGTGAATACGCCAATGTTTGTAGATGGCGCCTGTTATATCGTGGCTATAGTCTAAACCTATAACGTGTATGGATATGAAATCGTCTCCATTCAAATAAAAGTACTTAGTTCAAAATTTCATTTTAATTGTATAAAACTATAAAACACAGAATGCAAACAAAAGGTGTTATATTATAGTAATAACGTAATAGCAATATTAGTGGAATATTGACACTTAATTATTACTATCAAATTAAGTATTAGTGGTGTATTTACTTTAACTAGGTTTTATTTTAAATAATCGTCTGTGTTCTAAAATAATATTTGTTTATAGATGGATACTTTTATAATACTGAACTGGTGTTGTTGCAGGGTATGTTATATGGCATATATAGGGTTGGTATATTTTATTTTACTTATACCTGGACAAATGTTGTCTACATAATTTTTATGAAAAAAATTGTACCACTTCCTCCACAATCACTACCAAAAAATCACCTGCAGTTTTAACACACTATTATTTCGTATAACTACGTAGAATACCACGCATAATGGTCAGCATTCTAAAAGAATACACGTGCAAGGTGAAAACTATAATTCAATATTTCAAATAAGAAAGTTAAACCGACAAAATTATCAATTAGCTATAGTGATGCAAAAATAAAATTGTCGATGGAAATAGCAAAATAATGAACGTATTCATTAAACATTGTGTATACATAAATTATTGAAGTTCAATTCTGAAACAACTATTGGCCGTCCAAAAACATTTTCGAGACAGCTGGATGCTATGTATTCAAGATTCAAATACAGACATACAATAAGTACAGTCCTGGTCAAACCGGGACGTATGATGATCATATTATAGTAAGCAGCACCTTAAAAAATTAATCTTTTTATAAATCCCAGAGGACTTTTATAATTTTAATATACTGTGCAATATATCACAATTTGAAATAAACACGCAAATAAAAGCTTGATAATTATGATCATAATCTGTGGTTTAAAAAATTTAAAGTTAGACTTATTATTTAAAATGAAAATACTTCAAGGATTTTCTGATACTTTACAGTAAGGGACTTAATCTGAATTTTTTAAAAATTAGATGGAACAGTTACTAATGTTAAATTGATTAAATAATATACGTATAGTGTATGTATGTATGTGTAGTTTTTACTGTCATTGATTATCTTATAAAATATATAGTGATTTCAGTCACTAGTTGTGCTAGTGACGTCGTTCTCAAAACTTTAAGTACAGAGCACATAAAAGTATGAAACAGTATCCACTTGTCACTTAATCCCTTAAAAATTATTATTTGTGGAACAAGAGTTACTTAATCAAGCTGACTACAACAAATCAAAAAGTTCAAACTTCAATGCGTTCTAGTTCCCGAATTAAGTCATTTGAAGCTTTATAACCTAATTTATTATGAATTCAACTGACGAGTTTAGTAAATAAGTTTATTAATTTAGTTTATGTAAAAAATACAGGTACATATTTTGCTTGGTATTGTTTATTAAACTGTATTGTCAGCAAAAGTATTAATTTAAAAATACGTATATCATAACTTTTGACAATTATTTTTTTAAACTCTTACAAAATGTAACGTACTCAAGTATACGCCATTGAAACTTTACATTTTTTACACGCGGTAACGAAATATTAAATGATCATAATCACCGCGGAAGTAGGCAGGTTCGTGAACACGCTTACGTTGTCGCAGTGATAACACGTCGTTTCGGCATGGTTTCCTGCGTCACTATCCAGCACACGATACGGACACGGTATTGATATCGAGTAGATACACAGTTTTTCTGTCGTTATTATTGTTATTATTTTTTCTGATCAAATATTAAAACAATATAATTGTATAATACTATTTAGTATTTATCATCTTCTGTCGTCGTACTGCTTTCACGCCGCTAAATCGGGTCAAGGCTGCCACGGTTCTTTTTTACGCGGATTGGACCAGGATTTGGTCGTGCCGTGTGTGTTTGTAGAGGGGAGGGGTTTTGCTTAAAAAAAAAAATGTCATGACTGTGCAATACAATATTTTTATAAATATTTATAATATTATTGTTGCACTTGTGCAAACGTGTGACGCGATAATCATAATATTGTTATTATTATTATTATTATTAGTAGTAGTAGTAATAATAATAATGATTTTTCATACGTCAGTGCGTCGGCGCGCATCGTATCATTCAGTGAGCGGAGCAGCTGCTCGTGCCGCGCCGCGTTGGTACCTACTCGGTAGTCAGACGTCAGTTGCTGTTTGCCGGGTCACGCGTATGCCTGCGTCGCTCCGTCGTCTGGTCTAACAATCGCTTTCCGTTTGAATATATCGTACATCATACTGTTATCGTTGAGATCTGTAGTCGCATTTTTAGCGATTTCGTCATCATAAATCCTGCCTTTACTCTATTATATTACATGCAATTTTTTCCCACCGGATGATAACGTAATATTAGGTATCTACAAATTCCCGCGCTGAATATTCTCCCCCAACACACTTTGTCAGTCGAGATGGGTGACTGCGGCGATGCCGAAGACGAGGTAAAATATACGAACTTTGCCAATAAATAATAACGAATTTGATCAAAAATTGTTGAAATGTCAAGATTATAAGCACAATGTGTATTTAAACCATACTTAGTAGTATATTCATAAATAGCTTATTTGGACCTAGGTTTATATTATGATGTCTATTTTAATTAGTATAAACATATTAACTCTTATATGAACTTTATTGAGATCAATATTATTAACATCAGTATTATTATTGTATTACAGTTTGAAGACGCATTGGAGGTGATTCCAGCGTGAGTATAAGACGTAGTGTCTTTTATTTTTTTTATAAAATGTACACGATATTATTATAAATTATAAGTTTATAAAATATTTATATTTTCTGACCTAGTTATTTCATGTATTTATTATTACTGTAAGTTATAACGTGTAGGTAGGTAGGTATACAATATACATACTTATTACCTACCAGCTATATCACAATACGACTACATCTTACTGAACCATAACACTTCTAGTGAATGGAGTTTAAATTGTCAATTATTATTATAAAATGTAAATGTATAATTTATATAACCAATTAAGTAGATGTTTTAATCTAGTGGATTCCCATATTATATTTACTTATTATTCGGATAAATAAAAAATATTAATCTTCCGACTAAAAGGCTTTTAAATGTAACAAATTGATGAGTAACATTATATTATAGAAATTGTATATTGTAACTATATAGGCAATAAATAAACATTCAATTACATGGGTAATTCAACAGAAAAAATTTAATTAATTAATACAAGGTAAATTGGTACGCACTAGACGTATAATAGTTGTATATTTTTATCTAGGTAACAAATTCGAATAAATATAAAAATAGTAAAAATGACTTAGGCAATATTAAATAGTAATACTGTGACTTGTAATGTTAAGTATACACATAATTAATTTGAAGTGTAGGAAAACTATAATGTTTAAAATTTAAATTGTTGATTTATTTCCCATTATAATTATATTATAATGTGTTATTAAACACGATTATAACGTTACATAGGTATTTGCATCTGTATGTGTGATAGCTGACAAGAAAGGTAATATCTGTGAATATTATTTAGAAATATGTGTATAATGAGTAATGGCCAAAGATTATAATGACCCAACGACTAACAAACTAGGTACTTAAAAAATAAAAACTCATGATGTTCAATGGTTTTGATATTTCTCATACCTATATAAGTTTAATCAGTGGCGTAGCCAGGATTTTTTTTAGAGGGGTTTTTTTTTTGTAATAAAATGTAACTTGTGAAAGATTTCACACAACCTGAAATGTACTCATAAATTGTTAAATAAATTATAATATACGTTTAACTCCTAAATATTTATTTAAAATTATTTTTTTCCTTTTTTTACAAATAATAACAATAGCAGTTAATAACATATTATATTTTATAACAGTTTAATGCGGTGACTCTTTCTGGCCATATTTTCATAGTTTATTTTAAACCATGGTTGTGTGTGAATACGGCATAACAGAATACATTTTACCACGACAAAATGATTGTATTCCTATATTATTATAAACATTATATTTTTGATATAAATACGGCTGATGGGGGGTTACCACCCCCCCTGGCTACGCCACTGAGTTTAATATTTGAAGCCTACACAACGTTATATAGCGGTTGGTAATATTTATGACGAGTATAAAGAAACCCTATAAGCTTAAGAAAGGGTCTGCAGGTACATAGATGCTATACTATACATAATTATAAAAGCTAATATAGGAATAGAAAAAAAAAATTAGGTATTAGTTGAGTATTATATACTATTATAATTTTGTATATAAATATTATTCATATCATCATTATTTCAAAATTCAATATATAGTTGATTCTTATTAATTCACACGTGTGATAAACCAATACTTTGAATACTTATAGTAATCTAAATCTGTTTGTATATTTAATTGAAATAAAATCTATTTCACCCGAAATTGCCTATAATTACCTTAATAATAACTGCTCTGTTATGACTTATGAGTTATGACGTAGTGTGTGCGTAATTACAATTTAATATTTGTAAGCAATATCAATGATCACAATTTTAAAATAGTAATAATAATAGAATTAATAGATAACACCATTGATTATAATATATTACTATGATAAGTGTTTAGTAATATTCTAATGATGTATAATCAATGGTATAATATAAACAATATATATGCATTTAACACTTTTCGATAGACAAACCACAGAGTAATAGGTCTAGTTATCTGATGTATTATTCCATAAATTAACTATGATCTAGTAGCAATTACCAAAACTCTTTAGTTAGTTAATTAACTATATTAACTATACTAAACTTTTGATTATTCACAGTTCTTTTTAATTTGGAATTGAATTATTTTAAGAAATTCACATAAATGATGTAAATATATGCACGATAATAATGCTATACATAATATTACATATAAAAATATAAAAATAAAAATGTAAATGATAGAAATGTAATTAAAATTTAATTTTAATAAGACAATATTATGTTAAAAGCATTTTCGTGTTCATTTTCGGTTTAATAAGTCTTATTTCAGATTATTTGCAACACAGCCCAATTCCGCGAATAATCGAGAGTATACGCATTTAATAATAATGATGATATTACAATTAATGTACGAAAATAAGGCTTTAAATATTTTATAATATTTCTTGTGTGTGTGACTAAGGCCTAACAAATGTTTAAAGTGCCTAATACCTACTATATGCACTGAAAAGTAATAGGTACATAATTTGATATAATGTGTCAATGTTCTTATTTATAACTTTTTATTCGAAGGCCATATTGTTGTAATTATAGGCTAAAATTATGCTATAATTCATTACTTTTGTTAAATTTTAAATTTTAAATATATTTCCTAAAATGTAAATTTAAAAATAGGGAAAATAGATAGCTGCTTTATTGTATAATAGGTTGTTGATGTCGAGTATACTGTGTACTGTACCAGTCATTGAAATATAAGTCATTGTAATGTGTGTGTTAAATTTGAATTCAATGATTTATCATTAAATAAATGTCGTGATTAATTATTTTTCATATTTTTTAATTTATTTATAAACAACTTATGAGAAATCTTGTATAGTTATATTAAATTTTCAAGAATTTTTACCAAGCAAGGAATATTTTATTGACATTTATTGGAAAAATATCAAATGCCTACCTAAGTATCAAAAAAAAAAGTTAAAATACTTTAAAAATGTTATTACTTGTAAAACATCATATTAATAATATTTGGTGAAAATGTCACGTATCTATAACAATTTATTCATTTTTGAGTAACCTACAAAAAAAATCAAGTTTCGATAAAAACTGATTATGCATAAAAACCTAGGGTTTTATTAATTTTTCTGGTTATTATAAAAAAGAATCGATTTTGATACTCCCATCAACCCCCTACAAAAAGTACCAACAAGATTAAATTAATACCAGAAAGCATCCTTCAAGTTAAAAATCGAAGCATTTTTACTTCTCCCAAAGGTAATAAAAAACAGAAAATAAAAATCCCATATCATTGTAAAATTAATACACTCATCACTCGACTCAAAATCTAAAATATATTTGTACCTATGATATAATGTAAAATAATATAATAAAAACAATAATTTTCATTTAATAATTAAATCGAAGCCAAAGAGACACGAAGTTGTAATAAAGTGATCAGTTTCAAATTATACTTTAAATTTTAAAGTATTTTATTCAAATAAGATAAATTTATAGTCCGTCAGTTTCAGAAATAGTACTCGTATGATATAATCATGTTCACTAGCTATAGGTCTACACAATATTAAAATAAAATAAAAAGTGTTTAACCATTATTGATGTATTACCATGCAAAATATGTTACAGTTATTAAATTGTTGATGTATATTATACTTTCAAGTTTGGAGTAATCGACTAATACATATATTTTAACTCTTTATTTATGGTTATAAGCTATACAATTTTAATTCGTAATTTAGTGTAAGCTCACATAATTGCTATAGTAATTATTTTACATATTTTACTTTTATTTTCAAGTGACATTTGTTGTATTGTTTATTCCATTTAGTTTTTTCGTATGAAATTAGTCCACTCGTCTTCTGCCAAATAAATGACCTTTCTGAATATCATCAGTGTAATAATAATAATAATAAATAAGTGTATCTATTACAATTTAATTTAAAAGCAACGTATTTTCTCCCAAAAATAACCTTTCATTTAGATACCAATAGATTGTTTTCAATGAAAATGTTATACAATGCGTATATACGTAGGTATACCGTTTAGAGTTACCTATTCACTTTGTTTCTATTACAAAAAAAAAAATGAATCCATTTATAACTTAACATAATATAAATATATCACAATAAAAAATGATATCAATGCCAAATACATTTATGTTTTTATAATTCTTTTTAGATAGCATTCATTCATCATTATTTATTAGTGGCTAGTGCTACAAAAATTGATAGGGACTGAAACAATAATATTTTTCAAAGAAAAATCAATAATGTATTATGTTGTGTAGGTATATTCTAAATATTCGTATCAAAATATTTAAAAATAAATGCATCTAAAAATTATATCTTAAGATGAGCATGAAAAAATCACTTAATAACCACCAATGCTTCGAAAGTTTGAAGATATATAAGCCGGAAAAAATATCGTTATAAAATATAACATTCAAATTATTTAATTTTAAAATGTTTTTAATACGCTATCGGAAAATCAAATTGATTTTTAATAAGCCTTAAAAATTCAAATTTTTATGACATTACATAATTCACCTGTATAAAATAACTATTTCACTTTAAACAAATTTTGATATTTTGTTGTAACTAAATAATAAATAACCATAAGATACTTGAAAGTTGATATTTTTGATCAACTTTTTTATATCAAAAAAAAAAAAAATGTATTTAAATGTTTTACTCTGAATTATTTATAGACATGTTTTTTAATTTTTTTTATAAATGTCAATGAAAAATTATTCGTTGTTATAAAAACTTGAAAATGTAATACAAGATCTCATGTATAAGTCGTTCTAACAGATACGAGTACGTAAAAAATATTTTAATTATATAAACTTAATTTATTTTTATAAGTATTTAAAGTTCAAATTTTGACAAAATCACGAAGATTTAATCTTTGGGAGTTAAAAATTTATAAAATGTATAATTTGTTTTAACTAAGGTTTGTTAAATTAATACAAAGTCTTTCATATATATTTCTTATTGAAACCAAAAAGTTTCAAAAATATACAAGCACTATAAATTTGTACGAAATTACATATTTAAATTATGAATAATAATATCAATTGTTCTATTATAATAATTACTAATTAGTAACTATAATTATATTATTGAATTTAAATTTAATACAGTTAAGAGCACACTACACCTGCGACACATATGTGTTGTCTCCGTGTTACAAGTGTAAAACAGAGCAAAAACTATTTTGCATGGGGTAGAATCATTTGGTTAGGTCTGTAGTGATAGTAAGACTCCGAATTAATATACAATATAGTTGAGAACTTTAGCTGTGAAATATCGTTTTTATTTTTTTGATATCGTTTATATAAAAAAAGTTCTTACTGTTTCAAAATCAATTATTTTTGAACTTAAATATTCTTTTTTATTACGATACCTATTTTACAGCTAAAGGCTTCTTTTTTATATGATAAACATTTTATTCCTTAATTAAGACTGTAGTCTTCTCGGCTTTTTACCGCTGAAAAATTGTTTGATATGTTTTACATTTTTAAGACAGAGACTTCACATGTGGGTGTAGCGTCGTCTTTACTCGACATCCATAATACCTACAGCAGAACTGTATTCACTTATTCGCCTTTGGTTCTTAGATTATAATTTTAATTCTTTTTGATTATATTGTATTGTTAACATATTTATAATTTGTTTTTGTTTAATATTGGACCTTTTCCATTGTTTAAAGGGTGGTACCTACCATTTTATAAATGCCCTGGAGTTTCAAAATTTTAAATACGGACATACGGCTCTATTTATATCTATTATATTCTGTAACTTGAAAAGACCTTACAAATAAAATGAAAAAATCCATCTAGATAATTTAACTTTGGTAAATAAACTTATTTTCATATTACTTTTCAAAATAAATAACAATAATTGGTTTATAATATTTCATGTATAACGTTCACTATAAATGTATATATGACATAATATTATATTTACCTTAATATATATTGTATGTATTACACCTTACTTTTGAAAGGATGACACAGAGCCTGGAAACTATAAATCTATAAATTATATTCATTATATTATACTCTATAGTAGTATTATAATAATCGGAATATTTTAATATAAAATAGTATTGATTATTATTAATTTACATATTATATATTGCTTACTCAGATATTATATATTTAAAAGAATATTTACTCCAAGTATATAACGTAAATGGTATATGAACTTTAAAATATGGTTTGTATATAATATACAAGTAGTATATATTTGTATGTTCTGAGCACCTTTTTTACAGAGAGATTTCTTCAGTTCAAGCGGACATTTCTACATGCTCCACTGTGTAACAAAAATCTCAAAAACCCTAATGTATGTTCTGAACACCTTTTTTACATGGATATTTCTTCAGCTTAAGGGAACATTTCTACATGTCCCACACAAAATCTCAAAAGTTTGATATTTTAAATAGTTTATGTAATCATGTAACACACCATAGAACTGTGTATAGTTATCTATATCATTTGTTACACAAACAAAATATTTATGTCATTTTTCTTTTAGTTTAGTAATACTTTTTAGGTAAAAAAAAAAAAAAATTTGATAAAATATATATTCTTTATTAAATATTATTTTATTTACAAATACAATTATATATTAATTTAAAAAAAAATATTTACACAAGTTTTCTTACTTCTCTAATAAAAGGTACATATTCTACAATACGATCATGAATTAATAAACAATAAGCAGTTACACTTTTAAGCGATTCTGATGCTTCAATTTCTAATTGAACAACTACTGCTGAGGTTGTGGCTGAATCGTTCTGCTTCGAAGTATCAATGACTATAATTGGAGCATTTGCAAGAAAAGTAGAAGGAATAAATATTGGGTTCCTTACGCTTTTTTCATAGTACGGTTCTTGAAACGATGTATACATATCATATAATAAGGTGAAATTATTTTTTGAAAAATCTAAATTTAAATTATCGTATGGATAAGCTATAGAGTTCAGAAATACTCTAACGTTTGTTAGATTACCATGGTCGAATATACTAAAATCTTTTGCAAACGTATTTTTATGTTATTTTTGTAATCCAATTATGATAAATCGTGGTTTTTCTAATTTCGAGGCAGTTTTCAAATTCCATACAACTGTTTTAGTGGTTCTGAGTTCAAAAGTTTCAAAAAATTGGAAAGGAATAAACAAACTTTTTTCTTTTTCTACAAGTTTCAATAATTTCAACCTTTCTTCATCGTCAACAGTGATATGTGGAACCTTCCATACTATTTTGTTTAAAGTAACTTTAGCTATAGAAGCAACTACACCACTTTTAAAACTTAACACATTTAAATCGTTATGACTTCGAGTTAATATTAATTCCAATCTAGAATTAACTAATATTTTTTTTAAATCTTCAAACAAACCTAACCAATATTTCAATGGAATACAAGCACTAAACTCGCCTTTTTCATTTACTGAATGTGTTTCGTTTTTAAAATTCCAGCCTGAATTTTCGTAACAATTATAGTTATCTGGTGTAACGGATAAGTATCCTTTCAACGAGCTAGTGATTCCAAGAACACGTTTGCTATCTACTTCTATCCCATTGATTTCCAATCGTATTTGTTCGAAGAGATAAGAGTAACCGTTATTAGTTAGTTTTACTTTGCCAGCTTCCACAATTATTCCTTCTAAATAAATAAAGCTTTCGGTGCAGATACGAATAAACATTTGTTTGTTGGATTGATATACGTATTTCGTCATTATTATTAAATGATGTTGTATACGATGTGTATGAATCATATTCAATTTTTGTAATTTTAGAATCCGTTTTGTACTGTGAAACTATATCTAAAATATCATTTTCAGGTATTCTGCTTTAATTGGTAACTCAGAGCTCGTAGAATTTTTTTATTTTTCACCATTAGGTTAACCGTTTTTTTTTTTTTTTTACCTAAAAAGTATTACTAAACTAAAAGAAAAATTACTTAACTAAAAGAAAAATGACATAAATATTTTGTTTGTGTAACAAATGATATAGATAACTATACACAGTTCTATGGTGTGTTACATGATTACATAAACTATTTAAAACATCAAACTTTTGAGATTTTGTGTGGGACATGTAGAAATGTCCCCTTAAGCTGAAGAAATATCCATGTAAAAAAGGTGTTCAGAACATACATTAGGGTTTTTGAGATTTTTGTTACACAGTGGAGCATGTAGAAATGTCCGCTTGAACTGAAGAAATCTCTCTGTAAAAAAGGTGCTCAGAACATACAAATAATATATACTACTTATACAAAATATATAGGCGCAAACAGCGATTGAAATGTATAGATGATTTATTCTCTGTAAGTGTCCAGTACCGGGTTAAGAGGAGAGCAAAAGGGATGGCTGCACTGGGTGGCAATTTTTAGATATAAAGTCGCGATTCATATTATATTTATACTAAGTTTTTTAAAACTAGATGTAAAAAGTCTAATTATTATTACTGGAAATTGAGGTTTTATTTCAAACATTTTTTCTTTATTATTTATTTTATAAAAAGGATGGATCAGAATTATTTGACAAATTATGCAATAACTTTTATTCCAGGGATGGTAAACCTTTTGAACACTGCTTGCTAAGAATTACCTTTTTATTTTTTTTATAACGTGCCATGAAAAAAATATTATATTTTATTATATCGTAATTTGATTGTATTAATACAAAAAATATTTTTACCTATTACCTATAGTAATATTATATATTATAGTAAAAATTTTCGCGTGCCATTCCTGTTTTAATCTATACATGTATCTAATATCTTAAATTTTTTTGATAAATATATTAATAATTTTAACAGTGTTATGTTAAAAATAATGTATTTTTTTATGGAGAGTCGTAAACGATAGAATTTTAAAATTTGTCCGCAGGTGGCATATTTGTTACTGTTTGTGACTCTTTCACTCCTCTAGTCCACTTCCTTTACACAAAATTGGTCCTTTTGAAAGTAAATTTAGTATGTTGTACTTACGCTTGTAAAATGTACAACTTATGCGGATGTGACATCGGTTTATATTTTCATAAATTAATTTACATAAATAATATACTCATGTGACAAGAACCTAACCATAGTTATTGTTGGAATAAACATAACCTCATTAAACAACTAAAAAACTTTAAGTGGAAGTCGTTATTTTATGTTTGAATAATATCCAATCTTGTCAACATTTAAATTATAAAAAATGTCCTTTTTTTAAAATATTTTTAAATTGATTAAAGAACAAGTTACAAGGAACCTCGTATTACATTTTCAAACTGTTTGGTAAAAAAATAATTTTTTCTCAATCAATAAAAAATCATTAAATCTAAATATTTTAAATTACTTTAACTTCGGTAAGAATAACTTATTAAATAGTGAACTTTATATTACATTTTTAAGTTTTATAAACTAGAAATAAAAATGTAAATAGTAAAACAAAAGTTGAAATTTGTATAATTTGTCTATAAATAGCAACAAAAAAAAAATTCAAACATTTTGAAAATTGTGAAAAAATGTCAGTAATATAAATATTTAGTGAACATTACCAATTTCCACAGTATTATTCTTTATTAACTTTCTAATTTTTGAATTACTACAAAAAAAACATAATCAAATTTGTCGAAAACTGGCGCTTGTATAATTATTACTGCTTTTCGTAATTTTCCATACATTTTTCTTAATTATTTTTAAAAATACTGAAAATTCATAATTTTTTTTATCTTAATTTATAGATGGATGTTTATCGTCCTTCTTTTATCCGCTCGAATCTTCAAGATCACCATCAACAAGATAACAAATTAATTTAGAACCATCCAACCACATCATTGTGAAAAACAATGCATTTATCACGTTGCTTAAAATTTAAAACGGAGAAAACCATTTAAATACCATAAAATATAAGATAATATTCATATTATTTATTAAATTAGTGTACAATAATCACGCTGCGGTTAACTCGTAAATCAGAAAAAAAAAAAAAAAATAAGATCATTGGTCAATATATCATGTCGTGCAATAAAAATAATTTATCATTAATAATAAAATTCTTCGCAAAAAATGATGTTACGTAGATGATCTGCTTAATAATTTTTAACTTGTTATGTTTGATGCGATAATTGTAAACACCATACTTGTTTAGTTATTACTAATACTTATGATTCAGTCCTGTTATTGATAAAGTAATTTTTTTCAGATAACTATTGTACACTATACTTTTAATATTTCCTTTTATTGAGTCTATAACAAATTAATACGTATTGTGGCTCATTTAAAATTAATATATACATCTACATCTTGGAACACAACAGGAATTACACAAAAACCTAATGTTTAACCTTTAACGTTCAATTTAAATAGGTAGTCTTCGTTATTTAGTGTTTTGTTGTCACAAACAATTGTGTATTCGTGTTTAATATTTATTAAAATTACTTATAATATAACTCAACATTAGTCATTTTTTTTATAAGTATTTAAATTATTTTCTTACGAATTGTTTACTGCTTTAATTACAAATTATAGATATCAATTTTGTTTTCTTAAAATCTACTGACATATGTATATATTTTTATGATGTTTTCAATCCCAAATTATAGTTTTAGCTTTTTTCGAATAAATATTAATTGTTATTCATTGTCTAAGTTGTTATATAATATTTATTTAAATTGTGTATTTTGTTTTAATTTAAATAGGTATTTTAATTTATAATCATTTTACGGAAATAAGATTTAAAACAAAAAAAATAAACGGTGTATGTGAGTCTTTAGTATTTAGACTTTATTGTGTTTATATAGCAACAGTTATGTATTTACATAGTAGTTGTTTGTTTAAAATTGTTTTTTTGCTTAGGATGGAAAGTAAATAGTGTTTTTTTTCTCGGGAATACTTTAGGCAATAGTAAACATTGTTGAAATCTTTCTTACGTATAACTACTAATTTTAGAAAAATAATTGATACCAAATCTATTTAAAACATTTATGGAATCCTTATTGTATAATTATAGTTAATATTCAAACATAGATACTCTATAATAAGATACTTCACAAATGTATAGAAACTTTTAAATTTATGTTTAATAAAACACCACCACAATTTGAACAATATTGTTGTTTATTTATCCTGAAAGCACTAATTGAGTACTATACCGGAAATTTATATTTCTCATACTCCTACAAACTTCACAAACATACATTTATTAATCGTTATTTTTGTTATGTAAATATTATTAATGAAATAAACTCGAACAAAATTTTCTCTCATGTTTAAAAATAGTATGTAAAATAAATAAATTTAAAATAAAGCATATACAGTCAGTTTGTAACCCATACTAAATACATATAAATATATAACAATATATAACTATAATATATAGTTATGTTGATATTATAAATTTTTTTCTACATTCACAGTTACTTATGATTAGACGTTTACACAAAAAATTAGTTAGAGAGAATTTAAGATTAAACTGAAATTCACTATAGTTTTGTTATTTTCAAATTTATGTAGACTGTAAGCACGTTATTGGATATATTCCATATTAAATGCTTCTCTGATGTGTTTTTATATTTCTTTACTTTTTTAATTATTTTTTTGTAGTCAAATATTTACTCACGTGTATACCTTTTTTCACCATGTGAGTAATTTATAACGTTTAAAAAGATATATTATCATGTTTTTCAAATGATAGTCTGCTTTCTATCAAATTAAAATTATGTATGGGACGATGAATGTATTAATTTTACAATGATGACTTTTTTTTTTTAATATACCTAATACAATAAGTTCCTCGTAAGTTGTTATTACTAGAATTAAAAACATAAATTTATCGCAAATTCATAATATATTTTTATAACTGTTTTAAGTTACAATTTTGACTTGATAAAATTGATCAAAATCAAATTATTTTTTTTATCTAAAAATGTGTGATCATAACCTTTTTATTAATTATACCTTAGGAATTTACTACAAAGATGTCATTGTTTTATAGGAAATGAAGAAAAAAGTTAAGCTTAGAGTCAGACACATTTTTTACGAGAAACTGTATTTCAAATTTTGAAGAAATGTCAACCTTCAAATAGTTCTTGCTTCGTCATGTTACTACTATATATAGTGGTTCTACATACTTCACATTATTTTAAACCACAATATTTTAAATTTAATATAAGTTAACGATGTAATGTTTATTATAATATCATAATTGTATCAATATTTTGATTGTAGAGTGTAATTTTCTAGATTTTCACATAAAAACTACTTATTTTCAATTTTTATAATTATGATCTGTTGGAAAAAACTTTCATTATTAAAAAAAATATATATTTACGCGTTGTTGAAACAAGTAGAAAATAGATGGTATTTTTTTACTTCTAACTTTTTACTATTTTTTATTTACTTTTAAATTTGCACCATTAATAGACATATATTATATTATATTTATAAATACATTTATATGCGTTTGCAATTATATACGTTAAAATGTAAAAAAAAAACAACATGCAAATTGCATTACATATGATTTACATATGTGGCATGACAGGAAACGAAATTGCAAATTAACGCTACAGCATTTTAATTGTTGGAATTTGTCTGATAAATTTACCGATCGCGCATCAGTTATGGCACATAAAATGTGAATAAATAAAATAAATAATTGAACAATGAATTATAATATTTCTGATTTTTACATATTTTAAGTATGTATATTTCAATTACAATTATAGCTTACATTTTTTTAATTTTCTTGAAATTTATGTAATAATATAAACAATAAAAATACGTAATAATATGTTTAAAAAAAAATATTATTAGTTATAATAAATATGATGAAAATCTCAATTTTGCAGATAAATGATCGTGCCGATTATATATTGCCCATGTATATATTTTATGTGACGTAAATTAAAAATTACCAAAATTAATTTTTAGATGTGGCGCCAATTACCTAAGCCTAAAACGAGTAGTCATCTTAATAGATGTCGCGAATAGTAAACCCTTACTGGTCAGCGACGATGGCTGAACAATGAACAGGGAGATAATAAATTATACATTGCATGTTATTAATGGGATACCGACTATCGTTTACTTGGAGAATAAAAAAATCCATCACAATTTGATTTATTCTATATAAAAGATACGATATTTATGGATCTACATCAAAATATTCGTAGAAAAACATTCAACATTCCACATAACAAAATATAATCAAAAAAGTATTATTAAATAAAAGTTAAAGTGGTTAACAAGGATAATATAACTTTATATAAAGAGCGATTATTGTACTTTTAATCATAACTTTTATGTTAAAGGTTAATGCTTTAAATTAATATACACGGGATATACCGTCGTTATGGAATTTTTTTCAGGAATACTTTGATTTTGGGATATTTTTTTGTTAATACAAGTATTTTGACGTGTCATCGATATTTATTTTATGTAATCAAAAACTCAAATCATTCACATGTATATAGTTTCTCGGCTAAGTACAGATCACTTTAAAAAGGAAGAGGACGTTTCCTAAAGATGTAAAGACCAATCAATAACATTAAATTATATTCAAATGTAATGATCAATTAATAACATTAAATCATATCCAAATGTAACTTCTTACTCCAGGGCATGGCAATACACGAAATACTTATGTTATTAGGAAACCTTATTTTTCCTGTCATATCAACCAATAAAATATGATTCTTCATAACGTACTTCCTACAATATAAAATAGTAAATACAATGTATAAATTATTGTGTTCTCGAATTTAGTGGTTATAATATTAATACAGAAAAAAGATTGACGACAGGGACCTATGCCGCCGCACCTGCATGTAATCACACATAAAACACAATATTATCTTAGTTGTTGGCACTTATGCGGGATCTTCTATTACATTTTTAGGGATTTTGACCATTCGAGTATTTTTCTATTAACATTTATTGAAAATTTCTTATGCCTATAAATATCTCAAAAAGTATCAAAACATTTTTTAAATTATACCATGTATAGAAAATAATAATATAAATATTTGGTGTAAAATTCACAAAAAAAAAAAACATAAATTGATTGTGGAGAAATCAAAAAACGATAAAAAAAATGAATTTATTTTTCCCCTAGAATTTTTTTCTTTTTTAATAAAGGTTGCAAAACATAAAAAACCTTATATTAAAATTAAATTTTCAAATCTTAGGTATATACTTACAGACATTTTTTATAAATTTCTTACTATTAAATAATTTATACATTTTTGAGATTTTATGGATTTTGTTAAAATTCTAACTTAGAATGTTTATAAAAAAATATTGTAACTATATATTTTCGATATTTTTAATTGGAAAATAAAATACTTATTAGAAACCCTGTATTAAGTACTTTTACCTATTCATAGTTTTTTTATTGGCATTTAATTTAAATTGCTTATAATAGTTTAAAAAGATATAAGAAAATATTTTGAAAATGGTACTATGTATGATTATATAATCATTTGTTTAAAATTTCAAGTTTTTATAGGGTTTTCATTATCAAGTTGCACCAAAAAAACAAAACCATTTTATCAATAACTGGATTAACATATAATTTCTTATTTTCCCCAGTTATTTTTAAAAATACTGGTTTATATCTGTTTAAAGTACAAATCAGTTCCAGTTTGATATTTGAAACCAACCTAATCTAAATTGAAAATCGAACCATTTTTTTGACTACTTATTGTGTGTAAGGACACACACATACACAAAAAAGAAAACAATGATAAAATAAATACTTTTTTCTTCAATCAGAATCTAAAATAAAAAAAAAATTCTAAAAACAAAATAATAAAAAAATGATTCCATTAGTAATAAAAATAAAAAAATTAAGTACAATAAATTTCCATTTTATAATTATGTAATATGTTGATAAACCAGGTAAACGTATTACAGTTTTTAAGCTATTAGGTATACCTACTTCTAATTTGAAAAGTCCCTATAAATACTTCGTGTTGAATAATATTAAAAAGAGAAG
Organism: Rhopalosiphum nymphaeae; assembly: GCA_036289425.1. Lineage (NCBI taxonomy): Eukaryota > Metazoa > Arthropoda > Insecta > Hemiptera > Aphididae > Rhopalosiphum > Rhopalosiphum nymphaeae. Next base: position 572,907 of record JAZAQC010000030.1, read on the forward strand.
CTAGTGTAATTAAATTTTAAAAACAACAATAAATCTGACAAATTCTTGCATATTTAGGTTTGATTTTAAATTTGAATTGATGAAATTATGACTATGAAACAAATTTCGCTAATATTAACGAATCAATTGTTGACCATTTTTACTGAAAAGTTTTGATTTTAGATCACCATAATAAACTTAAATTAAATTTATTATTTTATGGTTTATGAATTATAATTATGCTTATTTATATAAGTTAACTAATAATTGTTATTTGAAATTATTGTATTATTATATAGATAATTAAAGTACGAATAATTGATTATATTTTTTTGATAATTTGCGGTTCAATATTTTTTATACTTGTATTTTGTTAATGTAATTTATACAGTCTATATCTATGTCCATAATTACAATAGTAGTTATAAATAAATATTTATAATATATTTATCAAAAAAATTGTGATCAAGACTTAATTTAAAGTTTCATTTGTTCAAAATTAAACAAATGAATGTAACTTTTACAAAATTGCATACACGAGTTTTATTAATTTTGATGAACTATTAAGTTAATATGATATTCAAATGCATTAGCTATAAACGTTAAAATAAATTTGAAATTATACGTAGTACTTTTATTCAATAATGTTATTAAATTTATTATGACATTTTTTTAATATTAGTTTTATTATTTTCAGGCACTGTAAAATGGACTTGAATACTGCTTTATCGGATTCAAAAATTGCTATACATTTATTTTTCAACAATAAATTCGACGAGGCTCAACATATATTGGAACCATGGTACGTAACTTTAATATTATATAATGCATATAATATTAATAATACTATAATATGTGTTTTCAGTGTTAACTAAATCAAATTATTAAAATAGAATCATAATAATATTATAGTTAATTGCATTTGGGGCAAGAAAAACACTATTTCGTTTTTTAAATATGAATATAGATCAGCTATATACATTTCTTGAAACGGGTGTGCACATATTATATGTATACCATCAAAGCCGGATTTCATACTAAACTTAATACTAAGATTTATTAAATTCTATCTGTTGAAAGTATTATTCATTTTTTGGGGGATTTTATACTAAAAACGGTATGGATTACGATCACATTGTACATCCTGTTGGCTGTTGTGGAAAAAGGTCAACAAAATATTGTGCAGAAAAACGATAGAAGTAAAGTATATATTGTTTCAAACCAGTATAATAATTGTATTTATAATACCAGTTTTATAAAAATATCTTTTAAAAGTATTCATGTTCATCCTAGTACAGATACTAATAATTACTTTGGAAAGTATTAAAAATACGTATATGAATACTCAGTAAAACAAGGTATTAGAGTAAAAAATGCTAATAGATACATATAAATGATTTATAGATACTTATATATACTTAAAATTATTTAATGTAATTTTAGTTTACCTTAAAATCAATTTTAAACAGGGTTCTATAGTATTGTCTTATACATATATTAATTTTGTTAAAAGTTGCATGTATCTATAAATTTGTATAACCTTGAATGAGAAAGAAACGATTTACCTAATTGTGTTTTTTATTTGAAGTTTTGATGAAATACGCACCATATACAAATTCATAATACATTATAATTACATATTAATTACAGTTATTTATTTCTATAAGGTGTTTCCAATTTAATCATAAATTCGAAAGGTGATAGTGGGTTCCTAGTTTCAATACACTTCTAATAATTTCTATATTGTACAGTAGTTTAAAACTAAATAGGTTTGTATCTTTTTAAAGGATCATCTGTAAACAGTGTAAACTCAAAACTATTTTTATAAATGAAAATAAAAGTTATCAAATTTGAATTATATTTGTATAGATTATATGTTAAGACTTATGCAAATATCCATTTGTATTTTTTTTTATGTTATTATAGGAAATAATACATTAAATTAAATTAAAATAAGTATTTGATTTTAAATAAAGATTAGTACTTTAAGAAAATATTTAAAATACTGTGACCAAATACTTTTTAAAAATATTTATTTTAAATATCTTTAAAATACGTATTATAGTATAGGTACCTACTTAAAAATTATTTGAATAATTTTACTCAAGTGCTTCACAGGACTAATACTAAATACATATGAATGTATATTATACAAAGAAAAATGATAAATCATTATTGTGTTAATCGTTAATTAAATCAACAATATCAACAATATATGAATAATTATTGCAATTTTATCTTGGCCGTTTAATTAGTTTACATATTCTAAAAAATTTGCTTGTTGATATTTAGCATTTAAATGTATATAATAAACTATATATGTTTTTAAATCTTCAAAATCCTTGACGCCTAAACAATGCAGTTTCATTTATCTTGACACACTCACGTCTTACGCTATCTCTGAGAGATGCTTAAATCATATCACACATGTATTATATTTTAGATATTGTTAATTCGGGGTTTAGAACTTAGCATTTGTTTGTTTTTTGTGACTTGACAAAAAATTTAGCAGAGCGCTGTAGAAATTTATGTCTGCCTTTTTCTTGCACTGTTTTTTTTAATTTAACCCGGGGTGAGAGATTAACCAGTTTTGATATTATTTTTTTTAATATCTTGAGTATTTATTTTGGTAGGTATATACTTTTATCTGGACAGTATGCTGAATCGCTTTCCTGTTATTGATCTATTCAATTTTTACTCTTAACTATCATAATTCTTACAAGATACATATTATTTGCAACTGTATAGTGTACTTATCCACACCGTATAAACAAATTGAATAAACATTTTTTTTTTAAATTTCGAAATAAATTTGTTTTTCCAACTTTAATTGTTTGTTATATTAGCAAATAAATTTTAAACATTATAATATTATATAATTAATTTTGTAGTGCAACGTTCTTAATATTTAAAAGAGAGAATTATGTTTATAGATATCTTAGAAACATAACATTTGTTTCTAAAAATATGATGCATAATTAATTTTAGATAAAACGTACAACAATAATTTATATTATGCGAACGTATATCCGTGTTGCACGAAAAATGTAATATTCGACGGTGTAATGTACTCGGTAAAATATAATATCGTTAATCATTTTAAAATATACTTGTATTGTATTTATAAACAATGAGATCATAAGTATGTGTAGGAAATGCAATTTATACAAAATTGCAGTTTTTTCTATTTTGTACAAAAACGATTATTTGTATTGTAGCACATATTATATACTGTTGACCTTGACATTGTGCAATCGACATTTTAAAATATTTCGATTCATGAATAATTTTACATAGTATTTATTTTTAATTATAGGTATTAGTACGTAATAACTAATAAGTGTACGTTATATTTAAGTTGATTAATAAACACATTATTACCCAATCACAAGCTTTATTACATTATTACACATATTTATATTTATTTTAAACCGATACCTACGCGCACTTGCAGTAAATAATGTAGATTAGTGTTCAACTAACACAATTACTCTATTTAAATAATTTAGCACGTTTTTTAATTACAATTTTAATAGCTCAACAAATCTGAACAATACGCTCACATCATCAACACTCAGATACGAACTGAATTGTGATTAACCACTTTTTCACGGCGTTTACGATATATACAATAAAACACGTTGATATAACTTGTATATACAGCGATCCATTTTAAGCATCTAGATTCATTATTTCGAAATTTTAACTATTTTAAAACCATTATTTTATATAATCGATAATAATAACGTTTACTCTTTATTGTGTTTTTCCTTTTTTCATTACAACATCCATTTTTTAATTTTTAGTAGTGATTACAGAACCGCATTTATCGTGGGGCAAGGGGGGAAATTGCTCTGGGGCGACAATTTTAAGGTGATTTGAAAGGCGGCAGATTTTTAGAAAATATATCATATTATAATATTATACATTCTCCGTTACGAATTAACTATTTTTAATTTTTAATTATAATTCTAATTAATTATATTATGAATATTTAATAAATAATGTGTTTCAAAAAAAAAAAATTCAAGTATAAATTCATTGTATAGGCAGTTAATATTCTTTAATATTTTAAAACGAACGGAGAAATGAATTAAAATATATTTCTGCTGTGTTTGTGATAGTGAAAAAGGGAGGTGAAAATCATATGATATTTTTTAAAAATGTGTAAAGCCAGAAAATTTTATGTTGCACCGGGCGGCAATTTGGCTTAATTCGGCACTGAGTGATCATAATGGAATAGTGGACCAATATTTTGTACTTTTTCATTGGTTTTCACCGCCTATGCCACTCTACTCCGCTCTATTAAACTTTAAATATCCGCAGACTTTTAAGTTATAAGCTGATAACTAATTTACTATCACTTAATTAATTGTTCGAAATTCGATTTTTGTGTAGCTTTACAATTACTCCAAAAAGTACTCTGCATAAGAATATGAAATTAAAAATAAAGGTATATTGTCGTTTAAAAAAGTAAATACTTTAACGATAATCGTAAAAAATATTTATTTTTTTTCAAAAATGTTGTTTTGTGATGTCTTATTAAAATTAAGTACAAAAATGTTTTCGAAATAATGAGAGCAGTTAGACACGTAAATAATGGATCACCTTGTATATGAACGATGTAATATACAGTCGTTACAATACATATTATCGTTTACATACAACTCATTATACAAACAAATATACCTAAACAGCACCTTGTTTGCGTATATTTATTATTTATATTATAATATATGTACTTTTTTTTTTTTAATTACCCTACAATATACTTGTCGAATTACCTTGTAAATCATTTAATACCTAGTTCTATACTTGGAATTGCATTAAACTATATTCTACTCTTAGATCTCGTAGACCTTGTTTGACGGAAAAATAGATATAATTCATCCTCTTCGTTCACTTATATAATCATGCGTTAACGCCTATTACTATGTAGTTTCCAGTTTCTGTAGATATAGTGTAGTTGCATTCATACCGCGTAATTTGAAATTATAAATATGATGCGTCAAGTATGCTCACCTTCATTTTTCGTTTAATAATGAATTTATTAAAATTTTGATTTTTGGAATTTTTAAATATAATCAAAAATCATATTTTTAAATTTTTATATTCTACTTATAATGATGTTTTTGAATTGTTTTTCAAATGTATAACTTATTTTATTGCTCATATTACAGGATAATTCTTTAAACATTTTGATGTTGGTACCTAATTACAAATTGTAATTATTAGTTTCTCATTTATTACAATATACGATAATAGTATACTTAAAAATGGTTTTAAAATGTATAAAAAAAAGATATATTAATATTGGGTTTAGATTTATTTTATTTAAACTATGTTAATTGATTAAATATTAACTACTTAAGTTTGTAAATACCATACCTATTACTATGACTCCATTTCTTCCAAACTCATAATCGTAGATCTATTAACATTCTTAGTACATTAATCTTAATAACTCAAAAACTACTCGTTCGAATTTAACTCTGATTGTTAACATTTTCAAAAATTGTCTACTAAATAATTTAAAACTAAAAAGGGGAATTCTTCTCATTTGAATAACAGAATTTTGTATCACCACAAAATACTCCTTAAATATATTATAAAAATCTCAAGAATTTTAAAATAATGTTCTATATATTTAAAAATTCCAAAAATCAGATTCCGAATAACTGCATAATTGAAAAAAAAATGGATAAACATATACTTGGTGACTCTGTAACACCCTATATGCACCCTAATTGCATAGTGTATATGCTCCTGTCTTCTATCGGCTATCGCTAATAACCATTTTCCGCCAATATATTTTATTTATATTTATATATATAACTATTATAATATTTCAATATTTTATGTAAATTTACAGTTTGGTTTTTTTTAATATAAATAAATAAAATTAACTCTACGTAAATTACCTTGACATGTATCTCAGATTCATATGTTTGAGTAGCTAACACAAACATTTTTCTTCCGAAATATATGTATAAAATTACAGCGCTTTGTGGTGCGTTAATAGTTTTTAAAGTATTAGGTATAAAAAAGTTTTAGAGAGAACCTTTTTTAACCATTTGCTTACATAAATTATTAAGTTTATATAGTTATCGTTGTAAATTTCATTCAATTGAGGTATCATATTTTCATTTCGATAGTCATTACAATAAAGGGTATATCCACCTATATAGTAATGACAAATTTTATATTATACTACATAATTATTACATTAAACTTTGATTTAAATAGCTGTTACATCAATTACATGTTATGTAGTGCGATTTTAACAAATCTATCGACAAGACGAAAAAATATATGTTCCCACTCTTTTGTTTTTTACATAATATACGAGTATTAAAAAATAAATAATATTTTATTTACAATTAAGATACATTATTAATTATAGTTAACATAGTTAAAAATTGAATCAATTTATGTTTATAAATTATATTATATTATTCACTATGTATTAGAAAAAAAATGATCTATTCATTATAAATGACATTTGTTTTGACATTATGACATTACAAATATAAATTAATTAATATTTTAACATTCCACGGCTGTTGTATAGTTTTACACATATTATATCGTTTTTAATATAAATATTTGTTAAATCTACACAATTTGTACTTAAATACCCATCCCGTCCATCCCGCTAAAAGGCCCTCTTCTATGTCCAGCACGCCACCACCAACTATATGGCTAATGTGCCTTTAAGACGCCTAATGTCGTCTGCCAATGCAGAGCCTTCCTTTGACGAATTGCTAAATTTCTAATAAATATATATATTTAAGTTAAAGTTTTTGTTTTAATGTTTAAGTTTTTATTGTCACCAGATAATTATATTTCATTTAATGTAAGCTGTATATATTTAATTTAGTTTTTCCTTATTGTAAAAATTTTTACCACGATATAAAATATACATTGTAATGTCAAAAAGGGCTAAGTCCGTATAATTAATAATAAATAAATAAATAAATAAATAAATAAATACTTTTGTAAAAAGTATTATATTTATTATTTATGACGTTTTGAATCTACAAAATAAAAATATTAAATATAATTATATATTTAAGTATTTAATAACTTTTTAAATGAAAATATTATGGAGATTTTTTTCAGTTAATATTATTTATCACGGTATTCATACACAACATAATATTTTAAAATTGTTTTGAGTCATGACTTGAATATTGCATTTATTTTATGAAATCTTATCGACTAGTTCCGATTGCACTAACGTTTTTAACTCGTTATTCATCCGAGCTTTCAGAAAAATTTCGAGTACCTACATGCAGGCCACTAATACTTACTCTAGTTTTTTTGTACTTTGATTGCAAAACTTTAGTTCCAGAATGAAAAAGTAAAACATTTTGTTGGACTCCCCTCATCTGCGTTTGTCCCTTAACATGACTATTTGGCAAATGGTAGTTTAATGGGTTTTACTAATTTCCTTATAAAGTCCATTTTAATACTTAATTTGTATGCGCGCGCTGTACTGTTACAGCGTTAACATTATAATGTTTACCATAATATTTGTAACATTTTTGAATAAATCAGCTATGTAAACAGACAAAAAAAAATTATAGTAATAATCTACTTAGAAAACTGAATGTTACACGTTATTTCGCGTGTAATAATATTACATTTTATATTTGTATCTTAAAAATTATATGTTCCTTTTAAATATGATATAAATGCAGCTTGCAGGGTTTGTCCACAGAATGAAAACTTTTGATTAATACACATTTAAAATATGCATACTATATATTTATTATTATGCAGCATAAATAAGAAGATTTGAATAATAATTTGAAAAATATATTCTTGTTTCTGTTTGTTGTTTTTTGCAATAACTATCAACGGTATCAATATCATTATGTATGGACATATAACAATGAACATATAATATAATGTACATACCTATCGTTTCAATGTTGTTCTATTTAAAATTTAAAAATATCACCACTATATCCTAACCGGATATGTTAGACTTATATGGTTAAATTGTATAACGAAATCAATGTTGATTTTTTTATTATTATTTGTTATATCGTACTACATACTACATCATTATTATTAATATTATTTTATCATATTACGTAATGGACATCAGATGAAAATTATTCTTTTTAATATTATTATTTTTATTACTTATTATATTTTTATGTGCTTAAAAATTAATATGTTTTTCAATCGTTTAATCAACAATTATAATTATGGTTTTATAGGGTTGGAACGAGCATGTATCACACCATTGGGAGATCAATTTTTCTGTTTCTAGAAGCTTTACTCACATTCGAACAGGTTAATGTTATTTTAATTTTTATACTATGCAAATCACATTATATTAAACATATATTTTATTAATTTGTCTTTTAATTGAAATTTTTTTTAATGCGCTGTTTATTTGTCAAGGACTTTTGTGCGCAAAAAAAAAAATCCGCGATTTGACCAGTTTATGTCAAGGTCTCATCCCATGCAATCATAATTTAGTTGTATTTTTTAATATTTGTACTATTATGTTACTTGTGCAATCTTTATTTTAATATTTTTTTTCTCATAATATACTTATAATTATATATAGCAAACACAATGCACATTGAGAATTACGAGACTGGTAAAAACATATAGGTATAGACATAAAACAAATTATTGATGACGTTAGTCTTAATATCGCATAATATGGCATTGAACGGAATAGCTCATCGTATATGAAATGATTCGCCAAGCATCTCCATTTTTTTTTTTTTTTATATTAAATTCAATCAAATTCCAATTTTTGGAATTGTTAAATATACTTAAAGACAAATATGAAATACTTAAGATGTTTATACCGTTTAAGAAATGTCATGTGGTGATAGCAAACTTATTTTTTCCAAACAAGAACAAACCTTTTTTACTGAAAATTATTAGCAAGTAATTCTTTTGAATACCTATGCTTCTAAATTAAAATATGAAAGAGTAGCTTTGAATAATAACTTGTGAAATACGAATGTGTAAATCCTCTTAAACCGTTGATTTGTGAACATTTGTATTGCCACGACGCACTCTTTAAATAATAGAAAAAAATTAAGAATTTTAAAATATTATTTTTAGTTAGGTCCTTTGTTTTAAAATTCCCAAAATAGGAATTTAAATAAATTCTTTATCTATTAATAAACAAAATAGAAATAAGCATGCATGCTTAGTGAATTACTTATTACTCTGTTTAATAACACAGGTTATATTATATATTATACATTAGTGTATTATCTAAAATAATAACAATATTGTGTTTATGTTTTTTTTATGAATTTATATAATGCACGCAGACAAGCATTCAGAAAGCGTCCGCATCACTGAAATCCAGTATCCGTCTATGCAATTCGTATCGGAGAAAAACCACTCTGACGCAGTCCATCGGGAACATAATTAAAAAACCTAACTACGACTCGTATACACCGGGTACGCTATTTAAATAAATAATAAATTATAATATAACATTCGTCACAGTATGATATTTGTAGATATAATTATTGTTTCCAATAAATTTAAAACGAATAGAAGTTATAGTTAATGTTTTATTATAGACTAACCTAGATTTAGGGGAGATGATACATTAAATTAGCAACTAAATATATATTTCTTAAGAAAACTGATTTTTATTGTGTCGCTAGTTATATCGACTAGCTACTATTCATTTTTCGTAAATTGATATTGATGCTCCAATATAAATATAATGAAAATTATATTTTTTAAATACACAATGAAATTATTAAAAAAAATTAAAAATATGTACTCATAAAAACTAAATTTTTTTTATATATATATTTTATAGGTAACAATTTTTTATTCGTACATTAACTAAAATAATGAACTTTTTAAAAAAATTTTAGGAGGGCCTAGCTAAAAAATAAGGTTCAAGGACATCACAATGGCTTAATCCGTATATGACTATAAGATGATTAGAGCGTTTCAAGATCATGATCTTGATCTTTAAAATGTATAATACGGTCACTGTTGTAGTGTTGTCTATTGATTATTAAATTACATAAACAATTTCAATTTGGATAAATAAAATCAACAGTTTATGTTAGTACCTAGTCATTATTGAAATTTTATTTTTATTTTTTATCGGTAACAATTGTATAATATTATGCTATAATATGTATAACTTATACAGGAATAATCGTAAAAAAATGTACGGTTAGCAGTTTTCCATTATATACGTACTTGTGTACAAATGTAAAATTATAGTACAACAAAAGCTTTATTTACAGGATGTAACTAACAATTTTACGTATACATTTCTAAATAACAAACACTAAAACATTACATTTCTTAACATCTATATTAAAATAAATTCAATATCTTTGTTATTGTTAATAATATTATTTTGAAACCCAAAAAACGACCTAGACGCGTATCTATTTATTTATATAAGTGTTTCTTTTTACCTATATATTTACACGTTTCATTAATAAAATAAAAACTTTGGATGTAACAAAACATATCGATTATTACGTACAATATGGTAATTATTTGCAATAACCATTAGTGATTAAATGATTGAACGTGATTTTAAACAAATTTATTTGTATCGAAAAATCCTTAAAATGAAGTTAAATATATTACTATAATTTGCCATTGTAGGTAATAGTATATTCTTTTAAATGCAACGATATGAGTATTTATTGAAAATATTAAAAAAACTATAATTTTTATAATCCATTTGAACAGAACCCTCGTATAATTTATTATTCATAATAAACTTTCTTCTTACTATTTTTTTTTTTTTTTATTGAACAATATATTTTCTGGTGGCAAAATATACCCTATTTAATTTCACTATGCAACTACATCTCTACAATAAATTATTATATATATTACCAATACACTAAAGGAAACGCAATTGATGAGAATAGACGCCGATAATAATGGTTTTATTAAAAAAAAAATAAAAGTTCTACCCTGTGGTGTCCAAAAGCGCAAATTGCATTATTTATTAGATGGCTCAAAAAACGCAAAACTGATATCCTCTTTTGTAATTTAACAATGAAAACAACCAAGAATTCAATTTTATTATTTGGTCTAATTTTAAAGTTAAAACCCGTTATACTTTAATTCATAACTAACTTATACCTCTACATTTTCAAAGTTGATTTTAAGATAAGTACTTAATTAATTTTAACATTGATTTTTAAAACATTATAAATTAAAATGTATTTAATGACAATGCAATGCATATAATAAAATGTACATAAACTAATTTTAATATTGATATTAATTATTCTGTTTTATAAAGGTAATACATTTTCAAATAAGCAACTTTTTATTTTTAACTACCTAATATTTTATAGATTCATTAAAATATTATATATAATATGTCTTACTATGTTATACTATGTAACATTATCTAGCTATAAACTGTTATTACTTGTGTAAAAATATTGTCGATAAATTACTAATATACTTAGTACATTTTATACTTTTGGTTGCTTTTGTGTCATATTTTTCGCTTATGCGGGATGACCCGTTTACCAATCGTCTTATTTGTGAATCGGCTGAATCCGGCTAATTATATTCATACAATACTGTTAGTTGTTAGCCATTGGGCACTTTAGTGCTTAGATAAGTGTGTTATTACACAATATAATATGTAATATCCGAACAAAACATATACCGTAATATTACTATTATAGACTAATAATAATATATAATACATTATGCGCAATAAAATTCCATTTATTGTTGAGATATATTCATTGCATTTATTGGTATCTTAATTATCGTCATGCCTATCTGCATTAAACCAATTATTGTGTTTCAATAATGTACATCTATTATATTATTGCTGATATTGAATTACAGTATAGTATTTTAGCACTAAATAATTGATTTTTTTTTTTTAATTGTTTTTCGTCAACATTTTTTATAATTTCAAGTATTTTAACTTTTTTATTTTACCTTCAAAACAAAAATAATATTATATTATATATCTAATATAACCCCTCTCTCTTATTCGAAAATAATACGAATACTACATGGGTTTATTATATAAACATTATATAATATTGGTCCAACTATTATGATGTATATTAAAACTGTATAACACCTGTTTATTAATATTATTTGTATTACCTGTATAGACGAGTTGCATGCCGAATTGTGTTTCGCCGAAGCGCTGTTACTTAAAGCACTGTTGACATTCATTGAAGATGAGACGTTAGTCAGTTTCATCCGGGCGGGCATCAAAATACGATCTTGCTACAATTCGTACAAGTATGTGTTCATCTCTTAATCTGTATCATACGACTATTGATTGTTAACCAAGACGTTTAAGTCTGTCGTTAAGTTTAGTCTATTAACTATATTATAATATAGTTACTTTTACCTATAGTTATCAAATAGTTCTAAAAATTATAATATTATATCAATGCGACTACCGGTTTAGTAATGTTATATTGAACATATATTATTAGATTTTGTTTAGACAATATGACATTACAAATATTACCGATTAATAATAATAATTATATTTACTTTCGCATACTTTCATCGTTCCAGTTATAAGGTTCTATTTGTAATCATGAAATCTATGGCTTTTAACCGGTTAAAAAAAACATTTTAAAAATAAACCAATCTAAAATTGTCGAGTCTATTTTTACATTTAAATACCTCAGTAGTACGTACAGCATATGACAAAAAACACTATAAGAACCAAAAAATACTAACCTATAGAATCTATGTAATTCAAATATTTAATGTTTGGTATACCTTCTATAGTTCTATAATAATATGATTTCTGATTTTAGACTGCTATTAGCTATAACAATAATTTAAAACAAAGGTTCTAGTTTAGTGATTTACACAAAATTCCGTGTTTTATACAAAACTGGTTATATTTACGGTCTGATTATAGTCTCTGTCTTATAAGACTAATAAATTAGTAGTCACACGTTTAAGCCGAGAATGATGATCGTAGTGTGTGTTTGTTTTAAATTAATAAATATTTAGCACATATCACGCATGTATATAATGCTAGTGTGATGGTGTTTTTTTAGAGAATGTAACGTCATACTGACCTCGCGCTCATGGTCCGAAAACGAAAAGTCTTATAAAGAGCATTTCGAGAGCGGCGTGCGCCTGGGTATCGGGGCTTTTAATCTGGCAAGTATTATGTAAAATAATAAATATACATAAATAAGCATGAATATATATAAAAATATAGATGATTATATTATATACAGTGATTCACCAAGTAACCCACTCTCATTTTCCTTTTAATAATAAATGTATTCAAATTTTAATTTGTAAAACACTTCAATAAACTTAAAAGCCATATTTTCAAATACCTTAGATTTTTATATAATTTAAGGAGTATTCTAGAGCACCAACATTTTTTTTCAATTTGAAATCACCTTTTTTCCTCTAGGTAAATGGTTAATCAGATTACTTTTGAAAATGTTGAAGTATCCAAATCTTAATTTTAACTAATATAGTAATTTAATTGTATGTAATCTAACTATAGAAACATGTTTATTTAAAAACTTGCGTAATTAATAATATTAAATATTAATAATCTATCAACATTTTATAATTAGTAAAAACACTAAAAACTAAAATGAATACTAAATACTAGATCCAAACATTACAACCACTTTATATTTTTGTAAAATATTTTTTATGGGCTATTATCTTTAAAAAATAATTATTAACTATTGTTTGGACAGTGGACACTTCTAAAAATAATTTAGAAGTCTAAAAAATTGAAAATATGGTCCATAAAATCACATGAATATTCCAAAAAATCTGAATTGAAATAGATTTATTATCTATGAAAAATATGGGTGATCATAGGATTTTGTTATATATGTCATTATTAAACGATCGCCGTGACAGTTTCGATTGTTGTTTATTACCTATAACTTACTTTTAATGTTTAAAGTGTTTAAACACTGCCTACATACTTTATAATATAATATGACGTTGATGTATACGAATTTCAATTTATAATGTATATTTTTATTTTTCTCTGTGCGTACAGATGATCTCGTTACTGCCATCAAAAATCATCAAACTACTAGAATTCATCGGATTTTCCGGAAGCAAAGTAATCGTTTTCCATATATATTTATACATATTATATTTTATGAATATAATATTTATATACATAATATATCTTATAATATAATTCGTGGGAACCTAGGAATTCTACAGTTGAAAGGCATCATCGATTTACTATATTTTATACGATTCTCATTTTTTTATACGGTCAAAAATTGAGCATTTTACACATAATAAATTTTTATGACTTATATAAACGAGGAAAAACTAAATTTACAATGAAAACATCACTTTTCCCATTGTATAGGTGGTGCTTTTTGGTTGGACGCTCACGTAACGTATTACGGTTATAAGTTATATTAGTTATAAACTTATAACTATAGATAATTAAGGAATGAATAGGACATGCCATGCATGTTGCATACTAAATACAAGTGAAATGCCCTATAATTGGAACGAGAGTCAAAATAGCAAATGGTCAATCTAGCTACTATACGGTTACTATGTGCTATATCATGCCGTTAGTGGTAACTCACTTTTTGTTTTGTGTGCCTTTATTGAACAGTGTGTAAAAGAAAAAGTGTGATCAATTTAACCATTTTTTTTTTTTTATTATAATTATTTAAAAAAACACAATTATATTAAATACAAAGGTTAGACGATTTTTGCATTTCTTGAAAAATAGGGATTTTAACTTACTATTCGCTTTAAATCACGCACCGTCCAATTCAATCAAAAAAATGTAGTTGCAGACGTTCTATCCTTTCTTAAATTATCTATTAATAATGCTGCATGCTATGAAGGCTACATTTTGTTTTTCTGGATGTAAATATTAAAAATAAAATCTAATCACAGGAACAAGGTCTCAGTGAACTTAAATTATGTTACCAAGTGCCATATGGACTACGGCACGTCTTATGTGTTCTAACCATGCTTACCTACCATCTAGTCGTAGTATATGTTTTCAGTCAGGAGGAGGGTGACTTGGAGTTTTGTGACGCAGCGCTGCGTCAACAGCTAACGGTAAGGTTTCGTTTCCATTGCTAAATTTATTATCTTATGACTTATTTATAATACTATAATATACCGTAATGGTACATATATAGTGTATACTTAATTATTTTTGGTGAGCAGATTATATATATACGACGACTCTTCAAGCAAAATAAAATAATTTGGTAAACGGAGCGAGCTTTAGATACAAAAAGCATTAACCGTGTAGCATGTGCTTGTATTTTACATATATATTGTACAGAATTATTCATCAACCATTTTCACTCCCACATTTCTATATTTTCCTCGGTACTTTTTTATTTCGTACTCCGCGGTGCTTTTAAATTATTTAATTATCTGGTGTTAAATATTATATATATTTTTTTATATAAAATAATGATTTAAAAATGAATTACGTTACAACATAAATTAACTATTATCGTTAGGTATTACAATAATACTGGAAAAAGGATTGCATTTCTTTGATAAAAACATTTTAGTTATCACTATATTTATGTATTCTAATTACGAGCATGATAAACATTAATAATTGCATGCATCTTTCATAAATATTTTTATTTTAAATCTATAGGTACTTATATTTATATCGTACATGCATTCATATTTATTTAAAAAGTATTATTTAATACTTACATATCAATTTATATTCTAAATTATTTTTTTATAAAATAATTGTAACAATAACTTGATGTTTTTTTATTCAAAAACAGCGTGGAATACGATAAAGGTATCTATAAAAGGAGCTTAGATTGATACAATGATATACGTGTACGTAAAATCAAATTAACGAATTTCAATAAAAGGAAATATCGAAATTAGATTCCATAAAAAAATTCTTTCAAATATTTGCTACTCATTTGTCGTGTCTTGTTAAAATTTAATTTTTTTTTATAATAATTATTATTATTATTGTTAATGTTGTTTTAATTGAAAAAATCCTTAAACCAAGCTGTTGGGATTTATTTATGGTACATAAACACCTATCATATTATTATATGAAATTTTATCTATCAATAATTAACTGACGTTGTATATTGTAATTTTATACATTTACATGATGGTGCGTGCAGCTGTATCCCAACGGTGCATGGTTCTTGTACTTTAAAGGGCGCCTGGAATTTATGCGCGGTGACGTAGACGACGCGATCAAGTGGTACACAGCTTCGGTGGAATCCCAAGATTCGTGGCCTCAATTCCATCACATATGCTACTGGGAATTATGCTGGGCTAATTGGTTCGTAGAATAGTATTATAATGTATAATAGATTAGAAACATGAAACTAACTATTCCTTAGGAAATAGGAATATTAAATTAAAAGTGTATGCTGTCATTCAAAAAAGAAGAAAACTAAAAATAATAATAGTAATAAATAAGATCACTTTTTTTTCAACAATTTTATTTTATAATCGCGTCAAATTATGTAAAAAAAATGTACCAAAGAACCTTACTATATTTTCAAAGATGTGTATACATTTCGAGATGATTATACGTTTACTGGTAAAAGAGTCACAACCTATATTAATGTTTTAATATTATTAAACATTTTTAAAACGAAAGAACAGCGAATCAAACTCGATTTCGATATGCTATCATGCCTGTTGTGGTGATAAAAAACAACAAATATTTATTTAATTTTGTGATTAGATCCTGCAACACAATCCATAGAACGTATATAATATTATAGTGATTAATTATATATACGTTAGATATTAATATATATTTGTATACTATGGTGCCGGTATATTTACGAAACATGTTATGTATAATAATGAAATACATTTCAGCGTTGCCTTAAACTGGAAACGGGCAGAAATGTACGCGGCCAAGTTGGCGGAGCAAAGTAAGTGGTCACGCACTACATACAACTACCAACGGGCGTGTATCATGCTCATGCGAGGATACAATTGTCTGTCCCGCGACGAGCTCAATACGGTCAACCAGTTAATGGCGTAAGCAAGCACCTTACATGACATGATAATATCGTTGTGATATTTAAGCATAAGTTTTTTTTTATTATTATTTTATTTTATTTCCAAAGCGTTGAACCAAAAATATTACAAAAAAAAAAAAAAAACCGGTAGCCTTAAACATCAAAACATACTATTTCTGTATTATAGTTACTATTCTTAATTAGTAACTAGGTACTATTTTAATTTTATTTAATATTCTCGTTTCAAATCACCGCCTTTGACGGTGTCTTTTTATGCGTAAATATTTATAATACATACACACACATATATACATATATGTATATTTACGTGTGTATTATACTGCAGCGATGTGCCTAAATACAAACAGAGGATTGCGGGAAAATCGTTGCCAATGGAAAAATTTGCCGTGAAGAGATCTCAAAGGTTTACCAATCAAAACAACCGGCTGTTCATGCCCGCCATTGAATTACTGTACTTGTGGAACTTGTTCAATGTGTTCGGAAAACGCAAATCATTGTGCGACAATCTGTACAGGCTCATTGACAAAAACACAAAGGACCTTGAGAAAAATCCTGGTACAGTTATTAGCCGATTTATTATTATTTTTTGAGGGGTTATAAGTTATATATTACATCGTTATTGTTATTACTTATTGTTGCTGTAACTCACTGCAGTGGACATAGGCTGACGAACAAAATATAACAATGAGACTTTGGGCTTACGGAAGTAATATGCTAGTAATATACTACATAATATAATATTATGTTTTCATTCTATCGAAACTGTATACTATTACTACTATATAATGATAATATTGACGTATTATAGTTATTATTATTAAACCAAATGAGCGTCGACATTTCTTAAGAATTTTCGTTAGGACTACACGATAATAGTCATTATAGGTTTTTATTTTTACTTTTTCTAGAGCTTCGAAAGCTTCTAGAGTTTCTAACCATCGCGTGCGTATAATATAACCGATTTACGTTCCACGCTAAATCAATACGGTCACTGTATAAGTCCAAAGTCAATTAGTAGTGGAATTAATCCCACCGGCTGAATCCCGATACAACGGCTGTGTATGATATCGTGTCCCATAACTGGCGAACAATCTTTTCTTACTATAGAGTGACATCTTGTGCGATTCGCAATATCAACGATTCGTTTAGAACAGCTATGTATGTTTGTTACGTATTACTCGAATCGCGTTGAAGAACCTAATTAAGTGGAGATAATTCACGAAAGATTAAGTAATTAAAAATATATGTACGACGATATAACGATTTTTAATCTATTATTAATGACAAATAGTAATAAATATAATTTTTTATAATTAATTTATAAATGATTTTTATTTTGAGTTGTTGTGGGCTTACAAAAAAAATTGTTGAATCACATGTCGACTAGGTTGAGTATGGCTGGTTTTGACCACCAGACCGTGTACATTCATAAAATGTTCCTCTTATAGTTATTATAACATAAAAATATATGTAAACGCTTCAGTAATTATTCAGTTCAAATATTTTTATATTTCTGATAAACATCATTGATTATACAAGGTAGATATTCTATACCCGACTTTACACAGTAACAAATAATGAAATTTCCAACAGGCGTGTTCAAATAAATTTCACTAATGAAATAAAAAACAGAATAAGTATATATTAACTTGGTTCGTATTTTAGATATATTATAATACCTAACTAATTCAATACATTTTTTTGATTGTAATACTCTATTAAAAAAATAATATTATTCTGTTCTCCACCCTAAAACTTTTTTATAAAAAATTACCTTATATAA
Organism: Rhopalosiphum nymphaeae; assembly: GCA_036289425.1. Lineage (NCBI taxonomy): Eukaryota > Metazoa > Arthropoda > Insecta > Hemiptera > Aphididae > Rhopalosiphum > Rhopalosiphum nymphaeae. The sequence goes on from JAZAQC010000030.1 coordinate 591,684, forward strand.
TTAATTATTAATTATTAGGTAAAATTGATCAGTAATCTGCAGATATTAAGTTATTTATTATTTATAATTATTAATTATCTGAGAATAAAATTAATTAAAAATAAATTTAGTAACTTGATTAAGTATTTTCTACAAAACAAATATTTTTTTAGTAAAATATATTAACAAAATTATGAACAAAAAATTTAACTTCCTGTTAAAAACGGTAAAATTGATATTAGTTTACAAAAACAATGATAGATTCGCAATCGAAAATATGTAATATTAGTACTTTCTACATGAAAAAATATTATTTTATACTTTTATTAAGTTTTAAAAACATATATACTTTAATTCCACTTCAATAAATGTCGAATATGCAAAAACAACTTTTGTCCATTAACTCTAATCTACTACCACGTACGTAAAGATTATACAAATAAAAGCCAAAAATATAAATATATATGAAAAAAACAATAAACAGTTTCATAAAAATCCGAGTTCTAGCTAGATATAAGTTAAAGTGACAAGTATATGACACGTTCTAGCCCAATAAAAAGGTTGAGGATAAAACCAAACCTTTTTTTAATTTACAGATGTAAATTAACAAAGCTCGTAACCTCATAATTACAGAGTTAGTCACTGCAATGAATGAGCAAAATTTTAATTTAATGATAGATCATTGTATACAATAAAAAACGATTCCAAGCGGGGACAGTCGTCAGAAAAATAAATAATTTGAGATTTTGATGAATTTTCTCAACGGTTTAAATCCAAATGTTTATAAAAAGTTAATATGGCTTTAAGCTAAACTTTTTTTTTTAAATTGTAGTTAGTAAAACTAATGAGAAACCTTGAGTTACATTCAAATTAAAATAATTAATATTATATGTTTCCATTAATTTTATTTTTATCACAGCCTTTAGATAATATAGTGGTACATTAGATATTATGTTAAAACTGATAAATATTTGGATTTATTTTAACTTCAAAGTTCAAGAGCGTTTTCATTTCAAAACTCTAGGGTTAACTTTATAACTGTATTAAATTGACTATCCTAAAGTTCTGAACTGAGCAAAAATGTGGACGTACAAATCAGTTTGGCATTGACAACATTTGTAGTTAATATAACCAGGGGTTAACGTAGAGGGGGGCACAAACAGACTTAGTCACGTACCGCTTTTAAACCACGTCCTCTTTAAATTTTTTATCTAACGTATGATAGCACCTCCAAGCCTTTTAGTTAAATCAAAACAATTTCTTTAGTTAAAATATTTTACATTTTATTTCATTATATTATTATATTTTATTTTGTTATTTTTTATATAGGAGTTAAGAAAATTAATATGACCCGTGTAATTTACATCCTAAACAATATATAATCAATGTTTCTTTATATTTATATTATTTTATTTTAAAAACATATTTTTGTTATTTAAGATTAAATATTTTATTATATAATAATAACAATAATAATTTTTTTTTTTAATTAGTTTAGAAAACTAGGTAATGGCAAAAATAAAAAATGAACACATAAAATAAATTAATAATATTATGAAGTGATAATTCAGAGGTAAAAAGTACTAATGAACACAAATCACCATCGGTTATATGTGATAAAATTACAATTTTTAAGTAATTAACGAGTTTTTTAAGTTTACACTCATGAAATGGCGCTTAAAATAGTAGATACTTATGGAGAATAGACTAATAAAAATCACTTTAATTCCCTTAGTCTTTGTGCCACTTTAAGTTTCAAATAATATAACTCTACATTTCCATCTACATTAATTACTCAGTTTATCTATTTCTGTCTACTTGTCTACAATGTCTACCTCAGATTACTGTCTTGTAATATTAGAAAATAAAAATAATATCACATCAAGAAAAATGTATGAATCATAATATAATATTTATATTATTGGGTTTTTTGCCATTATTTTAAAACTTGGGTATTTTAGATTAGTTACTTAAAATCTTAAATTAAACCAAAAATATAATGTAACGTTTTTTTATTATGAAGTATTACTATATTATAACTGTGTGAAGTAACATAGTAATTAATGATATTTAGCAACTTAGTGTTACTCAAAATCAGTTAGAGTTTATTTAATTGCGATTTCAACGTACAAAATAAAACTTTATACAGACTATATAAAAAATAATAATGTGTAACATTTTTTTTTTGTATCAGGTTAACAGTAAGTTATTGGCATGCAATAACAATATTTTTAGAAGTAAAAAAAACATATGAATTAAAAAATAAAATAAAATTGTTATATAATTAACTTATTTTCATCTCGTTGTCCTTTGTCATAGTGGGCTCTGGGTTTGTTATTTTTTTTATCGACATAATAAACAATACAATTATTATATACAGAATGTATTATTTATATCAGTTAAGAAGACACATTAAACGATAATCATGATAAAACCAATTATTATTCTATTAGATTGATAAAATGTGCATCTCTGAGATTTAGAGATGTATAGACATTTAAATATTATAATCAAAAATATGTAAAATATAGGTAATAATAGGATGTTGAGAAATCAATAGTTATAATAAGCCAAGACCTTATTTATTTCGGAAAAATGAAAAAGAGCAGTCAATATGTCTTTACTTCTCATGTCTCTCTTTAAAATCGCTTAGATGTCAGTATTAATTAAAATTAATTAACAAATTCAATCTTATATTCAACAATATTATAATAATTCCAAGTGTTCCAACATAATTTATTGTTTTGTATTGTTGTTTATTAATTTATTAATTATCTTGGAGCTACTGGTAGTTCATAAAAATGAATCATCTAAAATAATAAGTAGGTACCATCTGTTTGAACCGTTTAATCAAGTAAAGGAATATCTCAAACTTTATGTAATTATACTTTATGCTTGATATTTTTACTGCTCTAAAATTGTATAAAATGAACAGTTCAAAAACCTTATTTTTAATGTCATGTTCAAAAACCATTTTCATCGTATCCAATTTAATATTTATTTTATGAAATTTAATTTGCACTTGAAGTTAAAAGCTACAAAGTTCTTTGCTAAACTTATCATTTAAAATATGGTTAACAAGTTCATCGAAGTTTCTCTTATTTTCATATCTCATTATTTTGACATATTTACGTCAAATAATATGTTTGGTGTAAAAATATAATACTGGTACATAAGAGATAATATATGTCCTTACACTTAATCGGTAATGTGAATATTTCACTTCGTAAAATAATTATACAGATTGTTCAGTTAAACCGTACAGTAAAAACACGTTAATGGCCGTATGATATCATCGTGATACTAAAATCGTAAAAATTATCGCATGCTAACAAAAAATCGTAAAAAATAGCCGAATTTTATAAACATTTTTTCTGGGGATTTTTTTTTTAATTTGCGTATAATGTATTTTGATGGGCTTCTAAACATTTAAGCCTTATAAGCTAAATTTTCTATTGAGCACTAATTGGGCAGTGGACGTAAAAATTATAAAAAAAAAAACGGTCTCTATAAGTCACAGATTGTGAAATAATAACAGAAACATCTGACGAACAGACAAAGACGCTGTTGTAAACTATGGACTAAAAAAACATTTTCAGACAAATTTCGCGGGTGATGTGTAGCGGCGCGTTATTATACTTGGTAAAAGACAATCAGGACGTGTTTCGAGTGATTTAGGTAAAGATACGGTTTTAAGGTTAAAAGATAACTTTATTACTATGAATTACTAATTTTTACAACTAATGCTTTCGACTTATTACAATGATTTTCTGTATAACAAAAGAGGTTGTGTCTGAGTGCGTCTAACTTAACGACTGCCCGGGTGGCCATGACCAAGGGGCCTCTCTGTACAACGGCCAAGGTGGGAATTGCTGGATCAGCAGATTCCTGTTAAAGCGTCCGGTCCCGTAGTCACGTACATCAGTATACATATCATATTACTGTAATATAACTATATACTAGACTTACATATAACACGGCATTTTGTGACGATTAAAATCGCGAACATCCAACTGAGACCATACCCGTGGGCCGTAAGTCTCTAAAGCTTTTATTTCGAAACGCGTAGTAACTAATGAATTTGAAAATGCTAATGAAACTGATATACGACGCAATCGGAACTGTTTGAAAATCGTTAGATACCTACTGTTGGCTGACGCGTTCTTATTATTAATGATTTTAACCGGTGGTACTATACACTGTGGTCCAGGCGCGTAGCCAGGGGAGTGTTAAAGGTGTAATAACCACCTTCATTAATATTTTCATTTGTATATATTATAATATATAATATATACTTAAATATATATAGGACACGATATAACACATTATTTTTCTTATTATCTTAAATCGTAGTATATAATCAAAATATTTTTTAATAATTAACTATAATTTAGATATTAGATCCTAAGCGGGAAGCAATCGGTTTTACAACGATATGTGGTTTTTTTTATTTGGCAGACACTTAATCGCAAATACTTCAATCTTCAACTTTGTAAAGAGTGGTTTCTGGTAAAAAATTGTCTATATTTGATACTTGGTGGTTTAAGCAAAAAAGTACTTTTCAAAATAATCGGAAAAATTATAAGATGCAATTACAAAAAAAAAAAAAGTGTTGCAATGATATACAAAAATATGTTGTTTTAATAATATAATTTGACTATGTATTTAAAAAACCTGATAACTGCAGGTTAACAATAGCATATAATCATTTTATCTTCTATGATATTTCATATGGGTATATTGAAGAATAATAAAATTTTTAATCAAAACTATTTTTGAAAATATCGCTTTTTTATAATAGAAAAATATTAACTGTAAAAACTTGAAACTTTCTATTTTAACAAAATCTAAAAATACATAGACCCCATAAATTTTGTTGTATGCGTGTTTAAATATCACAAAAATTTACATTAGGAAAGTAATATTGTAGATAATTATTAGCAGGTATGTATTACATGCGATCTGTTTTTGACTACAATTAATTCAACCAAGATACCACATTACTATTAGAAAAATAAATTACTTATAGCAATTTAAATATTTATATATAATATCTTTAGAAATATGGGCTGTCAAACTATCTTTACTCAAAATTGTTTTTCGTGTTCAATGATTTAAATTTTATTTCAAATTTAACACATTCATTACAGGGAATTACTTTATCTTAGGTAGAATTGTCAATTACTATTATTCAAGCATATAGTAGAGCTACTTCCTCGGTTCTTTATATTTTGTTGTTATTTTTATTTTTGTTGAAAAAATATGTTTAATTAAACCAAAGAATAACGATAATATTGAAATATTGTGTCCTCCTCCCCCAATAAACACTGAAAAAAAATATCTTCTATTACAAAAAAGCCTAGCACTACCACTGTATTACTGATATTTGTTTTTTTATCTGAACAGGGCAATATGGCAGCGAATTCGAGTACGATAACAAGGCACTCGGGTGTCTGTTGAAAGGCGTGTGCCTGCGCATCATGAACAGCCCTCTGCACGCTGAAGAGTGTTTCAAATCTGTCGTGTCAATGGAGAAGAAAATTAAAGAAGATCGTTTTCTGGTACCGTACGCTCACGTGGAGTTAGCGTTTTTGTACAAATCTAAAGGCAACCTAGAAAAGGCGACGTATTACCTCGAAACGGCAAAGTAGGCGATCATTATTACTATTTATCGTAATTCGTACACGTTAAAATTATTATTTATTACAGTAAAAATCGTTTGAAATAGTATAATTCGGTACAATATGATAATAGATAACGTCGTTACAACTCCGTATTATCATAAGATCATATCCTAAAAAACAAAATCCTGAATCCATTTTTTCACTTTTTTCATCATTTTACGAAAAAAAAAAAAATACCAAATTCATTTTCTTTATTTTATAATATTGTTATTAGCTAATAGGTATATAAGTACTTTTAGTTGTTTATAAGTATATTATTATTTTAACTACCTAATTTAGACATGTTTGATTTCATACTTATTATAGATAAATTAGCAAATTTAATTTCATATTTTAGACTCTGAGAAGAGTGATTAATCTATTGATTTTAAATTGGTATATGTTTTTTATTTTTATTTTTTGAAGACACTTTTCCTAGCAAAAAAAATATTCTTTTATCGTAAAACATCAACAGAGGTTTCTGGTAGAAAATTGACTTAGTTGGTACTTTAGGGAAGTAAAAACTGAAAAATGCTTGAAATGTTTATACCAGATTTCTTATGTTGTTAACAATAAAATTAATAAAAACAAGTTAACCGTAATTCCGCAAATATTTTAAATAAAATATAAAAAAATAATAATATTAATATCAAGAATAATAGTATAATAAGTATAATTCATATTTAAAGACACGATATACGTTAACATTTGAATTTAAAAAATCAAAAATAAACAAAGACATTAAAATTTATTAATAATCAATTTTTATTTTTATTTTTAATATTATAATAATATTTTTTTCTCACACATTTTTCTTGAATCATTGTCAATAATACGAATTTTCTAAAAAATAATTATCAATGATACATATTATTTCAAATAATAATTAATCACACACATTTTTTTTAAATAAATAAAGATTCTTTTGTTAAAAATATCTTAACCTTTATTGTAATTAAATACAACTATATACATTCATAACAAATTCATAACGTGTTTCTTGTGTTAATTTTTTGTTTTTATCAATTACTTTTCAAGTTTTTTTCAACCTGGTTTTAATCTGCGAATAATTTGGAATGTTGGAAGTATTTTTAACACTACTATTGATTTTAATATAAACATCAACTACTTTGATTAAAATTTCTAGAAATATAAAAATATTAGGATACAAATTATAAAGTTGTTTATTGAAGTGACATGAAAAGATACACAGTTATTGTTGAGTAAAATTAAATCAATTGCAAAATCATTAAATCATTCCACCTAAATGTTTGAATGGAAATATTGAAATTTTTCACAGTATGAATAAATTATACTATTAAATAATTTGCATATCCTTGAAATTTTGGAATATCTGGAATTTTTGATTACCTGGAATATTGGACATTAAATTATCGACAAAACAATCGGAAACTTTATTTGGATTGAGAAAAGTTAAACCAAATATGTATTTTAACTACTTGTTATCTTTATTAGCTAAAATTAACCCTAGTGCTTGAATTTCGTACCAAGCTTGTGACAAGTGAAATCGACAACCTATAATTTCTGAAAATGGATATATCTATTGTTTTTATACTGTGATATACCTTATTCGAAATCAACAGTGATAAATTTTGGTTTCAAAATTAAATTGAAACTTTACATTGTTTTATTTTTAACATATAACAAAGCAAGTTCATATCATGTTTCTGTAGATTTATCATTTAAAATACAAAATATTAAAGGTAACCTTACATAATAAAGTTGATAAGTCTATGAATTACAAATAACTGAATAAACTATTTTGGACAATATGAAAAAGTTCCGTGAATTTATATCATTTTTAACTTACATATATAATTGTAAATTTTCATGACAAGTAAATATAATTTTATTAAATAATTCATCATTAATCGATAAAAAAATCTTTACCTTTAGATATAATCAAATCTTTTACGCTTAATATTTTATGAATATCAGACACAAATTTATGATTTAAAGGAAGAGATTTTTTTACGAACGTGGTAAATACTTTTTCCGTTTTGTAATGATATTAAATATAATACAATTTAAATTAATCATGTTGATTGGTTATTCATTGTTGAAAAATTAATTTTCGTAGGATGTATACCTTGTCTTTGACAGCAATACGCTTGCATGAAGTAGTTATATTTTGCCTTATAATAGTTTTATATGATTCATGATTATGTATATCTATACAATTAAGATTAAAATCGTTTATGATTTGATAACATATAATTTGAGTGAATGTTATTATTATCAGAGTAATACAAAAATAAAATATAAAATTAAAATTGAAAATTACGAAAACCGTTCATTTGTTTTGTATATTGGGTAAGTATATTACTATTTATAAATTATTTTATATTTAAATATTTTATAAAAATAAAAGTAAATATTTACCTGCCTTTCAGTTTAAATAGAAATTCAAATTCGAATATTTAACTCTTAATAACATAGTAGTGATGTGCATGCAAAATAAGAGTATAATTGATAATAAGTGTACGAATTGATTTCTATTGTTCCTGATAATTATGACTTAACCATTTTTTGAATTGATTCCCATACGTGCAAATAGATAATAGTATTGAGATTTTATATGATTAATATGATTTTCTGCAAAAATCGTCGTGGACAGAATTTTCATCTGTTTTAGAACGAACTACAAATTATTGCGAATCGTTTAATGGAAAATTTAATTAAAGATTTTATTACACTTGGCCAGTTATTTTTTTAATAGAAAAAATATTTTAATATCAATAATAATCAAAAAAGGGAAGAAAAAAAATATACACATTACAATTAATATAAACTGTTTTATTTACCATAATCATTAAAGTAAGAAATTAGAAATTTGTACAGATGAGATATCGGTAATGGGTGAATAAAAGTGACACAATATTGATAAAATAAACTGAATAGATACTATAATTCGGGGTTGTGCAAACGATCACTAAACATTTAATAAATCATAGTGAGCTAATTAGGTCAGATAGGTCCCTTAAACATGATATAGTGGAAAATGATTGGCCCATTAAAATTTAATGAACCATTAACTTGATACATTTTCTATGCAGCCCGGCATGTTGCCCAGTGGTTGTTTAATTGTTAGCAATAATAATATAGGCATTTATTGTAAAATGGGTTAAACTTGAGTATACTAATACATTAAACACGAATGAGAAAAATCAAGTACATTTTTATAAAGTGCAAATCGTGTCCAAAATAATGATTCATATGCTACTTTTTATTCAGTGATTCCGAGTGACGTGAAAAACAACTAACTTTAAACTCGTAGTAGTAGTAGTAGTTATGATAGACAATTTAATAATATAATACATCATATTACAGAATATTTTATTTCTATATATTACCAAATGTGGGGAGAATTATAGACAATAGTCTAAATTTGAAAAGTTAATTTTTTTAAACATTTAAAAAGTTGCTTTCTCTGTGCCTTAGCATTTTTCTATGATTGTCTTATTTGGCCTTTACTTTTATTTTTTGCAGAAAAAATTACTCCGGTTATTCGCTGGAGACGAGACTGCATTTTCAAATCCATTGCGCTTGGTCCACATTGAACGAACATAACACCGCAACCACAACGGACCACAACGATCTCACACCTGTTAGTCGATTTGACGATAACCAATGAGAAACAATAAACTTAGCTAAAACATAATATTATACATATTTTTATTATTATTGTTGTTGTTGTTGTTGTTGTTGTTGTTGTTGTTGAATATCGTCAGCCTCGGCGGAGCGTTCATTTTAGTTATTTTGCGTCCTGCAATTTAATATTATAACTGATATGCAAAATAATATATAGTCCCTACACGCCCGTCATGTTTAGCATGTGGTTAGTTATTATTTTTATATTATTATATTTTTGAAAATGTGATTTCCTCAAAAAGAAAAAATTATAATTTACACATTCCCGTTTGAAATGCCCGGACCCTCTCCAATTCTGTCCATGCCCACAATCAGTCTTCTTATTACAATGACGTCAAATATTATAGCTATTTAAACTTTTTTGTGGTTTCTGTACGTTTTCTTCAATACGTATTGCTATATATTTTCTTATTTTGCTTAAATTTAATTCCCACTAAACTATATACATAATTATTATTTTTATTAAATATTTATCTATAAATTACAATTTATAATATATACTTCTTGACAGTTAATGATATTCGAATTCGAAAATATTGCGGAACATCACGTCGATTATATTTTGATAAAATTGAGTTTTTAAGACATATAATTATTTACATTTGTGAAACTAGAAGTTTGTTCGAATGACGAGTGGTGAAAAGATTATTCTTATATATAAATAATTGATGTCTTGTCATTCTAATATTATAATGAAGTAAACTTTAAGTTGTTTGTTTTTAGCTTTTTGGATTTCAATTAATTCTAGCTATATATAATATATTTAATGGACATTTTAAGAAATTGACTCAAAATACACGTTCTGTAAAATAGCAAAGATTCGATAATTTTTTTCTTTTTTGAAAGATGTAGACTGTAGTTAGAATTGCACTCCGGTTTTAAATATATTTTTCTGACATTATTAAAGTTCATTAAAAAATCAGAGTTAAATGTAACCTTTATCCTCTGTTTTTTTATCAAATCAAAACAAAATTACTAGAATCAACAAGTACATTTTATTTTTATAATGAAATAATATTATTATTACTATACCAATGTTTCCAGTACCAAATGTATCCAGATTCCAGAGATTACAATCCAAAGTCCTTCGAATCACCTCAAAAACCCAATTCTACATTGGTTACTAATTATACACTTCACTCGGATTTATAAATACCAGCTATCAAAAAAACTTTATTCTAGGCATTCCATCATATAACCCGAACTTTGTATCAGAAAATTGAATTTCTGAAGAGGGGGGGGGGTGGTTGAAAATTTACAACAACCAAAATTATTTAAATGAAAACCAAATCATGAATAGGTTTGGTGTACTTTGTAAAAGAAAACATTCCTATAGTGATATTGATAATATATTATTCGAGATAATGTTATTATGTCTTAGATTTAGAGATTGGTTAGTGAAGATGAGAGAAAACCACCGATTACGAAAATTATTTTACTCGTTTTACTTTTACTGTTCTTGTAATTGTTGTTTGATACTATTTAGGAAAAATTATATATTATATTCAGGTACTTGCTTTTTTTATTATTATTTTTATTCTTTATCGTTATTTTTTTGTGACATTAAGTCGCTATATCATCGTTTTTATTGTATTATGTGTATTTTAATTTTTGTGTTTTATTATTTACTTTTCATGACTGTTTGAAATTAAATATTATAGTACTTACCTATTTATTATAAAAACTATAGATTATAATAAGATTTTATTTAACAATAAATACAAATTATAAATAAAACTCCTATAATATATTTATTAGTACATATATAATTTAATCATCACTCGTCAAAAATGATAATCAATTACAACATTTATATAATAGTTCAAAAAATGTTTAAACTTAAAAGTAAATCTGAGGGTATAATTAGTATTCTAGGTATTAAAATAGTTTTTCCATTACCACAGCCCGTTAAGATTATGCACTCGAGCAATGAACTTCTCAATTTTTTGATTTGTTGTCTTGTACCGTTGCAAAGTGTGGGTGGACTCAAATTTCTCATTAAAATAATAGGTGCCCCTAGCTTATATTTCATGATATGTTTTTTTGATATAGCATAGTAACTATTAGACTTACTATATATTACTTTTAGCAGTGGCGGCTCATCCATATGTGTGATAGTGCGGTCGCACTCCCTACAGAAATGAACAATTTATAGTACAATTATATTTACAAAATAAATAGGTACATATTTTAGTATATAGTATATTAAACATTAACAAATTAACAATTATAAATATTTTTAATTATTATTAAAATTATTTTCATAGTTTATTATAATATCGTTACGAACTCGAGATGTTAATACAGGTATATCGATAGCTACATACGCCTAAGCAACGCTGCAGCTTGTGCGACATTATGAATCGCACATAAAATTACTGGTTTCCCGCATAAACAGTAGATTTAATAATATTAATATACGAGTAATAATATCACGACGACGCGGCGGCCATAGAAGCTTATGGTGTGCGGTGAATTTTGTCGCTCAAATCGGACGGCAACGACATGTTTAATTTTTTGTATAATGTATTATAGTATTTTATTTTTTTATCGCACTCCTGTGCTAAACTACTACGAGCCGCCACTGACTTTTAGTATTAGGTACAGTAGATTGTTGGTAAAAATATTACATTTATTATATTATTTTAAATATTTATTAATATATATTTATACCATATTATATCAACTAATATAACTTAAAATGCAATAACATCTCTCTATAAATATCGTAAAACAGTAAAAATAGGTTCATAATATCATTAAATAAAAATTTCATTGCATATAGCAAAGTGATAGGCATAATCAAGATATCTCGATTATGAAAAACATTCTAGATATTTCGATTATAAAGAAAATTAATCGAGTAATCGAATAATTTTGATACGAGTAAAATAATCGAATGATTTTTATTTATAGAATATTTAATAAATTGTATTTGAAACTTCAAATTAATATTAATATATTAATAATTATACGTATTAACTATATTAATATAATATGGTTATTATTATTCCTAAAGTTAATTTAATTAAATAATAATTTAATAATATTATGAGTACACCGACAAATAATAAAGTAAAATTAAATTATTTATTTACTATAATAATCTATAATTATATTTCGAGTAATTTTTTCGATTCTCTTAGTTAGTAAAAATATTCAATTATTTTTATCAAATGAATAGGTTAACGATTTTAATTTTGAGTGATTTTTCGATAGATTCTCTCGATTATGAAAATGTCCACAAAATAAAATTCATGATATAATATACGTAAAAGTTTTAAATTTTCACGAAAAACGTTTTTAAACTATCACTTATATAATTATAATGTAATGATTTATATTTTAATAGTTTTACATTTATCATTTCATATTTGTTATACCTAGGTACACGACGACAAACTTATTCATGCCACTCTACAGCGGTAAAGAAATATTGAATCAAAAGTTAATAACAATAATAAATTATATAAATGTATCTATAGTCGCGGCAACGAAAAACGAGCGCTGACTGTCATGCGCCAAGCGGCAGTTTATTAGTAGTGGTTATCAATTTTTAAAACAAAAAGCCCGCTTTTTTTTAAAAAAGTTCAAATAACTTATTTAGGTATTATTTTATTTTTTAAATTATAGGATTTTTTTTATTGGTTATCAATTTATTTTACATTTTATCACACAAACAATTAAAAAACGTCATCTTCACTATCCTCGTCATTTCCAAAATCACTGTCGTCAGTTTGAAAAGTTATAATGAGCGGCTTATGTCCATTAGTATCTCCTTCTGATAATCTTCATCCTGGATTGTCTCAGCATGTTTGACGCATTTTTCCCAGTCACTCTTGGATACCAAATCCAATGCTTCGTAAGTGAGTCTTTCAACGTCCACCATTTTAATAATGTTTTCTTCGAAAATTAAATCAACTTATCGTAATACCATTGATACAACATATACATTGACAGTATTTACCTAATATTGTTATGATTACAATAAAATGAGCCGATCGGAGACCAACGACGATTTACCAATTGCACTTTGGTCGACCCGTCCGCTCATTGGGCTAATCGTGAACTGTGACGAGTTATCTATTTATGATAACGGGCACAAACAAAAACCACGTTATAGTGTATTAACCATGTTGCTGTTTATACTGTTTACAGTGGCGTTATAACAGTTTCATGTTTCCGAAGTGCAGCGGCCAATGGGCAGTTATTTAGTACACAGTTTTTGCCGTTTGTCTTCTTCTCTCCTTTCTTAACCAGGAGTTCTGGTAATTTGACATTTTATAATTATTCCTTTTTAACGGTTAAACATAAGCAGTAAAAAATCAAAACACGATTCTCCTCGTTGGACATTACATGAGTGACTATTGTATCATCAACGAAATTTAAAAGTGAGTGTTTGAATATTTTACAATAATCCGTTTGACAAAATATTAAGCTTTACGTGTTTGGAAAATAACATTTTTACTTGTAATATTTTACCTGTAAAACTATTAACTTTTTGGAATATTATGTATGTTTAATGTTAACAATGCATTTATTTTAAATCATCATAAATTATATAGAACAAAAATACATAAAGATATTTTACATGATTATCTATCTCTTTTAAACTATTAGCTTGTGTTAGAGATAGAGAGTAATATTAACACTTTCAACGCCGCTGACGCGTATACGCACCAACAGAGTTTATTCCATTGGGCCGGTGACGCGTTTACGCGTCAGAACATGTACGTTTGTAACCACAATAATTTAATCGATTTCATTTTAATAAACTCTGAAATATACACAGGCCGTAGACAATAAACTCTAAATTAAAATCTATAATTGGTTTGAGTTTTCATTATTTTTCGATAATCATTGTTTTCCCAAAACAATGTATATGAACGTATACAAAGTGTACATTAGATATATTACTCATTTTAAACTGTTATTTAATCATTTACAAATTTATAACAACTATAGTAAAATTTGTAACATACTATATCATTCAATATGTCTACTTTGCCACTAGTTTAATTTAATTTGTTTCATTTCGCATCATCACATCATCGCGTCGCGGTATGAACAATGCGGCGTCTCAGTATAAACTCCGAAATCATAAGCGGCGTTGAAAGTGTTAATAATTAATAACACAATTTATCTTATAAAAGTAGCAAACTAAAGTGATAAATACATTAGAAGTTAAAATAATTATTTATAATTGTGTATATTTTGGAAAATAAAATCTCCAGTATAAACTATAAAAGTGAATCAATTTACGTACTTTTTATAAAATATGTAATAGGTGCCTTTGCTCTAAACTAAACCAAAGTCGTAATCGTGGAAATACAGAATATATTTATCCTTATATTATGTAAGAGATAGATAGAAAAAAACAAATGTTGGTGTGGCAGTCCCTTAATGAATAATAAGCGCTTGGATTTAACCATAAATGTCAATTCAATGCTCTTTAAAAATGACCCACATGTTTTTGATGGCATACAACAAAATAAAACAATGGTTTAACTGTTAGAATTTTTAAAACTTCTTTATCACAACTAAACTAATAATCACAAGAAAACAAAGTACTGAAATTAGGCACCCATAATATTGATTTAAATTTAACAAGATCATCACATTATTGCCTTAATTTATTACAGTTTCTTAAATATTTCTAACATCCAATTAAAATTTTTATTATGTAATATCTTTATACTCAATTAAATTTAACGTATTATTTCCTTAGTTTTTATAATTGGTTTTTTTCTTAAAATGGGGATTTTATTTCCAACTACTAGTGTATTCTAATTGATTTCCTATACAATTTAATTTCTGTTCACTTTTTATGTTTTACCCATTTATATATTTAATATATATTATAAGTATATTGAAAATAAGTAATTATTAAAACTTACTAAAAAATTAATCCTACTTATTACAATTTGTTTAAGTGGTAATTTATTGTATAATTATTTTTATTTTTTCAGTATCAGTTTAAAATGGCCCTAAGCAGTGATAACTTAATGCAAATGAGACTAAATATTAAACAACATCGACTAAAACTTTATCAATGTTTACAGAATGTTGATAATGTTTTAAAATCTAAAATCAAAAACATAATTTTAAATGATACAATTAAATCTAATGTGAAACATAATGTGAAACATAATGTGAAAAATAATGTGAAACATAATGTGAAACATAATGTGAAAAATAATGTGAAAAATAATGTGAAAAATAATGTTGACCAAAAAATTGCATCTAGTGCTAAGTTACTAAAACCTAAACTCGAACCAATCGATAAAATTACTAACCATACAACTACATCAACTGCTAATATAAATCAGTCTAAAAATCAAATACCTATGATTGAAATTGAATTTGAAGAATCTAATCTGCAAAAATACAGAAATGAAAATAAATTTGTACCAATACCACAACCACATATTGAGATAGAAGATCTTAAACCTAATTCTATCTTAAAAACACTTAGAGAGGAATTAATTGAAGAGCAAGACTATATTAGTATAAGTTCTGATGATAATGATGATAATATTTCTGTTGGAAATAATGAAGATTGGAATGAAATTATTCAACAACATAATGAAAATGACAGCTGTTATTCGAGTTCTATAAAAGCAGTTAAAGATGATAAACATGAACTATCAGTTAATAACAAAAGTAAAGAAGAATGTAAGTATCTATGTTTTAGTTCATCAATAATTTCTAATAAAATACTCAGTTTTTTTGTAAAAAGGATTGAATTTTGTAGACTACTTTGTAACAAAAAAAAAGAAGAAGATATACTTGCATTTACTGGCAAATGTTAGTTAATGATAATAGTATATTATTAATTGTTTGTAAAAGAAATTTATATATTACATATGTTATTATTAGTAACATTGTGCTGTAAATTAGTAATATCAATTTAAATTCCAAATTTTAATTTTAGTCCTATGAACACTTGAGTTATTTGAGTTATGCATAAATCAGAAGACACCATGTGGAGATTGGCTGAGTAGTATCGAAAAATATAAATTCTTTTGTTTATTATATTATTAAACACTTAAAAACAAAATAATTTTTAAAAAAAACTTAATCCGTTGATTATGAAAATTGTTTTACAATCAATTAAATTTTTATGTTAATAATAAACTATTAGAAATCAACCAATAAAAATAAGATACCAAATAAGGAAATGCTCTTTCAGAACAACTTAAAGTCTTCATTTCCCTGATAATATAAATTATATAATTATTTTTTACTAACTGAATTTTTTTTTTTTAGACTGTAATAGTAACAATGACTTGAAGTGCCCAACTACTAGTAAGAGAATTCGAAACAAAAAAAGAATCCTAAATAGAGATGAACACAATGCCAAGGAACGATTTTTGCGAGAACAAATAGCTAAACAGTTTGATACTTTGAGAAGAACTTGCAGCTATTTGAAGACTAATAGACTCATTCCATCTAAGCGTAGTATACTTTTGTCTGCTGCAAAAGAGTGCAATTTTTTAAGACATTTTGAAAAAAGATTGCTTAGGGAAAAACAAGTATTGTATAAAAAACAAATAGTACTACAAAATATGTTAGCTAGTATTCGCGCAAAGACTACAAAAACAACAGAATAATACGTTTAATTATTAAATGGTTGATAATTGTATAACTTTATAACTGATTATTAGGGCCCAAATTTATTATAGTATTTGCATGTTTTTTCAGAACAGTCCAAAACATAGCTAGGTAATCTACAAGTTTAATTTGTAGTCAATAAATCTGAAATATAAAGTTTTATTTCGCATATTTTTGCATTTTTTGACATGTACTGTATATTTCTGTATTTTATGAAATTTTATTGCATAAATACGGTTTTTAAATGCATAATATGTAATATTTTACTTGTATTAATTAAAATAATGTATTTATAGTCCATATAATTTGACAAAGTCGTTTTCTTATCTTATCTAAGACCTATCGAGACAAGTAGTAATCAGATTAGATTTTAGTGAATCATACATTAGTTGCGTTTGTTTCTTTGTATTTGTTGTAATCTGAGTGTGTGTAACTTTCATTCAATTTTATTTATTTATATTTAAAATGCTGAAAATTAGTGTAACTACATCTAGTAGGCTAAACAAATTTGTTAGCGAATATAAAAATATTTTTTCTACAGATGGCTTAGTTTTGTTCTGTTTAAAATGTAACGTTAAAGTAAATGAAGAAAAACATTTCACAGTCATTCAACATTTATTATAACATTTTTTTTGCATATTTTTTATTTTATAGGGTATCTTCTTAATATATAAAATTGAAACCTTTGATGCTAATATTCTTGGAAACTACTCAACCGATTGTCTTAATTTTATTTATTTTTTTATAGAAGATTATATCACGGAAAAGGTTCCTATCGCAATAGCATTTTTCTAAATTAATAAACAATTGAGTGAGTTATCTATTAATTAAAAAAAAAACCGTGTAAATTGTATACTTATTTACATAATTGTGCAGCCCGCGGATTTCCAGCTACCTGTAACCTTACCTTTTTTTCCATTAATCGGCATGTTGGTATGCATTGTTTAGAGAAGTTTATCATTAAAAATAATCTCGGGCACCACGCGTACACCAACATAAGATTGTATACCGAATATTCGTATAATGACATTTGCATGTTACGCACCAGAGTCCACAGACAGAGATTCATTGTTGGTGGCTTCTACATTATACTCACACAAACACAAAGTGATACTTTTCCAAATTAACAATTATTCATTAATTAAAGTGATATATTTATATTTCATTATAAAACTTCAATCGCTATATTTGTAACATTAAGTCTTAGTCTAAGTAATACACAAAAAAATAGATCTTACTAATACGAGTTTATAATTGTATTAGTATAATATAGAATTATAAATACTTTTAAAATAATTTTATTGTAAATAAGTAGAAATATTTTTTATTTTGCCTATTCAAAAATTATAACTCATTTGTTATTTTTAATTTATCTTTATTATATTAAATATGATATTTATATAAAAATTTGGTATATGACAGATATAATGTTCTTGATGCGTTCCGAAACTACTCAATCGATTTTGATGAAATTATGATCTATGTGTGTAATTTTATCTTCATCATAAGATAGGATAGTTTTTATACCGATTAATGACCTCAATATATTACCTCTTTATTATGTTTAGGGCTATGCGATTATTTAATTGATTATTCGAATCATAGATTATTTTTACAAATGATACATAATCAGTTAATTGATTAAAAAAATGCAATGTTAGGCGGAATATTTATGTAAAGTTGATATGTCGGAAATATTATCTATACACCAAATCAGAAAACCAAAAAAATATTTTTTATTCTCACGCTAAATGTTAGCATTAGGCAACTAAACTTAATACGGGTGCATTTTGTACGAGCAACAAAATGCACGGGTACAGCTAGTACTAGCATATTTCTGAGGTTTTTAAAGTATATAAATCCAGATCCTACTGGTTATGTTTGGCTGGATAAGAAGTATTATATATGTGTAAGAAGTGTATATAATATTTTATATGTATTTTAAAATAATTTTTGTACATAGTAAAAAAATTAAATCATAAATATTGTAATACATGATTATGTTTTCAGTTTTATAAAATGTTAATTTAATAACTATTATCATAACTTTTAGTGTTTGTTTGATTATTAGCGATATCCAATTTAGTAAAATGTATAAAAAAAAAATAGGTAATGAGCACAGTATTATATTTATTTAATATACCTATATCAATGTATAAATTAATAATTATATAATTATGTTTTTGTTTTCCTATTAGATACTTATATTTTAATTTTTTAAATATTTTAATACAGATCTATTTTACAGTAAATATGTATCACTTTTTTAATATTATATTTTATTTTTATTTAGCTAATTCAGGATTGTCGTAAACGGAGGGCCGCTTTTCCTATTGGGTTTTTTGTAAAATCATTGTAATCAAATAACTAATAAGGTTATTGTACAAAGTATGTATAAATTGTTTAACTTCAAAATAAATTTTTTTAAATTTATTATTATATTTTTTTTTTTTTTGGATCAAATGTTTATGTCCATTTGTCTTTATTCAATGAAGATACCTTGTGCATATTAACTTGATAAACCACTGAATTAAGATTGATTAATTTCAGTTATAGCATTTACTACATTGTTAGAGACAATTCAGTAACTAAATGCTGAACATAAATTATAAATTACTAATAAAATATGAATATTGTATATTATTTATCTATTTTTCAATTATTTCATCTTGTTATTTATCTTTTCTATTTATTAAATACTTTTCACTAACTATACTGTTATATACTAGAACTATGGATGAAATAAGGTTAGAGACCACGTTACGAGATTGAATGACAAGACTAATGCATGATTTTTATACTTATTAGAATTATGACTATTGATTGTTCTAGTTTAGGTAATAATACATTAATTTTATTTAACATATATCATATTTTCAAATATAATTAATAATCTATAAAACAACACGAGAGTGTCCACATTACTCAGATTATTGACCTCTTCTCCAAGGCATTATTGTATGCTCTTTCCAGTAGTCATCAAATTCTTCTTTGTAAATGGTCTGGTCCTCAACAACTCGTAGTATTTTATGATAAAATTGTGTGGATTGGTTAGAAAATAAAATATTAAAATGTTGGTGTTTTCATCATCAGCTGTTTTAGGAGGGTCACAGCAGTCTTTTCTTAGATTTTTTTATCATAAAATTTTTAAATTTTTAGCGCACCATACAATTTTTAATAGCACGTTACAATAATCCAATAATAATTTGGATTTTTTCAGTAGATATGTAAATAATATTAAAGTGCACTTTGTATTTTTTAAAGCATGAATACATGTTATAAAAGTTTTTTAGTAAATTAAGTTCTTGCGATACTTATGAGTAGAAACAAATTACAGAATATGATTATTAATAGAAATATAATTTAATTTAGTTATCCTACAAAAAATTCAAACATTTATTATACTTTGTACTTTATTAACATAATCATTTATTTGAATAACTAAAGTGTCAAAATTCTTAGTTGAATTTTTCGATAAAAACAAAATTATAATTATTTTATAAAATGGTTTTACTAATTTATTTTTAATTAAAATAGAACGTGTTATTAAAAATTAAAGCTAAAAACAAATACCTTGGTAAAATATTATTGTAAATTAAATAAAAAAAAATTACAAGTTGAAGTTGATTATTAAAACCGAATTAAACATGTTTTATTTGATAAATATTAGCAACTTAACAAATAGTTTTCCAAGCTCCTAGAAAAATCTGCACGAAAAAAAAAGGGTGGGCAAGTGGGTATCGTTTTGCTGTATAGTAGATAGTTAGTAGGCCACTATGATGGATGTTTTAAATATGAATGCAATGACAGGTATTATTGTATACAAATAACCATTCTGAACAGAGATGATTTGTCAGTTAAGGATAATTAGTAGGATATATTATATTATTAATTATTAGCTATATTTAAATTGTATTATATCGTTATATTACGTTATTTCGTAAAAAATTAAATTTCATATGCTCATAAATTAAACTTTTTTAAGTTAAATGCGTTGCCGCTCGAGTGTGATGAACATATTTTATTATTTTGTGAAGCGTTTGTTTCCACGTTGTAGCATCCTTATTGTGTGTTATACTATTCTGTAGTGTATTATTGATATTGTTGTTTTGATACTTATGCCTACGTCATACCCTTGTTATGTATTATGTATTATGTATGGCAGGGATGGGCAACTGGCGGCCCGCGCTACATTTTCAAATTACTTAATATAATTTTAGCGCTTATCTGTATTTTATTTTATTTTATTACATTTTTCGATAAAATGTGGATATAAATTCTTATCTAGTTTTAAACCGAAACTAAATTATTAAATGTCTAAATATATATTTATAATGGCGTAGCTAACATACTATTTATTTCATTTTATCGGTTTAGTCATATCCGTACTGCCATAGTGTCACACCGCCGCGCCGTTGGTATTATTATTTTCATGTTTTGTAGTAATTATTTTAAAAATGTCCGCTAAAAAGCGTAAAATCGAAGACGAAAATAGAATTTTTAACAGCTTATGGGAGAATAAATATTTATTTATTATTAACAAACAAAAAAAACCTCAATGTTTAGTTTGTTTAAATATTATTGCAGTACTAAAAGAATATAATTTGAAAAGACATTACATGACAAATCATTCATCCAAATATGATAAATACACCGGTGTCGCAAGAGAAAATGTTGTAATTGATATGAAAAGAAAACTCCAATCCCAACAAAATGTGATGGTAAAAGCAACAACTTCACAACAATTAAGTTTATTGGCATCATACGTTATTTCTAATGAAATTGCTAAAAGAAACCTCTAAGTAACGGTAAATTTATTAAAAACTGTGCAATAAAAATGTCTAAATCAATAAACGAAAATAGAATTGCGAGTGAATTTGAAAAAATATCACTTTCAAGACGCCGTGACACGTCGAATAGCTGATACTGATAGTGTTATTCGTGAAACATTGCAAACTATAATGATGAATTCGCATATTTTTCAATAGCATTAGACGAAAGTACTGATGTTTCAGATGTAAGTCAACTTTTAATATTTGTTAGAGTTATTTTTCCACAATTTGAAATGTATGAAGAACTTTTAGAATTGTGTTCCTTGCATGGATCAACCAAAGGAATTGATATTTTTAATGCTGTAAAAAATGCAATTGAACCATTTGGAGGTTTCAAAAAAACGTCATCGGTTGTGACTGATGGTGCAAAATCTATGGTTGGCAAAAATATTGGTTTTGTTGGATTATTGCGCAAATCTGATATTAATGTTCCTGCAATACATTGCATTATTCATCAAGAAGCGTAGGGTGGTAAAATAATGAAACTTGATAACATTATAAATACAGTATTTAAAATTACTAATCTAATTAGAGAAGGCAACCGTAATTTGAACCACCGTAATTTTATTAAATATTTGGAAGAACTTGATTGTGAGTATGGTGATTTATTATTGCACACAGATGTACGCTGGTTAAGTCGAGGAAAGTGTCTCGAACGTTTTTTTGGTTTGAGAAAAGAAATATTAAATTTTCTTAAAACAAATATTACAACTGATACCACTTATTTTGAAAATCAATTAGTTGATAAACAATTTTTATGTTCATTAGCATTTTTAACGGATATTTCTCAACATTTAAATAAACTAAATTTACAACTACAAGGTAAAAAACAAACAATATCTCAAATAATAGGCTTTTTAGATGGATTCAGAAAAAAATTGGAACTGTTTAAAAATGTATTTGTTGAAAATAAATTAATACATTTTCCGTGTTGTGAAGTTATAAAACAAGAATTTTATAATGAATTTAATTTTGAACATTGCATTACCCACATTGATTGTTGAGTTCAAAAGACGATTTGAAAAAGTTGAACTTATGCGTCCTCAAATAAATTTATTTAATAATCCTATGGCAGTTGAAATTGAAAAGCAAGATCCTTCACTTCAATTATAATTATGTGAGTTACAAACAGATACATTTTTATCTGCAAAAGAGATTGATGTGTCATTTTGGAAAACATTACCAGTTGAAAAATATCTAATTCTAAGAGATTTCGCATTAAAAATGTTATCTATGTTTGGAACCACATACATATGCGAATGTACATTTTCGAGCTTGAAACATATTAAATCGAAGGAAAGAAATCGTTTAACAGATGAAACCTTGGGACATTTACTAAAAGTTACAACTACAGACATAGAAGTGGATTTTACTAAATTGTCTATTGAAAAACCTCATCTTCAAGTATCACATTAAATAATAATTGTAAATATAAATAAATAAAGATAAAAAATAAATGTTAGTAAATTTGAAGGACTTTTTTTTTTGCTTTCTCCTATGCACTACGGCCCGCTAGTTACTTTGAGTTGCCCATCCCTGATGTATGGGATATCAGAGCACGTAGCAAACCAATCAATTTGTGATTATTACATTTTACATAAGTACCTCATACTATATTTTTTGTAATAAATTAACTTAACAATTGGTTTTGTTTCAAATAGTTTTGTGTTATTAACTAAAGCTCCTGTGTTAATCTTCAACATTTACTGTAAAGGATACCAACCATTTAGTTAAAAATAACATTCTGTTGTATGTGCATAATGAAATGTAATAACAATTCAAATTTAGTTATGTATAACAAAATGTGGTGGACTAACCAACAAATGATTACTATGGCGGTGTAGCCGTGGTAAATAAATAGATCGTACAGATATTTTTTATAAATGTGGATTTATTGATAAATAAAGTATACTGTAAATTATTCTAAGTGTAATTAAATTAGAAAATTAGACTAAGTCACAGGGACTGATTCGTGATGACATCGGACGTGAAAATGCTCGTGCTGACTCTGGTAGATCACGTCTGCCGGAGGGCTCTCTAGGACCCCATTATATAGTAGATTTCCCCCTACCTATTCTTCTGCTGTCCGTTCTGGTCAACGGATGTGACTCGGTTGTGCACGCGCTGTTTACGCGGTTTAGGATTCCGCGAACGTGCGATGACCTAGTTAGACACGTGTCAGATATTGAATATCGAATATTGAATATGACTAAAAAGTCATACTTAGAAAAGATGTATAATCTTTATCAATTGTAGGCATAATAATCTTTTCTAATAACCTATTCTCATCATATGTCTTCATAAAATGTTGTCATTATTATAATGATTACGTATTACTATTACCATTATTATCTAAGATGTCAGCACGTAGCAAAAACAACAACGAACAAAAACGAAATTGTTTCTATAACAAATTAGTTAGTTAAGTATCATAAATCAATACTTCTGATAGAATCGACAATTTTTTGTTTAGGTATACACTTTGTCATCTTACAAAATAATTTTGTAATTTGTAAAGTAGTATTCTTTTCAGTGTAGAATTATAATAATTGCGATATCTTCGTTATTTTTAATTTTATGAGATATCGTATGGGTAAATCCTTATGGGACACCTTGTATGTATTTTAAAATATTAATCTATGATAAAAACTAATTTCACAATTTTTATATCTATTTAAATTTATAACAGAACATTTAAAACGAATACACCCAACCAAACTTAATCTGGTCGCTAATAATGATGATGATCCAGATGAGCAATTAATAAAAACTACTAAAAATACATCTAGTCCCTCAACTTCAATAATTTCTTCTATTTTATTATCTCAACATTTAAATTCATCGCAAATTTTTGAGCCACAATCCGAGTGGGAGATAATATTAGATTATATTAATATTTTAAAACCATTTGAAATAATGACGGCGGAATTATCAGCTAAAAAGAACCCAACCTTAAGTATGGTTAGACCACTTATTAGAGGTCTTCAACATATTTACATATTTTAAGAAATTTGAAAACAGAAACAGATATTGGGAATGTATGTAGAAATACGTTAATGGATATAGTCAGTAGACAGTTGGGAATTTCGGAAAAAAATAAAATAGTTGCAAAAGCAACATTTTTGGACCCGTGGTTTAAAAAAATTGCTTTTGGATTACTTGAAAATGCTAGTAATGCGCAAAAATGGGTAAGTGAAGATTATAATAATTAGAATTAGAAGCGATGATTAGCTCAAATACTGAAATAGAAAATGAAATAAATATAACTGAATCTAACACAGCACTCGCAAATACTAATACAATTAGTACAACTAATTATTCATTATGGGAGTATTTTGATAACTAAGTCGCTTAGGTCAAAACTACATCGAGTCCAGATGTAGCTTAAAGTTTAATAGTACGCCAATATTTAGAAATTACACTTTTAGATAAGAAAAAAATTGCATTGGAATTTTAGAAACATTACAGACACACATTTCCAGATTTGTATAGCATGCAGTTGAAGTATTTGTGTATTCCAGCTACATTTTTTCCATCAGAACATGTATTCTCAAAAACGGTACTAATTACGAATGATCGCAGAAACCAGCTATCACCGAAAAATTTTAATTATATTATTTTTTTAAATAGTAATTTAAATTTGTTTTGAAATGTCAATGTTATTCATAAAATATTAATTATATACTTAATACGTATACATTTTATTACGAGTTGTATTAAGTATTTTTATTTCAGTTGATTATTATTTCGAGATAGTATAAATAATTTTTGTGAGGTTCAATCATAGATAATACACAAAGTATAGGCAACAATTAATAATCGCTTGTCTCGAGACCACCAGAGAAACAAAAATGGTATCTAGTATGCAGGTCCAATGTAGTTTAACTGTTATCATTTCTCGTTTTTTAATCATTCAAATTTCGTACCTTTTTTAATTGACAATTTGAATATTCAAATTATTTAACTATTGATACGTATGCTGTACCTCCATAAAATTATTTATATTATTCTAGTTTGTTTTATATTTAAGTTCAATATTTAATTCATTATAATGGTGTATACCTACATGCGTAGTGTGCAAATACAAATGAAGGCTCATCTTTCCATTTGTAAGTATTAGAATAATATATTAAATATTTAAATGTTATAATTTGTGTTTCACTGGTCATTTTAGATTTCCTAAAGATTTTAGGCGAGGTGTCTGGATACAGGCTTTTGAGCTTATTGAAGTCAGTAATTGGTATCGTGTGTGTTCTAAACATTTTGATACTGAACATTTTAGCAGTAGTGGAGGCCGGATGATGCTTTTAAGAGATGCTGTTCCTCTTGCTTCTACTAAAAAGTAAGCTTTCTGTTTTTAAAATTTATTACCTTTTTTTTATTTTTTTTATATTTTTATTTCAATGCTACTGCTACTTCTAGTTTAAATTCGTCGTTGTCCCAAACATTAGAACATAATGATACATTTATTGAAGATTCATCAGTGAATTCTAAAAGGTCAATTTGTATTTATAATTATTACCTACTTATGAATAACCAAAATAAAACAATTTTAACTGTTTTACAGAAAATTATTTAATTCTATTTCACTTCTTGGAAAAAAAAAACATTCAAAATCTAGTAATACTACACGCTTTGGGGACCTTAGAATTAATGATTTTAGCAGTTCAAATAGAGCGCTTCCCAATTTTTCTGTTGTTTAATCGACCATTTCAAGTCTCCATACAAAAACAAAAAAATTGATGACAAAAAGTCGTTGATATAAACTAAGGTCCAATCCCTGCAATCAATAATTTCTGATTTGCAGTCAAATTGTTATATTTCAAATGCTGCAGCAGACAATTTAGATATGTTGATTGTTAATGTTGTTACTTATGTTTTGTAAATATCTAAGTGTTTTTCAGTAGCCAGTTCTGCTATAATCTACATTATAAGTTTCATATAATATACAATTTACAAAAATTAATATGAAATAAAAACTTTTATGTTCAAATTGTTTTACTGTAATGTTCAATTTATCATGGTGATTAGTTTAATGTGTGTATATTATCATAGTATTATTTTATAATACATAAAAATATGATTCTTATAAATATTTTGGCTGGCAATATGCTGAATTTTTTCCATTATTCTCAATATAATGTTTATTATATTGTTTAGAAATAGTGAAATTTTCAAAAATTTTTATTTTACCTTTAGCTTCTTAAAAAAAACTCATACTAGTGCTCTCTAGAATATTGTCATCTTTTAATTTTATAATAGGTATATACTCTAGAACCAAAATTGAGTAAGTTCTACTCAGACTGTGTAAATGCATTTTGTCTATGTCATAAATGTGTAAGACGATCACAACACATGCAGATGTGATATTCTCTTAGTAAATATATTGCCAATAATGCTCCAGCAGTTTGAAATAAGACTAAAATATGAAAAGTTATGTCATGAATTTAATTGTATTCAATATATGTATAACATGTACAAATTAAATAAAAACTAAATTAAACCAGATAATGAATTATAAGTTTAACAAGTAATGTACTATTGTAATAACCATATATAATAATACAATTTAAATATATAGCAACTATCTTTACAACGTTTTCGAGTACACATGTATGTTTAATCAGTTAATCCATGGACCGGATGACATAGTACTATATTAGTCATACGAAGTAAGCAGTTTCTGTCATGATATATTTCCACTTAGAGCGGAGGAAAACATGATCGGCTAACGCGTACGACAAAGAACATAACAAAAAAATAAATGCTGCTAAAATGAAACATAATACAAAAAAACAAAATAAAACAAGTGCGTAATCCACGCTGATAACGAGTTGTTTGTGAGTCGTGATAACACATATCGCCAAAATGTAATTACAATCTTTATCTACATTGTGATTTAATCAATGTTTATCAATACTTAATTATTATTGTAGACATAGACCTTATACTATAAGGTCTATAATTATAGATCAAAATTAAAAAATGTTTAAGCTTCTAACATTATACTGACTACAATACCAGAATCCAACACACAAATTATAATAATAATTAATAATAATTTTTGTCTTCTCGTCGATCGTGTTTCGATGTATATGTTTTTTCGTAGGTGCCTATGAGTTACTCACTGCTCTCATAGACTACGAATTAACTTATTAATATAATATCGAATAAGAAGATATACGGCTCCAAAATCGGCGTGTTACCATTGTAAAACAAAATATTTAAACTCTCGACCACACTCGCCCTTCTTTGTTAGTGTTGACACATTTTGAACAAAACCGCAAACGCCTGCACAATAGTGAGGTAAGTACTTCGTTTATAATTTGAATTTTTTTTTGCAACCATGAATGACTATTCAAATGATTTTTCCTCATTACCCAAATAAAAATTATTGGTGTCTGATACTGGCTCTGAAGGCAATAACTTAAGTATTTATTAATTTTCATTTTGATGATTTTCCATGATAAAATTATGAAAACGTTTGGTTCAATTCAAGTACCTCTATAGTGCTTTCTATCTGTTATTACAAAGCCTGACGCTTAATATGCTAATACCTGATATCTGATAAAGTCATTACTGATGTCTTGCTGAGATTGTATCATTTTACTACTACGATTATTTGGACTTATTAATTTGTTCAATTTTGTTGCACATTTGACCCTTATAGGTTTTTAGCATTAATCAGTTGATAAAACAACAATTTCACATCATGTCAGCAGATGAAGTAGAATCTGAAATTAATTTCATGAAAACTTACAATATATTGAAATGGGATGAACTAATGTAAGCATTAAGTTATTGTTTTTTTATTATCTACAATATTTAATTTGTTTTACTTTGTTTTACACATAAGAAAACTAAATGATGATCGTAAATCACTCAACCAAAAGATTACGCTTGGATTAGCTACCAAAGATGAATTGTTGAAGCAAATAAAAGTTGAATTAAATATGTTAGATATGTGTCAACTTAAAATTGATGTAAGATTATGGCACATAATATTTTTAAATACACATATATTTTCAATTCTATAATTATTATTTTTCTTTTATAGCAAGAAATGAAAGAAAACAACACAGAGTATATTGACACTGAAATACTTACCATTTTATCAAATCGTATCAATGATATGTACAACAATATGTTTCTACTGTTTCCTGTTAAAAAAACTTCACTAACAGAATATATTGAATTCTGCTCAAATAATGTAAGTAAATAAATTACAACTTAAATGATTTTAAATTTTAGTGCATAAAATAGTTTTTAATGCAAAAAGAAACTATATTATACATTAAAATTGTATTTTTATGATAAGTGATGATAACAAATAAAAAATGGATCTAATTATTAAGGAACGGATTTAAATGCAAAATACATTTTTTTTTGAATGTCTGAAAACATTGCTTTTCAAACACAAAGTTCATTTTATATATCAAGAAATTAAAAAATGTAACTTTTATTTTGCATTTTTTGACATTTGTAGTGCATTTTTTATGTTTTTAAATCATTTTTATAAAGGAATTGATAAAATTTGATAAAAATTAAGCAGTACCTGATTAAACAATGCTATTATAAAACACAAGATTAAAGTATAATGAATGTATCTATCTAAATTGTTAATTCATTTTTTGGAAATAATTTCTGAGTAAAAAGGAGATAGGAGAATTAGAAGATGATGAAAATGATATGAGTAATTAATACCTCTAAAAGTAAAAATTTATATAATTAAACAAATTTTTTTAATGTTAAAAATAATTTTAAGAGCATTTTTTAAAAAAAATGTCTGTTATGACTGCACTAAATCATATTTTTTTAAGGTATTTTTCTTCTTAGAACATTTAAATCCATTCCCTACTAATTATATATAATATCTACCAATTACATATTGTTCTCATTCAATAAATATATTTATGCAAACCTAGTCAATAAAGTTATAGAGATATTAGATGTTAAAAAAGCTTTTTTAATTATATAAATCATAAAATATTTAAAATAAAATGAAATTACATTGATCTGAGACAAAATATATCACTTATTAATTGTATATATATATATTCTCTCGGATCAATGTAATTTTAAATTATATATATCATATCTAACAAATATAACACAAAAAGTTAAAGTTAATAGTCCCCTTATTATTCAATTAAAAATACATTCCAATATGCCACAATATATGGTACTAGGACCTATTATTTTTATTATGTACATTAATGAATTATTAAATTTATACATAAATGCAAACACTATTTGCTATGGTGATGATATGGCTATTTTTATTTTTTATTCAATTGATTCACTTTTTTTAAATTCTACTTTAATTATAAATTAAGTCTGTGTAACTAGTTAAACCTAGATAAATCAAAATACTTATTCATTCAATAAACAGTAATATTATATCCTGTAAAATTTGTAGTACTCTAAAATGTGTAAAAAAACTTAAATGCCTTGATATAATGTTGGATAATAAACTTAAGTGAGATGATCATAATATGATAATATTATTATTAATACATTAATATATACTGGACACAAATTCTTCTTTATCTTTAATGATATTAAAGGTATATCTAACATTCAAATACAATGGTATGTATATTTATATATATATCTCATTCAATCAAGACAGCATAGAAATTATATGTAAATAAATATATTGTTATTATTATATTAGTTGCATATTGATTTTTGCGACTATCAAAAATATATTATATTTTTATATTACTAGTAGGACAACCCATAAACATAGGTATAACAATTATCAATTGAGTATATGAGATTTTTTTACTAGATTGTTGTCTTGCAGAAACATAGTACAAGATAATATTCATATTTTCAGTAGCTTTGAAATCTTATTTTTTTTCTGTTTAGATAATTATCCATTGAATGATGGTCATTAAAATAAAAAATACTTCATTATTATATTAATGCCATACATTAAAAGTACAATAAATCTTGTGTAAGGCTATTAATAATTAATCCCTGAGACTATCAGTAATTACCTATCACCAAGTAATTAATTAATATACATAAAAGGACAATAAATAATATATAGGTAATTCTATTAATATAGTTTCAATAATTATATTAATATATTTTAAATTTAGTTTAATAACAATAATAATTAAGATTTGAATGTTGATAATTAATTTTCACATTATATAGCTAACTGCACTCTATTCAGTTTAAGTTTAAACCTCTCGGCAAACCAAAACTCGTCAAATTGACCACTTGATGGGCCCAATTGCAATTTAAGATTCTTGACAGCATCAAAACTGATGATCAACAACTGACACTGATGATTGTCAACCAATGATAGAATGCATTGTGTTAGCTTAGGGGGTCACACACTCTACGCGTGCAAAAGCTGTTCAATCTGAACCTGAATAGAGTTTATTAAGTTTATTATATTAGAAAGGCTTTGATTAATTATAATTTACAGTGTTAAGTAAGTTACTTTTTAAAAGTAATTATTAAGGTATTTTTCTCATTACTGAAATAAAATTATAATGAAATTTATTTATTTTTCAATCTAAAAATTAACTATACCTCCACGTTACAAAAAAAAAAAAAATAATAATCCCTAAGTATTCTCCAACTTCTTTTCACAATCTTACAATCATCATTCATCTAAGAACTAGCAAAAAAATACTATATATATATAATTAAAAATATATGTCGTCAATAAATTTTAACTAAAAATTATGTATGTATTAACATGATTAAAAACATAATGACATCAGTCTACCTAACCTATTTATGGGAAAAGTACTAAGTATTTCAAGAAGAGTTAATAAAAACTATAATTAATTTAACTAACTTGTAATTTACATGGTGTAAATCTTTAAAAACTTAATTGTAACAAATAAAAAATAAAAAACTACATAATGTATATATATATTTTTATACCCTATTTAGATATGTATAGTACTATAGTATTTTTATTATTTTTTTCAATTCATAATAATCAAACAGATTAAAATTGTAATATATTATATTATAGGAATTATTTATCATAAGAAATTTCTATTATATTTTTGTTGCATGAAAATAATTAACAAAATTATATAACTCAATATTTTTGTTACATTACCACCCAGCACTACTATTTTGAAATATATTTAAATTTATTTCCTTTTCATAACTTTAAATTAATTTGGTTATTGATTATTAAATATTTAATTAACCATTATAAATTCTTACTTTCAGACATTATTTATTACTAAATGTAGCAACATGTTGAATACGCTCATGTTGAGATACCATAATGATCCTGAAGTGTATATAACTGCAGCAACATATGAGTTTGATGACCGAAATAATGTTGATTCAGCTAGACAATATTTTTCAGAAGGATTAAAATATCATAAAAATTGTAAAAGTTTATATGTAGAAGAGTTCTGGGTAGAAGTACAACATTTAGAAAAGACTGCAGGTGCCTCACTTTCGATTGCCATGGGAAAATATAAAAACCTCATAAAACATTTTGAAGGTGATATCAAATTTCATTTTATATTATTGGACAGAGCAATAAAATTAAGTGCAGTTAGAGAACTACAATGCAATATTGTCAGGTATTAATTTATTTTTTAGAACAATTTTTGAACATCTTTATAAATGTATTTTTCTTATTATAGAGATATGGTTAGAAAGTATAGGTATAGTGAACTAATGTGGCAAAAATTAGCTAAAATTCATTTTGATGGGTTTATCTATCATCAAGAATCTGAGCAATTACACTACGATAAAAATTATATTAGTGGTATTAGGTTAGTATCTAAACATTTGAAAACATTTTTTTTTCTAATGCTGACATGTTTGTTGTATAGAAACTGCATTAAAACTTATGAAGATGGATTAAAAGAAAATTTACCATTAAAAAATAAACATAAATTATGGAACTTTTATGTTGATCATATTATAGAAATTAGAAAATCATATCGCATGAAAAAAGAAACAATAAGAAATTTTATGAATGAAACAATGGAGCGAGCCTTTCATGAAGCACACAATAACAAGGCATTACGTAAAGCTGAACATTATATTTATTGGGTAAATTTTCATAAAGTATTACTGTATAAGTATTTTATATAAATAAAAATTTGTTTATTTATTTTTATTTAGGCTAAAAACACAGATAAAGACTGTCATAGAATTCTGAGAAAAGCAGTTGAAGTGATAGAAGATAGTGTAGAGCTCTGGATTCATTTAATATCATATTATTTGAGACATGACAGTCTTGAAATGGGAATTGAAGCTTTTCAAGCTGGTGTTCGAGCTTTAACAAATAAATCGATGCCTTTATGGGAAATTCTAATTTTATACTTGGGGAATACCCATCCGAAATTGGTAAAATAAGTATTAATATTTTGATAATTTCTCAGATAAACTTTTACAAAAATAATTAATTGTGACTATAGAGGTAAAAGTTTTCTCATAATACTTTATGCATATTATAATGCTTGTAAATATTTGACAAATATGATCTTGAAATAAAATATGTATATTACATGTTAGCCATATTTTATACTCTGTTTAGTTTAAGTTAATCCACATTTTCACATGTATACTAAGTTGCTGAAACAGATGTCCAACCCTTGTCAGTGACGAGTGTTCTGTGATTGGTCACTGGTATACCAGATATACCATGTATATCAATAATCATTGTCTTCGTAGTCGGAACAACAACTGGTATTAATATAGATGATAAGTTCCACATTAGCGCTGTTAGTCATTAAAAATTATTGACAAGAATACATGACTTTGATCAGTTTTTTTCAGACAAGTGAATTAACTTTAACTAAACAGAGTATGCATATCTGTGATTAATTTATTCATTTGTATTAGCTATAATATTTTATTTTATTCTAACTATATTGATATCATGTGTGATATGCATTTTGATTTTAATCTTTTCTTACTATTTTATTCACTTAATATAAAATTTACAATTTTTCTTTAAATAACTTGAATGCCAATTAATTTTTATATTTCATAATAATCTATCATATTTTATTTTGATATATTTGATCTAAAGTTAAATATTTAAATGTTATTTAGAGAAATCTACTACTTAACAAATTTTTGTAGTAATTAATTCAATATTTTTTGTTAAAGTCAGATTTTTTTTCTTATATATTTTTTACTTTTTACACTTTAAGTATAGCAGATATCAATAGTAATATCTCCAATACTCACAGTGTATATTTGCCTATGAGTTATTGATAATTATGTGGAGTTTATATTATAAATATTATTTTCTACTTGTAAATATTTTGTGGTTTTATTTATATCAATATTTATTTTTATTTAGCTTCAACAATTATATCACGAAGGCTCACACTTTCCTTTCCCGGAGATTAATTTTATAATTAGACCTGAATATTTGGAATGGAGCGTAGTTCACAACGGAATACTTTCAACTCGTGAATTGTTCATTGAACTTAGAGATATAAAACCAGAATGTAAACAGTTGTATACAACCATGATTTCATTTGAACACTCTCAGAACTCAGGAATTACCAAATTGAAAACTATCAGAAAATTGTATAATGACGTATGCAATATTTTTGGTCAAACAGACATTAGTGAGTATTAATTTTTTCTACATTATTATTGAAGCTAATTTAAAATTGATTATACAGAAGTATGGTCTGACTGCATTCGTTTTGAATATATGTATGGTTCCCATAAATTAGTGAAAGAAATTTATAAGGCATCATTACTATGTTTAGAACCATATTTAAGAAATATTATGACAAAAGAGTTTGAAAAACTTAAGGAGGAATTTGTGTATGTATAATCATATTAATTGATTAATTGATATAAAACCAAAATTACATACTTAATTGATATTTATTGTTTTTAAGAGAGGATGTTCCTAGAAATGGAGGAGTTATTGTTATTGATGATGATGAATGATTTTATAGTTAGGAAAAACAATTACATAGGTTTGTGTGTGTATTTATTTTATTTATATTCATCTTCATAATTACTGACTTGTGTACTTAATTTTTTTTTTTTTTTATATCTGTGATATGTTGTATTAAGTTAAAGACTGTTTATTATTTATAGTTATTTTTATTACTTTTTTAAGTGGCATAAACATAAAACAACAAGATATTACTTTCTTTGTTAATATTTTATTATTAAATATTACAATACAATGCATTTGGAATGGTATGTTATTCAAGCAAATCTCAACTATTTATAATTTTTTTTTTCTATATTACCTACATCAATTTACTCCAGTTTTTAAAAGAATTTATTTATTTTTTATTTTATTTTTATTTAAAAAAAATATAACTTTAGAAACTTAAAATTTTTAGCAAGTATTTATATCATCATTTTCTATAAATGGAAAAATTTTTAAAATATTATACTTGTTTAAGTTATTTATGGATATTCAAAATTCTTTAAATTTTTTTTAAATTTTTACTCTATAAATGACAATAAAAAAAATTATCACTTGGTCAAAAAAAAATTAATATAAGTTAATATATGTATAAAAATGATAAAATATATATTCACAAATTTTTTTATGCATTTTTAGTTCAAATTTGTACAAAATTATACATTTAAATGATAAATAACGTACAATGATTAGTATTTTGCTACAATTTAAAAACATTGTTTGTGGAAACTTAAAATTTTATATTGTATATTATGAATTTTACTATATGCAATAACATTTTCAAAATGAAGAATAAAAATTTTGATATCTTATATATTTGTACTATGATTCTTTCATAATGTATTATGGTATTAACAATATAGTGTTATTAACTAAATGTTTATAATCATAATATTAAAAATTATTACAATAAATGCTAATAATATATAAAATTCAATATTTTTGAAAAAAAATAAATAAATCAACCATAATATTAAAAATAAAATAAGATACTCAGAATTTTTTTTTGTTTACAATTATAATATATCATTGATTTTAAATTTAACATACACATAATAGTAAACAAGTAGTGTATAGCAAAGTCTTCCCACTTGCTAACCTTTATTATTTTGAAAACTTATTGAAATCTGAAATTGTTTTTTTCTTTCTATTCATATATAAATTTTTTTCTTCTATAACTGGGCAGCAAAAAGTATTTCAACTAGCATTAATTGTAGAGTTAAGATTATAATAAATAAAAAATAAGATAATTATGATCATATAATCAATTATATTATTACTTTGAATTATGAGGTACTAAATTCTATTAGTTTGTGTCATAGTTCAGATACTAATTATTACAAAAATATAAATATCAAATTAAATAACCATAATATTATTAATTATTATTACATGAAATGAAAGACTTTTTAAAACTTTTGATAGCAAAATCTAATTTTTGTATGAAATAATTGAGATTTGTAATTTTGTCATTTCATTAACATTAGACTATTATTTCATAATTTAAAAGTGTAGCAAAGTAATGTAACTTCGATCAAAACATAAAACTATAAATGTGTTGTATATTTCATTATATTTTAAAACTTATTTAAAAATATATGTCATTGCAGTAGTCATGTATATAACTGTGTCCATACTACATACCTCATGGTGATAAAATATTAATGTATGATGGTTTATTTTACTAATGAAAAAATAAAAATTATTTATTATAATTATTAAATACCTTATATAAATATCAGAATTTCTTTTCTCCTTTAAATTAGATATTAAAGAATAATTTATTTATATACTTTTATCAAACATTTTAAACTCTTATATTTATAGAATTCAGTTTCCAAAACCAATATATTATTATAATATTTATAACTAATTAAACAGATACTAATACATTTCATATTTTATTACCTAACCATTGACTTTAAGTGTGATTTATTAATTATTTCTTTGAGGTTTTTTGAAATATATTTGATAGTAATTTTATTTTCTTGATATTAATCTATGGTATTGAGTAATTCATAAAAATATTTATATTCTTTAAAATGTATATAAAATTATTAATTAATAATAAAGAATATATTTTATTTTATTTTTAAGTATTGTTGAATACAAGATTGTAAATAATAGTCGGAACTTTAATTTACATAACATGTGTTACAAAACATCCATTATTATTTAGTAAAAACTTATTACTTTCTATTTTATATAAATTACTAAGACATTAATTATATTGTAAACAATAAGAATTAACTCAATTAATTAAGCTTACATAAACTACAATTTTTATATTAAAATTGTTTAAAAATTAGTCTAATAGTGCTTATTACTGTATTCTGAATACTTATAAAAGTTAATTGTTATCCTTAACATTATATTGGAAATTATATTATTATGGTGGACATTTGTAATCAATAATATCTACTATCATACAAATTATGAATTGAAGCCTATTAGCTATTAGATTAATTAATTTAAATTGTTATCTAAAAGTTTTTATACTGTATGTCTATACATTATTGTTACATCCAACTTAATAAGCTTTGTGTCTCTTCTAAATTATTAAGAGTAGATACAAGAATATATTCAAATTTATTCAAGCATTTAGAGGTAAGTTTCTATTTCAATACTTATCTTTCAAACAAATGTATACATTTTTTTAATATATCTGGTACCCAGTCCCTACCTATAAAATATTTAAATTCTTACCCCTACTTATATACAGTACTAGGTTAATAATTTACCAGACCTAGAACTCAGAACTCAATGGTTCCAAAAGGTAAAATCATTTGTTCAAATCACAATTCCAATTGGGTAATAAATTTATTATGTTTATTTTATCTATATAATTTTTATCATTTATATATTTATAATATTAATTTAATTATTTATAGATAATTGCATTCAAATATTAAATGATTTTGAGTCATGTTTATATATACATTTGTAGGGTATAAATTAATTAGATAATATGTGCCTAATATTTTTCAGTTTTTTTTACTTTACAATTTTTCTGTTACTTGCATTAAAAAATAACTAATTTATCAAAACTGTACACTATAATTGTATCAAATTTAATGCTTATTGTTTGATTAATATTTTTTATTTGTATTAAATATTTAACCAGAATAAAAAGCTTGGAGGCTAAAAGAGCTTAGCCACCCCCAATAGCTGTGTTAAATGTTTTTTTTTTATAAATAAATTATTACATTATCTATTAAAAACATGATTTAAAAAAAAGTTTGTGAAAGAAATGTTTAATAGGAAATTTTTTTAGTGAAAAATCCCATTTCATAGTAAACTCCTGACTGTGCTACTGTATTTAACTGTACATATTAAATGTTTTAATAGTTATAAATGTACAACATTATCATATTATATTGTAAAAGGGCAAGAAAATAAACACTACATTTTACAAACAATTAATTCATTCTTAATTTTATTTTTAGAAGGGGACATTACAGCAACGCAATTATATTTGAACTTTAATATACTATGATCAAAACCATATTAAAAAAAGTTAATGATTTTGTTACAAAAGATACAGATATGAGCTTAAATTTACCAAAGCAAAATTCCAACTTTTTTAAAGTCATGGTTAAATTAGTCTATTCCTTATAAAGTTTTTAGTCAACACCATTGTTCCTGTTATTCATGCATTTTTTGAAAATGTACAACTACATAATTTTGTTAAATTATCTATATGGTAAATATTTAACTTATTATCGAATCAGGTATTAAACAGAATTTAGATTTTTGTTAAATATTACAATCCCTATTTTATAAGCATATTTAAATTTAAAAAAATATAAAATCAAATAGTTATAAAATATAATACTGATTTATCAAAACCTCAAAAATATATATTTAAGTACATTCTTGACGCCAATTAAGCTTATTTCATAGCAGTCAATTGTGTCAGAGACCTTAGTTCGTTGAGAAAATCAATATGGCCGATAATGATATGCACATCCCAATATCTTGTTATATATCTTTACATTATCATGAAAACGACATCGGGTCGTTATTCGTGACGTCGAAAACACACCACCACTTCTCCGGTGACGACCGAACGACGACGACGAGTGTCGGTTTGTACTTGTACGAGGGAGTAGTGGGAATAACGGCGTTCTGCAGATCATCCAATGACCAACAGTCGATACCCAAACAACGATAATAACAAATAACAACAACGGAAACGGACGACAGACAACACAGACAGCCACCAAGTGTCACTATTCACTAGTCTGAGTATTTTTGTTTTAAAATTATCATCCATTACTATTATTTTGTTTCTACATCCAACACGTACCGTCATGTCTACACATGCGTCTGGGAAGCTCATTATAGTGTCTAACAGGCTTCCGTTCGTTCTTAAAAAAAATGAGTTGACGCTAAAATGGGAAAGAAAAGCCAGGTATGATTGAGAATAAGTTTTAGTAGTTTATATATAATAAAATAAATTATGTAACAATGTAACGGATAATAATAGTACCGCGTGTTTTATCTCGTTTGTTGTTACTTCTATTTGACACTTGTTGAGCAACAAACTAACAACAAACATGATAACTCTGTGTGTGTGTACACGCATACAATTAATACAGTAATTTTATTAGATACTCTTGTGTGGGCATGTATTAACAACATTTATTCATTTATCATTTCGTCACCCGCCATTTGTACACCACACGAGAATATTGTTTATAAGTTATAAATTATAACCATTTTTAAAATGACGGATCGACTAGATTTGTTGACTTTTTTTTTATTCCAAATTAATTTACGATGCTTGTAGGACGGTATAGGTGAAACACATTATATGCTCTAAAAATCGTGTTGTGGTTCTATTAACTTATAATTCCTTATCGTAAACACAATTTTAGATCGAGTCTATTTACTATCATGATTGTAACCACACTCATAACATTGTTTTAATAAATTCTTTGTTGTTCGACGATATTAATGATCAAATATTAATTACTAATTTATTAATCATCTATTTTAATTTGTATGGTGTAAATATGATTAGAAAAGAGATGAATATGTAATATGTTTATTTTAACTAAATTTGTATACTTTAATCAAATTAAAATATGTTTTAATTACTTTAAGTTAATCGTTATTAGTAGGATTGGTAACTTTGCAACTGCATATTTTTCTATAAAGTATAAAACAAATAAGATATAATAAGATATATTTTAGGGCTTACTTTGGATTATTTTTCTTTAGGGAAGAGATTGGAATGCATCCCAAAATTCAGTAATGAATTACATCAAATAAGAGTAGTCTCAACTTTGTAATTTTGATGTGAACTTAAAGATAAAGTTCAATGCCCACAAAATAATTTGCGTATTATGTTGCTTAATATATTAACATTTAAAAAACATAATCTAACGTTACACCAAGGCATTAATGTTTATTTTTACATTCTAGAATAGCAGTTTCCAACCTTTAAACTACGGTGCTCGAAGGGCACTGCAAACTTATCTAAGGGTACCACAACTCATCCAAGAATGACAAAAATTGTTTTATATTCAAAATTACTAAGTATACTTTATATATCTAATCAGGCGTGTAACTAAAAATTTCAAATGGGGGTGTTATTTAAAATTAATTGATAGAATTATACACATAAAATTAATAAATTGATGTATACTTCATTATACAAACGCATTACAAATAAATAGATAATTGTTTATAAGAAAAAATGTAAATCTATAAGTATACCACGGTTGGGGGGGGGATGGTTGTTATTACACTTGTAACACCCTCGCTGGCTACGCTGTATCTAATACAGTGCTTCTAATCTGTATCAATTAATAGATCATTTTTATCATGTTCATCGTAATATTCACAGTAGATTACCTAACTAAATTTAGATCAATAAAAGGGCACTACCAGCTAAAAAGGTTTGGAACTGCTGCTCTAGAGAAGCGTTTTCCAAAGTGTGTTCCACACAACCTTAAGGTTCTGTGGGACAATCTCAAGGGTCCCACCAGATGTATGTGATTATTGAGAAAATTATTTTATATTATATTTAGATATTTGGATTAAAAATTATTTTAAAAAAAGTGTTCCACAAAACATAAATTATTTCTCAAGGGTGCTGTGGTCATAAAACTTTGGGAACCGCTGCTCTAGAGTAATAACATTTTTACAAGATATATTATTAGTAATAATATATTTTGAAATAATTTATTACTGTTGTATAAGCCAATGAGTATTTAATAAATCGAATCAAAGTTATATTAAAATAAATTTATTTTGATTTAATTTTAATAGATTTTTCAATATTGGGAATTTATTTATAATAATATTTAAATTTAATAGTGAATCAATTATTTTATTTTAAATCAAAATAGCCATACTATCAGTATCATTATATCAAGATTAAATAAACCATTAATGTACATAGTATATAATAAAAAAAAATAGGAGATCTTAAACATGATCAGAATTTGATCAATTTATTTAAATGGGCTGAAACCCAGCCCTAATTTTTCATAATTCCAATATTTACACAAATATAATGTGACTTTTATTAAAAAAATTTAATTAACTAGCTTAAATATATTTCTACACATACATATAAAGTAAAAAAATAATAAAGTTTAAAAAATAAAATTCTTTCTTTTTAAAAGTGTAAAATTAAAATAATTCTTTATATAAGTAGGTTAAATCTTACTTATTAAGTTTTAAATCCTTGCCAAAATTAAATTGTCCGTTAAAATTATATTTTATGTTAATAAATTAGATATTTAAGGAGTTAATAAAGAATAATTGTTTAAAATATGTATATTCTAATTTTTAGTTTTTAACTAGTATTTTGATTGAATAAATTACTTTGCATTTTTTTTACATTTAGAAACAAAATATATTTTATAAATTAAAACTATGACATTAAGTTTATAAAATAATATATTACCTGCATTACTTTGTATTCTTTTGATAAAAATCTTTTTAATTTCCAACAGAAATTAATAATAAATAGTTCTGAATTATTTTAATTTAATTTTAATTGTAATATTTAATTAGATTGTTGATATAATTCATCTGGAATCTGGGTTTAGAATTTTTTTAATTATATCTTTTATTTTAGTCTATTGTTTTATTAACTCATTTTTCCATAATATGTATTATAGCTACATCTATTTTACATCTCAAGAAGTGCTTAGCCATGTTTTTGTCTTTCTCATTGCTAATAAGTCACCACATTGTCAAGTGTGGTGTAACTTACTGGGATACTTAACACTACTTATTAGAAATTATATAAATGTACCTAAATATAAATCTATGATAACTATAAATAATATATCAGAAATAGTTTAACACTTTAATTGTGAATTTAAATAGTTATTACCAATCACTATTTTAGTTTTATATTTCATAGGTAATTATTACACATGTAGCAACTTAATGTTATGTTATGATTTTTATTAATATAATAAGAATAATGGGTAATTGGTAAAAAAGACCAATTTTTAAAAATGTTGAGTATATTAATTGATTATAAATATTAAAAAATGATTACTTATACAGATTTATATGGCCCAAGTATAGCAGATATCAATATTATTATATCCAATACTCACAATATATATTTGCTTATGAGATTTTGATATTTACATAGAGTTTATATTATAAATATTATTTTCTTTGAAATTTTTTTTTCCCTGTTCTATTTTATCTTGATCTTTTATTCTGGGATTCAAATGATGTTATAACAAAATACTTAAGGGGGTTCCAGTCAGTTGTTTTATAAAGAGG
Source organism: Rhopalosiphum nymphaeae (assembly GCA_036289425.1). Taxonomy (NCBI): domain Eukaryota; kingdom Metazoa; phylum Arthropoda; class Insecta; order Hemiptera; family Aphididae; genus Rhopalosiphum; species Rhopalosiphum nymphaeae. The sequence continues at coordinate 634,124 of JAZAQC010000030.1, forward strand.
AGGAATTAGGCAAATAATTATGTGACAAGTACATCCGGATCTTGTTCATGAAAGGAAGTGTAAATGAACATTTTTGTATGGACGGTATTCAGGTGGTCGTTGCGTAATTGCATTTTTGCACTCGCAGGTATATATCAGTTTATTAAATAGAAAAAAGTATTCCATTACTTTTCGAGTAGAAACAAAGTTTGGCTGTGACAAAATTGTGAGGAGACTTCGGTTAGTGCAATTTTAATTCTATAAAATTTCTAATATTTATCACCTCCTCTAGAGAACGGCCGAGGAATGTTTAAGAAATATATATGATTGAACAAATTTTTTTTAAAAATGGAATTTTGTATAATATTATAACATTTTCAAAAATTTGATTTTTGATAAAGTGCTCCGACAATCCTCTAGAAGTGATATTAAGAAATGTTTTTATTTTTATGGCATTACAATTTAACCATCCAAAGTCTCATAATCTTGTCACTGCGGACTGCAGAGAGTTTAAAAATTATTTTATTTTTAACCGACTTAAACCACGTTAAAAATAATAATTATGCCATACTATTTCTTATAGTACATATATATATATATACCATACAGTAGATTAGAACAGTTTTTGCCAAAAACATTACATATATTGTATATTATCTATGCTCTTATAAGTTAATATCAACATATCATAGAATAATATAAATAAGTTTTTTTATTTTTCTGTTAGGTTTAAAATCGTAAGAACAACTGGAGTTAAAATTTTAGTTAGTTACTCATAAAATATACTCATACATCCGCTCCTAATATCATGATAATATTATCTATTTTTATTTTTTAAATGAAGCAAAGAATGTTTTGGTTTTACATTTACTACTATGTGACTTTATATGACACTATCATAAGTCAATTAATAGAATTAAATGGTCAAGGTATTCAAAATTATAATTATCCACCACTATTATTATTTTTAATTATCAGTTTTTTACATTAATTACTAAAATATATTAATTTATCTGTAATGTGAATATAAAAAAAAAAACAATTTCTTAGTCAACTATTGGATCTTTTCCGTTATACATAAATCACTATTTAAATTTAATTTTGTAGTTGTTTATTTGTGTATTAAGAAAAAAACTACTTCTATGGTTGTGATTAGTTATTTTAAAATATGGTTCCCCGATTAAATTGCTTAGAAGTGGCTTTCTTATCTAGTCTAGCATTATATCTGTCACACGATATGTGAGCCTCTGCCGACGCAGATTCTATATTAATCAACTAAATAATTTTTCTAAAAGTTTTAACATGACAATAATATAATACTTATGTATTTAAAGTCATTGGTATTATTATTAAAATAACATTTAGTATTTCAAAACTTATATCCCCCCTTACTAATTTATATTATAAATACTTTATTATTTTCATTACTGTAAATTTTAATTTTGTACAATTTAAATAAATATATTTATACTGCTCCTTTAATCTACTTAAAAAATAGTGTCATGTTCCTTTGAAAAATATATGTATTCTAGATAATATTAATTTAAATTACAAACTATATTCTATGATTGCTATCATTTAAAACCTTAAATTTAAAGATTGTCAATTTCAAAGTATTGAAAATATAATGTTATGAATTATTGTTTAACATTTGAATATTTTAATTTTAGTGCTGGTGGATTAGTCACTGCTGTAGCACCTGTTGTAATTCAAGGAAATGGAATATGGATTGGATGGGCTGGTGTTCACTTAGAGGAAGGTGAAAACATACCAGAATCAGATCCTAATGATAAAACACCTACTGCAGGATTACTTTCTGATAAAGTTTGTTATTAATTTCATAGAGTATAATTAATAAATTAATTTAAAAAACTTTTAATGTTACTTTAAGGTTATACCGGTTGATTTTGATCCTCAAATATTTGATAGTTATTATAATGGTTGCTGTAATGGAACATTTTGGCCACTATTTCATTCAATGCCTGATAGAGCACAATTTTCTGCTGATTCTTGGAAAGTAATAATAGATAAAAACAAAAAATAAAAATGTTGGAATGAAACTAATCTAAATTGTTTTGTGTTTGTGTTTAGTCATATTGTGCGGTCAATAAAGAATTTGCATCAAAAACAGTTGGTGCCTTAGAAAATTTATCAAAAGTGGATTCAGATTCTGGAACACCTCTTGTTTGGTTACATGATTATCATCTTATGTTGGCTGCCAATAGCATTAGAAATGTAAAATTAAATATTGCATATATAAGTACATAAATATAATTTAGTAAAAAGGATGTGACATTTTTTTTTTAATATCGCAGTAAAACCAAATTAATTTGTACTATTTCTAAAGTTCAGAAAATTTATCTAAATATAAGAGTTTACATTTAGAATTAAATTTTTAAACAAAATGTTTTAGAAATGTATTATATAAAATTTTAAGTATATTGATATTGTGAAAAAAAGTCACATAATTCTTTTGAAAATGCAGTTAATGTAAAATACTTTTAAATATTCTAGCAATTTGAATAAAATATTATAAATTATTATTTTAGGTGGCAGATGAAAAAAATTTGAAATTTAAATTAGGATTTTTCCTTCATATACCATTTCCTCCATGGGATATTTTTAGGTTGTTTCCATGGGCTGATGAAATTCTTCAAGGAATGCTAGGTATGGACAATGTACTTATCTAATTATAGTGTTATAATTATATAATTATATTTATTTTTAATTTCAAGGTTGTGATATGGTTGGTTTTCATATTGAAGACTATTGTTTAAATTTTGTGGATTGCTGTCAGCGGAGATTAGGTTGTCGGGTGGATCGTAAAAATTTACTAGTTGAACATGGTGGTCGCACAGTACGTATTCGTCCATTGCCAATTGGTATACCATTTGATCGATTTGTAGAAATGGCCAAGCAAGCACCCACAGTAATATGTACATCATTACAATTGGTACTTGGTGTTGATCGATTGGATTATACTAAAGGATTAGTACATAGACTTAAGGCTTTTGAATTATTATTAGAGCGATATCCACAACATAAGGGTAAAGTAGCACTTATGCAAATTGCTGTTCCATCACGCACTGATGTTAAGGAATATCAGGATCTTAAAGAGGAAATGGACCAGCTTGTTGGACGGATAAATGGACGATTTTCAACTCCTAATTGGTCACCTATTAGATATATTTATGGATGTGTCAGTCAAAATGATTTGGCAGCTTTTTATCGTGACTCAGCTGTAGCTATGGTTACACCACTTCGAGATGGCATGAATTTAGTAGCTAAAGAGTTTGTTGCTTGTCAAATTAAAGAACCTCCTGGTGTTCTTATTGTATCACCATTTGCTGGAGCTGGTGAAATGATGAATGAAGCTTTAATTTGTAATCCATATGAATTAGTTGAAGCAGCTGATACATTGCATAGAGCATTGACCATGCCCGAAGATGAAAGAGTGTTAAGAATGAGGTGTTTGAGACGTAGAGAAAAAGTACATGATGTTGATTTTTGGATGCGATCTTTCCTTAAAGCAATGGGAACTCTAATATCTGAAGACGGAGATGATGTTTTTCCAACTACTATGCAACCAGTCACTTTACAGGATTTTGATGATTATTTGTCTAAGTAAATATTAGTTTTATAATCATATTATATTGTGTATAAATATATTTTATTTAATTATTTGTATTATAGATATATTGGTAACACAAACAAACTTGCATTATTATTGGATTATGATGGTACATTAGCTCCATTAGCTCCTCATCCAGACCTAGCTATATTACCTTTAGAAACTAAAGGTGTTTTAGAAAGATTAGCCAATATGTCTGATGTTTACATAGCTATTATTTCTGGCAGAAATGTTCACAATGTTAAAGATATGGTTTGTTATTAAATATTAAATTATTTAATATATACAACAAAATAAATTAAATTATTTTAATTTACATAAACATTAGGTTGGTATTGAAGGTTTGACTTATGCTGGTAATCATGGACTGGAAATTCTTCATCCAGATGGGAGTAGGTTTTTGCATCCAATGCCTAAAGAATATTTAGAGAAAGTTGGTGATCTATTGAAAGTGCTTCAAGAAAAAGTAAATATAAAGTAATTATTATTAAGTTACATACTTATTTGCTTTTATTTTAAGGTTTGCAAAGACGGTGCTTGGGTAGAAAATAAAGGTACTTTATTGACATTCCATTATCGTGAAGTGCCTGTTGATATTCGACCTGAGCTTGTATCTACAGCACAACATCTTATTGAAGAAGCTGGATTTAAGGCAGGTCAGGCTCATTGTGCCATTGAAGCCAAACCTCCAGTACAATGGAATAAAGGACGTGCATCTTTGTATATATTACGTACAGCCTTTGGTTTGGATTGGGGTGAAAGGACACGCATTATTTATGCAGGAGATGATGTAACTGATGAAGATGCAATGCAGGTGGTTTCTATTTATTTTAAAATAAAAATACATTCACTTAATTGTATTTAAATATTATTAAAAGGCATTAAAAGGTATGGCAGCAACTTTCAGAGTAGCTCAGTCTCAAATAGTTAAAACTTCAGCTGAACGTCGTTTGCCAAGCACAGATTCTGTGTTAACTATGTTGAAATGGATTGAAAGACATTTTGGTAAACGACTGCCTCGTGAAGATAGTGTTGGTAATTTAAGCAGTAATCTACAGATGTCGTTTGGAGAAATTGAAATGGAGCTCAGTATGCCAGAAGATAAATTTCTACAATAAACAGCTAAATATTAATGTATTCATTCTTAAGTTAGTTATTGATCATTCATAGCGACACAAAATATTAGTTTAAAATTTTTTGTTATTGAATCATAACATCCTTTTTGCTAACTGATGTATGTTTTATTTTTATACAACTATTCGTAAATAATATTCATATTTAATGTTTATAAAACAAAACATATTTCTACATTTTACAGTTAAAATAAAATAAAATTATAGTATAACTATTCTTTTATATAACTTAAATATTGTAACTTTTCAATTTCTTATCTTTTATATTTTATTATTCAGACAATTAGCTGTATTTATATTTATTAAAGTAAAAACATATAAATAGTAATACATCAGTTGGCATATAAAAAATGTAAAACAAACTGTAGTGTTTAATAAAAAGAAAAAACCTTCTAGAATAACAAGGAAAACTTAAATTAAAAATAATATTCAACATTGTACCATAAAAAAAATTGTGCCATTATTAAAAATAATATTTTTAACTATTCATTGGAATCATAGTGAGCCTACCTCTTGAGTATTTTGAGAACCAATCGTTTATTATTTACTTGTTTCATCTGATACTATTTATATCTTCAATTGACATGTGTCTAAATATACTTTTGTAAATATAATAATTTTATAAATATTTCTTGATTAAATATCGGCATACAATGTTAACAATGTAGCATTATCCATAATATGTGCGTTGCGCTCAACTCAGTAATATTGACATAATAATTATTTTTGAATAATGAAAAATGAATAATAATGATAATATTATTATATTATTATGTATAAAAATGATTATATTTAATAAAAACCAAATAAAAAAAATATTTTTGCAATACCTGTGTTTATGAAAAAAGTCTTAAAATATTGTAGTTTTTAATTTTTTCTAGTGTAAAACATTTATAATTAAATAAAATCATAATAACATTTTTTATAAACAAATAAAATATAAAGAATTTGATGTTAGTTTCAATATTCTATGTTTATTATATAATAAATAATGATGAAAAAATAACGAGGTGAGCGCTGTGTAAGATACCAATGGTGGGACGTTCCATAGCGATACCAATGACTGGTTAATTAGTTAATTTTTATGAAAATCTTTTTCTTTTTTTTGTTAGATTTAAGACCTCAATATATAATTTATAATTTATACATCATATATTTTTATTATTTTCATATTATTTTGAAAAAAGATAATAGGATTTACTAAACATGTTTGTGTGGGTACCAAATAGTTAATTTGAAATACAATTTCATTCAATAGTTAATTCAATAATTACAAACATTTTTTCCTATATTTATATATAATGTAATATTTTATAGGTATAAAATCGCGTAATTAAATAATATAAAGTTATACAACTAAAATTATCAATATTTTTAATCTAATTAATATAATAAGTAGGGCAGAGGACTTGTAACTCTAAAAAATAAGAATTTTTTCTATGTTATTTGAATGAATATATTTTATTTAAATTTTAAATATAACTCAAGAGACTTACAATTTAAAAAAGTATTGGTTTATTTTGATTATGGATTTTTATATAGGTCAGTACTTCTTTAAATTAATGTTTCAACTTCTTGAAATTCTAAAAAATAATTAATACACGTTTTTAGTTTCAAATGTTTAAGATTTACAAATATTTTTACCTTGGAAATCGCATTGAATAATTAGATGTTATTTCAAATTTTGAAACGTTTTAAATTCAACATTATTTTGGTTCTATATTAAATATTTAAATTAAATAAAAACGTTAAAGGAAAATATTGATAAAATGATAAATTGTTTAAAATATACATCTAAAAGTATAGAACAGAAGAAATATATCCTATAACAAAAAAAAACTCGAAATATGCATTTATATGGGAAATAAAATTTCAAAATTAGCTTTGTTTCAGTATGAAACATATTTTTTTCTTACTCTGCTATTTTTGTGATTGTGCAAAACAAATATGCAAATGCTACAAGCCATCTGCCCCAATAATAAGTAATGCAATAATCCTATAAATTTATTATAGGTAATTATTTTGTTTTTGTAATAGCATATTTTTTTAAGAATTTTGAGTTAATTTCTACCAAGAGTTTAAAATAAATATTTTACTGATAGTCATGTTGTAATATTATATAAGTATATAGTATTTTGTGTGTTACTTATACATTTTATTTGCAATTTACACTTAGTACATTATTTATATATTAAGCCCATTATAGTTTTATGTTTTAAAATAATAATATACATTTATAATAAATATATGTATTAAGTTCATAGGTTTATAATTTATTGGTTTTAATTTTAACTTTATCCTGCTGAAAAGATAAGTTATATATTACTACTTATTTATTTAGAATTACTGCTTAGCTCCTTCAATATTAATATAAGTTCTCTACAAATGTAAATTCTACTATGTATTAAATACCTTTCTAATATTTGATAAATGTGGTTGTTTTTAATTTGATCAGTTAACATTTGGTAATTATTTTTATTCTCACATAAAAATTATTAACAAGTTATAGTTTAAATAGTTATTCATTGTTGAATTGTTTTAAATAATATTACAATTAATACTATTCAGTTTTTTTATTATTTATTTCTGTTATTCACTTTATGATTTGATTGATTTTTTTGATTTATCAAAAATTAATATTCAAATCAGTTAATCATTTTTTTCAATTGTGGATCAATTGATTTTTTAACTTACTATGATTAATTGATTACTCATAAATTTATATATTCAATAAAATTTTTTTAAACAGGAATTTTAAGAGTCCAATTATCCTTAAATATTATCTTTAGGATATCCCATATTATTGAACTCAAACATATTAATAAATTGAGAACATAAAATATTTTAAGCGTAATGTGAGAATATTTTTACATGCCACTGAATAATAATAGTATAATTAATAATTATTCACAACTCATTATAAGAAATTCTTTGTTACATTGAAAATATGTAAATAATTTATCTAGGGCTCAGATAAGTTCATAAATTATACAATTATAGTTGTACATAGATAATTTTTATAGAAATAGTTAATTATAATAAGTAAAAACAATTTTTCCATCAATTTAAACATAAAATGGTAAATATTCTATAAAGTTATGAAAATAATTCTTATATAATAAGTGAAGCTTGTTTTATTTATTATTTTTAAGAAATTAAAAGTATTTAAATTAAATTTTCTGGTCATTGATAAATAAATAGATTGAGAACAACGGTCTTCAGTAAATTATGCCCACTGATCACTAAATATGTTCTCTAACTAACTAAATAGGTACCCTCTCCAAAGCCATACTAGTTGCTTTTTTACTCATCAATTTATTTTCCATTATTTATATAATTTTTACTTAAAATATTTAGTACTTCACTGTATTTTAATTTTAAACGTTTTTTCATACTTTCATAATTTTCATCTTCATTTATACTCGCATTTTCAATATTTCTTGAAGCTTAAGCCATTTTATTTTTTGTGTCGTCAGATATACCATCGTAAAAAACTGCTAATGCCACTGTTTCAGACGTCAAATACTAAAGATGAGTGACAAACTTGTTTAATATTACTTCTGATATTTTTTTGTTAATTTTTCGATATTCATAAAGATTGTAAAAACTGTATATCCTGATGGGGAGCAAAATAAGCTTTGGAGCGTTGAACCACGCTCTAATATATAGACCAACAATAAAAGTACATGCCTACATCAATTATTGATTGGTATTCTCTTTTGTTCAAATTAAATTCTTAACAAAAAATAAATACCTTTAAACAGAAAAAGGGTTTTCTTTTAATGATTTAATATTAATTTTACTTTAATTGAATCAACACCTCATTTATGGCAAAATAATTTAGAATACAAAAAAAGATATGCAGTAGTATCTAAGTTTAAAGTTGTAAATGATACTGTAGATCACAGATACTGCTGTCAAATTAATCGAAGATCTTAATCGAATAAGTACAAAAACAGAATACGCTTCAAGTTGTCACAGTACCGAAAAAATTTTCAAATAGTAATAAAAACACTGTAATAGAATAATTATTTTTAAACGTGTTTTAAAACATATTAAAAACATTTTTTTCAATTTAATTCATTCACCTTATACAATTATATAAAATAAATTATATCGAGTGTTTAAAATTAAATATTAAAATCTAAAAAAAAAAATAATAATAATGCTATTCTGAAAAAATACATGGTTCTGAACTTTAAGGGCTTTGGGGCAGGGATCAACTTAATCAATCGACATGAAATTTTGTACAATTTATTGTTATCCATATTGAATGAAACTATTTTAGGGTGATCAGCCAGAAAAAATATTACATATACATATACATATGTACAATATAAATAGGTATTTAATAAAAAGAACAAAATAAATATGTATTCTATTATTAAATAACAAACTATAAATATATATATAAAAAATATAGAAATAAATAAAATAAAACTTGTTAGTTGGAGTATAATATTGGCTCGTACAGTTGCACTAACTCCAATATTATTTTAAATTTAACATTATTTATTTGTAATTTCTGTAAATAGGTATTATATTTATTTAGTTAGTTATTATATAATATAATATAATGTATTAAAATATTCAATAATATATAAATAGGTATGCACTAAAATAATTTACTGAGATAATAAACTCATGTCCTAATTTTGGAGTTGAAAGTTCATAAAATTTTTGTGATTTATACCTAAGGTTAAAAACCCAATACAAGGTTCTCCATAAGTTTTTCATCAAATAACTGTAAAAAAAAACTCCAGCGTCAATATTGAAAACATTTTATGAATGTATGAAATTTAAATTTAAAAATTGAAATCGTCTATTTTGTTCCATTTTTTTTTTTTTTTTGAAATTAAATATACATACTTTAGAAAACTGTTTTTCGCATGGGTAGTTCTATGTAGCTTTCTCACGTATAAGTTCACCCAGTAGGTTAGTGATTTTGGCTCCTACTAATAGATCAGCGAAGAATATTGTTTACAAAGGAGTATGGTAGATAATATTTTGAATAACTATTAGTAAAACATTTATTTTAAACTTTCATTGCTAAAACTTATCGCAAACGAAGTTACGAACAAAACCTATAACTAATAGAGCAGGCTATGATAATAATAAAATTATCTTAATAACTAATTAATATATATAAAATATTATTTCAACAATCTTAATTAAATTTTATTTAAATAGAATAAACAATATTTAATCTTGCCAGATTACATACATCCCAGTAAACAAATATCCGAGTATTAAATAATACACGTGGATATTTTGTTGATTATTAATCTAATTTAGGTATAATTTTGGGTCAAAAGGTATTTAACGAATATTCTTCGTGTTTTATACTTAACAAACTACATTTATTTGGCGTATAAAATACGTATAATTTACTATTTAGTACAAGTATTCAACAATATTTCGTTTAATTCCGGTATAAACATGGTAGAATAACCAAATATTATTCGTGTATACCTAGTATAGGATACGAATATTATTCGTATATAACTAGTGTAGGCTATGAATAAATTTCGTGTATAACTATGAAAAGGTAACCAGAATTCTTTTTATCGGGAGAGCTAAATAAAATTATTTTTAAATAAAAGTTTACAAATCATGGGGGTGATAGATCATAATAATATCTATAAATAACAGGTAGATATTGACATATTGTTATATTCCTTTTATATCAGATCAACTGAAAATTATTTGTACATCCCCTCCTCTAATAGAAATTTTTGATAACTCCAGTTATAAATACATTTTGTGTGAGAATAAAAATATCAAAAATATTAATGTACAATGTACATCTAATATAATCTATTTCTAAAAGGATGACTGATCAATAGTATAAAATTGTATAGATATTACAATAAGTATAATATAATTAACTATTTATTAAAACATAATCATAATACTGTTCCTTCTTTGAACTTTCTTTAAACAAATAATTGAAATTTAACAACTATTTATGTATATTAATGAGTAGTTTTTTTCTATTTCCTTTTAGGGGCTTGCTTTAACCAGTCAGATATGTAATTTTAAATTACAACCATTTGCTCGTTTGGAAACATATCTTTTACACAATCTGAAAAATAATAATTACAACTATATATTAAACATGTACCTTCAATATTTGAAGGTGACAAAATATTTTTTATATAAATTATACATATTCTCCTGAATAATTCATTGCATAATAGGGTAATTGGTAAAATAAGTATAATAATAAGTTTAAATGCATTCATGCAGTGTTAAAAAGTTAATCAATTTATATTTGAAAAAATATTAAGAGCTACAAGTGTGTAAAATAAAATATATATATATATTTTTTTTTAATCTACTTTTATTTTGGTTTACAATTATATATTATGTCTAAATTACTAAATATAAGTGTAACAGGTAAAATATTTTTATTTGTCATACCTGTTATAAGTGTGCATATCTCTTAACGACCAAAAGCCAGTTTTTCTCCCCTTCTACCTTCCATATTAATCATTTCTGCAACATAGTTGTCCAAAACTGTTTTCATAACCTGATAAGTAGTGCATTTTGCATCAAACGACTTACAATTCCTTCGTAAAGTTTGTACCTAAAAATATAATAAATAAATAATTATTTAAAAAAATAACTTATTATCAGGTAACCAAAATTTTATAGGTAGTGTTATTATACAGTTCTAACACCATTTTTATGATTAAATTATGTATTCAAATTCTTATTTTTGGATTATTTAAATACGCTTGAAAACAAATTTTCAAATATTTTAATTTGTTGTATCATTTTTGGTCCTGTAAAAAATATGAACTCCCCTTTCGTTTTTAATAATTCAGCAGATAATTTTGATAAATCTAAATGAAAATTTGAACAACTAGTTTTTGAGTTATTTAACTTTGTATACTAAGAATAATATATTAATATGACTATGGTAATGGGTTAGGATGATACGAGGGGGCTATGATGATTTGAAAATGTTAGCACCTAGGTTATACAAACTTTTTTTAAGGATTATTATGCTTAGTATAAACATTTTATTAACTCAGAAATTACTTATTACATTTTTGATTTAAAAGCATTAACATTTTGAAGAAAAAAGGTGTTATCATTTGAAAAATAGAAGTTTGTGCTGCCACAGGACACTTTAAGTAGTACAAAAAATATGAAGAATTTTAATAAATTCATTATTAATGGGGAAAATGGGAGGAAGTATGTTTAAAAAATAACTTTGTATATTATTTAACTTTAAGATCCGTTTTAGCTCAAAATTTGCTTCAAGAGCATTTAACTCATCAATTGTCATCACGGGAATCTTTAAATTAGAGCGATCAATAACATCTTCTGATATATTTAAAGTATTTTGTGAACGTGATTTGTCATTAAGATTTGTCAAAAGTTCTTGATTTTTAATTAAATCAATCTTTATAATTCCTATATCTTTTTGAATAGCAGATATTTGATTTGAAACTATTCAAAGAAAATATAATAATTAATAATAAATTTTACATGGTTAAATAATATATATTACATAATTGATTAACAAAACCAATATTCATAACTTATTGAATTAGTTAAGATTTGAACTAACCATTCATCATAACATGACCAATATTTTGTACAACATTCATTAGTTCAGAAATTTTATAAGCTTGTGAATTTTGGTTTTTATTGTGATAGAATACAATGATTTGAATTTTACGTAAAAAAATGTTTTGGTAAAATTGGTAAATTTTTATTAAAATTCAATTTATATTGTAGATACCTATTGAATTTTTTCACAATATTATGTAAAAAAGGCAAGACAAATATAAAATAAAGCATTAGTATTTAATCCCTTTATTAAAAATAACAATTAATAATTATAGTTTTCTATTCTTTGTTTGAGTAGAAATAATTAATAAAGTATAACAAATAAAAAACATAATATCGATCATTATCATTTTATAAAAATCCTGGTTTGTATTATAATCCTAATATATTGATAAAAAAAAATACAAAAACATACAAATAAAGTGGTCACTCGACTTTTTGAACGGTAAAAAAATGTAAATCGTAAATTTTTTTTTGTAAATTTACCTCACCGGTAAAATTTTACAACGTAAATTTACGAGACTCACATCACTTTAAAATATATAAACATTTAAGTAAATAAGTTAATATTCATAAAATAATAAAACTAATATACATAATAATACATATGTAGTTAAAATTTAAAATATTTTCTACAAAATAACATTTATTTACAAACATTTTTTTTCTTGCCTATTGATTAGCTAAATCATCAATAATTTTATTTACATTATAGCTTTTATTGTTTATTGCCTACTCTCAAATTTTCACTTAAAACTTATATAAAAGTCGGGGGCCCAATTTATTATAAACTGAGGCACTTTGGTGGTACTGAGCACCCCGCGCCGCCCGCTAATTGTGGCACTGCGTATAGCACATTTGAATTTATGAATTATTAATTATTAATTTAATTGTTACCAAGTATACTATTGGGCATTATATTTCGTGGTGTTGTATAATAAATGTATATAAGTATACTTATAATGCGTCACGAATTACATTTATAAATGTTTATCGTTTATTATTTAAACATCAACGTAAATTCGAACCGGTGTCGAGACAAGCTATGTTTAACGTAATAAGAGCAAAGATTTTAGTTTACCTACCACTCAATATTTTATTTTAAAAAATTGATCGACTACTTCACTGGTTCGATCAATAAAAAAAAAATGTGGACTTTACCTTTATTTCGGCGTAAGTTCGACCACCCAATAATCAATATATCATCAACGTAGAATAAACGTTATTTTATCACGAAAAATGTACGAATATGTACATACGTATTGTCAATGTAAAAGCTATCTTCTTCAACGTATATTATACCATTATTAAACGAATAAAATGACTACGTATATACACCTAAATTATCCTTATTATAAACCTAGATTATACGTGATATGTTTACTGGGTATTTTTATACTTAAACTCGACAACAAAGGTTAATTCAGCTACCTAGTAATTTATAAGAGGCCCGTAATATGCCATTATACCACTAGGTACCAACGCTTGTGACTCAAGTACAAGAGACACTGGCTAATCGTTGTTTAAAATTAAATTGGTATCTATAGTAAGCCAGTGCCCAGTATTGAATCAACACAGGATGCCAGTAATAGTTTTCTAACACTAGTGTAGTACTGAATAACGATATATATTAAGTATTCAAGTACTATGTGAGTGTCGGCGTAAGTCATAAGAATGTCCGACTGGGATAACTTTAGACATAGATAAAATATACTAATCTACTAGTATATTTAATCTATGCTACTTATAAGTTAAAACTAATAAACAAATCGTCTGACATTTTATTTTGATAGGTCAAAATACTCCGAATAATATTGTGCTTTGAAATATGAAATTAAAAATGTATCTTGTCGTTCAAAATAGAGTAAAAATTTATTTTTAAAAAAACAGTAGAAAATATATTTATTTTCCAAAAATGTTGCTTTTTAACGAATTAATTCGATATGGAAAACACTTGCCAAGTCAGAGATCGGCATGTAAATTTTCTTGATTTTCAATTTTTAGAAATGTATTAATTTATTTCATTTTCGTATAGTGAGATAGATCTCCGAAACCGGAGAGTGGATTTTATTCTACCACGCTAAATGAAAATCTAGCAAAAAATAACTATTTTTTTAACTGTGAAAAATAAAATAATTTTTTTTGAAAATTTTTAGTTTCACATTTTGTATTTACTTGATAATCCCTTTTTAATGAGCTATCAACCAACTTTTTAACTATAATAGTTTTGGAGAAAAGTTGAAAAATAGAAATGTTTGGATAGTTTTTGTGGATTCACGTCGCTATACCGCTTGGGTGTGATATCGGATCGCTCTCATTGATATTTTATGTTAAAACTACCTTAATTATTCATCTACTCGTTACAACTGAGTTACATTTTTATAATTTTTCTATTTAAGACAAATTCTTGAAACTATAAATATTCAGACTTTTTTCATTACAATAACCATACTTACTCGATTTAAAATACTAAACCTATTTAATTTAAAATGTTTAAATGTTAGACACTTCTTATACAAAAAAAAGCTATATTAGTTTGTGCAGTAGTAATGTACGCGTTTGCTGCAGTCATACATATATATGCCATAAAGTGACGCTAAAACATATCTACTTATTGGCTGATATTTATTTATCTTAAACCATAAAAATACATTTTCGTTAATATAACGAAAAATGCTATGAATTCAATACTACTTTATAGTTGTTAAATTGAGAAATAACGAAATATTGATAATATTCCATTACCATTAAGATGTTTTTCTTAAAACTAATAATATTTTAGGAAACTTGAATTATGATATCCGATAACATTGATTATAAAGAAAAGTAGCATTGATCTAAAGATTGATTGCAATGCATTTAATGTAATAAGCTATTGATTTTAAACCATTTTGTTAACAAATTATAATTATTTTCATTAATTCAATATTATATTATAACTATGCGTAAAAATAAAGATATTCATCCTTCATCCTTTCTAAGTCAGTTAAACATAAAATAAAATATTTTTTTCTTTATTTTAAAGAAAACTGAATAATAAAATCAATGGGTTTGCTAAAATTTGATCGTATATTTTTATTCTTAAATAGAAAATATCTTTGAATTGATTATGTTATCTTTTAAATAATGAAATTTGTCATAGGTACATTTTAAGAAAACAATAAAATAGTAAATCAATGGAATGAAATTATAGAAATTAAAACTGTATTTTCTCCGCAGAGTGTAGAACAATAATAATCTGACATAATGAGTGTCTTACGCGATAATTAATAATTTATTTTTTTTATTCCGTAGTTAAATTATTTCAAATTATTAACAGGGTTATTTAATCACATTGGTTCGGGTAAAAAAAAACATTGTATGTGTAGTATTAGCACTTTTATTTCAATTAAAAGAACAAAGCCTCGCGTGTCTTTTGTATGCTGTAACTAACACATTTTAGTGTAAATCGGACGAATATCATTTTCGAATCTATGTACGACAGATGTTAATAAATTATTAATAATAATAATAACAATGAAATAAACATATCTTGGTAAAATAATAACGGCAAAAAAAAAATTGACCATACAATTTTGTTAGATTGTTGAAAAAATAACAAACAAATTTGGCGGCGAACAGGACACGTTATCGCCGTCGATTGAGCTTGACCAATTCCGCCAGCCATTCCATGGCGTCGCTTAGCCCGTCGTCAGCCGGCTGGCCGGGTGCGGCTACCGCGTCCGTGCTGGCCAGCCGCCACGGACGGTCCTGTTCCATGTGCTCATGCAGCCTGAGAGCGCCAGCCAAAGCAGACGCACCGCACGCGTCTGGTGCGGCTGTCTTATTGGCCATGAACAATATGGGCAGGTCTGGCCGGTCGGCCACGTCCGGGTGGCGAAGCATCATGTCCAGCTCATCCTTGACCACAGCAAAGCGCATTTGGTCCGTGCTGTCCACCACGAACACGATGGCGTCGCATTGCGCGTACATCGACTCCCACATGCTCCGGTACCCGTCGCGGCCGGACATATCACTGGCGGTGAATTTGACGTTGTTGACTGCAACAGTATACAAAACAAACAATGGATAACCCAGGTGATCTATTTAAATACAAGTATACAAAAAAATTTTCAAATATTTCAAATTCTAATTGACTAGTTGTAGGCTAATAACTATAGAGAAATAAATAAAAGTTGTAACTTTATGGAAATATAAAATAGGTTAGATAGGTACAGAATTAGGTATTTAATAAAAAAAAAAATACCAACATTACCTACTTAAAACGAGTCCATACGTTTATAATTGAAGTATATTTTATTATAGGTATACCTATACTGTTGTAATTCAAAACTACAAATTTTAATATTTATTTCAGTGGGATAATTTGGGGGGGGGGGGGGCTGGCGGCAAGGTGGGTATTTGCCCCTGTCTGATTTTAAAAGCAGCCCAATGGGCCGGTGTCCGGTTTTAGCCATTTAACCATTCTTATATTTTATTAGTGCAAAAACATGATTATTTTTATAATATTTTCAGAAAATATCTTACAGTCTTATATATAATATCTTACTAAGAAATTATCGTCACAATGATACATTTTTAATTAATAGATAGTTGGAATAAATTTATATTTAGACACATGCGGGACGTGCATGTATGTTGTGTGTGCGTATATGTGTGTATATGTTTTTTGAAGAAAAAAGAAGTAGGAACACAATATTGTTTTATACATAACAATAATAATAATTAATATTATAATCCCGAGCGGTTTTATTTTACCCATTCAGGCCGGTCAAAACTTTTGCCCCCACTATTGAAAACTAAAATGACGCCACTAATTTATTTGTATATTGTAATAATTTTTTGTACAGATAAAGTATTTAAATCGTATTTCGAGTATTTATTTCTTAAAGTATTTCAAATCCATTTGAAATACAAAAAAGATATATTAATACTTTACAACTTTACAAATATGCCTAGAGATTACAACGAAAAAATATTGATTGCATAATATTTATTATTATGTATAAGTACGGCAAACTAAAATATGTTATATAGGTATTTTTATATTTTAAACGGAGTGATTACCTTTAACTTGTTTTCTTTTTGACAGAAAACACTTCATAACAACAACAAAAAGAATGTTGAAATTCTGGAATTCAATAGACTCCAATCAGCCCAACCGCTTTTAAGAAGTTCAGTACTGAACAGTACAGGAAATTTTCTAAAATCTACGCGCAGGTCGTGTAAATGTATACATATGAATATACTAAATAGTAAAAATTTAATATGCACTATGCAGTAGAGCGCTCCCGAATGTGCAAGCACATGCTAATAATAGAATATACCATGGTCCAGGTCACTATTGTATACCACATACTTTAAATTTTAGAACGACGAAATTTTTTTTTATATATTTTATTATTTTAAAGTTTTAGACAGTATTTTTTTTTCATAGTAAATAATTTAAAAATATAAAATTTTTTAATTCGTAAATGTGGCCCGAATGTCCAAAAAGTTTGTTGATCACTAGAATACGACTACTAATTATTTTATTTTTAGATTCTGAACGGAGTGATGAATGTATTGATTTTACAATGATGTGTGTTTATTTTTTATTTTTGTGTCTGTCATCACGTTTTGGAGTAGAAATAATGCTTTGATTTTTTACTTTAGCCTCTCTTTGAAAAGGAAAATTCATCTAGTTGGTACTTGAAGGGTCAAAAGTAAAAAATTTCCAGTAGTTTTCAAAAGCGCTAAGAAAAACCTTAAAAAGTAACGGAAAAATGGGAATATTAACGCATAATCAGTTTTTAACAAAATCGATTATTTTATTTTGCCCTAACTAAAAAACGAATTATTGTAAATACTTGAAATTTTCACAAAATTTTTATATTAGTATATATCTATTACGATTACATTTTTAAAATATTTTGACTTTTTTAATGCTATTAATAGACAATTGAAATTTTCGATTTTTCTAAGTTTTTTTTTAAAATGCCGATAAAAAAAATTTGACAAATCAAAACTTCTTTAAAATTTAATACAAGATTTATTATAAGTTGTACTTATCGTAGTAAAAAATAACTGTAAAAATAAATTCAAACGTCAATATAGAAAAAATTTCATGAGCATATGAAATTTAATTTTTTACATAATCGCGTAGAATAACAATGCCCTTATTTTACTATATAATATATTCTTTTGTATAAATATTTTTTTAATTATAATTTTTTTTTTTTATAAGTTTACTATACAAAATCTTACATTTTTTCAATTAATATACAAAACCTAGGTTAGATTAGATGAATAGATGAATATAGAGTAAATAATAAAAATTAAATACTATGTACCTATAAATAAATGTATTGGTGTGAAAAATTTCATTAAAATGACAATACAACTACATAAGATAATTTTAGGTACTGATATAATCCGATCTATTAGTACCATAAACAATAAATTTTAATAAATCTTTGATAAACAAAATAAAAGGTGCACAAATGAGTACCACTTTGCTGTAAACAATAGTCAGTAGATATCATATGTATCACTGTGATAAATGCATTTAATATTCAATGATATAACATTGTACCTATACGAAAAACGATTCAGATTTATATATATTTTATGATACATTTTTGTATATTGGCGTTTATTTAATATAATTTATTTTACTATTCGTATTACAATAGGTATAATTAATTTTTGTCGAAGACATAACTTTTTTAAATGTCATTATGTGCATAAAATATAATTATATACGTTAAAGTTATTTTTCCTCACTAATAGTTTTTTTGAATTATAAAAAAAGTAATGAATATCATTATAAATATAGTTTAAATATACAATTTAATCCAAATTTTAACTTAAAATGTCTATAAAAAAAATTATATTTATGTATTTTTTAGATTTTTTGAGTTTAGTATGAGCTACTTATAAAGAGCTATGTATCAAATATTCTAGTCTTAGCTACAAGTAGTTAGCTATAAAAATTCAATATTTTATAAATTTTCAACTGCAAAAGTATTTGCAATTTTCGTGATTTTGAGGAATTTTGTCAATTTGTATTTATAAAAATGAATTGTACATCATATGTATTTTGAATATTTATATATATATATATATATATATATAAACAACTTAAATTAATTTTTTATAAATTTTTTAAGCTTATTTAACCAGCGAAAAAATTGTATCAACATTACTTCATAGAAATAAATTAATAATTTTAGTCAATAAATAACTCAAAAATCAAAATATTTTTAAAATGTTATTATATTTATGAAATTGTTGTTTAAACATTTGGTGAAAGTTTCAAGTTAATATATTTGAGTTATATAAAAAAAAAGAGCAATCTTCATAGGCAGACATTTAGTTGAATATTTAGGGGGCTATAATAGTCTAATTTAAAGTGACCATGCATCCCCTTTCTATACACAAATATAACATATGACATTCGATTTTTAGACGTCTATTAAAATACTTGGGAGACTAAGTCTCCCTAAGTCCCTCCCCTTTCCGATGTCCGTCTACGGCAGTCTTGTATTAAACTGGAATTCAGTGATAAATCAATGTTTACTAAAAACGATTCTGACCGAGGACGATCTATCAACCTATATTAGTGATATTATTAAGTATATTTTATGATGTATGTATGCATGTTACTAAGTACTATAATAATTTATTTTACTATTACCTTACTGATAGATTGAATTATTTTTACCAAAAATAATGGATAATATATTATATTTCAAAGTGTAATTATTATATTAAAATGCAAGATGATCCATTAACCACGTCACCCATTTATTTTTTTTTTTCAATAACACAGTTATTTAAATTGATTACTGGAAATTTTAAATATACTTATAAATATCATATTTTTTTAAAATTCTTGAAATATAATAATCATAGGAACACTCACATACGAACATGTCGGTGGTGAAGCCGACGGTAGGCACGATTAGTTTCCTGGACAGTTGTTCGCGATCCGGTTTCAGGCGGTTCAGCAGCGTGCTCTTGCCAGCGTTGTTTAGCCCGACGAATAGCACTCGTGCCTTCCGCCGGCGTGGCGTTCGCCCAACAAAACCCAACATTCTAGTTAGCTTTCGCCATATGTTCATGATCCTCGGTGGTGACAGGAAATTTCGGGTGCACTGTAAAAGGGATACGGAAGCGATGGATCTTTCGCGAAAACACTTCGTTGTCGTAACTCGACCGAATTTGACGTACTGAACCGACTGCGACAATGGCCTGCACGACTCGTAGACATTGATAAAGCCGCTCTCGCACGCGCGCTCACTCGTCGGCTAGCTAACTACTTAGCTACCTACCCATTGCCTACGATATCACCATGGTTACTCGGTACGAACTTGTGCAACACAACAGCTACTCACAATCTTTATTACTATTATTATTATTATTCATGTTTTTTTAATTTTTTATTAAAGCCACTGCAGCAATAAGAAATCTTTACCATTAATTTGGTAATAATAATGTGAAATAATATATTGTCAGCTGCTTAATACAATATTATACAGCTTAACACTCTCTGAAAGTCTGCAAAATACATATTTTAAGAATAAAGTTTATATCATCATAACCGTCGCACATTTAAGATTTTTTTAATATAAGTTCGACATTTTTAAGTTAATTATGGAATTCACAGTGATCAACTCTGACGTCATACGGTTTGGGCGAGATGACGGATATCATAATGATTCGGATGCTACACGGACATTCGAACACGTCGGGTGTTTGGATCTCAGTTGTTTAAGTGAGATAATATTACAATATATCGTGTATATACCTAAAATGGAAAATTGTATGATTATTTTTTTCGTTTTATATATTTTATTGATTGTTTCGGACCACAGCAATTATATGTCTGTGAATACCACGAAACATTATGTTCATATTTACATTTTTAATAAATTTATAAAATGGTGTTCGTTATTTTATTTAATAGTTAGTAAATATGTATGAGTATAAGGTAGTATATTTATATATTATGTTTAGATATATGGTCATAATGTATAGTTTATACGTTCTATACAACACGATAATTATTAATTTGGCTGATTGATGAAATAGATATTATTATTATTTTACACAATTCATGAAATATATTGATACCTTTCTAATTAGCTTAAATTAATGATCAAGTAATAAACTATTTACGTATTATTGTACAACTTTACGTTAGAATTTCAATTTTGTATTACTATCTACTCGTATGCTTTACAGTTATAACTTGTGAGCCCATTAAAAAGAATAATAAAAGCACATTTAAAAATAAATTTATTTCTTATGTAGTGTTAAAAATTGTAATATTTAAACACAGTTTTATGAATTTTACAAATTATGAACTCTAACTTAATCTAACCTATACGTAAGTATCAATATACTTAGACAAATAATCAAAAATTTTTGATCTTACTATTGTTATTACATAGTTATAACTTCTTATATACGAATAAATATTTATAGGTACCTACTTAATTAAACGATTATTAATTATTATACTTATTAGTTCTTAGTTGGGCTGTAAGTTTATAGAAAGGTCCATTTTTTTGGTGATTGTGAAACGTAGCTTTGTTACATAATTTTAATTATGTAACAACAAATCCATTTATGAAACTTTTATTTTGCATTTTTTGACTTTTAAATTTTTTAGTTCATTTTTTTACCCTTTTAAGTCATATTTTCTTTTTTTAGTTAAAATTCTGTCAAAATATAAATACATAAAAAAAATGTTTAAAAATGTTTTAGGCGAATAGCATAATTAAAAAATCAATCAACTTCAAAATCAAAATTCAAACTAAACCAACTTTTTATTATTAAATAAATAAATTGTTATGCATAATATAATATAATAATATTAATATAAATATAAAAATTAATTAAAAACCATTTTAAGTGCTTTTATTCTATATGCATTGAGTGCATATTTTATTGTATTATTTTGATATTTTAAAGGCATTTTTTAAGGTTTTATAGTACATTAAATTCACAGCTCTAATTATTAGTTATTACTACAGTTCAGATGTTGTTACATACGTACGTTAAAACATAAAAAAAAAATACTTAAAATAAATAAAAAGCTGTAAAAGTTCTAAAAAAGAAGCACTAATTATTATTTTTAAAACTCATTATTTAATTACTAATTTTGTTTTAATCATTTAATTTAATATATATTTCAGCAGATAATATGACTTTATTAACCACTTTTTTATTATTAGTATTTTATCAAACACTAAATGATCGAAAGTAAAAATGTTTTTACCAAGTCTTTAATTAAATTATGCAAACCTGCGGAATATGATCATTTGACTAGGTATTTTTCTTACAAATAAATCGTGATGCGACGAACAGTTATCACAATAAAACGACTGAATACAACTAATAAGTCATGTATCGATTTTGCTTTTAAGGATATTACATTTTACGTATAAAAACTGATCAAAACCAATTAATTATTTCGTTGAATATTAATATAATTAAAAAATTAATATTAATCTTTCAAATAGGTATTTCAAATACCTAGACATAACACTCTTTAATAATACAAAATATCCAAAATCCAAAAAAGTAATTTAAAAATAAAAACAAAGTAAAAGATGAAATAAAAATTGTGTGTATTAATCCTATACGTAGGTAGTTACCATAGGTGATGTTTCGTATTGGACGACCCAATAGAAAACAAATGAAATGCCTACAAGATCCAAACTTTAGTTATTGTAGATACTTTATACAAATTTATGAATATGGACATATATTGACATAATATGCTATATGGTTATAATAATATATTATATGAATAATTCAACTACATGTCATATATAAGATACAATATAATTTATTATAAAACATTTTAATACTAATTGTCTGTAATTTTAATAAAATATGTTTGAAATTACTAATATAATCATTTATTGAATACAGATATACTACATATAGCCAATTTGAATTTAATATCGTCATCCAATCTTACATCATTAAAATTACCCGTCAACCGTATTGAAAAAATTTGCAATCTTGATTCCTTTACTAACCTTGTCGAGTTGGACCTTTCTCATAATAATATAAAGCAAATCGAAAATTTACAGGTAATTCGACTTTTATCAATATGTAGTATATAGATTGTAACGAATATATTTTCTCATATATCTACTAGTACTTAACTAATTAACTATTTTATGTACCTAAACATTAGCTGCGTATAATGTAAATAATAAAGTTAAATGTAAATATAAAATAAAAAATAAAAAATTGGTGTGTAAATAAAGTACAAAAATGTACTATACTGTCCATATTATACTCACTATAAATTATAAATTATACTGATCCATATTAGGTACACATCATGGGAGATAGGCTATAAGGAGCTTTTATAAAACACTATTATATATATATGATGGGTATATGAATTTAATTTACTGACTAAAATATAATATAGTTACAATCCTATTATCTAATAACTATAATAATAGCTATTACTTAGTATTAATATAATAAAATTACTATAAATAATATACTATTAAGATATTGTTAAAAATTAAAATATTCTTAAATAATTAATAAACATTTTATAATTCATTAAAAAAAAAATAAAGACGTATTAATATGAAAAATACAAAATATTGTCAGTATATTAACAGTATTAGCACATATTAAAATTTAAAATAATGCATAAAATCATTTAAAATATACTTTTTTAAATAAATTATTTTAAATTCTTAAGTACCTACCCATTTTGCTCAACAATCATGTGTATTATAATAGAGTTCAGTATCAATTATTATTTTGTTGATAAATTAACAACATTGATTATCTGTTATTTCAAAGGGATTAATTAAATTGCGACGTTTGATTTTAAACCACAATCCATTGACGAAAATTAAAAATTTGGATACACAACGCGATTGTTTAGAAATGCTAGACATAGGGTTTTGCCAAATAGATGATTATAAATTTGTAAGTTCGTAATATACCAATCAGATTTCTAAGCTTTTTTATTTATGTTAGACTATAAGTATGTACTAATAATAAAAAATATTTATTTTTTTTAAATGAATTTTTAGACTTTGTATCTAAAAAAATTTACAAACCTTATATCGCTTGTAGTAGAAGGTAACCCGTGCCAAACAGAACCGATTGACTCGGAACGGTCATTCATACTGTCAATTATACAAACGTTACTGGTGTACAATAATAGAACTATTTCAGTTGAAGAAAGAAAAGAAGCTCTCGACACTCACAGGTTTTTTAACTATTACTGTAGGATTTACCGCAAATCGCAATGGTGTGAATACTGTAAACAATAGGTGGACATGGTGGGAAGGGTTAGCCCCGCTTTCTTAATTAGAATTGGTTCATGAATATAATGTAAATTATTATGATTTATCAAGGCATGGGGCACTTTACTTTGAAAAGTGCTAGCCACCCCCCTAGAAAATTCTACCATACATCCACCTA
This sequence comes from Rhopalosiphum nymphaeae, assembly GCA_036289425.1. Lineage (NCBI taxonomy): Eukaryota > Metazoa > Arthropoda > Insecta > Hemiptera > Aphididae > Rhopalosiphum > Rhopalosiphum nymphaeae. The sequence continues at coordinate 658,910 of JAZAQC010000030.1, forward strand.
TATTGCAGTGTACACTCGTATTTACTGTATATATTACTAGTGCATTTAATAAATAAGATGTGAACAGATAAACTTTAAAACTAGAACAAATCAGTGCACATGACATGTTCTTATCAATTGTCAAATATAGATTTTATGTACAAAAAAATACTTTACATATAGTTTTTATTTTCAGTCAACTGATTACTATGCTCAAAAAAAACGACAGGAAATGGAAACGAATGTCTGTGGACGAACAATTGCGACTGGAACGGATGGCGGACAGAAAGGATGCGTTTTTAGATGGAATCCCGGAAGATGAAGACGTCGATTTCAACGTAAGCGTATTTCGAAACACGACTGTAGAACATGTTCTGATGGAAAACGGTCGTTACGGGATCCATAACGTGTACAGAGCGTAAGACTGTATTATTGTATCTATATTTAAGTAGCTTAGACATCAGTGGTGGTTTTAAGAGAGTGATTGACGATTGGCTATTTATTTGATACTTAGTCTATTCCTTTTACTATGTAAATATTAAAAAATAATAATTTATAGTAATTATTAATAAATATTTAGGTACCTAAATATAACTAATACAAGTTTTAAAATATAATAAATTAATAAGAATTAAATGTAAATACTCTTGGTCTTCGGAAAAAGAATAAAAACAAAATTTCTACATATTATTTTGCCATATACTGTAGAAAATATTATCAAAACCGCTGTACTGAAGTATTTATAGCTGAAGAGCGTCCATCATGTTGTTTTTCGTCTTTCAAATGTAAAATATAGCAAAAACTGTTTAATTTGTTTTACGTGGGAAAGAACCAAAAAAGTTATAGTTATAAGAAACGAAACTTTCACTACACAAAAAGGAGAATTTTTTATTTTTTCAATATCGGAACTACAAAAAAATTATTCAGGTTTGAAAAACACAAAAATAATGGATTTTAAAATAATAAGAACTTTTTATTTGTATAAGTGATATCAAAAAAATAAAAACGATATTTCACCGATTATTTTTCTCAACTATAATTTATATTGTAGCCTGTAGCCTGTAGGTAAGCTCGGATTAAGGATCGATTGGGCTTCAAGACACCATAAACTTAGTGGGCCCCTTTAAAAATTTAACTTCAAAAAAATTGTATCACAACATTTTAACGACTGTATATTATTGTATAATTTTGTACAATACAAAAAATATATACACGAATATATAAGGCTATATAAATTATAATTATGTAATAATTTATTACACACATATTTTATATATATAAACGCTGTATTTGTTATTAAAGAATTATAACTTAAATTTTTTTCCTTGCTTTTTCTTTTGCAAATTTTTGTATAGTTTCATTGAAATCAATCAATTGCAAAATATCATTTTCTGCAGAATGAACTATCATTAGTGATGTTAAATTTTCTTGAGTCTGGTTTGTTTTATATTTATTTGTTATTCTTGTTGACTGTGAAAATGTTCTTTGGGCCAAACAATTGGTCACTGAGATAGTTAAATATAATCTAAGAGCAATTAAGATATTTGGGAATACTTCCTGCAATCATTTTTTTGTAAAATCACTTTATTATTATAAATGGATACCCCGTTTGAATAGATCAAGAATACCTAATATCAATTATTACTACGCTATCAACTATTAGAATATCAATTTAATATTTATTACCATTTAGTAATTTTTCGTGATATAAAATTAAGAAAATTTTTATTTTATAATTATTAATTACTTACTATATCCACTAAATAACTTTTTATAAAAACTATTTTAAACGCATTAAAAAAATATATATTTTGGAGATAAAGGTAGGCCCTCAAAATCAATGGATCCCGGATCGTGCCTCCCTTGGTCTCTCCCCTTAATTAGGGCTTACCTGTAGGCGACTTCTACAAGAATGGATTAAATCTAAAAAAAAAAAAAAATTAAATTTACGCGACATTTGGAAAAAAAGTTGACTGATTTTTATTCTCATATTTCAAACAACATTACAAAATATCATCCTGTTTAATTAGCGAACAGACGTAAACTAAAAGTTTAATAATTGTAGCGTATATAATATAATAATCAGTTGAATCTATAAGAACGGCCGTCAATATCTGCGAAATTACAACAGTAAAAATAATAATAAATCGTAAAATATTAATTTGGAGTATTAACTATTACTAGAGCTAAATGGTTCTATCCAGCGTAGAACAGTTTTTCTATGTTTTGCATTTGTAAGACAGAGACAACACATGCAGGTGTAACGTTTATTTAATAATCTAACCCAAGTTAGGTTGGGTACCTCACTTATAATAATAATATATTATTTTTATTGGCAAAAGGTGATTAAACGGTTATTTTTATTTGTTTTCGTTTTTTGCTCTTTTTCCGTCCATCTACCGTGTAGGTACGCAGACGATTTCAGGCGAATAGTAACCGAAATAACGGAAGCTGCAGAGACTAGTCGCGGGATCCGTTCCCAACTGGTTAACGAATTTCAAGGGGAGCTGCGGCAATTGATCGACAACGGCGTGGATGAAAGCAGAAAGTCAGTAAATATGTAGATAAGTGATATAAATATAAGCCACAATGCAATTAAAAAAAAAAAAAAATTGAAATTATGAATTTTAAAACTGGAATAAATTATGTGTACTGCGGAGAGTCGGTGATCGTATTTTTTTTCATCATACATTATAATACATGTAAAGTGTCGACACGTCATGATGATTGACGGCGTGTCGTGTACTCGTGTCGTAACTATTTATATATAATTTAATTAAAAATCTCACAGCTTATCTTAACTGAAAAAGATTTTTTTTTAATTATAAACCGTCCATGTCATAGTAATTTTCGATTAAATATTATGTTTAAAGTGTATTATATACATAATATGACAGGAGAAATCTAATTTATGAATATAAAAATTAAATTTTTTTATAAATATGCAGGTTTTTTAATTATTATCAAATTTTATGTTAATAAGTTGCCTGTATTTTTATTTTGACTTTTTTACAATATTTAAATATGTATGTAAGTCTGTACAATACACGTATTATGATTTTAAATGATACGTAGAAATATATATCGTAGAAAAATGAAAATAGACACCTATCGTAAATAATTCAACATACTAATACGAATATATAAATTACGATAATATATAATATACGATAATATTCTTAACTTAAAGTTTCATAGTAAATAAATTTACTCTAATATCAGCTTAAAGCTAACAACACAAAATTAATTATTTGTAATTATTATCACATATTTAAATATTATATAAATTATCACATTTTCAAATTGCTCAATTTCTTTACTCTTTAGTGAATGAACTACAATCTGTCATTTAATCATCTAATATTTAAATATTCTTACTTTACAATCATTCATCTTACTCCGTTAACCCCCTCTCCAGTACATTTACACTCTTACACTCATTAACGCCCCTCTCCCATCACTAAAGGCAACCCTAGTGGGTAAGGTAAGTATATTAGGAGGAAATAAATAAAAAATGGTATGTTATTCAAAATATCTTAATAAAAACATTAATCTGAAAAAAATCTTTTAATTCAAAGCTAGGTCAATTACGAACGAATTGCGCACGTTACGTCACTAGTCACGCTAAACCGAACTAAGAATTGTGCTTTGATAATTCTTGTGTACAAAGTCTCAGCATAATATGCGTCATGTTCACTTTTATTTATTATTATTATTATAATATTTTTTACAAATACCATAGAATGTGACAAATGACAATCTTTGGCCATTACGTTGGCAATCGTACAAGCATACTAACGGTCATTGGGCTACAGATCATAATCTCCTTTTACAGATGTATTTCTGAGTTTGCGGAGTATAAGAAACGTGTGAAATGCGATTTTTCGGTAGGCAATGATGACAGTGGAAATCCAGCAACGAACGATAATATCGCACGCGGACGATTTGAAGAGAGGACGCATGCGACGTGGCTTACGCTGATGAGCCACGAAGACAAATTGTCTAGGAAAATAACGGTAAATGATAATTAATAATAATAAATAGTGTTATAGAGTAATGAGTATTAGATAATAAAAGTGCAATGATATATTAAGCAATTTTCAGCATATAGTCAGAAGGAAATTTGACGTCACTTAATTTTTACTATTTTTTTTAAACCAAAAAATTTAAAAATTAAATGTATTATTAATACATATAATTATTTATTACTTAAAATATAAAAACGTAGCTAGGTACATAAACCAAAATACGAACAAAAGAAGTTCAAATTGTTGAAAAGTTTATTCCAATTTTTAGTGGTCGTAAATTTGTCAATTATATGTCTTAAAAGTCTATTGTTGGTCGGAACTAAATATAACGCGCAGAAAGACAAGACAATTTAAACAATTCTCACTAAAATTGTATATCTCAAGTTCTCAAATACGATTTGATTCTTTTGATACACTAAAAAAATCTTTTCGTTGAATAGTGAGTAGTCATCATACGGGTTATTATATAGGTACATATTCTTAAAGCAATGTCGTATTCGGATATAGTTCTTTTATATTTTGATTTGAAAAAAATATAAACAATCTTTAATTAGATTGATTTTTTTTTCAATTTTATTTTGAAGAAAAGTTTTAAAGTTATATTATTCTTGCAAAAATATTAATTTGTCTATGTTCGTACATGTATTATACACAAAACTTGTATAATATTCATTGGATATTATTGATATCAATAAAATATATTTGACAATATCTAATAATATTGTAAATTTGTAACAATAATGTAATGTAGTTAAGCAAGACATTTTTGGGATTTAACACTTTTGGGTAACACATTTTTCACTCTTAAAATTGCATTTCAATCACTTATTCTGCTTGTATAGGTAAACCTGATGCTGTTAAAATATTTTAATCAATTAGAAATTCCGTAACCGAATTTTTAGGTGTAGTACGAATATTTTAGTTTAGTGTTTTTACGATTTAATTAGTATAATATATAACTATATAACGTCTATTGGCTTTCCTTTATCATAATATATATATTATTTTTTATTCTATGTATAAATATTTCCGTCAACGACATCAACTCTGTATAATAGGTACTTGAGGTATACTTCTTATAATATATATTAATATTATTAATAACCAATATGTATGTTTCGATACTGAAACCAATATTGGAGGTATAGGTACCTATTGATTTTTTTTTTATTATTGAATAACGGATATTTGAACTGATATAGTAAAAAACCCAAAACTATCAGCTTAATACTACAAAATATATGTTTATTATTAGTATTTATTTAAATTATATTGATCTCAAAGATTTATTTTGAGTTCTTGAATATTTCATATATATATTATTGCTTAGTATTAATAAATTGACACTCGTTTAAAATGAACATAATTATAAATTATTACCGGAGTATTAATAAAAAGTTGTATCAGCTCGTCTCTAATTATTTATATCGATTTATTTAGAAAATGATTGATGAATTGCGGGACGTACTCGAAAAACAGATTATCGAATTCAAACAGCTGGTCAAAAATCAATTTTGTATGCTGCAAAGACAGCAAAATATATTCTTACAGTTTATTTTAGAGTATGCAGTGTCTTCAGTGCAAAGCAATGACGTACGTATAATTATTATTTCTTGACAGAAAAAAATAGAACTCCATTTTTAGAACAATATAAAATAAAGTATGTAGTATTATATTACATTGAAAACTGTATCTAGTAAAAATTATATATAATACAATTTTTTTACCGATTATATACGTCATATTATACGTGATTAAACAATAATTTTATAACAATAAGTATAATCAACTAAAATGAGTTTAGGTACCTATTTCCTATTTCCACCAGTTATATAATTAGCAATTAGCAGGTGATGATTGTACATAAGTAGTCTTAGACAGACACGGTGTTTAAGGGGCATAGGGACCATGCCCTCTAGAGTCTAAATATCATAAACTGTCTAAAGATAATAAATTCTTTTACAAATCTTTATAGAAATTCAAAGTGAATTTTTTGACTAAAATGATATTGCCGGGGGAGGGGGCCCTAAAAGACAAATTAAATCCGCTACTGTTCTTAGAAACAGTCTTGATTTATATTTGAATAATATTAATTTAGATCTAGTATCAATGCAAAAATGTAATAGGTACCTAGCTCCAACAAATAAAGAAAATCAATAGAGTTATTTTATAATGTTAGTAAAATGAGGTATTCTTAGGCCGGGGTTATATACGGCGTATTCCGCTGCGTTTTCCATCGAATTCAAGATTCATTGTCTTATATCCTAGTAACTATATACACGACGGATGTAATATGCCGGATTTTCAAATCGTTCGAAACGTGGTAAAATATGCTGTGTATAGCCTCGGCCTAATATTAGTAATCACCAGAGCTTGTGAGTTCATACCATTTTCATATAAATCTTGCTAAATCGTATTTAATGCTAGATGACATAGAAATCCATTTCAAGGTACCGTGGTTGATTATGTGAATTTTTATTTTGCATATTTTTACATATTTAAAGATTTTTTGACTGTTTGGCATATTTATGCAAATAATCTATTTTATTGTGCATATTTAACGTATTTTTACCAAAATTTGATGAAAATTCAATAGTTTATATTTTTGCACTGTATAAAATATATGGGAATTTTCGCGACGTAAATTTTTTAAAAATAAAATATATAGTAGAGCGTTACAGCGCGCGTACGAACGTACGAGTATACCTACGTATACGAAATAGATAGATTTGATAGCAGTGGCGGATCTAGTAGGGAACATCGTGGGCATTAAGCAATTAATGGGAAACATGTTAGGTGTATACATGAAATAGCCTTATCTTCTTAATTATTATACATGGGTTTATTCTCGACTATTTCAGTCGTTATATCACTTCAATCTTATATAGTTATAAGTATTATATTTATATAACTTATATAATTTTATATTTTAATAACTTCATTTTGAAATTATCTCAAACAATATTATTTTGTAAGGTTTGTAAAGTAAAAGTAATATAATTTTTTTAATTTTTTGTTATTCAAAAAATGACTCATAATTTCTTATATTTTTTAATCTATATATATTTAGTACATAGCTTTAAATTTTTAATACATAAGTGCATACTAATTTAGTATTTTTAGTGCATGAACTTACGAGCATTAGTAATCACTGTTGTAATAATATTCTTCTTCTACAAGAAGTGCATATAATACATGATCTGCATGCATATTAGTTAGTACATGATAGCAATGAAAAATTAAATCTAATGAATAATGATTTTAATGTACACATGTTTAAACAAAACAGAGAAAAAGGTTAGATTTTTACAAATATTTTTAAATGATTATAATGCTTACATTTTTAATAAAAATTTTTTTTTTAAACGCTGATAAGAATGTATTATAATTAATTAAATGTTTATTGTTCAATATTATATCTTATAATAAACGTTTTTACTCTAAAACCACTTTTTTAATGCGGTTTTACTTTGCGTAGTTTACATGTTTTACCGCCAACAATGATCGATATAATAACGTGTTCTGAACAAGTAATGATAAGATTGACAATTATCTTAATATTGTCTATTCATAATGAATCGAATTGTGTATAATATTATGCTATATATAGCGAATATCAACTATACAAAAGCTGTTTACAATTGGGTGGTATGTGTAATGTGTATTGACGTACTACTAGTGAATTACACAAAGTCCATAGTACATGACTTTATAAAAACAATTATAATTATAAATTATTAAAATTATATATTAAAACATAAAGATTTTTAACAATTAAACAAGCGCATAATAATCTCTTTAAAAAAAACGAGAGTGAGAGCTCACTTATAATTTTATAAATGAAGACAAAAAAACTGGAAATTGGGATCTAAAAAGATTAAGAACCGTTAGGTACTAAAGAATAATTATAAGTAGTTTTACTAATTAATATTATCTATTATAATAAAATAAATACATTTTCTATGTTTCAAAGCTTTTTCTAAAAAAAAGTTATACATATTGGCTATTTTACGTATAAAACGTCTTTAAAAAAAAAACATCATAGTGAAACTGAAAAACCATTCTAAAAACTGCCATTACCACAGTGTTGCACAATGATTTCGAATTTATATTCTTTATAAATCGCAATATCGAGTGAGTAGCAAATATATATTTAATATTATTACTACCATTGGCCTATTTATTATCTATACATAATGATTCAATAAAACTACAATTTACTAAATAACACAGATACAATGATACAGACCACTAATTGGTATAAGTATAATAACAAATTATAAACTAAAAATATCGATTTTTTGTCGATTGAAGATGTTATCATCAGTTAATTTTTAAATTCAATGAGTGATAAGTTCGAATTTCTTTCTTGTACGAGCTTAGAGATTATATTACATTATAATGTTTATGGATGTATGAAGAGACGTACCTGGTTTAGGTATTTTGTAAACTGCAGGTTAATAAGTTGACATATTTTTATTGGAATCCCGGAATAAAAATCCCCAAATCAACTATTTAAAAAATTATATAATTATAATAATACAATGTAATATTAATTAGTTAATTAATAATAAAAAATATGTATATAATTATAATAAAATTATAGCCAGATTAGGTTCAATCGGTTCGTTTTCTTATATTGTTTTTGTTAGACACAGCTGTCAAGAAGTCTCCAATGCTTAATTTATCTTCACTTTGTCTTGTTACTAACTCTTTCAAGTGGATGTTTACTCTTTGATTTTGTCCTCTTTTTGTACGTTTTTGTATAATTGGTTCACCTAAAGCATCCAATGCTAATTGTGCTCGGTCGGCGTTAATTAAATTTTTAATTTTCTTAACAAGTTTCCATATTGTAGAATATTTTTGACCAACTGGTTTAGAAAACCTATTATTCTGCCCTTCAACGATGTTATTGGTTCTGTGGCAGTCATTGAGGGTGGTCTTATTTACATTCCACACAGCTGGTGGGAACATTGGTGGCAGTTTTCGAAACCTTATGTTATTTTCATCGTTTTCAATTCTTCGATACTTGCCATTTACATAGTATGAATCAAAATAATCAAATAAATCCATAAGACTTTCAGGTAAACTGTTTTTCAAATACGTCATACCATCTTCTACGAGATGCAATGAAAGGAATGCAAGATTGACACAATCATTCCACATGTGCTACATTTTCAAATTACATCATACAATTTTAAAATTAATCGTCTATATTTTATACTCTATCTTATCGATATAATAATTGTTATCTGGTATTGAACATATTATGAACATCATATGTCTAAATGTTTTAATCACATTTTTTTTTTTATATTCAAGTAACTTTGAGATATGTAATAATTATTTTTATTATTATAGTTTAAATACTAAAAAGTTGCTTTGGGGATTATTTTCCAGGGATTTTTTTCCGAATATCTTTCATTGATATGTATATTATGACATTATTACATTAATTGCGGCAATGTCCAAATAAAAAATATATCTTTGTACAATATTATACCTGTACTGATCTGGTACTTACATAGGCGAAACTAAGGGGGAGCTTGGGAAGCTTAGCCCCCCAACATTAATTTTAGCCCCTCCCCTATACTCCCGCCGACAGTAGTAATATTTTTAAACTTTAATTTAAAATATCATTTTATTTTTTTAATTAATATCTTGGAAAAATATTTAATTTTTTTTTTTTGTTATTAAACTATATTATTGCATATAATGACCCCGTGTAACTGTGTAGACACAAAAACGTATCATGTTATGAAAGAACATTCTCAGCAATGCGTCAAATAAACATTTACATAAGGTCAACCATGTTACTAAATCGATTTTCAAAGTTATCTATCATAGCAATTGAAAGAGATTTGTTAAACGTTTTTAACAAAGAAAACGTTTTAAATAAATTTGTCAATACTGGGGGGAGGCTTAAGTTGTAAATTATAATAGAAATATAAAAATAAAAATAAAAAATACAATTTTTTTTATACAAATTCTTTAACTGCCATAATTTCAATTATATTTTAAGAAAATGTATCTTATATCTAAAATAATACTTAATAATATGTTATTATAGTATATATATATATATATTTTTTAATATTTTTTAACCTCAATATCACTTTTTTTATTATTTGTTTTATAATAATACTAGTTGACCCGACAATGCTTCGCTATTGCATGATTTCTCAGATATTAATTTGCTATTTATTTTCTGGATGTTAAATAATTATTTTTATTTTAGACCACTTTTAGTCACGTCTCAGTGGTAATGTAGCAATATAAATTTAGCGTCGCCACCGCGGATTCTTCATAATGTTGAAAAAAAATTATATCGCTTGTATCAATAGAAATTTTTTTTATTTAATATATTTAATATACGAAGCGCTAAAATTAGTATAACTATGGATGGAACAAAAGATATGAATTATGCCAATATTTTGATAATTCAAAGACTTAAAAATTTTTTTTGTAAACGACGTTATCAACTTTTTTTGGATCGGGGCCAAAAATATACAAATTAAATTTGTATGTCTCACGTGACAGGGCGACGTATAGTTGACCGTGAGAAAAACATTGAACGCTTAGGTCAATTCCAGCAACGTTAAGTGTTTTTCCCTGTGCTTTATTTATAGTCATTGCAAATGTTAATTTAACGGGAAATTGAATACTTTTAAACTTAAAAAGTAAATCTGAGGGTATAATTGGTATTTTTGGTATTAAAACAATTTTTCCATTACCACAGTCCGTTAAGATTATGCACTCGAGCAATGAACTTCTCAATTTTTTGATTTATTGTCTTGTACCGTTGCAAAGTGTGGGCGGACTCAAATTTCTCATTAAAATAATAGGTGCTCCTACTTTTAAAATCAATGTATGTGGTGGGACTCCAGAAGGCGTTAAAGAGTTAAGAAATTCAGTTGGGAAATGGACTGCATCCTCCTTTTCTAAAACCGTATCAACTGAATAGTACATTTGTGATTGTGCGTCAAACATAGATAGAATCAAATCATTTAATTTGTCGACTTGCTCATTTGTTGGTGACAAAATAACCCTTTCTTGAAACTATTTCAGTGATTTAGAAGATAAATTTTGAATATTCGGGTACACGTTTTGAATCAATTTTGTTATAGTGGGTACTGAATTACAGAAACTTTTAATATTTATTTTATCATTTGTTACTTGAAATTCGCTGTTGCTTATTAAAAGTAAATCTTTGACAACATTTATATTATCTTGATCTGTACATAGCACTCTCATATTAGTTTTAAGTTCTAATATTTTTATATAAGGCCATAAATAGGATCTTTTCAAAGACGCGTTGACTTCATCAGCTCTTGTCCCTCTTGTAATCACAGGCCAGATCTGATAGAAGTCTTCAGAGAACAATACTGTGCAGCCACCCATAGGGCTGTTATTATAATGCAAGTCTTGCATCGTTCTATCTAAAGCTTTAACTGAAGTTTTTTGGGACATTGACGCTTCGTCCTAAATAATTAGACTATTTAGACTACAGTCCTGCATCAATTTACCAGTACCACTTTGTTTTGAAACGTTATAGACACTCGTAGCATCGTCACTATCATATTTTAAAGGAAGTTTAAATGTAGAATGAGCTGTTCGGCCCCCTACTAATAGCGTAGCTGCAATGCCAGATGATGCTACCGCAAAAGCAATTTTTCCACCATATCTTACTTTTGCAAGAAGTAAATTTATCAAAAAAGTTTTACCCATGCCCCCAGGAACATCTAAAAATAATATTTTGCCTTCATTATTGTTAATAGACGACATCACTGAATCATATACAATTTTTTGTTCACAGTTTAATTGATTTTCATTTTGAACGGATAGTAATAGTTGATGTTGATCATAATTTCTCTCTCTTAAACACTTAATATTAATTGTTGTCCTATTTATGTTTATCGGTAAAGGAAAATCAAAATGTGCTTTAGATTTTCCCGATAAAACTTCCACTTCTTTGTTTAATTCAAATAAAGCTTCATCAAATATACTTTGGTCAAAACTAATATCATTTGATGACAGTTTCTGTCGTTTCCGATGCAGTATATCATCGGCCATACTTTTGCGATAATTTTGCCATACCATCAATACTATCAGTAATTTGACAAAACGTTAGCATGATAGCAAATAAACATCTGAGTGATTTAGGTGTACAACATATAGAAACTTCTGATAGCGTATTTTCCAAATGAGACTCCTCATCCAATAAACCCAACGCTTTGCATGCACCTTGAAAAGTATCATAAATTATATTTTGCACTGTGCGAAGACTTTGAAAAAAAGTTGGACCTTTTACTATAGGAGCAGCATTCTCAAGTGAAAACACTCGATATTGTTAGGATGGATTGTATATATATATTGTATATACCCTGCCCAGAGCATCGGTTTTTTGACGCCAGGGGGGTCCTTCCACCACAGTTCCTTGTTTACGCCGATTAAACTTTTTGTTTTGACGTAATGGCTGAAACTGCCTTGGTTAATTTGGTAAATTTGTATTATTAAGATATTAATACGAATATTGGCTATACATGTTGTTGGTGTACGTGCGATAAACTTCTCGGCACAAAGCTGATATCAAACACAATACAAAAGGTCAGGTTGCCTAGAAACCCGTGGCCGCCGCGCCGCACAATATGTACATAATATATATAGGTATACAATTACACGTTTATTTTAATTAATAATAACTAATTATTTATTAATTTTATCGGACTAAATGTATGCTTAAAACCTTCTCTGTGATGTACTTTTTAATCTAAAAAAAACTGCACGACGATCCTATAAGTAGTTTCAGAGTTTATCCCGAACAAAAAAAAAGCGACTTAATTTTATATAGTAGTATAGATATAGAAAATGATTTATTAAATATTACAGCGATTATAATGTTCCCGTAATTTTGTGTTTAAAACAAGCAAGCAAATATAGTATACAATACCAATAATAAAAAAAAAATGAGAACATAAACAAATAAACAATACTATTTTATTACGTAAATAGGCATATTTATGTTTATTTATTATGTCATTATGATCAAATTTTTTTAATTCCTAATCAATATTTACGTATGTAATAAATCTACTTAATATTATGTTATGAATACTTGTCTATACAAATTTTTGATAACTTCTCGTAATACTATTATTCAAATACATACTTAAATGGCACTTTGTTAGGTATTGCTGGTCTTCACTTTTTTTTAACTATTTCAGATAAACAATAGAATTAGTAAAGTATCACAGTTCACAAACGATATTTCTCAATGTATGGAATCCCAAGCTTCGCAAGTAGAACGCGCTGAACTATACATAACAGAAAGTACTTCCAGATGGTTAAACGACATATTTGACAAATTGAACAGGTAAAAATGTTAAAACTAATAAATATCACATGACAGAATTAATAAAATTTAAGTTATTCCGCTTAAATTCAAATTCATTAATATGTGGTGGTACAACATAATTGTAGATAAACATTTTATTTGATGGTTGATTACCTATTAATAACAATTACCTATGGCTATATGGCTATATATTATATTTCAATAAAACAAGTGCCTATATTCATTAAACTACAAGCCTATATACTCGTATTATTTGAATAATATATAATTATATATATTATTATTAATATTATTTATAATTTATAATAATATATTATTTGTATTATTCACTAAATAATTATGCTTTTAATCCGTTTATTAAATATAGTTATAATTCATAAAGTATATACATTTAACGAACTCCTATGAGACTCTTATTAAAAAACTCGTATTCGTTTTAGCCACGTTAACTATAAATACACATATAATTCAAATTTATCGTATATATTATTAAAAATAATAATTTCTAGTTAAAATTTAAAATAATTTTTCAGCGGAGAAATCCAAAGAAATCGTCGAAAGATATCAGAAATCGCTACATTTATCCGTTATCAAAACGAAATATCGAAACTAACAGAGTCTTAGCAGTTATAAAGGTCTTATGATGTTAGCATTTAGGTAGTTTATTACTATCTATGTTATATTGTAAAAATCTAAAGATAAAATGCATTGTCGAAATGCTGACAATCACAAATGAATTGTAATCACAGATTATCTGTAATTGTAATATACACTAAGCTTAATTTAGTATACCTATCTAATGTATGAAAATATTTCTTATTTTTAATATTTTAAATATTAACTGGTGAATGGTAAACCCTTTTTTTGTCATTGCAATTTAAGCGAAACACATTATTTTGAAAATCACAAAAATTCTTCAGTTTTGAAGTTGCTACTTTTAAAATTTTTTTTTTTACAAATGGAAAAATTTATTTCTTATACTTGTGTATATAATAGATGTAAAGTATCAATTTTTAAATCTAATTTATATAGATGGTTGATTTTGGATAACAAATATTTATATAAGATAGTACATAATTAGTAAAACATTAGATTACAAAGTAAAATTGAATTGTTCATTAATAAAAATAAATCCATTATCTATATTAGTAAGTGCATATAAGTACTTGAGTACTTCAATTAAGTTTTAAGTACTATTGATTATTATTTATAATACTTTAAGTTGTTCTTTCGATTCAATACTATTTATTTGTGTTCATCGAAGAGAAAATAATTAAGTATACCTACTTACCTTTTTATCACTTTTGTCTATGCAAAAATAGATTTTAACTGTAAAGTTAAAAATGTAATCAAAATTGGATCAAATTCTACAGGAAGCTGCATACTGTTTGTAAAATATTACCTTCACATGCTTTTGTACATTCTGCTCCTTCATTACCTCATCGTAATGCTGTATTGCTATCAGTAAGAAAAAGTTTGAAATTTATTATTCTAATAAGAACATCCCTCTAAAACTTGGCTTCAATAGAAACTTGTTTTTCTAGATTTATATCCATAGTTTGATTCTTAATCCATTTAGTTCGTATTTTTATAGCTTTGATGTGATATTTAATTGATTTTTCATATTTTGCAATTTTTTGGCATAAATATTGGCTTCATTTATACTTTTAATCAAAAAATTCTTTATATAGGGGTATTTCTGTCTGAAAAAAGCCATTTAGACTCACAGTATAATTTATTTAACTCAACTGAAAAACATAACTAAAACCATAGTATTTTTATACTAGATTTGGTATACATCAATATTAATACAATTTGAATCTAATGAAAAATCTATTATTAATAATACCAAAAATTGCACTTAAAATATTAAAGATTGTACTAAAAATATAAATATAAATTATTCAGTATTCTATGGGTTGAAGAACAAATTATAACAATATAAAGCATAATTGTCAAAATGTCCTTTTTCACAAGTTATTTTTATGCAGTATTAAATACCTATCAACTTGAAATTATGTTTATTTTATAAGATAACATATATGTTACGATGGGTAAGTGCTTACTATATAACTAAAATAGTTATAAAAGTGAGTAAATTCAATAAAATTGCAAAAAAAAATCCAAAAATTGCACTTAGAACTTTTAGATTTTAGTTTGTACTTAAATGACATGCATATATGACTTAGCGATATATTGAAAAAATATAAAAAAGTTGCAACTGCAACAACATCCATGCCCTACTTATTAATAATAAGGTAAAATATTTGATTTTAATGTGTTAATTTAATAAATACAATGTACTTAGTACATAAAGTAAATGTTATTGCTTTAAAAATTGTTACTGTTGTTGCATGACTAATTAATTAATTATTATACATATTATTTGATATTTTTTACAATAAGTAACATTAAATTAATATAGTATTGTAAATCCAAATAAAATAATAACAACATTCTTTGATAGTATGATATTTAATTTAATTAACAAGCAAGTAATTGAAAGATTATAATATGATATAAACTTATAAAAATATGGTGGCGTAAATACAACTATGATGGCTTATGAGTCGGTTAAAAATATAATAGTTATACTGAAAAAAATAATATAAAATCGAAAGAAATTAAATTAATACAAAAAATTATTTAAATATTTAAGCAGGATCATTGAGAATACTGTCTTCCAATGATTTGTAAATGGCCATGACAATATCCATTCTGAAATGAAATAAAAAAAAAATTATTTATTTAATTGTACTGGTTTAGGCTGTACAACTCATTAATAAAAAAAAAAAATAGAAACTTTGTTTCTTTTCAATGATTTGAATAAAAATTATAATTGGACACAAAATAGAAATAATAATTTTGACTAATAAATAGAATTAATAGAATAAAAAAATAATTTAAATGAAAATCATTAAAAATATTAAAATTGTTCATACTTGAATGTAATAAAAATAAAATTACATTCTTAAAAAGATGTAAAATTAATGCATTTAATTTTTATCGTCACTAGCACAATTAACAACTAAGCAACTTAGCCATTATAATAAAATTTGTTTATATTTTTATGTAACGATTATGTATAAAAAAAATTATATTAATAAATTTGATTTCAATTGTAAATTAACATAATTTAAACATTCTTGAATGTGCAAAAAGGTTGAGTTTGAGAATGCAATTTAACTTACTTTTTGAATTCACTAGCAACATCATCTAATTTAGACGGCGGGCAAACCATTGCTGTTCTTGTACTTGTTGGATTAAACAATGGCATCACATACTTATTCCCAATTAGTGGGAGTTCCTCGAGTGTTACTTCAGATATTTTCTTAATAAGATTTCTAAATATTTGTAAAGATTATAAACAAAAATAATTTAACAATAACATGCAATTATATTATATACCGATTATAATCAGGAGACAAATTTCTAAAATGAAATAATACAGATTGCGTAATTAAGTCACCTATTGACTTTTCTCTTTCTGCAATTTCAAAGATAATAGAACATTTTGCCGATTCAAATAGTGTCATGTCCCAAACTGCACCATTGATTAAATGAGACTCCTAGAATAAACAAAAATAACTTATTTAATCAATACATTAACTTTAACTTCAATAATAATAATGTACATATTATAACATTAATGATAAGCTTAATATTTGGAGATATATATTATATGTATATATAGATTCTAATTTGAATTTTTCAAAAAATGTTTAATTTAACTACCATTATATTTTTAGTTTCTTTATATGCGGCAGGTACGTTTACTGAACGATAAAAATGTAGCAACAGTAATCCTTCATTGGGTCTTGGAGTAATGCTGTATGAATATGCATGACCAAGTCCGCGAATATTTTTCCACATTGGCCCCTAAAAAATAAAAAAATGATAAAATAAAAGTTATTGGAAATATATAAATTTTTAATTTTAATAATATGATACAAAACATACTTCTAATTGTGTAAAATATTGCAAAAATACTAATAAAGCTGGCATATCTGGATGATTAAAATCGTTGATACAATCTACTACTTGTATGAAATAGCTCGACTCAATAGCACCCATACCAACAGCACAAGCTCGTATAGTACATTGATTATTGGGCAAAATATATTCAAAGTCAAAAACAGTTTCAAATCTGAAATATATGTAAATATTATTTTAATTAAAATTTATAAGCACATAGTAATGTTTATTTTAATTTTAATTTAATTACTCACGATTTTGCTGAATGTTTAACATTTGATGGAAGTAGTTTTTCTAACAGTGAAGACGCATCTGGTTTAATTTCACACAATTTATCTAAATCAGCAGATAAATGCATTTTTATACTATCCGGATTGGCTAAAATCATTTTTACATTATTCAAATCATCAGTAACAGATGACCACCCTTCATCAGATTCTATTTTATTTTGTAAATTTAATAAAAATTTATGCTGTCTCAATGTACTGCACGCATAGTGGTTGCTATCTATACAAAAAAGACAAAAATTTTATTAAACAATCTGTATCATATGGTGCTTCTTCTGTGTAATGGAAAATAAAATATAAGTTATCAGCATCAACTTACTATTATTGTAGATTATATTACGTAATATATCTCTTAACATATGATTACCATCTCTTCGATAACTTGAAACTTCATTAATTATTTTTGTTAAATTAATTGAAAATTTTTCTTTTGTTATTTCTGTATTGAATAAAAAATTGTGCAGCCACTTGATGCCTTTATCATATTTTTCTGGTTCTAACTAAATAAGTAATTGTAAACAATAAAAATTAAAAAACTGGATAAAAATAACTCATTATTAAATCATGACTTTATTTTATTTTTTCTTAAATGAAACAAATTTAATATGATTACTTGAAAGAATAATGAAATAACAGAAGAAAAGGTTCCACATAAAAAGTGAGATGACGATGACGTCCCTATTTCAGAGTTCCAACACATAATATCTTTTTCTAATTCGGCAATAATATCGGTATGATGAATTTTAATACCATCGCAAATGACTGTACTTTTCATTAACAAATCAACCATAATTGGTAAATACATTCGAAGGTTCATGGGTAAATCTTTGGTGTTAATAAAAGTATACATCTGAAAAATAATAAATAGTCATAAATTAAATGTATTGTTTTATTATAAGATTTACTAAAAATATACTTACATAGACAAAGTTACTTTTAATATTATCTACTTCCATGTATATAGGCGCATTAGTTATTTTAAATGAATCATGTTGATCTATAGAATTTGTTGAGAAAGTATTAAATGAATAGAACTGTATGCAATCAATATTAGGAATTTTAAGTGATGTTAAAAGATCTTTGGGCGGTTTTGTCTGAAATGAGCATTTATTAAGCACTTTTAAACAATCAAAATATTCAACATTACTAAATATTTTACAATTTTTACCTCACATTCAACTTTGGCATTTAATAATTCAACTGCCTTTTTTTTCAAACCTTCTTTTCCTAATGTTTTTTGACGCTCTTGTACTCTTTCTTTTTCTTCATTAGCAAGCTCCTCTTGCTTTTTTATAGAAGGTATTCCTCTTACAATTACTCTATTACCATTAATAAAATACTTTTCCAATATTCCTTTCCAAAACATTATCTCTTCATTGTCCAGTTGTTTTAATATGCTCATTTTATTTAAATTCTGTTCCAACTAAAATTATAAGAAACATTCGTTGATAATGAAAATGTATTTATGATAAGTTTCTTGACAATTTACATTACATACAAATAATATTACTCACATCAACAGAAGTTTTTCCATACAAATAATCTTCTATAATTATTGAAGATAATTTTTCATGTGGGTAATTATCCAAGTAGCTCAATATATGTAGTTGATTTCTCTTAATAAATGTTCTTAATCTTGTTAAGTCAAGATAACTATCATCGACCAATAGTTTATACAATACTTCGTCCAATTTTGAAGGTATTATTTCAGCTTCCATTTTTTCAATAGGAACATTTTCAAAATTAATGGTTATAGAAGGTTCATTATGAGAAGTCATATCAAAAGACACCTATGAAAATATGTTTATAAAATTAAAACAAATAAAATTAAAACAAATAAATATAAAATGTTATAAATATTTTATCAATTATATTAATTTTAGCACTCATATACATTTAATAGAATAAATAGTAGAAAAATCATAGAAGTTTTAATTAACCAATTCAAAAAATAAATAAATACTTAATTAGTAGTTATAATAATGTATAATACTGTAATATATTTATATTAAAAATCAATTTAAGTGTGATTATTATATTATTCTTATAATCATTATTTTTTCTTATTACAACATACAAATCTAATACTGAGTTACATTTTATTATAGCAGTCAAATTAAATAATTTAACAAGAAAGTTTTAGCATTATTGACAAAACTTTCTTTTTAATTCAATGATTAACTCATATTTAAAGACTATATACAGGCAATATTAGTTTTAAAGATAATAAAGTTTTGAACAAAATATTTCATAATATCTTATATAAAATATTTATGTTTCTTACATCAGTACAGAAAGGATCTTCAATTTCAACCATTTCTTTAGGTAAAGGACTTATTGGAGTATCCGTCAAATATTTCAATAATAACTGACATGCAATATAACTAAAAAAAAAGAACAAATTTAGTAAATATAATACTTTTTAAATATTATTAAATAAATAAACACTATTTATTTACTCTTTTAAGTAATTTGGGCCTCTAAAGCCAACACTTATTATGCCATTGGTTTCTTCATCAGAAGGAAAAAGCACAGCATTATTTGAAGATATAGTTAATGGATCTACCGGATTTTGCCAAGGCCTAACATAATCTCCTCGATTACCCTACAATATTAATAAATTATTTATTACATTTTATAAAAAAAACATACATATTCATAGAAAAAATAGTTTAATAAATATTTATAATTATATATATAATTTTATATATATAAAATTTTAAAATATTTATATATATATTATATAATTATTTTTAAAATAAAAATTGAGTTTCAATATATTACCTTTGATAAAATCTTTTGAATAAATGGTTCTAAAACATCAAAAACAGAAGAATGATCTATCTTTCCACTAATAAGAAGTAATAAGTTTTCAGGACGATAAAATGCATGATGATATTTACGAATCTATAATAGATAAGGAAAATGTATTATTGAATAACTAAAACATTTTTATTTAAAAACTAATATATTATAATAATAAAACACTTTTATAGTAGTTACTATACAAGAATAAATAAAAAAATATATCCTTTCAATAAATAATTACCTTATTATTTGTAGTAGATTCCCTTAGATTTTTCATTATACCTCCAGTTTCAGATTTATAACCACATTTACCCGGGTACAAATTTTCCAACATATTTCTTGATACAATACTTTCTCCAGTATTTTCCCTGCCTTGCATTTCACAGTACACAACACCAGCATCTTCTGCTTCATAAGTTATATGGTGGACTTCAGTAATAAACCCACATTCCTAAATAATGAATTAAATTAATATATTATTTTATAAAAATAACTTAAAAAAATACATACTTTGATTGTAGGGTATAATATATGATCAAGGTATACTGGAAGAAGTGATAGAAAACCTTCACTACCAGCTGTACTGATAGTATAGCAAGTATGATCAACATCTAAAAAAATTGTGGTATAATAATAACAATTGATAATAATCTATTAACATATAAGAAAAAAAATATAATAATTTTTTTTACCAGTCCAAGCATTTGTGCCAGATGCAAGGCAACGATTAGCCAATAAATCAAGAACTCCTTTAAAAGGATAATCTTCAGATCCTAGAAATATTAAATGTTCTAGGGTATGCGGAATGCCATCACCATCATGAGCTTCAGTAGCTATAAATAAATATTTAAAAAATAATATAAATTGTTTTTTAATTAATAAGCTCAAATAAAATCTAATCTAATAATAAATAAAACTCATAAAAATTATCAACTAAAAATAAAGAATTTTTATCTAGCTATTAGTTAAAAATTTATCAAAAATAATAGAAATAATCAAGTTGTAGGTAAGTATAAATTCTATGTATATTTAACATAATACGATACTTTTATTATAGTTTTACATTTATAAATAGTTACGAATAAAATTAACAGTCACTAATAGTGATAGATTCAAAAAGGGAGGGCTAAGTATGTGAGGCCTAAATGAAATCCTAAATATTATGTTTACAAAATTATATAATATGAACATAATATGAAAATTTTTGTCCCCTTTAAAAAAAAAAATCTTAGATCCGCCACTAATCCAGTTATTTACTTCTAAAAGAGATTACTTTGAACTCTTAATACAAAACAATCTTTCATAACCTCTGTTAACTAAATAATTTTGTACCAGAACAAAACAAAGATTTTTCATTAAAAATTTGTAAGACTCAATTGTTATATGTTAATGTAAGATTGAGTAAGACATTGATTTGTTTAAATTATTAAGTCATCCATTTGAGAATATATTATTAAAAAAACAACATTGCACTACTACTCTTAATGGCAATCAGTGTGACCGACACTAATAACTTAATCTGGATGTTGGTTATTAAAAAAATGATTCATCATTATTTATCATCAATTTCTTACTGCCATTATAGAACAGTCAATGATGAAAAATGTTACGATTGCCAATGAAGAGTGAACACAATGAAAAATCAAATAACGACAGTCTTGCTTGCTGCAATAGCGTTGCAGGTTCTAACAGATAGCTCATACATTCAATTTGCAATATAGTCTTTTGTATTTACAACGTTAGTAAACAGAGAAAAAAATAAAACAACTATTACGTTACCCAGAGTGAAATATCCTTGGACCAGCGGGCCCTCTATGTCACCAAAAACGACGGTGATGCCAGTGCGCAGACATTTATACTTGTATACCGGTATTGCGGACTCGAGTTTTGAATAATTGATCAGCTGAAAACGGTCAGAGTGCTTCTCGCTGAGCGTCACGTCTACAGGGGCCATTCCACCGTGTTCGTTGTTCATGTGTAATTCGGACCGAAAACGACGACAACGGATTCGTAAAAAACTAGCTGACCAAACGATAAACGAAATAATCGGCGGTCCAGCAGTTGGTGTGTTCCGTGCAGACGGTTCGATTGATAGTTAATTTTCAGTAATTATGTGATCAATCGTTGTCTGTAGAAGATAAACTCGAATAATACTGCTAATACCACTATAAAACAAAATCGCAACGAAACAACGCACAGGGAGGTATCGCAATATTATTCACAAATACCGGGCGTTATCACACGTGGGACGCTTATACGGACGCGGGACGACCAATGACCACAGACCATACGACACGACTTAAACGATTAACTATGGTTAAAAGTGGTGGAGGTACGATCACGCGATTTTGGATGAGATAAGGTTCATAGGCCGTCACCCCTCCCACCTCTCATCAAACCTCCACACGTACTTCGTATAACATACACAAATACACAATACGGCACGCACTGTGACCCGCGTAAATGTGTAAAAGCCTAATAAACAATAAAAATTTTTCCGTTTCGATACGAAATAATGCCATTTGTCATTCGCCGCCTTCCGCGTGTAATTATTAAATCATATGTATTCCACTCGGCAAAAAATACCAATTAATATTTCACTTTAAAAATGTAAATACATATATCAATATAACTTGATGTAAATTATTTGTACCTACCTATGTATGTCTCTTTAAACTAGGCGGGGTAGGTGCACGTCTTATATACAGTGTTGCACTGTTTTTGTTGTGTAAACATCATTTTTCGAATTAATGTTGTAGAAAACAATTTTGTATTAGTTTTATAATGGTGTGTTTTTTTATGTGTTTATCTACCTACGTCCTATACGATTAGTACCTAGTAAATAATGCTTTGATTTTAAACTTTGAAAGTAGTTATATAATATGCCTAGATGGATATAAATAGGTGTAGAATATCTCCAAATTAATTATCAGTATTTTTCAAAATAATCGGAAAAAACAATCAAACATTTTTACGTAAATTCAGTTTTTAATTTTGACAAAATCGATTTGGTTTTTTAGTTAACTCGAAAATTAATGAACGTAGGTATTGTCAATACTTGAAATTTTCGTCAAATATGATTAAAGTATTTTTACTCTTTAAGTTATCTATTCATAAAAATTTGAAATTTTCTATTTTTCTTTTTAGTCTACGTCATTTAAGTTTTTTTCCCAGTTAATAAAATTATTAGGATTCTTCAAGTCTTGTATGCAATTTTTAATCCTTAAATGTTAAAGTTAAATTTTAAATTACAATAATTTATTTATGTAGGTATGTAATTTTGATAGATTTCATACATTTTTGTTTTTAATTTTTAAAAGCATAACTTACGAGAAACTTTTTATTATGTTTTAAATGATTTTACTCACATCCAAAACATATTATATATACAGGTACAAAAATAGACAACAAAATAGAAAGGCGAACATTTTAAATAGGTAATAATGAATAGCATAAAAAAAATCAAAATAATTTTAAAATTTAATCATGTGTTGTAAATTTTAACATAAATATTTGATGAAAAATTAAAGTAATTATAGTTACTCATTTTTGAATTACGAGATTGTGTCCCATTTCGAAAAATTTGTATCGTTTACAAAAGTGTATCGTCTAAATCCAATTTACTACCAGAATCCAAAATCAAATTACTTATATTATTCCAAAAAGTAATAATAAACAACAAAAATTAGAATATACATATCATTGTAATAACAATATATTCATTGGTACGCTCAGAATCCAACGTTATGTTTGTAGCTATAATCTCATAGACTATTGGTATACTAGATTTTAGTTGGATATAATGAATTAATAAAAAATTATTGATATCAAAATATTTATCTAGGACTCTACTCATATGGAATTTGTACCTATGTGAATAGATAAATAAATATTAATTATTAATATTGATAAATTAAATGCAGAACGGTTATGTTTATAGACTTATAACATTAATTATAAGTAGTATTATTTATATAATCAATGCTTATAGGTTATATATTGTTTATGTGGAAAGTTTTTAATTTTGCTCTTATGTTTAATGACAATATAAGTATTGACAATGGCTAATGCCTGATATCATAGAAAATACTACAGACAAAACTATCGCAAAAGCAATAAATTAATTAACAAAGTAGCTATCTAATCTTGGAATATTATTATGTGTATTAAAAAGATATTGAATTAGTAAAAAGCATTTAAATGGATATTATAATACCTCAGAATAAATTATGTGACACTAGTTGCAAAAATGTGTCAAACCACCTAGCGCTACTTAAGCCCTGGTGTATATATATATCAGTACTACCACCGAAAAATATTCAAAAATCATTTATGTAGTATGTACAATTATTATACCTCTTATAATTTATAAGTACCTACATAGGTATTTAAATATTAAATTTTTCAAAGTTTTAATCATAAATAATAATATGTATTTAATTTAACAATCATAATTTTTAATTGGATACAATTGTTTCCAAATATATTGTTCTTAATATTATTTGGAAACTAACTTTGACAGTTACTTTTTTATTATGTTTAGACTTTTTAATTTTTTATTAGTCATATAAGAATGTGGACGCATTCTTATTATAATACATGATGTTAGTATGTCTAGTATGACCTTTTCTTTATGGACATTACAAGGAAATGGTATTATATAATTGTTTGATATAAAATCCTCTACAGTATCATCAAACACATGTGCATTGTTTGTATGTTTCATGAATGAATTCTCAATTCTCCTAAGAAGTACATAAAAATTATTGCCCAGGTGAGTTAAACAGCCTCAAGATTTTAGATTCATTAATTCAGCATAATGTAATGTAACTTCATTGAAGTTCTTAATCCCAGCTAAGCAGTTAGGGCAATCTGTTTTCATTACAATCCGTCTGGCCAAATATCTAATCAAATAGATAAATATAAATTTTAAATTATATATAATACTTTGGCTATATATTATACTGTAATCTAAAATTAGTATTACAGATTAATAGTAAATTATATATATTACCCTGCTAATTAATAAACAACATAGTCAAATGTGTCAGCTTTACTAATATCAGAATCTTCATATATATGGTCTAGGTCCCGTCTACCTTTTTCAACATTTAAGTCTATCTGAGATTTTAGTTGACGTATTTTTTCAACTCGTTGGGATGGATTTTTTATAGCTGCTTCTTTTAAATTAGTAATTGTTAATGTGGGACTATAATTAGAATCTTAAGTAGGTATGTTAATTATATTCAGTGCTCGAATTGGAAAAAAAATTGAGGACGGATGCTGGTTTTAATTCAAAAAACACTGGTCCATAGCTAATTAATTGTAAAGTAACCTAAGCTATTAAATTTATTAAGATATTAAGTACTACAATAATTAAATAAAAAAACACAGACACATGTAAAAAACAAATGCCATTAGCCAATACACACACAACAGTAATATATAAATAACCTCTAAATTTTTATTGTGTTTCTTAATGCCTTCAACAGGGAATTTCCTTTTTAAAGTATCAAACATATTATCATTGATTATAATAATAATATTATTATTATTAATATAATATTATTCAAGAATAATGTAAATTCTTCAGTTTCTAAAGAATCTTTGAGTCCCTTTAACTTCTGGTCACGGTAAAATTGGATACCAATGGCCATTGAATTACTAAATATCTATTTAAACATGAGTATTTGAAATTTATTTCAATATACACACAAATAATATTCTTTAGTAGATGACATATTACACATTTACCAATATTATACAATTATATTATTACATTAATCCCTAACAAACAATTACCTGTGTGGCAAATTTCACCTTCATTTTTGATAGATTATTTAATTCAAAATGGGCTTTAGTTATTTTTGGGCATATTTTCAACATGGTTTTTGAATTGCTATTAAAAACAGCACAATAATGTTCCTATTTGACATAATCCTTTTATGGATGGAGCTAAAAAAGCACATGGTAATATTCTTAAAAATGTATTTAATTAAATTGGATAATATAGTTATACTTATAAGTTATAACTAAAATGTAAGTTAAATACCTTCAACTGATTTTTTTGAACTAAACAAACTATTCTTTATTACATGTGGTGTTTCTCTGGAAACAAATATTTTTCTAAGCTCATCAAAAGAATTCACAAAATAGTTTTTGAACTCTTTTTTGCTTCCATTTATTCCTAGATTTTTTAATATAATCTTATTAGACGAAGCACCACCACATGTTACACCCAAAACTTGTAGCCTAGCATCTTCCAGCAAAAGAATAGCTTTTATAAGTAATTCAGATAAATCAACACCTACAATTTCAATAAACATTTTTTTTTTATATATATATATAAAAAAAAATGTGAAAATAATAAAACCTTCAACTAATCCATGGTCAGCTACTTCAGAACTCCCAACCTTATTTTCTATCTGTACTCCAAAGTCCTCTAATCCACTGTAAGTAAGACATCTGCTGTTGACATGAATATTTTTTCTCAAGAAAATTTCATTAAGAAGCAAAATTCCTTTTTTTGTCTTGATGTATAACTTAAACATTTTTTTTTTAAAAGCATAAAAAATGATAGATCAAAACCACATCCGTTTTTTACTGCTAGCTACTCTAGATAAACACTGAATTTAATGAATTCATAATTATTATAGCAAATATTTTATAATTAAACTTTTATAACCATTTCACTAATGTTTACCTCTTATAATATTTAATTGGTTAGTCTGCTACAGATTAGTAGCAGACTCCTGTGCTTTGTATTAAATAACGTTTTGTACTATATAATGATAATAGTTTGTTTTGATTTCAATTGTGTTGTTATTTCTGTTGTAGCAGTCTTCGTGTAAAGGAAAAAAACTTAATCAAGTACAAGAATTATCTTTACTTTTTACTGGTAAGTTTTATTTGCAGATTGTACCTTTAAAGTGTCACATGAGTAACAAAATAAAAATTACTTAATACTTTTTTTTTAATTGATGGTGATAATGAAAATTCTTGTATTACATGTGTTTGTTATTTATAAGCCATCAAATAAGGTTTTTTTTAATAATTTGATGAGTTTATAATTATTAAGAATACTAAATTTCCAAATCTAATATTTTTTTGATAAAATGTTTACATAATTTAACTAGTATCTATAGTAAATACGATAACTGTAACTCTGTGTAAAATTATGTTAGGTGATATGACAAATTCTTGCTTTGATTTTGATCCCACAACTGCAAGTAAAAATTGAATTGATGAATTTGTGGATCATGATCTAGGTATGCGTGTTGAAATTAAACTTCATGTCAACAAGTTTTTTAATTTTGGGACCATATCAACAAAAATTATCTTCATACCCAAAAGATACTAATATATCTGCCTACAAAATACAAATAACAGCAGTTTATTTTTCTAAGTGGTTTATTAAATATTCGGTGCTCGAGTTTAGTATTTTAAATGATTTGGTATAGTGTTTTATTTGCTCATCCATGTGATCATAGTAAAACCGCGAGAGTGTAAGGCAGGTGCAAAAAATGAAAAAAGTTTAGAAACACGTTAAGCCTAAATTTAATGAACAAAAATAACAATTAATCATACTTGTAGTAGGCCAGCAACTAGTCATCGAAAACAGGTCGTGTCAAATGAATAAAATGCCAAAATTATTCTAAGTGTTTTTTATTGAAAATAATTCTAAGTCCAAATGACAAGATTCTGATGTAGACGGGTGTGAAGGTGCTTGTGCTAACTCTGGTAGATTACGTTTGTCGGAGTCTTTTCCAGGGCCCCCTTATATAATCGGTGTCTCCCCGACCTACTGCCCATGTTGTTACTGATCTATCCCAGGTGCGTCATTATGATCTTATGCTATTACGCATTTCCGGATGCACGTGCGACGATAAATTTTAATATGTCATCCAGCGACGCTCTGTCTGTGTTTATGGTCAGTTTGTAATCGCCGCGTTCGAGTTTCCCAGAACTCGAATTTAATTAAATATCGAATCCCAAGGTTTATTACACATTGTGGCGGTTGTTCATCTCTCAATTCCGAAGATTTAAGTCATATTGGTTTTATTACTGTCTATTATGTTTTAAGTTTAATGGGTTGCCGCTCAGGTGTGGTGGACATCTTTTATTATTTTGTGAAAGCGTTTGTTCCTACGTTGTAGCATCCTTATTGCATGTTATACTATTCTGTAGTGTATTATTGATTATTGTTGTAATTCTTATGCCTACGTCGTAATACCCTTATTATGTACTATGTATGGGATATCAATGCACGTAGCATACTACATGAACTAGCAAATGAACCAACATCATTACGTATGATAGTATCATAACTGCAATGTATTGTAGGCCTATAACCAATACCATCAATATAATAATAGCGTCTTTGGGAATCTCGGACACGATGAATGTGGTTGACAAGTTCATGCGTAGCAGTGTCGTGCGGACGCCATAGTAAGGCGCGAATGTATCTATCGATATGTTCATCACAGCCTGAATCCTAAAAGCGTGATAACGTGAGATCATAGTCCCGGATATAGTTGAGTGTAAAAGGAATAGGAGAAAGGACGGGTGTAACCTACTATATAAAGGGGCCCTGGATAGAACACCGGCAGACGTGATTTACCAGAGTCCATACGAACACATTTACGCCAATCTGTGTCAGGATTTTGTCATTTGGACTTTTTTTATTTTTCAATAGTAAAATAAAGAATAATTACAATTAAAAAACATTGAAATGTTTTTAATAAAAAAATACAATTAGAAATGTTGTTATCATTTTTAGTTTATTTCACCACTACTACTTCACGTATTACACTTAACGGTTAGTTGATTATCTCACTACATATATATACTGATCAATATTTTTACTTAATATGAAGATATAAAAAATGACATTTTTTTTTGATATTTCAATAATACTGAAAAAAAGTTAAAATTTAATTTAATGAATTCATAATTGTGATGGTAATTACTTCGATCCTGAGATTAGTACAACCTTTTCACAAATTTATTATAATATTGAATTGTACCGATATAAAGTAAGAATCAAATATTCAACTTATGAGGATATCGCACCCGCATGTGTTGTCCTGTCTTACTCACGTACGACATGGTAAATTTTCGTTCACCAGTTTCAATAGTATGCTTTTAGTTTTAATATTAGAGTGAATTGACCTATTATCAAACTTTTAGGTAAGAATATTATCTGTGTTCTCTCGTTTGTTTTTTACGATATTTTAATTTTTAAGTGAATTATGAGCATTTCAAGTATTTAATATTTTTCATACTCATAACTCACCTAAAAATTAAAATATCGTAAAAAACAAACGAGAGAACACAGATAATATTCTTACCTAAAAGTTTGATAATAGGTCAATTCACTCTAATATTAAAACTAAAAGCATACTATTGAAACTGGTGAACGAAAATTTACCATGTCGTACATATGTAAGACGGAGAAAACACATGCGAGTGAAACGTTCTCTTAATTTATTTATTATTGTTATTACTATTACTTTGAACATAGGATCAGTATGACTTTTTAAAATTTAATAATAGATTATCTATTAGTTATTTTAACTAAAAATAAAAGAATTATAAACTATGTATGAGTTAAATTACCATGATGATCTTCTTGTATAAGTTGTATACAGGTATTTCAATTCAAAACATGTATAAGAATAATATTAACAAATCTAATTATATTCATTTATTGGCGACAAGAATATATATTGATTTATTTTGATATTAATAATTTTTAATAAATTTCAGATGACATATTGTTTGCTGCTACTGTGGAAGACAAAACTTAACACTGATAGAAGACTGTATTTTAATATAAAAAATTTCTATGGTAATTGATGTTAATATTGATGTTTTTAATTGAGTTCTTCAGTTGTTTTATTATATTGATAAACAATAAAAATTAATATTAAAATTAATTTATTTACAGGTAATTGTTAAAACAATCACTTTTAAAATGAAATCAATATAACCTTTCAATAAATTTTAATATTTAATAATTTATTTAATGATCAATACTTTCACTTGATATGAAGACATTAAAAATGAATTTTTTTGTTGATTTTTTTAATAATACTGAAAAAAAGTTAAAATTTAAAATTAAATTTGATGAATTCATAATTGTGATGGCAATTACTTTGATTCTGAGATTAGTACAACTTTTTCACAAATCTTAACGTATTATAATATTAATACTGTTTTATATTTTGCCCTCTTGTGAAAAGTTTTTTGATTTTTTAAATTGCACTGATATAAAATAAAAATTAAATATTTAACTTAATTCATTATTGTTATGGCAATTGTAATGTTAAATTTGTTTCATAAAATAATAATAATTAAGTAATATAGTTTAATGTAAATGAAAGTTGGTTTTTAACTTTAATATATTTTTCAACACCATGCAAGTTAATTTTTTTTGAATGTTTAATTTTATTGCAGGATTAACTAATATATTGTCTAACTTAAACTTTTATCAAAATTAATATGTATCCTTTCAAATGAAAATTCTAAATTGATTATTTATGGATGACTCAAATTTTGTCGAACCCTTAGAATTTCTTAAACTGTGTTCAGTTGAAACATATGGTTTTATTAAAATGCATTTACAAACTAAATAATTTAAAATAATTGTAATAAATGGTGAATT
The DNA here is from genome assembly GCA_036289425.1 of Rhopalosiphum nymphaeae. Taxonomy (NCBI): domain Eukaryota; kingdom Metazoa; phylum Arthropoda; class Insecta; order Hemiptera; family Aphididae; genus Rhopalosiphum; species Rhopalosiphum nymphaeae. Next base: position 690,008 of record JAZAQC010000030.1, read on the forward strand.
ATAATTAGAATAATAATAATAATAGATATTTATTTTGTTTGATTTAACCAGCTGGTACTATCTAATTCCAATATTTTACTAATTTTATATAGAACTAAGTTTTAAATATTATGAAATTTGTTTTTTATAATTTTAAAACTAAAATTACTATTTTTGTATTATTATTATTTTTTTTAAAATCTTATTAATAAATTTAATTTTTCTTTTTTTGCTATGTGTAAACTTATATATTCACTTAAGTTGATAATTTTAAATATTATCAATTGCAAAATACCTACTGTTCTAGTTTTTTAGTTTATAAGACATGATTTTTGAGATATTAAAATTTAGAAATATTGCTTTTGTTTGTATATTTTTATGAAAATGTATGAATATATATATTATAGATGTTCATATACAACTTTCGATTAATCAATAAATATATTACCTAAAAAAAATACAATAGTAAATGTTGTTTTAGTATAATAAATCAAATTGTATTATGCTTTAATTACAAATATTAAAATAAAACATAAAAGATATTAAATAGAACCCAAAAAATTATCCCATTAAAAAATACAATAATTTATTTTACATATCTTAAATATTTATAACTTCCTAGCCATGAAGAAACTTAATTTAAATAAAATTGAATCATTAGATTTTACTTTATTTAAAATTATAAATATTTCTATATAAAAATATTTGTAGAGAAATAAACTAATTATTTAAAAATTAAGAATCTACTTGTATATAAAATATAGTGTATGAATTAATGTTTTTAATTTATTTAAATTATTTGTGATCAATAAAAAGTTATTTAGTATAAAAATAATAAAACAAAAATAAAATTGTTATTATAAATCTGAACAATTTTGATTTTAAGAGTAAAATTATAGTCTTAATTTCTCTTTGTAATAAACACACAGTCTCTAAATATAGTTAAGAACACATCTACTCTAATTAATTTTAAGCCAAAGAACACTCGAAGTTGATGCAACTATGACAGCTTTAACATCTTCAAAATCCATGATGTCTAACATAATTATTTGGCCAATATCCATTTTTATTTCTAACAGCATATTTTTATCTTTAAGTTTAATCAAATCATCCATACTGTGCATACGGTATGCCAATAAGTAACCATTTAGAGTTCCAATAAACAAAATGTTTGTATGCATGTATACTGCAGTAGCTCCAGAATATTTAGTCTTCAACCACGAATCAACCATTATACATGAATCCTTAAAAATACCATGAATTAAAATGCTATTAGTTCGATTCCGACTAATTATCAGCCCATGAATCACTGAAGTATATAAAAGATAACTTAAATGTGGGCATAAATGGCCATTAATGGTATTTTTTGGTTCACCATGTGAATGCCACTCGTACCAAGTTTCACGAACCCAACAGCATACATTAGTATAAACATTCATGTCTACATCAACAAGTTTTCCAGTGTAATGTTCTCTTCTATTCCCATCATGTACTAGGTTTACTGTGTTATGTAACGGGCACAAGTTTGCATGTTTTAGGCGGCAATTGATATAAAAATTGTCTTCTCCAGTTTCTTGATTTGTTTGAGGTCTAGGATTTAACACTACTATAACGTTATGTTTGCAAATTTCTGAATTACTATTTCGAAGGACATAGCTTCCTGTCTTCTGATTTTTTGTAAGTGAAAATAAATACATAAAATTTGAAAATATAACCATGACATCAAGTTTGTGACAAATAATTTTGACTACTCCATCTAGACCCAAGAAATGGTGTTGTCCTATTTTGGATATTTTAAAAATAGGATTTTGCCATTCTAGCCAATTTTTATAAACCGTTTCATAATGAACTTCTGGAATTAAGTTAAATGGAATATATGTGGGAACCTCTTTAGTTATCAGATCAATTAAATATTTCTTTGGTAATTCTTCCAGGCATATTTTTCTCCATATTTTATTATAACGAAGTGCATTATTAGCAATATCATTACATGTCTTTGACAATTGTTTGAATTTGAGCAAAGTCCTGCCATCAAAATGGCAAACAATTTTTTCCATCAACTCAGGCGGTAGATAAATCTCATTATTATTTTCTATTTGATTGACTTGTTCAGGATTATTAACACTATAAAAAAATAAAATTAATAATGTGTAAAATAATAAGTTACCTATCAGTTGTAACTAATACATTTCTTTTAAAAAAAAACTTTATGGTTAAAATTCTAAACTATACTAACTTAATCATGAAACTTTTATTCTTATTATTAAAATTAGTGTTTGGATTTGAAGAAAATATAATTAATAAAAAAAAGCATTAAATTTATATAAAAATCAATTACTAAAAAAATTAAATAGATTTCAGTTGATTTAACTAGCTTGTATTAAAAAAAAAATGTTGATACTATGTACTTGGATAAACTGTCTTCAGTAAAACATTGATGGTTAGGTTAAACAAGTTAAATGAATAATATTTGGGTACAAAGTTTAAATTAAAAGACCCGCTTTCTTCATATAAGGAACCGCTGTGTCAGGTATTAAAAGTAAAATATGGTCATATTCTACATTATTTGGCCGCAATGTGAATATATGCATTGCTATGTCAAATATCTGTGTAATTGTACTGCTATTAACCTTATATCAGTGTTTTCCAACCGGTGGTCCGCGGTCCCATTAATAATTTCTATTAGAAATTATTATTATTAATTTTTTTTAAATAGTGAAAAAGTTGTGACTTATTGAGGAACCATTTAATATTATTATCGTTGTTGCTGCCAACTATCGAAGTATTTTCCACTTTTATAGGTGTGCAGATATCAGAGTAATAAATATTTTTATTTAAAAAAAAAAAGGTCTCTCTAAGTGAGGTGGTTTACAACCTATAAAATATTATCGAAGAGGTCCAAAGTGGTAAAAAGGTTGGAAAACACTGCCTTATATAAATAGTCTATGCAGAGAAGATACAAATTTCTAGGGCATACGTATGTCATGTATAAAACTATCAAATCAATTTAAAATAAAATAAAAAAATAAATACATCTATCATCTTAGATATTAAATGAAATCCATTTTTATGTAAAAATTATTTTTCTATTTTAATTATTAAAGAAAAGGCTATTACCTTCAAATCTGAATTCTAATTATGAAATACATTTCACAATCTGAAATTTAATTGTTATAAATGGCAAAAGCAATAGTAAATGGTCAGAAGTGATTCTGATTGATGAGATTTATGTGCACAATTTATATTTAAGTTATCTTTCTAAATTACTTGAGATAATACAGATAGGTCAGAGGTGTAAGGGCGGTGATGGTTGTGAAGGTTGGAGTGGATAATTGTAGAAAATGTTAGCTATATTTTAGACCAATGATTTTCAACCGATTTGCCGTAAGCACCCTTGAAGTATACTGTGATACACACTCAAGCAGAATTTCCTAAAATATCTATAAAAGCAATTACAATTTAATCATAATTCTCCACAATTGTATCTGTGAAGACAAGGATTCTCAGCAGTCACAACAACGGAAATTAAAAAAAAAGGAAGACTTAAATCTGTAGAAGATTCAAAATAGTTATTGGTGTTTACTTTTTTGGACATTTACCTAGGTAGTGTCAGTACTTAGTAGTGACCACGACCGTGCTATTACAAATTTACAAAACAAGATACCACTACCACGGAATACATAACATTATTTGTTTTATAAAGTGATAAATAATAAATTTGCATGAACTTTGTTGAAAGATGCATTGTCATATATCATTTAACATTTTTATATTTGTAATAACATTGAGTTATTTACTTATTAAATTTAATAATTTACTTTGTTTCTGTATATTTTTAATAATAATTAAATTATAATTATTCATTGTTATTAATTTTCCATCATGCCCAAAGTCAATAAAAATAAAAAAACTCTAGATGGTGCAGAAAAAGTGCGAATAAAGAAACAGATAATTTAGAAGTCTAAAAGCACATTTCTAATGAACAAATTGTTTTAATAAATATATAATTTATAATATTAATAATTAAAAAATTTAATTTTTATTATGTTATTTACTATTTAGGTACTTAATAAGCAAATCAAATAAACCAAGACTAGACTAGGTAATAGGTATTGTTTATATGCATATATCAGCTGTTCAAAAGAAAAAAAAACAGTTAAGAAAAATGTTAATTTTGAAGTATATAAATAGTTTTTATTTTTATTTATTTGTCTTTATAATATATACATGCAATGAAACTTAAATACATATAGAATAATCTACTCCTTTATACTTGAGTTTGTGATGGGGTAGTGTTATACGAGGTGTTATAGCATGAGAGTTCAATAATACAAACAAAATAGTTTTTTTTATTAAATACAAAATATTATATACAGATAGGTACTATTAACAGAACCTAATAGTGCATAATATCTTCTCAAATTATTAAAAAAAAATTGTGTAATTATGTTAAAGCAAAATTATTAATAATAGATATTGACTAAATTCAATAAGTGGGCCAGTACTTTTGTATTTTCCTGAGCCTATATTTCTCCCCATCCGCTCCTGACTGAGAGTAAGTTTGTTCTTGAATTAAACACTTGTATACCACATGTCAAACACATATATCACATGGATTGATTGTATTTTTTTATTTCATAATAATTAACCCTCTAATAAAGTAAACTGTAAAATATATATATAAAATATTGTTTCATCTATTACACGGATTGGTATGGACATTTTGTAGAAAATGAAATGTGTGGTATTTAAAAAAAAGTAAAAATCACTATTTTAGATCAGTAAAAAATAAATTTTTGTAAAAAGTGTTATTTAAGACGTAAAATGGTGCTTTAATAGTTTTAAGAAGACATTGAGATTTTATAACTGTTTGAAGGTTTGATTAAATCCAAAGTTAGATTCCATAGAATGCTTGAAAAAAAACTAATATAAAAGAATTTTGTTTTCAAGATTAGTATATGTGAATATAATAAGAATTTATAATAGTCAATAGGATGTCTGAGCACAATTTGTTATCTTTCTTTGACCCATGATCAATATGGTAAATTTTTGTTTCGTAAAACCAAACTGTGTTTTTAGATTTAGTATTAGAGTAAACTAGTCTATTTTACAACTGTAAACAAAAAACATCCATGTAGAATAATATTTGTTACATTTTATTTTTATAATATTTCAATTTTAAAGTATGATATGAGCATTTTTAAATTTTATCAGTTTACATGCTCATAACTTGCATAAAAATTGATATATCGTAAAAAACTTAATACAAGAACACACATAATGTTTTTGACTTAAAATTTTGTAATAGATCATTTTACTCTAATACTAAAGCTGATAACAAAACGTTAATTGTGCTGAACACACATTTACTATGTCGTGCACATGTCAGGGTGATCAGAGAGACAAAACAAACAGTGGTCTGACTTTCTATTAAGTGTAGTGATTGAAAATGAGACATTTAGTATTGAAGTGGGTTAATCTAAATCTATAGCTTAGATGTTATACTCGAATAACAGATATTTCATGCAATAGGAAATGGAGGTACTCGTCGTAATAGCTAGACAATGGCTTTGTCTGTGTGAATATATTTTGACTTATTTACATCAATATCCAAATCTTTAAACCACCTTCGACAAGTTTAGAACATATTACTTAGAACAATTATAACTTTATAACTAAATTAGTAATGCGACAGGGCTAAGAATGTTTTTGTTAAAAGCTTATTTATGAACACTATTTACCGAGGATTTATATTCAAAGATGAAAGAGAGATGGTTTCAACCATATCCATGTCACTCCACGCTTGCGGACATTTTGAATTACTCATTTTGTACTTTTCGTCAAATATCGATGCCGAAATCCTCGTGGAGTCTAGAACTTTAGATCATAGAAATATGGTTAGACTCGCGGAGTTGTTACTTGTACAATGTTAGAACCGTATCTAGAGCGTACAAGTGTCGATAAGCCTTATCAGTTATCGTGCAGCGATCGTAAATTTTTGTAGCACGTAAAAAAATCATGGAGAAATGTTCATCCTCTACATTTGTCTACCGTTTAATAAAGAGTTTTGGCCGTGTTCTATACGATTGAGTGTATATGTGTGTGTGTGTAAATGATTACTTTTTACACTCTGTGGCATCACTAACTTCACAGTTTGACATTAAACCAGACTACTATTACACAATCGACAATCATAATTCATAGTTATATTATTATAGGTAGACGGAAATAAAGTCATGAAAATAAAAACCAAATCTTTATATTTTGCTATATTTTGTAATGTTTCATTAAACATACGTTTTAAAAAATGTAATCAATCGAATAAAGTAAAAATAATAATAACAATTTTATTCAACAAATAGAATACCTGGGTAGTTGAATTATTGATCTAAATTTAATTAGAAAATTAAAACTTATTACTTATGAAATATGACAATATAGCAAAATATAAAATATTGGTTTTTTTCTGTGATTCATTATTATAATACTATAGTTTTATATTTATATGTATAAAGGTTTATCGGTCTACGCACACAAAACGGACTGTAAAATAAAATATCCATCTAAGTCCAAGACACAAATAATTAAATGAAATAATTATAATTATTATTTTATGTCTACGCAGAATAGATTAAAATAATTGATCCTTGTGTGATACTCTACCACACTAACACATCTACATACAACATTCATTAGATAGCCGCTGTACATTATAGAATGTATAATATAGTGACCTACTTACTACTTTAAATGTTAACTGTCGTTATATTTTGTCGTGCAATCCATTTGTATACATACATTCTAATTCGTGGATACGCTTGTAATAAATACATAACTAAATTGACACATACACAGTCTCAGATTATCATTCGGCTCGTTGACTTAATAATTATGATTGTATTTGTATGGAACTTTTCACCATTCTTATAGAAAATAACCAATAATATACAATTTTTTTAACATTAATTTTGGAACAGTGAATATTTTTTTTATATTATGTCAATATAATTAATATAAATTAATATATTATGGCATACAGTTAAAATACACAGCCCCTAGATAATTTACAAAAGATTTATAAGAATATTTGACAGGTATATTGTACCTTATATTTTCTCTTTTACATTCCAACTATTTGTAATCTTCATCTTTTATGAACCTTTTAAAATTGAACAAAATAACAATTTTTTTATAGAGAAATCTAGTCAGCAAAACTCCCAGATCCCTATAATTTTGATTCAAAGAATGTTGCAGGGAGTACTTATTTAAGCAAATTTTTATTATGTTATTCTGGTTTACTTGTAATTTGTTTAGAACAGTATCGCCTAAACCCCCCCCCCCCCACCCACCATATAATATATATATATATATATATATATATATTATAATAAAACATTTTTATAAATTAAATACTTTTTGTCTAGGTGTTCTTAAAAGACAACCAATATTTACAACTTAATGAAATGAAAAAAAATATTCTCTAAAAATATTAAATGTGTATAAAATATTAGTTATTCTTAAAATTGTAGTATAATTTGTGATTTAAATTTTTCATGACATAAATTACATATTTGAACATCATTCAAGATTAAAAGTGAGATGAGCATGATAAACAATCATTGTTTATACATTACATATTATACTATATACATAAAATTATATATGGAATGCATAAAACTATATTGAGACATTAGTTCCCCTGGAATTTCTACCCAGTTTAAGCACTGATAAACAGATGATACTGTCATCCAATATATCGTGCCAAAATTCAAAGTTAAAACCAAAAGTACTCAATTTTATTATTGAAGTGTTTATTTAATTAATATTTAATATACAGTAGAACGTCAATTATCCACAATTCAAATTTTTTTCAAATTTATTATTTGTTTAATTTAATTTATTTTTCTTATATGATAAGTTTGTTTTATTATACACATACTATGAAATGCAAAATATATAATTAATAATAAATATATAATACATATACGTTATAGAGTAATGTCAGAAGTAAAAAACATTATTTTAAGACAATTTATAGGAATTGTTAACCATATATAAATCACCAATAACACTTACAAAATATAAATACTGAACAATCATTTTATAAGGAACCATACTTAATAGTAGTGACTGAAAAATTGGTAAAAGAACGATTATAATAATAATACATATATATCAACAGTAACAACATATGGAAAAACAAATACTTAAAAATAAATCACCTAGTATATAAAACATAATAAGTTAGTAATAATAATTAACTAACATATAATATAATAATAAATTCATATATATTCTACAAAATTAAAATTTTACAATAAAGATTAAATATTAATATTATGAGATTTTAAATGTAAAATTAATCCTGCAATAGATGAAAATGATTTTATGCAATTTGTAAGAAAACATAACATATTGCTATATGACTTTAAATCAAATGAAGCATCACAGACTTTGCAAAATAATGAACTATTTTTAATTTTCAAAATATCTTTATGTTTTGTTCTTAAATACATATTTAATCCTGACAATGAATTATATACTAAACCTTGTCAATTAAAAACAGTTAAGTTAGATGTAATAACTATAGTTTTAATTATAATTCAGTATTGGTAACAATCAAAACTAAAGTAATAGGCAAACTACATTATTAGAATAAAATAATTCTATACAAAATTCAATTGAAACTTAAATAAATAGTAGAAAGTAAACTGCAAAAAGATATGAAGTAAAAACTAATAACATTTGATAAGATACAATAATTGTGATAAGTCATAAAAAATAGTGCGAATCCACCACTATGGCTTGATGAATGTAAAATGTTACATAAAGAAATAACTATTAAAATAATTTTAAATTTCTGCTTTCAATAAAATATGACATTATAACTCTTCATAGAAAATTTAGATTCCATTATATTAATAACAAATCATAATGGTTGCATTCATTCATTCATTCATTCATTAAGTTTTAGACTTTTAACATTAAAACCACCAAAAAACATCAATTGAAACAGGATGATTTGAATAACATTACTTGTGTTATGTTTAAACTGAAAATTAATTTCGAAAAGAGAAATTAGTAAAGAAATAATTATACCATATAAAATTGTATTCATAACCAATATAATAAATATAATAAAATGTCAAATAATAATTAAAAATAATTATACAAATTTAAATTATTTACAAATTTTTAAATAATATTAATTTAGATAACTTGGTTCTTAAGGAAGATTTATTTTTAAGTATTCGACATATATTAAATTCTTTTTCAAAATGGCGTATTCTGATATTAACAAAACTTTTACTAATTAAATTAAATAATATATATTTATGACTAGGAGTCCCTAAGTCAACATTTATAGGGTGTGTGACAGGAAAAAAAGTAGTACATTTTTACTTAGTATACTTCTTCTAATATATAACATTTAGTTTTACATTATTAAAATATTGTTTTCTTTGACAACAATAACCTGGAACACTTTTTCCAAATGTTGTACAATTATTAGAACTGATTTTGAAACATTAATTAATTTACCTTTACTAACTGACTGTAAATGTTAAATTATTTATAGAACTATGATCAAATTGATTTTTCATTAACATACTTATACTAATGTCACACACACCAATTTTGATATAATACTTTTTACAATGTAACCAGAAATGTAATTTAATATTTTATTAACATATTCTCCTAAATGTGTATTTTTTAATTGATCTAAAAATGTATCAATGTCATTTTCATCATCTGAATCAAATTCTGAATATATTGATGCATTTTTACAAATTCTATACTTCTTGTTTCTGAACGAAATTCCAAAATTTAACTTTCAGATGCTTCAAAATCACAATTACCATTCTGCAAAGTTATATCTATTATGAATAGTAGTTGTCTCAAGGTATTTTTAAATCGGTAACAGTTGGGATTATTCTTACACCTTCGTTTTGAACAAAAACAATCAAAAAATAGTTTTAGAAGGTCTTATGAGAGTTTATATGTGAGAACAAACTTCAAAGAACTCTGAGTTTTGTATAGTAGTTTACATGAAATTTCTAAAGTACTTAATACTCATACTAGTGATAAATCCTATGATAAACATCTATCTGGCATGAGTGTAAATTGGATTTTCTTCTATCATTAATGTTTTTAGATATTCAGTAGTACTATCGAATACAGATTCAATAGACTTAATATAACCACTATTAATAGAGCTTAAAAAAAAATTTATAAAGGGAATTCTAGGGTTTAATATATTAAACAATCTATCAATTTGTCTAATGAAGTAAACTATTGATTTACTTTCTTGAAATTACATCTCTTTTATTTTTTAAATATTGAATTGCATCAGCTACACCACTGCTCATTGTCTAAACTGCCAACCTAACTTTTATAATATCGTTCCTGTAATTTAAATGTAGTGATGTAAATTTATTTGCAAATTTCAAACCAATATTATTTTGTAAATTACCTAATGCTATTATATATTGTTGTTGTATAAGACTATTATTAATTTTAAAAGCACCTTTATTAGCCAAAGAATTTCTTGCAAATGTTATCATATGACATGCATCAAATATAGCATTAACTTCTAAATTATCAGCAATGAATTTATATTTAAAAATTCGGATCATCAGGATTAAATTTGCAATTCAAATTTTTGAAACACTGAATATTGGTACGAGCTCAATCGCACGTTACACTCCATATACCAATCCCCTATCTCATGAAACTTTAAAATAGAATTAGTTACAAAAGTACTTAAGCACTACCATTAATTTTATTTACAAAAAAATAAGCAATAGTATATTTGAAGCGTTTTATTAAGCTTATAATTAAAAATACAAGCACCTCTGTGGCCAATTCTGAATTTTCTGAATCATCATAAATAATAACATTTACTAAATATTGCCCCTTACTTGAATCCAAAACAAGCTGTGTTTTTATAGACAAATATTAAATAACAGTCTTAGAGCCAATATTATTTTGTACTTCCAATTTTAAAAATACTAAGATTTCAGTTAAAAATCCAGGTACACAATGAATAGAAATTATCTCACTCCAAATTGTTGAAAGATGAGGTAATATACATTTTTTTCTAACACAAGCATATGCTTTTGGTGAATAAAAAAACAAAGTCTTAGAAAAATCATTCATTGCTATAGAATATCACAACGCATTCTACCCAAACATTCTATTTTTATGTTCATGTACCAATAAATGTGAAGAGTACACACAAAAAAGATTGTCAAGCCGTTCCATTATTTGATCGAATGAAGAAACATTTTTTTTAATATTGTAAATCAAACTTTTTAAGGATTTGATGTTTAATTTCCGCTATTTAATTTAGTATGACATTATCACTGTACACATATTTTTCTGAATTGACCATGCTAATAACAATCAACAAGTATTGCATTAAATCATTCATGGGTTTGAACAATTTAACATTAAATCCACCAAAAAACATCAATTGAAATTATACTATTTTAATAACTTTAAAATATGTTATGGTTTAAACTGCAAACTAATAATGAATAAAAGTAGTAAAAAAATAAGATTTTATTCAAAAAGTCAAATTGCATGGATGACATAAATAACATTAAGATGTATTTTAAAACATTCATTTAGATAATAAATTATCTCAATTGATACGCTTCCATCATGTAAGTTTCAAAAATGTATAATAACTATTATACTTACATTGCATAAAAACATTGATGTTTATCAATATGTTCTCGTTCATTGTTGATACGATGTTAACAGCTTTACAAGTTGAATAATTGGTACACCAGTTATAGGCATAGTTTGAGTGGTCCACTGTACTGCTTTCTAAAAAAATGAATTCAGTTAGATGTGTATAATGGATAAAATATAAAACACCAAACTGAGACAGATGTTGAATTGAATATTACTACAAAGGACTAACCTAAACTATTGGTGATTGGTTACAATCAAAAACCTATGCATTGTCAAACTACATAATTAAAAACAAATATTTCTCTACATATTGCAAATGTCTTTTTATTAAATAGTACAGTGTAATCTGCAAACTATAATGAGTATAAACTTATAACATTTGATAAGAACCAATAATTGTGATAAGTCATAAAAGATAGTGTTAGTCCGCCAGGATAATGATGGTAAAATGTTACACAATGAAATATCTATAAAAACAATGTTTAATTTCCGCTATTTAATTTAGTATGACATTATCACTGTACACATATTTTTCTGAATTGACCATGCTAATAACAATCAACAAGTATTGCATTAAATCATTCATGGGTTTGAACAATTTAACATTAAATCCACCAAAAAACATCAATTGATATTATACTATTTGAATAACATTAAAATATGTTATGGTTTAAACTGTAAACTAATAATGAATAAAAGTAGTAAAATAATAAGATTTTATTCAAAAAGTCAAATTGCAAGGATGACATAAACAAGTTTAAGGTGTTTATTAAACATTCATTTAGATAATTAACTATCTCAATTGATACGCTTCCATCATGTTAGTTTCAAAAATGTATAATAACTATTATACATACATTGCATAAAAACATTGATGTTTATCAATATGTTCTCGTTCATTGTTGATACGATGTTAACAGCTTCACAAGTTGAATAATTGGTACACCAGTTATAAGCATAGTTTGAGTGGTCCACTGTACTGCTTTCTAAAAAAATGAATTCAGTTAGATGTGTATAATGGATAAAATATAAAACACCAAACTGAGACAGATGGTGAAATGAATATTACTACAAAGGACTAACCTAAACTATTGGTGATTGGTTACAATCAAAAACCTATGCATTGTCAAACTACATAATTAAAAACAAATATTTCTCTACATATTGCAAATGTCTTTTTATTAAATAGTACAGTGTAATCTGCAAACTATAATGAGTATAAACTTATAACATTTGATAAGAACCAATAATTGTGATAAGTCATAAAAGATAGTGTTAGTCCACCAGGATAATGATGGTAAAATGTTACACAATGAAATATCTATAAAAACAATGTTTAATTTCCGCTATTTAATTTAGTATGACATTATCACTGTACACATATTTTTCTGAATTGACCATGCTAATAACAATCAACAAGTATTGCATTAAATCATTCATGGGTTTGAACAATTTAACATTAAATCCACCAAAAAACATCAATTGAAATTATACTATTTTAATAACTTTAAAATATGTTATGGTTTAAACTGCAAACTAATAATGAATAAAAGTAGTAAAAAAATAAGATTTTATTCAAAAAGTCAAATTGCATGGATGACATAAATAACATTAAGATGTATTTTAAAACATTCATTTAGATAATAAATTATCTCAATTGATACGCTTCCATCATGTTAGTTTCAAAAATGTATAATAACTATTATACTTACATTGCATAAAAACATTGATGTTTATCAATATGTTCTCGTTCATTGTTGATACGATGTTAACAGCTTTACAAGTTGAATAATTGGTACACCAGTTATAGGCATAGTTTGAGTGGTCCACTGTACTGCTTTCTAAAAAAATGAATTCAGTTAGATGTGTATAATGGATAAAATATAAAACACCAAACTGAGACAGATGTTGAATTGAATATTACTACAAAGGACTAACCTAAACTATTGGTGATTGGTTACAATCAAAAACCTATGCATTGTCAAACTACATAATTAAAAAAAAATATTTCTCTACATATTGCAAATGTCTTTTTATTAAATAGTACAGTGTAATCTGCAAACTATAATGAGTATAAACTTATAACATTTGATAAGAACCAATAATTGTGATAAGTCATAAAAGATAGTGTTAGTCCACCAGGATAATGATGGTAAAATGTTACACAATGAAATATCTATAAAAACAATGTTTAATTTCCGCTATTTAATTTAGTATGACATTATCACTGTACACATATTTTTCTGAATTGACCATGCTAATAACAATCAACAAGTATTGCATTAAATCATTCATGGGTTTGAACAATTTAACATTAAATCCACCAAAAAACATCAATTGATAATATACTATTTGAATAACATTAAAATATGTTATGGTTTAAAATGCAAACTAATAATGAATAAAAGTAGTAAAATAATAAGATTTTATTCAAAAAGTCAAATTGCAAGGATGACATAAACAAGTTTAAGGTGTTTATTAAACATTCATTTAGATAATTAACTATCTCAATTGATACGCTTCCATCATGTAAGTTTCAAAAATGTATAATAACTATTATACTTACATTGCATAAAAACATTGATGTTTATCAATATGTTCTCGTTCATTGTTGATACGATGTTAACAGCTTTACAAGTTGAATAATTGGTATACCAGTTATAAGCATAGTTTGAGTGGTCCACTGTACTGCTTTCTAAAAAAATGAATTCAGTTAGATGTGTATAATGGGTAAAATATAAATCACCAAACTGAGACAGATGTTGAAATGAATATTACTACAAAGGACTAACATAAACTATTGGTGATTGGTTACAATCAAAAACCCTATGCATTGTCAAACTACATAATTAAAATAAAATATTTCTCTACATATTGCAAATGTCTTTTTATTAAATAGTACAGTGTAATCTGAAAACTATAAGGAGTATAAACTTATAACATTTCATAAGAAGCAATAATTGTGATAAGTAATAAAAGATATTGTTAGTCCACCAGGATAATGATGGTAAAATGTTACACAATGAAATATCTATAAAAACAATGTTTAATTTCCGCTATTTAATTTAGTATGACATTATCACTGTACACATATTTTTCTGAATTGACCATGCTAATAACAATCAACAAGTATTGCATTAAATCATTCATGGGTTTGAACAATTTAACATTAAATCCACCAAAAAACATCAATTGATAATATACTATTTGAATAACATTAAAATATGTTATGGTTTAAAATGCAAACTAATAATGAATAAAAGTAGTAAAATAATAAGATTTTATTCAAAAAGTCAAATTGCAAGGATGACATAAACAAGTTTAAGGTGTTTATTAAACATTCATTTAGATAATTAACTATCTCAATTGATACGCTTCCATCATGTAAGTTTCAAAAATGTATAATAACTATTATACTTACATTGCATAAAAACATTGATGTTTATCAATATGTTCTCGTTCATTGTTGATACGTTGTTAACAGCTTTACAAGTTGAATAATTGGTATACCAGTTATAAGCATAGTTTGAGTGGTCCACTGTACTGCTTTCTAAAAAAATGAATTCAGTTAGATGTGTATAATGGGTAAAATATAAATCACCAAACTGAGACAGATGTTGAAATGAATATTACTGCAAAGGACTAACATAAACTATTGGTGATTGGTTAAAATCAAAAACCTATGCATTGTCAAACTACATAATTAAAATAAAATATTTCTCTACATATTGCAAATGTCTTTTTATTAAATAGTACAGTGTAATCTGAAAACTATAAGGAGTATAAACTTATAACATTTGATAAGAAGCAATAATTGTGATAAGTAATAAAAGATAGTGTTAGTCCACCAGGATAATGATGGTAAAATGTTACACAATGAAATATCTTTAAAAACAATGTTTAATTTCCGCTATTTAATTTAGTATGACATTATCACTGTACACATATTTTTCTGAATTGACCAAGCTAATAACAATCAACAAGTATTGCATTAAATCATTCATGGGTTTGAACAATTTAACATTAAATCCACCAAAAAACATCAATTGAAATTATACTATTTTAATAATATTAAAATATGTTATGGTTTAAACTGCAAACTAATAATGAATAAAAGTAGTAAAAAAATAAGATTTTATTCAAAAAGTCAAATTGCATGGATTACATAAATAAGTTTAAGATGTATTTTAAAACATTCATTTAGATAATAAATTATCTCAATTGATACGCTTCCATCATGTAAGTTTCAAAAATGTATAATAACTATTATACTTACATTGCATAAAAACATTGATGTTTATCAATATGTTCTCGTTCATTGTTGATACGATGTTAACAGCTTTACAAGTTAAATAATTGGTATACCAGTTATAAGCATAGTTTGAGTGGTCCACTGTACTGCTTTCTAAAAAAATGAATTCAGTTAGATGTGTATAATGGATAAAATATAAAACACCAAACTGAGACAGATGTTGAAATGAATATTACTACAAAGGACTAACATAAACTATTGGTGATTGGTTACAATCAAAAACCTATGCATTGTCAAACTACATAATTAAAAACAAATATTTCTCTACATATTGCAAATGTCTTTTTATTAAATAGTACAGTGTAATCTGCAAACTATAATGAGTATAAACTTATAACATTTGATAAGAACCAATAATTGTGATAAGTCATAAAAGATAGTGTTAGTCCACCAGGATAATGATGGTAAAATGTTACACAATGAAATATCTATAAAAACAATGTTTAATTTCCGCTATTTAATTTAGTATGACATTATCACTGTACACATATTTTTCTGAATTGACCATGCTAATAACAATCAACAAGTATTGCATTAAATCATTCATGGGTTTGAACAATTTAACATTAAATCCACCAAAAAACATCAATTGATAATATACTATTTGAATAACATTAAAATATGTTATGGTTTAAAATGCAAACTAATAATGAATAAAAGTAGTAAAATAATAAGATTTTATTCAAAAAGTCAAATTGCAAGGATGACATAAACAAGTTTAAGGTGTTTATTAAACATTCATTTAGATAATTAACTATCTCAATTGATACGCTTCCATCATGTAAGTTTCAAAAATGTATAATAACTATTATACTTACATTGCATAAAAACATTGATGTTTATCAATATGTTCTCGTTCATTGTTGATACGATGTTAACAGCTTTACAAGTTAAATAATTGGTATACCAGTTATAAGCATAGTTTGAGTGGTCCACTGTACTGCTTTCTAAAAAAATGAATTCAGTTAGATGTGTATAATGGATAAAATATAAAACACCAAACTGAGACAGATGTTGAAATGAATATTACTACAAAGGACTAACCTAAACTATTGGTGATTGGTTACAATCAAAAACCTATGCATTGTCAAACTACATAATTAAAAACAAATATTTCTCTACATATTGCAAATGTCTTTTTATTAAATAGTACAGTGTAATCTGCAAACTATAATGAGTATAAACTTATAACATTTGATAAGAACCAATAATTGTGATAAGTCATAAAAGATAGTGTTAGTCCACCAGGATAATGATGGTAAAATGTTACACAATGAAATATCTATAAAAACAATGTTTAATTTCCGCTATTTAATTTAGTATGACATTATCACTGTACACATATTTTTCTGAATTGACCATGCTAATAACAATCAACAAGTATTGCATTAAATCATTCATGGGTTTGAACAATTTAACATTAAATCCACCAAAAAACATCAATTGATAATATACTATTTGAATAACATTAAAATATGTTATGGTTTAAAATGCAAACTAATAATGAATAAAAGTAGTAAAATAATAAGATTTTATTCAAAAAGTCAAATTGCAAGGATGACATAAACAAGTTTAAGGTGTTTATTAAACATTCATTTAGATAATTAACTATCTCAATTGATACGCTTCCATCATGTAAGTTTCAAAAATGTATAATAACTATTATACTTACATTGCATAAAAACATTGATGTTTATCAATATGTTCTCGTTCATTGTTGATACGATGTTAACAGCTTTACAAGTTAAATAATTGGTATACCAGTTATAAGCATAGTTTGAGTGGTCCACTGTACTGCTTTCTAAAAAAATGAATTCAGTTAGATGTGTATAATGGATAAAATATAAAACACCAAACTGAGACAGATGTTGAAATGAATATTACTACAAAGGACTAACCTAAACTATTGGTGATTGGTTACAATCAAAAACCTATGCATTGTCAAACTACATAATTAAAAACAAATATTTCTCTACATATTGCAAATGTCTTTTTATTAAATAGTACAGTGTAATCTGCAAACTATAATGAGTATAAACTTATAACATTTGATAAGAACCAATAATTGTGATAAGTCATAAAAGATAGTGTTAGTCCACCAGGATAATGATGGTAAAATGTTACACAATGAAATATCTATAAAAACAATGTTTAATTTCCGCTATTTAATTTAGTATGACATTATCACTGTACACATATTTTTCTGAATTGACCATGCTAATAACAATCAACAAGTATTGCATTAAATCATTCATGGGTTTGAACAATTTAACATTAAATCCACCAAAAAACATCAATTGATAATATACTATTTGAATAACATT
This sequence comes from Rhopalosiphum nymphaeae, assembly GCA_036289425.1. Lineage (NCBI taxonomy): Eukaryota > Metazoa > Arthropoda > Insecta > Hemiptera > Aphididae > Rhopalosiphum > Rhopalosiphum nymphaeae. The sequence goes on from JAZAQC010000030.1 coordinate 708,326, forward strand.
AAAATATGTTATGGTTTAAAATGCAAACTAATAATGAATAAAAGTAGTAAAATAATAAGATTTTATTCAAAAAGTCAAATTGCAAGGATGACATAAACAAGTTTAAGGTGTTTATTAAACATTCATTTAGATAATTAACTATCTCAATTGATACGCTTCCATCATGTAAGTTTCAAAAATGTATAATAACTATTATACTTACATTGCATAAAAACATTGATGTTTATCAATATGTTCTCGTTCATTGTTGATACGATGTTAACAGCTTTACAAGTTGAATAATTGGTATACCAGTTATAAGCATAGTTTGAGTGGTCCACTGTACTGCTTTCTAAAAAAATGAATTCAGTTAGATGTGTATAATGGGTAAAATATAAAACACCAAACTGAGACAGATGTTGAAATGAATATTACTACAAAGGACTAACATAAACTATTGGTGATTGGTTACAATCAAAAACCCTATGCATTGTCAAACTACATAATTAAAATAAAATATTTCTCTACATATTGCAAATGTCTTTTTATTAAATAGTACAGTGTAATCTGAAAACTATAAGGAGTATAAACTTATAACATTTCATAAGAACCAATAATTGTGATAAGTCATAAAAGATATTGTTAGTCCACCAGGATAATGATGGTAAAATGTTACACAATGAAATATCTATAAAAACAATGTTTAATTTCCGCTATTTAATTTAGTATGACATTATCACTGTACACATATTTTTCTGAATTGACCATGCTAATAACAATCAACAAGTATTGCATTAAATCATTCATGGGTTTGAACAATTTAACATTAAATCCACCAAAAAACATCAATTGATAATATACTATTTGAATAACATTAAAATATGTTATGGTTTAAAATGCAAACTAATAATGAATAAAAGTAGTAAAATAATAAGATTTTATTCAAAAAGTCAAATTGCAAGGATGACATAAACAAGTTTAAGGTGTTTATTAAACATTCATTTAGATAATTAACTATCTCAATTGATACGCTTCCATCATGTAAGTTTCAAAAATGTATAATAACTATTATACTTACATTGCATAAAAACATTGATGTTTATCAATATGTTCTCGTTCATTGTTGATACGATGTTAACAGCTTTACAAGTTGAATAATTGGTATACCAGTTATAAGCATAGTTTGAGTGGTCCACTGTACTGCTTTCTAAAAAAATGAATTCAGTTAGATGTGTATAATGGGTAAAATATAAAACACCAAACTGAGACAGATGTTGAAATGAATATTACTACAAAGGACTAACATAAACTATTGGTGATTGGTTACAATCAAAAACCCTATGCATTGTCAAACTACATAATTAAAATAAAATATTTCTCTACATATTGCAAATGTCTTTTTATTAAATAGTACAGTGTAATCTGAAAACTATAAGGAGTATAAACTTATAACATTTCATAAGAAGCAATAATTGTGATAAGTAATAAAAGAAATTGTTAGTCCACCAGGATAATGATGGTAAAATGTTACACAATGAAATATCTATAAAAACAATGTTTAATTTCCGCTATTTAATTTAGTATGACATTATCACTGTACACATATTTTTCTGAATTGACCATGCTAATAACAATCAACAAGTATTGCATTAAATCATTCATGGGTTTGAACAATTTAACATTAAATCCACCAAAAAACATCAATTGAAATTATACTATTTGAATAACATTAAAATATGTTATGGTTTAAAATGCAAACTAATAATGAATAAAAGTAGTTAAATAATAAGATTTTATTCAAAAAGTCAAATTGCAAGGATGACATAAACAAGTTTAAGGTGTTTATTAAACATTCATTTAGATAATTAACTATCTCAATTGATACGCTTCCATCATGTTAGTTTCAAAAATGTATAATAACTATTATACTTACATTGCATAAAAACATTGATGTTTATCAATATGTTCTCGTTCATTGTTGATACGATGTTAACAGCTTTACAAGTTAAATAATTGGTATACCAGTTATAAGCATAGTTTGAGTGGTCCACTGTACTGCTTTCTAAAAAAATGAATTCAGTTAGATGTGTATAATGGGTAAAATATAAAACACCAAACTGAGACAGATGTTGAAATGAATATTACTACAAAGGACTAACATAAACTATTGGTGATTGGTTACAATCAAAAACCCTATGCATTGTCAAACTACATAATTAAAATAAAATATTTCTCTACATATTGCAAATGTCTTTTTATTAAATAGTACAGTGTAATCTGAAAACTATAAGGAGTATAAACTTATAACATTTCATAAGAAGCAATAATTGTGATAAGTAATAAAAGATATTGTTAGTCCACCAGGATAATGATGGTAAAATGTTACACAATGAAATATCTATAAAAACAATGTTTAATTTCCGCTATTTAATTTAGTATGACATTATCACTGTACACATATTTTTCTGAATTGACCATGCTAATAACAATCAACAAGTATTGCATTAAATCATTCATGGGTTTGAACAATTTAACATTAAATCCACCAAAAAACATCAATTGAAATTATACTATTTGAATAACATTAAAATATGTTATGGTTTAAAATGCAAACTAATAATGAATAAAAGTAGTAAAATAATAAGATTTTATTCAAAAAGTCAAATTGCAAGGATGACATAAACAAGTTTAAGGTGTTTATTAAACATTCATTTAGATAATTAACTATCTCAATTGATACGCTTCCATCATGTTAGTTTCAAAAATGTATAATAACTATTATACTTACATTGCATAAAAACATTGATGTTTATCAATATGTTCTCGTTCATTGTTGATACGATGTTAACAGCTTTACAAGTTGAATAATTGGTATACAAGTTATAAGCATAGTTTGAGTGGTCCACTGTACTGCTTTCTAAAAAAATGAATTCAGTTAGATGTGTATAATGGGTAAAATATAAAACACCAAACTGAGACAGATGTTGAAATGAATATTACTACAAAGGACTAACATAAACTATTGGTGATTGGTTAAAATCAAAAACCTATGCATTGTCAAACTACATAATTAAAATAAAATATTTCTCTACATATTGCAAATGTCTTTTTATTAAATAGTACAGTGTAATCTGAAAACTATAATGAGTATAAACTTATAACATTTGATAAGAACCAATAATTGTGATAAGTCATAAAAGATAGTGTTAGTCCACCAGGATAATGATGGTAAAATGTTACACAATGAAATATCTATAAAAACAATGTTTAATTTCCACTATTTAATTTAGTATGACATTATCACTGTACACATATTTTTCAGAATTGACCATGCTAATAACAATCAACAAGTATTGCATTAAATCATTCATGGGTTTGAACAATTTAACATTAAATCCACCAAAAAACATCAATTGAAATTATACTATTTTAATAACTTTAAAATATGTTATGGTTTAAACTGCAAACTAATAATGAATAAAAGTAGTAAAAAAATAAGATTTTATTCAAAAACTCAAATTGCATGGATGACATAAATAAGTTTAAGATGTATTTTAAAACATTCATTTAGATAATAAATTATCTCAATTGATACGCTTCCATCATGTAAGTTTCAAAAATGTATAATAACTATTATACTTACATTGCATAAAAACATTGATGTTTATCAATATGTTCTCGTTCATTGTTGATACGATGTTAACAGCTTTACAAGTTGAATAATTGGTATACCAGTTATAAGCATAGTTTGAGTGGTCCACTGTACTGCTTTCTAAAAAAATGAATTCAGTTAGATGTGTATAATGGGTAAAATATAAAACACCAAACTGAGACATATGTTGAAATGAATATTACTACAAAGGACTAACATAAACTATTGGTGATTGGTTACAATCAAAAACCCTATGCATTGTCAAACTACATAATTAAAATAAAATATTTCTCTACATATTGCAAATGTCTTTTTATTAAATAGTACAGTGTAATCTGAAAACTATAAGGAGTATAAACTTATAACATTTGATAAGAAGCAATAATTGTGATAAGTAATAAAAGATATTGTTAGTCCACCAGGATAATGATGGTAAAATGTTACACAATGAAATATCTATAAAAACAATGTTTAATTTCCGCTATTTAATTTAGTATGACATTATCACTGTACACATATTTTTCTGAATTGACCATGCTAATAACAATCAACAAGTATTGCATTAAATCATTCATGGGTTTGAACAATTTAACATTAAATCCACCAAAAAACATCAATTGATATTATACTATTTGAATAACATTAAAATATGTTATGGTTTAAACTGTAAACTAATAATGAATAAAAGTAGTAAAATAATAAGATTTTATTCAAAAAGTCAAATTGCAAGGATGACATAAACAAGTTTAAGGTGTTTATTAAACATTCATTTAGATAATTAACTATCTCAATTGATACGCTTCCATCATGTTAGTTTCAAAAATGTATAATAACTATTATACTTACATTGCATAAAAACATTGATGTTTATCAATATGTTCTCGTTCATTGTTGATACGATGTTAACAGCTTTACAAGTTGAATAATTGGTATACCAGTTATAAGCATAGTTTGAGTGGTCCACTGTACTGCTTTCTAAAAAAATGAATTCAGTTAGATGTGTATAATGGGTAAAATATAAAACACCAAACTGAGACATATGTTGAAATGAATATTACTACAAAGGACTAACATAAACTATTGGTGATTGGTTACAATCAAAAACCCTATGCATTGTCAAACTACATAATTAAAATAAAATATTTCTCTACATATTGCAAATGTCTTTTTATTAAATAGTACAGTGTAATCTGCAAACTATAATGAGTATAAACTTATAACATTTGATAAGAACCAATAATTGTGATAAGTCATAAAAGATAGTGTTAGTCCACCAGGATAATGATGGTAAAATGTTACACAATGAAATATCTATAAAAACAATGTTTAATTTCCGCTATTTAATTTAGTATGACATTATCACTGTACACATATTTTTCTGAATTGACCATGCTAATAACAATCAACAAGTATTGCATTAAATCATTCATGGGTTTGAACAATTTAACATTAAATCCACCAAAAAACATCAATTGAAATTATACTATTTTAATAACTTTAAAATATGTTATGGTTTAAACTGCAAACTAATAATGAATAAAAGTAGTAAAAAAATAAGATTTTATTCAAAAAGTCAAATTGCATGGATGACATAAATAACATTAAGATGTATTTTAAAACATTCATTTAGATAATAAATTATCTCAATTGATACGCTTCCATCATGTAAGTTTCAAAAATGTATAATAACTATTATACTTACATTGCATAAAAACATTGATGTTTATCAATATGTTCTCGTTCATTGTTGATACGATGTTAACAGCTTTACAAGTTGAATAATTGGTACACCAGTTATAGGCATAGTTTGAGTGGTCCACTGTACTGCTTTCTAAAAAAATGAATTCAGTTAGATGTGTATAATGGATAAAATATAAAACACCAAACTGTGACAGATGTTGAAATGAATATTACTACAAAGGACTAACCTAAAATATTGGTGATTGGTTACAATCAAAAACCTATGCATTGTCAAACTACATAATTAAAAAAAAATATTTCTCTACATATTGCAAATGTCTTTTTATTAAATAGTACAGTGTAATCTGCAAACTATAATGAGTATAAACTTATAACATTTGATAAGAACCAATAATTGTGATAAGTCATAAAAGATAGTGTTAGTCCACCAGGATAATGATGGTAAAATGTTACACAATGAAATATCTATAAAAACAATGTTTAATTTCCGCTATTTAATTTAGTATGACATTATCACTGTACACATATTTTTCTGAATTGACCATGCTAATAACAATCAACAAGTATTCCATTAAATCATTCATGGGTTTGAACAATTTAACATTAAATCCACCAAAAAACATCAATTGATAATATACTATTTGAATAACATTAAAATATGTTATGGTTTAAAATGCAAACTAATAATGAATAAAAGTAGTAAAATAATAAGATTTTATTCAAAAAGTCAAATTGCAAGGATGACATAAACAAGTTTAAGGTGTTTATTAAACATTCATTTAGATAATTAACTATCTCAATTGATACGCTTCCATCATGTAAGTTTCAAAAATGTATAATAACTATTATACTTACATTGCATAAAAACATTGATGTTTATCAATATGTTCTCGTTCATTGTTGATACGATGTTAACAGCTTTACAAGTTGAATAATTGGTATACCAGTTATAAGCATAGTTTGAGTGGTCCACTGTACTGCTTTCTAAAAAAATGAATTCAGTTAGATGTGTATAATGGGTAAAATATAAAACACCAAACTGAGACAGATGTTGAAATGAATATTACTACAAAGGACTAACATAAACTATTGGTGATTGGTTACAATAAAAAACCCTATGCATTGTCAAACTACATAATTAAAATAAAATATTTCTCTACATATTGCAAATGTCTTTTTATTAAATAGTACAGTGTAATCTGAAAACTATAAGGAGTATAAACTTATAACATTTCATAAGAAGCAATAATTGTGATAAGTAATAAAAGATATTGTTAGTCCACCAGGATAATGATGGTAAAATGTTACACAATGAAATATCTATAAAAACAATGTTTAATTTCCGCTATTTAATTTAGTATGACATTATCACTGTACACATATTTTTCTGAATTGACCATGCTAATAACAATCAACAGGTATTGCATTAAATCATTCATGGGTTTGAACAATTTAACATTAAATCCACCAAAAAACATCAATTGAAATTATACTATTTGAATAACATTAAAATATGTTATGGTTTAAAATGCAAACTAATAATGAATAAAAGTAGTAAAATAATAAGATTTTATTCAAAAAGTCAAATGGCAAGGATGACATAAACAAGTTTAAGGTGTTTATTAAACATTCATTTAGATAATTAACTATCTCAATTGATACGCTTCCATCATGTTAGTTTCAAAAATGTATAATAACTATTATACTTACATTGCATAAAAACATTGATGTTTATCAATATGTTCTCGTTCATTGTTGATACGATGTTAACAGCTTTACAAGTTGAATAATTGGTATACCAGTTATAAGCATAGTTTGAGTGGTCCACTGTACTGCTTTCTAAAAAAATGAATTCAGTTAGATGTGTATAATGGGTAAAATATAAAACACCAAACTGAGACAGATGTTGAAATGAATATTACTACAAAGGACTAACATAAACTATTGGTGATTGGTTACAATCAAAAACCTATGCAATGTCAAACTACATAATTAAAATAAAATATTTCTCTACATATTGCAAATGTCTTTTTATTAAATAGTACAGTGCAATCTGAAAACTATAAGGAGTATAAACTTATAACATTTGATAAGAAGCAATAATTGTGATAAGTCATAAAAGATAGTGTTAGTCCACCAGGATAATGATGGTAAAATGTTACACAATGAAATATCTATAAAAACAATGTTTAATTTCCGCTATTTAATTTAGTATGACATTATCACTGAACACATATTTTTCTGAATTGACCAAGCTAATAACAATCAACAAGTATTGCATTAAATCATTCATGGGATTGAACAATTTAACATTAAATCCACCAAAAAACATTAATTGAAATTATACTATTTTAATAACATTAAAATATGTTATGGTTTAAACTGCAAACTAATAATGAATAAAAGTAGTAAAAAAATAAGATTTTATTCAAAAAGTCAAATTGCATGGATGAGATAAATACGTTTAAGATGTTTTTTTAACATTCATTTAGATAATTAACTATCTCAATTGATACGCTTCCATCATGTTAGTTTCAAAAATGTATAATAACTATTATACTTACATTGCATAAAAACATTGATGTTTATCAATATGTTCTCGTTCATTGTTGATACGATGTTAACAGCTTCACAAGTTGAATAATTGGTACACCAGTTATAAGCATAGTAAGAGTGGTCCAGTGTACTGCTTTCTAAAAAAATTAATTCAGTTAGATGTGTATAATGGATAAAATATAAAATACCAAACTCAGACAGATGTTGAAATGAATATTACTACAAAGGCCTAACCTTAAGTATTGGTGATTGGTTACAATCAAAAACCTATGCATTGTCAAACTACATAATTAAAATAAAATATTTCTCTACATATTGCAAATGTCTTTTTATTAAATAGTACAGTGTAATCTGAAAACTATAAGGAGTATAAACTTATAACATTTGATAAGAAGCAATAATTGTGATAAGTAATAAAAGATAGTGTTAGTCCACCAGGATAATGATGGTAAAATGTTACACAATGAAATATCTATAAAAACAATGTTTAATTTCCGCTATTTAATTTAGTATGACATTATCACTGTACACATATTTTTCTGAATTGACCATGCTAATAACAATCAACAAGTATTGCATTAAATCATTCATGGGTTTGAACAATTTAACATTAAATCCACCAAAAAACATCAATTGATATTATACTATTTGAATAACATTAAAATATGTTATGGTTTAAACTGCAAACTAATAATGAATAAAAGTAGTAAAATAATAAGATTTTATTCAAAAAGTCAAATTGCAAGGATGACATAAACAAGTATAAGTTGTTTATTAAACATTCATTTAGATAATTAACTATCTCAATTGATACGCTTCCATCATGTAAGTTTCAAAAATGTATAATAACTATTATACTTACATTGCATAAAAACATTGATGTTTATCAATATGTTCTCGTTCATTGTTGATACGATGTTAACAGCTTTACAAGTTGAATAATTGGTATACCAGTTATAAGCATAGTTTGAGTGGTCCACTGTACTGCTTTCTAAAAAAATGAATTCAGTTAGATGTGTATAATGGATAAAATATAAAACACCAAACTGAGACAGATGTTGAAATGAATATTATTACAAAGGACTAACATAAACTATTGGTGATTGGTTACAATCAAAAACCCTATGCATTGTCAAACTACATAATTAAAATAAAATATTTCTCTACATATTGCAAATGTCTTTTTATTAAATAGTACAGTGTAATCTGAAAACTATAAGGAGTATAAACTTATAACATTTCATAAGAAGCAATAATTGTGATAAGTAATAAAAGATATTGTTAGTCCACCAGGATAATGATGGTAAAATGTTACACAATGAAATATCTATAAAAACAATGTTTAATTTCCGCTATTTAATTTAGTATGACATTATCACTGTACACATATTTTTCTGAATTGACCATGCTAATAACAATCAACAAGTATTGCATTAAATCATTCATGGGTTTGAACAATTTAACATTAAATCCACCAAAAAACATCAATTGATAATATACTATTTGAATAACATTAAAATATGTTATGGTTTAAAATGCAAACTAATAATGAATAAAAGTAGTAAAATAATAAGATTTTATTCAAAAAGTCAAATTGCAAGGATGACATAAACAAGTTTAAGGTGTTTATTAAACATTCATTTAGATAATTAACTATCTCAATTGATACGCTTCCATCATGTAAGTTTCAAAAATGTATAATAACTATTATACTTACATTGCATAAAAACATTGATGTTTATCAATATGTTCTCGTTCATTGTTGATACGATGTTAACAGCTTTACAAGTTGAATAATTGGTATACCAGTTATAAGCATAGTTTGAGTGGTCCACTGTACTGCTTTCTAAAAAAATGAATTCAGTTAGATGTGTATAATGGGTAAAATATAAATCACCAAACTGAGACAGATGTTGAAATGAATATTACTACAAAGGACTAACATAAACTATTGGTGATTGGTTAAAATCAAAAACCTATGCATTGTCAAACTACATAATTAAAATAAAATATTTCTCTACATATTGCAAATGTCTTTTTATTAAATAGTACAGTGTAATCTGAAAACTATAAGGAGTATAAACTTATAACATTTGATAAGAAGCAATAATTGTGATAAGTAATAAAAGATAGTGTTAGTCCACCAGGATAATGATGGTAAAATGTTACACAATGAAATATCTTTAAAAACAATGTTTAATTTCCGCTATTTAATTTAGTATGACATTATCACTGTACACATATTTTTCTGAATTGACCAAGCTAATAACAATCAACAAGTATTCCATTAAATCATTCATGGGTTTGAACAATTTAACATTAAATCCACCAAAAAACATCAATTGAAATTATACTATTTTAATAACATTAAAATATGTTATGGTTTAAACTGCAAACTAATAATGAATAAAAGTAGTAAAAAAATAAGATTTTATTCAAAAAGTCAAATCGCATGGATGACATAAATAAGTTTAAGATGTATTTTAAAACATTCATTTAGATAATAAATTATCTCAATTGATACGCTTCCATCATGTAAGTTTCAAAAATGTATAATAACTATTATACTTACATTGCATAAAAACATTGATGTTTATCAATATGTTCTCGTTCATTGTTGATACGATGTTAACAGCTTTACAAGTTAAATAATTGGTATACCAGTTATAAGCATAGTTTGAGTGGTCCACTGTACTGCTTTCTAAAAAAATGAATTCAGTTAGATGTGTATAATGGGTAAAATATAAAACACCAAACTGAGACAGATGTTGAAATGAATATTACTACAAAGGACTAACATAAACTATTGGTGATTGGTTACAATCAAAAACCCTATGCATTGTCAAACTACATAATTAAAATAAAATATTTCTCTACATATTGCAAATGTCTTTTTATTAAATAGTACAGTGTAATCTGAAAACTATAAGGAGTATAAACTTATAACATTTCATAAGAAGCAATAATTGTGATAAGTAATAAAAGAAATTGTTAGTCCACCAGGATAATGATGGTAAAATGTTACACAATGAAATATCTATAAAAACAATGTTTAATTTCCGCTATTTAATTTAGTATGACATTATCACTGTACACATATTTTTCTGAATTGACCATGCTAATAACAATCAACAAGTATTGCATTAAATCATTCATGGGTTTGAACAATTTAACATTAAATCCACCAAAAAACATCAATTGAAATTATACTATTTGAATAACATTAAAATATGTTATGGTTTAAAATGCAAACTAATAATGAATAAAAGTAGTTAAATAATAAGATTTTATTCAAAAAGTCAAATTGCAAGGATGACATAAACAAGTTTAAGGTGTTTATTAAACATTCATTTAGATAATTAACTATCTCAATTGATACGCTTCCATCATGTTAGTTTCAAAAATGTATAATAACTATTATACTTACATTGCATAAAAACATTGATGTTTATCAATATGTTCTCGTTCATTGTTGATACGATGTTAACAGCTTTACAAGTTAAATAATTGGTATACCAGTTATAAGCATAGTTTGAGTGGTCCACTGTACTGCTTTCTAAAAAAATGAATTCAGTTAGATGTGTATAATGGGTAAAATATAAAACACCAAACTGAGACAGATGTTGAAATGAATATTACTACAAAGGACTAACATAAACTATTGGTGATTGGTTACAATCAAAAACCCTATGCATTGTCAAACTACATAATTAAAATAAAATATTTCTCTACATATTGCAAATGTCTTTTTATTAAATAGTACAGTGTAATCTGAAAACTATAAGGAGTATAAACTTATAACATTTCATAAGAAGCAATAATTGTGATAAGTAATAAAAGATATTGTTAGTCCACCAGGATAATGATGGTAAAATGTTACACAATGAAATATCTATAAAAACAATGTTTAATTTCCGCTATTTAATTTAGTATGACATTATCACTGTACACATATTTTTCTGAATTGACCATGCTAATAACAATCAACAAGTATTGCATTAAATCATTCATGGGTTTGAACAATTTAACATTAAATCCACCAAAAAACATCAATTGAAATTATACTATTTGAATAACATTAAAATATGTTATGGTTTAAAATGCAAACTAATAATGAATAAAAGTAGTAAAATAATAAGATTTTATTCAAAAAGTCAAATTGCAAGGATGACATAAACAAGTTTAAGGTGTTTATTAAACATTCATTTAGATAATTAACTATCTCAATTGATACGCTTCCATCATGTTAGTTTCAAAAATGTATAATAACTATTATACTTACATTGCATAAAAACATTGATGTTTATCAATATGTTCTCGTTCATTGTTGATACGATGTTAACAGCTTTACAAGTTAAATAATTGGTATACCAGTTATAAGCATAGTTTGAGTGGTCCACTGTACTGCTTTCTAAAAAAATGAATTCAGTTAGATGTGTATAATGGGTAAAATATAAAACACCAAACTGAGACAGATGTTGAAATGAATATTACTACAAAGGACTAACATAAACTATTGGTGATTGGTTACAATCAAAAACCCTATGCATTGTCAAACTACATAATTAAAATAAAATATTTCTCTACATATTGCAAATGTCTTTTTATTAAATAGTACAGTGTAATCTGAAAACTATAAGGAGTATAAACTTATAACATTTCATAAGAAGCAATAATTGTGATAAGTAATAAAAGATATTGTTAGTCCACCAGGATAATGATGGTAAAATGTTACACAATGAAATATCTATAAAAACAATGTTTAATTTCCGCTATTTAATTTAGTATGACATTATCACTGTACACATATTTTTCTGAATTGACCATGCTAATAACAATCAACAAGTATTGCATTAAATCATTCATGGGTTTGAACAATTTAACATTAAATCCACCAAAAAACATCAATTGAAATTATACTATTTGAATAACATTAAAATATGTTATGGTTTAAAATGCAAACTAATAATGAATAAAAGTAGTAAAATAATAAGATTTTATTCAAAAAGTCAAATTGCAAGGATGACATAAACAAGTTTAAGGTGTTTATTAAACATTCATTTAGATAATTAACTATCTCAATTGATACGCTTCCATCATGTTAGTTTCAAAAATGTATAATAACTATTATACTTACATTGCATAAAAACATTGATGTTTATCAATATGTTCTCGTTCATTGTTGATACGATGTTAACAGCTTTACAAGTTGAATAATTGGTATACAAGTTATAAGCATAGTTTGAGTGGTCCACTGTACTGCTTTCTAAAAAAATGAATTCAGTTAGATGTGTATAATGGGTAAAATATAAAACACCAAACTGAGACAGATGTTGAAATGAATATTACTACAAAGGACTAACATAAACTATTGGTGATTGGTTAAAATCAAAAACCTATGCATTGTCAAACTACATAATTAAAATAAAATATTTCTCTACATATTGCAAATGTCTTTTTATTAAATAGTACAGTGTAATCTGAAAACTATAATGAGTATAAACTTATAACATTTGATAAGAACCAATAATTGTGATAAGTCATAAAAGATAGTGTTAGTCCACCAGGATAATGATGGTAAAATGTTACACAATGAAATATCTATAAAAACAATGTTTAATTTCCACTATTTAATTTAGTATGACATTATCACTGTACACATATTTTTCAGAATTGACCATGCTAATAACAATCAACAAGTATTGCATTAAATCATTCATGGGTTTGAACAATTTAACATTAAATCCACCAAAAAACATCAATTGAAATTATACTATTTTAATAACTTTAAAATATGTTATGGTTTAAACTGCAAACTAATAATGAATAAAAGTAGTAAAAAAATAAGATTTTATTCAAAAACTCAAATTGCATGGATGACATAAATAAGTTTAAGATGTATTTTAAAACATTCATTTAGATAATAAATTATCTCAATTGATACGCTTCCATCATGTAAGTTTCAAAAATGTATAATAACTATTATACTTACATTGCATAAAAACATTGATGTTTATCAATATGTTCTCGTTCATTGTTGATACGATGTTAACAGCTTTACAAGTTGAATAATTGGTATACCAGTTATAAGCATAGTTTGAGTGGTCCACTGTACTGCTTTCTAAAAAAATGAATTCAGTTAGATGTGTATAATGGGTAAAATATAAAACACCAAACTGAGACATATGTTGAAATGAATATTACTACAAAGGACTAACATAAACTATTGGTGATTGGTTACAATCAAAAACCCTATGCATTGTCAAACTACATAATTAAAATAAAATATTTCTCTACATATTGCAAATGTCTTTTTATTAAATAGTACAGTGTAATCTGCAAACTATAATGAGTATAAACTTATAACATTTGATAAGAACCAATAATTGTGATAAGTCATAAAAGATAGTGTTAGTCCACCAGGATAATGATGGTAAAATGTTACACAATGAAATATCTATAAAAACAATGTTTAATTTCCGCTATTTAATTTAGTATGACATTATCACTGTACACATATTTTTCTGAATTGACCATGCTAATAACAATCAACAAGTATTGCATTAAATCATTCATGGGTTTGAACAATTTAACATTAAATCCACCAAAAAACATCAATTGAAATTATACTATTTTAATAACTTTAAAATATGTTATGGTTTAAACTGCAAACTAATAATGAATAAAAGTAGTAAAAAAATAAGATTTTATTCAAAAAGTCAAATTGCATGGATGACATAAATAACATTAAGATGTATTTTAAAACATTCATTTAGATAATAAATTATCTCAATTGATACGCTTCCATCATGTAAGTTTCAAAAATGTATAATAACTATTATACTTACATTGCATAAAAACATTGATGTTTATCAATATGTTCTCGTTCATTGTTGATACGATGTTAACAGCTTTACAAGTTGAATAATTGGTACACCAGTTATAGGCATAGTTTGAGTGGTCCACTGTACTGCTTTCTAAAAAAATGAATTCAGTTAGATGTGTATAATGGATAAAATATAAAACACCAAACTGTGACAGATGTTGAAATGAATATTACTACAAAGGACTAACCTAAAATATTGGTGATTGGTTACAATCAAAAACCTATGCATTGTCAAACTACATAATTAAAAAAAAATATTTCTCTACATATTGCAAATGTCTTTTTATTAAATAGTACAGTGTAATCTGCAAACTATAATGAGTATAAACTTATAACATTTGATAAGAACCAATAATTGTGATAAGTCATAAAAGATAGTGTTAGTCCACCAGGATAATGATGGTAAAATGTTACACAATGAAATATCTATAAAAACAATGTTTAATTTCCGCTATTTAATTTAGTATGACATTATCACTGTACACATATTTTTCTGAATTGACCATGCTAATAACAATCAACAAGTATTCCATTAAATCATTCATGGGTTTGAACAATTTAACATTAAATCCACCAAAAAACATCAATTGATAATATACTATTTGAATAACATTAAAATATGTTATGGTTTAAAATGCAAACTAATAATGAATAAAAGTAGTAAAATAATAAGATTTTATTCAAAAAGTCAAATTGCAAGGATGACATAAACAAGTTTAAGGTGTTTATTAAACATTCATTTAGATAATTAACTATCTCAATTGATACGCTTCCATCATGTAAGTTTCAAAAATGTATAATAACTATTATACTTACATTGCATAAAAACATTGATGTTTATCAATATGTTCTCGTTCATTGTTGATACGATGTTAACAGCTTTACAAGTTGAATAATTGGTATACCAGTTATAAGCATAGTTTGAGTGGTCCACTGTACTGCTTTCTAAAAAAATGAATTCAGTTAGATGTGTATAATGGGTAAAATATAAAACACCAAACTGAGACAGATGTTGAAATGAATATTACTACAAAGGACTAACATAAACTATTGGTGATTGGTTACAATAAAAAACCCTATGCATTGTCAAACTACATAATTAAAATAAAATATTTCTCTACATATTGCAAATGTCTTTTTATTAAATAGTACAGTGTAATCTGAAAACTATAAGGAGTATAAACTTATAACATTTCATAAGAAGCAATAATTGTGATAAGTAATAAAAGATATTGTTAGTCCACCAGGATAATGATGGTAAAATGTTACACAATGAAATATCTATAAAAACAATGTTTAATTTCCGCTATTTAATTTAGTATGACATTATCACTGTACACATATTTTTCTGAATTGACCATGCTAATAACAATCAACAGGTATTGCATTAAATCATTCATGGGTTTGAACAATTTAACATTAAATCCACCAAAAAACATCAATTGAAATTATACTATTTGAATAACATTAAAATATGTTATGGTTTAAAATGCAAACTAATAATGAATAAAAGTAGTAAAATAATAAGATTTTATTCAAAAAGTCAAATTGCAAGGATGACATAAACAAGTTTAAGGTGTTTATTAAACATTCATTTAGATAATTAACTATCTCAATTGATACGCTTCCATCATGTTAGTTTCAAAAATGTATAATAACTATTATACTTACATTGCATAAAAACATTGATGTTTATCAATATGTTCTCGTTCATTGTTGATACGATGTTAACAGCTTCACAAGTTGAATAATTGGTACACCAGTTATAAGCATAGTAAGAGTGGTCCAGTGTACTGCTTTCTAAAAAAATTAATTCAGTTAGATGTGTATAATGGATAAAATATAAAATACCAAACTCAGACAGATGTTGAAATGAATATTACTACAAAGGCCTAACCTTAAGTATTGGTGATTGGTTACAATCAAAAACCTATGCATTGTCAAACTACATAATTAAAATAAAATATTTCTCTACATATTGCAAATGTCTTTTTATTAAATAGTACAGTGTAATCTGAAAACTATAAGGAGTATAAACTTATAACATTTGATAAGAAGCAATAATTGTGATAAGTAATAAAAGATATTGTTTGTCCACCAGGGTGGTGGGATGATTGTAAAATATTACACAATGAAATATCTATAAAAACAATGTTTAATTTCCGCTATTTAATTTAGTATGACATTATCACTGTACACATATTTTTCTGAATTGACCAAGCTAATAACAATCAACAAGTATTGCATTGAATCATTCATGGGTTTGAACAATTTAACATTAAATCCACCAAAAAACATCAATTGAAATTATACTATTTTAATAACATTACTATATGTTATGGTTTAAAATGCAAACTAATAATGAATAAAAGTAGTTAAAAAAATAAGATTTTATTCAAAAAGTCAAATTGCATGGATGACATAAATAAGTTTGAGATGTATTTTAAAACATTCATTTAGATAATAAATTATCTCAATTTATACGCTTCCATCATGTTAGTTTCAAAAATGTATTATAACTATTATACTGACATTGCTTAAAAACATTGATGTTTATCAATATGTTCTCGTTCATTGTTGATACGATGTTAACAGCTTTACAAGTTGAATAATTGGTACACCAGTTATAGGCATAGTTTGAGTGGTCCACTGTACTGCTTTCTAAAAAAATGAATTCAGTTAGATGTGTATAATGGATAAAATATAAAACACCAAACTGAGACAGATGTTGAAATGAATATTACTACAAAGGACTAACCTAAACTATTGGTGATTGGTTACAATCAAAAACCTATGCATTGTCAAACTACATAATTAAAAAAAAATATTTCTCTACATATTGCAAATGTCTTTTTATTAAATAGTACAGTGTAATCTGCAAACTATAATGAGTATAAACTTAAAACATTTGATAAGAACCAATAATTGTGATAAGTCATAAAAGATAGTGTTAGTCCACCAGGATAATGATGGTAAAATGTTACACAATGAAATATCTATAAAAACAATGTTTAATTTCCGCTATTTAATTTAGTATGACATTATCACTGTACACATATTTTTCTGAATTGACCATGCTAATAACAATCAACAAGTATTGCATTAAATCATTCATGGGTTTGAACAATTTAACATTAAATCCACCAAAAAACATCAATTGATATTATACTATTTGAATAACATTAAAATATGTTATGGTTTAAACTGCAAACTAATAATGAATAAAAGTAGTAAAAAAATAAGATTTTATTCAAAAAGTCAAATTGCATGGATGACATAAATAAGTTTAAGATGTATTTTAAAACATTCATTTAGATAATAAATTATCTCAATTGATACGCTTCCATCATGTAAGTTTCAAAAATGTATAATAACTATTATACTTACATTGCATAAAAACATTGATGTTTATCAATATGTTCTCGTTCATTGTTGATACGATGTTAACAGCTTTACAAGTTGAATAATTGGTATACCAGTTATAAGCATAGTTTGAGTGGTCCACTGTACTGCTTTCTAAAAAAATGAATTCAGTTAGATGTGTATAATGGATAAAATATAAAACACCAAACTGAGACAGATGTTGAAATGAATATTATTACAAAGGACTAACCTAAACTATTGGTGATTGGTTACAATCAAAAACCTATGCATTGTCAAACTACATAATTAAAATAAAATATTTCTCTACATATTGCAAATGTCTTTTTATTAAATAGTACAGTGTAATCTGAAAACTATAAGGAGTACAAACTTATAACATTTGATAAGAAGCAATAATTTTGATAAGTCATAAAAGATAGTGTTAGTCCACCAGGATAATGATGGTAAAATGTTACACAATGAAATATCTATAAAAACAATGTTTAATTTCCGCTATTTAATTTAGTATGACATTATCACTGAACACATATTTTTCTGAATTGACCATGCTAATAACAATCAACAAGTATTGCATTAAATCATTCATGGGTTTGAACAATTTAACATTAAATCCACCAAAAAACATTAATTGAAATTATACTATTTTAATAACATTAAAATATGTTATGGTTTAAACTGCAAACTAATAATGAATAAAAGTAGTAAAAAAATAAGATTTTATTCAAAAAGTCAAATTGCATGGATGACATAAATAAGTTTAAGATGTATTTTAAAACATTCATTTAGATAATAAATTATCTCAATTGATACGCTTCCATCATGTAAGTTCCAAAAATGTATAATAACTATTATACTGACATTGCTTAAAAACATTGATGTTTATCAATATGTTCTCGTTCATTGTTGATACGATGTTAACAGCTTTACAAGTTGAATAATTGGTACACCAGTTATAGGCATAGTTTGAGTGGTCCACTGTACTGCTTTCTAAAAAAATGAATTCAGTTAGATGTGTATAATGGATAAAATATAAAACACCAAACTGAGACAGATGTTGAAATGAATATTACTACAAAGGACTAACCTAAACTATTGGTGATTGGTTACAATCAAAAACCTATGCATTGTCAAACTACATAATTAAAAAAAAATATTTCTCTACATATTGCAAATGTCTTTTTATTAAATAGTACAGTGTAATCTGCAAACTATAATGAGTATAAACTTAAAACATTTGATAAAAACCAATATTTGAGATAAGCCATAAATGATAGTGTTAGTCCACCAGGATAATGGTGGTAAAATGTTACACAATGAAGTATCTATAAAAACAATGTTTAATTTCCGCTATTTAATTTAGTATGACATTATCACTGTACACATACTTTTCTGAATAATTCATGCTAATAACAATCAACAAGTATTGCATTAAATCATTCCTGGGTTTGAACAATTTAACATTAAATCCACCAAAAAACATCAATTGATATTATACTATTTGAATAACATTAAAATATGTTATGGTTTAAACTGCAAACTAATAATGAATAAAAGTAGTAAAATAATAAGATTTTATTCAAAAAGTCAAATTGCAAGGATGACATAAACAAGTTTAAGTTGTTTATTAAACATTCATTTAGATAATTAACTATCTCAATTGATACGCTTCCATCATGTAAGTTTCAAAAATGTATAATAACTATTATACTTACATTGCATAAAAACATTGATGTTTATCAATATGTTCTCGTTCATTGTTGATACGATGTTAACAGCTTTACAAGTTGAATAATTGGTACACCAGTTATAAGCATAGTTTGAGTGGTCCACTGTACTGCTTTCTAAAAAAATGAATTCAGTTAGATGTGTATAATGGATAAAATATAAAACACCAAACTGAGACAGATGTTGAAATGAATATTATTACAAAGGACTAACCTAAACTATTGGTGATTGGTTACAATCAAAAACCTATGCATTGTCAAACTACATAATTAAAATAAAATATTTCTCTACATATTGCAAATGTCTTTTTATTAAATAGTACAGTGTAATCTGAAAACTATAAGGAGTACAAACTTATAACATTTGATAAGAAGCAATAATTTTGATAAGTCATAAAAGATAGTGTTAGTCCACCAGGATAATGATGGTAAAATGTTACACAATGAAATATCTATAAAAACAATGTTTAATTTCCGCTATTTAATTTAGTATGACATTATCACTGAACACATATTTTTCTGAATTGACCATGCTAATAACAATCAACAAGTATTGCATTAAATCATTCATGGGTTTGAACAATTTAACATTAAATCCACCAAAAAACATTAATTGAAATTATACTATTTTAATAACATTAAAATATGTTATGGTTTAAACTGCAAACTAATAATGAATAAAAGTAGTAAAAAAATAAGATTTTATTCAAAAAGTCAAATTGCATGGATGACATAAATAAGTTTAAGATGTATTTTAAAACATTCATTTAGATAATAAATTATCTCAATTGATACGCTTCCATCATGTAAGTTCCAAAAATGTATAATAACTATTATACTGACATTGCTTAAAAACATTGATGTTTATCAATATGTTCTCGTTCATTGTTGATACGATGTTAACAGCTTTACAAGTTGAATAATTGGTACACCAGTTATAGGCATAGTTTGAGTGGTCCACTGTACTGCTTTCTAAAAAAATGAATTCAGTTAGATGTGTATAATGGATAAAATATAAAACACCAAACTGAGACAGATGTTGAAATGAATATTACTACAAAGGACTAACCTAAACTATTGGTGATTGGTTACAATCAAAAACCTATGCATTGTCAAACTACATAATTAAAAAAAAATATTTCTCTACATATTGCAAATGTCTTTTTATTAAATAGTACAGTGTAATCTGCAAACTATAATGAGTATAAACTTAAAACATTTGATAAAAACCAATATTTGAGATAAGCCATAAATGATAGTGTTAGTCCACCAGGATAATGGTGGTAAAATGTTACACAATGAAGTATCTATAAAAACAATGTTTAATTTCCGCTATTTAATTTAGTATGACATTATCACTGTACACATACTTTTCTGAATAATTCATGCTAATAACAATCAACAAGTATTGCATTAAATCATTCCTGGGTTTGAACAATTTAACATTAAATCCACCAAAAAACATCAATTGATATTATACTATTTGAATAACATTAAAATATGTTATGGTTTAAACTGCAAACTAATAATGAATAAAAGTAGTAAAATAATAAGATTTTATTCAAAAAGTCAAATTGCAAGGATGACATAAACAAGTTTAAGTTGTTTATTAAACATTCATTTAGATAATTAACTATCTCAATTGATACGCTTCCATCATGTAAGTTTCAAAAATGTATAATAACTATTATACTTACATTGCATAAAAACATTGATGTTTATCAATATGTTCTCGTTCATTGTTGATACGATGTTAACAGCTTTACAAGTTGAATAATTGGTACACCAGTTATAGGCATAGTTTGAGTGGTCCACTGTACTGCTTTCTAAAAAAATGAATTCAGTTAGATGTGTATTATGGATAAAATATAAAACACCAAACTGAGACAGATGTTGAAATGAATATTACTACAAAGGACTAACATAAACTATTGGTGATTGGTTACAATCAAAAACCTATGCATTGTCAAACTACATAATTAAAATAAAATATTTCTCTACATATTGCAAATGTCTTTTTATTAAATAGTACAGTGTAATCTGAAAACTATAAGGAGTACAAACTTATAACATTTGATAAGAAGCAATAATTTTGATAAGTCATAAAAGATAGTGTTAGTCCACCAGGATAATGATGGTAAAATGTTACACAATGAAATATCTATAAAAACAATGTTTAATTTCCGCTATTTAATTTAGTATGACATTATCACTGAACACATATTTTTCTGAATTGACCATGCTAATAACAATCAACAAGTATTGCATTAAATCATTCATGGGTTTGAACAATTTAACATTAAATCCACCAAAAAACATTAATTGAAATTATACTATTTTAATAACATTAAAATATGTTATGGTTTAAACTGCAAACTAATAATGAATAAAAGTAGTAAAAAAATAAGATTTTATTCAAAAAGTCAAATTGCATGGATGACATAAATAAGTTTAAGATGTATTTTAAAACATTCATTTAGATAATAAATTATCTCAATTGATACGCTTCCATCATGTAAGTTCCAAAAATGTATAATAACTATTATACTGACATTGCTTAAAAACATTGATGTTTATCAATATGTTCTCGTTCATTGTTGATACGATGTTAACAGCTTTACAAGTTGAATAATTGGTACACCAGTTATAGGCATAGTTTGAGTGGTCCACTGTACTGCTTTCTAAAAAAATGAATTCAGTTAGATGTGTATAATGGATAAAATATAAAACACCAAACTGAGACAGATGTTGAAATGAATATTACTACAAAGGACTAACCTAAACTATTGGTGATTGGTTACAATCAAAAACTATGCATTGTCAAACTACATAATTAAAAAAAAATATTTCTCTACATATTGCAAATGTCTTTTTATTAAATAGTACAGTGTAATCTGCAAACTATAATGAGTATAAACTTAAAACATTTGATAAAAACCAATATTTGAGATAAGTCATAAATGATAGTGTTAGTCCACCAGGATAATGGTGGTAAAATGTTACACAATGAAGTATCTATAAAAACAATGTTTAATTTCCGCTATTTAATTTAGTATGACATTATCACTGTACACATACTTTTCTGAATAATTCATGCTAATAACAATCAACAAGTATTGCATTAAATCATTCCTGGGTTTGAACAATTTAACATTAAATCCACCAAAAAACATCAATTGATATTATACTATTTGAATAACATTAAAATATGTTATGGTTTAAACTGCAAACTAATAATGAATAAAAGTAGTAAAATAATAAGATTTTATTCAAAAAGTCAAATTGCAAGGATGACATAAACAAGTTTAAGTTGTTTATTAAACATTCATTTAGATAATTAACTATCTCAATTGATACGCTTCCATCATGTAAGTTTCAAAAATGTATAATAACTATTATACTTACATTGCATAAAAACATTGATGTTTATCAATATGTTCTCGTTCATTGTTGATACGATGTTAACAGCTTTACAAGTTGAATAATTGGTATACCAGTTATAAGCATAGTTTGAGTGGTCCACTGTACTGCTTTCTAAAAAAATGAATTCAGTTAGATGTGTATAATGGATAAAATATAAAACACCAAACTGAGACAGATGTTGAAATGAATATTATTACAAAGGACTAACCTAAACTATTGGTGATTGGTTACAATCAAAAACCTATGCATTGTCAAACTACATAATTAAAATAAAATATTTCTCTACATATTGCAAATGTCTTTTTATTAAATAGTACAGTGTAATCTGAAAACTATAAGGAGTACAAACTTATAACATTTGATAAGAAGCAATAATTGTGATAAGTCATAAAAGATAGTGTTAGTCCACCAGGATAATGATGGTAAAATGTTACACAATGAAATATCTATAAAAACAATGTTTAATTTCCGCTATTTAATTTAGTATGACATTATCACTGAACACATATTTTTCTGAATTGACCATGCTAATAACAATCAACAAGTATTGCATTAAATCATTCATGGGTTTGAACAATTTAACATTAAATCCACCAAAAAACATTAATTGAAATTATACTATTTTAATAACATTAAAATATGTTATGGTTTAAACTGCAAACTAATAATGAATAAAAGTAGTAAAAAAATAAGATTTTATTCAAAAAGTCAAATTGCATGGATGACATAAATAAGTTTAAGATGTATTTTAAAACATTCATTTAGATAATAAATTATCTCAATTGATACGCTTCCATCATGTAAGTTTCAAAAATGTATAATAACTATTATACTTACATTGCATAAAAACATTGATGTTTATCAATATGTTCTCGTTCATTGTTGATACGATGTTAACAGCTTCACAAGTTGAATAATTGGTACACCAGTTATAAGCATAGTAAGAGTGGTCCAGTGTACTGCTTTCTAAAAAAATTAATTCAGTTAGATGTGTATAATGGGTAAAATATAAAACACCAAACTGAGACAGATGTTGAAATGAATATTACTACAAAGGCCTAACCTAAAGTATTGGTGATTGGTTACAATCAAAAACCTATGCATTGTCAAACTACATAATTAAAATAAAATATTTCTCTACATATTGCAAATGTCTTTTTATTAAATAGTACAGTGTAATCTGCAAACTATAATGAGTATAAACTTATAACATTTGATAAGAACCAATAATTGTGGTAAGTCATAAAAGATAGTGTTAGTCCACCAGGATAATGATGGTAAAATGTTACACAATGAAATATCTATAAAAACAATGTTTAATTTCCGCTATTTAATTTAGTATGACATTATCACTGTACACATATTTTTCTGAATTGACCATGCTAATAACAATCAACAAGTATTGCATTAAATCATTCATGGGTTTGAACAATTTAACATTAAATCCACCAAAAAACATCAATTGATATTATACTATTTGAATAACATTAAAATATGTTATGGTTTAAACTGCAAACTAATAATGAATAAAAGTAGTAAAAAAATAAGATTTTATTCAAAAAGTCAAATTGCATGGATGACATAAATAAGTTTAAGATGTATTTTAAAACATTCATTTAGATAATAAATTATCTCAATTGATACGCTTCCATCATGTAAGTTTCAAAAATGTATAATAACTATTATACTTACATTGCATAAAAACATTGATGTTTATCAATATGTTCTCGTTCATTGTTGATACGATGTTAACAGCTTCACAAGTTGAATATTTGGTACACCAGTTATAAGCATAGTTTGAGTGGTCCACTGTACTGCTTTCTAAAAAAATGAATTCAGTTAGATGTGTATAATGGATAAAATATAAAACACCAAACTGAGACAGATGTTGAAATGAATATTATTACAAAGGACTAACCTAAACTATTGGTGATTGGTTACAATCAAAAACCTATGCATTGTCAAACTACATAATTAAAATAAAATATTTCTCTACATATTGCAAATGTCTTTTTATTAAATAGTACAGTGTAATCTGAAAACTATAAGGAGTACAAACTTATAACATTTGATAAGAAGCAATAATTTTGATAAGTCATAAAAGATAGTGTTAGTCCACCAGGATAATGATGGTAAAATGTTACACAATGAAATATCTATAAAAACAATGTTTAATTTCCGCTATTTAATTTAGTATGACATTATCACTGAACACATATTTTTCTGAATTGACCATGCTAATAACAATCAACAAGTATTGCATTAAATCATTCATGGGTTTGAACAATTTAACATTAAATCCACCAAAAAACATTAATTGAAATTATACTATTTTAATAACATTAAAATATGTTATGGTTTAAACTGCAAACTAATAATGAATAAAAGTAGTAAAAAAATAAGATTTTATTCAAAAAGTCAAATTGCATGGATGACATAAATAAGTTTAAGATGTATTTTAAAACATTCATTTAGATAATAAATTATCTCAATTGATACGCTTCCATCATGTAAGTTCCAAAAATGTATAATAACTATTATACTGACATTGCTTAAAAACATTGATGTTTATCAATATGTTCTCGTTCATTGTTGATACGATGTTAACAGCTTTACAAGTTGAATAATTGGTACACCAGTTATAGGCATAGTTTGAGTGGTCCACTGTACTGCTTTCTAAAAAAATGAATTCAGTTAGATGTGTATAATGGATAAAATATAAAACACCAAACTGAGACAGATGTTGAAATGAATATTACTACAAAGGACTAACCTAAACTATTGGTGATTGGTTACAATCAAAAACTATGCATTGTCAAACTACATAATTAAAAAAAAATATTTCTCTACATATTGCAAATGTCTTTTTATTAAATAGTACAGTGTAATCTGCAAACTATAATGAGTATAAACTTAAAACATTTGATAAAAACCAATATTTGAGATAAGTCATAAATGATAGTGTTAGTCCACCAGGATAATGGTGGTAAAATGTTACACAATGAAGTATCTATAAAAACAATGTTTAATTTCCGCTATTTAATTGAGTATGACATTATCACTGTACACATACTTTTCTGAATAATTCATGCTAATAACAATCAACAAGTATTGCATTAAATCATTCCTGGGTTTGAACAATTTAACATTAAATCCACCAAAAAACATCAATTGATATTATACTATTTGAATAACATTAAAATATGTTATGGTTTAAACTGCAAACTAATAATGAATAAAAGTAGTAAAATAATAAGATTTTATTCAAAAAGTCAAATTGCAAGGATGACATAAACAAGTTTAAGTTGTTTAATAAACATTCATTTAGATAATTAACTATCTCAATTGATACGCTTCCATCATGTAAGTTTCAAAAATGTATAATAACTATTATACTTACATTGCATAAAAACATTGATGTTTATCAATATGTTCTCGTTCATTGTTGATACGATGTTAACAGCTTTACAAGTTGAATAATTGGTATACCAGTTATAAGCATAGTTTGAGTGGTCCACTGTACTGCTTTCTAAAAAAATGAATTCAGTTAGATGTGTATAATGGATAAAATATAAAACACCAAACTGAGACAGATGTTGAAATGAATATTATTACAAAGGACTAACCTAAACTATTGGTGATTGGTTACAATCAAAAACCTATGCATTGTCAAACTACATAATTAAAATAAAATATTTCTCTACATATTGCAAATGTCTTTTTATTAAATAGTACAGTGTAATCTGAAAACTATAAGGAGTACAAACTTATAACATTTGATAAGAAGCAATAATTGTGATAAGTCATAAAAGATAGTGTTAGTCCACCAGGATAATGATGGTAAAATGTTACACAATGAAATATCTATAAAAACAATGTTTAATTTCCGCTATTTAATTTAGTATGACATTATCACTGAACACATATTTTTCTGAATTGACCATGCTAATAACAATCAACAAGTATTGCATTAAATCATTCATGGGTTTGAACAATTTAACATTAAATCCACCAAAAAACATTAATTGAAATTATACTATTTTAATAACATTAAAATATGTTATGGTTTAAACTGCAAACTAATAATGAATAAAAGTAGTAAAAAAATAAGATTTTATTCAAAAAGTCAAATTGCATGGATGACATAAATAAGTTTAAGATGTATTTTAAAACATTCATTTAGATAATAAATTATCTCAATTGATACGCTTCCATCATGTAAGTTTCAAAAATGTATAATAACTATTATACTTACATTGCATAAAAACATTGATGTTTATCAATATGTTCTCGTTCATTGTTGATACGATGTTAACAGCTTCACAAGTTGAATAATTGGTACACCAGTTATAAGCATAGTAAGAGTGGTCCAGTGTACTGCTTTCTAAAAAAATTAATTCAGTTAGATGTGTATAATGGGTAAAATATAAAACACCAAACTGAGACAGATGTTGAAATGAATATTACTACAAAGGCCTAACCTAAAGTATTGGTGATTGGTTACAATCAAAAACCTATGCATTGTCAAACTACATAATTAAAATAAAATATTTCTCTACATATTGCAAATGTCTTTTTATTAAATAGTACAGTGTAATCTGCAAACTATAATGAGTATAAACTTATAACATTTGATAAGAACCAATAATTGTGGTAAGTCATAAAAGATAGTGTTAGTCCACCAGGATAATGATGGTAAAATGTTACACAATGAAATATCTATAAAAACAATGTTTAATTTCCGCTATTTAATTTAGTATGACATTATCACTGTACACATATTTTTCTGAATTGACCATGCTAATAACAATCAACAAGTATTGCATTAAATCATTCATGGGTTTGAACAATTTAACATTAAATCCACCAAAAAACATCAATTGATATTATACTATTTGAATAACATTAAAATATGTTATGGTTTAAACTGCAAACTAATAATGAATAAAAGTAGTAAAAAAATAAGATTTTATTCAAAAAGTCAAATTGCATGGATGACATAAATAAGTTTAAGATGTATTTTAAAACATTCATTTAGATAATAAATTATCTCAATTGATACGCTTCCATCATGTAAGTTCCAAAAATGTATAATAACTATTATACTGACATTGCTTAAAAACATTGATGTTTATCAATATGTTCTCGTTCATTGTTGATACGATGTTAACAGCTTTACAAGTTGAATAATTGGTACACCAGTTATAGGCATAGTTTGAGTGGTCCACTGTACTGCTTTCTAAAAAAATGAATTCAGTTAGATGTGTATAATGGATAAAATATAAAACACCAAACTGAGACAGATGTTGAAATGAATATTACTACAAAGGACTAACCTAAACTATTGGTGATTGGTTACAATCAAAAACCTATGCATTGTCAAACTACATAATTAAAAAAAAATATTTCTCTACATATTGCAAATGTCTTTTTATTAAATAGTACAGTGTAATCTGCAAACTATAATGAGTATAAACTTAAAACATTTGATAAAAACCAATATTTGAGATAAGCCATAAATGATAGTGTTAGTCCACCAGGATAATGGTGGTAAAATGTTACACAATGAAGTATCTATAAAAACAATGTTTAATTTCCGCTATTTAATTTAGTATGACATTATCACTGTACACATACTTTTCTGAATAATTCATGCTAATAACAATCAACAAGTATTGCATTAAATCATTCCTGGGTTTGAACAATTTAACATTAAATCCACCAAAAAACATCAATTGATATTATACTATTTGAATAACATTAAAATATGTTATGGTTTAAACTGCAAACTAATAATGAATAAAAGTAGTAAAATAATAAGATTTTATTCAAAAAGTCAAATTGCAAGGATGACATAAACAAGTTTAAGTTGTTTATTAAACATTCATTTAGATAATTAACTATCTCAATTGATACGCTTCCATCATGTAAGTTTCAAAAATGTATAATAACTATTATACTTACATTGCATAAAAACATTGATGTTTATCAATATGTTCTCGTTCATTGTTGATACGATGTTAACAGCTTTACAAGTTGAATAATTGGTATACCAGTTATAAGCATAGTTTGAGTGGTCCACTGTACTGCTTTCTAAAAAAATGAATTCAGTTAGATGTGTATAATGGATAAAATATAAAACACCAAACTGAGACAGATGTTGAAATGAATATTATTACAAAGGACTAACCTAAACTATTGGTGATTGGTTACAATCAAAAACCTATGCATTGTCAAACTACATAATTAAAATAAAATATTTCTCTACATATTGCAAATGTCTTTTTATTAAATAGTACAGTGTAATCTGAAAACTATAAGGAGTACAAACTTATAACATTTGATAAGAAGCAATAATTGTGATAAGTCATAAAAGATAGTGTTAGTCCACCAGGATAATGATGGTAAAATGTTACACAATGAAATATCTATAAAAACAATGTTTAATTTCCGCTATTTAATTTAGTATGACATTATCACTGAACACATATTTTTCTGAATTGACCATGCTAATAACAATCAACAAGTATTGCATTAAATCATTCATGGGTTTGAACAATTTAACATTAAATCCACCAAAAAACATTAATTGAAATTATACTATTTTAATAACATTAAAATATGTTATGGTTTAAACTGCAAACTAATAATGAATAAAAGTAGTAAAAAAATAAGATTTTATTCAAAAAGTCAAATTGCATGGATGACATAAATAAGTTTAAGATGTATTTTAAAACATTCATTTAGATAATAAATTATCTCAATTGATACGCTTCCATCATGTAAGTTTCAAAAATGTATAATAACTATTATACTTACATTGCATAAAAACATTGATGTTTATCAATATGTTCTCGTTCATTGTTGATACGATGTTAACAGCTTCACAAGTTGAATAATTGGTACACCAGTTATAAGCATAGTAAGAGTGGTCCAGTGTACTGCTTTCTAAAAAAATTAATTCAGTTAGATGTGTATAATGGGTAAAATATAAAACACCAAACTGAGACAGATGTTGAAATGAATATTACTACAAAGGCCTAACCTAAAGTATTGGTGATTGGTTACAATCAAAAACCTATGCATTGTCAAACTACATAATTAAAATAAAATATTTCTCTACATATTGCAAATGTCTTTTTATTAAATAGTACAGTGTAATCTGCAAACTATAATGAGTATAAACTTATAACATTTGATAAGAACCAATAATTGTGGTAAGTCATAAAAGATAGTGTTAGTCCACCAGGATAATGATGGTAAAATGTTACACAATGAAATATCTATAAAAACAATGTTTAATTTCCGCTATTTAATTTAGTATGACATTATCACTGTACACATATTTTTCTGAATTGACCATGCTAATAACAATCAACAAGTATTGCATTAAATCATTCATGGGTTTGAACAATTTAACATTAAATCCACCAAAAAACATCAATTGATATTATACTATTTGAATAACATTAAAATATGTTATGGTTTAAACTGCAAACTAATAATGAATAAAAGTAGTAAAAAAATAAGATTTTATTCAAAAAGTCAAATTGCATGGATGACATAAATAAGTTTAAGATGTATTTTAAAACATTCATTTAGATAATAAATTATCTCAATTGATACGCTTCCATCATGTAAGTTTCAAAAATGTATAATAACTATTATACTTACATTGCATAAAAACATTGATGTTTATCAATATGTTCTCGTTCATTGTTGATACGATGTTAACAGCTTCACAAGTTGAATATTTGGTACACCAGTTATAAGCATAGTTTGAGTGGTCCACTGTACTGCTTTCTAAAAAAATGAATTCAGTTAGATGTGTATAATGGATAAAATATAAAACACCAAACTGAGACAGATGTTGAAATGAATATTATTACAAAGGACTAACCTAAACTATTGGTGATTGGTTACAATCAAAAACCTATGCATTGTCAAACTACATAATTAAAATAAAATATTTCTCTACATATTGCAAATGTCTTTTTATTAAATAGTACAGTGTAATCTGAAAACTATAAGGAGTACAAACTTATAACATTTGATAAGAAGCAATAATTTTGATAAGTCATAAAAGATAGTGTTAGTCCACCAGGATAATGATGGTAAAATGTTACACAATGAAATATCTATAAAAACAATGTTTAATTTCCGCTATTTAATTTAGTATGACATTATCACTGAACACATATTTTTCTGAATTGACCATGCTAATAACAATCAACAAGTATTGCATTAAATCATTCATGGGTTTGAACAATTTAACATTAAATCCACCAAAAAACATTAATTGAAATTATACTATTTTAATAACATTAAAATATGTTATGGTTTAAACTGCAAACTAATAATGAATAAAAGTAGTAAAAAAATAAGATTTTATTCAAAAAGTCAAATTGCATGGATGACATAAATAAGTTTAAGATGTATTTTAAAACATTCATTTAGATAATAAATTATCTCAATTGATACGCTTCCATCATGTAAGTTCCAAAAATGTATAATAACTATTATACTGACATTGCTTAAAAACATTGATGTTTATCAATATGTTCTCGTTCATTGTTGATACGATGTTAACAGCTTTACAAGTTGAATAATTGGTACACCAGTTATAGGCATAGTTTGAGTGGTCCACTGTACTGCTTTCTAAAAAAATGAATTCAGTTAGATGTGTATAATGGATAAAATATAAAACACCAAACTGAGACAGATGTTGAAATGAATATTACTACAAAGGACTAACCTAAACTATTGGTGATTGGTTACAATCAAAAACTATGCATTGTCAAACTACATAATTAAAAAAAAATATTTCTCTACATATTGCAAATGTCTTTTTATTAAATAGTACAGTGTAATCTGCAAACTATAATGAGTATAAACTTAAAACATTTGATAAAAACCAATATTTGAGATAAGTCATAAATGATAGTGTTAGTCCACCAGGATAATGGTGGTAAAATGTTACACAATGAAGTATCTATAAAAACAATGTTTAATTTCCGCTATTTAATTGAGTATGACATTATCACTGTACACATACTTTTCTGAATAATTCATGCTAATAACAATCAACAAGTATTGCATTAAATCATTCCTGGGTTTGAACAATTTAACATTAAATCCACCAAAAAACATCAATTGATATTATACTATTTGAATAACATTAAAATATGTTATGGTTTAAACTGCAAACTAATAATGAATAAAAGTAGTAAAATAATAAGATTTTATTCAAAAAGTCAAATTGCAAGGATGACATAAACAAGTTTAAGTTGTTTAATAAACATTCATTTAGATAATTAACTATCTCAATTGATACGCTTCCATCATGTAAGTTTCAAAAATGTATAATAACTATTATACTTACATTGCATAAAAACATTGATGTTTATCAATATGTTCTCGTTCATTGTTGATACGATGTTAACAGCTTTACAAGTTGAATAATTGGTATACCAGTTATAAGCATAGTTTGAGTGGTCCACTGTACTGCTTTCTAAAAAAATGAATTCAGTTAGATGTGTATAATGGATAAAATATAAAACACCAAACTGAGACAGATGTTGAAATGAATATTATTACAAAGGACTAACCTAAACTATTGGTGATTGGTTACAATCAAAAACCTATGCATTGTCAAACTACATAATTAAAATAAAATATTTCTCTACATATTGCAAATGTCTTTTTATTAAATAGTACAGTGTAATCTGAAAACTATAAGGAGTACAAACTTATAACATTTGATAAGAAGCAATAATTGTGATAAGTCATAAAAGATAGTGTTAGTCCACCAGGATAATGATGGTAAAATGTTACACAATGAAATATCTATAAAAACAATGTTTAATTTCCGCTATTTAATTTAGTATGACATTATCACTGAACACATATTTTTCTGAATTGACCATGCTAATAACAATCAACAAGTATTGCATTAAATCATTCATGGGTTTGAACAATTTAACATTAAATCCACCAAAAAACATTAATTGAAATTATACTATTTTAATAACATTAAAATATGTTATGGTTTAAACTGCAAACTAATAATGAATAAAAGTAGTAAAAAAATAAGATTTTATTCAAAAAGTCAAATTGCATGGATGACATAAATAAGTTTAAGATGTATTTTAAAACATTCATTTAGATAATAAATTATCTCAATTGATACGCTTCCATCATGTAAGTTTCAAAAATGTATAATAACTATTATACTTACATTGCATAAAAACATTGATGTTTATCAATATGTTCTCGTTCATTGTTGATACGATGTTAACAGCTTCACAAGTTGAATAATTGGTACACCAGTTATAAGCATAGTAAGAGTGGTCCAGTGTACTGCTTTCTAAAAAAATTAATTCAGTTAGATGTGTATAATGGGTAAAATATAAAACACCAAACTGAGACAGATGTTGAAATGAATATTACTACAAAGGCCTAACCTAAAGTATTGGTGATTGGTTACAATCAAAAACCTATGCATTGTCAAACTACATAATTAAAATAAAATATTTCTCTACATATTGCAAATGTCTTTTTATTAAATAGTACAGTGTAATCTGCAAACTATAATGAGTATAAACTTATAACATTTGATAAGAACCAATAATTGTGGTAAGTCATAAAAGATAGTGTTAGTCCACCAGGATAATGATGGTAAAATGTTACACAATGAAATATCTATAAAAACAATGTTTAATTTCCGCTATTTAATTTAGTATGACATTATCACTGTACACATATTTTTCTGAATTGACCATGCTAATAACAATCAACAAGTATTGCATTAAATCATTCATGGGTTTGAACAATTTAACATTAAATCCACCAAAAAACATCAATTGATATTATACTATTTGAATAACATTAAAATATGTTATGGTTTAAACTGCAAACTAATAATGAATAAAAGTAGTAAAAAAATAAGATTTTATTCAAAAAGTCAAATTGCATGGATGACATAAATAAGTTTAAGATGTATTTTAAAACATTCATTTAGATAATAAATTATCTCAATTGATACGCTTCCATCATGTAAGTTTCAAAAATGTATAATAACTATTATACTTACATTGCATAAAAACATTGATGTTTATCAATATGTTCTCGTTCATTGTTGATACGATGTTAACAGCTTCACAAGTTGAATATTTGGTACACCAGTTATAAGCATAGTTTGAGTGGTCCACTGTACTGCTTTCTAAAAAAATGAATTCAGTTAGATGTGTATAATGGATAAAATATAAAACACCAAACTGAGACAGATGTTGAAATGAATATTATTACAAAGGACTAACCTAAACTATTGGTGATTGGTTACAATCAAAAACCTATGCATTGTCAAACTACATAATTAAAATAAAATATTTCTCTACATATTGCAAATGTCTTTTTATTAAATAGTACAGTGTAATCTGAAAACTATAAGGAGTACAAACTTATAACATTTGATAAGAAGCAATAATTTTGATAAGTCATAAAAGATAGTGTTAGTCCACCAGGATAATGATGGTAAAATGTTACACAATGAAATATCTATAAAAACAATGTTTAATTTCCGCTATTTAATTTAGTATGACATTATCACTGAACACATATTTTTCTGAATTGACCATGCTAATAACAATCAACAAGTATTGCATTAAATCATTCATGGGTTTGAACAATTTAACATTAAATCCACCAAAAAACATTAATTGAAATTATACTATTTTAATAACATTAAAATATGTTATGGTTTAAACTGCAAACTAATAATGAATAAAAGTAGTAAAAAAATAAGATTTTATTCAAAAAGTCAAATTGCATGGATGACATAAATAAGTTTAAGATGTATTTTAAAACATTCATTTAGATAATAAATTATCTCAATTGATACGCTTCCATCATGTAAGTTCCAAAAATGTATAATAACTATTATACTGACATTGCTTAAAAACATTGATGTTTATCAATATGTTCTCGTTCATTGTTGATACGATGTTAACAGCTTTACAAGTTGAATAATTGGTACACCAGTTATAGGCATAGTTTGAGTGGTCCACTGTACTGCTTTCTAAAAAAATGAATTCAGTTAGATGTGTATAATGGATAAAATATAAAACACCAAACTGAGACAGATGTTGAAATGAATATTACTACAAAGGACTAACCTAAACTATTGGTGATTGGTTACAATCAAAAACTATGCATTGTCAAACTACATAATTAAAAAAAAATATTTCTCTACATATTGCAAATGTCTTTTTATTAAATAGTACAGTGTAATCTGCAAACTATAATGAGTATAAACTTAAAACATTTGATAAAAACCAATATTTGAGATAAGTCATAAATGATAGTGTTAGTCCACCAGGATAATGGTGGTAAAATGTTACACAATGAAGTATCTATAAAAACAATGTTTAATTTCCGCTATTTAATTGAGTATGACATTATCACTGTACACATACTTTTCTGAATAATTCATGCTAATAACAATCAACAAGTATTGCATTAAATCATTCCTGGGTTTGAACAATTTAACATTAAATCCACCAAAAAACATCAATTGATATTATACTATTTGAATAACATTAAAATATGTTATGGTTTAAACTGCAAACTAATAATGAATAAAAGTAGTAAAATAATAAGATTTTATTCAAAAAGTCAAATTGCAAGGATGACATAAACAAGTTTAAGTTGTTTAATAAACATTCATTTAGATAATAAACTATCTCAATTGATACGCTTCCATCATGTAAGTTTCAAAAATGTATAATAACTATTATACTTACATTGCATAAAAACATTGATGTTTATCAATATGTTCTCGTTCATTGTTGATACGATGTTAACAGCTTTACAAGTTGAATAATTGGTATACCAGTTATAAGCATAGTTTGAGTGGTCCACTGTACTGCTTTCTAAAAAAATGAATTCAGTTAGATGTGTATAATGGATAAAATATAAAACACCAAACTGAGACAGATGTTGAAATGAATATTATTACAAAGGACTAACCTAAACTATTGGTGATTGGTTACAATCAAAAACCTATGCATTGTCAAACTACATAATTAAAATAAAATATTTCTCTACATATTGCAAATGTCTTTTTATTAAATAGTACAGTGTAATCTGAAAACTATAAGGAGTACAAACTTATAACATTTGATAAGAAGCAATAATTTTGATAAGTCATAAAAGATAGTGTTAGTCCACCAGGATAATGATGGTAAAATGTTACACAATGAAATATCTATAAAAACAATGTTTAATTTCCGCTATTTAATTTAGTATGACATTATCACTGAACACATATTTTTCTGAATTGACCATGCTAATAACAATCAACAAGTATTGCATTAAATCATTCATGGGTTTGAACAATTTAACATTAAATCCACCAAAAAACATTAATTGAAATTATACTATTTTAATAACATTAAAATATGTTATGGTTTAAACTGCAAACTAATAATGAATAAAAGTAGTAAAAAAATAAGATTTTATTCAAAAAGTCAAATTGCATGGATGACATAAATAAGTTTAAGATGTATTTTAAAACATTCATTTAGATAATAAATTATCTCAATTGATACGCTTCCATCATGTAAGTTCCAAAAATGTATAATAACTATTATACTGACATTGCTTAAAAACATTGATGTTTATCAATATGTTCTCGTTCATTGTTGATACGATGTTAACAGCTTTACAAGTTGAATAATTGGTACACCAGTTATAGGCATAGTTTGAGTGGTCCACTGTACTGCTTTCTAAAAAAATGAATTCAGTTAGATGTGTATAATGGATAAAATATAAAACACCAAACTGAGACAGATGTTGAAATGAATATTACTACAAAGGACTAACCTAAACTATTGGTGATTGGTTACAATCAAAAACTATGCATTGTCAAACTACATAATTAAAAAAAAATATTTCTCTACATATTGCAAATGTCTTTTTATTAAATAGTACAGTGTAATCTGCAAACTATAATGAGTATAAACTTAAAACATTTGATAAAAACCAATATTTGAGATAAGTCATAAATGATAGTGTTAGTCCACCAGGATAATGGTGGTAAAATGTTACACAATGAAATATCTATAAAAACAATGTTTAATTTCCGCTATTTAATTTAGTATGACATTATCACTGTACACATATTTTTCTGAATTGACCAAGCTAATAACAATCAACAAGTATTCCATTAAATCATTCATGGGTTTGAACAATTTAACATTAAATCCACCAAAAAACATCAATTGAAATTATACTATTTTAATAACATTACTATATGTTATGGTTTAAAATGCAAACTAATAATGAATAAAAGTAATAAAAAAATAAGATTTTATTCAAAAAGTCAAATTGCATGGATGACATAAATAAGTTTAAGATGTATTTTAAAACATTCATTTAGATAATAAATTATCTCAATTGATACGCTTTCATCATGTAAGTTTCAAAAATGTATAATAACTATTATACTTACATTGCATAAAAACATTGATGTTTATCAATATGTTCTCGTTCATTGTTGATACGATGTTAACAGCTTTACAAGTTGAATAATTGGTATACCAGTTATAAGCATAGTTTGAGTGGTCCACTGTACTGCTTTCTAAAAAAATGAATTCAGTTAGATGTGTATAATGGATAAAATATAAAACACCAAACTCAGACAGATGTTGAAATGAATATTACTACAAAGGCCTAACCTAAAGTATTGGTGATTGGTTACAATCAAAAACCTATGCATTGTCAAACTACATAATTAAAATAAATATTTCTCTACATATTGCAAATGTCTTTTTATTAAATAGTACAGTGTAATCTGAAAACTATAAGGAGTATAAACTTATAACATTTGATAAGAAGCAATAATTGTGATAAGTAATAAAAGATAGTGTTAGTCCACCAGGATAATGATGGTAAAATGTTACACAATGAAATATCTATAAAAACAATGTTTAATTTCCGCTATTTAATTTAGTATGACATTATCACTGTACACATATTTTTCTGAATTGACCAAGCTAATAACAATCAACAAGTATTGCATTAAATCATTCATGGGTTTGAACAATTTAACATTAAATCCACCAAAAAACATCAATTGAAATTATACTATTTTAATAACATTACTATATGTTATGGTTTAAAATGCAAACTAATAATGAATAAAAGTAATAAAAAAATAAGATTTTATTCAAAAAGTCAAATTGCATGGATGACATAAATAAGTTTAAGATGTATTTTAAAACATTCATTTAGATAATAAATTATCTCAATTGATACGCTTCCATCATGTAAGTTTCAAAAATGTATAATAACTATTATACTTACATTGCATAAAAACATTGATGTTTATCAATATGTTCTCGTTCATTGTTGATACGATGTTAACAGCTTTACAAGTTGAATAATTGGTATACCAGTTATAAGCATAGTTTGAGTGGTCCACTGTACTGCTTTCTAAAAAAATGAATTCAGTTAGATGTGTATAATGGGTAAAATATAAAACACCAAACTGAGACATATGTTGAAATGAATATTACTACAAAGGACTAACATAAACTATTGGTGATTGGTTACAATCAAAAACCCTATGCATTGTCAAACTACATAATTAAAATAAAATATTTCTCTACATATTGCAAATGTCTTTTATTAAATAGTACAGTGTAATCTGAAAACTATAAGGAGTATAAACTTATAACATTTCATAAGAAGCAATAATTGTGATAAGTAATAAAAGATATTGTTAGTCCACCAGGATAATGATGGTAAAATGTTACACAATGAAATATCTATAAAAACAATGTTTAATTTCCGCTATTTAATTTAGTATGACATTATCACTGTACACATATTTTTCTGAATTGACCATGCTAATAACAATCAACAAGTATTGCATTAAATCATTCATGGGTTTGAACAATTTAACATTAAATCCACCAAAAAACATCAATTGAAATTATACTATTTTAATAACTTTAAAATATGTTATGGTTTAAACTGCAAACTAATAATGAATAAAAGTAGTAAAAAAATAAGATTTTATTCAAAAACTCAAATTGCATGGATGACATAAATAAGTTTAAGATGTATTTTAAAACATTCATTTAGATAATAAATTATCTCAATTGATACGCTTCCATCATGTAAGTTTCAAAAATGTATAATAACTATTATACTTACATTGCATAAAAACATTGATGTTTATCAATATGTTCTCGTTCATTGTTGATACGATGTTAACAGCTTTACAAGTTGAATAATTGGTATACCAGTTATAAGCATAGTTTGAGTGGTCCACTGTACTGCTTTCTAAAAAAATGAATTCAGTTAGATGTGTATAATGGGTAAAATATAAAACACCAAACTGAGACATATGTTGAAATGAATATTACTACAAAGGACTAACATAAACTATTGGTGATTGGTTACAATCAAAAACCCTATGCATTGTCAAACTACATAATTAAAATAAAATATTTCTCTACATATTGCAAATGTCTTTTTATTAAATAGTACAGTGTAATCTGAAAACTATAAGGAGTATAAACTTATAACATTTCATAAGAAGCAATAATTGTGATAAGTAATAAAAGATATTGTTAGTCCACCAGGATAATGATGGTAAAATGTTACACAATGAAATATCTATAAAAACAATGTTTAATTTCCGCTATTTAATTTAGTATGACATTATCACTGTACACATATTTTTCTGAATTGACCATGCTAATAACAATCAACAAGTATTGCATTAAATCATTCATGGGTTTGAACAATTTAACATTAAATCCACCAAAAAACATCAATTGATATTATACTATTTGAATAACATTAAAAAATGTTATGGTTTAAACTGTAAACTAATAATGAATAAAAGTAGTAAAATAATAAGATTTTATTCAAAAAGTCAAATTGCATGGATGACATAAATAACATTAAGATGTATTTTAAAACATTCATTTAGATAATAAATTATCTCAATTGATACGCTTCCATCATGTAAGTTTCAAAAATGTATAATAACTATTATACTTACATTGCATAAAAACATTGATGTTTATCAATATGTTCTCGTTCATTGTTGATACGATGTTAACAGCTTTACAAGTTGAATAATTGGTACACCAGTTATAGGCATAGTTTGAGTGGTCCACTGTACTGCTTTCTAAAAAAATGAATTCAGTTAGATGTGTATAATGGATAAAATATAAAACACCAAACTGAGACAGATGTTGAAATGAATATTACTACAAAGGACTAACCTAAAATATTGGTGATTGGTTACAATCAAAAACCTATGCATTGTCAAACTACATAATTAAAAAAAAATATTTCTCTACATATTGCAAATGTCTTTTTATTAAATAGTACAGTGTAATCTGCAAACTATAATGAGTATAAACTTATAACATTTGATAAGAACCAATAATTGTGATAAGTCATAAAAGATAGTGTTAGTCCACCAGGATAATGATGGTAAAATGTTACACAATGAAATATCTATAAAAACAATGTTTAATTTCCGCTATTTAATTTAGTATGACATTATCACTGTACACATATTTTTCTGAATTGACCATGCTAATAACAATCAACAAGTATTCCATTAAATCATTCATGGGTTTGAACAATTTAACATTAAATCCACCAAAAAACATCAATTGATAATATACTATTTGAATAACATTAAAATATGTTATGGTTTAAAATGCAAACTAATAATGAATAAAAGTAGTAAAATAATAAGATTTTATTCAAAAAGTCAAATTGCAAGGATGACATAAACAAGTTTAAGGTGTTTATTAAACATTCATTTAGATAATTAACTATCTCAATTGATACGCTTCCATCATGTAAGTTCCAAAAATGTATAATAACTATTATACTGACATTGCTTAAAAACATTGATGTTTATCAATATGTTCTCGTTCATTGTTGATACGATGTTAACAGCTTTACAAGTTGAATAATTGGTACACCAGTTATAGGCATAGTTTGAGTGGTCCACTGTACTGCTTTCTAAAAAAATGAATTCAGTTAGATGTGTATAATGGATAAAATATAAAACACCAAACTGAGACAGATGTTGAAATGAATATTACTACAAAGGACTAACCTAAACTATTGGTGATTGGTTACAATCAAAAACTATGCATTGTCAAACTACATAATTAAAAAAAAATATTTCTCTACATATTGCAAATGTCTTTTTATTAAATAGTACAGTGTAATCTGCAAACTATAATGAGTATAAACTTAAAACATTTGATAAAAACCAATATTTGAGATAAGTCATAAATGATAGTGTTAGTCCACCAGGATAATGGTGGTAAAATGTTACACAATGAAGTATCTATAAAAACAATGTTTAATTTCCGCTATTTAATTTAGTATGACATTATCACTGTACACATACTTTTCTGAATAATTCATGCTAATAACAATCAACAAGTATTGCATTAAATCATTCCTGGGTTTGAACAATTTAACATTAAATCCACCAAAAAACATCAATTGATATTATACTATTTGAATAACATTAAAATATGTTATGGTTTAAACTGCAAACTAATAATGAATAAAAGTAGTAAAATAATAAGATTTTATTCAAAAAGTCAAATTGCAAGGATGACATAAACAAGTTTAAGTTGTTTATTAAACATTCATTTAGATAATTAACTATCTCAATTGATACGCTTCCATCATGTAAGTTTCAAAAATGTATAATAACTATTATACTTACATTGCATAAAAACATTGATGTTTATCAATATGTTCTCGTTCATTGTTGATACGATGTTAACAGCTTTACAAGTTGAATAATTGGTATACCAGTTATAAGCATAGTTTGAGTGGTCCACTGTACTGCTTTCTAAAAAAATGAATTCAGTTAGATGTGTATAATGGATAAAATATAAAACACCAAACTGAGACAGATGTTGAAATGAATATTATTACAAAGGACTAACCTAAACTATTGGTGATTGGTTACAATCAAAAACCTATGCATTGTCAAACTACATAATTAAAATAAAATATTTCTCTACATATTGCAAATGTCTTTTTATTAAATAGTACAGTGTAATCTGAAAACTATAAGGAGTACAAACTTATAACATTTGATAAGAAGCAATAATTGTGATAAGTCATAAAAGATAGTGTTAGTCCACCAGGATAATGATGGTAAAATGTTACACAATGAAATATCTATAAAAACAATGTTTAATTTCCGCTATTTAATTTAGTATGACATTATCACTGAACACATATTTTTCTGAATTGACCATGCTAATAACAATCAACAAGTATTGCATTAAATCATTCATGGGTTTGAACAATTTAACATTAAATCCACCAAAAAACATTAATTGAAATTATACTATTTTAATAACATTAAAATATGTTATGGTTTAAACTGCAAACTAATAATGAATAAAAGTAGTAAAAAAATAAGATTTTATTCAAAAAGTCAAATTGCATGGATGACATAAATAAGTTTAAGATGTATTTTAAAACATTCATTTAGATAATAAATTATCTCAATTGATACGCTTCCATCATGTAAGTTTCAAAAATGTATAATAACTATTATACTTACATTGCATAAAAACATTGATGTTTATCAATATGTTCTCGTTCATTGTTGATACGATGTTAACAGCTTCACAAGTTGAATAATTGGTACACCAGTTATAAGCATAGTAAGAGTGGTCCAGTGTACTGCTTTCTAAAAAAATTAATTCAGTTAGATGTGTATAATGGGTAAAATATAAAACACCAAACTGAGACAGATGTTGAAATGAATATTACTACAAAGGCCTAACCTAAAGTATTGGTGATTGGTTACAATCAAAAACCTATGCATTGTCAAACTACATAATTAAAATAAAATATTTCTCTACATATTGCAAATGTCTTTTTATTAAATAGTACAGTGTAATCTGCAAACTATAATGAGTATAAACTTATAACATTTGATAAGAACCAATAATTGTGGTAAGTCATAAAAGATAGTGTTAGTCCACCAGGATAATGATGGTAAAATGTTACACAATGAAATATCTATAAAAACAATGTTTAATTTCCGCTATTTAATTTAGTATGACATTATCACTGTACACATATTTTTCTGAATTGACCATGCTAATAACAATCAACAAGTATTGCATTAAATCATTCATGGGTTTGAACAATTTAACATTAAATCCACCAAAAAACATCAATTGATATTATACTATTTGAATAACATTAAAATATGTTATGGTTTAAACTGCAAACTAATAATGAATAAAAGTAGTAAAAAAATAAGATTTTATTCAAAAAGTCAAATTGCATGGATGACATAAATAAGTTTAAGATGTATTTTAAAACATTCATTTAGATAATAAATTATCTCAATTGATACGCTTCCATCATGTAAGTTTCAAAAATGTATAATAACTATTATACTTACATTGCATAAAAACATTGATGTTTATCAATATGTTCTCGTTCATTGTTGATACGATGTTAACAGCTTCACAAGTTGAATATTTGGTACACCAGTTATAAGCATAGTTTGAGTGGTCCACTGTACTGCTTTCTAAAAAAATGAATTCAGTTAGATGTGTATAATGGATAAAATATAAAACACCAAACTGAGACAGATGTTGAAATGAATATTATTACAAAGGACTAACCTAAACTATTGGTGATTGGTTACAATCAAAAACCTATGCATTGTCAAACTACATAATTAAAATAAAATATTTCTCTACATATTGCAAATGTCTTTTTATTAAATAGTACAGTGTAATCTGAAAACTATAAGGAGTACAAACTTATAACATTTGATAAGAAGCAATAATTTTGATAAGTCATAAAAGATAGTGTTAGTCCACCAGGATAATGATGGTAAAATGTTACACAATGAAATATCTATAAAAACAATGTTTAATTTCCGCTATTTAATTTAGTATGACATTATCACTGAACACATATTTTTCTGAATTGACCATGCTAATAACAATCAACAAGTATTGCATTAAATCATTCATGGGTTTGAACAATT
This sequence comes from Rhopalosiphum nymphaeae, assembly GCA_036289425.1. NCBI lineage: Eukaryota > Metazoa > Arthropoda > Insecta > Hemiptera > Aphididae > Rhopalosiphum > Rhopalosiphum nymphaeae. The sequence continues at coordinate 752,719 of JAZAQC010000030.1, forward strand.
TAACATTAAATCCACCAAAAAACATTAATTGAAATTATACTATTTTAATAACATTAAAATATGTTATGGTTTAAACTGCAAACTAATAATGAATAAAAGTAGTAAAAAAATAAGATTTTATTCAAAAAGTCAAATTGCATGGATGACATAAATAAGTTTAAGATGTATTTTAAAACATTCATTTAGATAATAAATTATCTCAATTGATACGCTTCCATCATGTAAGTTCCAAAAATGTATAATAACTATTATACTGACATTGCTTAAAAACATTGATGTTTATCAATATGTTCTCGTTCATTGTTGATACGATGTTAACAGCTTTACAAGTTGAATAATTGGTACACCAGTTATAGGCATAGTTTGAGTGGTCCACTGTACTGCTTTCTAAAAAAATGAATTCAGTTAGATGTGTATAATGGATAAAATATAAAACACCAAACTGAGACAGATGTTGAAATGAATATTACTACAAAGGACTAACCTAAACTATTGGTGATTGGTTACAATCAAAAACTATGCATTGTCAAACTACATAATTAAAAAAAAATATTTCTCTACATATTGCAAATGTCTTTTTATTAAATAGTACAGTGTAATCTGCAAACTATAATGAGTATAAACTTAAAACATTTGATAAAAACCAATATTTGAGATAAGTCATAAATGATAGTGTTAGTCCACCAGGATAATGGTGGTAAAATGTTACACAATGAAGTATCTATAAAAACAATGTTTAATTTCCGCTATTTAATTGAGTATGACATTATCACTGTACACATACTTTTCTGAATAATTCATGCTAATAACAATCAACAAGTATTGCATTAAATCATTCCTGGGTTTGAACAATTTAACATTAAATCCACCAAAAAACATCAATTGATATTATACTATTTGAATAACATTAAAATATGTTATGGTTTAAACTGCAAACTAATAATGAATAAAAGTAGTAAAATAATAAGATTTTATTCAAAAAGTCAAATTGCAAGGATGACATAAACAAGTTTAAGTTGTTTAATAAACATTCATTTAGATAATTAACTATCTCAATTGATACGCTTCCATCATGTAAGTTTCAAAAATGTATAATAACTATTATACTTACATTGCATAAAAACATTGATGTTTATCAATATGTTCTCGTTCATTGTTGATACGATGTTAACAGCTTTACAAGTTGAATAATTGGTATACCAGTTATAAGCATAGTTTGAGTGGTCCACTGTACTGCTTTCTAAAAAAATGAATTCAGTTAGATGTGTATAATGGATAAAATATAAAACACCAAACTGAGACAGATGTTGAAATGAATATTATTACAAAGGACTAACCTAAACTATTGGTGATTGGTTACAATCAAAAACCTATGCATTGTCAAACTACATAATTAAAATAAAATATTTCTCTACATATTGCAAATGTCTTTTTATTAAATAGTACAGTGTAATCTGAAAACTATAAGGAGTATAAACTTATAACATTTGATAAGAAGCAATAATTGTGATAAGTAATAAAAGATATTGTTTGTCCACCAGGGTGGTGGGATGATTGTAAAATATTACACAATGAAATATCTATAAAAACAATGTTTAATTTCCGCTATTTAATTTAGTATGACATTATCACTGTACACATATTTTTCTGAATTGACCAAGCTAATAACAATCAACAAGTATTCCATTAAATCATTCATGGGTTTGAACAATTTAACATTAAATCCACCAAAAAACATCAATTGAAATTATACTATTTTAATAACATTACTATATGTTATGGTTTAAAATGCAAACTAATAATGAATAAAAGTAATAAAAAAATAAGATTTTATTCAAAAAGTCAAATTGCATGGATGACATAAATAAGTTTAAGATGTATTTTAAAACATTCATTTAGATAATAAATTATCTCAATTGATACGCTTCCATCATGTAAGTTTCAAAAATGTATAATAACTATTATACTTACATTGCATAAAAACATTGATGTTTCTCAATATGTTCTTGTTCATTGTTGATACGATGTTAACAGCTTTACAAGTTGAATATTTGGTACACCAGTTATAAGCATAGTTTGAGTGGTCCACTGTACTGCTTTCTAAAAAAATGAATTCAGTTAGATGTGTATAATGGATAAAATATAAAACACCAAACTCAGACAGATGTTGAAATGAATATTACTACAAAGGCCTAACCTAAAGTATTGGTGATTGGTTACAATCAAAAACCTATGCATTGTCAAACTACATAATTAAAATAAAATATTTCTCTACATATTGCAAATGTCTTTTTATTAAATAGTACAGTGTAATCTGAAAACTATAAGGAGTATAAACTTATAACATTTGATAAGAAGCAATAATTGTGATAAGTAATAAAAGATAGTGTTAGTCCACCAGGATAATGATGGTAAAATGTTACACAATGAAATATCTATAAAAACAATGTTTAATTTCCGCTATTTAATTTAGTATGACATTATCACTGTACACATATTTTTCTGAATTGACCAAGCTAATAACAATCAACAAGTATTGCATTAAATCATTCATGGGTTTGAACAATTTAACATTAAATCCACCAAAAAACATCAATTGAAATTATACTATTTTAATAACATTACTATATGTTATGGTTTAAAATGCAAACTAATAATGAATAAAAGTAATAAAAAAATAAGATTTTATTCAAAAAGTCAAATTGCATGGATGACATAAATAAGTTTAAGATGTATTTTAAAACATTCATTTAGATAATAAATTATCTCAATTGATACGCTTCCATCATGTAAGTTTCAAAAATGTATAATAACTATTATACTTACATTGCATAAAAACATTGATGTTTATCAATATGTTCTCGTTCATTGTTGATACGATGTTAACAGCTTTACAAGTTGAATAATTGGTATACCAGTTATAAGCATAGTTTGAGTGGTCCACTGTACTGCTTTCTAAAAAAATGAATTCAGTTAGATGTGTATAATGGGTAAAATATAAAACACCAAACTGAGACATATGTTGAAATGAATATTACTACAAAGGACTAACATAAACTATTGGTGATTGGTTACAATCAAAAACCCTATGCATTGTCAAACTACATAATTAAAATAAAATATTTCTCTACATATTGCAAATGTCTTTTATTAAATAGTACAGTGTAATCTGAAAACTATAAGGAGTATAAACTTATAACATTTCATAAGAAGCAATAATTGTGATAAGTAATAAAAGATATTGTTAGTCCACCAGGATAATGATGGTAAAATGTTACACAATGAAATATCTATAAAAACAATGTTTAATTTCCGCTATTTAATTTAGTATGACATTATCACTGTACACATATTTTTCTGAATTGACCATGCTAATAACAATCAACAAGTATTGCATTAAATCATTCATGGGTTTGAACAATTTAACATTAAATCCACCAAAAAACATCAATTGAAATTATACTATTTTAATAACTTTAAAATATGTTATGGTTTAAACTGCAAACTAATAATGAATAAAAGTAGTAAAAAAATAAGATTTTATTCAAAAACTCAAATTGCATGGATGACATAAATAAGTTTAAGATGTATTTTAAAACATTCATTTAGATAATAAATTATCTCAATTGATACGCTTCCATCATGTAAGTTTCAAAAATGTATAATAACTATTATACTTACATTGCATAAAAACATTGATGTTTATCAATATGTTCTCGTTCATTGTTGATACGATGTTAACAGCTTTACAAGTTGAATAATTGGTATACCAGTTATAAGCATAGTTTGAGTGGTCCACTGTACTGCTTTCTAAAAAAATGAATTCAGTTAGATGTGTATAATGGGTAAAATATAAAACACCAAACTGAGACATATGTTGAAATGAATATTACTACAAAGGACTAACATAAACTATTGGTGATTGGTTACAATCAAAAACCCTATGCATTGTCAAACTACATAATTAAAATAAAATATTTCTCTACATATTGCAAATGTCTTTTTATTAAATAGTACAGTGTAATCTGAAAACTATAAGGAGTATAAACTTATAACATTTCATAAGAAGCAATAATTGTGATAAGTAATAAAAGATATTGTTAGTCCACCAGGATAATGATGGTAAAATGTTACACAATGAAATATCTATAAAAACAATGTTTAATTTCCGCTATTTAATTTAGTATGACATTATCACTGTACACATATTTTTCTGAATTGACCATGCTAATAACAATCAACAAGTATTGCATTAAATCATTCATGGGTTTGAACAATTTAACATTAAATCCACCAAAAAACATCAATTGATATTATACTATTTGAATAACATTAAAATATGTTATGGTTTAAAATGCAAACTAATAATGAATAAAAGTAGTAAAAAAATAAGATTTTATTCAAAAACTCAAATTGCATGGATGACATAAATAAGTTTAAGATGTATTTTAAAACATTCATTTAGATAATAAATTATCTCAATTGATACGCTTCCATCATGTAAGTTTCAAAAATGTATAATAACTATTATACTTACATTGCATAAAAACATTGATGTTTATCAATATGTTCTCGTTCATTGTTGATACGATGTTAACAGCTTTACAAGTTGAATAATTGGTATACCAGTTATAAGCATAGTTTGAGTGGTCCACTGTACTGCTTTCTAAAAAAATGAATTCAGTTAGATGTGTATAATGGGTAAAATATAAAACACCAAACTGAGACATATGTTGAAATGAATATTACTACAAAGGACTAACATAAACTATTGGTGATTGGTTACAATCAAAAACCCTATGCATTGTCAAACTACATAATTAAAATAAAATATTTCTCTACATATTGCAAATGTCTTTTTATTAAATAGTACAGTGTAATCTGAAAACTATAAGGAGTATAAACTTATAACATTTCATAAGAAGCAATAATTGTGATAAGTAATAAAAGATATTGTTAGTCCACCAGGATAATGATGGTAAAATGTTACACAATGAAATATCTATAAAAACAATGTTTAATTTCCGCTATTTAATTTAGTATGACATTATCACTGTACACATATTTTTCTGAATTGACCATGCTAATAACAATCAACAAGTATTGCATTAAATCATTCATGGGTTTGAACAATTTAACATTAAATCCACCAAAAAACATCAATTGATATTATACTATTTGAATAACATTAAAATATGTTATGGTTTAAACTGTAAACTAATAATGAATAAAAGTAGTAAAATAATAAGATTTTATTCAAAAAGTCAAATTGCATGGATGACATAAATAACATTAAGATGTATTTTAAAACATTCATTTAGATAATAAATTATCTCAATTGATACGCTTCCATCATGTAAGTTTCAAAAATGTATAATAACTATTATACTTACATTGCATAAAAACATTGATGTTTATCAATATGTTCTCGTTCATTGTTGATACGATGTTAACAGCTTTACAAGTTGAATAATTGGTACACCAGTTATAGGCATAGTTTGAGTGGTCCACTGTACTGCTTTCTAAAAAAATGAATTCAGTTAGATGTGTATAATGGATAAAATATAAAACACCAAACTGAGACAGATGTTGAAATGAATATTACTACAAAGGACTAACCTAAAATATTGGTGATTGGTTACAATCAAAAACCTATGCATTGTCAAACTACATAATTAAAAAAAAATATTTCTCTACATATTGCAAATGTCTTTTTATTAAATAGTACAGTGTAATCTGCAAATTATAATGAGTATAAACTTATAACATTTGATAAGAACCAATAATTGTGATAAGTCATAAAAGATAGTGTTAGTCCACCAGGATAATGATGGTAAAATGTTACACAATGAAATATCTATAAAAACAATGTTTAATTTCCGCTATTTAATTTAGTATGACATTATCACTGTACACATATTTTTCTGAATTGACCATGCTAATAACAATCAACAAGTATTCCATTAAATCATTCATGGGTTTGAACAATTTAACATTAAATCCACCAAAAAACATCAATTGATAATATACTATTTGAATAACATTAAAATATGTTATGGTTTAAAATGCAAACTAATAATGAATAAAAGTAGTAAAATAATAAGATTTTATTCAAAAAGTCAAATTGCAAGGATGACATAAACAAGTTTAAGGTGTTTATTAAACATTCATTTAGATAATTAACTATCTCAATTGATACGCTTCCATCATGTAAGTTTCAAAAATGTATAATAACTATTATACTTACATTGCATAAAAACATTGATGTTTATCAATATGTTCTCGTTCATTGTTGATACGATGTTAACAGCTTTACAAGTTGAATAATTGGTATACCAGTTATAAGCATAGTTTGAGTGGTCCACTGTACTGCTTTCTAAAAAAATGAATTCAGTTAGATGTGTATAATGGGTAAAATATAAAACACCAAACTGAGACAGATGTTGAAATGAATATTACTACAAAGGACTAACATAAACTATTGGTGATTGGTTACAATCAAAAACCCTATGCATTGTCAAACTACATAATTAAAATAAAATATTTCTCTACATATTGCAAATGTCTTTTTATTAAATAGTACAGTGTAATCTGAAAACTATAAGGAGTATAAACTTATAACATTTCATAAGAAGCAATAATTGTGATAAGTAATAAAAGATATTGTTAGTCCACCAGGATAATGATGGTAAAATGTTACACAATGAAATATCTATAAAAACAATGTTTAATTTCCGCTATTTAATTTAGTATGACATTATCACTGTACACATATTTTTCTGAATTGACCATGCTAATAACAATCAACAAGTATTGCATTAAATCATTCATGGGTTTGAACAATTTAACATTAAATCCACCAAAAAACATCAATTGAAATTATACTATTTGAATAACATTAAAATATGTTATGGTTTAAAATGCAAACTAATAATGAATAAAAGTAGTAAAATAATAAGATTTTATTCAAAAAGTCAAATTGCAAGGATGACATAAACAAGTTTAAGGTGTTTATTAAACATTCATTTAGATAATTAACTATCTCAATTGATACGCTTCCATCATGTTAGTTTCAAAAATGTATAATAACTATTATACTTACATTGCATAAAAACATTGATGTTTATCAATATGTTCTCGTTCATTGTTGATACGATGTTAACAGCTTTACAAGTTGAATAATTGGTATACCAGTTATAAGCATAGTTTGAGTGGTCCACTGTACTGCTTTCTAAAAAAATGAATTCAGTTAGATGTGTATAATGGGTAAAATATAAAACACCAAACTGAGACAGATGTTGAAATGAATATTACTACAAAGGACTAACATAAACTATTGGTGATTGGTTAAAATCAAAAACCTATGCATTGTCAAACTACATAATTAAAATAAAATATTTCTCTACATATTGCAAATGTCTTTTTATTAAATAGTACAGTGTAATCTGAAAACTATAAGGAGTATAAACTTATAACATTTGATAAGAAGCAATAATTGTGATAAGTAATAAAAGATAGTGTTAGTCCACCAGGATAATGATGGTAAAATGTTACACAATGAAATATCTTTAAAAACAATGTTTAATTTCCGCTATTTAATTTAGTATGACATTATCACTGTACACATATTTTTCTGAATTGACCAAGCTAATAACAATCAACAAGTATTCCATTAAATCATTCATGGGTTTGAACAATTTAACATTAAATCCACCAAAAAACATCAATTGAAATTATACTATTTTAATAACATTAAAATATGTTATGGTTTAAACTGCAAACTAATAATGAATAAAAGTAGTAAAAAAATAAGATTTTATTCAAAAAGTCAAATTGCATGGATGACATAAATAAGTTTAAGATGTATTTTAAAACATTCATTTAGATAATAAATTATCTCAATTGATACGCTTCCATCATGTAAGTTTCAAAAATGTATAATAACTATTATACTTACATTGCATAAAAACATTGATGTTTATCAAAATGTTCTCGTTCATTGTTGATACGATGTTAACAGCTTTACAAGTTAAATAATTGGTATACCTGTTATAAGCATAGTTTGAGTGGTCCACTGTACTGCTTTCTAAAAAAATGAATTCAGTTAGATGTGTATAATGGGTAAAATATAAAACACCAAACTGAGACATATGTTGAAATGAATATTACTACAAAGGACTAACATAAACTATTGGTGATTGGTTACAATCAAAAACCCTATGCATTGTCAAACTACATAATTAAAATAAAATATTTCTCTACATATTGCAAATGTCTTTTTATTAAATAGTACAGTGTAATCTGAAAACTATAAGGAGTATAAACTTATAACATTTGATAAGAAGCAATAATTGTGATAAGTAATAAAAGATAGTGTTAGTCCACCAGGATAATGATGGTAAAATGTTACACAATGAAATATCTATAAAAACAATGTTTAATTTCCGCTATTTAATTTAGTATGACATTATCACTGTACACATATTATTCTGAATTGACCATGCTAATAACAATCAACAAGTATTGCATTAAATCATTCATGGGTTTGAACAATTTAACATTAAATCCACCAAAAAACATCAATTGAAATTATACTATTTTAATAACATTAAAATATGTTATGGTTTAAACTGCAAACTAATAATAAATAAAAGTAGTAAAAAAATAAGATTTTATTCAAAAAGTCAAATTGCATGGATGACATAAATAAGTTTAAGATGTATTTTAAAACATTCATTTAGATAATAAATTATCTCAATTGATACGCTTCCATCATGTAAGTTTCAAAAATGTATAATAACTATTATACTTACATTGCATAAAAACATTGATGTTTGTCAATATGTTCTCGTTCATTGTTGATACGATGTTAACAGCTTTACAAGTTGAATATTTGGTACACCAGTTATAAGCATAGTTTCAGTGGTCCACTATACTGCTTTCTAAAAAAATGAATTCAGTTAGATGTGTATAATGGATAAAATATAAAACACCAAACTCAGACAGATGTTGAAATGAATATTACTACAAAGGCCTAACCTAAAGTATTGGTGATTGGTTACAATCAAAAACCTATGCATTGTCAAACTACATAATTAAAATAAAATATTTCTCTACATATTGCAAATGTCTTTTTATTAAATAGTACAGTGTAATCTGAAAATTATAAGGAGTATAAACTTATAACATTTGATAAGAAGCAATAATTGTGATAAGTAATAAAAGATATTGTTTGTCCACCAGGGTGGTGGGATGATTGTAAAATATTACACAATGAAATATCTATAAAAACAATGTTTAATTTCCGCTATTTAATTTAGTTTGACATTATCACTGTACACATATTTTTCTGAATTGACCAAGCTAATAACAATCAACAAGTATTGCATTAAATCATTCATGGGTTTGAACAATTTAACATTAAATCCACCAAAAAACATCAATTGAAATTATACTATTTTAATAACATTACTATATGTTATGGTTTAAAATGCAAACTAATAATGAATAAAAGTAGTAAAAAAATAAGATTTTATTCAAAAAGTCAAATTGCATGGATGACATAAACAAGTTTAAGTTGTTTATTAAACATTCATTTAGATAATTAACTATCTCAATTGATACGCTTCCATCATGTAAGTTTCAAAAATGTATAATAACTATTATACTTACATTGCATAAAAACATTGATGTTTATCAATATGTTCTCGTTCATTGTTGATACGATGTTAACAGCTTTACAAGTTGAATAATTGGTATACCAGTTATAAGCATAGTTTGAGTGGTCCACTGTACTGCTTTCTAAAAAAATGAATTCAGTTAGATGTGTATAATGGATAAAATATAAAACACCAAACTGAGACAGATGTTGAAATGAATATTATTACAAAGGACTAACCTAAACTATTGGTGATTGGTTACAATCAAAAACCTATGCATTGTCAAACTACATAATTAAAATAAAATATTTCTCTACATATTGCAAATGTCTTTTTATTAAATAGTACAGTGTAATCTGAAAACTATAAGGAGTACAAACTTATAACATTTGATAAGAAGCAATAATTGTGATAAGTCATAAAAGATAGTGTTAGTCCACCAGGATAATGATGGTAAAATGTTACACAATGAAATATCTATAAAAACAATGTTTAATTTCGGCTATTTAATTTAGTATGACATTATCACTGAACACATATTTTTCTGAATTGACCAAGCTAATAACAATCAACAAGTATTGCATTAAATCATTCATGGGTTTGAACAATTTAACATTAAATCCACCAAAAAACATCAATTGAAATTATACTATTTGAATAACATTAAAATATGTTATGGTTTAAAATGCAAACTAATAATGAATAAAAGTAGTAAAATAATAAGATTTTATTCAAAAAGTCAAATTGCAAGGATGACATAAACAAGTTTAAGGTGTTTATTAAACATTCATTTAGATAATTAACTATCTCAATTGATAAGCTTCCATCATGTTAGTTTCAAAAATGTATAATAACTATTATACTTACATTGCATAAAAACATTGATGTTTATCAATATGTTCTCGTTCATTGTTGATACGATGTTAACAGCTTTACAAGTTGAATAATTGGTATACCAGTTATAAGCATAGTTTGAGTGGTCCACTGTACTGCTTTCTAAAAAAATGAATTCAGTTAGATGTGTATAATGGGTAAAATATAAAACACCAAACTGAGACAGATGTTGAAATGAATATTACTACAAAGGACTAACATAAACTATTGGTGATTGGTTAAAATCAAAAACCTATGCATTGTCAAACTACATAATTAAAATAAAATATTTCTCTACATATTGCAAATGTCTTTTTATTAAATAGTACAGTGTAATCTGAAAACTATAAGGAGTATAAACTTATAACATTTGATAAGAAGCAATAATTGTGATAAGTAATAAAAGATAGTGTTAGTCCACCAGGATAATGATGGTAAAATGTTACACAATGAAATATCTTTAAAAACAATGTTTAATTTCCGCTATTTAATTTAGTATGACATTAACACTGTACACATATTTTTCTGAATTGACCAAGCTAATAACAATCAACAAGTATTCCATTAAATCATTCATGGGTTTGAACAATTTAACATTAAATCCACCAAAAAACATCAATTGAAATTATACTATTTTAATAACATTAAAATATGTTATGGTTTAAACTGCAAACTAATAATGAATAAAAGTAGTAAAAAAATAAGATTTTATTCAAAAAGTCAAATTGCATGGATGACATAAATAAGTTTAAGATGTATTTTAAAACATTCATTTAGATAATACATTATCTCAATTGATACGCTTCCATCATGTAAGTTTCAAAAATGTATAATAACTATTATACTTACATTGCATAAAAACATTGATGTTTATCAATATGTTCTCGTTCATTGTTGATACGATGTTAACAGCTTTACAAGTTAAATAATTGGTATACCAGTTATAAGCATAGTTTGAGTGGTCCACTGTACTGCTTTCTAAAAAAATGAATTCAGTTAGATGTGTATAATGGGTAAAATATAAAACACCAAACTGAGACATATGTTGAAATGAATATTACTACAAAGGACTAACATAAACTATTGGTGATTGGTTACAATCAAAAACCCTATGCATTGTCAAACTACATAATTAAAATAAAATATTTCTCTACATATTGCAAATGTCTTTTTATTAAATAGTACAGTGTAATCTGAAAACTATAAGGAGTATAAACTTATAACATTTGATAAGAACCAATAATTGTGATAAGTAATAAAAGATATTGTTTGTCCACCAGGATAATGATGGTAAAATGTTACACAATGAAATATCTATAAAAACAATGTTTAATTTCCGCTATTTAATTTAGTATGACATTATCACTGTACACATATTTTTCTGAATTGACCATGCTAATAACAATCAACAAGTATTGCATTAAATCAATCATGGGTTTGAACAATTTAACATTAAATCCACCAAAAAACATCAATTGATATTATACTATTTTAATAACATTAAAATATGTTATGGTTTAAACTGCAAACTAATAATGAATAAAAGTAGTAAAAAAATAAGATTTTATTCAAAAAGTCAAATTGCATGGATGACATAAATAAGTTTAAGATGTATTTTAAAACATTCATTTAGATAATAAATTATCTCAATTGATACGCTTCCATCATGTAAGTTCCAAAAATGTATAATAACTATTATACTGACATTGCTTAAAAACATTGATGTTTATCAATATGTTCTCGTTCATTGTTGATACGATGTTAACAGCTTCACAAGTTGAATAATTGGTACACCAGTTATAAGCATAGTTTGAGTGGTCCACTGTACTGCTTTCTAAAAAACTGAATTTAGTTAGATGTGTATAATGGATAAAATATAAAACACCAAACTCAGACAGATGTTGAAATGAATATTACTACAAAGGCCTAACCTAAAGTATTGGTGATTGGATACAATCAAAAACCTATGCATTGTCAAACTACATAATTAAAATAAAATATTTCTCTACATATTGCAAATGTCTTTTTATTAAATAGTACAGTGTAATCTGAAAACTATAAGGAGTATAAACTTATAACATTTGATAAGAAGCAATAATTGTGATAAGTAATAAAAGATATTGTTTGTCCACCAGGGTGGTGGGATGATTGTAAAATATTACACAATGAAATATCTATAAAAACAATGTTTAATTTCCGCTATTTAATTTAGTATGACATTATCACTGCACACATATTTTTCTGAATTGACCAAGCTAATAACAATCAACAAGTATTGCATTAAATCATTCATGGGTTTGAACAATTTAACATTAAATCCACCAAAAAACATCAATTGAAATTATACTATTTTAATAACATTACTATATGTTATGGTTTAAAATGCAAACTAATAATGAATAAAAGTAATAAGAAAATAAGATTTTATTCAAAAAGTCAAATTGCATGGATGACATAAATAAGTTTAAGATGTATTTTAAAACATTCATTTAGATAATAAATTATCTCAATTGATACGCTTCCATCATGTAAGTTCCAAAAATGTATAATAACTATTATACTGACATTGCTTAAAAACATTGATGTTTATCAATATGTTCTCGTTCATTGTTGATACGATGTTAACAGCTTCACAAGTTGAATAATTGGTACACCAGTTATAAGCATAGTTTGAGTGGTCCACTGTACTGCTTTCTAAAAAACTGAATTTAGTTAGATGTGTATAATGGATAAAATATAAAACACCAAACTCAGACAGATGTTGAAATGAATATTACTACAAAGGCCTAACCTAAAGTATTGGTGATTGGATACAATCAAAAACCTATGCATTGTCAAACTACATAATTAAAATAAAATATTTCTCTACATATTGCAAATGTCTTTTTATTAAATAGTACAGTGTAATCTGAAAACTATAAGGAGTATAAACTTATAACATTTGATAAGAAGCAATAATTGTGATAAGTAATAAAAGATATTGTTTGTCCACCAGGGTGGTGGGATGATTGTAAAATATTACACAATGAAATATCTATAAAAACAATGTTTAATTTCCGCTATTTAATTTAGTATGACATTATCACTGCACACATATTTTTCTGAATTGACCAAGCTAATAACAATCAACAAGTATTGCATTAAATCATTCATGGGTTTGAACAATTTAACATTAAATCCACCAAAAAACATCAATTGAAATTATACTATTTTAATAACATTACTATATGTTATGGTTTAAAATGCAAACTAATAATGAATAAAAGTAATAAGAAAATAAGATTTTATTCAAAAAGTCAAATTGCATGGATGACATAAATAAGTTTAAGATGTATTTTAAAACATTCATTTAGATAATAAATTATCTCAATTGATACGCTTCCATCATGTAAGTTTCAAAAATGTATAATAACTATTATACTTACATTGCATAAAAACATTGATGTTTCTCAATATGTTCTCGTTCATTGTTGATACGATGTTAACAGCTTTACAAGTTGAATATTTGGTACACCAGTTAAAGCATAGTTTGAGTGGTCCACTGTACTGCTTTCTAAAAAAATGAATTCAGTTAGATGTGTATAATGGATAAAATATAAAACACCAAACTCAGACAGATGTTGAAATGAATATTACTACAAAGGCCTAACCTAAAGTATTGGTGATTGGTTACAATCAAAAACCTATGCATTGTCAAACTACATAATTAAAATAAAATATTTCTCTACATATTGCAAATGTCTTTTTATTAAATAGTACAGTGTAATCTGAAAACTATAAGGAGTATAAACTTATAACATTTGATAAGAAGCAATAATTGTGATAAGTAATAAAAGATATTGTTTGTCCACCAGGGTGGTGGGATGATTGTAAAATATTACACAATGTAATATCTATAAAAACAATGTTTAATTTCCGCTATTTAATTTAGTATGACATTATCACTGTACACATATTTTTCTGAATTGACCATGCTAATAACAATCAACAAGTATTGCATTAAATCATTCATGGGTTTGAACAATTTAACATTAAATCCACCAAAAAACATCAATTGATATTATACTATTTGAATAACATTAAAATATGTTATGGTTTAAACTGCAAACTAATAATGAATAAAAGTAGTAAAATAATAAGATTTTATTCAAAAAGTCAAATTGCAAGGATGACATAAACAAGTTTAAGTTGTTTATTAAACATTCATTTAGATAATTAACTATCTCAATTGATACGCTTCCATCATGTAAGTTTCAAAAATGTATAATAACTATTATACTTACATTGCATAAAAACATTGATGTTTATCAATATGTTCTCGTTCATTGTTGATACGATGTTAACAGCTTTACAAGTTGAATAATTGGTATACCAGTTATAAGCATAGTTTGAGTGGTCCACTGTACTGCTTTCTAAAAAAATGAATTCAGTTAGATGTGTATAATGGATAAAATATAAAACACCAAACTGAGACAGATGTTGAAATGAATATTATTACAAAGGACTAACCTAAACTATTGGTGATTGGTTACAATCAAAAACCTATGCATTGTCAAACTACATAATTAAAATAAAATATTTCTCTACATATTGCAAATGTCTTTTTATTAAATAGTACAGTGTAATCTGAAAACTATAAGGAGTACAAACTTATAACATTTGATAAGAAGCAATAATTTTGATAAGTCATAAAAGATAGTGTTAGTCCACCAGGATAATGATGGTAAAATGTTACACAATGAAATATCTATAAAAACAATGTTTAATTTCCGCTATTTAATTTAGTATGACATTATCACTGAACACATATTTTTCTGAATTGACCATGCTAATAACAATCAACAAATATTGCATTAAATCATTCATGGGTTTGAACAATTTAACATTAAATCCACCAAAAAACATTAATTGAAATTATACTATTTTAATAACATTAAAATATGTTATGGTTTAAACTGCAAACTAATAATGAATAAAAGTAGTAAAAAAATAAGATTTTATTCAAAAAGTCAAATTGCATGGATGACATAAATAAGTTTAAGATGTATTTTAAAACATTCATTTAGATAATAAATTATCTCAATTGATACGCTTCCATCATGTAAGTTCCAAAAATGTATAATAACTATTATACTGACATTGCTTAAAAACATTGATGTTTATCAATATGTTCTCGTTCATTGTTGATACGATGTTAACAGCTTTACAAGTTGAATAATTGGTACACCAGTTATAGGCATAGTTTGAGTGGTCCACTGTACTGCTTTCTAAAAAAATGAATTCAGTTAGATGTGTATAATGGATAAAATATAAAACACCAAACTGAGACAGATGTTGAAATGAATATTACTACAAAGGACTAACCTAAACTATTGGTGATTGGTTACAATCAAAAACCTATGCATTGTCAAACTACATAATTAAAAAAAAATATTTCTCTACATATTGCAAATGTCTTTTTATTAAATAGTACAGTGTAATCTGCAAACTATAATGAGTATAAACTTAAAACATTTGATAAAAACCAATATTTGAGATAAGTCATAAATGATAGTGTTAGTCCACCAGGATAATGGTGGTAAAATGTTACACAATGAAGTATCTATAAAAACAATGTTTAATTTCCGCTATTTAATTTAGTATGACATTATCACTGAACACATATTTTTCTGAATTGACCATGCTAATAACAATCAACAAGTATTGCATTAAATCATTCATGGGTTTGAACAATTTAACATTAAATCCACCAAAAAACATTAATTGAAATTATACTATTTTAATAACATTAAAATATGTTATGGTTTAAACTGCAAACTAATAATGAATAAAAGTAGTAAAAAAATAAGATTTTATTCAAAAAGTCAAATTGCATGGATGACATAAATAAGTTTAAGATGTATTTTAAAACATTCATTTAGATAATAAATTATCTCAATTGATACGCTTCCATCATGTAAGTTTCAAAAATGTATAATAACTATTATACTTACATTGCATAAAAACATTGATGTTTATCAATATGTTCTCGTTCATTGTTGATACGATGTTAACAGCTTCACAAGTTGAATAATTGGTACACCAGTTATAAGCATAGTAAGAGTGGTCCAGTGTACTGCTTTCTAAAAAAATTAAATCAGTTAGATGTGTATAATGGGTAAAATATAAAACACCAAACTGAGACAGATGTTGAAATGAATATTACTACAAAGGCCTAACCTAAAGTATTGGTGATTGGTTACAATCAAAAACCTATGCATTGTCAAACTACATAATTAAAATAAAATATTTCTCTACATATTGCAAATGTCTTTTTATTAAATAGTACAGTGTAATCTGCAAACTATAATGAGTATAAACTTATAACATTTGATAAGAACCAATAATTGTGGTAAGTCATAAAAGATAGTGTTAGTCCACCAGGATAATGATGGTAAAATGTTACACAATGAAATATCTATAAAAACAATGTTTAATTTCCGCTATTTAATTTAGTATGACATTATCACTGTACACATATTTTTCTGAATTGACCATGCTAATAACAATCAACAAGTATTGCATTAAATCATTCATGGGTTTGAACAATTTAACATTAAATCCACCAAAAAACATCAATTGATATTATACTATTTGAATAACATTAAAATATGTTATGGTTTAAACTGCAAACTAATAATGAATAAAAGTAGTAAAAAAATAAGATTTTATTCAAAAAGTCAAATTGCATGGATGACATAAATAAGTTTAAGATGTATTTTAAAACATTCATTTAGATAATAAATTATCTCAATTGATACGCTTCCATCATGTAAGTTTCAAAAATGTATAATAACTATTATACTTACATTGCATAAAAACATTGATGTTTATCAATATGTTCTCGTTCATTGTTGATACGATGTTAACAGCTTCACAAGTTGAATAATTGGTACACCAGTTATAAGCATAGTTTGAGTGGTCCACTGTACTGCTTTCTAAAAAAATGAATTCAGTTAGATGTGTATAATGGATAAAATATAAAACACCAAACTCAGACAGATGTTGAAATGAATATTACTACAAAGGCCTAACCTAAAGTATTGGTGATTGGTTACAATCAAAAACCTATGCATTGTCAAACTACATAATTAAAATAAAATATTTCTCTACATATTGCAAATGTCTTTTTATTAAATAGTACAGTGTAATCTGAAAACTATAAGGAGTATAAACTTATAACATTTGATAAGAAGCAATAATTGTGATAAGTAATAAAAGATATTGTTTGTCCACCAGGGTGGTGGGATGATTGTAAAATATTACACAATGAAATATCTATAAAAACAATGTTTAATTTCCGCTATATAATTTAGTATGACATTATCACTGTACACATATTTTTCTGAATTGACCAAGCTAATAACAATCAACAAGTATTGCATTAAATCATTCATGGGTTTGAACAATTTAACATTAAATCCACCAAAAAACATCAATTGAAATTATACTATTTTAATAACATTACTATATGTTATGGTTTAAAATGCAAACTAATAATGAATAAAAGTAGTAAAAAAATAAGATTTTATTCAAAAAGTCAAATTGCATGGATGACATAAATACGTTTAAGATGTATTTTAAAACATTCATTTAGATAATAAATTATCTCAATTTATACGCTTCCATCATGTTAGTTTCAAAAATGTATAATAACTATTATACTGACATTGCTTAAAAACATTGATGTTTATCAATATGTTCTCGTTCATTGTTGATACGATGTTAACAGCTTTACAAGTTGAATAATTGGTACACCAGTTATAGGCATAGTTTGAGTGGTCCACTGTACTGCTTTCTAAAAAAATGAATTCAGTTAGATGTGTATAATGGATAAAATATAAAACACCAAACTGAGACAGATGTTGAAATGAATATTACTACAAAGGACTATCCTAAACTATTGGTGATTGGTTACAATCAAAAACCTATGCATTGTCAAACTACATAATTAAAATAAAATATTTCTCTACATATTGCAAATGTCTTTTTATTAAATAGTACAGTGTAATCTGAAAACTATAAGGAGTATAAACTTATAACATTTGATAAGAAGCAATAATTGTGATAAGTAATAAAAGATATTGTTTGTCCACCAGGGTGGTGGGATGATTGTAAAATATTACACAATGAAATATCTATAAAAACAATGTTTAATTTCCGCTATTTAATTTAGTATGACATTATCACTGTACACATATTTTTCTGAATTGACCAAGCTAATAACAATCAACAAGTATTGCATTAAATCATTCATGGGTTTGAACAATTTAACATTAAATCCACCAAAAAACATCAATTGAAATTATACTATTTTAATAACATTACTATATGTTATGGTTTAAAATGCAAACTAATAATGAATAAAAGTAGTAAAAAAATAAGATTTTATTCAAAAAGTCAAATTGCATGGATGACATAAATACGTTTAAGATGTATTTTAAAACATTCATTTAGATAATAAATTATCTCAATTTATACGCTTCCATCATGTTAGTTTCAAAAATGTATAATAACTATTATACTGACATTGCTTAAAAACATTGATGTTTATCAATATGTTCTCGTTCATTGTTGATACGATGTTAACAGCTTTACAAGTTGAATAATTGGTACACCAGTTATAGGCATAGTTTGAGTGGTCCACTGTACTGCTTTCTAAAAAAATGAATTCAGTTAGATGTGTATAATGGATAAAATATAAAACACCAAACTGAGACAGATGTTGAAATGAATATTATTACAAAGGACTAACCTAAACTATTGGTGATTGGTTACAATCAAAAACCTATGCATTGTCAAACTACATAATTAAAATAAAATATTTCTCTACATATTGCAAATGTCTTTTTATTAAATAGTACAGTGTAATCTGAAAACTATAAGGAGTATAAACTTATAACATTTGATAAGAAGCAATAATAGTGATAAGTCATAAAAGATAGTGTTAGTCCACCAGGATAATGATGGTAAAATGTTACACAATGAAATATCTTTAAAAACAATGTTTAATTTCCGCTATTTAATTTAGTATGACATTATCACTGTACACATATTTTTCTGAATTGACCAAGCTAATAACAATCAACAAGTATTCCATTAAATCATTCATGGGTTTGAACAATTTAACATTAAATCCACCAAAAAACATCAATTGAAATTATACTATTTTAATAACATTAAAATATGTTATGGTTTAAACTGCAAACTAATAATGAATAAAAGTAGTAAAAAAATAAGATTTTATTCAAAAAGTCAAATTGCATGGATGACATAAATAAGTTTAAGATGTATTTTAAAACATTCATTTAGATAATAAATTATCACAATTGATACACTTCCATCATGTTAGTTTCAAAAATGTATAATAACTATTATACTTACATTGCATAAAAACATTGATGTTTATCAATATGTTCTCGTTCATTGTTGATATGATGTTAACAGCTTCACAAGTTAAAAAATTGGTACACCAGTTATAAGCATAGTAACAGTGGTCCAGTGTACTGCTTTCTAAAAAAAATTAATTCAGTTAGATGTGTATAATGGATAAAATATAAAACACCAAACTCAGACAGATGTTGAAATGAATATTACTACAAAGGCCTAACCTAAAGTATTGGTGATTGGTTTCAATCAAAAACCTATGCATTGTCAATCTACATAATTAAAATAAAATATTTCTCTACATATTGCAAATGTCTTTTTATTAAATAGTACAGTGTAATCTGAAAACTATAAGGAGTATAAACTTATAACATTTGATAAGAAGCAATAATAGTGATAAGTCATAAAAGATATTGTTTGTCCACCAGGGTAGTGCGATGATTGTAAAATATTACACAATGAAATATCTATAAAAACAATGTTTAATTTCCGCTATTTCATTTAGTATGACATTATTACTGTACACATATTTTTCTGAATTGACCAAGCTAATAACAATCAACAAGTATTGCATTAAATCATTCCTGGGTTTGAACATTTTAACATTAAATCCACCAAAAAACATCAATTGAAATTATACTATTTTAATAACATTAAAATATGTTATGGTTTAAACTGCAAACTAATAATGAATAAAAGTAGTAAAAAAATAAGATTTTATTCAAAAAGTCAAATTGCATGGATGACATAAATAAGTTTAAGATGTATTTTAAAACATTCATTTAGATAATAAATTATCACAATTGATACACTTCCATCATGTTAGTTTCAAAAATGTATAATAACTATTATACTTACATTGCATAAAAACATTGATGTTTATCAATATGTTCTCGTTCATTGTTGATATGATGTTAACAGCTTCACAAGTTGAATAATTGGTACACCAGTTATAAGCATAGTAAGAGTGGTCCAGTGTACTGCTTTCTAAAAAAATTAATTCAGTTAGATGTGTATAATGGATAAAATATAAAACACCAAACTCAGACAGATGTTGAAATGAATATTACTACAAAGGCCTAACCTAAAGTATTGGTGATTGGTTTCAATCAAAAACCTATGCATTGTCAATCTACATAATTAAAATAAAATATTTCTCTACATTTTGCAAATGTCTTTTTATTAAATAGTACAGTGTAATGTGTAAACTATATGGAGTATAAATTTATAACATTTGATAAAAACCAATATTTGAGATAAGTCATAAAAGATAGTGTTAGTCCACCAGGATAATGGTGGTAAAATGTTACACAATGAAATATCTATAAAAACAATGTTTAATTTCCGCTATTTAATTTAGTATGACATTATCACTGTACACATATTTTTCTGAATTAATCATGCTAATAATAATCAACAAGTATTGCATTAAATCATTCCTGGGTTTGAACAATTTAACATTAAATCCACCAAAAAACATTAATTGAAATTATACTATTTGAATAACATTACTATATGTTATGGTTTAAAATGCAAACTAATAATGAATAAAAGTAGTAAAAAAATAAGATTTTATTCAAAAAGTCAAATTGCATGGATGACATAAATACGTTTAAGATGTTTTTTTAACATTCATTTAGATAATAAATTATCTCAATTGATACGCTTCCATCGTGTTAGTTACAAAAATGTATAATAACTATTATACTGACATTGCTTAAAAACATTGATGTTTATCAATATGTTCTCGTTCATTGTTGATACGATGTTAACAGCTTTACAAGTTGAATAATTGGTACACCAGTTAGAAGCATAGTTTGAGTGGTCCACTGTACTGCTTTCTAAAAAAATGAATTCAGTTAGATGTGTATAATGGATAAAATATAAAACACCAAACTGAGACAGATGTTGAAATGAATATTACTACAAAGGACTAACATAAACTATTGGTGATTGGTTACAATCAAAAACCTATGCAATGTCAAACTACATAATTAAAATAAAATATTTCTCTACATATTGCAAATGTCTTTTTATTAAATAGTACAGTGTAATGTGTAAACTATATGGAGTATAAATTTATAACATTTGATAAAAACCAATATTTGAGATAAGTCATAAAAGATAGTGTTAGTCCACCAGGATAATGGTGGTAAAATGTTACACAATGAAATATCTATAAAAACAATGTTTAATTTCCGCTATTTAATTTAGTATGACATTATCACTGAACACATATTTTTCTGAATTGACCATGCTAATAACAATCAACAAGTATTGCATTAAATCATTCATGGGTTTGAACAATTTAACATTAAATCCACCAAAAAACATTAATTGAAATTATACTATTTTAATAACATTAAAATATGTTATGGTTTAAACTGCAAACTAATAATGAATAAAAGTAGTAAAAAAATTAGATTTTATTCAAAAAGTCAAATTGCATGGATGACATAAATAAGTTTAAGATGTATTTTAAAACATTCATTTAGATAATAAATTATCTCAATTGATACGCTTCCATCATGTAAGTTTCAAAAATGTATAATAACTATTATACTTACATTGCATAAAAACATTGATGTTTATCAATATGTTCTCGTTCATTGTTGATACGATGTTAACAGCTTCACAAGTTGAATAATTGGTACACCAGTTATAAGCATAGTTTGAGTGGTCCACTGTACTGCTTTCTAAAAAAATGAATTCAGTTAGATGTGTATAATGGATAAAATATAAAACACCAAACTGAGACAGATGTTGAAATGAATATTACTACAAAGGCCTAACCTAAAGTATTGGTGATTGGTTACAATCAAAAACCTATGCATTGTCAAACTACATAATTAAAATAAAATATTTATCTACATATTGCAAATGTCTTTTTATTAAATAGTACAGTGTAATCTGAAAACTATAAGAAGTATAAACTTATAACATTTGATAAGAAGCAATAATTGTGATAAGTAATAAAAGATATTGTTTGTCCACCAAGGTGGTGGGATGATTGTAAAATATTACACAATGAAATATCTATAAAAACAATATTTAATTTCCGCTATTTAATTTAGTATGACATTATCACTGTACACATATTTTTCTGAATTGACCAAGCTAATAACAATCAACAAGTATTGCATTAAATCATTCATGGGTTTGAACAATTTAACATTAAATCCACCAAAAAACATCAATTGATATTATACATTTTGAATAACATTAAAATATGTTATGGTTTAAACTGCAAACTAATAATGAATAAAAGTAGTAAAAAAATAAGATTTTATTCAAAAAGTCAAATTGCATGGATGACATAAATAAGTTTAAGATGTATTTTAAAACATTCATTTAGATAATAAATTATCACAATTGATACACTTCCATCATGTTAGTTTCAAAAATGTATAATAACTATTATACTTACATTGCATAAAAACATTGATGTTTATCAATATGTTCTCGTTCATTGTTGATATGATGTTAACAGCTTCACAAGTTGAATAATTGGTACACCAGTTATAAGCATAGTAAGAGTGGTCCAGTGTACTGCTTTCTAAAAAAAATTAATTCAGTTAGATGTGTATAATGGATAAAATATAAAACACCAAACTCAGACAGATGTTGAAATGAATATTACTACAAAGGCCTAACCTAAAGTATTGGTGATTGGTTTCAATCAAAAACCTATGCATTGTCAATCTACATAATTAAAATAAAATATTTCTCTACATATTGCAAATGTCTTTTTATTAAATAGTACAGTGTAATCTGAAAACTATAAGGAGTATAAACTTATAACATTTGATAAGAAGCAATAATAGTGATAAGTCATAAAAGATATTGTTTGTCCACCAGGGTAGTGCGATGATTGTAAAATATTACACAATGAAATATCTATAAAAACAATGTTTAATTTCCGCTATTTCATTTAGTATGACATTATTACTGTACACATATTTTTCTGAATTGACCAAGCTAATAACAATCAACAAGTATTGCATTAAATCATTCCTGGGTTTGAACATTTTAACATTAAATCCACCAAAAAACATCAATTGAAATTGTACTATTTTAATAACATTAAAATATGTTATGGTTTAAACTGCAAACTAATAATGAATAAAAGTAGTAAAAAAATAAGATTTTATTCAAAAAGTCAAATTGCATGGATGACATAAATAAGTTTAAGATGTATTTTAAAACATTCATTTAGATAATAAATTATCACAATTGATACACTTCCATCATGTTAGTTTCAAAAATGTATAATAACTATTATACTTACATTGCATAAAAACATTGATGTTTATCAATATGTTCTCGTTCATTGTTGATATGATGTTAACAGCTTCACAAGTTGAATAATTGGTACACCAGTTATAAGCATAGTAAGAGTGGTCCAGTGTACTGCTTTCTAAAAAAATTAATTCAGTTAGATGTGTATAATGGATAAAATATAAAACACCAAACTCAGACAGATGTTGAAATGAATATTACTACAAAGGCCTAACCTAAAGTATTGGTGATTGGTTTCAATCAAAAACCTATGCATTGTCAATCTACATAATTAAAATAAAATATTTCTCTACATATTGCAAATGTCTTTTTATTAAATAGTACAGTGTAATCTGAAAACTATAAGGAGTATAAACTTATAACATTTGATAAGAAGCAATAATAGTGATAAGTCATAAAAGATAGTGTTAGTCCACCAGGATAATGATGGTAAAATGTTACACAATGAAATATCTTTAAAAACAATGTTTAATTTCCGCTATTTAATTTAGTATGACATTATCACTGTACACATATTTTTCTGAATTGACCAAGCTAATAACAATCAACAAGTATTCCATTAAATCATTCATGGGTTTGAACAAGTTAACATTAAATCCACCAAAAAACATCAATTGAAATTATACTATTTTAATAACATTAAAATATGTTATGGTTTAAACTGCAAACTAATAATGAATAAAAGTAGTAAAAAAATAAGATTTTATTCAAAAAGTCAAATTGCATGGATGACATAAATAAGTTTAAGATGTATTTTAAAACATTCATTTAGATAATAAATTATCACAATTGATACACTTCCATCATGTTAGTTTCAAAAATGTATAATAACTATTATACTTACATTGCATAAAAACATTGATGTTTATCAATATGTTCTCGTTCATTGTTGATATGATGTTAACAGCTTCACAAGTTAAAAAATTGGTACACCAGTTATAAGCATAGTAAGAGTGGTCCAGTGTACTGCTTTCTAAAAAAAATTAATTCAGTTAGATGTGTATAATGGATAAAATATAAAACACCAAACTCAGACAGATGTTGAAATGAATATTACTACAAAGGCCTAACCTAAAGTATTGGTGATTGGTTTCAATCAAAAACCTATGCATTGTCAATCTACATAATTAAAATAAAATATTTCTCTACATATTGCAAATGTCTTTTTATTAAATAGTACAGTGTAATCTGAAAACTATAAGGAGTATAAACTTATAACATTTGATAAGAAGCAATAATAGTGATAAGTCATAAAAGATATTGTTTGTCCACCAGGGTAGTGCGATGATTGTAAAATATTACACAATGAAATATCTATAAAAACAATGTTTAATTTCCGCTATTTCATTTAGTATGACATTATTACTGTACACATATTTTTCTGAATTGACCAAGCTAATAACAATCAACAAGTATTGCATTAAATCATTCCTGGGTTTGAACATTTTAACATTAAATCCACCAAAAAACATCAATTGAAATTATACTATTTTAATAACATTAAAATATGTTATGGTTTAAACTGCAAACTAATAATGAATAAAAGTAGTAAAAAAATAAGATTTTATTCAAAAAGTCAAATTGCATGGATGACATAAATAAGTTTAAGATGTATTTTAAAACATTCATTTAGATAATAAATTATCACAATTGATACACTTCCATCATGTTAGTTTCAAAAATGTATAATAACTATTATACTTACATTGCATAAAAACATTGATGTTTATCAATATGTTCTCGTTCATTGTTGATATGATGTTAACAGCTTCACAAGTTGAATAATTGGTACACCAGTTATAAGCATAGTAAGAGTGGTCCAGTGTACTGCTTTCTAAAAAAATTAATTCAGTTAGATGTGTATAATGGATAAAATATAAAACACCAAACTCAGACAGATGTTGAAATGAATATTACTACAAAGGCCTAACCTAAAGTATTGGTGATTGGTTTCAATCAAAAACCTATGCATTGTCAATCTACATAATTAAAATAAAATATTTCTCTACATATTGCAAATGTCTTTTTATTAAATAGTACAGTGTAATCTGAAAACTATAAGGAGTATAAACTTATAACATTTGATAAGAAGCAAAAATAGTGATAAGTCATAAAAGATAGTGTTAGTCCACCAGGATAATGATGGTAAAATGTTACACAATGAAATATCTTTAAAAACAATGTTTAATTTCCGCTATTTAATTTAGTATGACATTATCACTGTACACATATTTTTCTGAATTGACCAAGCTAATAACAATCAACAAGTATTCCATTAAATCATTCATGGGTTTAAACAATTTAACATTAAATCCACCAAAAAACATCAATTGAAATTATACTATTTTAATAACATTAAAATATGTTATGGTTTAAACTGCAAACTAATAATGAATAAAAGTAGTAAAAAAATAAGATTTTATTCAAAAAGTCAAATTGCATGGATGACATAAATAAGTTTAAGATATATTTTAAAACATTCATTTAGATAATAAATTATCACAATTGATACACTTCCATCATGTTAGTTTCAAAAATGTATAATAACTATTATACTTACATTGCATAAAAACATTGATGTTTATCAATATGTTCTCGTACATTGTTGATACGATGTTAACAGCTTTACAAGTTGAATAATTGGTACACCAGTTAGAAGCATAGTTTGAGTGGTCCACTGTACTGCTTTCTAAAAAAATGAATTCAGTTAGATGTATATAATGGATAAAATATAAAACACCAAACTGAGACAGATGTTGAAATGAATATTACTACAAAGGACTAACATAAACTATTGGTGATTGGTTACAATCAAAAACCTATGCAATGTCAAACTACATAATTAAAATAAAATATTTCTCTACATATTGCAAATGTCTTTTTATTAAATAGTACAGTGTAATCTGAAATCTATAAGGAGTATAAACTTATAACATTTGATAAGAAGCAATAATTGTGATAAGTAATAAAAGATATTGTTTGTCCACCAGGGTGGTGCGATGATTGTAAAATATTACACAATGAAATATCTATAAAAACAATGTTTAATTTCCGCTATTTCATTTAGTATGACATTATTACTGTACACATATTTTTCTGAATTGACCAAGCTAATAACAATCAACAAGTATTGCATTAAATCATTCCTGGGTTTGAACATTTTAACATTAAATCCACCAAAAAACATCAATTGAAATTATACTATTTTAATAACATTAAAATATGTTATGGTTTAAACTGCAAACTAATAATGAATAAAAGTAGTAAAAAAATAAGATTTTATTCAAAAAGTCAAATTGCATGGATGACATAAATAAGTTTAAGATGTATTTTAAAACATTCATTTAGATAATAAATTATCACAATTGATACACTTCCATCATGTTAGTTTCAAAAATGTATAATAACTATTATACTTACATTGCATAAAAACATTGATGTTTATCAATATGTTCTCGTTCATTGTTGATATGATGTTAACAGCTTCACAAGTTGAATAATTGGTACACCAGTTATAAGCATAGTAAGAGTGGTCCAGTGTACTGCTTTCTAAAAAAATTAATTCAGTTAGATGTGTATAATGGATAAAATATAAAACACCAAACTCAGACAGATGTTGAAATGAATATTACTACAAAGGCCTAACCTAAAGTATTGGTGATTGGTTTCAATCAAAAACCTCTGCATTGTCAATCTACATAATTAAAATAAAATATTTCTCTACATATTGCAAATGTCTTTTTATTAAATAGTACAGTGTAATCTGAAAACTATAAGGAGTATAAACTTATAACATTTGATAAGAAGCAATAATAGTGATAAGTCATAAAAGATAGTGTTAGTCAACCAGGATAATGATGGTAAAATGTTACACAATGAAATATCTATAAAAACAATGTTTAATTTCTGCTATTTAATTTAGTATGACATTATCACTGTACAAATATTTTTCTGAATTGACCAAGCTAATAACAATCAACAAGTATTCCATTAAATCATTCATGGGTTTGAACAACTTAACATTAAATCCACCAAAAAACATCAATTGAAATTATATTATTTTAATAACATTAAAATATGTTATGGTTTAAACTGCAAACTAATAATGAATAAAAGTAGTAAAAAAATAAGATTTTATTCAAAAAGTCAAATTGCATGGATGACATAAATAAGTTTAAGATGTATTTTAAAACATTCATTTAGATAATAAATTATCTCAATTGATACGCTTCCATCATGTTAGTTTCAAAAATGTATAATAACTATTATACTGACATTGCTTAAAAACATTGATGTTTATCAATATGTTCTCGTTCATTGTTGATACGATGTTAACAGCTTTACAAGTTGAATAATTGGTACACCAGTTAGAAGCATAGTTTGAGTGGTCCACTGTACTGCTTTCTAAAAAAATGAATTCAGTTAGATGTGTATAATGGATAAAATATAAAACACCAAACTGAGACAGATGTTGAAATGAATATTACTACAAAGGACTAACATAAACTATTGGTGATTGGTTACAATTAAAAACCTTTGCAATGTCAAACTACATAATTAAAATAAAATATTTCTCTACATATTGCAAATGTCTTTTTATTAAATAGTACAGTGTAATATGCAAACTATATGGAGTATAAATTTATAACATTTGATAAAAACCAATATTTGAGATAAGTCATAAAAGATAGTGTTAGTCCACCAGGATAATGGTGGTAAAATGTTACACAATGAAATATCTATAAAAACAATGTTTAATTTCCGCTATTTAATTTAGTATGACATTATCACTGTACACATACTTTTCTGAATTAATCATGCTAATAACAATCAACAAGTATTGCATTAAATCATTCCTGGGTTTGAACATTTTAACATTAAATCCACCAAAAAACATCAATTGAAATTATACTATTTTAATAACATTAAAATATGTTATGGTTTAAACTGCAAACTAATAATGAATAAAAGTAGTAAAAAAATAAGATTTTATTCAAAAAGTCAAATTGCATAAATGACATAAATAAGTTTAAGATGTATTTTAAAACATTCATTTAGATAATAAATTATCTCAATTGATACGCTTCCATCATGTTAGTTTCAAAAATGTATAATAACTATTATACTGACATTGCTTAAAAACATTGATGTTTATCAATATGTTCTCGTTCATTGTTGATACGATGTTAACAGCTTTACAAGTTGAATAATTGGTACACCAGTTAGAAGCATAGTTTGAGTGGTCCACTGTACTGCTTTCTAAAAAAATGAATTCAGTTAGATGTGTATAATGGATAAAATATAAAACACCAAACTGAGACAGATGTTGAAATGAATATTACTACAAAGGACTAACATAAACTATTGGTGATTGGTTACAATCAAAAACCTATGCAATGTCAAACTACATAATTAAAATAAAATATTTCTCTACATATTGCAAATGTCTTTTTATTAAATAGTACAGTGTAATGTGTAAACTATATGGAGTATAAATTTATAACATTTGATAAAAACTAATATTTGAGATAAGTCATAAAAGATAGTGTTAGTCCACCAGGATAATGGTGGTGAAATGTTACACAATGAAATATCTATAAAAACAATGTTTAATTTCCGCTATTTCATTTAGTATGACATTATTACTGTACACATATTTTTCTGAATTGACCAAGCTAATAACAATCAACAAGTATTGCATTAAATCATTCCTGGGTTTGAACATTTTAACATTAAATCCACCAAAAAACATCAATTGAAATTATACTATTTTAATAACATTAAAATATGTTATGGTTTAAACTGCAAACTAATAATGAATAAAAGTAGTAAAAAAATAAGATTTTATTCAAAAAGTCAAATTGCATGGATGACATAAATAAGTTTAAGATGTATTTTAAAACATTCATTTAGATAATAAATTATCACAATTGATACACTTCCATCATGTTAGTTTCAAAAATGTATAATAACTATTATACTTACATTGCATAAAAACATTGATGTTTATCAATATGTTCTCGTTCATTGTTGATATGATGTTAACAGCTTCACAAGTTGAATAATTGGTACACCAGTTATAAGCATAGTAAGAGTGGTCCAGTGTACTGCTTTCTAAAAAAATTAATTCAGTTAGATGTGTATAATGGATAAAATATAAAACACCAAACTCAGACAGATGTTGAAATGAATATTACTACAAAGGCCTAACCTAAAGTATTGGTGATTGGTTTCAATCAAAAACCTCTGCATTGTCAATCTACATAATTAAAATAAAATATTTCTCTACATATTGCAAATGTCTTTTTATTAAATAGTACAGTGTAATCTGAAAACTATAAGGAGTATAAACTTATAACATTTGATAAGAAGCAATAATAGTGATAAGTCATAAAAGATAGTGTTAGTCAACCAGGATAATGATGGTAAAATGTTACACAATGAAATATCTATAAAAACAATGTTTAATTTCTGCTATTTAATTTAGTATGACATTATCACTGTACAAATATTTTTCTGAATTGACCAAGCTAATAACAATCAACAAGTATTCCATTAAATCATTCATGGGTTTGAACAACTTAACATTAAATCCACCAAAAAACATCAATTGAAATTATATTATTTTAATAACATTAAAATATGTTATGGTTTAAACTGCAAACTAATAATGAATAAAAGTAGTAAAAAAATAAGATTTTATTCAAAAAGTCAAATTGCATGGATGACATAAATAAGTTTAAGATGTATTTTAAAACATTCATTTAGATAATAAATTATCTCAATTGATACGCTTCCATCATGTTAGTTTCAAAAATGTATAATAACTATTATACTGACATTGCTTAAAAACATTGATGTTTATCAATATGTTCTCGTTCATTGTTGATACGATGTTAACAGCTTTACAAGTTGAATAATTGGTACACCAGTTAGAAGCATAGTTTGAGTGGTCCACTGTACTGCTTTCTAAAAAAATGAATTCAGTTAGATGTGTATAATGGATAAAATATAAAACACCAAACTGAGACAGATGTTGAAATGAATATTACTACAAAGGACTAACATAAACTATTGGTGATTGGTTACAATTAAAAACCTTTGCAATGTCAAACTACATAATTAAAATAAAATATTTCTCTACATATTGCAAATGTCTTTTTATTAAATAGTACAGTGTAATATGCAAACTATATGGAGTATAAATTTATAACATTTGATAAAAACCAATATTTGAGATAAGTCATAAAAGATAGTGTTAGTCCACCAGGATAATGGTGGTAAAATGTTACACAATGAAATATCTATAAAAACAATGTTTAATTTCCGCTATTTAATTTAGTATGACATTATCACTGTACACATACTTTTCTGAATTAATCATGCTAATAACAATCAACAAGTATTGCATTAAATCATTCCTGGGTTTGAACATTTTAACATTAAATCCACCAAAAAACATCAATTGAAATTATACTATTTTAATAACATTAAAATATGTTATGGTTTAAACTGCAAACTAATAATGAATAAAAGTAGTAAAAAAATAAGATTTTATTCAAAAAGTCAAATTGCATAAATGACATAAATAAGTTTAAGATGTATTTTAAAACATTCATTTAGATAATAAATTATCTCAATTGATACGCTTCCATCATGTTAGTTTCAAAAATGTATAATAACTATTATACTGACATTGCTTAAAAACATTGATGTTTATCAATATGTTCTCGTTCATTGTTGATACGATGTTAACAGCTTTACAAGTTGAATAATTGGTACACCAGTTAGAAGCATAGTTTGAGTGGTCCACTGTACTGCTTTCTAAAAAAATGAATTCAGTTAGATGTGTATAATGGATAAAATATAAAACACCAAACTGAGACAGATGTTGAAATGAATATTACTACAAAGGACTAACATAAACTATTGGTGATTGGTTACAATCAAAAACCTATACAATGTCAAACTACATAATTAAAATAAAATATTTCTCTACATATTGCAAATGTCTTTTTATTAAATAGTACAGTGTAATGTGTAAACTATATGGAGTATAAATTTATAACATTTGATAAAAACTAATATTTGAGATAAGTCATAAAAGATAGTGTTAGTCCACCAGGATAATGGTGGTGAAATGTTACACAATGAAATATCTATAAAAACAATGTTTAATTTCCGCTATTTAATTTAGTATGACATTATGACTGTACACATATTTTTCTGAATTAATCATGCTAATAATAATCAACAAGTATTGCATTAAATCATTCCTGGGTTTGAACAATTTAACATTAAATCCACCTAAAAACATTAATTGAAATTATACTATTTGAATAACATTACTATATGTTATGGTATAAAATGCAAACTAATAATGAATAAAAGTAGTAAAAAAATAATATTTTATTCAAAAAGTCAAATTGCATGGATGACATAAATAAGTTTAAGATGTATTTTAAAACATTCATTTAGATAATAAATTATCTCAATTGATACGCTTCCATCATGTTAGTTTCAAAAATGTATAATAACTATTATACTTACATTGCATAAAAACATTGATGTTTATCAATATGTTCTCGTTCATTGTTGATACGATGTTAACAGCTTTACAAGTTGAATAATTGGTACACCAGTTAGAAGCATAGTTTGAGTGGTCCACTGTACTGCTTTCTAAAAAAATGAATTCAGTTAGATGTGTATAATGGATAAAATATAAAACACCAAACTGAGACAGATGTTGAAATGAATATTACTACAAAGGACTAACATAAACTATTGGTGATTGGTTACAATCAAAAACCTATGCAATGTCAAACTACATAATTAAAATAAAATATTTCTCTACATTTTGCAAATGTCTTTTTATTAAATAGTACAGTGTAATGTGTAAACTATATGGAGTATAAATTTATAACATTTGATAAAAACCAATATTTGAGATAAGTCATAAAAGATAGTGTTAGTCCACCAGGATAATGGTGGTAAAATGTTACACAATGAAATATCTATAAAAACAATGTTTAATTTCCGCTATTTAATTTAGTATGACATTATCACTGTACACATATTTTTCTGAATTAATCATGCTAATAATAATCAACAAGTATTGCATTAAATCATTCCTGGGTTTGAACAATTTAACATTAAATCCACCAAAAAACATTAATTGAAATTATACTATTTGAATAACATTAAAATATGTTATGGTTTAAAATGCAAACTAATAATGAATAAAAGTAGTAAAAAAATAAGATTTTATTCAAAAAGTCAAATTGCATGGATGACATAAATACGTTTAAGATGTTTTTTTAACATTCATTTAGATAATAAATTATCTCAATTGATACGCTTCCATCGTGTTAGTTACAAAAATGTATAATAACTATTATACTGACATTGCTTAAAAACATTGATGTTTATCAATATGTTCTCGTTCATTGTTGATACGATGTTAACAGCTTTACAAGTTGAATAATTGGTACACCAGTTAGAAGCATAGTTTGAGTGGTCCACTGTACTGCTTTCTAAAAAAATGAATTCAGTTAGATGTGTATAATGGATAAAATATAAAACACCAAACTGAGACAGATGTTGAAATGAATATTACTACAAAGGACTAACATAAACTATTGGTGATTGGTTACAATCAAAAACCTATGCAATGTCAAACTACATAATTAAAATAAAATATTTCTCTACATATTGCAAATGTCTTTTTATTAAATAGTACAGTGTAATGTGTAAACTATATGGAGTATAAATTTATAACATTTGATAAAAACCAATATTTGAGATAAGTCATAAAAGATAGTGTTAGTCCACCAGGATAATGGTGGTAAAATGTTACACAATGAAATATCTATAAAAACAATGTTTAATTTCCGCTATTTAATTTAGTATGACATTATCACTGTACACATATTTTTCTGAATTAATCATGCTAATAACAATCAACAAGTATTGCATTAAATCATTCCTGGGTTTGAACATTTTAACATTAAATCCACCAAAAAACATTAATTGAAATTATACTATTTTAATAACATTAAAATATGTTATGGTTTAAACTGCAAACTAATAATGAATAAAAGTAGTAAAAAAATAAGATTTTATTCAAAAAGTCAAATTGCATGGATGACATAAATAAGTTTAAGATGTATTTTAAAACATTCATTTAGATAATAAATTATCTCAATTGATACGCTTCCATCATGTTAGTTTCAAAAATGTATAATAACTATTATACTGACATTGTTTAAAAACATTGATGTTTATCAATATGTTCTCGTTCATTGTTGATACGATGTTAACAGCTTTACAAGTTGAATAATTGGTACACCAGTTAGAAGCATAGTTTGAGTGGTCCACTGTACTGCTTTCTAAAAAAATGAATTCAGTTAGATGTGTATAATGGATAAAATATAAAACACCAAACTGAGACAGATGTTGAAATGAATATTACTACAAAGGACTAACATAAACTATTGGTGATTGGTTACAATCAAAAACCTATGCAATGTCAAACTACATAATTAAAATAAAATATTTCTCTACATATTGCAAATGTCTTTTTATTAAATAGTACAGTGTAATGTGTAAACTATATGGAGTATAAATTTATAAAATTTGATAAAAACCAATATTTGAGATAAGTCATAAAAGATAGTGTTAGTCCACCAGGATAATGGTGGTAAAATGTTACACAATGAAATATCTATAAAAACAATGTTTAATTTCCGCTATTTAATTTAGTATGACATTATGACTGTACACATATTTTTCTGAATTAATCATGCTAATAATAATCAACAAGTAATGCATTAAATCATTCCTGGGTTTGAACAATTTAACATTAAATCCACCTAAAAACATTAATTGAAATTATACTATTTGAATAACATTACTATATGTTATGGTTTAAAATGCAAACTAATAATGAATAAAAGTAGTAAAAAAATAAGATTTTATTCAAAAAGTAAAATTGCATGGATGACATAAATACGTTTAAGATGTTTTTTTAACATTCATTTAGATAATAAATTATCTCAATTGATACGCTTCCATCGTGTTAGTTTCAAAAATGAATAATAACTATTATACTGACATTGCTTAAAAACATTGATGTTTATCAATATGTTCTCGTTCATTGTTGATACGATGTTAACAGCTTTACAAGTTGAATAATTGGTACACCAGTTAGAAGCATAGTTTGAGTGGTCCACTGTACTGCTTTCTAAAAAAATGAATTCAGTTAGATGTGTTTAATGGATAAAATATAAAACACCAAACTGAGACAGATGTTGAAATGAATATTACTACAAAGGACTAACATAAACTATTGGTGATTGGTTACAATCAAAAACCTATGCAATGTCAAACTACATAATTAAAATAAAATATTTCTCTACATATTGCAAATGTCTTTTTATTAAATAGTACAGTGTAATGTGCAAACTATATGGAGTATAAATTTATAACATTTGATAAAAACCAATATTTGAGATAAGTCATAAAAGATAGTGTTAGTCCACCAGGATAATGGTGGTAAAATGTTACACAATGAAATATCTATAAAAACAATGTTTAATTTCCGCTATTTAATTTAGTATGACATTATCACTGTACACATACTTTTCTGAATTAATCATGCTAATAACAATCAACAAGTATTGCATTAAATCATTCCTGGGTTTGAACATTTTAACATTAAATCCACCAAAAAACATCAATTGAAATTATGCTATTTTAATAACATTAAAATATGTTATGGTTTAAACTGCAAACTAATAATGAATAAAAGTAGTAAAAAAATAAGATTTTATTCAAAAAGTCAAATTGCATGGATGACATAAATAAGTTTAAGATGTATTTTAAAACATTCATTTAGATAATAAATTATCTCAATTGATACGCTTCCATCTTGTTAGTTTCAAAAATGTATAATAACTATTATACTGACATTGCTTAAAAACATTGATGTTTATCAATATGTTCTCGTTCATTGTTGATACGATGTTAACAGCTTTACAAGTTGAATAATTGGTACACCAGTTAGAAGCATAGTTTGAGTGGTCCACTGTACTGCTTTCTAAAAAAATGAATTCAGTTAGATGTGTATAATGGATAAAATATAAAACACCAAACTGAGACAGATGTTGAAATGAATATCACTACAAAGGACTAACATAAACTATTGGTGATTGGTTACAATCAAAAACCTATGCAATGTCAAACTACATAATTAAAATAAAATATTTCTCTACATATTGCAAATGTCTTTTTATTAAATAGTACAGTGTAATGTGCAAACTATATGGAGTATAAATTTATAACATTTGATAAAAACCAATATTTGAGATAAGTCATAAAAGATAGTGTTAGTCCACCAGGATAATGGTGGTAAAATGTTACACAATGAAATATATATAAAAACAATGTTTAATTTCCGCTATTTAATTTAGTATGACATTATCACTGTACACATAATTTTCTGAATTAATCATGCTAATAACAATCAACAAGTATTGCATTAAATCATTCCTGGGTTTGAACAATTTAACATTAAATCCACCAAAAAACATTAATTGAAATTATACTATTTGAATAACATTACTATATGTTATGGTTTAAAATGCAAACTAATAATGAATAAAAGTAGTAAAAAAATAAGATTTTATTAAAAAAGTCAAATTGCATGGATGACATAAAAACGTTTAAGATGTTTTTTTAACATTCATTTAGATAATAAATTATCTCAATTGATACGCTTCCATCGTGTTAGTTTCAAAAATGTATAATAACTATTATACTGACATTGCTTAAAAACATTGATGTTTATCAATATGTTCTCGTTCATTGTTGATACGATGTTAACAGCTTTACAAGTTGAATAATTGGTACACCAGTTAGAAGCATAGTTTGAGTGGTCCACTGTACTGCTTTCTAAAAAAATGAATTCAGTTAGATGTGTTTAATGGATAAAATATAAAACACCAAACTGAGACAGATGTTGAAATGAATATTACTACAAAGGACTAACATAAACTATTGGTGATTGGTTACAATCAAAAACCTATGCAATGTCAAACTACATAATTAAAATAAAATATTTCTCTACATATTGCAAATGTCTTTTTATTAAATAGTACAGTGTAATGTGCAAACTATATGGAGTATAAATTTATAACATTTGATAAAAACCAATATTTGAGATAAGTCATAAAAGATAGTGTTAGTCCACCAGGATAATGGTGGTAAAATGTTACACAATGAAATATCTATAAAAACAATGTTTAATTTCCGCTATTTAATTTAGTATGACATTATCACTGTACACATATTTTTCTGAATTGACCAAGCTAATAACAATCAACAAGTATTCCATTAAATCATTCATGGGTTTGAACAATTTAACATTAAATCCACCAAAAAACATCAATTGAAATTATACTATTTTAATAACATTAAAATATGTTATGGTTTAAACTGCAAACTAATAATGAATAAAAGTAGTAAAAAAATAAGATTTTATTCAAAAAGTCAAATTGCATGGATGACATAAATAAGTTTAAGATGTATTTTAAAACATTCATTTAGATAATAAATTATCACAATTGATACACTTCCATCATGTTAGTTTCAAAAATGTATAATAACTATTATACTTACATTGCATAAAAACATTGATGTTTATCAATATGTTCTCGTTCATTGTTGATATGATGTTAACAGCTTCACAAGTTGAATAATTGGTACACCAGTTATAAGCATAGTAAGAGTGGTCCAGTGTACTGCTTTCTAAAAAAAATTAATTCAGTTAGATGTGTATAATGGATAAAATATAAAACACCAAACTCAGACAGATGTTGAAATGAATATTACTACAAAGGCCTAACCTAAAGTATTGGTGATTGGTTTCAATCAAAAACCTATGCATTGTCAATCTACATAATTAAAATAAAATATTTCTCTACATATTGCAAATGTCTTTTTATTAAATAGTACAGTGTAATCTGAAAACTATAAGGAGTATAAACTTATAACATTTGATAAGAAGCAATAATAGTGATAAGTCATAAAAGATATTGTTTGTCCACCAGGGTAGTGCGATGATTGTAAAATATTACACAATGAAATATCTATAAAAACAATGTTTAATTTCCGCTATTTCATTTAGTATGACATTATTACTGTACACATATTTTTCTGAATTGACCAAGCTAATAACAATCAACAAGTATTGCATTAAATCATTCCTGGGTTTGAACATTTTAACATTAAATCCACCAAAAAACATCAATTGAAATTGTACTATTTTAATAACATTAAAATATGTTATGGTTTAAACTGCAAACTAATAATGAATAAAAGTAGTAAAAAAATAAGATTTTATTCAAAAAGTCAAATTGCATGGATGACATAAATAAGTTTAAGATGTATTTTAAAACATTCATTTAGATAATAAATTATCACAATTGATACACTTCCATCATGTTAGTTTCAAAAATGTATAATAACTATTATACTTACATTGCATAAAAACATTGATGTTTATCAATATGTTCTCGTTCATTGTTGATATGATGTTAACAGCTTCACAAGTTGAATAATTGGTACACCAGTTATAAGCATAGTAAGAGTGGTCCAGTGTACTGCTTTCTAAAAAAATTAATTCAGTTAGATGTGTATAATGGATAAAATATAAAACACCAAACTCAGACAGATGTTGAAATGAATATTACTACAAAGGCCTAACCTAAAGTATTGGTGATTGGTTTCAATCAAAAACCTATGCATTGTCAATCTACATAATTAAAATAAAATATTTCTCTACATATTGCAAATGTCTTTTTATTAAATAGTACAGTGTAATCTGAAAACTATAAGGAGTATAAACTTATAACATTTGATAAGAAGCAATAATAGTGATAAGTCATAAAAGATAGTGTTAGTCCACCAGGATAATGATGGTAAAATGTTACACAATGAAATATCTTTAAAAACAATGTTTAATTTCCGCTATTTAATTTAGTATGACATTATCACTGTACACATATTTTTCTGAATTGACCAAGCTAATAACAATCAACAAGTATTCCATTAAATCATTCATGGGTTTGAACAAGTTAACATTAAATCCACCAAAAAACATCAATTGAAATTATACTATTTTAATAACATTAAAATATGTTATGGTTTAAACTGCAAACTAATAATGAATAAAAGTAGTAAAAAAATAAGATTTTATTCAAAAAGTCAAATTGCATGGATGACATAAATAAGTTTAAGATGTATTTTAAAACATTCATTTAGATAATAAATTATCACAATTGATACACTTCCATCATGTTAGTTTCAAAAATGTATAATAACTATTATACTTACATTGCATAAAAACATTGATGTTTATCAATATGTTCTCGTTCATTGTTGATATGATGTTAACAGCTTCACAAGTTAAAAAATTGGTACACCAGTTATAAGCATAGTAAGAGTGGTCCAGTGTACTGCTTTCTAAAAAAAATTAATTCAGTTAGATGTGTATAATGGATAAAATATAAAACACCAAACTCAGACAGATGTTGAAATGAATATTACTACAAAGGCCTAACCTAAAGTATTGGTGATTGGTTTCAATCAAAAACCTATGCATTGTCAATCTACATAATTAAAATAAAATATTTCTCTACATATTGCAAATGTCTTTTTATTAAATAGTACAGTGTAATCTGAAAACTATAAGGAGTATAAACTTATAACATTTGATAAGAAGCAATAATAGTGATAAGTCATAAAAGATATTGTTTGTCCACCAGGGTAGTGCGATGATTGTAAAATATTACACAATGAAATATCTATAAAAACAATGTTTAATTTCCGCTATTTCATTTAGTATGACATTATTACTGTACACATATTTTTCTGAATTGACCAAGCTAATAACAATCAACAAGTATTGCATTAAATCATTCCTGGGTTTGAACATTTTAACATTAAATCCACCAAAAAACATCAATTGAAATTATACTATTTTAATAACATTAAAATATGTTATGGTTTAAACTGCAAACTAATAATGAATAAAAGTAGTAAAAAAATAAGATTTTATTCAAAAAGTCAAATTGCATGGATGACATAAATAAGTTTAAGATGTATTTTAAAACATTCATTTAGATAATAAATTATCACAATTGATACACTTCCATCATGTTAGTTTCAAAAATGTATAATAACTATTATACTTACATTGCATAAAAACATTGATGTTTATCAATATGTTCTCGTTCATTGTTGATATGATGTTAACAGCTTCACAAGTTGAATAATTGGTACACCAGTTATAAGCATAGTAAGAGTGGTCCAGTGTACTGCTTTCTAAAAAAATTAATTCAGTTAGATGTGTATAATGGATAAAATATAAAACACCAAACTCAGACAGATGTTGAAATGAATATTACTACAAAGGCCTAACCTAAAGTATTGGTGATTGGTTTCAATCAAAAACCTATGCATTGTCAATCTACATAATTAAAATAAAATATTTCTCTACATATTGCAAATGTCTTTTTATTAAATAGTACAGTGTAATCTGAAAACTATAAGGAGTATAAACTTATAACATTTGATAAGAAGCAATAATAGTGATAAGTCATAAAAGATAGTGTTAGTCCACCAGGATAATGATGGTAAAATGTTACACAATGAAATATCTTTAAAAACAATGTTTAATTTCCGCTATTTAATTTAGTATGACATTATCACTGTACACATATTTTTCTGAATTGACCAAGCTAATAACAATCAACAAGTATTCCATTAAATCATTCATGGGTTTGAACAAGTTAACATTAAATCCACCAAAAAACATCAATTGAAATTATACTATTTTAATAACATTAAAATATGTTATGGTTTAAACTGCAAACTAATAATGAATAAAAGTAGTAAAAAAATAAGATTTTATTCAAAAAGTCAAATTGCATGGATGACATAAATAAGTTTAAGATGTATTTTAAAACATTCATTTAGATAATAAATTATCACAATTGATACACTTCCATCATGTTAGTTTCAAAAATGTATA
This sequence comes from Rhopalosiphum nymphaeae, assembly GCA_036289425.1. Lineage (NCBI taxonomy): Eukaryota > Metazoa > Arthropoda > Insecta > Hemiptera > Aphididae > Rhopalosiphum > Rhopalosiphum nymphaeae. The sequence goes on from JAZAQC010000030.1 coordinate 794,068, forward strand.
ATAACTATTATACTTACATTGCATAAAAACATTGATGTTTATCAATATGTTCTCGTTCATTGTTGATACGATGTTAACAGCTTTACAAGTTGAATAATTGGTACACCAGTTAGAAGCATAGTTTGAGTGGTCCACTGTACTGCTTTCTAAAAAAATGAATTCAGTTAGATGTGTATAATGGATAAAATATAAAACACCAAACTGAGACAGATGTTGAAATGAATATCACTACAAAGGACTAACATAAACTATTGGTGATTGGTTACAATCAAAAACCTATGCAATGTCAAACTACATAATTAAAATAAAATATTTCTCTACATATTGCAAATGTCTTTTTATTAAATAGTACAGTGTAATGTGCAAACTATATGGAGTATAAATGTATAACATTTGATAAAAACCAATATTTGAGATAAGTCATAAAAGATAGTGTTAGTCCACCAGGATAATGGTGGTAAAATGTTACACAATGAAATATATATAAAAACAATGTTTAATTTCCGCTATTTAATTTAGTATGACATTATCACTGTACACATAATTTTCTGAATTAATCATGCTAATAACAATCAACAAGTATTGCATTAAATCATTCCTGGGTTTGAACATTTTAACATTAAATCCACCAAAAAACATCAATTGAAATTAAACTATTTTAATAACATTAAAATATGTTATGGTTTAAACTGCAAACTAATAATGAATAAAAGTAGTAAAAAAATAAGATTTTATTCAAAAAGTCAAATTGCATGGATGACATAAATAAGTTTAAGATGTATTTTAAAACATTCATTTAGATAATAAATTATCTCAATTGATACGCTTCCATCATGTTAGTTTCAAAAATGTATAATAACTATTATACTTACATTGCATAAAAACATTGATGTTTATCAATATGTTCTCGTTCATTGTTGATACGATGTTAACAGCTTTACAAGTTGAATAATTGGTACACCAGTTATAAGCATAGTTTTAGTGGTCCACTGTACTGCTTTCTAAAAAAATGAATTCAGTTAGATGTGTATAATGGATAAAATATAAAACACCAAACTGAGACAGATGTTGAAATGAATATCACTACAAAGGACTAACATCAACTATTGGTGATTGGTTACAATCAAAAACCTATGCAATGTCAAACTACATAATTAAAATAAAATATTTCTCTACATATTGCAAATGTCTTTTTATTAAATAGTACAGTGTAATGTGCAAACCATATGGAGTATAAATTTATAACATTTGATAAAAACCAATATTTGAGATAAGTCATAAAAGATAGTGTTAGTCCACCAGGATAATGGTGGTAAAATGTTACACAATGAAATATCTATAAAAACAATGTTTAATTTCCGCTATTTAATTTAGTATGACATTATCACTGTACACATATTTTTCTGAATTAATCATGCTAATAACAATCAACAAGTATTGCATTAAATCATTCCTGGGTTTGAACATTTTAAGATTGAATCCACCAAAAAACATCAATTGAAATTATACTATTTGAATAACATTAATATATGTTATGGTTTAAACTGCAAACTAATAATGAAGAAAAGTAGTAAAAAAATAAGATTTTATTCAAAAAGTCAAATTGCATGGATGACATAAATAAGTTTAAGATGTATTTTAAAACATTCATTTAGATAATAAATTATCTCAATTGATACGCTTCCATCCTATTAGTTTCAAAAATGTATAATAACTATTATACTGACATTGCTTAAAAACATTGATGTTTATCAATATGTTCTCGTTCATTGTTGATACGATGTTAACAGCTTTACAAGTTGAATAATTGGTACACCAGTTAGAAGCATAGTTTGAGTGGTCCACTGTACTGCTTTCTAAAAAAATGAATTCAGTTAGATGTGTATAATGGATAAAATATAAAACACCAAACTGAGACAGATGTTGAAATGAATATCACTACAAAGGACTAACATAAACTATTGGTGATTGGTTACAATCAAAAACCTATGCAATGTCAAACTACATAATTAAAATAAAATATTTCTCTACATATTGCAAATGTCTTTTTATTAAATAGTACAGTGTAATGTGCAAACTATATGGAGTATAAATTTATAACATTTGATAAAAACCAATATTTGAGATAAGTCATAAAAGATAGTGTTAGTCCACCAGGATAATGGTGGTAAAATGTTACACAATGAAATATATATAAAAACAATGTTTAATTTCCGCTATTTAATTTAGTATGACATTATCACTGTACACATAATTTTCTGAATTAATCATGCTAATAACAATCAACAAGTATTGCATTAAATCATTCCTGGGTTTGAACATTTTAACATTAAATCCACCAAAAAACATCAATTGAAATTATACTATTTTAATAACATTAAAATATGTTATGGTTTAAACTGCAAACTAATAATGAATAAAAGTAGTAAAAAAATAAGATTTTATTCAAAAAGTCAAATTGCATGGATGACATAAATAAGTTTAAGATGTATTTTAAAACATTCATTTAGATAATAAATTATCTCAATTGATACGCTTCCATCATGTTAGTTTCAAAAATGTATAATAACTATTATACTGACATTGCTTAAAAACATTGATGTTTATCAATATGTTCTCGTTCATTGTTGATACGATGTTAACAGCTTTACAAGTTGAATAATTGGTACACCAGTTAGAAGCATAGTTTGAGTGGTCCACTGTACTGCTTTCTAAAAAAATGAATTCAGTTAGATGTGTATAATGGATAAAATATAAAACACCAAACTGAGCAGATGTTGAAATGAATATCACTACAAAGGACTAACATAAACTATTGGTGATTGGTTACAATCAAAAACCTATGCAATGTCAAACTACATAATTAAAATAAAATATTTCTCTACATATTGCAAATGTCTTTTTATTAAATAGTACAGTGTAATGTGCAAACTATATGGAGTATAAATTTATAACATTTGATAAAAACCAATATTTGAGATAAGTCATAAAAGATAGTGTTAGTCCACCAGGACAATGGTGGTAAAATGTTACACAATGAAATATCTATAAAAACAATGTTTAATTTCCGCTATTTAATTTAGTATGACATTATCACTGTACACATATTTTTCTGAATTAATCATGCTAATAACAATCAACAAGTATTGCATTAAATCATTCCTGGGTTTGAACATTTTAAGATTGAATCCACCAAAAAACATCAATTGAAATTATACTATTTGAATAACATTAATATATGTTATGGTTTAAACTGCAAACTAATAATGAAGAAAAGTAGTAAAAAAATAAGATTTTATTCAAAAAGTCAAATTGCATGGATGACATAAATAAGTTTAAGATGTATTTTAAAACATTCATTTAGATAATAAATTATCTCAATTGATACGCTTCCATCCTGTTAGTTTCAAAAATGTATAATAACTATTATACTGACATTGCTTAAAAACATTGATGTTTATCAATATGTTCTCGTTCATTGTTGATACGATGTTAACAGCTTTACAAGTTGAATAATTGGTACACCAGTTAGAAGCATAGTTTGAGTGGTCCACTGTACTGCTTTCTAAAAAAATGAATTCAGTTAGATGTGTATAATGGATAAAATATAAAACACCAAACTGAGACAGATGTTGAAATGAATATCACTACAAAGGACTAATATAAACTATTGGTGATTGGTTACAATCAAAAACCTATGCAATGTCAAACTACATAATTAAAATAAAATATTTCTCTACATATTGCAAATGTCTTTTTATTAAATAGTACAGTGTAATGTGTAAACTATATGGAGTATAAATTTATAACATTTGATAAAAACCAATATTTGAGATAAGTCATAAAAGATAGTGTTAGTCCACCAGGATAATGGTGGTAAAATGTTACACAATGAAATATCTATAAAAACAATGTTTAATTTCCGCTATTTAATTTAGTATGACATTATGACTGTACACATATTTTTCTGAATTAATCATGCTAATAATAATCAACAAGTATTGCATTAAATCATTCCTGGGTTTGAACAATTTAACATTAAATCCACCAAAAAACATTAATTGAAATTATACTATTTGAATAACATTACTATATGTTATGGTTTAAACTGCAAACTAATAATGAATAAAAGTAGTAAAAAAATAAGATTTTATTCAAAAAGTCAAATTGCATGGATGACATAAATAAGTTTAAGATGTATTTTAAAACATTCATTTAGATAATAAATTATCTCAATTGATACGCTTCCATCCTGTTAGTTTCAAAAATGTATAATAACTATTATACTGACATTGCTTAAAAACATTGATGTTTATCAATATGTTCTCGTTCATTGTTGATACGATGTTAACAGCTTTACAAGTTGAATAATTGGTACACCAGTTAGAAGCATAGTTTGAGTGGTCCACTGTACTGCTTTCTAAAAAAATGAATTCAGTTAGATGTGTATAATGGATAAAATATAAAACACCAAACTGAGACAGATGTTGAAATGAATATCACTACAAAGGACTAACATAAACTATTGGTGATTGGTTACAATCAAAAACCTATGCAATGTCAAACTACATAATTAAAATAAAATATTTCTCTACATATTGCAAATGTCTTTTTATTAAATAGTACAGTGTAATGTGCAAACTATATGGAGTATAAATTTATAACATTTGATAAAAACCAATATTTGAGATAAGTCATAAAAGATAGTGTTAGTCCACCAGGATAATGGTGGTAAAATGTTACACAATGAAATATATATAAAAACAATGTTTAATTTCCGCTATTTAATTTAGTATGACATTATCACTGTACACATAATTTTCTGAATTAATCATGCTAATAACAATCAACAAGTATTGCATTAAATCATTCCTGGGTTTGAACATTTTAACATTAAATCCACCAAAAAACATCAATTGAAATTATACTATTTTAATAACATTAAAATATGTTATGGTTTAAACTGCAAACTAATAATGAATAAAAGTAGTAAAAAAATAAGATTTTATTCAAAAAGTCAAATTGCATGGATGACATAAATAAGTTTAAGATGTATTTTAAAACATTCATTTAGATAATAAATTATCTCAATTGATACGCTTCCATCATGTTAGTTTCAAAAATGTATAATAACTATTATACTGACATTGCTTAAAAACATTGATGTTTATCAATATGTTCTCGTTCATTGTTGATACGATGTTAACAGCTTTACAAGTTGAATAATTGGTACACCAGTTAGAAGCATAGTTTGAGTGGTCCACTGTACTGCTTTCTAAAAAAATGAATTCAGTTAGATGTGTATAATGGATAAAATATAAAACACCAAACTGAGCAGATGTTGAAATGAATATCACTACAAAGGACTAACATAAACTATTGGTGATTGGTTACAATCAAAAACCTATGCAATGTCAAACTACATAATTAAAATAAAATATTTCTCTACATATTGCAAATGTCTTTTTATTAAATAGTACAGTGTAATGTGCAAACTATATGGAGTATAAATTTATAACATTTGATAAAAACCAATATTTGAGATAAGTCATAAAAGATAGTGTTAGTCCACCAGGATAATGGTGGTAAAATGTTACACAATGAAATATCTATAAAAACAATGTTTAATTTCCGCTATTTAATTTAGTATGACATTATCACTGTACACATATTTTTCTGAATTAATCATGCTAATAACAATCAACAAGTATTGCATTAAATCATTCCTGGGTTTGAACATTTTAACATTAAATCCACCAAAAAACATCAATTGAAATTGTACTATTTCAATAACATTAAAATATGTTATGGTTTAAACTGCAAACTAATAATGAATAAAAGTAGTAAAAAAATAAGATTTTATTCAAAAAGTCAAATTGCATGGATGACATAAATACGTTTAAGATGTTTTTTTAACATTCATTTAGATAATAAATTATCTCAATTGATACGCTTCCTTCATGTTAGTTTCAAAAATGTATAATAACTATTATACTTACATTGCATAAAAACATTGATGTTTATCAATATGTTCTCGTTCATTGTTGATACGATGTTAACAGCTTTACAAGTTGAATAATTGGTACACCAGTTAGAAGCATAGTTTGAGTGGTCCACTGTACTGCTTTCTAAAAAAATGAATTCAGTTAGATGTGTATAATGGATAAAATATAAAACACCAAACTGAGACAGATGTTGAAATGAATATCACTACAAAGGACTAACATAAACTATTGGTGATTGGTTACAATCAAAAACCTATGCAATGTCAAACTACATAATTAAAATAAAATATTTCTCTACATATTGCAAATGTCTTTTTATTAAATAGTACAGTGTAATGTGCAAACTATATGGAGTATAAATTTATAACATTTGATAAAAACCAATATTTGAGATAAGTCATAAAAGATAGTGTTAGTCCACCAGGATAATGGTGGTAAAATGTTACACAATGAAATATCTATAAAAACAATGTTTAATTTCCGCTATTTAATTTAGTATGACATTATCACTGTACACATATTTTTCTGAATTAATCATGCTAATAACAATCAACAAGTATTGCATTAAATCATTCCTGGGTTTGAACATTTTAACATTAAATCCACCAAAAAACATCAATTGAAATTGTACTATTTCAATAACATTAAAATATGTTATGGTTTAAACTGCAAACTAATAATGAATAAAAGTAGTAAAAAAATAAGATTTTATTCAAAAAGTCAAATTGCATGGATGACATAAATACGTTTAAGATGTTTTTTTAACATTCATTTAGATAATAAATTATCTCAATTGATACGCTTCCTTCATGTTAGTTTCAAAAATGTATAATAACTATTATACTTACATTGCATAAAAACATTGATGTTTATCAATATGTTCTCGTTCATTGTTGATACGATGTTAACAACTTTACAAGTTGAATAATTGGTACACCAGTTAGAAGCATAGTTTGAGTGGTCCACTGTACTGCTTTCTAAAAAAATGAATTCAGTTAGATGTGTATAATGGATAAAATATAAAACACCAAACTGAGACAGATGTTGAAATGAATATCACTACAAAGGACTAACATAAACTATTGGTGATTGGTTACAATCAAAAACCTATGCAATGTCAAACTACATAATTAAAATAAAATATTTCTCTACATATTGCAAATGTCTTTTTATTAAATAGTACAGTGTAATGTGCAAACTATATGGAGTATAAATTTATAACATTTGATAAAAACCAATATTTGAGATAAGTCATAAAAGATAGTGTTAGTCCACCAGGATAATGGTGGTAAAATGTTACACAATGAAATATCTATAAAAACAATGTTTAATTTCCGCTATTTAATTTAGTATGACATTATCACTGTACACATATTTTTCTGAATTAATCATGCTAATAACAATCAACAAGTATTGCATTAAATCATTCCTGGGTTTGAACATTTTAACATTAAATCCACCAAAAAACATCAATTGAAATTATACTATTTTAATAACATTAAAATATGTTATGGTTTAAACTGCAAACTAATAATGAATAAAAGTAGTAAAAAAATAAGATTTTATTCAAAAAGTCAAATTGCATGGATGACATAAATAAGTTTAAGATGTATTTTAAAACATTCATTTAGATAATAAATTATCTCAATTGATACGCTTCCATCATGTTAGTTTCAAAAATGTATAATAACTATTATACTGACATTGCTTAAAAACATTGATGTTTATCAATATGTTCTCGTTCATTGTTGATACGATGTTAACAGCTTTACAAGTTGAATAATTGGTACACCAGTTAGAAGCATAGTTTGAGTGGTCCACTGTACTGCTTTCTAAAAAAATGAATTCAGTTAGATGTGTATAATGGATAAAATATAAAACACCAAACTGAGCAGATGTTGAAATGAATATCACTACAAAGGACTAACATAAACTATTGGTGATTGGTTACAATCAAAAACCTATGCAATGTCAAACTACATAATTAAAATAAAATATTTCTCTACATATTGCAAATGTCTTTTTATTAAATAGTACAGTGTAATGTGCAAACTATATGGAGTATAAATTTATAACATTTGATAAAAACCAATATTTGAGATAAGTCATAAAAGATAGTGTTAGTCCACCAGGATAATGGTGGTAAAATGTTACACAATGAAATATCTATAAAAACAATGTTTAATTTCCGCTATTTAATTTAGTATGACATTATCACTGTACACATATTTTTCTGAATTAATCATGCTAATAACAATCAACAAGTATTGCATTAAATCATTCCTGGGTTTGAACATTTTAACATTAAATCCACCAAAAAACATCAATTGAAATTGTACTATTTCAATAACATTAAAATATGTTATGGTTTAAACTGCAAACTAATAATGAATAAAAGTAGTAAAAAAATAAGATTTTATTCAAAAAGTCAAATTGCATGGATGACATAAATAAGTTTAAGATGTATTTTAAAACATTCATTTAGATAATTAATTATCTCAATTGATACGCTTCCATCATGTTAGTTTCAAAAATGTATAATAACTATTATACTGACATTGCTTAAAAACATTGATGTTTATCAATATGTTCTCGTTCATTGTTGATACGATGTTAACAGCTTTACAAGTTGAATAATTGGTACACCAGTTAGAAGCATAGTTTGAGTGGTCCACTGTACTGCTTTCTAAAAAAATGAATTCAGTTAGATGTGTATAATGGATAAAATATAAAACACCAAACTGAGACAGATGTTGAAATGAATATCACTACAAAGGACTAACATAAACTATTGGTGATTGGTTACAATCAAAAACCTATGCAATGTCAAACTACATAATTAAAATAAAATATTTCTCTACATATTGCAAATGTCTTTTTATTAAATAGTACAGTGTAATGTGCAAACTATATGGAGTATAAATTTATAACATTTGATAAAAACCAATATTTGAGATAAGTCATAAAAGATAGTGTTAGTCCACCAGGATAATGGTGGTAAAATGTTACACAATGAAATATCTATAAAAACAATGTTTAATTTCCGCTATTTAATTTAGTATGACATTATCACTGTACACATATTTTTCTGAATTAATCATGCTAATAACAATCAACAAGTATTGCATTAAATCATTCCTGGGTTTGAACATTTTAACATTAAATCCACCAAAAAACATCAATTGAAATTGTACTATTTCAATAACATTAAAATATGTTATGGTTTAAACTGCAAACTAATAATGAATAAAAGTAGTAAAAAAATAAGATTTTATTCAAAAAGTCAAATTGCATGGATGACATAAATACGTTTAAGATGTTTTTTTAACATTCATTTAGATAATAAATTATCTCAATTGATACGCTTCCTTCATGTTAGTTTCAAAAATGTATAATAACTATTATACTTACATTGCATAAAAACATTGATGTTTATCAATATGTTCTCGTTCATTGTTGATACGATGTTAACAGCTTTACAAGTTGAATAATTGGTACACCAGTTAGAAGCATAGTTTGAGTGGTCCACTGTACTGCTTTCTAAAAAAATGAATTCAGTTAGATGTGTATAATGGATAAAATATAAAACACCAAACTGAGACAGATGTTGAAATGAATATCACTACAAAGGACTAACATAAACTATTGGTGATTGGTTACAATCAAAAACCTATGCAATGTCAAACTACATAATTAAAATAAAATATTTCTCTACATATTGCAAATGTCTTTTTATTAAATAGTACAGTGTAATGTGCAAACTATATGGAGTATAAATGTATAACATTTGATAAAAACCAATATTTGAGATAAGTCATAAAAGATAGTGTTAGTCCACCAGGATAATGGTGGTAAAATGTTACACAATGAAATATATATAAAAACAATGTTTAATTTCCGCTATTTAATTTAGTATGACATTATCACTGTACACATAATTTTCTGAATTAATCATGCTAATAACAATCAACAAGTATTGCATTAAATCATTCCTGGGTTTGAACATTTTAACATTAAATCCACCAAAAAACATCAATTGAAATTATACTATTTTAATAACATTAAAATATGTTATGGTTTAAACTGCAAACTAATAATGAATAAAAGTAGTAAAAAAATAAGATTTTATTCAAAAAGTCAAATTGCATGGATGACATAAATAAGTTTAAGATGTATTTTAAAACATTCATTTAGATAATAAATTATCTCAATTGATACGCTTCCATCCTGTTAGTTTCAAAAATGTATAATAACTATTATACTGACATTGCTTAAAAACATTGATGTTTATCAATATGTTCTCGTTCATTGTTGATACGATGTTAACAGCTTTACAAGTTGAATAATTGGTACACCAGTTAGAAGCATAGTTTGAGTGGTCCACTGTACTGCTTTCTAAAAAAATGAATTCAGTTAGATGTGTATAATGGATAAAATATAAAACACCAAACTGAGACAGATGTTGAAATGAATATCACTAAAAAGGACTAACATAAACTATTGGTGATTGGTTACAATCAAAAACCTATGCAATGTCAAACTACATAATTAAAATAAAATATTTCTCTACATATTGCAAATGTCTTTTTATTAAATAGTACAGTGTAATGTGCAAACTATATGGAGTATAAATTTATAACATTTGATAAAAACCAATATTTGAGATAAGTCATAAAAGATAGTGTTAGTCCACCAGGATAATGGTGGTAAAATGTTACACAATGAAATATATATAAAAACAATGTTTAATTTCCGCTATTTAATTTAGTATGACATTATCACTGTACACATAATTTTCTGAATTAATCATGCTAATAACAATCAACAAGTATTGCATTAAATCATTCCTGGGTTTGAACATTTTAACATTAAATCCACCAAAAAACATCAATTGAAATTGTACTATTTTAATAACATTAAAATATGTTATGGTTTAAACTGCAAACTAATAATGAATAAAAGTAGTAAAAAAATAAGATTTTATTCAAAAAGTCAAATTGCATGGATGACATAAATAAGTTTAAGATGTATTTTAAAACATTCATTTAGATAATAAATTATCTCAATTGATACGCTTCCATCATGTTAGTTTCAAAAATGTATAATAACTATTATACTGACATTGCTTAAAAACATTGATGTTTATCAATATGTTCTCGTTCATTGTTGATACGATGTTAACAGCTTTACAAGTTGAATAATTGGTACACCAGTTAGAAGCATAGTTTGAGTGGTCCACTGTACTGCTTTCTAAAAAAATGAATTCAGTTAGATGTGTATAATGGATAAAATATAAAACACCAAACTGAGCAGATGTTGAAATGAATATCACTACAAAGGACTAACATAAACTATTGGTGATTGGTTACAATCAAAAACCTATGCAATGTCAAACTACATAATTAAAATAAAATATTTCTCTACATATTGCAAATGTCTTTTTATTAAATAGTACAGTGTAATGTGCAAACTATATGGAGTATAAATTTATAACATTTGATAAAAACCAATATTTGAGATAAGTCATAAAAGATAGTGTTAGTCCACCAGGATAATGGTGGTAAAATGTTACACAATGAAATATCTATAAAAACAATGTTTAATTTCCGCTATTTAATTTAGTATGACATTATCACTGTACACATATTTTTCTGAATTAATCATGCTAATAACAATCAACAAGTATTGCATTAAATCATTCCTGGGTTTGAACATTTTAACATTAAATCCACCAAAAAACATCAATTGAAATTGTACTATTTTAATAACATTAAAATATGTTATGGTTTAAACTGCAAACTAATAATGAATAAAAGTAGTAAAAAAATAAGATTTTATTCAAAAAGTCAAATTGCATGGATGACATAAATAAGTTTAAGATGTATTTTAAAACATTCATTTAGATAATAAATTATCTCAATTGATACGCTTCCATCATGTTAGTTTCAAAAATGTATAATAACTATTATACTGACATTGCTTAAAAACATTGATGTTTATCAATATGTTCTCGTTCATTGTTGATACGATGTTAACAGCTTTACAAGTTGAATAATTGGTACACCAGTTAGAAGCATAGTTTGAGTGGTCCACTGTACTGCTTTCTAAAAAAATGAATTCAGTTAGATGTGTATAATGGATAAAATATAAAACACCAAACTGAGACAGATGTTGAAATGAATATCACTACAAAGGACTAACATAAACTATTGGTGATTGGTTACAATCAAAAACCTATGCAATGTCAAACTACATAATTAAAATAAAATATTTCTCTACATATTGCAAATGTCTTTTTATTAAATAGTACAGTGTAATGTGCAAACTATATGGAGTATAAATTTATAACATTTGATAAAAACCAATATTTGAGATAAGTCATAAAAGATAGTGTTAGTCCACCAGGATAATGGTGGTAAAATGTTACACAATGAAATATCTATAAAAACAATGTTTAATTTCCGCTATTTAATTTAGTATGACATTATCACTGTACACATATTTTTCTGAATTAATCATGCTAATAACAATCAACAAGTATTGCATTAAATCATTCCTGGGTTTGAACATTTTAACATTAAATCCACCAAAAAACATCAATTGAAATTGTACTATTTCAATAACATTAAAATATGTTATGGTTTAAACTGCAAACTAATAATGAATAAAAGTAGTAAAAAAATAAGATTTTATTCAAAAAGTCAAATTGCATGGATGACATAAATACGTTTAAGATGTTTTTTTAACATTCATTTAGATAATAAATTATCTCAATTGATACGCTTCCTTCATGTTAGTTTCAAAAATGTATAATAACTATTATACTTACATTGCATAAAAACATTGATGTTTATCAATATGTTCTCGTTCATTGTTGATACGATGTTAACAGCTTTACAAGTTGAATAATTGGTACACCAGTTAGAAGCATAGTTTGAGTGGTCCACTGTACTGCTTTCTAAAAAAATGAATTCAGTTAGATGTGTATAATGGATAAAATATAAAACACCAAACTGAGACAGATGTTGAAATGAATATCACTACAAAGGACTAACATAAACTATTGGTGATTGGTTACAATCAAAAACCTATGCAATGTCAAACTACATAATTAAAATAAAATATTTCTCTACATATTGCAAATGTCTTTTTATTAAATAGTACAGTGTAATGTGCAAACTATATGGAGTATAAATGTATAACATTTGATAAAAACCAATATTTGAGATAAGTCATAAAAGATAGTGTTAGTCCACCAGGATAATGGTGGTAAAATGTTACACAATGAAATATATATAAAAACAATGTTTAATTTCCGCTATTTAATTTAGTATGACATTATCACTGTACACATAATTTTCTGAATTAATCATGCTAATAACAATCAACAAGTATTGCATTAAATCATTCCTGGGTTTGAACATTTTAACATTAAATCCACCAAAAAACATCAATTGAAATTGTACTATTTTAATAACATTAAAATATGTTATGGTTTAAACTGCAAACTAATAATGAATAAAAGTAGTAAAAAAATAAGATTTTATTCAAAAAGTCAAATTGCATGGATGACATAAATAAGTTTAAGATGTATTTTAAAACATTCATTTAGATAATAAATTATCTCAATTGATACGCTTCCATCATGTTAGTTTCAAAAATGTATAATAACTATTATACTGACATTGCTTAAAAACATTGATGTTTATCAATATGTTCTCGTTCATTGTTGATACGATGTTAACAGCTTTACAAGTTGAATAATTGGTACACCAGTTAGAAGCATAGTTTGAGTGGTCCACTGTACTGCTTTCTAAAAAAATGAATTCAGTTAGATGTGTATAATGGATAAAATATAAAACACCAAACTGAGACAGATGTTGAAATGAATATCACTACAAAGGACTAACATAAACTATTGGTGATTGGTTACAATCAAAAACCTATGCAATGTCAAACTACATAATTAAAATAAAATATTTCTCTACATATTGCAAATGTCTTTTTATTAAATAGTACAGTGTAATGTGCAAACTATATGGAGTATAAATTTATAACATTTGATAAAAACCAATATTTGAGATAAGTCATAAAAGATAGTGTTAGTCCACCAGGATAATGGTGGTAAAATGTTACACAATGAAATATCTATAAAAACAATGTTTAATTTCCGCTATTTAATTTAGTATGACATTATCACTGTACACATATTTTTCTGAATTAATCATGCTAATAACAATCAACAAGTATTGCATTAAATCATTCCTGGGTTTGAACATTTTAACATTAAATCCACCAAAAAACATCAATTGAAATTGTACTATTTCAATAACATTAAAATATGTTATGGTTTAAACTGCAAACTAATAATGAATAAAAGTAGTAAAAAAATAAGATTTTATTCAAAAAGTCAAATTGCATGGATGACATAAATACGTTTAAGATGTTTTTTTAACATTCATTTAGATAATAAATTATCTCAATTGATACGCTTCCTTCATGTTAGTTTCAAAAATGTATAATAACTATTATACTTACATTGCATAAAAACATTGATGTTTATCAATATGTTCTCGTTCATTGTTGATACGATGTTAACAGCTTTACAAGTTGAATAATTGGTACACCAGTTAGAAGCATAGTTTGAGTGGTCCACTGTACTGCTTTCTAAAAAAATGAATTCAGTTAGATGTGTATAATGGATAAAATATAAAACACCAAACTGAGACAGATGTTGAAATGAATATCACTACAAAGGACTAACATAAACTATTGGTGATTGGTTACAATCAAAAACCTATGCAATGTCAAACTACATAATTAAAATAAAATATTTCTCTACATATTGCAAATGTCTTTTTATTAAATAGTACAGTGTAATGTGCAAACTATATGGAGTATAAATGTATAACATTTGATAAAAACCAATATTTGAGATAAGTCATAAAAGATAGTGTTAGTCCACCAGGATAATGGTGGTAAAATGTTACACAATGAAATATATATAAAAACAATGTTTAATTTCCGCTATTTAATTTAGTATGACATTATCACTGTACACATAATTTTCTGAATTAATCATGCTAATAACAATCAACAAGTATTGCATTAAATCATTCCTGGGTTTGAACATTTTAACATTAAATCCACCAAAAAACATCAATTGAAATTATACTATTTTAATAACATTAAAATATGTTATGGTTTAAACTGCAAACTAATAATGAATAAAAGTAGTAAAAAAATAAGATTTTATTCAAAAAGTCAAATTGCATGGATGACATAAATAAGTTTAAGATGTATTTTAAAACATTCATTTAGATAATAAATTATCTCAATTGATACGCTTCCATCATGTTAGTTTCAAAAATGTATAATAACTATTATACTTACATTGCATAAAAACATTGATGTTTATCAATATGTTCTCGTTCATTGTTGATACGATGTTAACAGCTTTACAAGTTGAATAATTGGTACACCAGTTATAAGCATAGTTTTAGTGGTCCACTGTACTGCTTTCTAAAAAAATGAATTCAGTTAGATGTGTATAATGGATAAAATATAAAACACCATACTGAGACAGATGTTGAAATGAATATTACTACAAAGGACTAACATAAACTATTGGTGATTGGTTACAGTCAAAAACCTATGCAATGTCAAACTACATAATTAAAATAAAATATTTCTCTACATATTGCAAATGTCTTTTTATTAAATAGTACAGTGTAATGTGTAAACTATATGGAGTATAAATTTATAACATTTGATAAAAACCAATATTTGAGATAAGTCATAAAAGATAGTGTTAGTCCACCAGGATAATGGTGGTAAAATGTTACACAATGAAATATCTATAAAAACAATGTTTAATTTCCGCTATTTAATTTAGTATGACATTATCACTGTACACATATTTTTCTGAATTAATCATGCTAATAACAATCAACAAGTATTGCATTAAATCATTCCTGGGCTTGAACATTTTAACATTAAATCCACCAAAAAACATCAATTGAAATTATACTATTTTAATAACATTAAAATATGTTATGGTTTAAACTGCAAACTAATAATGAATAAAAGTAGTAAAAAAATAAGATTTTATTCAAAAAGTCAAATTGCATGGATGACATAAATAAGTTTAAGATGTATTTTAAAACATTCATTTAGATAATAAATTATCTCAATTGATACGCTTCCATCCTGTTAGTTTCAAAAATGTATAATAACTATTATACTGACATTGCTTAAAAACATTGATGTTTATCAATATGTTCTCGTTCATTGTTGATACGATGTTAACAGCTTTACAAGTTGAATAATTGGTACACCAGTTAGAAGCGTAGTTTGAGTGGTCCACTGTACTGCTTTCTAAAAAAATGAATTCAGTTAGATGTGTATAATGGATAAAATATAAAACACCAAACTGAGACAGATGTTGAAATGAATATCACTACAAAGGACTAACATAAACTATTGGTGATTGGTTACAATCAAAAACCTATGCAATGTCAAACTACATAATTAAAATAAAATATTTCTCTATATATTGCAAATGTCTTTTTATTAAATAGTACAGTGTAATGTGCAAACTATATGGAGTATAAATTTATAACATTTGATAAAAACCAATATTTGAGATAAGTCATAAAAGATAGTGTTAGTCCACCAGGATAATGGTTGTAAAATGTTACACAATGAAATATCTATAAAAACAATGTTTAATTTCCGCTATTTAATTTAGTATGACATTATCACTGTACACATATTTTTCTGAATTAATCATGCTAATAACAATCAACAAGTATTGCATTAAATCATTCCTGGGTTTGAACATTTTAAGATTGAATCCACCAAAAAACATCAATTGAAATTGTACTATTTTAATAACATTAAAATATGTTATGGTTTAAACTGCAAACTAATAATGAATAAAAGTAGTAAAAAAATAAGATTTTATTCAAAAAGTCAAATTGCATGGATGACATAAATAAGTTTAAGATGTATTTTAAAACATTCATTTAGATAATAAATTATCTCAATTGATACGCTTCCATCCTGTTAGTTTCAAAAATGTATAATAACTATTATACTGACATTGCTTAAAAACATTGATGTTTATCAATATGTTCTCGTTCATTGTTGATACGATGTTAACAGCTTTACAAGTTGAATAATTGGTACACCAGTTAGAAGCATAGTTTGAGTGGTCCACTGTACTGCTTTCTAAAAAAATGAATTCAGTTAGATGTGTATAATGGATAAAATATAAAACACCAAACTGAGACAGATGTTGAAATGAATATCACTACAAAGGACTAACATAAACTATTGGTGATTGGTTACAATCAAAAACCTATGCAATGTCAAACTACATAATTAAAATAAAATATTTCTCTACATATTGCAAATGTCTTTTTATTAAATAGTACAGTGTAATGTGCAAACTATATGGAGTATAAATTTATAACATTTGATAAAAACCAATATTTGAGATAAGTCATAAAAGATAGTGTTAGTCCACCAGGATAATGGTGGTAAAATGTTACACAATGAAATATATATAAAAACAATGTTTAATTTCCGCTATTTAATTTAGTATGACATTATCACTGTACACATAATTTTCTGAATTAATCATGCTAATAACAATCAACAAGTATTGCATTAAATCATTCCTGGGTTTGAACATTTTAACATTAAATCCACCAAAAAACATCAATTGAAATTATACTATTTTAATAACATTAAAATATGTTATGGTTTAAACTGCAAACTAATAATGAATAAAAGTAGTAAAAAAATAAGATTTTATTCAAAAAGTCAAATTGCATGGATGACATAAATAAGTTTAAGATGTATTTTAAAACATTCATTTAGATAATAAATTATCTCAATTGATACGCTTCCATCATGTTAGTTTCAAAAATGTATAATAACTATTTTACTGACATTGCTTAAAAACATTGATGTTTATCAATATGTTCTCGTTCATTGTTGATACGATGTTAACAGCTTTACAAGTTGAATAATTGGTACACCAGTTAGAAGCATAGTTTGAGTGGTCCACTGTACTGCTTTCTAAAAAAATGAATTCAGTTAGATGTGTATAATGGATAAAATATAAAACACCATACTGAGACAGATGTTGAAATGAATATTACTACAAAGGACTAACATAAACTATTGGTGATTGGTTACAATCAAAAACCTATGCAATGTCAAACTACATAATTAAAATAAAATATTTCTCTACATATTGCAAATGTCTTTTTATTAAATAGTACAGTGTAATGTGCAAACTATATGGAGTATAAATTTATAACATTTGATAAAAACCAATATTTGAGATAAGTCATAAAAGATAGTGTTAGTCCACCAGGATAATGGTGGTAAAATGTTACACAATGAAATATATATAAAAACAATGTTTAATTTCCGCTATTTAATTTAGTATGACATTATCACTGTACACATAATTTTCTGAATTAATCATGCTAATAACAATCAACAAGTATTGCATTAAATCATTCCTGGGTTTGAACATTTTAACATTAAATCCACCAAAAAACATCAATTGAAATTATACTATTTTAATAACATTAAAATATGTTATGGTTTAAACTGCAAACTAATAATGAATAAAAGTAGTAAAAAAATAAGATTTTATTCAAAAAGTCAAATTGCATGGATGACATAAATAAGTTTAAGATGTATTTTAAAACATTCATTTAGATAATAAATTATCTCAATTGATACGCTTCCATCCTGTTAGTTTCAAAAATGTATAATAACTATTATACTGACATTGCTTAAAAACATTGATGTTTATCAATATGTTCTCGTTCATTGTTGATACGATGTTTACAGCTTTACAAGTTGAATAATTGGTACACCAGTTATAAGCATAGTTTTAGTGGTCCACTGTACTGCTTTCTAAAAAAATGAATTCAGTTAGATATGTATAATGGATAAAATATAAAACACCAAACTGAGACAGATGTTGAAATGAATATCACTACAAAGGACTAACATAAACTATTGGTGATTGGTTACAATCAAAAACCTATGCAATGTCAAACTACATAATTAAAATAAAATATTTCTCTACATATTGCAAATGTCTTTTTATTAAATAGTACAGTGTAATGTGCAAACTATATGGAGTATAAATTTATAACATTTGATAAAAACCAATATTTGAGATAAGTCATAAAAGATAGTGTTAGTCCACCAGGATAATGGTTGTAAAATGTTACACAATGAAATATCTATAAAAACAATGTTTAATTTCCGCTATTTAATTTAGTATGACATTATCACTGTACACATATTTTTCTGAATTAATCATGCTAATAACAATCAACAAGTATTGCATTAAATCATTCCTGGGTTTGAACATTTTAAGATTGAATCCACCAAAAAACATCAATTGAAATTGTACTATTTTAATAACATTAAAATATGTTATGGTTTAAACTGCAAACTAATAATGAATAAAAGTAGTAAAAAAATAAGATTTTATTCAAAAAGTCAAATTGCATGGATGACATAAATAAGTTTAAGATGTATTTTAAAACATTCATTTAGATAATAAATTATCTCAATTGATACGCTTCCATCCTGTTAGTTTCAAAAATGTATAATAACTATTATACTGACATTGCTTAAAAACATTGATGTTTATCAATATGTTCTCGTTCATTGTTGATACGATGTTAACAGCTTTACAAGTTGAATAATTGGTACACCAGTTAGAAGCATAGTTTGAGTGGTCCACTGTACTGCTTTCTAAAAAAATGAATTCAGTTAGATGTGTATAATGGATAAAATATAAAACACCAAACTGAGACAGATGTTGAAATGAATATCACTACAAAGGACTAACATAAACTATTGGTGATTGGTTACAATCAAAAACCTATGCAATGTCAAACTACATAATTAAAATAAAATATTTCTCTACATATTGCAAATGTCTTTTTATTAAATAGTACAGTGTAATGTGCAAACTATATGGAGTATAAATTTATAACATTTGATAAAAACCAATATTTGAGATAAGTCATAAAAGATAGTGTTAGTCCACCAGGATAATGGTGGTAAAATGTTACACAATGAAATATCTATAAAAACAATGTTTAATTTCCGCTATTTAAATTAGTATGACATTATCACTGTACACATATTTTTCTGAATTAATCATGCTAATAACAATCAACAAGTATTGCATTAAATCATTCCTGGGTTTGAACATTTTAACATTAAATCCACCAAAAAACATCAATTGAAATTAAACTATTTTAATAACATTAAAATATGTTATGGTTTAAACTGCAAACTAATAATGAATAAAAGTAGTAAAAAAATAAGATTTTATTCAAAAAGTCAAATTGCATGGATGACATAAATAAGTTTAAGATGTATTTTAAAACATTCATTTAGATAATAAATTATCTCAATTGATACGCTTCCATCCTGTTAGTTTCAAAAATGTATAATAACTATTATACTGACATTGCTTAAAAACATTGATGTTTATCAATATGTTCTCGTTCATTGTTGATACGATGTTAACAGCTTTACAAGTTGAATAATTGGTACACCAGTTAGAAGCGTAGTTTGAGTGGTCCACTGTACTGCTTTCTAAAAAAATGAATTCAGTTAGATGTGTATAATGGATAAAATATAAAACACCAAACTGAGACAGATGTTGAAATGAATATCACTACAAAGGACTAACATAAACTATTGGTGATTGGTTACAGTCAAAAACCTATGCAATGTCAAACTACATAATTAAAATAAAATATTTCTCTACATATTGCAAATGTCTTTTTATTAAATAGTACAGTGTAATGTGTAAACTATATGGAGTATAAATTTATAACATTTGATAAAAACCAATATTTGAGATAAGTCATAAAAGATAGTGTTAGTCCACCAGGATAATGGTGGTAAAATGTTACACAATGAAATATCTATAAAAACAATGTTTAATTTCCGCTATTTAATTTAGTATGACATTATCACTGTACACATATTTTTCTGAATTAATCATGCTAATAACAATCAACAAGTATTGCATTAAATCATTCCTGGGTTTGAACATTTTAAGATTAAATCCACCAAAAAACATCAATTGAAATTAAACTATTTTAATAACATTAAAATATGTTATGGTTTAAACTGCAAACTAATAATGAATAAAAGTAGTAAAAAAATAAGATTTTATTCAAAAAGTCAAATTGCATGGATGACATAAATAAGTTTAAGATGTATTTTAAAACATTCATTTAGATAATAAATTATCTCAATTGATACGCTTCCATCCTGTTAGTTTCAAAAATGTATAATAACTATTATACTGACATTGCTTAAAAACATTGATGTTTATCAATATGTTCTCGTTCATTGTTGATACGATGTTAACAGCTTTACAAGTTGAATAATTGGTACACCAGTTATAAGCATAGTTTTAGTGGTCCACTGTACTGCTTTCTAAAAAAATGAATTCAGTTAGATATGTATAATGGATAAAATATAAAACACCAAACTGAGACAGATGTTGAAATGAATATCACTACAAAGGACTAACATAAACTATTGGTGATTGGTTACAATCAAAAACCTATGCAATGTCAAACTACATAATTAAAATAAAATATTTCTCTACATATTGCAAATGTCTTTTTATTAAATAGTACAGTGTAATGTGCAAACTATATGGAGTATAAATTTATAACATTTGATAAAAACCAATATTTGAGATAAGTCATAAAAGATAGTGTTAGTCCACCAGGATAATGGTTGTAAAATGTTACACAATGAAATATCTATAAAAACAATGTTTAATTTCCGCTATTTAATTTAGTATGACATTATCACTGTACACATATTTTTCTGAATTAATCATGCTAATAACAATCAACAAGTATTGCATTAAATCATTCCTGGGTTTGAACATTTTAAGATTGAATCCACCAAAAAACATCAATTGAAATTGTACTATTTTAATAACATTAAAATATGTTATGGTTTAAACTGCAAACTAATAATGAATAAAAGTAGTAAAAAAATAAGATTTTATTCAAAAAGTCAAATTGCATGGATGACATAAATAAGTTTAAGATGTATTTTAAAACATTCATTTAGATAATAAATTATCTCAATTGATACGCTTCCATCCTGTTAGTTTCAAAAATGTATAATAACTATTATACTGACATTGCTTAAAAACATTGATGTTTATCAATATGTTCTCGTTCATTGTTGATACGATGTTAACAGCTTTACAAGTTGAATAATTGGTACACCAGTTAGAAGCATAGTTTGAGTGGTCCACTGTACTGCTTTCTAAAAAAATGAATTCAGTTAGATGTGTATAATGGATAAAATATAAAACACCAAACTGAGACAGATGTTGAAATGAATATCACTACAAAGGACTAACATAAACTATTGGTGATTGGTTACAATCAAAAACCTATGCAATGTCAAACTACATAATTAAAATAAAATATTTCTCTACATATTGCAAATGTCTTTTTATTAAATAGTACAGTGTAATGTGCAAACTATATGGAGTATAAATTTATAACATTTGATAAAAACCAATATTTGAGATAAGTCATAAAAGATAGTGTTAGTCCACCAGGATAATGGTGGTAAAATGTTACACAATGAAATATATATAAAAACAATGTTTAATTTCCGCTATTTAATTTAGTATGACATTATCACTGTACACATAATTTTCTGAATTAATCATGCTAATAACAATCAACAAGTATTGCATTAAATCATTCCTGGGTTTGAACATTTTAACATTAAATCCACCAAAAAACATCAATTGAAATTGTACTATTTTAATAACATTAAAATATGTTAAGGTTTAAACTGCAAACTAATAATGAATAAAAGTAGTAAAAAAATAAGATTTTATTCAAAAAGTCAAATTGCATGGATGACATAAATAAGTTTAAGATGTATTTTAAAACATTCATTTAGATAATAAATTATCTCAATTGATACGCTTCCATCCTGTTAGTTTCAAAAATGTATAATAACTATTATACTGACATTGCTTAAAAACATTGATGTTTATCAATATGTTCTCGTTCATTGTTGATACGATGTTAACAGCTTTACAAGTTGAATAATTGGTACACCAGTTATAAGCATAGTTTTAGTGGTCCACTGTACTGCTTTCTAAAAAAATGAATTCAGTTAGATATGTATAATGGATAAAATATAAAACACCAAACTGAGACAGATGTTGAAATGAATATCACTACAAAGGACTAACATAAACTATTGGTGATTGGTTACAATCAAAAACCTATGCAATGTCAAACTACATAATTAAAATAAAATATTTCTCTACATATTGCAAATGTCTTTTTATTAAATAGTACAGTGTAATGTGCAAACTATATGGAGTATAAATTTATAACATTTGATAAAAACCAATATTTGAGATAAGTCATAAAAGATAGTGTTAGTCCACCAGGATAATGGTTGTAAAATGTTACACAATGAAATATCTATAAAAACAATGTTTAATTTCCGCTATTTAATTTAGTATGACATTATCACTGTACACATATTTTTCTGAATTAATCATGCTAATAACAATCAACAAGTATTGCATTAAATCATTCCTGGGTTTGAACATTTTAAGATTGAATCCACCAAAAAACATCAATTGAAATTGTACTATTTTAATAACATTAAAATATGTTATGGTTTAAACTGCAAACTAATAATGAATAAAAGTAGTAAAAAAATAAGATTTTATTCAAAAAGTCAAATTGCATGGATGACATAAATAAGTTTAAGATGTATTTTAAAACATTCATTTAGATAATAAATTATCTCAATTGATACGCTTCCATCATGTTAGTTTCAAAAATGTATAATAACTATTATACTGACATTGCTTAAAAACATTGATGTTTATCAATATGTTCTCGTTCATTGTTGATACGATGTTAACAGCTTTACAAGTTGAATAATTGGTACACCAGTTAGAAGCATAGTTTGAGTGGTCCACTGTACTGCTTTCTAAAAAAATGAATTCAGTTAGATGTGTATAATGGATAAAATATAAAACACCAAACTGAGACAGATGTTGAAATGAATATCACTACAAAGGACTAACATAAACTATTGGTGATTGGTTACAATCAAAAACCTATGCAATGTCAAACTACATAATTAAAATAAAATATTTCTCTACATATTGCAAATGTCTTTTTATTAAATAGTACAGTGTAATGTGCAAACTATATGGAGTATAAATTTATAACATTTGATAAAAACCAATATTTGAGATAAGTCATAAAAGATAGTGTTAGTCCACCAGGATAATGGTGGTAAAATGTTACACAATGAAATATATATAAAAACAATGTTTAATTTCCGCTATTTAATTTAGTATGACATTATCACTGTACACATAATTTTCTGAATTAATCATGCTAATAACAATCAACAAGTATTGCATTAAATCATTCCTGGGTTTGAACATTTTAACATTAAATCCACCAAAAAACATCAATTGAAATTATACTATTTTAATAACATTAAAATATGTTATGGTTTAAACTGCAAACTAATAATGAATAAAAGTAGTAAAAAAATAAGATTTTATTCAAAAAGTCAAATTGCATGGATGACATAAATAAGTTTAAGATGTATTTTAAAACATTCATTTAGATAATAAATTATCTCAATTGATACGCTTCCATCATGTTAGTTTCAAAAATGTATAATAACTATTTTACTGACATTGCTTAAAAACATTGATGTTTATCAATATGTTCTCGTTCATTGTTGATACGATGTTAACAGCTTTACAAGTTGAATAATTGGTACACCAGTTAGAAGCATAGTTTGAGTGGTCCACTGTACTGCTTTCTAAAAAAATGAATTCAGTTAGATGTGTATAATGGATAAAATATAAAACACCATACTGAGACAGATGTTGAAATGAATATTACTACAAAGGACTAACATAAACTATTGGTGATTGGTTACAATCAAAAACCTATGCAATGTCAAACTACATAATTAAAATAAAATATTTCTCTACATATTGCAAATGTCTTTTTATTAAATAGTACAGTGTAATGTGCAAACTATATGGAGTATAAATTTATAACATTTGATAAAAACCAATATTTGAGATAAGTCATAAAAGATAGTGTTAGTCCACCAGGATAATGGTGGTAAAATGTTACACAATGAAATATATATAAAAACAATGTTTAATTTCCGCTATTTAATTTAGTATGACATTATCACTGTACACATAATTTTCTGAATTAATCATGCTAATAACAATCAACAAGTATTGCATTAAATCATTCCTGGGTTTGAACATTTTAACATTAAATCCACCAAAAAACATCAATTGAAATTATACTATTTTAATAACATTAAAATATGTTATGGTTTAAACTGCAAACTAATAATGAATAAAAGTAGTAAAAAAATAAGATTTTATTCAAAAAGTCAAATTGCATGGATGACATAAATACGTTTAAGATGTTTTTTTAACATTCATTTAGATAATAAATTATCTCAATTGATACGCTTCCATCATGTTAGTTTCAAAAATGTATAATAACTATTATACTTACATTGCATAAAAACATTGATGTTTATCAATATGTTCTCGTTCATTGTTGATACGATGTTAACAGCTTTACAAGTTGAATAATTGGTACACCAGTTATAAGCATAGTTTGAGTGGTCCACTGTACTGCTTTCTAAAAAAATGAATTCAGTTAGATGTGTATAATGGATAAAATATAAAACACCAAACTGAGACAGATGTTGAAATGAATATCACTACAAAGGACTAACATAAACTATTGGTGATTGGTTACAATCAAAAACCTATGCAATGTCAAACTACATAATTAAAATAAAATATTTCTCTACATATTGCAAATGTCTTTTTATTAAATAGTACAGTGTAATGTGCAAACTATATGGAGTATAAATTTATAACATTTGATAAAAACCAATATTTGAGATAAGTCATAAAAGATAGTGTTAGTCCACCAGGATAATGGTTGTAAAATGTTACACAATGAAATATCTATAAAAACAATGTTTAATTTCCGCTATTTAATTTAGTATGACATTATCACTGTACACATATTTTTCTGAATTAATCATGCTAATAACAATCAACAAGTATTGCATTAAATCATTCCTGGGTTTGAACATTTTAAGATTGAATCCACCAAAAAACATCAATTGAAATTGTACTATTTTAATAACATTAAAATATGTTATGGTTTAAACTGCAAACTAATAATGAATAAAAGTAGTAAAAAAATAAGATTTTATTCAAAAAGTCAAATTGCATGGATGACATAAATAAGTTTAAGATGTATTTTAAAACATTCATTTAGATAATAAATTATCTCAATTGATACGCTTCCATCCTGTTAGTTTCAAAAATGTATAATAACTATTATACTGACATTGCTTAAAAACATTGATGTTTATCAATATGTTCTCGTTCATTGTTGATACGATGTTAACAGCTTTACAAGTTGAATAATTGGTACACCAGTTATAAGCATAGTTTTAGTGGTCCACTGTTCTGCTTTCTAAAAAAATGAATTCAGTTAGATATGTATAATGGATAAAATATAAAACACCAAACTGAGACAGATGTTGAAATGAATATCACTACAAAGGACTAACATAAACTATTGGTGATTGGTTACAATCAAAAACCTATGCAATGTCAAACTACATAATTAAAATAAAATATTTCTCTACATATTGCAAATGTCTTTTTATTAAATAGTACAGTGTAATGTGCAAACTATATGGAGTATAAATTTATAACATTTGATAAAAACCAATATTTGAGATAAGTCATAAAAGATAGTGTTAGTCCACCAGGATAATGGTGGTAAAATGTTACACAATGAAATATCTATAAAAACAATGTTTAATTTCCGCTATTTAATTTAGTATGACATTATCACTGTACACATATTTTTCTGAATTAATCATGCTAATAACAATCAACAAGTATTGCATTAAATCATTCCTGGGTTTGAACATTTTAAGATTGAATCCACCAAAAAACATCAATTGAAATTGTACTATTTTAATAACATTAAAATATGTTATGGTTTAAACTGCAAACTAATAATGAATAAAAGTAGTAAAAAAATAAGATTTTATTCAAAAAGTCAAATTGCATGGATGACATAAATACGTTTAAGATGTTTTTTTAACATTCATTTAGATAATAAATTATCTCAATTGATACGCTTCCATCATGTTAGTTTCAAAAATGTATAATAACTATTATACTTACATTGCATAAAAACATTGATGTTTATCAATATGTTCTCGTTCATTGTTGATACGATGTTAACAGCTTTACAAGTTGAATAATTGGTACACCAGTTATAAGCATAGTTTGAGTGGTCCACTGTACTGCTTTCTAAAAAAATGAATTCAGTTAGATGTGTATAATGGATAAAATATAAAACACCAAACTGAGACAGATGTTGAAATGAATATCACTACAAAGGACTAACATAAACTATTGGTGATTGGTTACAATCAAAAACCTATGCAATGTCAAACTACATAATTAAAATAAAATATTTCTCTACATATTGCAAATGTCTTTTTATTAAATAGTACAGTGAAATGTGTAAACTATATGGAGTATAAATTTATAACATTTGATAAAAACCAATATTTGAGATAAGTCATAAAAGATAGTGTTAGTCCACCAGGATAATGGTGGTAAAATGTTACACAATGAAATATCTATAAAAACAATGTTTAATTTCCGCTATTTAAATTAGTATGACATTATCACTGTACACATATTTTTCTGAATTAATCATGCTAATAACAATCAACAAGTATTGCATTAAATCATTCCTGGGTTTGAACATTTTAACATTAAATCCACCAAAAAACATCAATTGAAATTAAACTATTTTAATAACATTAAAATATGTTATGGTTTAAACTGCAAACTAATAATGAATAAAAGTAGTAAAAAAATAAGATTTTATTCAAAAAGTCAAATTGCATGGATGACATAAATAAGTTTAAGATGTATTTTAAAACATTCATTTAGATAATAAATTATCTCAATTGATACGCTTCCATCCTGTTAGTTTCAAAAATGTATAATAACTATTATACTGACATTGCTTAAAAACATTGATGTTTATCAATATGTTCTCGTTCATTGTTGATACGATGTTAACAGCTTTACAAGTTGAATAATTGGTACACCAGTTATAAGCATAGTTTTAGTGGTCCACTGTTCTGCTTTCTAAAAAAATGAATTCAGTTAGATATGTATAATGGATAAAATATAAAACACCAAACTGAGACAGATGTTGAAATGAATATCACTACAAAGGACTAACATAAACTATTGGTGATTGGTTACAATCAAAAACCTATGCAATGTCAAACTACATAATTAAAATAAAATATTTCTCTACATATTGCAAATGTCTTTTTATTAAATAGTACAGTGTAATGTGCAAACTATATGGAGTATAAATTTATAACATTTGATAAAAACCAATATTTGAGATAAGTCATAAAAGATAGTGTTAGTCCACCAGGATAATGGTGGTAAAATGTTACACAATGAAATATCTATAAAAACAATGTTTAATTTCCGCTATTTAATTTAGTATGACATTATCACTGTACACATAATTTTCTGAATTAATCATGCTAATAACAATCAACAAGTATTGCATTAAATCATTCCTGGGTTTGAACATTTTAACATTAAATCCACCAAAAAACATCAATTGAAATTAAACTATTTTAATAACATTAAAATATGTTATGGTTTAAACTGCAAACTAATAATGAATAAAAGTAGTAAAAAAATAAGATTTTATTCAAAAAGTCAAATTGCATGGATGACATAAATAAGTTTAAGATGTATTTTAAAACATTCATTTAGATAATAAATTATCTCAATTGATACGCTTCCATCATGTTAGTTTCAAAAATGTATAATAACTATTATACTTACATTGCATAAAAACATTGATGTTTATCAATATGTTCTCGTTCATTGTTGATACGATGTTAACAGCTTTACAAGTTGAATAATTGGTACACCAGTTATAAGCATAGTTTTAGTGGTCCACTGTACTGCTTTCTAAAAAAATGAATTCAGTTAGATGTGTATAATGGATAAAATATAAAACACCAAACTGAGACAGATGTTGAAATGAATATCACTACAAAGGACTAACATCAACTATTGGTGATTGGTTACAATCAAAAACCTATGCAATGTCAAACTACATAAATAAAATAAAATATTTCTCTACATATTGCAAATGTCTTTTTATTAAATAGTACAGTGTAATGTGCAAACCATATGGAGTATAAATTTATAACATTTGATAAAAACCAATATTTGAGATAAGTCATAAAAGATAGTGTTAGTCCACCAGGATAATGGTTGTAAAATGTTACACAATGAAATATCTATAAAAACAATGTTTAATTTCCGCTATTTAATTTAGTATGACATTATCACTGTACACATATTTTTCTGAATTAATCATGCTAATAACAATCAACAAGTATTGCATTAAATCATTCCTGGGTTTGAACATTTTAAGATTGAATCCACCAAAAAACATCAATTGAAATTGTACTATTTTAATAACATTAAAATATGTTATGGTTTAAACTGCAAACTAATAATGAATAAAAGTAGTAAAAAAATAAGATTTTATTCAAAAAGTCAAATTGCATGGATGA
This sequence comes from Rhopalosiphum nymphaeae, assembly GCA_036289425.1. Classification (NCBI taxonomy): domain Eukaryota; kingdom Metazoa; phylum Arthropoda; class Insecta; order Hemiptera; family Aphididae; genus Rhopalosiphum; species Rhopalosiphum nymphaeae. Next base: position 823,887 of record JAZAQC010000030.1, read on the forward strand.
CATAAATAAGTTTAAGATGTATTTTAAAACATTCATTTAGATAATAAATTATCTCAATTGATACGCTTCCATCCTGTTAGTTTCAAAAATGTATAATAACTATTATACTGACATTGCTTAAAAACATTGATGTTTATCAATATGTTCTCGTTCATTGTTGATACGATGTTAACAGCTTTACAAGTTGAATAATTGGTACACCAGTTATAAGCATAGTTTTAGTGGTCCACTGTTCTGCTTTCTAAAAAAATGAATTCAGTTAGATATGTATAATGGATAAAATATAAAACACCAAACTGAGACAGATGTTGAAATGAATATCACTACAAAGGACTAACATAAACTATTGGTGATTGGTTACAATCAAAAACCTATGCAATGTCAAACTACATAATTAAAATAAAATATTTCTCTACATATTGCAAATGTCTTTTTATTAAATAGTACAGTGTAATGTGCAAACTATATGGAGTATAAATTTATAACATTTGATAAAAACCAATATTTGAGATAAGTCATAAAAGATAGTGTTAGTCCACCAGGATAATGGTGGTAAAATGTTACACAATGAAATATCTATAAAAACAATGTTTAATTTCCGCTATTTAATTTAGTATGACATTATCACTGTACACATAATTTTCTGAATTAATCATGCTAATAACAATCAACAAGTATTGCATTAAATCATTCCTGGGTTTGAACATTTTAACATTAAATCCACCAAAAAACATCAATTGAAATTAAACTATTTTAATAACATTAAAATATGTTATGGTTTAAACTGCAAACTAATAATGAATAAAAGTAGTAAAAAAATAAGATTTTATTCAAAAAGTCAAATTGCATGGATGACATAAATAAGTTTAAGATGTATTTTAAAACATTCATTTAGATAATAAATTATCTCAATTGATACGCTTCCATCATGTTAGTTTCAAAAATGTATAATAACTATTATACTTACATTGCATAAAAACATTGATGTTTATCAATATGTTCTCGTTCATTGTTGATACGATGTTAACAGCTTTACAAGTTGAATAATTGGTACACCAGTTATAAGCATAGTTTTAGTGGTCCACTGTACTGCTTTCTAAAAAAATGAATTCAGTTAGATGTGTATAATGGATAAAATATAAAACACCAAACTGAGACAGATGTTGAAATGAATATCACTACAAAGGACTAACATCAACTATTGGTGATTGGTTACAATCAAAAACCTATGCAATGTCAAACTACATAAATAAAATAAAATATTTCTCTACATATTGCAAATGTCTTTTTATTAAATAGTACAGTGTAATGTGCAAACCATATGGAGTATAAATTTATAACATTTGATAAAAACCAATATTTGAGATAAGTCATAAAAGATAGTGTTAGTCCACCAGGATAATGGTTGTAAAATGTTACACAATGAAATATCTATAAAAACAATGTTTAATTTCCGCTATTTAATTTAGTATGACATTATCACTGTACACATATTTTTCTGAATTAATCATGCTAATAACAATCAACAAGTATTGCATTAAATCATTCCTGGGTTTGAACATTTTAAGATTGAATCCACCAAAAAACATCAATTGAAATTGTACTATTTTAATAACATTAAAATATGTTATGGTTTAAACTGCAAACTAATAATGAATAAAAGTAGTAAAAAAATAAGATTTTATTCAAAAAGTCAAATTGCATGGATGACATAAATAAGTTTAAGATGTATTTTAAAACATTCATTTAGATAATAAATTATCTCAATTGATACGCTTCCATCCTGTTAGTTTCAAAAATGTATAATAACTATTATACTGACATTGCTTAAAAACATTGATGTTTATCAATATGTTCTCGTTCATTGTTGATACGATGTTAACAGCTTTACAAGTTGAATAATTGGTACACCAGTTAGAAGCATAGTTTGAGTGGTCCACTGTACTGCTTTCTAAAAAAATGAATTCAGTTAGATGTGTATAATGGATAAAATATAAAACACCAAACTGAGACAGATGTTGAAATGAATATCACTACAAAGGACTAACATAAACTATTGGTGATTGGTTACAATCAAAAACCTATGCAATGTCAAACTACATAATTAAAATAAAATATTTCTCTACATATTGCAAATGTCTTTTTATTAAATAGTACAGTGTAATGTGCAAACTATATGGAGTATAAATTTATAACATTTGATAAAAACCAATATTTGAGATAAGTCATAAAAGATAGTGTTAGTCCACCAGGATAATGGTGGTAAAATGTTACACAATGAAATATATATAAAAACAATGTTTAATTTCCGCTATTTAATTTAGTATGACATTATCACTGTACACATAATTTTCTGAATTAATCATGCTAATAACAATCAACAAGTATTGCATTAAATCATTCCTGGGTTTGAACATTTTAACATTAAATCCACCAAAAAACATCAATTGAAATTATACTATTTTAATAACATTAAAATATGTTATGGTTTAAACTGCAAACTAATAATGAATAAAAGTAGTAAAAAAATAAGATTTTATTCAAAAAGTCAAATTGCATGGATGACATAAATAAGTTTAAGATGTATTTTAAAACATTCATTTAGATAATAAATTATCTCAATTGATACGCTTCCATCATGTTAGTTTCAAAAATGTATAATAACTATTATACTTACATTGCATAAAAACATTGATGTTTATCAATATGTTCTCGTTCATTGTTGATACGATGTTAACAGCTTTACAAGTTGAATAATTGGTACACCAGTTAGAAGCATAGTTTGAGTGGTCCACTGTACTGCTTTCTAAAAAAATGAATTCAGTTATATGTGTATAATGGATAAAATATAAAACACCAAACTGAGACAGATGTTGAATTGAATATTACTACAAAGGACTAACATAAACTATTGGTGATTGGTTACAATCAAAAACCTATACAATGTCAAACTACATAATTAAAATAAAATATTTCTCTACATATTGCAAATGTCTTTTTATTAAATAGTACAGTGTAATGTGCAAACTATATGGAGTATAAATTTATAACATTTGATAAAAACCAATATTTGAGATAAGTCATAAAAGATAGTGTTAGTCCACCAGGATAATGGTGGTAAAATGTTACACAATGAAATATCTATAAAAACAATGTTTAATTTCCGCTATTTAATTTAGTATGACATTATCACTGTACACATATTTTTCTGAATTAATCATGCTAATAACAATCAACAAGTATTGCATTAAATCATTACTGGGTTTGAACATTTTAACATTAAATCCACCAAAAAACATCAATTGAAATTATACTATTTTAATAACATTAAAATATGTTTTGGTTTAAACTGCAAACTAATAATGAATAAAAGTAGTAAAAAAATAAGATTTTATTCAAAAAGTCAAATTGCATGGATGACATAAATAAGTTTAAGATGTATTTTAAAACATTCATTTAGATAATAAATTATCTCAATTGATACGCTTCCATCATGTTAGTTTCAAAAATGTATAATAACTATTATACTGACATTGCTTAAAAACATTGATGTTTATCAATATGTTCTCGTTCATTGTTGATACGATGTTAACAGCTTTACAAGTTGAATAATTGGTACACCAGTTAGAAGCATAGTTTGAGTGGTCCACTGTACTGCTTTCTAAAAAAATGAATTCAGTTAGATGTGTATAATGGATAAAATATAAAACACCATACTGAGACAGATGTTGAAATGAATATTACTACAAAGGACTAACATAAACTATTGGTGATTGGTTACAATCAAAAACCTATGCAATGTCAAACTACATAATTAAAATAAAATATTTCTCTACATATTGCAAATGTCTTTTTATTAAATAGTACAGTGTAATGTGCAAACTATATGGAGTATAAATTTATAACATTTGATAAAAACCAATATTTGAGATAAGTCATAAAAGATAGTGTTAGTCCACCAGGATAATAGTGGTAAAATGTTACACAATGAAATATCTATAAAAACAATGTTTAATTTCCGCTATTTAATTTAGTATGACATTATCACTGTACACATATTTTTCTGAATTAATCATGCTAATAACAATCAACAAGTATTGCATTAAATCATTCCTGGGTTTGAACATTTTAACATTAAATCCACCAAAAAACATCAATTGAAATTATACTATTTTAATAACATTAAAATATGTTATGGTTTAAACTGCAAACTAATAATGAATAAAAGTAGTAAAAAAATAAGATTTTATTCAAAAAGTCAAATTGCATGGATGACATAAATAAGTTTAAGATGTATTTTAAAACATTCATTTAGATAATAAATTATCTCAATTGATACGCTTCCATCATGTTAGTTTCAAAAATGTATAATAACTATTATACTTACATTGCATAAAAACATTGATGTTTATCAATATGTTCTCGTTCATTGTTGATACGATGTTAACAGCTTTACAAGTTGAATAATTGGTACACCAGTTAGAAGCATAGTTTGAGTGGTCCACTGTACTGCTTTCTAAAAAAATGAATTCAGTTATATGTGTATAATGGATAAAATATAAAACACCAAACTGAGACAGATGTTGAATTGAATATTACTACAAAGGACTAACATAAACTATTGGTGATTGGTTACAATCAAAAACCTATGCAATGTCAAACTACATAATTAAAATAAAATATTTCTCTACATATTGCAAATGTCTTTTTATGAAATAGTACAGTGTAATCTGAAAACTATATGGAGTATAAACTTATAACATTTGATAAGAAGCAATAATTGTGATATGTCATAAAAGATAGTGTTAGTCCACCAGGATAATGATGGTAAAATGTTACACAATGAAATATCTATAATAACAATGTTTAATTTCCGCTATTTAATTTAGTATGACATTATCACTGTACACAAATTTTTCTGAATTGACCAAGCTAATAACAATCAACAAGTATTCCATTAAATCATTCATGGGTTTGAACAATTTAACATTAAATCCACCAAAAAACATCAATGGAAATTATACTATTTGAATAACATTAATATATGTTATGGTTTAAACTGCAAACTAATAATGAATAAAAGAAGTAAAAAAATAAGATTTTATACAAAAAGTCAAATTGCATTGATGACATAAATAAGTTTAAGATGTATTTTAAAACATTCATTTAGATAATAAATTATCTCAATTGATACGCTTCCATCATGTTAGTTTCAAAAATGTATAATAACTATTATACTGACATTGCTTAAAAACATTGATGTTTATCAATATGTTCTCGTTCATTGTTGATACGATGTTAACAGCTTTACAAGTTGAATAATTGGTACACCAGTTATAAGCATAGTTTAAGTGGTCCACTGTACTGCTTTCTAAAAAAATGAATTCAGTTAGATGTGTATAATGGATAAAATATAAAACACCAAACTGAGACAGATGTTGAAATGAATATCACTACAAAGGACTAACATAAACTATTGGTGATTGGTTACAATCAAAAACCTATGCAATGTCAAACTACATAATTAAAATAAAATATTTCTCTACATATTGCAAATGTCTTTTTATTAAATAGTACAGTATAATGTGCAAACTATATGGAGTATAAATTTATAACATTTGATAAAAACCAATATTTGAGATAAGTCATAAAAGATAGTGTTAGTCCACCAGGATAATGGTGGTAAAATGTTACACAATGAAATATCTATAAAAACAATGTTTAATTTCCGCTATTTAATTTAGTATGACATTATCACTGTACACATATTTTTCTGAATTAATCATGCTTGTAACAATCAACAAGTATTGCATTAAATCATTCCTGGGTTTGAACAACTTAACATTAAATCCACCAAAAAACATTAATTTAAATTATACTATTTGAATAACATTAATATATGTTATGGTTTAAACTGCAAACTAATAATGAATAAAAGTAGTAAAAAAATAAGATTTTATTCAAAAAGTCAAATTGCATGGATGACATAAAGAAGTTTAAGATGTTTTTTAACATACATTTAGATAATAAATTATCTCAATTGATACGCTTCCATCATGTTAGTTTCAAAAATGTATAATAACTATTATACTTACATTGCATAAAAACATTGATGTTTATCAATATGTTCTCGTTCATTGTTGATACGATGTTAACAGCTTTACAAGTTGAATAATTGGTACACCAGTTATAAGCATAGTTTGAGTGGTCCACTGTACTGCTTTCTAAAAAAATGAATTCAGTTAGATGTGTATAATGGGTAAATATAAAACACCAAACTGAGCAGATGTTGAAATGAATATTACTACAAAGGACTAACATCAACTATTGGTGATTGGTTACAATCAAAAACCTATGCAATGTCAAACTACATAAATAAAATAAAATATTTCTCTACATATTGCAAATGTCTTTTTATTAAATAGTACAGTGTAATGTGCAAACCATATAGAGTATAAATTTATAACATTTGATAAAAACCAATATTTGAGATAAGTCATAAAAGATAGTGTTAGTCCACCAGGATAATGGTGGTAAAATGTTACACAATGAAATATCTATAAAAACAATGTTTAATTTCCGCTATTTAATTTAGTATGACATTATCACTGTACACATATTTTTCTGAATTAATCATGCTAATAACAATCAACAAGTATTGCATTAAATCATTCCTGGGTTTGAACATTTTAAGATTGAATCCACCAAAAAACATCAATTGAAATTATACTATTTTAATAACATTAAAATATGTTATGGTTTAAACTGCAAACTAATAATGAATAAAAGTAGTAAAAAAATAAGATTTTATTCAAAAAGTCAAATTGCATGGATGACATAAATAAGTTTAAGATGTATTTTAAAACATTCATTTAGATAATAAATTATCTCAATTGATACGCTTCCATCATGTTAGTTTCAAAAATGTATAATAACTATTATACTTACATTGCATAAAAACATTGATGTTTATCAATATGTTCTCGTTCATTGTTGATACGATGTTAACAGCTTTACAAGTTGAATAATTGGTACACCAGTTATAAGCATAGTTTGAGTGGTCCACTGTACTGCTTTCTAAAAAAATGAATTCAGTTAGATGTGTATAATGGATAAAATATAAAACACCAAACTGAGACAGATGTTGAAATGAATATTACTACACAGGACTAACATAAACTATTGGTGATTGGTTACAATCAAAAACCTATGCATTGTCAAACTACATAATTAAAATAAAACATTTCTCTACATATTGCAATGTCTTTTTACTAAATAGTACATTGTAATCTGAAAACTATAAGGAGTATAAACTTATAACATTTGATAAGGAGCAATAATTGTGATAAGTAATAAAAGATATTGTTTGTCCACCAGGGTGGTGTGATGATTGTAAAATATTACACAATGAAATATCTATAAAAACAATGTTTAATTTCCACTATTTAATTTAGTATGACATTATCACTGTACACATATTTTTCTGAATAGACCAAGCTAATAACACTCAACAAGTATTGCATTAAATCATTCATGGGTTTGAACAATTTAACATTAAATCCACCAAAAAACATCAATTGAAATTATACTATTTGAATAACATTAATATATGTTATGGTTTAAACTGCAAACTAATAATGAATAAAAGTAGTAAAAAAATAAGATTTTATTCAAAAAGTCAAATTGCATGGATGACATAAATAGGTTTAAGATGTTTTTTTAACATTCATTTAGATAATAAATTATCTCAATTGATACACTTCCATCATGTTCGTTTCAAAAATGTATAATAACTATTATACTTACATTGCATAAAAACATTGATGTTTATCAATATGTTCTCGTTCATTGTTGATACGATGTTAACAGCTTCACAAGTTGAATAATTGGTACACCAGTTATAAGCATAGTTTGAGTGGTCCACTGTACTAATTTCTAAAAAAATGAATTCAGTTAGATGTGTATAATGGATAAAATATAAAACACCAAACTGAGACAGATGTTGAAATGAATATTACTACAAAGGACTAACATAAACTATTGGTGATTGGTTACAATCAAAAACCTATGCAATGTCAAACTACATAATTAAAATAAAATATTTCTCTACATATTGCAAATGTCTTTTTATTAAATAGTACAGTGTAATCTGAAACCTATAAGGAGTATAAACTTATAACATTTGATAAGAAGCAATAATTGTGATAAGTAATAAAAGATATTGTTTGTCCACCAGGATAATGGTGGTAAAATGTTACACAATGAAATATCTATAAAAACAATGTTTAATTTCCGCTATTTAATTTAGTATGACATTATCACTGTACACATATTTTTCTGAATTAATCATGCTAGTAACAATCAACAAGTATTGCATTAAATCATTCCTGGGTTTGAACAATTTAACATTAAATCCACCAAAAAACATTAATTTAAATTATACTATTTGAATAACATTAATATATGTTATGGTTTAAACTGCAAACTAATAATGAATAAAAGTAGTAAAAAAATAAGATTTTATTCAAAAAGTCAAATTGCATGGATGACATACAGAAGTTTAAGATGTTTTTTAACATACATTTAGATAATAAATTATCTCAATTGATACGCTTCCATCATGTTAGTTTCAAAAATGTATAATAACTATTATACTTACATTGCATAAAAACATTGATGTTTATCAATATGTTCTCGTTCATTGATGATACGATGTTAACAGCTTTACAAGTTGAATAATGGGTACACCAGTTATAAGCATAGTTTGAGTGGTCCACTGTACTGCTTTCTAAAAAAATGAATTCAGTTAGATGTGTATAATGGGTAAATATAAAACACCAAACTGAGCAGATGTTGAAATGAATATTACTACAAAGGACTAACATCAACTATTGGTGATTGGTTACAATCAAAAACCTATGCAATGTCAAACTACATAAATAAAATAAAATATTTCTCTACATATTGCAAATGTCTTTTTATTAAATAGTACAGTGTAATGTGCAAACCATATAGAGTATAAATTTATAACATTTGATAAAAACCAATATTTGAGATAAGTCATAAAAGATAGTGTTAGTCCACCAGGATAATGGTGGTAAAATGTTACACAATGAAATATCTATAAAAACAATGTTTAATTTCCGCTATTTAATTTAGTATGACATTATCACTGTACACATATTTTTCTGAATTAATCATGCTAATAACAATCAACAAGTATTGCATTAAATCATTCCTGGGTTTGAACATTTTAAGATTGAATCCACCAAAAAACATCAATTGAAATTATACTATTTTAATAACATTAAAATATGTTATGGTTTAAACTGCAAACTAATAATGAATAAAAGTAGTAAAAAAATAAGATTTTATTCAAAAAGTCAAATTGCATGGATGACATAAATACGTTTAAGATGTTTTATTAACATTCATTTAGATAATAAATTATCTCAATTGATACGCTTCCATCATGTTAGTTTCAAAAATGTATAATAACTATAATACTGACATTGCTTAAAAACATTGATGTTTATCAATATGTTCTCGTTCATTGTTGATACGATGTTAACAGCTTTACAAGTTGAATAATTGGTACACCAGTTAGAAGCATAGTTTGAGTGGTCCACTGTACTGCTTTCTAAAAAAATGAATTCAGTTAGATGTGTATAATGGATAAAATATAAAACACCAAACTGAGACAGATGTTGAAATGAATATTACTACAAAGGACTAACATAAACTATTGGTGATTGGTTACAATCAAAAACCTATGCAATGTCAAACTACATAAATAAAATAAAATATTTCTCTACATATTGCAAATGTCTTTTTATTAAATAGTACAGTGTAATGTGCAAACCATATGGAGTATAAATTTATAACATTTGATAAAAACCAATATTTGAGATAAGTCATAAAAGATAGTGTTAGTCCACCAGGATAATGGTGGTAAAATGTTACACAATGAAATATCTATAAAAACAATGTTTAATTTCCGCTATTTAATTTAGTATGACATTATCACTGTACACATATTTTTCTGAATTAATCATGCTTGTAACAATCAACAAGTATTGCATTAAATCATTCCTGGGTTTGAACAATTTAACATTAAATCCACCAAAAAACATTAATTTAAATTATACTATTTGAATAACATTAATATATGTTATGGTTTAAACTGCAAACTAATAATGAATAAAAGTAGTAAAAAAATAAGATTTTATTCAAAAAGTCAAATTGCATGGATGACATAAAGAAGTTTAAGATGTTTTTTAACATACATTTAGATAATAAATTATCTCAATTGATACGCTTCCATCATGTTAGTTTCAAAAATGTATAATAACTATTATACTTACATTGCATAAAAACATTGATGTTTATCAATATGTTCTCGTTCATTGTTGATACGATGTTAACAGCTTTACAAGTTGAATAATTGGTACACCAGTTATAAGCAAAGTTTGAGTGGTCCACTGTACTGCTTTCTAAAAAAATGAATTCAGTTAGATGTGTATAATGGGTAAATATAAAACACCAAACTGAGCAGATGTTGAAATGAATATTACTACAAAGGACTAACATCAACTATTGGTGATTGGTTACAATCAAAAACCTATGCAATGTCAAACTACATAAATAAAATAAAATATTTCTCTACATATTGCAAATGTCTTTTTATTAAATAGTACAGTGTAATGTGCAAACCATATAGAGTATAAATTTATAACATTTGATAAAAACCAATATTTGAGATAAGTCATAAAAGATAGTGTTAGTCCACCAGGATAATGGTGGTAAAATGTTACACAATGAAATATCTATAAAAACAATGTTTAATTTCCGCTATTTAATTTAGTATGACATTATCACTGTACACATATTTTTCTGAATTAATCATGCTAATAACAATCAACAAGTATTGCATTAAATCATTCCTGGGTTTGAACATTTTAAGATTGAATCCACCAAAAAACATCAATTGAAATTATACTATTTTAATAACATTAAAATATGTTATGGTTTAAACTGCAAACTAATAATGAATAAAAGTAGTAAAAAAATAAGATTTTATTCAAAAAGTCAAATTGCATGGATGACATAAATACGTTTAAGATGTTTTATTAACATTCATTTAGATAATAAATTATCTCAATTGATACGCTTCCATCATGTTAGTTTCAAAAATGTATAATAACTATAATACTGACATTGCTTAAAAACATTGATGTTTATCAATATGTTCTCGTTCATTGTTGATACGATGTTAACAGCTTTACAAGTTGAATAATTGGTACACCAGTTAGAAGCATAGTTTGAGTGGTCCACTGTACTGCTTTCTAAAAAAATGAATTCAGTTAGATGTGTATAATGGATAAAATATAAAACACCAAACTGAGACAGATGTTGAAATGAATATTACTACAAAGGACTAACATAAACTATTGGTGATTGGTTACAATCAAAAACCTATGCAATGTCAAACTACATAAATAAAATAAAATATTTCTCTACATATTGCAAATGTCTTTTTATTAAATAGTACAGTGTAATGTGCAAACCATATGGAGTATAAATTTATAACATTTGATAAAAACCAATATTTGAGATAAGTCATAAAAGATAGTGTTAGTCCACCAGGATAATGGTGGTAAAATGTTACACAATGAAATATCTATAAAAACAATGTTTAATTTCCGCTATTTAATTTAGTATGACATTATCACTGTACACATATTTTTCTGAATTAATCATGCTTGTAACAATCAACAAGTATTGCATTAAATCATTCCTGGGTTTGAACAATTTAACATTAAATCCACCAAAAAACATTAATTTAAATTATACTATTTGAATAACATTAATATATGTTATGGTTTAAACTGCAAACTAATAATGAATAAAAGTAGTAAAAAAATAAGATTTTATTCAAAAAGTCAAATTGCATGGATGACATAAAGAAGTTTAAGATGTTTTTTAACATACATTTAGATAATAAATTATCTCAATTGATACGCTTCCATCATGTTAGTTTCAAAAATGTATAATAACTATTATACTTACATTGCATAAAAACATTGATGTTTATCAATATGTTCTCGTTCATTGTTGATACGATGTTAACAGCTTTACAAGTTGAATAATTGGTACACCAGTTATAAGCAAAGTTTGAGTGGTCCACTGTACTGCTTTCTAAAAAAATGAATTCAGTTAGATGTGTATAATGGGTAAATATAAAACACCAAACTGAGCAGATGTTGAAATGAATATTACTACAAAGGACTAACATCAACTATTGGTGATTGGTTACAATCAAAAACCTATGCAATGTCAAACTACATAAATAAAATAAAATATTTCTCTACATATTGCAAATGTCTTTTTATTAAATAGTACAGTGTAATGTGCAAACCATATAGAGTATAAATTTATAACATTTGATAAAAACCAATATTTGAGATAAGTCATAAAAGATAGTGTTAGTCCACCAGGATAATGGTGGTAAAATGTTACACAATGAAATATCTATAAAAACAATGTTTAATTTCCGCTATTTAATTTAGTATGACATTATCACTGTACACATATTTTTCTGAATTAATCATGCTAATAACAATCAACAAGTATTGCATTAAATCATTCCTGGGTTTGAACATTTTAAGATTGAATCCACCAAAGAACATCAATTGAAATTATACTATTTTAATAACATTAAAATATGTTATGGTTTAAACTGCAAACTAATAATGAATAAAAGTAGTAAAAAAATAAGATTTTATTCAAAAAGTCAAATTGCATGGATGACATAAATAAGTTTAAGATGTATTTTAAAACATTCATTTAGATAATAAATTATCTCAATTGATACGCTTCCATCATGTTAGTTTCAAAAATGTATAATAACTATTATACTTACATTGCATAAAAACATTGATGTTTATCAATATGTTCTCGTTCATTGTTGATACGATGTTAACAGCTTTACAAGTTGAATAATTGGTACACCAGTTATAAGCATAGTTTGAGTGGTCCACTGTACTGCTTTCTAAAAAAATGAATTCAGTTAGATGTGTATAATGGATAAAATATAAAACACCAAACTGAGACAGATGTTGAAATGAATATTACTACACAGGACTAACATAAACTATTGGTGATTGGTTACAATCAAAAACCTATGCATTGTCAAACTACATAATTAAAATAAAACATTTCTCTACATATTGCAATGTCTTTTTACTAAATAGTACATTGTAATCTGAAAACTATAAGGAGTATGAACTTATAACATTTGATAAGGAGCAATAATTGTGATAAGTAATAAAAGATATTGTTTGTCCACCAGGGTGGTGTGATGATTGTAAAATATTACACAATGAAATATCTATAAAAACAATGTTTAATTTCCACTATTTAATTTAGTATGACATTATCACTGTACACATATTTTTCTGAATAGACCAAGCTAATAACACTCAACAAGTATTGCATTAAATCATTCATGGGTTTGAACAATTTAACATTAAATCCACCAAAAAACATCAATTGAAATTATACTATTTGAATAACATTAATATATGTTATGGTTTAAACTGCAAACTAATAATGAATAAAAGTAGTAAAAAAATAAGATTTTATTCAAAAAGTCAAATTGCATGGATGACATAAATAGGTTTAAGATGTTTTTTTAACATTCATTTAGATAATAAATTATCTCAATTGATACACTTCCATCATGTTCGTTTCAAAAATGTATAATAACTATTATACTTACATTGCATAAAAACATTGATGTTTATCAATATGTTCTCGTTCATTGTTGATACGATGTTAACAGCTTCACAAGTTGAATAATTGGTACACCAGTTATAAGCATAGTTTTAGTGGTCCACTGTACTGCTTTCTAAAAAAATGAATTCAGTTAGATGTGTATAATGGATAAAATATAAAACACCAAACTGAGACAGATGTTGAAATGAATATTACTACAAAGGACTAACATAAACTATTGGTGATTGGTTACAATCAAAAACCTATGCAATGTCAAACTACATAATTAAAATAAAATATTTCTCTACATATTGCAAATGTCTTTTTATTAAATAGTACAGTGTAATCTGAAACCTATAAGGAGTATAAACTTATAACATTTGATAAGAAGCAATAATTGTGATAAGTAATAAAAGATATTGTTTGTCCACCAGGATAATGGTGGTAAAATGTTACACAATGAAATATCTATAAAAACAATGTTTAATTTCCGCTATTTAATTTAGTATGACATTATCACTGTACACATATTTTTCTGAATTAATCATGCTAATAACAATCAACAAGTATTGCATTAAATCATTACTGGGTTTGAACATTTTAACATTAAATCCACCAAAAAACATCAATTGAAATTATACTATTTTAATAACATTAAAATATGTTTTGGTTTAAACTGCAAACTAATAATGAATAAAAGTAGTAAAAAAATAAGATTTTATTCAAAAAGTCAAATTGCATGGATGACATAAATAAGTTTAAGATGTATTTTAAAACATTCATTTAGATAATAAATTATCTCAATTGATACGCTTCCATCATGTTAGTTTCAAAAATGTATAATAACTATTATACTGACATTGCTTAAAAACATTGATGTTTATCAATATGTTCTCGTTCATTGTTGATACGATGTTAACAGCTTTACAAGTTGAATAATTGGTACACCAGTTAGAAGCATAGTTTGAGTGGTCCACTGTACTGCTTTCTAAAAAAATGAATTCAGTTAGATGTGTATAATGGATAAAATATAAAACACCATACTGAGACAGATGTTGGAATGAATATTACTACAAAGGACTAACATAAACTATTGGTGATTGGTTACAATCAAAAACCTATGCAATGTCAAACTACATAATTAAAATAAAATATTTCTCTACATATTGCAAATGTCTTTTTATTAAATAGTACAGTGTAATGTGCAAACTATATGGAGTATAAATTTATAACATTTGATAAAAACCAATATTTGAGATAAGTCATAAAAGATAGTGTTAGTCCACCAGGATAATAGTGGTAAAATGTTACACAATGAAATATCTATAAAAACAATGTTTAATTTCCGCTATTTAATTTAGTATGACATTATCACTGTACACATATTTTTCTGAATTAATCATGCTAATAACAATCAACAAGTATTGCATTAAATCATTCCTGGGTTTGAACATTTTAACATTAAATCCACCAAAAAACATCAATTGAAATTATACTATTTTAATAACATTAAAATATGTTTTGGTTTAAACTGCAAACTAATAATGAATAAAAGTAGTAAAAAAATAAGATTTTATTCAAAAAGTCAAATTGCATGGATGACATAAATAAGTTTAAGATGTATTTTAAAACATTCATTTAGATAATAAATTATCTCAATTGATACGCTTCCATCATGTTAGTTTCAAAAATGTATAATAACTATTATACTGACATTGCTTAAAAACATTGATGTTTATCAATATGTTCTCGTTCATTGTTGATACGATGTTAACAGCTTTACAAGTTGAATAATTGGTACACCAGTTAGAAGCATAGTTTGAGTGGTCCACTGTACTGCTTTCTAAAAAAATGAATTCAGTTAGATGTGTATAATGGATAAAATATAAAACACCATACTGAGACAGATGTTGAAATGAATATTACTACAAAGGACTAACATAAACTATTGGTGATTGGTTACAATCAAAAACCTATGCAATGTCAAACTACATAATTAAAATAAAATATTTCTCTACATATTGCAAATGTCTTTTTATTAAATAGTACAGTGTAATGTGCAAACTATATGGAGTATAAATTTATAACATTTGATAAAAACCAATATTTGAGATAAGTCATAAAAGATAGTGTTAGTCCACCAGGATAATAGTGGTAAAATGTTACACAATGAAATATCTATAAAAACAATGTTTAATTTCCGCTATTTAATTTAGTATGACATTATCACTGTACACATATTTTTCTGAATTAATCATGCTAATAACAATCAACAAGTATTGCATTAAATCATTCCTGGGTTTGAACATTTTAACATTAAATCCACCAAAAAACATCAATTGAAATTATACTATTTTAATAACATTAAAATATGTTATGGTTTAAACTGCAAACTAATAATGAATAAAAGTAGTAAAAAAATAAGATTTTATTCAAAAAGTCAAATTGCATGGATGACATAAATAAGTTTAAGATGTATTTTAAAACATTCATTTAGATAATAAATTATCTCAATTGATACGCTTCCATCATGTTAGTTTCAAAAATGTATAATAACTATTATACTTACATTGCATAAAAACATTGATGTTTATCAATATGTTCTCGTTCATTGTTGATACGATGTTAACAGCTTTACAAGTTGAATAATTGGTACACCAGTTAGAAGCATAGTTTGAGTGGTCCACTGTACTGCTTTCTAAAAAAATGAATTCAGTTATATGTGTATAATGGATAAAATATAAAACACCAAACTGAGACAGATGTTGAATTGAATATTACTACAAAGGACTAACATAAACTATTGGTGATTGGTTACAATCAAAAACCTATGCAATGTCAAACTACATAATTAAAATAAAATATTTCTCTACATATTGCAAATGTCTTTTTATGAAATAGTACAGTGTAATCTGAAAACTATATGGAGTATAAACTTATAACATTTGATAAGAAGCAATAATTGTGATATGTCATAAAAGATAGTGTTAGTCCACCAGGATAATGATGGTAAAATGTTACACAATGAAATATCTATAATAACAATGTTTAATTTCCGCTATTTAATTTAGTATGACATTATCACTGTACACATATTTTTCTGAATAGACCAAGCTAATAACACTCAACAAGTATTGCATTAAATCATTCATGGGTTTGAACAATTTAACATTAAATCCACCAAAAAACATCAATGGAAATTATACTATTTGAATAACATTAATATATGTTATGGTTTAAACTGCAAACTAATAATGAATAAAAGAAGTAAAAAAATAAGATTTTATACAAAAAGTCAAATTGCATTGATGACATAAATAAGTTTAAGATGTATTTTAAAACATTCATTTAGATAATAAATTATCTCAATTGATACGCTTCCATCATGTTAGTTTCAAAAATGTATAATAACTATTATACTGACATTGCTTAAAAACATTGATGTTTATCAATATGTTCTCGTTCATTGTTGATACGATGTTAACAGCTTTACAAGTTGAATAATTGGTACACCAGTTATAAGCATAGTTTAAGTGGTCCACTGTACTGCTTTCTAAAAAAATGAATTCAGTTAGATGTGTATAATGGATAAAATATAAAACACCAAACTGAGACAGATGTTGAAATGAATATCACTACAAAGGACTAACATAAACTATTGGTGATTGGTTACAATCAAAAACCTATGCAATGTCAAACTACATAATTAAAATAAAATATTTCTCTACATATTGCAAATGTCTTTTTATTAAATAGTACAGTATAATGTGCAAACTATATGGAGTATAAATTTATAACATTTGATAAAAACCAATATTTGAGATAAGTCATAAAAGATAGTGTTAGTCCACCAGGATAATGGTGGTAAAATGTTACACAATGAAATATCTATAAAAACAATGTTTAATTTCCGCTATTTAATTTAGTATGACATTATCACTGTACACATATTTTTCTGAATTAATCATGCTAATAACAATCAACAAGTATTGCATTAAATCATTCCTGGGTTTGAACATTTTAAGATTGAATCCACCAAAAAACATCAATTGAAATTATACTATTTTAATAACATTAAAATATGTTATGGTTTAAACTGCAAACTAATAATGAATAAAAGTAGTAAAAAAATAAGATTTTATTCAAAAAGTCAAATTGCATGGATGACATAAATAAGTTTAAGATGTATTTTAAAACATTCATTTAGATAATAAATTATCTCAATTGATACGCTTCCATCATGTTAGTTTCAAAAATGTATAATAACTATTATACTTACATTGCATAAAAACATTGATGTTTATCAATATGTTCTCGTTCATTGTTGATACGATGTTAACAGCTTTACAAGTTGAATAATTGGTACACCAGTTATAAGCATAGTTTGAGTGGTCCACTGTACTGCTTTCTAAAAAAATGAATTCAGTTAGATGTGTATAATGGATAAAATATAAAACACCAAACTGAGACAGATGTTGAAATGAATATTACTACACAGGACTAACATAAACTATTGGTGATTGGTTACAATCAAAAACCTATGCATTGTCAAACTACATAATTAAAATAAAACATTTCTCTACATATTGCAATGTCTTTTTACTAAATAGTACATTGTAATCTGAAAACTATAAGGAGTATAAACTTATAACATTTGATAAGGAGCAATAATTGTGATAAGTAATAAAAGATATTGTTTGTCCACCAGGGTGGTGTGATGATTGTAAAATATTACACAATGAAATATCTATAAAAACAATGTTTAATTTCCACTATTTAATTTAGTATGACATTATCACTGTACACATATTTTTCTGAATAGACCAAGCTAATAACACTCAACAAGTATTGCATTAAATCATTCATGGGTTTGAACAATTTAACATTAAATCCACCAAAAAACATCAATTGAAATTATACTATTTGAATAACATTAATATATGTTATGGTTTAAACTGCAAACTAATAATGAATAAAAGTAGTAAAAAAATAAGATTTTATTCAAAAAGTCAAATTGCATGGATGACATAAATAGGTTTAAGATGTTTTTTTAACATTCATTTAGATAATAAATTATCTCAATTGATACACTTCCATCATGTTCGTTTCAAAAATGTATAATAACTATTATACTTACATTGCATAAAAACATTGATGTTTATCAATATGTTCTCGTTCATTGTTGATACGATGTTAACAGCTTCACAAGTTGAATAATTGGTACACCAGTTATAAGCATAGTTTGAGTGGTCCACTGTACTAATTTCTAAAAAAATGAATTCAGTTAGATGTGTATAATGGATAAAATATAAAACACCAAACTGAGACAGATGTTGAAATGAATATTACTACAAAGGACTAACATAAACTATTGGTGATTGGTTACAATCAAAAACCTATGCAATGTCAAACTACATAATTAAAATAAAATATTTCTCTACATATTGCAAATGTCTTTTTATTAAATAGTACAGTGTAATCTGAAACCTATAAGGAGTATAAACTTATAACATTTGATAAGAAGCAATAATTGTGATAAGTAATAAAAGATATTGTTTGTCCACCAGGATAATGGTGGTAAAATGTTACACAATGAAATATCTATAAAAACAATGTTTAATTTCCGCTATTTAATTTAGTATGACATTATCACTGTACACATATTTTTCTGAATTAATCATGCTAGTAACAATCAACAAGTATTGCATTAAATCATTCCTGGGTTTGAACAATTTAACATTAAATCCACCAAAAAACATTAATTTAAATTATACTATTTGAATAACATTAATATATGTTATGGTTTAAACTGCAAACTAATAATGAATAAAAGTAGTAAAAAAATAAGATTTTATTCAAAAAGTCAAATTGCATGGATGACATACAGAAGTTTAAGATGTTTTTTAACATACATTTAGATAATAAATTATCTCAATTGATACGCTTCCATCATGTTAGTTTCAAAAATGTATAATAACTATTATACTTACATTGCATAAAAACATTGATGTTTATCAATATGTTCTCGTTCATTGATGATACGATGTTAACAGCTTTACAAGTTGAATAATGGGTACACCAGTTATAAGCATAGTTTGAGTGGTCCACTGTACTGCTTTCTAAAAAAATGAATTCAGTTAGATGTGTATAATGGGTAAATATAAAACACCAAACTGAGCAGATGTTGAAATGAATATTACTACAAAGGACTAACATCAACTATTGGTGATTGGTTACAATCAAAAACCTATGCAATGTCAAACTACATAAATAAAATAAAATATTTCTCTACATATTGCAAATGTCTTTTTATTAAATAGTACAGTGTAATGTGCAAACCATATAGAGTATAAATTTATAACATTTGATAAAAACCAATATTTGAGATAAGTCATAAAAGATAGTGTTAGTCCACCAGGATAATGGTGGTAAAATGTTACACAATGAAATATCTATAAAAACAATGTTTAATTTCCGCTATTTAATTTAGTATGACATTATCACTGTACACATATTTTTCTGAATTAATCATGCTAATAACAATCAACAAGTATTGCATTAAATCATTCCTGGGTTTGAACATTTTAAGATTGAATCCACCAAAAAACATCAATTGAAATTATACTATTTTAATAACATTAAAATATGTTATGGTTTAAACTGCAAACTAATAATGAATAAAAGTAGTAAAAAAATAAGATTTTATTCAAAAAGTCAAATTGCATGGATGACATAAATACGTTTAAGATGTTTTATTAACATTCATTTAGATAATAAATTATCTCAATTGATACGCTTCCATCATGTTAGTTTCAAAAATGTATAATAACTATAATACTGACATTGCTTAAAAACATTGATGTTTATCAATATGTTCTCGTTCATTGTTGATACGATGTTAACAGCTTTACAAGTTGAATAATTGGTACACCAGTTAGAAGCATAGTTTGAGTGGTCCACTGTACTGCTTTCTAAAAAAATGAATTCAGTTAGATGTGTATAATGGATAAAATATAAAACACCAAACTGAGACAGATGTTGAAATGAATATTACTACAAAGGACTAACATAAACTATTGGTGATTGGTTACAATCAAAAACCTATGCAATGTCAAACTACATAAATAAAATAAAATATTTCTCTACATATTGCAAATGTCTTTTTATTAAATAGTACAGTGTAATGTGCAAACCATATGGAGTATAAATTTATAACATTTGATAAAAACCAATATTTGAGATAAGTCATAAAAGATAGTGTTAGTCCACCAGGATAATGGTGGTAAAATGTTACACAATGAAATATCTATAAAAACAATGTTTAATTTCCGCTATTTAATTTAGTATGACATTATCACTGTACACATATTTTTCTGAATTAATCATGCTTGTAACAATCAACAAGTATTGCATTAAATCATTCCTGGGTTTGAACAATTTAACATTAAATCCACCAAAAAACATTAATTTAAATTATACTATTTGAATAACATTAATATATGTTATGGTTTAAACTGCAAACTAATAATGAATAAAAGTAGTAAAAAAATAAGATTTTATTCAAAAAGTCAAATTGCATGGATGACATAAAGAAGTTTAAGATGTTTTTTAACATACATTTAGATAATAAATTATCTCAATTGATACGCTTCCATCATGTTAGTTTCAAAAATGTATAATAACTATTATACTTACATTGCATAAAAACATTGATGTTTATCAATATGTTCTCGTTCATTGTTGATACGATGTTAACAGCTTTACAAGTTGAATAATTGGTACACCAGTTATAAGCAAAGTTTGAGTGGTCCACTGTACTGCTTTCTAAAAAAATGAATTCAGTTAGATGTGTATAATGGGTAAATATAAAACACCAAACTGAGCAGATGTTGAAATGAATATTACTACAAAGGACTAACATCAACTATTGGTGATTGGTTACAATCAAAAACCTATGCAATGTCAAACTACATAAATAAAATAAAATATTTCTCTACATATTGCAAATGTCTTTTTATTAAATAGTACAGTGTAATGTGCAAACCATATAGAGTATAAATTTATAACATTTGATAAAAACCAATATTTGAGATAAGTCATAAAAGATAGTGTTAGTCCACCAGGATAATGGTGGTAAAATGTTACACAATGAAATATCTATAAAAACAATGTTTAATTTCCGCTATTTAATTTAGTATGACATTATCACTGTACACATATTTTTCTGAATTAATCATGCTAATAACAATCAACAAGTATTGCATTAAATCATTCCTGGGTTTGAACATTTTAAGATTGAATCCACCAAAGAACATCAATTGAAATTATACTATTTTAATAACATTAAAATATGTTATGGTTTAAACTGCAAACTAATAATGAATAAAAGTAGTAAAAAAATAAGATTTTATTCAAAAAGTCAAATTGCATGGATGACATAAATAAGTTTAAGATGTATTTTAAAACATTCATTTAGATAATAAATTATCTCAATTGATACGCTTCCATCATGTTAGTTTCAAAAATGTATAATAACTATTATACTTACATTGCATAAAAACATTGATGTTTATCAATATGTTCTCGTTCATTGTTGATACGATGTTAACAGCTTTACAAGTTGAATAATTGGTACACCAGTTATAAGCATAGTTTGAGTGGTCCACTGTACTGCTTTCTAAAAAAATGAATTCAGTTAGATGTGTATAATGGATAAAATATAAAACACCAAACTGAGACAGATGTTGAAATGAATATTACTACACAGGACTAACATAAACTATTGGTGATTGGTTACAATCAAAAACCTATGCATTGTCAAACTACATAATTAAAATAAAACATTTCTCTACATATTGCAATGTCTTTTTACTAAATAGTACATTGTAATCTGAAAACTATAAGGAGTATAAACTTATAACATTTGATAAGGAGCAATAATTGTGATAAGTAATAAAAGATATTGTTTGTCCACCAGGGTGGTGTGATGATTGTAAAATATTACACAATGAAATATCTATAAAAACAATGTTTAATTTCCACTATTTAATTTAGTATGACATTATCACTGTACACATATTTTTCTGAATAGACCAAGCTAATAACACTCAACAAGTATTGCATTAAATCATTCATGGGTTTGAACAATTTAACATTAAATCCACCAAAAAACATCAATTGAAATTATACTATTTGAATAACATTAATATATGTTATGGTTTAAACTGCAAACTAATAATGAATAAAAGTAGTAAAAAAATAAGATTTTATTCAAAAAGTCAAATTGCATGGATGACATAAATAGGTTTAAGATGTTTTTTTAACATTCATTTAGATAATAAATTATCTCAATTGATACACTTCCATCATGTTCGTTTCAAAAATGTATAATAACTATTATACTTACATTGCATAAAAACATTGATGTTTATCAATATGTTCTCGTTCATTGTTGATACGATGTTAACAGCTTCACAAGTTGAATAATTGGTACACCAGTTATAAGCATAGTTTTAGTGGTCCACTGTACTGCTTTCTAAAAAAATGAATTCAGTTAGATGTGTATAATGGATAAAATATAAAACACCAAACTGAGACAGATGTTGAAATGAATATTACTACAAAGGACTAACATAAACTATTGGTGATTGGTTACAATCAAAAACCTATGCAATGTCAAACTACATAATTAAAATAAAATATTTCTCTACATATTGCAAATGTCTTTTTATTAAATAGTACAGTGTAATCTGAAACCTATAAGGAGTATAAACTTATAACATTTGATAAGAAGCAATAATTGTGATAAGTAATAAAAGATATTGTTTGTCCACCAGGATAATGGTGGTAAAATGTTACACAATGAAATATCTATAAAAACAATGTTTAATTTCCGCTATTTAATTTAGTATGACATTATCACTGTACACATATTTTTCTGAATTAATCATGCTTGTAACAATCAACAAGTATTGCATTAAATCATTCCTGGGTTTGAACAATTTAACATTAAATCCACCAAAAAACATTAATTTAAATTATACTATTTGAATAACATTAATATATGTTATGGTTTAAACTGCAAACTAATAATGAATAAAAGTAGTAAAAAAATAAGATTTTATTCAAAAAGTCAAATTGCATGGATGACATAAAGAAGTTTAAGATGTTTTTTAACATACATTTAGATAATAAATTATCTCAATTGATACGCTTCCATCATGTTAGTTTCAAAAATGTATAATAACTATTATAATTACATTGCATAAAAACATTGATGTTTATCAATATGTTCTCGTTCATTGTTGATACGATGTTAACAGCTTTACAAGTTGAATAATTGGTACACCAGTTATAAGCATAGTTTTAGTGGTCCACTGTACTGCTTTCTAAAAAAATGAATTCAGTTAGATGTGTATAATGGGTAAATATAAAACACCAAACTGAGCAGATGTTGAAATGAATATTACTACAAAGGACTAACATCAACTATTGGTGATTGGTTACAATCAAAAACCTATGCAATGTCAAACTACATAAATAAAATAAAATATTTCTCTACATATTGCAAATGTCTTTTTATTAAATAGTACAGTGTAATGTGCAAACCATATAGAGTATAAATTTATAACATTTGATAAAAACCAATATTTGAGATAAGTCATAAAAGATAGTGTTAGTCCACCAGGATAATGGTGGTAAAATGTTACACAATGAAATATCTATAAAAACAATGTTTAATTTCCGCTATTCAATTTAGTATGACATTATCACTGTACACATAATTTTCTGAATTAATCATGCTAATAACAATCAACAAGTATTGCATTAAATCATTCCTGGGTTTGAACAATTTAACATTAAATCCACCAAAAAACATTAATTGAAATTATACTATTTGAATAACATTAATATATGTTATGGTTTAAACTGCAAACTAATAATGAATAAAAGTAGTAAAAAAATAAGATTTTATTCAAAAAGTCAAATTGCATGGATGACATAAAGAAGTTTAAGATGTTTTTTAACATTCATTTAGATAATAAATTATCTCAATTGATACGCTTCCATCATGTTAGTTTCAAAAATGTATAATAACTATTATACTTACATTGCATAAAAACATTGATGTTTATCAATATGTTCTCGTTCATTGTTGATACAATGTTAACAGCTTTACAAGTTGAATAATTGGTACACCAGTTATAAGCATAGTTTTAGTGGTCCACTGTACTGCTTTCTAAAAAAATGAATTCAGTTAGATGTGTATAATGGATAAAATATAAAACACCAAACTGAGACAGATGTTGAAATGAATATTACTACAAAGGACTAACATAAACTATTGGTGATTGGTTACAATCAAAAACCTATGCAATGTCAAACTACATAATTAAAATAAAATATTTCTCTACATATTGCAAATGTCTTTTTATTAAATAGTACAGTGTAATCTGAAACCTATAAGGAGTATAAACTTATAACATTTGATAAGAAGCAATAATTGTGATAAGTAATAAAAGATATTGTTTGTCCACCAGGATAATGGTGGTAAAATGTTACACAATGAAATATCTATAAAAACAATGTTTAATTTCCGCTATTTAATTTAGTATGACATTATCACTGTACACATATTTTTCTGAATTAATCATGCTAGTAACAATCAACAAGTATTGCATTAAATCATTCCTGGGTTTGAACAATTTAACATTAAATCCACCAAAAAACATTAATTTAAATTATACTATTTGAATAACATTAATATATGTTATGGTTTAAACTGCAAACTAATAATGAATAAAAGTAGTAAAAAAATAAGATTTTATTCAAAAAGTCAAATTGCATGGATGACATAAAGAAGTTTAAGATGTTTTTTAACATACATTTAGATAATAAATTATCTCAATTGATACGCTTCCATCATGTTAGTTTCAAAAATGTATAATAACTATTATACTTACATTGCATAAAAACATTGATGTTTATCAATATGTTCTCGTTCATTGTTGATACGATGTTAACAGCTTTACAAGTTGAATAATTGGTACACCAGTTATAAGCATAGTTTGAGTGGTCCACTGTACTGCTTTCTAAAAAAATGAATTCAGTTAGATGTGTATAATGGGTAAATATAAAACACCAAACTGAGCAGATGTTGAAATGAATATTACTACAAAGGACTAACATCAACTATTGGTGATTGGTTACAATCAAAAACCTATGCAATGTCAAACTACATAAATAAAATAAAATATTTCTCTACATATTGCAAATGTCTTTTTATTAAATAGTACAGTGTAATGTGCAAACCATATAGAGTATAAATTTATAACATTTGATAAAAACCAATATTTGAGATAAGTCATAAAAGATAGTGTTAGTCCACCAGGATAATGGTGGTAAAATGTTACACAATGAAATATCTATAAAAACAATGTTTAATTTCCGCTATTTAATTTAGTATGACATTATCACTGTACACATATTTTTCTGAATTAATCATGCTAATAACAATCAACAAGTATTGCATTAAATCATTCCTGGGTTTGAACATTTTAAGATTGAATCCACCAAAAAACATCAATTGATATTATACTATTTTAATAACATTAAAATATGTTATGGTTTAAACTGCAAACTAATAATGAATAAAAGTAGTAAAAAAATAAGATTTTATTCAAAAAGTCAAATTGCATGGATGACATAAATAAGTTTAAGATGTATTTTAAAACATTCATTTAGATAATAAATTATCTCAATTGATACGCTTCCATCATGTTAGTTTCAAAAATGTATAATAACTATTATACTTACATTGCATAAAAACATTGATGTTTATCAATATGTTCTCGTTCATTGTTGATACGATGTTAACAGCTTTACAAGTTGAATAATTGGTACACCAGTTATAAGCATAGTTTGAGTGGTCCACTGTACTGCTTTCTAAAAAAATGAATTCAGTTAGATGTGTATAATGGATAAAATATAAAACACCAAACTGAGACAGATGTTGAAATGAATATTACTACACAGAACTAACATAAACTATTGGTGATTGGTTACAATCAAAAACCTATGCATTGTCAAACTACATAATTAAAATAAAACATTTCTCTACATATTGCAATGTCTTTTTACTAAATAGTACATTGTAATCTGAAAACTATAAGGAGTATAAACTTATAACATTTGATAAGGAGCAATAATTGTGATAAGTAATAAAAGATATTGTTTGTCCACCAGGGTGGTGTGATGATTGTAAAATATTACACAATGAAATATCTATAAAAACAATGTTTAATTTCCACTATTTAATTTAGTATGACATTATCACTGTACACATATTTTTCTGAATAGACCAAGCTAATAACACTCAACAAGTATTGCATTAAATCATTCATGGGTTTGAACAATTTAACATTAAATCCACCAAAAAACATCAATTGAAATTATACTATTTGAATAACATTAATATATGTTATGGTTTAAACTGCAAACTAATAATGAATAAAAGTAGTAAAAAAATAAGATTTTATTCAAAAAGTCAAATTGCATGGATGACATAAATAGGTTTAAGATGTTTTTTTAACATTCATTTAGATAATAAATTATCTCAATTGATACACTTCCATCATGTTCGTTTCAAAAATGTATAATAACTATTATACTTACATTGCATAAAAACATTGATGTTTATCAATATGTTCTCGTTCATTGTTGATACGATGTTAACAGCTTCACAAGTTGAATAATTGGTACACCAGTTATAAGCATAGTTTGAGTGGTCCACTGTACTAATTTCTAAAAAAATGAATTCAGTTAGATGTGTATAATGGATAAAATATAAAACACCAAACTGAGACAGATGTTGAAATGAATATTACTACAAAGGACTAACATAAACTATTGGTGATTGGTTACAATCAAAAACCTATGCAATGTCAAACTACATAATTAAAATAAAATATTTCTCTACATATTGCAAATGTCTTTTTATTAAATAGTACAGTGTAATGTGCAAACTATATGGAGTATAAATTTATAACATTTGATAAAAACCAATATTTGAGATAAGTCATAAAAGATAGTGTTAGTCCACCAGGATAATGGTGGTAAAATGTTACACAATGAAATATCTATAAAAACAATGTTTAATTTCCGCTATTTAATTTAGTATGACATTATCACTGTACACATAATTTTCTGAATTAATCATGCTAATAACAATCAACAAGTATTGCATTAAATCATTCCTGGGTTTGAACAATTTAACATTAAATCCACCAAAAAACATTAATTGAAATTATACTATTTGAATAACATTAATATATGTTATGGTTTAAACTGCAAACTAATAATGAATAAAAGTAGTAAAAAAATAAGATTTTATTCAAAAAGTCAAATTGCATGGATGACATAAATAAGTTTAAGATGTATTTTAAAACATTCATTTAGATAATAAATTATCTCAATTGATACGCTTCCATCATGTTAGTTTCAAAAATGTATAATAACTATTATACTTACATTGCATAAAAACATTGATGTTTATCAATATGTTCTCGTTCATTGTTGATACGATGTTAACAGCTTTACAAGTTGAATAATTGGTACACCAGTTATAAGCATAGTTTGAGTGGTCCACTGTACTGCTTTCTAAAAAAATGAATTCAGTTAGATGTGTATAATGGATAAAATATAAAACACCAAACTGAGACAGATG
The DNA here is from genome assembly GCA_036289425.1 of Rhopalosiphum nymphaeae. Taxonomy (NCBI): domain Eukaryota; kingdom Metazoa; phylum Arthropoda; class Insecta; order Hemiptera; family Aphididae; genus Rhopalosiphum; species Rhopalosiphum nymphaeae. Next base: position 852,388 of record JAZAQC010000030.1, read on the forward strand.
TTGAAATGAATATTACTACACAGGACTAACATAAACTATTGGTGATTGGTTACAATCAAAAACCTATGCATTGTCAAACTACATAATTAAAATAAAACATTTCTCTACATATTGCAATGTCTTTTTACTAAATAGTACATTGTAATCTGAAAACTATAAGGAGTATAAACTTATAACATTTGATAAGGAGCAATAATTGTGATAAGTAATAAAAGATATTGTTTGTCCACCAGGGTGGTGTGATGATTGTAAAATATTACACAATGAAATATCTATAAAAACAATGTTTAATTTCCGCTATTTAATTTAGTATGACATTATCACTGTACACATATTTTTCTGAATAGACCAAGCTAATAACACTCAACAAGTATTGCATTAAATCATTCATGGGTTTGAACAATTTAACATTAAATCCACCAAAAAACATCAATTGAAATTATACTATTTGAATAACATTAATATATGTTATGGTTTAAACTGCAAACTAATAATGAATAAAAGTAGTAAAAAAATAAGATTTTATTCAAAAAGTCAAATTGCATGGATGACATAAATAGGTTTAAGATGTTTTTTTAACATTCATTTAGATAATAAATTATCTCAATTGATACACTTCCATCATGTTCGTTTCAAAAATGTATAATAACTATTATACTTACATTGCATAAAAACATTGATGTTTATCAATATGTTCTCGTTCATTGTTGATACGATGTTAACAGCTTCACAAGTTGAATAATTGGTACACCAGTTATAAGCATAGTTTGAGTGGTCCACTGTACTAATTTCTAAAAAAATGAATTCAGTTAGATGTGTATAATGGATAAAATATAAAACACCAAACTGAGACAGATGTTGAAATGAATATTACTACAAAGGACTAACATAAACTATTGGTGATTGGTTACAATCAAAAACCTATGCAATGTCAAACTACATAATTAAAATAAAATATTTCTCTACATATTGCAAATGTCTTTTTATTAAATAGTACAGTGTAATGTGCAAACTATATGGAGTATAAATTTATAACATTTGATAAAAACCAATATTTGAGATAAGTCATAAAAGATAGTGTTAGTCCACCAGGATAATGGTGGTAAAATGTTACACAATGAAATATCTATAAAAACAATGTTTAATTTCCGCTATTTAATTTAGTATGACATTATCACTGTACACATAATTTTCTGAATTAATCATGCTAATAACAATCAACAAGTATTGCATTAAATCATTCCTGGGTTTGAACAATTTAACATTAAATCCACCAAAAAACATTAATTGAAATTATACTATTTGAATAACATTAATATATGTTATGGTTTAAACTGCAAACTAATAATGAATAAAAGTAGTAAAAAAATAAGATTTTATTCAAAAAGTCAAATTGCATGGATGACATAAAGAAGTTTAAGATGTTTTTTAACATTCATTTAGATAATAAATTATCTCAATTGATACGCTTCCATCATGTTAGTTTCAAAAATGTATAATAACTATTATACTTACATTGCATAAAAACATTGATGTTTATCAATATGTTCTCGTTCATTGTTGATACAATGTTAACAGCTTTACAAGTTGAATAATTGGTACACCAGTTATAAGCATAGTTTTAGTGGTCCACTGTACTGCTTTCTAAAAAAATGAATTCAGTTAGATGTGTATAATGGATAAAATATAAAACACCAAACTGAGACAGATGTTGAAATGAATATTACTACAAAGGACTAACATAAACTATTGGTGATTGGTTACAATCAAAAACCTATGCAATGTCAAACTACATAATTAAAATAAAATATTTCTCTACATATTGCAAATGTCTTTTTATTAAATAGTACAGTGTAATCTGAAACCTATAAGGAGTATAAACTTATAACATTTGATAAGAAGCAATAATTGTGATAAGTAATAAAAGATATTGTTTGTCCACCAGGATAATGGTGGTAAAATGTTACACAATGAAATATCTATAAAAACAATGTTTAATTTCCGCTATTTAATTTAGTATGACATTATCACTGTACACATATTTTTCTGAATTAATCATGCTAGTAACAATCAACAAGTATTGCATTAAATCATTCCTGGGTTTGAACAATTTAACATTAAATCCACCAAAAAACATTAATTTAAATTATACTATTTGAATAACATTAATATATGTTATGGTTTAAACTGCAAACTAATAATGAATAAAAGTAGTAAAAAAATAAGATTTTATTCAAAAAGTCAAATTGCATGGATGACATAAATAAGTTTAAGATGTATTTTAAAACATTCATTTAGATAATAAATTATCTCAATTGATACGCTTCCATCATGTTAGTTTCAAAAATGTATAATAACTATTATACTTACATTGCATAAAAACATTGATGTTTATCAATATGTTCTCGTTCATTGTTGATACGATGTTAACAGCTTTACAAGTTGAATAATTGGTACACCAGTTATAAGCATAGTTTGAGTGGTCCACTGTACTGCTTTCTAAAAAAATGAATTCAGTTAGATGTGTATAATGGATAAAATATAAAACACCAAACTGAGACAGATGTTGAAATGAATATTACTACACAGGACTAAAATAAACTATTGGTGATTGGTTACAATCAAAAACCTATGCATTGTCAAACTACATAATTAAAATAAAACATTTCTCTACATATTGCAATGTCTTTTTACTAAATAGTACATTGTAATCTGAAAACTATAAGGAGTATAAACTTATAACATTTGATAAGGAGCAATAATTGTGATAAGTAATAAAAGATATTGTTTGTCCACCAGGGTGGTGTGATGATTGTAAAATATTACACAATGAAATATCTATAAAAACAATGTTTAATTTCCACTATTTAATTTAGTATGACATTATCACTGTACACATATTTTTCTGAATAGACCAAGCTAATAACACTCAACAAGTATTGCATTAAATCATTCATGGGTTTGAACAATTTAACATTAAATCCACCAAAAAACATCAATTGAAATTATACTATTTGAATAACATTAATATATGTTATGGTTTAAACTGCAAACTAATAATGAATAAAAGTAGTAAAAAAATAAGATTTTATTCAAAAAGTCAAATTGCATGGATGACATAAATAGGTTTAAGATGTTTTTTTAACATTCATTTAGATAATAAATTATCTCAATTGATACACTTCCATCATGTTCGTTTCAAAAATGTATAATAACTATTATACTTACATTGCATAAAAACATTGATGTTTATCAATATGTTCTCGTTCATTGTTGATACGATGTTAACAGCTTCACAAGTTGAATAATTGGTACACCAGTTATAAGCATAGTTTGAGTGGTCCACTGTACTAATTTCTAAAAAAATGAATTCAGTTAGATGTGTATAATGGATAAAATATAAAACACCAAACTGAGACAGATGTTGAAATGAATATTACTACAAAGGACTAACATCAACTATTGGTGATTGGTTACAATCAAAAACCTATGCAATGTCAAACTACATAAATAAAATAAAATATTTCTCTACATATTGCAAATGTCTTTTTATTAAATAGTACAGTGTAATGTGCAAACCATATAGAGTATAAATTTATAACATTTGATAAAAACCAATATTTGAGATAAGTCATAAAAGATAGTGTTAGTCCACCAGGATAATGGTGGTAAAATGTTACACAATGAAATATCTATAAAAACAATGTTTAATTTCCGCTATTTAATTTAGTATGACATTATCACTGTACACATATTTTTCTGAATTAATCATGCTAATAACAATCAACAAGTATTGCATTAAATCATTCCTGGGTTTGAACATTTTAAGATTGAATCCACCAAAAAACATCAATTGATATTATACTATTTTAATAACATTAAAATATGTTATGGTTTAAACTGCAAACTAATAATGAATAAAAGTAGTAAAAAAATAAGATTTTATTCAAAAAGTCAAATTGCATGGATGACATAAATAAGTTTAAGATGTATTTTAAAACATTCATTTAGATAATAAATTATCTCAATTGATACGCTTCCATCATGTTAGTTTCAAAAATGTATAATAACTATTATACTTACATTGCATAAAAACATTGATGTTTATCAATATGTTCTCGTTCATTGTTGATACGATGTTAACAGCTTTACAAGTTGAATAATTGGTACACCAGTTATAAGCATAGTTTGAGTGGTCCACTGTACTGCTTTCTAAAAAAATGAATTCAGTTAGATGTGTATAATGGATAAAATATAAAACACCAAACTGAGACAGATGTTGAAATGAATATTACTACACAGGACTAACATAAACTATTGGTGATTGGTTACAATCAAAAACCTATGCATTGTCAAACTACATAATTAAAATAAAACATTTCTCTACATATTGCAATGTCTTTTTACTAAATAGTACATTGTAATCTGAAAACTATAAGGAGTATAAACTTATAACATTTGATAAGGAGCAATAATTGTGATAAGTAATAAAAGATATTGTTTGTCCACCAGGGTGGTGTGATGATTGTAAAATATTACACAATGAAATATCTATAAAAACAATGTTTAATTTCCACTATTTAATTTAGTATGACATTATCACTGTACACATATTTTTCTGAATAGACCAAGCTAATAACACTCAACAAGTATTGCATTAAATCATTCATGGGTTTGAACAATTTAACATTAAATCCACCAAAAAACATCAATTGAAATTATACTATTTGAATAACATTAATATATGTTATGGTTTAAACTGCAAACTAATAATGAATAAAAGTAGTAAAAAAATAAGATTTTATTCAAAAAGTCAAATTGCATGGATGACATAAATAGGTTTAAGATGTTTTTTTAACATTCATTTAGATAATAAATTATCTCAATTGATACACTTCCATCATGTTCGTTTCAAAAATGTATAATAACTATTATACTTACATTGCATAAAAACATTGATGTTTATCAATATGTTCTCGTTCATTGTTGATACGATGTTAACAGCTTCACAAGTTGAATAATTGGTACACCAGTTATAAGCATAGTTTGAGTGGTCCACTGTACTAATTTCTAAAAAAATGAATTCAGTTAGATGTGTATAATGGATAAAATATAAAACACCAAACTGAGACAGATGTTGAAATGAATATTACTACAAAGGACTAACATAAACTATTGGTGATTGGTTACAATCAAAAACCTATGCAATGTCAAACTACATAATTAAAATAAAATATTTCTCTACATATTGCAAATGTCTTTTTATTAAATAGTACAGTGTAATCTGAAACCTATAAGGAGTATAAACTTATAACATTTGATAAGAAGCAATAATTGTGATAAGTAATAAAAGATATTGTTTGTCCACCAGGATAATGGTGGTAAAATGTTACACAATAAAATATCTATAAAAACAATGTTTAATTTCCGCTATTTAATTTAGTATGACATTATCACTGTACACATATTTTTCTGAATTAATCATGCTTGTAACAATCAACAAGTATTGCATTAAATCATTCCTGGGTTTGAACAATTTAACATTAAATCCACCAAAAAACATTAATTTAAATTATACTATTTGAATAACATTAATATATGTTATGGTTTAAACTGCAAACTAATAATGAATAAAAGTAGTAAAAAAATAAGATTTTATTCAAAAAGTCAAATTGCATGGATGACATAAAGAAGTTTAAGATGTTTTTTAACATTCATTTAGATAATAAATTATCTCAATTGATACGCTTCCATCATGTTAGTTTCAAAAATGTATAATAACTATTATACTTACATTGCATAAAAACATTGATGTTTATCAATATGTTCTCGTTCATTGTTGATACAATGTTAACAGCTTTACAAGTTGAATAATTGGTACACCAGTTATAAGCATAGTTTTAGTGGTCCACTGTACTGCTTTCTAAAAAAATGAATTCAGTTAGATGTGTATAATGGATAAAATATAAAACACCAAACTGAGACAGATGTTGAAATGAATATTACTACAAAGGACTAACATAAACTATTGGTGATTGGTTACAATCAAAAACCTATGCAATGTCAAACTACATAATTAAAATAAAATATTTCTCTACATATTGCAAATGTCTTTTTATTAAATAGTACAGTGTAATCTGAAACCTATAAGGAGTATAAACTTATAACATTTGATAAGAAGCAATAATTGTGATAAGTAATAAAAGATATTGTTTGTCCACCAGGATAATGGTGGTAAAATGTTACACAATGAAATATCTATAAAAACAATGTTTAATTTCCGCTATTTAATTTAGTATGACATTATCACTGTACACATATTTTTCTGAATTAATCATGCTAATAACAATCAACAAGTATTGCATTAAATCATTCCTGGGTTTGAACATTTTAAGATTGAATCCACCAAAAAACATCAATTGATATTATACTATTTTAATAACATTAAAATATGTTATGGTTTAAACTGCAAACTAATAATGAATAAAAGTAGTAAAAAAATAAGATTTTATTCAAAAAGTCAAATTGCATGGATGACATAAATAAGTTTAAGATGTATTTTAAAACATTCATTTAGATAATAAATTATCTCAATTGATACGCTTCCATCATGTTAGTTTCAAAAATGTATAATAACTATTATACTTACATTGCATAAAAACATTGATGTTTATCAATATGTTCTCGTTCATTGTTGATACGATGTTAACAGCTTTACAAGTTGAATAATTGGTACACCAGTTATAAGCATAGTTTGAGTGGTCCACTGTACTGCTTTCTAAAAAAATTAATTCAGTTAGATGTGTATAATGGATAAAATATAAAACACCAAACTGAGACAGATGTTGAAATGAATATTACTACACAGGACTAACATAAACTATTGGTGATTGGTTACAATCAAAAACCTATGCATTGTCAAACTACATAATTAAAATAAAACATTTCTCTACATATTGCAATGTCTTTTTACTAAATAGTACATTGTAATCTGAAAACTATAAGGAGTATAAACTTATAACATTTGATAAGGAGCAATAATTGTGATAAGTAATAAAAGATATTGTTTGTCCACCAGGGTGGTGTGATGATTGTAAAATATTACACAATGAAATATCTATAAAAACAATGTTTAATTTCCACTATTTAATTTAGTATGACATTATCACTGTACACATATTTTTCTGAATAGACCAAGCTAATAACACTCAACAAGTATTGCATTAAATCATTCATGGGTTTGAACAATTTAACATTAAATCCACCAAAAAACATCAATTGAAATTATACTATTTGAATAACATTAATATATGTTATGGTTTAAACTGCAAACTAATAATGAATAAAAGTAGTAAAAAAATAAGATTTTATTCAAAAAGTCAAATTGCATGGATGACATAAATAGGTTTAAGATGTTTTTTTAACATTCATTTAGATAATAAATTATCTCAATTGATACACTTCCATCATGTTCGTTTCAAAAATGTATAATAACTATTATACTTACATTGCATAAAAACATTGATGTTTATCAATATGTTCTCGTTCATTGTTGATACGATGTTAACAGCTTCACAAGTTGAATAATTGGTACACCAGTTATAAGCATAGTTTGAGTGGTCCACTGTACTAATTTCTAAAAAAATGAATTCAGTTAGATGTGTATAATGGATAAAATATAAAACACCAAACTGAGACAGATGTTGAAATGAATATTACTACAAAGGACTAACATAAACTATTGGTGATTGGTTACAATCAAAAACCTATGCAATGTCAAACTACATAATTAAAATAAAATATTTCTCTACATATTGCAAATGTCTTTTTATTAAATAGTACAGTGTAATGTGCAAACTATATGGAGTATAAATTTATAACATTTGATAAAAACCAATATTTGAGATAAGTCATAAAAGATAGTGTTAGTCCACCAGGATAATGGTGGTAAAATGTTACACAATGAAATATCTATAAAAACAATGTTTAATTTCCGCTATTTAATTTAGTATGACATTATCACTGTACACATAATTTTCTGAATTAATCATGCTAATAACAATCAACAAGTATTGCATTAAATCATTCCTGGGTTTGAACAATTTAACATTAAATCCACCAAAAAACATTAATTGAAATTATACTATTTGAATAACATTAATATATGTTATGGTTTAAACTGCAAACTAATAATGAATAAAAGTAGTAAAAAAATAAGATTTTATTCAAAAAGTCAAATTGCATGGATGACATAAAGAAGTTTAAGATGTTTTTTAACATTCATTTAGATAATAAATTATCTCAATTGATACGCTTCCATCATGTTAGTTTCAAAAATGTATAATAACTATTATACTTACATTACATAAAAACATTGATGTTTATCAATATGTTCTCGTTCATTGTTGATACGATGTTAACAGCTTTACAAGTTGAATAATTGGTACACCAGTTATAGGCATAGTTTTAGTGGTCCACTGTACTGCTTTCTAAAAAAATGAATTCAGTTAGATGTGTATAATGGATAAAATATAAAACACCAAACTGAGACAGATGTTGAAATGAATATTACTACAAAGGACTAACATAAACTATTGGTGATTGGTTACAATCAAAAACCTATGCAATGTCAAACTACATAATTAAAATAAAATATTTCTCTACATATTGCAAATGTCTTTTTATTAAATAGTACAGTGTAATGTGCAAACTATATGGAGTATAAATTTATAACATTTGATAAAAACCAATATTTGAGATAAGTCATAAAAGATAGTGTTAGTCCACCAGGATAATGGTGGTAAAATGTTACACAATGAAATATCTATAAAAACAATGTTTAATTTCCGCTATTTAATTTAGTATGACATTATCACTGTACACATATTTTTCTGAATTAATCATGCTTGTAACAATCAACAAGTATTGCATTAAATCATTCCTGGGTTTGAACAATTTAACATTAAATCCACCAAAAAACATTAATTTAAATTATACTATTTGAATAACATTAATATATGTTATGGTTTAAACTGCAAACTAATAATGAATAAAAGTAGTAAAAAAATAAGATTTTATTCAAAAAGTCAAATTGCATGGATGACATAAAGAAGTTTAAGGAGTATATTTAACATTCATTTAGATAATTAACTATCTCAATTGATACGCTTACATCATGTTAGTTTCAAAATTGTATAATAACTATTATACTGACATTGCTTAAAAACATTGATATTTGACAATATGTTCTCGTTCATTAATGATACGATGTTAACAGCTTCACAAGTTGAATAATTGGTACACCAGTTATAAGCATAGTTTGAGTGGTCCACTGTACTGCTTTCTAAAAAAATGAATTCAGTTAGATGTGTATAATGGGTAAATATAAAACACCAAACTGAGCAGATGTTGAAATGAATATTACTACAAAGGACTAACATCAACTATTGGTGATTGGTTACAATCAAAAACCTATGCAATGTCAAACTACATAAATAAAATAAAATATTTCTCTACATATTGCAAATGTCTTTTTATTAAATAGTACAGTGTAATGTGCAAACCATATAGAGTATAAATTTATAACATTTGATAAAAACCAATATTTGAGATAAGTCATAAAAGATAGTGTTAGTCCACCAGGATAATGGTGGTAAAATGTTACACAATGAAATATCTATAAAAACAATGTTTAATTTCCGCTATTTAATTTAGTATGACATTATCACTGTACACATATTTTTCTGAATTAATCATGCTAATAACAATCAACAAGTATTGCATTAAATCATTCCTGGGTTTGAACATTTTAAGATTGAATCCACCAAAAAACATCAATTGAAATAATACTATTTTAATAACATTAAAATATGTTATGGTTTAAACTGCAAACTAATAATGAATAAAAGTAGTAAAAAAATAAGATTTTATTCAAAAAGTCAAATTGCATGGATGACATAAATACGTTTAAGATGTTTTATTAACATTCATTTAGATAATAAATTATCTCAATTGATACGCTTCCATCATGTTAGTTTCAAAAATGTATAATAACTATAATACTGACATTGCTTAAAAACATTGATGTTTATCAATATGTTCTCGTTCATTGTTGATACGATGTTAACAGCTTTACAAGTTGAATAATTGGTACACCAGTTAGAAGCATAGTTTGAGTGGTCCACTGTACTGCTTTCTAAAAAAATGAATTCAGTTAGATGTGTATAATGGATAAAATATAAAACACCAAACTGAGACAGATGTTGAAATGAATATTACTACAAAGGACTAACATAAACTATTGGTGATTGGTTACAATCAAAAACCTATGCAATGTCAAACTACATAAATAAAATAAAATATTTCTCTACATATTGCAAATGTCTTTTTATTAAATAGTACAGTGTAATGTGCAAACCATATGGAGTATAAATTTATAACATTTGATAAAAACCAATATTTGAGATAAGTCATAAAAGATAGTGTTAGTCCACCAGGATAATGGTGGTAAAATGTTACACAATGAAATATCTATAAAAACAATGTTTAATTTCCGCTATTTAATTTAGTATGACATTATCACTGTACACATATTTTTCTGAATTAATCATGCTAATAACAATCAACAAGTATTGCATTAAATCATTCCTGGGTTTGAACATTTTAAGATTGAATCCACCAAAAAACATCAATTGAAATTATACTATTTGAATAACATTAATATATGTTATGGTTTAAACTGCAAACTAATAATGAAGAAAAGTAGTAAAAAAATAAGATTTTATTCAAAAAGTCAAATTGCATGGATGACATAAAGAAGTTTATGACGTTTTTTTAACATTCATTTAGATAATAAATTATCTCAATTGATACGCTTCCATCATGTTAGTTTCAAAAATGTATAATAACTATTATACTTACATTGCATAAAAACATTGATGTTTATCAATATGTTCTCGTTCATTGTTGATACGATGTTAACAGCTTTACAAGTTGAATAATTGGTACACCAGTTATAAGCATAGTTTTAGTGGTCCACTGTACTGCTTTCTAAAAAAATGAATTCAGTTAGATGTGTATAATGGATAAAATATAAAACACCAAACTGAGACAGATGTTGAAATGAATATTACTACAAAGGACTAACATAAACTATTGGTGATTGGTTACAATCAAAAACCTATGCAATGTCAAACTACATAATTAAAATAAAATATTTCTCTACATATTGCAAATGTCTTTTTATTAAATAGTACAGTGTAATCTGAAACCTATAAGGAGTATAAACTTATAACATTTGATAAGAAGCAATAATTGTGATAAGTAATAAAAGATATTGTTTGTCCACCAGGATAATGGTGGTAAAATGTTACACAATAAAATATCTATAAAAACAATGTTTAATTTCCGCTATTTAATTTAGTATGACATTATCACTGTACACATATTTTTCTGAATTAATCATGCTTGTAACAATCAACAAGTATTGCATTAAATCATTCCTGGGTTTGAACAATTTAACATTAAATCCACCAAAAAACATTAATTTAAATTATACTATTTGAATAACATTAATATATGTTATGGTTTAAACTGCAAACTAATAATGAATAAAAGTAGTAAAAAAATAAGATTTTATTCAAAAAGTCAAATTGCATGGATGACATAAAGAAGTTTAAGGAGTATATTTAACATTCATTTAGATAATTAACTATCTCAATTGATACGCTTACATCATGTTAGTTTCAAAATTGTATAATAACTATTATACTGACATTGCTTAAAAACATTGATATTTGACAATATGTTCTCGTTCATTAATGATACGATGTTAACAGCTTCACAAGTTGAATAATTGGTACACCAGTTATAAGCATAGTTTGAGTGGTCCACTGTACTGCTTTCTAAAAAAATGAATTCAGTTAGATGTGTATAATGGGTAAATATAAAACACCAAACTGAGCAGATGTTGAAATGAATATTACTACAAAGGACTAACATCAACTATTGGTGATTGGTTACAATCAAAAACCTATGCAATGTCAAACTACATAAATAAAATAAAATATTTCTCTACATATTGCAAATGTCTTTTTATTAAATAGTACAGTGTAATGTGCAAACCATATAGAGTATAAATTTATAACATTTGATAAAAACCAATATTTGAGATAAGTCATAAAAGATAGTGTTAGTCCACCAGGATAATGGTGGTAAAATGTTACACAATGAAATATCTATAAAAACAATGTTTAATTTCCGCTATTTAATTTAGTATGACATTATCACTGTACACATATTTTTCTGAATTAATCATGCTAATAACAATCAACAAGTATTGCATTAAATCATTCCTGGGTTTGAACATTTTAAGATTGAATCCACCAAAAAACATCAATTGAAATTATACTATTTTAATAACATTAAAATATGTTATGGTTTAAACTGCAAACTAATAATGAATAAAAGTAGTAAAAAAATAAGATTTTATTCAAAAAGTCAAATTGCATGGATGACATAAATACGTTTAAGATGTTTTATTAACATTCATTTAGATAATAAATTATCTCAATTGATACGCTTCCATCATGTTAGTTTCAAAAATGTATAATAACTATAATACTGACATTGCTTAAAAACATTGATGTTTATCAATATGTTCTCGTTCATTGTTGATACGATGTTAACAGCTTTACAAGTTGAATAATTGGTACACCAGTTAGAAGCATAGTTTGAGTGGTCCACTGTACTGCTTTCTAAAAAAATGAATTCAGTTAGATGTGTATAATGGATAAAATATAAAACACCAAACTGAGACAGATGTTGAAATGAATATTACTACAAAGGACTAACATAAACTATTGGTGATTGGTTACAATCAAAAACCTATGCAATGTCAAACTACATAAATAAAATAAAATATTTCTCTACATATTGCAAATGTCTTTTTATTAAATAGTACAGTGTAATGTGCAAACCATATGGAGTATAAATTTATAACATTTGATAAAAACCAATATTTGAGATAAGTCATAAAAGATAGTGTTAGTCCACCAGGATAATGGTGGTAAAATGTTACACAATGAAATATCTATAAAAACAATGTTTAATTTCCGCTATTTAATTTAGTATGACATTATCACTGTACACATATTTTTCTGAATTAATCATGCTAATAACAATCAACAAGTATTGCATTAAATCATTCCTGGGTTTGAACATTTTAAGATTGAATCCACCAAAAAACATCAATTGAAATTATACTATTTGAATAACATTAATATATGTTATGGTTTAAACTGCAAACTAATAATGAAGAAAAGTAGTAAAAAAATAAGATTTTATTCAAAAAGTCAAATTGCATGGATGACATAAAGAAGTTTATGACGTTTTTTTAACATTCATTTAGATAATAAATTATCTCAATTGATACGCTTCCATCATGTTAGTTTCAAAAATGTATAATAACTATTATACTTACATTGCATAAAAACATTGATGTTTATCAATATGTTCTCGTTCATTGTTGATACGATGTTAACAGCTTTACAAGTTGAATAATTGGTACACCAGTTATAAGCATAGTTTTAGTGGTCCACTGTACTGCTTTCTAAAAAAATGAATTCAGTTAGATGTGTATAATGGATAAAATATAAAACACCAAACTGAGACAGATGTTGAAATGAATATTACTACAAAGGACTAACATAAACTATTGGTGATTGGTTACAATCAAAAACCTATGCAATGTCAAACTACATAATTAAAATAAAATATTTCTCTACATATTGCAAATGTCTTTTTATTAAATAGTACAGTGTAATCTGAAACCTATAAGGAGTATAAACTTATAACATTTGATAAGAAGCAATAATTGTGATAAGTAATAAAAGATATTGTTTGTCCACCAGGATAATGGTGGTAAAATGTTACACAATGAAATATCTATAAAAACAATGTTTAATTTCCGCTATTTAATTTAGTATGACATTATCACTGTACACATATTTTTCTGAATTAATCATGCTTGTAACAATCAACAAGTATTGCATTAAATCATTCCTGGGTTTGAACAATTTAACATTAAATCCACCAAAAAACATTAATTTAAATTATACTATTTGAATAACATTAATATATGTTATGGTTTAAACTGCAAACTAATAATGAATAAAAGTAGTAAAAAAATAAGATTTTATTCAAAAAGTCAAATTGCATGGATGACATAAAGAAGTTTAAGGAGTATATTTAACATTCATTTAGATAATTAACTATCTCAATTGATACGCTTACATCATGTTAGTTTCAAAATTGTATAATAACTATTATACTGACATTGCTTAAAAACATTGATATTTGACAATATGTTCTCGTTCATTAATGATACGATGTTAACAGCTTCACAAGTTGAATAATTGGTACACCAGTTATAAGCATAGTTTGAGTGGTCCACTGTACTGCTTTCTAAAAAAATGAATTCAGTTAGATGTGTATAATGGGTAAATATAAAACACCAAACTGAGCAGATGTTGAAATGAATATTACTACAAAGGACTAACATCAACTATTGGTGATTGGTTACAATCAAAAACCTATGCAATGTCAAACTACATAAATAAAATAAAATATTTCTCTACATATTGCAAATGTCTTTTTATTAAATAGTACAGTGTAATGTGCAAACCATATAGAGTATAAATTTATAACATTTGATAAAAACCAATATTTGAGATAAGTCATAAAAGATAGTGTTAGTCCACCAGGATAATGGTGGTAAAATGTTACACAATGAAATATCTATAAAAACAATGTTTAATTTCCGCTATTTAATTTAGTATGACATTATCACTGTACACATATTTTTCTGAATTAATCATGCTAATAACAATCAACAAGTATTGCATTAAATCATTCCTGGGTTTGAACATTTTAAGATTGAATCCACCAAAAAACATCAATTGAAATTATACTATTTTAATAACATTAAAATATGTTATGGTTTAAACTGCAAACTAATAATGAATAAAAGTAGTAAAAAAATAAGATTTTATTCAAAAAGTCAAATTGCATGGATGACATAAATACGTTTAAGATGTTTTATTAACATTCATTTAGATAATAAATTATCTCAATTGATACGCTTCCATCATGTTAGTTTCAAAAATGTATAATAACTATAATACTGACATTGCTTAAAAACATTGATGTTTATCAATATGTTCTCGTTCATTGTTGATACGATGTTAACAGCTTTACAAGTTGAATAATTGGTACACCAGTTAGAAGCATAGTTTGAGTGGTCCACTGTACTGCTTTCTAAAAAAATGAATTCAGTTAGATGTGTATAATGGATAAAATATAAAACACCAAACTGAGACAGATGTTGAAATGAATATTACTACAAAGGACTAACATAAACTATTGGTGATTGGTTACAATCAAAAACCTATGCAATGTCAAACTACATAAATAAAATAAAATATTTCTCTACATATTGCAAATGTCTTTTTATTAAATAGTACAGTGTAATGTGCAAACCATATGGAGTATAAATTTATAACATTTGATAAAAACCAATATTTGAGATAAGTCATAAAAGATAGTGTTAGTCCACCAGGATAATGGTGGTAAAATGTTACACAATGAAATATCTATAAAAACAATGTTTAATTTCCGCTATTTAATTTAGTATGACATTATCACTGTACACATATTTTTCTGAATTAATCATGCTAATAACAATCAACAAGTATTGCATTAAATCATTCCTGGGTTTGAACATTTTAAGATTGAATCCACCAAAAAACATCAATTGAAATTATACTATTTGAATAACATTAATATATGTTATGGTTTAAACTGCAAACTAATAATGAAGAAAAGTAGTAAAAAAATAAGATTTTATTCAAAAAGTCAAATTGCATGGATGACATAAAGAAGTTTATGACGTTTTTTTAACATTCATTTAGATAATAAATTATCTCAATTGATACGCTTCCATCATGTTAGTTTCAAAAATGTATAATAACTATTATACTTACATTGCATAAAAACATTGATGTTTATCAATATGTTCTCGTTCATTGTTGATACGATGTTAACAGCTTTACAAGTTGAATAATTGGTACACCAGTTATAAGCATAGTTTTAGTGGTCCACTGTACTGCTTTCTAAAAAAATGAATTCAGTTAGATGTGTATAATGGATAAAATATAAAACACCAAACTGAGACAGATGTTGAAATGAATATTACTACAAAGGACTAACATAAACTATTGGTGATTGGTTACAATCAAAAACCTATGCAATGTCAAACTACATAATTAAAATAAAATATTTCTCTACATATTGCAAATGTCTTTTTATTAAATAGTACAGTGTAATCTGAAACCTATAAGGAGTATAAACTTATAACATTTGATAAGAAGCAATAATTGTGATAAGTAATAAAAGATATTGTTTGTCCACCAGGATAATGGTGGTAAAATGTTACACAATGAAATATCTATAAAAACAATGTTTAATTTCCGCTATTTAATTTAGTATGACATTATCACTGTACACATATTTTTCTGAATTAATCATGCTTGTAACAATCAACAAGTATTGCATTAAATCATTCCTGGGTTTGAACAATTTAACATTAAATCCACCAAAAAACATTAATTTAAATTATACTATTTGAATAACATTAATATATGTTATGGTTTAAACTGCAAACTAATAATGAATAAAAGTAGTAAAAAAATAAGATTTTATTCAAAAAGTCAAATTGCATGGATGACATAAAGAAGTTTAAGATGTTTTTTAACATACATTTAGATAATAAATTATCTCAATTGATACGCTTCCATCATGTTAGTTTCAAAAATGTATAATAACTATTATACTTACATTGCATAAAAACATTGATGTTTATCAATATGTTCTCGTTCATTGTTGATACGATGTTAACAGCTTTACAAGTTGAATAATTGGTACACCAGTTATAAGCATAGTTTGAGTGGTCCACTGTACTGCTTTCTAAAAAAATGAATTCAGTTAGATGTGTATAATGGGTAAATATAAAACACCAAACTGAGCAGATGTTGAAATGAATATTACTACAAAGGACTAACATCAACTATTGGTGATTGGTTACAATCAAAAACCTATGCAATGTCAAACTACATAAATAAAATAAAATATTTCTCTACATATTGCAAATGTCTTTTTATTAAATAGTACAGTGTAATGTGCAAACCATATGGAGTATAAATTTATAACATTTGATAAAAACCAATATTTGAGATAAGTCATAAAAGATAGTGTTAGTCCACCAGGATAATGGTGGTAAAATGTTACACAATGAAATATCTATAAAAACAATGTTTAATTTCCGCTATTTAATTTAGTATGACATTATCACTGTACACATATTTTTCTGAATTAATCATGCTAATAACAATCAACAAGTATTGCATTAAATCATTCCTGGGTTTGAACATTTTAAGATTGAATCCACCAAAAAACATCAATTGAAATTATACTATTTGAATAACATTAATATATGTTATGGTTTAAACTGCAAACTAATAATGAAGAAAAGTAGTAAAAAAATAAGATTTTATTCAAAAAGTCAAATTGCATGGATGACATAAAGAAGTTTATGACGTTTTTTTAACATTCATTTAGATAATAAATTATCTCAATTGATACGCTTCCATCATGTTAGTTTCAAAAATGTATAATAACTATTATACTTACATTGCATAAAAACATTGATGTTTATCAATATGTTCTCGTTCATTGTTGATACGATGTTAACAGCTTTACAAGTTGAATAATTGGTACACCAGTTATAAGCATAGTTTTAGTGGTCCACTGTACTGCTTTCTAAAAAAATGAATTCAGTTAGATGTGTATAATGGATAAAATATAAAACACCAAACTGAGACAGATGTTGAAATGAATATTACTACAAAGGACTAACATAAACTATTGGTGATTGGTTACAATCAAAAACCTATGCAATGTCAAACTACATAATTAAAATAAAATATTTCTCTACATATTGCAAATGTCTTTTTATTAAATAGTACAGTGTAATCTGAAACCTATAAGGAGTATAAACTTATAACATTTGATAAGAAGCAATAATTGTGATAAGTAATAAAAGATATTGTTTGTCCACCAGGATAATGGTGGTAAAATGTTACACAATGAAATATCTATAAAAACAATGTTTAATTTCCGCTATTTAATTTAGTATGACATTATCACTGTACACATATTTTTCTGAATTAATCATGCTTGTAACAATCAACAAGTATTGCATTAAATCATTCCTGGGTTTGAACAATTTAACATTAAATCCACCAAAAAACATTAATTTAAATTATACTATTTGAATAACATTAATATATGTTATGGTTTAAACTGCAAACTAATAATGAATAAAAGTAGTAAAAAAATAAGATTTTATTCAAAAAGTCAAATTGCATGGATGACATAAAGAAGTTTAAGATGTTTTTTAACATACATTTAGATAATAAATTATCTCAATTGATACGCTTCCATCATGTTAGTTTCAAAAATGTATAATAACTATTATACTTACATTGCATAAAAACATTGATGTTTATCAATATGTTCTCGTTCATTGTTGATACGATGTTAACAGCTTTACAAGTTGAATAATTGGTACACCAGTTATAAGCATAGTTTTAGTGGTCCACTGTACTGCTTTCTAAAAAAATGAATTCAGTTAGATGTGTATAATGGGTAAATATAAAACACCAAACTGAGCAGATGTTGAAATGAATATTACTACAAAGGACTAACATCAACTATTGGTGATTGGTTACAATCAAAAACCTATGCAATGTCAAACTACATAAATAAAATAAAATATTTCTCTACATATTGCAAATGTCTTTTTATTAAATAGTACAGTGTAATGTGCAAACCATATAGAGTATAAATTTATAACATTTGATAAAAACCAATATTTGAGATAAGTCATAAAAGATAGTGTTAGTCCACCAGGATAATGGTGGTAAAATGTTACACAATGAAATATCTATAAAAACAATGTTTAATTTCCGCTATTTAATTTAGTATGACATTATCACTGTACACATATTTTTCTGAATTAATCATGCTAATAACAATCAACAAGTATTGCATTAAATCATTCCTGGGTTTGAACATTTTAAGATTGAATCCACCAAAAAACATCAATTGAAATTATACTATTTTAATAACATTAAAATATGTTATGGTTTAAACTGCAAACTAATAATGAATAAAAGTAGTAAAAAAATAAGATTTTATTCAAAAAGTCAAATTGCATGGATGACATAAATACGTTTAAGATGTTTTATTAACATTCATTTAGATAATAAATTATCTCAATTGATACGCTTCCATCATGTTAGTTTCAAAAATGTATAATAACTATAATACTGACATTGCTTAAAAACATTGATGTTTATCAATATGTTCTCGTTCATTGTTGATACGATGTTAACAGCTTTACAAGTTGAATAATTGGTACACCAGTTAGAAGCATAGTTTGAGTGGTCCACTGTACTGCTTTCTAAAAAAATGAATTCAGTTAGATGTGTATAATGGATAAAATATAAAACACCAAACTGAGACAGATGTTGAAATGAATATTACTACAAAGGACTAACATAAACTATTGGTGATTGGTTACAATCAAAAACCTATGCAATGTCAAACTACATAAATAAAATAAAATATTTCTCTACATATTGCAAATGTCTTTTTATTAAATAGTACAGTGTAATGTGCAAACCATATGGAGTATAAATTTATAACATTTGATAAAAACCAATATTTGAGATAAGTCATAAAAGATAGTGTTAGTCCACCAGGATAATGGTGGTAAAATGTTACACAATGAAATATCTATAAAAACAATGTTTAATTTCCGCTATTTAATTTAGTATGACATTATCACTGTACACATATTTTTCTGAATTAATCATGCTTGTAACAATCAACAAGTATTGCATTAAATCATTCCTGGGTTTGAACAATTTAACATTAAATCCACCAAAAAACATTAATTTAAATTATACTATTTGAATAACATTAATATATGTTATGGTTTAAACTGCAAACTAATAATGAATAAAAGTAGTAAAAAAATAAGATTTTATTCAAAAAGTCAAATTGCATGGATGACATAAAGAAGTTTAAGATGTTTTTTAACATACATTTAGATAATAAATTATCTCAATTGATACGCTTCCATCATGTTAGTTTCAAAAATGTATAATAACTATTATACTTACATTGCATAAAAACATTGATGTTTATCAATATGTTCTCGTTCATTGTTGATACGATGTTAACAGCTTTACAAGTTGAATAATTGGTACACCAGTTAGAAGCATAGTTTGAGTGGTCCACTGTACTGCTTTCTAAAAAAATGAATTCAGTTAGATGTGTATAATGGATAAAATATAAAACACCAAACTGAGACAGATGTTGAAATGAATATTACTACACAGGACTAACATAAACTATTGGTGATTGGTTACAATCAAAAACCTATGCATTGTCAAACTACATAATTAAAATAAAACATTTCTCTACATATTGCAATGTCTTTTTACTAAATAGTACATTGTAATCTGAAAACTATAAGGAGTATAAACTTATAACATTTGATAAGGAGCAATAATTGTGATAAGTAATAAAAGATATTGTTTGTCCACCAGGGTGGTGTGATGATTGTAAAATATTACACAATGAAATATCTATAAAAACAATGTTTAATTTCCACTATTTAATTTAGTATGACATTATCACTGTACACATATTTTTCTGAATAGACCAAGCTAATAACACTCAACAAGTATTGCATTAAATCATTCATGGGTTTGAACAATTTAACATTAAATCCACCAAAAAACATCAATTGAAATTATACTATTTGAATAACATTAATATATGTTATGGTTTAAACTGCAAACTAATAATGAATAAAAGTAGTAAAAAAATAAGATTTTATTCAAAAAGTCAAATTGCATGGATGACATAAATAGGTTTAAGATGTTTTTTTAACATTCATTTAGATAATAAATTATCTCAATTGATACACTTCCATCATGTTCGTTTCAAAAATGTATAATAACTATTATACTTACATTGCATAAAAACATTGATGTTTATCAATATGTTCTCGTTCATTGTTGATACGATGTTAACAGCTTCACAAGTTGAATAATTGGTACACCAGTTATAAGCATAGTTTGAGTGGTCCACTGTACTAATTTCTAAAAAAATGAATTCAGTTAGATGTGTATAATGGATAAAATATAAAACACCAAACTGAGACAGATGTTGAAATGAATATTACTACAAAGGACTAACATAAACTATTGGTGATTGGTTACAATCAAAATCCTATGCATTGTCAAACTACATAATTAAAATAAAATATTTCTCTACATATTGCAAATGTCTTTTTACTAAATAGTATAGTGTAATGTGCAAACTATAAGGAGTATAAATTTATAACATTTGATAAGAACCAATAATTGTGATAAGTCATAAAAGATAGTGTTAGTCCACCAGGATAATGATGGTAAAATGTTACACAATGAAATATCTATAAAAACAATTTTTAATTTTCATTATTTAATTTAGTATGACATTACCACTGTACACATATTTTTCTGAATTAATCATGCTAATAACAATGTACAAGTATTGCATTGAATCATTTATGGGTTTGAAAAATTTAACATTAAATCCACCAAAAAACATCAATTGAAATTATACTATTTTAATAACATTAAAATATGTTATGGTTTAAACTGCAAACTAATGATGAATAAAAGTAGTAAAAAAATAAGATTTTATTCAAAAAGTCAAATTGCAAGGATGACATAAACAAGTTTAAGGAGTATATTTAACATTCATTTAGATAATTAACTATCTCAATTGATACGCTTACATCATGTTAGTTTCAAAATTGTATAATAACTATTATACTGACATTGCTTAAAAACATTGATGTTTGACAATATGTTCTCGTTCATTGATGATACGATGTTAACAGCTTCACAAGTTGAATAATTGGTACACCAGTTATAAGTATAGTTTGAGCGGTCCACTGTACTGCTTTCTAAAAAAATGAATTCAGTTAGATGTGTATAATGGATAAAATATAAAACACCAAACTGAGACAGATGTTGAAATGAATATCACTACAAAGGACTAACATAAACTATTGGTGATTGGTTACAATCAAAAACCTATGCAATGTCAAACTACATAATTAAAATAAAATATTTCTCTACATATTGCAAATGTCTTTTTATTAAATAGTACAGTGTAATCTGAAAACTATAAGGAGTATAAACTTATAACATTTGATAAGAAGCAATAATTGTGTTAAGTAATAAAAGATATTGTTTGTCCACCAGGGTGGTGCGATGATTGTAAAATATTAAACAATGAAATATCTATAAAAACAATGTTTAATTTCCGCTGTTTAATTTAGTATGAAATTATCACTGTACACATATTTTTCTGAATAGACCAAGCTAATAACACTCAACAAGTATTGCATTAAATCATTCATGGGTTTGAACAATTTAACATTAAATCCACCAAAAAACATCAATTGAAATTATACTATTTTAATAACATTAATATATGTTATGGTTTAAACTGCAAACTAATGATGAATAAAAGTAGTAAAAAAATAAGATTTTATTCAAAAAGTCAAATTGCAAGGATGACATAAACAAGTTTAAGGAGTATATTTAACATTCATTTAGATAATTAACTATCTCAATTGATACGCTTACATCATGTTAGTTTCAAAAATGTATAATAACTATTATACTTACATTGCATAAAAACATTGATGTTTATCAATATGTTCTCGTTCATTGTTGATACGATGTTAACAGCTTCACAAGTTGAATAATTGGTACACCAGTTATAAGCATAGTTTGAGTGGTCCACTGTACTAATATCTAAAAAAATGAATTCAGTTAGATGTGTATAATGGATAAAATATAAAACACCAAACTGAGACAGATGTTGAAATGAATATTACTACAAAGGACTAACATAAACTATTGGTGATTGGTTACAATCAAAATCCTATGCATTGTCAAACTACATAATTAAAATAAAATATTTCTCTACATATTGCAAATGTCTTTTTACTAAATAGTATAGTGTAATGTGCAAACTATAAGGAGTATAAATTTATAACATTTGATAAGAACCAATAATTGTGATAAGTCATAAAAGATAGTGTTAGTCCACCAGGATAATGATGGTAAAATGTTACACAATGAAATATCTATAAAAACAATTTTTAATTTTCATTATTTAATTTAGTATGACATTACCACTGTACACATATTTTTCTGAATAGACCAAGCTAATAACACTCAACAAGTATTGCATTAAATCATTCATGGGTTTGAACAATTTAACATTAAATCCACCAAAAAACATCAATTGAACTTATACTATTTTAATAACATTAATATATGTTATGGTTTAAACTGCAAACTAATGATGAATAAAAGTAGTAAAAAAATAAGATTTTATTCAAAAAGTCAAATTGCAAGGATGACATAAACAAGTTTAAGGAGTATATTTAACATTCATTTAGATAATTAACTATCTCAATTGATACGCTTACATCATGTTAGTTTCAAAAATGTATAATAACTATTATACTGACATTGCTTAAAAACATTGATGTTTGACAATATGTTCTCGTTCATTGATGATACGATGTTAACAGCTTCACAAGTTGAATAATTGGTACACCAGTTATAAGTATAGTTTGAGCGGTCCACTGTACTGCTTTCTAAAAAAATGAATTCAGTTAGATGTGTATAATGGATAAAATATAAAACACCAAACTGAAACAGATGTTGAAATGAATATTACTACAAACGACTAACATAAACTATTGGTGATTGGTTACAATCAAAAACCTATGCAGTGTCAAACTACATAATTAAAATAAAATATTTCTCTACATATTGCAATGTCTTTTTACTAAATAGTACAGTGTAATCTGAAAACTATAAGGAGTATAAACTTATAACATTTGATAAGAAGCAATAATTGTGATAAGTAATAAAAGATATTGTTTGTCCACCAGGGTGGTGCGATGATTGTAAAATATTACACAATGAAATATCTATAAAAACAATGTTTAATTTCCGCTGTTTAATTTAGTATGACATTATCACTGTACACATATTTTTCTGAATAGACCAAGCTAATAACACTCAACAAGTATTGCATTAAATCATTCATGGGTTTGAACAATTTAACATTAAATCCACCAAAAAACATCAATTGAAATTATACTATTTGAATAACATTAATATATGTTATGGTTTAAACTGCAAACTAATAATGAAGAAAAGTAGTAAAAAAATAAGATTTTATTCAAAAAGTCAAATTGCATGGATGACATAAAGAAGTTTATGACGTTTTTTTAACATTCATTTAGATAATAAATTATCTCAATTGATACGCTTCCATCATGTTAGTTTCAAAAATGTATAATAACTATTATACTTACATTGCATAAAAACATTGATGTTTATCAATATGTTCTCGTTCATTGTTGATACGATGTTAACAGCTTTACAAGTTGAATAATTGGTACACCAGTTATAAGCATAGTTTTAGTGGTCCACTGTACTGCTTTCTAAAAAAATGAATTCAGTTAGATGTGTATAATGGATAAAATATAAAACACCAAACTGAGACAGATGTTGAAATGAATATTACTACAAAGGACTAACATAAACTATTGGTGATTGGTTACAATCAAAAACCTATGCAATGTCAAACTACATAATTAAAATAAAATATTTCTCTACATATTGCAAATGTCTTTTTATTAAATAGTACAGTGTAATCTGAAACCTATAAGGAGTATAAACTTATAACATTTGATAAGAAGCAATAATTGTGATAAGTAATAAAAGATATTGTTTGTCCACCAGGATAATGGTGGTAAAATGTTACACAATGAAATATCTATAAAAACAATGTTTAATTTCCACTATTTAATTTAGTATGACATTATCACTGTACACATATTTTTCTGAATAGACCAAGCTAATAACACTCAACAAGTATTGCATTAAATCATTCATGGGTTTGAACAATTTAACATTAAATCCACCAAAAAACATCAATTGAAATTATACTATTTGAATAACATTAATATATGTTATGGTTTAAACTGCAAACTAATAATGAATAAAAGTAGTAAAAAAATAAGATTTTATTCAAAAAGTCAAATTGCATGGATGACATAAATAGGTTTAAGATGTTTTTTTAACATTCATTTAGATAATAAATTATCTCAATTGATACACTTCCATCATGTTCGTTTCAAAAATGTATAATAACTATTATACTTACATTGCATAAAAACATTGATGTTTATCAATATGTTCTCGTTCATTGTTGATACGATGTTAACAGCTTTACAAGTTGAATAATTGGTACACCAGTTATAAGCATAGTTTTAGTGGTCCACTGTACTGCTTTCTAAAAAAATGAATTCAGTTAGATGTGTATAATGGATAAAATATAAAACACCAAACTGAGACAGATGTTGAAATGAATATTACTACAAAGGACTAACATAAACTATTGGTGATTGGTTACAATCAAAAACCTATGCAATGTCAAACTACATAATTAAAATAAAATATTTCTCTACATATTGCAAATGTCTTTTTATTAAATAGTACAGTGTAATCTGAAACCTATAAGGAGTATAAACTTATAACATTTGATAAGAAGCAATAATTGTGATAAGTAATAAAAGATATTGTTTGTCCACCAGGATAATGGTGGTAAAATGTTACACAATAAAATATCTATAAAAACAATGTTTAATTTCCGCTATTTAATTTAGTATGACATTATCACTGTACACATATTTTTCTGAATTAATCATGCTTGTAACAATCAACAAGTATTGCATTAAATCATTCCTGGGTTTGAACAATTTAACATTAAATCCACCAAAAAACATTAATTTAAATTATACTATTTGAATAACATTAATATATGTTATGGTTTAAACTGCAAACTAATAATGAATAAAAGTAGTAAAAAAATAAGATTTTATTCAAAAAGTCAAATTGCATGGATGACATAAAGAAGTTTAAGGAGTATATTTAACATTCATTTAGATAATTAACTATCTCAATTGATACGCTTACATCATGTTAGTTTCAAAATTGTATAATAACTATTATACTGACATTGCTTAAAAACATTGATATTTGACAATATGTTCTCGTTCATTAATGATACGATGTTAACAGCTTTACAAGTTGAATAATTGGTACACCAGTTAGAAGCATAGTTTGAGTGGTCCACTGTACTGCTTTCTAAAAAAATGAATTCAGTTAGATGTGTATAATGGATAAAATATAAAACACCAAACTGAGACAGATGTTGAAATGAATATTACTACAAAGGACTAACATAAACTATTGGTGATTGGTTACAATCAAAAACCTATGCAATGTCAAACTACATAAATAAAATAAAATATTTCTCTACATATTGCAAATGTCTTTTTATTAAATAGTACAGTGTAATGTGCAAACCATATGGAGTATAAATTTATAACATTTGATAAAAACCAATATTTGAGATAAGTCATAAAAGATAGTGTTAGTCCACCAGGATAATGGTGGTAAAATGTTACACAATGAAATATCTATAAAAACAATGTTTAATTTCCGCTATTTAATTTAGTATGACATTATCACTGTACACATATTTTTCTGAATTAATCATGCTAATAACAATCAACAAGTATTGCATTAAATCATTCCTGGGTTTGAACATTTTAAGATTGAATCCACCAAAAAACATCAATTGAAATTATACTATTTGAATAACATTAATATATGTTATGGTTTAAACTGCAAACTAATAATGAAGAAAAGTAGTAAAAAAATAAGATTTTATTCAAAAAGTCAAATTGCATGGATGACATAAAGAAGTTTATGACGTTTTTTTAACATTCATTTAGATAATAAATTATCTCAATTGATACGCTTCCATCATGTTAGTTTCAAAAATGTATAATAACTATTATACTTACATTGCATAAAAACATTGATGTTTATCAATATGTTCTCGTTCATTGTTGATACGATGTTAACAGCTTTACAAGTTGAATAATTGGTACACCAGTTATAAGCATAGTTTTAGTGGTCCACTGTACTGCTTTCTAAAAAAATGAATTCAGTTAGATGTGTATAATGGATAAAATATAAAACACCAAACTGAGACAGATGTTGAAATGAATATTACTACAAAGGACTAACATAAACTATTGGTGATTGGTTACAATCAAAAACCTATGCAATGTCAAACTACATAATTAAAATAAAATATTTCTCTACATATTGCAAATGTCTTTTTATTAAATAGTACAGTGTAATCTGAAACCTATAAGGAGTATAAACTTATAACATTTGATAAGAAGCAATAATTGTGATAAGTAATAAAAGATATTGTTTGTCCACCAGGATAATGGTGGTAAAATGTTACACAATGAAATATCTATAAAAACAATGTTTAATTTCCGCTATTTAATTTAGTATGACATTATCACTGTACACATATTTTTCTGAATTAATCATGCTAATAACAATCAACAAGTATTGCATTAAATCATTCCTGGGTTTGAACATTTTAAGATTGAATCCACCAAAAAACATCAATTGAAATTATACTATTTTAATAACATTAAAATATGTTATGGTTTAAACTGCAAACTAATAATGAATAAAAGTAGTAAAAAAATAAGATTTTATTCAAAAAGTCAAATTGCATGGATGACATAAATACGTTTAAGATGTTTTATTAACATTCATTTAGATAATAAATTATCTCAATTGATACGCTTCCATCATGTTAGTTTCAAAAATGTATAATAACTATAATACTGACATTGCTTAAAAACATTGATGTTTATCAATATGTTCTCGTTCATTGTTGATACGATGTTAACAGCTTTACAAGTTGAATAATTGGTACACCAGTTAGAAGCATAGTTTGAGTGGTCCACTGTACTGCTTTCTAAAAAAATGAATTCAGTTAGATGTGTATAATGGATAAAATATAAAACACCAAACTGAGACAGATGTTGAAATGAATATTACTACAAAGGACTAACATAAACTATTGGTGATTGGTTACAATCAAAAACCTATGCAATGTCAAACTACATAAATAAAATAAAATATTTCTCTACATATTGCAAATGTCTTTTTATTAAATAGTACAGTGTAATGTGCAAACCATATGGAGTATAAATTTATAACATTTGATAAAAACCAATATTTGAGATAAGTCATAAAAGATAGTGTTAGTCCACCAGGATAATGGTGGTAAAATGTTACACAATGAAATATCTATAAAAACAATGTTTAATTTCCGCTATTTAATTTAGTATGACATTATCACTGTACACATATTTTTCTGAATTAATCATGCTAATAACAATCAACAAGTATTGCATTAAATCATTCCTGGGTTTGAACATTTTAAGATTGAATCCACCAAAAAACATCAATTGAAATTATACTATTTGAATAACATTAATATATGTTATGGTTTAAACTGCAAACTAATAATGAAGAAAAGTAGTAAAAAAATAAGATTTTATTCAAAAAGTCAAATTGCATGGATGACATAAAGAAGTTTATGACGTTTTTTTAACATTCATTTAGATAATAAATTATCTCAATTGATACGCTTCCATCATGTTAGTTTCAAAAATGTATAATAACTATTATACTTACATTGCATAAAAACATTGATGTTTATCAATATGTTCTCGTTCATTGTTGATACGATGTTAACAGCTTTACAAGTTGAATAATTGGTACACCAGTTATAAGCATAGTTTTAGTGGTCCACTGTACTGCTTTCTAAAAAAATGAATTCAGTTAGATGTGTATAATGGATAAAATATAAAACACCAAACTGAGACAGATGTTGAAATGAATATTACTACAAAGGACTAACATAAACTATTGGTGATTGGTTACAATCAAAAACCTATGCAATGTCAAACTACATAATTAAAATAAAATATTTCTCTACATATTGCAAATGTCTTTTTATTAAATAGTACAGTGTAATCTGAAACCTATAAGGAGTATAAACTTATAACATTTGATAAGAAGCAATAATTGTGATAAGTAATAAAAGATATTGTTTGTCCACCAGGATAATGGTGGTAAAATGTTACACAATGAAATATCTATAAAAACAATGTTTAATTTCCGCTATTTAATTTAGTATGACATTATCACTGTACACATATTTTTCTGAATTAATCATGCTTGTAACAATCAACAAGTATTGCATTAAATCATTCCTGGGTTTGAACAATTTAACATTAAATCCACCAAAAAACATTAATTTAAATTATACTATTTGAATAACATTAATATATGTTATGGTTTAAACTGCAAACTAATAATGAATAAAAGTAGTAAAAAAATAAGATTTTATTCAAAAAGTCAAATTGCATGGATGACATAAAGAAGTTTAAGATGTTTTTTAACATACATTTAGATAATAAATTATCTCAATTGATACGCTTCCATCATGTTAGTTTCAAAAATGTATAATAACTATTATACTTACATTGCATAAAAACATTGATGTTTATCAATATGTTCTCGTTCATTGTTGATACGATGTTAACAGCTTTACAAGTTGAATAATTGGTACACCAGTTATAAGCATAGTTTGAGTGGTCCACTGTACTGCTTTCTAAAAAAATGAATTCAGTTAGATGTGTATAATGGGTAAATATAAAACACCAAACTGAGCAGATGTTGAAATGAATATTACTACAAAGGACTAACATCAACTATTGGTGATTGGTTACAATCAAAAACCTATGCAATGTCAAACTACATAAATAAAATAAAATATTTCTCTACATATTGCAAATGTCTTTTTATTAAATAGTACAGTGTAATGTGCAAACCATATAGAGTATAAATTTATAACATTTGATAAAAACCAATATTTGAGATAAGTCATAAAAGATAGTGTTAGTCCACCAGGATAATGGTGGTAAAATGTTACACAATGAAATATCTATAAAAACAATGTTTAATTTCCGCTATTTAATTTAGTATGACATTATCACTGTACACATATTTTTCTGAATTAATCATGCTAATAACAATCAACAAGTATTGCATTAAATCATTCCTGGGTTTGAACATTTTAAGATTGAATCCACCAAAAAACATCAATTGAAATTATACTATTTTAATAACATTAAAATATGTTATGGTTTAAATTGCAAACTAATAATGAATAAAAGTAGTAAAAAAATAAGATTTTATTCAAAAAGTCAAATTGCATGGATGACATAAATAAGTTTAAGATGTATTTTAAAACATTCATTTAGATAATAAATTATCTCAATTGATACGCTTCCATCATGTTAGTTTCAAAAATGTATAATAACTATTATACTTACATTGCATAAAAACATTGATGTTTATCAATATGTTCTCGTTCATTGTTGATACGATGTTAACAGCTTTACAAGTTGAATAATTGGTACACCAGTTATAAGCATAGTTTGAGTGGTCCACTGTACTAATTTCTAAAAAAATGAATTCAGTTAGATGTGTATAATGGATAAAATATAAAACACCAAACTGAGACAGATGTTGAAATGAATATTACTACACAGGACTAACATAAACTATTGGTGATTGGTTACAATCAAAAACCTATGCATTGTCAAACTACATAATTAAAATAAAACATTTCTCTACATATTGCAATGTCTTTTTACTAAATAGTACATTGTAATCTGAAAACTATAAGGAGTATAAACTTATAACATTTGATAAGGAGCAATAATTGTGATAAGTAATAAAAGATACTGTTTGTCCACCAGGGTGGTGTGATGATTGTAAAATATTACACAATGAAATATCTATAAAAACAATGTTTAATTTCCACTATTTAATTTAGTATGACATTATCACTGTACACATATTTTTCTGAATAGACCAAGCTAATAACACTCAACAAGTATTGCATTAAATCATTCATGGGTTTGAACAATTTAACATTAAATCCACCAAAAAACATCAATTGAAATTATACTATTTGAATAACATTAATATATGTTATGGTTTAAACTGCAAACTAATAATGAATAAAAGTAGTAAAAAAATAAGATTTTATTCAAAAAGTCAAATTGCAAGGATGACATAAACAAGTTTAAGGAGTATATTTAACATTCATTTAGATAATTAACTATCTCAATTGATACGCTTACATCATGTTAGTTTCAAAAATGTATAATAACTATTATACTTACATTGCATAAAAACATTGATGTTTATCAATATGTTCTCGTTCATTGTTGATACGATGTTAACAGCTTCACAAGTTGAATAATTGGTACACCAGTTATAAGCATAGTTTGAGTGGTCCACTGTACTAATATCTAAAAAAATGAATTCAGTTAGATGTGTATAATGGATAAAATATAAAACACCAAACTGAGACAGATGTTGAAATGAATATTACTACAAAGGACTAACATAAACTATTGGTGATTGGTTACAATCAAAATCCTATGCATTGTCAAACTACATAATTAAAATAAAATATTTCTCTACATATTGCAAATGTCTTTTTACTAAATAGTATAGTGTAATGTGCAAACTATAAGGAGTATAAATTTATAACATTTGATAAGAACCAATAATTGTGATAAGTCATAAAAGATAGTGTTAGTCCACCAGGATAATGATGGTAAAATGTTACACAATGAAATATCTATAAAAACAATTTTTAATTTTCATTATTTAATTTAGTATGACATTACCACTGTACACATATTTTTCTGAATTAATCATGCTAATAACAATGTACAAGTATTGCATTGAATCATTTATGGGTTTGAAAAATTTAACATTAATTCCACCAAAAAATATCAATTGAAATTATACTATTTTAATAACATTAAAATATGTTAT
The DNA here is from genome assembly GCA_036289425.1 of Rhopalosiphum nymphaeae. Lineage (NCBI taxonomy): Eukaryota > Metazoa > Arthropoda > Insecta > Hemiptera > Aphididae > Rhopalosiphum > Rhopalosiphum nymphaeae. The sequence continues at coordinate 884,472 of JAZAQC010000030.1, forward strand.
GGTTTAAACTGCAAACTAATGATGAATAAAAGTAGTAAAAAAATAAGTTTTTATTCAAAAAGTCAAATTGCAAGGATGACATAAACAAGTTTAAGGAGTATATTTAACATTCATTTAGATAATTAACTATCTCAATTGATACGCTTACATCATGTTAGTTTCAAAATTGTATAATAACTATTATACTGACATTGCTTAAAAACATTGATGTTTGACAATATGTTCTTGTTCATTGATGATACGATGTTAACAGCTTCACAAGTTGAATAATTGGTACACCAGTTATAAGCATAGTTTGAGTGGTCCACTGTACTGCTTTCTAAAAAAATGAATTCAGTTAGATGTGTATAATGGATAAAATATAATACACCAAACTGAGACAGATGTTGAAATGAATATTACTACAAAGGACTAACATAAACTATTGGTGATTGGTTACAATCAAAAACCTATGCATTGTCAAACTACATAATTAAAATAAAACATTTCTCTACATATTGCAATATCTTTTTACTAAATAGTACAGTGTAATCTGAAAACTATAAGGAGTATAAACTTATAACATTTGATAAGGAGCAATAATTGTGATAAGTAATAAAAGATATTGTTTGTCCACCAGGGTGGTGCGATGATTGTAAAATATTACACAATGAAATATCTATAAAAACAATGTTTAATTTCCGCTATTTAATATAGTATGACATTATCACTGTACACATATTTTTCTGAATAGACCAAGCTAATAACACTCAACAAGTATTGCATTAAATCATTCATGGGTTTGAACAATTTAACATTAAATCCACCAAAAAACATCAATTGAACTTATACTATTTTAATAACATTAATATATGTTATGGTTTAAACTGCAAACTAATGATGAATAAAAGTAGTAAAAAAATAAGATTTTATTCAAAAAGTCAAATTGCAAGGATGACATAAACAAGTTTAAGGAGTATATTTAACATTCATTTAGATAATTAACTATCTCAATTGATACGCTTACATCATGTTAGTTTCAAAAATGTATAATAACTATTATACTGACATTGCTTAAAAACATTGATGTTTGACAATATGTTCTCGTTCATTGATGATACGATGTTAACAGCTTCACAAGTTGAATAATTGGTACACCAGTTATAAGTATAGTTTGAGCGGTCCACTGTACTGCTTTCTAAAAAAATGAATTCAGTTAGATGTGTATAATGGATAAAATATAAAACACCAAACTGAAACAGATGTTGAAATGAATATTACTACAAACGACTAACATAAACTATTGGTGATTGGTTACAATCAAAAACCTATGCAGTGTCAAACTACATAATTAAAATAAAATATTTCTCTACATATTGCAATGTCTTTTTACTAAATAGTACAGTGTAATCTGAAAACTATAAGGAGTATAAACTTATAACATTTGATAAGAAGCAATAATTGTGATAAGTAATAAAAGATATTGTTTGTCCACCAGGGTGGTGCGATGATTGTAAAATATTACACAATGAAATATCTATAAAAACAATGTTTAATTTCCGCTGTTTAATTTAGTATGACATTATCACTGTACACATATTTTTCTGAATAGACCAAGCTAATAACACTCAACAAGTATTGCATTAAATCATTCATGGGTTTGAACAATTTAACATTAAATCCACCAAAAAACATCAATTGAAATTATACTATTTGAATAACATTAATATATGTTATGGTTTAAACTGCAAACTAATAATGAAGAAAAGTAGTAAAAAAATAAGATTTTATTCAAAAAGTCAAATTGCATGGATGACATAAATAGGTTTAAGATGTTTTTTTAACATTCATTTAGATAATAAATTATCTCAATTGATACACTTCCATCATGTTCGTTTCAAAAATGTATAATAACTATTATACTTACATTGCATAAAAACATTGATGTTTATCAATGTGTTCTCGTTCATTGTTGATACGATGTTAACAGCTTCACAAGTTGAATAATTGGTACACCAGTTATAAGCATAGTTTGAGTGGTCCACTGTACTAATATCTAAAAAAATGAATTCAGTTAGATGTGTATAATGGATAAAATATAAAACACCAAACTGAGACAGATGTTGAAATGAATATTACTACAAAGGACTAACATAAACTATTGGTGATTGGTTACAATCAAAATCCTATGCATTGTCAAACTACATAATTAAAATAAAATATTTCTCTACATATTGCAAATGTCTTTTTACTAAATAGTATAGTGTAATGTGCAAACTATAAGGAGTATAAATTTATAACATTTGATAAGAACCAATAATTGTGATAAGTCATAAAAGATAGTGTTAGTCCACCAGGATAATGATGGTAAAATGTTACACAATGAAATATCTATAAAAACAATTTTTAATTTTCATTATTTAATTTAGTATGACATTACCACTGTACACATATTTTTCTGAATTAATCATGCTAATAACAATGTACAAGTATTGCATTGAATCATTTATGGGTTTGAAAAATTTAACATTAAATCCACCAAAAAACATCAATTGAAATTATACTATTTTAATAACATTAAAATATGTTATGGTTTAAACTGCAAACTAATGATGAATAAAAGTAGTAAAAAAATAAGTTTTTATTCAAAAAGTCAAATTGCAAGGATGACATAAACAAGTTTAAGGAGTATATTTAACATTCATTTAGATAATAAATTATCTCAATTGATACACTTCCATCATGTTAGTTTCAAAAATGTAGAATAACTATTATACTGACATTGCTTAAAAACATTGATGTTTGACAATATGTTCTCGTTCATTGATGATACGATGTTAACAGCTTCACAAGTTGAATAATTGGTACACCAGTTATAAGTATAGTTTGAGTGGTCAACTGTACTAATTTCTAAAAAAATGAATTCAGTTAGATGTGTATAATGGATAAAATATAAAACACCAAACTGAGACAGATGTTGAAATGAATATTACTACAAACGACTAACATAAACTATTGGTGATTGGTTACAATCAAAAACCTATGCAGTGTCAAACTACATAATTAAAATAAAATATTTCTCTACATATTGCAATGTCTTTTTACTAAATAGTACAGTGTAATCTGAAAACTATAAGGAGTATAAACTTATAACATTTGATAAGAAGCAATAATTGTGATAAGTAATAAAAGATATTGTTTGTCCACCAGGGTGGTGCGATGATTGTAAAATATTACACAATGAAATATCTATAAAAACAATGTTTAATTTCCTCTGTTTAATTTAGTATGACATTATCACTGTACACATATTTTTCTGAATAGACCAAGCTAATAACACTCAACAAGTATTGCATTAAATCATTCATGGGTTTGAACAATTTAACATTAAATCCACCAAAAAACATCAATTGAAATTATACTATTTGAATAACATTAATATATGTTATGGTTTAAACTGCAAACTAATAATGAATAAAAGTAGTAAAAAAATAAGATTTTATTCAAAAAGTCAAATTGCAAGGATGACATAAACAAGTTTAAGGTGATTATTTAACATTCATTTAGATAATTAACTATTTCAATTGATACGCTTACATCATATTAGTTTCAAAAATGTATAATAACTATTATACTTACATTGCATAAAAACATTGATGTTTATAAATATGTTCTCATTCATTGTTGATACGATGTTAACAGCTTCACAAGTTGAATAATTGGTACACCAGTTATAAGCATAGTTTGAGTGGTCCACTGTACTAATTTCTAAAAAAATGAATTCAGTTAGATGTGTATAATGGATAAAATATAAAACACCAAACTGAGACAGATGTTGAAATGAATATTACTACAAAGGACTAACATAAACTATTGTTGATTGGTTACAATCAAAAACCTATGCATTGTCAAACTACATAATTAAAATAAAATATTTCTCTACATATTGCAAATGTCTTTTTTCTAAATAGTACAGTGTAATCTGAAAACTATAAGGAGTATAAACTTATAACATTTGATAAGAAGCAATAATTGTGATAAGTAATAAAAGATATTGTTTGTCCACCAGGGTGGTGCGATGATTGTAAAATATTACACAATGAAATATCTATAAAAACAATGTTTAATTTCCTCTGTTTAATTTAGTATGACATTATCACTGTACACATATTTTTCTGAATAGACTAAGCTAATAACACTCAACAAGTATTGCATTAAATCATTCATGGGTTTGAACAATTTAACATTAAATCCACCAAAAAACATCAATTGAAATTATACTATTTGAATAATATTAATATATGTTATGGTTTAAACTGCAAACTAATAATGAATAAAAGTAGTAAAAAAATAAGATTTTATTCAAAAAGTCAAATTGCATGGATGACATAAATAGGTTTAAGATGTTTTATTAACATTCATTTAGATAATAAATTATCTCAATTGATACGCTTCCATCATGTTAGTTTCAAAAATGTATAATAACTATTATACTTACATTGCATAAAAACATTGATGTTTGACAATATGTTCTCGTTCATTGTTGATACGATGTTAACAGCTTCACAAGTTGAATAATTGGTACACCAGTTATAAGCATAGTTTGAGTGGTCAACTGTACTGCTTTCTAAAAAAATGAATTCAGTTAGATGTGTATAATGGATAAAATATAAAACACCAAACTGAGACAGATGTTGAAATGAATATTACTACAAATGACTAACATAAACTATTGGTGATTGGTTACAATCAAAAACCTATGCATTGTCAAACTACATAATTAAAATAAAATATTTCTCTACATATTGCAAATTTCTTTTTATTAAATAGTACAGTGTTATCTGCAAACTATAAGGAGTATAAATTTATAACATTTGATAAGAAGCAATAATTGTGATAAGTAATAAAAGATATTGTTTGTCCACCAGGGTGGTGCGATGATTGTAAAATATTACACAATGATATATCTATAAAAACAATGGTTAATTTCCTCTATTTAATTTAGTATGACATTATCACTGTACACATATTTTTCTGAATTGACCATGCTAATAACAATCAACAAGTATTGCATAAAATCATTCCTGGGTTTGAAAAATTTAACATTAAATCCACCAAAAAACATCAATTGAAATTATACTATTTTAATAACATTAAAATATGTTATGGTTTAAACTGCAAACTAATGATGAATAAAAGTAGTAAAAAAATAAGTTTTTATTCAAAAAGTCAAATTGCAAGGATGACATAAACAAGTTTAAGGAGTATATTTAACATTCATTTAGATAATTAACTATCTCAATTGATACGCTTACATCATGTTAGTTTCAAAATTGTATAATAACTATTATACTGACATTGCTTAAAAACATTGATGTTTGACAATATGTTCTCGTTCATTGATGATACGATGTTAACAGCTTCACAAGTTGAATAATTGGTACACCAGTTATAAGTATAGTTTGAGTGGTCAACTGTACTAATTTCTAAAAAAATGAATTCAGTTAGATGTGTATAATGGATAAAATATAAAACACCAAACTGAGACAGATGTTGAAATGAATATTACTACAAACGACTAACATAAACTATTGGTGATTGGTTACAATCAAAAACCTATGCAGTGTCAAACTACATAATTAAAATAAAATATTTCTCTACATATTGCAATGTCTTTTTACTAAATAGTACAGTGTAATCTGAAAACTATAAGGAGTATAAACTTATAACATTTGATAAGAAGCAATAATTGTGATAAGTAATAAAAGATATTGTTTGTCCACCAGGGTGGTGCGATGATTGTAAAATATTACACAATGAAATATCTATAAAAACAATGTTTAATTTCCTCTGTTTAATTTAGTATGACATTATCACTGTACACATATTTTTCTGAATAGACCAAGCTAATAACACTCAACAAGTATTGCATTAAATCATTCATGGGTTTGAACAATTTAACATTAAATCCACCAAAAAACATCAATTGAAATTATACTATTTGAATAATATTAATATATGTTATGGTTTAAACTGCAAACTAATAATGAATAAAAGTAGTAAAAAAATAAGATTTTATTCAAAAAGTCAAATTGCATGGATGACATAAATAGGTTTAAGATGTTTTTTTAACATTCATTTAGATAATAAATTATCTCAATTGATACGCTTCCATCATGTTAGTTTCAAAAATGTATAATAACTATTATACTTACATTGCATAAAAACATTGATGTTTATCAATATGTTCTCGTTCATTGTTGATACGATGTTAACAGATTCACAAGTTGAATAATTGGTAAACCAGTTATAAGCATAGTTTGAGTGGTCAACTGTACTAATTTCTAAAAAAATGAATTCAGTTAGATGTGTATAATGGATAAAATATAAAACACCAAACTGAGACAGATGTTGAAATGAATATTACTACAAAGGACTAACATAAACTATTGGTGATTGGTTACAATCAAAAACCTATGCATTGTCAAACTACATAATTAAAATAAAATATTTCTCTACATATTGCAATGTCTTTTTACTAAATAGTACAGTGTAATCTGAAAATTATAAGGAGTATAAACTTATAACATTTGATAAGAAGCAATAATTGTGATAAGTCATAAAAGATAGTGTTAGTCCACCAGGATAATGATGGTAAAATGTTACACAATGAAATATCTATAAAAACAATGTTTAATTTCTGCTATTTAATTTAGTATGACATTATCACTGTACACATATTTTTCTGAATTGACCATGCTAATAACACTCAACAAGTATTGCATTAAATCATTCATGGGTTTGAACAATTTAACATTAAATCCACCAAAAAACATCAATTGAAATTATACTATTTGAATAACATTAATATATGTTATGGTTTAAACTGCAAACTAATGATGAATAAAAGTAGTAAAAAAATAAGATTTTATTCAAAAAATCAAATTGCAAAGATGATATAAACAAGTTTAAGGTGTATATTTAACATTCATTTAGATAATTAACTATCTCAATTGATACGCTTACATCATGTTAGTTTCAAAAATGTATAATAACTATTATACTGACATTGCTTAAAAACATTGATGTTTGACAATATGTTCTCGTTCATTGTTGATACGATGTTAACAGCTTCACAAGTTGAATAATTGGTACACCAGTTATAAGCATAGTTTGAGTGGTCCACTGTACTGCTTTCTAAAAAAATGAATTCAGTTAGATGTGTATAATGGATAAAATATAAAACACCAAACTGAGACAGATGTTGAAATGAATATTACTACAAACGACTAACATAAACTATTGGTGATTGGTTACAATCAAAAACCTATGCAGTGTCAAACTACATAATTAAAATAAAATATTTCTCTACATATTGCAATGTCTTTTTACTAAATAGTACAGTGTAATCTGAAAACTATAAGGAGTATAAACTTATAACATTTGATAAGAAGCAATAATTGTGATAAGTAATAAAAGATATTGTTTGTCCACCAGGGTGGTGCGATGATTGTAAAATATTACACAATGAAATATCTATAAAAACAATGTTTAATTTCCTCTGTTTAATTTAGTATGACATTATCACTGTACACATATTTTTCTGAATAGACCAAGCTAATAACACTCAACAAGTATTGCATTAAATCATTCATGGGTTTGAACAATTTAACATTAAATCCACCAAAAAACATCAATTGAAATTATACTATTTGAATAATATTAATATATGTTATGGTTTAAACTGCAAACTAATAATGAATAAAAGTAGTAAAAAAATAAGATTTTATTCAAAAAGTCAAATTGCATGGATGACATAAATAGGTTTAAGATGTTTTTTTAACATTCATTTAGATAATAAATTATCTCAATTGATACGCTTCCATCATGTTAGTTTCAAAAATGTATAATAACTATTATACTTACATTGCATAAAAACATTGATGTTTATCAATATGTTCTCGTTCATTGTTGATACGATGTTAACAGATTCACAAGTTGAATAATTGGTAAACCAGTTATAAGCATAGTTTGAGTGGTCAACTGTACTAATTTCTAAAAAAATGAATTCAGTTAGATGTGTATAATGGATAAAATATAAAACACCAAACTGAGACAGATGTTGAAATGAATATTACTACAAAGGACTAACATAAACTATTGGTGATTGGTTACAATCAAAAACCTATGCATTGTCAAACTACATAATTAAAATAAAATATTTCTCTACATATTGCAATGTCTTTTTACTAAATAGTACAGTGTAATCTGAAAATTATAAGGAGTATAAACTTATAACATTTGATAAGAAGCAATAATTGTGATAAGTCATAAAAGATAGTGTTAGTCCACCAGGATAATGATGGTAAAATGTTACACAATGAAATATCTATAAAAACAATGTTTAATTTCTGCTATTTAATTTAGTATGACATTATCACTGTACACATATTTTTCTGAATTGACCATGCTAATAACACTCAACAAGTATTGCATTAAATCATTCATGGGTTTGAACAATTTAACATTAAATCCACCAAAAAACATCAATTGAAATTATACTATTTGAATAACATTAATATATGTTATGGTTTAAACTGCAAACTAATGATGAATAAAAGTAGTAAAAAAATAAGATTTTATTCAAAAAATCAAATTGCAAAGATGATATAAACAAGCTTAAGGTGTATATTTAACATTCATTTAGATAATTAACTATCTCAATTGATACGCTTACATCATGTTAGTTTCAAAAATGTATAATAACTATTATACTGACATTGCTTAAAAACATTGATGTTTGACAATATGTTCTCGTTCATTGTTGATACGATGTTAACAGCTTCACAAGTTGAATAATTGGTACACCAGTTATAAGCATAGTTTGAGTGGTCAACTGTACTAATTTCTAAAAAAATGAATTCAGTTAGATGTGTATAATGGATAAAATATAAAACACCAAACTGAGACAGATGTTGAAATGAATGTTACTACAAAGGACTAACATAATCTATTGGTGATTGGTTACAATCAAAAACCTATGCATTGTCAAACTACATAATTAAAATAAAATATTTCTCTACATATTGCAAATGTCTTTTTTCTAAATAGTACAGTGTAATCTGAAAACTAAAAGGAGTATAAACTTATAACATTTGATAAGAAGCAATAATTGTGATAAGTAATAAAAGATATTGTTTGTCCACCAGGGTGGTGCGATGATTGTAAAATATTACACAATGATATATCTATAAAAACAATGTTTAATTTCTGCTATTTAATTTAGTATGACATTATCACTGTACACATATTTTTCTGAATTGACCATGCTAATAACAATCAACAAGTATTGCATAAAATCATTCATGGGTTTGAACAATTTAACATTAAATCCACCAAAAAACATCAATTGAAATTATACTATTTGAATAACATTAATATATGTTATGGTTTAAACTGCAAACTAATGATGAATAAAAGTAGTAAAAAAATAAGATTTTATTCAAAAAATCAAATTGCAAAGATGACATAAACAAGTTTAAGGTGTATATTTAACATTCATTTAGATAATTAACTATCTCAATTGATACGCTTACATCATGTTAGTTTCAAAAATGTATAGTAACTATTATACTGACATTGCTTAAAAACATTGATGTTTGACAATATGTTCTCGTTCATTGATGATACGATGTTAACAGCTTCACAAGTTGAATAATTGGTACACCAGTTATAAGTATAGTTTGAGTGGTCCACTGTACTGCTTTCTAAAAAAATGAATTCAGTTAGATGTGTATAATGGATAAAATATAAAACACCAAACTGAGACAGATGTTGAAATGAATATTACTACAAATGACTAACATAAACTATTGGTGATTGGTTACAATCAAAAACCTATGCATTGTCAAACTACATAATTAAAATAAAATATTTCTCTACATATTGCAAATTTCTTTTTATTAAATAGTACAGTGTTATCTGCAAACTATAAGGAGTATAAATTTATAACATTTGATAAGAAGCAATAATTGTGATAAGTAATAAAAGATATTGTTTGTCCACCAGGGTGGTGCGATGATTGTAAAATATTACACAATGAAATATCTATAAAAACAATGTTTAATTTCCTCTGTTTAATTTAGTATGACATTATCACTGTACACATATTTTTCTGAATAGACCAAGCTAATAACACTCAACAAGTATTGCATTAAATCATTCATGGGTTTGAACAATTTAACATTAAATCCACCAAAAAACATCAATTGAAATTATACTATTTGAATAATATTAATATATGTTATGGTTTAAACTGCAAACTAATAATGAATAAAAGTAGTAAAAAAATAAGATTTTATTCAAAAAGTCAAATTGCATGGATGACATAAATAGGTTTAAGATGTTTTTTTAACATTCATTTAGATAATAAATTATCTCAATTGATACGCTTCCATCATGTTAGTTTCAAAAATGTATAATAACTATTATACTTACATTGCATAAAAACATTGATGTTTATCAATATGTTCTCGTTCATTGTTGATACGATGTTAACAGATTCACAAGTTGAATAATTGGTAAACCAGTTATAAGCATAGTTTGAGTGGTCAACTGTACTAATTTCTAAAAAAATGAATTCAGTTAGATGTGTATAATGGATAAAATATAAAACACCAAACTGAGACAGATGTTGAAATGAATATTACTACAAAGGACTAACATAAACTATTGGTGATTGGTTACAATCAAAAACCTATGCATTGTCAAACTACATAATTAAAATAAAATATTTCTCTACATATTGCAATGTCTTTTTACTAAATAGTACAGTGTAATCTGAAAATTATAAGGAGTATAAACTTATAACATTTGATAAGAAGCAATAATTGTGATAAGTCATAAAAGATAGTGTTAGTCCACCAGGATAATGATGGTAAAATGTTACACAATGAAATATCTATAAAAACAATGTTTAATTTCTGCTATTTAATTTAGTATGACATTATCACTGTACACATATTTTTCTGAATTGACCATGCTAATAACACTCAACAAGTATTGCATTAAATCATTCATGGGTTTGAACAATTTAACATTAAATCCACCAAAAAACATCAATTGAAATTATACTATTTGAATAACATTAATATATGTTATGGTTTAAACTGCAAACTAATGATGAATAAAAGTAGTAAAAAAATAAGATTTTATTCAAAAAATCAAATTGCAAAGATGATATAAACAAGTTTAAGGTGTATATTTAACATTCATTTAGATAATTAACTATCTCAATTGATACGCTTACATCATGTTAGTTTCAAAAATGTATAATAACTATTATACTGACATTGCTTAAAAACATTGATGTTTGACAATATGTTCTCGTTCATTGTTGATACGATGTTAACAGCTTCACAAGTTGAATAATTGGTACACCAGTTATAAGCATAGTTTGAGTGGTCAACTGTACTAATTTCTAAAAAAATGAATTCAGTTAGATGTGTATAATGGATAAAATATAAAACACCAAACTGAGACAGATGTTGAAATGAATGTTACTACAAAGGACTAACATAATCTATTGGTGATTGGTTACAATCAAAAACCTATGCATTGTCAAACTACATAATTAAAATAAAATATTTCTCTACATATTGCAAATGTCTTTTTTCTAAATAGTACAGTGTAATCTGAAAACTAAAAGGAGTATAAACTTATAACATTTGATAAGAAGCAATAATTGTGATAAGTAATAAAAGATATTGTTTGTCCACCAGGGTGGTGCGATGATTGTAAAATATTACACAATGATATATCTATAAAAACAATGTTTAATTTCTGCTATTTAATTTAGTATGACATTATCACTGTACACATATTTTTCTGAATTGACCATGCTAATAACAATCAACAAGTATTGCATAAAATCATTCATGGGTTTGAACAATTTAACATTAAATCCACCAAAAAACATCAATTGAAATTATACTATTTGAATAACATTAATATATGTTATGGTTTAAACTGCAAACTAATGATGAATAAAAGTAGTAAAAAAATAAGATTTTATTCAAAAAATCAAATTGCAAAGATGACATAAACAAGTTTAAGGTGTATATTTAACATTCATTTAGATAATTAACTATCTCAATTGATACGCTTACATCATGTTAGTTTCAAAAATGTATAATAACTATTATACTGACATTGCTTAAAAACATTGATGTTTGACAATATGTTCTCGTTCATTGATGATACGATGTTAACAGCTTCACAAGTTGAATAATTGGTACACCAGTTATAAGTATAGTTTGAGTGGTCCACTGTACTGCTTTCTAAAAAAATGAATTCAGTTAGATGTGTATAATGGATAAAATATAAAACACCAAACTGAGACAGATGTTGAAATGAATATTACTACAAATGACTAACATAAACTATTGGTGATTGGTTACAATCAAAAACCTATGCATTGTCAAACTACATAATTAAAATAAAATATTTCTCTACATATTGCAAATTTCTTTTTATTAAATAGTACAGTGTTATCTGCAAACTATAAGGAGTATAAATTTATAACATTTGATAAGAAGCAATAATTGTGATAAGTAATAAAAGATATTGTTTGTCCACCAGGGTGGTGCGATGATTGTAAAATATTACACAATGATATATCTATAAAAACAATGGTTAATTTCCTCTATTTAATTTAGTATGACATTATCACTGTACACATATTTTTCTGAATTGACCATGCTAATAACAATCAACAAGTATTGCATAAAATCATTCCTGGGTTTGAAAAATTTAACATTAAATCCACCAAAAAACATCAATTGAAATTATACTATTTTAATAACATTAATATATGTTATGGTTTAAACTGCAAACTAATAATGAATAAAAGTAGTAAAAAAATAAGATTTTATTCAAAAAGTCAAATTGCATGGATGACATAAATAGGTTTAAGATGTTTTTTTAACATTCATTTAGATAATAAATTATCTCAATTGATACACTTCCATCATGTTAGTTTCAAAAATGTAGAATAACTATTATACTTACATTGCATAAAAACATTGATGTTTATCAATATGTTCTCGTTCATTGTTGATACGATGTTAACAGCTTCACATGTTGAATAATTGGTACACCAGTTATAAGCATAGTTTGAGTGGTCCACTGTACTAATTTCTAAAAAAATGAATTCAGTTAGATGTGTATAATGGATAAAATATATAACACCAAACTGAGACAGATGTTGAAATGAATATTACTACAAAGGACTAACATAAACTATTGGTGATTGGTTACAATCAAAAACCTATGCATTGTCAAACTACATAATTAAAATAAAATATTTCTCTACATATTGCAAATGTCTTTTTTCTAAATAGTACAGTGTAATCTGAAAACTATAAGGAGTATAAACTTATAACATTTGATAAGAAGCAATAATTGTGATAAGTAATAAAAGATATTGTTTGTCCACCAGGGTGGTGCGATGATTGTAAAATATTACACAATGAAATATCTATAAAAACAATGTTTAATTTCCGCTGTTTAATTTAGTATGACATTATCACTGTACACATATTTTTCTGAATAGACCAAGCTAATAACACTCAACAAGTATTGCATTAAATCATTCATGGGTTTGAACAATTTAACATTAAATCCACCAAAAAACATCAATTGAAATTATACTATTTGAATAATATTAATATATGTTATGGTTTAAACTGCAAACTAATAATGAATAAAAGTAGTAAAAAAATAAGATTTTATTCAAAAAGTCAAATTGCATGGATGACATAAATAGGTTTAAGATGTTTTTTTAACATTCATTTAGATAATTAACTATTTCAATTGATACGCTTACATCATATTAGTTTCAAAAATGTATAATAACTATTATACTTACATTGCATAAAAACATTGATGTTTATAAATATGTTCTCGTTCATTGTTGATACGATGTTAACAGCTTCACAAGTTGAATAATTGGTACACCAGTTATAAGCATAGTTTGAGTGGTCCACTGTACTGCTTTCTAAAAAAATGAATTCAGTTAGATGTGTATAATGGATAAAATATAAAACACCAAATTGAGACAGATGTTGAAATTAATATTACTACAAACGACTAACATAAACTATTGGTGATTGGTTACAATCAAAAACCTATGCATTGTCAAACTACATAATTAAAATAAAATATTTCTCTACATATTGCAAATGTCTTTTTTCTAAATAGTACAGTGTAATCTGAAAACTATAAGGAGTATAAACTTATAACATTTGATAAGAAGCAATAATTGTGATAAGTAATAAAAGATATTGTTTGTCCACCAGGGTGGTGCGATGATTGTAAAATATTACACAATGAAATATCTATAAAAACAATGTTTAATTTCCGCTGTTTAATTTAGTATGACATTATCACTGTACACATATTTTTCTGAATAGACCAAGCTAATAACACTCAACAAGTATTGCATTAAATCATTCATGGGTTTGAACAATTTAACATTAAATCCACCAAAAAACATCAATTGAAATTATACTATTTGAATAACATTAATATATGTTATGGTTTAAACTGCAAACTAATAATGAATAAAAGTAGTAAAAAAATAAGATTTTATTCAAAAAGGCAAATTGCATGGATGACATATATAAGTTTAAGATGTTTTTTTGACATTCATTTAGATAATAAATTATCTCAATTGATACGCTTCCAACATGTTAGTTTCAAAAATGTATAATAACTATTATACTAACATTGCATAAAAACATTGATGTTTATCAATATGTTCTTGTTCATTGTTGATACGATGTTAACAGCTTCACAAGTTGAATAATTGGTACACCAGTTATAAGCATAGTTTGAGTGGTCCACTGTACTGCTTTCTAAAAAAATGAATTCAGTTAGATGTGTATAATGGATAAAATATAAAACACCAAATTGAGACAGATGTTGAAATTAATATTACTACAAACGACTAACATAAACTATTGGTGATTGGTTACAATCAAAAACCTATGCATTGTCAAACTACATAATTAAAATAAAATATTTCTCTACATATTGCAATGTCTTTTTACTAAATAGTACAGTGTAATCTGAAAATTATAAGGAGTATAAACTTATAACATTTGATAAGAAGCAATAATTGTGATAAGTCATAAAAGATAGTGTTAGTCCACCAGGATAATGATGGTAAAATGTTACACAATGAAATATCTATAAAAACAATGTTTAATTTCTGCTATTTAATTTAGTATGACATTATCACTGTACACATATTTTTCTGAATTGACCATGCTAATAACACTCAACAAGTATTGCATTAAATCATTCATGGGTTTGAACAATTTAACATTAAATCCACCAAAAAACATCAATTGAAATTATACTATTTGAATAACATTAATATATGTTATGGTTTAAACTGCAAACTAATGATGAATAAAAGTAGTAAAAAAATAAGATTTTATTCAAAAAATCAAATTGCAAAGATGACATAAACAAGTTTAAGGTGTATATTTAACATTCATTTAGATAATTAACTATCTCAATTGATACGCTTACATCATGTTAGTTTCAAAAATGTATAATAACTATTATACTGACATTGCTTAAAAACATTGATGTTTGACAATATGTTCTCGTTCATTGTTGATACGATGTTAACAGCTTCACAAGTTGAATAATTGGTACACCAGTTATAAGCATAGTTTGAGTGGTCAACTGTACTAATTTCTAAAAAAATGAATTCAGTTAGATGTGTATAATGGATAAAATATAAAACACCAAACTGAGACAGATGTTGAAATGAATGTTACTACAAAGGACTAACATAAACTATTGGTGATTGGTTACAATCAAAAACCTATGCATTGTCAAACTACATAATTAAAATAAAATATTTCTCTACATATTGCAAATGTCTTTTTTCTAAATAGTACAGTGTAATCTGAAAACTAAAAGGAGTATAAACTTATAACATTTGATAAGAAGCAATAATTGTGATAAGTAATAAAAGATATTGTTTGTCCACCAGAGTGGTGCGATGATTGTAAAATATTACACAATGAAATATCTATAAAAACAATGTTTAATTTCCGCTATTTAATTTAGTATGACATTATCACTGTACACATATTTTTCTGTATTAATCATGCTATTAACAATCAACAAGTATTGCATTAAATCATTCCTGGGTTTGAACAATTTAACATTAAATCCACCAAAAAACAATAATTGAAATTATACTATTTTAATAACATTAAAATATGTTATGGTTTAAACTGCAAACTAATAATGAATAAAAGTAGTAAAAAAATAAGATTTTATTCAAAAAGGCAAATTGCATTGATGACATAAATAAGTTTAAGATGTTTTTTTGACATTCATTTAGATAATAAATTATCTCAATTGATACGCTTCCAACATGTTAGTTTCAAAAATGTATAATAACTATTATACTTACATTGCATAAAAACATTGATGTTTATCAATATGTTCTCGTTCATTGTTGATACGATGTTAACAGCTTCACAAGTTGAATAATTGGTACACCAGTTATAAGCATAGTTTGAGTGGTCCACTGTAGTGCTTTCTAAAAAAATGAATTCAGTTAGATGTGTATAATGGATAAAATATAAAACACCAAACTGAGACAGATGTTGAAATGAATATTACTACAAAGGACTAAACTAAACTATTGGTGATTGGTTACAATCAAAAACCTATGCATAGTCAAACTATATAATTAAAATAAAATATTTCACTACATATTGCAAATTTCTTTTTATTAAATAGTACAGTGTTATCTGCAAACTATAAGGAGTATAAACTTATAACATTTGATAAGAACCAATAATTGTGATAAGTAATAAAAGATATTGTTTATCCACCAGGGTGGTGCGATGATTGTAAAATATTACACAATGAAATATCTATAAAAACAATGTTTAATTTCCGCTATTTAATTTAGTATGACATTATCACTGTACACATATTTTTCTGAATTGACCAAGCTAATAACAATCAACAAGTATTGCATTAAATCATTCCTGGGTTTGAACAATTTAACATTAAATCCACCAAAAAACATCAATTGAAATTATACTATTTTAATAACATTAAAATATGTTATGGTTTAAACTGCAAACTAATAATGAATAAAAGTAGTAAAAAAATAAGATTTTATTCAAAAAGTCAAATTGCATGGATGACATAAATAGGTTTAAGATGTTTTTTTAACATTCATTTAGATAATTAACTATTTCAATTGATACGCTTACATCATATTAGTTTCAAAAATGTATAATAACTATTATACTTACATTGCATAAAAACATTGATGTTTATAAATATGTTCTCGTTCATTGTTGATACGATGTTAACAGCTTCACAAGTTGAATAATTGGTACACCAGTTATAAGCATAGTTTGAGTGGTCCACTGTACTGCTTTCTAAAAAAATGAATTCAGTTAGATGTGTATAATGGATAAAATAAAAAACACCAAATTGAGACAGATGTTGAAATTAATATTACTACAAACGACTAACATAAACTATTGGTGATTGGTTACAATCAAAAACCTATGCATTGTCAAACTACATAATTAAAATAAAATATTTCTCTACATATTGCAAATGTCTTTTTTCTAAATAGTACAGTGTAATCTGAAAACTATAAGGAGTATAAACTTATAACATTTGATAAGAAGCAATAATTGTGATAAGTAATAAAAGATATTGTTTGTCCACCAGGGTGGTGCGATGATTGTAAAATATTACACAATGAAATATCTATAAAAACAATGTTTAATTTCCGCTGTTTAATTTAGTATGACATTATCACTGTACACATATTTTTCTGAATAGACCAAGCTAATAACACTCAACAAGTATTGCATTAAATCATTCATGGGTTTGAACAATTTAACATTAAATCCACCAAAAAACATCAATTGAAATTATACTATTTGAATAACATTAATATATGTTATGGTTTAAACTGCAAACTAATAATGAATAAAAGTAGTAAAAAAATAAGATTTTATTCAAAAAGGCAAATTGCATGGATGACATATATAAGTTTAAGATGTTTTTTTGACATTCATTTAGATAATAAATTATCTCAATTGATACGCTTCCAACATGTTAGTTTCAAAAATGTATAATAACTATTATACTAACATTGCATAAAAACATTGATGTTTATCAATATGTTCTTGTTCATTGTTGATACGATGTTAACAGCTTCACAAGTTGAATAATTGGTACACCAGTTATAAGCATAGTTTGAGTGGTCCACTGTACTGCTTTCTAAAAAAATGAATTCAGTTAGATGTGTATAATGGATAAAATATAAAACACCAAATTGAGACAGATGTTGAAATTAATATTACTACAAACGACTAACATAAACTATTGGTGATTGGTTACAATCAAAAACCTATGCATTGTCAAACTACATAATTAAAATAAAATATTTCTCTACATATTGCAATGTCTTTTTACTAAATAGTACAGTGTAATCTGAAAATTATAAGGAGTATAAACTTATAACATTTGATAAGAAGCAATAATTGTGATAAGTCATAAAAGATAGTGTTAGTCCACCAGGATAATGATGGTAAAATGTTACACAATGAAATATCTATAAAAACAATGTTTAATTTCTGCTATTTAATTTAGTATGACATTATCACTGTACACATATTTTTCTGAATTGACCATGCTAATAACACTCAACAAGTATTGCATTAAATCATTCATGGGTTTGAACAATTTAACATTAAATCCACCAAAAAACATCAATTGAAATTATACTATTTGAATAACATTAATATATGTTATGGTTTAAACTGCAAACTAATGATGAATAAAAGTAGTAAAAAAATAAGATTTTATTCAAAAAATCAAATTGCAAAGATGACATAAACAAGTTTAAGGTGTATATTTAACATTCATTTAGATAATTAACTATCTCAATTGATACGCTTACATCATGTTAGTTTCAAAAATGTATAATAACTATTATACTGACATTGCTTAAAAACATTGATGTTTGACAATATGTTCTCGTTCATTGTTGATACGATGTTAACAGCTTCACAAGTTGAATAATTGGTACACCAGTTATAAGCATAGTTTGAGTGGTCAACTGTACTAATTTCTAAAAAAATGAATTCAGTTAGATGTGTATAATGGATAAAATATAAAACACCAAACTGAGACAGATGTTGAAATGAATGTTACTACAAAGGACTAACATAAACTATTGGTGATTGGTTACAATCAAAAACCTATGCATTGTCAAACTACATAATTAAAATAAAATATTTCTCTACATATTGCAAATGTCTTTTTTCTAAATAGTACAGTGTAATCTGAAAACTAAAAGGAGTATAAACTTATAACATTTGATAAGAAGCAATAATTGTGATAAGTAATAAAAGATATTGTTTGTCCACCAGAGTGGTGCGATGATTGTAAAATATTACACAATGAAATATCTATAAAAACAATGTTTAATTTCCGCTATTTAATTTAGTATGACATTATCACTGTACACATATTTTTCTGTATTAATCATGCTATTAACAATCAACAAGTATTGCATTAAATCATTCCTGGGTTTGAACAATTTAACATTAAATCCACCAAAAAACAATAATTGAAATTATACTATTTTAATAACATTAAAATATGTTATGGTTTAAACTGCAAACTAATAATGAATAAAAGTAGTAAAAAAATAAGATTTTATTCAAAAAGGCAAATTGCATTGATGACATAAATAAGTTTAAGATGTTTTTTTGACATTCATTTAGATAATAAATTATCTCAATTGATACGCTTCCAACATGTTAGTTTCAAAAATGTATAATAACTATTATACTTACATTGCATAAAAACATTGATGTTTATCAATATGTTCTCGTTCATTGTTGATACGATGTTAACAGCTTCACAAGTTGAATAATTGGTACACCAGTTATAAGCATAGTTTGAGTGGTCCACTGTAGTGCTTTCTAAAAAAATGAATTCAGTTAGATGTGTATAATGGATAAAATATAAAACACCAAACTGAGACAGATGTTGAAATGAATATTACTACAAAGGACTAAACTAAACTATTGGTGATTGGTTACAATCAAAAACCTATGCATAGTCAAACTATATAATTAAAATAAAATATTTCACTACATATTGCAAATTTCTTTTTATTAAATAGTACAGTGTTATCTGCAAACTATAAGGAGTATAAACTTATAACATTTGATAAGAACCAATAATTGTGATAAGTAATAAAAGATATTGTTTATCCACCAGGGTGGTGCGATGATTGTAAAATATTACACAATGAAATATCTATAAAAACAATGTTTAATTTCCGCTATTTAATTTAGTATGACATTATCACTGTACACATATTTTTCTGAATTGACCAAGCTAATAACAATCAACAAGTATTGCATTAAATCATTCCTGGGTTTGAACAATTTAACATTAAATCCACCAAAAAACATCAATTGAAATTATACTATTTTAATAACATTAAAATATGTTATGGTTTAAACTGCAAACTAATAATGAATAAAAGTAGTAAAAAAATAAGATTTTATTCAAAAAGGCAAATTGCATGGATGACATAAATAGGTTTAAGATGTTTTTTTAACATTCATTTAGATAATAAATTATCTCAATTGATACGCTTCCAACATGTTAGTTTCAAAAATGTATAATAACTATTATACTTACATTGCATAAAAACATTGATGTTTATCAATATGTTCTCTTTCATTGTTGATATGATGTTAACAGCTTCACAAGTTGAATAATTGGTACACCAGTTATAAGCATAGTTTGAGTGGTCCACTGTACTGCTTTCTAAAAAAATGAATTCAGTTAGATGTGTATAATGGATAAAATATAAAACACCAAACTGAGACAGATGTTGAAATGAATGTTACTACAAAGGACTAACATAAACTATTGGTGATTGGTTACAATCAAAAACCTATGCATTGTCAAACTACATAATTAAAATAAAATATTTCTCTACATATTGCAAATGTCTTTTTTCTAAATAGTACAGTGTAATCTGAAAACTAAAAGGAGTATAAACTTATAACATTTGATAAGTAGCAATAATTGTGATAAGTAATAAAAGATATTGTTTGTCCACCAGGGTGGTGCGATGATTGTAAAATATTACACAATGATATATCTATAAAAACAATGTTTAATTTCTGCTATTTAATTTAGTATGACATTATCACTGTACACATATTTTTCTGAATTGACCATGCTAATAACAATCAACAAGTATTGCATAAAATCATTCATGGGTTTGAACAATTTAACATTAAATCCACCAAAAAACATCAATTGAAATTATACTATTTGAATAACATTAATATATGTTATGGTTTAAACTGCAAACTAATAATGAATAAAAGTAGTAAAAAAATAAGATTTTATTCAAAAAGTCAAATTGCATGGATGACATAAATAGGTTTAAGATGTTTTTTTAACATTCATTTAGATAATAAATTATCTCAATTGATACACTTCCATCATGTTAGTTTCAAAAATGTATAATAACTATTATACTTACATTGCATAAAAACATTGATGTTTATCAATATGTTCTCGTTCATTGTTGATACGATGTTAACAGCTTCACAAGTTGAATAATTGGTACACCAGTTATAAGCATAGTTTGAGTGGTCCACTGTACTGCTTTCTAAAAAAATGAATTCAGTTAGATGTGTATAATGGATAAAATATAAAACACCAAACTGAGACAGATGTTGAAATGAATATTACTACAAAGGACTAAACTAAACTATTGGTGATTGGTTACAATCAAAAACCTATGCATAGTCAAACTATATAATTAAAATAAAATATTTCACTACATATTGCAAATTTCTTTTTATTAAATAGTACAGTGTTATCTGCAAACTATAAGGAGTATAAACTTATAACATTTGATAAGAACCAATAATTGTGATAAGTAATAAAAGATATTGTTTATCCACCAGGGTGGTGCGATGATTGTAAAATATTACACAATGAAATATCTATAAAAACAATGTTTAATTTCCGCTATTTAATTTAGTATGACATTATCACTGTACACATATTTTTCTGAATTGACCAAGCTAATAACAATCAACAAGTATTGCATTAAATCATTCCTGGGTTTGAACAATTTAACATTAAATCCACCAAAAAACATCAATTGAAATTATACTATTTTAATAACATTAAAATATGTTATGGTTTAAACTGCAAACTAATAATGAATAAAAGTAGTAAAAAAATAAGATTTTATTCAAAAAGGCAAATTGCATGGATGACATAAATAGGTTTAAGATGTTTTTTTAACATTCATTTAGATAATAAATTATCTCAATTGATACGCTTCCAACATGTTAGTTTCAAAAATGTATAATAACTATTATACTTACATTGCATAAAAACATTGATGTTTATCAATATGTTCTCTTTCATTGTTGATATGATGTTAACAGCTTCACAAGTTGAATAATTGGTACACCAGTTATAAGCATAGTTTGAGTGGTCCACTGTACTGCTTTCTAAAAAAATGAATTCAGTTAGATGTGTATAATGGATAAAATATAAAACACCAAACTGAGACAGATGTTGAAATGAATATTACTACAAAGGACTAAACTAAACTATTGGTGATTGGTTACAATCAAAAACCTATGCATAGTCAAACTATATAATTAAAATAAAATATTTCACTACATATTGCAAATTTCTTTTTATTAAATAGTACAGTGTTATCTGCAAACTATAAGGAGTATAAACTTATAACATTTGATAAGAACCAATAATTGTGATAAGTAATAAAAGATATTGTTTATCCACCAGGGTGGTGCGATGATTGTAAAATATTACACAATGAAATATCTATAAAAACAATGTTTAATTTCCGCTATTTAATTTAGTATGACATTATCACTGTACACATATTTTTCTGAATTGACCAAGCTAATAACAATCAACAAGTATTGCATTAAATCATTCCTGGGTTTGAACAATTTAACATTAAATCCACCAAAAAACATCAATTGAAATTATACTATTTTAATAACATTAAAATATGTTATGGTTTAAACTGCAAACTAATAATGAATAAAAGTAGTAAAAAAATAAGATTTTATTCAAAAAGGCAAATTGCATGGATGACATATATAAGTTTAAGATGTTTTTTTGACATTCATTTAGATAATAAATTATCTCAATTGATACGCTTCCAACATGTTAGTTTCAAAAATGTATAATAACTATTATACTAACATTGCATAAAAACATTGATGTTTATCAATATGTTCTTGTTCATTGTTGATACGATGTTAACAGCTTCACAAGTTGAATAATTGGTACACCAGTTATAAGCATAGTTTGAGTGGTCCACTGTACTGCTTTCTAAAAAAATGAATTCAGTTAGATGTGTATAATGGATAAAATATAAAACACCAAATTGAGACAGATGTTGAAATTAATATTACTACAAACGACTAACATAAACTATTGGTGATTGGTTACAATCAAAAACCTATGCATTGTCAAACTACATAATTAAAATAAAATATTTCTCTACATATTGCAATGTCTTTTTACTAAATAGTACAGTGTAATCTGAAAATTATAAGGAGTATAAACTTATAACATTTGATAAGAAGCAATAATTGTGATAAGTCATAAAAGATAGTGTTAGTCCACCAGGATAATGATGGTAAAATGTTACACAATGAAATATCTATAAAAACAATGTTTAATTTCTGCTATTTAATTTAGTATGACATTATCACTGTACACATATTTTTCTGAATTGACCATGCTAATAACACTCAACAAGTATTGCATTAAATCATTCATGGGTTTGAACAATTTAACATTAAATCCACCAAAAAACATCAATTGAAATTATACTATTTGAATAACATTAATATATGTTATGGTTTAAACTGCAAACTAATGATGAATAAAAGTAGTAAAAAAATAAGATTTTATTCAAAAAATCAAATTGCAAAGATGACATAAATAAGTTTAAGGTGTATATTTAACATTCATTTAGATAATTAACTATCTCAATTGATACGCTTACATCATGTTAGTTTCAAAAATGTATAATAACTATTATACTGACATTGCTTAAAAACATTGATGTTTGACAATATGTTCTCGTTCATTGTTGATACGATGTTAACAGCTTCACAAGTTGAATAATTGGTACACCAGTTATAAGCATAGTTTGAGTGGTCAACTGTACTAATTTCTAAAAAAATGGATTCAGTTAGATGTGTATAATGGATAAAATATAAAACACCAAACTGAGACAGATGTTGAAATGAATGTTACTACAAAGGACTAACATAAACTATTGGTGATTGGTTACAATCAAAAACCTATGCATTGTCAAACTACATAATTAAAATAAAATATTTCTCTACATATTGCAAATGTCTTTTTTCTAAATAGTACAGTGTAATCTGAAAACTAAAAGGAGTATAAACTTATAACATTTGATAAGAAGCAATAATTGTGATAAGTAATAAAAGATATTGTTTGTCCACCAGGGTGGTGCGATGATTGTAAAATATTACACAATGAAATATCTATAAAAACAATGTTTAATTTCCGCTATTTAATTTAGTATGACATTATCACTGTACACATATTTTTCTGTATTAATCATGCTATTAACAATCAACAAGTATTGCATTAAATCATTCCTGGGTTTGAACAATTTAACATTAAATCCACCAAAAAACAATAATTGAAATTATACTATTTTAATAACATTAAAATATGTTATGGTTTAAACTGCAAACTAATAATGAATAAAAGTAGTAAAAAAATAAGATTTTATTCAAAAAGGCAAATTGCATTGATGACATAAATAAGTTTAAGATGTTTTTTTGACATTCATTTAGATAATAAATTATCTCAGTTGATACGCTTCCAACATGTTAGTTTCAAAAATGTATAATAACTATTATACTTACATTGCATAAAAACATTGATGTTTATCAATATGTTCTCGTTCATTGTTGATACGATGTTAACAGCTTCACAAGTTGAATAATTGGTACACCAGTTATAAGCATAGTTTGAGTGGTCCACTGTAGTGCTTTCTAAAAAAATGAATTCAGTTAGATGTGTATAATGGATAAAATATAAAACACCAAACTGAGACAGATGTTGAAATGAATATTACTACAAAGGACTAAACTAAACTATTGGTGATTGGTTACAATCAAAAACCTATGCATAGTCAAACTATATAATTAAAATAAAATATTTCACTACATATTGCAAATTTCTTTTTATTAAATAGTACAGTGTTATCTGCAAACTATAAGGAGTATAAACTTATAACATTTGATAAGAACCAATAATTGTGATAAGTAATAAAAGATATTGTTTATCCACCAGGGTGGTGCGATGATTGTAAAATATTACACAATGAAATATCTATAAAAACAATGTTTAATTTCCGCTATTTAATTTAGTATGACATTATCACTGTACACATATTTTTCTGAATTGACCAAGCTAATAACAATCAACAAGTATTGCATTAAATCATTCCTGGGTTTGAACAATTTAACATTAAATCCACCAAAAAACATCAATTGAAATTATACTATTTGAATAACATTAATATATGTTATGGTTTAAACTGCAAACTAATAATGAATAAAAGTAGTAAAAAAATAAGATTTTATTCAAAAAGTCAAATTGCATGGATGACATAAATAGGTTTAAGATGTTTTTTTAACATTCATTTAGATAATAAATTATCTCAATTGATACACTTCCATCATGTTAGTTTCAAAAATGTATAATAACTATTATACTTACATTGCATAAAAACATTGATGTTTATCAATATGTTCTCGTTCATTGTTGATACGATGTTAACAGCTTCACAAGTTGAATAATTGGTACACCAGTTATAAGCATAGTTTGAGTGGTCCACTGTACTGCTTTCTAAAAAAATGAATTCAGTTAGATGTGTATAATGGATAAAATATAAAACACCAAACTGAGACAGATGTTGAAATGAATGTTACTACAAAGGACTAACATAAACTATTGGTGATTGGTTACAATCAAAAACCTATGCATTGTAAAACTACATAATTAAAATAAAATATTTCTCTACATATTGCAAATGTCTTTTTTCTAAATAGTACAGTGTAATCTGAAAACTAAAAGGAGTATAAACTTATAACATTTGATAAGTAGCAATAATTGTGATAAGTAATAAAAGATATTGTTTGTCCACCAGGGTGGTGCGATGATTGTAAAATATTACACAATGATATATCTATAAAAACAATGTTTAATTTCTGCTATTTAATTTAGTATGACATTATCACTGTACACATATTTTTCTGAATTGACCATGCTAATAACAATCAACAAGTATTGCATAAAATCATTCATGGGTTTGAACAATTTAACATTAAATCCACCAAAAAACATCAATTGAAATTATACTATTTGAATAACATTAATATATGTTATGGTTTAAACTGCAAACTAATAATGAATAAAAGTAGTAAAAAAATAAGATTTTATTCAAAAAGTCAAATTGCATGGATGACATAAATAGGTTTAAGATGTTTTTTTAACATTCATTTAGATAATAAATTATCTCAATTGATACACTTCCATCATGTTAGTTTCAAAAATGTATAATAACTATTATACTTACATTGCATAAAAACATTGATGTTTATCAATATGTTCTCGTTCATTGTTGATACGATGTTAACAGCTTCACAAGTTGAATAATTGGTACACCAGTTATAAGCATAGTTTGAGTGGTCCACTGTACTGCTTTCTAAAAAAATGAATTCAGTTAGATGTGTATAATGGATAAAATATAAAACACCAAACTGAGACAGATGTTGAAATGAATATTACTACAAAGGAGTAAACTAAACTATTGGTGATTGGTTACAATCAAAAACCTATGCATAGTCAAACTATATAATTAAAATAAAATATTTCACTACATATTGCAAATTTCTTTTTATTAAATAGTACAGTGTTATCTGCAAACTATAAGGAGTATAAACTTATAACATTTGATAAGAACCAATAATTGTGATAAGTAATAAAAGATATTGTTTATCCACCAGGGTGGTGCGATGATTGTAAAATATTACACAATGAAATATCTATAAAAACAATGTTTAATTTCCGCTATTTAATTTAGTATGACATTATCACTGTACACATATTTTTCTGAATTGACCAAGCTAATAACAATCAACAAGTATTGCATTAAATCATTCCTGGGTTTGAACAATTTAACATTAAATCCACCAAAAAACATCAATTGAAATTATACTATTTTAATAACATTAAAATATGTTATGGTTTAAACTGCAAACTAATAATGAATAAAAGTAGTAAAAAAATAAGATTTTATTCAAAAAGGCAAATTGCATGGATGACATATATAAGTTTAAGATGTTTTTTTGACATTCATTTAGATAATAAATTATCTCAATTGATACGCTTCCAACATGTTAGTTTCAAAAATGTATAATAACTATTATACTAACATTGCATAAAAACATTGATGTTTATCAATATGTTCTTGTTCATTGTTGATACGATGTTAACAGCTTCACAAGTTGAATAATTGGTACACCAGTTATAAGCATAGTTTGAGTGGTCCACTGTACTGCTTTCTAAAAAAATGAATTCAGTTAGATGTGTATAATGGATAAAATATAAAACACCAAATTGAGACAGATGTTGAAATTAATATTACTACAAACGACTAACATAAACTATTGGTGATTGGTTACAATCAAAAACCTATGCATTGTCAAACTACATAATTAAAATAAAATATTTCTCTACATATTGCAATGTCTTTTTACTAAATAGTACAGTGTAATCTGAAAACTATAAGGAGTATAAACTTATAACATTTGATAAGAAGCAATAATTGTGATAAGTAATAAAAGATATTGTTTGTCCACCAGGGTGGTGCGATGATTGTAAAATATTACACAATGAAATATCTATAAAAACAATGTTTAATTTCCGCTGTTTAATTTAGTATGACATTATCACTGTACACATATTTTTCTGAATAGACCAAGCTAATAACACTCAACAAGTATTGCATTAAATCATTCATGGGTTTGAACAATTTAACATTAAATCCACCAAAAAACATCAATTGAAATTATACTATTTGAATAACATTAATATATGTTATGGTTTAAACTGCAAACTAATAATGAATAAAAGTAGTAAAAAAATAAGATTTAATTCAAAAAGGCAAATTGCATGGATGACATATATAAGTTTAAGATGTTTTTTTGACATTCATTTAGATAATAAATTATCTCAATTGATACGCTTCCAACATGTTAGTTTCAAAAATGTATAATAACTATTATACTAACATTGCATAAAAACATTGATGTTTATCAATATGTTCTTGTTCATTGTTGATACGATGTTAACAGCTTCACAAGTTGAATAATTGGTACACCAGTTATAAGCATAGTTTGAGTGGTCCACTGTACTGCTTTCTAAAAAAATGAATTCAGTTAGATGTGTATAATGGATAAAATATAAAACACCAAATTGAGACAGATGTTGAAATTAATATTACTACAAACGACTAACATAAACTATTGGTGATTGGTTACAATCAAAAACCTATGCATTGTCAAACTACATAATTAAAATAAAATATTTCTCTACATATTCCAATGTCTTTTTACTAAATAGTACAGTGTAATCTGAAAATTATAAGGAGTATAAACTTATAACATTTGATAAGAAGCAATAATTGTGATAAGTCATAAAAGATAGTGTTAGTCCACCAGGATAATGATGGTAAAATGTTACACAATGAAATATCTATAAAAACAATGTTTAATTTCTGCTATTTAATTTAGTATGACATTATCACTGTACACATATTTTTCTGAATTGACCATGCTAATAACACTCAACAAGTATTGCATTAAATCATTCATGGGTTTGAACAATTTAACATTAAATCCACCAAAAAACATCAATTGAAATTATACTATTTGAATAACATTAATATATGTTATGGTTTAAACTGCAAACTAATAATGAATAAAAGTAGTAAAAAAATAAGATTTTATTCAAAAAGGCAAATTGCATGGATGACATAAATAAGTTTAAGATGTTTTTTTGACATTCATTTAGATAATAAATTATCTCAATTGATACGCTTCCAACATGTTAGTTTCAAAAATGTATAATAACTATTATACTTACATTGCATAAAAACATTGA
Organism: Rhopalosiphum nymphaeae; assembly: GCA_036289425.1. NCBI lineage: Eukaryota > Metazoa > Arthropoda > Insecta > Hemiptera > Aphididae > Rhopalosiphum > Rhopalosiphum nymphaeae. The sequence goes on from JAZAQC010000030.1 coordinate 913,833, forward strand.
TGTTTATCAATATGTTCTCTTTCATTGTTGATATGATGTTAACAGCTTCACAAGTTGAATAATTGGTACACCAGTTATAAGCATAGTTTGAGTGGTCCACTGTACTGCTTTCTAAAAAAATGAATTCAGTTAGATGTGTATAATGGATAAAATATAAAACACCAAATTGAGACAGATGTTGAAATTAATATTACTACAAACGACTAACATAAACTATTGGTGATTGGTTACAATCAAAAACCTATGCATTGTCAAACTACATAATTAAAATAAAATATTTCTCTACATATTGCAATGTCTTTTTACTAAATAGTACAGTGTAATCTGAAAACTATAAGGAGTATAAACTTATAACATTTGATAAGAAGCAATAATTGTGATAAGTAATAAAAGATATTGTTTGTCCACCAGGGTGGTGCGATGATTGTAAAATATTACACAATGAAATATCTATAAAAACAATGTTTAATTTCCGCTGTTTAATTTAGTATGACATTATCACTGTACACATATTTTTCTGAATAGACCAAGCTAATAACACTCAACAAGTATTGCATTAAATCATTCATGGGTTTGAACAATTTAACATTAAATCCACCAAAAAACATCAATTGAAATTATACTATTTGAATAACATTAATATATGTTATGGTTTAAACTGCAAACTAATAATGAATAAAAGTAGTAAAAAAATAAGATTTAATTCAAAAAGGCAAATTGCATGGATGACATATATAAGTTTAAGATGTTTTTTTGACATTCATTTAGATAATAAATTATCTCAATTGATACGCTTCCAACATGTTAGTTTCAAAAATGTATAATAACTATTATACTAACATTGCATAAAAACATTGATGTTTATCAATATGTTCTTGTTCATTGTTGATACGATGTTAACAGCTTCACAAGTTGAATAATTGGTACACCAGTTATAAGCATAGTTTGAGTGGTCCACTGTACTGCTTTCTAAAAAAATGAATTCAGTTAGATGTGTATAATGGATAAAATATAAAACACCAAATTGAGACAGATGTTGAAATTAATATTACTACAAACGACTAACATAAACTATTGGTGATTGGTTACAATCAAAAACCTATGCATTGTCAAACTACATAATTAAAATAAAATATTTCTCTACATATTGCAATGTCTTTTTACTAAATAGTACAGTGTAATCTGAAAATTATAAGGAGTATAAACTTATAACATTTGATAAGAAGCAATAATTGTGATAAGTCATAAAAGATAGTGTTAGTCCACCAGGATAATGATGGTAAAATGTTACACAATGAAATATCTATAAAAACAATGTTTAATTTCTGCTATTTAATTTAGTATGACATTATCACTGTACACATATTTTTCTGAATTGACCATGCTAATAACACTCAACAAGTATTGCATTAAATCATTCATGGGTTTGAACAATTTAACATTAAATCCACCAAAAAACATCAATTGAAATTATACTATTTGAATAACATTAATATATGTTATGGTTTAAACTGCAAACTAATGATGAATAAAAGTAGTAAAAAAATAAGATTTTATTCAAAAAATCAAATTGCAAAGATGACATAAACAAGTTTAAGGTGTATATTTAACATTCATTTAGATAATAAATTATCTCAATTGATACGCTTCCAACATGTTAGTTTCAAAAATGTATAATAACTATTATACTTACATTGCATAAAAACATTGATGTTTATCAATATGTTCTCTTTCATTGTTGATATGATGTTAACAGCTTCACAAGTTGAATAATTGGTACACCAGTTATAAGCATAGTTTGAGTGGTCCACTGTACTGCTTTCTAAAAAAATGAATTCAGTTAGATGTGTATAATGGATAAAATATAAAACACCAAACTGAGACAGATGTTGAAATGAATATTACTACAAAGGACTAAACTAAACTATTGGTGATTGGTTACAATCAAAAACCTATGCATAGTCAAACTATATAATTAAAATAAAATATTTCACTACATATTGCAAATTTCTTTTTATTAAATAGTACAGTGTTATCTGCAAACTATAAGGAGTATAAACTTATAACATTTGATAAGAACCAATAATTGTGATAAGTAATAAAAGATATTGTTTATCCACCAGGGTGGTGCGATGATTGTAAAATATTACACAATGAAATATCTATAAAAACAATGTTTAATTTCCGCTATTTAATTTAGTATGACATTATCACTGTACACATATTTTTCTGAATTGACCAAGCTAATAACAATCAACAAGTATTGCATTAAATCATTCCTGGGTTTGAACAATTTAACATTAAATCCACCAAAAAACATCAATTGAAATTATACTATTTTAATAACATTAAAATATGTTATGGTTTAAACTGCAAACTAATAATGAATAAAAGTAGTAAAAAAATAAGATTTTATTCAAAAAGGCAAATTGCATGGATGACATATATAAGTTTAAGATGTTTTTTTGACATTCATTTAGATAATAAATTATCTCAATTGATACGCTTCCAACATGTTAGTTTCAAAAATGTATAATAACTATTATACTAACATTGCATAAAAACATTGATGTTTATCAATATGTTCTTGTTCATTGTTGATACGATGTTAACAGCTTCACAAGTTGAATAATTGGTACACCAGTTATAAGCATAGTTTGAGTGGTCCACTGTACTGCTTTCTAAAAAAATGAATTCAGTTAGATGTGTATAATGGATAAAATATAAAACACCAAATTGAGACAGATGTTGAAATTAATATTACTACAAACGACTAACATAAACTATTGGTGATTGGTTACAATCAAAAACCTATGCATTGTCAAACTACATAATTAAAATAAAATATTTCTCTACATATTGCAATGTCTTTTTACTAAATAGTACAGTGTAATCTGAAAACTATAAGGAGTATAAACTTATAACATTTGATAAGAAGCAATAATTGTGATAAGTAATAAAAGATATTGTTTGTCCACCAGGGTGGTGCGATGATTGTAAAATATTACACAATGAAATATCTATAAAAACAATGTTTAATTTCCGCTGTTTAATTTAGTATGACATTATCACTGTACACATATTTTTCTGAATAGACCAAGCTAATAACACTCAACAAGTATTGCATTAAATCATTCATGGGTTTGAACAATTTAACATTAAATCCACCAAAAAATATCAATTGAAATTATACTATTTGAATAACATTAATATATGTTATGGTTTAAACTGCAAACTAATAATGAATAAAAGTAGTAAAAAAATAAGATTTTATTCAAAAAGGCAAATTGCATGGATGACATATATAAGTTTAAGATGTTTTTTTGACATTCATTTAGATAATAAATTATCTCAATTGATACGCTTCCAACATGTTAGTTTCAAAAATGTATAATAACTATTATACTAACATTGCATAAAAACATTGATGTTTATCAATATGTTCTTGTTCATTGTTGATACGATGTTAACAGCTTCACAAGTTGAATAATTGGTACACCAGTTATAAGCATAGTTTGAGTGGTCCACTGTACTGCTTTCTAAAAAAATGAATTCAGTTAGATGTGTATAATGGATAAAATATAAAACACCAAATTGAGACAGATGTTGAAATTAATATTACTACAAACGACTAACATAAACTATTGGTGATTGGTTACAATCAAAAACCTATGCATTGTCAAACTACATAATTAAAATAAAATATTTCTCTACATATTGCAATGTCTTTTTACTAAATAGTACAGTGTAATCTGAAAATTATAAGGAGTATAAACTTATAACATTTGATAAGAAGCAATAATTGTGATAAGTCATAAAAGATAGTGTTAGTCCACCAGGATAATGATGGTAAAATGTTACACAATGAAATATCTATAAAAACAATGTTTAATTTCTGCTATTTAATTTAGTATGACATTATCACTGTACACATATTTTTCTGAATTGACCAAGCTAATAACAATCAACAAGTATTGCATTAAATCATTCCTGGGTTTGAACAATTTAACATTAAATCCACCAAAAAACATCAATTGAAATTATACTATTTTAATAACATTAAAATATGTTATGGTTTAAACTGCAAACTAATAATGAATAAAAGTAGTAAAAAAATAAGATTTTATTCAAAAAGGCAAATTGCATGGATGACATAAATAAGTTTAAGATGTTTTTTTGACATTCATTTAGATAATAAATTATCTCAATTGATACGCTTCCAACATGTTAGTTTCAAAAATGTATAATAACTATTATACTTACATTGCATAAAAACATTGATGTTTATCAATATGTTCTCGTTCATTGTTGATACGATGTTAACAGCTTCACAAGTTGAATAATTGGTACACCAGTTATAAGCATAGTTTGAGTGGTCCACTGTACTGATTTCTAAAAAAATGAATTCAGTTAGATGTGTATAATGGATAAAATATAAAACACCAAACTGAGACAGATGTTGAAATGAATATTACTACAAAGGACTAACCTAAACTATTGGTGATTGGTTACAATCAAAAACCTATGCATTGTCAAACTACATAATTAAAATAAAATATTTCACTACATATTGCAAATTTCTTTTTATTAAATAGTACAGTGTAATCTGCAAACTATAAGGAGTATAAACTTATAACATTTGATAAGAACCAATAATTGTGATAAGTCATAAAAGATAGTGTTAGTCCACCAGGATAATGATGGTAAAATGTTACACAATGAAATATCTATAAAAACAATGTTTAATTTCTGCTAATTAATTTAGTATGACATTATCGTTTTACACATATTTTTCTGAATTGGCATGCTAATAACAATCAACAAGTATTGCATTAAATCATTCATGGGTTTGAACAATTTAACATTAAATCCACCAAAAAACATCAATTGAAATTATACTATTTTAATAACATTCAAATATGTTATGGTTTAAACTGCAAACTAATAATGAATAAAAGTAGTAAAAAAATAAGATTTTATTCAAAAAGTCAAATTGCATGGATGACATAAATAAGTTTAAGATGTTTTATTAACATTCATTTAGATAATAAATTATCTCAATTGATACGCTTCCATCATGTTAGTTTCAAAAATGTATAATAACTATTATACTTACATTGCATAAAAACATTGATGTTTATCAATATGTTCTCGTTCATTATTGATATGATGTTAACAGCTTCACAAGTTGAATAATTGGTACACCAGTTATTAGCATAGTTTGAGTGGTCCACTGTACTGCTTTCTAAAAAAATGAATTCAGTTAGATGTGTATAATGGATAAAATATAAAACACCAAACTGAGACATATGTTGAAATGAATATTACTACAAAGGACTAAACTAAACTATTGGTGATTGGTTACAATCAAAAACCTATGCATAGTCAAACTATATAATTAAAATAAAATATATCACTACATATTGCAAATTTCTTTTTATTAAATAGTACAGTGTTATCTGCAAACTATAAGGAGTATAAACTTATAACATTTGATAAGAACCAATAATTGTGATAAGTAATAAAAGATATTGTTTGTCCACCAGGATAATGATTGTAAAATGTTACACAATGAAATATCTATAAAAACAATGTTTAATTTTCGCTATTTAATTTAGTATGACATTATCGCTGTACACATATATTTCTGAATTGGCATGCTAATAACAATCAACAAGTATTGCATTAAATCATTCATGGGTTTGAACAATTTAACATTAAATCCACCAAAAAACATCAATTGAAATTATACTATTTGAATAACATTAATATATGTTATGGTTTAAACTGCAAACTAATGATGAATAAAAGTAGTAAAAAAATAAGATTTTAATCAAAAAGTCAAATTGCAAGGATGACATAAACAAGTTTAAGGTGTTTATTTAACATTCATTTAGATAATTAACTATCTCAATTGATACGCTTACATCATGTTAGTTTCAAAAATGTATAATAACTATTATACTGACATTGCTTAAAAACATTGATGTTTATCAATATGTTCTCTTTCATTGTTGATATGATGTTAACAGCTTCACAAGTTGAATAATTGGTACACCAGTTATAAGCATAGTTTGAGTGGTCCACTGTACTGCTTTCTAAAAAAATGAATTCAGTTAGATGTGTATAATGGATAAAATATAAAACACCAAACTGAGACAGATGTTGAAATGAATATTACTACAAAGGACTAACCTAAACTATTGGTGATTGGTTACAATCAAAAACCTATGCATAGTCAAACTATATAATTAAAATAAAATATTTCACTACATATTGCAAATTTCTTTTTATTAAATAGTACAGTGTTATCTGCAAACTATAAGGAGTATAAACTTATAACATTTGATAAGAACCAATAATTGTGATAAGTAATAAAAGATATTGTTTGTCCACCAGGATAATGATTGTAAAATGTTACACAATGAAATATCTATAAAAACAATGTTTAATTTTCCCTATTTAATTTAGTATGACATTATCGCTGTACACATAAATTTCTGAATTGGCATGCTAATAACAATCAACAAGTATTGCATTAAATCATTCATGGGTTTGAACAATTTAACATTAAATCCACCAAAAAACAATAATTGAAATTATACTATTTTAATAACATTAATATATGTTATGGTTTAAACTGCAAACTAATGATGAATAAAAGTAAAAAAAAAATAAGATTTTATTCAAAAAGGCAAATTGCATGGATGACATAAATAAGTTTAAGATGTTTTTTTAACATTCATTTAGATAATCAATTATCTCAATTGATACGCTTCCATCATGTTAGTTTCAAAAATGTATAATAACTATTATACTTACATTGCATAAAAACATTGATGTTTATCAATATGTTCTCGTTCATTATTGATATGATGTTAACAGCTTCACAAGTTGAATAATTGGTACACCAGTTATTAGCATAGTTTGAGTGGTCCACTGTACTGCTTTCTAAAAAAATGAATTCAGTTAGATGTGTATAATGGATAAAATATAAAACACCAAACTGAGACATATGTTGAAATGAATATTACTACAAAGGACTAAACTAAACTATTGGTGATTGGTTACAATCAAAAACCTATGCATTGTCAAAATACATAATTAAAATAAAATATTTCTCTTACATATTGCTAATTTCTTTTTATTAAATAGTACAGTGTAATCTGCAAACTATAAGGAGTATAAACTTATAACATTTGATAAGAACCAATAATTGTGATAAGTCATAAAAGATAGTGTTAGTCCACCAGGATAATGATGGTAAAATGTTACACAATGAAATATCTATAAAAACAATGTTTAATTTCTGCTAATTAATTTAGTATGACATTATCATTTTACACATATTTTTCTGAATTGGCATGCTAATAACAATCAACAAGTATTGCATTAAATCATTCATGGGTTTGAACAATTTAACATTAAATCCACCAAAAAACATCAATTGAAATTATACTATTTGAATAACATTAATATATGTTATGGTTTAAACTGCAAACTAATAATGAATAAAAGTAGTAAAAAATAAGATTTTAATCAAAAAGGCAAAATGCATGGATGACATAAATAAGTTTAAGATGTTTTTTTAACATTCATTTAGATAATCAATTATCTCAATTGATACGCTTCCATCATGTTAGTTTCAAAAATGTATAATAACTATTATACTTACATTGCATAAAAACATTGATGTTTATCAATATGTTCTCGTTCATTATTGATATGATGTTAACAGCTTCACAAGTTGAATAATTGGTACACCAGTTATTAGCATAGTTTGAGTGGTCCACTGTACTGCTTTCTAAAAAAATGAATTCAGTTAGATGTGTATAATGGATAAAATATAAAACACCAAACTGAGACATATGTTGAAATGAATATTACTACAAAGGACTAAACTAAACTATTGGTGATTGGTTACAATCAAAAACCTATGCATTGTCAAAATACATAATTAAAATAAAATATTTCTCTTACATATTGCTAATTTCTTTTTATTAAATAGTACAGTGTAATCTGCAAACTATAAGGAGTATAAACTTATAACATTTGATAAGAACCAATAATTGTGATAAGTCATAAAAGATAGTGTTAGTCCACCAGGATAATGATGGTAAAATGTTACACAATGAAATATCTATAAAAACAATGTTTAATTTCTGCTAATTAATTTAGTATGACATTATCATTTTACACATATTTTTCTGAATTGGCATGCTAATAACAATCAACAAGTATTGCATTAAATCATTCATGGGTTTGAACAATTTAACATTAAATCCACCAAAAAACATCAATTGAAATTATACTATTTGAATAACATTAATATATGTTATGGTTTAAACTGCAAACTAATAATGAATAAAAGTAGTAAAAAATAAGATTTTAATCAAAAAGGCAAAATACATGGATGACATAAATAAGTTTAAGATGTTTTTTTAACATTCATTTAGATAATCAATTATCTCAATTGATACGCTTCCATCATGTTAGTTTCAAAAATGTATAATAACTATTATACTTACATTGCATAAAAACATTGATGTTTATCAATATGTTCTCGTTCATTATTGATATGATGTTAACAGCTTCACAAGTTGAATAATTGGTACACCAGTTATTAGCATAGTTTGAGTGGTCCACTGTACTGCTTTCTAAAAAAATGAATTCAGTTAGATGTGTATAATGGATAAAATATAAAACACCAAACTGAGACATATGTTGAAATGAATATTACTACAAAGGACTAAACTAAACTATTGGTGATTGGTTACAATCAAAAACCTATGCATTGTCAAAATACATAATTAAAATAACATATTTCTCTTACATATTGCTAATTTCTTTTTATTAAATAGTACAGTGTAATCTGCAAACTATAAGGAGTATAAACTTATAACATTTGATAAGAACCAATAATTGTGATAAGTCATAAAAGATAGTGTTAGTCCACCAGGATAATGATGGTAAAATGTTACACAATGAAATATCTATAAAAACAATGTTTAATTTCTGCTATTTAATTTAGTATGACATTATCACTGTACACATATTTTTCTGAATTGACCATGCTAATAACACTCAACAAGTATTGCATTAAATCATTCATGGGTTTGAACAATTTAACATTAAATCCACCAAAAAACATCAATTGAAATTATACTATTTGAATAACATTAATATATGTTATGGTTTAAACTGCAAACTAATGATGAATAAAAGTAGTAAAAAAATAAGATTTTATTCAAAAAATCAAATTGCAAAGATGATATAAACAAGTTTAAGGTGTATATTTAACATTCATTTAGATAATTAACTATCTCAATTGATACGCTTACATCATGTTAGTTTCAAAAATGTATAATAACTATTATACTGACATTGCTTAAAAACATTGATGTTTGACAATATGTTCTCGTTCATTGATGATACGATGTTAACAGCTTCACAAGTTGAATAATTGGTACACCAGTTATAAGTATAGTTTGAGTGGTCCACTGTACTGCTTTCTAAAAAAATGAATTCAGTTAGATGTGTATAATGGATAAAATATAAAACACCAAACTGAGACAGATGTTGAAATGAATATTACTACAAATGACTAACATAAACTATTGGTGATTGGTTACAATCAAAAACCTATGCATTGTCAAACTACATAATTAAAATAAAATATTTCTCTACATATTGCAAATTTCTTTTTATTAAATAGTACAGTGTTATCTGCAAACTATAAGGAGTATAAATTTATAACATTTGATAAGAAGCAATAATTGTGATAAGTAATAAAAGATATTGTTTGTCCACCAGGGTGGTGCAATGATTGTAAAATATTACACAATGATATATCTATAAAAACAATGGTTAATTTCCTCTATTTAATTTAGTATGACATTATCACTGTACACATATTTTTCTGAATTGACCATGCTAATAACAATCAACAAGTATTGCATAAAATCATTCCTGGGTTTGAAAAATTTAACATTAAATCCACCAAAAAACATCAATTGAAATTATACTATTTTAATAACATTAATATATGTTATGGTTTAAACTGCAAACTAATAATGAATAAAAGTAGTAAAAAAATAAGATTTTATTCAAAAAGTCAAATTGCATGGATGACATAAATAGGTTTAAGATGTTTTTTTAACATTCATTTAGATAATAAATTATCTCAATTGATACACTTCCATCATGTTAGTTTCAAAAATGTAGAATAACTATTATACTTACATTGCATAAAAACATTGATGTTTATAAATATGTTCTCGTTCATTGTTGATACGATGTTAACAGCTTCACAAGTTGAATAATTGGTACACCAGTTATAAGCATAGTTTGAGTGGTCCACTGTACTGCTTTCTAAAAAAATGAATTCAGTTAGATGTGTATAATGGATAAAATATAAAACACCAAATTGAGACAGATGTTGAAATTAATATTACTACAAACGACTAACATAAACTATTGGTGATTGGTTACAATCAAAAACCTATGCATTGTCAAACTACATAATTAAAATAAAATATTTCTCTACATATTGCAATGTCTTTTTACTAAATAGTACAGTGTAATCTGAAAATTATAAGGAGTATAAACTTATAACATTTGTTAAGAAGCAATAATTGTGATAAGTCATAAAAGATAGTGTTAGTCCACCAGGATAATGATGGTAAAATGTTACACAATGAAATATCTATAAAAACAATGTTTAATTTCTGCTATTTAATTTAGTATGACATTATCACTGTACACATATTTTTCTGAATTGACCATGCTAATAACACTCAACAAGTATTGCATTAAATCATTCATGGGTTTGAACAATTTAACATTAAATCCACCAAAAAACATCAATTGAAATTATACTATTTTAATAACATTAAAATATGTTATGGTTTAAACTGCAAACTAATAATGAATAAAAGTAGTAAAAAAATAAGATTTTATTCAAAAAGGCAAATTGCATGGATGACATAAATAAGTTTAAGATGTTTTTTTGACATTCATTTAGATAATAAATTATCTCAATTGATACGCTTCCAACATGTTAGTTTCAAAAATGTATAATAACTATTATACTAACATTGCATAAAAACATTGATGTTTATCAATATGTTCTCGTTCATTGTTGATACGATGTTAACAGCTTCACAAGTTGAATAATTGGTACACCAGTTATAAGCATAGTTTGAGTGGTCCACTGTACTGCTTTCTAAAAAAATGAATTCAGTTAGATGTGTATAATGGATAAAATATAAAACACCAAACTGAGACAGATGTTGAAATGAATATTACTACAAAGGACTAAACTAAACTATTGGTGATTGGTTACAATCAAAAACCTATGCATAGTCAAACTATATAATTAAAATAAAATATTTCACTACATATTGCAAATTTCTTTTTATTAAATAGTACAGTGTTATCTGCAAACTATAAGGAGTATAAACTTATAACATTTGATAAGAACCAATAATTGTGATAAGTAATAAAAGATATTGTTTATCCACCAGGGTGGTGCGATGATTGTAAAATATTACACAATGAAATATCTATAAAAACAATGTTTAATTTCCGCTATTTAATTTAGTATGACATTATCACTGTACACATATTTTTCTGAATTGACCAAGCTAATAACAATCAACAAGTATTGCATTAAATCATTCCTGGGTTTGAACAATTTAACATTAAATCCACCAAAAAACATCAATTGAAATTATACTATTTTAATAACATTAAAATATGTTATGGTTTAAACTGCAAACTAATAATGAATAAAAGTAGTAAAAAAATAAGATTTTATTCAAAAAGGCAAATTGCATGGATGACATAAATAGGTTTAAGATGTTTTTTTAACATTCATTTAGATAATAAATTATCTCAATTGATACGCTTCCAACATGTTAGTTTCAAAAATGTATAATAACTATTATACTTACATTGCATAAAAACATTGATGTTTATCAATATGTTCTCTTTCATTGTTGATATGATGTTAACAGCTTCACAAGTTGAATAATTGGTACACCAGTTATAAGCATAGTTTGAGTGGTCCACTGTACTGCTTTCTAAAAAAATGAATTCAGTTAGATGTGTATAATGGATAAAATATAAAACACCAAACTGAGACAGATGTTGAAATGAATATTACTACAAAGGACTAAACTAAACTATTGGTGATTGGTTACAATCAAAAACCTATGCATAGTCAAACTATATAATTAAAATAAAATATTTCACTACATATTGCAAATTTCTTTTTATTAAATAGTACAGTGTTATCTGCAAACTATAAGGAGTATAAACTTATAACATTTGATAAGAACCAATAATTGTGATAAGTAATAAAAGATATTGTTTATCCACCAGGGTGGTGCGATGATTGTAAAATATTACACAATGAAATATCTATAAAAACAATGTTTAATTTCCGCTATTTAATTTAGTATGACATTATCACTGTACACATATTTTTCTGAATTGACCAAGCTAATAACAATCAACAAGTATTGCATTAAATCATTCCTGGGTTTGAACAATTTAACATTAAATCCACCAAAAAACATCAATTGAAATTATACTATTTTAATAACATTAAAATATGTTATGGTTTAAACTGCAAACTAATAATGAATAAAAGTAGTAAAAAAATAAGATTTTATTCAAAAAGGCAAATTGCATGGATGACATATATAAGTTTAAGATGTTTTTTTGACATTCATTTAGATAATAAATTATCTCAATTGATACGCTTCCAACATGTTAGTTTCAAAAATGTATAATAACTATTATACTAACATTGCATAAAAACATTGATGTTTATCAATATGTTCTTGTTCATTGTTGATACGATGTTAACAGCTTCACAAGTTGAATAATTGGTACACCAGTTATAAGCATAGTTTGAGTGGTCCACTGTACTGCTTTCTAAAAAAATGAATTCAGTTAGATGTGTATAATGGATAAAATATAAAACACCAAATTGAGACAGATGTTGAAATTAATATTACTACAAACGACTAACATAAACTATTGGTGATTGGTTACAATCAAAAACCTATGCATTGTCAAACTACATAATTAAAATAAAATATTTCTCTACATATTGCAATGTCTTTTTACTAAATAGTACAGTGTAATCTGAAAACTATAAGGAGTATAAACTTATAACATTTGATAAGAAGCAATAATTGTGATAAGTAATAAAAGATATTGTTTGTCCACCAGGGTGGTGCGATGATTGTAAAATATTACACAATGAAATATCTATAAAAACAATGTTTAATTTCCGCTGTTTAATTTAGTATGACATTATCACTGTACACATATTTTTCTGAATAGACCAAGCTAATAACACTCAACAAGTATTGCATTAAATCATTCATGGGTTTGAACAATTTAACATTAAATCCACCAAAAAATATCAATTGAAATTATACTATTTGAATAACATTAATATATGTTATGGTTTAAACTGCAAACTAATAATGAATAAAAGTAGTAAAAAAATAAGATTTTATTCAAAAAGGCAAATTGCATGGATGACATATATAAGTTTAAGATGTTTTTTTGACATTCATTTAGATAATAAATTATCTCAATTGATACGCTTCCAACATGTTAGTTTCAAAAATGTATAATAACTATTATACTAACATTGCATAAAAACATTGATGTTTATCAATATGTTCTTGTTCATTGTTGATACGATGTTAACAGCTTCACAAGTTGAATAATTGGTACACCAGTTATAAGCATAGTTTGAGTGGTCCACTGTACTGCTTTCTAAAAAAATGAATTCAGTTAGATGTGTATAATGGATAAAATATAAAACACCAAATTGAGACAGATGTTGAAATTAATATTACTACAAACGACTAACATAAACTATTGGTGATTGGTTACAATCAAAAACCTATGCATTGTCAAACTACATAATTAAAATAAAATATTTCTCTACATATTGCAATGTCTTTTTACTAAATAGTACAGTGTAATCTGAAAATTATAAGGAGTATAAACTTATAACATTTGATAAGAAGCAATAATTGTGATAAGTCATAAAAGATAGTGTTAGTCCACCAGGATAATGATGGTAAAATGTTACACAATGAAATATCTATAAAAACAATGTTTAATTTCTGCTATTTAATTTAGTATGACATTATCACTGTACACATATTTTTCTGAATTGACCAAGCTAATAACAATCAACAAGTATTGCATTAAATCATTCCTGGGTTTGAACAATTTAACATTAAATCCACCAAAAAACATCAATTGAAATTATACTATTTTAATAACATTAAAATATGTTATGGTTTAAACTGCAAACTAATAATGAATAAAAGTAGTAAAAAAATAAGATTTTATTCAAAAAGGCAAATTGCATGGATGACATAAATAAGTTTAAGATGTTTTTTTGACATTCATTTAGATAATAAATTATCTCAATTGATACGCTTCCAACATGTTAGTTTCAAAAATGTATAATAACTATTATACTTACATTGCATAAAAACATTGATGTTTATCAATATGTTCTCGTTCATTGTTGATACGATGTTAACAGCTTCACAAGTTGAATAATTGGTACACCAGTTATAAGCATAGTTTGAGTGGTCCACTGTACTGATTTCTAAAAAAATGAATTCAGTTAGATGTGTATAATGGATAAAATATAAAACACCAAACTGAGACAGATGTTGAAATGAATATTACTACAAAGGACTAACCTAAACTATTGGTGATTGGTTACAATCAAAAACCTATGCATTGTCAAACTACATAATTAAAATAAAATATTTCACTACATATTGCAAATTTCTTTTTATTAAATAGTACAGTGTAATCTGCAAACTATAAGGAGTATAAACTTATAACATTTGATAAGAACCAATAATTGTGATAAGTCATAAAAGATAGTGTTAGTCCACCAGGATAATGATGGTAAAATGTTACACAATGAAATATCTATAAAAACAATGTTTAATTTCTGCTAATTAATTTAGTATGACATTATCGTTTTACACATATTTTTCTGAATTGGCATGCTAATAACAATCAACAAGTATTGCATTAAATCATTCATGGGTTTGAACAATTTAACATTAAATCCACCAAAAAACATCAATTGAAATTATACTATTTTAATAACATTCAAATATGTTATGGTTTAAACTGCAAACTAATAATGAATAAAAGTAGTAAAAAAATAAGATTTTATTCAAAAAGTCAAATTGCATGGATGACATAAATAAGTTTAAGATGTTTTATTAACATTCATTTAGATAATAAATTATCTCAATTGATACGCTTCCATCATGTTAGTTTCAAAAATGTATAATAACTATTATACTTACATTGCATAAAAACATTGATGTTTATCAATATGTTCTCGTTCATTATTGATATGATGTTAACAGCTTCACAAGTTGAATAATTGGTACACCAGTTATTAGCATAGTTTGAGTGGTCCACTGTACTGCTTTCTAAAAAAATGAATTCAGTTAGATGTGTATAATGGATAAAATATAAAACACCAAACTGAGACATATGTTGAAATGAATATTACTACAAAGGACTAAACTAAACTATTGGTGATTGGTTACAATCAAAAACCTATGCATAGTCAAACTATATAATTAAAATAAAATATATCACTACATATTGCAAATTTCTTTTTATTAAATAGTACAGTGTTATCTGCAAACTATAAGGAGTATAAACTTATAACATTTGATAAGAACCAATAATTGTGATAAGTAATAAAAGATATTGTTTGTCCACCAGGATAATGATTGTAAAATGTTACACAATGAAATATCTATAAAAACAATGTTTAATTTTCGCTATTTAATTTAGTATGACATTATCGCTGTACACATATATTTCTGAATTGGCATGCTAATAACAATCAACAAGTATTGCATTAAATCATTCATGGGTTTGAACAATTTAACATTAAATCCACCAAAAAACATCAATTGAAATTATACTATTTGAATAACATTAATATATGTTATGGTTTAAACTGCAAACTAATGATGAATAAAAGTAGTAAAAAAATAAGATTTTAATCAAAAAGTCAAATTGCAAGGATGACATAAACAAGTTTAAGGTGTTTATTTAACATTCATTTAGATAATTAACTATCTCAATTGATACGCTTACATCATGTTAGTTTCAAAAATGTATAATAACTATTATACTGACATTGCTTAAAAACATTGATGTTTATCAATATGTTCTCTTTCATTGTTGATATGATGTTAACAGCTTCACAAGTTGAATAATTGGTACACCAGTTATAAGCATAGTTTGAGTGGTCCACTGTACTGCTTTCTAAAAAAATGAATTCAGTTAGATGTGTATAATGGATAAAATATAAAACACCAAACTGAGACAGATGTTGAAATGAATATTACTACAAAGGACTAACCTAAACTATTGGTGATTGGTTACAATCAAAAACCTATGCATAGTCAAACTATATAATTAAAATAAAATATTTCACTACATATTGCAAATTTCTTTTTATTAAATAGTACAGTGTTATCTGCAAACTATAAGGAGTATAAACTTATAACATTTGATAAGAACCAATAATTGTGATAAGTAATAAAAGATATTGTTTGTCCACCAGGATAATGATTGTAAAATGTTACACAATGAAATATCTATAAAAACAATGTTTAATTTTCCCTATTTAATTTAGTATGACATTATCGCTGTACACATAAATTTCTGAATTGGCATGCTAATAACAATCAACAAGTATTGCATTAAATCATTCATGGGTTTGAACAATTTAACATTAAATCCACCAAAAAACAATAATTGAAATTATACTATTTTAATAACATTAATATATGTTATGGTTTAAACTGCAAACTAATGATGAATAAAAGTAAAAAAAAAATAAGATTTTATTCAAAAAGGCAAATTGCATGGATGACATAAATAAGTTTAAGATGTTTTTTTAACATTCATTTAGATAATCAATTATCTCAATTGATACGCTTCCATCATGTTAGTTTCAAAAATGTATAATAACTATTATACTTACATTGCATAAAAACATTGATGTTTATCAATATGTTCTCGTTCATTATTGATATGATGTTAACAGCTTCACAAGTTGAATAATTGGTACACCAGTTATTAGCATAGTTTGAGTGGTCCACTGTACTGCTTTCTAAAAAAATGAATTCAGTTAGATGTGTATAATGGATAAAATATAAAACACCAAACTGAGACATATGTTGAAATGAATATTACTACAAAGGACTAAACTAAACTATTGGTGATTGGTTACAATCAAAAACCTATGCATTGTCAAAATACATAATTAAAATAAAATATTTCTCTTACATATTGCTAATTTCTTTTTATTAAATAGTACAGTGTAATCTGCAAACTATAAGGAGTATAAACTTATAACATTTGATAAGAACCAATAATTGTGATAAGTCATAAAAGATAGTGTTAGTCCACCAGGATAATGATGGTAAAATGTTACACAATGAAATATCTATAAAAACAATGTTTAATTTCTGCTAATTAATTTAGTATGACATTATCATTTTACACATATTTTTCTGAATTGGCATGCTAATAACAATCAACAAGTATTGCATTAAATCATTCATGGGTTTGAACAATTTAACATTAAATCCACCAAAAAACATCAATTGAAATTATACTATTTGAATAACATTAATATATGTTATGGTTTAAACTGCAAACTAATAATGAATAAAAGTAGTAAAAAATAAGATTTTAATCAAAAAGGCAAAATGCATGGATGACATAAATAAGTTTAAGATGTTTTTTTAACATTCATTTAGATAATCAATTATCTCAATTGATACGCTTCCATCATGTTAGTTTCAAAAATGTATAATAACTATTATACTTACATTGCATAAAAACATTGATGTTTATCAATATGTTCTCGTTCATTATTGATATGATGTTAACAGCTTCACAAGTTGAATAATTGGTACACCAGTTATTAGCATAGTTTGAGTGGTCCACTGTACTGCTTTCTAAAAAAATGAATTCAGTTAGATGTGTATAATGGATAAAATATAAAACACCAAACTGAGACATATGTTGAAATGAATATTACTACAAAGGACTAAACTAAACTATTGGTGATTGGTTACAATCAAAAACCTATGCATTGTCAAAATACATAATTAAAATAAAATATTTCTCTTACATATTGCTAATTTCTTTTTATTAAATAGTACAGTGTAATCTGCAAACTATAAGGAGTATAAACTTATAACATTTGATAAGAACCAATAATTGTGATAAGTCATAAAAGATAGTGTTAGTCCACCAGGATAATGATGGTAAAATGTTACACAATGAAATATCTATAAAAACAATGTTTAATTTCTGCTAATTAATTTAGTATGACATTATCATTTTACACATATTTTTCTGAATTGGCATGCTAATAACAATCAACAAGTATTGCATTAAATCATTCATGGGTTTGAACAATTTAACATTAAATCCACCAAAAAACATCAATTGAAATTATACTATTTGAATAACATTAATATATGTTATGGTTTAAACTGCAAACTAATAATGAATAAAAGTAGTAAAAAATAAGATTTTAATCAAAAAGGCAAAATACATGGATGACATAAATAAGTTTAAGATGTTTTTTTAACATTCATTTAGATAATCAATTATCTCAATTGATACGCTTCCATCATGTTAGTTTCAAAAATGTATAATAACTATTATACTTACATTGCATAAAAACATTGATGTTTATCAATATGTTCTCGTTCATTATTGATATGATGTTAACAGCTTCACAAGTTGAATAATTGGTACACCAGTTATTAGCATAGTTTGAGTGGTCCACTGTACTGCTTTCTAAAAAAATGAATTCAGTTAGATGTGTATAATGGATAAAATATAAAACACCAAACTGAGACATATGTTGAAATGAATATTACTACAAAGGACTAAACTAAACTATTGGTGATTGGTTACAATCAAAAACCTATGCATTGTCAAAATACATAATTAAAATAACATATTTCTCTTACATATTGCTAATTTCTTTTTATTAAATAGTACAGTGTAATCTGCAAACTATAAGGAGTATAAACTTATAACATTTGATAAGAACCAATAATTGTGATAAGTCATAAAAGATAGTGTTAGTCCACCAGGATAATGATGGTAAAATGTTACACAATGAAATATCTATAAAAACAATGTTTAATTTCTGCTATTTAATTTAGTATGACATTATCACTGTACACATATTTTTCTGAATTGACCATGCTAATAACACTCAACAAGTATTGCATTAAATCATTCATGGGTTTGAACAATTTAACATTAAATCCACCAAAAAACATCAATTGAAATTATACTATTTGAATAACATTAATATATGTTATGGTTTAAACTGCAAACTAATGATGAATAAAAGTAGTAAAAAAATAAGATTTTATTCAAAAAATCAAATTGCAAAGATGATATAAACAAGTTTAAGGTGTATATTTAACATTCATTTAGATAATTAACTATCTCAATTGATACGCTTACATCATGTTAGTTTCAAAAATGTATAATAACTATTATACTGACATTGCTTAAAAACATTGATGTTTGACAATATGTTCTCGTTCATTGATGATACGATGTTAACAGCTTCACAAGTTGAATAATTGGTACACCAGTTATAAGTATAGTTTGAGTGGTCCACTGTACTGCTTTCTAAAAAAATGAATTCAGTTAGATGTGTATAATGGATAAAATATAAAACACCAAACTGAGACAGATGTTGAAATGAATATTACTACAAATGACTAACATAAACTATTGGTGATTGGTTACAATCAAAAACCTATGCATTGTCAAACTACATAATTAAAATAAAATATTTCTCTACATATTGCAAATTTCTTTTTATTAAATAGTACAGTGTTATCTGCAAACTATAAGGAGTATAAATTTATAACATTTGATAAGAAGCAATAATTGTGATAAGTAATAAAAGATATTGTTTGTCCACCAGGGTGGTGCAATGATTGTAAAATATTACACAATGATATATCTATAAAAACAATGGTTAATTTCCTCTATTTAATTTAGTATGACATTATCACTGTACACATATTTTTCTGAATTGACCATGCTAATAACAATCAACAAGTATTGCATAAAATCATTCCTGGGTTTGAAAAATTTAACATTAAATCCACCAAAAAACATCAATTGAAATTATACTATTTTAATAACATTAATATATGTTATGGTTTAAACTGCAAACTAATAATGAATAAAAGTAGTAAAAAAATAAGATTTTATTCAAAAAGTCAAATTGCATGGATGACATAAATAGGTTTAAGATGTTTTTTTAACATTCATTTAGATAATAAATTATCTCAATTGATACACTTCCATCATGTTAGTTTCAAAAATGTAGAATAACTATTATACTTACATTGCATAAAAACATTGATGTTTATAAATATGTTCTCGTTCATTGTTGATACGATGTTAACAGCTTCACAAGTTGAATAATTGGTACACCAGTTATAAGCATAGTTTGAGTGGTCCACTGTACTGCTTTCTAAAAAAATGAATTCAGTTAGATGTGTATAATGGATAAAATATAAAACACCAAATTGAGACAGATGTTGAAATTAATATTACTACAAACGACTAACATAAACTATTGGTGATTGGTTACAATCAAAAACCTATGCATTGTCAAACTACATAATTAAAATAAAATATTTCTCTACATATTGCAATGTCTTTTTACTAAATAGTACAGTGTAATCTGAAAATTATAAGGAGTATAAACTTATAACATTTGTTAAGAAGCAATAATTGTGATAAGTCATAAAAGATAGTGTTAGTCCACCAGGATAATGATGGTAAAATGTTACACAATGAAATATCTATAAAAACAATGTTTAATTTCTGCTATTTAATTTAGTATGACATTATCACTGTACACATATTTTTCTGAATTGACCATGCTAATAACACTCAACAAGTATTGCATTAAATCATTCATGGGTTTGAACAATTTAACATTAAATCCACCAAAAAACATCAATTGAAATTATACTATTTTAATAACATTAAAATATGTTATGGTTTAAACTGCAAACTAATAATGAATAAAAGTAGTAAAAAAATAAGATTTTATTCAAAAAGGCAAATTGCATGGATGACATAAATAAGTTTAAGATGTTTTTTTGACATTCATTTAGATAATAAATTATCTCAATTGATACGCTTCCAACATGTTAGTTTCAAAAATGTATAATAACTATTATACTAACATTGCATAAAAACATTGATGTTTATCAATATGTTCTCGTTCATTGTTGATACGATGTTAACAGCTTCACAAGTTGAATAATTGGTACACCAGTTATAAGCATAGTTTGAGTGGTCCACTGTACTGCTTTCTAAAAAAATGAATTCAGTTAGATGTGTATAATGGATAAAATATAAAACACCAAACTGAGACAGATGTTGAAATGAATATTACTACAAAGGACTAAACTAAACTATTGGTGATTGGTTACAATCAAAAACCTATGCATAGTCAAACTATATAATTAAAATAAAATATTTCACTACATATTGCAAATTTCTTTTTATTAAATAGTACAGTGTTATCTGCAAACTATAAGGAGTATAAACTTATAACATTTGATAAGAACCAATAATTGTGATAAGTAATAAAAGATATTGTTTATCCACCAGGGTGGTGCGATGATTGTAAAATATTACACAATGAAATATCTATAAAAACAATGTTTAATTTCCGCTATTTAATTTAGTATGACATTATCACTGTACACATATTTTTCTGAATTGACCAAGCTAATAACAATCAACAAGTATTGCATTAAATCATTCCTGGGTTTGAACAATTTAACATTAAATCCACCAAAAAACATCAATTGAAATTATACTATTTTAATAACATTAAAATATGTTATGGTTTAAACTGCAAACTAATAATGAATAAAAGTAGTAAAAAAATAAGATTTTATTCAAAAAGGCAAATTGCATGGATGACATAAATAGGTTTAAGATGTTTTTTTAACATTCATTTAGATAATAAATTATCTCAATTGATACGCTTCCAACATGTTAGTTTCAAAAATGTATAATAACTATTATACTTACATTGCATAAAAACATTGATGTTTATCAATATGTTCTCTTTCATTGTTGATATGATGTTAACAGCTTCACAAGTTGAATAATTGGTACACCAGTTATAAGCATAGTTTGAGTGGTCCACTGTACTGCTTTCTAAAAAAATGAATTCAGTTAGATGTGTATAATGGATAAAATATAAAACACCAAACTGAGACAGATGTTGAAATGAATATTACTACAAAGGACTAAACTAAACTATTGGTGATTGGTTACAATCAAAAACCTATGCATAGTCAAACTATATAATTAAAATAAAATATTTCACTACATATTGCAAATTTCTTTTTATTAAATAGTACAGTGTTATCTGCAAACTATAAGGAGTATAAACTTATAACATTTGATAAGAACCAATAATTGTGATAAGTAATAAAAGATATTGTTTATCCACCAGGGTGGTGCGATGATTGTAAAATATTACACAATGAAATATCTATAAAAACAATGTTTAATTTCCGCTATTTAATTTAGTATGACATTATCACTGTACACATATTTTTCTGAATTGACCAAGCTAATAACAATCAACAAGTATTGCATTAAATCATTCCTGGGTTTGAACAATTTAACATTAAATCCACCAAAAAACATCAATTGAAATTATACTATTTTAATAACATTAAAATATGTTATGGTTTAAACTGCAAACTAATAATGAATAAAAGTAGTAAAAAAATAAGATTTTATTCAAAAAGGCAAATTGCATGGATGACATATATAAGTTTAAGATGTTTTTTTGACATTCATTTAGATAATAAATTATCTCAATTGATACGCTTCCAACATGTTAGTTTCAAAAATGTATAATAACTATTATACTAACATTGCATAAAAACATTGATGTTTATCAATATGTTCTTGTTCATTGTTGATACGATGTTAACAGCTTCACAAGTTGAATAATTGGTACACCAGTTATAAGCATAGTTTGAGTGGTCCACTGTACTGCTTTCTAAAAAAATGAATTCAGTTAGATGTGTATAATGGATAAAATATAAAACACCAAATTGAGACAGATGTTGAAATTAATATTACTACAAACGACTAACATAAACTATTGGTGATTGGTTACAATCAAAAACCTATGCATTGTCAAACTACATAATTAAAATAAAATATTTCTCTACATATTGCAATGTCTTTTTACTAAATAGTACAGTGTAATCTGAAAACTATAAGGAGTATAAACTTATAACATTTGATAAGAAGCAATAATTGTGATAAGTAATAAAAGATATTGTTTGTCCACCAGGGTGGTGCGATGATTGTAAAATATTACACAATGAAATATCTATAAAAACAATGTTTAATTTCCGCTGTTTAATTTAGTATGACATTATCACTGTACACATATTTTTCTGAATAGACCAAGCTAATAACACTCAACAAGTATTGCATTAAATCATTCATGGGTTTGAACAATTTAACATTAAATCCACCAAAAAACATCAATTGAAATTATACTATTTGAATAACATTAATATATGTTATGGTTTAAACTGCAAACTAATAATGAATAAAAGTAGTAAAAAAATAAGATTTTATTCAAAAAGGCAAATTGCATGGATGACATATATAAGTTTAAGATGTTTTTTTGACATTCATTTAGATAATAAATTATCTCAATTGATACGCTTCCAACATGTTAGTTTCAAAAATGTATAATAACTATTATACTAACATTGCATAAAAACATTGATGTTTATCAATATGTTCTTGTTCATTGTTGATACGATGTTAACAGCTTCACAAGTTGAATAATTGGTACACCAGTTATAAGCATAGTTTGAGTGGTCCACTGTACTGCTTTCTAAAAAAATGAATTCAGTTAGATGTGTATAATGGATAAAATATAAAACACCAAATTGAGACAGATGTTGAAATTAATATTACTACAAACGACTAACATAAACTATTGGTGATTGGTTACAATCAAAAACCTATGCATTGTCAAACTACATAATTAAAATAAAATATTTCTCTACATATTGCAAATGTCTTTTTTCTAAATAGTACAGTGTAATCTGAAAACTAAAAGGAGTATAAACTTATAACATTTGATAAGAAGCAATAATTGTGATAAGTAATAAAAGATATTGTTTGTCCACCAGAGTGGTGCGATGATTGTAAAATATTACACAATGAAATATCTATAAAAACAATGTTTAATTTCCGCTATTTAATTTAGTATGACATTATCACTGTACACATATTTTTCTGTATTAATCATGCTATTAACAATCAACAAGTATTGCATTAAATCATTCCTGGGTTTGAACAATTTAACATTAAATCCACCAAAAAACAATAATTGAAATTATACTATTTTAATAACATTAAAATATGTTATGGTTTAAACTGCAAACTAATAATGAATAAAAGTAGTAAAAAAATAAGATTTTATTCAAAAAGGCAAATTGCATGGATGACATAAATAAGTTTAAGATGTTTTTTTGACATTCATTTAGATAATAAATTATCTCAATTGATACGCTTCCAACATGTTAGTTTCAAAAATGTATAATAACTATTATACTAACATTGCATAAAAACATTGATGTTTATCAATATGTTCTCGTTCATTGTTGATACGATGTTAACAGCTTCACAAGTTGAATAATTGGTACACCAGTTATAAGCATAGTTTGAGTGGTCCACTGTACTGCTTTCTAAAAAAATGAATTCAGTTAGATGTGTATAATGGATAAAATATAAAACACCAAACTGAGACAGATGTTGAAATGAATATTACTACAAAGGACTAAACTAAACTATTGGTGATTGGTTACAATCAAAAACCTATGCATAGTCAAACTATATAATTAAAATAAAATATTTCACTACATATTGCAAATTTCTTTTTATTAAATAGTACAGTGTTATCTGCAAACTATAAGGAGTATAAACTTATAACATTTGATAAGAACCAATAATTGTGATAAGTAATAAAAGATATTGTTTATCCACCAGGGTGGTGCGATGATTGTAAAATATTACACAATGAAATATCTATAAAAACAATGTTTAATTTCCGCTATTTAATTTAGTATGACATTATCACTGTACACATATTTTTCTGAATTGACCAAGCTAATAACAATCAACAAGTATTGCATTAAATCATTCCTGGGTTTGAACAATTTAACATTAAATCCACCAAAAAACATCAATTGAAATTATACTATTTTAATAACATTAAAATATGTTATGGTTTAAACTGCAAACTAATAATGAATAAAAGTAGTAAAAAAATAAGATTTTATTCAAAAAGGCAAATTGCATGGATGACATATATAAGTTTAAGATGTTTTTTTGACATTCATTTAGATAATAAATTATCTCAATTGATACGCTTCCAACATGTTAGTTTCAAAAATGTATAATAACTATTATACTAACATTGCATAAAAACATTGATGTTTATCAATATGTTCTTGTTCATTGTTGATACGATGTTAACAGCTTCACAAGTTGAATAATTGGTACACCAGTTATAAGCATAGTTTGAGTGGTCCACTGTACTGCTTTCTAAAAAAATGAATTCAGTTAGATGTGTATAATGGATAAAATATAAAACACCAAATTGAGACAGATGTTGAAATTAATATTACTACAAACGACTAACATAAACTATTGGTGATTGGTTACAATCAAAAACCTATGCATTGTCAAACTACATAATTAAAATAAAATATTTCTCTACATATTGCAATGTCTTTTTACTAAATAGTACAGTGTAATCTGAAAACTATAAGGAGTATAAACTTATAACATTTGATAAGAAGCAATAATTGTGATAAGTAATAAAAGATATTGTTTGTCCACCAGGGTGGTGCGATGATTGTAAAATATTACACAATGAAATATCTATAAAAACAATGTTTAATTTCCGCTGTTTAATTTAGTATGACATTATCACTGTACACATATTTTTCTGAATAGACCAAGCTAATAACACTCAACAAGTATTGCATTAAATCATTCATGGGTTTGAACAATTTAACATTAAATCCACCAAAAAACATCAATTGAAATTATACTATTTGAATAACATTAATATATGTTATGGTTTAAACTGCAAACTAATAATGAATAAAAGTAGTAAAAAAATAAGATTTTATTCAAAAAGGCAAATTGCATGGATGACATATATAAGTTTAAGATGTTTTTTTGACATTCATTTAGATAATAAATTATCTCAATTGATACGCTTCCAACATGTTAGTTTCAAAAATGTATAATAACTATTATACTAACATTGCATAAAAACATTGATGTTTATCAATATGTTCTTGTTCATTGTTGATACGATGTTAACAGCTTCACAAGTTGAATAATTGGTACACCAGTTATAAGCATAGTTTGAGTGGTCCACTGTACTGCTTTCTAAAAAAATGAATTCAGTTAGATGTGTATAATGGATAAAATATAAAACACCAAATTGAGACAGATGTTGAAATTAATATTACTACAAACGACTAACATAAACTATTGGTGATTGGTTACAATCAAAAACCTATGCATTGTCAAACTACATAATTAAAATAAAATATTTCTCTACATATTGCAAATGTCTTTTTTCTAAATAGTACAGTGTAATCTGAAAACTAAAAGGAGTATAAACTTATAACATTTGATAAGAAGCAATAATTGTGATAAGTAATAAAAGATATTGTTTGTCCACCAGAGTGGTGCGATGATTGTAAAATATTACACAATGAAATATCTATAAAAACAATGTTTAATTTCCGCTATTTAATTTAGTATGACATTATCACTGTACACATATTTTTCTGTATTAATCATGCTATTAACAATCAACAAGTATTGCATTAAATCATTCCTGGGTTTGAACAATTTAACATTAAATCCACCAAAAAACAATAATTGAAATTATACTATTTTAATAACATTAAAATATGTTATGGTTTAAACTGCAAACTAATAATGAATAAAAGTAGTAAAAAAATAAGATTTTATTCAAAAAGGCAAATTGCATGGATGACATAAATAAGTTTAAGATGTTTTTTTGACATTCATTTAGATAATAAATTATCTCAATTGATACGCTTCCAACATGTTAGTTTCAAAAATGTATAATAACTATTATACTAACATTGCATAAAAACATTGATGTTTATCAATATGTTCTCGTTCATTGTTGATACGATGTTAACAGCTTCACAAGTTGAATAATTGGTACACCAGTTATAAGCATAGTTTGAGTGGTCCACTGTACTGCTTTCTAAAAAAATGAATTCAGTTAGATGTGTATAATGGATAAAATATAAAACACCAAACTGAGACAGATGTTGAAATGAATATTACTACAAAGGACTAAACTAAACTATTGGTGATTGGTTACAATCAAAAACCTATGCATAGTCAAACTATATAATTAAAATAAAATATTTCACTACATATTGCAAATTTCTTTTTATTAAATAGTACAGTGTTATCTGCAAACTATAAGGAGTATAAACTTATAACATTTGATAAGAACCAATAATTGTGATAAGTAATAAAAGATATTGTTTATCCACCAGGGTGGTGCGATGATTGTAAAATATTACACAATGAAATATCTATAAAAACAATGTTTAATTTCCGCTATTTAATTTAGTATGACATTATCACTGTACACATATTTTTCTGAATTGACCAAGCTAATAACAATCAACAAGTATTGCATTAAATCATTCCTGGGTTTGAACAATTTAACATTAAATCCACCAAAAAACATCAATTGAAATTATACTATTTTAATAACATTAAAATATGTTATGGTTTAAACTGCAAACTAATAATGAATAAAAGTAGTAAAAAAATAAGATTTTATTCAAAAAGGCAAATTGCATGGATGACATATATAAGTTTAAGATGTTTTTTTGACATTCATTTAGATAATAAATTATCTCAATTGATACGCTTCCAACATGTTAGTTTCAAAAATGTATAATAACTATTATACTAACATTGCATAAAAACATTGATGTTTATCAATATGTTCTTGTTCATTGTTGATACGATGTTAACAGCTTCACAAGTTGAATAATTGGTACACCAGTTATAAGCATAGTTTGAGTGGTCCACTGTACTGCTTTCTAAAAAAATGAATTCAGTTAGATGTGTATAATGGATAAAATATAAAACACCAAATTGAGACAGATGTTGAAATTAATATTACTACAAACGACTAACATAAACTATTGGTGATTGGTTACAATCAAAAACCTATGCATTGTCAAACTACATAATTAAAATAAAATATTTCTCTACATATTGCAATGTCTTTTTACTAAATAGTACAGTGTAATCTGAAAACTATAAGGAGTATAAACTTATAACATTTGATAAGAAGCAATAATTGTGATAAGTAATAAAAGATATTGTTTGTCCACCAGGGTGGTGCGATGATTGTAAAATATTACACAATGAAATATCTATAAAAACAATGTTTAATTTCCGCTGTTTAATTTAGTATGACATTATCACTGTACACATATTTTTCTGAATAGACCAAGCTAATAACACTCAACAAGTATTGCATTAAATCATTCATGGGTTTGAACAATTTAACATTAAATCCACCAAAAAACATCAATTGAAATTATACTATTTGAATAACATTAATATATGTTATGGTTTAAACTGCAAACTAATAATGAATAAAAGTAGTAAAAAAATAAGATTTTATTCAAAAAGGCAAATTGCATGGATGACATATATAAGTTTAAGATGTTTTTTTGACATTCATTTAGATAATAAATTATCTCAATTGATACGCTTCCAACATGTTAGTTTCAAAAATGTATAATAACTATTATACTAACATTGCATAAAAACATTGATGTTTATCAATATGTTCTTGTTCATTGTTGATACGATGTTAACAGCTTCACAAGTTGAATAATTGGTACACCAGTTATAAGCATAGTTTGAGTGGTCCACTGTACTGCTTTCTAAAAAAATGAATTCAGTTAGATGTGTATAATGGATAAAATATAAAACACCAAATTGAGACAGATGTTGAAATTAATATTACTACAAACGACTAACATAAACTATTGGTGATTGGTTACAATCAAAAACCTATGCATTGTCAAACTACATAATTAAAATAAAATATTTCTCTACATATTGCAAATGTCTTTTTTCTAAATAGTACAGTGTAATCTGAAAACTAAAAGGAGTATAAACTTATAACATTTGATAAGAAGCAATAATTGTGATAAGTAATAAAAGATATTGTTTGTCCACCAGAGTGGTGCGATGATTGTAAAATATTACACAATGAAATATCTATAAAAACAATGTTTAATTTCCGCTATTTAATTTAGTATGACATTATCACTGTACACATATTTTTCTGTATTAATCATGCTATTAACAATCAACAAGTATTGCATTAAATCATTCCTGGGTTTGAACAATTTAACATTAAATCCACCAAAAAACAATAATTGAAATTATACTATTTTAATAACATTAAAATATGTTATGGTTTAAACTGCAAACTAATAATGAATAAAAGTAGTAAAAAAATAAGATTTTATTCAAAAAGGCAAATTGCATGGATGACATAAATAAGTTTAAGATGTTTTTTTGACATTCATTTAGATAATAAATTATCTCAATTGATACGCTTCCAACATGTTAGTTTCAAAAATGTATAATAACTATTATACTAACATTGCATAAAAACATTGATGTTTATCAATATGTTCTCGTTCATTGTTGATACGATGTTAACAGCTTCACAAGTTGAATAATTGGTACACCAGTTATAAGCATAGTTTGAGTGGTCCACTGTACTGCTTTCTAAAAAAATGAATTCAGTTAGATGTGTATAATGGATAAAATATAAAACACCAAACTGAGACAGATGTTGAAATGAATATTACTACAAAGGACTAAACTAAACTATTGGTGATTGGTTACAATCAAAAACCTATGCATAGTCAAACTATATAATTAAAATAAAATATTTCACTACATATTGCAAATTTCTTTTTATTAAATAGTACAGTGTTATCTGCAAACTATAAGGAGTATAAACTTATAACATTTGATAAGAACCAATAATTGTGATAAGTAATAAAAGATATTGTTTATCCACCAGGGTGGTGCGATGATTGTAAAATATTACACAATGAAATATCTATAAAAACAATGTTTAATTTCCGCTATTTAATTTAGTATGACATTATCACTGTCCACATATTTTTCTGAATTGACCAAGCTAATAACAATCAACAAGTATTGCATTAAATCATTCCTGGGTTTGAACAATTTAACATTAAATCCACCAAAAAACATCAATTGAAATTATACTATTTTAATAACATTAATATATGTTATGGTTTAAACTGCAAACTAATAATGAATAAAAGTAGTAAAAAAATAAGATTTTATTCAAAAAGGCAAATTGCATGGATGACATATATAAGTTTAAGATGTTTTTTTGACATTCATTTAGATAATAAATTATCTCAATTGATACGCTTCCAACATGTTAGTTTCAAAAATGTATAATAACTATTATACTAACATTGCATAAAAACATTGATGTTTATCAATATGTTCTTGTTCATTGTTGATACGATGTTAACAGCTTCACAAGTTGAATAATTGGTACACCAGTTATAAGCATAGTTTGAGTGGTCCACTGTACTGCTTTCTAAAAAAATGAATTCAGTTAGATGTGTATAATGGATAAAATATAAAACACCAAATTGAGACAGATGTTGAAATTAATATTACTACAAACGACTAACATAAACTATTGGTGATTGGTTACAATCAAAAACCTATGCATTGTCAAACTACATAATTAAAATAAAATATTTCTCTACATATTGCAAATGTCTTTTTTCTAAATAGTACAGTGTAATCTGAAAACTAAAAGGAGTATAAACTTATAACATTTGATAAGAAGCAATAATTGTGATAAGTAATAAAAGATATTGTTTGTCCACCAGAGTGGTGCGATGATTGTAAAATATTACACAATGAAATATCTATAAAAACAATGTTTAATTTCCGCTATTTAATTTAGTATGACATTATCACTGTACACATATTTTTCTGTATTAATCATGCTATTAACAATCAATAAGTATTGCATTAAATCATTCCTGGGTTTGAACAATTTAACATTAAATCCACCAAAAAACAATAATTGAAATTATACTATTTTAATAACATTAAAATATGTTATGGTTTAAACTGCAAACTAATAATGAATAAAAGTAGTAAAAAAATAAGATTTTATTCAAAAAGGCAAATTGCATGGATGACATAAATAAGTTTAAGATGTTTTTTTGACATTCATTTAGATAATAAATTATCTCAATTGATACGCTTCCAACATGTTAGTTTCAAAAATGTATAATAACTATTATACTAACATTGCATAAAAACATTGATGTTTATCAATATGTTCTCGTTCATTGTTGATACGATGTTAACAGCTTCACAAGTTGAATAATTGGTACACCAGTTATAAGCATAGTTTGAGTGGTCCACTGTACTGCTTTCTAAAAAAATGAATTCAGTTAGATGTGTATAATGGATAAAATATAAAACACCAAACTGAGACAGATGTTGAAATGAATATTACTACAAAGGACTAAACTAAACTATTGGTGATTGGTTACAATCAAAAACCTATGCATAGTCAAACTATATAATTAAAATAAAATATTTCACTACATATTGCAAATTTCTTTTTATTAAATAGTACAGTGTTATCTGCAAACTATAAGGAGTATAAACTTATAACATTTGATAAGAACCAATAATTGTGATAAGTAATAAAAGATATTGTTTATCCACCAGGGTGGTGCGATGATTGTAAAATATTACACAATGAAATATCTATAAAAACAATGTTTAATTTCCGCTATTTAATTTAGTATGACATTATCACTGTACACATATTTTTCTGAATTGACCAAGCTAATAACAATCAACAAGTATTGCATTAAATCATTTCTGGGTTTGAACAATTTAACATTAAATCCACCAAAAAACATCAATTGAAATTATACTATTTTAATAACATTAAAATATGTTATGGTTTAAACTGCAAACTAATAATGAATAAAAGTAGTAAAAAAATAAGATTTTATTCAAAAAGGCAAATTGCATGGATGACATAAATAAGTTTAAGATGTTTTTTTGACATTCATTTAGATAATAAATTATCTCAATTGATACGCTTCCAACATGTTAGTTTCAAAAATGTATAATAACTATTATACTTACATTGCATAAAAACATTGATGTTTATCAATATGTTCTCGTTCATTGTTGATACGATGTTAACAGCTTCACAAGTTGAATAATTGGTACACCAGTTATAAGCATAGTTTGAGTGGTCCACTGTACTGATTTCTAAAAAAATGAATTCAGTTAGATGTGTATAATGGATAAAATATAAAACACCAAACTGAGACAGATGTTGAAATGAATATTACTACAAAGGACTAACCTAAACTATTGGTGATTGGTTACAATCAAAAACCTATGCATTGTCAAACTACATAATTAAAATAAAATATTTCACTACATATTGCAAATTTCTTTTTATTAAATAGTACAGTGTAATCTGCAAACTATAAGGAGTATAAACTTATAACATTTGATAAGAACCAATAATTGTGATAAGTCATAAAAGATAGTGTTAGTCCACCAGGATAATGATGGTAAAATGTTACACAATGAAATATCTATAAAAACAATGTTTAATTTCTGCTAATTAATTTAGTATGACATTATCGTTTTACACATATTTTTCTGAATTGGCATGCTAATAACAATCAACAAGTATTGCATTAAATCATTCATGGGTTTGAACAATTTAACATTAAATCCACCAAAAAACATCAATTGAAATTATACTATTTTAATAACATTCAAATATGTTATGGTTTAAACTGCAAACTAATAATGAATAAAAGTAGTAAAAAAATAAGATTTTATTCAAAAAGTCAAATTGCATGGATGACATAAATAAGTTTAAGATGTTTTATTAACATTCATTTAGATAATAAATTATCTCAATTGATACGCTTCCATCATGTTAGTTTCAAAAATGTATAATAACTATTATACTTACATTGCATAAAAACATTGATGTTTATCAATATGTTCTCGTTCATTATTGATATGATGTTAACAGCTTCACAAGTTGAATAATTGATACACCAGTTATTAGCATAGTTTGAGTGGTCCACTGTACTGCTTTCTAAAAAAATGAATTCAGTTAGATGTGTATAATGGATAAAATATAAAACACCAAACTGAGACAGATGTTGAAATGAATATTACTACAAAGGACTAAACTAAACTATTGGTGATTGGTTACAATCAAAAACCTATGCATAGTCAAACTATATAATTAAAATAAAATATTTCACTACATATTGCAAATTTCTTTTTATTAAATAGTACAGTGTTATCTGCAAACTATAAGGAGTATAAACTTATAACATTTGATAAGAACCAATAATTGTGATAAGTAATAAAAGATATTGTTTATCCACCAGGGTGGTGCGATGATTGTAAAATATTACACAATGAAATATCTATAAAAACAATGTTTAATTTCCGCTATTTAATTTAGTATGACATTATCTCTGTACACATATTTTTCTGAATTGACCAAGCTAATAACAATCAACAAGTATTGCATTAAATCATTCCTGGGTTTGAACAATTTAACATTAAATCCACCAAAAAACATCAATTGAAATTATACTATTTTAATAACATTAAAATATGTTATGGTTTAAACTGCAAACTAATAATGAATAAAAGTAGTAAAAAAATAAGATTTTAATCAAAAAGTCAAATTGCAAGGATGACATAAACAAGTTTAAGGTGTTTATTTAACATTCATTTAGATAATTAACTATCTCAATTGATACGCTTCCATCATGTTAGTTTCAAAAATGTATAATAACTATTATACTTACATTGCATAAAAACATTGATGTTTATCAATATGTTCTTGTTCATTGTTGATACGATGTTAACAGCTTCACAAGTTGAATAATTGGTACACCAGTTATAAGCATAGTTTGAGTGGTCCACTGTACTGCTTTCTAAAAAAATGAATTCAGTTAGATGTGTATAATGGATAAAATATAAAACACCAAATTGAGACAGATGTTGAAATTAATATTACTACAAACGACTAACATAAACTATTGGTGATTGGTTACAATCAAAAACCTATGCATTGTCAAACTACATAATTAAAATAAAATATTTCTCTACATATTGCAATGTCTTTTTACTAAATAGTACAGTGTAATCTGAAAATTATAAGGAGTATAAACTTATAACATTTGATAAGAAGCAATAATTGTGATAAGTCATAAAAGATAGTGTTAGTCCACCAGGATAATGATGGTAAAATGTTACACAATGAAATATCTATAAAAACAATGTTTAATTTCCGCTATTTAATTTAGTATGACATTATCACTGTACACATATTTTTCTGAATTGACCAAGCTAATAACAATCAACAAGTATTGCATTAAATCATTCCTGGGTTTGAACAATTTAACATTAAATCCACCAAAAAACATCAATTGAAATTATACTATTTTAATAACATTAAAATATGTTATGGTTTAAACTGCAAACTAATAATGAATAAAAGTAGTAAAAAAATAAGATTTTAATCAAAAAGTCAAATTGCAAGGATGACATAAACAAGTTTAAGGTGTTTATTTAACATTCATTTAGATAATTAACTATCTCAATTGATACGCTTCCATCATGTTAGTTTCAAAAATGTATAATAACTATTATACTTACATTGCATAAAAACATTGATGTTTATCAATATGTTCTCGTTCATTGTTGATACGATGTTAACAGCTTCACAAGTTGAATAATTGGTACACCAGTTATTAGCATAGTTTGAGTGGTCCACTGTACTGCTTTCTAAAAAAATGAATTCAGTTAGATGTGTATAATGGATAAAATATAAAACACCAAACTGAGACAGATGTTGAAATGAATATTACTACAAAGGACTAAACTAAACTATTGGTGATTGGTTACAATCAAAAACCTATGCATAGTCAAACTATATAATTAAAATAAAATATTTCACTACATATTGCAAATTTCTTTTTATTAAATAGTACAGTGTTATCTGCAAACTATAAGGAGTATAAATTTATAACATTTGATAAGAACCAATAATTGTGATAAGTCATAAAAGATAGTGTTAGTCCACCAGGATAATGATGGTAAAATGTTACACAATGAAATATCTATAAAAACAATGTTTAATTTCTGCTAATTAATTTAGTATGACATTATCATTTTACACATATTTTTCTGAATTGGCATGCTAATAACAATCAACAAGTATTGCATTAAATCATTCATGGGTTTGAACAATTTAACATTAAATCCACCAAAAAACATCAATTGAAATTATACTATTTTAATAACATTAAAATATGTTATGGTTTAAACTGCAAACTAATAATGAATAAAAGTAGTAAAAAAATAAGATTTTATTCAAAAAGGCAAATTGCATGGATGACATAAATAAGTTTAAGATGTTTTTTTGACATTCATTTAGATAATAAATTATCTCAATTGATACGCTTCCAACATGTTAGTTTCAAAAATGTATAATAACTATTATACTTACATTGCATAAAAACATTGATGTTTATCAATATGTTCTCGTTCATTGTTGATACGATGTTAACAGCTTCACAAGTTGAATAATTGGTACACCAGTTATAAGCATAGTTTGAGTGGTCCACTGTACTGATTTCTAAAAAAATGAATTCAGTTAGATGTGTATAATGGATAAAATATAAAACACCAAACTGAGACAGATGTTGAAATGAATATTACTACAAAGGACTAACCTAAACTATTGGTGATTGGTTACAATCAAAAACCTATGCATTGTCAAACTACATAATTAAAATAAAATATTTCACTACATATTGCAAATTTCTTTTTATTAAATAGTACAGTGTAATCTGCAAACTATAAGGAGTATAAACTTATAACATTTGATAAGAACCAATAATTGTGATAAGTCATAAAAGATAGTGTTAGTCCACCAGGATAATGATGGTAAAATGTTACACAATGAAATATCTATAAAAACAATGTTTAATTTCTGCTAATTAATTTAGTATGACATTATCGTTTTACACATATTTTTCTGAATTGGCATGCTAATAACAATCAACAAGTATTGCATTAAATCATTCATGGGTTTGAACAATTTAACATTAAATCCACCAAAAAACATCAATTGAAATTATACTATTTTAATAACATTCAAATATGTTATGGTTTAAACTGCAAACTAATAATGAATAAAAGTAGTAAAAAAATAAGATTTTATTCAAAAAGTCAAATTGCATGGATGACATAAATAAGTTTAAGATGTTTTATTAACATTCATTTAGATAATAAATTATCTCAATTGATACGCTTCCATCATGTTAGTTTCAAAAATGTATAATAACTATTATACTTACATTGCATAAAAACATTGATGTTTATCAATATGTTCTCGTTCATTATTGATATGATGTTAACAGCTTCACAAGTTGAATAATTGATACACCAGTTATTAGCATAGTTTGAGTGGTCCACTGTACTGCTTTCTAAAAAAATGAATTCAGTTAGATGTGTATAATGGATAAAATATAAAACACCAAACTGAGACAGATGTTGAAATGAATATTACTACAAAGGACTAAACTAAACTATTGGTGATTGGTTACAATCAAAAACCTATGCATAGTCAAACTATATAATTAAAATAAAATATTTCACTACATATTGCAAATTTCTTTTTATTAAATAGTACAGTGTTATCTGCAAACTATAAGGAGTATAAACTTATAACATTTGATAAGAACCAATAATTGTGATAAGTAATAAAAGATATTGTTTATCCACCAGGGTGGTGCGATGATTGTAAAATATTACACAATGAAATATCTATAAAAACAATGTTTAATTTCCGCTATTTAATTTAGTATGACATTATCACTGTACACATATTTTTCTGAATTGACCAAGCTAATAACAATCAACAAGTATTGCATTAAATCATTCCTGGGTTTGAACAATTTAACATTAAATCCACCAAAAAACATCAATTGAAATTATACTATTTTAATAACATTAAAATATGTTATGGTTTAAACTGCAAACTAATAATGAATAAAAGTAGTAAAAAAATAAGATTTTAATCAAAAAGTCAAATTGCAAGGATGACATAAACAAGTTTAAGGTGTTTATTTAACATTCATTTAGATAATTAACTATCTCAATTGATACGCTTCTATCATGTTAGTTTCAAAAATGTATAATAACTATTATACTTACATTGCATAAAAACATTGATGTTTATCAATATGTTCTCGTTCATTGTTGATACGATGTTAACAGCTTCACAAGTTGAATAATTGGTACACCAGTTATTAGCATAGTTTGAGTGGTCCACTGTACTGCTTTCTAAAAAAATGAATTCAGTTAGATGTGTATAATGGATAAAATATAAAACACCAAACTGAGACAGATGTTGAAATGAATATTACTACAAAGGACTAAACTAAACTATTGGTGATTGGTTACAATCAAAAACCTATGCATAGTCAAACTATATAATTAAAATAAAATATTTCACTACATATTGCAAATTTCTTTTTATTAAATAGTACAGTGTTATCTGCAAACTATAAGGAGTATAAATTTATAACATTTGATAAGAACCAATAATTGTGATAAGTCATAAAAGATAGTGTTAGTCCACCAGGATAATGATGGTAAAATGTTACACAATGAAATATCTATAAAAACAATGTTTAATTTCTGCTAATTAATTTAGTATGACATTATCATTTTACACATATTTTTCTGAATTGGCATGCTAATAACAATCAACAAGTATTGCATTAAATCATTCATGGGTTTGAACAATTTAACATTAAATCCACCAAAAAACATCAATTGAAATTATACTATTTTAATAACATTAAAATATGTTATGGTTTAAACTGCAAACTAATAATGAATAAAAGTAGTAAAAAAATAAGATTTTATTCAAAAAGTCAAATTGCATGGATGACATAAATAAGTTTAAGATGTTTTATTAACATTCATTTAGATAATAAATTATCTCAATTGATACGCTTCCATCATGTTAGTTTCAAAAATGTATAATAACTATTATACTTACATTGCATAAAAACATTGATGTTTATCAATATGTTCTCGTTCATTATTGATATGATGTTAACAGCTTCACAAGTTGAATAATTGATACACCAGTTATTAGCATAGTTTGAGTGGTCCACTGTACTGCTTTCTAAAAAAATGAATTCAGTTAGATGTGTATAATGGATAAAATATAAAACACCAAACTGAGACAGATGTTGAAATGAATATTACTACAAAGGACTAAACTAAACTATTGGTGATTGGTTACAATCAAAAACCTATGCATAGTCAAACTATATAATTAAAATAAAATATTTCACTACATATTGCAAATTTCTTTTTATTAAATAGTACAGTGTTATCTGCAAACTATAAGGAGTATAAACTTATAACATTTGATAAGAACCAATAATTGTGATAAGTAATAAAAGATATTGTTTATCCACCAGGGTGGTGCGATGATTGTAAAATATTACACAATGAAATATCTATAAAAACAATGTTTAATTTCCGCTATTTAATTTAGTATGACATTATCTCTGTACACATATTTTTCTGAATTGACCAAGCTAATAACAATCAACAAGTATTGCATTAAATCATTCCTGGGTTTGAACAATTTAACATTAAATCCACCAAAAAACATCAATTGAAATTATACTATTTTAATAACATTAAAATATGTTATGGTTTAAACTGCAAACTAATAATGAATAAAAGTAGTAAAAAAATAAGATTTTAATCAAAAAGTCAAATTGCAAGGATGACATAAACAAGTTTAAGGTGTTTATTTAACATTCATTTAGATAATTAACTATCTCAATTGATACGCTTCCATCATGTTAGTTTCAAAAATGTATAATAACTATTATACTTACATTGCATAAAAACATTGATGTTTATCAATATGTTCTCGTTCATTGTTGATACGATGTTAACAGCTTCACAAGTTGAATAATTGGTACACCAGTTATTAGCATAGTTTGAGTGGTCCACTGTACTGCTTTCTAAAAAAATGAATTCAGTTAGATGTGTATAATGGATAAAATATAAAACACCAAACTGAGACAGATGTTGAAATGAATATTACTACAAAGGACTAAACTAAACTATTGGTGATTGGTTACAATCAAAAACCTATGCATAGTCAAACTATATAATTAAAATAAAATATTTCACTACATATTGCAAATTTCTTTTTATTAAATAGTACAGTGTTATCTGCAAACTATAAGGAGTATAAATTTATAACATTTGATAAGAACCAATAATTGTGATAAGTCATAAAAGATAGTGTTAGTCCACCAGGATAATGATGGTAAAATGTTACACAATGAAATATCTATAAAAACAATGTTTAATTTCTGCTAATTAATTTAGTATGACATTATCATTTTACACATATTTTTCTGAATTGGCATGCTAATAACAATCAACAAGTATTGCATTAAATCATTCATGGGTTTGAACAATTTAACATTAAATCCACCAAAAAACATCAATTGAAATTATACTATTTTAATAACATTAAAATATGTTATGGTTTAAACTGCAAACTAATAATGAATAAAAGTAGTAAAAAAATAAGATTTTATTCAAAAAGGCAAATTGCATGGATGACATAAATAAGTTTAAGATGTTTTTTTGACATTCATTTAGATAATAAATTATCTCAATTGATACGCTTCCAACATGTTAGTTTCAAAAATGTATAATAACTATTATACTTACATTGCATAAAAACATTGATGTTTATCAATATGTTCTCGTTCATTGTTGATACGATGTTAACAGCTTCACAAGTTGAATAATTGGTACACCAGTTATAAGCATAGTTTGAGTGGTCCACTGTACTGATTTCTAAAAAAATGAATTCAGTTAGATGTGTATAATGGATAAAATATAAAACACCAAACTGAGACAGATGTTGAAATGAATATTACTACAAAGGACTAACCTAAACTATTGGTGATTGGTTACAATCAAAAACCTATGCATTGTCAAACTACATAATTAAAATAAAATATTTCACTACATATTGCAAATTTCTTTTTATTAAATAGTACAGTGTAATCTGCAAACTATAAGGAGTATAAACTTATAACATTTGATAAGAACCAATAATTGTGATAAGTCATAAAAGATAGTGTTAGTCCACCAGGATAATGATGGTAAAATGTTACACAATGAAATATCTATAAAAACAATGTTTAATTTCTGCTAATTAATTTAGTATGACATTATCGTTTTACACATATTTTTCTGAATTGGCATGCTAATAACAATCAACAAGTATTGCATTAAATCATTCATGGGTTTGAACAATTTAACATTAAATCCACCAAAAAACATCAATTGAAATTATACTATTTTAATAACATTCAAATATGTTATGGTTTAAACTGCAAACTAATAATGAATAAAAGTAGTAAAAAAATAAGATTTTATTCAAAAAGTCAAATTGCATGGATGACATAAATAAGTTTAAGATGTTTTATTAACATTCATTTAGATAATAAATTATCTCAATTGATACGCTTCCATCATGTTAGTTTCAAAAATGTATAATAACTATTATACTTACATTGCATAAAAACATTGATGTTTATCAATATGTTCTCGTTCATTATTGATATGATGTTAACAGCTTCACAAGTTGAATAATTGATACACCAGTTATTAGCATAGTTTGAGTGGTCCACTGTACTGCTTTCTAAAAAAATGAATTCAGTTAGATGTGTATAATGGATAAAATATAAAACACCAAACTGAGACAGATGTTGAAATGAATATTACTACAAAGGACTAAACTAAACTATTGGTGATTGGTTACAATCAAAAACCTATGCATAGTCAAACTATATAATTAAAATAAAATATTTCACTACATATTGCAAATTTCTTTTTATTAAATAGTACAGTGTTATCTGCAAACTATAAGGAGTATAAACTTATAACATTTGATAAGAACCAATAATTGTGATAAGTAATAAAAGATATTGTTTATCCACCAGGGTGGTGCGATGATTGTAAAATATTACACAATGAAATATCTATAAAAACAATGTTTAATTTCCGCTATTTAATTTAGTATGACATTATCACTGTACACATATTTTTCTGAATTGACCAAGCTAATAACAATCAACAAGTATTGCATTAAATCATTCCTGGGTTTGAACAATTTAACATTAAATCCACCAAAAAACATCAATTGAAATTATACTATTTTAATAACATTAAAATATGTTATGGTTTAAACTGCAAACTAATAATGAATAAAAGTAGTAAAAAAATAAGATTTTAATCAAAAAGTCAAATTGCAAGGATGACATAAACAAGTTTAAGGTGTTTATTTAACATTCATTTAGATAATTAACTATCTCAATTGATACGCTTCCATCATGTTAGTTTCAAAAATGTATAATAACTATTATACTTACATTGCATAAAAACATTGATGTTTATCAATATGTTCTCGTTCATTGTTGATACGATGTTAACAGCTTCACAAGTTGAATAATTGGTACACCAGTTATTAGCATAGTTTGAGTGGTCCACTGTACTGCTTTCTAAAAAAATGAATTCAGTTAGATGTGTATAATGGATAAAATATAAAACACCAAACTGAGACAGATGTTGAAATGAATATTACTACAAAGGACTAAACTAAACTATTGGTGATTGGTTACAATCAAAAACCTATGCATAGTCAAACTATATAATTAAAATAAAATATTTCACTACATATTGCAAATTTCTTTTTATTAAATAGTACAGTGTTATCTGCAAACTATAAGGAGTATAAATTTATAACATTTGATAAGAACCAATAATTGTGATAAGTCATAAAAGATAGTGTTAGTCCACCAGGATAATGATGGTAAAATGTTACACAATGAAATATCTATAAAAACAATGTTTAATTTCTGCTAATTAATTTAGTATGACATTATCATTTTACACATATTTTTCTGAATTGGCATGCTAATAACAATCAACAAGTATTGCATTAAATCATTCATGGGTTTGAACAATTTAACATTAAATCCACCAAAAAACATCAATTGAAATTATACTATTTTAATAACATTAAAATATGTTATGGTTTAAACTGCAAACTAATAATGAATAAAAGTAGTAAAAAAATAAGATTTTATTCAAAAAGTCAAATTGCATGGATGACATAAATAAGTTTAAGATGTTTTATTAACATTCATTTAGATAATAAATTATCTCAATTGATACGCTTCCATCATGTTAGTTTCAAAAATGTATAATAACTATTATACTTACATTGCATAAAAACATTGATGTTTATCAATATGTTCTCGTTCATTATTGATATGATGTTAACAGCTTCACAAGTTGAATAATTGATACACCAGTTATTAGCATAGTTTGAGTGGTCCACTGTACTGCTTTCTAAAAAAATGAATTCAGTTAGATGTGTATAATGGATAAAATATAAAACACCAAACTGAGACAGATGTTGAAATGAATATTACTACAAAGGACTAAACTAAACTATTGGTGATTGGTTACAATCAAAAACCTATGCATAGTCAAACTATATAATTAAAATAAAATATTTCACTACATATTG
The DNA here is from genome assembly GCA_036289425.1 of Rhopalosiphum nymphaeae. NCBI lineage: Eukaryota > Metazoa > Arthropoda > Insecta > Hemiptera > Aphididae > Rhopalosiphum > Rhopalosiphum nymphaeae. The sequence continues at coordinate 956,923 of JAZAQC010000030.1, forward strand.
CAAATTTCTTTTTATTAAATAGTACAGTGTTATCTGCAAACTATAAGGAGTATAAACTTATAACATTTGATAAGAACCAATAATTGTGATAAGTAATAAAAGATATTGTTTATCCACCAGGGTGGTGCGATGATTGTAAAATATTACACAATGAAATATCTATAAAAACAATGTTTAATTTCCGCTATTTAATTTAGTATGACATTATCTCTGTACACATATTTTTCTGAATTGACCAAGCTAATAACAATCAACAAGTATTGCATTAAATCATTCCTGGGTTTGAACAATTTAACATTAAATCCACCAAAAAACATCAATTGAAATTATACTATTTTAATAACATTAAAATATGTTATGGTTTAAACTGCAAACTAATAATGAATAAAAGTAGTAAAAAAATAAGATTTTAATCAAAAAGTCAAATTGCAAGGATGACATAAACAAGTTTAAGGTGTTTATTTAACATTCATTTAGATAATTAACTATCTCAATTGATACGCTTCCATCATGTTAGTTTCAAAAATGTATAATAACTATTATACTTACATTGCATAAAAACATTGATGTTTATCAATATGTTCTTGTTCATTGTTGATACGATGTTAACAGCTTCACAAGTTGAATAATTGGTACACCAGTTATAAGCATAGTTTGAGTGGTCCACTGTACTGCTTTCTAAAAAAATGAATTCAGTTAGATGTGTATAATGGATAAAATATAAAACACCAAATTGAGACAGATGTTGAAATTAATATTACTACAAACGACTAACATAAACTATTGGTGATTGGTTACAATCAAAAACCTATGCATTGTCAAACTACATAATTAAAATAAAATATTTCTCTACATATTGCAATGTCTTTTTACTAAATAGTACAGTGTAATCTGAAAATTATAAGGAGTATAAACTTATAACATTTGATAAGAAGCAATAATTGTGATAAGTCATAAAAGATAGTGTTAGTCCACCAGGATAATGATGGTAAAATGTTACACAATGAAATATCTATAAAAACAATGTTTAATTTCTGCTATTTAATTTAGTATGACATTATCACTGTACACATATTTTTCTGAATTGACCATGCTAATAACACTCAACAAGTATTGCATTAAATCATTCATGGGTTTGAACAATTTAACATTAAATCCACCAAAAAACATCAATTGAAATTTTACTATTTGAATAACATTAATATATGTTATGGTTTAAACTGCAAACTAATGATGAATAAAAGTAGTAAAAAAATAAGATTTTATTCAAAAAATCAAATTGCAAAGATGACATAAACAAGTTTAAGGTGTATATTTAACATTCATTTAGATAATTAACTATCTCAATTGATACGCTTACATCATGTTAGTTTCAAAAATGTATAATAACTATTATACTGACATTGCTTAAAAACATTGATGTTTGACAATATGTTCTCGTTCATTGTTGATACGATGTTAACAGCTTCACAAGTTGAATAATTGGTACACCAGTTATAAGCATAGTTTGAGTGGTCAACTGTACTAATTTCTAAAAAAATGAATTCAGTTAGATGTGTATAATGGATAAAATATAAAACACCAAACTGAGACAGATGTTGAAATGAATGTTACTACAAAGGACTAACATAAACTATTGGTGATTGGTTACAATCAAAAACCTATGCATTGTCAAAATACATAATTAAAATAAAATATTTCTCTACATATTGCAAATGTCTTTTTTCTAAATAGTACAGTGTAATCTGAAAACTAAAAGGAGTATAAACTTATAACATTTGATAAGAACCAATAATTGTGATAAGTAATAAAAGATATTGTTTGTCCACCAGGGTGGTGCGATGATTGTAAAATATTACACAATGAAATATCTATAAAAACAATGTTTAATTTCCGCTATTTAATTTAGTATGACATTATCACTGTACACATATTTTTCTGAATTGACCAAGCTAATAACAATCAACAAGTATTGCATTAAATCATTCCTGGGTTTGAACAATTTAACATTAAATCCACCAAAAAACATCAATTGAAATTATACTATTTTAATAACATTAAAATATGTTATGGTTTAAACTGCAAACTAATAATGAATAAAAGTAGTAAAAAAATAAGATTTTAATCAAAAAGTCAAATTGCAAGGATGACATAAACAAGTTTAAGGTGTTTATTTAACATTCATTTAGATAATTAACTATCTCAATTGATACGCTTCCATCATGTTAGTTTCAAAAATGTATAATAACTATTATACTTACATTGCATAAAAACATTGATGTTTATCAATATGTTCTCGTTCATTGTTGATACGATGTTAACAGCTTCACAAGTTGAATAATTGGTACACCAGTTATAAGCATAGTTTGAGTGGTCCACTGTACTGATTTCTAAAAAAATGAATTCAGTTAGATGTGTATAATGGATAAAATATAAAACACCAAACTGAGACAGATGTTGAAATGAATATTACTACAAAGGACTAAACTAAACTATTGGTGATTGGTTACAATCAAAAACCTATGCATTGTCAAACTACATAATTAAAATAAAATATTTCACTACATATTGCAAATTTCTTTTTATTAAATAGTACAGTGTAATCTGCAAACTATAAGGAGTATAAACTTATAACATTTGATAAGAACCAATAATTGTGATAAGTCATAAAAGATAGTGTTAGTCCACCAGGATAATGATGGTAAAATGTTACACAATGAAATATCTATAAAAACAATGTTTAATTTCCGCTATTTAATTTAGTATGACATTATCACTGTACACATATTTTTCTGAATTGACCAAGCTAATAACAATCAACAAGTATTGCATTAAATCATTCCTGGGTTTGAACAATTTAACATTAAATCCACCAAAAAACATCAATTGAAATTATACTATTTTAATAACATTAAAATATGTTATGGTTTAAACTGCAAACTAATAATGAATAAAAGTAGTAAAAAAATAAGATTTTAATCAAAAAGTCAAATTGCAAGGATGACATAAACAAGTTTAAGGTGTTTATTTAACATTCATTTAGATAATTAACTATCTCAATTGATACGCTTCCATCATGTTAGTTTCAAAAATGTATAATAACTATTATACTTACATTGCATAAAAACATTGATGTTTATCAATATGTTCTCGTTCATTGTTGATACGATGTTAACAGCTTCACAAGTTGAATAATTGGTACACCAGTTATTAGCATAGTTTGAGTGGTCCACTGTACTGCTTTCTAAAAAAATGAATTCAGTTAGATGTGTATAATGGATAAAATATAAAACACCAAACTGAGACAGATGTTGAAATGAATATTACTACAAAGGACTAAACTAAACTATTGGTGATTGGTTACAATCAAAAACCTATGCATAGTCAAACTATATAATTAAAATAAAATATTTCACTACATATTGCAAATTTCTTTTTATTAAATAGTACAGTGTTATCTGCAAACTATAAGGAGTATAAATTTATAACATTTGATAAGAACCAATAATTGTGATAAGTCATAAAAGATAGTGTTAGTCCACCAGGATAATGATGGTAAAATGTTACACAATGAAATATCTATAAAAACAATGTTTAATTTCTGCTAATTAATTTAGTATGACATTATCATTTTACACATATTTTTCTGAATTGGCATGCTAATAACAATCAACAAGTATTGCATTAAATCATTCATGGGTTTGAACAATTTAACATTAAATCCACCAAAAAACATCAATTGAAATTATACTATTTTAATAACATTAAAATATGTTATGGTTTAAACTGCAAACTAATAATGAATAAAAGTAGTAAAAAAATAAGATTTTATTCAAAAAGTCAAATTGCATGGATGACATAAATAAGTTTAAGATGTTTTATTAACATTCATTTAGATAATTAACTATCTCAATTGATACGCTTACATCATGTTAGTTTCAAAAATGTATAATAACTATTATACTGACATTGCTTAAAAACATTGATGTTTATCAATATGTTCTCTTTCATTGTTGATATGATGTTAACAGCTTCACAAGTTGAATAATTGGTACACCAGTTATAAGCATAGTTTGAGTGGTCCACTGTACTGCTTTCTAAAAAAATGAATTCAGTTAGATGTGTATAATGGATAAAATATAAAACACCAAACTGAGACAGATGTTGAAATGAATATTACTACAAAGGACTAACCTAAACTATTGGTGATTGGTTACAATCAAAAACCTATGCATAGTCAAACTATATAATTAAAATAAAATATTTCACTACATATTGCAAATTTCTTTTTATTAAATAGTACAGTGTTATCTGCAAACTATAAGGAGTATAAACTTATAACATTTGATAAGAACCAATAATTGTGATAAGTAATAAAAGATATTGTTTGTCCACCAGGATAATGATGGTAAAATGTTACACAATGAAATATCTATAAAAACAATGTTTAATTTCTGCTAATTAATTTAGTATGACATTATCATTTTACACATATTTTTCTGAATTGGCATGCTAATAACAATCAACAAGTATTGCATTAAATCATTCATGGGTTTGAACAATTTAACATTAAATCCACCAAAAAACATCAATTGAAATTATACTATTTTAATAACATTAAAATATGTTATGGTTTAAACTGCAAACTAATAATGAATAAAAGTAGTAAAAAAATAAGATTTTATTCAAAAAGTCAAATTGCATGGATGACATAAATAAGTTTAAGATGTTTTATTAACATTCATTTAGATAATAAATTATCTCAATTGATACGCTTCCATCATGTTAGTTTCAAAAATGTATAATAACTATTATACTTACATTGCATAAAAACATTGATGTTTATCAATATGTTCTCGTTCATTATTGATATGATGTTAACAGCTTCACAAGTTGAATAATTGGTACACCAGTTATTAGCATAGTTTGAGTGGTCCACTGTACTGCTTTCTAAAAAAATGAATTCAGTTAGATGTGTATAATGGATAAAATATAAAACACCAAACTGAGACATATGTTGAAATGAATATTACTACAAAGGACTAAACTAAACTATTGGTGATTGGTTACAATCAAAAACCTATGCATAGTCAAACTATATAATTAAAATAAAATATTTCACTACATATTGCAAATTTCTTTTTATTAAATAGTACAGTGTTATCTGCAAACTATAAGGAGTATAAACTTATAACATTTGATAAGAACCAATAATTGTGATAAGTAATAAAAGATATTGTTTGTCCACCAGGATAATGATTGTAAAATGTTACACAATGAAATATCTATAAAAACAATGTTTAATTTTCGCTATTTAATTTAGTATGACATTATCGCTGTACACATATATTTCTGAATTGGCATGCTAATAACAATCAACAAGTATTGCATTAAATCATTCATGGGTTTGAACAATTTAACATTAAATCCACCAAAAAACATCAATTGAAATTATACTATTTGAATAACATTAATATATGTTATGGTTTAAACTGCAAACTAATGATGAATAAAAGTAGTAAAAAAATAAGATTTTAATCAAAAAGTCAAATTGCAAGGATGACATAAACAAGTTTAAGGTGTTTATTTAACATTCATTTAGATAATTAACTATCTCAATTGATACGCTTACATCATGTTAGTTTCAAAAATGTATAATAACTATTATACTGACATTGCTTAAAAACATTGATGTTTATCAATATGTTCTCTTTCATTGTTGATATGATGTTAACAGCTTCACAAGTTGAATAATTGGTACACCAGTTATAAGCATAGTTTGAGTGGTCCACTGTACTGCTTTCTAAAAAAATGAATTCAGTTAGATGTGTATAATGGATAAAATATAAAACACCAAACTGAGACAGATGTTGAAATGAATATTACTACAAAGGACTAACCTAAACTATTGGTGATTGGTTACAATCAAAAACCTATGCATAGTCAAACTATATAATTAAAATAAAATATTTCACTACATATTGCAAATTTCTTTTTATTAAATAGTACAGTGTTATCTGCAAACTATAAGGAGTATAAACTTATAACATTTGATAAGAACCAATAATTGTGATAAGTAATAAAAGATATTGTTTGTCCACCAGGATAATGATGGTAAAATGTTACACAATGAAATATCTATAAAAACAATGTTTAATTTCTGCTAATTAATTTAGTATGACATTATCATTTTACACATATTTTTCTGAATTGGCATGCTAATAACAATCAACAAGTATTGCATTAAATCATTCATGGGTTTGAACAATTTAACATTAAATCCACCAAAAAACATCAATTGAAATTATACTATTTGAATAACATTAATATATGTTATGGTTTAAACTGCAAACTAATAATGAATAAAAGTAGTAAAAAATAAGATTTTAATCAAAAAGGCAAAATGCATGGATGACATAAATAAGTTTAAGATGTTTTTTTAACATTCATTTAGATAATCAATTATCTCAATTGATACGCTTCCATCATGTTAGTTTCAAAAATGTATAATAACTATTATACTTACATTGCATAAAAACATTGATGTTTATCAATATGTTCTCGTTCATTATTGATATGATGTTAACAGCTTCACAAGTTGAATAATTGGTACACCAGTTATTAGCATAGTTTGAGTGGTCCACTGTACTGCTTTCTAAAAAAATGAATTCAGTTAGATGTGTATAATGGATAAAATATAAAACACCAAACTGAGACAGATGTTGAAATGAATATTACTACAAAGGACTAAACTAAACTATTGGTGATTGGTTACAATCAAAAACCTATGCATTGTCAAACTATATAATTAAAATAAAATATTTCACTACATATTGCAAATTTCTTTTTATTAAATAGTACAGTGTTATCTGCAAACTATAAGGAGTATAAATTTATAACATTTGATAAGAACCAATAATTGTGATAAGTCATAAAAGATAGTGTTAGTCCACCAGGATAATGATGGTAAAATGTTACACAATGAAATATCTATAATAACAATGTTTAATTTTCGCTATTTAATTTAGTATGACACTATCACTGTACACATATTTTTCTGAATTGACCAAGGTAATAACAATCAACAAGTATTGCATTAAAACATTCATGGGTTTGAACAATTTAACATTAAATCCACCAAAAAACATCAATTGAAATTATACTATTTGAATAACATTAATATATGTTATGGTTTAAACTGCAAACTAATAATGAATAAAAGTAGTAAAAAAATAAGATTTTAATCAAAAAGTCAAATTGCAAGGATGACATAAACAAGTTTAAGGTGTTTATTTAACATTCATTTAGATAATTAACTATCTCAATTGATACGCTTCCATCATGTTAGTTTCAAAAATGTATAATAACTATTATACTTACATTGCATAAAAACATTGATGTTTATCAATATGTTCTCGTTCATTGTTGATACGATGTTAACAGCTTCACAAATTGAATAAATGGTACACCAGTTATAAGCATAGTTTGAGTGGTCCACTGTACTGATTTCTAAAAAAATGAATTCAGTTAGATGTGTATAATGGATAAAATATAAAACACCAAACTGAGACAGATGTTGAAATGAATATTACTACAAAGGACTAACCTAAACTATTGGTGATTGGTTACAATCAAAAACCTATGCATTGTCAAACTACATAATTAAAATAAAATATTTCACTACATATTGCAAATTTCTTTTTATTAAATAGTACAGTGTAATCTGCAAACTATAAGGAGTATAAACTTATAACATTTGATAAGAACCAATAATTGTGATAAGTAATAAAAGATATTGTTTGTCCACCAGGATAATGATTGTAAAATGTTACACAATGAAATATCTATAAAAACAATGTTTAATTTTCGCTATTTAATTTAGTATGACATTATCGCTGTACACATATATTTCTGAATTGGCATGCTAATAACAATCAACAAGTATTGCATTAAATCATTCATGGGTTTGAACAATTTAACATTAAATCCACCAAAAAACATCAATTGAAATTATACTATTTGAATAACATTAATATATGTTATGGTTTAAACTGCAAACTAATGATGAATAAAAGTAGTAAAAAAATAAGATTTTAATCAAAAAGTCAAATTGCAAGGATGACATAAACAAGTTTAAGGTGTTTATTTAACATTCATTTAGATAATTAACTATCTCAATTGATACGCTTACATCATGTTAGTTTCAAAAATGTATAATAACTATTATACTGACATTGCTTAAAAACATTGATGTTTATCAATATGTTCTCTTTCATTGTTGATATGATGTTAACAGCTTCACAAGTTGAATAATTGGTACACCAGTTATAAGCATAGTTTGAGTGGTCCACTGTACTGCTTTCTAAAAAAATGAATTCAGTTAGATGTGTATAATGGATAAAATATAAAACACCAAACTGAGACAGATGTTGAAATGAATATTACTACAAAGGACTAACCTAAACTATTGGTGATTGGTTACAATCAAAAACCTATGCATAGTCAAACTATATAATTAAAATAAAATATTTCACTACATATTGCAAATTTCTTTTTATTAAATAGTACAGTGTTATCTGCAAACTATAAGGAGTATAAACTTATAACATTTGATAAGAACCAATAATTGTGATAAGTAATAAAAGATATTGTTTGTCCACCAGGATAATGATGGTAAAATGTTACACAATGAAATATCTATAAAAACAATGTTTAATTTCTGCTAATTAATTTAGTATGACATTATCATTTTACACATATTTTTCTGAATTGGCATGCTAATAACAATCAACAAGTATTGCATTAAATCATTCATGGGTTTGAACAATTTAACATTAAATCCACCAAAAAACATCAATTGAAATTATACTATTTGAATAACATTAATATATGTTATGGTTTAAACTGCAAACTAATAATGAATAAAAGTAGTAAAAAATAAGATTTTAATCAAAAAGGCAAAATGCATGGATGACATAAATAAGTTTAAGATGTTTTTTTAACATTCATTTAGATAATCAATTATCTCAATTGATACGCTTCCATCATGTTAGTTTCAAAAATGTATAATAACTATTATACTTACATTGCATAAAAACATTGATGTTTATCAATATGTTCTCGTTCATTATTGATATGATGTTAACAGCTTCACAAGTTGAATAATTGGTACACCAGTTATTAGCATAGTTTGAGTGGTCCACTGTACTGCTTTCTAAAAAAATGAATTCAGTTAGATGTGTATAATGGATAAAATATAAAACACCAAACTGAGACAGATGTTGAAATGAATATTACTACAAAGGACTAAACTAAACTATTGGTGATTGGTTACAATCAAAAACCTATGCATTGTCAAACTATATAATTAAAATAAAATATTTCACTACATATTGCAAATTTCTTTTTATTAAATAGTACAGTGTTATCTGCAAACTATAAGGAGTATAAATTTATAACATTTGATAAGAACCAATAATTGTGATAAGTCATAAAAGATAGTGTTAGTCCACCAGGATAATGATGGTAAAATGTTACACAATGAAATATCTATAATAACAATGTTTAATTTTCGCTATTTAATTTAGTATGACACTATCACTGTACACATATTTTTCTGAATTGACCAAGGTAATAACAATCAACAAGTATTGCATTAAAACATTCATGGGTTTGAACAATTTAACATTAAATCCACCAAAAAACATCAATTGAAATTATACTATTTGAATAACATTAATATATGTTATGGTTTAAACTGCAAACTAATAATGAATAAAAGTAGTAAAAAAATAAGATTTTAATCAAAAAGTCAAATTGCAAGGATGACATAAACAAGTTTAAGGTGTTTATTTAACATTCATTTAGATAATTAACTATCTCAATTGATACGCTTCCATCATGTTAGTTTCAAAAATGTATAATAACTATTATACTTACATTGCATAAAAACATTGATGTTTATCAATATGTTCTCGTTCATTGTTGATACGATGTTAACAGCTTCACAAATTGAATAAATGGTACACCAGTTATAAGCATAGTTTGAGTGGTCCACTGTACTGATTTCTAAAAAAATGAATTCAGTTAGATGTGTATAATGGATAAAATATAAAACACCAAACTGAGACAGATGTTGAAATGAATATTACTACAAAGGACTAACCTAAACTATTGGTGATTGGTTACAATCAAAAACCTATGCATTGTCAAACTACATAATTAAAATAAAATATTTCACTACATATTGCAAATTTCTTTTTATTAAATAGTACAGTGTAATCTGCAAACTATAAGGAGTATAAACTTATAACATTTGATAAGAACCAATAATTGTGATAAGTCATAAAAGATATTGTTTGTACACCAGGATAATGATTGTAAAATGTTACACAATGAAATATCTATAAAAACAATGTTTAATTTTCGCTATTTAATTTAGTATGACATTATCGCTGTACACATATATTTCTGAATTGGCATGCTAATAACAATCAACAAGTATTGCATTAAATCATTCATGGGTTTGAACAATTTAACATTAAATCCACCAAAAAACATCAATTGAAATTATACTATTTGAATAACAATAATATATGTTATGGTTTAAACTGCAAACTAATGATGAATAAAAGTAGTAAAAAAATAAGATTTTAATCAAAAAGGCAAAATGCATGGATGACATAAATAAGTTTAAGATGTTTTTTTAACATTCATTTAGATAATCAATTATCTCAATTGATACGCTTCCATCATGTTAGTTTCAAAAATGTATAATAACTATTATACTTACATTGCATAAAAACATTGATGTTTATCAATATGTTCTCGTTCATTATTGATATGATGTTAACAGCTTCACAAGTTGAATAATTGGTACACCAGTTATTAGCATAGTTTGAGTGGTCCACTGTACTGCTTTCTAAAAAAATGAATTCAGTTAGATGTGTATAATGGATAAAATATAAAACACCAAACTGAGACATATGTTGAAATGAATATTACTACAAAGGACTAACCTAAACTATTGGTGATTGGTTACAATCAAAAACCTATGCATTATCAAAATACATAATTAAAATAAAATATTTCTCTTACATATTGCTAATTTCTTTTTATTAAATAGTACAGTGTAATCTGCAAACTATAAGGAGTATAAACTTATAACATTTGATAAGAACCGATAATTGTGATAAGTAATAAAAGATATTGTTTGTCCACCAGGATAATGATTGTAAAATGTTACACAATGAAATATCTATAAAAACAATGTTTAATTTTCGCTATTTAATTTAGTATGACATTATCACTGTACACATATTTTTCTGTATTAATCATGCTATTAACAATCAACAAGTATTGCATTAAAACATTCATGGGTTTGAACAATTTAACATTAAATCCACCAAAAAACATCAATTGAAATTATACTATTTTAATAACATTCAAATATGTTATGGTTTAAACTGCAAACTAATAATGAATAAAAGTAGTAAAAAAATAAGATTTTATTCAAAAAGTCAAATTGCAAGGATGACATAAACAAGTTTAAGATGTTTTCTTAACATTCATTTAGATAATAAATTATCTCAATTGATACGCAACCATCATGTTAGTTTCAAAAATGTATAATAACTATTATACTTACATTGCATAAAAACATTGATGTTTATCAATATGTTCTCGTTCATTGTTGATACGATGTTAACAGCTTCACAAGTTGAATAATTGGTACACCAGTTATAAGCATAGTTTGAGTGGTCCACTGTACTGCTTTCTAAAAAAATGAATTCAGTTAGATGTGTATAATGGATAAAATATAAAACACCAAACTGAGACAGATGTGGAAATGAATATAACTACAAAGGACTAACCTAAACTATTGGTGATTGGTTACAATAAAAAACCTATGCATTGTCAAACTACATAATTAAAATAAAATATTTCACTACATATTGCAAATTTCTTTTTATTAAATAGTACAGTGTTATCTGCAAACTATAAGGAGTATAAACTTATAACATTTGATAAGAACCAATAATTGTGATAAGTAATAAAAGATATTGTTTGTCCACCAGGATAATGATTGTAAAATGTTACACAATGAAATATCTATAAAAACAATGTTTAATTTTCCCTATTTAATTTAGTATGACATTATCGCTGTACACATAAATTTCTGAATTGGCATGCTAATAACAATCAACAAGTATTGCATTAAATCATTCATGGGTTTGAACAATTTAACATTAAATCCACCAAAAAACAATAATTGAAATTATACTATTTTAATAACATTAATATATGTTATGGTTTAAACTGCAAACTAATGATGAATAAAAGTAAAAAAAAAATAAGATTTTATTCAAAAAGGCAAATTGCATGGATGACATAAATAAGTTTAAGATGTTTTTTTAACATTCATTTAGATAATAAATTATCTCAATTGATACGCTTCCATCATGTTAGTTTCAAAAATGTATAATAACTATTATTCTGACATTGCTTAAAAACATTGATGTTTATCAATATGTTCTCTTTCATTGTTGATATGATGTTAACAGCTTCACAAGTTGAATAATTGGTACACCAGTTATAAGCATAGTTTGAGTGGTCCACTGTACTGCTTTCTAAAAAAATGAATTCAGTTAGATGTGTATAATGGATAAAATATAAAACACCAAACTGAGACATATGTTGAAATGAATATTACTACAAAGGACTAACCTAAACTATTGGTGATTGGTTACAATCAAAAACCTATGCATTATCAAAATACATAATTAAAATAAAATATTTCTCTTACATATTGCTAATTTCTTTTTATTAAATAGTACAGTGTAATCTGCAAACTATAAGGAGTATAAACTTATAACATTTGATAAGAACCGATAATTGTGATAAGTAATAAAAGATATTGTTTGTCCACCAGGATAATGATTGTAAAATGTTACACAATGAAATATCTATAAAAACAATGTTTAATTTTCGCTATTTAATTTAGTATGACATTATCACTGTACACATATTTTTCTGTATTAATCATGCTATTAACAATCAACAAGTATTGCATTAAAACATTCATGGGTTTGAACAATTTAACATTAAATCCACCAAAAAACATCAATTGAAATTATACTATTTTAATAACATTCAAATATGTTATGGTTTAAACTGCAAACTAATAATGAATAAAAGTAGTAAAAAAATAAGATTTTATTCAAAAAGTCAAATTGCAAGGATGACATAAACAAGTTTAAGATGTTTTCTTAACATTCATTTAGATAATAAATTATCTCAATTGATACGCAACCATCATGTTAGTTTCAAAAATGTATAATAACTATTATACTTACATTGCATAAAAACATTGATGTTTATCAATATGTTCTCGTTCATTGTTGATACGATGTTAACAGCTTCACAAGTTGAATAATTGGTACACCAGTTATAAGCATAGTTTGAGTGGTCCACTGTACTGCTTTCTAAAAAAATGAATTCAGTTAGATGTGTATAATGGATAAAATATAAAACACCAAACTGAGACAGATGTGGAAATGAATATTACTACAAAGGACTAACCTAAACTATTGGTGATTGGTTACAATAAAAAACCTATGCATTGTCAAACTACATAATTAAAATAAAATATTTCACTACGTATTGCAAATTTCTTTTTATTAAATAGTACAGTGTAATCTGCAAACTATAAGGAGTATAAACTTATAACATTTGATAAGAACCAATAATTGTGATAAGTCATAAAAGATAGTGTTAGTCCACCAGGGTGGTGCGATGATTGTAAAATATTACACAATGAAATATCTATAAAAACAATGTTTAATTTCCTCTATTTAATTTAGTATGACATTATCACTGTACACATATTTTTCTGAATTGACCAAGCTAATAACACTCAACAAGTATTGCATTAAAACATTCATGGGTTTGAACAATTTAACATTAAATCCACCAAAAAACATCAATTGAAATTATACTATTTTAATAACATTCAAATATGTTATGGTTTAAACTGCAAACTAATGATGAATAAAAGTAGTAAAAAAATAAGATTTTATTCAAAAAGTCAAATTGCAAGGATGACATAAACAAGTTTAAGATGTTTTCTTAACATTCATTTAGATAATAAATTATCTCAATTGATACGCTTCCATCATGTTAGTTTCAAAAATGTATAATAATTATTATACTTACATTGCATAAAAACATTGATGTTTATCAATATGTTCTCGTTCATTGTTGATACGATGTTAACAGCTTCACAAGTTGAATAATTGGTACACCAGTTATAAGCATAGTTTGAGTGGTCCACTGTACTGCTTTCTAAAAAAATGAATTCAGTTAGATGTGTATAATGGATAAAATATAATACACCAAACTGAGACAGATGTGGAAATGAATATTACTACAAAGGACTAACCTAAACTATTGGTGATTGGTTACAATAAAAAACCTATGCATTGTCAAACTACATAATTAAAATAAAATATTTCACTACATATTGCAAATTTCTTTTTATTAAATAGTACAGTGTAATCTGCAAACTATAAGGAGTATAAATTTATAACATTTGATAAGAACCAATAATTGTGATAAGTCATAAAAGATAGTGTTAGTCCACCAGGATAATGATGGTAAAATATTACACAATGAAATATCTATAATAACAATGTTTAATTTTCGCTATTTAATTTAGTATGACACTATCACTGTACACATATTTTTCTGTATTAATCATGCTATTAACAATCAACAAGTATTGCATTAAAACATTCATGGGTTTGAACAATTTAACATTAAATCCACCAAAAAACATCAATTGAAATTATACTATTTTAATAACATTCAAATATGTTATGGTTTAAACTGCAAACTAATGATGAATAAAAGTAGTAAAAAAATAAGATTTTATTCAAAAAGTCAAATTGCAAGGATGACATAAACAAGTTTAAGATGTTTTCTTAACATTCATTTAGATAATAAATTATCTCAATTGATACGCTTCCATCATGTTAGTTTCAAAAATGTATAATAATTATTATACTTACATTGCATAAAAACATTGATGTTTATCAATATGTTCTCGTTCATTGTTGATACGATGTTAACAGCTTCACAAGTTGAATAATTAGTACACCAGTTATAAGCATAGTTTGAGTGGTCCACTGTACTGCTTTCTAAAAAAATGAATTCAGTTAGATGTGTATAATGGATAAAATATAATACACCAAACTGAGACAGATGTGGAAATGAATATTACTACAAAGGACTAACCTAAACTATTGGTGATTGGTTACAATAAAAAACCTATGCATTGTCAAACTACATAATTAAAATAAAATATTTCACTACATATTGCAAATTTCTTTTTATTAAATAGTACAGTGTAATCTGCAAACTATAAGGAGTATAAACTTATAACATTTGATAAGAACCAATAATTGTGATAAGTCATAAAAGATAGTGTTAGTCCACCAGGATAATGGTAGTAAAATGTTACACAATGAAATATCTATAAAAACAATGTTTAATTTCCGCTATTTAATTTAGTATGACATTATGACTGTACACATATTTTTCTGAATTAATCATGCTAATAATAATCAACAAGTATTGCATTAAATCATTCCTGGGTTTGAACAATTTAACATTAAATCCACCAAAAAACATTAATTGAAATTATACTATTTGAATAACATTACTATATGTTATGGTTTAAAATGCAAACTAATAATGAATAAAAGTAGTAAAAAAATAAGATTTTATTCAAAAAGTCAAATTGCAAGGATGACATAAACAAGTTTAAGATGTTTTCTTAACATTCATTTAGATAATCAATTATCTCAATTGATACGCTTCCATCATGTTAGTTTCAAAAATGTATAATAACTATTATACTTACATTGCATAAAAACATTGATGTTTATCAATAAGTTCTCGTTCATTATTGATATGATGTTAACAGCTTCACAAGTTGAATAATTGGTACACCAGTTATTAGCATAGTTTGAGTGGTCCACTGTACTGCTTTCTAAAAAAATGAATTCAGTTAGATGTGTATAATGGATAAAATATAAAACACCAAACTGAGACAGATGTTGAAATGAATATTACTACAAAGGACTAACCTAAACTATTGGTGATTGGTTACAATCAAAAACCTATGCATAGTCAAACTATATAATTAAAATAAAATATTTCACTACATATTGCAAATTTCTTTTTATTAAATAGTACAGTGTTATCTGCAAACTATAAGGAGTATAAACTTATAACATTTGATAAGAACCAATAATTGTGATAAGTAATAAAAGATATTGTTTGTCCACCAGGATAATGATTGTAAAATGTTACACAATGAAATATCTATAAAAACAATGTTTAATTTTTGCTATTTAATTTAGTATGACATTATCGCTGTACACATATATTTCTGAATTGGCATGCTGATAACAATCAACAAGTATTGCATTAAATCATTCATGGGTTTGAACAATTTAACATTAAATCCACCAAAAAACATCAATTGAAATTATACTATTTGAATAACATTAATATATGTTATGGTTTAAACTGCAAACTAATAATGAATAAAAGTAGTAAAAAATAAGATTTTAATCAAAAAGGCAAAATGCATGGATGACATAAATAAGTTTAAGATGTTTTTTTAACATTCATTTAGATAATCAATTATCTCAATTGATACGCTTCCATCATGTTAGTTTCAAAAATGTATAATAATTATTATACTTACATTGCATAAAAACATTGATGTTTATCAATATGTTCTCGTTCATTATTGATATGATGTTAACAGCTTCACAAGTTGAATAATTGGTACACCAGTTATTAGCATAGTTTGAGTGGTCCACTGTACTGCTTTCTAAAAAAATGAATTCAGTTAGATGTGTATAATGGATAAAATATAAAACACCAAACTGAGACATATGTTGAAATGAATATTACTACAAAGGACTAACCTAAACTATTGGTGATTGGTTACAATCAAAAACCTATGCATTATCAAAATACATAATTAAAATAAAATATTTCTCTTACATATTGCTAATTTCTTTTTATTAAATAGTACAGTGTAATCTGCAAACTATAAGGAGTATAAACTTATAACATTTGATAAGAACCGATAATTGTGATAAGTAATAAAAGATATTGTTTGTCCACCAGGATAATGATTGTAAAATGTTACACAATGAAATATCTATAAAAACAATGTTTAATTTTCGCTATTTAATTTAGTATGACATTATCACTGTACACATATTTTTCTGTATTAATCATGCTATTAACAATCAACAAGTATTGCATTAAAACATTCATGGGTTTGAACAATTTAACATTAAATCCACCAAAAAACATCAATTGAAATTATACTATTTTAATAACATTCAAATATGTTATGGTTTAAACTGCAAACTAATAATGAATAAAAGTAGTAAAAAAATAAGATTTTATTCAAAAAGTCAAATTGCAAGGATGACATAAACAAGTTTAAGATGTTTTCTTAACATTCATTTAGATAATAAATTATCTCAATTGATACGCAACCATCATGTTAGTTTCAAAAATGTATAATAACTATTATACTTACATTGCATAAAAACATTGATGTTTATCAATATGTTCTCGTTCATTGTTGATACGATGTTAACAGCTTCACAAGTTGAATAATTGGTACACCAGTTATAAGCATAGTTTGAGTGGTCCACTGTACTGCTTTCTAAAAAAATGAATTCAGTTAGATGTGTATAATGGATAAAATATAAAACACCAAACTGAGACAGATGTGGAAATGAATATTACTACAAAGGACTAACCTAAACTATTGGTGATTGGTTATAATAAAAAACCTATGCATTGTCAAACTACATAATTAAAATAAAATATTTCACTACATATTGCAAATTTCTTTTTATTAAATAGTACAGTGTAATCTGCAAACTATAAGGAGTATAAACTTATAACATTTGATAAGAACCAATAATTGTGATAAGTCATAAAAGATAGTGTTAGTCCACCAGGGTGGTGCGATGATTGTAAAATATTACACAATGAAATATCTATAAAAACAATGTTTAATTTCCTCTATTTAATTTAGTATGACATTATCACTGTACACATATTTTTCTGAATTGACCAAGCTAATAACACTCAACAAGTATTGCATTAAATCATTCATGGGTTTGAACAATTTAACATTAAATCCACCAAAAAACATCAATTGAAATTATACTATTTGAATAACATTAATATATGTTATGGTTTAAACTGCAAACTAATAATGAATAAAAGTAGTAAAAAAATAAGATTTTAATCAAAAAGTCAAATTGCAAGGATGACATAAACAAGTTTAAGGTGTTTATTTAACATTCATTTAGATAATTAACTATCTCAATTGATACGCTTCCAACATGTTAGTTTCAATAATGTATAATAACTATTATACTTACATTGCATAAAAACATTGATGTTTATCAATATGTTCTCGTTCATTGTTGATACGATGTTAACAGCTTCACAAGTTGAATAATTGGTACACCAGTTATAAGCATAGTTTGAGTGGTCCACTGTACTGCTTTCTAAAAAAATGAATTCAGTTAGATGTGTATAATGGATAAAATATAATACACCAAACTGAGACAGATGTGGAAATGAATATTACTACAAAGGACTAACCTAAACTATTGGTGATTGGTTACAATAAAAAACCTATGCATTGTCAAACTACATAATTAAAATAAAATATTTCACTACATATTGCAAATTTCTTTTTATTAAATAGTACAGTGTAATCTGCAAACTATAAGGAGTATAAATTTATAACATTTGATAAGAACCAATAATTGTGATAAGTCATAAAAGATAGTGTTAGTCCACCAGGATAATGATGGTAAAATGTTACACAATGAAATATCTATAATAACAATGTTTAATTTTCGCTATTTAATTTAGTATGACACTATCACTGTACACATATTTTTCTGAATTGACCAAGCTAATAACATTCAACAAGTATTGCATTAAATCATTCCTGGGTTTGAACAATTTAACATTAAATCCACCAAAAAACATCAATTGAAATTATACTATTTTAATAACATTAAAATATGTTATGGTTTAAACTGCAAACTAATAATGAATAAAAGTAGTAAAAAAATAAGATTTTATTCAAAAAGGCAAATTGCATGGATGACATAAATAAGTTTAAGATGTTTTTTTAACATTCATTTAGATAATAAATTATCTCAATTGATACGCTTCCAACATGTTAGTTTCAATAATGTATAATAACTATTATACTTACATTGCATAAAAACATTGATGTTTATCAATATGTTCTCGTTCATTGTTGATACGATGTTAACAGCTTCACAAGTTGAATAATTGGTACACCAGTTATAAGCATAGTTTGAGTGGTCCACTGTACTGCTTTCTAAAAAAATGAATTCAGTTAGATGTGTATAATGGATAAAATATAAAACACCAAACTGAGACAGATGTTGAAATGAATATTACTACAAAGGACTAAACTAAACTATTGGTGATTGGTTACAATCAAAAACCTATGCATAGTCAAACTATATAATTAAAATAAAATATTTCACTACATATTGCAAATTTCTTTTTATTAAATAGTACAGTGTTATCTGCAAACTATAAGGAGTATAAATTTATAACATTTGATAAGAACCAATAATTGTGATAAGTCATAAAAGATAGTGTTAGTCCACCAGGATAATGATGGTAAAATGTTACACAATGAAATATCTATAATAACAATGTTTAATTTTCGCTATTTAATTTAGTATGACACTATCACTGTACACATATTTTTCTGTATTAATCATGCTATTAACAATCAACAAGTATTGCATTAAAACATTCATGGGTTTGAACAATTTAACATTAAATCCACCAAAAAACATCAATTGAAATTATACTATTTTAATAACATTCAAATATGTTATGGTTTAAACTGCAAACTAATGATGAATAAAAGTAGTAAAAAAATAAGATTTTATTCAAAAAGTCAAATTGCAAGGATGACATAAACAAGTTTAAGATGTTTTCTTAACATTCATTTAGATAATAAATTATCTCAATTGATACGCTTCCATCATGTTAGTTTCAAAAATGTATAATAATTATTATACTTACATTGCATAAAAACATTGATGTTTATCAATATGTTCTCGTTCATTGTTGATACGATGTTAACAGCTTCACAAGTTGAATAATTGGTACACCAGTTATAAGCATAGTTTGAGTGGTCCACTGTACTGCTTTCTAAAAAAATGAATTCAGTTAGATGTGTATAATGGATAAAATATAATACACCAAACTGAGACAGATGTGGAAATGAATATTACTACAAAGGACTAACCTAAACTATTGGTGATTGGTTACAATAAAAAACCTATGCATTGTCAAACTACATAATTAAAATAAAATATTTCACTACATATTGCAAATTTCTTTTTATTAAATAGTACAGTGTAATCTGCAAACTATAAGGAGTATAAATTTATAACATTTGATAAGAACCAATAATTGTGATAAGTCATAAAAGATAGTGTTAGTCCACCAGGATAATGATGGTAAAATGTTACACAATGAAATATCTATAATAACAATGTTTAATTTTCGCTATTTAATTTAGTATGACACTATCACTGTACACATATTTTTCTGTATTAATCATGCTATTAACAATCAACAAGTATTGCATTAAAACATTCATGGGTTTGAACAATTTAACATTAAATCCACCAAAAAACATCAATTGAAATTATACTATTTTAATAACATTCAAATATGTTATGGTTTAAACTGCAAACTAATGATGAATAAAAGTAGTAAAAAAATAAGATTTTATTCAAAAAGTCAAATTGCAAGGATGACATAAACAAGTTTAAGATGTTTTCTTAACATTCATTTAGATAATAAATTATCTCAATTGATACGCTTCCATCATGTTAGTTTCAAAAATGTATAATAATTATTATACTTACATTGCATAAAAACATTGATGTTTATCAATATGTTCTCGTTCATTGTTGATACGATGTTAACAGCTTCACAAGTTGAATAATTAGTACACCAGTTATAAGCATAGTTTGAGTGGTCCACTGTACTGCTTTCTAAAAAAATGAATTCAGTTAGATGTGTATAATGGATAAAATATAATACACCAAACTGAGACAGATGTGGAAATGAATATTACTACAAAGGACTAACCTAAACTATTGGTGATTGGTTACAATAAAAAACCTATGCATTGTCAAACTACATAATTAAAATAAAATATTTCACTACATATTGCAAATTTCTTTTTATTAAATAGTACAGTGTAATCTGCAAACTATAAGGAGTATAAATTTATAACATTTGATAAGAACCAATAATTGTGATAAGTCATAAAAGATAGTGTTAGTCCACCAGGATAATGATGGTAAAATGTTACACAATGAAATATCTATAATAACAATGTTTAATTTTCGCTATTTAATTTAGTATGACACTATCACTGTACACATATTTTTCTGAATTGACCAAGCTAATAACATTCAACAAGTATTGCATTAAATCATTCCTGGGTTTGAACAATTTAACATTAAATCCACCAAAAAACATCAATTGAAATTATACTATTTTAATAACATTAAAATATGTTATGGTTTAAACTGCAAACTAATAATGAATAAAAGTAGTAAAAAAATAAGATTTTATTCAAAAAGGCAAATTGCATGGATGACATAAATAAGTTTAAGATGTTTTTTTAACATTCATTTAGATAATAAATTATCTCAATTGATACGCTTCCAACATGTTAGTTTCAATAATGTATAATAACTATTATACTTACATTGCATAAAAACATTGATGTTTATCAATATGTTCTCGTTCATTGTTGATACGATGTTAACAGCTTCACAAGTTGAATAATTGGTACACCAGTTATAAGCATAGTTTGAGTGGTCCACTGTACTGCTTTCTAAAAAAATGAATTCAGTTAGATGTGTATAATGGATAAAATATAAAACACCAAACTGAGACAGATGTTGAAATGAATATTACTACAAAGGACTAAACTAAACTATTGGTGATTGGTTACAATCAAAAACCTATGCATAGTCAAACTATATAATTAAAATAAAATATTTCACTACATATTGCAAATTTCTTTTTATTAAATAGTACAGTGTTATCTGCAAACTATAAGGAGTATAAATTTATAACATTTGATAAGAACCAATAATTGTGATAAGTCATAAAAGATAGTGTTAGTCCACCAGGATAATGATGGTAAAATGTTACACAATGAAATATCTATAATAACAATGTTTAATTTTCGCTATTTAATTTAGTATGACACTATCACTGTACACATATTTTTCTGTATTAATCATGCTATTAACAATCAACAAGTATTGCATTAAAACATTCATGGGTTTGAACAATTTAACATTAAATCCACCAAAAAACATCAATTGAAATTATACTATTTTAATAACATTCAAATATGTTATGGTTTAAACTGCAAACTAATGATGAATAAAAGTAGTAAAAAAATAAGATTTTATTCAAAAAGTCAAATTGCAAGGATGACATAAACAAGTTTAAGATGTTTTCTTAACATTCATTTAGATAATAAATTATCTCAATTGATACGCTTCCATCATGTTAGTTTCAAAAATGTATAATAATTATTATACTTACATTGCATAAAAACATTGATGTTTATCAATATGTTCTCGTTCATTGTTGATACGATGTTAACAGCTTCACAAGTTGAATAATTGGTACACCAGTTATAAGCATAGTTTGAGTGGTCCACTGTACTGCTTTCTAAAAAAATGAATTCAGTTAGATGTGTATAATGGATAAAATATAAAACACCAAACTGAGACAGATGTTGAAATGAATATTACTACAAAGGACTAAACTAAACTATTGGTGATTGGTTACAATCAAAAACCTATGCATAGTCAAACTATATAATTAAAATAAAATATTTCACTACATATTGCAAATTTATTTTTATTAAATAGTACAGTGTTATCTGCAAACTATAAGGAGTATAAATTTATAACATTTGATAAGAACCAATAATTGTGATAAGTCATAAAAGATAGTGTTAGTCCACCAGGATAATGATGGTAAAATGTTACACAATGAAATATCTATAATAACAATGTTTAATTTTCGCTATTTAATTTAGTATGACACTATCACTGTACACATATTTTTCTGTATTAATCATGATATTAACAATCAACAAGTATTGCATTAAAACATTCATGGGTTTGAACAATTTAACATTAAATCCACCAAAAAACATCAATTGAAATTATACTATTTTAATAACATTCAAATATGTTATGGTTTAAACTGCAAACTAATGATGAATAAAAGTAGTAAAAAAATAAGATTTTAATCAAAAAGTCAAATTGCAAGGATGACATAAACAAGTTTAAGGTGTTTATTTAACATTCATTTAGATAATTAACTATCTCAATTGATACGCTTCCATCATGTTAGTTTCAAAAATGTATAATAACTATTATACTTACATTGCATAAAAACATTGATGTTTATCAATATGTTCTCGTTCATTATTGATATGATGTTAACAGCTTCACAAGTTGAATAATTGGTACACCAGTTATTAGCATAGTTTGAGTGGTCCACTGTACTGCTTTCTAAAAAAATGAATTCAGTTAGATGTGTATAATGGATAAAATATAAAACACCAAACTGAGACAGATGTTGAAATAAATATTACTACAAAGGACTAACCTAAACTATTGGTGATTGGTTACAATCAAAAACCTATGCATTGTCAAAATACATAATTAAAATAAAATATTTCTCTAACATATTGCAAATTTCTTTTTATTAATTAGTACAGTGTAATCTGCAAACTATAAGGAGTATAAACTTATAACATTTGATAAGAACCAATAATTGTGATAAGTCATAAAAGATAGTGTTAGTCCACCAGGATAATGATGGTAAAATGTTACACAATGAAATATCTATAATAACAATGTTTAATTTTCGCTATTTAATTTAGTATGACACTATCACTGTACACATATTTTTCTGTATTAATCATGCTATTAACAATCAACAAGTATTGCATTAAAACATTCATGGGTTTGAACAATTTAACATTAAATCCACCAAAAAACATCAATTGAAATTATACTATTTTAATAACATTCAAATATGTTATGGTTTAAACTGCAAACTAATAATGAATAAAAGTAGTAAAAAAATAAGATTTTATTCAAAAAGTCAAATTGCAAGGATGACATAAACAAGTTTAAGATGTTTTCTTAACATTCATTTAGATAATAAATTATCTCAATTGATACGCTTCCATCATGTTAGTTTCAAAAATGTATAATAATTATTATACTTACATTGCATAAAAACATTGATGTTTATCAATATGTTCTCGTTCATTGTTGATACGATGTTAACAGCTTCACAAGTTGAATAATTGGTACACCAGTTATAAGCATAGTTTGAGTGGTCCACTGTACTGCTTTCTAAAAAAATGAATTCAGTTAGATGTGTATAATGGATAAAATATAAAACACCAAACTGAGACAGATGTTGAAATGAATATTACTACAAAGGACTAAACTAAACTATTGGTGATTGGTTACAATCAAAAACCTATGCATAGTCAAACTATATAATTAAAATAAAATATTTCACTACATATTGCAAATTTCTTTTTATTAAATAGTACAGTGTTATCTGCAAACTATAAGGAGTATAAATTTATAACATTTGATAAGAACCAATAATTGTGATAAGTCATAAAAGATAGTGTTAGTCCACCAGGATAATGATGGTAAAATGTTACACAATGAAATATCTATAATAACAATGTTTAATTTTCGCTATTTAATTTAGTATGACACTATCACTGTACACATATTTTTCTGAATTGACCAAGCTAATAACATTCAACAAGTATTGCATTAAATCATTCCTGGGTTTGAACAATTTAACATTAAATCCACCAAAAAACATCAATTGAAATTATACTATTTTAATAACATTAAAATATGTTATGGTTTAAACTGCAAACTAATAATGAATAAAAGTAGTAAAAAAATAAGATTTTATTCAAAAAGGCAAATTGCATGGATGACATAAATAAGTTTAAGATGTTTTTTTAACATTCATTTAGATAATAAATTATCTCAATTGATACGCTTCCAACATGTTAGTTTCAATAATGTATAATAACTATTATACTTACATTGCATAAAAACATTGATGTTTATCAATATGTTCTCGTTCATTGTTGATACGA
Organism: Rhopalosiphum nymphaeae; assembly: GCA_036289425.1. Lineage (NCBI taxonomy): Eukaryota > Metazoa > Arthropoda > Insecta > Hemiptera > Aphididae > Rhopalosiphum > Rhopalosiphum nymphaeae. The sequence goes on from JAZAQC010000030.1 coordinate 982,298, forward strand.
TGTTAACAGCTCACAAGTTGAATAATTGGTACACCAGTTATAAGCATAGTTTGAGTGGTCCACTGTACTGCTTTCTAAAAAAATGAATTCAGTTAGATGTGTATAATGGATAAAATATAAAACACCAAACTGAGACAGATGTTGAAATGAATATTACTACAAAGGACTAAACTAAACTATTGGTGATTGGTTACAATCAAAAACCTATGCATAGTCAAACTATATAATTAAAATAAAATATTTCACTACATATTGCAAATTTATTTTTATTAAATAGTACAGTGTTATCTGCAAACTATAAGGAGTATAAATTTATAACATTTGATAAGAACCAATAATTGTGATAAGTCATAAAAGATAGTGTTAGTCCACCAGGATAATGATGGTAAAATGTTACACAATGAAATATCTATAATAACAATGTTTAATTTTCGCTATTTAATTTAGTATGACACTATCACTGTACACATATTTTTCTGTATTAATCATGATATTAACAATCAACAAGTATTGCATTAAAACATTCATGGGTTTGAACAATTTAACATTAAATCCACCAAAAAACATCAATTGAAATTATACTATTTTAATAACATTCAAATATGTTATGGTTTAAACTGCAAACTAATGATGAATAAAAGTAGTAAAAAAATAAGATTTTAATCAAAAAGTCAAATTGCAAGGATGACATAAACAAGTTTAAGGTGTTTATTTAACATTCATTTAGATAATTAACTATCTCAATTGATACGCTTCCATCATGTTAGTTTCAAAAATGTATAATAACTATTATACTTACATTGCATAAAAACATTGATGTTTATCAATATGTTCTCGTTCATTATTGATATGATGTTAACAGCTTCACAAGTTGAATAATTGGTACACCAGTTATTAGCATAGTTTGAGTGGTCCACTGTACTGCTTTCTAAAAAAATGAATTCAGTTAGATGTGTATAATGGATAAAATATAAAACACCAAACTGAGACAGATGTTGAAATAAATATTACTACAAAGGACTAACCTAAACTATTGGTGATTGGTTACAATCAAAAACCTATGCATTGTCAAAATACATAATTAAAATAAAATATTTCTCTAACATATTGCAAATTTCTTTTTATTAATTAGTACAGTGTAATCTGCAAACTATAAGGAGTATAAACTTATAACATTTGATAAGAACCAATAATTGTGATAAGTCATAAAAGATAGTGTTAGTCCACCAGGATAATGATGGTAAAATGTTACACAATGAAATATCTATAATAACAATGTTTAATTTTCGCTATTTAATTTAGTATGACACTATCACTGTACACATATTTTTCTGTATTAATCATGCTATTAACAATCAACAAGTATTGCATTAAAACATTCATGGGTTTGAACAATTTAACATTAAATCCACCAAAAAACATCAATTGAAATTATACTATTTTAATAACATTCAAATATGTTATGGTTTAAACTGCAAACTAATAATGAATAAAAGTAGTAAAAAAATAAGATTTTATTCAAAAAGTCAAATTGCAAGGATGACATAAACAAGTTTAAGATGTTTTCTTAACATTCATTTAGATAATAAATTATCTCAATTGATACGCTTCCATCATGTTAGTTTCAAAAATGTATAATAATTATTATACTTACATTGCATAAAAACATTGATGTTTATCAATATGTTCTCGTTCATCGTTGATACGATGTTAACAGCTTCACAAGTTGAATAATTGGTACACCAGTTATAAGCATAGTTTGAGTGGTCCACTGTACTGCTTTCTAAAAAAATGAATTCAGTTAGATGTGTATAATGGATAAAATATAATACACCAAACTGAGACAGATGTGGAAATGAATATTACTACAAAGGACTAACCTAAACTATTGGTGATTGGTTACAATAAAAAACCTATGCATTGTCAAACTACATAATTAAAATAAAATATTTCACTACATATTGCAAATTTCTTTTTATTAAATAGTACAGTGTAATCTGCAAACTATAAGGAGTATAAACTTATAACATTTGATAAGAACCAATAATTGTGATAAGTCATAAAAGATAGTGTTAGTCCACCAGGATAATGATGGTAAAATGTTACACAATGAAATATCTATAAAAACAATGTTTAATTTCTCCTAATTAATTTAGTATGACATTATCATTTTACACATATTTTTCTGAATTGACCAAGGTAATAACAATCAACAAGTATTGTATTAAATCATTCATGGGTTTGAACAATTTAACATTAAATCCACCAAAAAACATCAATTGAAATTATACTATTTGAATAACATTAATATATGTTATGGTTTAAACTGCAAACCAATAATGAATAAAAGTAGTAAAATAATAAGATTTTATTTAAAAAGTCAAATTGCATGGATGACATAAACAAGTTTAAGATGTTTTCTTAACATTCATTTAGATAATAAATTTTCTCAATTGATACGCTTCCATCATGGTAGTTTCAAAAATGTATAATAACTATTATACTTACATTGCATAAAAATATTGATGTTTATCAATATGTTAAAAATAATTAAAATATACAATATAGTGTTAATGAAATATTGGGAGATATGTTATATATTATTGTTAGAAACGCTATTAAGAATTCATTTTCTAAATCTAATTGTCCTGGTTTTTATGATATTAATTTTATAATGTAATATTTTATAAGTATTTGAAAAAATGAATTTATAATATTTTGTCAAAATTTACATATAAAAGATGTTTTAAATATTAGGTTAAATGTTACATATTATTATAAGAAACGCAAAGAATAATTCATTTTTTTTAAATTATGGTCAAGGATTCAAGTTAATAACATAATTGTGTGTTTTATAAGCAATATAAAGTTTTTGGAATTCATCAAAATTATTATTAAAATTAATGAATTATTGTGTTTATGATATTCCATTTAATTTGAATTATTAATTGATGGAAACGGAATTAATATTTAATTTTCTAAATCTAATGGTCAAGGTATGAAAAGATTAGTTTAATATTTGAGTAGTTTATAATCACTTATAAGTATGAATTTTTAAAATTTGTCAAAATTGTTATTTAAAAGCCTGTATTATAACTTTATTTCAGATATTATACATTTACAAATTTAGATGGAGTAGATTGAAAGTATTTAATTCTTTAATTGTCTTTTAAAATTGTAATAATGAGACCCTAAAATACAATCTTTTATATGAGAATTTTGATGAATATTAAAAATTCATATATATATATATGCTTATAAAACACTCATATATTAGACTAGTCTCATTAAACATTGACCATTAGAATTAGAAACAGAACTTTCATTACCGTTTCTAATAAACATACATACCACTGTATTTCATATTTAATAAACACTAAACCCGTGTTTTATAAGCTAATTTTAACGATACATTTTAAATTCATATTTTTCGAATGTTTGTAAAATAATCAATTTTTAACTTAATACCTTTAAATTAGATCAATAGATTTAGAAATTTAAATATTATTACAATTACTAAATATGTATTATTAACAATTTACCTAATATTTAAAAACCACAGTAAATTATGTTTTATATGTTAATTTTGACAAAATATTATAAATTAATTTTTTACAAATGCTTGTTAAACACTGAACACTTAAGTTAATATCTTTAAACATTAATCCTTAGCTTTAGAAAAAGTCATTTTTTTATCATTTCAAATAATTATATATACCCTTTAATATGATATTTTATAATCACAGAATAAATATATTATATGTTAATTAACGACGAAGTATTGTAAATTATATTTATTTCAAATTCTTATAAAATATTCAATTTTTAAGTTATTATCTTCATACCATGATCATGAGATTTAGAAACAGAAATTTTTATACCTGTCTAACTATCTATTTTTAACTATTTACTTGATATTTTAATAACACAATAAAATATATTTTATATGTTAATTTTGAAGAAGTCTTATATATTCATTTTATTCAAATGCTTGTAAAATACTCAAATTTTAAGTTACTATCTTCAATGCTTATAAAATACCGAGTTTTTAAGTTAATATTATCAAACATTTACCATTAGATTTAGAAACAAAACTTATTATACCTGTCTAACTATCTATTTTTTACTTTTTAATTGATATTTAAGTATCACAATAAAATATATTTTAAATGTTATTTTTGAAGAAGCCTTATATATTCATTTTTATCAAATGCTTATAAAATACTCAAATTTTAAGTTACAATCCTCCATCCTCAACCATTAGATTTTGAAACAAAACTGTTTTACCATTTCTAACAACTATATATACCCTTTAATAAGATATTTCATAAACACTTAATAAATATTTTACATGTTTATTATGAAGACATATTATAACTTAATATTTTTAAATTATTGTATAGTAATTAAATCTTAAGTTAATATCTTCCAATCTTGACCATTATATATAGAAACAGATCTTTTCTTAAAGCTTATAGTAATTATAATTTCAATTTTATACGATATTTCTAAAACACTAAAAAACAAAACTTAATATTTTCTAACCTTGACCATAAGATTTTGAAAAAGTAAAATTTTAATCGTTTCTAACAATTATATATACCCTATAATATGATTAAATTATACAATAAATAAATATTTCACATGTTAATTATGTTGAAATATTATAAATTTATTTTTTTAAATGCTTGTAAAATACATTATTCTTAAGGTAATATCTTCAAATCTTGACCATTAGATTTAGAAACAGAACTTATATTTTTACACCCAGCAATTATATTTACAATATTATATGATTTATATTAAATATTAAAAATCATGTTTTATTGATTAATTTTAACGAAATATTTTAAATTAATTTTTTGAAAAGCTTGTAAAATACATTATTCTTAAGATGATATCTACAAATCTTGACCATTACATTTACAAAAAGAACTATTTTTACCGTTTCTGACAATAAAATATATCCTTCGTTATGATATTTAAAAATCACAGTAAAATATGTTTTTTATACGATTTATGACGATGTTTTGAAAATTCATTATTTTCAAATGCTTATAAAACACTGAATTTTTAAGTTAATATCTTTAACCTTGTTTATTAGATTTCAAACTAGCAATTTTTTTATCGTATCTAACAATTATATATACCCTATAATATGATATAAAATATACAATACATAAATATTTTACATGTTAATTATGTTGAAATATTATAAATTTATTATTTTAAATGCTTGTAAAATACATTATTCTTAAGGTAATATCATCAAACCTTGATCATTAGATTTAGAAACAGAACTTATATTATTACACCCAGCAATAATATTTACAATATTATATGATTTTTCTTAAATATTAAAAATCATGTTTTATTGATTAATTTTAACGAAATATTATAAATTAATTTTTTGAAATGCTTGTAAAACACATCATTCTTAAGGTAATATCTTCAAATCTTGACCATTAGATTTAGAAACAGAATTTATATTTTTACACCCAGCAATTATATTTACAATATTATATGATATTTCTTAAATATTAAAAATCATGTTTTATTGTTTAATTTTAACGAAATATTATAAATTAATTTTTTGAAATGCTTGTAAAATACATTATTCTTAAGATGATATCTACAAAGCTTGACCATTACATTTACAATAAGAACTTTTTTTACTGTGTCTAACAATAAAATATATCCTTAATTATGATATTTAAAAATCACAGTAAAATTTGTTTTTCATGTCATTTATGATTAAATGTTGTAAATTCATTTTTTTCAAATGCATGTAAAATACTTAATTCTTTATTTACTATCTTCAATGCTTAACCATAAGTTTTTGAAAAGGTAATATTTTTATCGTTTCTATCAATTATCTATACCTTTTAATATGATATAAAATATACAATAATTAAATATATTAAATGTTAATTATGAAGAAATATTTTAAATTTGTTTTTTTAAATGCTTGTAAAACACATTATTCTTAAGTTACTATCTTCAATCCTTAAACATAAGTTTTTGAAAAAGTAGTATTTTTATAGTTTCTAACAATTATATATAGCCTTTAATATGATATAAAATATACAATAAATAAATATTTTACATGTTAATTAGGATGAAATACTATAAAAATATTTTTTTAAATGCTTGTAAAATACATTATTCTTAAGGTAATATCTTCAAATCTTGACCATTAGATTTAGAAACAGAACTTATATTTTTACACCCAGCAATAATATTTACAATATTATATGATATTTCTTGAATATTAAAAATCATGTTTTATTGTTTAATTTTAACGAAATATTATAAATTAATTTTTTGAAATGCTTGTAAAATACATTATTCTTAAGATGATATCTACAAAGCTTAACCATTACATTTAGAAAAAGAACTTTTTTTACTGTGTCTAACAATAAAATAGATCCTTAATTATGATATTTCAAAATCACAGTAAAATTTGTTTTTCATGTCATTTATGATTAAATATTGTAAATTCATTTTTTTCAAATGCTTGAAAATACTTAATTCTTAAGTTACTAATTTCAATGCTTAACCATAAGTTTGTGAAAAACTAATATTTTTATCGATTCTAACAATTAAAAATACCATATAATATGATATATAATATACAATAAATAAATATTTTACATGTTAATTAGGATGAAATACTATAAATTTATTTTTTTAAATGCTTGTAAAATACATTATTCTTAAGGTAATATCTTCAAATCTTGACCATTAGATTTAGAAACAGAACTTATATTTTTACACCCAGCAATTATATTTACAATATTATATGATTTATATTAAATATTAAAAATCATGTTTTATTGATTAATTTTAACGAAATATTATAAATTAATTTTTTGAAATGCTTGTAAAATACATTATTCTTAAGATGATATCTACAAATCTTGACCATTACATTTACAAAAAGAACTTTTTTTACCGTTCCTGACAATAAAATATATCCTTCGTTATGATATTTAAAAATCACAGTAAAATTTGATTTCATGTCATTTATGACGAAATATTGTAAATTCATTTTTTTCAAATCCTTATACAATACTTAATTCTTAAGTTACTATCTTCAATCCTTGACCATAAGTTTGTGAAAAACTAATATTTTTATCGTTTCTAACAATTAAAAATACCACATAATATGATATAAAATATACAATAAATAAATATTTTCCATGTAATTAGGATGAAATACTATAAATTTATTTTTTTAAATGCTTGTAAAATACATTATTCTTAAGGTAATATCTTCAAATCTTGACCATTAGATTTAGAAACAGAACTTATATTTTTACACCCAGCAATAATATTTACAATATTATATGATATTTCTTAAATATTAAAAATCATGTTTTATTGATTAATTTTAACGAAATATTATAAATTAATTTTTTGAAATGCTTGTAAAATACATTATTCTTAAGATGATATCTACAAAGCTTGACCATTACATTTAGAAAAAGAACTTTTTTTACTGTGTCTAACAATAAAATATATCCTTAATTATGATATTTCAAAATCACAGTAAAATTTTTTTTTCATGTCATTTATGATTAAATGTTGTAAATTCATTTTTTTCAAATGCTTGAAAATACTTAATTCTTAAGTTACTTATTTCAATGCTTAACCATAAGTTTGTGAAAAACTATTATTTTTATCGTTTCTAACAATTAAAAATACCATATAATATGATATATAATATACAATTAATAAATATTTTACATGTTAATTAGGATGAAATACTATAAATTTATTTTTTTAAATGCTTGTAAAACACATCATTCTTAAGGTAATATCTTCAAATCTTGACCATTAGATTTAGAAACAGAACTTATATTTTTACACCCAGCATTTATATTTACAATATTATATGATATTTCTTAAATATTAAAAATCATGTTTTATTGATTAATTTTAACGAAATATTATACATTAATTTTTTGAAATGCTTGTAAAATACATTATTCTTAAGATGATATCTACAAAGCTTGACCATTACATTTACAAAAAGAACTTTTTTTACCGTTCCTGACAATAAAATGTATCCTTAATTATGATATTTCAAAATCACAGTAAAATTTGTTTTTCATGTCATTTATGTCGAAATATTGAAAATTAATTTTTTTCAAATGCTTGTAAAATACTTAATTCTTAAGTTACTATCTTCAATGCTTAACCATAATTTTTTGAAAAGGTAATATTTTTATCGTTTCTATCAATTACCTATACCTTTTAATATGATATAAAATATACAATAATTAAATATATTAAATGTTAATTAGGATGAAATACTATAAATTTATTTTTTTAAATGCTTGTAAAACAAATCATTCTTAAGGTAATATCTTCAAATCTTGACCATTAGATTTAGAAACAGAACTTATATTTTTACACCCAGCAATAACATTTACAATATTATATGATATTTCTTAAATATTAAAAATCATATTTTATTGTTTAATTATAACGAAATATTATAAATTAATTTTTTGAAATGCTTGTAAAATACATTATTCTTAAGATGATATCTACAAAGCTTGACCATTACATTTACAACAAGAACTTTTTTTACCGTTCCTGACAATAAAATATATCCTTCGTTATGATAAATAAAAATCACAGTAAAATTTGTTTTTCATGTCATTTATGTCGAAATACTATAAATTTATTTTTTTAAATGCTTGTAAAATACATTATTCTTAAGGTGATATCTTCAAATCTTCACCATTAGATTTAGAAACAGAACTTATATTTTTACACCCAGCAATAATATTTACAATATTATATGATATTTCTTAAATATTAAAAATCATGTTTTATTGTTTAATTTTAACGAAATATTATAAATTAATTTTTTGAAAAGCTTGTAAAATACATTATTCTTAAGATGATATCTACAAATCTTGACCATTACATTTACAAAAAGAACTTTTTTTACCGTTCCTGACAATAAAATATATCCTTCATTATGATATTTAAAAATCACAGTAAAATTTGATTTCATGTCATTTATGATGAAATATTGTAAATTAATTTTTTTCAAATACTTATACAATACTTAATTCTTAAGTTACTATCTTCAATCCTTGACCATAAGTTTGTGAAAAACTAATATTTTTATCGTTTCGAACAATTAAAAATACCATATAATATGATATATAATATACAATTAATAAATATTTTACATGTTAATTAGGATGAAATACTATAAATTTATTTTTTTAAATGCTTGTAAAACACATCATTCTTAAGGTAATATCTTCAAATCTTGACCATTAGATTTAGAAACAGAACTTATATTTTTACACCCAGCATTTATATTTACAATATTATATGATATTTCTTAAATATTAAAAATCATGTTTTATTGATTAATTTTAACGAAATATTATACATTAATTTTTTGAAATGCTTGTAAAATACATTATTCTTAAGATGATATCTACAAAGCTTGACCATTACATTTACAAAAAGAACTTTTTTTACCGTTCCTGACAATAAAATGTATCCTTAATTATGATATTTCAAAATCACAGTAAAATTTGTTTTTCATGTCATTTATGTCGAAATATTGAAAATTAATTTTTTTCAAATGCTTGTAAAATACTTAATTCTTAAGTTACTATCTTCAATGCTTAACCATAATTTTTTGAAAAGGTAATATTTTTATCGTTTCTATCAATTACCTATACCTTTTAATATGATATAAAATATACAATAATTAAATATATTAAATGTTAATTAGGATGAAATACTATAAATTTATTTTTTTAAATGCTTGTAAAACAAATCATTCTTAAGGTAATATCTTCAAATCTTGACCATTAGATTTAGAAACAGAACTTATATTTTTACACCCAGCAATAACATTTACAATATTATATGATATTTCTTAAATATTAAAAATCATATTTTATTGTTTAATTATAACGAAATATTATAAATTAATTTTTTGAAATGCTTGTAAAATACATTATTCTTAAGATGATATCTACAAAGCTTGACCATTACATTTACAACAAGAACTTTTTTTACCGTTCCTGACAATAAAATATATCCTTCGTTATGATAAATAAAAATCACAGTAAAATTTGTTTTTCATGTCATTTATGTCGAAATACTATAAATTTATTTTTTTAAATGCTTGTAAAATACATTATTCTTAAGGTGATATCTTCAAATCTTCACCATTAGATTTAGAAACAGAACTTATATTTTTACACCCAGCAATAATATTTACAATATTATATGATATTTCTTAAATATTAAAAATCATGTTTTATTGTTTAATTTTAACGAAATATTATAAATTAATTTTTTGAAAAGCTTGTAAAATACATTATTCTTAAGATGATATCTACAAATCTTGACCATTACATTTACAAAAAGAACTTTTTTTACCGTTCCTGACAATAAAATATATCCTTCATTATGATATTTAAAAATCACAGTAAAATTTGATTTCATGTCATTTATGATGAAATATTGTAAATTAATTTTTTTCAAATACTTATACAATACTTAATTCTTAAGTTACTATCTTCAATCCTTGACCATAAGTTTGTGAAAAACTAATATTTTTATCGTTTCGAACAATTAAAAATACCATATAATATGATATATAATATACAATTAATAAATATTTTACATGTTAATTAGGATGAAATACTATAAATTTATTTTTTTAAATGCTTGTAAAACACATCATTCTTAAGGTAATATCTTCAAATCTTGACCATTAGATTTAGAAACAGAACTTATATTTTTACACCCAGCATTTATATTTACAAAATTATATGATATTTCTTAAATATTAAAAATCATATTTTATTGTTTAATTATAACGAAATATTATAAATTAATTTTTTGAAATGCTTGTAAAATACATTATTCTTAAGATGATATCTACAAAGCTTGACCATTACATTTACAACAAGAAATTTTTTTACCGTTCCTGACAATAATATATATCCTTCGTTATGATAAATAAAAATCACAGTAAAATTTGTTTATCATGTCATTTATGTCGAAATACTATAAATTTATTTTTTTAAATGCTTGTAAAATACATTATTCTTAAGGTAATATCTTCAAATCTTGACCATTAGATTTAGAAACAGAACTTATATTTTTACACCCAGCAATTATATTTACAATATTATATGATTTATATTAAATATTAAAAATCATGTTTTATTGTTTAATTTTAACGAAATATTATAAATTAATTTTTTGAAATGCTTGTAAAATACATTATTCTTAGGGTAATATCTTCAAATCTTGACCATTAGATTTAGAAACAGAACTTATATTTTTACACCCAGCAATTATATTTACAATATTATATGATTTATATTAAATATTAAAAATCATGTTTTATTGATTAATTTTAACGAAATATTATAAATTAATTTTTTGAAAAGCTTGTAAAATACATTATTCTTAAGATGATATCTACAAATCTTGACCATTACATTTACAAAAAGAACTTTTTTTACCGTTCCTGACAATAAAATATATCCTTCGTTATGATATTTAAAAATCACAGTAACATTTGATTTCATGTCATTTATGATGAAATATTGTAAATTCATTTTTTTCAAATCCTTATACAATACTTAATGCTTAAGTTACTATCTTCAATCCTTGACCATAAGTTTGTGAAAAACTAATATTTTTATCGTTTCTAACAATTAAAAATACCATATAATATGATATAAAATATACAATAAATAAATATTTTCCATGTAATTAGGATGAAATACTATAAATTTATTTTTTTAAATGCTTGTAAAATACATTATTCTTAAGGTAATATCTTCAAATCTTGACCATTAGATTTAGAAACAGAACTTATATATTTACACCCAGCAATTATATTTACAATATTATATGATTTATATTAAATATTAAAAATCATGTTTTATTGATTAATTTTAACGAAACATTTTAAATTTATTTTTTTAAATGCTTCTAAAATACATTATTCTTAAGATGATATCTACAAATCTTGACCATTACATTTACAAAAAGAACTTTTTTTACCGTTCCTGACAATAAAATATATCCTTCGTTATGATATTTAAAAATCACAGTAAAATTTGATTTCATGTCATTTATGACGAAATATTGTAAATTCATTTTTTTCAAATCCTTATACAATACTTAATTCTTAAGTTACTATCTTCAATCCTTGACCATAAGTTTGTGAAAAACTAATATTTTTATCGTTTCTAACAATTAAAATTACCACATAATATGATATAAAATATACAATAAATAAATATTTTCCATGTAATTAGGATGAAATACTATAAATTTATTTTTTTAAATGCTTGTAAAATACATTATTCTTAAGGTAATATCTTCAAATCTTGACCATTAGATTTAGAAACAGAACTAATATTTTTACACCCAGCAATTATATTTACAATATTATATGATTTATATTAAATATTAAAAATCATGTTTTATTGATTAATTTTAACGAAACATTTTAAATTTATTTTTTTAAATGCTTCTAAAATACATTATTCTTAAGATGATATCTACAAAGCTTGACCATTACATTTACAAAAAGAACTTTTTTTACCGTTCCTGACAATAAAATGTATCCTTAATTATGATATTTCAAAATCACAGTAAAATTTGTTTTTCATGTCATTTATGTCGAAATATTGAAAATTAATTTTTTTCAAATGCTTGTAAAATACTTAATTCTTAAGTTACTATCTTCAATGCTTAACCATAATTTTTTGAAAAGGTAATATTTTTATCGTTTCTATCAATTACCTATACCTTTTAATATGATATAAAATATACAATAATTAAATATATTAAATGTTAATTAGGATGAAATACTATAAATTTATTTTTTTAAATGCTTGTAAAACAAATCATTCTTAAGGTAATATCTTCAAATCTTGACCATTAGATTTAGAAACAGAACTTATATTTTTACACCCAGCAATAACATTTACAATATTATATGATATTTCTTAAATATTAAAAATCATGTTTTATTGATTAATTTTAACGAAATATTATACATTAATTTTTTGAAATGCTTGTAAAATACTTAATTCTTAAGTTACTATCTTCAATGCTTAACCATAAGTTTTTGAAAATGTTATATTTTTATCGATTCTAACAATTATATATACCCTTTAATATAATATAAAATATACAATAAATAAATATTTTACATGTTAATTAGGATGAAAAACTATAAATTTATTTTTTTTGAAATGCTTGTAAAATACATTATTCTTAGGGTAATATCTTCAAATCTTGACCATTAGATTTAGAAACAGAACTTATATTTTTACACCCAGCAATAATATTTACAATATTATATGATATTTCTTAAATATTAAAAATCATGTTTTATTGTTTAATTTTAACGAAATATTATAAATTAATTTTTTGAAAAGCTTGTAAAATACATTATTCTTAAGATGATATCTACAAATCTTGACCATTACATTTACAAAAAGAACTTTTTTTACCGTTCCTGACAATAAAATATATCCTTCGTTATGATATTTAAAAATCACAGTAAAATTTGATTTCATGTCATTTATGATGAAATATTGTAAATTCATTTTTTTCAAATCCTTATACAATACTTAATTCTTAAGTTACTATCTTCAATCCTTGACCATAAGTTTGTGAAAAACTAATATTTTTATCGTTTCTAACAATTAAAAATACCATATAATATGATATATAATATACAATTAATAAATATTTTACATGTTAATTAGGATGAAATACTATAAATTTATTTTTTTAAATGCTTGTAAAATACATTATTCTTAAGGTAATATCTTCAAATCTTGACCATTAGATTTAGAAACAGAACTTATATTTTTACACCCAGCAATTATATTTACAATATTATATGATTTATATTAAATATTAAAAATCATGTTTTATTGATTAATTTTAACGAAACATTTTAAATTTATTTTTTTAAATGCTTCTAAAATACATTATTCTTAAGATGATATCTACAAATCTTGACCATTACATTTAGAAAAAGAACTTTTTTTACTGTGTCTAACAATAAAATATATCCTTAATTATGATATTTCAAAATCACAGTAAAATTTGTTTTTAATGTCATTTATATCGAAATATTGAAAATTAATTTTTTTCAAGTCCTTGTAAAATACTTAATTCTTAAGTTACTATCTTCAATGCTTAACCATAAGTTTTTGAAAATGTTATATTTTTATCGATTCTAACAATTATATATACCCTTTAATATAATATAAAATATACAATAAATAAATATTTTACATGTTAATTAGGATGAAAAACTATAAATTTATTTTTTTAAATGCTTGTAAAACACATCATTCTTAAGGTAATATCTTCAAATCTTGACCATTAGATTTAGGAACAGAACTTATATTTTTACACCCAGCAATAATATTTACAATATTATATGATATTTCTTAAATATTAAAAATCATGTTTTATTGATTAATTTTAACGAAATATTATAAATTAATTTTTTGAAATGCTTGTAAAATACATTATTCTTAAGATGATATCTACAAAGCTTGACCATTACATTTAGAAAAAGAACTTTTTTTACTGTGTCTAACAATAAAATAGATCCTTAATTATGATATTTAAAAATCATAGTAAAATTAGTTTTTCATGTCACTTATGATTAAATATTGTAAATTCATTTTTTTTCAAATGCTTGTAAAATACTTAATTCTTAAGTTACTATCTTCAATGCTTAGCCATAAGTTTTTGAAAAGGTAATATTTTTATCGTTTCTATCAATTATCTATACCTTTTAATATGATATAAAATATACAATAAATAAATATATTAAATGTTAATTATGAAGAAATATTTTAAATATGTTTTTTTAAATGCTTGTAAAATACATTATTCTTAAGGTAATATCTTCAAATCTTGACCATTAGATTTAGAAACAGAACTTATATTTTTACACCCAGCAATTATATTTACAATATTATATGATATTTCTTAAATATTAAAAATCATGTTTTATTGTTTAATTTTAACGAAATATTATAAATTAATTTTTTGAAATGCTTGTAAAATACATTATTCTTAGGGTAATATCTTCAAATCTTGACCATTAGATTTAGAAACAGAACTTATATTTTTACACCCAGCAATTATATTTACAATATTATATGATTTATATTAAATATTAAAAATCATGTTTTATTGATTAATTTTAACGAAATATTATAAATTAATTATTTGAAAAGCTTGTAAAATACATTATTCTTAAGATGATATCTACAAATCTTGACCATTACATTTACAAAAAGAACTTTTTTTACCGTTCCTGACAATAAAATATATCCATCGTTATGATATTTAAAAATCACAGTAAAATTTAATTTCATGTCATTTATGATGAAATATTGTAAATTCATTTTTTTCAAATCCTTATACAATACTTAATTCTTAAGTTACTATCTTCAATCCTTGACCATAAGTTTGTGAAAAACTAATATTTTTATCGTTTCTAACAATTAAAAATACCATATAATATGATATATAATATACAATTAATAAATATTTTACATGTTAATTAGGATGAAATACTATAAATTTATTTTTTTAAATGCTTGTAAAACACATCATTCTGAAGGTAATATCTTCAAATCTTGACCATTAGATTTAGAAACAGAACTTATATTTTTACACCCAGCATTTATATTTACAAAATTATATGATATTTCTTAAATATTAAAAATCATATTTTATTGTTTAATTATAACGAAATATTATAAATTAATTTTTTGAAATGCTTGTAAAATACATTATTCTTAAGATGATATCTACAAAGCTTGACCATTACATTTACAACAAGAACTTTTTTTACCGTTCCTGACAATAATATATATCCTTCGTTATGATAAATAAAAATCACAGTAAAATTTGTTTATCATGTCATTTATGTCGAAATACTATAAATTTATTTTTTTAAATGCTTGTAAAATACATTATTCTTAAGGTAATATCTTCAAATCTTGACCATTAGATTTAGAAACAGAACTTATATTTTTACACCCAGCAATTATATTTACAATATTATATGATTTATATTAAATATTAAAAATCATGTTTTATTGTTTAATTTTAACGAAATATTATAAATTAATTTTTTGAAATGCTTGTAAAATACATTATTCTTAGGGTAATATCTTCAAATCTTGACCATTAGATTTAGAAACAGAACTTATATTTTTACACCCAGCAATTATATTTACAATATTATATGATATTTCTTAAATATTAAAAATCATGTTTTATTGTTTAATTTTAACGAAATATTATAAATTAATTTTTTGAAAAGCTTGTAAAATACATTATTCTTAAGATGATATCTACAAATCTTGACCATTACATTTACAAAAAGAACTTTTTTTACCGTTCCTGACAATAAAATATATCCTTCGTTATGATATTTAAAAATCACAGTAAAATTTGATTTCATGTCATTTATGATGAAATATTGTAAATTCATTTTTTTCAAATCCTTATACAATACTTAATCTTAAGTTACTATCTTCAATCCTTGACCATAAGTTTGTGAAAAACTAATATTTTTATCGTTTCTAAGAATTAAAAATACCATATAATATGATATAAAATATACAATAAATAAATATTTTCCATGTAATTAGGATGAAATACTATAAATTTATTTTTTTAAATGCTTGTAAAATACATTATTCTTAAGGTAATATCTTCAAATCTTGACCATTAGATTTAGAAACAGAACTTATATTTTTACACCCAGCAATTATATTTACAATATTATATGATTTATATTAAATATTAAAAATCATGTTTTATTGATTAATTTTAACGAAACATTTTAAATTTATTTTTTTAAATGCTTCTAAAATACATTATTCTTAAGATGATATCTACAAATCTTGACCATTACATTTAGAAAAATAAGTTTTTTTACTGTGTCTAACAATAAAATATATCCTTAATTATGATATTTCAAAATCACAGTAAAATTTGTTTTTAATGTCATTTATATCGAAATATTGAAAATTAATTTTTTTCAAGTCCTTGTAAAATACTTAATTCTTAAGTTACTATCTTCAATGCTTAACCATAAGTTTTTGAAAATGTTATATTTTTATCGATTCTAACAATTATATATACCCTTTAATATAATATAAAATATACAATAAATAAATATTTTACATGTTAATTAGGATGAAAAACTATAAATTTATTTTTTTAAATGCTTGTAAAACACATCATTCTTAAGGTAATATCTTCAAATCTTGACCATTAGATTTAGGAACAGAACTTATATTTTTACACCCAGCAATAATATTTACAATATTATATGATATTTCTTAAATATTAAAAATCATGTTTTATTGATTAATTTTAACGAAATATTATAAATTAATTTTTTGAAATGCTTGTAAAATACATTATTCTTAAGATGATATCTACAAAGCTTGACCATTACATTTAGAAAAAGAACTTTTTTTACTGTGTCTAACAATAAAATAGATCCTTAATTATGATATTTAAAAATCATAGTAAAATTAGTTTTTCATGTCACTTATGATTAAATATTGTAAATTCATTTTTTTTCAAATGCTTGTAAAATACTTAATTCTTAAGTTACTATCTTCAATGCTTAGCCATAAGTTTTTGAAAAGGTAATATTTTTATCGTTTCTATCAATTATCTATACCTTTTAATATGATATAAAATATACAATAAATAAATATATTAAATGTTAATTATGAAGAAATATTTTAAATATGTTTTTTTAAATGCTTGTAAAATACATTATTCTTAAGGTAATATCTTCATATCTTGACCATTAGATTTAGAAACAGAACTTATATTTTTACACCCAGCAATTATATTTACAATATTATATGATATTTCTTAAATATTAAAAATCATGTTTTATTGTTTAATTTTAACGAAATATTATAAATTAATTTTTTGAAATGCTTGTAAAATACATTATTCTTAGGGTAATATCTTCAAATCTTGACCATTAGATTTAGAAACAGAACTTATATTTTTACACCCAGCAATTATATTTACAATATTATATGATTTATATTAAATATTAAAAATCATGTTTTATTGATTAATTTTAACGAAATATTATAAATTAATTATTTGAAAAGCTTGTAAAATACATTATTCTTAAGATGATATCTACAAATCTTGACCATTACATTTACAAAAAGAACTTTTTTTACCGTTCCTGACAATAAAATATATCCATCGTTATGATATTTAAAAATCACAGTAAAATTTAATTTCATGTCATTTATGATGAAATATTGTAAATTCATTTTTTTCAAATCCTTATACAATACTTAATTCTTAAGTTACTATCTTCAATCCTTGACCATAAGTTTGTGAAAAACTAATATTTTTATCGTTTCTAACAATTAAAAATACCATATAATATGATATATAATATACAATTAATAAATATTTTACATGTTAATTAGGATGAAATACTATAAATTTATTTTTTTAAATGCTTGTAAAACACATCATTCTGAAGGTAATATCTTCAAATCTTGACCATTAGATTTAGAAACAGAACTTATATTTTTACACCCAGCAATAACATTTACAATATTATATGATATTTCTTAAATATTAAAAATCATGTTTTATTGATTAATTTTAACGAAATATTATTCATTAATTTTTTGAAATGCTTGTAAAATACTTAATTCTTAAGTTACTATCTTCAATGCTTAACCATAAGTTTTTGAAAATGTTATATTTTTATCGATTCTAACAATTATATATACCCTTTAATATAATATAAAATATACAATAAATAAATATTTTACATGTTAATTAGGATGAAAAACTATAAATTTATTTTTTTAAATGCTTGTAAAACACATCATTCTTAAGGTAATATCTTCAAATCTTGACCATTAGATTTAGGAACAGAACTTATATTTTTACACCCAGCAATAATATTTACAATATTATATGATATTTCTTAAATTTTAAAAATCATGTTTTATTGATTTATTTTAACGAAATATTATAAATTAATTTTATGAAATGCTTGTAAAATACATTATTCTTAAGATGATATCTACAAAGCTTGACCATTACATTTACAAAAAGAACTTTTTTTACCGTTCCTGACAATAAAATATATCCTTTTTTATGATATTTAAAAATCATAGTAAAATTAGTTTTTCATGTCACTTATGATTAAATATTGTAAATTCATTTTTTTCAAATGCTTGTAAAATACTTAATTCTTAAGTTACTATCTTCAATGCTTAACCATAAGTTTTTGAAAAGGTAATATTTTTATCGTTTCTATCAATTATCTATACCTTTTAATATGATATAAAATATACAATAAATAAATATATTAAATGTTAATTATGAAGAAATATTTTAAATATGTTTTTTTAAATGCTTGTAAAATACATTATTCTTAAGGTAATATCTTCAAATCTTGACCATTAGATTTAGAAACAGAACTTATATTTTTACACCCAGCAATTATATTTACAATATTATATGATTTATATTAAATATTAAAAATCATGTTTTATTGATTAATTTTAACGAAATATTATAAATTAATTTTTTGAAAAGCTTGTAAAATACATTATTCTTAAGATGATATCTACAAAGCTTGACCATTACATTTACAAAAAGAACTTTTTTTACCGTTCCTGACAATAAAATATATCCTTCGTTATGATATTTAAAAATCACAGTAAAATTTGATTTCATGTCATTTATGATGAAATATTGTAAATTCATTTTTTTCAAATCCTTATACAATACTTAATTCTTAAGTTACTATCTTCAATCCTTGACCATAAGTTTGTGAAAAACTAATATTTTTATCGTTTCTAACAATTAAAAATACCATATAATATGATATAAAATATACAATAAATAAATATTTTACATGTTAATTAGGATGAAATACTATAAATTTATTTTTTTAAATGCTTGTAAAATACATTATTCTTTAGGTAATATCTTCAAATCTTGACCATTAGATTTAGAAACAGAACATATATTTTTACACCCAGCAATTATATTTACAATATTATATGATTTATATTAAATATTAAAAATCATGTTTTATTGATTAATTTTAACGAAATATTTTAAATTTATTTTTTTAAATGCTTCTAAAATACATTATTCTTAAGATGATATCCACAAATCTTGACCATTACATTTAGAAAAAGAACTTTTTTTACCGTATCTAACAATAAAATATATCCTTAATTATGATATTTCAAAATCACAGTAAAATTTGTTTTTAATGTCATTTATGTCGAAATATTGAAAATTAATTTTTTTCAAATGCTAGTAAAATACTTAATTCTTAAGTTACTATCTTCAATCCTTGACCATAAGTTTGTGAAAAACTAATATATTTATCGATTCTAACAATTAAAAATACCATATAATATGATATATAATATACAATAAATAAATATTTTACATGTTAATTAGGATGAAATACTATAAATTTATTTTTTTAAATGCTTGTAAAATACATTATTCTTAAGGTAATATCTTCAAATCTTGACCATTAGATTTAGAAACAGAACTTATATTTTTACACCCAGCAATTATATTTACAATATTATATGATTTATATTAAATATTAAAAATCATGTTTTATTGATTAATTTTAACGAAACATTTTAAATTTATTTTTTTAAATGCTTCTAAAATACATTATTCTTAAGATGATATCTACAAATCTTGACCATTACATTTAGAAAAAGAAGTTTTTTTACTGTGTCTAACAATAAAATATATCCTTAATTATGATATTTCAAAATCACAGTAAAATTTGTTTTTAATGTCATTTATATCGAAATATTGAAAATTAATTTTTTTCAAGTCCTTGTAAAATACTTAATTCTTAAGTTACTATCTTCAATGCTTAACCATAAGTTTTTGAAAATGTTATATTTTTATCGATTCTAACAATTATATATACCCTTTAATATAATATAAAATATACAATAAATAAATATTTTACATGTTAATTAGGATTAAAAACTATAAATTTATTTTTTTAAATGCTTGTAAAACACATCATTCTTAAGGTAATATCTTCAAATCTTGACCATTAGATTTAGGAACAGAACTTATATTTTTACACCCAGCAATAATATTTACAATATTATATGATATTTCTTAAATATTAAAAATCATGTTTTATTGATTAATTTTAACGAAATATTATAAATTAATTATTTGAAATGCTTGTAAAATACATTATTCTTAAGATGATATCTACAAAGCTTGACCATTACATTTAGAAAAAGAACTTTTTTTACTGTGTCTAACAATAAAATAGATCCTTAATTATGATATTTAAAAATCATAGTAAAATTAGTTTTTCATGTCACTTATGATTAAATATTGTAAATTCATTTTTTTTCAAATGCTTGTAAAATACTTAATTCTTAAGTTACTATCTTCAATGCTTAGCCATAAGTTTTTGAAAAGGTAATATTTTTATCGTTTCTATCAATTATCTATACCTTTTAATATGATATAAAATATACAATAAATAAATATTTTACATGTTAATTAGGATGAAATACTATAAATTTATTTTTTTTAATGCTTGTAAAATACATTATTCTTAAGGTAATATCTTCAAATCTTGACCATTAGATTTAGAAACAGAACTTATATTTTTACACCCAGCAATAATATTTACAATATTATATGATATTTCTTAAATATTAAAAATCATGTTTTATTGTTTAATTTTAACGAAATATTATAAATTAATTTTTTGAAATGCTTGTAAAATACATTATTCTTAAGGTAATATCTTCAAATCTTGACCATTAGATTTAGAAACAGAACTTATATTTTTACACCCAGCAATTATATTTACAATATTATATGATTTATATTAAATATTAAAAATCATGTTTTATTGATTAATTTTAACGAAATATTATAAATTAATTATTTGAAAAGCTTGTAAAATACATTATTCTTAAGATGATATCTACATATCTTGACCATTACATTTACAAAAAGAACTTTTTTTACCGTTCCTGACAATAAAATATATCCATCGTTATGATATTTAAAAATCACAGTAAAATTTAATTTCATGTCATTTATGATGAAATATTGTAAATTCATTTTTTCAAATCCTTATACAATACTTAATTCTTAAGTTACTATCTTCAATCCTTGACCATAAGTTTGTGAAAAACTAATATTTTTATCGTTTCTAACAATTAAAAATACCATATAATATGATATAAAATATACAATAAATAAATATTTTCCATGTAATTAGGATGAAATACTATAAATTTATGTTTTTAAATGCTTGTAAAATACATTATTCTTAAGGTAATATCTTCAAATCTTGACCATTAGATTTAGAAACAGAACCTATATTTTTACACCCAGCAATTATATTTACAATATTATATGATTTATATTAAATATTAAAAATCATGTTTTATTGATTAATTTTAACGAAACATTTTAAATTTATTTTTTTAAATGCTTCTAAAATACATTATTCTTAAGATGATATCTACAAATCTTGACCATTACATTTAGAAAAAGAACTTTTTTTACTGTGTCTAACAATAAAATATATCCTTAATTATGATATTTCAAAATCACAGTAAAATTTGTTTTTAATGTCATTTATGTCGAAATATTGAAAATTAATTTTTTTCAAGTCCTTGTAAAATACTTAATTCTTAAGTTACTATCTTCAATGCTTAACCATAAGTTTTTGAAAATGTTATATTTTTATCGATTCTAACAATTATATATACCCTTTAATATAATATAAAATATACAATAAATAAATATTTTACATGTTAATTAGGATGAAAAACTATAAATTTATTTTTTTAAATGCTTGTAAAACACATCATTCTTAAGGTAATATCTTCAAATCTTGACCATTAGATTTAGGAACAGAACTTATATTTTTACACCCAGCAATAATATTTACAATATTATATGATATTTCTTAAATTTTAAAAATCATGTTTTATTGATTTATTTTAACGAAATATTATAAATTAATTTTATGAAATGCTTGTAAAATACATTATTCTTAAGATGATATCTACAAAGCTTGACCATTACATTTACAAAAAGAACTTTTTTTACCGTTCCTGACAATAAAATATATCCTTTTTTATGATATTTAAAAATCATAGTAAAATTAGTTTTTCATGTCACTTATGATTAAATATTGTAAATTCATTTTTTTCAAATGCTTGTAAAATACTTAATTCTTAAGTTACTATCTTCAATGCTTAACCATAAGTTTTTGAAAAGGTAATATTTTTATCGTTTCTATCAATTATCTATACCTTTTAATATGATATAAAATATACAATAAATAAATATATTAAATGTTAATTATGAAGAAATATTTTAAATATGTTTTTTTAAATGCTTGTAAAATACATTATTCTTAAGGTAATATCTTCAAATCTTGACCATTAGATTTAGGAACAGAACTTATATTTTTACACCCAGCAATAATATTTACAATATTATATGATATTTCTTAAATTTTAAAAATCATGTTTTATTGATTTATTTTAACGAAATATTATAAATTAATTTTTTGAAATGCTTGTAAAATACATTATTCTTAGGGTAATACCTTCAAATCTTGACCATTAGATTTAGAAACAGAACTTATATTTTTACACCCAGCATTTATATTTACAATATTATATGATTTATATTAAATATTAAAAATCATGTTTTATTGATAAATTTTAACGAAATATTTTAAATTTATTTTTTTAAATGCCTTTAAAATACTTTTTTCTTAAGATGATATCTACAAATCTTGACCATTATATTTCCAAAAAGAACTTTTTTTACCGTTCCTAACAATAAAATATATCCTTTTTTATGATATTTAAAAATCATAGTAAAATTAGTTTTTCATGTCACTTATGATTAAATATTGTAAATTCATTTTTTTTCAAATGCTTGTAAAATACTTAATTCTTAAGTTACTATCTTCAATGCTTAGCCATAAGTTTTTGAAAAGGTAATATTTTTATCGTTTCTATCAATTATCTATACCTTTTAATATGATATAAAATATACAATAAATAAATATATTAAATGTTAATTATGATGAAATATTTTAAATATGTTTTTTTAAATGCTTGTAAAATACATTATTCTTAAGGTAATATCTTCAAATCTTGACCATTAGATTTAGAAACAGAACTTATATTTTTACACCCAGCAATTATATTTACAATATTATATGATATTTCTTAAATATTAAAAATCATGTTTTATTGTTTAATTTTAACGAAATATTATAAATTAATTATTTGAAAAGCTTGTAAAATACATTATCCTTAAGATGATATCTACAAATCTTGACCATTACATTTACAAAAAGAACTTTTTTTACCGTTCCTGACAATAAAATATATCCATCGTTATGATATTTAAAAATCACAGTAAAATTTAATTTCATGTCATTTATGATGAAATATTGTAAATTCATTTTTTTCAAATCCTTATACAATACTTAATTCTTAAGTTACTATCTTCAATCCTTGACCATAAGTTTGTGAAAAACTAATATTTTTATCGTTTCTAACAATTAAAAATACCATATAATATGATATAAAATATACAATAAATAAATATTTTCCATGTAATGAGGATGAAATACTATAAATTTATTTTTTTAAATGCTTGTAAAATACATCATTCTTAAGGTAATATCTTCAAATCTTGACCATTAGATTTAGGAACAGAACTTATATTTTTACACCCAGCAATAATATTTATAATATTATATGATTTATATTAAATATTAAAAATCATGTTTTATTGATAAATTTTAACGAAATATTTTAAATTTATTTTTTTAAATGCTTCTAAAATACATTATTCTTAAGATGATATCTACAAATCTTGACCATTACATTTAGAAAAAGAACTTTTTTTACTGTGTCTAACAATAAAATATATCCTTAATTATGATATTTCAAAATCACAGTAAAATTTGTTTTTAATGTCATTTATGTCGAAATATTGAAAATTAATTTTTTTCAAGTCCTTGTAAAATACTTAATTCTTAAGTTACTATCTTCAATGCTTAACCATAAGTTTTTGAAAATGTTATATTTTTATCGATTCTAACAATTATATATACCCTTTAATATAATATAAAATATACAATAAATAAATATTTTACATGTTAATTAGGATGAAAAACTATAAATTTATTTTTTTAAATGCTTGTAAAACACATCATTCTTAAGGTAATATCTTCAAATCTTGACCATTAGATTTAGGAACAGAACTTATATTTTTACACCCAGCAATAATATTTACAATATTATATGATATTTCTTAAATTTTAAAAATCATGTTTTATTGATTTATTTTAACGAAATATTATAAATTAATTTTATGAAATGCTTGTAAAATACATTATTCTTAAGATGATATCTACAAAGCTTGACCATTACATTTACAAAAAGAACTTTTTTTACCGTTCCTGACAATAAAATATATCCTTTTTTATGATATTTAAAAATCATAGTAAAATTAGTTTTTCATGTCACTTATGATTAAATATTGTAAATTCATTTTTTTCAAATGCTTGTAAAATACTTAATTCTTAAGTTACTATCTTCAATGCTTAACCATAAGTTTTTGAAAAGGTAATATTTTTATCGTTTCTATCAATTATCTATACCTTTTAATATGATATAAAATATACAATAAATAAATATATTAAATGTTAATTATGAAGAAATATTTTAAATATGTTTTTTTAAATGCTTGTAAAATACATTATTCTTAGGGTAATACCTTCAAATCTTGACCATTAGATTTAGGAACAGAACTTATATTTTTACACCCAGCAATAATATTTACAATATTATATGATATTTCTTAAATTTTAAAAATCATGTTTTATTGATTTATTTTAACGAAATATTATAAATTAATTTTTTGAAATGCTTGTAAAATACTTTTTTCTTAAGATGATATCTACAAATCTTGACCATTATATTTCCAAAAAGAACTTTTTTTACCGTTCCTAACAATAAAATATATCCTTTTTTATGATATTTAAAAATCATAGTAAAATTAGTTTTTCATGTCACTTATGATTAAATATTGTAAATTCATTTTTTTTCAAATGCTTGTAAAATACTTAATTCTTAAGTTACTATCTTCAATGCTTAGCCATAAGTTTTTGAAAAGGTAATATTTTTATCGTTTCTATCAATTATCTAAACCTTTTAATATGATATAAAATATACAATAAATAAATATATTAAATGTTAATTATGATGAAATATTTTAAATATGTTTTTTTAAATGCTTGTAAAATACATTATTCTTAAGGTAATATCTTCAAATCTTGACCATTAGATTTAGAAACAGAACTTATATTTTTACACCCAGCAATTATATTTACAATATTATATGATATTTCTTAAATATTAAAAATCATGTTTTATTGTTTAATTTTAACGAAATATTATAAATTAATTATTTGAAAAGCTTGTAAAATACATTATCCTTAAGATGATATCTACAAATCTTGACCATTACATTTACAAAAAGAACTTTTTTTACCGTTCCTGACAATAAAATATATCCATCGTTATGATATTTAAAAATCACAGTAAAATTTAATTTCATGTCATTTATGATGAAATATTGTAAATTCATTTTTTTCAAATCCTTATACAATACTTAATTCTTAAGTTACTATCTTCAATCCTTGACCATAAGTTTGTGAAAAACTAATATTTTTATCGTTTCTAACAATTAAAAATACCATATAATATGATATAAAATATACAATAAATAAATATTTTCCATGTAATGAGGATGAAATACTATAAATTTATTTTTTTAAATGCTTGTAAAATACATCATTCTTAAGGTAATATCTTCAAATCTTGACCATTAGATTTAGGAACAGAACTTATATTTTTACACCCAGCAATAATATTTATAATATTATATGATTTATATTAAATATTAAAAATCATGTTTTATTGATAAATTTTAACGAAATATTATAAATTAATTTTTTGAAAAGCTTGTAAAATACATTATTCTTAAGATGATATCTACAAAGCTTGACCATTACATTTACAAAAAGAACTTTTTTTACCGTTCCTGACAATAAAATATATCCTTCGTTATGATATTTAAAAATCACAGTAAAATTTGATTTCATGTCATTTATGATGAAATATTGTAAATTCATTTTTTTCAAATCCTTATACAATACTTAATTCTTAAGTTACTATCTTCAATCCTTGACCATAAGTTTGTGAAAAACTAATATTTTTATCGTTTCTAACAATTAAAAATACCATATAATATGATATAAAATATACAATAAATAAATATTTTACATGTTAATTAGGATGAAATACTATAAATTTATTTTTTTAAATGCTTGTAAAATACATTATTCTTTAGGTAATATCTTCAAATCTTGACCATTAGATTTAGAAACAGAACATATATTTTTACACCCAGCAATTATATTTACAATATTATATGATTTATATTAAATATTAAAAATCATGTTTTATTGATTAATTTTAACGAAATATTTTAAATTTATTTTTTTAAATGCTTCTAAAATACATTATTCTTAAGATGATATCTACAAATCTTGACCATTACATTTAGAAAAAGAACTTTTTTTACCGTATCTAACAATAAAATATATCCTTAATTATGATATTTCAAAATCACAGTAAAATTTGTTTTTAATGTCATTTATGTCGAAATATTGAAAATTAATTTTTTTCAAATGCTTGTAAAATACTTAATTCTTAAGTTACTATCTTCAATCCTTGACCATAAGTTTGTGAAAAACTAATATATTTATCGATTCTAACAATTAAAAATACCATATAATATGATATATAATATACAATAAATAAATATTTTACACGTTAATTAGGATGAAATACTATAAATTTATTTTTTTAAATGCTTGTAAAATACATTATTCTTAAGGTACTATCTTCAAATCTGGACCATTAGATTTAGAAACAGAACTTATATTTTTACACCCAGCAATAATATTTACAATATTATATGATATTTCTTAAATATTAAAAATCATGTTTTATTGTTTAATTTTAACGAAATATTATAAATTAATTTTTTGAAATGCTTGTAAAATACATTATTCTTAGGGTAATACCTTCAAATCTTGACCATTAGATTTCCAAAAAGAACTTTTTTTACCGTTCCTAACAATAAAATATATCCTTTTTTATGATATTTAAAAATCATAGTAAAATTAGTTTTTCATGTCACTTATGATTAAATATTGTAAATTCATTTTTTTTCAAATGCTTGTAAAATACTTAATTCTTAAGTTACTATCTTCAATGCTTAGCCATAAGTTTTTGAAAAGGTAATATTTTTATCGTTTCTATCAATTATCTATACCTTTTAATATGATATAAAATATACAATAAATAAATATATTAAATGTTAATTATGATGACATATTTTAAATATGTTTTTTTAAATGCTTGTAAAATACATTATTCTTAAGGTATAATCTTCAAATCTTGACCATTAGATTTAGAAACAGAACTTATATTTTTACACCCAGCAATTATATTTACAATATTATATGATATTTCTTAAATATTAAAAATCATGTTTTATTGTTTAATTTTAACGAAATATTATAAATTAATTTTTTGAAAAGCTTGTAAAATACATTATTCTTAAGATGATATCTACAAAGCTTGACCATTACATTTACAAAAAGAACTTTTTTTACCGTTCCTGACAATAAAATATATCCTTCGTTATGATATTTAAAAATCACAGTAAAATTTGATTTCATGTCATTTATGATGAAATATTGTAAATTCATTTTTTTCAAATCCTTATACAATACTTAATTCTTAAGTTACTATCTTCAATCCTTGACCATAAGTTTGTGAAAAACTAATATTTTTATCGTTTCTAACAATTAAAAATACCATATAATATGATATAAAATATACAATAAATAAATATTTTACATGTTAATTAGGATGAAATACTATAAATTTATTTTTTTAAATGCTTGTAAAATACATTATTCTTTAGGTAATATCTTCAAATCTTGACCATTAGATTTAGAAACAGAACATATATTTTTACACCCAGCAATTATATTTACAATATTATATGATTTATATTAAATATTAAAAATCATGTTTTATTGATTAATTTTAACGAAATATTTTAAATTTATTTTTTTAAATGCTTCTAAAATACATTATTCTTAAGATGATATCCACAAATCTTGACCATTACATTTAGAAAAAGAACTTTTTTTACCGTATCTAACAATAAAATATATCCTTAATTATGATATTTCAAAATCACAGTAAAATTTGTTTTTAATGTCATTTATGTCGAAATATTGAAAATTAATTTTTTTCAAATGCTTGTAAAATACTTAATTCTTAAGTTACTATCTTCAATCCTTGACCATAAGTTTGTGAAAAACTAATATATTTATCGATTCTAACAATTAAAAATACCATATAATATGATATATAATATACAATAAATAAATATTTTACACGTTAATTAGGATGAAATACTATAAATTTATTTTTTTAAATGCTTGTAAAATACATTATTCTTAAGGTACTATCTTCAAATCTGGACCATTAGATTTAGAAACAGAACTTATATTTTTACACCCAGCAATAATATTTACAATATTATATGATATTTCTTAAATATTAAAAATCATGTTTTATTGTTTAATTTTAACGAATAATTATAAATTAATTTTTTGAAATGCTTGTAAAATACATTATTCTTAGGGTAATACCTTCAAATCTTGACCATTAGATTTCCAAAAAGAACTTTTTTTACCGTTCCTAACAATAAAATATATCCTTTTTTATGATATTTAAAAATCATAGTAAAATTAGTTTTTCATGTCACTTATGATTAAATATTGTAAATTCATTTTTTTTCAAATGCTTGTAAAATACTTAATTCTTAAGTTACTATCTTCAATGCTTAGCCATAAGTTTTTGAAAAGGTAATATTTTTATCGTTTCTATCAATTATCTATACCTTTTAATATGATATAAAATATACAATAAATAAATATATTAAATGTTAATTATGATGAAATATTTTAAATATGTTTTTTTAAATGCTTGTAAAATACATTATTCTTAAGGTAATATCTTCAAATCTTGACCATTAGATTTAGAAACAGAACTTATATTTTTACACCCAGCAATTATATTTACAATATTATATGATATTTCTTAAATATTAAAAATCATGTTTTATTGTTTAATTTTAACGAAATATTATAAATTAATTATTTGAAAAGCTTGTAAAATACATTATTCTTAAGATGATATCTACAAATCTTGACCATTACATTTACAAAAAGAACTTTTTTTACCGTTCCTGACAATAAAATATATCCATCGTTATGATATTTAAAAATCACAGTAAAATTTAATTTCATGTCATTTATGATGAAATATTGTAAATTCATTTTTTTCAAATCCTTATACAATACTTAATTCTTAAGTTACTATCTTCAATCCTTGACCATAAGTTTGTGAAAAACTAATATTTTTATCGTTTCTAACAATTAAAAATACCATATAATATGATATAAAATATACAATAAATAAATATTTTCCATGTAATGAGGATGAAATACTATAAATTTATTTTTTTAAATGCTTGTAAAATACATCATTCTTAAGGTAATATCTTCAAATCTTGACCATTAGATTTAGGAACAGAACTTATATTTTTACACCCAGCAATAATATTTACAATATTATATGATTTATATTAAATATTAAAAATCATGTTTTATTGATAAATTTTAACGAAATATTTTAAATTTATTTTTTTAAATGCCTTTAAAATACTTTATTCTTAAGATGATATCTACAAATCTTGACCATTATATTTCCAAAAAGAACTTTTTTTACCGTTCCTAACAATAAAATATATCCTTTTTTATGATATTTAAAAATCATAGTAAAATTAGTTTTTCATGTCACTTATGATTAAATATTGTAAATTCATTTTTTTTCAAATGCTTGTAAAATACTTAATTCTTAAGTTACTATCTTCAATACTTAACCATAAGTTTTTGAAAAGGTAATATTTTTATCATTTCTATCAATTATCTATACCTTTTAATATGATATAAAATATACAATAAATAAATATATTAAATGTTAATTATGAAGAAATATTTTAAATATGTTTTTTTAAATGCTTGTAAAATACATTATTCTTAAGGTAATATCTTCAAATCTTGACCATTAGATTTAGAAACAGAACTTATATTTTTACACCCAGCAATAATATTTACAATATTATATGATATTTCTTAAATATTAAAAATCATGTTTTATTGTTTAATTTTAACGAAATATTATAAATTAATTTTTTGAAAAGCTTGTAAAATACATTATTCTTAAGATGATATCTACAAATCTTGACCATTACATTTACAAAAAGAACTTTTTTTACCGTTCCTGACAATAAAATATATCCTTCGTTATGATATTTAAAAATCACAGTAAAATTTGATTTCATGTCATTTATGATGAAATATTGTAAATTCATTTTTTTCAAATCCTTATACAATACTTAATTCTTAAGTTACTATCTTCAATCCTTGACCATAAGTTTGTGAAAAACTAATATTTTTATCGTTTCTAAGAATTAAAAATACCATATAATATGATATAAAATATACAATAAATAAATATTTTCCATGTAATTAGGATGAAATACTATAAATTTATTTTTTTAAATGCTTGTAAAATACATTATTCTTAAGGTAATATCTTCAAATCTTGACCATTAGATTTAGAAACAGAACTTATATTTTTACACCCAGCAATTATATTTACAATATTATATGATTTATATTAAATATTAAAAATCATGTTTTATTGATTAATTTTAACGAAACATTTTAAATTTATTTTTTTAAATGCTTCTAAAATACATTATTCTTAAGATGATATCTACAAATCTTGACCATTACATTTAGAAAAAGAAGTTTTTTTACTGTGTCTAACAATAAAATATATCCTTAATTATGATATTTCAAAATCACAGTAAAATTTGTTTTTAATGTCATTTATATCGAAATATTGAAAATTAATTTTTTTCAAGTCCTTGTAAAATACTTAATTCTTAAGTTACTATCTTCAATGCTTAACCATAAGTTTTTGAAAATGTTATATTTTTATCGATTCTAACAATTATATATACCCTTTAATATAATATAAAATATACAATAAATAAATATTTTACATGTTAATTAGGATGAAAAACTATAAATTTATTTTTTTAAATGCTTGTAAAACACATCATTCTTAAGGTAATATCTTCAAATCTTGACCATTAGATTTAGGAACAGAACTTATATTTTTACACCCAGCAATAATATTTACAATATTATATGATATTTCTTAAATATTAAAAATCATGTTTTATTGATTAATTTTAACGAAATATTATAAATTAATTTTTTGAAATGCTTGTAAAATACATTATTCTTAAGATGATATCTACAAAGCTTGACCATTACATTTAGAAAAAGAACTTTTTTTACTGTGTCTAACAATAAAATAGATCCTTAATTATGATATTTCAAAATCACAGTAAAATTTGTTTTTCATGTCATTTATGATTAAATGTTGTAAATTCATTTTTTTCAAATGCTTGAAAATACTTAATTCTTAAGTTACTATCTTCAATCCTTGACCATAAGTTTGTGAAAAACTAATATATTTATCGATACTAACAATTAGAAATACCATATAATATGATATATAATATACAATAAATAAATATTTTACATGTTAATTAGGATGAAATACTATAAATTTATTTTTTTAAATGCTTGTAAAATACATTATTCTTAAGGTAATATCTTCAAATCTTGACCATTAGATTTAGAAACAGAACTTATATTTTTACACCCAGCAATAATATTTACAATATTATATGATATTTCTTAAATATTAAAAATCATGTTTTATTGTTTAATTTTAACGAAATATTATAAATTAATTTTTTGAAATGCTTGTAAAATACATTATTCTTAAGGTAATATCTTCAAATCTTGACCATTAGATTTAGAAACAGAACTTATATTTTTACACCCAGCAATTATATTTACAATATTATATGATTTATATTAAATATTAAAAATCATGTTTTATTGATTAATTTTAACGAAATATTATAAATTAATTATTTGAAAAGCTTGTAAAATACATTATTCTTAAGATGATATCTACATATCTTGACCATTACATTTACAAAAAGAACTTTTTTTACCGTTCCTGACAATAAAATATATCCATCGTTATGATATTTAAAAATCACAGTAAAATTTAATTTCATGTCATTTATGATGAAATATTGTAAATTCATTTTTTTCAAATCCTTATACAATACTTAATTCTTAAGTTACTATCTTCAATCCTTGACCATAAGTTTGTGAAAAACTAATATTTTTATCGTTTCTAACAATTAAAAATACCATATAATATGATATAAAATATACAATAAATAAATATTTTCCATGTAATTAGGATGAAATACTATAAATTTATGTTTTTAAATGCTTGTAAAATACATTATTCTTAAGGTAATATCTTCAAATCTTGACCATTAGATTTAGAAACAGAACCTATATTTTTACACCCAGCAATTATATTTACAATATTATATGATTTATATTAAATATTAAAAATCATGTTTTATTGATTAATTTTAACGAAACATTTTAAATTTATTTTTTTAAATGCTTCTAAAATACATTATTCTTAAGATGATATCTACAAATCTTGACCATTACATTTAGAAAAAGAACTTTTTTTACTGTGTCTAACAATAAAATATATCCTTAATTATGATATTTCAAAATCACAGTAAAATTTGTTTTTAATGTCATTTATGTCGAAATATTGAAAATTAATTTTTTTCAAGTCCTTGTAAAATACTTAATTCTTAAGTTACTATCTTCAATGCTTAACCATAAGTTTTTGAAAATGTTATATTTTTATCGATTCTAACAATTATATATACCCTTTAATATAATATAAAATATACAATAAATAAATATTTTACATGTTAATTAGGATGAAAAACTATAAATTTATTTTTTTAAATGCTTGTAAAACACATCATTCTTAAGGTAATATCTTCAAATCTTGACCATTAGATTTAGGAACAGAACTTATATTTTTACACCCAGCAATAATATTTACAATATTATATGATATTTCTTAAATTTTAAAAATCATGTTTTATTGATTTATTTTAACGAAATATTATAAATTAATTTTATGAAATGCTTGTAAAATACATTATTCTTAAGATGATATCTACAAAGCTTGACCATTACATTTACAAAAAGAACTTTTTTTACCGTTCCTGACAATAAAATATATCCTTTTTTATGATATTTAAAAATCATAGTAAAATTAGTTTTTCATGTCACTTATGATTAAATATTGTAAATTCATTTTTTTCAAATGCTTGTAAAATACTTAATTCTTAAGTTACTATCTTCAATGCTTAACCATAAGTTTTTGAAAAGGTAATATTTTTATCGTTTCTATCAATTATCTATACCTTTTAATATGATATAAAATATACAATAAATAAATATATTAAATGTTAATTATGAAGAAATATTTTAAATATGTTTTTTTAAATGCTTGTAAAATACATTATTCTTAAGGTAATATCTTCAAATCTTGACCATTAGATTTAGAAACAGAACTTATATTTTTACACCCAGCAATTATATTTACAATATTATATGATTTATATTAAATATTAAAAATCATGTTTTATTGATTAATTTTAACGAAATATTATAAATTAATTTTTTGAAAAGCTTGTAAAATACATTATTCTTAAGATGATATCTACAAAGCTTGACCATTACATTTACAAAAAGAACTTTTTTTACCGTTCCTGACAATAAAATATATCCTTCGTTATGATATTTAAAAATCACAGTAAAATTTGATTTCATGTCATTTATGATGAAATATTGTAAATTCATTTTTTTCAAATCCTTATACAATACTTAATTCTTAAGTTACTATGTTCAATCCTTGACCATAAGTTTGTGAAAAACTAATATTTTTATCGTTTCTAACAATTAAAAATACCATATAATATGATATAAAATATACAATAAATAAATATTTTACATGTTAATTAGGATGAAATACTATAAATTTATTTTTTTAAATGCTTGTAAAATACATTATTCTTTAGGTAATATCTTCAAATCTTGACCATTAGATTTAGAAACAGAACATATATTTTTACACCCAGCAATTATATTTACAATATTATATGATTTATATTAAATATTAAAAATCATGTTTTATTGATTAATTTTAACGAAATATTTTAAATTTATTTTTTTAAATGCTTCTAAAATACATTATTCTTAAGATGATATCCACAAATCTTGACCATTACATTTAGAAAAAGAACTTTTTTTACCGTATCTAACAATAAAATATATCCTTAATTATGATATTTCAAAATCACAGTAAAATTTGTTTTTAATGTCATTTATGTCGAAATATTGAAAATTAATTTTTTTCAAATGCTTGTAAAATACTTAATTCTTAAGTTACTATCTTCAATCCTTGACCATAAGTTTGTGAAAAACTAATATATTTATCGATTCTAACAATTAAAAATACCATATAATATGATAAATAATATACAATAAATAAATATTTTACATGTTAATTAGGATGAAATACTATAAATTTATTTTTTTAAATGCTTGTAAAATACATTATTCTTAAGGTACTATCTTCAAATCTTGACCATTAGATTTAGAAACAGAACTTATATTTTTACACCCAGCAATAATATTTACAATATTATATGATATTTCTTAAATATTAAAAATCATGTTTTATTGTTTAATTTTAACGAAATATTATAAATTAATTTTTTGAAATGCTTGTAAAATACATTATTCTTAGGGTAATACCTTCAAATCTTGACCATTAGATTTAGAAACAGAACTTATATTTTTACACCCAGCATTTATATTTACAATATTATATGATTTATATTAAATATTAAAAATCATGTTTTATTGATAAATTTTAACGAAATATTTTAAATTTATTTTTTTAAATGCCTTTAAAATACTTTTTTCTTAAGATGATATCTACAAATCTTGACCATTATATTTCCAAAAAGAACTTTTTTTACCGTTCCTAACAATAAAATATATCCTTTTTTATGATATTTAAAAATCATAGTAAAATTAGTTTTTCATGTCACTTATGATTAAATATTGTAAATTCATTTTTTTTCAAATGCTTGTAAAATACTTAATTCTTAAGTTACTATCTTCAATGCTTAGCCATAAGTTTTTGAAAAGGTAATATTTTTATCGTTTCTATCAATTATCTATACCTTTTAATATGATATAAAATATACAATAAATAAATATATTAAATGTTAATTATGATGAAATATTTTAAATATGTTTTTTTAAATGCTTGTAAAATACATTATTCTTAAGGTAATATCTTCAAATCTTGACCATTAGATTTAGAAACAGAACTTATATTTTTACACTCAGCAATTATATTTACAATATTATATGATATTTCTTAAATATTAAAAATCATGTTTTATTGTTTAATTTTAACGAAATATTATAAATTAATTATTTGAAAAGCTTGTAAAATACATTATCCTTAAGATGATATCTACAAATCTTGACCATTACATTTACAAAAAGAACTTTTTTTACCGTTCCTGACAATAAAATATATCCATCGTTATGATATTTAAAAATCACAGTAAAATTTAATTTCATGTCATTTATGATGAAATATTGTAAATTCATTTTTTTCAAATCCTTATACAATACTTAATTCTTAAGTTACTATCTTCAATCCTTGACCATAAGTTTGTGAAAAACTAATATTTTTATCGTTTCTAACAATTAAAAATACCATATAATATGATATAAAATATACAATAAATAAATATTTTCCATGTAATGAGGATGAAATACTATAAATTTATTTTTTTAAATGCTTGTAAAATACATCATTCTTAAGGTAATATCTTCAAATCTTGACCATTAGATTTAGGAACAGAACTTATATTTTTACACCCAGCAATAATATTTATAATATTATATGATTTATATTAAATATTAAAAATCATGTTTTATTGATAAATTTTAACGAAATATTATAAATTAATTTTTTGAAAAGCTTGTAAAATACATTATTCTTAAGAAGATATCTACAAAGCTTGACCATTACATTTACAAAAAGAACTTTTTTTACCGTTCCTGACAATAAAATATATCCTTCGTTATGATATTTAAAAATCACAGTAAAATTTGATTTCATGTCATTTATGATGAAATATTGTAAATTCATTTTTTTCAAATCCTTATACAATACTTAATTCTTAAGTTACTATCTTCAATCCTTGACCATAAGTTTGTGAAAAACTAATATTTTTATCGTTTCTAACAATTTAAAATACCATATAATATGATATAAAATATACAATAAATAAATATTTTACATGTTAATTAGGATGAAATACTATAAATTTATTTTTTTAAATGCTTGTAAAATACATTATTCTTTAGGTAATATCTTCAAATCTTGACCATTAGATTTAGAAACAGAACTTATATTTTTACACCCAGCAATTATATTTACAATATTATATGATTTATATTAAATATTAAAAATCATGTTTTATTGATTAATTTTAACGAAACATTTTAAATTTATTTTTTTAAATGCTTCTAAAATACATTATTCTTAAGATGATATCTACAAATCTTGACCATTACATTTAGAAAAAGAACTTTTTTACTGTGTCTAACAATAAAATATATCCTTAATTATGATATTTCAAAATCACAGTAAAATTTGTTTTTAATGTCATTTATGTCGAAATATTGAAAATTAATTTTTTTCAAGTCCTTGTAAAATACTTAATTCTTAAGTAACTATCTTCAATGCTTAACCATAAGTTTTTGAAAATGTTATATTTTTATCGATTCTAATAATTATATATACCCTTTAATATAATATAAAATATACAATAAATAAATATTTTACATGTTAATTAGGATGAAAAACTATAAATTTATTTTTTTAAATGCGTGTAAAACACATCATTCTTAAGGTAATATCTTCAAATCTTGACCATTAGATTTAGAAACAGAACTTATATTTTTACACCCAGCAATTATATTTACAATATTATATGATTTATATTAAATATTAAAAATCATGTTTTATTGATTAATTTTAAAGAAATATTATAAATTAATTTTTTGAAATGCTTGTAAAATACATTATTCTTAAGATGATATCTACAAAGCTTGACCATTACTTTTACAAAAAGAACTTTTTTTACCGTTCCTGACAATAAAATATATCCTTCGTTATGATATTTAAAAATCACAGTAAAATTTGATTTCATGTCATTTATGATGAAATATTGTAAATTCATTTTTTTCAAATCCTTATACAATACTTAATTCTTAAGTTACTATCTTCAATCCTTGACCATAAGTTTGTGAAAAACTAATATATTTATCGATTCTAACAATTAAAAATACCATATAATATGATATATAATATACAATAAATAAATATTTTACATGTTAATTAGGATGAAATACTATAAATTTATTTTTTTAAATGCTTGTAAAATACATTATTCTTAAGGTAATATCTTCAAATCTTGACCATTAGATTTAGAAACAGAACTTATATTTTTACATCCAGCAATAATATATACAATATTATATGATATTTCTTAAATATTAAAAACCATGTTTTATTGTTTAATTTTAAAGAAATATTATAAATTAATTTTTTGAAATGCTTGTAAAATACATTATTCTTAGGGTAATATCTTCAAATCTTGACCATTACATTTAGAAAAAGAACTTTTTCACTGTGTCTAACAATAAAATAGATCCTTAATTATGATATTTCAAAATCACAGTAAAATTAGTTTTTCATGTCACTTATGATTAAATATTATATATTCATTTTTTTTCAAATGCTTGTAAAATACTTAATTCTTAAGTTACTATCTTCAATGCTTAACCATAAGTTTTTGAAAAGGTAATATTTTTATCGTTTCTATCAATTATCTATACCTTTTAATATGATATAAAATATACAATAAATAAATATATTAAATGTTAATTATGAAGAAATATTTTAAATATGTTTTTTTAAATGCTTGTAAAATACATTATTCTTAAGATGATATCTACAAAGCTTGACCATTACATTTAGAAAAAGAACTTTTTTTACCGTTCCTGACAATAAAATATATCCTTCGTTATGATAAATAAAAATCACAGTAAAATTTGTTTTTCATGTCATTTATGTCGAAATACTATAAATTTATTTTTTTAAATGCTTGTAAATTACATTATTCTTAAGATAATATCTTCAAATCTTGACCATTAGATTTAGAAACAGAACTTATATTTTTACACCCAGCAATAATATTTACAATATTATATGATATTTCTTAAATATTAAAAATCATGTTTTATTGATTAATTTTAACGAAATATTATAAATTAATTTTTTGAAATGCTTGTAAAATACATTATTCTTAAGATGATATCTACAAAGCTTGACCATTACATTTAGAAAAAGAACTTTTTTTACTGTGTCTAACAATAAAATAGATCCTTAATTATGATATTTCAAAATCACAGTAAAATTAGTTTTTCATGTCACTTATGATGAAATATTGTAAATTCATTTTTTTCAAATACTTATACAATACTTAATTCTTAAGTTACTATCTTCAATCCTGGACCATAAGTTTGTGAAAAACTAATATTTTTATCGTTTCTAACAATTAAAAATACCATATAATATGATATAAAATATACAATAAATAAATATTTTACATGTTAATTAGGATGAAATACTATAAAAATATTTTTTTAAATGCTTGTAAAATACATTATTCTTAAGGTAATATCTTCAAATCTTGACCATTAGATTTAGAAACAGAACTTATATTTTTACACCCAGCAATTATATTTACAATATTATATGATATTTCTTAAATATTAAAAATCATGTTTTATTGATTAATTTTAAGGAAATATTTTAAATTTATTTTTTTAAATGCTTCTAAAATACTTTATACTTAATATGATATCTACAAATCCTGACCATTACATTTCCAAAAAAATTTTTTTTAACCGTTCCTAACAATAAAATATATCCTTTTTTATGATATTTAAAAATCATAGTAAAATTAGTTTTTCATGTTACTTATGATTAAATATTGTAAATTCATTTTTTTCAAATGCTTGTAAAATACTTAATTCTTAAGTTACTATCTTCAATGCTAAACCATTCGTTTTTAAAAAAGTAATAGTTTTATCGTTTCTAACAATTCTATATACCCCTTAATATGATATAATATATACAATAAAAAAATATTTTGCATGTCATTTATGACGAAATATTGTAAATTCATTTTTTTCAAATGCTTGTAAAATACATTATTCTTAAGATGATATCTACAAACCTTGACCATTACATTTACAAAAAGAACTTATTTTACTGTGTCTAAAAATAAAATATATCCTTAATTATGAGATCTAAAAATCTCAGTAAAATTTTATTTTTTCATGCTATTTTTGACGAAATATTGTAAATTCAGTTATTTAAAATACTTGTAAAAAACTTAATCCTTAAGTTTCCATCTTGAATCCTTAACCATAAGTTTTTGAAAAAGAAGTTTTTTTATCGTTTCTAACAATTATATAAATAGCCTTTAATATGATATAAAATATACAATAAATAAATATTTTACATGTTAATTAGGATGAAATACTATAAATTTATTTTTTTAAATGCTTGTAAAACACATCATTCTTAAGGTAATATCTTCAAATCTTGACCATTACATTTAGAAAAAGAACTTTTTCACTGTGTCTAACAATAAAATAGATCCTTAATTATGATATTTCAAAATCACAGTAAAATTAGTTTTTCATGTCACTTATGATTAAATATTATAAATTCATTTTTTTTCAAATGCTTGTAAAATACTTAATTCTTAAGTTACTATCTTCAATGCTTAACCATAAGTTTTTGAAAAGGTAATATTTTTATCGTTTCTATCAATTATCTATACCTTTTAATATGATATAAAATATACAATAAATAAATATATTAAATGTTAATTATGAAGAAATATTTTAAATATGTTTTTTTAAATGCTTGTAAAATACATTATTCTTAAGATGATATCTACAAAGCTTGACCATTACATTTAGAAAAAGAACTTTTTTTACCGTTCCTGACAATAAAATATATCCTTCGTTATGATAAATAAAAATCACAGTAAAATTAGTTTTTCATGTCACTTATGATGAAATATTGTAAATTCATTTTTTTCAAATACTTATACAATACTTAATTCTTAAGTTACTATCTTCAATCCTGGACCATAAGTTTGTGAAAAACTAATATTTTTATCGTTTCTAACAATTAAAAATACCATATAATATGATATAAAATATACAATAAATAAATATTTTACATGTTAATTAGGATGAAATACTATAAAAATATTTTTTTAAATGCTTGTAAAATACATTATTCTTAAGGTAATATCTTCAAATCTTGACCATTAGATTTAGAAACAGAACTTATATTTTTACACCCAGCAATTATATTTACAATATTATATGATATTTCTTAAATATTAAAAATCATGTTTTATTGATTAATTTTAAGGAAATATTTTAAATTTATTTTTTTAAATGCTTCTAAAATACTTTATACTTAATATGATATCTACAAATCCTGACCATTACATTTCCAAAAAAATTTTTTTTAACCGTTCCTAACAATAAAATATATCCTTTTTTATGATATTTAAAAATCATAGTAAAATTAGTTTTTCATGTTACTTATGATTAAATATTGTAAATTCATTTTTTTCAAATGCTTGTAAAATACTTAATTCTTAAGTTACTATCTTCAATGCTAAACCATTCGTTTTTAAAAAAGTAATAGTTTTATCGTTTCTAACAATTCTATATACCCCTTAATATGATATAATATATACAATAAAAAAATATTTTGCATGTCATTTATGACGAAATATTGTAAATTCATTTTTTTCAAATGCTTGTAAAATACATTATTCTTAAGATGATATCTACAAACCTTGACCATTACATTTACAAAAAGAACTTATTTTACTGTGTCTAAAAATAAAATATATCCTTAATTATGAGATCTAAAAATCTCAGTAAAATTTTATTTTTTCATGCTATTTTTGACGAAATATTGTAAATTCAGTTATTTAAAATACTTGTAAAAAACTTAATCCTTAAGTTTCCATCTTGAATCCTTAACCATAAGTTTTTGAAAAAGAAGTTTTTTTATCGTTTCTAACAATTATATAAATAGCCTTTAATATGATATAAAATATACAATAAATAAATATTTTACATGTTAATTAGGATGAAATACTATAAATTTATTTTTTTAAATGCTTGTAAAACACATCATTCTTAAGGTAATATCTTCAAATCTAGACCATTACATTTAGAAAAAGAACTTTTTCACTGTGTCTAACAATAAAATAGATCCTTAATTATGATATTTCAAAATCACAGTAAAATTAGTTTTTCATGTCACTTATGATTAAATATTATAAATTCATTTTTTTTCAAATGCTTGTAAAATACTTAATTCTTAAGTTACTATCTTCAATGCTTAACCATAAGTTTTTGAAAAGGTAATATTTTTATCGTTTCTATCAATTATCTATACCTTTTAATATGATATAAAATATACAATAAATAAATATATTAAATGTTAATTATGAAGAAATATTTTAAATATGTTTTTTTAAATGCTTGTAAAATACATTATTCTTAAGATGATATCTACAAAGCTTGACCATTACATTTAGAAAAAGAACTTTTTTTACCGTTCCTGACAATAAAATATATCCTTCGTTATGATAAATAAAAATCACAGTAAAATTTGTTTTTCATGTCATTTATGTCGAAATACTATAAATTTATTTTTTTAAATGCTTGTAAAATACATTATTCTTAAGATAATATCTTCAAATCTTGACCATTAGATTTAGAAACAGAACTTATATTTTTACACCCAGCAATAATATTTACAATATTATATGATATTTCTTAAATATTAAAAATCATGTTTTATTGATTAATTTTAACGAAATATTATAAATTAATTTTTTGAAATGCTTGTAAAATACATTATTCTTAAGATGATATCTACAAAGCTTGACCATTACATTTAGAAAAAGAACTTTTTTTACTGTGTCTAACAATAAAATAGATCCTTAATTATGATATTTCAAAATCACAGTAAAATTAGTTTTTCATGTCACTTATGATGAAATATTGTAAATTCATTTTTTTCAAATACTTATACAATACTTAATTCTTAAGTTACTATCTTCAATCCTTGACCATAAGTTTGTGAAAAACTAATATTTTTATCGTTTCTAACAATTAAAAATACCATATAATATGATATATAATATACAATTAATAAATATTTTACATGTTAATTAGGATGAAATACTATAAATTTTTTTTTTTAAATGCTTGTAAAACACATCATTCTTAAGGTAATATCTTCTAATCTTGACCATTAGATTTAGAAACAGAACTTATATTTTTACACCCAGCATTTATATTTACAAAATTATATGATATTTCTTAAATATTAAAAATCATATTTTATTGTTTAATTATAACGAAATATTATAAATTAATTTTTTGAAATGCTTGTAAAATACATTATTCTTAAGATGATATCTACAAAGCTTGACCATTACATTTACAACAAGAACTTTTTTTACCGTTCCTGACAATAAAATATATCCTTCGTTATGATAAATAAAAATCACAGTAAAATTTG
Organism: Rhopalosiphum nymphaeae; assembly: GCA_036289425.1. Taxonomy (NCBI): domain Eukaryota; kingdom Metazoa; phylum Arthropoda; class Insecta; order Hemiptera; family Aphididae; genus Rhopalosiphum; species Rhopalosiphum nymphaeae. The sequence goes on from JAZAQC010000030.1 coordinate 1,026,442, forward strand.
TTTTTCATGTCATTTATGTCGAAATACTATAAATTTATTTTTTTAAATGCTTGTAAAATACATTATTCTTAAGGTAATATCTTCAAATCTTGACCATTAGATTTAGAAACAGAACTTATATTTTTACACCCAGCAATAATATTTACAATATTATATGATATTTCTTAAATATTAAAAATCATGTTTTATTGATTAATTTTAACGAAATATTATAAATTAATTTTTTGAAATGCTTGTAAAATACATTATTCTTAAGATGATATCTACAAAGCTTGACCATTACATTTAGAAAAAGAACTTTTTTTACTGTGTCTAACAATAAAATAGATCCTTAATTATGATATTTCAAAATCACAGTAAAATTAGTTTTTCATGTCACTTATGATGAAATATTGTAAATTCATTTTTTTCAAATACTTATACAATACTTAATTCTTAAGTTACTATCTTCAATCCTGGACCATAAGTTTGTGAAAAACTAATATTTTTATCGTTTCTAACAATTAAAAATACCATATAATATGATATAAAATATACAATAAATAAATATTTTACATGTTAATTAGGATGAAATACTATAAAAATATTTTTTTAAATGCTTGTAAAATACATTATTCTTAAGGTAATATCTTCAAATCTTGACCATTAGATTTAGAAACAGAACTTATATTTTTACACCCAGCAATTATATTTACAATATTATATGATATTTCTTAAATATTAAAAATCATGTTTTATTGATTAATTTTAAGGAAATATTTTAAATTTATTTTTTTAAATGCTTATAAAATACTTTATACTTAATATGATATCTACAAATCCTGACCATTACATTTCCAAAAAAATTTTTTTTAACCGTTCCTAACAATAAAATATATCCTTTTTTATGATATTTAAAAATCATAGTAAAATTAGTTTTTCATGTTACTTATGATTAAATATTGTAAATTCATTTTTTTCAAATGCTTGTAAAATACTTAATTCTTAAGTTACTATCTTCAATGCTAAACCATTCGTTTTTAAAAAAGTAATAGTTTTATCGTTTCTAACAATTCTATATACCCCTTAATATGATATAATATATACAATAAAAAAATATTTTGCATGTCATTTATGACGAAATATTGTAAATTCATTTTTTTCAAATGCTTGTAAAATACATTATTCTTAAGATGATATCTACAAACCTTGACCATTACATTTACAAAAAGAACTTATTTTACTGTGTCTAAAAATAAAATATATCCTTAATTATGAGATCTAAAAATCTCAGTAAAATTTTATTTTTTCATGCTATTTTTGACGAAATATTGTAAATTCAGTTATTTAAAATACTTGTAAAAAACTTAATCCTTAAGTTTCCATCTTGAATCCTTAACCATAAGTTTTTGAAAAAGCAGTTTTTTTATCGTTTCTAACAATTATATAAATAGCCTTTAATATGATATAAAATATACAATAAATAAATATTTTACATGTTAATTAGGATGAAATACTATAAATTTATTTTTTTAAATGCTTGTAAAACACATCATTCTTAAGGTAATATCTTCAAATCTTGACCATTACATTTAGAAAAAGAACTTTTTCACTGTGTCTAACAATAAAATAGATCCTTAATTATGATATTTCAAAATCACAGTAAAATTAGTTTTTCATGTCACTTATGATTAAATATTATAAATTCATTTTTTTTCAAATGCTTGTAAAATACTTAATTCTTAAGTTACTATCTTCAATGCTTAACCATAAGTTTTTGAAAAGGTAATATTTTTATCGTTTCTATCAATTATCTATACCTTTTAATATGATATAAAATATACAATAAATAAATATATTAAATGTTAATTATGAAGAAATATTTTAAATATGTTTTTTTAAATGCTTGTAAAATACATTATTCTTAAGATGATATCTACAAAGCTTGACCATTACATTTAGAAAAAGAACTTTTTTTACCGTTCCTGACAATAAAATATATCCTTCGTTATGATAAATAAAAATCACAGTAAAATTAGTTTTTCATGTCACTTATGATGAAATATTGTAAATTCATTTTTTTCAAATACTTATACAATACTTAATTCTTAAGTTACTATCTTCAATCCTGGACCATAAGTTTGTGAAAAACTAATATTTTTATCGTTTCTAACAATTAAAAATACCATATAATATGATATAAAATATACAATAAATAAATATTTTACATGTTAATTAGGATGAAATACTATAAAAATATTTTTTTAAATGCTTGTAAAATACATTATTCTTAAGGTAATATCTTCAAATCTTGACCATTAGATTTAGAAACAGAACTTATATTTTTACACCCAGCAATTATATTTACAATATTATATGATATTTCTTAAATATTAAAAATCATGTTTTATTGATTAATTTTAAGGAAATATTTTAAATTTATTTTTTTAAATGCTTCTAAAATACTTTATACTTAATATGATATCTACAAATCCTGACCATTACATTTCCAAAAAAATTTTTTTTAACCGTTCCTAACAATAAAATATATCCTTTTTTATGATATTTAAAAATCATAGTAAAATTAGTTTTTCATGTTACTTATGATTAAATATTGTAAATTCATTTTTTTCAAATGCTTGTAAAATACTTAATTCTTAAGTTACTATCTTCAATGCTAAACCATTCGTTTTTAAAAAAGTAATAGTTTTATCGTTTCTAACAATTCTATATACCCCTTAATATGATATAATATATACAATAAAAAAATATTTTGCATGTCATTTATGACGAAATATTGTAAATTCATTTTTTTCAAATGCTTGTAAAATACATTATTCTTAAGATGATATCTACAAACCTTGACCATTACATTTACAAAAAGAACTTATTTTACTGTGTCTAAAAATAAAATATATCCTTAATTATGAGATCTAAAAATCTCAGTAAAATTTTATTTTTTCATGCTATTTTTGACGAAATATTGTAAATTCAGTTATTTAAAATACTTGTAAAAAACTTAATCCTTAAGTTTCCATCTTGAATCCTTAACCATAAGTTTTTGAAAAAGAAGTTTTTTTATCGTTTCTAACAATTATATAAATAGCCTTTAATATGATATAAAATATACAATAAATAAATATTTTACATGTTAATTAGGATGAAATACTATAAATTTATTTTTTTAAATGCTTGTAAAACACATCATTCTTAAGGTAATATCTTCAAATCTAGACCATTACATTTAGAAAAAGAACTTTTTCACTGTGTCTAACAATAAAATAGATCCTTAATTATGATATTTCAAAATCACAGTAAAATTAGTTTTTCATGTCACTTATGATTAAATATTATAAATTCATTTTTTTTCAAATGCTTGTAAAATACTTAATTCTTAAGTTACTATCTTCAATGCTTAACCATAAGTTTTTGAAAAGGTAATATTTTTATCGTTTCTATCAATTATCTATACCTTTTAATATGATATAAAATATACAATAAATAAATATATTAAATGTTAATTATGAAGAAATATTTTAAATATGTTTTTTTAAATGCTTGTAAAATACATTATTCTTAAGATGATATCTACAAAGCTTGACCATTACATTTAGAAAAAGAACTTTTTTTACCGTTCCTGACAATAAAATATATCCTTCGTTATGATAAATAAAAATCACAGTAAAATTTGTTTTTCATGTCATTTATGTCGAAATACTATAAATTTATTTTTTTAAATGCTTGTAAAATACATTATTCTTAAGATAATATCTTCAAATCTTGACCATTAGATTTAGAAACAGAACTTATATTTTTACACCCAGCAATAATATTTACAATATTATATGATATTTCTTAAATATTAAAAATCATGTTTTATTGATTAATTTTAACGAAATATTATAAATTAATTTTTTGAAATGCTTGTAAAATACATTATTCTTAAGATGATATCTACAAAGCTTGACCATTACATTTAGAAAAAGAACTTTTTTTACTGTGTCTAACAATAAAATAGATCCTTAATTATGATATTTCAAAATCACAGTAAAATTAGTTTTTCATGTCACTTATGATGAAATATTGTAAATTCATTTTTTTCAAATACTTATACAATACTTAATTCTTAAGTTACTATCTTCAATCCTTGACCATAAGTTTGTGAAAAACTAATATTTTTATCGTTTCTAACAATTAAAAATACCATATAATATGATATATAATATACAATTAATAAATATTTTACATGTTAATTAGGATGAAATACTATAAATTTTTTTTTTTAAATGCTTGTAAAACACATCATTCTTAAGGTAATATCTTCTAATCTTGACCATTAGATTTAGAAACAGAACTTATATTTTTACACCCAGCATTTATATTTACAAAATTATATGATATTTCTTAAATATTAAAAATCATATTTTATTGTTTAATTATAACGAAATATTATAAATTAATTTTTTGAAATGCTTGTAAAATACATTATTCTTAAGATGATATCTACAAAGCTTGACCATTACATTTACAACAAGAACTTTTTTTACCGTTCCTGACAATAAAATATATCCTTCGTTATGATAAATAAAAATCACAGTAAAATTTGTTTTTCATGTCATTTATGTCGAAATACTATAAATTTATTTTTTTAAATGCTTGTAAAATACATTATTCTTAAGGTAATATCTTCAAATCTTGACCATTAGATTTAGAAACAGAACTTATATTTTTACACCCAGCAATAATATTTACAATATTATATGATATTTCTTAAATATTAAAAATCATGTTTTATTGATTAATTTTAACGAAATATTATAAATTAATTTTTTGAAATGCTTGTAAAATACATTATTCTTAAGATGATATCTACAAAGCTTGACCATTACATTTAGAAAAAGAACTTTTTTTACTGTGTCTAACAATAAAATAGATCCTTATTTATGATATTTCAAAATCACAGTAAAATTAGTTTTTCATGTCACTTATGATTAAATATTATAAATTCATTTTTTTTCAAATGCTTGTAAAATACTTAATTCTTAAGTTACTATCTTCAATGCTTAACCATAAGTTTTTGAAAAGGTAATATTTTTATCGTTTCTATCAATTATCTATACCCTTTAATATAATATAAAATATACAATAAATAAATATTTTACATGTTAATTAGGATGAAAAACTATAAATTTATTTTTTTAAATGCGTGTAAAACACATCATTCTTAAGGTAATATCTTCAAATCTTGACCATTAGATTTAGAAACAGAACTTATATTTTTACACCCAGCAATTATATTTACAATATTATATGATTTATATTAAATATTAAAAATCATGTTTTATTGATTAATTTTAAAGAAATATTATAAATTAATTTTTTGAAATGCTTGTAAAATACATTATTCTTAAGATGATATCTACAAAGCTTGACCATTACTTTTACAAAAAGAACTTTTTTTACCGTTCCTGACAATAAAATATATCCTTCGTTATGATATTTAAAAATCACAGTAAAATTTGATTTCATGTCATTTATGATGAAATATTGTAAATTCATTTTTTTCAAATCCTTATACAATACTTAATTCTTAAGTTACTATCTTCAATCCTTGACCATAAGTTTGTGAAAAACTAATATATTTATCGATTCTAACAATTAAAAATACCATATAATATGATATATAATATACAATAAATAAATATTTTACATGTTAATTAGGATGAAATACTATAAATTTATTTTTTTAAATGCTTGTAAAATACATTATTCTTAAGGTAATATCTTCAAATCTTGACCATTAGATTTAGAAACAGAACTTATATTTTTACATCCAGCAATAATATTTACAATATTATATGATATTTCTTAAATATTAAAAATCATGTTTTATTGTTTAATTTTAAAGAAATATTATAAATTAATTTTTTGAAATGCTTGTAAAATACATTATTCTTAGGGTAATATCTTCAAATCTTGACCATTACATTTAGAAAAAGAACTTTTTCACTGTGTCTAACAATAAAATAGATCCTTAATTATGATATTTCAAAATCACAGTAAAATTAGTTTTTCATGTCACTTATGATTAAATATTATATATTCATTTTTTTTCAAATGCTTGTAAAATACTTAATTCTTAAGTTACTATCTTCAATGCTTAACCATAAGTTTTTGAAAAGGTAATATTTTTATCGTTTCTATCAATTATCTATACCTTTTAATATGATATAAAATATACAATAAATAAATATATTAAATGTTAATTATGAAGAAATATTTTAAATATGTTTTTTTAAATGCTTGTAAAATACATTATTCTTAAGATGATATCTACAAAGCTTGACCATTACATTTAGAAAAAGAACTTTTTTTACCGTTCCTGACAATAAAATATATCCTTCGTTATGATAAATAAAAATCACAGTAAAATTTGTTTTTCATGTCATTTATGTCGAAATACTATAAATTTATTTTTTTAAATGCTTGTAAAATACATTATTCTTAAGATAATATCTTCAAATCTTGACCATTAGATTTAGAAACAGAACTTATATTTTTACACCCAGCAATAATATTTACAATATTATATGATATTTCTTAAATATTAAAAATCATGTTTTATTGATTAATTTTAACGAAATATTATAAATTAATTTTTTGAAATGCTTGTAAAATACATTATTCTTAAGATGATATCTACAAAGCTTGACCATTACATTTAGAAAAAGAACTTTTTTTACTGTGTCTAACAATAAAATAGATCCTTATTTATGATATTTCAAAATCACAGTAAAATTAGTTTTTCATGTCACTTATGATTAAATATTATATATTCATTTTTTTTCAAATGCTTGTAAAATACTTAATTCTTAAGTTACTATCTTCAATGCTTAACCATAAGTTTTTGAAAAGGTAATATTTTTATCGTTTCTATCAATTATCTATACCTTTTAATATGATATAAAATATACAATAAATAAATATATTAAATGTTAATTATGAAGAAATATTTTAAATATGTTTTTTTAAATGCTTGTAAAATACATTATTCTTAAGATGATATCTACAAAGCTTGACCATTACATTTAGAAAAAGAACTTTTTTTACTGTGTCTAACAATAAAATAGATCCTTAATTATGATATTTCAAAATCACAGTAAAATTAGTTTTTCATGTCACTTATGATGAAATATTGTAAATTCATTTTTTTCAAATACTTATACAATACTTAATTCTTAAGTTACTATCTTCAATCCTTGACCATAAGTTTGTGAAAAACTAATATTTTTATCGTTTCTAACAATTAAAAATACCATATAATATGATATATAATATACAATTAATAAATATTTTACATGTTAATTAGGATGAAATACTATAAATTTATTTTTTTAAATGCTTGTAAAACACATCATTCTTAAGGTAATATCTTCAAATCTTGACCATTAGATTTAGAAACAGAACTTATATTTTTACACCCAGCATTTATATTTACAAAATTATATGATATTTCTTAAATATTAAAAATCATATTTTATTGTTTAATTATAACGAAATATTATAAATTAATTTTTTGAAATGCTTGTAAAATACATTATTCTTAAGATGATATCTACAAAGCTTGACCATTACATTTACAACAAGAACTTTTTTTACCGTTCCTGACAATAAAATATATCCTTCGTTATGATAAATAAAAATCACAGTAAAATTTGATTTCATGTCATTAATGATGAAATATTGTAAATTCATTTTTTTCAAATCGTTATACAATACTTAATTCTTAAGTTACTATCTTCAATCCTTGACCATAAGTTTGTGAAAAACTAATATTTTTATCGTTTCTAACAATTAAAAATACCATATAATATGGTATAAAATATACAATAAATAAATATTTTACATGTTAATTAGGATGAAATACTATAAATTTATTTTTTTAAATGCTTGTAAAATACATTATTCTTAAGGTAATATCTTCAAATCTTGACCATTAGATTTAGAAACAGAACTTATATTTTTACACCCAGCAATTATATTTACAATATTATATGATTTATATTAAATATTAAAAATCATGTTTTATTGATTAATTTTAACGAAACATTTTAAATTTATTTTTTTAAATGCTTCTAAAATACATTATTCTTAAGATGATATCTACAAATCTTGACCATTACATTTAGAAAAAGAACTTTTTTTACTGTGTCTAACAATAAAATATATCCTTAATTATGATATTTCAAAATCACAGTAAAATTTGTTTTTAATGTCATTTATGTCGAAATATTGAAAATTAATTTTTTTCAAGTCCTTGTAAAATACTTAATTCTTAAGTAACTATCTTCAATGCTTAACCATAAGTTTTTTAAAATGTTATATTTTTATCGATTCTAATAATTATATATACCCTTTAATATAATATAAAATATACAATAAATAAATATTTTACATGTTAATTAGGATGAAAAACTATAAATTTATTTTTTTAAATGCGTGTAAAACACATCATTCTTAAGGTAATATCTTCAAATCTTGACCATTAGATTTAGAAACAGAACTTATATTTTTACACCCAGCAATTAGATTTACAATATTATATGATTTATATTAAATATTAAAAATCATGTTTTATTGATTAATTTTAAAGAAATATTATAAATTAATTTTTTGAAATGCTTGTAAAATACATTATTCTTAAGATGATATCTACAAAGCTTGACCATTACTTTTACAAAAAGAACTTTTTTTACCGTTCCTGACAATAAAATATATCCTTCGTTATGATATTTAAAAATCACAGTAAAATTTGATTTCATGTCATTTATGATGAAATATTGTAAATTCATTTTTTTCAAATCCTTATACAATACTTAATTCTTAAGTTACTATCTTCAATCCTTGACCATAAGTTTGTGAAAAACTAATATATTTATCGATTCTAACAATTAAAAATACCATATAATATGATATATAATATACAATAAATAAATATTTTACATGTTAATTAGGATGAAATACTATAAATTTATTTTTTTAAATGCTTGTAAAATACATTATTCTTAAGGTAATATCTTCAAATCTTGACCATTAGATTTAGAAACAGAACTTATATTTTTACATCCAGCAATAATATTTACAATATTATATGATATTTCTTAAATATTAAAAATCATGTTTTATTGTTTAATTTTAAAGAAATATTATAAATTAATTTTTTGAAATGCTTGTAAAATACATTATTCTTAGGGTAATATCTTCAAATCTTGACCATTAGATTTAGAAACAGAACTTATATTTTTACACCCAGCATTTATATTTACAATATTATATGATTTATATTAAATATTAAAAATTATGTTTTATTGATAAATTTTAACGAAATATTTTAAATTTATTTTTTTAAATGCCTTTAAAATACTTTATTCTTAAGATGATATCTACAAATCTTGACCATTATATTTCCAAAAAGAACTTTTTTTACCGTTCCTAACAATAATATATATCCTTTTTTATGATATTTAAAAATCATAGTAAAATTAGTTTTTCATGTCACTTATGATTAAATATTGTAAATTCATTTTTTTTCAAATGCTTGTAAAATACTTAATTCTTAAGTTACTATCTTCAATGCTTAGCCATAAGTTTTTGAAAAGGTAATATTTTTATCGTTTCTATCAATTATCTATACCTTTTAATATGATATAAAATATACAATAAATAAATATATTAAATGTTAATTATGAAGAAATATTTTAAATATGTTTTTTTAAATGCTTGTAAAATACATTATTCTTAAGTTAATATCTTCAAATCTTGACCATTAGATTTAGAAACAGAACTTATATTTTTACACCCAGCAATTATATTTACAATATTATATGATATTTTTTAAATATTAAAAATCATGTTTTATTGTTTAATTTTAACGAAATATTATAAATTAATTTTTTTAAATGCTTGTAAAATACATTATTCTTAAGGTAATATCTTCAAATCTTGACCATTAGATTTAGAAACAGAACTTATATTTTTACACCCATCAATTATATTTACAATATTATATGATTTATATTAAATATTAAAAATCATGTTTTATTGATTAATTTTAAAGAAATATTATAAATTAATTTTTTGAAATGCTTGTAAAATACATTATTCTTAAGATGATATCTACAAATCTTGACCATTACATTTACAAAAAGAACTTTTTTTACCGTTCCTGACAATAAAATATATCCTTCGTTATGATATTTAAAAATCACAGTAAAATTTGATTTCATGTCATTTATGATGAAATATTGTAAATTCATTTTTTTCAAATCCTTATACAATACTTAATTCTTAAGTTACTATCTTCAATCCTTGACCATAAGTTTGTGAAAAACTAATATTTTTATCGTTTCTAACAATTAAAAATACCATATAATATGATATAAAATATACAATAAATAAATATTTTCCATGTAATTAGGATGAAATACTATAAATTTATTTTTTTAAATGCTTGTAAAATACATTAGTCTTAAGGTAATATCTTCAAATCTTGACCATTAGATTTAGAAACAGAACTTATATTTTTACACCCAGCAATTATATTTACAATATTATATGATTTATATTAAATATTAAAAATCATGTTTTATTGATTAATTTTAACGAAACATTTTAAATTTATTTTTTTAAATGCTTCTAAAATACATTATTCTTAAGATGATATCTACAAATCTTGACCATTATATTTAGAAAAAGAACTTTTTTTACTGTGTCTAACAATAAAATATATCCTTAATTATGATATTTCAAAATCACAGTAAAATTTGTTTTTAATGTCATTTATGTCGAAATATTGAAAATTAATTTTTTTCAAGTCCTTGTAAAATACTTAATTCTTAAGTTACTATCTTCAATGCTTAACCATAAGTTTTTGAAAATGTTATATTTTTATCGATTCTAACAATTATATATACCCTTTAATATAATATAAAATATACAATAAATAAATATTTTACATGTTAATTAGGATGAAAAACTATAAATTTATTTTTTTAAATGCTTGTAAAACACATCATTCTTAAGGTAATATCTTCAAATCTTGACCATTAGATTTAGGAACAGAACTTATATTTTTACACCCAGCAATAATATTTACAATATTATATGATATTTCTTAAATATTAAAAATCATGTATTATTGATAAATTTTAACGAAATATTTTAAATTTATTATTTGAAAAGCTTGTAAAATACATTATTCTTAAGATGATATCTACAAATCTTGACCATTACATTTACAAAAAGAACTTTTTTTACCTTTCCTGACAATAAAATATATCCTTCGTTATGATATTTAAAAATCACAGTAAAATTTAATTTCATGTCATTTATGATGAAATATTGTAAATTCATTTTTTTCAAATCCTTATACAATACTTAATTCTTAAGTTACTATCTTCAATCCTTGACCATAAGTTTGTGAAAAACTAATATTTTTATCGTTTCTAACAATTAAAAATACCATATAATATGATATAAAATATACAATAAATAAATATTTTCCATGTAATTAGGATGAAATACTATAAATTTATTTTTTTAAATGCTTGTAAAATACATTATTCTTAAGGTAATATCTTCAAATCTTGACCATTAGATTTAGAAACAGAACTTATATTTTTACACCCAGCAATTATATTTACAATATTATATGATTTATATTAAATATTAAAAATCATGTTTTATTGATTAATTTTAACGAAATATTATAAATTAATTTTTTGAAAAGCTTGTAAAATACATTATTCTTAAGATGATATCTACAAATCTTGACCATTACATTTACAAAAAGAACTTTTTTTACCGTTCCTGACAATAAAATATATCCTTCGTTATGATATTTAAAAATCACAGTAAAATTTGATTTCATGTCATTTATGATGAAATATTGTAAATTAATTTTTTTCAAATGCTTGTAAAATACTTAATTCTTAAGTTACTATCTTCAATGCTTAACCATAAGTTTTTGAAAATGTTATATTTTTATCGATTCTAACAATTATATATACCCTTTAATATAATATAAAATATACAATAAATAAATATTTTACATGTTAATTAGGATGAAAAACTATAAATTTATTTTTTTAAATGCTTGTAAAACTCATCATTCTTAAGGTAATATCTTCAAATCTTGACCATTAGATTTAGGAACAGAACTTATATTTTTACACCCAGCAATAATATTTACAATATTATATGATTTATATTAAATATTAAAAATCATGTTTTATTGATAAATTTTAACGAAATATTTTAAATTTATTTTTTTAAATGCTTCTAAAATACATTATTCTTAAGATGATATCTACAAATCTTGACCATTATATTTCCAAAAAGAACTTTTTTTACCGTTCCTAACAATAAAATATATCCTTTTTTATGATATTTAAAAATCATAGTAAAATTAGTTTTTCATGTCACTTATGATTAAATATTGTAAATTCATTTTTTTTCAAATGCTTGTAAAATACTTAATTCTTAATTTACTATCTTCAATGCTTAACCATAAGTTTTTGAAAAGGTAATATTTTTATCATTTCTATCAATTATCTATACCTTTTAATATGATATAAAATATACAATAAATAAATATATTAAATGTTAATTATGAAGAAATATTTTAAATATGTTTTTTTAAATGCTTGTAAAATACATTATTCTTAAGTTAATATCTTCAAATCTTGACCATTAGATTTAGAAACAGAACTTATATTTTTACACCCAGCAATTATATTTACAATATTATATGATATTTTTTAAATATTAAAAATCATGTTTTATTGTTTAATTTTAACGAAATATTATAAATTAATTTTTTTAAATGCTTGTAAAATACATTATTCTTAAGGTAATATCTTCAAATCTTGACCATTAGATTTAGAAACAGAACTTATATTTTTACACCCATCAATTATATTTACAATATTATATGATTTATATTAAATATTAAAAATCATGTTTTATTGATTAATTTTAAAGAAATATTATAAATTAATTTTTTGAAATGCTTGTAAAATACATTATTCTTAAGATGATATCTACAAATCTTGACCATTACATTTACAAAAAGAACTTTTTTTACCGTTCCTGACAATAAAATATATCCTTCGTTATGATATTTAAAAATCACAGTAAAATTTGATTTCATGTCATTTATGATGAAATATTGTAAATTCATTTTTTTCAAATCCTTATACAATACTTAATTCTTAAGTTACTATCTTCAATCCTTGACCATAAGTTTGTGAAAAACTAATATTTTTATCGTTTCTAACAATTAAAAATACCATATAATATGATATAAAATATACAATAAATAAATATTTTCCATGTAATTAGGATGAAATACTATAAATTTATTTTTTTAAATGCTTGTAAAATACATTAGTCTTAAGGTAATATCTTCAAATCTTGACCATTAGATTTAGAAACAGAACTTATATTTTTACACCCAGCAATTATATTTACAATATTATATGATTTATATTAAATATTAAAAATCATGTTTTATTGATTAATTTTAACGAAACATTTTAAATTTATTTTTTTAAATGCTTCTAAAATACATTATTCTTAAGATGATATCTACAAATCTTGACCATTATATTTAGAAAAAGAACTTTTTTTACTGTGTCTAACAATAAAATATATCCTTAATTATGATATTTCAAAATCACAGTAAAATTTGTTTTTAATGTCATTTATGTCGAAATATTGAAAATTAATTTTTTTCAAGTCCTTGTAAAATACTTAATTCTTAAGTTACTATCTTCAATGCTTAACCATAAGTTTTTGAAAATGTTATATTTTTATCGATTCTAACAATTATATATACCCTTTAATATAATATAAAATATACAATAAATAAATATTTTACATGTTAATTAGGATGAAAAACTATAAATTTATTTTTTTAAATGCTTGTAAAACACATCATTCTTAAGGTAATATCTTCAAATCTTGACCATTAGATTTAGGAACAGAACTTATATTTTTACACCCAGCAATAATATTTACAATATTATATGATATTTCTTAAATATTAAAAATCATGTATTATTGATAAATTTTAACGAAATATTTTAAATTTATTATTTGAAAAGCTTGTAAAATACATTATTCTTAAGATGATATCTACAAATCTTGACCATTACATTTACAAAAAGAACTTTTTTTACCTTTCCTGACAATAAAATATATCCTTCGTTATGATATTTAAAAATCACAGTAAAATTTAATTTCATGTCATTTATGATGAAATATTGTAAATTCATTTTTTTCAAATCCTTATACAATACTTAATTCTTAAGTTACTATCTTCAATCCTTGACCATAAGTTTGTGAAAAACTAATATTTTTATCGTTTCTAACAATTAAAAATACCATATAATATGATATAAAATATACAATAAATAAATATTTTCCATGTAATTAGGATGAAATACTATAAATTTATTTTTTTAAATGCTTGTAAAATACATTATTCTTAAGGTAATATCTTCAAATCTTGACCATTAGATTTAGAAACAGAACTTATATTTTTACACCCAGCAATTATATTTACAATATTATATGATTTATATTAAATATTAAAAATCATGTTTTATTGATTAATTTTAACAAAACATTTTAAATTTATTTTTTTAAATGCTTCTAAAATACATTATTCTTAAGATGATATCTACAAATCTTGACCATTACATTTAGAAAAAGAACTTTTTTTACTGTGTCTAACAATAAAATATATCCTTAATTATGATATTTCAAAATCACAGTAAAATTTGTTTTTAATGTCATTTATGTCGAAATATTGAAAATTAATTTTTTTCAAGTCCTTGTAAAATACTTAATTCTTAAGTTACTATCTTCAATGCTTAACCATAAGTTTTTGAAAATGTTATATTTTTATCGATTCTAACAATTATATATACCCTTTTATATAATATAAAATGTACAATAAATAAATATTTTACATGTTAATTAGGATGAAAAACTATAAATTTATTTTTTTAAATGCTTGTAAAACACATCATTCTTAAGGTAATATCTTCAAATCTTGACCATTAGATTTAGGAACAGAACTTATATTTTTACACCCAGCAATAATATTTACAATATTATATGATATTTATTAAATTTTAAAAATCATGTTTTATTGATTTATTTTAACGAAATATTATAAATTAATTTTATGAAATGCTTGTAAAATACATTATTCTTAAGATGATATCTACAAAGCTTGACCATTACATTTACAAAACGAACTTTTTTTACCGTTCCTGACAATAAAATATATCCTTTTTTATGATATTTAAAAATCATAGTAAAATTAGTTTTTCATGTCACTTATGATTAAATATTGTAAATTCATTATTTTTCAAATGCTTGTAAAATACTTAATTCTTAAGTTACTATCTTCAATGCTTAACCATAAGTTTTTGAAAAGGTAATATTTTTATCGTTTCTATCAATTAAAAATACCATATAATATGATATAAAATATACAATAAATAAATATATTAATGTTAATAATGAAGAAATATTTTAAATATGTTTTTTTAAATGCTTGTAAAATACATTATTCTTAAGGTAATATCTTCAAATCTTGACCATTAGATTTAGAAACAGAACTTATATTTTTACACCCAGCAATTATATTTACAATATTATATGATATTTCTTAAATATTAAAAATCATGTTTTATTGTTTAATTTTAACGAAATATTATAAATTAATTTTTTGAAATGCTTGTAAAATACATTATTCTTAGGGTAATATCTTCAAATCTTGACCATTAGATTTAGAAACAGAACTTATATTTTTACACCCAGCAATTATATTTACAATATTATATGATTTATATTAAATATTAAAAATCATGTTTTATTGATTAATTTTAACGAAATATTATAAATTAATTTTTTGAAAAGCTTGTAAAATACATTATTCTTAAGATGATATCTACAAATCTTGACCATTACATTTACAAAAAGAACTTTTTTTACCGTTCCTGACAATAAAATATATCCTTCGTAATGATATTTAAAAATCACAGTAAAATTTGATTTCATGTCATTTATGATGAAATATTGTAAATTCATTTTTTTCAAATCCTTATACAATACTTAATTCTTAAGTTACTATCTTCAATCCTTAACCATAAGTTTGTGAAAAACTAATATTTTTATCGTTTCTAACAATTAAAAATACCATATAATATGATATAAAATATACAATAAATAAATATTTTACATGTTAATTAGGATGAAATACTATAAATTTATTTTTTTAAATGCTTGTAAAATACATTATTCTTAAGGTAATATCTTCAAATCTTGACCATTAGATTTAGAATCAGAACTCATATTTTTACACCCAGCAATAATATTTACAATATTATATGATATTTCTTAAAGATTAAAAATCATGTTTTATTGATTAATTTTAACGAAATATTATAAATTAATTTTTTGAAATGCTTGTAAAATACATTACTCTTAAGATGATATCTACAAATCTTGACCATTACATTTACAAAAAAGAACTTTTTTTACCGTTCCTGACAATAAAATATATCCTTCGTTATGACATTTAAAAATCACAGTAAAATTTGATTTCATGTCATATATGATGAAATATTGTAAATTCATTTTTTTCAAATCCTTATACAATACTTAATTCTTAAGTTACTATTTTCAATCCTTGACCATAAGTTTGTGAAAAACTAATATTTTTATCGTTTCTAACAATTAAAAATATTATATAATATGATATAAAATATACAATAAATAAATATTTTACATGTTAATTAGGATGAAATACTATAAATTTATTTTTTTAAATGCTTGTAAAAAACATTATTCTTAAGGTAATATCTTCAAATCTTGACCATTAGATTTAGAAACAGAACTTATATTTTTACACCCAGCATTTATATTTACATTATTATATGATTTATATTAAATATTAAAAATCATGTTTTATTGATTAATTGTAACGAAATATTTTAAATTTATTTTTTTAAATGCTTCTAAAATACATTATTCTTAAGATGATATCTACAAATCTTGACCATTACATTTAGAAAAAGAACTTTTTTTACCGTGTCTAACAATAAAATATATCCTTAATTATGATATTTCAAAATCACAGTAAAATTTGTTTTTAATGTCATTTATGTCGAAATATTGAAAATTCATTTTTTTCAAATGCTTGTAAAATACTTAATTCTTAAGTTACTAATTTCAATGCTTAACCATAAGTTTTTGAAATAGTAATATTTTTATCGATTCTAACAATTATATATACCCTTTAATATAATATAAAATACATAATAAATAAATATTTTACATGTTAATTAGTATGAAATACTATAAATTTATTTTTTTAAATGCTTGTAAAACACATCATTCTTAAGGTAATATCTTCAAATCTTGACCATTAGATTTAGAAACAGAACTTATATTTTTACACCCAGCAATAATATTTACAATATTATATGATATTTCTTAAATATTAAAAATCATGTTTTATTGATTAATTTTAACGAAATATTATTAATTAATTTTTTGAAAAGCTTGTAAAATACATTATTCTTAAGATGATTCCTACAAATCTTGACCATTACATTTACAAAAAGAACTTTTTTTACCGTGTCTAAGAATAAAATATATCCTTAATTATGATATTTCAAAATCACAGTAAAATTTGTTTTTAATGTCATTTATGTCGAAATATTGTAAATTCATTTTTTTCAAATGCATGTAAAATACTTAATTCTTAAGTTACTATTTTCAATCCTTGACCATAAGTTTGTGAAAAACTAATATTTTTATCGTTTCTAACAATTAAAAATATTATATAATATGATATAAAATATACAATAAATAAATATTTTACATGTTAATTAGGATGAAATACTATAAATTTATTATTTTAAATGCTTGTAAAATACATTATTCTTAAGGTAATATCTTCAAATCTTGACCATTAGATTTAGAAACAGAACTCATATTTTTACACCCAGCAATAATATTTACAATATTATATGATATTTCTTAAATATTAAAAATCATGTTTTATTGATTAATTTTAACGAAATATTATAAATTAATTTTTTGAAATGCTTGTAAAATACATTATTCTTAAGATGATATCTACAAATCTTGACCATTACATTTACAAAAAAGAACTTTTTTTACCGTTCCTGACAATAAAATATATCCTTCGTTATGACATTTAAAAATCACAGTAAAATATGATTTCATGTCATTTATGATGAAATATTGTAAATTCATTTTTTTCAAATCCTTATACAATACTCAATTCTTAAGTTACTATTTTCAATCCTTGACCATAAGTTTGTGAAAAACTAATATTTTTATCGTTTCTAACAATTAAAAATATTATATAATATGATATAAAATATACAATAAATAAATATTTTACATGTTAATTAGGATGAAATACTATAAATTTATTTTTTTAAATGCTTGTAAAATACATTATTCTTAAGGTAATATCTTCAAATCTTGACCATTAGATTTAGAAACAGAACTTATATTTTTACACCCAGCATTTATATTTACAATATTATATGATTTATATTAAATATTAAAAATCATGTTTTATTGATTAATTTTAACGAAATATTTTAAATTTATTTTTTTAAATGCTTCTAAAATACATTATTCTTAAGATGATATCTACAAATCTTGACCATTACATTTAGAAAAAGAACTTTTTTTACCGTGTCTAACAATAAAATATATCCTTAATTATGATATTTCAAAATCACAGTAAAATTTGTTTTTAATGTAATTTATGTCGAAATATTGAAAATTCATTTTTTTCAAATGCTTGTAAAATACTTAATTCTTAAGTTACTAATTTCAATGCTTAACCATAAGTTTTTGAAATAGTAATATTTTTATCGATTCTAACAATTATATATACCCTTTAATATAATATAAAATACACAATAAATAAATATTTTACATGTTAATTAGTATGAAATACTATAAATTTATTTTTTTAAATGCTTGTAAAACACATCATTCTTAAGGTAATATCTTCAAATCTTGACCATTAGATTTAGAAACAGAACTTATATTTTTACACCCAGCAATAATATTTACAATATTATATGATATTTCTTAAATATTAAAAATCATGTTTTATTGATTAATTTTAACGAAATATTATTAATTAATTTTTTGAAAAGCTTGTAAAATACATTATTCTTAAGATGATACCTACAAATCTTGACCATTACATTTACAAAAAGAACTTTTTTTACCGTGTCTAAGAATAAAATATATCCTTAATTATGATATTTCAAAATCACAGTGAAATTTGTTTTTAATGTCATTTATGTCGAAATATTGTAAATTCATTTTTTTCAAATGCATGTAAAATACTTAATTCTTAAGTTACTATTTTCAATCCTTGACCATAAGTTTGTGAAAAACTAATATTTTTATCGTTTCTAACAATTAAAAATATTATATAATATGATATAAAATATACAATAAATAAATATTTTACATGTTAATTAGGATGAAATACTATAAATTTATTATTTTAAATGCTTGTAAAATACATTATTCTTAAGTTACTATCTTCAAATCTTGACCATTAGAATTAGAAACAGAACTTATATTTTTACACCCAGCAATTATATTTACAATATTATATGATATTTCTTAAATATTAAAAATCATGTTTTATTGATTAATTTTAACGAAATATTATAAATTAATTTTTTGATATGCTTGTAAAATACATTATTCTTAAGATAATATCTACAAATCTTGACCATTACATTTACAAAAAAGAACTTTTTTTACCGTTCCTGACAATAAAATATATCCTTCGTTATGACATTTAAAAATCACAGTAAAATTTGATTTCATGTCATTTATGATGAAATATTGTAAATTCATTTTTTTCAAATCCTTATACAATACTCAATTCTTAAGTTACTATTTTCAATCCTTGACCATAAGTTTGTGAAAAACTAATATTTTTATCGTTTCTAACAATTAAAAATATTATATAATATGATATAAAATATACAATAAATAAATATTTTACATGTTAATTAGGATGAAATACTATAAATTTATTTTTTTAAATGCTTGTAAAATACATTATTCTTAAGGTAATATCTTCAAATCTTGACCATTAGATTTAGAAACAGAACTTATATTTTTACACCCAGCATTTATATTTACAATATTATATGATTTATATTAAATATTAAAAATCATGTTTTATTGATTAATTTTAACGAAATATTTTAAATTTATTTTTTTAAATGCTTCTAAAATACATTATTCTTAAGATGATATCTACAAATCTTGACCATTAAATTTAGAAAAAGAACTTTTTTTACCGTGTCTAACAATAAAATATATCCTTAATTATGATATTTCAAAATCACAGTAAAATTTGTTTTTAATGTCATTTATGTCGAAATATTGAAAATTCATTTTTTTCAAATGCTTGTAAAATACTTAATTCTTAAGTTACTAATTTCAATGCTTAACCATAAGTTTTTGAAAAAGTAATATTTTTATCGATTCTAACAATTATATATACCCTTTAATATAATATAAAATATACAACAAATAAATATTTTACATGTTAATTAGGATGAAAAACTATAAATTTATTTTTTTAAATGCTTGTAAAACACATCATTCTTAAGGTAATATCTTCAAATCTTGACCATTAGATTTAGGAACAGAACTTATATTTTTACACCCAGCAATTATATTTACAAAATTATATGATATTTCTTAAATATTAAAAATCATATTTTATTGTTTAATTATAACGAAATATTATAAATTAATTTTTTGAAATGCTTGTAAAATACATTATTCTTAAGATGATATCTACAAAGCTTGACCATTACATTTACAACAAGAACTTTTTTTACCGTTCCTGACAATAAAATATATCCTTCGTTATGATATTTAAAAATCACAGTAAAATTTGATTTCATGTCATTTATGATGAAATATTGTAAATTCATTTTTTTCAAATCCTTATACAATACTTAATTCTTAAGTTACTATCTTCAATCCTTGACCATAAGTTTGTGAAAAACTAATATTTTTATCGTTTCTAACAATTAAAAATACCATATAATATGATATAAAATATACAATAAATGAATATTTTACATGTTAATTAGGATGAAATACTATAAACTTATTTTTTTAAATGCTTGTAAAATACATTATTCTTAAGGTAATATCTTCAAATCTTGACCATTAGATTTAGAAACAGAACATATATTTTTACACCCAGCAATTATTTTTACAATATTATATGATTTATATTAAATATTAAAAATCATGTTTTATTGATTAATTTTAACGAAATATTATAAATTAATTTTTTGAAATGCTTCTAAAATACATTATTCTTAAGATGATATCTACAAAGCTTGACCATAATAATTACAAAAAGAACTTTTTTTACGGTTTCTAACAAATAAATATATCGTTTTTTAGGATATATAAAAATCACAGTAAAATTAGTTTTTCGTGTCACTTATGACAAAATATTGTAAATTCATTTTTTTCAAATGCTTGTAAAATATATTATTCTTAAGGTAATATCTTCAAATCTTGAACATTAGATTTAGAAACAGAACTTATATTTTTACACCCAGGAATTATATTTACAATATTATATGATTTATATTAAATATTAAAAATCATGTTTTATTGATTAATTTTAACGAAATATTATAAATTTATTTTTTTAAATGCTTGTAAAATACATTATTCTTAAGGTAATATCTTCAAATCTTGACCATTACATTTACAAAAAGAACTTTTTTTACCGTGTCTAACAATAAAATATATCCTTAATTATAATATTTCAAAATCACAGTAAAATTTGTTTTTAATGTCATTTATGTCGAAATATTGTAAATTCATTTTTTTCAAATGCATGTAAAATACTTAATTCTTAAGTTACTATCTTCAATGCTTAACCATAAGTTTTTGAAAAAGTAATATTTTTATCGTTTCAATCAATTATCTATACCTTTTAATATGATATAAAATATACAATAAATAAATATTTTACATGTTAATTAGGATGAAATACTTTAAATTTATTTTTTTAAATGCTTGTAAAACACATCATTCTTAAGGTAATATATTCAAATCTTGACCATTAGATTTAGAAACAGAACTTATATTTTTACATCCAGCAATATTATTTACAATATTATATGATATTTCTTAAAGATTAAAAATCATGTTTTATTGATTAATTTTAACGAAATATTATAAATTTATTTTTTTAAATGCTTGTAAAACACATCATTCTTAAGGTAATATCTTCTAATCTTGACCATTAGATTTAGAAACAGAACTTATATTTTTACACCCAGCAATAATATTTATAATGTTATATGATATTTCTTAAATATTAAAAATCATGTTTTATTGATTAATTTTAACGAAATATTATAAATTAATTTTTTGAAAAGCTTGTAAAATACATTATTCTTAAGATGAAATCTACAAATCTTGACCATTACATTTACAAAAAGAATTTTTTTTACCGTTCCTGACAATATAATATATCCTTCGTTATGATAAATAAAAATCACAGTAAAATTTGATTTCATGTCATTTATGAAGAAATACTATAAATTTATTTTTTTAAATGCTTGTAAAATACATTATTCTTAAGTTACTATCTTCAAATCTTGACCATTAGAATTAGAAACAGAACTTATATTTTTACACCCAGCAATTATATTTACAATATTATATGATTTTTCTTAAATATTAAATATCATGTTTTATTGATTAATTTTAACGAAATATTATAAAATAATTTTTAGAAAATCTTGTAAAATACATTATTCTTAAGATGATATCTACAAATCTTGACCATTACATTTACAAAAAGAACTTTTTTTACCGTTCCTGACAATAAAATATATCCTTCGTTATGATAAATAAAAATCACAGTAAAATTTGTTTTTCATGTCATTTATGTCAAAATATTGAAAATTAATTTTTTTCAAATGCGTGTAAAATACATTATTCTTAATGTAATATTTTCAAATCTTGACCATTAGATTTAGAAACAGAACTTATATTTTTACACCCATCAATTATATTTACAATATTATATGATTTTTCTTAAATATTAAAAATCATGTTTTATTGATTAATTTTAACGAAATATTATAAATTAATTTTTTGAAAAGCTTGTAAAATACATTATTCTTAAAATTATATCTACAAAGCTTGACCATAATAATTACAAAAAGAACTTTTTTTACGGTTTCTAACAATAAAATATATCGTTTTTTAGGATATATAAAAATCACAGTAAAATTAGTTTTTCGTGTCACTTATGACAAAATATTGTAAATTCATTTTTTTCAAATGCTTGTAAAATATATTATTCCTAAGATGATATCTACAAATTTTGACCATTACATTTACAAAAAGATTTTTTTTTACCGTTTCTGACAATAAAATATATCCTTCGTTATGATATTTAAAAATCACAGTAAAATTTGATTTCACGTTATTTAAGATGAAATATTGTAAATTCATTTTTTTCAAATCCTTATACAATACTTAATTCTTAAGTTACTATCTTCAATCTATGACCATAAGTTTGTGAAAAACTAATATTTTTATCGTTTCTGACAAATAAAAATACCATATAATATGATATAAAATATACAATAAATAAATATATTAAATGTTAAATATGATATAATACTATAAATTTATTTATTTTAATGCTTGTAATACACATTATTCTTAAGATGATATCTACAAAGCTTGACCATTAGATTTAGAAACAGAACTTATATTTTTACACCCAGCAATTATATTTACAATATTATATGATATTTCTTAAATATTAAAAATTATGTTTTATTGATTAATTTTAACGATATATTGTAAATTAATTTTTTGAAAAGCTTGTAAAATACATAATTCTTAAAATGATATCTACAAAGCTTGACCATAATAATTACAAAAAGAACTTTTTTTACGGTTTAATAACAATAAAATATATCGTTTATTAAGATATATAAAAATCACAGTAAAATTAGTTTTTCGTGTCACTTATGACAAAATATTGTAAATTCATTTTTTTCAAATGCTTGTAAAATATATTATTCTTAAGATGATATCTACAAATCTTGACCATTACATTTACAAAAAGAACTTTTTTTACCGTTCCTGACAATAAAATATATCCTTCGTTATGACAAATAAAAATCACAGTAATATTTGATTTCATGTCATTTATGAAGAAATACTATAAATTTATTTTTTCAAATGCTTGTAAAATACATTATTCTTAAGGTAATATCTTCAAATCTTGACAATTGGAATTAGAAACAGAACTTATATATTTACTCCCAGCAATTATATTTACAATATTATATGATTTTTCTTAAATATTAAAAATCATGTTTTATTGATTAATTTTAACGAAATATTATAAATTAATTTTTTGAAAAGCTTGTAAAATACATTATTCTTAAGATGATATCTACAAATCTTGACCATTACATTTACAAAAAGAACTTTTTTTACCGTTCCTGACAATAAAATATATCCTTCGTTATGATATTTAAAAATCACAGTAAAATTTGATTTCATATTATTTATGATGAAATATTGTATATTAATTTTTTTCAAATGCGTGTAAAATACTTAATTCTTAAGTTACTATCTTCAATCCTTAACCATAAGTTTTTAAAAAAGTAGTATTTTTATCGTTTCTAACAATTATATATAGCCTTTAATATGATATAAAATATACAATAAATAAATATTTTACATGTTAATTAGGATGAAATACTATAAATTTATTTTTTTTAATGCTTGTAAAATACATTATTCTTAAGGTAATATCTTCAAATCTTGACCATTAGATTTAGAAACAGAACTTATATTTTTACACCCAGCAATTATATTTACAATATTATATGATTTTTCTTAAATATTAAAAATCATGTTTTATTGATTAATTTTAACGAAATATTATAAATTAAATTTTTGAAAATCTTCAAGTATACATTATTCTTAAAATGATATCTACAAGTCATGACCATAATAATTACAAAAAGAACTTTTTTTACCGTTCCTGACAATAAAATATATCCTTCGATATGATAAATAAAAATCACAGTAAAATTTGATTTCATGTCATTTATGAAGAAATACTATAAATTTATTTTTTTAAATGCTTGTAAAATACATTATTCTTAAGGTAATATCTTCAAATCTTGACCATTAGATTTAGAAACAGAACTTATATTTTTACACCCAGCAATTATATTAACAATATTATATGATTTTTCTTAAATATTAAAAATCATGTTTTATTGATTAATTTTAACGAAATATTATAAATTAATTTTTTGAAAAGCTTGTAGAATACATTATTCTTAAAATGATATCTACAAGTCATGACCATAATAATTACAAAAAGAACTTTTTTTACCGTTCCTGACAATAAAATATATCCTTCGTTATGATATTTAAAAAGCACAGTAAAATTTGATTTCATGTCATTTATGAAGAAATTCTATAAATTTATTTTTTTAAATGCTTGTAAAATACATTATTCTTAAGGTAATATCTTCAAATCTTGACAATTGGAATTAGAAACAGAAATTATATTTTTACTCCCAGCAATTATATTTACAATATTATATGATTTTTCTTAAACATTAAAAATCATGTTTTATTGATTAATTTTAACGAAATATTATAAATTAATTTTTTGAAAACCTTGTAAAATACATTATTCTTAAGGTAATATCTTCAAATCTTGACCATTACATTTAGAAACAGAACTTATATTTTTACGCCCAGCAATTATATTTACAATATTATATGATTTTTCTTAAATATTAAATATCATGTTTTATTGATTAATTTTAAAGAAATATTATAAATTAATTTTTTGAAAAGCTTGTAGAATACATTATTCTTAAAATGATATCTACAAGTCATGACCATAATAATTACAAAAAGAATTTTTTTTACCGTTCCTGACAATATAATATATCCTTCGTTATGATAAATAAAAATCACAGTAAAATTTGATTTCATGTCATTTATGAAGAAATACTATAAATTTATTTTTTTAAATGCTTGTAAAATACATTATTCTTAAGTTACTATCTTCAAATCTTGACCATTAGAATTAGAAACAGAACTTATATTTTTACACCCAGCAATTATATTTACAATATTATATGATTTTTCTTAAATATTAAATATCATGTTTTATTGATTAATTTTAACGAAATATTATAAAATAATTTTTAGAAAATCTTGTAAAATACATTATTCTTAAGATGATATCTACAAATCTTGACCATTACATTTACAAAAAGAACTTTTTTTACCGTTCCTGACAATAAAATATATCCTTCGTTATGATATTTAAAAATCACAGTAAAATTTGATTTCATGTCATTTATGATGAAATATTGTAAATTCATTTTTTTCAAATCCTTATACAATACTTGATTCTTAAGTTTCTATCTTCAATCCTTGACCATAAGTTTGTGAAAAACTAATATTTTTATCGTTTCTAACAATTAAAAATACCATATAATATGATATAAAATATACAATAAATAAATATATTAAATGTTAAATATGATATAATACTATAAATTTATTTATTTAAATGCTTGTAAAACACATCATTCTTAAGGTAATATCTTCAAGTCTTGACCATTAGATTTAGAAACAGAACTAATATTTTTACAATCAGCAATTATATTTACAATATTATATGATATTTCTTATATATTAAAAATCATGTTTTATTGATTAATTTTAACGAAATATTATAAATTAGTTTTTTGAAATGCTTGTAAAATACATTATTCTTAAGATGATATCTACAAAGCTTGACCATTACATTTACAAAATGAACTTTTTTTACCGTTCCTGACAATAAAATATATCCTTCGTTATGATATTTAAAAATCAAAGTAAAATTTGATTACATGTCATTTATGATGAAATACTATAAATTTATTTTTTTAAATGCTTGTAAAATACATTATTCTTAAGGTAATATCTTCAAATCTTGACAATTGGAATTAAAAACAGAACTTATATTTTTATACCCAGCAATTATATTTACAATATTATATGATTTTTCTTAAATATTAAAAATCATGTTTTATTGATTAATTTTAACGAAATATTATAAATTAATTTTTTGAAAAGCTTGTAAAATACATTATTCTTAAGATGATATCTAGAAATCTTGACCATTACATTTACAAAAAGAACTTTTTTTACCGTTCCTGACAATAAAATATATCCTTAATTATGATATTTCAAAATCACAGTAAAATTTGTGTTTCATGTCATTTATGTCAAAATATTGGAAATTAATTTTTTTCAAATGCTTGGAAAATACTTAATTCTTAAGGTAATATCTTCAAATCTTGACTATTAGATTTAGAAACAAAACTTATATTCTTACTCCCAGCAATTATATTTACAATATTATATGATTTTTCTTAAATATTAAAAATCATGTTTTATTGAATAATTTTAACGAAATATTATAAATTAATTTTTTGAAAAGCTTGTAAAATACATTATTCTTAAGATGATATCTACAAATCTTGACCATTACTTTTACAAAAAGAACTTTTTTTACCGTTCCTGACAATAAAATATATCCTTCGTTATGATATTTAAAAATCACAGTAAAATTTGTTTTTCATGTCATTTGTGTCGAAATATTGAAAATTAATTTTTTTCAAATGCTTGTAAAATACTTAATTCTTAAGTTATTAACTTCAATCCTTAACCATAAGTTTTTGAAAAAGTAGTGTTTTTATCGTTTCTAACAATTATATATAGCCTTTAATATGATATAAAATATACAATAAATAAATATTTTACATGTTAATTAGGATGAAATAATATAAATTTATTTTCTTTAAATGCTTGTAAAAAACATTATTCTTAAGGTAATATCTACAAATCTTGACCATTACTTTTACAAAAAGAACTTTTTTTACCGTTCCTGACAATAAAATATATCCTGCGTTATGATAAATAAAAATCACAGTAAAATTTGTTTTTCATGTCATTTATGTCGAAATATTGAAAATTAATTTTTTTCAAATGCGTGTAAAATACATTATTCTTAAGGTAATATTTTCAAATCTTGACCATTAGATTTAGAAACAGAACTTATATTTTTACACCCAGCAATTATATTTACAATATTATATGATTTTTCTTAAATATTAAAAATCATGTTTTATTGATTAATTTTAACGAAATATTATAAATTAATTTTTTGAAAAGCTTGTAAAATACATAATTCTTAAGATGATATCTACAAATCTTGACCATTACATTTACAAAAAGAACTTTTTTTACCGTTCCTGACAATAAAATATATCCTTCGTTATGATAAATAAAAATCACAGTAAAATTTGATTTCATGTCATTTATGAAGAAATACTATAAATTTATTTTTTTAAATGCTTGTAAAATACATTATTCTTAAGTTACTATCTTCAAATCTTGACCATTAGATTTAGAAACAGAACTTATATTTTTACACCCAGCAATTATATTTACAATATTATATGATTTTTCTTAAATATTAAAAATCATGTTTTATTGATTAATTTTAACGAAATATTATAAATTAATTTTTTGAAAAGCTTGTAGAATACATTATTCTTAAAATGATATCTACAAGTCATGACCATAATAATTACAAAAAGAACTTTTTTTACCGTTCCTGACAATAAAATATATCCTTCGTTATGATATTAAAAAAGCACAGTAAAATTTGATTTCATGTCATTTATGAAGAAATACTATAAATTTATTTTTTTAAATGCTTGTAAAATACATTATTCTTAAGGTAATATCTTCAAATCTTGACCATTAGATTTAGAAACAGAACTTATATTTTTACACCCAGCAATTATATTTACAATATTATATGATTTATATTAAATATTAAAAATCATGTTTTATTGATTAATTTTAACGAAACATTTTAAATTTATTTTTTTAAATGCTTCTAAAATACATTATTCTTAAGATGATATCTACAAATCTTGACCATTACATTTAGAAAAAGAAGTTTTTTTACTGTGTCTAACAATAAAATATATCCTTAATTATGATATTTCAAAATCACAGTAAAATTTGATTTCATGTTATTTATGATGAAATATTGTATATTAATTTTTTTCAAATGCGTGTAAAATACTTAATTCTTAAGTTACTATCTTCAATCCTTAACCATAAGTTTTTGAAAAAGTAGTATTTTTATTGTTTCTAACAATTATATATAGCCTTTATTATGATATAAAATATACAATAAATAAATATTTTACATGTTAATTAGGATGAAATACTATAAATTTATTTTTTTAAATGCTTGTAAACTACATTATTCTTAAGGTAATATCTTCAAATCTTGACCATTAGATTTAGAAACAGAACTTATATTTTAACACCCAGCAATTATATTTACAATATTATATGATTTTTCTTAAATATTAAAAATCATGTTTTATTGATTAATTTTAACGAAATATTATAAATTAATTTTTTGAAAAGCTTGTAAAATACATTATTCTTAAGATGATATCTACAAATCTTGACCATTACATTTACAAAAAGAACTTTTTTCACCGTTCCTGACAATAAAATATATCCTTCGTTATGAAATTTCAAAATCACAGTAAAATTTGTTTATTATGTCATTTATTTCGAAATATTAAACATTAATTTTTTTCAAATGCTTGTAAAATACTTAATTCTTAAGTTACTATCTTCAAATCTTGACCATTAGATTTAGAAACAGAACTTATATTTTTACACCCAGCAATTATATTTTTAATATTATATGATTTTTCTTAAATATTAAAAATCATGTTTTATTGATTAATTTTAACGAAATATTATAAATTAATTTTTTGAAAAGCTTTTAGAATACATTATTCATAAAATGATATCTACAAGGCTTGACCATAATAATTACAAAAAGTACTTTTTTTACCGTTCCTGACAATAAAATATATCCTTCGTTATGATATTTAAAAATCACAGTAAAATTTGATTTCATGTCATTTATGATGAAATATTGTAAATTCATTTTTTTCAAATCCTTATACAATACTTAATTCTTAAGTTACTATCTTCAATCCTTGACCATAAGTTTGTGAAAAACTAATATTATTATCGTTTCTAACAATAATATATAGCCTTTAATATGATATAAAATATACAATAAATAAATATTTTACATGTTAATTAGGATAAAATACTATAAATTTATTTTTTTAAATGCTTGTAAAATACATTATTCTTAAGGTAATATCTTCAAATCTTGACAATTGGAATTAGAAACAGAAATTATATTTTTACTCCCAGCAATTATATTTATAATATTATATGATTTTTCTTAAACATTAAAAATCATGTTTATTGATTAATTTTAACGAAATATTATAAATTAATTTTTTGAAAACCTTGTAAAATACATTGTTCTTAAGGTAATATCTTCAAATCTTGACCATTAGATTTAGAAACAGAACTTATATTTTTACACCCAGCATTTATATTTACAATTTTATATGATTTTTTTTAAATATTAAAAATCATGTTTTATTGATTAATTTTAACGAAATATTATAAATTAATTTTTTGAAAAGCTTGTAAAATACATTATTCTTAAAATGATATCTACAAATCTTGACCATTACATTTACAAATAGAACTTTTTTTACCGTTCCTGACAATAAAATATATCCTTCGTTATGATAAATAAAAATCACAGTAAAATTTGATTTCATGTCATTTATGAAGAAATACTATAAATTTATTTTTTTAAATGCTTGTAAAATACATTATTCTTAAGGTAATATCTTCAAATCTTGACAATTGGAATTAGAAACAGAACTTATATATTTACTCCCAGCAATTATATTTACAATATTATATGATTTTTCTTAGATATTAAAAATCATGTTTTATTGATTAATTTTAACGAAATATTATAAATTAATTTTATGAAATGCTTGTAAAATACATTATTCTTAAGAAGATATCTACAAAGCTTGACCATTACATTTACAAAAAGAACTTTTTTTACCGTTCCTGACAATAAAATATATCCTTCGTTATGATATTTAAAAATCACAGTAAAATTTGATTTCATGTTATTTATGATAAAATATTGTAAATTCATATTTTTCAAATGCGTGTAAAATACTTAATTCTTAAGTTACTATCTTCAATCCTTAACCATAAGTTTTTGAAAAAGTAGTATTTTTATCGATTCTAACAATTATATATAGCCTTTAATATGATATAAAATATACAATAAATAAATAATTTACATGTTAATTAGGATGAGATACTATAAATTAATTTTTTGAAAACCTTGTAAAATACATTATTCTTAAACTGATATCTACAAAGCTTGACCATAATAATTACAAAAAGAACTTTTTTTACGGTTTCTAACAATAAAATATATCGTTTTTTAAGATATATAAAAATCACAGTAAAATTAGTTTTTCGTGTCACTTATGACAAAATATTTAAATTCATTTTTTTCAAATGCTTGTAAAATATATTATTCTTAAGATGATATCTACAAAGCTTGACAATTACATTTACAAAAAGGATTTTTTTTAATGTGTCTAACAATAAAATATATCCTGAATTATGATATTTAATAATCACAGTAAAATTTGTTTTTCATGTCATTTATGTCGAAATACTATAAATTTATTTTTTTAAATGCTTGTAAAATACATTATTCTTAATGTAATATCTTCAAATCTTGACCATTAGATTTAGAAACAGAACTTATATTTTTACACCCAGCAATAATATTTACAATATTATATGATTTTTCTTAAATATTAAAAATCATGTTTTATTGATTAATTTTAACGAAATATTTTAAATT
Organism: Rhopalosiphum nymphaeae; assembly: GCA_036289425.1. NCBI lineage: Eukaryota > Metazoa > Arthropoda > Insecta > Hemiptera > Aphididae > Rhopalosiphum > Rhopalosiphum nymphaeae. The sequence goes on from JAZAQC010000030.1 coordinate 1,058,495, forward strand.
TATTTTTTGAAATGCTTGTAAAATACATTATTCTTAAGATGATATCTACAAATCTTGACCATTACATTTACATAAAGAACTTTTTTTACCGTTCCTGACAATAAAATATATCCTTTGTTATGATATTTAAAAATCACAGTAAAATTTGATTACATTTCATTTATGATGAAATACTATAAATTTATTTTTTTAAATGCTTGTAAAATACATTATTCTTAAGGTAATATCTTCAAATCTTGACCATAAGATTTAGAAACAGAACTTATATTTTTACACCCAGCAATTATATTTACAATATTATATGACTTTTCTTAAATATTAAAAATCATGTTTTTTTGATTAATTTTAACGAAATATTATAAATTAATTTTTTGAAAAGCTTGTAAAATACATTATTCTTAAAATGATATCTACAAATCTTGACCATTACATTTACATAAAGAACTTTTTTTACGGTTTCTAACAATAAAATATATCGTTTTTTAGAATATATAAAAATCACAGTAAAATTAGTTTTTCATGTCATTTATGTCGAAATATTGAAAATTAATTTTTTTCAAATGCTTGGAAAATACTTAATTCTTAAGTTACTATCTTCAATTCTTGACCATAAGTTTGTGAAAAACTAATATTTTTATCGTTTCTAACAATTATATATAGCCTTTAATATGATATAAAATATACAATAAATAAATATTTTACATGTTATTTAGGATGAAATACTATAAATTTATTTACTTTAATGCTTGTAAAACACATTATTCTTAAGGTAATATCTTCAAGTCTTGACCATTAGATTTAGAAACAGAACTAATATTTTTACACTCAGCAATTATATATACAATATTATATGATATTTCTTATATATTAAAAATCATGTTTTATTGATTAATTTTAAAGAAATATTATAAATTAGTTTTTTGAAATGCTTGTAAAATACATTATTCTTAAGATGATATCTACAAAGCTTGACCATTACATTTACAAAATGAACTTTTTTTACCGTTCCTGACAATAAAATATATCCTTCGTTATGATAAATAAAAATCACAGTAAAATTTGATGTCATGTCATTTATGATAAAATATTGTAAATTCATATTTTTCAAATGCGTGTAAAATACTTAATTCTTAAGTTACTATCTTCAATCCTTAACCATAAGTTTTTGAAAAAGTAGTATTTTTATCGATTCTAACAATTATATATAGCCTTTAATATGATATAAAATATACAATAAATAAATAATTTACATGTTAATTAGGATGAGATACTATAAATTAATTTTTTGAAAAGCTTGTAAAATACATTATTCTTAAACTGATATCTACAAAGCTTGACCATAATAATTACAAAAAGAACTTTTTTTACGGTTTCTAACAATAAAATATATCGTTTTTTAAGATATATAAAAATCACAGTAAAATTAGTTTTTCGTGTCACTTATGACAAAATATTTAAATTCATTTTTTTCAAATGCTTGTAAAATATATTATTCTTAAGATGATATCTACAAAGCTTGACAATTACATTTACAAAAAGGATTTTTTTTAATGTGTCTAACAATAAAATATATCCTGAATTATGATATTTAATAATCACAGTAAAATTTGATTTCATGTCATTTATGAAGAAATACTATAAATTTATTTTTTTTAATGCTTGTAAAATACATTATTCTTAAGGTAATATCTTCAAATCTTGACCATTAGATTTAGAAACAGAACTTTTTTTACCGTTCCTGACAATAAAATATATCCTTCGTTATGATATTTAAAAATCACAGTAAAATTTGTTTTTCATGTCATTTATGTCGAAATATTGAAAATTAATTTTTTTCAAATGCTTGTAAAATACTTAATTCTTAAGTTATTAATTTCAATCCTTAACCATATGTTTTTGAAAAAGTAGTGTTTTTATCGTTTCTAACAATTATATATAGCCTTTAATATGATATAAAATATACAATAAATAAATATTTTACATGTTAATTAGGATGAAATACTATAAATTTATTTTCTTTAAATGCTTGTAAAAAACATTATTCTTAAGGTAATATCTTCAAATCTTGACCATTACATTTTCAAAAAGAACTTTTTTTACCGTTCCTGACAATAAAATATATCCTTCGTTATGATATTTAAAAATCACAGAAAAATTTGATTACATGTCATTTATGATGAAATACTATAAATTTATTTTTTTAAATGCTTGTAAAATACATTATTCTTAAGGTAATATCTTCAAATCTTGACCATTAGATTTAGAAACAGAACATATATTTTTACACCCAGCAATTATATTTACAATATTATATGATTTTTCTTAAATATTAAAAATCATGTTTTATTGATCAATTTTAACGAAATATTATAAATTAATTTTTTGAAAAGCTTGTAAAATACATAATTCTTAAGATGATATCTACAAATCTTGACCATTACATTTACAAAAAGAACTTTTTTTACCGTTCCTGACAATAAAATATATCCTTCGTTATGATAAATAAAAATCACAGTAAAATTTGATTTCATGTCATTTATGAAGAAATACTATAAATTTATTTTTTTAAATGCTTGTAAAATACATTATTCTTAAGTTACTATCTTCAAATCTTGACCATTAGATTTAGAAACAGAACTTATATTTTTACACCCAGCAATTATATTTACAATATTATATGATTTTTCTTAAATATTAAAAATCATGTTTTATTGATTAATTTTAACGAAATATTATAAATTAATTTTTTGAAAAGCTTGTAGAATACATTATTCTTAAAATGATATCTACAAGTCATGACCATAATAATTACAAAAAGAACTTTTTTTACCGTTCCTGACAATAAAATATATCCTTCGTTATGATATTAAAAAAGCACAGTAAAATTTGATTTCATGTCATTTATGAAGAAATACTATAAATTTATTTTTTTAAATGCTTGTAAAATACATTATTCTTAAGGTAATATCTTCAAATCTTGACCATTAGATTTAGAAACAGAACTTATATTTTTACACCCAGCAATTATATTTACAATATTATATGATTTATATTAAATATTAAAAATCATGTTTTATTGATTAATTTTAACGAAACATTTTAAATTTATTTTTTTAAATGCTTCTAAAATACATTATTCTTAAGATGATATCTACAAATCTTGACCATTACATTTAGAAAAAGAAGTTTTTTTACTGTGTCTAACAATAAAATATATCCTTAATTATGATATTTCAAAATCACAGTAAAATTTGATTTCATGTTATTTATGATGAAATATTGTATATTAATTTTTTTCAAATGCGTGTAAAATACTTAATTCTTAAGTTACTATCTTCAATCCTTAACCATAAGTTTTTGAAAAAGTAGTATTTTTATTGTTTCTAACAATTATATATAGCCTTTATTATGATATAAAATATACAATAAATAAATATTTTACATGTTAATTAGGATGAAATACTATAAATTTATTTTTTTAAATGCTTGTAAACTACATTATTCTTAAGGTAATATCTTCAAATCTTGACCATTAGATTTAGAAACAGAACTTATATTTTAACACCCAGCAATTATATTTACAATATTATATGATTTTTCTTAAATATTAAAAATCATGTTTTATTGATTAATTTTAACGAAATATTATAAATTAATTTTTTGAAAAGCTTGTAAAATACATTATTCTTAAGATGATATCTACAAATCTTGACCATTACATTTACAAAAAGAACTTTTTTCACCGTTCCTGACAATAAAATATATCCTTCGTTATGAAATTTCAAAATCACAGTAAAATTTGTTTATTATGTCATTTATTTCGAAATATTAAACATTAATTTTTTTCAAATGCTTGTAAAATACTTAATTCTTAAGTTACTATCTTCAAATCTTGACCATTAGATTTAGAAACAGAACTTATATTTTTACACCCAGCAATTATATTTTTAATATTATATGATTTTTCTTAAATATTAAAAATCATGTTTTATTGATTAATTTTAACGAAATATTATAAATTAATTTTTTGAAAAGCTTTTAGAATACATTATTCATAAAATGATATCTACAAGGCTTGACCATAATAATTACAAAAAGTACTTTTTTTACCGTTCCTGACAATAAAATATATCCTTCGTTATGATATTTAAAAATCACAGTAAAATTTGATTTCATGTCATTTATGATGAAATATTGTAAATTCATTTTTTTCAAATCCTTATACAATACTTAATTCTTAAGTTACTATCTTCAATCCTTGACCATAAGTTTGTGAAAAACTAATATTATTATCGTTTCTAACAATAATATATAGCCTTTAATATGATATAAAATATACAATAAATAAATATTTTACATGTTAATTAGGATAAAATACTATAAATTTATTTTTTTAAATGCTTGTAAAATACATTATTCTTAAGGTAATATCTTCAAATCTTGACAATTGGAATTAGAAACAGAAATTATATTTTTACTCCCAGCAATTATATTTATAATATTATATGATTTTTCTTAAACATTAAAAATCATGTTTATTGATTAATTTTAACGAAATATTATAAATTAATTTTTTGAAAACCTTGTAAAATACATTGTTCTTAAGGTAATATCTTCAAATCTTGACCATTAGATTTAGAAACAGAACTTATATTTTTACACCCAGCATTTATATTTACAATTTTATATGATTTTTTTTAAATATTAAAAATCATGTTTTATTGATTAATTTTAACGAAATATTATAAATTAATTTTTTGAAAAGCTTGTAAAATACATTATTCTTAAAATGATATCTACAAATCTTGACCATTACATTTACAAATAGAACTTTTTTTACCGTTCCTGACAATAAAATATATCCTTCGTTATGATAAATAAAAATCACAGTAAAATTTGATTTCATGTCATTTATGAAGAAATACTATAAATTTATTTTTTTAAATGCTTGTAAAATACATTATTCTTAAGGTAATATCTTCAAATCTTGACAATTGGAATTAGAAACAGAACTTATATATTTACTCCCAGCAATTATATTTACAATATTATATGATTTTTCTTAGATATTAAAAATCATGTTTTATTGATTAATTTTAACGAAATATTATAAATTAATTTTTTGAAAAGCTTGTAAAATACATTATTCTTAAGATGATATCTACAAATCTTGACCATTACATTTACAAAAAGAACTTTTTTCACCGTTCCTGACAATAAAATATATCCTTCGTTATGAAATTTCAAAATCACAGTAAAATTTGTTTATTATGTCATTTATTTCGAAATATTAAACATTAATTTTTTTCAAATGCTTGTAAAATACTTAATTCTTAAGTTACTATCTTCAAATCTTGACCATTAGATTTAGAAACAGAACTTATATTTTTACACCCAGCAATTATATTTTTAATATTATATGATTTTTCTTAAATATTAAAAATCATGTTTTATTGATTAATTTTAACGAAATATTATAAATTAATTTTTTGAAAAGCTTTTAGAATACATTATTCATAAAATGATATCTACAAGGCTTGACCATAATAATTACAAAAAGTACTTTTTTTACCGTTCCTGACAATAAAATATATCCTTCGTTATGATATTTAAAAATCACAGTAAAATTTGATTTCATGTCATTTATGATGAAATATTGTAAATTCATTTTTTTCAAATCCTTATACAATACTTAATTCTTAAGTTACTATCTTCAATCCTTGACCATAAGTTTGTGAAAAACTAATATTATTATCGTTTCTAACAATAATATATAGCCTTTAATATGATATAAAATATACAATAAATAAATATTTTACATGTTAATTAGGATAAAATACTATAAATTTATTTTTTTAAATGCTTGTAAAATACATTATTCTTAAGGTAATATCTTCAAATCTTGACAATTGGAATTAGAAACAGAAATTATATTTTTACTCCCAGCAATTATATTTATAATATTATATGATTTTTCTTAAACATTAAAAATCATGTTTATTGATTAATTTTAACGAAATATTATAAATTAATTTTTTGAAAACCTTGTAAAATACATTGTTCTTAAGGTAATATCTTCAAATCTTGACCATTAGATTTAGAAACAGAACTTATATTTTTACACCCAGCATTTATATTTACAATTTTATATGATTTTTTTTAAATATTAAAAATCATGTTTTATTGATTAATTTTAACGAAATATTATAAATTAATTTTTTGAAAAGCTTGTAAAATACATTATTCTTAAAATGATATCTACAAATCTTGACCATTACATTTACAAATAGAACTTTTTTTACCGTTCCTGACAATAAAATATATCCTTCGTTATGATAAATAAAAATCACAGTAAAATTTGATTTCATGTCATTTATGAAGAAATACTATAAATTTATTTTTTTAAATGCTTGTAAAATACATTATTCTTAAGGTAATATCTTCAAATCTTGACAATTGGAATTAGAAACAGAACTTATATATTTACTCCCAGCAATTATATTTACAATATTATATGATTTTTCTTAGATATTAAAAATCATGTTTTATTGATTAATTTTAACGAAATATTATAAATTAATTTTATGAAATGCTTGTAAAATACATTATTCTTAAGAAGATATCTACAAAGCTTGACCATTACATTTACAAAAAGAACTTTTTTTACCGTTCCTGACAATAAAATATATCCTTCGTTATGATATTTAAAAATCACAGTAAAATTTGATTTCATGTTATTTATGATAAAATATTGTAAATTCATATTTTTCAAATGCGTGTAAAATACTTAATTCTTAAGTTACTATCTTCAATCCTTAACCATAAGTTTTTGAAAAAGTAGTATTTTTATCGATTCTAACAATTATATATAGCCTTTAATATGATATAAAATATACAATAAATAAATAATTTACATGTTAATTAGGATGAGATACTATAAATTAATTTTTTGAAAACCTTGTAAAATACATTATTCTTAAACTGATATCTACAAAGCTTGACCATAATAATTACAAAAAGAACTTTTTTTACGGTTTCTAACAATAAAATATATCGTTTTTTAAGATATATAAAAATCACAGTAAAATTAGTTTTTCGTGTCACTTATGACAAAATATTTAAATTCATTTTTTTCAAATGCTTGTAAAATATATTATTCTTAAGATGATATCTACAAAGCTTGACAATTACATTTACAAAAAGGATTTTTTTTAATGTGTCTAACAATAAAATATATCCTGAATTATGATATTTAATAATCACAGTAAAATTTGTTTTTCATGTCATTTATGTCGAAATACTATAAATTTATTTTTTTAAATGCTTGTAAAATACATTATTCTTAATGTAATATCTTCAAATCTTGACCATTAGATTTAGAAACAGAACTTATATTTTTACACCCAGCAATAATATTTACAATATTATATGATTTTTCTTAAATATTAAAAATCATGTTTTATTGATTAATTTTAACGAAATATTTTAAATTTATTTTTTGAAATGCTTGTAAAATACATTATTCTTAAGATGATATCTACAAATCTTGACCATTACATTTACATAAAGAACTTTTTTTACCGTTCCTGACAATAAAATATATCCTTTGTTATGATATTTAAAAATCACAGTAAAATTTGATTACATTTCATTTATGATGAAATACTATAAATTTATTTTTTTAAATGCTTGTAAAATACATTATTCTTAAGGTAATATCTTCAAATCTTGACCATAAGATTTAGAAACAGAACTTATATTTTTACACCCAGCAATTATATTTACAATATTATATGACTTTTCTTAAATATTAAAAATCATGTTTTTTTGATTAATTTTAACGAAATATTATAAATTAATTTTTTGAAAAGCTTGTAAAATACATTATTCTTAAAATGATATCTACAAATCTTGACCATTACATTTACATAAAGAACTTTTTTTACGGTTTCTAACAATAAAATATATCGTTTTTTAGAATATATAAAAATCACAGTAAAATTAGTTTTTCATGTCATTTATGTCGAAATATTGAAAATTAATTTTTTTCAAATGCTTGGAAAATACTTAATTCTTAAGTTACTATCTTCAATTCTTGACCATAAGTTTGTGAAAAACTAATATTTTTATCGTTTCTAACAATTATATATAGCCTTTAATATGATATAAAATATACAATAAATAAATATTTTACATGTTATTTAGGATGAAATACTATAAATTTATTTACTTTAATGCTTGTAAAACACATTATTCTTAAGGTAATATCTTCAAGTCTTGACCATTAGATTTAGAAACAGAACTAATATTTTTACACTCAGCAATTATATATACAATATTATATGATATTTCTTATATATTAAAAATCATGTTTTATTGATTAATTTTAAAGAAATATTATAAATTAGTTTTTTGAAATGCTTGTAAAATACATTATTCTTAAGATGATATCTACAAAGCTTGACCATTACATTTACAAAATGAACTTTTTTTACCGTTCCTGACAATAAAATATATCCTTCGTTATGATAAATAAAAATCACAGTAAAATTTGATGTCATGTCATTTATGATAAAATATTGTAAATTCATATTTTTCAAATGCGTGTAAAATACTTAATTCTTAAGTTACTATCTTCAATCCTTAACCATAAGTTTTTGAAAAAGTAGTATTTTTATCGATTCTAACAATTATATATAGCCTTTAATATGATATAAAATATACAATAAATAAATAATTTACATGTTAATTAGGATGAGATACTATAAATTAATTTTTTGAAAAGCTTGTAAAATACATTATTCTTAAACTGATATCTACAAAGCTTGACCATAATAATTACAAAAAGAACTTTTTTTACGGTTTCTAACAATAAAATATATCGTTTTTTAAGATATATAAAAATCACAGTAAAATTAGTTTTTCGTGTCACTTATGACAAAATATTTAAATTCATTTTTTTCAAATGCTTGTAAAATATATTATTCTTAAGATGATATCTACAAAGCTTGACAATTACATTTACAAAAAGGATTTTTTTTAATGTGTCTAACAATAAAATATATCCTGAATTATGATATTTAATAATCACAGTAAAATTTGATTTCATGTCATTTATGAAGAAATACTATAAATTTATTTTTTTTAATGCTTGTAAAATACATTATTCTTAAGGTAATATCTTCAAATCTTGACCATTAGATTTAGAAACAGAACTTTTTTTACCGTTCCTGACAATAAAATATATCCTTCGTTATGATATTTAAAAATCACAGTAAAATTTGTTTTTCATGTCATTTATGTCGAAATATTGAAAATTAATTTTTTTCAAATGCTTGTAAAATACTTAATTCTTAAGTTATTAATTTCAATCCTTAACCATATGTTTTTGAAAAAGTAGTGTTTTTATCGTTTCTAACAATTATATATAGCCTTTAATATGATATAAAATATACAATAAATAAATATTTTACATGTTAATTAGGATGAAATACTATAAATTTATTTTCTTTAAATGCTTGTAAAAAACATTATTCTTAAGGTAATATCTTCAAATCTTGACCATTACATTTTCAAAAAGAACTTTTTTTACCGTTCCTGACAATAAAATATATCCTTCGTTATGATATTTAAAAATCACAGAAAAATTTGATTACATGTCATTTATGATGAAATACTATAAATTTATTTTTTTAAATGCTTGTAAAATACATTATTCTTAAGGTAATATCTTCAAATCTTGACCATTAGATTTAGAAACAGAACATATATTTTTACACCCAGCAATTATATTTACAATATTATATGATTTTTCTTAAATATTAAAAATCATGTTTTATTGATCAATTTTAACGAAATATTATAAATTAATTTATTGAAAAGCTTGTAAAATACATTATTCTTAAGATGATATCTACAAATCTTGACCATTACATTTACATAAAGAACTTTTTTTACCGTTCCTGACAATAAATTATATCCTTCGTTATGATATTTAAAAATCACAGTAAAATTTGATTTCATGTCATTTATGATGAAATATTGTAAATTCATTTTTTTCAAATCCTTATACAATACTTGATTCTTAAGTTTCTATCTTCAATTCTTGACCATAAGTTTGTGAAAAACTAATATTTTTATCGTTTCTAACAATTAAAAATACCATATAATATGATATAAAATATACGATAAATAAATATATTAAATGTTAAATATGATATAATACTATAAATTTATTTATTTAAATGCTTGTAAAACACATCATTCTTAAGGTAATATCTTCAAGTCTTGACCATTAGATTTAGAAAAAGAACTAATATTTTTACACTCAGCAATTATATTTACAATATTATATGATATTTCTTATATATTAAAAATCATGTTTTATTGATTAATTTTAACGAAATATTAAAAATTAATTTTTTGAAATGCTTGTAAAATACATTATTCTGAAGATGATATCTACAAAGCTTGACCATTACATTTACAAAATGAACTTTTTTTACCGTTCCTGACAATAAAATATATCCTTCGTTATGATATTTAAAAATCAAAGTAAAATTTGATTACATGTCATTTATGATGAAATACTATAAATTTATTTTTTTAAATGCTTGTAAAATACATTATTCTTAAGGTAATATCTTCAAATCTTGACCATTAGATTTAGAAACAGAACATATATTTTTACACCCAGCAATTATATTTACAATATTATATGATTTTTCTTAATTATTAAAAATCATGTTTTATTGATCAATTTTAACGAAATATTATATATTAATTTATTGAAATGCTTGTAAAATACATTATTCTTAAAATGATATCTACAAAGCTTGACCATAATAATTACAAAAAGAACTTTTTTTACGGTTTCTAACAATAAAATATATCGTTTTTTAGGATATATAAAAATCACAGTAAAATTAGTTTTTCGTGTCATTTATGACAAAATATTATAAATTAATTTTTTGAAAAGCTTGTAAAATACATTATTCTTAAGATGATATCTAGAAATCTTGACCATTACATTTACAAAAAGAACTTTTTTTACCGTTCCTGACAATAAAATATATCCTTAATTATGATATTTCAAAATCACAGTAAAATTTGTGTTTCATGTCATTTATGTCGAAATATTGGAAATTAATTTTTTTCAAATGCTTGGAAAATACTTAATTCATAAGGTAATATCTTCAAATCTTGACTATTAGATTTAGAAACAAAACTTATATTCTTACTCCCAGCAATTATATTTACAATATTATATGATTTTTCTTAAATATTAAAAATCATGTTTTATTGAATAATTTTAACGAAATATTATAAAATAATTTTTAGAAAAGCTTGTAAAATACATTATTCTTAAGATGATATCTAGAAATCTTGACCATTACATTTACAAAAAGAACTTTTTTTACGGTTTCTAACAATAAAATATATCGTTTTTTGGATATATAAAAATCACAGTAAAATTAGTTTTTCGTGTCACTTATGACAAAATATTGTAAATTCATTTTTTTCAAATGCTTGTAAAATATATTATTCTTAAAATGATATCTATAAAGCTTGACCATAATAATTAAAAAAGAACTTTTTTTACGGTTTCTAACAATAAAATATATCGTTATTTAGGATATATAAAAATCACAGTAAAATTTGTTTTTCATGTCATTTATGTCGAAATATTGAAAATTTATTTTTTTCAAATGCTTGTAAAATACATTATTCTTAAGGTAATATCTTCAAATCTTGACAATTGGAATTAAAAACAGAACTTATATTTTTACTCCCAGCAATTATATTTACAATATTATATGAATTTTTTTAAATATTAAAAATCATGTTTTATTGATTTTTTTTAACGAAATATTATAAATTAATTTTTTGAAAAGCTTGTAAAATACATTATTCTTAAGGTAATATCTTCAAATCTTGACCATAAGATTTAGAAACAGAACTTATATTTTTACACCCGGCAATTATATTTACAATATTATATGATTTTTCTTAAATATTAAAAATCATGTTTTATTGATCAATTTTAACGAAATATTATAAATTAATTTATTGAAATGCTTGTAAAATTCAGTATTCTTAAAATGATATCTACAAAGTTTGACCATAATAATTTAAAAAGAACTTTTTTTACGGTTTCTAACAATAAAATATATCGTTTTTTAGGATATATAAAAATCACAGTAAAATTAGTTTTTCGTGTCATTTATGACAAAATATTATAAATTAATTTTTTGAAAAGCTTGTAAAATACATTATTCTTAATATGATATCTAGAAATCTTGACCATTACATTTACAAAAAGAACTTTTTTACCATTCCTGACAATAAAATATATCCTTAATTATGATATTTCAAAATCGCAGTAAAATTTGTTTTTCATGTCATTTATGTCGAAATATTGAAAATTAATTTTTTTCAAATGCTTGGAAAATACTTAATTCTTAAGTTACTATCTTCAATTCTTGACCATAAGTTTGTGAAAAACTAATATTTTTATCGTTTCTAACAATTAAAAATACCATATAATATGATATAAATTTTACAATAAATAAAAATATTAAATGTTAAATATGATATAATACTATAAACTTATTTATTTAAATGCTTGTAAAACACATTATTTTTAAGATGATATCTACAAATCTTGACCATTACATTTAGAAAAAGAAATTTTTTATTGTGTCTAACAATAAAATATATCCTTAATTATGATATTTCAAAATCACAGTAAAATTTGTTTTTCATGTCATTTATGTCGAAATATTGAAAATTTATTTTTTTCAAATGCTTGTAAAATACATTATTCTTAAGGTAATATCTTCAAATCTTGACAATTGGAATTAAAAACAGAACTTATATTTTTACTCCCAGCAATTATATTTACAATATTATATGATTTTTTTTAAATATTAAAAATCATGTTTTATTGATTAATTTTAACGAAATATTATAAATTAATTTTTTGAAAAGCTTGTAAAATACATTATTCTTAAGATGATATCTACAAATCTTGACCATTACATTTTCAAAAAGAACTTTTTTTACCGTTCCTGACAATAAAATATATCCTTCGTTATGATATTTAAAAATCACAGTAAAATTTGATTACATGTCATTTATGATGAAATACTATAAATTTATTTTTTTAAATGCTTGTAAAATACATTATTCTTAAGGTAATATCTTCAAATCTTGACCATAAGATTTAGAAACAGAACTTATATTTTTACACCCGGCAATTATATTTACAATATTATATGATTTTTCTTAAATATTAAAAATCATGTTTTATTGATCAATTTTAACGAAATATTATAAATTAATTTATTGAAATGCTTGTAAAAAACATTATTCTTAAAATGATATCTACAAAGCTTGACCATAATAATTACAAAAAGAACTTTTTTTACGGTTTCTAACAATAAAATATATCGTTTTTTAGGATATATAAAAATCACAGTAAAATTAGTTTTTCGTGTCACTTATGACAAAATATTGTAAATTCATTTTTTTCAAATGCTTGTAAAATATATTATTCTTAAAATGATATCTATAAAGCTTGACCATAATAATTAAAAAAGAACTTTTTTTACGGTTTCTAACAATAAAATATATCGTTTTTTAGGGTATATAAAAATCACAGTAAAATTTGTTCTTCATGTCATTTATGTCGAAATATTGAAAATTTATTTTTTTCAAATGCTTGTAAAATACATTATTCTTAAAGTAATATCTTCAAATATTGACTATTGGAATTAGAAACAGAACTTATATTTTTACACCCAGCAATAATATTTACAATATTATATGATTTTTCTTAAATATTAAAAATCATGTTTTATTGATTAATTTTAACGAAATATTTTAAATTTATTTTTTGAAAAGCTTGTAAAATACATTATTCTTATGATGATATCTACAAATCTTGACCATTACATTTTCAAAAAGCACTTTTTTTACGGTTTCTAACAATAAAATATATCGTTTTTTAGGATATATAAAAATCACAGTAAAATTAGTTTTTGTGTCATTTATGACAAAATATTATAAATTAATTTTTTGAAAAGCTTGTAAAATACATTATTCTTAAGATGATATCTAGAAATATTGACCATTACATTTACAAAAAGAACTTTTTTACCATTCCTAACAATAAAATATATCCTTAATTATGATATTTCAAAATCACAGTAAAATTTGTTTTTCATGTCATTTATGTCGAAATATTGAAAATTAATTTTTTTCAAATGCTTGGAAAATACTTAATTCTTAAGTTACTATCTTCAATTCTTGACCATAAGTTTGTGAAAAACTAATATTTTTATCGTTTCTAACAATTAAAAATACCATATAATATGATATAAATTTTACAATAAATAAAAATATTAAATGTTAAATATGATATAATACTATAAACTTATTTATTTAAATGCTTGTAAAACACATTATTTTTAAGATGATATCTACAAATCTTGACCATTACATTTAGAAAAAGAAATTTTTTACTGTGTCTAACAATAAAATATATCCTTAATTATGATATTTCAAAATCACAGTAAAATTTGTTTTTCATGTCATTTATGTCGAAATATTGGAAATTAATTTTTTTCAAATGCTTGGAAAATACTTAATTCTTAAGGTAATATCTTCAAATCTTGACCATTAGATTTAGAAACAAAACTTATATTTTTACTCCCAGCAATTATATTTACAATATTATATGATTTTTCTTAAATATTAAAAATCATGTTTTATTGATTAATTTTAACGAAATATTATAAATTAATTTTTTGAAAAGCTTGTAAAATACATTATTCTTAAGATGATATCTACATATCTTGACCATTACATTTACAAAAAGAACTTTTTTTAAGGTTCCTGACAATAAAATATATCCTTCGTTATGATATTTAAAAATCACAGTAAAATTTGATTTCATGTCATTTATGATGAAATATTGTAAATTCATTTTTTTCAAATCCTTATGCAATACTTTATTCTTAAGTTACTATCTTCAATCCTTGTTAATTATGATGAAATATTTTAAATTTGTTTTTAAAAATACTTGTAAAATACATTATTCTTAAGTTAATAACTTCAAATCTTGACCATTAGATTTAGATACTGAACTTTTATTTCCACACTCAGTAATTATATTTACAATTTTATAAGATTTTTCTTAAATACTAAAAATCATGTTTTATTGATTGATTTTAACGAAATATTTTAAATTCATTTATTTTAAATACCTGTAAAATAGTTAATCCTTAAGTTACTATCTTCAATCCTTAACCATAATTTTGTGAAAAAATAATATTTTTATTGTTTCTAACAACTTAATATACCCTATAATATAATATAAAATATACAATAAATAAATATTTTACATGTTAATTATGTTGAAATATTATAAATTTATTTTTTTAAATGCTTGTAAAATGCATTATTCTTAAGGTAATATCTTTAAATCTTGACCATTAGATTTAGAAACATAACATTTATTTCCACTCCCACCAATTATATTTACAATTTTTTAAGAATATTAAAAATCATGTTTAATTGATTAATTTTAACGAAATACTATAAATTTATTTTTTTAAATGCTTGTAAAATACATTATTCTTAAGGTAATATCTTCAAATCTTGACCATTAGATTTAGAAACAGAACATATATTTTTACACCCAGCAATTATATTTACAATATTATATGATTTTTCTTAAATATTAAAAATCATGTTTTATTGATCAATTTTAACGAAATATTATAAATTAATTTATTGAAAAGCTTGTAAAATACATTATTCTTAAGATGATATCTACAAATCTTGACCATTACATTTACATAAAGAACTTTTTTTACCGTTCCTGACAATAAATTATATCCTTCGTTATGATATTTAAAAATCACAGTAAAATTTGATTTCATGTCATTTATGATGAAATATTGTAAATTCATTTTTTTCAAATCCTTATACAATACTTGATTCTTAAGTTTCTATCTTCAATTCTTGACCATAAGTTTGTGAAAAACTAATATTTTTATCGTTTCTAACAATTAAAAATACCATATAATATGATATAAAATATACGATAAATAAATATATTAAATGTTAAATATGATATAATACTATAAATTTATTTATTTAAATGCTTGTAAAACACATCATTCTTAAGGTAATATCTTCAAGTCTTGACCATTAGATTTAGAAAAAGAACTAATATTTTTACACTCAGCAATTATATTTACAATATTATATGATATTTCTTATATATTAAAAATCATGTTTTATTGATTAATTTTAACGAAATATTAAAAATTAATTTTTTGAAATGCTTGTAAAATACATTATTCTGAAGATGATATCTACAAAGCTTGACCATTACATTTACAAAATGAACTTTTTTTACCGTTCCTGACAATAAAATATATCCTTCGTTATGATATTTAAAAATCAAAGTAAAATTTGATTACATGTCATTTATGATGAAATACTATAAATTTATTTTTTTAAATGCTTGTAAAATACATTATTCTTAAGGTAATATCTTCAAATCTTGACCATTAGATTTAGAAACAGAACATATATTTTTACACCCAGCAATTATATTTACAATATTATATGATTTTTCTTAAATATTAAAAATCATGTTTTATTGATCAATTTTAACGAAATATTATATATTAATTTATTGAAATGCTTGTAAAATACATTATTCTTAAAATGATATCTACAAAGCTTGACCATAATAATTACAAAAAGAACTTTTTTTACGGTTTCTAACAATAAAATATATCGTTTTTTAGGATATATAAAAATCACAGTAAAATTAGTTTTTCGTGTCATTTATGACAAAATATTATAAATTAATTTTTTGAAAAGCTTGTAAAATACATTATTCTTAAGATGATATCTAGAAATCTTGACCATTACATTTACAAAAAGAACTTTTTTTACCGTTCCTGACAATAAAATATATCCTTAATTATGATATTTCAAAATCACAGTAAAATTTGTGTTTCATGTCATTTATGTCGAAATATTGGAAATTAATTTTTTTCAAATGCTTGGAAAATACTTAATTCATAAGGTAATATCTTCAAATCTTGACTATTAGATTTAGAAACAAAACTTATATTCTTACTCCCAGCAATTATATTTACAATATTATATGATTTTTCTTAAATATTAAAAATCATGTTTTATTGAATAATTTTAACGAAATATTATAAAATAATTTTTAGAAAAGCTTGTAAAATACATTATTCTTAAGATGATATCTAGAAATCTTGACCATTACATTTACAAAAAGAACTTTTTTTACGGTTTCTAACAATAAAATATATCGTTTTTTAGGATATATAAAAATCACAGTAAAATTAGTTTTTCGTGTCACTTATGACAAAATATTGTAAATTCATTTTTTTCAAATGCTTGTAAAATATATTATTCTTAAAATGATATCTATAAAGCTTGACCATAATAATTAAAAAAGAACTTTTTTTACGGTTTCTAACAATAAAATATATCGTTATTTAGGATATATAAAAATCACAGTAAAATTTGTTTTTCATGTCATTTATGTCGAAATATTGAAAATTTATTTTTTTCAAATGCTTGTAAAATACATTATTCTTAAGGTAATATCTTCAAATCTTGACAATTGGAATTAAAAACAGAACTTATATTTTTACTCCCAGCAATTATATTTACAATATTATATGAATTTTTTTAAATATTAAAAATCATGTTTTATTGATTTTTTTTAACGAAATATTATAAATTAATTTTTTGAAAAGCTTGTAAAATACATTATTCTTAAGATGATATCTACAAATCTTGACCATTACATTTTCAAAAAGCACTTTTTTTACGGTTTCTAACAATAAAATATATCGTTTTTTAGGATATATAAAAATCACAGTAAAATTAGTTTTTCGTGTCATTTATGACAAAATATTATAAATTAATTTTTTGAAAAGCTTGTAAAATACATTATTCTTAAGGTAATATCTTCAAATCTTGACCATAAGATTTAGAAACAGAACTTATATTTTTACACCCGGCAATTATATTTACAATATTATATGATTTTTCTTAAATATTAAAAATCATGTTTTATTGATCAATTTTAACGAAATATTATAAATTAATTTATTGAAATGCTTGTAAAATACAGTATTCTTAAAATGATATCTACAAAGTTTGACCATAATAATTTAAAAAGAACTTTTTTTACGGTTTCTAACAATAAAATATATCGTTTTTTAGGATATATAAAAATCACAGTAAAATTAGTTTTTCGTGTCATTTATGACAAAATATTATAAATTAATTTTTTGAAAAGCTTGTAAAATACATTATTCTTAATATGATATCTAGAAATCTTGACCATTACATTTACAAAAAGAACTTTTTTACCATTCCTGACAATAAAATATATCCTTAATTATGATATTTCAAAATCGCAGTAAAATTTGTTTTTCATGTCATTTATGTCGAAATATTGAAAATTAATTTTTTTCAAATGCATGGAAAATACTTAATTCTTAAGTTACTATCTTCAATTCTTGACCATAAGTTTGTGAAAAACTAATATTTTTATCGTTTCTAACAATTAAAAATACCATATAATATGATATAAATTTTACAATAAAAAAAATATTAAATGTTAAATATGATATAATACTATAAACTTATTTATTTAAATGCTTGTAAAACACATTATTTTTAAGATGATATCTACAAATCTTGACCATTACATTTAGAAAAAGAAATTTTTTACTGTGTCTAACAATAAAATATATCCTTAATTATGATATTTCAAAATCACAGTAAAATTTGTTTTTCATGTCATTTATGTCGAAATATTGAAAATTTATTTTTTTCAAATGCTTGTAAAATACATTATTCTTAAGGTAATATCTTCAAATCTTGACAATTGGAATTAAAAACAGAACTTATATTTTTACTCCCAGCAATTATATTTACAATATTATATGATTTTTTTTAAATATTAAAAATCATGTTTTATTGATTAATTTTAACGAAATATTATAAATTAATTTTTTGAAAAGCTTGTAAAATACATTATTCTTAAGATGATATCTACAAATCTTGACCATTACATTTTCAAAAAGAACTTTTTTTACCGTTCCTGACAATAAAATATATCCTTCGTTATGATATTTAAAAATCACAGTAAAATTTGATTACATGTCATTTATGATGAAATACTATAAATTTATTTTTTTAAATGCTTGTAAAATACATTATTCTTAAGGTAATATCTTCAAATCTTGACCATAAGATTTAGAAACAGAACTTATATTTTTACACCCGGCAATTATATTTACAATATTATATGATTTTTCTTAAATATTAAAAATCATGTTTTATTGATCAATTTTAACGAAATATTATAAATTAATTTATTGAAATGCTTGTAAAAAACATTATTCTTAAAATGATATCTACAAAGCTTGACCATAATAATTACAAAAAGAACTTTTTTTACGGTTTCTAACAATAAAATATATCGTTTTTTAGGATATATAAAAATCACAGTAAAATTAGTTTTTCGTGTCACTTATGACAAAATATTGTAAATTCATTTTTTTCAAATGCTTGTAAAATATATTATTCTTAAAATGATATCTATAAAGCTTGACCATAATAATTAAAAAAGAACTTTTTTTACGGTTTCTAACAATAAAATATATCGTTTTTTAGGGTATATAAAAATCACAGTAAAATTTGTTCTTCATGTCATTTATGTCGAAATATTGAAAATTTATTTTTTTCAAATGCTTGTAAAATACATTATTCTTAAAGTAATATCTTCAAATATTGACTATTGGAATTAGAAACAGAACTTATATTTTTACTCCCAGCAATTATATTTACAATATTATATGATTTTTTTTAAATATTAAATATCATGTTTTATTGATTAATTTTAACGAAATATTATAAATTAATTTTTTGAAAAGCTTGTAAAATACATTATTCTTAAGATGATATCTACAAATCTTGACCATTACATTTTCAAAAAGCACTTTTTTTACGGTTTCTAACAATAAAATATATCGTTTTTTAGGATATATAAAAATCACAGTAAAATTAGTTTTTGTGTCATTTATGACAAAATATTATAAATTAATTTTTTGAAAAGCTTGTAAAATACATTATTCTTAAGATGATATCTAGAAATCTTGACCATTACATTTACAAAAAGAACTTTTTTACCATTCCTAACAATAAAATATATCCTTAATTATGATATTTCAAAATCACAGTAAAATTTGTTTTTCATGTCATTTATGTCGAAATATTGAAAATTAATTTTTTTCAAATGCTTGGAAAATACTTAATTCTTAAGTTACTATCTTCAATTCTTGACCATAAGTTTGTGAAAAACTAATATTTTTATCGTTTCTAACAATTAAAAATACCATATAATATGATATAAATTTTACAATAAATAAAAATATTAAATGTTAAATATGATATAATACTATAAACTTATTTATTTAAATGCTTGTAAAACACATTATTTTTAAGATGATATCTACAAATCTTGACCATTACATTTAGAAAAAGAAATTTTTTACTGTGTCTAACAATAAAATATATCCTTAATTATGATATTTCAAAATCACAGTAAAATTTGTTTTTCATGTCATTTATGTCCAAATATTGGAAATTAATTTTTTTCAAATGCTTGGAAAATACTTAATTCTTAAGGTAATATCTTCAAATCTTGACCATTAGATTTAGAAACAAAACTTATATTTTTACTCCCAGCAATTATATTTACAATATTATATGATTTTTCTTAAATATTAAAAATCATGTTTTATTGATTAATTTTAACGAAATATTATAAATTAATTTTTTGAAAAGCTTGTAAAATACATTATTCTTAAGATGATATCTACATATCTTGACCATTACATTTACAAAAAGAACTTTTTTTAAGGTTCCTGACAATAAAATATATCCTTCGTTATGATATTTAAAAATCACAGTAAAATTTGATTTCATGTCATTTATGATGAAATATTGTAAATTCATTTTTTTCAAATCCTTATGCAATACTTTATTCTTAAGTTACTATCTTCAATCCTTGTTAATTATGATGAAATATTTTAAATTTGTTTTTAAAAATACTTGTAAAATACATTATTCTTAAGTTAATAACTTCAAATCTTGACCATTAGATTTAGATACTGAACTTTTATTTCCACACTCAGCAATTATATTTACAATTTTATAAGATTTTTCTTAAATACTAAAAATCATGTTTTATTGATTGATTTTAACGAAATATTTTAAATTCATTTATTTTAAATACCTGTAAAATAGTTAATCCTTAAGTTACTATCTTCAATCCTTAACCATAATTTTGTGAAAAAATAATATTTTTATTGTTTCTAACAACTTAATATACCCTATAATATAATATAAAATATACAATAAATAAATATTTTACATGTTAATTATGTTGAAATATTATAAATTTATTTTTTTAAATGCTTGTAAAATGCATTATTCTTAAGGTAATATCTTTAAATCTTGACCATTAGATTTAGAAACATAACATTTATTTCCACTCCCACCAATTATATTTACAATTTTTTAAGAATATTAAAAATCATGTTTAATTGATTAATTTTAACGAAATATTATAAATTCATTTATTTCAAATGCTTGTAAAATACTTAATTCTTAAGTTACTATCATCTATCCTTAACCATAAGTTTTTGATAAAGTAATCGTTTTATCGTTTCTAACAATTATATATACCCTTTAATATGATATAAAATATACAATAAATCAATATATTAAAGTTTTTACGAAATAACAGAAAAATTAATACTTATTGTTCTAAGAAATTGTAAGAATAATTCATTTCCCAAAACTAATGATCATGGTTTAAAGATATTAACTTAAGAATTCAGTAATTTATAAGCATTTGAAAAAATGAATTTTTAATACTTTGTCAAAATGAACATATAAATAATGTTTTGTAGTGTTTATGAAATATCATTGAAAATGTTACATTTTATTTATTAAACTCTGTAAGAATAATTCATATTCTAAATCTAATAGTCCAGAATTGAAGATATTAATTTAAAAATTTTGTAAGCTATTAAAAACTAACGTATCAATTGAGATAGTTAATTATCTAAATGAATATTTAATAAACACCTTAAACTGGTTTATGTCTTTCGTGCAACTTGACTTTTAGAATAAAATCTTAATTTTTTACTACTTTTATTCATTATTAGTTTCCAGTTGAAACCATGATAAATATTAATAGTATTCAAATAGTCTTATTTCAATTGATGTTTTTTGGTGGATTTAATGTTCAATTTCTCAAACCCATGAATGATTTAAAGCAATACTTGTTAATTGTTATTAGCATGATCAATTCAGAATAATATATATATACAGTGATAATGTCATACTATATTAAATTATAAAGATTATACATTGTTTTAATAGATTTATTATTGTATAACATTTTACAATCATCGCACCACCCTGGTAGACTATCACTATTTTTATGACTTATCACAGTTATTGCTTCTTATCAAAAGTTATTAGTTTTTACAACTTATACTTTGCAGTTTACATTTTGCTATTTACTTAGAGTCAATTGCAATTTGTAGAGAAATATATTATTTTGAGTATGTAGTTTGACAATGCATAGGTGATTGATGGTTACCAATCACCAATAATTTAGTGTAGTCCTTAGAAGTAATATTTATTTAAACATCTGTCTCAGTTTGGTGTTTTATATTTTATCCATTCTACACATCTAACTGAATACATTTTTTTAGAATGCAGTACAGTGGACCATTCAAGTATGCTTACAACTGATGTACCAATTATTCAACTTGTGCAGCTGTTAACATCATATCAACAATGAACGAGAACATATTGATAAACATCAATGTTTTTATGCGATGTAAGTATAATAGTTATTATACATTTTTGAAACTGACGTGATGGAAGCGTATCAATTGAGATAATTAATTATCTAAATGAATATTTAATAAACACCTTAAACTGGTTTATGTCTTTCATGCAACTTGACTTTTTGAATAAAATCTTAATTTTTTACTACTTTAATTCATTATTAGTTTCCAGTTGAAACCATGATATATATTAATTGTATTGACATAGTCTTATTTCAATTGATGTTTTTTGGTGAATTTAATATTCAATTTCTCAAACCCATGAATGATTTAAAGCAATACTTGTTAATTGTTATTAGCATGATCAATTCAGAATAATATATGTACAGTTTTAATGTCATACTATATTAAATAATAAAGATTAAACATTGTTTTAATTGATTTATTATTTTATAACATTTTACAATAATCGCACCACCTTGGTGGAATAACACTATTTTTATGACTTATAACAGTTATTGCTTCTTATCAAAAGTTATTAGTTTTTACAACTTATAGTTTGCAGTTTACATTTTGCTATTTACTTAGAGTCAATTGCAATTTGTAGAGAAATATATTATTTTGAGTATGTAGTTTGACAATGCATAGGTGATTGATTGTTACCAATCACCAATAATTTAGTGTAATCCTTTGAAGTAATATTTATTTAAACATCTGTCTCAGTTTGGTGTTTTATATTTTATCCATTCTACACATCTAACTGAATACATTTTTTTAGAATGCAGTACAGTGGACCATTCATGTATGCTAACAACTGATGTACCAATTATTCAACTTGTGCAGCTGTTAACATCATATCAACAATGAACGTGAACATATGGATAAACATCAATGTTATTATGCAATGTACGTGTAATAGTTATTTTATATGTTTGAAAGTAACATCATGGAAGCGTATCAATTGAGATAATTAATTATCTAAATGAATATTTAATAAACATCTTAAACTGGTTTATGTCTTTCATGCAACTTGACTTTTTGAATAAAATCTTAATTTTTTACTACTTTTATTCATTATTAGTTTTTAGTTGAAACCATGATAAATATTAATAGTATTCAAATAGTCTTATTTCAATTGATGTTTTTTGGTGCATTTAATGTTCAATTTCTCTAACTCATGAATGATTTAAAGCAATATTTGTTAATTGTTATTAGCATGATCAATTCAGAATAATATATGTACAGTGTTAATGTCATACCATATTAAATTATAAAGATTAAACATTGTTTTAATAGATTTATTATTTTATAACATTTTACAATCATCGTACCACCCTGGTGGAATAACACTATTTTTATGACTTATAACAGTTATTGCTTCTTATCAAATGTTATTAGTTTTTCAACTTATAGTTTGCAGTTAACATTGTGCTATTTACTAAAGAGTCAATTGCAATTTGTAGAGAAATATATTATTTTGAGTATGTAGTTTGACAATGCATAGGTGATTGATGGTTACCAATCACCAATAATTTAGTGTAGTCCTTGGAAGTAATATTTATTTAAACATCTGTCTCAGTTTGGTGTTTTATATTTTATCCATTCTACACATCTAACTGAATACATTTTTTTAGAATGCAGTACAGTGGACCATTCAAGTATGCTTACAACTGATGTACCAATTATTCAACTTGTGCAGCTGTTAACATCATATCAACAATGAACGAGAACATATTGATAAACATCAATGTTTTTATGCGATGTAAGTATAATAGTTATTATACATTTTTGAAACTGACATGATGGAAGCGTATCAATTGAGATAATTAATTATCTAAATGAATATTTAATAAACACCTTAAACTGGTTTATGTCTTTCATGCAACTTGACTTTTTGAATAAAATCTTAATTTTTTACTACTTTTATTCATTATTAGTTTCCAGTTGAAACCATGATAAATATTAATAGTATTCAAATAGTCTTATTTCAATTGATGTTTTTTGGTGGATTTAATGTTCAATTTCTCAAACCCATGAATGATTTAAAGCAATACTTGTTAATTGTTATTAGCATGATCAATTCAGAATAATATATATATACAGTGATAATGTCATACTATATTAAAATATAAAGATTATACATTGTTTTAATAGATTTATTATTGTATAACATTTTACAATCTTCGCACCACCCTGGTGGACTATCACTATTTTTATGACTTATCACAGTTATTGCTTCTTATCAAAAGTTATTAGTTTTTCAACTTATAGTTTGCAGTTAACATTGTGCTATTTAGTAAAGAGTCAATTGCAATTTGTAGAGAAATATATTATTTTGAGTATGTAGTTTGACAATGCATAGGTGATTGATGGTTACCAATCACCAATAATTTAGTGTAGTCCTTGGAAGTAATATTTATTTAAACATCTGTCTCAGTTTGGTGTTTTATATTTTATCCATTCTACACATCTAACTGAATACATTTTTTTAGAATGCAGTACAGTGGACCATTCAAGTATGCTTACAACTGATGTACCAATTATTCAACTTGTGCAGCTGTTAACATCATATCAACAATGAACGAGAACATATTGATAAACATCAATGTTTTTATGCGATGTAAGTATAATAGTTATTATACATTTTTGAAACTGACATGATGGAAGCGTATCAATTGAGATAATTAATTATCTAAATGAATATTTAATAAACACCTTAAACTGGTTTATGTCTTTCATGCAACTTGACTTTTTGAATAAAATCTTAATTTTTTACTACTTTTATTCATTATTAGTTTCCAGTTGAAACCATGATAAATATTAATAGTATTCAAATAGTCTTATTTCAATTGATGTTTTTTGGTGGATTTAATGTTCAATTTCTCAAACCCATGAATGATTTAAAGCAATACTTGTTAATTGTTATTAGCATGATCAATTCAGAATAATATATATATACAGTGATAATGTCATACTATATTAAATTATAAAGATTATACATTGTTTTAATAGATTTATTATTGTATAACATTTTACAATCTTCGCACCACCCTGGTGGACTATCACTATTTTTATGACTTATCACAGTTATTGCTTCTTATCAAAAGTTATTAGTTTTTACAACTTATAGTTTGCAGTTAACATTATGCTATTTACTAAAGAGTCAATTGCAATTTGTAGAGAAATATATTATTTTGAGTATGTAGTTTGACAATGCATAGGTGATTGATGGTTACCAATCACCAATAATTTAGTGTAGTCCTTGGAAGTAACATTAATTTTAACACCTGTCTCAGTTTGGTGTTTTATATTTTATCCATTGTACACATCTAACTGAATACATTTTTTTAGAATGCAGTACAGTGGACCATTCAAGTATGCTTACAACTGATGTACCAATTATTCAACTTGTGCAGCTGTTAACATCATATCAACAATAAACGAGAACATATGGATAAACATCAATGTTATTATGCAATGTGCGTGTAATAGTTATCTTATTTGCTTGAAAGTAACATCATGGAAGCGTATCAATTGAGATAATTAATTATCTAAATGAATATTTAATAAACACCTTAAACTGGTTTATGTCTTTCATGCAACTTGACTTTTTGAATAAAATCTTAATTTTTTACTACTTCTATTCATTATTAGTTTCCAGTTGAAACCATGATAAATATTAATAGTATTCAAATAGTCTTATTTCAATTGATGTTTTTTGGTGGATTTAATGTTCAATTTCTCAAACCCATGAATGATTTAAAGCAATACTTGTTAATTGTTATTAGCATGATCAATTCAGAATAATATATATAACAGTGATAATGTTATACTATATTAAATTATAAAGATTATACATTGTTTTAATAGATTTATTATTGTATAACATTTTACAATCTTCGCACCACCTTGGTGGAATAACACTATTTTTATGACTTATAACAGTTATTGCTTCTTATCAAATGTTATTAGTTTTTACAACTTATAGTTTGCAGTTAACATTATGCTATTTACTAAAGAGTCAATTGCAATTTGTAGAGAAATATTTTATTTTGATTATGTAGTTTGACAATGCATAGGTGTTTGATTGTAATCAAACACCAATAATTTAGTGTAGTCCATTGAAGTAATATTTATTTTAACACCTGTCTCAGTTTGGTGTTTTATATTTTATCCATTCTACACATCTAACTGAATACATTTTTTTAGAATGCAGTACAGTGGACCATTCAAGTATGCTTACAACTGATATACCAATTATTCAACTTGTCCAGCTGTTAACATCATATCAACAATGAACGTGAACATATGGATAAACATCAATGTTATTATGCAATGTAGGTGTAATAGATATTTTATATGTTTGAAAGTAACATCATGGAAGCGTATCAATTGAGATAGTTAATTATCTAAAGGAATATTTAATAAACACCTTAAACTGGTTTATGTCTTTCATGCAACTTGACTTTTTGAATAAAATCTTAATTTTTTACTACTTTTATTCATTATTAGTTTCCAGTTGAAACCATGATAAATATTAATAGTATTCAAATAGTCTTATTTCAATTGATGTTTTTTGGTGGATTTAATGTTCAATTTCTCAAACCCATGAATGATTTAAAGCAATACTTGTTAATTGTTATTAGCATGATCAATTCAGAATAATATATGTACAGTGTTAATGTCATACCATATTAAATAATAAAGATTAAACATTGTTTTAATAGATTTATTATTTTATAACATTTTACAATCATCGTACCACCCTGGTGGAATAACACTATTTTTATGACTTATAACAGTTATTGCTTCTTATCAAATGTTATTAGTTTTTACAACTTATAGTTTGCAGTTAACATTGTGCTATTTACTAAAGAGTCAATTGCAATTTGTAGAGAAATATATTATTTTGAGTATGTAGTTTGACAATGCATAGGTGATTGATGGTTACCAATCACCAATAATTTAGTGTAGTCCTTGGAAGTAATATTTATTTAAACATCTGTCTCAGTTTGGTGTTTTATATTTTATCCATTGTACACATCTAACTGAATACATTTTTTTAGAATGCAGTACAGTGGACCATTCATGTATGCTAACAACTGATGTACCAATTATTCAACATGTGCAGCTGTTAACATCATATCAACAATGAACGTGAACATATGGATAAACATCAATGTTATTATGCAATGTACGTGTAATAGTTATTTTATATGTTTGAAAGTAACATCATGGAAGCGTATCAATTGAGATAATTAATTATCTAAATGAATATTTAATAAACATCTTAAACTGGTTTATGTCTTTCATGCAACTTGACTTTTTGAATAAAATCTTAATTTTTTACTACTTTTATTCATTATTAGTTTTTAGTTGAAACCATGATAAATATTAATAGTATTCAAATAGTCTTATTTCAATTGATGTTTTTTGGTGGATTTAATGTTCAATTTCTCAAACCCATGAATGATTTAAAGCAATACTTGTTAATTGTTATTAGCATGATCAATTCAGAATAATATATATATACAGTGATAATGTCATACTATATTAAATTATAAAGATTATACATTGTTTTAATAGATTTATTATTGTATAACATTTTACAATCTTCGCACCACCCTGGTGGACTATCACTATTTTTATGACTTATCACAGTTATTGCTTCTTATCAAAAGTTATTAGTTTTTACAACTTATAGTTTGCAGTTAACATTATGCTATTTACTAAAGAGTCAATTGCAATTTGTAGAGAAATATATTATTTTGAGTATGTAGTTTGACAATGCATAGGTGATTGATGGTTACCAATCACCAATAATTTAGTGTAGTCCTTGGAAGTAACATTAATTTTAACACCTGTCTCAGTTTGGTGTTTTATATTTTATCCATTGTACACATCTAACTGAATACATTTTTTTAGAATGCAGTACAGTGGACCATTCAAGTATGCTTACAACTGATGTACCAATTATTCAACTTGTGCAGCTGTTAACATCATATCAACAATAAACGAGAACATATGGATAAACATCAATGTTATTATGCAATGTGCGTGTAATAGTTATCTTATTTGCTTGAAAGTAACATCATGGAAGCGTATCAATTGAGATAATTAATTATCTAAATGAATATTTAATAAACACCTTAAACTGGTTTATGTCTTTCATGCAACTTGACTTTTTGAATAAAATCTTAATTTTTTACTACTTCTATTCATTATTAGTTTCCAGTTGAAACCATGATAAATATTAATAGTATTCAAATAGTCTTATTTCAATTGATGTTTTTTGGTGGATTTAATGTTCAATTTCTCAAACCCATGAATGATTTAAAGCAATACTTGTTAATTGTTATTAGCATGATCAATTCAGAATAATATATATAACAGTGATAATGTTATACTATATTAAATTATAAAGATTATACATTGTTTTAATAGATTTATTATTGTATAACATTTTACAATCTTCGCACCACCTTGGTGGAATAACACTATTTTTATGACTTATAACAGTTATTGCTTCTTATCAAATGTTATTAGTTTTTACAACTTATAGTTTGCAGTTAACATTATGCTATTTACTAAAGAGTCAATTGCAATTTGTAGAGAAATATTTTATTTTGATTATGTAGTTTGACAATGCATAGGTGTTTGATTGTAATCAAACACCAATAATTTAGTGTAGTCCATTGAAGTAATATTTATTTTAACACCTGTCTCAGTTTGGTGTTTTATATTTTATCCATTCTACACATCTAACTGAATACATTTTTTTAGAATGCAGTACAGTGGACCATTCAAGTATGCTTACAACTGATATACCAATTATTCAACTTGTCCAGCTGTTAACATCATATCAACAATGAACGTGAACATATGGATAAACATCAATGTTATTATGCAATGTAGTTGTAATAGATATTTTATATGTTTGAAAGTAACATCATGGAAGCGTATCAATTGAGATAGTTAATTATCTAAAGGAATATTTAATAAACACCTTAAACTGGTTTATGTCTTTCATGCAACTTGACTTTTTGAATAAAATCTTAATTTTTTACTACTTTTATTCATTATTAGTTTCCAGTTGAAACCATGATAAATATTAATAGTATTCAAATAGTCTTATTTCAATTGATGTTTTTTGGTGGATTTAATGTTCAATTTCTCAAACCCATGAATGATTTAAAGCAATACTTGTTAATTGTTATTAGCATGATCAATTCAAAATAATATATGTACAGTGATAATGTCATACTATATTAAATAATAAAGATTAAACATTGTTTTATTAGATTTATTATTGTATAACATTTTACAATCATCGCACCACCCTGGTGGACTATCACTATTTTTATGACTTATCACAGTTATTGCTTCTTATCAAATTTTATTAGTTTTTACAACTTATAGTTTGCAGTTAACATTGTGCTATTTACTAAAGAGTCAATTGCAATTTGTAGAGAAATATTTTATTTTGATTATGTAGTTTGACAATGCATAGGTGTTTGATTGTAATCAAACACCAATAATTTAGTGTAGTCCATTGAAGTAATATTTATTTTAACACCTGTCTCAGTTTGGTGTTTTATATTTTATCCATTCTACACATCTAACTGAATACATTTTTTTAGAATGCAGTACAGTGGACCATTCAAGTATGCTTACAACTGATATACCAATTATTCAACTTGTCCAGCTGTTAACATCATATCAACAATGAACGTGAACATATGGATAACATCAATGTTATTGTGCAATGTACGTGTAATAGATATTTTATATGTTTGAAAGTAACATCATGGAAGCGTATCAATTGAGATAATTAATTATCTAAAGGAATATTTAATAAACACCTTAAACTGGTTTATGTCTTTCATGCAACTTGACTTTTTGAATAAAATCTTAATTTTTTACTACTTTTATTCATTATTAGTTTTTAGTTGAAACCATGATAAATATTAATAGTATTCAAATAGTCTTATTTCAATTGATGTTTTTTGGTGGATTTAATGTTCAATTTCTCAAACCCATGAATGATTTAAAGCAATACTTGTTAATTGTTATTAGCATGATCAATTCAAAATAATATATGTACAGTGATAATGTCATACTATATTAAATAATAAAGATTAAACATTGTTTTATTAGATTTATTATTGTATAACATTTTACAATCATCGCACCACCCTGGTGGACTATCACTATTTTTATGACTTATCACAGTTATTGCTTCTTATCAAATTTTATTAGTTTTTACAACTTATAGTTTGCAGTTAACATTGTGCTATTTACTAAAGAGTCAATTGCAATTTGTAGAGAAATATTTTATTTTGATTATGTAGTTTGACAATGCATAGGTGTTTGATTGTAATCAAACACCAATAATTTAGTGTAGTCCATTGAAGTAATATTTATTTTAACACCTGTCTCAGTTTGGTGTTTTATATTTTATCCATTGTACACATCTAACTGAATACATTTTTTTAGAATGCAGTACAGTGGACCATTCAAGTATGCTTACAACTGATATACCAATTATTCAACTTGTCCAGCTGTTAACATCATATCAACAATGAACGTGAACATATGGATAAACATCAATGTTATTATGCAATGTACGTGTAATAGATATTTTATATGTTTGAAAGTAACATCATGGAAGCGTATCAATTGAGATAATTAATTATCTAAAGGAATATTTAATAAACACCTTAAACTGGTTTATGTCTTTCATGCAACATGACTTTTTGAATGAAATCTTAATTTTTTACTACTTTTATTCATTATTAGTTTCCAGTTGAAACCATGATAAATATTAATAGTATTCAAATAGTCTTATTTCAATTGATGTTTTTTGGTGGATTTAATGTTCAATTTCTCAAACCCATGAATGATTTAAAGCAATACTTGTTAATTGTTATTAGCATGATCAATTCAGAATAATATATGTACAGTGTTAATGTCATACTATATTAAACAATAAAGATTATACATTGTTTTAATAGATTTATTATTGTATAACATTTTACAATCTTCGCACCACCTTGGTGGAATAACACTATTTTTATGACTTATAACAGTTATTGCTTCTTATCATATTTTATTAGTTTTTACAACTTATAGTTTGCAGTTAACATTGTGCTATTTACTAAAGAGTCAATTGCAATTTGTAGAGAAATATTTTATTTTGATTATGTAGTTTGACAATGCATAGGTGTTTGATTGTAATCAAACACCAATAATTTAGTGTAGTCCATTGAAGTAATATTTATTTTAACACCTGTCTCAGTTTGGTGTTTTATATTTTATCCATTCTACACATCTAACTGAATACATTTTTTTAGAATGCAGTACAGTGGACCATTCAAGTATGCTTACAACTGATATACCAATTATTCAACTTGTCCAGCTGTTAACATCATATCAACAATGAACGTGAACATATGGATAAACATCAATGTTATTATGCAATGTACGTGTAATAGATATTTTATATGTTTGAAAGTAACATCATGGAAGCGTATCAATTGAGATAATTAATTATCTAAAGGAATATTTAATAAACACCTTAAACTGGTTTATGTCTTTCATGCAACATGACTTTTTGAATGAAATCTTAATTTTTTACTACTTTTATTCATTATTAGTTTCCAGTTGAAACCATGATAAATATTAATAGTATTCAAATAGTCTTATTTCAATTGATGTTTTTTGGTGGATTTAATGTTCAATTTCTCAAACCCATGAATGATTTAAAGCAATACTTGTTAATTGTTATTAGCATGATAAATTCAGAATAATATATGTACAGTGTTAATGTCATACTATATTAAACAATAAAGATTATACATTGTTTTAATAGATTTATTATTGTATAACATTTTACAATCTTCGCACCACCTTGGTGGAATAACACTATTTTTATGACTTATAACAGTTATTGCTTCTTATCATATTTTATTAGTTTTTACAACTTATAGTTTGCAGTTAACATTGTGCTATTTACTAAAGAGTCAATTGCAATTGGTAGAGAAATATATTATTTTGAGTATGTTGTTTGACAATGCATAGGTGATTGATGGTTACCAATCACCAATAATTTAGTGTAGTCCATTGAAGTAATATTTATTTTAACACCTGTCTCAGTTTGGTGTTTTATATTTTATCCATTCTACACATCTAACTGAATACATTTTTTTAGAATGCAGTACAGTGGACCATTCAAGTATGCTTACAACTGATATACCAATTATTCAACTTGTCCAGCTGTTAACATCATATCAACAATGAACGTGAACATATGGATAAACATCAATGTTATTATGCAATGTAGGTGTAATAGATATTTTATATGTTTGAAAGTAACATCATGGAAGCGTATCAATTGAGATAGTTAATTATCTAAAGGAATATTTAATAAACACCTTAAACTGGTTTATGTCTTTCATGCAACTTGACTTTTTGAATAAAATCTTAATTTTTTACTACTTTTATTCATTATTAGTTTCCAGTTGAAACCATGATAAATATTTATTGTATTCAAATAGTCTTATTTCAATTGATGTTTTTTGGTGGATTTAATGTTGAATTTCTCAAACCCATGAATGATTTAAAGCAATACTTGTTAATTGTTATTAGCATGATCAATTCAGAATAATATTTATATACAGTGATAATATTATACTATATTAAATTATAAAGATTATACATTGTTTTAATAGATTTATTATTGTATAACATTTTACAATCTTCGCACCACCTTGGTGGAATAACACTATTTTTATGACTTATAACAGTTATTACTTCTTATCAAATGTTATTAGTTTTTACAACTTATAGTTTGCAGTTAACATTGTGCTATTTACTAAAGAGTCAATTGCAATTTGTAGAGAAATATTTTATTTTGATTATGTAGTTTGACAATGCATAGGTGTTTGATTGTAATCAAACACCAATAATTTAGTGTAGTCCATTGAAGTAATATTTATTTTAACACCTGTCTCAGTTTGGTTTTTTATATTTTATCCATTCTACACATCTAACTGAATACATTTTTTTAGAATGCAGTACAGTGGACCATTCAAGTATGCTTACAACTGATATACCAATTATTCAACTTGTCCAGCTGTTAACATCATATCAACAATGAACGAGAACATATTGATAAACATCAATGTTTTTATGCGATGTAAGTATAATAGTTATTATACATTTTTGAAACTGACATGATGGAAGCGTATCAATTGAGATAATTAATTATCTAAATGAATATTTAATAAACACCTTAAACTGGTTTATGTCTTTCATGCAACTTGACTTTTTGAATAAAATCTTAATTTTTTACTACTTTTATTCATTATTAGTTTCCAGTTGAAACCATGATAAATATTAATAGTATTCAAATAGTCTTATTTCAATTGATGTTTTTTGGTGGATTTAATGTTCAATTTCTCAAACCCATGAATGATTTAAAGCAATACTTGTTAATTGTTATTAGCATGATCAATTCAGAATAATATTTATATACAGTGATAATGTTATACTATATTAAATTATAAAGATTATACATTGTTTTAATAGATTTATTATTGTATAACATTTTACAATCTTCGCACCACCTTGGTGGAATAACACTATTTTTATGACTTATAACAGTTATTACTTCTTATCAAATGTTATTAGTTTTTACAACTTATAGTTTGCAGTTAACATTGTGCTATTTACTAAAGAGTCAATTGCAATTTGTAGAGAAATATTTTATTTTGATTATGTAGTTTGACAATGCATAGGTGTTTGATTGTAATCAAACACCAATAATTTAGTGTAGTCCATTGAAGTAATATTTATTTTAACACCTGTCTCAGTTTGGTGTTTTATATTTTATCCATTCTACACATCTAACTGAATACATTTTTTTAGAATGCAGTACAGTGGACCATTCAAGTATGCTTACAACTGATTTACCAATTATTCAACTTGTGCAGCTGTTAACATCATATCAACAATAAACGAGAACATATGGATAAACATCAATGTTATTATGCAATGTACGTGTAATAGATATTTTATATGTTTGAAAGTAACATCATGGAAGCGTATCAATTGAGATAATTAATTATCTAAAGGAATATTTAATAAACACCTTAAACTGGTTTATGTCTTTCATGCAACATGACTTTTTGAATGAAATCTTAATTTTTTACTACTTTTATTCATTATTAGTTTCCAGTTGAAACCATGATAAATATTAATAGTATTCAAATAGTCTTATTTCAATTGATGTTTTTTGGTGGATTTAATGTTCAATTTCTCAAACCCATGAATGATTTAAAGCAATACTTGTTAATTGTTATTAGCATGATCAATTCAGAATAATATATGTACGGTGTTAATGTCATACTATATTAAACAATAAAGATTATACATTGTTTTAATAGATTTATTATTGTATAACATTTTACAATCTTCGCACCACCTTGGTGGAATAACACTATTTTTATGACTTATAACAGTTATTGCTTCTTATCATATTTTATTAGTTTTTACAACTTATAGTTTGCAGTTAACATTGTGCTATTTACTAAAGAGTCAATTGCAATTTGTAGAGAAATATTTTATTTTGATTATGTAGTTTGACAATGCATAGGTGTTTGATTGTAATCAAACACCAATAATTTAGTGTAGTCCATTGAAGTTATATTTATTTTAACACCTGTCTCAGTTTGGTGTTTTATATTTTATCCATTCTACACATCTAACTGAATACATTTTTTTAGAATGCAGTACAGTGGACCATTCAAGTATGCTTACAACTGATGTACCAATTATTCAACTTGTGCAGCTGTTAACATCATATCAACAATGAACGAGAACATATGGATAAACATCAATGTTTTTATGCGATGTAAGTATAATAGTTATTATACATTTTTGAAACTGACATGATGGAAGCGTATCAATTGAGATAATTAATTATCTAAATGAATATTTAATAAACACCTTTAACTGGTATATGTCTTTCATGCAACTTGACTTTTTGAATGAAATCTTAATTTTTTACTACTTTTATTCATTATTAGTTTCCAGTTGAAACCATGATAAATATTTATAGTATTCAAATAGTCTTATTTCAATTGATGTTTTTTGGTGGATTTAATGTTCAATTTCTCAAACACATGAATGATTTAAAGCAATACTTGTTAATTGTTATTAGCATGATCAATTAAGAATAATATATATGTACAGTGTTAATGTCATACAATATTAAATTATAAAGATTAAACATTGTTTTAATAGATTTATTATTGTATAATATTTTACAATCATCGCACCACCCTGGTGGACTATCACTATTTTTATGACTTATCACAGTTATTGCTTCTTATCAAAAGTTTTTAGTTTTTACAACTTATAGTTTGCAGTTTACATTTTGCTATTTACTTAGAGTCAATTGCAATTTGTAGAGAAATATATTATTTTGAGTATGTAGTTTGACAATGCATAGGTGATTGATGGTTACCAATCACCAATAATTTAGTGTAGTCCTCGGAAGTAACATTTATTTTAACACCTGTCTCAGTTTGGTGTTTTATATTTTATCCATTGTACACATCTAACTGAATACATTTTTTTAGAATGCAGTACAGTGGACCATTCAAGTATGCTTACAACTGATTTACCAATTATTCAACTTGTGCAGCTGTTAACATCATATCAACAATAAACGAGAACATATGGATAAACATCAATGTTATTATGCAATGTACGTGTAATAGATATTTTATATGTTTGAAAGTAACATCATGGAAGCGTATCAATTGAGATAATTAATTATCTAAAGGAATATTTAATAAACACCTTAAACTGGTTTATGTCTTTCATGCAACATGACTTTTTGAATGAAATCTTAATTTTTTACTACTTTTATTCATTATTAGTTTCCAGTTGAAACCATGATAAATATTTATAGTATTCAAATAGTCTTATTTCAATTGATGTTTTTTGGTGGATTTAATGTTCAATTTCTCAAACACATGAATGATTTAAAGCAATACTTGTTAATTGTTATTAGCATGATCAATTAAGAATAATATATATGTACAGTGTTAATGTCATACAATATTAAATTATAAAGATTAAACATTGTTTTAATAGATTTATTATTGTATAATATTTTACAATCATCGCACCACCCTGGTGGACTATCACTATTTTTATGACTTATCACAGTTATTGCTTCTTATCAAAAGTTATTAGTTTTTACAACTTATAGTTTGCAGTTTACATTTTGCTATTTACTTAGAGTCAATTGCAATTTGTAGAGAAATATATTATTTTGAGTATGTAGTTTGACAATGCATAGATGATTGATGGTTACCAATCACCAATAATTTAGTGTAGTCCTTGGAAGTAACATTTATTTTAACACCTGTCTCA
Organism: Rhopalosiphum nymphaeae; assembly: GCA_036289425.1. NCBI lineage: Eukaryota > Metazoa > Arthropoda > Insecta > Hemiptera > Aphididae > Rhopalosiphum > Rhopalosiphum nymphaeae. The sequence goes on from JAZAQC010000030.1 coordinate 1,095,886, forward strand.
GTTTGGTGTTTTATATTTTATCCATTGTACACATCTAACTGAATACATTTTTTTAGAATGCAGTACAGTGGACCATTCAAGTATGCTTACAACTGATTTACCAATTATTCAACTTGTGCAGCTGTTAACATCATATCAACAATAAACGAGAACATATGGATAAACATCAATGTTATTATGCAATGTAGGTGTAATAGATATTTTATATGTTTGAAAGTAACATCATGGAAGCGTATCAATTGAGATAGTTAATTATCTAAAGGAATATTTAATAAACACCTTAAACTGGTTTATGTCTTTCATGCAACTTGACTTTTTGAATAAAATCTTAATTTTTTACTACTTTTATTCATTATTAGTTTCCAGTTGAAACCATGATAAATATTTATAGTATTCAAATAGTCTTATTTCAATTGATGTTTTTTGGTGGATTTAATGTTGAATTTCTCAAACCCATGAATGATTTAAAGCAATACTTATTAATTGTTATTAGCATGATCAATTCAGAATAATATTTATATACAGTGATAATGTTATACTATATTAAATTATAAAGATTATACATTGTTTTAATAGATTTATTATTGTATAACATTTTACAATCTTCGCACCACCTTGGTGGAATAACACTATTTTTATGACTTATAACAGTTATTACTTCTTATCAAATGTTATTAGTTTTTACAACTTATAGTTTGCAGTTAACATTCTGCTATTTACTAAAGAGTCAATTGCAATTTGTAGAGAAATATATTATTTTGAGTATGTAGTTTGACAATGCATAGGTGATTGATGGTTACCAATCACCAATAATTTAGTGTAGTCCTTGGAAGTAACATTTATTTTAACACCTGTCTCAGTTTGGTGTTTTATATTTTAACCATTGTACACATCTAACTGAATACATTTTTTTAGAATGCAGTACAGTGGACCATTCAAGTATGCTTACAACTGATTTACCAATTATTCAACTTGTGCAGCTGTTAACATCATATCAACAATAAACGAGAACATATGGATAAACATCAATGTTATTATGCAATGTACGTGTAATAGATATTTTATATGTTTGAAAGTAACATCATGGAAGCGTATCAATTGAGATAATTAATTATCTAAAGGAATATTTAATAAACACCTTAAACTGGTTTATGTCTTTCATGCAACATGACTTTTTGAATGAAATCTTAATTTTTTACTACTTTTATTCATTATTAGTTTCCAGTTGAAACCATGATAAATATTAATAGTATTCAAATAGTCTTATTTCAATTGATGTTTTTTGGTGGATTTAATGTTCAATTTCTCAAACCCATGAATGATTTAAAGCAATACTTGTTAATTGTTATTAGCATGATCAATTCAGAATAATATATGTACAGTGTTAATGTCATACTATATTAAACAATAAAGATTATACATTGTTTTAATAGATTTATTATTGTATAACATTTTACAATCTTCGCACCACCTTGGTGGAATAACACTATTTTTATGACTTATAACAGTTATTGCTTCTTATCATATTTTATTAGTTTTTACAACTTATAGTTTGCAGTTAACATTGTGCTATTTACTAAAGAGTCAATTGCAATTTGTAGAGAAATATTTTATTTTGATTATGTAGTTTGACAATGCATAGGTGTTTGATTGTAATCAAACACCAATAATTTAGTGTAGTCCATTGAAGTAATATTTATTTTAACACCTGTCTCAGTTTGGTGTTTTATATTTTATCCATTCTACACATCTAACTGAATACATTTTTTTAGAATGCAGTACAGTGGACCATTCAAGTATGCTTACAACTGATATACCAATTATTCAACTTGTCCAGCTGTTAACATCATATCAACAATGAACGTGAACATATGGATAAACATCAATGTTATTATGCAATGTAGGTGTAATAGATATTTTATATGTTTGAAAGTAACATCATGGAAGCGTATCAATTGAGATAGTTAATTATCTAAAGGAATATTTAATAAACACCTTAAACTGGTTTATGTCTTTCATGCAACTTGACTTTTTGAATAAAATCTTAATTTTTTACTACTTTTATTCATTATTAGTTTCCAGTTGAAACCATGATAAATATTTATAGTATTCAAATAGTCTTATTTCAATTGATGTTTTTTGGTGGATTTAATGTTGAATTTCTCAAACCCATGAATGATTTAAAGCAATACTTGTTAATTGTTATTAGCATGATCAATTCAGAATAATATATGTACAGTGTTAATGTCATACTATATTAAACAATAAAGATTATACATTGTTTTAATAGATTTATTATTGTATAACATTTTACAATCTTCGCACCACCTTGGTGGAATAACACTATTTTTATGTCTTATAACAGTTATTGCTTCTTATCATATTTTATTAGTTTTTACAACTTATAGTTTGCAGTTAACATTGTGCTATTTACTAAAGAGTCAATTGCAATTTGTAGAGAAATATTTTATTTTGATTATGTAGTTTGACAATGCATAGGTGTTTGATTGTAATCAAACACCAATAATTTAGTGTAGTCCATTGAAGTAATATTTATTTTAACACCTGTCTCAGTTTGGTGTTTTATATTTTATCCATTCTACACATCTAACTGAATACATTTTTTTAGAATGCAGTACAGTGGACCATTCAAGTATGCTTACAACTGATATACCAATTATTCAACTTGTGCAGCTGTTAACATCATATCAACAATAAACGAGAACATATGGATAAACATCAATGTTATTATGCAATGTAGGTGTAATAGATATTTTATATGTTTGAAAGTAACATCATGGAAGCGTATCAATTGAGATAGTTAATTATCTAAAGGAATATTTAATAAACACCTTAAACTGGTTTATGTCTTTCATGCAACTTGACTTTTTGAATAAAATCTTAATTTTTTACTACTTTTATTCATTATTAGTTTCCAGTTGAAACCATGATAAATATTTATAGTATTCAAATAGTCTTATTTCAATTGATGTTTTTTGGTGGATTTAATGTTGAATTTCTCAAACCCATGAATGATTTAAAGCAATACTTATTAATTGTTATTAGCATGATCAATTCAGAATAATATTTATATACAGTGATAATGTTATACTATATTAAATTATAAAGATTATACATTGTTTTAATAGATTTATTATTGTATAACATTTTACAATCTTCGCACCACCTTGGTGGAATAACACTATTTTTATGACTTATAACAGTTATTACTTCTTATCAAATGTTATTAGTTTTTACAACTTATAGTTTGCAGTTAACATTCTGCTATTTACTAAAGAGTCAATTGCAATTTGTAGAGAAATATATTATTTTGAGTATGTAGTTTGACAATGCATAGGTGATTGATGGTTACCAATCACCAATAATTTAGTGTAGTCCTTGGAAGTAACATTTATTTTAACACCTGTCTCAGTTTGGTGTTTTATATTTTAACCATTGTACACATCTAACTGAATACATTTTTTTAGAATGCAGTACAGTGGACCATTCAAGTATGCTTACAACTGATTTACCAATTATTCAACTTGTGCAGCTGTTAACATCATATCAACAATAAACGAGAACATATGGATAAACATCAATGTTATTATGCAATGTACGTGTAATAGATATTTTATATGTTTGAAAGTAACATCATGGAAGCGTATCAATTGAGATAATTAATTATCTAAAGGAATATTTAATAAACACCTTAAACTGGTTTATGTCTTTCATGCAACATGACTTTTTGAATGAAATCTTAATTTTTTACTACTTTTATTCATTATTAGTTTCCAGTTGAAACCATGATAAATATTAATAGTATTCAAATAGTCTTATTTCAATTGATGTTTTTTGGTGGATTTAATGTTCAATTTCTCAAACCCATGAATGATTTAAAGCAATACTTGTTAATTGTTATTAGCATGATCAATTCAGAATAATATATGTACAGTGTTAATGTCATACTATATTAAACAATAAAGATTATACATTGTTTTAATAGATTTATTATTGTATAACATTTTACAATCTTCGCACCACCTTGGTGGAATAACACTATTTTTATGACTTATAACAGTTATTGCTTCTTATCATATTTTATTAGTTTTTACAACTTATAGTTTGCAGTTAACATTGTGCTATTTACTAAAGAGTCAATTGCAATTTGTAGAGAAATATTTTATTTTGATTATGTAGTTTGACAATGCATAGGTGTTTGATTGTAATCAAACACCAATAATTTAGTGTAGTCCATTGAAGTAATATTTATTTTAACACCTGTCTCAGTTTGGTGTTTTATATTTTATCCATTCTACACATCTAACTGAATACATTTTTTTAGAATGCAGTACAGTGGACCATTCAAGTATGCTTACAACTGATATACCAATTATTCAACTTGTCCAGCTGTTAACATCATATCAACAATGAACGTGAACATATGGATAAACATCAATGTTATTATGCAATGTAGGTGTAATAGATATTTTATATGTTTGAAAGTAACATCATGGAAGCGTATCAATTGAGATAGTTAATTATCTAAAGGAATATTTAATAAACACCTTAAACTGGTTTATGTCTTTCATGCAACTTGACTTTTTGAATAAAATCTTAATTTTTTACTACTTTTATTCATTATTAGTTTCCAGTTGAAACCATGATAAATATTTATAGTATTCAAATAGTCTTATTTCAATTGATGTTTTTTGGTGGATTTAATGTTGAATTTCTCAAACCCATGAATGATTTAAAGCAATACTTGTTAATTGTTATTAGCATGATCAATTCAGAATAATATATGTACAGTGTTAATGTCATACTATATTAAACAATAAAGATTATACATTGTTTTAATAGATTTATTATTGTATAACATTTTACAATCTTCGCACCACCTTGGTGGAATAACACTATTTTTATGTCTTATAACAGTTATTGCTTCTTATCATATTTTATTAGTTTTTACAACTTATAGTTTGCAGTTAACATTGTGCTATTTACTAAAGAGTCAATTGCAATTTGTAGAGAAATATTTTATTTTGATTATGTAGTTTGACAATGCATAGGTGTTTGATTGTAATCAAACACCAATAATTTAGTGTAGTCCATTGAAGTAATATTTATTTTAACACCTGTCTCAGTTTGGTGTTTTATATTTTATCCATTCTACACATCTAACTGAATACATTTTTTTAGAATGCAGTACAGTGGACCATTCAAGTATGCTTACAACTGATATACCAATTATTCAACTTGTCCAGCTGTTAACATCATATCAACAATGAACGTGATCATATGGATAAACATCAATGTTATTATGCAATGTAGGTGTAATAGATATTTTATATGTTTGAAAGTAACATCATGGAAGCGTATCAATTGAGATAGTTAATTATCTAAAGGAATATTTAATAAACACCTTAAACTGGTTTATGTCTTTCATGCAACTTGACTTTTTGAATAAAATCTTAATTTTTTACTACTTTTATTCATTATTAGTTTCCAGTTGAAACCATGATAAATATTTATAGTATTCAAATAGTCTTATTTCAATTGATGTTTTTTGGTGGATTTAATGTTGAATTTCTCAAACCCATGAATGATTTAAAGCAATACTTGTTAATTGTTATTAGCATGATCAATTCAGAATAATATTTATATACAGTGATAATGTTATACTATATTAAATTATAAAGATTATACATTGTTTTAATAGATTTATTATTGTATAACATTTTACAATCTTCGCACCACCTTGGTGGAATAACACTATTTTTATGACTTATAACAGTTATTACTTCTTATCAAATGTTATTAGTTTTTACAACTTATAGTTTGCAGTTAACATTCTGCTATTTACTAAAGAGTCAATTGCAATTTGTAGAGAAATATATTATTTTGAGTATGTAGTTTGACAATGCATAGGTGATTGATGGTTACCAATCACCAATAATTTAGTGTAGTCCTTGGAAGTAATATTTATTTTAACACCTGTCTCAGTTTGGTGTTTTATATTTTATCCATTGTACACATCTAACTGAATACATTTTTTTAGAATGCAGTACAGTGGACCATTCAAGTATGCTTACAACTGATTTACCAATTATTCAACTTGTGAAGCTGTTAACATCATATCAACAATGAACGAGAACATATGGATAAACATCAATGTTATTATGCAATGTGCGTGTAATAGTTATCTTATTTGCTTGAAAGTAACATCATGGAAGCGTATCAATTGACATAATTAATTATCTAAATGAATATTTAATAAACACCTTAAACTGGTTTATGTCTTTCATGCAACTTGACTTTTTGAATAAAATCTTAATTTTTTACTACTTTTATTCATTATTAGTTTCCAGTTGAAACCATGATAAATATTAATAGTATTCAAATAGTCTTATTTCAATTGATGTTTTTTGGTGGATTTAATGTTCAATTTTTCAAACCCATGAATGATTTAAAGCAATACTTGTTAATTGTTATTAGCATGATCAATTCAGAATAATATATATATACAGTGATAATGTCATACTATATTAAATTATAAAGATTATACATTGTTTTAATAGATTTATTATTGTATAACATTTTACAATCTTCGCACCACCTTGGTGGAATAACACTATTTTTATGACTTATAACAGTTATTGCTTCTTATCAAATGTTATTAGTTTTTACAACTTATAGTTTGCAGTTAACATTCTGCTATTTACTAAAGAGTCAATTGCAATTTGTAGAGAAATATATTATTTTGAGTATGTAGTTTGACAATGCATAGGTGATTGATGGTTACCAATCACCAATAATTTAGTGTAGTCTTTGGAAGGAATTTTTATTTTAACACCTGTCTCAGTTTGGTGTTTTATATTTTATCCATTGTACACATCTAACTGAATACATTTTTTTAGAATGCAGTCCAGTGGACCATTCAAGTATGCTTACAACTGATGTACCAATTATTCAACTTGTGCAGCTGTTAACATCATATCAACAATGAACGAGAACATATGGATAAACATCAATGTTTTTATGCGATGTAAGTGTAATAGATATTTTATATGTTTGAAAGTAACATCATGGAAGCGTATCAATTGAGATAGTTAATTATCTAAAGGAATATTTAATAAACACCTTAAACTGGTTTATGTCTTTCATGCAACTTGACTTTTTGAATAAAATCTTAATTTTTTACTACTTTTATTCATTATTAGTTTCCAGTTGAAACCATGATAAATATTTATAGTATTCAAATAGTCTTATTTCAATTGATGTTTTTTGGTGGATTTAATGTTGAATTTCTCAAACCCATGAATGATTTAAAGCAATACTTGTTAATTGTTATTAGCATGATCAATTCAGAATAATATTTATATACAGTGATAATGTTATACTATATTAAATTATAAAGATTATACATTGTTTTAATAGATTTATTATTGTATAACATTTTACAATCTTCGCACCACCTTGGTGGAATAACACTATTTTTATGACTTATAACAGTTATTACTTCTTATCAAATGTTATTAGTTTTTACAACTTATAGTTTGCAGTTAACATTCTGCTATTTACTAAAGAGTCAATTGCAATTTGTAGAGAAATATATTATTTTGAGTATGTAGTTTGACAATGCATAGGTGATTGATGGTTACCAATCACCAATAATTTAGTGTAGTCCTTGGAAGTAATATTTATTTTAACACCTGTCTCAGTTTGGTGTTTTATATTTTATCCATTGTACACATCTAACTGAATACATTTTTTTAGAATGCAGTACAGTGGACCATTCAAGTATGCTTACAACTGATTTACCAATTATTCAACTTGTGAAGCTGTTAACATCATATCAACAATGAACGAGAACATATGGATAAACATCAATGTTATTATGCAATGTGCGTGTAATAGTTATCTTATTTGCTTGAAAGTAACATCATGGAAGCGTATCAATTGACATAATTAATTATCTAAATGAATATTTAATAAACACCTTAAACTGGTTTATGTCTTTCATGCAACTTGACTTTTTGAATAAAATCTTAATTTTTTACTACTTTTATTCATTATTAGTTTCCAGTTGAAACCATGATAAATATTAATAGTATTCAAATAGTCTTATTTCAATTGATGTTTTTTGGTGGATTTAATGTTCAATTTTTCAAACCCATGAATGATTTAAAGCAATACTTGTTAATTGTTATTAGCATGATCAATTCAGAATAATATATATATACAGTGATAATGTCATACTATATTAAATTATAAAGATTATACATTGTTTTAATAGATTTATTATTGTATAACATTTTACAATCTTCGCACCACCTTGGTGGAATAACACTATTTTTATGACTTATAACAGTTATTGCTTCTTATCAAATGTTATTAGTTTTTACAACTTATAGTTTGCAGTTAACATTCTGCTATTTACTAAAGAGTCAATTGCAATTTGTAGAGAAATATATTATTTTGAGTATGTAGTTTGACAATGCATAGGTGATTGATGGTTACCAATCACCAATAATTTAGTGTAGTCTTTGGAAGGAATTTTTATTTTAACACCTGTCTCAGTTTGGTGTTTTATATTTTATCCATTGTACACATCTAACTGAATACATTTTTTTAGAATGCAGTCCAGTGGACCATTCAAGTATGCTTACAACTGATGTACCAATTATTCAACTTGTGCAGCTGTTAACATCATATCAACAATGAACGAGAACATATGGATAAACATCAATGTTTTTATGCGATGTAAGTATAATAGTTATTATACATTTTTGAAACTGACATGATGGAAGCGTATCAATTGAGATAATTAATTATCTAAAGGAATATTTAATAAACACCTTAAACTGGTTTATGTCTTTCATGCAACTTGACTTTTTGAATAAAATCTTAATTTTTTACTACTTTTATTCATTATTAGTTTCCAGTTGAAACCATGATAAATATTAATAGTATTCAAATAGTCTTATTTCAATTGATGTTTTTTGGTGGATTTAATGTTCAATTTCTCAAACCCATGAATGATTTAAAGCAATACTTGTTAATTGTTATTAGCATGATCAATTCAGAATAATATTTATATACAGTGATAATGTTATACTATATTAAATTATAAAGATTATACATTGTTTTAATAGATTTATTATTGTATAACATTTTACAATCTTCGCACCACCTTGGTGGAATAACACTATTTTTATGACTTATAACAGTTATTACTTCTTATCAAATGTTATTAGTTTTTACAACTTATAGTTTGCAGTTAACATTCTGCTATTTACTAAAGAGTCAATTGCAATTTGTAGAGAAATATATTATTTTGAGTATGTAGTTTGACAATGCATAGGTGATTGATGGTTACCAATCACCAATAATTTAGTGTAGTCCTTGGAAGTAATATTTATTTTAACACCTGTCTCAGTTTGGTGTTTTATATTTTATCCATTGTACACATCTAACTGAATACATTTTTTTAGAATGCAGTACAGTGGACCATTCAAGTATGCTTACAACTGATTTACCAATTATTCAACTTGTGAAGCTGTTAACATCATATCAACAATGAACGAGAACATATGGATAAACATCAATGTTATTATGCAATGTGCGTGTAATAGTTATCTTATTTGCTTGAAAGTAACATCATGGAAGCGTATCAATTGACATAATTAATTATCTAAATGAATATTTAATAAACACCTTAAACTGGTTTATGTCTTTCATGCAACTTGACTTTTTGAATAAAATCTTAATTTTTTACTACTTTTATTCATTATTAGTTTCCAGTTGAAACCATGATAAATATTAATAGTATTCAAATAGTCTTATTTCAATTGATGTTTTTTGGTGGATTTAATGTTCAATTTTTCAAACCCATGAATGATTTAAAGCAATACTTGTTAATTGTTATTAGCATGATCAATTCAGAATAATATATATATACAGTGATAATGTCATACTATATTAAATTATAAAGATTATACATTGTTTTAATAGATTTATTAATGTATAACATTTTACAATCTTCGCACCACCCTGGTGGACTATCACTATTTTTATGACTTATCACAGTTATTGCTTCTTATCAAAAGTTATTAGTTTTTACAACTTATAGTTTGCAGTTAACATTCTGCTATTTACTAAAGAGTCAATTGCAATTTGTAGAGAAATATATTATTTTGAGTATGTAGTTTGACAATGCATAGGTGATTGATGGTTACCAATCACCAATAATTTAGTGTAGTCTTTGGAAGGAATTTTTATTTTAACACCTGTCTCAGTTTGGTGTTTTATATTTTATCCATTGTACACATCTAACTGAATACATTTTTTTAGAATGCAGTCCAGTGGACCATTCAAGTATGCTTACAACTGATGTACCAATTATTCAACTTGTGCAGCTGTTAACATCATATCAACAATGAACGTGAACATATGGATAAACATCAATGTTATTATGCAATGTACGTGTAATAGTTATTTTATATGTTTGAAAGTAACATCATGGAAGCGTATCAATTGAGATAATTAATTATCTAAATGAATATTTAATAAACATCTTAAACTGGTTTATGTCTTTCATGCAACTTGACTTTTTGAATAAAATCTTAATTTTTTACTACTTTTATTCATTATTAGTTTTTAGTTGAAACCATGATAAATATTAATAGTATTCAAATAGTCTTATTTCAATTGATGTTTTTTGGTGCATTTAATGTTCAATTTCTCAAACCCATGAATGATTTAAAGCAATACTTGTTAATTGTTATTAGCATGATCAATTCAGAATAATATATGTACAGTGTTAATGTCATACTATATTAAACAATAAAGATTATACATTGTTTTAATAGATTTATTATTGTATAACATTTTACAATCTTCGCACCACCTTGGTGGAATAACACTATTTTTATGACTTATAACAGTTATTGCTTCTTATCAAATGTTATTAGTTTTTACAACTTATAGTTTGCAGTTAACATTCTGCTATTTACTAAAGAGTCAATTGCAATTTGTAGAGAAATATATTATTTTGAGTATGTAGTTTGACAATGCATAGGTGATTGATGGTTACCAATCACCAATAATTTAGTGTAGTCTTTGGAAGGAATTTTTATTTTAACACCTGTCTCAGTTTGGTGTTTTATATTTTATCCATTGTACACATCTAACTGAATACATTTTTTTAGAATGCAGTCCAGTGGACCATTCAAGTATGCTTACAACTGATGTACCAATTATTCAACTTGTGCAGCTGTTAACATCATATCAACAATGAACGAGAACATATGGATAAACATCAATGTTTTTATGCGATGTAAGTATAATAGTTATTATACATTTTTGAAACTGACATGATGGAAGCGTATCAATTGAGATAATTAATTATCTAAAGGAATATTTAATAAACACCTTAAACTGGTTTATGTCTTTCATGCAACTTGACTTTTTGAATAAAATCTTAATTTTTTACTACTTTTATTCATTATTAGTTTCCAGTTGAAACTATGATAAATATTAATAGTATTCAAATAGTCTTATTTCAATTGATGTTTTTTGGTGGATTTAATGTTCAATTTCTCAAACCCATGAATGATTTAAAGCAATACTTGTTAATTGTTATTAGCATGATCAATTCAGAATAATATTTATATACAGTGATAATGTTATACTATATTAAATTATAAAGATTATACATTGTTTTAATAGATTTATTATTGTATAACATTTTACAATCTTCGCACCACCTTGGTGGAATAACACTATTTTTATGACTTATAACAGTTATTACTTCTTATCAAATGTTATTAGTTTTTACAACTTATAGTTTGCAGTTAACATTCTGCTATTTACTAAAGAGTCAATTGCAATTTGTAGAGAAATATATTATTTTGAGTATGTAGTTTGACAATGCATAGGTGATTGATGGTTACCAATCACCAATAATTTAGTGTAGTCCTTGGAAGTAATATTTATTTTAACACCTGTCTCAGTTTGGTGTTTTATATTTTATCCATTGTACACATCTAACTGAATACATTTTTTTAGAATGCAGTACAGTGGACCATTCAAGTATGCTTACAACTGATTTACCAATTATTCAACTTGTGAAGCTGTTAACATCATATCAACAATGAACGAGAACATATGGATAAACATCAATGTTATTATGCAATGTGCGTGTAATAGTTATCTTATTTGCTTGAAAGTAACATCATGGAAGCGTATCAATTGACATAATTAATTATCTAAATGAATATTTAATAAACACCTTAAACTGGTTTATGTCTTTCATGCAACTTGACTTTTTGAATAAAATCTTAATTTTTTACTACTTTTATTCATTATTAGTTTCCAGTTGAAACCATGATAAATATTAATAGTATTCAAATAGTCTTATTTCAATTGATGTTTTTTGGTGGATTTAATGTTCAATTTTTCAAACCCATGAATGATTTAAAGCAATACTTGTTAATTGTTATTAGCATGATCAATTCAGAATAATATATATATACAGTGATAATGTCATACTATATTAAATTATAAAGATTATACATTGTTTTAATAGATTTATTAATGTATAACATTTTACAATCTTCGCACCACCCTGGTGGACTATCACTATTTTTATGACTTATCACAGTTATTGCTTCTTATCAAAAGTTATTAGTTTTTACAACTTATAGTTTGCAGTTAACATTGTGCTATTTACTAAAGAGTCAATTGCAATTTGTAGAGAAATATATTATTTTGAGTATGTAGTTTGACAATGCATAGGTGATTGATTGTTACCAATCACCAATAATTTAGTGTAATCCTTTGAAGTAATATTTATTTAAACATCTGTCTCAGTTTGGTGTTTTATATTTTATCCATTGTACACATCGAACTGAATACATTTTTTTAGAATGCAGTACAGTGGACCATTCATGTATGCTAACAACTGATGTACCAATTATTCAACTTGTGCAGCTGTTAACATCATATCAACAATGAACGTGAACATATGGATAAACATCAATGTTATTATGCAATGTACGTGTAATAGTTATTTTATATGTTTGAAAGTAACATCATGGAAGCGTATCAATTGAGATAATTAATTATCTAAATGAATATTTAATAAACATCTTAAACTGGTTTATGTCTTTCATGCAACTTGACTTTTTGAATAAAATCTTAATTTTTTACTACTTTTATTCATTATTAGTTTTTAGTTGAAACCATGATAAATATTAATAGTATTCAAATAGTCTTATTTCAATTGATGTTTTTTGGTGCATTTAATGTTCAATTTCTCAAACCCATGAATGATTTAAAGCAATACTTGTTAATTGTTATTAGCATGATCAATTCAGAATAATATATGTACAGTGTTAATGTCATACTATATTAAACAATAAAGATTATACATTGTTTTAATAGATTTATTATTGTATAACATTTTACAATCTTCGCACCACCTTGGTGGAATAACACTATTTTTATGACTTATAACAGTTATTGCTTCTTATCAAATGTTATTAGTTTTTACAACTTATAGTTTGCAGTTAACATTCTGCTATTTACTAAAGAGTCAATTGCAATTTGTAGAGAAATATATTATTTTGAGTATGTAGTTTGACGATGCATAGGTGATTGATGGTTACCAATCACCAATAATTTAGTGTAGTCCTTGGAAGTAACTTTTATTTTAACACCTGTCTCAGTTTGGTGTTTTATATTTTATCCATTGTACACATCTAACTGAATACATTTTTTTAGAATGCAGTACAGTGGACCATTCAAGTATGCTTACAACTGATTTACCAATTATTCAACTTGTGCAGCTGTTAACATCATATCAACAATAAACGAGAACATATGGATAAACATCAATGTTATTATGCAATGTGCGTGTAATAGTTATCTTATTTGCTTGAAAGTAACATCATGGAAGCGTATCAATTGACATAATTAATTATCTAAATGAATATTTAATAAACACCTTAAACTGGTTTATGTCTTTCATTCAACTTGACTTATTGAATAAAATCTTAATTTTTTACTACTTTTATTCATTATTAGTTTCCAGTTGAAACCATGATAAATATTAATAGTATTCAAATAGTCTTATTTCAATTGATGTTTTTTGGTGGATTTAATGTTGAATTTCTCAAACCCATGAATGATTTAAAGCAATACTTGTTAATTGTTATTAGCATGATCAATTCAGAATAATATTTATATACAGTGATAATGTTATACTATATTAAATTATAAAGATTATACATTGTTTTAATAGATTTATTATTGTATAACATTTTACAATCTTCGCACCACCTTGGTGGAATAACACTATTTTTATGACTTATAACAGTTATTACTTCTTATCAAATGTTATTAGTTTTTACAACTTATAGTTTGCAGTTAACATTGTGCTATTTACTAAAGAGTCAATTGCAATTTGTAGAGAAATATATTATTTTGAGTATGTAGTTTGACAATGCATAGGTGATTGATGGTTACCAATCACCAATAATTTAGTGTAGTCCTTGGATGTAATATTTATTTTAACACCTGTCTCAGTTTGGTGTTTTATATTTTATCCATTGTACACATCTAACTGAATACATTTTTTTAGAATGCAGTACAGTGGACCATTCAAGTATGCTTACAACTGATTTACCAATTATTCAACTTGTGCAGCTGTTAACATCATATCAACAATGAACGAGAACATATGGATAAACATCAATGTTTTTATGTGATGTAAGTATAATAGTTATTATACATTTTTGAAACTGACATGATGGAAGCGTATCAATTGAGATAATTAATTATCTAAATGAATATTTAATAAACACCTTAAACTGGTATATGTCTTTCATGCAACTTGACTTTTTGAATGAAATCTTAATTTTTTACTACTTTTATTCATTATTAGTTTCAAGTTGAAACCATGATAAATATTAATAGTATTCAAATAGTCTTATTTCAATTGATGTTTTTTGGTGCATTTAATGTTCAATTTCTCAAACACATGAATGATTTAAAGCAATACTTGTTAATTGTTATTAGCATGATCAATTAAGAATAATATATATGTACAGTGTTAATGTCATACAATATTAAATTATAAAGATTAAACATTGTTTTAATAGATTTATTTTTGTATAATATTTTACAATCATCGCACCACCCTGGTGGAATAACACTATTTTTATGACTTATAACAGTTATTGATTCTTATCAAATGTTATTAGTTTTTACAACTTATAGTTTGCAGTTAACATTATGCTATTTACTAAAGAGTCAATTGCAATTTGTAGAGAAATATATTATTTTGAGTATATAGTTTGACAATGCATAGGTGATTGATGGTTACCAATCACCAATAATTTAGTGTAGTCCTTGGAAGTAACATTTATTTTAACACCTGTCTCAGTTTGGTGTTTTATATTTTATCCATTGTACACATCTAACTGAATACATTTTTTTAGAATGCAGTACAGTGGACCATTCAAGTATGCTTACAACTGATGTACCAATTATTCAACTTGTGCAGCTGTTAACATCATATCAACAATAAACGAGAACATATTGATAAACATCAATGTTATTATGCAATGTACGTGTAATAGATATTTTATATGTTTGAAAGTAACATCATGGAAGCGTATCAATTGAGATAGTTAATTATCTAAAGGAATATTTAATAAACACCTTAAACTGGTTTATGTCTTTCATGCAACTTGACTTTTTGAATAAAATCTTAATTTTTTACTACTTTTATTCATTATTAGTTTCCAGTTGAAACCATGATAAATATTAATAGTATTCAAATAGTCTTATTTCAATTGATGTTTTTTGGTGGATTTAATGTTCAATTTTTCAAACCCATGAATGATTTAAAGCAATACTTGTTAATTGTTATTAGCATGATCAATTCAGAATAATATATATATACAGTGATAATGTCATACTATATTAAATTATAAAGATTATACATTGTTTTAATAGATTTATTAATGTATAACATTTTACAATCTTCGCACCACCCTGGTGGACTATCACTATTTTTATGACTTATCACAGTTATTGCTTCTTATCAAAAGTTATTAGTTTTTACAACTTATAGTTTGCAGTTAACATTGTGCTATTTACTAAAGAGTCAATTGCAATTTGTAGAGAAATATATTATTTTGAGTATGTAGTTTGACAATGCATAGGTGATTGATTGTTACCAATCACCAATAATTTAGTGTAATCCTTTGAAGTAATATTTATTTAAACATCTGTCTCAGTTTGGTGTTTTATATTTTATCCATTGTACACATCGAACTGAATACATTTTTTTAGAATGCAGTACAGTGGACCATTCATGTATGCTAACAACTGATGTACCAATTATTCAACTTGTGCAGCTGTTAACATCATATCAACAATGAACGTGAACATATGGATAAACATCAATGTTATTATGCAATGTACGTGTAATAGTTATTTTATATGTTTGAAAGTAACATCATGGAAGCGTATCAATTGAGATAATTAATTATCTAAATGAATATTTAATAAACATCTTAAACTGGTTTATGTCTTTCATGCAACTTGACTTTTTGAATAAAATCTTAATTTTTTACTACTTTTATTCATTATTAGTTTTTAGTTGAAACCATGATAAATATTAATAGTATTCAAATAGTCTTATTTCAATTGATGTTTTTTGGTGCATTTAATGTTCAATTTCTCAAACCCATGAATGATTTAAAGCAATACTTGTTAATTGTTATTAGCATGATCAATTCAGAATAATATATGTACAGTGTTAATGTCATACTATATTAAACAATAAAGATTATACATTGTTTTAATAGATTTATTATTGTATAACATTTTACAATCTTCGCACCACCTTGGTGGAATAACACTATTTTTATGACTTATAACAGTTATTGCTTCTTATCAAATGTTATTAGTTTTTACAACTTATAGTTTGCAGTTAACATTCTGCTATTTACTAAAGAGTCAATTGCAATTTGTAGAGAAATATATTATTTTGAGTATGTAGTTTGACGATGCATAGGTGATTGATGGTTACCAATCACCAATAATTTAGTGTAGTCCTTGGAAGTAACTTTTATTTTAACACCTGTCTCAGTTTGGTGTTTTATATTTTATCCATTGTACACATCTAACTGAATACATTTTTTTAGAATGCAGTACAGTGGACCATTCAAGTATGCTTACAACTGATTTACCAATTATTCAACTTGTGCAGCTGTTAACATCATATCAACAATAAACGAGAACATATGGATAAACATCAATGTTATTATGCAATGTGCGTGTAATAGTTATCTTATTTGCTTGAAAGTAACATCATGGAAGCGTATCAATTGACATAATTAATTATCTAAATGAATATTTAATAAACACCTTAAACTGGTTTATGTCTTTCATTCAACTTGACTTATTGAATAAAATCTTAATTTTTTACTACTTTTATTCATTATTAGTTTCCAGTTGAAACCATGATAAATATTAATAGTATTCAAATAGTCTTATTTCAATTGATGTTTTTTGGTGGATTTAATGTTGAATTTCTCAAACCCATGAATGATTTAAAGCAATACTTGTTAATTGTTATTAGCATGATCAATTCAGAATAATATTTATATACAGTGATAATGTTATACTATATTAAATTATAAAGATTATACATTGTTTTAATAGATTTATTATTGTATAACATTTTACAATCTTCGCACCACCTTGGTGGAATAACACTATTTTTATGACTTATAACAGTTATTACTTCTTATCAAATGTTATTAGTTTTTACAACTTATAGTTTGCAGTTAACATTGTGCTATTTACTAAAGAGTCAATTGCAATTTGTAGAGAAATATATTATTTTGATTATGTAGTTTGACAATGCATAGGTGTTTGATTGTTATCAATCACCAATAATTTAGTGTAGTCCTTGGAAGTAATATTTATTTAAACATCTGTCTCAGTTTGGTGTTTTATATTTTATCCATTGTACACATCTAACTGAATACATTTTTTTAGAATGCAGTCCAGTGGACCATTCAAGTATGCTTACAACTGATGTACCAATTATTCAACTTGTGCAGCTGTTAACATCATATCAACAATGAACGAGAACATATGGATAAACATCAATGTTTTTATGCGATGTAAGTATAATAGTTATTATACATTTTTGAAACTGACATGATGGAAGCGTATCAATTGAGATAATTAATTATCTAAATGAATATTTAATAAACACCTTAAACTGGTATATGTCTTTCATGCAACTTGACTTTTTGAATGAAATCTTAATTTTTTACTACTTTTATTCATTATTAGTTTCAAGTTGAAACCATGATAAATATTAATAGTATTCAAATAGTCTTATTTCAATTGATGTTTTTTGGTGCATTTAATGTTCAATTTCTCAAACACATGAATGATTTAAAGCAATACTTGTTAATTGTTATTAGCATGATCAATTAAGAATAATATATATGTACAGTGTTAATGTCATACAATATTAAATTATAAAGATTAAACATTGTTTTAATAGATTTATTTTTGTATAATATTTTACAATCATCGCACCACCCTGGTGGAATAACACTATTTTTATGACTTATAACAGTTATTGATTCTTATCAAATGTTATTAGTTTTTACAACTTATAGTTTGCAGTTAACATTATGCTATTTACTAAAGAGTCAATTGCAATTTGTAGAGAAATATATTATTTTGAGTATATAGTTTGACAATGCATAGGTGATTGATGGTTACCAATCACCAATAATTTAGTGTAGTCCTTGGAAGTAACATTTATTTTAACACCTGTCTCAGTTTGGTGTTTTATATTTTATCCATTGTACACATCTAACTGAATACATTTTTTTAGAATGCAGTACAGTGGACCATTCAAGTATGCTTACAACTGATGTACCAATTATTCAACTTGTGCAGCTGTTAACATCATATCAACAATAAACGAGAACATATTGATAAACATCAATGTTATTATGCAATGTACGTGTAATAGATATTTTATATGTTTGAAAGTAACATCATGGAAGCGTATCAATTGAGATAGTTAATTATCTAAAGGAATATTTAATAAACACCTTAAACTGGTTTATGTCTTTCATGCAACTTGACTTTTTGAATAAAATCTTAATTTTTTACTACTTTTATTCATTATTAGTTTCCAGTTGAAACCATGATAAATATTAATAGTATTCAAATAGTCTTATTTCAATTGATGTTTTTTGGTGGATTTAATGTTGAATTTCTCAAACCCATGAATGATTTAAAGCAATACTTGTTAATTGTTATTAGCATGATCAATTCAGAATAATATTTATATACAGTGATAATGTCATACTATATTAAATTATAAAGATTATACATTGTTTTAATAGATTTATTATTGTATAACATTTTACAATCTTCGCACCACCTTGGTGGAATAACACTATTTTTATGACTTATAACAGTTATTACTTCTTATCAAATGTTATTAGTTTTTACAACTTATAGTTTGCAGTTAACATTGTGCTATTTACTAAAGAGTCAATTGCAATTTGTAGAGAAATATATTATTTTGAGTATGTAGTTTGACAATGCATAGGTGATTGATGGTTACCAATCACCAATAATTTAGTGTAGTCCTTGGATGTAATATTTATTTTAACACCTGTCTCAGTTTGGTGTTTTATATTTTATCCATTGTACACATCTAACTGAATACATTTTTTTAGAATGCAGTACAGTGGACCATTCAAGTATGCTTACAACTGATTTACCAATTATTCAACTTGTGCAGCTGTTAACATCATATCAACAATGAACGAGAACATATGGATAAACATCAATGTTATTATGCAATGTGCGTGTAATAGTTATCTTATTTGCTTGAAAGTAACATCATGGAAGCGTATCAATTGACATAATTAATTATCTAAATGAATATTTAATAAACACCTTAAACTGGTTTATGTCTTTCATGCAACTTGACTTTTTGAATAAAATCTTAATTTTTTACTACTTTTATTCATTATTAGTTTCCAGTTGAAACCATGATAAATATTAATAGTATTCAAATAGTCTTATTTCAATTGATGTTTTTTGGTGGATTTAATGTTCAATTTCTCAAACCCATGAATGATTTAAAGCAATACTTGTTAATTGTTATTAGCATGATCAATTCAGAATAATATATGTACAGTGTTAATGTCATACTATATTAAACAATAAAGATTATACATTGTTTTAATAGATTTATTATTGTATAACATTTTACAATCTTCGCACCACCTTGGTGGAATAACACTATTTTTATGACTTATAACAGTTATTGCTTCTTATCAAATGTTATTAGTTTTTACAACTTATAGTTTGCAGTTAACATTGTGCTATTTACTAAAGAGTCAATTGCAATTTGTAGAGAAATATATTATTTTGAGTATGTAGTTTGACAATGCATAGGTGATTGATGGTTACCAATCACCAATAATTTAGTGTAGTCCTTGGAAGGAATTTTTATTTTAACACCTGTCTCAGTTTGGTGTTTTATATTTTATCCATTGTACACATCTAACTGAATACATTTTTTTAGAATGCAGTACAGTGGACCATTCAAGTATGCTTACAACTGATATACCAATTATTCAACTTGTCCAGCTGTTAACATCATATCAACAATGAACGTGAACATATGGATAAACATCAATGTTATTATGCAATGTACGTGTAATAGATATTTTATATGTTTGAAAGTAACATCATGGAAGCGTATCAATTGAGATAGTTAATTATCTAAAGGAATATTTAATAAACACCTTAAACTGGTTTATGTCTTTCATGCAACTTGACTTTTTGAATAAAATCTTAATTTTTTACTACTTTTATTCATTATTAGTTTCCAGTTGAAACCATGATAAATATTAATAGTATTCAAATAGTCTTATTTCAATTGATGTTTTTTGGTGGATTTAATGTTGAATTTCTCAAACCCATGAATGATTTAAAGCAATACTTGTTAATTGTTATTAGCATGATCAATTCAGAATAATATTTATATACAGTGATAATGTCATACTATATTAAATTATAAAGATTATACATTGTTTTAATAGATTTATTATTGTATAACATTTTACAATCTTCGCACCACCTTGGTGGAATAACACTATTTTTATGACTTATAACAGTTATTACTTCTTATCAAATGTTATTAGTTTTTACAACTTATAGTTTGCAGTTAACATTGTGCTATTTACTAAAGAGTCAATTGCAATTTGTAGAGAAATATATTATTTTGAGTATGTAGTTTGACAATGCATAGGTGATTGATGGTTACCAATCACCAATAATTTAGTGTAGTCCTTGGATGTAATATTTATTTTAACACCTGTCTCAGTTTGGTGTTTTATATTTTATCCATTCTACACATCTAACTGAATACATTTTTTTAGAATGCAGTACAGTGGACCATTCAAGTATGCTTACAACTGATTTACCAATTATTCAACTTGTGCAGCTGTTAACATCATATCAACAATAAACGAGAACATATTGATAAACATCAATGTTATTATGCAATGTACGTGTAATAGATATTTTATATGTTTGAAAGTAACATCATGGAAGCGTATCAATTGAGATAGTTAATTATCTAAAGGAATATTTAATAAACACCTTAAACTGGTTTATGTCTTTCATGCAACTTGACTTTTTGAATAAAATCTTAATTTTTTACTACTTTTATTCATTATTAGTTTCCAGTTGAAACCATGATAAATATTAATAGTATTCAAATAGTCTTATTTCAATTGATGTTTTTTGGTGGATTTAATGTTCAATTTTTCAAACCCATGAATGATTTAAAGCAATACTTGTTAATTGTTATTAGCATGATCAATTCAGAATAATATATATATACAGTGATAATGTCATACTATATTAAATTATAAAGATTATACATTGTTTTAATAGATTTATTAATGTATAACATTTTACAATCTTCGCACCACCCTGGTGGACTATCACTATTTTTATGACTTATCACAGTTATTGCTTCTTATCAAAAGTTATTAGTTTTTACAACTTATAGTTTGCAGTTAACATTGTGCTATTTACTAAAGAGTCAATTGCAATTTGTAGAGAAATATATTATTTTGAGTATGTAGTTTGACAATGCATAGGTGATTGATTGTTACCAATCACCAATAATTTAGTGTAATCCTTTGAAGTAATATTTATTTAAACATCTGTCTCAGTTTGGTGTTTTATATTTTATCCATTGTACACATCGAACTGAATACATTTTTTTAGAATGCAGTACAGTGGACCATTCATGTATGCTAACAACTGATGTACCAATTATTCAACTTGTGCAGCTGTTAACATCATATCAACAATGAACGTGAACATATGGATAAACATCAATGTTATTATGCAATGTACGTGTAATAGTTATTTTATATGTTTGAAAGTAACATCATGGAAGCGTATCAATTGAGATAATTAATTATCTAAATGAATATTTAATAAACATCTTAAACTGGTTTATGTCTTTCATGCAACTTGACTTTTTGAATAAAATCTTAATTTTTTACTACTTTTATTCATTATTAGTTTTTAGTTGAAACCATGATAAATATTAATAGTATTCAAATAGTCTTATTTCAATTGATGTTTTTTGGTGCATTTAATGTTCAATTTCTCAAACCCATGAATGATTTAAAGCAATACTTGTTAATTGTTATTAGCATGATCAATTCAGAATAATATATGTACAGTGTTAATGTCATACTATATTAAACAATAAAGATTATACATTGTTTTAATAGATTTATTATTGTATAACATTTTACAATCTTCGCACCACCTTGGTGGAATAACACTATTTTTATGACTTATAACAGTTATTGCTTCTTATCAAATGTTATTAGTTTTTACAACTTATAGTTTGCAGTTAACATTCTGCTATTTACTAAAGAGTCAATTGCAATTTGTAGAGAAATATATTATTTTGAGTATGTAGTTTGACGATGCATAGGTGATTGATGGTTACCAATCACCAATAATTTAGTGTAGTCCTTGGAAGTAACTTTTATTTTAACACCTGTCTCAGTTTGGTGTTTTATATTTTATCCATTGTACACATCTAACTGAATACATTTTTTTAGAATGCAGTACAGTGGACCATTCAAGTATGCTTACAACTGATTTACCAATTATTCAACTTGTGCAGCTGTTAACATCATATCAACAATAAACGAGAACATATGGATAAACATCAATGTTATTATGCAATGTGCGTGTAATAGTTATCTTATTTGCTTGAAAGTAACATCATGGAAGCGTATCAATTGACATAATTAATTATCTAAATGAATATTTAATAAACACCTTAAACTGGTTTATGTCTTTCATTCAACTTGACTTATTGAATAAAATCTTAATTTTTTACTACTTTTATTCATTATTAGTTTCCAGTTGAAACCATGATAAATATTAATAGTATTCAAATAGTCTTATTTCAATTGATGTTTTTTGGTGGATTTAATGTTGAATTTCTCAAACCCATGAATGATTTAAAGCAATACTTGTTAATTGTTATTAGCATGATCAATTCAGAATAATATTTATATACAGTGATAATGTTATACTATATTAAATTATAAAGATTATACATTGTTTTAATAGATTTATTATTGTATAACATTTTACAATCTTCGCACCACCTTGGTGGAATAACACTATTTTTATGACTTATAACAGTTATTACTTCTTATCAAATGTTATTAGTTTTTACAACTTATAGTTTGCAGTTAACATTGTGCTATTTACTAAAGAGTCAATTGCAATTTGTAGAGAAATATATTATTTTGATTATGTAGTTTGACAATGCATAGGTGTTTGATTGTTATCAATCACCAATAATTTAGTGTAGTCCTTGGAAGTAATATTTATTTAAACATCTGTCTCAGTTTGGTGTTTTATATTTTATCCATTGTACACATCTAACTGAATACATTTTTTTAGAATGCAGTCCAGTGGACCATTCAAGTATGCTTACAACTGATGTACCAATTATTCAACTTGTGCAGCTGTTAACATCATATCAACAATGAACGAGAACATATGGATAAACATCAATGTTTTTATGCGATGTAAGTATAATAGTTATTATACATTTTTGAAACTGACATGATGGAAGCGTATCAATTGAGATAATTAATTATCTAAATGAATATTTAATAAACACCTTAAACTGGTATATGTCTTTCATGCAACTTGACTTTTTGAATGAAATCTTAATTTTTTACTACTTTTATTCATTATTAGTTTCAAGTTGAAACCATGATAAATATTAATAGTATTCAAATAGTCTTATTTCAATTGATGTTTTTTGGTGCATTTAATGTTCAATTTCTCAAACACATGAATGATTTAAAGCAATACTTGTTAATTGTTATTAGCATGATCAATTAAGAATAATATATATGTACAGTGTTAATGTCATACAATATTAAATTATAAAGATTAAACATTGTTTTAATAGATTTATTTTTGTATAATATTTTACAATCATCGCACCACCCTGGTGGAATAACACTATTTTTATGACTTATAACAGTTATTGATTCTTATCAAATGTTATTAGTTTTTACAACTTATAGTTTGCAGTTAACATTATGCTATTTACTAAAGAGTCAATTGCAATTTGTAGAGAAATATATTATTTTGAGTATATAGTTTGACAATGCATAGGTGATTGATGGTTACCAATCACCAATAATTTAGTGTAGTCCTTGGAAGTAACATTTATTTTAACACCTGTCTCAGTTTGGTGTTTTATATTTTATCCATTGTACACATCTAACTGAATACATTTTTTTAGAATGCAGTACAGTGGACCATTCAAGTATGCTTACAACTGATGTACCAATTATTCAACTTGTGCAGCTGTTAACATCATATCAACAATAAACGAGAACATATTGATAAACATCAATGTTATTATGCAATGTACGTGTAATAGATATTTTATATGTTTGAAAGTAACATCATGGAAGCGTATCAATTGAGATAGTTAATTATCTAAAGGAATATTTAATAAACACCTTAAACTGGTTTATGTCTTTCATGCAACTTGACTTTTTGAATAAAATCTTAATTTTTTACTACTTTTATTCATTATTAGTTTCCAGTTGAAACCATGATAAATATTAATAGTATTCAAATAGTCTTATTTCAATTGATGTTTTTTGGTGGATTTAATGTTGAATTTCTCAAACCCATGAATGATTTAAAGCAATACTTGTTAATTGTTATTAGCATGATCAATTCAGAATAATATTTATATACAGTGATAATGTCATACTATATTAAATTATAAAGATTATACATTGTTTTAATAGATTTATTATTGTATAACATTTTACAATCTTCGCACCACCTTGGTGGAATAACACTATTTTTATGACTTATAACAGTTATTACTTCTTATCAAATGTTATTAGTTTTTACAACTTATAGTTTGCAGTTAACATTGTGCTATTTACTAAAGAGTCAATTGCAATTTGTAGAGAAATATATTATTTTGAGTATGTAGTTTGACAATGCATAGGTGATTGATGGTTACCAATCACCAATAATTTAGTGTAGTCCTTGGATGTAATATTTATTTTAACACCTGTCTCAGTTTGGTGTTTTATATTTTATCCATTGTACACATCTAACTGAATACATTTTTTTAGAATGCAGTACAGTGGACCATTCAAGTATGCTTACAACTGATTTACCAATTATTCAACTTGTGCAGCTGTTAACATCATATCAACAATGAACGAGAACATATGGATAAACATCAATGTTATTATGCAATGTGCGTGTAATAGTTATCTTATTTGCTTGAAAGTAACATCATGGAAGCGTATCAATTGACATAATTAATTATCTAAATGAATATTTAATAAACACCTTAAACTGGTTTATGTCTTTCATGCAACTTGACTTTTTGAATAAAATCTTAATTTTTTACTACTTTTATTCATTATTAGTTTCCAGTTGAAACCATGATAAATATTAATAGTATTCAAATAGTCTTATTTCAATTGATGTTTTTTGGTGGATTTAATGTTCAATTTCTCAAACCCATGAATGATTTAAAGCAATACTTGTTAATTGTTATTAGCATGATCAATTCAGAATAATATATGTACAGTGTTAATGTCATACTATATTAAACAATAAAGATTATACATTGTTTTAATAGATTTATTATTGTATAACATTTTACAATCTTCGCACCACCTTGGTGGAATAACACTATTTTTATGACTTATAACAGTTATTGCTTCTTATCAAATGTTATTAGTTTTTACAACTTATAGTTTGCAGTTAACATTGTGCTATTTACTAAAGAGTCAATTGCAATTTGTAGAGAAATATATTATTTTGAGTATGTAGTTTGACAATGCATAGGTGATTGATGGTTACCAATCACCAATAATTTAGTGTAGTCCTTGGAAGGAATTTTTATTTTAACACCTGTCTCAGTTTGGTGTTTTATATTTTATCCATTGTACACATCTAACTGAATACATTTTTTTAGAATGCAGTACAGTGGACCATTCAAGTATGCTTACAACTGATATACCAATTATTCAACTTGTCCAGCTGTTAACATCATATCAACAATGAACGTGAACATATGGATAAACATCAATGTTATTATGCAATGTACGTGTAATAGATATTTTATATGTTTGAAAGTAACATCATGGAAGCGTATCAATTGAGATAGTTAATTATCTAAAGGAATATTTAATAAACACCTTAAACTGGTTTATGTCTTTCATGCAACTTGACTTTTTGAATAAAATCTTAATTTTTTACTACTTTTATTCATTATTAGTTTCCAGTTGAAACCATGATAAATATTAATAGTATTCAAATAGTCTTATTTCAATTGATGTTTTTTGGTGGATTTAATGTTGAATTTCTCAAACCCATGAATGATTTAAAGCAATACTTGTTAATTGTTATTAGCATGATCAATTCAGAATAATATTTATATACAGTGATAATGTCATACTATATTAAATTATAAAGATTATACATTGTTTTAATAGATTTATTATTGTATAACATTTTACAATCTTCGCACCACCTTGGTGGAATAACACTATTTTTATGACTTATAACAGTTATTACTTCTTATCAAATGTTATTAGTTTTTACAACTTATAGTTTGCAGTTAACATTGTGCTATTTACTAAAGAGTCAATTGCAATTTGTAGAGAAATATATTATTTTGAGTATGTAGTTTGACAATGCATAGGTGATTGATGGTTACCAATCACCAATAATTTAGTGTAGTCCTTGGATGTAATATTTATTTTAACACCTGTCTCAGTTTGGTGTTTTATATTTTATCCATTGTACACATCTAACTGAATACATTTTTTTAGAATGCAGTACAGTGGACCATTCAAGTATGCTTACAACTGATTTACCAATTATTCAACTTGTGCAGCTGTTAACATCATATCAACAATGAACGAGAACATATGGATAAACATCAATGTTTTTATGCGATGTAAGTATAATAGTTATTATACATTTTTGAAACTGACATGATGGAAGCGTATCAATTGAGATAATTAATTATCTAAATGAATATTTAATAAACACCTTAAACTGGTATATGTCTTTCATGCAACTTGACTTTTTGAATGAAATCTTAATTTTTTACTACTTTTATTCATTATTAGTTTCAAGTTGAAACCATGATAAATATTAATAGTATTCAAATAGTCTTATTTCAATTGATGTTTTTTGGTGCATTTAATGTTCAATTTCTCAAACACATGAATGATTTAAAGCAATACTTGTTAATTGTTATTAGCATGATCAATTAAGAATAATATATATGTACAGTGTTAATGTCATACAATATTAAATTATAAAGATTAAACATTGTTTTAATAGATTTATTTTTGTATAATATTTTACAATCATCGCACCACCCTGGTGGAATAACACTATTTTTATGACTTATAACAGTTATTGATTCTTATCAAATGTTATTAGTTTTTACAACTTATAGTTTGCAGTTAACATTATGCTATTTACTAAAGAGTCAATTGCAATTTGTAGAGAAATATATTATTTTGAGTATATAGTTTGACAATGCATAGGTGATTGATGGTTACCAATCACCAATAATTTAGTGTAGTCCTTGGAAGTAACATTTATTTTAACACCTGTCTCAGTTTGGTGTTTTATATTTTATCCATTGTACACATCTAACTGAATACATTTTTTTAGAATGCAGTACAGTGGACCATTCAAGTATGCTTACAACTGATGTACCAATTATTCAACTTGTGCAGCTGTTAACATCATATCAACAATAAACGAGAACATATTGATAAACATCAATGTTATTATGCAATGTACGTGTAATAGATATTTTATATGTTTGAAAGTAACATCATGGAAGCGTATCAATTGAGATAGTTAATTATCTAAAGGAATATTTAATAAACACCTTAAACTGGTTTATGTCTTTCATGCAACTTGACTTTTTGAATAAAATCTTAATTTTTTACTACTTTTATTCATTATTAGTTTCCAGTTGAAACCATGATAAATATTAATAGTATTCAAATAGTCTTATTTCAATTGATGTTTTTTGGTGGATTTAATGTTGAATTTCTCAAACCCATGAATGATTTAAAGCAATACTTGTTAATTGTTATTAGCATGATCAATTCAGAATAATATTTATATACAGTGATAATGTCATACTATATTAAATTATAAAGATTATACATTGTTTTAATAGATTTATTATTGTATAACATTTTACAATCTTCGCACCACCTTGGTGGAATAACACTATTTTTATGACTTATAACAGTTATTACTTCTTATCAAATGTTATTAGTTTTTACAACTTATAGTTTGCAGTTAACATTGTGCTATTTACTAAAGAGTCAATTGCAATTTGTAGAGAAATATATTATTTTGAGTATGTAGTTTGACAATGCATAGGTGATTGATGGTTACCAATCACCAATAATTTAGTGTAGTCCTTGGATGTAATATTTATTTTAACACCTGTCTCAGTTTGGTGTTTTATATTTTATCCATTCTACACATCTAACTGAATACATTTTTTTAGAATGCAGTACAGTGGACCATTCAAGTATGCTTACAACTGATATACCAATTATTCAACTTGTCCAGCTGTTAACATCATATCAACAATGAACGTGAACATATGGATAAACATCAATGTTATTATGCAATGTACGTGTAATAGATATTTTATATGTTTGAAAGTAACATCATGGAAGCGTATCAATTGAGATAGTTAATTATCTAAAGGAATATTTAATAAACACCTTAAACTGGTTTATGTCTTTCATGCAACTTGACTTTTTGAATAAAATCTTAATTTTTTACTACTTTTATTCATTATTAGTTTCCAGTTGAAACCATGATAAATATTAATAGTATTCAAATAGTCTTATTTTAATTGATGTTTTTTGGTGGATTTAATGTTGAATTTCTCAAACCCATGAATGATTTAAAGCAATACTTGTTAATTGTTATTAGCATGATCAATTCAGAATAATATTTATATACAGTGATAATGTCATACTATATTAAATTATAAAGATTATACATTGTTTTAATAGATTTATTATTGTATAACATTTTACAATCTTCGCACCACCTTGGTGGAATAACACTATTTTTATGACTTATAACAGTTATTACTTCTTATCAAATGTTATTAGTTTTTACAACTTATAGTTTGCAGTTAACATTGTGCTATTTACTAAAGAGTCAATTGCAATTTGTAGAGAAATATATTATTTTGAGTATGTAGTTTGACAATGCATAGGTGATTGATGGTTACCAATCACCAATAATTTAGTGTAGTCCTTGGATGTAATATTTATTTTAACACCTGTCTCAGTTTGGTGTTTTATATTTTATCCATTCTACACATCTAACTGAATACATTTTTTTAGAATGCAGTACAGTGGACCATTCATGTATGCTTACAACTGATTTACCAATTATTCAACTTGTGCAGCTGTTAACATCATATCAACAATGAACGAGAACATATAGATAAGCATCAATATCATTATGCAATGTACGTGTAATAGTTATTTTATATGTTTGAAAGTAACATCATGGAAGCGTATCAATTGAGATAATTAATTATCTAAATGAATATTTAATAAACACCTTAAACTGGTTTATGTCTTTCATGCAACTTGACTTTTAGAATTAAATCTTAATTTTTTACTACTTTTATTCATTATTAGTTTCCAGTTGAAACCATGATAAATATTAATAGTATTCAAATAGTCTTATTTCAATTGATGTTTTTTGGTGGATTTAATGTTCAATTTCTCAAACCCATGAATGATTTAAAGCAATACTTGTTAATTGTTATTAGCATGATCAATTCAGAATAATATATGTACAGTGTTAATGTCATACTATATTAAACAATAAAGATTATACATTGTTTTAATAGATTTATTATTGTATAACATTTTACAATCTTCGCACCACCTTGGTGGAATAACACTATTTTTATGACTTATAACAGTTATTGCTTCTTATCAAATGTTATTAGTTTTTACAACTTATAGTTTGCAGTTAACATTGTGCTATTTACTAAAGAGTCAATTGCAATTTGTAGAGAAATATATTATTTTGAGTATGTAGTTTGACAATGCATAGGTGATTGATGGTTACCAATCACCAATAATTTAGTGTAGTCCTTGGAAGGAATTTTTATTTTAACACCTGTCTCAGTTTGGTGTTTTATATTTTATCCATTCTACACATCTAACTGAATACATTTTTTTAGAATGCAGTACAGTGGACCATTCAAGTATGCTTACAACTGATATACCAATTATTCAACTTGTCCAGCTGTTAACATCATATCAACAATGAACGTGAACATATGGATAAACATCAATGTTATTATGCAATGTACGTGTAATAGATATTTTATATGTTTGAAAGTAACATCATGGAAGCGTATCAATTGAGATAGTTAATTATCTAAAGGAATATTTAATAAACACCTTAAACTGGTTTATGTCTTTCATGCAACTTGACTTTTTGAATAAAATCTTAATTTTTTACTACTTTTATTCATTATTAGTTTCCAGTTGAAACCATGATAAATATTAATAGTATTCAAATAGTCTTATTTCAATTGATGTTTTTTGGTGGATTTAATGTTGAATTTCTCAAACCCATGAATGATTTAAAGCAATACTTGTTAATTGTTATTAGCATGATCAATTCAGAATAATATTTATATACAGTGATAATGTCATACTATATTAAATTATAAAGATTATACATTGTTTTAATAGATTTATTATTGTATAACATTTTACAATCTTCGCACCACCTTGGTGGAATAACACTATTTTTATGACTTATAACAGTTATTACTTCTTATCAAATGTTATTAGTTTTTACAACTTATAGTTTGCAGTTAACATTGTGCTATTTACTAAAGAGTCAATTGCAATTTGTAGAGAAATATATTATTTTGAGTATGTAGTTTGACAATGCATAGGTGATTGATGGTTACCAATCACCAATAATTTAGTGTAGTCCTTGGATGTAATATTTATTTTAACACCTGTCTCAGTTTGGTGTTTTATATTTTATCCATTCTACACATCTAACTGAATACATTTTTTTAGAATGCAGTACAGTGGACCATTCATGTATGCTTACAACTGATTTACCAATTATTCAACTTGTGCAGCTGTTAACATCATATCAACAATGAACGAGAACATATAGATAAGCATCAATATCATTATGCAATGTACGTGTAATAGTTATTTTATATGTTTGAAAGTAACATCATGGAAGCGTATCAATTGAGATAATTAATTATCTAAATGAATATTTAATGAACACCTTAAACTGGTTTATGTCTTTCATGCAACTTGACTTTTAGAATTAAATCTTAATTTTTTACTACTTTTATTCATTATTAGTTTCCAGTTGAAACCATGATAAATATTAATAGTATTCAAATAGTCTTATTTCAATTGATGTTTTTTGGTGGATTTAATGTTCAATTTCTCAAACCCATGAATGATTTAAAGCAATACTTGTTAATTGTTATTAGCATGATCAATTCAGAATAATATATATATACAGTGATAATGTTATACTATATTAAATTATAAAGATTATACATTGTTTTAATAGATTTATTATTGTATAACATTCTACAATCTTCGCACCACCTTGGTGGAATAACACTATTTTTATGACTTATAAAAGTTATTGCTTCTTATCAAGTGTTATAAGTTTTTACAACTTATAGTTTGCAGTTAACATTTTGCTATTTACTAAAGAGTCAATTGCAATTTGTAGAGAAATATATTATTTTGAGTATGTAGTTTGACAATGCATAGGTGATTGATGGTTACCAATCACCAATAATTTAGTGTAGTCCTTGGAAGTAACTTTTATTTTAACACCTGTCTCAGTTTGGTGTTTTATATTTTATCCATTGTACACATCTAACTGAATACATTTTTTTAGAATGCAGTACAGTGGACCATTCAAGTATGCTTACAACTGATTTACCAATTATTCAACTTGTGCAGCTGTTAACATCATATCAACAATAAACGAGAACATATGGATAAACATCAATGTTATTATGCAATGTGCGTGTAATAGTTATCTTATTTGCTTGAAAGTAACATCATGGAAGCGTATCAATTGACATAATTAATTATCTAAATGAATATTTAATAAACACCTTAAACTGGTTTATGTCTTTCATTCAACTTGACTTATTGAATAAAATCTTAATTTTTTACTACTTTTATTCATTATTAGTTTCCAGTTGAAACCATGATAAATATTAATAGTATTCAAATAGTCTTATTTCAATTGATGTTTTTTGGTGGATTTAATGTTGAATTTCTCAAACCCATGAATGATTTAAAGCAATACTTGTTAATTGTTATTAGCATGATCAATTCAGAATAATATTTATATACAGTGATAATGTCATACTATATTAAATTATAAAGATTATACATTGTTTTAATAGATTTATTATTGTATAACATTTTACAATCTTCGCACCACCTTGGTGGAATAACACTATTTTTATGACTTATAACAGTTATTAATTCTTATCAAATGTTATTAGTTTTTACAACTTATAGTTTGCAGTTAACATTGTGCTATTTACTAAAGAGTCAATTGCAATTTGTAGAGAAATATATTATTTTGAGTATGTAGTTTGACAATGCATAGGTGATTGATGGTTACCAATCACCAATAATTTAGTGTAGTCCTTGGATGTAATATTTATTTTAACACCTGTCTCAGTTTGGTGTTTTATATTTTATCCATTGTACACATCTAACTGAATACATTTTTTTAGAATGCAGTACAGTGGACCATTCAAGTATGCTTACAACTGATTTACCAATTATTCAACTTGTGCAGCTGTTAACATCATATCAACAATGAACGAGAACATATGGATAAACATCAATGTTATTATGCAATGTGCGTGTAATAGTTATCTTATTTGCTTGAAAGTAACATCATGGAAGCGTATCAATTGACATAATTAATTATCTAAATGAATATTTAATAAACACCTTAAACTGGTTTATGTCTTTCATGCAACTTGACTTTTTGAATAAAATCTTAATTTTTTACTACTTTTATTCATTATTAGTTTCCAGTTGAAACCATGATAAATATTAATAGTATTCAAATAGTCTTATTTCAATTGATGTTTTTTGGTGGATTTAATGTTCAATTTCTCAAACCCATGAATGATTTAAAGCAATACTTGTTAATTGTTATTAGCATGATCAATTCAGAATAATATATGTACAGTGTTAATGTCATACTATATTAAACAATAAAGATTATACATTGTTTTAATAGATTTATTATTGTATAACATTTTACAATCTTCGCACCACCTTGGTGGAATAACACTATTTTTATGACTTATAACAGTTATTGCTTCTTATCAAATGTTATTAGTTTTTACAACTTATAGTTTGCAGTTAACATTGTGCTATTTACTAAAGAGTCAATTGCAATTTGTAGAGAAATATATTATTTTGAGTATGTAGTTTGACAATGCATAGGGGATTGATGGTTACCAATCACCAATAATTTAGTGTAGTCCTTGGAAGGAATTTTTATTTTAACACCTGTCTCAGTTTGGTGTTTTATATTTTATCCATTCTACACATCTAACTGAATACATTTTTTTAGAATGCAGTACAGTGGACCATTCAAGTATGCTTACAACTGATATACCAATTATTCAACTTGTCCAGCTGTTAACATCATATCAACAATGAACATGAACATATGGATAAACATCAATGTTATTATGCAATGTACGTGTAATAGTTATTTTATATGTTTGAAAGTAACATCATGGAAGCGTATCAATTGAGATAGTTAATTATCTAAAAGAATATTTAATAAACACCTTAAACTGGTTTATGTCTTTCATGCAACTTGACTTTTTGAATAAAATCTTAATTTTTTACTACTTTTATTCATTATTAGTTTCCAGTTGAAACCATGATAAATATTAATAGTATTCAAATAGTCTTATTTCAATTGATGTTTTTTGGTGGATTTAATGTTGAATTTCTCAAACCCATGAATGATTTAAAGCAATACTTGTTAATTGTTATTAGCATGATCAATTCAGAATAATATTTATATACAGTGATAATGTCATACTATATTAAATTATAAAGATTATACATTGTTTTAATAGATTTATTATTGTATAACATTTTACAATCTTCGCACCACCTTGGTGGAATAACACTATTTTTATGACTTATAACAGTTATTACTTCTTATCAAATGTTATTAGTTTTTACAACTTATAGTTTGCAGTTAACATTGTGCTATTTACTAAAGAGTCAATTGCAATTTGTAGAGAAATATATTATTTTGAGTATGTAGTTTGACAATGCATAGGTGATTGATGGTTACCAATCACCAATAATTTAGTGTAGTCCTTGGATGTAATATTTATTTTAACACCTGTCTCAGTTTGGTGTTTTATATTTTATCCATTCTACACATCTAACTGAATACATTTTTTTAGAATGCAGTACAGTGGACCATTCATGTATGCTTACAACTGATTTACCAATTATTCAACTTGTGCAGCTGTTAACATCATATCAACAATGAACGAGAACATATAGATAAGCATCAATATCATTATGCAATGTACGTGTAATAGTTATTTTATATGTTTGAAAGTAACATCATGGAAGCGTATCAATTGAGATAATTAATTATCTAAATGAATATTTAATGAACACCTTAAACTGGTTTATGTCTTTCATGCAACTTGACTTTTAGAATTAAATCTTAATTTTTTACTACTTTTATTCATTATTAGTTTCCAGTTGAAACCATGATAAATATTAATAGTATTCAAATAGTCTTATTTCAATTGATGTTTTTTGGTGCATTTAATGTTCAATTTCTCAAACCCATGAATGATTTAAAGCAATACTTGTTAATTGTTATTAGCATGATCAATTCAGAATAATATATGTACAGTGTTAATGTCATACTATATTAAACAATAAAGATTATACATTGTTTTAATAGATTTATTATTGTATAACATTTTACAATCTTCGCACCACCCTGGTGGACTATCACTATTTTTATGACTTATCACAGTTATTGCTTCTTATCAAATGTTATTAGTTTTTACAACTTATAGTTTGCAGTTAACATTGTGCTATTTACTAAAGAGTCAATTGCAATTTGTAGAGAAATATATTATTTTGATTATGTAGTTTGACAATGCATAGGTGATTGATGGTTACCAATCACCAATAATTTAGTGTAGTCCTTGGAAGGAATATTTATTTTAACACCTGTCTCAGTTTGGTGTTTTATATTTTATCCATTGTACACATCTAACTGAATACATTTTTTTAGAATGCAGTACAGTGGACCATTCAAGTATGCTTACAACTGATTTACCAATTATTCAACTTGTGCAGCTGTTAACATCATATCAACAATAAACGAGAACATATGGATAAACATCAATGTTATTATGCAATGTGCGTGTAATAGTTATCTTATTTGCTTGAAAGTGACATCATGGAAGCGTATCAATTGACATAATTAATTATCTAAATGAATATTTAATAAATACCTTAAACTGGTTTATGTCTTTCATGCAACTTGACTTTTTGAATAAAATCTTAATTTTTTAGTACTTTTATTCATTATTAGTTTCCAGTTGAAACCATGAAAAATATTAATAGTATTCAAATAGACTTTTTTCAATTGATGTTTTTTAGTGGATTTAATGTTCAATTTCTCTAACCCATGAATGATTTAAAGCAATACTTGTTAATTGTTATTAGCATGATCAATTCAGAATAATATAAGTACAGTGTTAATGTCATACTATATTAAACAATAAAGATTAAACATTGTTTTAATAGATTTATTATTGTATAACATTTTACAATCTTCGCACCACCTTGGTGAAATAACACTATTTTTATGACTTACAACAGTTATTGCTTCTTATCAAATGTTATTAGTTTTTACTACTGATAGTTTGCAGTTAACATTGTGCTATTTACTAAAGAGTCATTTCCAATTTGTAGAGAAATATTTTATTTTGATTATGTAGTTTGACAATGCATAGGTGTTTGATTGTTACCAATCACCAATAATTTAGTGTAGTCCTTTGAAGTAATATTTATTTAAACATCTGTCTCAGTTGTTTGTTTTATATTTTATCCATTCTACACATCTAACTGAATACATTTTTTTAGAATGCAGTCCAGTGGACCATTCAAGTATGCTTACAACTGCTTTACCAATTAATCAACTTGTGCAGCTGTTAACATCATATCAACAATGAACGAGAACATATAGATAAGCATCAATGTCATTATGCAATGTACGTGTAATAGTTATTTTATATGTTTGAAAGTAACATCATGGAAGCGTATCAATTGAGATAATTAATTATCTAAATGAATATTTAATAAACACCTTAAACTGGTTTATGTCTTTCATGCAACTTGACTTTTAGAATAAAATCTTAATTTTTTACTACTTTTATTCATTATTAGTTTCCAGTTGAAACCATGATAAATATTAATAGTATTCAAATAGTCTTATTTCAATTGATGTTTTTTGGTGGATTTAATGTTCAATTTCTCAAACCCATGAATGATTTAAAGCAATACTTGTTAATTGTTATTAGCATGATCAATTCAGAATAATATATGTACAGTGTTAATGTCATACTATATTAAACAATAAAGATTAAACATTGTTTTAATAGATTTATTATTGTATAACATTTTACAATCTTCGCACCACCTTGGTGAAATAACACTATTTTTATGACTTACAACAGTTATTGCTTCTTATCAAATGTTATTAGTTTTTACTACTGATAGTTTGCAGTTAACATTGTGCTATTTACTAAAGAGTCATTTCCAATTTGTAGAGAAATATTTTATTTTGATTATGTAGTTTGACAATGCATAGGTGATTGATGGTTACCAATCACCAATAATTTAGTGTAGTCCTTGGAAGTAACATTTTTTTTAACACCTGTCTCAGTTTGTTGTTTTATATTTTATCCATTGTACACATCTAACTGAATACATTTTTTTAGAATGCAGTACAGTGGACCATTCATGTATGCTAACAACTGATGTACCTATTATTCAACTTGTGCAGCTGTTAACATCATATCAACAATGAACGAGAACATATGGATAAACATCAATGTTATTATGCAATGTACGTGTAATAGTTATTTTATATGTTTGAAAGTAACATCATGGAAGCGTATCAATTGAGATAATTAATTATCTAAATGAATATTTAATAAACACCTTAAACTGGTATATGTCTTTCATGCAACTTGACTTTTTGAATGAAATCTTAATTTTTTACTACTTTTATTCATTATTAGTTTCCAGTTGAAACCATGATATATATTAATTGTATTGAAATAGTCTTATTTCAATTGATGTTTTTTGGTGGATTTAATGTTCAATTTCTCAAACCCATGAATGATTTAAAGCAATACTTGTTAATTGTTATTAGCATGATCAATTCAGAATAATATATGTACAGTGTTAATGTCATACCATATTAAATAATAAAGATTAAACACTGTTTTAATAGATTTATTATTTTATAACATTTTACAATCATGGCACCACCCTGGTGGAATAACACTATTTTTTGTGACTTATAACAGTTATTCCTTCTTATCAAATGTTATTAGTTTTTACTACTAATAGTTTGCAGTTAACATTGTGCTATTTACTAAAGAGTCAATTGCAATTTGTAGAGAAATATATTATTTTGAGTATGTAGTTTGACAATGCATAGGTGATTGATGGTTACCAATCACCAATAATTTAGTGTAGTCCTTGGAAGGAATATTTATTTTAACACCTGTCTCAGTTTGGTGTTTTATATTTTATCCATTGTACACATCTAACTGAATACATTTTTTTAGAATGCAGTACAGTGGACCATTCATGTATGCTAACAACTGATGTACCTATTATTCAACTTGTGCAGCTGTTAACATCATATCAACAATGAACGAGAACATATGGATAAACATCAATGTTATTATGCAATGTACGTGTAATAGTTATTTTATATGTTTGAAAGTAACATCATGGAAGCGTATCAATTGAGATAATTAATTATCTAAATGAATATTTAATAAACACCTTAAACTGGTTTATATCTTTCATGCAACTTGACTTTTAGAATAAAATCTTAATTTTTTACTACTTTTATTCATTATTAGTTTCCAGTTGAAACCATGATAAATATTAATAGTATTCAAATAGTCTTATTTCAATTGATGTTTTTTGGTGGATTTAATGTTCAATTTCTCAAACCCATGAATGATTTAAAGCAATACTTGTTAATTGTTATTAGCATGATCAATTAAGAATAATATATATGTACAGTGATAATGTCATACTATATTAAATTATAAAGATTATACATTGTTTTAATAGATTTATTATTGTATAACATTTTACAATCTTCGCACCACCTTGGTGGAATAACACTATTTTTATGACTTATAACGGTTATTGCTTCTTATCAAATGTTATTAGTTTTTACAACTTATAGTTTGCAGTTAACATTGTGCTATTTACTAAAGAGTCAATTGCAATTTGTAGAGAAATATATTATTTTGAGTATGTAGTTTGACAATGCATAGGTGATTGATGGTTACCAATCACCAATAATTTAGTGTAGTCCTTGGAAGTAACATTTTTTTTAACACCTGTCTCAGTTTGTTGTTTTATATTTTATCCATTGTACACATCTAACTGAATACATTTTTTTAGAATGCAGTACAGTGGACCATTCATGTATGCTAACAACTGATGTACCTATTATTCAACTTGTGCAGCTGTTAACATCATATCAACAATGAACGAGAACATATGGATAAACATCAATGTTATTATGCAATGTACGTGTAATAGTTATTTTATATGTTTGAAAGTAACATCATGGAAGCGTATCAATTGAGATAATTAATTATCTAAATGAATATTTAATAAACACCTTAAACTGGTATATGTCTTTCATGCAACTTGACTTTTTGAATGAAATCTTAATTTTTTACTACTTTTATTCATTATTAGTTTCCAGTTGAAACCATGATATATATTAATTGTATTGAAATAGTCTTATTTCAATTGATGTTTTTTGGTGGATTTAATGTTCAATTTCTCAAACCCATGAATGATTTAAAGCAATACTTGTTAATTGTTATTAGCATGATCAATTCAGAATAATATATGCACAGTGTTAATGTCATACCATATTAAATAATAAAGATTAAACACTGTTTTAATAGATTTATTATTTTATAACATTTTACAATCATGGCACCACCCTGGTGGAATAACACTATTTTTTGTGACTTATAACAGTTATTCCTTCTTATCAAATGTTATTAGTTTTTACTACTAATAGTTTGCAGTTAACATTGTGCTATTTACTAAAGAGTCAATTGCAATTTGTAGAGAAATATATTATTTTGAGTATGTAGTTTGACAATGCATAGGTGATTGATGGTTACCAATCACCAATAAT
This sequence comes from Rhopalosiphum nymphaeae, assembly GCA_036289425.1. Taxonomy (NCBI): domain Eukaryota; kingdom Metazoa; phylum Arthropoda; class Insecta; order Hemiptera; family Aphididae; genus Rhopalosiphum; species Rhopalosiphum nymphaeae. The sequence continues at coordinate 1,136,182 of JAZAQC010000030.1, forward strand.
TTAGTGTAGTCCTTGGAAGGAATATTTATTTTAACACCTGTCTCAGTTTGGTGTTTTATATTTTATCCATTGTACACATCTAACTGAATACATTTTTTTAGAATGCAGTACAGTGGACCATTCAAGTATGCTTACAACTGATTTACCAATTATTCAACTTGTGAAGCTGTTAACATCATATCAACAATAAACGAGAACATATGGATAAACATCAATGTTATTATGCAATGTGCGTGTAATAGTTATCTTATTTGCTTGAAAGTAACATCATGGAAGCGTATCAATTGACATAATTAATTATCTAAATGAATATTTAATAAACACCTTAAACTGGTTTATGTCTTTCATTCAACTTGACTTATTGAATAAAATCTTAATTTTTTACAACTTTTATTCATTATTAGTTTCCAGTTGAAACCATGATAAATATTAATAGTATTCAAATAGTCTTATTTCAATTGATGTTTTTTGGTGGATTTAATGTTCAATTTCTCAAACCCATGAATGATTTAAAGCAATACTTGTTAATTGTTATTAGCATGATCAATTAAGAATAATATATATGTACAGTGATAATGTCATACTATATTAAATTATAAAGATTATACATTGTTTTAATAGATTTATTATTGTATAACATTTTACAATCTTCGCACCACCTTGGTGGAATAACACTATTTTTATGACTTATAACGGTTATTGCTTCTTATCAAATGTTATTAGTTTTTACAACTTATAGTTTGCAGTTAACATTGTGCTATTTACTAAAGAGTCAATTGCAATTTGTAGAGAAATATATTATTTTGAGTATGTAGTTTGACAATGCATAGGTGATTGATGGTTACCAATCACCAATAATTTAGTGTAGTCCTTGGAAGTAACATTTTTTTTAACACCTGTCTCAGTTTGTTGTTTTATATTTTATCCATTGTACACATCTAACTGAATACATTTTTTTTGAATGCAGTACAGTGGACCATTCATGTATGCTAACAACTGATGTACCTATTATTCAACTTGTGCAGCTGTTAACATCATATCAACAATGAACGAGAACATATGGATAAACATCAATGTTATTATGCAATGTACGTGTAATAGTTATTTTATATGTTTGAAAGTAACATCATGGAAGCGTATCAATTGAGATAATTAATTATCTAAATGAATATTTAATAAACACCTTAAACTGGTATATGTCTTTCATGCAACTTGACTTTTTGAATGAAATCTTAATTTTTTACTACTTTTATTCATTATTAGTTTCCAGTTGAAACCATGATATATATTAATTGTATTGAAATAGTCTTATTTCAATTGATGTTTTTTGGTGGATTTAATGTTCAATTTCTCAAACCCATGAATGATTTAAAGCAATACTTGTTAATTGTTATTAGCATGATCAATTCAGAATAATATATGTACAGTGTTAATGTCATACCATATTAAATAATAAAGATTATACACTGTTTTAATAGATTTATTATTTTATAACATTTTACAATCATGGCACCACCCTGGTGGAATAACACTATTTTTATGACTTATAACGGTTATTGCTTCTTATCAAATGTTATTAGTTTTTACAACTTATAGTTTGCAGTTAACATTGTGCTATTTACTAAAGAGTCAATTGCAATTTGTAGAGAAATATATTATTTTGAGTATGTAGTTTGACAATGCATAGGTGATTGATGGTTACCAATCACCAATAATTTAGTGTAGTCCTTGGAAGTAACATTTTTTTTAACACCTGTCTCAGTTTGTTGTTTTATATTTTATCCATTGTACACATCTAACTGAATACATTTTTTTAGAATGCAGTACAGTGGACCATTCATGTATGCTAACAACTGATGTACCTATTATTCAACTTGTGCAGCTGTTAACATCATATCAACAATGAACGAGAACATATGGATAAACATCAATGTTATTATGCAATGTACGTGTAATAGTTATTTTATATGTTTGAAAGTAACATCATGGAAGCGTATCAATTGAGATAATTAATTATCTAAATGAATATTTAATAAACACCTTAAACTGGTATATGTCTTTCATGCAACTTGACTTTTTGAATGAAATCTTAATTTTTTACTACTTTTATTCATTATTAGTTTCCAGTTGAAACCATGATAAATATTAATAGTATTCAAATAGTCTTATTACAATTGATGTTTTTTGGTGGATTTAATGCTCAATTTCTCAAACCCATGAATGATTTAAAGCAATACTTGTTAATTGTTATTAGCATGATCAATTCAGAATAATATATGTACAGTGATAATGTCATACTATATTAAATAATAAAGATTAAACATTGTTTTAATAGGTTTAATATTTTATAACATTTTATAATCATCGCACCACCCTGGTGGAATAACACTATTTTTATGATTTATAACAGTTATTGCTTCTTATCAAATTTTATTAGTTTTTACAACTTATAGTTTGCAGTTAACATTGTGCTATTTACTAAAGAGTCATTTCCAATTTGTAGAGAAATATTTTATTTTGATTATGTAGTTTGACAATGCATAGGTGTTTGATTGTTACCAATCACCAATAATTTAGTGTAGTCCTTTGAAGTAATATTTATTTAAACATCTGTCTCAGTTTGTTGTTTTATATTTTATCCATTCTACACATCTAACTGAATACATTTTTTTAGAATGCAGTACAGTGGACCATTCAAGTATGCTTACAACTGATGTACCAATTAATCAACTTGTGCAGCTGTTAACATCATATCAACAATGAACGAGAACATATAGATAAACATCAATGTCATTATGCAATGTACGTGTAATAGTTATTTTATATGTTTGAAAGTAACATCATGGAAGCGTATCAATTGAGATAATTAATTATCTAAATGAATATTTAATAAATACCTTAAACTGGTTTATGTCTTTCATGCAACTTGACTTTTAGAATAAAATCTTAATTTCTTACTACTTTTATTCATTATTAGTTTCCAGTTGAAACCATGATAAATATTAATAGTATTCAAATAGTCTTATTTCAATTGATGTTTTTTGGTGGATTTAATGTTCAATTTCTCAAACCCATAAATGATTTAAAGCAATACTTGTTAATTGTTATTATCATGATCAATTCAGAATAATATATGTACAGTGAGAATGTCATACTATATTAAATAATAAAGATTATACACTGTTTTAATAGATTTATTATTTTATAACATTTTACAATCATGGCACCACCCTGGTGGAATAACACTATTTTTATGACTTATAACGGTTATTGCTTCTTATCAAATGTTATTAGTTTTTACAACTTATAGTTTGCAGTTAACATTGTGCTATTTACTAAAGAGTCAATTGCAATTTGTAGAGAAATATATTATTTTGAGTATGTAGTTTGACAATGCATAGGTGATTGATGGTTACCAATCACCAATAATTTAGTGTAGTCCTTGGAAGTAACATTTTTTTTAACACCTGTCTCAGTTTGTTGTTTTATATTTTATCCATTGTACACATCTAACTGAATACATTTTTTTAGAATGCAGTACAGTGGACCATTCATGTATGCTAACAACTGATGTACCTATTATTCAACTTGTGCAGCTGTTAACATCATATCAACAATGAACGAGAACATATGGATAAACATCAATGTTATTATGCAATGTACGTGTAATAGTTATTTTATATGTTTGAAAGTAACATCATGGAAGCGTATCAATTGAGATAATTAATTATCTAAATGAATATTTAATAAACACCTTAAACTGGTATATGTCTTTCATGCAACTTGACTTTTTGAATGAAATCTTAATTTTTTACTACTTTTATTCATTATTAGTTTCCAGTTGAAACCATGATAAATATTAATAGTATTCAAATAGTCTTATTACAATTGATGTTTTTTGGTGGATTTAATGCTCAATTTCTCAAACCCATGAATGATTTAAAGCAATACTTGTTAATTGTTATTAGCATGATCAATTCAGAATAATATATGTACAGTGATAATGTCATACTATATTAAATAATAAAGATTAAACATTGTTTTAATAGGTTTAATATTTTATAACATTTTATAATCATCGCACCACCCTGGTGGAATAACACTATTTTTATGATTTATAACAGTTATTGCTTCTTATCAAATTTTATTAGTTTTTACAACTTATAGTTTGCAGTTAACATTGTGCTATTTACTAAAGAGTCATTTCCAATTTGTAGAGAAATATTTTATTTTGATTATGTAGTTTGACAATGCATAGGTGTTTGATTGTTACCAATCACCAATAATTTAGTGTAGTCCTTTGAAGTAATATTTATTTAAACATCTGTCTCAGTTTGTTGTTTTATATTTTATCCATTCTACACATCTAACTGAATACATTTTTTTAGAATGCAGTACAGTGGACCATTCAAGTATGCTTACAACTGATGTACCAATTAATCAACTTGTGCAGCTGTTAACATCATATCAACAATGAACGAGAACATATAGATAAACATCAATGTCATTATGCAATGTACGTGTAATAGTTATTTTATATGTTTGAAAGTAACATCATGGAAGCGTATCAATTGAGATAATTAATTATCTAAATGAATATTTAATAAATACCTTAAACTGGTTTATGTCTTTCATGCAACTTGACTTTTAGAATAAAATCTTAATTTCTTACTACTTTTATTCATTATTAGTTTCCAGTTGAAACCATGATAAATATTAATAGTATTCAAATAGTCTTATTTCAATTGATGTTTTTTGGTGGATTTAATGTTCAATTTCTCAAACCCATAAATGATTTAAAGCAATACTTGTTAATTGTTATTATCATGATCAATTCAGAATAATATATGTACAGTGAGAATGTCATACTATATTAAATAATAAAGATTAAACATTGTTTTAATAGATTTATTATTGTATAACATTTTACAATCATCGCACCACCCTGGTGGACTATCACTATTTTTATGACTTATCACAGTTATTGCTTCTTATCAAATTTTATTAGTTTTTACATTTTATAGTTTGCAGTTAACATTGTGCTATTTACTAAAGAGTCATTTCCAATTTGTAGAGAAATATTTTATTTTGATTATGTAGTTTGACAATGCATAGGTGTTTGATTGTTACCAATCACCAATAATTTAGTGTAGTCCTTTGAAGTAATATTTATTTAAACATCTGTCTCAGTTTGTTGTTTTATATTTTATCCATTCTAATCATCTAACTGAATACATTTTTTTAGAATGCAGTACAGTGGACCATTCAAGTATGCTTACAACTGATGTACCAATTAATCAACTTGTGCAGCTGTTAACATCATATCAACAATGAACGAGAACATATAGATAAACAGCAATGTCATTATGCAATGTACGTGTAATAGTTATTTTATATGTTTGAAAGTAACATCATGGAAGCGTATCAATTGAGATAATTAATTATCTAAATGAATATTTAATAAACACCTTAAACTGGTTTATGTCTTTCATGCAACTTGACGTTTAGAATAAAATCTTAATTTTTTACTACTTTTATTCATTATTAGTTTCCAGTTGAAACCATGATAAATATTAATAGTATTCAAATAGTCTTATTACAATTGATGTTTTTTGGTGGATTTAATGCTCAATTTCTCAAACCCATGAATGATTTAAAGCAATACTTGTTAATTGTTATTAGCATGATCAATTCGGAATAATATATGTACAGTGATAATGTCATACTATATTAAATAATAAAGATTAAACATTGTTTTAATAGATTTAATATTTTATAACATTTTATAATCATCGCACCACCCTGGTGGAATAACACTATTTTTATGATTTATAACAGTTATTGCTTCTTATCAAATTTTATTAGTTTTTACAACTTATAGTTTGCAGTTAACATTGTGCTATTTACTAAAGAGTCATTTCCAATTTGTAGAGAAATATTTTATTTTGATTATGTAGTTTGACAATGCATAGGTGTTTGATTGTTACCAATCACCAATAATTTAGTGTAGTCCTTTGAAGTAATATTTATTTAAACATCTGTCTCAGTTTGTTGTTTTATATTTTATCCATTCTACACATCTAACTGAATACATTTTTTTAGAATGCAGTACAGTGGACCATTCAAGTATGCTTACAACTGATGTACCAATTAATCAACTTGTGCAGCTGTTAACATCATATCAACAATGAACGAGAACATATAGATAAACATCAATGTCATTATGCAATGTACGTGTAATAGTTATTTTATATGTTTGAAAGTAACATCATGGAAGCGTATCAATTGAGATAATTAATTATCTAAATGAATATTTAATAAATACCTTAAACTGGTTTATGTCTTTCATGCAACTTGACTTTTAGAATAAAATCTTAATTTCTTACTACTTTTATTCATTATTAGTTTCCAGTTGAAACCATGATAAATATTAATAGTATTCAAATAGTCTTATTTCAATTGATGTTTTTTGGTGGATTTAATGTTCAATTTCTCAAACCCATAAATGATTTAAAGCAATACTTGTTAATTGTTATTATCATGATCAATTCAGAATAATATATGTACAGTGAGAATGTCATACTATATTAAATAATAAAGATTAAACATTGTTTTAATAGATTTATTATTGTATAACATTTTACAATCATCGCACCACCCTGGTGGACTATCACTATTTTTATGACTTATCACAGTTATTGCTTCTTATCAAATTTTATTAGTTTTTACATTTTATAGTTTGCAGTTAACATTGTGCTATTTACTAAAGAGTCATTTCCAATTTGTAGAGAAATATTTTATTTTGATTATGTAGTTTGACAATGCATAGGTGTTTGATTGTTACCAATCACCAATAATTTAGTGTAGTCCTTTGAAGTAATATTTATTTAAACATCTGTCTCAGTTTGTTGTTTTATATTTTATCCATTCTAATCATCTAACTGAATACATTTTTTTAGAATGCAGTACAGTGGACCATTCAAGTATGCTTACAACTGATGTACCAATTAATCAACTTGTGCAGCTGTTAACATCATATCAACAATGAACGAGAACATATAGATAAACAGCAATGTCATTATGCAATGTACGTGTAATAGTTATTTTATATGTTTGAAAGTAACATCATGGAAGCGTATCAATTGAGATAATTAATTATCTAAATGAATATTTAATAAACACCTTAAACTGGTTTATGTCTTTCATGCAACTTGACGTTTAGAATAAAATCTTAATTTTTTACTACTTTTATTCATTATTAGTTTCCAGTTGAAACCATGATAAATATTAATAGTATTCAAATAGTCTTATTACAATTGATGTTTTTTGGTGGATTTAATGCTCAATTTCTCAAACCCATGAATGATTTAAAGCAATACTTGTTAATTGTTATTAGCATGATCAATTCGGAATAATATATGTACAGTGATAATGTCATACTATATTAAATAATAAAGATTAAACATTGTTTTAATAGATTTAATATTTTATAACATTTTATAATCATCGCACCACCCTGGTGGAATAACACTATTTTTATGATTTATAACAGTTATTGCTTCTTATCAAATTTTATTAGTTTTTACAACTTATAGTTTGCAGTTAACATTGTGCTATTTACTAAAGAGTCATTTCCAATTTGTAGAGAAATATTTTATTTTGATTATGTAGTTTGACAATGCATAGGTGTTTGATTGTTACCAATCACCAATAATTTAGTGTAGTCCTTTGAAGTAATATTTATTTAAACATCTGTCTCAGTTTGTTGTTTTATATTTTATCCATTCTACACATCTAACTGAATACATTTTTTTAGAATGCAGTACAGTGGACCATTCAAGTATGCTTACAACTGATGTACCAATTAATCAACTTGTGCAGCTGTTAACATCATATCAACAATGAACGAGAACATATAAATAAGCATCAATGTCATTATGCAATGTACGTGTAATAGTTATTTTATATGTTTGAAAGTAACATCATGGAAGCGTATCAATTGAGATAATTAATTATCTAAATGAATATTTAATAAACACCTTAAACTGGTTTATGTCTTTCATGCAACTTGACGTTTAGAATAAAATCTTAATTTTTTACTACTTTTATTCATTATTAGTTTCCAGTTGAAACCATGATAAATATTAATAGTATTCAAATAGTCTTATTACAATTGATGTTTTTTGGTGGATTTAATGCTCAATTTCTCAAACCCATGAATGATTTAAAGCAATACTTGTTAATTGTTATTAGCATGATCAATTCAGAATATTATATGTATACAGTGATAATGTCATACTATATTAAATAATAAAGATTAAACATTGTTTTAATAGATTTATTATTGTATAACATTTTACAATCATCGCACCACCCTGGTGGACTATCACTATTTTTATGACTTATCAGAGTTATTGCTTCTTATCAAATTTTATTAGTTTTTACAACTTATAGTTTGCAGTTAACATTGTGGTATTTACTAATGAGTCATTTCCAATTTGTAGAGAAATATTTTATTTTGATTATGTAGTTTGACAATGCATAAGTGTTTGATTGTTACCAATCACCAATAATTTAGAGTAGTCCTTTGAAGTAATATTTATTTAAACATCTGTCTCAGTTTGTTGTTTTATATTTTATCCATTCTACACATCTAACTGAATACATTTTTTTAGAATGCAGTACAGTGGACCATTCAAGTATACTTACAACTGATGTACCAATTATACAACTTGTGCAGCTGTTAACATCATATCAACAATGAACGAGAACATATAGATAAACATCAATGTCATTATGCAATGTACGTGTAATAGTTATTTTAAATGTTTGAAAGTAACATCATGGAAGCGTATCAATTGAGATAATTAATTATCTAAATGAATATTTAATAAACACCTTAAACTGGTTTATGTCTATCATGCAACTTGACTTTTTGAATAAAATCTTAATTTTTTACTACTTTTATTCATTATTAGTTTCCAGTTGAAACCATGATAAAAATTAATAGTATTCAAATAGGCTTATTTCAATTGATGTTTTTTGGTGGATTTAATGTTCAATTTCTCAAACCCATGAATGATTTAAAGCAATACTTGTTAATTGGTTTTATCATGATCAATTCAGAATAATATATGTACAGTGAGAATGTCATACTATATTAAATAATAAAGATTAAACATTGTTTTAATAGATTTATTATTGTATAATATTTTACAATCATCGCACCACCCTGGTGGACTATCACTATTTTTATGACTTATCACAGTTATTGCTTCTTATCAAATTTTATTAGTTTTTACATTTTATAGTTTGCAGTTAACATTGTGCTATTTACTAAAGAGTCATTTCCAATTTGTAGAGAAATATTTTATTTTGATTATGTAGTTTGACAATGCATAGGTGTTTGATTGTTACCAATCACCAATAATTTAGTGTAGTCCTTTGAAGTAATATTTATTTAAACATCTGTCTCAGTTTGTTGTTTTATATTTTATCCATTCTACACATCTAACTGAATACATTTTTTTAGAATGCAGTACAGTGGACCATTCAAGTATGCTTACAACAGATGTACCAATTAATCAACTTGTGCAGCTGTTAACATCATATCAACAATGAAAGAGAACATATAGATAAACATCAATGTCATTATGCAATGTACGTGTAATTGTTATTTTATATGTTTGAAAGTAACATCATGGAAGCGTATCAATTGAGATAATTAATTATCTAAATGAATATTTAATAAACACCTTAAACTGGTTTATGTCTTTCATGCAACTTGACTTTTAGAATAAAATCTTAATTTTTTACTACTTTTATTCATTATTAGTTTCCAGTTGAAACCATGATAAACATTAATAGTATTCAAAGAGTCTTATTACAATTGATGTTTTTTGGTGGATTTAATGCTCAATTTCTCAAACCCATGAATGATTTAAAGCAATACTTGTTAATTGTTATTATCATGATCAATTCAGAATAATATATGTACAGTGAGAATGTCATACTATATTAAATAATAAAGATTAAACATTGTTTTAATAGATTTATTATTGTATAACATTTTACAATCATCGCACCACCCTGGTGGACTATCATTATTTTTATGACTTATCACAGTTATTGCTTCTTATCAAATTTTATTAGTTTTTACATTTTATAGTTTGCAGTTAACATTGTGCTATTTACTAAAGAGTCATTTCCAATTTGTAGAGAAATATTTTATTTTGATTATGTAGTTTGACAATGCATAGGTGTTTGATTGTTACCAATCACCAATAATTTAGTGTAGTCCTTTGAAGTAATATTTATTTAAACATCTGTCTCAGTTTGTTGTTTTATATTTTATCCATTCTACACATCTAACTGAATACATTTTTTTAGAATGCAGTACAGTGGACCATTCAAGTATGCTTACAACAGATGTACCAATTAATCAACTTGTGCAGCTGTTAACATCATATCAACAATGAACGAGAACATATAGATAAACATCAATGTCATTATGCAATGTACGTGTAATAGTTATTTTATATGTTTGAAAGTAACATCATGGAAGCGTATCAATTGAGATAATTAATTATCTAAATGAATATTTAATAAACACCTTAAACTGGTTTATGTCTTTCATGCAACTTGACTTTTAGAATAAAATCTTAATTTATTACTACTTTTATTCATTATTAGTTTCCAGTTGAAACCATGATAAACATTAATTGTATTCAAAGAGTCTTATTACAATTGATGTTTTTTGGTGGATTTAATGCTCAATTTCTCAAACCCATGAATGATTTAAAGCAATACTTGTTAATTGTTATTATCATGATCAATTCAGAATAATATATGTACAGTGAGAATGTCATACTATATTAAATAATAAAGATTAAACATTGTTTTAATAGATTTATTATTGTATAACATTTTACAATCATCGCACCACCCTGGTGGACTATCATTATTTTTATGACTTATCACAGTTAATGCTTCTTATCAAATTTTATTAGTTTTTACAACTTATAGTTTGCAGTTAACATTGTGCTATTTACTAAAGAGTCATTTCCAATTTGTAGAGAAATATTTTATTTTGATTATGTAGTTTGACAATGCATAGGTGTTTGATTGTTACCAATCACCAATAATTTAGTGTAGTCCTTTGAAGTAATATTTATTTAAACATCTGTCTCAGTTTGTTGTTTTATATTTTATCCATTCTACACATCTAACTGAATACATTTTTTTAGAATGCAGTACAGTGGACCATTCAAGTATGCTTACAACTGATGTACCAATTAATCAACTTGTGCAGCTGTTAACATCATATCAACAATGAACGAGAACATATAGATAAACATCAATGTCATTATGCAATGTACGTGTAATAGTTATTTTATATGTTTGAAAGTAACATCATGGAAGCGTATCAATTGAGATAATTAATTATCTAAATGAATATTTAATAAACACCTTAAACTGGTTTATGTCTTTCATGCAACTTGACGTTTAGAATAAAATCTTAATTTTTTACTACTTTTATTCATTATTAGTTTCCAGTTGAAACCATGATAAATATTAATAGTATTCAAATAGGCTTATTTCAATTGATGTTTTTTGGTGGATTTAATGTTCAATTTCTCAAACCCATGAATGATTTAAAGCAATACTTGTTAATTGGTTTTATCATGATCAATTCAGAATAATATATGTACAGTGAGAATGTCATACTATATTAAATAATAAAGATTAAACATTGTTTTAATAGATTTATTATTGTATAATATTTTACAATCATCGCACCACCCTGGTGGACTATCACTATTTTTATGACTTATCACAGTTATTGCTTCTTATCAAATTTTATTAGTTTTTACATTTTATAGTTTGCAGTTAACATTGTGCTATTTACTAAAGAGTCATTTCCAATTTGTAGAGAAATATTTTATTTTGATTATGTAGTTTGACAATGCATAGGTGTTTGATTGTTACCAATCACCAATAATTTAGTGTAGTCCTTTGAAGTAATATTTATTTAAACATCTGTCTCAGTTTGTTGTTTTATATTTTATCCATTCTACACATCTAACTGAATACATTTTTTTAGAATGCAGTACAGTGGACCATTCAAGTATGCTTACAACTGATGTACCAATTAATCAACTTGTGCAGCTGTTAACATCATATCAACAATGAACGAGAACATATAGATAAACATCAATGTCATTATGCAATGTACGTGTAATAGTTATTTTATATGTTTGAAAGTAACATCATGGAAGCGTATCAATTGAGATAATTAATTATCTAAATGAATATTTAATAAACACCTTAAACTGGTTTATGTCTTTCATGCAACTTGACTTTTAGAATAAAATCTTAATTTTTTCTACTTTTATTCATTATTAGTTTCCAGTTGAAACCATGATAAATATTAATAGTATTCAAATAGTCTTATTACAATTGATGTTTTTTGGTGGATTTAATGATCAATTTCTCAAACCCATGAATGATTTAAAGCAATACTTGTTAATTGTTATTAGCATGATCAATTCAGAATAATATATGTACGGTGATAATGTCATACTATATTAAATAATAAAGATTAAACATTGTTTTAATAGATTTAATATTTTATAACATTTTATAATCATCGCACCACCCTGGTGGAATAACACTATTTTTATGATTTATAACAGTTATTGCTTCTTATCAAATTTTATTAGTTTTTACAACTTATAGTTTGCAGTTAACATTGTGCTATTTACTAAAGAGTCATTTCCAATTTGTAGAGAAATATTTTATTTTGATTATGTAGTTTGACAATGCATAGGTGTTTGATTGTTACCAATCTCCAATAATTTAGTGTAGTCCTTTGAAGTAATATTTATTTAAACATCTGTCTCAGTTTGTTGTTTTATATTTTATCCATTCTACACATCTAACTGAATACATTTTTTTAGAATGCAGTACAGTGGACCATTCAAGTATGCTTACAACTGATGTACCAATTAATCAACTTGTGCAGCTGTTAACATCATATCAACAATGAACGAGAACATATAGATAAGCATCAATGTCATTATGCAATGTACGTGTAATAGTTATTTTATATGTTTGAAAGTAACATCATGGAAGCGTATCAATTGAGATAATTAATTATCTAAATGAATATTTAATAAACACCTTAAACTGGTTTATGTCTTTCATGCAACTTGACTTTTAGAATAAAATCTTAATTTTTTACTACTTTTATTCATTATTAGTTTCCAGTTGAAACCATGATAAATATTAATAGTATTCAAATAGTCTTATTTCAATTGATGTTTTTTGGTGGATTTAATGTTCAATTTCTCAAACCCATGAATGATTTAAAGCAATACTTGTTAATTGGTTTTATCATGATCAATTCAGTATATCATATGTACAGTGAGAATGTCATACTATATTAAATAATAAAGATTAAACATTGTTTTAATAGATTTATTATTGTATAACATTTTACAATCATCGCACCACCCTGGTGGACTATCACTATTTTTATGACTTATCACAGTTATTGCTTCTTATCAAATTTTATTAGTTTTTACATTTTATAGTTTGCAGTTAACATTGTGCTATTTACTAAAGAGTCATTTCCAATTTGTAGAGAAATATTTTATTTTGATTATGTAGTTTGACAATGCATAGGTGTTTGATTGTTACCAATCACCAATAATTTAGTGTAGTCCTTTGAAGTAATATTTATTTAAACATCTGTCTCAGTTTGTTGTTTTATATTTTATCCATTCTACACATCTAACTGAATACATTTTTTTAGAATGCAGTACAGTGGACCATTCAAGTATGCTTACAACTGATGTACCAATTAATCAACTTGTGCAGCTGTTAACATCATATCAACAATGAACGAGAACATATAGATAAACATCAATGTCATTATGCAATGTACGTGTAATAGTTATTTTATATGTATGAAAGTAACATCATGGAAGCGTATCAATTGAGATAATTAATTATCTAAATGAATATTTAATAAACACCTTAAACTGGTTTATGTCTTTCATGCAACTTGACTTTTAGAATAAAATCTTAATTTTTTACTACTTTTATTCATTATTAGTTTCCAGTTGAAACCATGATAAACATTAATAGTATTCAAAGAGTCTTATTACAATTGATGTTTTTTGGTGGATTTAATGCTCAATTTCTCAAACCCATGAATGATTTAAAGCAATACTTGTTAATTGTTATTATCATGATCAATTCAGAATAATATATGTACAGTGAGAATGTCATACTATATTAAATAATAAAGATTAAACATTGTTTTAATAGATTTATTATTGTATAACATTTTACAATCATCGCACCACCCTGGTGGACTATCATTATTTTTATGACTTATCACAGTTATTGCTTCTTATCAAATTTTATTAGTTTTTACATTTTATAGTTTGCAGTTAACATTGTGCTATTTACTAAAGAGTCATTTCCAATTTGTAGAGAAATATTTTATTTTGATTATGTAGTTTGACAATGCATAGGTGTTTGATTGTTACCAATCACCAATAATTTAGTGTAGTCCTTTGAAGTAATATTTATTTAAACATCTGTCTCAGTTTGTTGTTTTATATTTTATCCATTCTACACATCTAACTGAATACATTTTTTTAGAATGCAGTACAGTGGACCATTCAAGTATGCTTACAACAGATGTACCAATTAATCAACTTGTGCAGCTGTTAACATCATATCAACAATGAACGAGAACATATAGATAAACATCAATGTCATTATGCAATGTACGTGTAATAGTTATTTTATATGTTTGAAAGTAACATCATGGAAGCGTATCAATTGAGATAATTAATTATCTAAATGAATATTTAATAAACACCTTAAACTGGTTTATGTCTTTCATGCAACTTGACTTTTAGAATAAAATCTTAATTTATTACTACTTTTATTCATTATTAGTTTCCAGTTGAAACCATGATAAACATTAATTGTATTCAAAGAGTCTTATTACAATTGATGTTTTTTGGTGGATTTAATGCTCAATTTCTCAAACCCATGAATGATTTAAAGCAATACTTGTTAATTGTTATTATCATGATCAATTCAGAATAATATATGTACAGTGAGAATGTCATACTATATTAAATAATAAAGATTAAACATTGTTTTAATAGATTTATTATTGTATAACATTTTACATTCATCGCACCACCCTGGTGGACTATCATTATTTTTATGACTTATCACAGTTAATGCTTCTTATCAAATTTTATTAGTTTTTACAACTTATAGTTTGCAGTTAACATTGTGCTATTTACTAAAGAGTCATTTCCAATTTGTAGAGAAATATTTTATTTTGATTATGTAGTTTGACAATGCATAGGTGTTTGATTGTTACCAATCACCAATAATTTAGTGTAGTCCTTTGAAGTAATATTTATTTAAACATCTGTCTCAGTTTGTTGTTTTATATTTTATCCATTCTACACATCTAACTGAATACATTTTTTTAGAATGCAGTACAGTGGACCATTCAAGTATGCTTACAACTGATGTACCAATTAATCAACTTGTGCAGCTGTTAACATCATATCAACAATGAACGAGAACATATAGATAAACATCAATGTCATTATGCAATGTACGTGTAATAGTTATTTTATATGTTTGAAAGTAACATCATGGAAGCGTATCAATTGAGATAATTAATTATCTAAATGAATATTTAATAAACACCTTAAACTGGTTTATGTCTTTCATGCAACTTGACTTTTAGAATAAAATCTTAATTTTTTCTACTTTTATTCATTATTAGTTTCCAGTTGAAACCATGATAAATATTAATAGTATTCAAATAGTCTTATTACAATTGATGTTTTTTGGTGGATTTAATGATCAATTTCTCAAACCCATGAATGATTTAAAGCAATACTTGTTAATTGTTATTAGCATGATCAATTCAGAATAATATATGTACGGTGATAATGTCATACTATATTAAATAATAAAGATTAAACATTGTTTTAATAGATTTAATATTTTATAACATTTTATAATCATCGCACCACCCTGGTGGAATAACACTATTTTTATGATTTATAACAGTTATTGCTTCTTATCAAATTTTATTAGTTTTTACAACTTATAGTTTGCAGTTAACATTGTGCTATTTACTAAAGAGTCATTTCCAATTTGTAGAGAAATATTTTATTTTGATTATGTAGTTTGACAATGCATAGGTGTTTGATTGTTACCAATCTCCAATAATTTAGTGTAGTCCTTTGAAGTAATATTTATTTAAACATCTGTCTCAGTTTGTTGTTTTATATTTTATCCATTCTACACATCTAACTGAATACATTTTTTTAGAATGCAGTACAGTGGACCATTCAAGTATGCTTACAACTGATGTACCAATTAATCAACTTGTGCAGCTGTTAACATCATATCAACAATGAACGAGAACATATAGATAAGCATCAATGTCATTATGCAATGTACGTGTAATAGTTATTTTATATGTTTGAAAGTAACATCATGGAAGCGTATCAATTGAGATAATTAATTATCTAAATGAATATTTAATAAACACCTTAAACTGGTTTATGTCTTTCATGCAACTTGACTTTTAGAATAAAATCTTAATTTTTTACTACTTTTATTCATTATTAGTTTCCAGTTGAAACCATGATAAATATTAATAGTATTCAAATAGTCTTATTTCAATTGATGTTTTTTGGTGGATTTAATGTTCAATTTCTCAAACCCATGAATGATTTAAAGCAATACTTGTTAATTGGTTTTATCATGATCAATTCAGTATATCATATGTACAGTGAGAATGTCATACTATATTAAATAATAAAGATTAAACATTGTTTTAATAGATTTATTATTGTATAACATTTTACAATCATCGCACCACCCTGGTGGACTATCACTATTTTTATGACTTATCACAGTTATTGCTTCTTATCAAATTTTATTAGTTTTTACATTTTATAGTTTGCAGTTAACATTGTGCTATTTACTAAAGAGTCATTTCCAATTTGTAGAGAAATATTTTATTTTGATTATGTAGTTTGACAATGCATAGGTGTTTGATTGTTACCAATCACCAATAATTTAGTGTAGTCCTTTGAAGTAATATTTATTTAAACATCTGTCTCAGTTTGTTGTTTTATATTTTATCCATTCTACACATCTAACTGAATACATTTTTTTAGAATGCAGTACAGTGGACCATTCAAGTATGCTTACAACTGATGTACCAATTAATCAACTTGTGCAGCTGTTAACATCATATCAACAATGAACGAGAACATATAGATAAACATCAATGTCATTATGCAATGTACGTGTAATAGTTATTTTATATGTATGAAAGTAACATCATGGAAGCGTATCAATTGAGATAATTAATTATCTAAATGAATATTTAATAAACACCTTAAACTGGTTTATGTCTTTCATGCAACTTGACGTTTAGAATAAAATCTTAATTTTTTACTACTTTTATTCATTATTAGTTTCCAGTTGAAACCATGATAAATATTAATAGTATTCAAATAGGCTTATTTCAATTGATGTTTTTTGGTGGATTTAATGTTCAATTTCTCAAACCCATGAATGATTTAAAGCAATACTTGTTAATTGTTATTAGCATGATCAATTCAGAATAATATATGTACAGTGAGAATGTCATACTATATTAAATAATAAAGATTAAACATTGTTTTAATAGATTTATTATTGTATAACATTTTACAATCATCGCACCACCCTGGTGGACTATCACTATTTTTATGACTTATCACAGTTATTGCTTCTTATCAAATTTTATTAGTTTTTACATTTTATAGTTTGCAGTTAACATTGTGCTATTTACTAAAGAGTCATTTCCAATTTGTAGAGAAATATTTTATTTTGATTATGTAGTTTGACAATGCATAGGTGTTTGATTGTTACCAATCACCAATAATTTAGTGTAGTCCTTTGAAGTAATATTTATTTAAACATCTGTCTCAGTTTGTTGTTTTATATTTTATCCATTCTAATCATCTAACTGAATACATTTTTTTAGAATGCAGTACAGTGGACCATTCAAGTATGCTTACAACTGATGTACCAATTAATCAACTTGTGCAGCTGTTAACATCATATCAACAATGAACGAGAACATATAGATAAACAGCAATGTCATTATGCAATGTACGTGTAATAGTTATTTTATATGTTTGAAAGTAACATCATGGAAGCGTATCAATTGAGATAATTAATTATCTAAATGAATATTTAATAAACACCTTAAACTGGTTTATGTCTTTCATGCAACTTGACGTTTAGAATAAAATCTTAATTTTTTACTACTTTTATTCATTATTAGTTTCCAGTTGAAACCATGATAAATATTAATAGTATTCAAATAGTCTTATTACAATTGATGTTTTTTGGTGGATTTAATGCTCAATTTCTCAAACCCATGAATGATTTAAAGCAATACTTGTTAATTGTTATTAGCATGATCAATTCAGAATAATATATGTACGGTGATAATGTCATACTATATTAAATAATAAAGATTAAACATTGTTTTAATAGATTTAATATTTTATAACATTTTATAATCATCGCACCACCCTGGTGGAATAACACTATTTTTATGATTTATAACAGTTATTGCTTCTTATCAAATTTTATTAGTTTTTACAACTTATAGTTTGCAGTTAACATTGTGCTATTTACTAAAGAGTCATTTCCAATTTGTAGAGAAATATTTTATTTTGATTATGTAGTTTGACAATGCATAGGTGTTTGATTGTTACCAATCTCCAATAATTTAGTGTAGTCCTTTGAAGTAATATTTATTTAAACATCTGTCTCAGTTTGTTGTTTTATATTTTATCCATTCTACACATCTAACTGAATACATTTTTTTAGAATGCAGTACAGTGGACCATTCAAGTATGCTTACAACTGATGTACCAATTAATCAACTTGTGCAGCTGTTAACATCATATCAACAATGAACGAGAACATATAGATAAGCATCAATGTCATTATGCAATGTACGTGTAATAGTTATTTTATATGTTTGAAAGTAACATCATGGAAGCGTATCAATTGAGATAATTAATTATCTAAATGAATATTTAATAAACACCTTAAACTGGTTTATGTCTTTCATGCAACTTGACTTTTAGAATAAAATCTTAATTTTTTACTACTTTTATTCATTATTAGTTTCCAGTTGAAACCATGATAAATATTAATAGTATTCAAATAGTCTTATTTCAATTGATGTTTTTTGGTGGATTTAATGTTCAATTTCTCAAACCCATGAATGATTTAAAGCAATACTTGTTAATTGGTTTTATCATGATCAATTCAGAATAATATATGTACAGTGAGAATGTCATACTATATTAAATAATAAAGATTAAACATTGTTTTAATAGATTTATTATTGTATAACATTTTACAATCATCGCACCACCCTGGTGGACTATCACTATTTTTATGACTTATCACAGTTATTGCTTCTTATCAAATTTTATTAGTTTTTACATTTTATAGTTTGCAGTTAACATTGTGCTATTTACTAAAGAGTCATTTCCAATTTGTAGAGAAATATTTTATTTTGATTATGTAGTTTGACAATGCATAGGTGTTTGATTGTTACCAATCACCAATAATTTAGTGTAGTCCTTTGAAGTAATATTTATTTAAACATCTGTCTCAGTTTGTTGTTTTATATTTTATCCATTCTACACATCTAACTGAATACATTTTTTTAGAATGCAGTACAGTGGACCATTCAAGTATGCTTACAACTGATGTACCAATTATTCAACTTGTGCAGCTGTTAACATCATATCAACAATGAACGAGAACATATAGATAAACATCAATGTCATTATGCAATGTACGTGTAATAGTTATTTTATATGTTTGAAAGTAACATCATGGAAGCGTATCAATTGAGATAATTAATTATCTAAATGAATATTTAATAAACACCTTAAACTGGTTTATGTCTTTCATGCAACTTGACGTTTAGAATAAAATCTTAATTTTTTACTACTTTTATTCATTATTAGTTTCCAGTTGAAACCATGATAAATATTAATAGTATTCAAATAGTCTTATTTCAATTGATGTTTTTTGGTGGATTTAATGTTCAATTTCTCAAACCCATGAATGATTTAAAGCAATACTTGTTAATTGGTTTTATCATGATCAATTCAGAATAATATATGTACAGTGAGAATGTCATACTATATTAAATAATAAAGATTAAACATTGTTTTAATAGATTTATTATTGTATAACATTTTACAATCATCGCACCACCCTGGTGGACTATCACTATTTTTATGACTTATCACAGTTATTGCTTCTTATCAAATTTTATTAGTTTTTACAACTTATAGTTTGCAGTTAACATTGTGCTATTTACTAAAGAGTCATTTCCAATTTGTAGAGAAATATTTTATTTTGATTATGTAGTTTGACAATGCATAGGTGTTTGATTGTTACCAATCACCAATAATTTAGTGTAGTCCTTTGAAGTAATATTTATTTAAACATCTGTCTCAGTTTGTTGTTTTATATTTTATCCATTCTAATCATCTAACTGAATACATTTTTTTAGAATGCAGTACAGTGGACCATTCAAGTATGCTTACAACTGATGTACCAATTAATCAACTTGTGCAGCTGTTAACATCATATCAACAATGAACGAGAACATATAGATAAACAGCAATGTCATTATGCAATGTACGTGTAATAGTTATTTTATATGTTTGAAAGTAACATCATGGAAGCGTATCAATTGAGATAATTAATTATCTAAATGAATATTTAATAAACACCTTAAACTGGTTTATGTCTTTCATGCAACTTGACGTTTAGAATAAAATCTTAATTTTTTACTACTTTTATTCATTATTAGTTTCCAGTTGAAACCATGATAAATATTAATAGTATTCAAATAGTCTTATTTCAATTGATGTTTTTTGGTGGATTTAATGTTCAATTTCTCAAACCCATGAATGATTTAAAGCAATACTTGTTAATTGGTTTTATCATGATCAATTCAGAATAATATATGTACAGTGAGAATGTCATACTATATTAAATAATAAAGATTAAACATTGTTTTAATAGATTTATTATTGTATAACATTTTACAATCATCGCACCACCCTGGTGGACTATCACTATTTTTATGACTTATCACAGTTATTGCTTCTTATCAAATTTTATTAGTTTTTACAACTTATAGTTTGCAGTTAACATTGTGCTATTTACTAAAGAGTCATTTCCAATTTGTAGAGAAATATTTTATTTTGATTATGTAGTTTGACAATGCATAGGTGTTTGATTGTTACCAATCACCAATAATTTAGTGTAGTCCTTTGAAGTAATATTTATTTAAACATCTGTCTCAGTTTGTTGTTTTATATTTTATCCATTCTACACATCTAACTGAATACATTTTTTTAGAATGCAGTACAGTGGACCATTCAAGTATGCTTACAACTGATGTACCAATTATTCAACTTGTGCAGCTGTTAACATCATATCAACAATGAACGAGAACATATAGATAAACATCAATGTCATTATGCAATGTACGTGTAATAGTTGTTTTATATGTTTGAAAGTAACATCATGGAAGCGTATCAATTGAGATAATTAATTATCTAAATGAATATTTAATAAACACCTTAAACTGGTTTATGTCTTTCATGCAACTTGACTTTTAGAATAAAATCTTAATTTTTTACAACTTTTATTCATTATTAGTTTCCAGTTGAAACCATGATAAATATTAATAGTATTCAAATAGTCTTATTACAATTGATGTTTTTTGGTGGATTTAATGCTCAATTTCTCAAACCCATGAATGATTTAAAGCAATACTTGTTAATTGTTATTATCATGATCAATTCAGAATAATATATGTACAGTGAGAATGTCATACTATATTAAATAATAAAGATTAAACATTGTTTTAATAGATTTATTATTGTATAACATTTTACAATCATCGCACCACCCTGGTGGACTATCATTATTTTTATGACTTATCACAGTTATTGCTTCTTATCAAATTTTATTAGTTTTTACATTTTATAGTTTGCAGTTAACATTGTGCTATTTACTAAAGAGTCATTTCCAATTTGTAGAGAAATATTTTATTTTGATTATGTAGTTTGACAATGCATAGGTGTTTGATTGTTACCAATCACCAATAATTTAGTGTAGTCCTTTGAAGTAATATTTATTTAAACATCTGTCTCAGTTTGTTGTTTTATATTTTATCCATTCTACACATCTAACTGAATACATTTTTTTAGAATGCAGTACAGTGGACCATTCAAGTATGCTTACAACAGATGTACCAATTAATCAACTTGTGCAGCTGTTAACATCATATCAACAATGAACGAGAACATATAGATAAACATCAATGTCATTATGCAATGTACGTGTAATAGTTATTTTATATGTTTGAAAGTAACATCATGGAAGCGTATCAATTGAGATAATTAATTATCTAAATGAATATTTAATAAACACCTTAAACTGGTTTATGTCTTTCATGCAACTTGACTTTTAGAATAAAATCTTAATTTATTACTACTTTTATTCATTATTAGTTTCCAGTTGAAACCATGATAAACATTAATTGTATTCAAAGAGTCTTATTACAATTGATGTTTTTTGGTGGATTTAATGCTCAATTTCTCAAACCCATGAATGATTTAAAGCAATACTTGTTAATTGTTATTATCATGATCAATTCACAATAATATATGTACAGTGAGAATGTCATACTATATTAAATAATAAAGATTAAACATTGTTTTAATAGATTTATTATTGTATAACATTTTACAATCATCGCACCACCCTGGTGGACTATCATTATTTTTATGACTTATCACAGTTAATGCTTCTTATCAAATTTTATTAGTTTTTACAACTTATAGTTTGCAGTTAACATTGTGCTATTTACTAAAGAGTCATTTCCAATTTGTAGAGAAATATTTTATTTTGATTATGTAGTTTGACAATGCATAGGTGTTTGATTGTTACCAATCACCAATAATTTAGTGTAGTCCTTTGAAGTAATATTTATTTAAACATCTGTCTCAGTTTGTTGTTTTATATTTTATCCATTCTACACATCTAACTGAATACATTTTTTTAGAATGCAGTACAGTGGACCATTCAAGTATGCTTACAACTGATGTACCAATTAATCAACTTGTGCAGCTGTTAACATCATATCAACAATGAACGAGAACATATAGATAAACATCAATGTCATTATGCAATGTACGTGTAATAGTTATTTTATATGTTTGAAAGTAACATCATGGAAGCGTATCAATTGAGATAATTAATTATCTAAATGAATATTTAATAAACACCTTAAACTGGTTTATGTCTTTCATGCAACTTGACTTTTAGAATAAAATCTTAATTTTTTACTACTTTTATTCATTATTAGTTTCCAGTTGAAACCATGATAAATATTAATAGTATTCAAATAGTCTTATTTCAATTGATGTTTTTTGGTGGATTTAATGTTCAATTTCTCAAACCCATGAATGATTTAAAGCAATACTTGTTAATTGTTATTAGCATGATCAATTCAGAATAATATATGTACAGTGAGAATGTCATACTATATTAAATAATAAAGATTAAACATTGTTTTAATAGATTTATTATTGTATAACATTTTACAATCATCGCACCACCCTGGTGGACTATCACTATTTTTATGACTTATCACAGTTATTGCTTCTTATCAAATTTTATTAGTTTTTACAACTTATAGTTTGCAGTTAACATTGTGCTATTTACTAAAGAGTCATTTCCAATTTGTAGAGAAATATTTTATTTTGATTATGTAGTTTGACAATGCATAGGTGTTTGATTGTTACCAATCGCCAATAATTTAGTGTAGTCCTTTGAAGTAATATTTATTTAAACATCTGTCTCAGTTTGTTGTTTTATATTTTATCCATTCTACACATCTAACTGAATACATGTTTTTAGAATGCAGTACAGTGGACCATTCAAGTATGCTTACAACTGATGTACCAATTAATCAACTTGTGCAGCTGTTAACATCATATCAACAATGAACGAGAACATATAGATAAACATCAATGTCATTATGCAATGTACGTGTAATAGTTATTTTATATGTTTGAAAGTAACATCATGGAAGCATATCAATTGAGATAATTAATTATCTAAATGAATATTTAATAAACACCTTAAACTGGTTTATGTCTTTCATGCAACTTGACTTTTAGAATAAAATCTTAATTTTTTACTACTTTTATTCATTATTAGTTTCCCGTTGAAACCATGATAAATATTAATAGTATTCAAATAGTCTTATTTCAATTGATGTTTTTTGGTGGATTTAATGTTCAATTTCTCAAACCCATGAATGATTTAAAGCAATACTTGTTAATTGTTATTAGCATGATCAATTCAGAATAATATATGTACAGTGAGAATGTCATACTATATTAAATAATAAAGATTAAACATTGTTTTAATAGATTTATTATTGTATAACATTTTACAATCATCGCACCACCCTGGTGGACTATCACTATTTTTATGACTTATCACAGTTATTGCTTCTTATCAAATTTTATTAGTTTTTACAACTTATAGTTTGCAGTTAACATTGTGCTATTTACTAAAGAGTCATTTCCAATTTGTAGAGAAATATTTTATTTTGATTATGTAGTTTGACAATGCATAGGTGTTTGATTGTTACCAATCACCAATAATTTAGTGTAGTCCTTTGAAGTAATATTTATTTAAACATCTGTCTCAGTTTGTT
The DNA here is from genome assembly GCA_036289425.1 of Rhopalosiphum nymphaeae. Lineage (NCBI taxonomy): Eukaryota > Metazoa > Arthropoda > Insecta > Hemiptera > Aphididae > Rhopalosiphum > Rhopalosiphum nymphaeae. Next base: position 1,161,089 of record JAZAQC010000030.1, read on the forward strand.
GTTTTATATTTTATCCATTCTACACATCTAACTGAATACATTTTTTTAGAATGTAGTACAGTGGACCATTCAAGTATGCTTACAACTGCTGTACCAATTAATCAACTTGTGCAGCTGTTAACATCATATCAACAATGAACGAGAACATATAGATAAACATCAATGTCATTATGCAATGTACGTGTAATAGTTATTTTATATGTTTGAAAGTAACATCATGGAAGCGTATCAATTGAGATAATTAATTATCTAAATGAATATTTAATAAACACCTTAAACTGGTTTATGTCTTTCATGCAACTTGACTTTTAGAATAAAATCTTAATTTTTTACTACTTTTATTCATTATTAGTTTCCAGTTGAAACCATGATAAATATTAATAGTATTCAAATAGTCTTATTTCAATTGATGTTTTTTGGTGGATTTAATGTTCAATTTCTCAAACCCATGAATGATTTAAAGCAATACTTGTTAATTGTTATTAGCATGATCAATTCAGTATAATATATGTACAGTGAGAATGTCATACTATATTAAATAATAAAGATTAAACATTGTTTTAATAGATTTATTATTGTATAACATTTTACAATCATCGCACCACCCTGGTGGACTATCACTATTTTTATGACTTATCACAGTTATTGCTTCTTATCAAATTTTATTAGTTTTTACATTTTATAGTTTGCAGTTAACATTGTGCTATTTACTAAAGAGTCATTTCCAATTTGTAGAGAAATATTTTATTTTGATTATGTAGTTTGACAATGCATAGGTGTTTGATTGTTACCAATCACCAATAATTTAGTGTAGTCCTTTGAAGTAATATTTATTTAAACATCTGTCTCAGTTTGTTGTTTTATATTTTATCCATTCTACACATCTAACTGAATACATTTTTTTAGAATGCAGTACAGTGGACCATTCAAGTATGCTTACAACTGATGTACCAATTAATCAACTTGTGCAGCTGTTAACATCATATCAACAATGAACGAGAACATATAGATAAACATCAATGTCATTATGCAATGTACGTGTAATAGTTATTTTATATGTTTGAAAGTAACATCATGGAAGCGTATCAATTGACATAATTAATTATCTAAATTAATATTTAATAAACACCTTAAACTGGTTTATGTCTTTCATGCAACTTGACTTTTAGAATAAAATCTTAATTTTTTACTACTTTTATTCATTATTAGTTTCCAGTTGAAACCATGATAAATATTAATAGTATTCAAATAGTCTTATTTCAATTGATGTTTTTTGGTGGATTTAATGTTCAATTTCTCAAACCCATGAATGATTTAAAGCAATACTTGTTAATTGTTATTAGCATGATCAATTCAGAATAATATATGTACAGTGAGAATGTCATACTATATTAAATAATAAAGATTAAACATTGTTTTAATAGATTTATTATTGTATAACATTTTACAATCATCGCACCACCCTGGTGGACTATCACTATTTTTATGACTTATCACAGTTATTGCTTCTTATCAAATTTTATTAGTTTTTACAACTTATAGTTTGCAGTTAACATTGTGCTATTTACTAAAGAGTCATTTCCAATTTGTAGAGAAATATTTTATTTTGATTATGTAGTTTGACAATGCATAGGTGTTTGATTGTTACCAATCACCAATAATTTAGTGTAGTCCTTTGAAGTAATATTTATTTAAACATCTGTCTCAGTTTGTTGTTTTATATTTTATCCATTCTACACATCTAACTGAATACATTTTTTTAGAATGCAGTACAGTGGACCATTCAAGTATGCTTACAACTGATGTACCAATTATTCAACTTGTGCAGCTGTTAACATCATATCAACAATGAACGAGAACATATAGATAAACATCAATGTCATTATGCAATGTACGTGTAATAGTTGTTTTATATGTTTGAAAGTAACATCATGGAAGCGTATCAATTGAGATAATTAATTATCTAAATGAATATTTAATAAACACCTTAAACTGGTTTATGTCTTTCATGCAACTTGACTTTTAGAATAAAATCTTAATTTTTTACAACTTTTATTCATTATTAGTTTCCAGTTGAAACCATGATAAATATTAATAGTATTCAAATAGTCTTATTTCAATTGATGTTTTTTGGTGGATTTAATGTTCAATTTCTCAAACCCATGAATGATTTAAAGCAATACTTGTTAATTGGTTTTATCATAATCAATTCAGAATAATATATGTACAGTGAGAATGTCATACTATATTAAATAATAAAGATTAAACATTGTTTTAATAGATTTATTATTGTATAACATTTTACAATCATCGCACCACCCTGGTGGACTATCACTATTTTTATGACTTATCACAGTTATTGCTTCTTATCAAATTTTATTAGTTTTTACATTTTATAGTTTGCAGTTAACATTGTGCTATTTACTAAAGAGTCATTTCCAATTTGTAGAGAAATATTTTATTTTGATTATGTAGTTTGACAATGCATAGGTGTTTGATTGTTACCAATCTCCAATAATTTAGTGTAGTCCTTTGAAGTAATATTTATTTAAACATCTGTCTCAGTTTGTTGTTTTATATTTTATCCATTCTACACATCTAACTGAATACATTTTTTTAGAATGCAGTACAGTGGACCATTCAAGTATGCTTACAACTGATGTACCAATTAATCAACTTGTGCAGCTGTTAACATCATATCAACAATGAACGAGAACATATAGATAAACATCAATGTCATTATGCAATGTACGTGTAATAGTTATTTTATATGTTTGAAAGTAACATCATGGAAGCGTATCAATTGAGATAATTAATTATCTAAATGAATATTTAATAAACACCTTAAACTGGTTTATGTCTTTCATGCAACTTGACTTTTAGAATAAAATCTTAATTTTTTACTACTTTTATTCATTATTAGTTTCCAGTTGAAACCATGATAAATATTAATAGTATTCAAATAGTCTTATTTCAATTGATGTTTTTTGGTGGATTTAATGTTCAATTTCTCAAACCCATGAATGATTTAAAGCAATACTTGTTAATTGGTTTTATCATGATCAATTCAGAATAATATATGTACAGTGAGAATGTCATACTATATTAAATAATAAAGATTAAACATTGTTTTAATAGATTTATTATTGTATAACATTTTACAATCATCGCACCACCCTGGTGGACTATCACTATTTTTATGACTTATCACAGTTATTGCTTCTTATCAAATTTTATTAGTTTTTACATTTTATAGTTTGCAGTTAACATTGTGCTATTTACTAAAGAGTCATTTCCAATTTGTAGAGAAATATTTTATTTTGATTATGTAGTTTGACAATGCATAGGTGTTTGATTGTTACCAATCACCAATAATTTAGTGTAGTCCTTTGAAGTAATATTTATTTAAACATCTGTCTCAGTTTGTTGTTTTATATTTTATCCATTCTACACATCTAACTGAATACATTTTTTTAGAATGCAGTACAGTGGACCATTCAAGTATGCTTACAACTGATGTACCAATTAATCAACTTGTGCAGCTGTTAACATCATATCAACAATGAACGAGAACATATAGATAAACATCAATGTCATTATGCAATGTACGTGTAATAGTTATTTTATATGTTTGAAAGTAACATCATGGAAGCGTATCAATTGAGATAATTAATTATCTAAATGAATATTTAATAAACACCTTAAACTGGTTTATGTCTTTCATGCAACTTGACGTTTAGAATAAAATCTTAATTTTTTACTACTTTTATTCATTATTAGTTTCCAGTTGAAACCATGATAAATATTAATAGTATTCAAATAGTCTTATTTCAATTGATGTTTTTTGGTGGATTTAATGTTCAATTTCTCAAACCCATGAATGATTTAAAGCAATACTTGTTAATTGGTTTTATCATGATCAATTCAGAATAATATATGTACAGTGAGAATGTCATACTATATTAAAAAATAAAGATTAAACATTGTTTTAATAGATTTATTATTGTATAACATTTTACAATCATCGCACCACCCTGGTGGACTATCACTATTTTTATGACTTATCACAGTTATTGCTTCTTATCAAATTTTATTAGTTTTTACATTTTATAGTTTGCAGTTAACATTGTGCTATTTACTAAAGAGTCATTTCCAATTTGTAGAGAAATATTTTATTTTGATTATGTAGTTTGACAATGCATAGGTGTTTGATTGTTACCAATCACCAATAATTTAGTGTAGTCCTTTGAAGTAATATTTATTTAAACATCTGTCTCAGTTTGTTGTTTTATATTTTATCCATTCTACACATCTAACTGAATACATTTTTTTAGAATGCAGTACAGTGGACCATTCAAGTATGCTTACAACAGATGTACCAATTAATCAACTTGTGCAGCTGTTAACATCATATCAACAATGAAAGAGAACATATAGATAAACATCAATGTCATTATGCAATGTACGTGTAATTGTTATTTTATATGTTTGAAAGTAACATCATGGAAGCGTATCAATTGAGATAATTAATTATCTAAATGAATATTTAATAAACACCTTAAACTGGTTTATGTCTTTCATGCAACTTGACTTTTAGAATAAAATCTTAATTTTTTACTACTTTTATTCATTATTAGTTTCCAGTTGAAACCATGATAAACATTAATAGTATTCAAAGAGTCTTATTACAATTGATGTTTTTTGGTGGATTTAATGCTCAATTTCTCAAACCCATGAATGATTTAAAGCAATACTTGTTAATTGTTATTATCATGATCAATTCAGAATAATATATGTACAGTGAGAATGTCATACTATATTAAATAATAAAGATTAAACATTGTTTTAATAGATTTATTATTGTATAACATTTTACAATCATCGCACCACCCTGGTGGACTATCATTATTTTTATGACTTATCACAGTTATTGCTTCTTATCAAATTTTATTAGTTTTTACATTTTATAGTTTGCAGTTAACATTGTGCTATTTACTAAAGAGTCATTTCCAATTTGTAGAGAAATATTTTATTTTGATTATGTAGTTTGACAATGCATAGGTGTTTGATTGTTACCAATCACCAATAATTTAGTGTAGTCCTTTGAAGTAATATTTATTTAAACATCTGTCTCAGTTTGTTGTTTTATATTTTATCCATTCTACACATCTAACTGAATACATTTTTTTAGAATGCAGTACAGTGGACCATTCAAGTATGCTTACAACAGATGTACCAATTAATCAACTTGTGCAGCTGTTAACATCATATCAACAATGAACGAGAACATATAGATAAACATCAATGTCATTATGCAATGTACGTGTAATAGTTATTTTATATGTTTGAAAGTAACATCATGGAAGCGTATCAATTGAGATAATTAATTATCTAAATGAATATTTAATAAACACCTTAAACTGGTTTATGTCTTTCATGCAACTTGACTTTTAGAATAAAATCTTAATTTTTTACTACTTTTATTCATTATTAGTTTCCAGTTGAAACCATGATAAATATTAATAGTATTCAAATAGTCTTATTTCAATTGATGTTTTTTGGTGGATTTAATGTTCAATTTCTCAAACCCATGAATGATTTAAAGCAATACTTGTTAATTGTTATTAGCATGATCAATTCAGAATAATATATGTACAGTGAGAATGTCATACTATATTAAATAATAAAGATTAAACATTGTTTTAATAGATTTATTATTGTATAACATTTTACAATCATCGCACCACCCTGGTGGACTATCACTATTTTTATGACTTATCACAGTTATTGCTTCTTATCAAATTTTATTAGTTTTTACAACTTATAGTTTGCAGTTAACATTGTGCTATTTACTAAAGAGTCATTTCCAATTTGTAGAGAAATATTTTATTTTGATTATGTAGTTTGACAATGCATAGGTGTTTGATTGTTACCAATCACCAATAATTTAGTGTAGTCCTTTGAAGTAATATTTATTTAAACATCTGTCTCAGTTTGTTGTTTTATATTTTATCCATTCTACACATCTAACTGAATACATTTTTTTAGAATGCAGTACAGTGGACCATTCAAGTATGCTTACAACTGATGTACCAATTATTCAACTTGTGCAGCTGTTAACATCATATCAACAATGAACGAGAACATATAGATAAACATCAATGTCATTATGCAATGTACGTGTAATAGTTGTTTTATATGTTTGAAAGTAACATCATGGAAGCGTATCAATTGAGATAATTAATTATCTAAATGAATATTTAATAAACACCTTAAACTGGTTTATATCTTTCATGCAACTTGACTTTTAGAATAAAATCTTAATTTTTTACAACTTTTATTCATTATTAGTTTCCAGTTGAAACCATGATAAATATTAATAGTATTCAAATAGTCTTATTTCAATTGATGTTTTTTGGTGGATTTAATGTTCAATTTCTCAAACCCATGAATGATTTAAAGCAATACTTGTTAATTGGTTTTATCATGATCAATTCAGAATATCATATGTACAGAGAGAATGTCATACTATATTAAATAATAAAGATTAAACATTGTTTTAATAGATTTATTATTGTATAACATTTTACAATCATCGCACCACCCTGGTGGACTATCACTATTTTTATGACTTATCACAGTTATTGCTTCTTATGAAATTTTATTAGTTTTTACATTTTATAGTTTGCAGTTAACATTGTGCTATTTACTAAAGAGTCATTTCCAATTTGTAGAGAAATATTTTATTTTGATTATGTAGTTTGACAATGCATAGGTGTTTGATTGTTACCAATCACCAATAATTTAGTGTAGTCCTTTGAAGTAATATTTATTTAAACATCTGTCTCAGTTTGTTGTTTTATATTTTATACATTCTAATCATCTAACTGAATACATTTTTTTAGAATGCAGTACAGTGGACCATTCAAGTATGCTTACAACTGATGTACCAATTAATCAACTTGTGCAGCTGTTAACATCATATCAACAATGAACGAGAACATATAGATAAACAGCAATGTCATTATGCAATGTACGTGTAATAGTTATTTTATATGTTTGAAAGTAACATCATGGAAGCGTATCAATTGAGATAATTAATTATCTAAATGAATATTTAATAAACACCTTAAACTGGTTTATGTCTTTCATGCAACTTGACGTTTAGAATAAAATCTTAATTTTTTACTACTTTTATTCATTATTAGTTTCCAGTTGAAACCATGATAAATATTAATAGTATTCAAATAGTCTTATTTCAATTGATGTTTTTTGGTGGATTTAATGTTCAATTTCTCAAACCCATGAATGATTTAAAGCAATACTTGTTAATTGGTTTTATCATGATCAATTCAGAATAATATATGTACAGTGAGAATGTCATACTATATTAAAAAATAAAGATTAAACATTGTTTTAATAGATTTATTATTGTATAACATTTTACAATCATCGCACCACCCTGGTGGACTATCACTATTTTTATGACTTATCACAGTTATTGCTTCTTATCAAATTTTATTAGTTTTTACATTTTATAGTTTGCAGTTAACATTGTGCTATTTACTAAAGAGTCATTTCCAATTTGTAGAGAAATATTTTATTTTGATTATGTAGTTTGACAATGCATAGGTGTTTGATTGTTACCAATCACCAATAATTTAGTGTAGTCCTTTGAAGTAATATTTATTTAAACATCTGTCTCAGTTTGTTGTTTTATATTTTATCCATTCTAATCATCTAACTGAATACATTTTTTTAGAATGCAGTACAGTGGACCATTCAAGTATGCTTACAACTGATGTACCAATTAATCAACTTGTGCAGCTGTTAACATCATATCAACAATGAACGAGAACATATAGATAAACAGCAATGTCATTATGCAATGTACGTGTAATAGTTATTTTATATGTTTGAAAGTAACATCATGGAAGCGTATCAATTGAGATAATTAATTATCTAAATGAATATTTAATAAACACCTTAAACTGGTTTATGTCTTTCATGCAACTTGACGTTTAGAATAAAATCTTAATTTTTTACTACTTTTATTCATTATTAGTTTCCAGTTGAAACCATGATAAATATTAATAGTATTCAAATAGTCTTATTTCAATTGATGTTTTTTGGTGGATTTAATGTTCAATTTCTTAAACCCATGAATGATTTAAAGCAATACTTGTTAATTGTTATTATCATGATCAATTCAGAATAATATATGTACAGTGAAAATGTCATACTATATTAAATAATAAAGATTAAACATTGTTTTAATAGATTTATTATTGTATAACATTTTACAATCATCGCACCACCCTGGTGGACTATCATTATTTTTATGACTTATCACAGTTATTGCTTCTTATCAAATTTTATTAGTTTTTACATTTTATAGTTTGCAGTTAACATTGTGCTATTTACTAAAGAGTCATTTCCAATTTGTAGAGAAATATTTTATTTTGATTATGTAGTTTGACAATGCATAGGTGTTTGATTGTTACCAATCACCAATAATTTAGTGTAGTCCTTTGAAGTAATATTTATTTAAACATCTGTCTCAGTTTGTTGTTTTATATTTTATCCATTCTACACATCTAACTGAATACATGTTTTTAGAATGCAGTACAGTGGACCATTCAAGTATGCTTACAACTGATGTACCAATTAATCAACTTGTGCAGCTGTTAACATCATATCAACAATGAACGAGAACATATAGATAAACATCAATGTCATTATGCAATGTACGTGTAATAGTTATTTTATATGTTTGAAAGTAACATCATGGAAGCATATCAATTGAGATAATTAATTATCTAAATGAATATTTAATAAACACCTTAAACTGGTTTATGTCTTTCATGCAACTTGACTTTTAGAATAAAATCTTAATTTTTTACTACTTTTATTCATTATTAGTTTCCCGTTGAAACCATGATAAATATTAATAGTATTCAAATAGTCTTATTTCAATTGATGTTTTTTGGTGGATTTAATGTTCAATTTCTCAAACCCATGAATGATTTAAAGCAATACTTGTTAATTGTTATTAGCATGATCAATTCAGAATAATATATGTACAGTGAGAATGTCATACTATATTAAATAATAAAGATTAAACATTGTTTTAATAGATTTATTATTGTATAACATTTTACAATCATCGCACCACCCTGGTGGACTATCACTATTTTTATGACTTATCACAGTTATTGCTTCTTATCAAATTTTATTAGTTTTTACAACTTATAGTTTGCAGTTAACATTGTGCTATTTACTAAAGAGTCATTTCCAATTTGTAGAGAAATATTTTATTTTGATTATGTAGTTTGACAATGCATAGGTGTTTGATTGTTACCAATCACCAATAATTTAGTGTAGTCCTTTGAAGTAATATTTATTTAAACATCTGTCTCAGTTTGTTGTTTTATATTTTATCCATTCTACACATCTAACTGAATACATTTTTTTAGAATGTAGTACAGTGGACCATTCAAGTATGCTTACAACTGCTGTACCAATTAATCAACTTGTGCAGCTGTTAACATCATATCAACAATGAACGAGAACATATAGATAAACATCAATGTCATTATGCAATGTACGTGTAATAGTTATTTTATATGTTTGAAAGTAACATCATGGAAGCGTATCAATTGAGATAATTAATTATCTAAATGAATATTTAATAAACACCTTAAACTGGTTTATGTCTTTCATGCAACTTGACTTTTAGAATAAAATCTTAATTTTTTACTACTTTTATTCATTATTAGTTTCCAGTTGAAACCATGATAAATATTAATAGTATTCAAATAGTCTTATTTCAATTGATGTTTTTTGGTGGATTTAATGTTCAATTTCTCAAACCCATGAATGATTTAAAGCAATACTTGTTAATTGTTATTAGCATGATCAATTCAGTATAATATATGTACAGTGAGAATGTCATACTATATTAAATAATAAAGATTAAACATTGTTTTAATAGATTTATTATTGTATAACATTTTACAATCATCGCACCACCCTGGTGGACTATCACTATTTTTATGACTTATCACAGTTATTGCTTCTTATCAAATTTTATTAGTTTTTACATTTTATAGTTTGCAGTTAACATTGTGCTATTTACTAAAGAGTCATTTCCAATTTGTAGAGAAATATTTTATTTTGATTATGTAGTTTGACAATGCATAGGTGTTTGATTGTTACCAATCACCAATAATTTAGTGTAGTCCTTTGAAGTAATATTTATTTAAACATCTGTCTCAGTTTGTTGTTTTATATTTTATCCATTCTACACATCTAACTGAATACATTTTTTTAGAATGCAGTACAGTGGACCATTCAAGTATGCTTACAACTGATGTACCAATTAATCAACTTGTGCAGCTGTTAACATCATATCAACAATGAACGAGAACATATAGATAAACATCAATGTCATTATGCAATGTACGTGTAATAGTTATTTTATATGTTTGAAAGTAACATCATGGAAGCGTATCAATTGAGATAATTAATTATCTAAATTAATATTTAATAAACACCTTAAACTGGTTTATGTCTTTCATGCAACTTGACTTTTAGAATAAAATCTTAATTTTTTACTACTTTTATTCATTATTAGTTTCCAGTTGAAACCATGATAAATATTAATAGTATTCAAATAGTCTTATTTCAATTGATGTTTTTTGGTGGATTTAATGTTCAATTTCTCAAACCCATGAATGATTTAAAGCAATACTTGTTAATTGTTATTAGCATGATCAATTCAGAATAATATATGTACAGTGAGAATGTCATACTATATTAAATAATAAAGATTAAACATTGTTTTAATAGATTTATTATTGTATAACATTTTACAATCATCGCACCACCCTGGTGGACTATCACTATTTTTATGACTTATCACAGTTATTGCTTCTTATCAAATTTTATTAGTTTTTACAACTTATAGTTTGCAGTTAACATTGTGCTATTTACTAAAGAGTCATTTCCAATTTGTAGAGAAATATTTTATTTTGATTATGTAGTTTGACAATGCATAGGTGTTTGATTGTTACCAATCACCAATAATTTAGTGTAGTCCTTTGAAGTAATATTTATTTAAACATCTGTCTCAGTTTGTTGTTTTATATTTTATCCATTCTACACATCTAACTGAATACATTTTTTTAGAATGCAGTACAGTGGACCATTCAAGTATGCTTACAACTGATGTACCAATTATTCAACTTGTGCAGCTGTTAACATCATATCAACAATGAACGAGAACATATAGATAAACATCAATGTCATTATGCAATGTACGTGTAATAGTTGTTTTATATGTTTGAAAGTAACATCATGGAAGCGTATCAATTGAGATAATTAATTATCTAAATGAATATTTAATAAACACCTTAAACTGGTTTATGTCTTTCATGCAACTTGACTTTTAGAATAAAATCTTAATTTTTTACAACTTTTATTCATTATTAGTTTCCAGTTGAAACCATGATAAATATTAATAGTATTCAAATAGTCTTATTTCAATTGATGTTTTTTGGTGGATTTAATGTTCAATTTCTCAAACCCATGAATGATTTAAAGCAATACTTGTTAATTGGTTTTATCATGATCAATTCAGAATAATATATGTACAGTGAGAATGTCATACTATATTAAATAATAAAGATTAAACATTGTTTTAATAGATTTATTATTGTATAACATTTTACAATCATCGCACCACCCTGGTGGACTATCACTATTTTTATGACTTATCACAGTTATTGCTTCTTATCAAAAGTTATTAGTTTTTACAACTTATACTTTGCAGTTTACATTTTGCTATTTACTTAGAGTCAATTGCAATTTGTAGAGAAATATTTTATTTTGATTATGTAGTTTGACAATGCATAGGTGTTTGATTGTTACCAATCACCAATAATTTAGTGTAGTCCTTTGAAGTAATATTTATTTAAACATCTGTCTCAGTTTGTTGTTTTATATTTTATCCATTCTACACATCTAACTGAATACATTTTTTTAGAATGCAGTACAGTGGACCATTCAAGTATGCTTACAACTGATGTACCAATTAATCAACTTGTGCAGCTGTTAACATCATATCAACAATGAACGAGAACATATAGATAAACATCAATGTCATTATGCAATGTACGTGTAATAGTTATTTTATATGTTTGAAAGTAACATCATGGAAGCGTATCAATTGAGATAATTAATTATCTAAATGAATATTTAATAAACACCTTAAACTGGTTTATGTCTTTCATGCAACTTGACTTATAGAATAAAATCTTAATTTTTTACTACTTTTATTCATTATTAGTTTCCAGTTGAAACCATGATAAATATTAATAGTATTCAAATAGTCTTATTTCAATTGATGTTTTTTGGTGGATTTAATGTTCAATTTCTCAAACCCATGAATGATTTAAAGCAATACTTGTTAATTGGTTTTATCATGATCAATTCAGAATATCATATGTACAGTGAGAATGTCATACTATATTAAATAATAAAGATTAAACATTGTTTTAATAGATTTATTATTGTATAACATTTTACAATCATCGCACCACCCTGGTGGACTATCACTATTTTTATGACTTATCACAGTTATTGCTTCTTATCAAATTTTATTAGTTTTTACATTTTATAGTTTGCAGTTAACATTGTGCTATTTACTAAAGAGTCATTTCCAATTTGTAGAGAAATATTTTATTTTGATTATGTAGTTTGACAATGCATAGGTGTTTGATTGTTACCAATCACCAATAATTTAGTGTAGTCCTTTGAAGTAATATTTATTTAAACATCTGTCTCAGTTTGTTGTTTTATATTTTATCCATTCTAATCATCTAACTGAATACATTTTTTTAGAATGCAGTACAGTGGACCATTCAAGTATGCTTACAACTGATGTACCAATTAATCAACTTGTGCAGCTGTTAACATCATATCAACAATGAACGAGAACATATAGATAAACAGCAATGTCATTATGCAATGTACGTGTAATAGTTATTTTATATGTTTGAAAGTAACATCATGGAAGCGTATCAATTGAGATAATTAATTATCTAAATGAATATTTAATAAACACCTTAAACTGGTTTATGTCTTTCATGCAACTTGACGTTTAGAATAAAATCTTAATTTTTTACTACTTTTATTCATTATTAGTTTCCAGTTGAAACCATGATAAATATTAATAGTATTCAAATAGTCTTATTACAATTGATGTTTTTTGGTGGATTTAATGCTCAATTTCTCAAACCCATGAATGATTTAAAGCAATACTTGTTAATTGTTATTAGCATGATCAATTCAGAATAATATATGTACGGTGATAATGTCATACTATATTAAATAATAAAGATTAAACATTGTTTTAATAGATTTAATATTTTATAACATTTTATAATCATCGCACCACCCTGGTGGAATAACACTATTTTTATGATTTATAACAGTTATTGCTTCTTATCAAATTTTATTAGTTTTTACAACTTATAGTTTGCAGTTAACATTGTGCTATTTACTAAAGAGTCATTTCCAATTTGTAGAGAAATATTTTATTTTGATTATGTAGTTTGACAATGCATAGGTGTTTGATTGTTACCAATCTCCAATAATTTAGTGTAGTCCTTTGAAGTAATATTTATTTAAACATCTGTCTCAGTTTGTTGTTTTATATTTTATCCATTCTACACATCTAACTGAATACATTTTTTTAGAATGCAGTACAGTGGACCATTCAAGTATGCTTACAACTGATGTACCAATTATTCAACTTGTGCAGCTGTTAACATCATATCAACAATGAACGAGAACATATAGATAAACATCAATGTCATTATGCAATGTACGTGTAATAGTTGTTTTATATGTTTGAAAGTAACATCATGGAAGCGTATCAATTGAGATAATTAATTATCTAAATGAATATTTAATAAACACCTTAAACTGGTTTATGTCTTTCATGCAACTTGACTTTTAGAATAAAATCTTAATTTTTTACTACTTTTATTCATTATTAGTTTCCAGTTGAAACCATGATAAATATTAATAGTATTCAAATAGTCTTATTTCAATTGATGTTTTTTGGTGGATTTAATGTTCAATTTCTCAAACCCATGAATGATTTAAAGCAATACTTGTTAATTGGTTTTATCATGATCAATTCAGAATAATATATGTACAGTGAGAATGTCATACTATATTAAAAAATAAAGATTAAACATTGTTTTAATAGATTTATTATTGTATAACATTTTACAATCATCGCACCACCCTGGTGGACTATCACTATTTTAATGACTTATCACAGTTATTGCTTCTTATCAAATTTTATTAGTTTTTACATTTTATAGTTTGCAGTTAACATTGTGCTATTTACTAAAGAGTCATTTCCAATTTGTAGAGAAATATTTTATTTTGATTATGTAGTTTGACAATGCATAGGTGTTTGATTGTTACCAATCACCAATAATTTAGTGTAGTCCTTTGAAGTAATATTTATTTAAACATCTGTCTCAGTTTGTTGTTTTATATTTTATCCATTCTACACATCTAACTGAATACATTTTTTTAGAATGCAGTACAGTGGACCATTCAAGTATGCTTACAACAGATGTACCAATTAATCAACTTGTGCAGCTGTTAACATCATATCAACAATGAAAGAGAACATATAGATAAACATCAATGTCATTATGCAATGTACGTGTAATTGTTATTTTATATGTTTGAAAGTAACATCATGGAAGCGTATCAATTGAGATAATTAATTATCTAAATGAATATTTAATAAACACCTTAAACTGGTTTATGTCTTTCATGCAACTTGACTTTTAGAATAAAATCTTAATTTTTTACTACTTTTATTCATTATTAGTTTCCAGTTGAAACCATGATAAACATTAATAGTATTCAAAGAGTCTTATTACAATTGATGTTTTTTGGTGGATTTAATGCTCAATTTCTCAAACCCATGAATGATTTAAAGCAATACTTGTTAATTGTTATTATCATGATCAATTCAGAATAATATATGTACAGTGAGAATGTCATACTATATTAAATAATAAAGATTAAACATTGTTTTAATAGATTTATTATTGTATAACATTTTACAATCATCGCACCACCCTGGTGGACTATCATTATTTTTATGACTTATCACAGTTAATGCTTCTTATCAAATTTTATTAGTTTTTACAACTTATAGTTTGCAGTTAACATTGTGCTATTTACTAAAGAGTCATTTCCAATTTGTAGAGAAATATTTTATTTTGATTATGTAGTTTGACAATGCATAGGTGTTTGATTGTTACCAATCACCAATAATTTAGTGTAGTCCTTTGAAGTAATATTTATTTAAACATCTGTCTCAGTTTGTTGTTTTATATTTTATCCATTCTACACATCTAACTGAATACATTTTTTTAGAATGCAGTACAGTGGACCATTCAAGTATGCTTACAACTGATGTACCAATTAATCAACTTGTGCAGCTGTTAACATCATATCAACAATGAACGAGAACATATAGATAAACATCAATGTCATTATGCAATGTACGTGTAATAGTTATTTTATATGTTTGAAAGTAACATCATGGAAGCGTATCAATTGAGATAATTAATTATCTAAATGAATATTTAATAAACACCTTAAACTGGTTTATGTCTTTCATGCAACTTGACTTTTAGAATAAAATCTTAATTTTTTACTACTTTTATTCATTATTAGTTTCCAGTTGAAACCATGATAAATATTAATAGTATTCAAATAGTCTTATTTCAATTGATGTTTTTTGGTGGATTTAATGTTCAATTTCTCAAACCCATGAATGATTTAAAGCAATACTTGTTAATTGTTATTAGCATGATCAATTCAGAATAATATATGTACAGTGAGAATGTCATACTATATTAAATAATAAAGATTAAACATTGTTTTAATAGATTTATTATTGTATAACATTTTACAATCATCGCACCACCCTGGTGGACTATCACTATTTTTATGACTTATCACAGTTATTGCTTCTTATCAAATTTTATTAGTTTTTACATTTTATAGTTTGCAGTTAACATTGTGCTATTTACTAAAGAGTCATTTCCAATTTGTAGAGAAATATTTTATTTTGATTATGTAGTTTGACAATGCATAGGTGTTTGATTGTTACCAATCACCAATAATTTAGTGTAGTCCTTTGAAGTAATATTTATTTAAACATCTGTCTCAGTTTGTTGTTTTATATTTTATCCATTCTACACATCTAACTGAATACATTTTTTTAGAATGCAGTACAGTGGACCATTCAAGTATGCTTACAACTGATGTACCAATTAATGAACTTGTGCAGCTGTTAACATCATATCAACAATGAACGAGAACATATAGATAAACATCAATGTCATTATGCAATGTACGTGTAATAGTTATTTTATATGTTTGAAAGTAACATCATGGAAGCGTATCAATTGAGATAATTAATTATCTAAATGAATATTTAATAAACACCTTAAACTGGTTTATGTCTTTCATGCAACTTGACGTTTAGAATAAAATCTTAATTTTTTACTACTTTTATTCATTATTAGTTTCCAGTTGAAACCATGATAAATATTAATAGTATTCAAATAGTCTTATTTCAATTGATGTTTTTTGGTGGATTTAATGTTCAATTTCTCAAACCCATGAATGATTTAAAGCAATACTTGTTAATTGGTTTTATCATGATCAATTCAGAATAATATATGTACAGTGAGAATGTCATACTATATTAAAAAATAAAGATTAAACATTGTTTTAATAGATTTATTATTGTATAACATTTTACAATCATCGCACCACCCTGGTGGACTATCACTATTTTTATGACTTATCACAGTTATTGCTTCTTATCAAATTTTATTAGTTTTTACATTTTATAGTTTGCAGTTAACATTGTGCTATTTACTAAAGAGTCATTTCCAATTTGTAGAGAAATATTTTATTTTGATTATGTAGTTTGACAATGCATAGGTGTTTGATTGTTACCAATCACCAATAATTTAGTGTAGTCCTTTGAAGTAATATTTATTTAAACATCTGTCTCAGTTTGTTGTTTTATATTTTATCCATTCTAATCATCTAACTGAATACATTTTTTTAGAATGCAGTACAGTGGACCATTCAAGTATGCTTACAACTGATGTACCAATTAATCAACTTGTGCAGCTGTTAACATCATATCAACAATGAACGAGAACATATAGATAAACAGCAATGTCATTATGCAATGTACGTGTAATAGTTATTTTATATGTTTGAAAGTAACATCATGGAAGCGTATCAATTGAGATAATTAATTATCTAAATGAATATTTAATAAACACCTTAAACTGGTTTATGTCTTTCATGCAACTTGACGTTTAGAATAAAATCTTAATTTTTTACTACTTTTATTCATTATTAGTTTCCAGTTGAAACCATGATAAATATTAATAGTATTCAAATAGTCTTATTTCAATTGATGTTTTTTGGTGGATTTAATGTTCAATTTCTTAAACCCATGAATGATTTAAAGCAATACTTGTTAATTGTTATTATCATGATCAATTCAGAATAATATATGTACAGTGAAAATGTCATACTATATTAAATAATAAAGATTAAACATTGTTTTAATAGATTTATTATTGTATAACATTTTACAATCATCGCACCACCCTGGTGGACTATCATTATTTTTATGACTTATCACAGTTATTGCTTCTTATCAAATTTTATTAGTTTTTACAACTTATAGTTTGCAGTTAACATTGTGCTATTTACTAAAGAGTCATTTCCAATTTGTAGAGAAATATTTTATTTTGATTATGTAGTTTGACAATGCATAGGTGTTTGATTGTTACCAATCACCAATAATTTAGTGTAGTCCTTTGAAGTAATATTTATTTAAACATCTGTCTCAGTTTGTTGTTTTATATTTTATCCATTCTACACATCTAACTGAATACATGTTTTTAGAATGCAGTACAGTGGACCATTCAAGTATGCTTACAACTGATGTACCAATTAATCAACTTGTGCAGCTGTTAACATCATATCAACAATGAACGAGAACATATAGATAAACATCAATGTCATTATGCAATGTACGTGTAATAGTTATTTTATATGTTTGAAAGTAACATCATGGAAGCATATCAATTGAGATAATTAATTATCTAAATGAATATTTAATAAACACCTTAAACTGGTTTATGTCTTTCATGCAACTTGACTTTTAGAATAAAATCTTAATTTTTTACTACTTTTATTCATTATTAGTTTCCCGTTGAAACCATGATAAATATTAATAGTATTCAAATAGTCTTATTTCAATTGATGTTTTTTGGTGGATTTAATGTTCAATTTCTCAAACCCATGAATGATTTAAAGCAATACTTGTTAATTGTTATTAGCATGATCAATTCAGAATAATATATGTACAGTGAGAATGTCATACTATATTAAATAATAAAGATTAAACATTGTTTTAATAGATTTATTATTGTATAACATTTTACAATCATCGCACCACCCTGGTGGACTATCACTATTTTTATGACTTATCACAGTTATTGCTTCTTATCAAATTTTATTAGTTTTTACAACTTATAGTTTGCAGTTAACATTGTGCTATTTACTAAAGAGTCATTTCCAATTTGTAGAGAAATATTTTATTTTGATTATGTAGTTTGACAATGCATAGGTGTTTGATTGTTACCAATCACCAATAATTTAGTGTAGTCCTTTGAAGTAATATTTATTTAAACATCTGTCTCAGTTTGTTGTTTTATATTTTATCCATTCTACACATCTAACTGAATACATTTTTTTAGAATGCAGTACAGTGGACCATTCAAGTATGCTTACAACTGATGTACCAATTATTCAACTTGTGCAGCTGTTAACATCATATCAACAATGAACGAGAACATATAGATAAACATCAATGTCATTATGCAATGTACGTGTAATAGTTGTTTTATATGTTTGAAAGTAACATCATGGAAGCGTATCAATTGAGATAATTAATTATCTAAATGAATATTTAATAAACACCTTAAACTGGTTTATGTCTTTCATGCAACTTGACTTTTAGAATAAAATCTTAATTTTTTACTACTTTTATTCATTATTAGTTTCCAGTTGAAACCATGATAAATATTAATAGTATTCAAATAGTCTTATTTCAATTGATGTTTTTTGGTGGATTTAATGTTCAATTTCTCAAACCCATGAATGATTTAAAGCAATACTTGTTAATTGGTTTTATCATGATCAATTCAGAATAATATATGTACAGTGAGAATGTCATACTATATTAAAAAATAAAGATTAAACATTGTTTTAATAGATTTATTATTGTATAACATTTTACAATCATCGCACCACCCTGGTGGACTATCACTATTTTAATGACTTATCACAGTTATTGCTTCTTATCAAATTTTATTAGTTTTTACATTTTATAGTTTGCAGTTAACATTGTGCTATTTACTAAAGAGTCATTTCCAATTTGTAGAGAAATATTTTATTTTGATTATGTAGTTTGACAATGCATAGGTGTTTGATTGTTACCAATCACCAATAATTTAGTGTAGTCCTTTGAAGTAATATTTATTTAAACATCTGTCTCAGTTTGTTGTTTTATATTTTATCCATTCTACACATCTAACTGAATACATTTTTTTAGAATGCAGTACAGTGGACCATTCAAGTATGCTTACAACAGATGTACCAATTAATCAACTTGTGCAGCTGTTAACATCATATCAACAATGAAAGAGAACATATAGATAAACATCAATGTCATTATGCAATGTACGTGTAATTGTTATTTTATATGTTTGAAAGTAACATCATGGAAGCGTATCAATTGAGATAATTAATTATCTAAATGAATATTTAATAAACACCTTAAACTGGTTTATGTCTTTCATGCAACTTGACTTTTAGAATAAAATCTTAATTTTTTACTACTTTTATTCATTATTAGTTTCCAGTTGAAACCATGATAAACATTAATAGTATTCAAAGAGTCTTATTACAATTGATGTTTTTTGGTGGATTTAATGCTCAATTTCTCAAACCCATGAATGATTTAAAGCAATACTTGTTAATTGTTATTATCATGATCAATTCAGAATAATATATGTACAGTGAGAATGTCATACTATATTAAATAATAAAGATTAAACATTGTTTTAATAGATTTATTATTGTATAACATTTTACAATCATCGCACCACCCTGGTGGACTATCATTATTTTTATGACTTATCACAGTTATTGCTTCTTATCAAATTTTATTAGTTTTTACATTTTATAGTTTGCAGTTAACATTGTGCTATTTACTAAAGAGTCATTTCCAATTTGTAGAGAAATATTTTATTTTGATTATGTAGTTTGACAATGCATAGGTGTTTGATTGTTACCAATCACCAATAATTTAGTGTAGTCCTTTGAAGTAATATTTATTTAAACATCTGTCTCAGTTTGTTGTTTTATATTTTATCCATTCTACACATCTAACTGAATACATTTTTTTAGAATGCAGTACAGTGGACCATTCAAGTATGCTTACAACAGATGTACCAATTAATCAACTTGTGCAGCTGTTAACATCATATCAACAATGAACGAGAACATATAGATAAACATCAATGTCATTATGCAATGTACGTGTAATAGTTATTTTATATGTTTGAAAGTAACATCATGGAAGCGTATCAATTGAGATAATTAATTATCTAAATGAATATTTAATAAACACCTTAAACTGGTTTATGTCTTTCATGCAACTTGACTTTTAGAATAAAATCTTAATTTATTACTACTTTTATTCATTATTAGTTTCCAGTTGAAACCATGATAAACATTAATTGTATTCAAAGAGTCTTATTACAATTGATGTTTTTTGGTGGATTTAATGCTCAATTTCTCAAACCCATGAATGATTTAAAGCAATACTTGTTAATTGTTATTATCATGATCAATTCAGAATAATATATGTACAGTGAGAATGTCATACTATATTAAATAATAAAGATTAAACATTGTTTTAATAGATTTATTATTGTATAACATTTTACAATCATCGCACCACCCTGGTGGACTATCATTATTTTTATGACTTATCACAGTTAATGCTTCTTATCAAATTTTATTAGTTTTTACAACTTATAGTTTGCAGTTAACATTGTGCTATTTACTAAAGAGTCATTTCCAATTTGTAGAGAAATATTTTATTTTGATTATGTAGTTTGACAATGCATAGGTGTTTGATTGTTACCAATCACCAATAATTTAGTGTAGTCCTTTGAAGTAATATTTATTTAAACATCTGTCTCAGTTTGTTGTTTTATATTTTATCCATTCTACACATCTAACTGAATACATTTTTTTAGAATGCAGTACAGTGGACCATTCAAGTATGCTTACAACTGATGTACCAATTAATCAACTTGTGCAGCTGTTAACATCATATCAACAATGAACGAGAACATATAGATAAACATCAATGTCATTATGCAATGTACGTGTAATAGTTATTTTATATGTTTGAAAGTAACATCATGGAAGCGTATCAATTGAGATAATTAATTATCTAAATGAATATTTAATAAACACCTTAAACTGGTTTATGTCTTTCATGCAACTTGACTTTTAGAATAAAATCTTAATTTTTTACTACTTTTATTCATTATTAGTTTCCAGTTGAAACCATGATAAATATTAATAGTATTCAAATAGTCTTATTTCAATTGATGTTTTTTGGTGGATTTAATGTTCAATTTCTCAAACCCATGAATGATTTAAAGCAATACTTGTTAATTGTTATTAGCATGATCAATTCAGAATAATATATGTACAGTGAGAATGTCATACTATATTAAATAATAAAGATTAAACATTGTTTTAATAGATTTATTATTGTATAACATTTTACAATCATCGCACCACCCTGGTGGACTATCACTATTTTTATGACTTATCACAGTTATTGCTTCTTATCAAATTTTATTAGTTTTTACATTTTATAGTTTGCAGTTAACATTGTGCTATTTACTAAAGAGTCATTTCCAATTTGTAGAGAAATATTTTATTTTGATTATGTAGTTTGACAATGCATAGGTGTTTGATTGTTACCAATCACCAATAATTTAGTGTAGTCCTTTGAAGTAATATTTATTTAAACATCTGTCTCAGTTTGTTGTTTTATATTTTATCCATTCTACACATCTAACTGAATACATTTTTTTAGAATGCAGTACAGTGGACCATTCAAGTATGCTTACAACTGATGTACCAATTAATGAACTTGTGCAGCTGTTAACATCATATCAACAATGAACGAGAACATATAGATAAACATCAATGTCATTATGCAATGTACGTGTAATAGTTATTTTATATGTTTGAAAGTAACATCATGGAAGCGTATCAATTGAGATAATTAATTATCTAAATGAATATTTAATAAACACCTTAAACTGGTTTATGTCTTTCATGCAACTTGACGTTTAGAATAAAATCTTAATTTTTTACTACTTTTATTCATTATTAGTTTCCAGTTGAAACCATGATAAATATTAATAGTATTCAAATAGTCTTATTTCATTTGATGTTTTTTGGTGGATTTAATGTTCAATTTCTCAAACCCATGAATGATTTAAAGCAATACTTGTTAATTGGTTTTATCATGATCAATTCAGAATAATATATGTACAGTGAGAATGTCATACTATATTAAAAAATAAAGATTAAACATTGTTTTAATAGATTTATTATTGTATAACATTTTACAATCATCGCACCACCCTGGTGGACTATCACTATTTTTATGACTTATCACAGTTATTGCTTCTTATCAAATTTTATTAGTTTTTACATTTTATAGTTTGCAGTTAACATTGTGCTATTTACTAAAGAGTCATTTCCAATTTGTAGAGAAATATTTTATTTTGATTATGTAGTTTGACAATGCATAGGTGTTTGATTGTTACCAATCACCAATAATTTAGTGTAGTCCTTTGAAGTAATATTTATTTAAACATCTGTCTCAGTTTGTTGTTTTATATTTTATCCATTCTAATCATCTAACTGAATACATTTTTTTAGAATGCAGTACAGTGGACCATTCAAGTATGCTTACAACTGATGTACCAATTAATCAACTTGTGCAGCTGTTAACATCATATCAACAATGAACGAGAACATATAGATAAACAGCAATGTCATTATGCAATGTACGTGTAATAGTTATTTTATATGTTTGAAAGTAACATCATGGAAGCGTATCAATTGAGATAATTAATTATCTAAATGAATATTTAATAAACACCTTAAACTGGTTTATGTCTTTCATGCAACTTGACGTTTAGAATAAAATCTTAATTTTTTACTACTTTTATTCATTATTAGTTTCCAGTTGAAACCATGATAAATATTAATAGTATTCAAATAGTCTTATTTCAATTGATGTTTTTTGGTGGATTTAATGTTCAATTTCTTAAACCCATGAATGATTTAAAGCAATACTTGTTAATTGTTATTATCATGATCAATTCAGAATAATATATGTACAGTGAAAATGTCATACTATATTAAATAATAAAGATTAAACATTGTTTTAATAGATTTATTATTGTATAACATTTTACAATCATCGCACCACCCTGGTGGACTATCATTATTTTTATGACTTATCACAGTTATTGCTTCTTATCAAATTTTATTAGTTTTTACAACTTATAGTTTGCAGTTAACATTGTGCTATTTACTAAAGAGTCATTTCCAATTTGTAGAGAAATATTTTATTTTGATTATGTAGTTTGACAATGCATAGGTGTTTGATTGTTACCAATCACCAATAATTTAGTGTAGTCCTTTGAAGTAATATTTATTTAAACATCTGTCTCAGTTTGTTGTTTTATATTTTATCCATTCTACACATCTAACTGAATACATGTTTTTAGAATGCAGTACAGTGGACCATTCAAGTATGCTTACAACTGATGTACCAATTAATCAACTTGTGCAGCTGTTAACATCATATCAACAATGAACGAGAACATATAGATAAACATCAATGTCATTATGCAATGTACGTGTAATAGTTATTTTATATGTTTGAAAGTAACATCATGGAAGCATATCAATTGAGATAATTAATTATCTAAATGAATATTTAATAAACACCTTAAACTGGTTTATGTCTTTCATGCAACTTGACTTTTAGAATAAAATCTTAATTTTTTACTACTTTTATTCATTATTAGTTTCCCGTTGAAACCATGATAAATATTAATAGTATTCAAATAGTCTTATTTCAATTGATGTTTTTTGGTGGATTTAATGTTCAATTTCTCAAACCCATGAATGATTTAAAGCAATACTTGTTAATTGTTATTAGCATGATCAATTCAGAATAATATATGTACAGTGAGAATGTCATACTATATTAAATAATAAAGATTAAACATTGTTTTAATAGATTTATTATTGTATAACATTTTACAATCATCGCACCACCCTGGTGGACTATCACTATTTTTATGACTTATCACAGTTATTGCTTCTTATCAAATTTTATTAGTTTTTACAACTTATAGTTTGCAGTTAACATTGTGCTATTTACTAAAGAGTCATTTCCAATTTGTAGAGAAATATTTTATTTTGATTATGTAGTTTGACAATGCATAGGTGTTTGATTGTTACCAATCACCAATAATTTAGTGTAGTCCTTTGAAGTAATATTTATTTAAACATCTGTCTCAGTTTGTTGTTTTATATTTTATCCATTCTACACATCTAACTGAATACATTTTTTTAGAATGTAGTACAGTGGACCATTCAAGTATGCTTACAACTGCTGTACCAATTAATCAACTTGTGCAGCTGTTAACATCATATCAACAATGAACGAGAACATATAGATAAACATCAATGTCATTATGCAATGTACGTGTAATAGTTATTTTATATGTTTGAAAGTAACATCATGGAAGCGTATCAATTGAGATAATTAATTATCTAAATGAATATTTAATAAACACCTTAAACTGGTTTATGTCTTTCATGCAACTTGACTTTTAGAATAAAATCTTAATTTTTTACTACTTTTATTCATTATTAGTTTCCAGTTGAAACCATGATAAATATTAATAGTATTCAAATAGTCTTATTTCAATTGATGTTTTTTGGTGGATTTAATGTTCAATTTCTCAAACCCATGAATGATTTAAAGCAATACTTGTTAATTGTTATTAGCATGATCAATTCAGTATAATATATGTACAGTGAGAATGTCATACTATATTAAATAATAAAGATTAAACATTGTTTTAATAGATTTATTATTGTATAACATTTTACAATCATCGCACCACCCTGGTGGACTATCACTATTTTTATGACTTATCACAGTTATTGCTTCTTATCAAATTTTATTAGTTTTTACATTTTATAGTTTGCAGTTAACATTGTGCTATTTACTAAAGAGTCATTTCCAATTTGTAGAGAAATATTTTATTTTGATTATGTAGTTTGACAATGCATAGGTGTTTGATTGTTACCAATCACCAATAATTTAGTGTAGTCCTTTGAAGTAATATTTATTTAAACATCTGTCTCAGTTTGTTGTTTTATATTTTATCCATTCTACACATCTAACTGAATACATTTTTTTAGAATGCAGTACAGTGGACCATTCAAGTATGCTTACAACTGATGTACCAATTAATCAACTTGTGCAGCTGTTAACATCATATCAACAATGAACGAGAACATATAGATAAACATCAATGTCATTATGCAATGTACGTGTAATAGTTATTTTATATGTTTGAAAGTAACATCATGGAAGCGTATCAATTGAGATAATTAATTATCTAAATTAATATTTAATAAACACCTTAAACTGGTTTATGTCTTTCATGCAACTTGACTTTTAGAATAAAATCTTAATTTTTTACTACTTTTATTCATTATTAGTTTCCAGTTGAAACCATGATAAATATTAATAGTATTCAAATAGTCTTATTTCAATTGATGTTTTTTGGTGGATTTAATGTTCAATTTCTCAAACCCATGAATGATTTAAAGCAATACTTGTTAATTGTTATTAGCATGATCAATTCAGAATAATATATGTACAGTGAGAATGTCATACTATATTAAATAATAAAGATTAAACATTGTTTTAATAGATTTATTATTGTATAACATTTTACAATCATCGCACCACCCTGGTGGACTATCACTATTTTTATGACTTATCACAGTTATTGCTTCTTATCAAATTTTATTAGTTTTTACAACTTATAGTTTGCAGTTAACATTGTGCTATTTACTAAAGAGTCATTTCCAATTTGTAGAGAAATATTTTATTTTGATTATGTAGTTTGACAATGCATAGGTGTTTGATTGTTACCAATCACCAATAATTTAGTGTAGTCCTTTGAAGTAATATTTATTTAAACATCTGTCTCAGTTTGTTGTTTTATATTTTATCCATTCTACACATCTAACTGAATACATTTTTTTAGAATGCAGTACAGTGGACCATTCAAGTATGCTTACAACTGATGTACCAATTATTCAACTTGTGCAGCTGTTAACATCATATCAACAATGAACGAGAACATATAGATAAACATCAATGTCATTATGCAATGTACGTGTAATAGTTGTTTTATATGTTTGAAAGTAACATCATGGAAGCGTATCAATTGAGATAATTAATTATCTAAATGAATATTTAATAAACACCTTAAACTGGTTTATGTCTTTCATGCAACTTGACTTTTAGAATAAAATCTTAATTTTTTACAACTTTTATTCATTATTAGTTTCCAGTTGAAACCATGATAAATATTAATAGTATTCAAATAGTCTTATTTCAATTGATGTTTTTTGGTGGATTTAATGTTCAATTTCTCAAACCCATGAATGATTTAAAGCAATACTTGTTAATTGGTTTTATCATGATCAATTCAGAATAATATATGTACAGTGAGAATCTCATACTATATTAAATAATAAAGATTAAACATTGTTTTAATAGATTTATTATTGTATAACATTTTACAATCATCGCACCACCCTGGTGGACTATCACTATTTTTATGACTTATCACAGTTATTGCTTCTTATCAAATTTTATTAGTTTTTACATTTTATAGTTTGCAGTTAACATTGTGCTATTTACTAAAGAGTCATTTCCAATTTGTAGAGAAATATTTTATTTTGATTATGTAGTTTGACAATGCATAGGTGTTTGATTGTTACCAATCACCAATAATTTAGTGTAGTCCTTTGAAGTAATATTTATTTAAACATCTGTCTCAGTTTGTTGTTTTATATTTTATCCATTCTACACATCTAACTGAATACATTTTTTTAGAATGCAGTACAGTGGACCATTCAAGTATGCTTACAACTGATGTACCAATTAATGAACTTGTGCAGCTGTTAACATCATATCAACAATGAACGAGAACATATAGATAAACATCAATGTCATTATGCAATGTACGTGTAATAGTTATTTTATATGTTTGAAAGTAACATCATGGAAGCGTATCAATTGAGATAATTAATTATCTAAATGAATATTTAATAAACACCTTAAACTGGTTTATGTCTTTCATGCAACTTGACGTTTAGAATAAAATCTTAATTTTTTACTACTTTTATTCATTATTAGTTTCCAGTTGAAACCATGATAAATATTAATAGTATTCAAATAGTCTTATTTCAATTGATGTTTTTTGGTGGATTTAATGTTCAATTTCTCAAACCCATGAATGATTTAAAGCAATACTTGTTAATTGGTTTTATCATGATCAATTCAGAATAATATATGTACAGTGAGAATGTCATACTATATTAAAAAATAAAGATTAAACATTGTTTTAATAGATTTATTATTGTATAACATTTTACAATCATCGCACCACCCTGGTGGACTATCACTATTTTTATGACTTATCACAGTTATTGCTTCTTATCAAATTTTATTAGTTTTTACATTTTATAGTTTGCAGTTAACATTGTGCTATTTACTAAAGAGTCATTTCCAATTTGTAGAGAAATATTTTATTTTGATTATGTAGTTTGACAATGCATAGGTGTTTGATTGTTACCAATCACCAATAATTTAGTGTAGTCCTTTGAAGTAATATTTATTTAAACATCTGTCTCAGTTTGTTGTTTTATATTTTATCCATTCTAATCATCTAACTGAATACATTTTTTTAGAATGCAGTACAGTGGACCATTCAAGTATGCTTACAACTGATGTACCAATTAATCAACTTGTGCAGCTGTTAACATCATATCAACAATGAACGAGAACATATAGATAAACATCAATGTCATTATGCAATGTACGTGTAATAGTTATTTTATATGTTTGAAAGTAACATCATGGAAGCGTATCAATTGAGATAATTAATTATCTAAATTAATATTTAATAAACACCTTAAACTGGTTTATGTCTTTCATGCAACTTGACGTTTAGAATAAAATCTTAATTTTTTACTACTTTTATTCATTATTAGTTTCCAGTTGAAACCATGATAAATATTAATAGTATTCAAATAGTCTTATTTCAATTGATGTTTTTTGGTGGATTTAATGTTCAATTTCTCAAACCCATGAATGATTTAAAGCAATACTTGTTAATTGTTATTAGCATGATCAATTCAGAATAATATATGTACAGTGAGAATGTCATACTATATTAAATAATAAAGATTAAACATTGTTTTAATAGATTTATTATTGTATAACATTTTACAATCATCGCACCACCCTGGTGGACTATCACTATTTTTATGACTTATCACAGTTATTGCTTCTTATCAAATTTTATTAGTTTTTACAACTTATAGTTTGCAGTTAACATTGTGCTATTTACTAAAGAGTCATTTCCAATTTGTAGAGAAATATTTTATTTTGATTATGTAGTTTGACAATGCATAGGTGTTTGATTGTTACCAATCACCAATAATTTAGTGTAGTCCTTTGAAGTAATATTTATTTAAACATCTGTCTCAGTTTGTTGTTTTATATTTTATCCATTCTACACATCTAACTGAATACATTTTTTTAGAATGTAGTACAGTGGACCATTCAAGTATGCTTACAACTGCTGTACCAATTAATCAACTTGTGCAGCTGTTAACATCATATCAACAATGAACGAGAACATATAGATAAACATCAATGTCATTATGCAATGTACGTGTAATAGTTATTTTATATGTTTGAAAGTAACATCATGGAAGCGTATCAATTGAGATAATTAATTATCTAAATGAATATTTAATAAACACCTTAAACTGGTTTATGTCTTTCATGCAACTTGACTTTTAGAATAAAATCTTAATTTTTTACTACTTTTATTCATTATTAGTTTCCAGTTGAAACCATGATAAATATTAATAGTATTCAAATAGTCTTATTTCAATTGATGTTTTTTGGTGGATTTAATGTTCAATTTCTCAAACCCATGAATGATTTAAAGCAATACTTGTTAATTGTTATTAGCATGATCAATTCAGTATAATATATGTACAGTGAGAATGTCATACTATATTAAATAATAAAGATTAAACATTGTTTTAATAGATTTATTATTGTATAACATTTTACAATCATCGCACCACCCTGGTGGACTATCACTATTTTTATGACTTATCACAGTTATTGCTTCTTATCAAATTTTATTAGTTTTTACATTTTATAGTTTGCAGTTAACATTGTGCTATTTACTAAAGAGTCATTTCCAATTTGTAGAGAAATATTTTATTTTGATTATGTAGTTTGACAATGCATAGGTGTTTGATTGTTACCAATCACCAATAATTTAGTGTAGTCCTTTGAAGTAATATTTATTTAAACATCTGTCTCAGTTTGTTGTTTTATATTTTATCCATTCTACACATCTAACTGAATACATTTTTTTAGAATGCAGTACAGTGGACCATTCAAGTATGCTTACAACTGATGTACCAATTAATGAACTTGTGCAGCTGTTAACATCATATCAACAATGAACGAGAACATATAGATAAACATCAATGTCATTATGCAATGTACGTGTAATAGTTATTTTATATGTTTGAAAGTAACATCATGGAAGCGTATCAATTGAGATAATTAATTATCTAAATGAATATTTAATAAACACCTTAAACTGGTTTATGTCTTTCATGCAACTTGACGTTTAGAATAAAATCTTAATTTTTTACTACTTTTATTCATTATTAGTTTCCAGTTGAAACCATGATAAATATTAATAGTATTCAAATAGTCTTATTTCAATTGATGTTTTTTGGTGGATTTAATGTTCAATTTCTCAAACCCATGAATGATTTAAAGCAATACTTGTTAATTGGTTTTATCATGATCAATTCAGAATAATATATGTACAGTGAGAATGTCATACTATATTAAAAAATAAAGATTAAACATTGTTTTAATAGATTTATTATTGTATAACATTTTACAATCATCGCACCACCCTGGTGGACTATCATTATTTTTATGACTTATCACAGTTATTGCTTCTTATCAAATTTTATTAGTTTTTACAACTTATAGTTTGCAGTTAACATTGTGCTATTTACTAAAGAGTCATTTCCAATTTGTAGAGAAATATTTTATTTTGATTATGTAGTTTGACAATGCATAGGTGTTTGATTGTTACCAATCACCAATAATTTAGTGTAGTCCTTTGAAGTAATATTTATTTAAACATCTGTCTCAGTTTGTTGTTTTATATTTTATCCATTCTACACATCTAACTGAATACATGTTTTTAGAATGCAGTACAGTGGACCATTCAAGTATGCTTACAACTGATGTACCAATTAATCAACTTGTGCAGCTGTTAACATCATATCAACAATGAACGAGAACATATAGATAAACATCAATGTCATTATGCAATGTACGTGTAATAGTTATTTTATATGTTTGAAAGTAACATCATGGAAGCATATCAATTGAGATAATTAATTATCTAAATGAATATTTAATAAACACCTTAAACTGGTTTATGTCTTTCATGCAACTTGACTTTTAGAATAAAATCTTAATTTTTTACTACTTTTATTCATTATTAGTTTCCCGTTGAAACCATGATAAATATTAATAGTATTCAAATAGTCTTATTTCAATTGATGTTTTTTGGTGGATTTAATGTTCAATTTCTCAAACCCATGAATGATTTAAAGCAATACTTGTTAATTGTTATTAGCATGATCAATTCAGAATAATATATGTACAGTGAGAATGTCATACTATATTAAATAATAAAGATTAAACATTGTTTTAATAGATTTATTATTGTATAACATTTTACAATCATCGCACCACCCTGGTGGACTATCACTATTTTTATGACTTATCACAGTTATTGCTTCTTATCAAATTTTATTAGTTTTTACATTTTATAGTTTGCAGTTAACATTGTGCTATTTACTAAAGAGTCATTTCCAATTTGTAGAGAAATATTTTATTTTGATTATGTAGTTTGACAATGCATAGGTGTTTGATTGTTACCAATCACCAATAATTTAGTGTAGTCCTTTGAAGTAATATTTATTTAAACATCTGTCTCAGTTTGTTGTTTTATATTTTATCCATTCTACACATCTAACTGAATACATTTTTTTAGAATGTAGTACAGTGGACCATTCAAGTATGCTTACAACTGCTGTACCAATTAATCAACTTGTGCAGCTGTTAACATCATATCAACAATGAACGAGAACATATAGATAAACATCAATGTCATTATGCAATGTACGTGTAATAGTTATTTTATATGTTTGAAAGTAACATCATGGAAGCGTATCAATTGAGATAATTAATTATCTAAATGAATATTTAATAAACACCTTAAACTGGTTTATGTCTTTCATGCAACTTGACTTTTAGAATAAAATCTTAATTTTTTACTACTTTTATTCATTATTAGTTTCCAGTTGAAACCATGATAAATATTAATAGTATTCAAATAGTCTTATTTCAATTGATGTTTTTTGGTGGATTTAATGTTCAATTTCTCAAACCCATGAATGATTTAAAGCAATACTTGTTAATTGTTATTAGCATGATCAATTCAGTATAATATATGTACAGTGAGAATGTCATACTATATTAAATAATAAAGATTAAACATTGTTTTAATAGATTTATTATTGTATAACATTTTACAATCATCGCACCACCCTGGTGGACTATCACTATTTTTATGACTTATCACAGTTATTGCTTCTTATCAAATTTTATTAGTTTTTACATTTTATAGTTTGCAGTTAACATTGTGCTATTTACTAAAGAGTCATTTCCAATTTGTAGAGAAATATTTTATTTTGATTATGTAGTTTGACAATGCATAGGTGTTTGATTGTTACCAATCACCAATAATTTAGTGTAGTCCTTTGAAGTAATATATATTTAAACATCTGTCTCAGTTTGTTGTTTTATATTTTATCCATTCTACACATCTAACTGAAT
Organism: Rhopalosiphum nymphaeae; assembly: GCA_036289425.1. Classification (NCBI taxonomy): domain Eukaryota; kingdom Metazoa; phylum Arthropoda; class Insecta; order Hemiptera; family Aphididae; genus Rhopalosiphum; species Rhopalosiphum nymphaeae. Next base: position 1,193,691 of record JAZAQC010000030.1, read on the forward strand.
ACATTTTTTTAGAATGCAGTACAGTGGACCATTCAAGTATGCTTACAACTGATGTACCAATTAATCAACTTGTGCAGCTGTTAACATCATATCAACAATGAACGAGAACATATAGATAAACATCAATGTCATTATGCAATGTACGTGTAATAGTTATTTTATATGTTTGAAAGTAACATCATGGAAGCGTATCAATTGAGATAATTAATTATCTAAATTAATATTTAATAAACACCTTAAACTGGTTTATGTCTTTCATGCAACTTGACTTTTAGAATAAAATCTTAATTTTTTACTACTTTTATTCATTATTAGTTTCCAGTTGAAACCATGATAAATATTAATAGTATTCAAATAGTCTTATTTCAATTGATGTTTTTTGGTGGATTTAATGTTCAATTTCTCAAACCCATGAATGATTTAAAGCAATACTTGTTAATTGTTATTAGCATGATCAATTCAGAATAATATATGTACAGTGAGAATGTCATACTATATTAAATAATAAAGATTAAACATTGTTTTAATAGATTTATTATTGTATAACATTTTACAATCATCGCACCACCCTGGTGGACTATCACTATTATTATGACTTATCACAGTTATTGCTTCTTATCAAATTTTATTAGTTTTTACAACTTATAGTTTGCAGTTAACATTGTGCTATTTACTAAAGAGTCATTTCCAATTTGTAGAGAAATATTTTATTTTGATTATGTAGTTTGACAATGCATAGGTGTTTGATTGTTACCAATCACCAATAATTTAGTGTAGTCCTTTGAAGTAATATTTATTTAAACATCTGTCTCAGTTTGTTGTTTTATATTTTATCCATTCTACACATCTAACTGAATACATTTTTTTAGAATGCAGTACAGTGGACCATTCAAGTATGCTTACAACTGATGTACCAATTAATGAACTTGTGCAGCTGTTAACATCATATCAACAATGAACGAGAACATATAGATAAACATCAATGTCATTATGCAATGTACGTGTAATAGTTATTTTATATGTTTGAAAGTAACATCATGGAAGCGTATCAATTGAGATAATTAATTATCTAAATGAATATTTAATAAACACCTTAAACTGGTTTATGTCTTTCATGCAACTTGACGTTTAGAATAAAATCTTAATTTTTTACTACTTTTATTCATTATTAGTTTCCAGTTGAAACCATGATAAATATTAATAGTATTCAAATAGTCTTATTTCAATTGATGTTTTTTGGTGGATTTAATGTTCAATTTCTCAAACCCATGAATGATTTAAAGCAATACTTGTTAATTGGTTTTATCATGATCAATTCAGAATAATATATGTACAGTGAGAATGTCATACTATATTAAAAAATAAAGATTAAACATTGTTTTAATAGATTTATTATTGTATAACATTTTACAATCATCGCACCACCCTGGTGGACTATCACTATTTTTATGACTTATCACAGTTATTGCTTCTTATCAAATTTTATTAGTTTTTACATTTTATAGTTTGCAGTTAACATTGTGCTATTTACTAAAGAGTCATTTCCAATTTGTAGAGAAATATTTTATTTTGATTATGTAGTTTGACAATGCATAGGTGTTTGATTGTTACCAATCACCAATAATTTAGTGTAGTCCTTTGAAGTAATATTTATTTAAACATCTGTCTCAGTTTGTTGTTTTATATTTTATCCATTCTACACATCTAACTGAATACATTTTTTTAGAATGCAGTACAGTGGACCATTCAAGTATGCTTACAACTGATGTACCAATTAATGAACTTGTGCAGCTGTTAACATCATATCAACAATGAACGAGAACATATAGATAAACATCAATGTCATTATGCAATGTACGTGTAATAGTTATTTTATATGTTTGAAAGTAACATCATGGAAGCGTATCAATTGAGATAATTAATTATCTAAATGAATATTTAATAAACACCTTAAACTGGTTTATGTCTTTCATGCAACTTGACTTTTAGAATAAAATCTTAATTTTTTACTACTTTTATTCATTATTAGTTTCCAGTTGAAACCATGATAAATATTAATAGTATTCAAATAGTCTTATTTCAATTGATGTTTTTTGGTGGATTTAATGTTCAATTTCTCAAACCCATGAATGATTTAAAGCAATACTTGTTAATTGTTATTAGCATGATCAATTCAGTATAATATATGTACAGTGAGAATGTCATACTATATTAAATAATAAAGATTAAACATTGTTTTAATAGATTTATTATTGTATAACATTTTACAATCATCGCACCACCCTGGTGGACTATCACTATTTTTATGACTTATCACAGTTATTGCTTCTTATCAAATTTTATTATTTTTTACATTTTATAGTTTGCAGTTAACATTGTGCTATTTACTAAAGAGTCATTTCCAATTTGTAGAGAAATATTTTATTTTGATTATGTAGTTTGACAATGCATAGGTGTTTGATTGTTACCAATCACCAATAATTTAGTGTAGTCCTTTGAAGTAATATTTATTTAAACATCTGTCTCAGTTTGTTGTTTTATATTTTATCCATTCTACACATCTAACTGAATACATTTTTTTAGAATGCAGTACAGTGGACCATTCAAGTATGCTTACAACTGATGTACCAATTAATGAACTTGTGCAGCTGTTAACATCATATCAACAATGAACGAGAACATATAGATAAACATCAATGTCATTATGCAATGTACGTGTAATAGTTATTTTATATGTTTGAAAGTAACATCATGGAAGCGTATCAATTGAGATAATTAATTATCTAAATGAATATTTAATAAACACCTTAAACTGGTTTATGTCTTTCATGCAACTTGACGTTTAGAATAAAATCTTAATTTTTTACTACTTTTATTCATTATTAGTTTCTAGTTGAAACCATGATAAATATTAATAGTATTCAAATAGTCTTATTTCAATTGATGTTTTTTGGTGGATTTAATGTTCAATTTCTCAAACCCATGAATGATTTAAAGCAATACTTGTTAATTGGTTTTATCATGATCAATTCAGAATAATATATGTACAGTGAGAATGTCATACTATATTAAAAAATAAAGATTAAACATTGTTTTAATAGATTTATTATTGTATAACATTTTACAATCATCGCACCACCCTGGTGGACTATCATTATTTTTATGACTTATCACAGTTATTGCTTCTTATCAAATTTTATTAGTTTTTACAACTTATAGTTTGCAGTTAACATTGTGCTATTTACTAAAGAGTCATTTCCAATTTGTAGAGAAATATTTTATTTTGATTATGTAGTTTGACAATGCATAGGTGTTTGATTGTTACCAATCACCAATAATTTAGTGTAGTCCTTTGAAGTAATATTTATTTAAACATCTGTCTCAGTTTGTTGTTTTATATTTTATCCATTCTACACATCTAACTGAATACATGTTTTTAGAATGCAGTACAGTGGACCATTCAAGTATGCTTACAACTGATGTACCAATTAATCAACTTGTGCAGCTGTTAACATCATATCAACAATGAACGAGAACATATAGATAAACATCAATGTCATTATGCAATGTACGTGTAATAGTTATTTTATATGTTTGAAAGTAACATCATGGAAGCATATCAATTGAGATAATTAATTATCTAAATGAATATTTAATAAACACCTTAAACTGGTTTATGTCTTTCATGCAACTTGACTTTTAGAATAAAATCTTAATTTTTTACTACTTTTATTCATTATTAGTTTCCCGTTGAAACCATGATAAATATTAATAGTATTCAAATAGTCTTATTTCAATTGATGTTTTTTGGTGGATTTAATGTTCAATTTCTCAAACCCATGAATGATTTAAAGCAATACTTGTTAATTGTTATTAGCATGATCAATTCAGAATAATATATGTACAGTGAGAATGTCATACTATATTAAATAATAAAGATTAAACATTGTTTTAATAGATTTATTATTGTATAACATTTTACAATCATCGCACCACCCTGGTGGACTATCACTATTTTTATGACTTATCACAGTTATTGCTTCTTATCAAATTTTATTAGTTTTTACAACTTATAGTTTGCAGTTAACATTGTGCTATTTACTAAAGAGTCATTTCCAATTTGTAGAGAAATATTTTATTTTGATTATGTAGTTTGACAATGCATAGGTGTTTGATTGTTACCAATCACCAATAATTTAGTGTAGTCCTTTGAAGTAATATTTATTTAAACATCTGTCTCAGTTTGTTGTTTTATATTTTATCCATTCTACACATCTAACTGAATACATTTTTTTAGAATGCAGTACAGTGGACCATTCAAGTATGCTTACAACTGATGTACCAATTATTCAACTTGTGCAGCTGTTAACATCATATCAACAATGAACGAGAACATATAGATAAACATCAATGTCATTATGCAATGTACGTGTAATAGTTGTTTTATATGTTTGAAAGTAACATCATGGAAGCGTATCAATTGAGATAATTAATTATCTAAATGAATATTTAATAAACACCTTAAACTGGTTTATGTCTTTCATGCAACTTGACTTTTAGAATAAAATCTTAATTTTTTACAACTTTTATTCATTATTAGTTTCCAGTTGAAACCATGATAAATATTAATAGTATTCAAATAGTCTTATTTCAATTGATGTTTTTTGGTGGATTTAATGTTCAATTTCTCAAACCCATGAATGATTTAAAGCAATACTTGTTAATTGGTTTTATCATGATCAATTCAGAATAATATATGTACAGTGAGAATGTCATACTATATTAAAAAATAAAGATTAAACATTGTTTTAATAGATTTATTATTGTATAACATTTTACAATCATCGCACCACCCTGGTGGACTATCATTATTTTTATGACTTATCACAGTTATTGCTTCTTATCAAATTTTATTAGTTTTTACAACTTATAGTTTGCAGTTAACATTGTGCTATTTACTAAAGAGTCATTTCCAATTTGTAGAGAAATATTTTATTTTGATTATGTAGTTTGACAATGCATAGGTGTTTGATTGTTACCAATCACCAATAATTTAGTGTAGTCCTTTGAAGTAATATTTATTTAAACATCTGTCTCAGTTTGTTGTTTTATATTTTATCCATTCTACACATCTAACTGAATACATGTTTTTAGAATGCAGTACAGTGGACCATTCAAGTATGCTTACAACTGATGTACCAATTAATCAACTTGTGCAGCTGTTAACATCATATCAACAATGAACGAGAACATATAGATAAACATCAATGTCATTATGCAATGTACGTGTAATAGTTATTTTATATGTTTGAAAGTAACATCATGGAAGCATATCAATTGAGATAATTAATTATCTAAATGAATATTTAATAAACACCTTAAACTGGTTTATGTCTTTCATGCAACTTGACTTTTAGAATAAAATCTTAATTTTTTACTACTTTTATTCATTATTAGTTTCCCGTTGAAACCATGATAAATATTAATAGTATTCAAATAGTCTTATTTCAATTGATGTTTTTTGGTGGATTTAATGTTCAATTTCTCAAACCCATGAATGATTTAAAGCAATACTTGTTAATTGTTATTAGCATGATCAATTCAGAATAATATATGTACAGTGAGAATGTCATACTATATTAAATAATAAAGATTAAACATTGTTTTAATAGATTTATTATTGTATAACATTTTACAATCATCGCACCACCCTGGTGGACTATCACTATTTTTATGACTTATCACAGTTATTGCTTCTTATCAAATTTTATTAGTTTTTACAACTTATAGTTTGCAGTTAACATTGTGCTATTTACTAAAGAGTCATTTCCAATTTGTAGAGAAATATTTTATTTTGATTATGTAGTTTGACAATGCATAGGTGTTTGATTGTTACCAATCACCAATAATTTAGTGTAGTCCTTTGAAGTAATATTTATTTAAACATCTGTCTCAGTTTGTTGTTTTATATTTTATCCATTCTACACATCTAACTGAATACATTTTTTTAGAATGTAGTACAGTGGACCATTCAAGTATGCTTACAACTGCTGTACCAATTAATCAACTTGTGCAGCTGTTAACATCATATCAACAATGAACGAGAACATATAGATAAACATCAATGTCATTATGCAATGTACGTGTAATAGTTGTTTTATATGTTTGAAAGTAACATCATGGAAGCGTATCAATTGAGATAATTAATTATCTAAATGAATATTTAATAAACACCTTAAACTGGTTTATGTCTTTCATGCAACTTGACTTTTAGAATAAAATCTTAATTTTTTACAACTTTTATTCATTATTAGTTTCCAGTTGAAACCATGATAAATATTAATAGTATTCAAATAGTCTTATTTCAATTGATGTTTTTTGGTGGATTTAATGTTCAATTTCTCAAACCCATGAATGATTTAAAGCAATACTTGTTAATTGGTTTTATCATGATCAATTCAGAATAATATATGTACAGTGAGAATGTCATACTATATTAAATAATAAAGATTAAACATTGTTTTAATAGATTTATTATTGTATAACATTTTACAATCATCGCACCACCCTGGTGGACTATCACTATTTTTATGACTTATCACAGTTATTGCTTCTTATCAAATTTTATTAGTTTTTACATTTTATAGTTTGCAGTTAACATTGTGCTATTTACTAAAGAGTCATTTCCAATTTGTAGAGAAATATTTTATTTTGATTATGTAGTTTGACAATGCATAGGTGTTTGATTGTTACCAATCACCAATAATTTAGTGTAGTCCTTTGAAGTAATATTTATTTAAACATCTGTCTCAGTTTGTTGTTTTATATTTTATCCATTCTACACATCTAACTGAATACATTTTTTTAGAATGCAGTACAGTGGACCATTCAAGTATGCTTACAACTGATGTACCAATTAATGAACTTGTGCAGCTGTTAACATCATATCAACAATGAACGAGAACATATAGATAAACATCAATGTCATTATGCAATGTACGTGTAATAGTTATTTTATATGTTTGAAAGTAACATCATGGAAGCGTATCAATTGAGATAATTAATTATCTAAATGAATATTTAATAAACACCTTAAACTGGTTTATGTCTTTCATGCAACTTGACGTTTAGAATAAAATCTTAATTTTTTACTACTTTTATTCATTATTAGTTTCCAGTTGAAACCATGATAAATATTAATAGTATTCAAATAGTCTTATTTCAATTGATGTTTTTTGGTGGATTTAATGTTCAATTTCTCAAACCCATGAATGATTTAAAGCAATACTTGTTAATTGGTTTTATCATGATCAATTCAGAATAATATATGTACAGTGAGAATGTCATACTATATTAAAAAATAAAGATTAAACATTGTTTTAATAGATTTATTATTGTATAACATTTTACAATCATCGCACCACCCTGGTGGACTATCACTATTTTTATGACTTATCACAGTTATTGCTTCTTATCAAATTTTATTAGTTTTTACATTTTATAGTTTGCAGTTAACATTGTGCTATTTACTAAAGAGTCATTTCCAATTTGTAGAGAAATATTTTATTTTGATTATGTAGTTTGACAATGCATAGGTGTTTGATTGTTACCAATCACCAATAATTTAGTGTAGTCCTTTGAAGTAATATTTATTTAAACATCTGTCTCAGTTTGTTGTTTTATATTTTATCCATTCTACACATCTAACTGAATACATTTTTTTAGAATGCAGTACAGTGGACCATTCAAGTATGCTTACAACTGATGTACCAATTAATGAACTTGTGCAGCTGTTAACATCATATCAACAATGAACGAGAACATATAGATAAACATCAATGTCATTATGCAATGTACGTGTAATAGTTATTTTATATGTTTGAAAGTAACATCATGGAAGCGTATCAATTGAGATAATTAATTATCTAAATGAATATTTAATAAACACCTTAAACTGGTTTATGTCTTTCATGCAACTTGACTTTTAGAATAAAATCTTAATTTTTTACTACTTTTATTCATTATTAGTTTCCAGTTGAAACCATGATAAATATTAATAGTATTCAAATAGTCTTATTTCAATTGATGTTTTTTGGTGGATTTAATGTTCAATTTCTCAAACCCATGAATGATTTAAAGCAATACTTGTTAATTGTTATTAGCATGATCAATTCAGTATAATATATGTACAGTGAGAATGTCATACTATATTAAATAATAAAGATTAAACATTGTTTTAATAGATTTATTATTGTATAACATTTTACAATCATCGCACCACCCTGGTGGACTATCACTATTTTTATGACTTATCACAGTTATTGCTTCTTATCAAATTTTATTAGTTTTTACATTTTATAGTTAGCAGTTAACATTGTGCTATTTACTAAAGAGTCATTTCCAATTTGTAGAGAAATATTTTATTTTGATTATGTAGTTTGACAATGCATAGGTGTTTGATTGTTACCAATCACCAATAATTTAGTGTAGTCCTTTGAAGTAATATTTATTTAAACATCTGTCTCAGTTTGTTGTTTTATATTTTATCCATTCTACACATCTAACTGAATACATTTTTTTAGAATGCAGTACAGTGGACCATTCAAGTATGCTTACAACTGATGTACCAATTAATCAACTTGTGCAGCTGTTAACATCATATCAACAATGAACGAGAACATATAGATAAACATCAATGTCATTATGCAATGTACGTGTAATAGTTATTTTATATGTTTGAAAGTAACATCATGGAAGCGTATCAATTGAGATAATTAATTATCTAAATTAATATTTAATAAACACCTTAAACTGGTTTATGTCTTTCATGCAACTTGACGTTTAGAATAAAATCTTAATTTTTTACTACTTTTATTCATTATTAGTTTCCAGTTGAAACCATGATAAATATTAATAGTATTCAAATAGTCTTATTACAATTGATGTTTTTTGGTGGATTTAATGCTCAATTTCTCAAACCCATGAATGATTTAAAGCAATACCTGTTAATTGTTATTAGCATGATCAATTCAGAATAATATATGTACAGTGATAATGTCATACTATATTAAATAATAAAGATTAAACATTGTTTTAATAGATTTAATATTTTATAACATTTTATAATCATCGCACCACCCTGGTGGAATAACACTATTTTTATGATTTATAACAGTTATTGCTTCTTATCAAATTTTATTAGTTTTTACAACTTATAGTTTGCAGTTAACATTGTGCTATTTACTAAAGAGTTATTTCCAATTTGTAGAGAAATATTTTATTTTGATTATGTAGTTTGACAATGCATAGGTGTTTGATTGTTACCAATCACCAATAATTTAGTGTAGTCCTTTGAAGTAATATTTATTTAAACATCTGTCTCAGTTTGTTGTTTTATATTTTATCCATTCTACACATCTAACTGAATACATTTTTTTAGAATGCAGTACAGTGGACCATTCAAGTATGCTTACAACTGATGTACCAATTAATCAACTTGTGCAGCTGTTAACATCATATCAACAATGAACGAGAACATATAGATAAGCATCAATGTCATTATGCAATGTACGTGTAATAGTTGTTTTATATGTTTGAAAGTAACATCATGGAAGCGTATCAATTGAGATAATTAATTATCTAAATGAATATTTAATAAACACCTTAAACTGGTTTATGTCTTTCATGCAACTTGACTTTTAGAATAAAATCTTAATTTTTTACAACTTTTATTCATTATTAGTTTCCAGTTGAAACCATGATAAATATTAATAGTATTCAAATAGTCTTATTTCAATTGATGTTTTTTGGTGGATTTAATGTTCAATTTCTCAAACCCATGAATGATTTAAAGCAATACTTGTTAATTGGTTTTATCATGATCAATTCAGAATAATATATGTACAGTGAGAATGTCATACTATATTAAATAATAAAGATTAAACATTGTTTTAATAGATTTATTATTGTATAACATTTTACAATCATCGCACCACCCTGGTGGACTATCACTATTTTTATGACTTATCACAGTTATTGCTTCTTATCAAATTTTATTAGTTTTTACATTTTATAGTTTGCAGTTAACATTGTGCTATTTACTAAAGAGTCATTTCCAATTTGTAGAGAAATATTTTATTTTGATTATGTAGTTTGACAATGCATAGGTGTTTGATTGTTACCAATCACCAATAATTTAGTGTAGTCCTTTGAAGTAATATTTATTTAAACATCTGTCTCAGTTTGTTGTTTTATATTTTATCCATTCTACACATCTAACTGAATACATTTTTTTAGAATGCAGTACAGTGGACCATTCAAGTATGCTTACAACTGATGTACCAATTAATGAACTTGTGCAGCTGTTAACATCATATCAACAATGAACGAGAACATATAGATAAACATCAATGTCATTATGCAATGTACGTGTAATAGTTATTTTATATGTTTGAAAGTAACATCATGGAAGCGTATCAATTGAGATAATTAATTATCTAAATGAATATTTAATAAACACCTTAAACTGGTTTATGTCTTTCATGCAACTTGACGTTTAGAATAAAATCTTAATTTTTTACTACTTTTATTCATTATTAGTTTCCAGTTGAAACCATGATAAATATTAATAGTATTCAAATAGTCTTATTTCAATTGATGTTTTTTGGTGGATTTAATGTTCAATTTCTCAAACCCATGAATGATTTAAAGCAATACTTGTTAATTGGTTTTATCATGATCAATTCAGAATAATATATGTACAGTGAGAATGTCATACTATATTAAAAAATAAAGATTAAACATTGTTTTAATAGATTTATTATTGTATAACATTTTACAATCATCGCACCACCCTGGTGGACTATCACTATTTTTATGACTTATCACAGTTATTGCTTCTTATCAAATTTTATTAGTTTTTACATTTTATAGTTTGCAGTTAACATTGTGCTATTTACTAAAGAGTCATTTCCAATTTGTAGAGAAATATTTTATTTTGATTATGTAGTTTGACAATGCATAGGTGTTTGATTGTTACCAATCACCAATAATTTAGTGTAGTCCTTTGAAGTAATATTTATTTAAACATCTGTCTCAGTTTGTTGTTTTATATTTTATCCATTCTACACATCTAACTGAATACATTTTTTTAGAATGCAGTACAGTGGACCATTCAAGTATGCTTACAACTGATGTACCAATTAATGAACTTGTGCAGCTGTTAACATCATATCAACAATGAACGAGAACATATAGATAAACATCAATGTCATTATGCAATGTACGTGTAATAGTTATTTTATATGTTTGAAAGTAACATCATGGAAGCGTATCAATTGAGATAATTAATTATCTAAATGAATATTTAATAAACACCTTAAACTGGTTTATGTCTTTCATGCAACTTGACTTTTAGAATAAAATCTTAATTTTTTACTACTTTTATTCATTATTAGTTTCCAGTTGAAACCATGATAAATATTAATAGTATTCAAATAGTCTTATTTCAATTGATGTTTTTTGGTGGATTTAATGTTCAATTTCTCAAACCCATGAATGATTTAAAGCAATACTTGTTAATTGTTATTAGCATGATCAATTCAGTATAATATATGTACAGTGAGAATGTCATACTATATTAAATAATAAAGATTAAACATTGTTTTAATAGATTTATTATTGTATAACATTTTACAATCATCGCACCACCCTGGTGGACTATCACTATTTTTATGACTTATCACAGTTATTGCTTCTTATCAAATTTTATTAGTTTTTACATTTTATAGTTAGCAGTTAACATTGTGCTATTTACTAAAGAGTCATTTCCAATTTGTAGAGAAATATTTTATTTTGATTATGTAGTTTGACAATGCATAGGTGTTTGATTGTTACCAATCACCAATAATTTAGTGTAGTCCTTTGAAGTAATATTTATTTAAACATCTGTCTCAGTTTGTTGTTTTATATTTTATCCATTCTACACATCTAACTGAATACATTTTTTTAGAATGCAGTACAGTGGACCATTCAAGTATGCTTACAACTGATGTACCAATTAATCAACTTGTGCAGCTGTTAACATCATATCAACAATGAACGAGAACATATAGATAAACATCAATGTCATTATGCAATGTACGTGTAATAGTTATTTTATATGTTTGAAAGTAACATCATGGAAGCGTATCAATTGAGATAATTAATTATCTAAATTAATATTTAATAAACACCTTAAACTGGTTTATGTCTTTCATGCAACTTGACGTTTAGAATAAAATCTTAATTTTTTACTACTTTTATTCATTATTAGTTTCCAGTTGAAACCATGATAAATATTAATAGTATTCAAATAGTCTTATTACAATTGATGTTTTTTGGTGGATTTAATGCTCAATTTCTCAAACCCATGAATGATTTAAAGCAATACCTGTTAATTGTTATTAGCATGATCAATTCAGAATAATATATGTACAGTGATAATGTCATACTATATTAAATAATAAAGATTAAACATTGTTTTAATAGATTTAATATTTTATAACATTTTATAATCATCGCACCACCCTGGTGGAATAACACTATTTTTATGATTTATAACAGTTATTGCTTCTTATCAAATTTTATTAGTTTTTACAACTTATAGTTTGCAGTTAACATTGTGCTATTTACTAAAGAGTTATTTCCAATTTGTAGAGAAATATTTTATTTTGATTATGTAGTTTGACAATGCATAGGTGTTTGATTGTTACCAATCACCAATAATTTAGTGTAGTCCTTTGAAGTAATATTTATTTAAACATCTGTCTCAGTTTGTTGTTTTATATTTTATCCATTCTACACATCTAACTGAATACATTTTTTTAGAATGCAGTACAGTGGACCATTCAAGTATGCTTACAACTGATGTACCAATTAATCAACTTGTGCAGCTGTTAACATCATATCAACAATGAACGAGAACATATAGATAAGCATCAATGTCATTATGCAATGTACGTGTAATAGTTATTTTATATGTTTGAAAGTAACATCATGGAAGCGTATCAATTGAGATAATTAATTATCTAAATGAATATTTAATAAACACCTTAAACTGGTTTATGTCTTTCATGCAACTTGACTTTTAGAATAAAATCTTAATTTTTTACTACTTTTATTCATTATTAGTTTCCAGTTGAAACCATGATAAATATTAATAGTATTCAAATAGTCTTATTTCAATTGATGTTTTTTGGTGGATTTAATGTTCAATTTCTCAAACCCATGAATGATTTAAAGCAATACTTGTTAATTGGTTTTATCATGATCAATTCAGAATAATATATGTACAGTGAGAATGTCATACTATATTAAAAAATAAAGATTAAACATTGTTTTAATAGATTTATTATTGTATAACATTTTACAATCATCGCACCACCCTGGTGGACTATCACTATTTTTATGACTTATCACAGTTATTGCTTCTTATCAAATTTTATTAGTTTTTACATTTTATAGTTTGCAGTTAACATTGTGCTATTTACTAAAGAGTCATTTCCAATTTGTAGAGAAATATTTTATTTTGATTATGTAGTTTGACAATGCATAGGTGTTTGATTGTTACCAATCACCAATAATTTAGTGTAGTCCTTTGAAGTAATATTTATTTAAACATCTGTCTCAGTTTGTTGTTTTATATTTTATCCATTCTAATCATCTAACTGAATACATTTTTTTAGAATGCAGTACAGTGGACCATTTAAGTATGCTTACAACTGATGTACCAATTAATCAACTTGTGCAGCTGTTAACATCATATCAACAATGAACGAGAACATATAGATAAACAGCAATGTCATTATGCAATGTACGTGTAATAGTTATTTTATATGTTTGAAAGTAACATCATGGAAGCGTATCAATTGAGATAATTAATTATCTAAATGAATATTTAATAAACACCTTAAACTGGTTTATGTCTTTCATGCAACTTGACGTTTAGAATAAAATCTTAATTTTTTACTACTTTTATTCATTATTAGTTTCCAGTTGAAACCATGATAAATATTAATAGTATTCAAATAGTCTTATTTCAATTGATGTTTTTTGGTGGATTTAATGTTCAATTTCTTAAACCCATGAATGATTTAAAGCAATACTTGTTAATTGTTATTATCATGATCAATTCAGAATAATATATGTACAGTGAGAATGTCATACTATATTAAATAATAAAGATTAAACATTGTTTTAATAGATTTATTATTGTATAACATTTTACAATCATCGCACCACCCTGGTGGACTATCACTATTTTTATGACTTATCACAGTTATTGCTTCTTATCAAATTTTATTAGTTTTTACATTTTATAGTTAGCAGTTAACATTGTGCTATTTACTAAAGAGTCATTTCCAATTTGTAGAGAAATATTTTATTTTGATTATGTAGTTTGACAATGCATAGGTGTTTGATTGTTACCAATCACCAATAATTTAGTGTAGTCCTTTGAAGTAATATTTATTTAAACATCTGTCTCAGTTTGTTGTTTTATATTTTATCCATTCTACACATCTAACTGAATACATTTTTTTAGAATGCAGTACAGTGGACCATTCAAGTATGCTTACAACTGATGTACCAATTAATCAACTTGTGCAGCTGTTAACATCATATCAACAATGAACGAGAACATATAGATAAACATCAATGTCATTATGCAATGTACGTGTAATAGTTATTTTATATGTTTGAAAGTAACATCATGGAAGCGTATCAATTGAGATAATTAATTATCTAAATTAATATTTAATAAACACCTTAAACTGGTTTATGTCTTTCATGCAACTTGACGTTTAGAATAAAATCTTAATTTTTTACTACTTTTATTCATTATTAGTTTCCAGTTGAAACCATGATAAATATTAATAGTATTCAAATAGTCTTATTACAATTGATGTTTTTTGGTGGATTTAATGCTCAATTTCTCAAACCCATGAATGATTTAAAGCAATACCTGTTAATTGTTATTAGCATGATCAATTCAGAATAATATATGTACAGTGATAATGTCATACTATATTAAATAATAAAGATTAAACATTGTTTTAATAGATTTAATATTTTATAACATTTTATAATCATCGCACCACCCTGGTGGAATAACACTATTTTTATGATTTATAACAGTTATTGCTTCTTATCAAATTTTATTAGTTTTTACAACTTATAGTTTGCAGTTAACATTGTGCTATTTACTAAAGAGTTATTTCCAATTTGTAGAGAAATATTTTATTTTGATTATGTAGTTTGACAATGCATAGGTGTTTGATTGTTACCAATCACCAATAATTTAGTGTAGTCCTTTGAAGTAATATTTATTTAAACATCTGTCTCAGTTTGTTGTTTTATATTTTATCCATTCTACACATCTAACTGAATACATTTTTTTAGAATGCAGTACAGTGGACCATTCAAGTATGCTTACAACTGATGTACCAATTAATCAACTTGTGCAGCTGTTAACATCATATCAACAATGAACGAGAACATATAGATAAACATCAATGTCATTATGCAATGTACGTGTAATAGTTATTTTATATGTTTGAAAGTAACATCATGGAAGCGTATCAATTGAGATAATTAATTATCTAAATGAATATTTAATAAACACCTTAAACTGGTTTATGTCTTTCATGCAACTTGACTTTTAGAATAAAATCTTAATTTTTTACTACTTTTATTCATTATTAGTTTCCAGTTGAAACCATGATAAATATTAATAGTATTCAAATAGTCTTATTTCAATTGATGTTTTTTGGTGGATTTAATGTTCAATTTCTCAAACCCATGAATGATTTAAAGCAATACTTGTTAATTGGTTTTATCATGATCAATTCAGAATAATATATGTACAGTGAGAATGTCATACTATATTAAATAATAAAGATTAAACATTGTTTTAATAGATTTATTATTGTATAACATTTTACAATCATCGCACCACCCTGGTGGACTATCAATATTTTTATGTCTTATCACAGTTATTGCTTCTTATCAAATTTTATTAGTTTTTACAACTTATAGTTTGCAGTTAACATTGTGCTATTTACTAAAAAGTCATTTCCAATTTGTAGAGAAATATTTTATTTTGATTATGTAGTTTGACAATTCATAGGTGTTTGATTGTTACCAATCACCAATAATTTAGTGTAGTCCTTTGAAGTAATATTTATTTAAACATCTGTCTCAGTTTTGTCGATTTATATTCTATCCATTCTGCACATCTAACTGAATACATTTTTTTAGAATGCAGTACAGTGGACCATTCAAGTATGCTTACAACTGATGTACAAATTAATCAACTTGTGCAGCTGTTAACATCATATCAACAATGAACGAGAACATATAGATAAACATCAATGTCATTATGCAATGTACGTGTTATAGTTATTTTATATGTTTGAAAGTAACATCATGGAAGCGTATCAATTGAGATAATTAATTATCTAAATGAATATTTAATAAACACCTTAAACTGGTTTATGTCTTTCATGCAACTTGACTTTTAGAATAAAATCTTAATTTTTTACTACTTTTATTCATTATTAGTTTCCAGTTGAAACCATGATAAATATTAATAGTATTCAAATAGTCTTATTTCAATTGATGTTTTTTGGTGGATTTAATGTTCAATTTCTCAAACCCATAAATGATTTAAAGGAATACTTGTTAATTGTTATTAGCATGATCAATTCAGAATAATATATATATACAGTGATAATGTCATACTATATTAAATTATAAAGATTAAAAATTGTTTTAATAGATTTATTATTGTATATCATTTTACAATCATCGCACCACCCTGGTGGACTATCACTATTTTTATGACTTATCACAGTTATTGCTTCTTATCAAATTTTATTAGTTTTTACACCTTATAGTTTGCAGTTAACATTGTGCTATTTACTAAAGAGTCATTTCCAATTTGTAGAGAAATATTTTATTTTGATTATGTAGTTTGACCATTCATAGGTGTTTGATTGTTACCAATCACCAATAATTTAGTGTAGTCCTTTGAAGTAATATTTATTTAAACATCTGTCTCAGTTTTGTCGATTTATATTCTATCCATTCTGCACATCTAACTGAATACATTTTTTTAGAATGCAGTACAGTGGACCATTCAAGTATGCTTACAACTGATGTACAAATTAATCAACTTGTGCAGCTGTTAACATCATATCAACAATGAACAAGAACATATAGATAAACATCAATGTCATTATGCAATGTACGTGTTATAGTTATTTTATATGTTTGAAAGTAACTTCATGGAAGCGTATCAATTGCGATAATTAATTATCTAAATGAATATTTAATAAACACCTTAAACTGGTTTATGTCTTTCATGCAACTTGACTTTTAGAATAAAATCTTAATTTTTTACTACTTTTATTCATTATTAGTTTCCAGTTGAAACCATGATAAATATTAATAGTATTCAAATAGTCTTATTTCAATTGATGTTTTTTGGTGGATTTAATGTTCAATTTCTCAAACCCATGAATGATTTAAAGCAATACTTGTTAATTGTTATTAGCATGATCAATTCAGAATAATATATATATACAGTGATAATGTCATACTATATTAAATTATAAAGATTAAAAATTGTTTTAATAGATTTATTTTTGTATATCATTTTACAATCATCGCACCACCCTGGTGGACTATCACTATTTTTATGACTTATCACAGTTATTGCTTCTTATCAAATTTTATTAGTTTTTACAACTTATAGTTTGCAGTTAACATTGTGCTATTTACTAAAGAGTCATTTCCAATTTGTAGAGAAATATTTTATTTTGATTATGTAGTTTGACAATTCATAGGTGTTTGATTGTTACCAATCACCAATAATTTAGTGTAGTCCTTTGAAGTAATATTTATTTAAACATCTGTCTCAGTTTTGTCGATTTATATTTTATCCATTCTGCACATCTAACTGAATACATTTTTTTAGAATGCAGTACAGCGGACCATTCAAGTATGCTTACAACTGATGTACAAATTAATCAACTTGTGCAGCTGTTAACATCATATCAACAATGAACGAGAACATATAGATAAACATCAATGTCATTATGCAATGTACGTGTAATAGTTATTTTATATGTTTGAAAGTAACATCATGGAAGCGTATCAATTGAGATAATTAATTATCTAAATGAATATTTAATAAACACCTTAAACTGGTTTATGTCTTTCATGCAACTTGACTTTTAGAATAAAATCTTAATTTTTTACTACTTTTATTCATTATTAGTTTCCAGTTAAAACCATGATAAATATTAATAGTATTCAAATAGTCTTATTTCAATTGATGTTTTTTGGTGGATTTAATGTTCAATTTCTCAAACCCATGAATGATTTAAAGCAATACTTGTTAATTGTTATTAGCATGATCAATTCAGAATAATATATATATACAGTGATAATGTCATACTATATTAAATTATAAAGATTAAAAATTGTTTTAATAGATTTATTATTGTATATCATTTTACAATCATCGCACCACCCTGGTGGACTATCACTATTTTTATGACTTATCACAGTTATTGCTTCTTATCAAATTTTATTAGTTTTTACAACTTATAGTTTGCAGTTAACATTGTGCTATTTACTAAAGAGTCATTTCCAATTTGTAGAGAAATATTTTATTTTGATTATGTAGTTTGACCATTCATAGGTGTTTGATTGTTACCAATCACCAATAATTTAGTGTAGTCCTTTGAAGTAATATTTATTTAAACATCTGTCTCAGTTTTGACGATTTATATTCTATCCATTCTGCACATCTAACTGAATACATTTTTTTAGAATGCAGTACAGTGGACCATTCAAGTATGCTTACAACTGATGTACAAATTAATCAACTTGTGCAGCTGTTAACATCATATCAACAATGAACAAGAACATATAGATAAACATCAATGTCATTATGCAATGTACGTGTTATAGTTATTTTATATGTTTGAAAGTAACTTCATGGAAGCGTATCAATTGCGATAATTAATTATCTAAATGAATATTTAATAAACACCTTAAACTGGTTTATGTCTTTCATGCAACTTGACTTTTAGAATAAAATCTTAATTTTTTACTACTTTTATTCATTATTAGTTTCCAGTTGAAACCATGATAAATATTAATAGTATTCAAATAGTCTTATTTCAATTGATGTTTTTTGGTGGATTTAATGTTCAATTTCTCAAACCCATGAATGATTTAAAGCAATACTTGTTAATTGTTATTAGCATGATCAATTCAGAATAATATATATATACAGTGATAATGTCATACTATATTAAATTATAAAGATTAAAAATTGTTTTAATAGATTTATTTTTGTATATCATTTTACAATCATCGCACCACCCTGGTGGACTATCACTATTTTTATGACTTATCACAGTTATTGCTTCTTATCAAATTTTATTAGTTTTTACAACTTATAGTTTGCAGTTAACATTGTGCTATTTACTAAAGAGTCATTTCCAATTTGTAGAGAAATATTTTATTTTGATTATGTAGTTTGACAATTCATAGGTGTTTGATTGTTACCAATCACCAATAATTTAGTGTAGTCCTTTGAAGTAATATTTATTTAAACATCTGTCTCAGTTTTGTCGATTTATATTTTATCCATTCTGCACATCTAACTGAATACATTTTTTTAGAATGCAGTACAGCGGACCATTCAAGTATGCTTACAACTGATGTACAAATTAATCAACTTGTGCAGCTGTTAACATCATATCAACAATGAACAAGAACATATAGATAAACATCAATGTCATTATTCAATGTACGTGTTATAGTTATTTTATATGTTTGAAAGTAACTTCATGGAAGCGTATCAATTGCGATAATTAATTATCTAAATGAATATTTAATAAACACCTTAAACTGGTTAATGTCTTTCATGCAACTTGACTTTTAGAATAAAATCTTAATTTTTTACTACTTTTATTCATTCTTAGTTTCCAGTTGAAACCATGATAAATATTAATAGTATTCAAATAGTCTTATTTCAATTGATGTTTTTTGGTGGATTTAATGTTCAATTTCTCAAACCCATGAATGATTTAAAGCAATACTTGTTAATTGTTATTAGCATGATCAATTCAGAATAATATATATATACAGTGATAATGTCATACTATATTAAATTATAAAGATTAAAAATTGTTTTAATAGATTTATTATTGTATATCATTTTACAATCATCGCACCACCCTGGTGGACTATCACTATTTTTATGACTTATCACAGTTATTGCTTCTTATCAAATTTTATTAGTTTTTACAACTTATAGTTTGCAGTTAACATTGTGCTATTTACTAAAGAGTCATTTCCAATTTGTAGAGAAATATTTTATTTTGATTATGTAGTTTGACCATTCATAGGTGTTTGATTGTTACCAATCACCAATAATTTAGTGTAGTCCTTTGAAGTAATATTTATTTAAACATCTGTCTCAGTTTTGTCGATTTATATTCTATCCATTCTGCACATCTAACTGAATACATTTTTTTAGAATGCAGTACAGTGGACCATTCAAGTATGCTTACAACTGATGTACAAATTAATCAACTTGTGCAGCTGTTAACATCATATCAACAATGAACAAGAACATATAGATAAACATCAATGTCATTATGCAATGTACGTGTTATAGTTATTTTATATGTTTGAAAGTAACTTCATGGAAGCGTATCAATTGCGATAATTAATTATCTAAATGAATATTTAATAAACACCTTAAACTGGTTTATGTCTTTCATGCAACTTGACTTTTAGAATAAAATCTTAATTTTTTACTACTTTTATTCATTATTAGTTTCCAGTTGAAACCATGATAAATATTAATAGTATTCAAATAGTCTTATTTCAATTGATGTTTTTTGGTGGATTTAATGTTCAATTTCTCAAACCCATGAATGATTTAAAGCAATACTTGTTAATTGTTATTAGCATGATTAATTCAGAATACTATATATATACAGTGATAATGTCATACTATATTAAATTATAAAGATTAAAAATTGTTTTAATAGATTTAATATTGTATATCATTTTACAATCATCGCACCACCCTGGTGGACTATCACTATTTTTATGACTTATCACAGTTATTGCTTCTTATCAAATTTTATTAGTTTTTACAACTTATAGTTTGCAGTTAACATTGTGCTATTTACTAAAGAGTCATTTCCAATTTGTAGAGAAATATTTTATTTTGATTATGTAGTTTGACAATTCATAGGTGTTTGATTGTTACCAATCACCAATAATTTAGTGTAGTCCTTTGAAGTAATATTTATTTAAACATCTGTCTCAGTTTTGTCGATTTATATTTTATCCATTCTGCACATCTAACTGAATACATTTTTTTAGAATGCAGTACAGCGGACCATTCAAGTATGCTTACAACTGATGTACAAATTAATCAACTTGTGCAGCTGTTAACATCATATCAACAATGAACGAGAACATATAGATAAACATCAATGTCATTATGCAATGTACGTGTTATAGTTATTTTATATGTTTGAAAGTAACTTCATGGAAGCGTATCAATTGCGATAATTAATTATCTAAATGAATATTTAATAAACACCTTAAACTGGTTTATGTCTTTCATGCAACTTGACTTTTAGAATAAAATCTTAATTTTTTACTACTTTTATTCATTCTTAGTTTCCAGTTGAAACCATGATAAATATTAATAGTATTCAAATAGTCTTATTTCAATTGATGTTTTTTGGTGGATTTAATGTTCAATTTCTCAAACCCATGAATGATTTAAAGCAATACTTGTTAATTGTTATTAGCATGATCAATTCAGAATAATATATGTACAGTGAGAATGTCATACTATATTAAATAATAAAGATTAAACATTGTTTTAATAGATTTATTATTGTATAACATTTTACAATCATCGCACCACCCTGGTGGACTATCACTATTTTTATGACTTATCACAGTTATTGCTTCTTATCAAATTTTATTAGTTTTTACAACTTATAGTTTGCAGTTAACATTGTGCTATTTACTAAAGAGTCATTTCCAATTTGTAGAGAAATATTTTATTTTGATTATGTAGTTTGACAATGCATAGGTGTTTGATTGTTACCAATCACCAATAATTTAGTGTAGTCCTTTGAAGTAATATTTATTTAAACATCTGTCTCAGTTTGTTGTTTTATATTTTATCCATTCTACACATCTAACTGAATACATTTTTTTAGAATGTAGTACAGTGGACCATTCAAGTATGCTTACAACTGCTGTACCAATTAATCAACTTGTGCAGCTGTTAACATCATATCAACAATGAACGAGAACATATAGATAAACATCAATGTCATTATGCAATGTACGTGTAATAGTTATTTTATATGTTTGAAAGTAACATCATGGAAGCGTATCAATTGAGATAATTAATTATCTAAATGAATATTTAATAAACACCTTAAACTGGTTTATGTCTTTCATGCAACTTGACTTTTAGAATAAAATCTTAATTTTTTACTACTTTTATTCATTATTAGTTTCCAGTTGAAACCATGATAAATATTAATAGTATTCAAATAGTCTTATTTCAATTGATGTTTTTTGGTGGATTTAATGTTCAATTTCTCAAACCCATGAATGATTTAAAGCAATACTTGTTAATTGTTATTAGCATGATCAATTCAGTATAATATATGTACAGTGAGAATGTCATACTATATTAAATAATAAAGATTAAACATTGTTTTAATAGATTTATTATTGTATAACATTTTACAATCATCGCACCACCCTGGTGGACTATCACTATTTTTATGACTTATCACAGTTATTGCTTCTTATCAAATTTTATTAGTTTTTACATTTTATAGTTTGCAGTTAACATTGTGCTATTTACTAAAGAGTCATTTCCAATTTGTAGAGAAATATTTTATTTTGATTATGTAGTTTGACAATTCATAGGTGTTTGATTGTTACCAATCACCAATAATTTAGTGTAGTCCTTTGAAGTAATATTTGTTTAAACATCTGTCTCAGTTTTGTCGATTTATATTTTATCCATTCTGCACATCTAACTGAATACATTTTTTTAGAATGCAGTACAGTGGACCATTCAAGTATGCTTACAACTGATGTACCAATTAATCAACTTGTGCAGCTGTTAACATCATATCAACAATGAACGAGAACATATAGATAAACATCAATGTCATTATGCAATGTACGTGTAATAGTTATTTTATATGTTTGAAAGTAACATCATGGAAGCGTATCAATTGAGATAATTAATTATCTAAATGAATATTTAATAAACACCTTAAACTGGTTTATGTCTTTCATGCAACTTGACTTTTAGAATAAAATCTTAATTTTTTACTACTTTTATTCATTATTAGTTTCCAGTTGAAACCATGATAAATATTAATAGTATTCAAATAGTCTTATTTCAATTGATGTTTTTTGGTGGATTTAATGTTCAATTTCTCAAACCCATGAATGATTTAAAGCAATACTTGTTAATTGTTATTAGCATGATCAATTCAGTATAATATATGTACAGTGAGAATGTCATACTATATTAAATAATAAAGATTAAACATTGTTTTAATAGATTTATTATTGTATAACATTTTACAATCATCGCACCACCCTGGTGGACTATCACTATTTTTATGACTTATCACAGTTATTGCTTCTTATCAAATTTTATTAGTTTTTACATTTTATAGTTTGCAGTTAACATTGTGCTATTTACTAAAGAGTCATTTCCAATTTGTAGAGAAATATTTTATTTTGATTATGTAGTTTGACAATTCATAGGTGTTTGATTGTTACCAATCACCAATAATTTAGTGTAGTCCTTTGAAGTAATATTTGTTTAAACATCTGTCTCAGTTTTGTCGATTTATATTTTATCCATTCTGCACATCTAACTGAATACATTTTTTTAGAATGCAGTACAGTGGACCATTCAAGTATGCTTACAACTGATGTACCAATTAATCAACTTGTGCAGCTGTTAACATCATATCAACAATGAACGAGAACATATAGATAAACATCAATGTCATTATGCAATGTACGTGTAATAGTTATTTTATATGTTTGAAAGTAACTTCATGGAAGCGTATCAATTGAGATAATTAATTATCTAAATGAATATTTAATAAACACCTTAAACTGGTTTATGTCTTTCATGCAACTTGACTTTTAGAATAAAATCTTAATTTTTTACTACTTTTATTCATTATTAGTTTCCAATTGAAACCATGATAAATATTAATAGTATTCAAATAGTTTTATTTCAATTGATGTTTTTTGGTGGATTTAATGTTCAATTTCTCAAACCCATAAATGATTTAAAGCAATACTTGTTAATTGTTATTTGCATGATCAATTCAGAATAATATATATATACAGTGATAATGTCATACTATATTAAATTACAAAGATTAAACATTGTTTTAATAGATTTATTATTGTATAACATTTTACAATCATCGCACCACCCTGGTGGACTATCAATATTTTTATGTCTTATCACAGTTATTGCTTCTTATCAAATTTTATTAGTTTTTACAACTTATAGTTTGCAGTTAACATTGTGCTATTTACTAAAGAGTCATTTCCAATTTGTAGAGAAATATTTTATTTTGATTATGTAGTTTGACAATTCATAGGTGTTTGATTGTTACCAATCACCAATAATTTAGTGTAGTCCTTTGAAGTAATATTTGTTTAAACATCTGTCTCAGTTTTGTCGATTTATATTTTATCCATTCTGCACATCTAACTGAATACATTTTTTTAGAATGCAGTACAGTGGACCATTCAAGTATGCTTACAACTGATGTACCAATTAATCAACTTGTGCAGCTGTTAACATCATATCAACAATGAACGAGAACATATAGATAAACATCAATGTCATTATGCAATGTACGTGTAATAGTTATTTTATATGTTTGAAAGTAACTTCATGGAAGCGTATCAATTGAGATAATTAATTATCTAAATGAATATTTAATAAACACCTTAAACTGGTTTATGTCTTTCATGCAACTTGACTTTTAGAATAAAATCTTAATTTTTTACTACTTTTATTCATTATTAGTTTCCAATTGAAACCATGATAAATATTAATAGTATTCAAATAGTCTTATTTCAATTGATGTTTTTTGGTGGATTTAATGTTCAATTTCTCAAACCCATGAATGATATAAAGCAATACTTGTTAATTGTTATTAGCATGATCAATTCAGAATAATATATATATACAGTGATAATGTCATACTATATTAAATTACAAAGATTAAACATTGTTTTAATAGATTTATTATTGTATAACATTTTACAATCATCGCACCACCCTGGTGGACTATCAATATTTTTATGTCTTATCACAGTTATTGCTTCTTATCAAATTTTATTAGTTTTTACAACTTATAGTTTGCAGTTAACATTGTGCTATTTACTAAAGAGTCATTACCAATTTGTAGAGAAATATTTTATTTTGATTATGTAGTTTGACAATTCATAGGTGTTTGATTGTTACCAATCACCAATAATTTAGTGTAGTCCTTTGAAGTAATATTTATTTAAACATCTGTCTCAGTTTTGTCGATTTATATTTTATCCATTCTGCACATCTAACTGAATACATTTTTTTAGAATGCAGTACAGTGGAACATTCAAGTATGCTTACAACTGATGTACCAATTAATCAACTTGTGCAGCTGTTAACATCATATCAACAATGAACGAGAACATATAGATAAACATCAATGTCATTATGCAATGTACGTGTAATAGTTATTTTATATGTTTGAAAGTAACTTCATGGAAGCGTATCAATTGAGATAATTAATTATCTAAATGAATATTTAATAAACACCTTAAACTGGTTTATGTCTTTCATGCAACTTGACTTTTAGAATAAAATCTTAATTTTTTACTACTTTTATTCATTATTAGTTTCCAGTTGATACCATGATAAATATTAATAGTATTCAAATAGTCTTATTTCAATTGATGTTTTTTGGTGGATTTAATGTTCAATTTCTCAAACCCATGAATGATTTAAAGCAATACTTGTTAATTGTTATTAGCATGATCAATTCAGAATAATATATATATACAGTGACAATGTCATACTATATTAAATTATAAAGATTAAAATGTGTTTTAATAGATTTATTATTGTATATCATTTTACAATCATCGCACCACCCTGGTGGACTATCACTATTTTTATGACTTATCACAGTTATTGCTTCTTATCAAATTTTATTAGTTTTTACAACTTATAGTTTGCAGTTAACATTGTGCTATTTACTAAAGAGTCATTACCAATTTGTAGAGAAATATTTTATTTTGATTATGTAGTTTGACAATTCATAGGTGTTTGATTGTTACCAATCACCAATAATTTAGTGTAGTCCTTTGAAGTAATATTTATTTAAACATCTGTCTCAGTTTTGTCGATTTATATTTTATCCATTCTGCACATCTAACTGAATACATTTTTTTAGAATGCAGTACAGTGGACCATTCAAGTATGCTTACAACTGATGTACCAATTAATCAACTTGTGCAGCTGTTAACATCATATCAACAATGAACGAGAACATATAGATAAACATCATTGTCATTATGCAATGTACGTGTAATAATTATTTTATATGTTTGAAAGTAACTTCATGGAAGCGTATCAATTGAGATAATTAATTATCTAAATGAATATTTAATAAACACCTTAAACTGGTTTATGTCTTTCATGCAACTTGACTTTTAGAATAAAATCTTAATTTTTTACTACTTTTATTCATTATTAGTTTCCAGTTTAATCCATGATAAATATTAATAGTATTCAAATAGTTTTATTTCAATTGATGTTTTTTGGTGGATTTAATGTTCAATTTCTCAAACCCATAAATGATTTAAAGCAATACTTGTTAATTGTTATTTGCATGATCAATTCAGAATAATATATATATACAGTGATAATGTCATACTATATTAAATTACAAAGATTAAACATTGTTTTAATAGATTTATTATTGTATAACATTTTACAATCATCGCACCACCCTGGTGGACTATCAATATTTTTATGTCTTATCACAGTTATTGCTTCTTATCAAATTTTATTAGTTTTTACAACTTATAGTTTGCAGTTAACATTCTGCTATTTACTAAAGAGTCATTACCAATTTGTAGAGAAATATTTTATTTTGATTATGTAGTTTGACAATTCATAGGTGTTTGATTGTTACCAATCACCAATAATTTAGTGTAGTCCTTTGAAGTAATATTTATTTAAACATCTGTCTCAGTTTTGTCGATTTATATTTTATCCATTCTGCACATCTAACTGAATACATTTTTTTAGAATGCAGTACAGTGGACCATTCAAGTATGCTTACAACTGATGTACCAATTTATCAACTTGTGCAGCTGTTAACATCATATCAACAATGAACGAGAACATATAGATAAACATCAATGTCATTATGCAATGTACGTGTAATAGTTATTTTATATGTTTGAAAGTAACTTCATGGAAGCGTATCAATTGAGATAATTAATTATCTAAATGAATATTTAATAAACACCTTAAACTGGTTTATGTCTTTCATGCAACTTGACTTTTAGAATAAAATCTTAATTTTTTACTACTTTTATTCATTATTAGTTTCCAGTTGAAACCATGATAAATATTAATAGTATTCAAATAGTCTTATTTCAATTGATGTTTTTTGGTGGTTTTAATGTTCAATTTCTCAAACCCATGAATGATTTAAAGCAATACTTGTTAATTGTTATTAGCATGATCAATTCAGAATAATATATATATACTGTGATAATGTCATACTATATTAAATTACAAAGATTAAACATTGTTTTATTAGATTTATTATTGTATAACATTTTACAATCATCGCACCACCCTGGTGGACTATCACTATTTTTATGACTTATCACAGTTATTGCTTCTTATCAAATTTTATTAGTTTTTACAACTTATAGTTTGCAGTTAACATTGTGCTATTTACTAAAGAGTCATTTCCAATTTGTAGAGAAATATTTTATTTTGATTATGTAGTTTGACAATTCATAGGTGTTTGATTGTTACCAATCACCAATAATTTAGTGTAGTCCTTTGAAGTAATATTTATTTAAACATCTGTCTCAGTTTTGTCGATTTATATTTTATCCATTCTGCACATCTAACTGAATACATTTTTTTAGAATGCAGTACAGTGGAACATTCAAGTATGCTTACAACTGATGTACCAATTAATCAACTTGTGCAGCTGTTAACATCATATCAACAATGAACGAGAACATATAGATAAACATCAATGTCATTATGCAATGTACGTGTAATAGTTATTTTATATGTTTGAAAGTAACTTCATGGAAGCGTATCAATTGAGATAATTAATTATCTAAATGAATATTTAATAAACACCTTAAACTGGTTTATGTCTTTCATGAAACTTGACTTTTAGAATAAAATCTTAATTTTTTTCTACTTTTATTCATTATTAGTTTCCAGTTGAAACCATGATAAATATTAATAGTATTCAAATAGTCTTATTTCAATTGATGTTTTTTGGTGGATTTAATGTTCAATTTCTCAAACCCATGAATGATTTAAAGCAATACTTGTTAATTGTTATTAGCATGATCAATTCAGAATTATATATATATACAGTGATAATGTCATACTATATTAAATTATAAAGATTAAATATTGTTTTAATAGATTTATTATTGTATATCATTTTACAATCATCGCACCACCCTGGTGGACTATCACTATTTTTATGACTTATCACAGTTATTGCTTCTTATCAAATTTTATTAGTTTTTACAACTTATAGTTTGCAGTTAACATTGTGCTATTTACTAAAGAGTCATTTCCAATTTGTAAAGAAATATTTTATTTTGATTATGTAGTTTGACAATTCATAGGTGTTTGATTGTTACCAATCACCAATAATTTAGTGTAGTCCTTTGAAGTAATATTTATTTAAACATCTGTCTCAGTTTTGTCGATTTATATTTTATCCATTCTGCACATCTAACTGAATACATTTTTTTAGAATGCAGTACAGTGGACCATTCAAGTATGCTTACAACTGATGTACCAGTTAATCAACTTGTGCAGCTGTTAACATCATATCAACAATGAACGAGAACATAAAGATAAACATCAATGTCATTATGCAATGTACGTGTAATAGTTATTTTATATGTTTGAAAGTAACTTCATGGAAGCGTATCAATTGAGATAATTAATTATCTAAATGAATATTTAATAAACACCTTAAACTGGTTTATGTCTTTCATGCAACTTGACTTTTAGAATAAAATCTTAATTTTTTACTACTTTTATTCATTATTAGTTTCCAGTTGAAACCATGATAAATATTAATAGTATTCAAATAGTCTTATTTCAATTGATGTTTTTTGGTGGATTTAATATTCAATTTCTCAAACCCATGAATGATATAAAGCAATACTTGTTAATTGTTATTAGCATGATCAATTCAGAATAATATATATATACAGTGATAATGTCATACTATATTAAATTACAAAGATTAAACATTGTTTTATTAGATTTATTATTGTATAACATTTTACAATCATCGCACCACCCTGGTGGACTATCAATATTTTTATGACTTATCACAGTTATTGCTTCTTATCAAATTTTATTAGTTTTTATAACTTATAGTTTGCAGTTAACATTGTGCTATTTACTAAAGAGTCATTTCCAATTTGTAGAGAAATATTTTATTTTGATTATGTTGTTTGACAATGCATAGGTGTTTGACTGTTACCAATCACCAATAATTTATTGTAGTCCATTGAAGTAATATTTATTTAAACATCTGTCTCAGTTTGGTGATTTATATTTTATCCATTCTACACATCTAACTAACTACATTTTTTTAGAATGCAGTACAGTGGACCATTCAAGTATGCTTACAACTGATGTACCAGTTAATCAACTTGTGCAGCTGTTAACATCATATCAACAATGAACGAGAACATAAAGATAAACATCAATGTCATTATGCAATGTACGTGTAATAGTTATTTTATATGTTTGAAAGTAACTTCATGGAAGCGTATCAATTGAGATAATTAATTATCTAAATGAATATTTAATAAACACCTTAAACTGGTTTATGTCTTTCATGCAACTTGACTTTTAGAATAAAATCTTAATTTTTTACTACTTTTATTCATTATTAGTTTCCAGTTGAAACCATGATAAATATTAATAGTATTCAAATAGTCTTATTTCAATTGATGTTTTTTGGTGGATTTAATATTCAATTTCTCAAACCCATGAATGATATAAAGCAATACTTGTTAATTGTTATTAGCATGATCCATTCAGAATAATATATATATACAGTGATAATGTCATACTATATTAAATTACAAAGATTAAACATTGTTTTATTAGATTTATTATTGTATAACATTTTACAATCATCGCACCACCCTGGTGGACTATCAATATTTTTATGACTTATCACAGTTATTGCTTCTTATCAAATTTTATTAGTTTTTATAACTTATAGTTTGCAGTTAACATTGTGCTATTTACTAAAGAGTCATTTCCAATTTGTAGAGAAATATTTTATTTTGATTATGTTGTTTGACAATGCATAGGTGTTTGACTGTTACCAATCACCAATAATTTATTGTAGTCCTTTGAAGTAATATTTATTTAAACATCTGTCTCAGTTTGGTGATTTATATTTTATCCATTCTACACATCTAACTAACTACATTTTTTTAGAATGCAGTACAGTGGACCATTCAAGTATGCTTACAACTGATGTACCAGTTAATCAACTTGTGCAGCTGTTAACATCATATCAACAATGAACGAGAACATAAAGATAAACATCAATGTCATTATGCAATGTACGTGTAATAGTTATTTTATATGTTTGAAAGTAACTTCATGGAAGCGTATCAATTGAGATAATTAATTATCTAAATGAATATTTAATAAACACCTTAAACTGGTTTATGTCTTTCATGCAACTTGACTTTTAGAATAAAATCTTAATTTTTTACTACTTTTATTCATTATTAGTTTCCAGTTGAAACCATGATAAATATTAATAGTATTCAAATAGTCTTATTTCAATTGATGTTTTTTGGTGGATTTAATATTCAATTTCTCAAACCCATGAATGATATAAAGCAATACTTGTTAATTGTTATTAGCATGATCCATTCAGAATAATATATATATACAGTGATAATGTCATACTATATTAAATTACAAAGATTAAACATTGTTTTATTAGATTTATTATTGTATAACATTTTACAATCATCGCACCACCCTGGTGGACTATCAATATTTTTATGACTTATCACAGTTATTGCTTCTTATCAAATTTTATTAGTTTTTATAACTTATAGTTTGCAGTTAACATTGTGCTATTTACTAAAGAGTCATTTCCAATTTGTAGAGAAATATTTTATTTTGATTATGTTGTTTGACAATGCATAGGTGTTTGACTGTTACCAATCACCAATAATTTATTGTAGTCCTTTGAAGTAATATTTATTTAAACATCTGTCTCAGTTTGGTGATTTATATTTTATCCATTCTACACATCTAACTAACTACATTTTTTTAGAATGCAGTACAGTGGACCATTCAAGTATGCTTACAACTGATGTACCAGTTAATCAACTTGTGCAGCTGTTAACATCATATCAACAATGAACGAGAACATAAAGATAAACATCAATGTCATTATGCAATGTACGTGTAATAGTTATTTTATATGTTTGAAAGTAACATCATGGAAGCGTATCAATTGAGATAATTAATTATCTAAATGAATATTTAATAAACACCTTAAACTGGTTTATGTCTTTCATGCAACTTGACTTTTAGAATAAAATCTTAATTTTTTACTACTTTTATTCATTATTAGTTTCCAGTTGAAACCATGATAAATATTAATAGTATTCAAATAGTCTTATTTCAATTGATGTTTTTTGGTGGATTTAATGTTCAATTTCTCAAACCCATGAATGATTTAAAGCAATACTTGTTAATTGTTATTAGCATGATCAATTCAGAATAATATATATATACTGTGATAATGTCATACTATATTAAATTACAAAGATTAAACATTGTTTTATTAGATTTATTATTGTATAACATTTTACAATCATCGCACCACCCTGGTGGACTATCACTATTTTTATGACTTATCACAGTTATTGCTTCTTATCAAATTTTATTAGTTTTTACAACTTATAGTTTGCAGTTAACATTGTGCTATTTACTAAAGAGTCATTTCCAATTTGTAGAGAAATATTTTATTTTGATTATGTTGTTTGACAATGCATAGGTGTTTGACTGTTACCAATCACCAATAATTTATTGTAGTCCTTTGAAGTAATATTTATTTAAACATCTGTCTCAGTTTGGTGATTTATATTTTATCCATTCTACACATCTAACTCACTACATTTTTTTAGAATGCAGTACAGTGGACCATTCAAGTATGCTTACAACTGATGTACCAGTTAATCAACTTGTGCAGCTGTTAACATCATATCAACAATGAACGAGAACATAAAGATAAACATCAATGTCATTATGCAATGTACGTGTAATAGTTATTTTATATGTTTGAAAGTAACATCATGGAAGCGTATCAATTGAGATAATTAATTATCTAAATGAATATTTAATAAACACCTTAAACTGGTTTATGTCTTTCATGCAACTTGACTTTTAGAATAAAATCTTAATTTTTTACTACTTTTATTCATTATTAGTTTCCAGTTGAAACCATGATAAATATTAATAGTATTCAAATAGTCTTATTTCAATTGATGTTTTTTGGTGGATTTAATATTCAATTTCTCAAACCCATGAATGATATAAAGCAATACTTGTTAATTGTTATTAGCATGATCAATTCAGAATAATATATATATACAGTGATAATGTCATACTATATTAAATTACAAAGATTAAACATTGTTTTATTAGATTTATTATTGTATAACATTTTACAATCATCGCACCACCCTGGTGGACTATCAATATTTTTATGACTTATCACAGTTATTGCTTCTTATCAAATTTTATTAGTTTTTATAACTTATAGTTTGCAGTTAACATTGTGCTATTTACTAAAGAGTCATTTCCAATTTGTAGAGAAATATTTTATTTTGATTATGTTGTTTGACAATGCATAGGTGTTTGACTGTTACCAATCACCAATAATTTATTGTAGTCCTTTGAAGTAATATTTATTTAAACATCTGTCTCAGTTTGGTGATTTATATTTTATCCATTCTACACATCTAACTAACTACATTTTTTTAGAATGCAGTACAGTGGACCATTCAAGTATGCTTACAACTGATGTACCAGTTAATCAACTTGTGCAGCTGTTAACATCATATCAACAATGAACGAGAACATAAAGATAAACATCAATGTCATTATGCAATGTACGTGTAATAGTTATTTTATATGTTTGAAAGTAACATCATGGAAGCGTATCAATTGAGATAATTAATTATCTAAATGAATATTTAATAAACACCTTAAACTGGTTTATGTCTTTCATGCAACTTGACTTTTAGAATAAAATCTTAATTTTTTACTACTTTTATTCATTATTAGTTTCCAGTTGAAACCATGATAAATATTAATAGTATTCAAATAGTCTTATTTCAATTGATGTTTTTTGGTGGATTTAATATTCAATTTCTCAAACCCATGAATGATTTAAAGCAATACTTGTTAATTGTTATTAGCATGATCAATTCAGAATAATATATATATACTGTGATAATGTCATACTATATTAAATTACAAAGATTAAACATTGTTTTATTAGATTTATTATTGTATAACATTTTACAATCATCGCACCACCCTGGTGGACTATCAATATTTTTATGACTTATCACAGTTATTGCTTCTTATCAAATTTTATTAGTTTTTATAACTTATAGTTTGCAGTTAACATTGTGCTATTTACTAAAGAGTCATTTCCAATTTGTAGAGAAATATTTTATTTTGATTATGTTGTTTGACAATGCATAGGTGTTTGACTGTTACCAATCACCAATAATTTATTGTAGTCCTTTGAAGTAATATTTATTTAAACATCTGTCTCAGTTTGGTGATTTATATTTTATCCATTCTACACATCTAACTAACTACATTTTTTTAGAATGCAGTACAGTGGACCATTCAAGTATGCTTACAACTGATGTACCAGTTAATCAACTTGTGCAGCTGTTAACATCATATCAACAATGAACGAGAACATATAGATAAACATCAATGTCATTATGCAATGTATGTGTAATAGTTATTTTATATGTTTGAAAGTAACTTCATGGAAGCGTATCAATTGAGATAATTAATTATCTAAATGAATATTTAATAAACACCTTAAACTGGTTTATGTGTTTCATGCAACTTGACTTTTAGAATAAAATCTTAATTTTTTACTACTTTTATTCATTATTAGTTTCCAGTTGAAACCATGATAAATATTAATAGTATTCAAATAGTCTTATTTCAATTGATGTTTTTTGGTGGATTTAATATTCAATTTCTCAAACCCATGAATGATATAAAGCAATACTTGTTAATTGTTATTAGCATGATCATTTCAGAATAATATATATATACAGTGATAATGTCATACTATATTAAATTACAAAGATTAAACATTGTTTTATTAGATTTATTATTGTATAACATTTTACAATCATCGCACCACCCTGGTGGACTATCAATATTTTTATGACTTATCACAGTTATTGCTTCTTATCAAATTTTATTAGTTTTTATAACTTATAGTTTGCAGTTAACATTGTGCTATTTACTAAAGAGTCATTTCCAATTTGTAGAGAAATATTTTATTTTGATTATGTTGTTTGACAATGCATAGGTGTTTGACTGTTACCAATCACCAATAATTTATTGTAGTCCTTTGAAGTAATATTTATTTAAACATCTGTCTCAGTTTGGTGATTTATATTTTATCCATTCTACACATCTAACTAACTACATTTTTTTAGAATGCAGTACAGTGGACCATTCAAGTATGCTTACAACTGATGTACCAGTTAATCAACTTGTGCAGCTGTTAACATCATATCAACAATGAACGAGAACATAAAGATAAACATCAATGTCATTATGCAATGTACGTGTAATAGTTATTTTATATGTTTGAAAGTAACATCATGGAAGCGTATCAATTGAGATAATTAATTATCTAAATGAATATTTAATAAACACCTTAAACTGGTTTATGTCTTTCATGCAACTTGACTTTTAGAATAAAATCTTAATTTTTTACTACTTTTATTCATTATTAGTTTCCAGTTGAAACCATGATAAATATTAATAGTATTCAAATAGTCTTATTTCAATTGATGTTTTTTGGTGGATTTAATATTCAATTTCTCAAACCCATGAATGATTTAAAGCAATACTTGTTAATTGTTATTAGCATGATCAATTCAGAATAATATATATATACTGTGATAATGTCATACTATATTAAATTACAAAGATTAAACATTGTTTTATTAGATTTATTATTGTATAACATTTTACAATCATCGCACCACCCTGGTGGACTATCAATATTTTTATGACTTATCACAGTTATTGCTTCTTATCAAATTTTATTAGTTTTTATAACTTATAGTTTGCAGTTAACATTGTGCTATTTACTAAAGAGTCATTTCCAATTTGTAGAGAAATATTTTATTTTGATTATGTTGTTTGACAATGCATAGGTGTTTGACTGTTACCAATCACCAATAATTTATTGTAGTCCTTTGAAGTAATATTTATTTAAACATCTGTCTCAGTTTGGTGATTTATATTTTATCCATTCTACACATCTAACTAACTACATTTTTTTAGAATGCAGTACAGTGGACCATTCAAGTATGCTTACAACTGATGTACCAGTTAATCAACTTGTGCAGCTGTTAACATCATATCAACAATGAACGAGAACATATAGATAAACATCAATGTCATTATGCAATGTATGTGTAATAGTTATTTTATATGTTTGAAAGTAACTTCATGGAAGCGTATCAATTGAGATAATTAATTATCTAAATGAATATTTAATAAACACCTTAAACTGGTTTATGTGTTTCATGCAACTTGACTTTTAGAATAAAATCTTAATTTTTTACTACTTTTATTCATTATTAGTTTCCAGTTGAAACCATGATAAATATTAATAGTATTCAAATAGTCTTATTTCAATTGATGTTTTTTGGTGGATTTAATATTCAATTTCTCAAACCCATGAATGATATAAAGCAATACTTGTTAATTGTTATTAGCATGATCAATTCAGAATAATATATATATACAGTGATAATGTCATACTATATTAAATTACAAAGATTAAACATTGTTTTATTAGATTTATTATTGTATAACATTTTACAATCATCGCACCACCCTGGTGGACTATCAATATTTTTATGACTTATCACAGTTATTGCTTCTTATCAAATTTTATTAGTTTTTATAACTTATAGTTTGCAGTTAACATTGTGCTATTTACTAAAGAGTCATTTCCAATTTGTAGAGAAATATTTTATTTTGATTATGTTGTTTGACAATGCATAGGTGTTTGACTGTTACCAATCACCAATAATTTATTGTAGTCCTTTGAAGTAATATTTATTTAAACATCTGTCTCAGTTTGGTGATTTATATTTTATCCATTCTACACATCTAACTAACTACATTTTTTTAGAATGCAGTACAGTGGACCATTCAAGTATGCTTACAACTGATGTACCAGTTAATCAACTTGTGCAGCTGTTAACATCATATCAACAATGAACGAGAACATATAGATAAACATCAATGTCATTATGCAATGTATGTGTAATAGTTATTTTATATGTTTGAAAGTAACTTCATGGAAGCGTATCAATTGAGATAATTAATTATCTAAATGAATATTTAATAAACACCTTAAACTGGTTTATGTGTTTCATGCAACTTGACTTTTAGAATAAAATCTTAATTTTTTACTACTTTTATTCATTATTAGTTTCCAGTTGAAACCATGATAAATATTAATAGTATTCAAATAGTCTTATTTCAATTGATGTTTTTTGGTGGATTTAATATTCAATTTCTCAAACCCATGAATGATATAAAGCAATACTTGTTAATTGTTATTAGCATGATCAATTCAGAATAATATATATATACAGTGATAATGTCATACTATATTAAATTACAAAGATTAAACATTGTTTTATTAGATTTATTATTGTATAACATTTTACAATCATCGCACCACCCTGGTGGACTATCAATATTTTTATGACTTATCACAGTTATTGCTTCTTATCAAATTTTATTAGTTTTTATAACTTATAGTTTGCAGTTAACATTGTGCTATTTACTAAAGAGTCATTTCCAATTTGTAGAGAAATATTTTATTTTGATTATGTTGTTTGACAATGCATAGGTGTTTGACTGTTACCAATCACCAATAATTTATTGTAGTCCTTTGAAGTAATATTTATTTAAACATCTGTCTCAGTTTGGTGATTTATATTTTATCCATTCTACACATCTAACTAACTACATTTTTTTAGAATGCAGTACAGTGGACCATTCAAGTATGCTTACAACTGATGTACCAGTTAATCAACTTGTGCAGCTGTTAACATCATATCAACAATGAACGAGAACATAAAGATAAACATCAATGTCATTATGCAATGTACGTGTAATAGTTATTTTATATGTTTGAAAGTAACTTCATGGAAGCGTATCAATTGAGATAATTAATTATCTAAATGAATATTTAATAAACACCTTAAACTGGTTTATGTCTTTCATGCAACTTGACTTTTAGAATAAAATCTTAATTTTTTACTACTTTTATTCATTATTAGTTTCCAGTTGAAACCATGATAAATATTAATAGTATTCAAATAGTCTTATTTCAATTGATGTTTTTTGGTGGATTTAATATTCAATTTCTCAAACCCATGAATGATATAAAGCAATACTTGTTAATTGTTATTAGCATGATCAATTCAGAATAATATATATATACAGTGATAATGTCATACTATATTAAATTACAAAGATTAAACATTGTTTTATTAGATTTATTATTGTATAACATTTTACAATCATCGCACCACCCTGGTGGACTATCAATATTTTTATGACTTATCACAGTTATTGCTTCTTATCAAATTTTATTAGTTTTTATAACTTATAGTTTGCAGTTAACATTGTGCTATTTACTAAAGAGTCATTTCCAATTTGTAGAGAAATATTTTATTTTGATTATGTTGTTTGACAATGCATAGGTGTTTGACTGTTACCAATCACCAATAATTTATTGTAGTCCTTTGAAGTAATATTTATTTAAACATCTGTCTCAGTTTGGTGATTTATATTTTATCCATTCTACACATCTAACTAACTACATTTTTTTAGAATGCAGTACAGTGGACCATTCAAGTATGCTTACAACTGATGTACCAGTTAATCAACTTGTGCAGCTGTTAACATCATATCAACAATGAACGAGAACATAAAGATAAACATCAATGTCATTATGCAATGTACGTGTAATAGTTATTTTATATGTTTGAAAGTAACATCATGGAAGCGTATCAATTGAGATAATTAATTATCTAAATGAATATTTAATAAACACCTTAAACTGGTTTATGTCTTTCATGCAACTTGACTTTTAGAATAAAATCTTAATTTTTTACTACTTTTATTCATTATTAGTTTCCAGTTGAAACCATGATAAATATTAATAGTATTCAAATAGTCTTATTTCAATTGATGTTTTTTGGTGGATTTAATATTCAATTTCTCAAACCCATGAATGATATAAAGCAATACTTGTTAATTGTTATTAGCATGATCAATTCAGAATAATATATATATACAGTGATAATGTCATACTATATTAAATTACAAAGATTAAACATTGTTTTATTAGATTTATTATTGTATAACATTTTACAATCATCGCACCACCCTGGTGGACTATCAATATTTTTATGACTTATCACAGTTATTGCTTCTTATCAAATTTTATTAGTTTTTATAACTTATAGTTTGCAGTTAACATTGTGCTATTTACTAAAGAGTCATTTCCAATTTGTAGAGAAATATTTTATTTTGATTATGTTGTTTGACAATGCATAGGTGTTTGACTGTTACCAATCACCAATAATTTATTGTAGTCCTTTGAAGTAATATTTATTTAAACATCTGTCTCAGTTTGGTGATTTATATTTTATCCATTCTACACATCTAACTAACTACATTTTTTTAGAATGCAGTACAGTGGACCATTCAAGTATGCTTACAACTGATGTACCAGTTAATCA
This sequence comes from Rhopalosiphum nymphaeae, assembly GCA_036289425.1. Lineage (NCBI taxonomy): Eukaryota > Metazoa > Arthropoda > Insecta > Hemiptera > Aphididae > Rhopalosiphum > Rhopalosiphum nymphaeae. The sequence goes on from JAZAQC010000030.1 coordinate 1,233,243, forward strand.
ACTTGTGCAGCTGTTAACATCATATCAACAATGAACGAGAACATAAAGATAAACATCAATGTCATTATGCAATGTACGTGTAATAGTTATTTTATATGTTTGAAAGTAACATCATGGAAGCGTATCAATTGAGATAATTAATTATCTAAATGAATATTTAATAAACACCTTAAACTGGTTTATGTCTTTCATGCAACTTGACTTTTAGAATAAAATCTTAATTTTTTACTACTTTTATTCATTATTAGTTTCCAGTTGAAACCATGATAAATATTAATAGTATTCAAATAGTCTTATTTCAATTGATGTTTTTTGGTGGATTTAATATTCAATTTCTCAAACCCATGAATGATATAAAGCAATACTTGTTAATTGTTATTAGCATGATCAATTCAGAATAATATATATATACAGTGATAATGTCATACTATATTAAATTACAAAGATTAAACATTGTTTTATTAGATTTATTATTGTATAACATTTTACAATCATCGCACCACCCTGGTGGACTATCAATATTTTTATGACTTATCACAGTTATTGCTTCTTATCAAATTTTATTAGTTTTTATAACTTATAGTTTGCAGTTAACATTGTGCTATTTACTAAAGAGTCATTTCCAATTTGTAGAGAAATATTTTATTTTGATTATGTTGTTTGACAATGCATAGGTGTTTGACTGTTACCAATCACCAATAATTTATTGTAGTCCTTTGAAGTAATATTTATTTAAACATCTGTCTCAGTTTGGTGATTTATATTTTATCCATTCTACACATCTAACTAACTACATTTTTTTAGAATGCAGTACAGTGGACCATTCAAGTATGCTTACAACTGATGTACCAGTTAATCAACTTGTGCAGCTGTTAACATCATATCAACAATGAACGAGAACATAAAGATAAACATCAATGTCATTATGCAATGTACGTGTAATAGTTATTTTATATGTTTGAAAGTAACTTCATGGAAGCGTATCAATTGAGATAATTAATTATCTAAATGAATATTTAATAAACACCTTAAACTGGTTTATGTGTTTCATGCAACTTGACTTTTAGAATAAAATCTTAATTTTTTACTACTTTTATTCATTATTAGTTTCCAGTTGAAACCATGATAAATATTAATAGTATTCAAATAGTCTTATTTCAATTGATGTTTTTTGGTGGATTTAATATTCAATTTCTCAAACCCATGAATGATATAAAGCAATACTTGTTAATTGTTATTAGCATGATCAATTCAGAATAATATATATATACAGTGATAATGTCATACTATATTAAATTACAAAGATTAAACATTGTTTTATTAGATTTATTATTGTATAACATTTTACAATCATCGCACCACCCTGGTGGACTATCAATATTTTTATGACTTATCACAGTTATTGCTTCTTATCAAATTTTATTAGTTTTTATAACTTATAGTTTGCAGTTAACATTGTGCTATTTACTAAAGAGTCATTTCCAATTTGTAGAGAAATATTTTATTTTGATTATGTTGTTTGACAATGCATAGGTGTTTGACTGTTACCAATCACCAATAATTTATTGTAGTCCTTTGAAGTAATATTTATTTAAACATCTGTCTCAGTTTGGTGATTTATATTTTATCCATTGTACACATCTAACTAACTACATTTTTTTAGAATGCAGTACAGTGGACCATTCAAGTATGCTTACAACTGATGTACCAGTTAATCAACTTGTGCAGCTGTTAACATCATATCAACAATGAACGAGAACATAAAGATAAACATCAATGTCATTATGCAATGTACGTGTAATAGTTATTTTATATGTTTGAAAGTAACATCATGGAAGCGTATCAATTGAGATAATTAATTATCTAAATGAATATTTAATAAACACCTTAAACTGGTTTATGTCTTTCATGCAACTTGACTTTTAGAATAAAATCTTAATTTTTTACTACTTTTATTCATTATTAGTTTCCAGTTGAAACCATGATAAATATTAATAGTATTCAAATAGTCTTATTTCAATTGATGTTTTTTGGTGGTTTTAATGTTCAATTTCTCAAACCCATGAATGATTTAAAGCAATACTTGTTAATTGTTATTAGCATGATCAATTCAGAATAATATATATATACTGTGATAATGTCATACTATATTAAATTACAAAGATTAAACATTGTTTTATTAGATTTATTATTGTATAACATTTTACAATCATCGCACCACCCTGGTGGACTATCAATATTTTTATGACTTATCACAGTTATTGCTTCTTATCAAATTTTATTAGTTTTTATAACTTATAGTTTGCAGTTAACATTGTGCTATTTACTAAAGAGTCATTTCCAATTTGTAGAGAAATATTTTATTTTGATTATGTTGTTTGACAATGCATAGGTGTTTGACTGTTACCAATCACCAATAATTTATTGTAGTCCTTTGAAGTAATATTTATTTAAACATCTGTCTCAGTTTGGTGATTTATATTTTATCCATTCTACACATCTAACTAACTACATTTTTTTAGAATGCAGTACAGTGGACCATTCAAGTATGCTTACAACTGATGTACCAGTTAATCAACTTGTGCAGCTGTTAACATCATATCAACAATGAACGAGAACATAAAGATAAACATCAATGTCATTATGCAATGTACGTGTAATAGTTATTTTATATGTTTGAAAGTAACATCATGGAAGCGTATCAATTGAGATAATTAATTATCTAAATGAATATTTAATAAACACCTTAAACTGGTTTATGTCTTTCATGCAACTTGACTTTTAGAATAAAATCTTAATTTTTTACTACTTTTATTCATTATTAGTTTCCAGTTGAAACCATGATAAATATTAATAGTATTCAAATAGTCTTATTTCAATTGATGTTTTTTGGTGGATTTAATATTCAATTTCTCAAACCCATGAATGATATAAAGCAATACTTGTTAATTGTTATTAGCATGATCAATTCAGAATAATATATATATACAGTGATAATGTCATACTATATTAAATTACAAAGATTAAACATTGTTTTATTAGATTTATTATTGTATAACATTTTACAATCATCGCACCACCCTGGTGGACTATCAATATTTTTATGACTTATCACAGTTATTGCTTCTTATCAAATTTTATTAGTTTTTATAACTTATAGTTTGCAGTTAACATTGTGCTATTTACTAAAGAGTCATTTCCAATTTGTAGAGAAATATTTTATTTTGATTATGTTGTTTGACAATGCATAGGTGTTTGACTGTTACCAATCACCAATAATTTATTGTAGTCCTTTGAAGTAATATTTATTTAAACATCTGTCTCAGTTTGGTGATTTATATTTTATCCATTCTACACATCTAACTAACTACATTTTTTTAGAATGCAGTACAGTGGACCATTCAAGTATGCTTACAACTGATGTACCAGTTAATCAACTTGTGCAGCTGTTAACATCATATCAACAATGAACGAGAACATAAAGATAAACATCAATGTCATTATGCAATGTACGTGTAATAGTTATTTTATATGTTTGAAAGTAACTTCATGGAAGCGTATCAATTGAGATAATTAATTATCTAAATGAATATTTAATAAACACCTTAAACTGGTTTATGTGTTTCATGCAACTTGACTTTTAGAATAAAATCTTAATTTTTTACTACTTTTATTCATTATTAGTTTCCAGTTGAAACCATGATAAATATTAATAGTATTCAAATAGTCTTATTTCAATTGATGTTTTTTGGTGGATTTAATATTCAATTTCTCAAACCCATGAATGATATAAAGCAATACTTGTTAATTGTTATTAGCATGATCAATTCAGAATAATATATATATACAGTGATAATGTCATACTATATTAAATTACAAAGATTAAACATTGTTTTATTAGATTTATTATTGTATAACATTTTACAATCATCGCACCACCCTGGTGGACTATCAATATTTTTATGACTTATCACAGTTATTGCTTCTTATCAAATTTTATTAGTTTTTATAACTTATAGTTTGCAGTTAACATTGTGCTATTTACTAAAGAGTCATTTCCAATTTGTAGAGAAATATTTTATTTTGATTATGTTGTTTGACAATGCATAGGTGTTTGACTGTTACCAATCACCAATAATTTATTGTAGTCCTTTGAAGTAATATTTATTTAAACATCTGTCTCAGTTTGGTGATTTATATTTTATCCATTCTACACATCTAACTAACTACATTTTTTTAGAATGCAGTACAGTGGACCATTCAAGTATGCTTAGAACTGATGTACCAGTTAATCAACTTGTGCAGCTGTTAACATCATATCAACAATGAACGAGAACATAAAGATAAACATCAATGTCATTATGCAATGTACGTGTAATAGTTATTTTATATGTTTGAAAGTAACATCATGGAAGCGTATCAATTGAGATAATTAATTATCTAAATGAATATTTAATAAACACCTTAAACTGGTTTATGTCTTTCATGCAACTTGACTTTTAGAATAAAATCTTAATTTTTTACTACTTTTATTCATTATTAGTTTCCAGTTGAAACCATGATAAATATTAATAGTATTCAAATAGTCTTATTTCAATTGATGTTTTTTGGTGGTTTTAATGTTCAATTTCTCAAACCCATGAATGATTTAAAGCAATACTTGTTAATTGTTATTAGCATGATCAATTCAGAATAATATATATATACTGTGATAATGTCATACTATATTAAATTACAAAGATTAAACATTGTTTTATTAGATTTATTATTGTATAACATTTTACAATCATCGCACCACCCTGGTGGACTATCAATATTTTTATGACTTATCACAGTTATTGCTTCTTATCAAATTTTATTAGTTTTTATAACTTATAGTTTGCAGTTAACATTGTGCTATTTACTAAAGAGTCATTTCCAATTTGTAGAGAAATATTTTATTTTGATTATGTTGTTTGACAATGCATAGGTGTTTGACTGTTACCAATCACCAATAATTTATTGTAGTCCTTTGAAGTAATATTTATTTAAACATCTGTCTCAGTTTGGTGATTTATATTTTATCCATTCTACACATCTAACTAACTACATTTTTTTAGAATGCAGTACAGTGGACCATTCAAGTATGCTTACAACTGATGTACCAGTTAATCAACTTGTGCAGCTGTTAACATCATATCAACAATGAACGAGAACATAAAGATAAACATCAATGTCATTATGCAATGTACGTGTAATAGTTATTTTATATGTTTGAAAGTAACATCATGGAAGCGTATCAATTGAGATAATTAATTATCTAAATGAATATTTAATAAACACCTTAAACTGGTTTATGTCTTTCATGCAACTTGACTTTTAGAATAAAATCTTAATTTTTTACTACTTTTATTCATTATTAGTTTCCAGTTGAAACCATGATAAATATTAATAGTATTCAAATAGTCTTATTTCAATTGATGTTTTTTGGTGGATTTAATATTCAATTTCTCAAACCCATGAATGATATAAAGCAATACTTGTTAATTGTTATTAGCATGATCAATTCAGAATAATATATATATACAGTGATAATGTCATACTATATTAAATTACAAAGATTAAACATTGTTTTATTAGATTTATTATTGTATAACATTTTACAATCATCGCACCACCCTGGTGGACTATCAATATTTTTATGACTTATCACAGTTATTGCTTCTTATCAAATTTTATTAGTTTTTATAACTTATAGTTTGCAGTTAACATTGTGCTATTTACTAAAGAGTCATTTCCAATTTGTAGAGAAATATTTTATTTTGATTATGTTGTTTGACAATGCATAGGTGTTTGACTGTTACCAATCACCAATAATTTATTGTAGTCCTTTGAAGTAATATTTATTTAAACATCTGTCTCAGTTTGGTGATTTATATTTTATCCATTCTACACATCTAACTAACTACATTTTTTTAGAATGCAGTACAGTGGACCATTCAAGTATGCTTACAACTGATGTACCAGTTAATCAACTTGTGCAGCTGTTAACATCATATCAACAATGAACGAGAACATAAAGATAAACATCAATGTCATTATGCAATGTACGTGTAATAGTTATTTTATATGTTTGAAAGTAACTTCATGGAAGCGTATCAATTGAGATAATTAATTATCTAAATGAATATTTAATAAACACCTTAAACTGGTTTATGTCTTTCATGCAACTTGACTTTTAGAATAAAATCTTAATTTTTTACTACTTTTATTCATTATTAGTTTCCAGTTGAAACCATGATAAATATTAATAGTATTCAAATAGTCTTATTTCAATTGATGTTTTTTGGTGGATTTAATATTCAATTTCTCAAACCCATGAATGATATAAAGCAATACTTGTTAATTGTTATTAGCATGATCAATTCAGAATAATATATATATACAGTGATAATGTCATACTATATTAAATTACAAAGATTAAACATTGTTTTATTAGATTTATTATTGTATAACATTTTACAATCATCGCACCACCCTGGTGGACTATCAATATTTTTATGACTTATCACAGTTATTGCTTCTTATCAAATTTTATTAGTTTTTATAACTTATAGTTTGCAGTTAACATTGTGCTATTTACTAAAGAGTCATTTCCAATTTGTAGAGAAATATTTTATTTTGATTATGTTGTTTGACAATGCATAGGTGTTTGACTGTTACCAATCACCAATAATTTATTGTAGTCCTTTGAAGTAATATTTATTTAAACATCTGTCTCAGTTTGGTGATTTATATTTTATCCATTCTACACATCTAACTAACTACATTTTTTTAGAATGCAGTACAGTGGACCATTCAAGTATGCTTACAACTGATGTACCAGTTAATCAACTTGTGCAGCTGTTAACATCATATCAACAATGAACGAGAACATAAAGATAAACATCAATGTCATTATGCAATGTACGTGTAATAGTTATTTTATATGTTTGAAAGTAACATCATGGAAGCGTATCAATTGAGATAATTAATTATCTAAATGAATATTTAATAAACACCTTAAACTGGTTTATGTCTTTCATGCAACTTGACTTTTAGAATAAAATCTTAATTTTTTACTACTTTTATTCATTATTAGTTTCCAGTTGAAACCATGATAAATATTAATAGTATTCAAATATTCTTATTTCAATTGATGTTTTTTGGTGGTTTTAATGTTCAATTTCTCAAACCCATGAATGATTTAAAGCAATACTTGTTAATTGTTATTAGCATGATCAATTCAGAATAATATATATATACTGTGATAATGTCATACTATATTAAATTACAAAGATTAAACATTGTTTTATTAGATTTATTATTGTATAACATTTTACAATCATCGCACCACCCTGGTGGACTATCAATATTTTTATGACTTATCACAGTTATTGCTTCTTATCAAATTTTATTAGTTTTTATAACTTATAGTTTGCAGTTAACATTGTGCTATTTACTAAAGAGTCATTTCCAATTTGTAGAGAAATATTTTATTTTGATTATGTTGTTTGACAATGCATAGGTGTTTGACTGTTACCAATCACCAATAATTTATTGTAGTCCTTTGAAGTAATATTTATTTAAACATCTGTCTCAGTTTGGTGATTTATATTTTATCCATTCTACACATCTAACTAACTACATTTTTTTAGAATGCAGTACAGTGGACCATTCAAGTATGCTTACAACTGATGTACCAGTTAATCAACTTGTGCAGCTGTTAACATCATATCAACAATGAACGAGAACATAAAGATAAACATCAATGTCATTATGCAATGTACGTGTAATAGTTATTTTATATGTTTGAAAGTAACTTCATGGAAGCGTATCAATTGAGATAATTAATTATCTAAATGAATATTTAATAAACACCTTAAACTGGTTTATGTCTTTCATGCAACTTGACTTTTAGAATAAAATCTTAATTTTTTACTACTTTTATTCATTATTAGTTTCCAGTTGAAACCATGATAAATATTAATAGTATTCAAATAGTCTTATTTCAATTGATGTTTTTTGGTGGTTTTAATGTTCAATTTCTCAAACCCATGAATGATTTAAAGCAATACTTGTTAATTGTTATTAGCATGATCAATTCAGAATAATATATATATACTGTGATAATGTCATACTATATTAAATTACAAAGATTAAACATTGTTTTATTAGATTTATTATTGTATAACATTTTACAATCATCGCACCACCCTGGTGGACTATCAATATTTTTATGACTTATCACAGTTATTGCTTCTTATCAAATTTTATTAGTTTTTATAACTTATAGTTTGCAGTTAACATTGTGCTATTTACTAAAGAGTCATTTCCAATTTGTAGAGAAATATTTTATTTTGATTATGTTGTTTGACAATGCATAGGTGTTTGACTGTTACCAATCACCAATAATTTATTGTAGTCCTTTGAAGTAATATTTATTTAAACATCTGTCTCAGTTTGGTGATTTATATTTTATCCATTCTACACATCTAACTAACTACATTTTTTTAGAATGCAGTACAGTGGACCATTCAAGTATGCTTACAACTGATGTACCAGTTAATCAACTTGTGCAGCTGTTAACATCATATCAACAATGAACGAGAACATAAAGATAAACATCAATGTCATTATGCAATGTACGTGTAATAGTTATTTTATATGTTTGAAAGTAACATCATGGAAGCGTATCAATTGAGATAATTAATTATCTAAATGAATATTTAATAAACACCTTAAACTGGTTTATGTCTTTCATGCAACTTGACTTTTAGAATAAAATCTTAATTTTTTACTACTTTTATTCATTATTAGTTTCCAGTTGAAACCATGATAAATATTAATAGTATTCAAATAGTCTTATTTCAATTGATGTTTTTTGGTGGATTTAATATTCAATTTCTCAAACCCATGAATGATATAAAGCAATACTTGTTAATTGTTATTAGCATGATCAATTCAGAATAATATATATATACAGTGATAATGTCATACTATATTAAATTACAAAGATTAAACATTGTTTTATTAGATTTATTATTGTATAACATTTTACAATCATCGCACCACCCTGGTGGACTATCAATATTTTTATGACGTATCACAGTTATTGCTTCTTATCAAATTTTATTAGTTTTTATAACTTATAGTTTGCAGTTAACATTGTGCTATTTACTAAAGAGTCATTTCCAATTTGTAGAGAAATATTTTATTTTGATTATGTTGTTTGACAATGCATAGGTGTTTGACTGTTACCAATCACCAATAATTTATTGTAGTCCTTTGAAGTAATATTTATTTAAACATCTGTCTCAGTTTGGTGATTTATATTTTATCCATTCTACACATCTAACTAACTACATTTTTTTAGAATGCAGTACAGTGGACCATTCAAGTATGCTTACAACTGATGTACCAGTTAATCAACTTGTGCAGCTGTTAACATCATATCAACAATGAACGAGAACATAAAGATAAACATCAATGTCATTATGCAATGTACGTGTAATAGTTATTTTATATGTTTGAAAGTAACTTCATGGAAGCGTATCAATTGAGATAATTAATTATCTAAATGAATATTTAATAAACACCTTAAACTGGTTTATGTCTTTCATGCAACTTGACTTTTAGAATAAAATCTTAATTTTTTACTACTTTTATTCATTATTAGTTTCCAGTTGAAACCATGATAAATATTAATAGTATTCAAATAGTCTTATTTCAATTGATGTTTTTTGGTGGATTTAATATTCAATTTCTCAAACCCATGAATGATATAAAGCAATACTTGTTAATTGTTATTAGCATGATCAATTCAGAATAATATATATATACAGTGATAATGTCATACTATATTAAATTACAAAGATTAAACATTGTTTTATTAGATTTATTATTGTATAACATTTTACAATCATCGCACCACCCTGGTGGACTATCAATATTTTTATGACGTATCACAGTTATTGCTTCTTATCAAATTTTATTAGTTTTTATAACTTATAGTTTGCAGTTAACATTGTGCTATTTACTAAAGAGTCATTTCCAATTTGTAGAGAAATATTTTATTTTGATTATGTTGTTTGACAATGCATAGGTGTTTGACTGTTACCAATCACCAATAATTTATTGTAGTCCTTTGAAGTAATATTTATTTAAACATCTGTCTCAGTTTGGTGATTTATATTTTATCCATTCTACACATCTAACTAACTACATTTTTTTAGAATGCAGTACAGTGGACCATTCAAGTATGCTTACAACTGATGTACCAGTTAATCAACTTGTGCAGCTGTTAACATCATATCAACAATGAACGAGAACATAAAGATAAACATCAATGTCATTATGCAATGTACGTGTAATAGTTATTTTATATGTTTGAAAGTAACATCATGGAAGCGTATCAATTGAGATAATTAATTATCTAAATGAATATTTAATAAACACCTTAAACTGGTTTATGTCTTTCATGCAACTTGACTTTTAGAATAAAATCTTAATTTTTTACTACTTTTATTCATTATTAGTTTCCAGTTGAAACCATGATAAATATTAATAGTATTCAAATAGTCTTATTTCAATTGATGTTTTTTGGTGGTTTTAATGTTCAATTTCTCAAACCCATGAATGATTTAAAGCAATACTTGTTAATTGTTATTAGCATGATCAATTCAGAATAATATATATATACTGTGATAATGTCATACTATATTAAATTACAAAGATTAAACATTGTTTTATTAGATTTATTATTGTATAACATTTTACAATCATCGCACCACCCTGGTGGACTATCACTATTTTTATGACTTATCACAGTTATTGCTTCTTATCAAATTTTATTAGTTTTTACAACTTATAGTTTGCAGTTAACATTGTGCTATTTACTAAAGAGTCATTTCCAATTTGTAGAGAAATATTTTATTTTGATTATGTAGTTTGACAATTCATAGGTGTTTGATTGTTACCAATCACCAATAATTTAGTGTAGTCCTTTGAAGTAATATTTATTTAAACATCTGTCTCAGTTTTGTCGATTTATATTTTATCCATTCTGCACATCTAACTGAATACATTTTTTTAGAATGCAGTACAGTGGAACATTCAAGTATGCTTACAACTGATGTACCAATTAATCAACTTGTGCAGCTGTTAACATCATATCAACAATGAACGAGAACATATAGATAAACATCAATGTCATTATGCAATGTATGTGTAATAGTTATTTTATATGTTTGAAAGTAACTTCATGGAAGCGTATCAATTGAGATAATTAATTATCTAAATGAATATTTAATAAACACCTTAAACTGGTTTATGTGTTTCATGCAACTTGACTTTTAGAATAAAATCTTAATTTTTTACTACTTTTATTCATTATTAGTTTCCAGTTGAAACCATGATAAATATTAATAGTATTCAAATAGTCTTATTTCAATTGATGTTTTTTGGTGGATTTAATATTCAATTTCTCAAACCCATGAATGATATAAAGCAATACTTGTTAATTGTTATTAGCATGATCAATTCAGAATAATATATATATACAGTGATAATGTCATACTATATTAAATTACAAAGATTAAACATTGTTTTATTAGATTTATTATTGTATAACATTTTACAATCATCGCACCACCCTGGTGGACTATCAATATTTTTATGACGTATCACAGTTATTGCTTCTTATCAAATTTTATTAGTTTTTATAACTTATAGTTTGCAGTTAACATTGTGCTATTTACTAAAGAGTCATTTCCAATTTGTAGAGAAATATTTTATTTTGATTATGTTGTTTGACAATGCATAGGTGTTTGACTGTTACCAATCACCAATAATTTATTGTAGTCCTTTGAAGTAATATTTATTTAAACATCTGTCTCAGTTTGGTGATTTATATTTTATCCATTCTACACATCTAACTAACTACATTTTTTTAGAATGCAGTACAGTGGACCATTCAAGTATGCTTACAACTGATGTACCAGTTAATCAACTTGTGCAGCTGTTAACATCATATCAACAATGAACGAGAACATAAAGATAAACATCAATGTCATTATGCAATGTACGTGTAATAGTTATTTTATATGTTTGAAAGTAACTTCATGGAAGCGTATCAATTGAGATAATTAATTATCTAAATGAATATTTAATAAACACCTTAAACTGGTTTATGTCTTTCATGCAACTTGACTTTTAGAATAAAATCTTAATTTTTTACTACTTTTATTCATTATTAGTTTCCAGTTGAAACCATGATAAATATTAATAGTATTCAAATAGTCTTATTTCAATTGATGTTTTTTGGTGGATTTAATATTCAATTTCTCAAACCCATGAATGATATAAAGCAATACTTGTTAATTGTTATTAGCATGATCAATTCAGAATAATATATATATACAGTGATAATGTCATACTATATTAAATTACAAAGATTAAACATTGTTTTATTAGATTTATTATTGTATAACATTTTACAATCATCGCACCACCCTGGTGGACTATCAATATTTTTATGACGTATCACAGTTATTGCTTCTTATCAAATTTTATTAGTTTTTATAACTTATAGTTTGCAGTTAACATTGTGCTATTTACTAAAGAGTCATTTCCAATTTGTAGAGAAATATTTTATTTTGATTATGTTGTTTGACAATGCATAGGTGTTTGACTGTTACCAATCACCAATAATTTATTGTAGTCCTTTGAAGTAATATTTATTTAAACATCTGTCTCAGTTTGGTGATTTATATTTTATCCATTCTACACATCTAACTAACTACATTTTTTTAGAATGCAGTACAGTGGACCATTCAAGTATGCTTACAACTGATGTACCAGTTAATCAACTTGTGCAGCTGTTAACATCATATCAACAATGAACGAGAACATAAAGATAAACATCAATGTCATTATGCAATGTACGTGTAATAGTTATTTTATATGTTTGAAAGTAACTTCATGGAAGCGTATCAATTGAGATAATTAATTATCTAAATGAATATTTAATAAACACCTTAAACTGGTTTATGTCTTTCATGCAACTTGACTTTTAGAATAAAATCTTAATTTTTTACTACTTTTATTCATTATTAGTTTCCAGTTGAAACCATGATAAATATTAATAGTATTCAAATAGTCTTATTTCAATTGATGTTTTTTGGTGGATTTAATATTCAATTTCTCAAACCCATGAATGATATAAAGCAATACTTGTTAATTGTTATTAGCATGATCAATTCAGAATAATATATATATACAGTGATAATGTCATACTATATTAAATTACAAAGATTAAACATTGTTTTATTAGATTTATTATTGTATAACATTTTACAATCATCGCACCACCCTGGTGGACTATCAATATTTTTATGACTTATCACAGTTATTGCTTCTTATCAAATTTTATTAGTTTTTATAACTTATAGTTTGCAGTTAACATTGTGCTATTTACTAAAGAGTCATTTCCAATTTGTAGAGAAATATTTTATTTTGATTATGTTGTTTGACAATGCATAGGTGTTTGACTGTTACCAATCACCAATAATTTATTGTAGTCCTTTGAAGTAATATTTATTTAAACATCTGTCTCAGTTTGGTGATTTATATTTTATCCATTCTACACATCTAACTAACTACATTTTTTTAGAATGCAGTACAGTGGACCATTCAAGTATGCTTACAACTGATGTACCAGTTAATCAACTTGTGCAGCTGTTAACATCATATCAACAATGAACGAGAACATAAAGATAAACATCAATGTCATTATGCAATGTACGTGTAATAGTTATTTTATATGTTTGAAAGTAACTTCATGGAAGCGTATCAATTGAGATAATTAATTATCTAAATGAATATTTAATAAACACCTTAAACTGGTTTATGTGTTTCATGCAACTTGACTTTTAGAATAAAATCTTAATTTTTTACTACTTTTATTCATTATTAGTTTCCAGTTGAAACCATGATAAATATTAATAGTATTCAAATAGTCTTATTTCAATTGATGTTTTTTGGTGGATTTAATATTCAATTTCTCAAACCCATGAATGATATAAAGCAATACTTGTTAATTGTTATTAGCATGATCAATTCAGAATAATATATATATACAGTGATAATGTCATACTATATTAAATTACAAAGATTAAACATTGTTTTATTAGATTTATTATTGTATAACATTTTACAATCATCGCACCACCCTGGTGGACTATCAATATTTTTATGACGTATCACAGTTATTGCTTCTTATCAAATTTTATTAGTTTTTATAACTTATAGTTTGCAGTTAACATTGTGCTATTTACTAAAGAGTCATTTCCAATTTGTAGAGAAATATTTTATTTTGATTATGTTGTTTGACAATGCATAGGTGTTTGACTGTTACCAATCACCAATAATTTATTGTAGTCCTTTGAAGTAATATTTATTTAAACATCTGTCTCAGTTTGGTGATTTATATTTTATCCATTCTACACATCTAACTAACTACATTTTTTTAGAATGCAGTACAGTGGACCATTCAAGTATGCTTACAACTGATGTACCAGTTAATCAACTTGTGCAGCTGTTAACATCATATCAACAATGAACGAGAACATAAAGATAAACATCAATGTCATTATGCAATGTACGTGTAATAGTTATTTTATATGTTTGAAAGTAACTTCATGGAAGCGTATCAATTGAGATAATTAATTATCTAAATGAATATTTAATAAACACCTTAAACTGGTTTATGTCTTTCATGCAACTTGACTTTTAGAATAAAATCTTAATTTTTTACTACTTTTATTCATTATTAGTTTCCAGTTGAAACCATGATAAATATTAATAGTATTCAAATAGTCTTATTTCAATTGATGTTTTTTGGTGGATTTAATATTCAATTTCTCAAACCCATGAATGATATAAAGCAATACTTGTTAATTGTTATTAGCATGATCAATTCAGAATAATATATATATACAGTGATAATGTCATACTATATTAAATTACAAAGATTAAACATTGTTTTATTAGATTTATTATTGTATAACATTTTACAATCATCGCACCACCCTGGTGGACTATCAATATTTTTATGACTTATCACAGTTATTGCTTCTTATCAAATTTTATTAGTTTTTATAACTTATAGTTTGCAGTTAACATTGTGCTATTTACTAAAGAGTCATTTCCAATTTGTAGAGAAATATTTTATTTTGATTATGTTGTTTGACAATGCATAGGTGTTTGACTGTTACCAATCACCAATAATTTATTGTAGTCCTTTGAAGTAATATTTATTTAAACATCTGTCTCAGTTTGGTGATTTATATTTTATCCATTCTACACATCTAACTAACTACATTTTTTTAGAATGCAGTACAGTGGACCATTCAAGTATGCTTACAACTGATGTACCAGTTAATCAACTTGTGCAGCTGTTAACATCATATCAACAATGAACGAGAACATAAAGATAAACATCAATGTCATTATGCAATGTACGTGTAATAGTTATTTTATATGTTTGAAAGTAACATCATGGAAGCGTATCAATTGAGATAATTAATTATCTAAATGAATATTTAATAAACACCTTAAACTGGTTTATGTCTTTCATGCAACTTGACTTTTAGAATAAAATCTTAATTTTTTACTACTTTTATTCATTATTAGTTTCCAGTTGAAACCATGATAAATATTAATAGTATTCAAATAGTCTTATTTCAATTGATGTTTTTTGGTGGTTTTAATGTTCAATTTCTCAAACCCATGAATGATTTAAAGCAATACTTGTTAATTGTTATTAGCATGATCAATTCAGAATAATATATATATACTGTGATAATGTCATACTATATTAAATTACAAAGATTAAACATTGTTTTATTAGATTTATTATTGTATAACATTTTACAATCATCGCACCACCCTGGTGGACTATCAATATTTTTATGACTTATCACAGTTATTGCTTCTTATCAAATTTTATTAGTTTTTATAACTTATAGTTTGCAGTTAACATTGTGCTATTTACTAAAGAGTCATTTCCAATTTGTAGAGAAATATTTTATTTTGATTATGTTGTTTGACAATGCATAGGTGTTTGACTGTTACCAATCACCAATAATTTATTGTAGTCCTTTGAAGTAATATTTATTTAAACATCTGTCTCAGTTTGGTGATTTATATTTTATCCATTCTACACATCTAACTAACTACATTTTTTTAGAATGCAGTACAGTGGACCATTCAAGTATGCTTACAACTGATGTACCAGTTAATCAACTTGTGCAGCTGTTAACATCATATCAACAATGAACGAGAACATAAAGATAAACATCAATGTCATTATGCAATGTACGTGTAATAGTTATTTTATATGTTTGAAAGTAACATCATGGAAGCGTATCAATTGAGATAATTAATTATCTAAATGAATATTTAATAAACACCTTAAACTGGTTTATGTCTTTCATGCAACTTGACTTTTAGAATAAAATCTTAATTTTTTACTACTTTTATTCATTATTAGTTTCCAGTTGAAACCATGATAAATATTAATAGTATTCAAATAGTCTTATTTCAATTGATGTTTTTTGGTGGTTTTAATGTTCAATTTCTCAAACCCATGAATGATTTAAAGCAATACTTGTTAATTGTTATTAGCATGATCAATTCAGAATAATATATATATACTGTGATAATGTCATACTATATTAAATTACAAAGATTAAACATTGTTTTATTAGATTTATTATTGTATAACATTTTACAATCATCGCACCACCCTGGTGGACTATCACTATTTTTATGACTTATCACAGTTATTGCTTCTTATCAAATTTTATTAGTTTTTACAACTTATAGTTTGCAGTTAACATTGTGCTATTTACTAAAGAGTCATTTCCAATTTGTAGAGAAATATTTTATTTTGATTATGTAGTTTGACAATTCATAGGTGTTTGATTGTTACCAATCACCAATAATTTAGTGTAGTCCTTTGAAGTAATATTTATTTAAACATCTGTCTCAGTTTTGTCGATTTATATTTTATCCATTCTGCACATCTAACTGAATACATTTTTTTAGAATGCAGTACAGTGGAACATTCAAGTATGCTTACAACTGATGTACCAATTAATCAACTTGTGCAGCTGTTAACATCATATCAACAATGAACGAGAACATATAGATAAACATCAATGTCATTATGCAATGTACGTGTAATAGTTATTTTATATGTTTGAAAGTAACTTCATGGAAGCGTATCAATTGAGATAATTAATTATCTAAATGAATATTTAATAAACACCTTAAACTGGTTTATGTGTTTCATGCAACTTGACTTTTAGAATAAAATCTTAATTTTTTACTACTTTTATTCATTATTAGTTTCCAGTTGAAACCATGATAAATATTAATAGTATTCAAATAGTCTTATTTCAATTGATGTTTTTTGGTGGATTTAATATTCAATTTCTCAAACCCATGAATGATATAAAGCAATACTTGTTAATTGTTATTAGCATGATCAATTCAGAATAATATATATATACAGTGATAATGTCATACTATATTAAATTACAAAGATTAAACATTGTTTTATTAGATTTATTATTGTATAACATTTTACAATCATCGCACCACCCTGGTGGACTATCAATATTTTTATGACGTATCACAGTTATTGCTTCTTATCAAATTTTATTAGTTTTTATAACTTATAGTTTGCAGTTAACATTGTGCTATTTACTAAAGAGTCATTTCCAATTTGTAGAGAAATATTTTATTTTGATTATGTTGTTTGACAATGCATAGGTGTTTGACTGTTACCAATCACCAATAATTTATTGTAGTCCTTTGAAGTAATATTTATTTAAACATCTGTCTCAGTTTGGTGATTTATATTTTATCCATTCTACACATCTAACTAACTACATTTTTTTAGAATGCAGTACAGTGGACCATTCAAGTATGCTTACAACTGATGTACCAGTTAATCAACTTGTGCAGCTGTTAACATCATATCAACAATGAACGAGAACATAAAGATAAACATCAATGTCATTATGCAATGTACGTGTAATAGTTATTTTATATGTTTGAAAGTAACTTCATGGAAGCGTATCAATTGAGATAATTAATTATCTAAATGAATATTTAATAAACACCTTAAACTGGTTTATGTCTTTCATGCAACTTGACTTTTAGAATAAAATCTTAATTTTTTACTACTTTTATTCATTATTAGTTTCCAGTTGAAACCATGATAAATATTAATAGTATTCAAATAGTCTTATTTCAATTGATGTTTTTTGGTGGATTTAATATTCAATTTCTCAAACCCATGAATGATATAAAGCAATACTTGTTAATTGTTATTAGCATGATCAATTCAGAATAATATATATATACAGTGATAATGTCATACTATATTAAATTACAAAGATTAAACATTGTTTTATTAGATTTATTATTGTATAACATTTTACAATCATCGCACCACCCTGGTGGACTATCAATATTTTTATGACGTATCACAGTTATTGCTTCTTATCAAATTTTATTAGTTTTTATAACTTATAGTTTGCAGTTAACATTGTGCTATTTACTAAAGAGTCATTTCCAATTTGTAGAGAAATATTTTATTTTGATTATGTTGTTTGACAATGCATAGGTGTTTGACTGTTACCAATCACCAATAATTTATTGTAGTCCTTTGAAGTAATATTTATTTAAACATCTGTCTCAGTTTGGTGATTTATATTTTATCCATTCTACACATCTAACTAACTACATTTTTTTAGAATGCAGTACAGTGGACCATTCAAGTATGCTTACAACTGATGTACCAGTTAATCAACTTGTGCAGCTGTTAACATCATATCAACAATGAACGAGAACATAAAGATAAACAT
This sequence comes from Rhopalosiphum nymphaeae, assembly GCA_036289425.1. Taxonomy (NCBI): domain Eukaryota; kingdom Metazoa; phylum Arthropoda; class Insecta; order Hemiptera; family Aphididae; genus Rhopalosiphum; species Rhopalosiphum nymphaeae. The sequence goes on from JAZAQC010000030.1 coordinate 1,252,199, forward strand.
CAATGTCATTATGCAATGTACGTGTAATAGTTATTTTATATGTTTGAAAGTAACTTCATGGAAGCGTATCAATTGAGATAATTAATTATCTAAATGAATATTTAATAAACACCTTAAACTGGTTTATGTCTTTCATGCAACTTGACTTTTAGAATAAAATCTTAATTTTTTACTACTTTTATTCATTATTAGTTTCCAGTTGAAACCATGATAAATATTAATAGTATTCAAATAGTCTTATTTCAATTGATGTTTTTTGGTGGATTTAATATTCAATTTCTCAAACCCATGAATGATATAAAGCAATACTTGTTAATTGTTATTAGCATGATCAATTCAGAATAATATATATATACAGTGATAATGTCATACTATATTAAATTACAAAGATTAAACATTGTTTTATTAGATTTATTATTGTATAACATTTTACAATCATCGCACCACCCTGGTGGACTATCAATATTTTTATGACTTATCACAGTTATTGCTTCTTATCAAATTTTATTAGTTTTTATAACTTATAGTTTGCAGTTAACATTGTGCTATTTACTAAAGAGTCATTTCCAATTTGTAGAGAAATATTTTATTTTGATTATGTTGTTTGACAATGCATAGGTGTTTGACTGTTACCAATCACCAATAATTTATTGTAGTCCTTTGAAGTAATATTTATTTAAACATCTGTCTCAGTTTGGTGATTTATATTTTATCCATTCTACACATCTAACTAACTACATTTTTTTAGAATGCAGTACAGTGGACCATTCAAGTATGCTTACAACTGATGTACCAGTTAATCAACTTGTGCAGCTGTTAACATCATATCAACAATGAACGAGAACATAAAGATAAACATCAATGTCATTATGCAATGTACGTGTAATAGTTATTTTATATGTTTGAAAGTAACTTCATGGAAGCGTATCAATTGAGATAATTAATTATCTAAATGAATATTTAATAAACACCTTAAACTGGTTTATGTCTTTCATGCAACTTGACTTTTAGAATAAAATCTTAATTTTTTACTACTTTTATTCATTATTAGTTTCCAGTTGAAACCATGATAAATATTAATAGTATTCAAATAGTCTTATTTCAATTGATGTTTTTTGGTGGATTTAATATTCAATTTCTCAAACCCATGAATGATATAAAGCAATACTTGTTAATTGTTATTAGCATGATCAATTCAGAATAATATATATATACAGTGATAATGTCATACTATATTAAATTACAAAGATTAAACATTGTTTTATTAGATTTATTATTGTATAACATTTTACAATCATCGCACCACCCTGGTGGACTATCAATATTTTTATGACTTATCACAGTTATTGCTTCTTATCAAATTTTATTAGTTTTTATAACTTATAGTTTGCAGTTAACATTGTGCTATTTACTAAAGAGTCATTTCCAATTTGTAGAGAAATATTTTATTTTGATTATGTTGTTTGACAATGCATAGGTGTTTGACTGTTACCAATCACCAATAATTTATTGTAGTCCTTTGAAGTAATATTTATTTAAACATCTGTCTCAGTTTGGTGATTTATATTTTATCCATTCTACACATCTAACTAACTACATTTTTTTAGAATGCAGTACAGTGGACCATTCAAGTATGCTTACAACTGATGTACCAGTTAATCAACTTGTGCAGCTGTTAACATCATATCAACAATGAACGAGAACATAAAGATAAACATCAATGTCATTATGCAATGTACGTGTAATAGTTATTTTATATGTTTGAAAGTAACATCATGGAAGCGTATCAATTGAGATAATTAATTATCTAAATGAATATTTAATAAACACCTTAAACTGGTTTATGTCTTTCATGCAACTTGACTTTTAGAATAAAATCTTAATTTTTTACTACTTTTATTCATTATTAGTTTCCAGTTGAAACCATGATAAATATTAATAGTATTCAAATAGTCTTATTTCAATTGATGTTTTTTGGTGGTTTTAATGTTCAATTTCTCAAACCCATGAATGATTTAAAGCAATACTTGTTAATTGTTATTAGCATGATCAATTCAGAATAATATATATATACTGTGATAATGTCATACTATATTAAATTACAAAGATTAAACATTGTTTTATTAGATTTATTATTGTATAACATTTTACAATCATCGCACCACCCTGGTGGACTATCACTATTTTTATGACTTATCACAGTTATTGCTTCTTATCAAATTTTATTAGTTTTTACAACTTATAGTTTGCAGTTAACATTGTGCTATTTACTAAAGTGTCATTTCCAATTTGTAGAGAAATATTTTATTTTGATTATGTTGTTTGACAATGCATAGGTGTTTGACTGTTACCAATCACCAATAATTTATTGTAGTCCTTTGAAGTAATATTTATTTAAACATCTGTCTCAGTTTGGTGATTTATATTTTATCCATTCTACACATCTAACTAACTACATTTTTTTAGAATGCAGTACAGTGGACCATTCAAGTATGCTTACAACTGATGTACCAGTTAATCAACTTGTGCAGCTGTTAACATCATATCAACAATGAACGAGAACATAAAGATAAACATCAATGTCATTATGCAATGTACGTGTAATAGTTATTTTATATGTTTGAAAGTAACTTCATGGAAGCGTATCAATTGAGATAATTAATTATCTAAATGAATATTTAATAAACACCTTAAACTGGTTTATGTCTTTCATGCAACTTGACTTTTAGAATAAAATCTTAATTTTTTACTACTTTTATTCATTATTAGTTTCCAGTTGAAACCATGATAAATATTAATAGTATTCAAATAGTCTTATTTCAATTGATGTTTTTTGGTGGATTTAATATTCAATTTCTCAAACCCATGAATGATATAAAGCAATACTTGTTAATTGTTATTAGCATGATCAATTCAGAATAATATATATATACAGTGATAATGTCATACTATATTAAATTACAAAGATTAAACATTGTTTTATTAGATTTATTATTGTATAACATTTTACAATCATCGCACCACCCTGGTGGACTATCAATATTTTTATGACGTATCACAGTTATTGCTTCTTATCAAATTTTATTAGTTTTTATAACTTATAGTTTGCAGTTAACATTGTGCTATTTACTAAAGAGTCATTTCCAATTTGTAGAGAAATATTTTATTTTGATTATGTTGTTTGACAATGCATAGGTGTTTGACTGTTACCAATCACCAATAATTTATTGTAGTCCTTTGAAGTAATATTTATTTAAACATCTGTCTCAGTTTGGTGATTTATATTTTATCCATTCTACACATCTAACTAACTACATTTTTTTAGAATGCAGTACAGTGGACCATTCAAGTATGCTTACAACTGATGTACCAGTTAATCAACTTGTGCAGCTGTTAACATCATATCAACAATGAACGAGAACATAAAGATAAACATCAATGTCATTATGCAATGTACGTGTAATAGTTATTTTATATGTTTGAAAGTAACATCATGGAAGCGTATCAATTGAGATAATTAATTATCTAAATGAATATTTAATAAACACCTTAAACTGGTTTATGTCTTTCATGCAACTTGACTTTTAGAATAAAATCTTAATTTTTTACTACTTTTATTCATTATTAGTTTCCAGTTGAAACCATGATAAATATTAATAGTATTCAAATAGTCTTATTTCAATTGATGTTTTTTGGTGGTTTTAATGTTCAATTTCTCAAACCCATGAATGATTTAAAGCAATACTTGTTAATTGTTATTAGCATGATCAATTCAGAATAATATATATATACTGTGATAATGTCATACTATATTAAATTACAAAGATTAAACATTGTTTTATTAGATTTATTATTGTATAACATTTTACAATCATCGCACCACCCTGGTGGACTATCACTATTTTTATGACTTATCACAGTTATTGCTTCTTATCAAATTTTATTAGTTTTTACAACTTATAGTTTGCAGTTAACATTGTGCTATTTACTAAAGTGTCATTTCCAATTTGTAGAGAAATATTTTATTTTGATTATGTTGTTTGACAATGCATAGGTGTTTGACTGTTACCAATCACCAATAATTTATTGTAGTCCTTTGAAGTAATATTTATTTAAACATCTGTCTCAGTTTGGTGATTTATATTTTATCCATTCTACACATCTAACTAACTACATTTTTTTAGAATGCAGTACAGTGGACCATTCAAGTATGCTTACAACTGATGTACCAGTTAATCAACTTGTGCAGCTGTTAACATCATATCAACAATGAACGAGAACATAAAGATAAACATCAATGTCATTATGCAATGTACGTGTAATAGTTATTTTATATGTTTGAAAGTAACTTCATGGAAGCGTATCAATTGAGATAATTAATTATCTAAATGAATATTTAATAAACACCTTAAACTGGTTTATGTCTTTCATGCAACTTGACTTTTAGAATAAAATCTTAATTTTTTACTACTTTTATTCATTATTAGTTTCCAGTTGAAACCATGATAAATATTAATAGTATTCAAATAGTCTTATTTCAATTGATGTTTTTTGGTGGATTTAATATTCAATTTCTCAAACCCATGAATGATATAAAGCAATACTTGTTAATTGTTATTAGCATGATCAATTCAGAATAATATATATATACAGTGATAATGTCATACTATATTAAATTACAAAGATTAAACATTGTTTTATTAGATTTATTATTGTATAACATTTTACAATCATCGCACCACCCTGGTGGACTATCAATATTTTTATGACGTATCACAGTTATTGCTTCTTATCAAATTTTATTAGTTTTTATAACTTATAGTTTGCAGTTAACATTGTGCTATTTACTAAAGAGTCATTTCCAATTTGTAGAGAAATATTTTATTTTGATTATGTTGTTTGACAATGCATAGGTGTTTGACTGTTACCAATCACCAATAATTTATTGTAGTCCTTTGAAGTAATATTTATTTAAACATCTGTCTCAGTTTGGTGATTTATATTTTATCCATTCTACACATCTAACTAACTACATTTTTTTAGAATGCAGTACAGTGGACCATTCAAGTATGCTTACAACTGATGTACCAGTTAATCAACTTGTGCAGCTGTTAACATCATATCAACAATGAACGAGAACATAAAGATAAACATCAATGTCATTATGCAATGTACGTGTAATAGTTATTTTATATGTTTGAAAGTAACTTCATGGAAGCGTATCAATTGAGATAATTAATTATCTAAATGAATATTTAATAAACACCTTAAACTGGTTTATGTCTTTCATGCAACTTGACTTTTAGAATAAAATCTTAATTTTTTACTACTTTTATTCATTATTAGTTTCCAGTTGAAACCATGATAAATATTAATAGTATTCAAATAGTCTTATTTCAATTGATGTTTTTTGGTGGATTTAATATTCAATTTCTCAAACCCATGAATGATATAAAGCAATACTTGTTAATTGTTATTAGCATGATCAATTCAGAATAATATATATATACAGTGATAATGTCATACTATATTAAATTACAAAGATTAAACATTGTTTTATTAGTTTTATTATTGTATAACATTTTACAATCATCGCACCACCCTGGTGGACTATCAATATTTTTATGACTTATCACAGTTATTGCTTCTTATCAAATTTTATTAGTTTTTATAACTTATAGTTTGCAGTTAACATTGTGCTATTTACTAAAGAGTCATTTCCAATTTGTAGAGAAATATTTTATTTTGATTATGTTGTTTGACAATGCATAGGTGTTTGACTGTTACCAATCACCAATAATTTATTGTAGTCCTTTGAAGTAATATTTATTTAAACATCTGTCTCAGTTTGGTGATTTATATTTTATCCATTCTACACATCTAACTAACTACATTTTTTTAGAATGCAGTACAGTGGACCATTCAAGTATGCTTACAACTGATGTACCAGTTAATCAACTTGTGCAGCTGTTAACATCATATCAACAATGAACGAGAACATAAAGATAAACATCAATGTCATTATGCAATGTACGTGTAATAGTTATTTTATATGTTTGAAAGTAACTTCATGGAAGCGTATCAATTGAGATAATTAATTATCTAAATGAATATTTAATAAACACCTTAAACTGGTTTATGTCTTTCATGCAACTTGACTTTTAGAATAAAATCTTAATTTTTTACTACTTTTATTCATTATTAGTTTCCAGTTGAAACCATGATAAATATTAATAGTATTCAAATAGTCTTATTTCAATTGATGTTTTTTGGTGGATTTAATATTCAATTTCTCAAACCCATGAATGATATAAAGCAATACTTGTTAATTGTTATTAGCATGATCAATTCAGAATAATATATATATACAGTGATAATGTCATACTATATTAAATTACAAAGATTAAACATTGTTTTATTAGATTTATTATTGTATAACATTTTACAATCATCGCACCACCCTGGTGGACTATCAATATTTTTATGACGTATCACAGTTATTGCTTCTTATCAAATTTTATTAGTTTTTATAACTTATAGTTTGCAGTTAACATTGTGCTATTTACTAAAGAGTCATTTCCAATTTGTAGAGAAATATTTTATTTTGATTATGTTGTTTGACAATGCATAGGTGTTTGACTGTTACCAATCACCAATAATTTATTGTAGTCCTTTGAAGTAATATTTATTTAAACATCTGTCTCAGTTTGGTGATTTATATTTTATCCATTCTACACATCTAACTAACTACATTTTTTTAGAATGCAGTACAGTGGACCATTCAAGTATGCTTACAACTGATGTACCAGTTAATCAACTTGTGCAGCTGTTAACATCATATCAACAATGAACGAGAACATAAAGATAAACATCAATGTCATTATGCAATGTACGTGTAATAGTTATTTTATATGTTTGAAAGTAACTTCATGGAAGCGTATCAATTGAGATAATTAATTATCTAAATGAATATTTAATAAACACCTTAAACTGGTTTATGTCTTTCATGCAACTTGACTTTTAGAATAAAATCTTAATTTTTTACTACTTTTATTCATTATTAGTTTCCAGTTGAAACCATGATAAATATTAATAGTATTCAAATAGTCTTATTTCAATTGATGTTTTTTGGTGGATTTAATATTCAATTTCTCAAACCCATGAATGATATAAAGCAATACTTGTTAATTGTTATTAGCATGATCAATTCAGAATAATATATATATACAGTGATAATGTCATACTATATTAAATTACAAAGATTAAACATTGTTTTATTAGTTTTATTATTGTATAACATTTTACAATCATCGCACCACCCTGGTGGACTATCAATATTTTTATGACTTATCACAGTTATTGCTTCTTATCAAATTTTATTAGTTTTTATAACTTATAGTTTGCAGTTAACATTGTGCTATTTACTAAAGAGTCATTTCCAATTTGTAGAGAAATATTTTATTTTGATTATGTTGTTTGACAATGCATAGGTGTTTGACTGTTACCAATCACCAATAATTTATTGTAGTCCTTTGAAGTAATATTTATTTAAACATCTGTCTCAGTTTGGTGATTTATATTTTATCCATTCTACACATCTAACTAACTACATTTTTTTAGAATGCAGTACAGTGGACCATTCAAGTATGCTTACAACTGATGTACCAGTTAATCAACTTGTGCAGCTGTTAACATCATATCAACAATGAACGAGAACATAAAGATAAACATCAATGTCATTATGCAATGTACGTGTAATAGTTATTTTATATGTTTGAAAGTAACATCATGGAAGCGTATCAATTGAGATAATTAATTATCTAAATGAATATTTAATAAACACCTTAAACTGGTTTATGTCTTTCATGCAACTTGACTTTTAGAATAAAATCTTAATTTTTTACTACTTTTATTCATTATTAGTTTCCAGTTGAAACCATGATAAATATTAATAGTATTCAAATAGTCTTATTTCAATTGATGTTTTTTGGTGGTTTTAATGTTCAATTTCTCAAACCCATGAATGATTTAAAGCAATACTTGTTAATTGTTATTAGCATGATCAATTCAGAATAATATATATATACTGTGATAATGTCATACTATATTAAATTACAAAGATTAAACATTGTTTTATTAGATTTATTATTGTATAACATTTTACAATCATCGCACCACCCTGGTGGACTATCACTATTTTTATGACTTATCACAGTTATTGCTTCTTATCAAATTTTATTAGTTTTTACAACTTATAGTTTGCAGTTAACATTGTGCTATTTACTAAAGAGTCATTTCCAATTTGTAGAGAAATATTTTATTTTGATTATGTAGTTTGACAATTCATAGGTGTTTGATTGTTACCAATCACCAATAATTTAGTGTAGTCCTTTGAAGTAATATTTATTTAAACATCTGTCTCAGTTTTGTCGATTTATATTTTATCCATTCTGCACATCTAACTGAATACATTTTTTTAGAATGCAGTACAGTGGAACATTCAAGTATGCTTACAACTGATGTACCAATTAATCAACTTGTGCAGCTGTTAACATCATATCAACAATGAACGAGAACATATAGATAAACATCAATGTCATTATGCAATGTACGTGTAATAGTTATTTTATATGTTTGAAAGTAACTTCATGGAAGCGTATCAATTGAGATAATTAATTATCTAAATGAATATTTAATAAACACCTTAAACTGGTTTATGTGTTTCATGCAACTTGACTTTTAGAATAAAATCTTAATTTTTTACTACTTTTATTCATTATTAGTTTCCAGTTGAAACCATGATAAATATTAATAGTATTCAAATAGTCTTATTTCAATTGATGTTTTTTGGTGGATTTAATATTCAATTTCTCAAACCCATGAATGATATAAAGCAATACTTGTTAATTGTTATTAGCATGATCAATTCAGAATAATATATATATACAGTGATAATGTCATACTATATTAAATTACAAAGATTAAACATTGTTTTATTAGATTTATTATTGTATAACATTTTACAATCATCGCACCACCCTGGTGGACTATCAATATTTTTATGACGTATCACAGTTATTGCTTCTTATCAAATTTTATTAGTTTTTATAACTTATAGTTTGCAGTTAACATTGTGCTATTTACTAAAGAGTCATTTCCAATTTGTAGAGAAATATTTTATTTTGATTATGTTGTTTGACAATGCATAGGTGTTTGACTGTTACCAATCACCAATAATTTATTGTAGTCCTTTGAAGTAATATTTATTTAAACATCTGTCTCAGTTTGGTGATTTATATTTTATCCATTCTACACATCTAACTAACTACATTTTTTTAGAATGCAGTACAGTGGACCATTCAAGTATGCTTACAACTGATGTACCAGTTAATCAACTTGTGCAGCTGTTAACATCATATCAACAATGAACGAGAACATAAAGATAAACATCAATGTCATTATGCAATGTACGTGTAATAGTTATTTTATATGTTTGAAAGTAACTTCATGGAAGCGTATCAATTGAGATAATTAATTATCTAAATGAATATTTAATAAACACCTTAAACTGGTTTATGTCTTTCATGCAACTTGACTTTTAGAATAAAATCTTAATTTTTTACTACTTTTATTCATTATTAGTTTCCAGTTGAAACCATGATAAATATTAATAGTATTCAAATAGTCTTATTTCAATTGATGTTTTTTGGTGGATTTAATATTCAATTTCTCAAACCCATGAATGATATAAAGCAATACTTGTTAATTGTTATTAGCATGATCAATTCAGAATAATATATATATACAGTGATAATGTCATACTATATTAAATTACAAAGATTAAACATTGTTTTATTAGATTTATTATTGTATAACATTTTACAATCATCGCACCACCCTGGTGGACTATCAATATTTTTATGACGTATCACAGTTATTGCTTCTTATCAAATTTTATTAGTTTTTATAACTTATAGTTTGCAGTTAACATTGTGCTATTTACTAAAGAGTCATTTCCAATTTGTAGAGAAATATTTTATTTTGATTATGTTGTTTGACAATGCATAGGTGTTTGACTGTTACCAATCACCAATAATTTATTGTAGTCCTTTGAAGTAATATTTATTTAAACATCTGTCTCAGTTTGGTGATTTATATTTTATCCATTCTACACATCTAACTAACTACATTTTTTTAGAATGCAGTACAGTGGACCATTCAAGTATGCTTACAACTGATGTACCAGTTAATCAACTTGTGCAGCTGTTAACATCATATCAACAATGAACGAGAACATAAAGATAAACATCAATGTCATTATGCAATGTACGTGTAATAGTTATTTTATATGTTTGAAAGTAACTTCATGGAAGCGTATCAATTGAGATAATTAATTATCTAAATGAATATTTAATAAACACCTTAAACTGGTTTATGTCTTTCATGCAACTTGACTTTTAGAATAAAATCTTAATTTTTTACTACTTTTATTCATTATTAGTTTCCAGTTGAAACCATGATAAATATTAATAGTATTCAAATAGTCTTATTTCAATTGATGTTTTTTGGTGGATTTAATATTCAATTTCTCAAACCCATGAATGATATAAAGCAATACTTGTTAATTGTTATTAGCATGATCAATTCAGAATAATATATATATACAGTGATAATGTCATACTATATTAAATTACAAAGATTAAACATTGTTTTATTAGTTTTATTATTGTATAACATTTTACAATCATCGCACCACCCTGGTGGACTATCAATATTTTTATGACTTATCACAGTTATTGCTTCTTATCAAATTTTATTAGTTTTTATAACTTATAGTTTGCAGTTAACATTGTGCTATTTACTAAAGAGTCATTTCCAATTTGTAGAGAAATATTTTATTTTGATTATGTTGTTTGACAATGCATAGGTGTTTGACTGTTACCAATCACCAATAATTTATTGTAGTCCTTTGAAGTAATATTTATTTAAACATCTGTCTCAGTTTGGTGATTTATATTTTATCCATTCTACACATCTAACTAACTACATTTTTTTAGAATGCAGTACAGTGGACCATTCAAGTATGCTTACAACTGATGTACCAGTTAATCAACTTGTGCAGCTGTTAACATCATATCAACAATGAACGAGAACATAAAGATAAACATCAATGTCATTATGCAATGTACGTGTAATAGTTATTTTATATGTTTGAAAGTAACATCATGGAAGCGTATCAATTGAGATAATTAATTATCTAAATGAATATTTAATAAACACCTTAAACTGGTTTATGTCTTTCATGCAACTTGACTTTTAGAATAAAATCTTAATTTTTTACTACTTTTATTCATTATTAGTTTCCAGTTGAAACCATGATAAATATTAATAGTATTCAAATAGTCTTATTTCAATTGATGTTTTTTGGTGGTTTTAATGTTCAATTTCTCAAACCCATGAATGATTTAAAGCAATACTTGTTAATTGTTATTAGCATGATCAATTCAGAATAATATATATATACTGTGATAATGTCATACTATATTAAATTACAAAGATTAAACATTGTTTTATTAGATTTATTATTGTATAACATTTTACAATCATCGCACCACCCTGGTGGACTATCAATATTTTTATGACTTATCACAGTTATTGCTTCTTATCAAATTTTATTAGTTTTTATAACTTATAGTTTGCAGTTAACATTGTGCTATTTACTAAAGAGTCATTTCCAATTTGTAGAGAAATATTTTATTTTGATTATGTTGTTTGACAATGCATAGGTGTTTGACTGTTACCAATCACCAATAATTTATTGTAGTCCTTTGAAGTAATATTTATTTAAACATCTGTCTCAGTTTGGTGATTTATATTTTATCCATTCTACACATCTAACTAACTACATTTTTTTAGAATGCAGTACAGTGGACCATTCAAGTATGCTTACAACTGATGTACCAGTTAATCAACTTGTGCAGCTGTTAACATCATATCAACAATGAACGAGAACATAAAGATAAACATCAATGTCATTATGCAATGTACGTGTAATAGTTATTTTATATGTTTGAAAGTAACTTCATGGAAGCGTATCAATTGAGATAATTAATTATCTAAATGAATATTTAATAAACACCTTAAACTGGTTTATGTGTTTCATGCAACTTGACTTTTAGAATAAAATCTTAATTTTTTACTACTTTTATTCATTATTAGTTTCCAGTTGAAACCATGATAAATATTAATAGTATTCAAATAGTCTTATTTCAATTGATGTTTTTTGGTGGATTTAATATTCAATTTCTCAAACCCATGAATGATATAAAGCAATACTTGTTAATTGTTATTAGCATGATCAATTCAGAATAATATATATATACAGTGATAATGTCATACTATATTAAATTACAAAGATTAAACATTGTTTTATTAGATTTATTATTGTATAACATTTTACAATCATCGCACCACCCTGGTGGACTATCAATATTTTTATGACTTATCACAGTTATTGCTTCTTATCATATTTTATTAGTTTTTATAACTTATAGTTTGCAGTTAACATTGTGCTATTTACTAAAGAGTCATTTCCAATTTGTAGAGAAATATTTTATTTTGATTATGTTGTTTGACAATGCATAGGTGTTTGACTGTTACCAATCACCAATAATTTATTGTAGTCCTTTGAAGTAATATTTATTTAAACATCTGTCTCAGTTTGGTGATTTATATTTTATCCATTCTACACATCTAACTAACTACATTTTTTTAGAATGCAGTACAGTGGACCATTCAAGTATGCTTACAACTGATGTACCAGTTAATCAACTTGTGCAGCTGTTAACATCATATCAACAATGAACGAGAACATAAAGATAAACATCAATGTCATTATGCAATGTACGTGTAATAGTTATTTTATATGTTTGAAAGTAACATCATGGAAGCGTATCAATTGAGATAATTAATTATCTAAATGAATATTTAATAAACACCTTAAACTGGTTTATGTCTTTCATGCAACTTGACTTTTAGAATAAAATCTTAATTTTTTACTACTTTTATTCATTATTAGTTTCCAGTTGAAACCATGATAAATATTAATAGTATTCAAATAGTCTTATTTCAATTGATGTTTTTTGGTGGTTTTAATGTTCAATTTCTCAAACCCATGAATGATTTAAAGCAATACTTGTTAATTGTTATTAGCATGATCAATTCAGAATAATATATATATACTGTGATAATGTCATACTATATTAAATTACAAAGATTAAACATTGTTTTATTAGATTTATTATTGTATAACATTTTACAATCATCGCACCACCCTGGTGGACTATCACTATTTTTATGACTTATCACAGTTATTGCTTCTTATCAAATTTTATTAGTTTTTACAACTTATAGTTTGCAGTTAACATTGTGCTATTTACTAAAGAGTCATTTCCAATTTGTAGAGAAATATTTTATTTTGATTATGTAGTTTGACAATCCATAGGTGTTTGATTGTTACCAATCACCAATAATTTAGTGTAGTCCTTTGAAGTAATATTTATTTAAACATCTGTCTCAGTTTTGTCGATTTATATTTTATCCATTCTGCACATCTAACTGAATACATTTTTTTAGAATGCAGTACAGTGGACCATTCAAGTATGCTTACAACTGATGTACCAGTTAATCAACTTGTGCAGCTGTTAACATCATATCAACAATGAACGAGAACATAAAGATAAACATCAATGTCATTATGCAATGTACGTGTAATAGTTATTTTATATGTTTGAAAGTAACTTCATGGAAGCGTATCAATTGAGATAATTAATTATCTAAATGAATATTTAATAAACACCTTAAACTGGTTTATGTGTTTCATGCAACTTGACTTTTAGAATAAAATCTTAATTTTTTACTACTTTTATTCATTATTAGTTTCCAGTTGAAACCATGATAAATATTAATAGTATTCAAATAGTCTTATTTCAATTGATGTTTTTTGGTGGATTTAATATTCAATTTCTCAAACCCATGAATGATATAAAGCAATACTTGTTAATTGTTATTAGCATGATCAATTCAGAATAATATATATATACAGTGATAATGTCATACTATATTAAATTACAAAGATTAAACATTGTTTTATTAGATTTATTATTGTATAACATTTTACAATCATCGCACCACCCTGGTGGACTATCAATATTTTTATGACTTATCACAGTTATTGCTTCTTATCATATTTTATTAGTTTTTATAACTTATAGTTTGCAGTTAACATTGTGCTATTTACTAAAGAGTCATTTCCAATTTGTAGAGAAATATTTTATTTTGATTATGTTGTTTGACAATGCATAGGTGTTTGACTGTTACCAATCACCAATAATTTATTGTAGTCCTTTGAAGTAATATTTATTTAAACATCTGTCTCAGTTTGGTGATTTATATTTTATCCATTCTACACATCTAACTAACTACATTTTTTTAGAATGCAGTACAGTGGACCATTCAAGTATGCTTACAACTGATGTACCAGTTAATCAACTTGTGCAGCTGTTAACATCATATCAACAATGAACGAGAACATAAAGATAAACATCAATGTCATTATGCAATGTACGTGTAATAGTTATTTTATATGTTTGAAAGTAACATCATGGAAGCGTATCAATTGAGATAATTAATTATCTAAATGAATATTTAATAAACACCTTAAACTGGTTTATGTCTTTCATGCAACTTGACTTTTAGAATAAAATCTTAATTTTTTACTACTTTTATTCATTATTAGTTTCCAGTTGAAACCATGATAAATATTAATAGTATTCAAATAGTCTTATTTCAATTGATGTTTTTTGGTGGTTTTAATGTTCAATTTCTCAAACCCATGAATGATTTAAAGCAATACTTGTTAATTGTTATTAGCATGATCAATTCAGAATAATATATATATACTGTGATAATGTCATACTATATTAAATTACAAAGATTAAACATTGTTTTATTAGATTTATTATTGTATAACATTTTACAATCATCGCACCACCCTGGTGGACTATCACTATTTTTATGACTTATCACAGTTATTGCTTCTTATCAAATTTTATTAGTTTTTACAACTTATAGTTTGCAGTTAACATTGTGCTATTTACTAAAGAGTCATTTCCAATTTGTAGAGAAATATTTTATTTTGATTATGTAGTTTGACAATCCATAGGTGTTTGATTGTTACCAATCACCAATAATTTAGTGTAGTCCTTTGAAGTAATATTTATTTAAACATCTGTCTCAGTTTTGTCGATTTATATTTTATCCATTCTGCACATCTAACTGAATACATTTTTTTAGAATGCAGTACAGTGGACCATTCAAGTATGCTTACAACTGATGTACCAATTAATCAACTTGTGCAGCTGTTAACATCATATCAACAATGAACGAGAACATATAGATAAACATCAATGTCATTATGCAATGTATGTGTAATAGTTATTTTATATGTTTGAAAGTAACTTCATGGAAGCGTATCAATTGAGATAATTAATTATCTAAATGAATATTTAATAAACACCTTAAACTGGTTTATGTGTTTCATGCAACTTGACTTTTAGAATAAAATCTTAATTTTTTACTACTTTTATTCATTATTAGTTTCCAGTTGAAACCATGATAAATATTAATAGTATTCAAATAGTCTTATTTCAATTGATGTTTTTTGGTGGATTTAATGTTCAATTTCTCAAACCCATGAATGATTTAAAGCAATACTTGTTAATTGTTATTAGCATGATCAATTCAGAATAATATATATATACAGTGACAATGTCATACTATATTAAATTATAAAGATTAAAAATTGTTTTAATAGATTTATTATTGTATATCATTTTACAATCATCGCACCACCCTGGTGGACTATCACTATTTTTATGACTTATCACAGTTATTGCTTCTTATCAAATTTTATTAGTTTTTACAACTTATAGTTTGCAGTTAACATTGTGCTATTTACTAAAGAGTCATTTCCAATTTGTAGAGAAATATTTTATTTTGATTATGTAGTTTGACAATTCATAGGTGTTTGATTGTTACCAATTACCAATAATTTAGTGTAGTCCTTTGAAGTAATATTTATTTAAACATCTGTCTCAGTTTTGTCGATTTATATTTTATCCATTCTGCACATCTAACTGAATACATTTTTTTAGAATGCAGTACAGCGGACCATTCAAGTATGCTTACAACTGATGTACCAATTAATCAACTTGTGCAGCTGTTAACATCATATCAACAATGAACGAGAACATAAAGATAAACATCAATGTCATTATGCAATGTACGTGTAATAGTTATTTTATATGTTTGAAAGTAACTTCATGGAAGCGTATCAATTGAGATAATTAATTATCTAAATGAATATTTAATAAACACCTTAAACTGGTTTATGTCTTTCATGCAACTTGACTTTTAGAATAAAATCTTAATTTTTTACTACTTTTATTCATTATTAGTTTCCAGTTGAAACCATGATAAATATTAATAGTATTCAAATAGTCTTATTTCAATTGATGTTTTTTGGTGGATTTAATATTCAATTTCTCAAACCCATGAATGATATAAAGCAATACTTGTTAATTGTTATTAGCATGATCAATTCAGAATAATATATATATACAGTGATAATGTCATACTATATTAAATTACAAAGATTAAACATTGTTTTATTAGATTTATTATTGTATAACATTTTACAATCATCGCACCACCCTGGTGGACTATCAATATTTTTATGACTTATCACAGTTATTGCTTCTTATCAAATTTTATTAGTTTTTATAACTTATAGTTTGCAGTTAACATTGTGCTATTTACTAAAGAGTCATTTCCAATTTGTAGAGAAATATTTTATTTTGATTATGTAGTTTGACAATTCATAGGTGTTTGATTGTTACCAATCACCAATAATTTAGTGTAGTCCTTTGAAGTAATATTTATTTAAACATCTGTCTCAGTTTTGTCGATTTATATTTTATCCATTCTGCACATCTAACTGAATACATTTTTTTAGAATGCAGTACAGCGGACCATTCAAGTATGCTTACAACTGATGTACCAATTAATCAACTTGTGCAGCTGTTAACATCATATCAACAATGAACGAGAACATAAAGATAAACATCAATGTCATTATGCAATGTACGTGTAATAGTTATTTTATATGTTTGAAAGTAACTTCATGGAAGCGTATCAATTGAGATAATTAATTATCTAAATGAATATTTAATAAACACCTTAAACTGGTTTATGTCTTTCATGCAACTTGACTTTTAGAATAAAATCTTAATTTTTTACTACTTTTATTCATTATTAGTTTCCAGTTGAAACCATGATAAATATTAATAGTATTCAAATAGTCTTATTTCAATTGATGTTTTTTGGTGGATTTAATATTCAATTTCTCAAACCCATGAATGATATAAAGCAATACTTGTTAATTGTTATTAGCATGATCAATTCAGAATAATATATATATACAGTGATAATGTCATACTATATTAAATTACAAAGATTAAACATTGTTTTATTAGATTTATTATTGTATAACATTTTACAATCATCGCACCACCCTGGTGGACTATCAATATTTTTATGACTTATCACAGTTATTGCTTCTTATCAAATTTTATTAGTTTTTATAACTTATAGTTTGCAGTTAACATTGTGCTATTTACTAAAGAGTCATTTCCAATTTGTAGAGAAATATTTTATTTTGATTATGTAGTTTGACAATTCATAGGTGTTTGATTGTTACCAATCACCAATAATTTAGTGTAGTCCTTTGAAGTAATATTTATTTAAACATCTGTCTCAGTTTTGTCGATTTATATTTTATCCATTCTGCACATCTAACTGAATACATTTTTTTAGAATGCAGTACAGTGGACCATTCAAGTATGCTTACAACTGATGTACCAATTAATCAACTTGTGCAGCTGTTAACATCATATCAACAATGAACGAGAACATATAGATAAACATCAATGTCATTATGCAATGTATGTGTAATAGTTATTTTATATGTTTGAAAGTAACTTCATGGAAGCGTATCAATTGAGATAATTAATTATCTAAATGAATATTTAATAAACACCTTAAACTGGTTTATGTGTTTCATGCAACTTGACTTTTAGAATAAAATCTTAATTTTTTACTACTTTTATTCATTATTAGTTTCCAGTTGAAACCATGATAAATATTAATAGTATTCAAATAGTCTTATTTCAATTGATGTTTTTTGGTGGATTTAATGTTCAATTTCTCAAACCCATGAATGATTTAAAGCAATACTTGTTAATTGTTATTAGCATGATCAATTCAGAATAATATATATATACAGTGACAATGTCATACTATATTAAATTATAAAGATTAAAAATTGTTTTAATAGATTTATTATTGTATAACATTTTACAATCATCGCACCACCCTGGTGGACTATCAATATTTTTATGACTTATCACAGTTATTGCTTCTTATCATATTTTATTAGTTTTTATAACTTATAGTTTGCAGTTAACATTGTGCTATTTACTAAAGAGTCATTTCCAATTTGTAGAGAAATATTTTATTTTGATTATGTTGTTTGACAATGCATAGGTGTTTGACTGTTACCAATCACCAATAATTTATTGTAGTCCTTTGAAGTAATATTTATTTAAACATCTGTCTCAGTTTGGTGATTTATATTTTATCCATTCTACACATCTAACTAACTACATTTTTTTAGAATGCAGTACAGTGGACCATTCAAGTATGCTTACAACTGATGTACCAGTTAATCAACTTGTGCAGCTGTTAACATCATATCAACAATGAACGAGAACATAAAGATAAACATCAATGTCATTATGCAATGTACGTGTAATAGTTATTTTATATGTTTGAAAGTAACATCATGGAAGCGTATCAATTGAGATAATTAATTATCTAAATGAATATTTAATAAACACCTTAAACTGGTTTATGTCTTTCATGCAACTTGACTTTTAGAATAAAATCTTAATTTTTTACTACTTTTATTCATTATTAGTTTCCAGTTGAAACCATGATAAATATTAATAGTATTCAAATAGTCTTATTTCAATTGATGTTTTTTGGTGGTTTTAATGTTCAATTTCTCAAACCCATGAATGATTTAAAGCAATACTTGTTAATTGTTATTAGCATGATCAATTCAGAATAATATATATATACTGTGATAATGTCATACTATATTAAATTACAAAGATTAAACATTGTTTTATTAGATTTATTATTGTATAACATTTTACAATCATCGCACCACCCTGGTGGACTATCACTATTTTTATGACTTATCACAGTTATTGCTTCTTATCAAATTTTATTAGTTTTTACAACTTATAGTTTGCAGTTAACATTGTGCTATTTACTAAAGAGTCATTTCCAATTTGTAGAGAAATATTTTATTTTGATTATGTAGTTTGACAATCCATAGGTGTTTGATTGTTACCAATCACCAATAATTTAGTGTAGTCCTTTGAAGTAATATTTATTTAAACATCTGTCTCAGTTTTGTCGATTTATATTTTATCCATTCTGCACATCTAACTGAATACATTTTTTTAGAATGCAGTACAGTGGACCATTCAAGTATGCTTACAACTGATGTACCAATTAATCAACTTGTGCAGCTGTTAACATCATATCAACAATGAACGAGAACATATAGATAAACATCAATGTCATTATGCAATGTATGTGTAATAGTTATTTTATATGTTTGAAAGTAACTTCATGGAAGCGTATCAATTGAGATAATTAATTATCTAAATGAATATTTAATAAACACCTTAAACTGGTTTATGTGTTTCATGCAACTTGACTTTTAGAATAAAATCTTAATTTTTTACTACTTTTATTCATTATTAGTTTCCAGTTGAAACCATGATAAATATTAATAGTATTCAAATAGTCTTATTTCAATTGATGTTTTTTGGTGGATTTAATGTTCAATTTCTCAAACCCATGAATGATTTAAAGCAATACTTGTTAATTGTTATTAGCATGATCAATTCAGAATAATATATATATACAGTGACAATGTCATACTATATTAAATTATAAAGATTAAAAATTGTTTTAATAGATTTATTATTGTATATCATTTTACAATCATCGCACCACCCTGGTGGACTATCACTATTTTTATGACTTATCACAGTTATTGCTTCTTATCAAATTTTATTAGTTTTTACAACTTATAGTTTGCAGTTAACATTGTGCTATTTACTAAAGAGTCATTTCCAATTTGTAGAGAAATATTTTATTTTGATTATGTAGTTTGACAATTCATAGGTGTTTGATTGTTACCAATTACCAATAATTTAGTGTAGTCCTTTGAAGTAATATTTATTTAAACATCTGTCTCAGTTTTGTCGATTTATATTTTATCCATTCTGCACATCTAACTGAATACATTTTTTTAGAATGCAGTACAGCGGACCATTCAAGTATGCTTACAACTGATGTACCAATTAATCAACTTGTGCAGCTGTTAACATCATATCAACAATGAACGAGAACATAAAGATAAACATCAATGTCATTATGCAATGTACGTGTAATAGTTATTTTATATGTTTGAAAGTAACTTCATGGAAGCGTATCAATTGAGATAATTAATTATCTAAATGAATATTTAATAAACACCTTAAACTGGTTTATGTCTTTCATGCAACTTGACTTTTAGAATAAAATCTTAATTTTTTACTACTTTTATTCATTATTAGTTTCCAGTTGAAACCATGATAAATATTAATAGTATTCAAATAGTCTTATTTCAATTGATGTTTTTTGGTGGATTTAATATTCAATTTCTCAAACCCATGAATGATATAAAGCAATACTTGTTAATTGTTATTAGCATGATCAATTCAGAATAATATATATATACAGTGATAATGTCATACTATATTAAATTACAAAGATTAAACATTGTTTTATTAGATTTATTATTGTATAACATTTTACAATCATCGCACCACCCTGGTGGACTATCAATATTTTTATGACTTATCACAGTTATTGCTTCTTATCAAATTTTATTAGTTTTTATAACTTATAGTTTGCAGTTAACATTGTGCTATTTACTAAAGAGTCATTTCCAATTTGTAGAGAAATATTTTATTTTGATTATGTAGTTTGACAATTCATAGGTGTTTGATTGTTACCAATCACCAATAATTTAGTGTAGTCCTTTGAAGTAATATTTATTTAAACATCTGTCTCAGTTTTGTCGATTTATATTTTATCCATTCTGCACATCTAACTGAATACATTTTTTTAGAATGCAGTACAGTGGACCATTCAAGTATGCTTACAACTGATGTACCAATTAATCAACTTGTGCAGCTGTTAACATCATATCAACAATGAACGAGAACATATAGATAAACATCAATGTCATTATGCAATGTATGTGTAATAGTTATTTTATATGTTTGAAAGTAACTTCATGGAAGCGTATCAATTGAGATAATTAATTA
This sequence comes from Rhopalosiphum nymphaeae, assembly GCA_036289425.1. Taxonomy (NCBI): domain Eukaryota; kingdom Metazoa; phylum Arthropoda; class Insecta; order Hemiptera; family Aphididae; genus Rhopalosiphum; species Rhopalosiphum nymphaeae. The sequence continues at coordinate 1,273,771 of JAZAQC010000030.1, forward strand.
TCTAAATGAATATTTAATAAACACCTTAAACTGGTTTATGTGTTTCATGCAACTTGACTTTTAGAATAAAATCTTAATTTTTTACTACTTTTATTCATTATTAGTTTCCAGTTGAAACCATGATAAATATTAATAGTATTCAAATAGTCTTATTTCAATTGATGTTTTTTGGTGGATTTAATGTTCAATTTCTCAAACCCATGAATGATTTAAAGCAATACTTGTTAATTGTTATTAGCATGATCAATTCAGAATAATATATATATACAGTGACAATGTCATACTATATTAAATTATAAAGATTAAAAATTGTTTTAATAGATTTATTATTGTATATCATTTTACAATCATCGCACCACCCTGGTGGACTATCACTATTTTTATGACTTATCACAGTTATTGCTTCTTATCAAATTTTATTAGTTTTTACAACTTATAGTTTGCAGTTAACATTGTGCTATTTACTAAAGAGTCATTTCCAATTTGTAGAGAAATATTTTATTTTGATTATGTAGTTTGACAATTCATAGGTGTTTGATTGTTACCAATTACCAATAATTTAGTGTAGTCCTTTGAAGTAATATTTATTTAAACATCTGTCTCAGTTTTGTCGATTTATATTTTATCCATTCTGCACATCTAACTGAATACATTTTTTTAGAATGCAGTACAGCGGACCATTCAAGTATGCTTACAACTGATGTACCAATTAATCAACTTGTGCAGCTGTTAACATCATATCAACAATGAACGAGAACATAAAGATAAACATCAATGTCATTATGCAATGTACGTGTAATAGTTATTTTATATGTTTGAAAGTAACTTCATGGAAGCGTATCAATTGAGATAATTAATTATCTAAATGAATATTTAATAAACACCTTAAACTGGTTTATGTCTTTCATGCAACTTGACTTTTAGAATAAAATCTTAATTTTTTACTACTTTTATTCATTATTAGTTTCCAGTTGAAACCATGATAAATATTAATAGTATTCAAATAGTCTTATTTCAATTGATGTTTTTTGGTGGATTTAATATTCAATTTCTCAAACCCATGAATGATATAAAGCAATACTTGTTAATTGTTATTAGCATGATCAATTCAGAATAATATATATATACAGTGATAATGTCATACTATATTAAATTACAAAGATTAAACATTGTTTTATTAGATTTATTATTGTATAACATTTTACAATCATCGCACCACCCTGGTGGACTATCAATATTTTTATGACTTATCACAGTTATTGCTTCTTATCAAATTTTATTAGTTTTTATAACTTATAGTTTGCAGTTAACATTGTGCTATTTACTAAAGAGTCATTTCCAATTTGTAGAGAAATATTTTATTTTGATTATGTTGTTTGACAATGCATAGGTGTTTGACTGTTACCAATCACCAATAATTTATTGTAGTCCTTTGAAGTAATATTTATTTAAACATCTGTCTCAGTTTGGTGATTTATATTTTATCCATTCTACACATCTAACTAACTACATTTTTTTAGAATACAGTACAGTGGACCATTCAAGTATGCTTACAACTGATGTACCAGTTAATCAACTTGTGCAGCTGTTAACATCATATCAACAATGAACGAGAACATAAAGATAAACATCAATGTCATTATGCAATGTACGTGTAATAGTTATTTTATATGTTTGAAAGTAACATCATGGAAGCGTATCAATTGAGATAATTAATTATCTAAATGAATATTTAATAAACACCTTAAACTGGTTTATGTCTTTCATGCAACTTGACTTTTAGAATAAAATCTTAATTTTTTACTACTTTTATTCATTATTAGTTTCCAGTTGAAACCATGATAAATATTAATAGTATTCAAATAGTCTTATTTCAATTGATGTTTTTTGGTGGTTTTAATGTTCAATTTCTCAAACCCATGAATGATTTAAAGCAATACTTGTTAATTGTTATTAGCATGATCAATTCAGAATAATATATATATACTGTGATAATGTCATACTATATTAAATTACAAAGATTAAACATTGTTTTATTAGATTTATTATTGTATAACATTTTACAATCATCGCACCACCCTGGTGGACTATCACTATTTTTATGACTTATCACAGTTATTGCTTCTTATCAAATTTTATTAGTTTTTACAACTTATAGTTTGCAGTTAACATTGTGCTATTTACTAAAGAGTCATTTCCAATTTTTAGAGAAATATTTTATTTTGATTATGTAGTTTGACAATTCATAGGTGTTTGATTGTTACCAATCACCAATAATTTAGTGTAGTCCTTTGAAGTAATATTTATTTAAACATCTGTCTCAGTTTTGTCGATTTATATTTTATCCATTCTGCACATCTAACTGAATACATTTTTTTAGAATGCAGTACAGTGGACCATTCAAGTATGCTTACAACTGATGTACCAATTAATCAACTTGTGCAGCTGTTAACATCATATCAACAATGAACGAGAACATATAGATAAACATCAATGTCATTATGCAATGTATGTGTAATAGTTATTTTATATGTTTGAAAGTAACTTCATGGAAGCGTATCAATTGAGATAATTAATTATCTAAATGAATATTTAATAAACACCTTAAACTGGTTTATGTGTTTCATGCAACTTGACTTTTAGAATAAAATCTTAATTTTTTACTACTTTTATTCATTATTAGTTTCCAGTTGAAACCATGATAAATATTAATAGTATTCAAATAGTCTTATTTCAATTGATGTTTTTTGGTGGATTTAATGTTCAATTTCTCAAACCCATGAATGATTTAAAGCAATACTTGTTAATTGTTATTAGCATGATCAATTCAGAATAATATATATATACAGTGACAATGTCATACTATATTAAATTATAAAGATTAAAAATTGTTTTAATAGATTTATTATTGTATATCATTTTACAATCATCGCACCACCCTGGTGGACTATCACTATTTTTATGACTTATCACAGTTATTGCTTCTTATCAAATTTTATTAGTTTTTACAACTTATAGTTTGCAGTTAACATTGTGCTATTTACTAAAGAGTCATTTCCAATTTGTAGAGAAATATTTTATTTTGATTATGTTGTTTGACAATGCATAGGTGTTTGACTGTTACCAATCACCAATAATTTATTGTAGTCCTTTGAAGTAATATTTATTTAAACATCTGTCTCAGTTTGGTGATTTATATTTTATCCATTCTACACATCTAACTAACTACATTTTTTTAGAATGCAGTACAGTGGACCATTCAAGTATGCTTACAACTGATGTACCAGTTAATCAACTTGTGCAGCTGTTAACATCATATCAACAATGAACGAGAACATAAAGATAAACATCAATGTCATTATGCAATGTACGTGTAATAGTTATTTTATATGTTTGAAAGTAACATCATGGAAGCGTATCAATTGAGATAATTAATTATCTAAATGAATATTTAATAAACACCTTAAACTGGTTTATGTCTTTCATGCAACTTGACTTTTAGAATAAAATCTTAATTTTTTACTACTTTTATTCATTATTAGTTTCCAGTTGAAACCATGATAAATATTAATAGTATTCAAATAGTCTTATTTCAATTGATGTTTTTTGGTGGTTTTAATGTTCAATTTCTCAAACCCATGAATGATTTAAAGCAATACTTGTTAATTGTTATTAGCATGATCAATTCAGAATAATATATATATACTGTGATAATGTCATACTATATTAAATTACAAAGATTAAACATTGTTTTATTAGATTTATTATTGTATAACATTTTACAATCATCGCACCACCCTGGTGGACTATCAATATTTTTATGACTTATCACAGTTATTGCTTCTTATCAAATTTTATTAGTTTTTATAACTTATAGTTTGCAGTTAACATTGTGCTATTTACTAAAGAGTCATTTCCAATTTGTAGAGAAATATTTTATTTTGATTATGTTGTTTGACAATGCATAGGTGTTTGACTGTTACCAATCACCAATAATTTATTGTAGTCCTTTGAAGTAATATTTATTTAAACATCTGTCTCAGTTTGGTGATTTATATTTTATCCATTCTACACATCTAACTAACTACATTTTTTTAGAATGCAGTACAGTGGACCATTCAAGTATGCTTACAACTGATGTACCAGTTAATCAACTTGTGCAGCTGTTAACATCATATCAACAATGAACGAGAACATAAAGATAAACATCAATGTCATTATGCAATGTACGTGTAATAGTTATTTTATATGTTTGAAAGTAACATCATGGAAGCGTATCAATTGAGATAATTAATTATCTAAATGAATATTTAATAAACACCTTAAACTGGTTTATGTCTTTCATGCAACTTGACTTTTAGAATAAAATCTTAATTTTTTACTACTTTTATTCATTATTAGTTTCCAGTTGAAACCATGATAAATATTAATAGTATTCAAATAGTCTTATTTCAATTGATGTTTTTTGGTGGTTTTAATGTTCAATTTCTCAAACCCATGAATGATTTAAAGCAATACTTGTTAATTGTTATTAGCATGATCAATTCAGAATAATATATATATACTGTGATAATGTCATACTATATTAAATTACAAAGATTAAACATTGTTTTATTAGATTTATTATTGTATAACATTTTACAATCATCGCACCACCCTGGTGGACTATCACTATTTTTATGACTTATCACAGTTATTGCTTCTTATCAAATTTTATTAGTTTTTGCAACTTATAGTTTGCAGTTAACATTGTGCTATTTACTAAAGAGTCATTTCCAATTTGTAGGGAAATATTTTATTTTGATTATGTAGTTTGACAATTCATAGGTGTTTGATTGTTACCAATCACCAATAATTTAGTGTAGTCCTTTGAAGTAATATTTATTTAAACATCTGTCTCAGTTTTGTCGATTTATATTTTATCCATTCTGCACATCTAACTGAATACATTTTTTTAGAATGCAGTACAGTGGACCATTCAAGTATGCTTACAACTGATGTACCAATTAATCAACTTGTGCAGCTGTTAACATCATATCAACAATGAACGAGAACATATAGATAAACATCAATGTCATTATGCAATGTATGTGTAATAGTTATTTTATATGTTTGAAAGTAACTTCATGGAAGCGTATCAATTGAGATAATTAATTATCTAAATGAATATTTAATAAACACCTTAAACTGGTTTATGTGTTTCATGCAACTTGACTTTTAGAATAAAATCTTAATTTTTTACTACTTTTATTCATTATTAGTTTCCAGTTGAAACCATGATAAATATTAATAGTATTCAAATAGTCTTATTTCAATTGATGTTTTTTGGTGGATTTAATGTTCAATTTCTCAAACCCATGAATGATTTAAAGCAATACTTGTTAATTGTTATTAGCATGATCAATTCAGAATAATATATATATACAGTGACAATGTCATACTATATTAAATTATAAAGATTAAAAATTGTTTTAATAGATTTATTATTGTATATCATTTTACAATCATCGCACCACCCTGGTGGACTATCACTATTTTTATGACTTATCACAGTTATTGCTTCTTATCAAATTTTATTAGTTTTTACAACTTATAGTTTGCAGTTAACATTGTGCTATTTACTAAAGAGTCATTTCCAATTTGTAGAGAAATATTTTATTTTGATTATGTAGTTTGACAATTCATAGGTGTTTGATTGTTACCAATTACCAATAATTTAGTGTAGTCCTTTGAAGTAATATTTATTTAAACATCTGTCTCAGTTTTGTCGATTTATATTTTATCCATACTGCACATCTAACTGAATACATTTTTTTAGAATGCAGTACAGCGGACCATTCAAGTATGCTTACAACTGATGTACCAATTAATCAACTTGTGCAGCTGTTAACATCATATCAACAATGAACGAGAACATATAGATAAACATCAATGTCATTATGCAATGTACGTGTAATAGTTATTTTATATGTTTGAAAGTAACATCATGGAAGCGTATCAATTGAGATAATTAATTATCTAAATGAATATTTAATAAACACCTTAAACTGGTTTATGTCTTTCATGCAACTTGACTTTTAGAATAAAATCTTAATTTTTTACTACTTTTATTCATTATTAGTTTCCAGTTGAAACCATGATAAATATTAATAGTATTCAAATAGTCTTATTTCAATTGATGTTTTTTGGTGGTTTTAATGTTCAATTTCTCAAACCCATGAATGATTTAAAGCAATACTTGTTAATTGTTATTAGCATGATCAATTCAGAATAATATATATATACTGTGATAATGTCATACTATATTAAATTACAAAGATTAAACATTGTTTTATTAGATTTATTATTGTATAACATTTTACAATCATCGCACCACCCTGGTGGACTATCACTATTTTTATGACTTATCACAGTTATTGCTTCTTATCAAATTTTATTAGTTTTTGCAACTTATAGTTTGCAGTTAACATTGTGCTATTTACTAAAGAGTCATTTCCAATTTGTAGAGAAATATTTTATTTTGATTATGTAGTTTGACAATTCATAGGTGTTTGATTGTTACCAATCACCAATAATTTAGTGTAGTCCTTTGGAGTAATATTTATTTAAACATCTGTCTCAGTTTTGTCGATTTATATTTTATCCATTCTGCACATCTAACTGAATACATTTTTTTAGAATGCAGTACAGTGGACCATTCAAGTATGCTTACAACTGATGTACCAATTAATCAACTTGTGCAGCTGTTAACATCATATCAACAATGAACGAGAACATATAGATAAACATCAATGTCATTATGCAATGTATGTGTAATAGTTATTTTATATGTTTGAAAGTAACTTCATGGAAGCGTATCAATTGAGATAATTAATTATCTAAATGAATATTTAATAAACACCTTAAACTGGTTTATGTGTTTCATGCAACTTGACTTTTAGAATAAAATCTTAATTTTTTACTACTTTTATTCATTATTAGTTTCCAGTTGAAACCATGATAAATATTAATAGTATTCAAATAGTCTTATTTCAATTGATGTTTTTTGGTGGATTTAATGTTCAATTTCTCAAACCCATGAATGATTTAAAGCAATACTTGTTAATTGTTATTAGCATGATCAATTCAGAATAATATATATATACAGTGATAATGTCATACTATATTAAATTACAAAGATTAAACATTGTTTTATTAGATTTATTATTGTATAACATTTTACAATCATCGCACCACCCTGGTGGACTATCAATATTTTTATGTCTTATCACAGTTATTGCTTCTTATCAAATTTTATTAGTTTTTACAACTTATAGTTTGCAGTTAACATTGTGCTATTTACTAAAAAGTCATTTCCAATTTGTAGAGAAATATTTTATTTTGATTATGTAGTTTGACAATACATAGGTGTTTGATTGTTACCAATCACCAATAATTTAGTGTAGTCCTTTGAAGTAATATTTATTTAAACATCTGTCTCAGTTTTGTCGATTTATATTTTATCCATTCTGCACATCTAACTGAATACATTTTTTTAGAATGCAGTACAGCGGACCATTCAAGTATGCTTACAACTGATGTACCAATTAATCAACTTGTGCAGCTGTTAACATCATATCAACAATGAACGAGAACATATAGATAAACATCAATGTCATTATGCAATGTACGTGTAATAGTTATTTTATATGTTTGAAAGTAACATCATGGAAGCGTATCAATTGAGATAATTAATTATCTAAATGAATATTTAATAAACACCTTAAACTGGTTTATGTCTTTCATGCAACTTGACTTTTAGAATAAAATCTTAATTTTTTACTACTTTTATTCATTATTAGTTTCCAGTTGAAACCATGATAAATATTAATAGTATTCAAATAGTCTTATTTCAATTGATGTTTTTTGGTGGTTTTAATGTTCAATTTCTCAAACCCATGAATGATTTAAAGCAATACTTGTTAATTGTTATTAGCATGATCAATTCAGAATAATATATATATACTGTGATAATGTCATACTATATTAAATTATAAAGATTAAAAATTGTTTTAATAGATTTATTATTGTATATCATTTTACAATCATCGCACCACCCTGGTGGACTATCACTATTTTTATGACTTATCACAGTTATTGCTTCTTATCAAATTTTATTAGTTTTTATAACTTATAGTTTGCAGTTAACATTGTGCTATTTACTAAAGAGTCATTTCCAATTTGTAGAGAAATATTTTATTTTGATTATGTTGTTTGACAATGCATAGGTTTTTGACTGTTACCAATCACCAATAATTTATTGTAGTCCTTTGAAGTAATATTTATTTAAACATCTGTCTCAGTTTGGTGATTTATATTTTATCCATTCTACACATCTAACTAACTACATTTTTTTAGAATGCAGTACAGTGGACCATTCAAGTATGCTTACAACTGATGTACCAGTTAATCAACTTGTGCAGCTGTTAACATCATATCAACAATGAACGAGAACATAAAGATAAACATCAATGTCATTATGCAATGTACGTGTTATAGTTATTTTATATGTTTGAAAGTAACTTCATGGAAGCGTATCAATTGAGATAATTAATTATCTAAATGAATATTTAATAAACACCTTAAACTGGTTTATGTCTTTCATGCAACTTGACTTTTAGAATAAAATCTTAATTTTTTACTACTTTTATTCATTATTAGTTTCCAGTTGAAACCATGATAAATATTAATAGTATTCAAATAGTCTTATTTCAATTGATGTTTTTTGGTGGATTTAATGTTCAATTTCTCAAACCCATGAATGATTTAAAGCAATACTTGTTAATTGTTATTAGCATGATCAATTCAGAATAATATATATATACAGTGATAATGTCATACTATATAAAATTACAAAGATTAAACATTGTTTTATTAAATTTATTATTGTATAACATTTTACAATCATCGCACCACCCTGGTGGACTATCAATATTTTTATGTCTTATCACAGTTATTGCTTCTTATCAAATTTTATTAGTTTTTACAACTTATAGTTTGCAGTTAACATTGTGCTATTTACTAAAAAGTCATTTCCAATTTGTAGAGAAATATTTTATTTTGATTATGTAGTTTGACAATTCATAGGTGTTTGATTGTTACCAATCACCAATAATTTAGTGTAGTCCTTTGAAGTAATATTTATTTAAACATCTGTCTCAGTTTGGTGATTTATATTTTATCCATTCTACACATCTAACTAACTACATTTTTTTAGAATGCAGTACAGTGGACCATTCAAGTATGCTTACAACTGATGTACCAGTTAATCAACTTGTGCAGCTGTTAACATCATATCAACAATGAACGAGAACATAAAGATAAACATCAATGTCATTATGCAATGTACGTGTTATAGTTATTTTATATGTTTGAAAGTAACTTCATGGAAGCGTATCAATTGAGATAATTAATTATCTAAATGAATATTTAATAAACACCTTAAACTGGTTTATGTCTTTCATGCAACTTGACTTTTAGAATAAAATCTTAATTTTTTACTACTTTTATTCATTATTAGTTTCCAGTTGAAACCATGATAAATATTAATAGTATTCAAATTGTCTTATTTCAATTGATGTTTTTTGGTGGATTTAATGTTCAATTTCTCAAACCCATGAATGATTTAAAGCAATACTTGTTAATTGTTATTAGCATGATCAATTCAGAATAATATATATATACAGTGATAATGTCATACTATATTAAATTACAAAGATTAAACATTGTTTTATTAGATTTATTATTGTATAACATTTTACAATCATCGCACCACCCTGGTGGACTATCAATATTTTTATGTCTTATCACAGTTATTGCTTCTTATCAAATTTTATTAGTTTTTACAACTTATAGTTTGCAGTTAACATTGTGCTATTTACTAAAAAGTCATTTCCAATTTGTAGAGAAATATTTTATTTTGATTATGTAGTTTGACAATACATAGGTGTTTGATTGTTACCAATCACCAATAATTTAGTGTAGTCCTTTGAAGTAATATTTATTTAAACATCTGTCTCAGTTTTGTCGATTTATATTTTATCCATTCTGCACATCTAACTGAATACATTTTTTTAGAATGCAGTACAGCGGACCATTCAAGTATGCTTACAACTGATGTACCAATTAATCAACTTGTGCAGCTGTTAACATCATATCAACAATGAACGAGAACATATAGATAAACATCAATGTCATTATGCAATGTACGTGTAATAGTTATTTTATATGTTTGAAAGTAACATCATGGAAGCGTATCAATTGAGATAATTAATTATCTAAATGAATATTTAATAAACACCTTAAACTGGTTTATGTCTTTCATGCAACTTGACTTTTAGAATAAAATCTTAATTTTTTACTACTTTTATTCATTATTAGTTTCCAGTTGAAACCATGATAAATATTAATAGTATTCAAATAGTCTTATTTCAATTGATGTTTTTTGGTGGTTTTAATGTTCAATTTCTCAAACCCATGAATGATTTAAAGCAATACTTGTTAATTGTTATTAGCATGATCAATTCAGAATAATATATATATACTGTGATAATGTCATACTATATTAAATTATAAAGATTAAAAATTGTTTTAATAGATTTATTATTGTATATCATTTTACAATCATCGCACCACCCTGGTGGACTATCACTATTTTTATGACTTATCACAGTTATTGCTTCTTATCAAATTTTATTAGTTTTTATAACTTATAGTTTGCAGTTAACATTGTGCTATTTACTAAAGAGTCATTTCCAATTTGTAGAGAAATATTTTATTTTGATTATGTTGTTTGACAATGCATAGGTTTTTGACTGTTACCAATCACCAATAATTTATTGTAGTCCTTTGAAGTAATATTTATTTAAACATCTGTCTCAGTTTGGTGATTTATATTTTATCCATTCTACACATCTAACTAACTACATTTTTTTAGAATGCAGTACAGTGGACCATTCAAGTATGCTTACAACTGATGTACCAGTTAATCAACTTGTGCAGCTGTTAACATCATATCAACAATGAACGAGAACATAAAGATAAACATCAATGTCATTATGCAATGTACGTGTTATAGTTATTTTATATGTTTGAAAGTAACTTCATGGAAGCGTATCAATTGAGATAATTAATTATCTAAATGAATATTTAATAAACACCTTAAACTGGTTTATGTCTTTCATGCAACTTGACTTTTAGAATAAAATCTTAATTTTTTACTACTTTTATTCATTATTAGTTTCCAGTTGAAACCATGATAAATATTAATAGTATTCAAATAGTCTTATTTCAATTGATGTTTTTTGGTGGATTTAATGTTCAATTTCTCAAACCCATGAATGATTTAAAGCAATACTTGTTAATTGTTATTAGCATGATCAATTCAGAATAATATATATATACAGTGATAATGTCATACTATATTAAATTACAAAGATTAAACATTGTTTTATTAGATTTATTATTGTATAACATTTTACAATCATCGCACCACCCTGGTGGACTATCAATATTTTTATGTCTTATCACAGTTATTGCTTCTTATCAAATTTTATTAGTTTTTACAACTTATAGTTTGCAGTTAACATTGTGCTATTTACTAAAAAGTCATTTCCAATTTGTAGAGAAATATTTTATTTTGATTATGTAGTTTGACAATTCATAGGTGTTTGATTGTTACCAATCACCAATAATTTAGTGTAGTCCTTTGAAGTAATATTTATTTAAACATCTGTCTCAGTTTTGTCGATTTATATTTTATCCATTCTGCACATCTAACTGAATACATTTTTTTAGAATGCAGTACAGTGGACCATTCAAGTATGCTTACAACTGATGTACCAGTTAATCAACTTGTGCAGCTGTTAACATCATATCAACAATGAACGAGAACATAAAGATAAACATCAATGTCATTATGCAATGTACGTGTTATAGTTATTTTATATGTTTGAAAGTAACTTCATGGAAGCGTATCAATTGAGATAATTAATTATCTAAATGAATATTTAATAAACACCTTAAACTGGTTTATGTCTTTCATGCAACTTGACTTTTAGAATAAAATCTTAATTTTTTACTACTTTTATTCATTATTAGTTTCCAGTTGAAACCATGATAAATATTAATAGTATTCAAATAGTCTTATTTCAATTGATGTTTTTTGGTGGATTTAATGTTCAATTTCTCAAACCCATGAATGATTTAAAGCAATACTTGTTAATTGTTATTAGCATGATCAATTCAGAATAATATATATATACAGTGATAATGTCATACTATATTAAATTACAAAGATTAAACATTGTTTTATTAGATTTATTATTGTATAACATTTTACAATCATCGCACCACCCTGGTGGACTATCAATATTTTTATGTCTTATCACAGTTATTGCTTCTTATCAAATTTTATTAGTTTTTACAACTTATAGTTTGCAGTTAACATTGTGCTATTTACTAAAAAGTCATTTCCAATTTGTAGAGAAATATTTTATTTTGATTATGTAGTTTGACAATTCATAGGTGTTTGATTGTTACCAATCACCAATAATTTAGTGTAGTCCTTTGAAGTAATATTTATTTAAACATCTGTCTCAGTTTTGTCGATTTATATTTTATCCATTCTGCACATCTAACTGAATACATTTTTTTAGAATGCAGTACAGTGGACCATTCAAGTATGCTTACAACTGATGTACCAGTTAATCAACTTGTGCAGCTGTTAACATCATATCAACAATGAACGAGAACATAAAGATAAACATCAATGTCATTATGCAATGTACGTGTTATAGTTATTTTATATGTTTGAAAGTAACTTCATGGAAGCGTATCAATTGAGATAATTAATTATCTAAATGAATATTTAATAAACACCTTAAACTGGTTTATGTCTTTCATGCAACTTGACTTTTAGAATAAAATCTTAATTTTTTACTACTTTTATTCATTATTAGTTTCCAGTTGAAACCATGATAAATATTAATAGTATTCAAATAGTCTTATTTCAATTGATGTTTTTTGGTGGATTTAATGTTCAATTTCTCAAACCCATGAATGATTTAAAGCAATACTTGTTAATTGTTATTAGCATGATCAATTCAGAATAATATATATATACAGTGACAATGTCATACTATATTAAATTATAAAGATTAAAAATTGTTTTAATAGATTTATTATTGTATATCATTTTACAATCATCGCACCACCCTGGTGGACTATCACTATTTTTATGACTTATCACAGTTATTGCTTCTTATCAAATTTTATTAGTTTTTACAACTTATAGTTTGCAGTTAACATTGTGCTATTTACTAAAGAGTCATTTCCAATTTGTAGAGAAATATTTTATTTTGATTATGTAGTTTGACAATTCATAGGTGTTTGATTGTTACCAATTACCAATAATTTAGTGTAGTCCTTTGAAGTAATATTTATTTAAACATCTGTCTCAGTTTTGTCGATTTATATTTTATCCATTCTGCACATCTAACTGAATACATTTTTTTAGAATGCAGTACAGCGGACCATTCAAGTATGCTTACAACTGATGTACCAATTAATCAACTTGTGCAGCTGTTAACATCATATCAACAATGAACGAGAACATATAGATAAACATCAATGTCATTATGCAATGTACGTGTAATAGTTATTTTATATGTTTGAAAGTAACATCATGGAAGCGTATCAATTGAGATAATTAATTATCTAAATGAATATTTAATAAACACCTTAAACTGGTTTATGTCTTTCATGCAACTTGACTTTTAGAATAAAATCTTAATTTTTTACTACTTTTATTCATTATTAGTTTCCAGTTGAAACCATGATAAATATTAATAGTATTCAAATAGTCTTATTTCAATTGATGTTTTTTGGTGGATTTAATGTTCAATTTCTCAAACCCATGAATGATTTAAAGCAATACTTGTTAATTGTTATTAGCATGATCAATTCAGAATAATATATATATACAGTGATAATGTCATACTATATTAAATTACAAAGATTAAACATTGTTTTATTAGATTTATTATTGTATAACATTTTACAATCATCGCACCACCCTGGTGGACTATCAATATTTTTATGTCTTATCACAGTTATTGCTTCTTATCAAATTTTATTAGTTTTTACAACTTATAGTTTGCAGTTAACATTGTGCTATTTACTAAAAAGTCATTTCCAATTTGTAGAGAAATATTTTATTTTGATTATGTAGTTTGACAATTCATAGGTGTTTGATTGTTACCAATCACCAATAATTTAGTGTAGTCCTTTGAAGTAATATTTATTTAAACATCTGTCTCAGTTTTGTCGATTTATATTTTATCCATTCTGCACATCTAACTGAATACATTTTTTTAGAATGCAGTACAGTGGACCATTCAAGTATGCTTACAACTGATGTACCAGTTAATCAACTTGTGCAGCTGTTAACATCATATCAACAATGAACGAGAACATAAAGATAAACATCAATGTCATTATGCAATGTACGTGTTATAGTTATTTTATATGTTTGAAAGTAACTTCATGGAAGCGTATCAATTGAGATAATTAATTATCTAAATGAATATTTAATAAACACCTTAAACTGGTTTATGTCTTTCATGCAACTTGACTTTTAGAATAAAATCTTAATTTTTTACTACTTTTATTCATTATTAGTTTCCAGTTGAAACCATGATAAATATTAATAGTATTCAAATAGTCTTATTTCAATTGATGTTTTTTGGTGGTTTTAATGTTCAATTTCTCAAACCCATGAATGATTTAAAGCAATACTTGTTAATTGTTATTAGCATGATCAATTCAGAATAATATATATATACTGTGACAATGTCATACTATATTAAATTATAAAGATTAAAAATTGTTTTAATAGATTTATTATTGTATATCATTTTACAATCATCGCACCACCCTGGTGGACTATCACTATTTTTATGACTTATCACAGTTATTGCTTCTTATCAAATTTTATTAGTTTTTACAACTTATAGTTTGCAGTTAACATTGTGCTATTTACTAAAGAGTCATTTCCAATTTGTAGAGAAATATTTTATTTTGATTATGTAGTTTGACAATTCATAGGTGTTTGATTGTTACCAATTACCAATAATTTAGTGTAGTCCTTTGAAGTAATATTTATTTAAACATCTGTCTCAGTTTTGTCGATTTATATTTTATCCATTCTGCACATCTAACTGAATACATTTTTTTAGAATGCAGTACAGCGGACCATTCAAGTATGCTTACAACTGATGTACCAATTAATCAACTTGTGCAGCTGTTAACATCATATCAACAATGAACGAGAACATATAGATAAACATCAATGTCATTATGCAATGTACGTGTAATAGTTATTTTATATGTTTGAAAGTAACATCATGGAAGCGTATCAATTGAGATAATTAATTATCTAAATGAATATTTAATAAACACCTTAAACTGGTTTATGTCTTTCATGCAACTTGACTTTTAGAATAAAATCTTAATTTTTTACTACTTTTATTCATTATTAGTTTCCAGTTGAAACCATGATAAATATTAATAGTATTCAAATAGTCTTATTTCAATTGATGTTTTTTGGTGGATTTAATGTTCAATTTCTCAAACCCATGAATGATTTAAAGCAATACTTGTTAATTGTTATTAGCATGATCAATTCAGAATAATATATATATACAGTGATAATGTCATACTATATTAAATTACAAAGATTAAACATTGTTTTATTAGATTTATTATTGTATAACATTTTACAATCATCGCACCACCCTGGTGGACTATCAATATTTTTATGTCTTATCACAGTTATTGCTTCTTATCAAATTTTATTAGTTTTTACAACTTATAGTTTGCAGTTAACATTGTGCTATTTACTAAAAAGTCATTTCCAATTTGTAGAGAAATATTTTATTTTGATTATGTAGTTTGACAATTCATAGGTGTTTGATTGTTACCAATCACCAATAATTTAGTGTAGTCCTTTGAAGTAATATTTATTTAAACATCTGTCTCAGTTTTGTCGATTTATATTTTATCCATTCTGCACATCTAACTGAATACATTTTTTTAGAATGCAGTACAGTGGACCATTCAAGTATGCTTACAACTGATGTACCAGTTAATCAACTTGTGCAGCTGTTAACATCATATCAACAATGAACGAGAACATAAAGATAAACATCAATGTCATTATGCAATGTACGTGTTATAGTTATTTTATATGTTTGAAAGTAACTTCATGGAAGCGTATCAATTGAGATAATTAATTATCTAAATGAATATTTAATAAACACCTTAAACTGGTTTATGTCTTTCATGCAACTTGACTTTTAGAATAAAATCTTAATTTTTTACTACTTTTATTCATTATTAGTTTCCAGTTGAAACCATGATAAATATTAATAGTATTCAAATAGTCTTATTTCAATTGATGTTTTTTGGTGGATTTAATGTTCAATTTCTCAAACCCATGAATGATTTAAAGCAATACTTGTTAATTGTTATTAGCATGATCAATTCAGAATAATATATATATACAGTGACAATGTCATACTATATTAAATTATAAAGATTAAAAATTGTTTTAATAGATTTATTATTGTATATCATTTTACAATCATCGCACCACCCTGGTGGACTATCACTATTTTTATGACTTATCACAGTTATTGCTTCTTATCAAATTTTATTAGTTTTTACAACTTATAGTTTGCAGTTAACATTGTGCTATTTACTAAAGAGTCATTTCCAATTTGTAGAGAAATATTTTATTTTGATTATGTAGTTTGACAATTCATAGGTGTTTGATTGTTACCAATTACCAATAATTTAGTGTAGTCCTTTGAAGTAATATTTATTTAAACATCTGTCTCAGTTTTGTCGATTTATATTTTATCCATTCTGCACATCTAACTGAATACATTTTTTTAGAATGCAGTACAGCGGACCATTCAAGTATGCTTACAACTGATGTACCAATTAATCAACTTGTGCAGCTGTTAACATCATATCAACAATGAACGAGAACATATAGATAAACATCAATGTCATTATGCAATGTACGTGTAATAGTTATTTTATATGTTTGAAAGTAACATCATGGAAGCGTATCAATTGAGATAATTAATTATCTAAATGAATATTTAATAAACACCTTAAACTGGTTTATGTCTTTCATGCAACTTGACTTTTAGAATAAAATCTTAATTTTTTACTACTTTTATTCATTATTAGTTTCCAGTTGAAACCATGATAAATATTAATAGTATTCAAATAGTCTTATTTCAATTGATGTTTTTTGGTGGATTTAATGTTCAATTTCTCAAACCCATGAATGATTTAAAGCAATACTTGTTAATTGTTATTAGCATGATCAATTCAGAATAATATATATATACAGTGATAATGTCATACTATATTAAATTACAAAGATTAAACATTGTTTTATTAGATTTATTATTGTATAACATTTTACAATCATCGCACCACCCTGGTGGACTATCAATATTTTTATGTCTTATCACAGTTATTGCTTCTTATCAAACTTTATTAGTTTTTACAACTTATAGTTTGCAGTTAACATTGTGCTATTTACTAAAAAGTCATTTCCAATTTGTAGAGAAATATTTTATTTTGATTATGTAGTTTGACAATTCATAGGTGTTTGATTGTTACCAATCACCAATAATTTAGTGTAGTCCTTTGAAGTAATATTTATTTAAACATCTGTCTCAGTTTTGTCGATTTATATTTTATCCATTCTGCACATCTAACTGAATACATTTTTTTAGAATGCAGTACAGCGGACCATTCAAGTATGCTTACAACTGATGTACCAATTAATCAACTTGTGCAGCTGTTAACATCATATCAACAATGAACGAGAACATATAGATAAACATCAATGTCATTATGCAATGTACGTGTAATAGTTATTTTATATGTTTGAAAGTAACATCATGGAAGCGTATCAATTGAGATAATTAATTATCTAAATGAATATTTAATAAACACCTTAAACTGGTTTATGTCTTTCATGCAACTTGACTTTTAGAATAAAATCTTAATTTTTTACTACTTTTATTCATTATTAGTTTCCAGTTGAAACCATGATAAATATTAATAGTATTCAAATAGTCTTATTTCAATTGATGTTTTTTGGTGGTTTTAATGTTCAATTTCTCAAACCTATGAATGATTTAAAGCAATACTTGTTAATTGTTATTAGCATGATCAATTCAGAATAATATATATATACAGTGATAATGTCATACTATATTAAATTACAAAGATTAAACATTGTTTTATTAGATTTATTATTGTATAACATTTTACAATCATCGCACCACCCTGGTGGACTATCAATATTTTTATGTCTTATCACAGTTATTGCTTCTTATCAAACTTTATTAGTTTTTACAACTTATAGTTTGCAGTTAACATTGTGCTATTTACTAAAAAGTCATTTCCAATTTGTAGAGAAATATTTTATTTTGATTATGTAGTTTGACAATTCATAGGTGTTTGATTGTTACCAATCACCAATAATTTAGTGTAGTCCTTTGAAGTAATATTTATTTAAACATCTGTCTCAGTTTTGTCGATTTATATTTTATCCATTCTGCACATCTAACTGAATACATTTTTTTAGAATGCAGTACAGCGGACCATTCAAGTATGCTTACAACTGATGTACCAATTAATCAACTTGTGCAGCTGTTAACATCATATCAACAATGAACGAGAACATATAGATAAACATCAATGTCATTATGCAATGTACGTGTAATAGTTATTTTATATGTTTGAAAGTAACATCATGGAAGCGTATCAATTGAGATAATTAATTATCTAAATGAATATTTAATAAACACCTTAAACTGGTTTATGTCTTTCATGCAACTTGACTTTTAGAATAAAATCTTAATTTTTTACTACTTTTATTCATTATTAGTTTCCAGTTGAAACCATGATAAATATTAATAGTATTCAAATAGTCTTATTTCAATTGATGTTTTTTGGTGGTTTTAATGTTCAATTTCTCAAACCTATGAATGATTTAAAGCAATACTTGTTAATTGTTATTAGCATGATCAATTCAGAATAATATATATATACTGTGATAATGTCATACTATATTAAATTATAAAGATTAAAAATTGTTTTAATAGATTTATTATTGTATATCATTTTACAATCATCGCACCACCCTGGTGGACTATCACTATTTTTATGACTTATCACAGTTATTGCTTCTTATCAAATTTTATTAGTTTTTATAACTTATAGTTTGCAGTTAACATTGTGCTATTTACTAAAGAGTCATTTCCAATTTGTAGAGAAATATTTTATTTTGATTATGTTGTTTGACAATGCATAGGTTTTTGACTGTTACCAATCACCAATAATTTATTGTAGTCCTTTGAAGTAATATTTATTTAAACATCTGTCTCAGTTTGGTGATTTATATTTTATCCATTCTACACATCTAACTAACTACATTTTTTTAGAATGCAGTACAGTGGACCATTCAAGTATGCTTACAACTGATGTACCAGTTAATCAACTTGTGCAGCTGTTAACATCATATCAACAATGAACGAGAACATAAAGATAAACATCAATGTCATTATGCAATGTACGTGTTATAGTTATTTTATATGTTTGAAAGTAACTTCATGGAAGCGTATCAATTGAGATAATTAATTATCTAAATGAATATTTAATAAACACCTTAAACTGGTTTATGTCTTTCATGCAACTTGACTTTTAGAATAAAATCTTAATTTTTTACTACTTTTATTCATTATTAGTTTCCAGTTGAAACCATGATAAATATTAATAGTATTCAAATAGTCTTATTTCAATTGATGTTTTTTGGTGGATTTAATGTTCAATTTCTCAAACCCATGAATGATTTAAAGCAATACTTGTTAATTGTTATTAGCATGATCAATTCAGAATAATATATATATACAGTGATAATGTCATACTATATTAAATTACAAAGATTAAACATTGTTTTATTAAATTTATTATTGTATAACATTTTACAATCATCGCACCACCCTGGTGGACTATCACTATTTTTATGTCTTATCACAGTTATTGCTTCTTATCAAATTTTATTAGTTTTTACAACTTATAGTTTGCAGTTAACATTGTGCTATTTACTAAAAAGTCATTTCCAATTTGTAGAGAAATATTTTATTTTGATTATGTAGTTTGACAATTCATAGGTGTTTGATTGTTACCAATCACCAATAATTTAGTGTAGTCCTTTGAAGTAATATATATTTAAACATCTGTCTCAGTTTTGTCGATTTATATTTTATCCATTCTGCACATCTAACTGAATACATTTTTTTAGAATGCAGTACAGTGGACCATTCAAGTATGCTTACAACTGATGTACCAATTAATCAACTTGTGCAGCTGTTAACATCATATCAACAATGAACGAGAACATAAAGATAAACATCAATGTCATTATGCAATGTACTTGTAATAGTTATTTTATATGTTTGATAGTAACATCATGGAAGCGTATCAATTGAGATAGTTAATTATCTAAATGAATATTTAATACACACGTTAAACTGGTTTGTGTCTTTCATGCAACTTGACTTTTTGAATAAAATCTTTTTTTTGACTACTTTTATTCATTATTAATTTCCAGATTAAACCATAACAAATATTAATTGTATTCAAATAGTGTTATTTCAATTGATGTTTTTTGGTGGATTTAATGTTCAATTTCTCAAACCCATGAATGATTTAAAGCAATACTTGTTAAATGTTATTAGCATGATCAATTCAGAATAATTAATGTACAGTGATAATATCATACTATATTAAATAGCAGAGATTAAACACTGTTTAATAGATTTTTCATTTTGTATCATTTTACTATCATCGCATCACTCTGGTGGACTAACACTATTTTTATGACTTATCACAGTTATTGCTTCATATCAAATGTTATTAGTTTTTAATACTTATAGTTTGTAGTTTACATTGTGCTATTTACTAAAGAGTCATTTCCAATTTGTAGAGAAATATTTTATTTTAATTATGTAGTTTGATAATGCATAGGTGTTTGATTGTTACCAATTACCAATAATTTAGTGTAGTCCTTTGTAGTAATATTTATTTCAACATTTGTCTCAGTTTGCTGTTTTATATTTTCTCCAGTTCTGCGATAGCAGTCGTTCGATGCACACGTACGCCGTGTATGCTCCGTTACTAATGTGTTTTGCTATAGCTATCTTAAACATCAGTGCTCTTTGTTATAAAAGGTGCGCCATTATTAAATTATACGACTGTTTACATTTAAATTACCCTTTAAGTTTTTACTTAACTTTCTTGTTGCGTCGTTCAGATTATAATTTATATTTATATTCAACAACCAGCTAGTGCGATATACTTCGTATACGTCGTCGCTCTTTGTAGGTCGCCGCGGCGACCTTGTTATTGTTATACATATATATATAACACTCACCATCGGTTATCGCTGCCTTCCCGTTTTTCTGGCTCCGTTATCATAAAACGATAAACCGTTAGCATAGTAATTCAATACCAATTAAAATGGTTAATCAGAATAATCCTAATAAAAATAACAACACTGGTGTTAACTCCAACAAGCCGGTCAGCCGGATTAAACTTAATAAAATAACAACGAACTCTTCTCCAAGCAATGAATGGACTATACAGAGTAATAATAAAAGGAATCATTCTGACTCCTCTAATCCTACCTGACTTCAAGCACCGAGTAGTAAAGTACATAAAAAATTATTCTCGTCTTCAAACCGATTCGCAGTTCTTTCCCAAACCTCAAACTCAGACAATAATCCTACGGTCGGTCCGGACGCTATTCTGGACACAAACTCTAATCGTGAAGATGACCCAATGGATTCTATTACAATTAAACCTCCTCCTCCAATTTTTGTGCGTGGAGTTGAAGACTATCCTGAACTATGTAAAAGACTAATTGAACAAATTGGCGTCGAAAATTTTGTCTGTAAATCTTTCACTGACCGTTTAAAAATCCAAACCAGCACTCCCGATGCCTACAGATCACTTATCCATTTTCTGAAGGAGGAGAAGGCTGAATACCATACCTATCAATTACAACAAGATAAGCCAATACGTGTGGTAATTTGGAATCTACATCCAACAACTCCAATTAGTCTCATAAAATCTGAGCTAGAATTCCTTCATTTTGAAGTGAGATCTGTG
Organism: Rhopalosiphum nymphaeae; assembly: GCA_036289425.1. NCBI lineage: Eukaryota > Metazoa > Arthropoda > Insecta > Hemiptera > Aphididae > Rhopalosiphum > Rhopalosiphum nymphaeae. The sequence goes on from JAZAQC010000030.1 coordinate 1,296,073, forward strand.
ACCAATGTTCTTCACAAAACAAACAAATACCCTCATCCGCTCTTTTTCATTGATCTGGAACCCGTCCCTTACTCAAATGACATATTTAAGTTGACGTCTCTGCTTCATACAAAAATTAAAGTAGAGGAACCATTTAAGACGAAAACAATAAGCCAGTGTGTGAATTGTCAGGAATATGGTCACACAAGATCGTACTGTGGTTATCCGTCACGCTGTGTTCGTTGCAGCACTTTCCATCCTTCATCTGACTGTCCAAACCCACCTGATACTCCGCCGAAATGCGCGCTCTGTCAAGGCACTCATCCGGCCAGCTACAAGGGCTGTTCAATATACAAGGACCTCCAACGTCGTAAGAAACCCACAAGTAACTTTCCATTTGATAATGTTAGAGATATGTCACGCGTTGTTCAAGATAGCCACCCTCCAAATCGTACACATACCCATGAAACCACATATGCGCAGGCCACTTCAGGCCAAAATGATAACAGCCCCTCTCCCCCTGCAGCTCCTGACGTTAACAACTTAATGTCCAGCTTCCTGCAAGAATTCAAAGCTTTAATTAACCCTCTAATAGCTCTTCTTACCAAAGTAATATCCTCTCTTCTTGATAAAAAGAATGACTAACAACACTTTCACAAACCAATCTCTCACAATACTTCTTTTCAACGCTAACGGTTTAAAAAATTATGTAAATGAGCTCCAATTCGTGCTTCACAATAAACGTATTGACATTGCGCTCATTACGGAAACTCATTTTACACAGTATTCAAATTTTTACATTCCTGGTTATAAGCTGGTGAAGGCTAATCATCCGGACAATACTGCTCACGGTGGTGTCGCCATTTTCATCAAATCTTCAATAATATTTCAAACTCTTCCAAATTACTGTTACGATCACTTACAATCGTGCACTGTACTAATACACTTAAGTAATATTCCTGTGACAATATCAGCATTATATTCCCCTCCAAAACACAAAGTTTCAAATGTAGACTTCCACAATTACTTTAGTACCCTTGGCAATAATTTTATTGTGGGAGGCGACTATAATGCCAAGCATCAAAGTTGGGGTTGTCGCTCAAATAATCCTCGTGGCTGTGTTCTTCATACCTACGCAAGTGCAAAAAACTTAAATGTACTTGCCCCTCCTGACCCTACATATTGGCCTTCTTCTCCTCGTAAAAATCCTGACATACTCGATATTTTTGTCACAAAAATTCCCTCCAGTCTACACTCTTCTGCTGTTAACCTCCTGGATCTTAACTTTGACCACTCGTCAGTCCTATATACACTCAATACCTCTCCGCTAACTCCCTCTGTGCCACCTAAACTATTTAATCCTTCTACCGACCGTTTAAAATTTCACAACCTCGTAAATCTGGGCGTTAAGCTAAATGTTAAACTTAAATCTACCAATGACATTGATCTAGCTATAAATAATTTTACAAATTTGATCCAGTCAGCGGCTTGGTCATCCAATTCACACACACATCATCCTCCTAATCAGACTTCAGTTCCTTCTGATATTCGTCTATTAATTGCAGATAAGAGAAGGGCTAGAGCTCTTTTCCAACGTACTCGCCTTCCCTTTCTTAAACATAACTATAATAAACTCTAATCTCCTTAAAAAAATGTTGGCCAAACATAAAGCCTCTTTACTTGAAAAATTCTTGACGAATCTGTCTCCTAATGATGGCAGTATTTGGAGAGCCACTAAAATAACATGTAAACTCAATTCCCCTAACGTACCAATTAAAAAATCAGATGGATCCTTTGTCTGCACCGACTGGGAAAAAGCTGAATTATTCAAAGATTTTCTTCATGAGACATTCCAACCCCATCCTGAAATCTTCTCTCTTGAAAATAATCTTGCTGTTTCCGAGTCTCTAAATTCGCCTCTTCCTGTTTCTCGCCCTGTAAAACACTTTTCACCAAGTGAAGTCAAATTTGTTATTGATAAGTACCCAGAGAAAAAATCTCCAGGTTTTGATCTCATAACAGGCGAAGTTGCCAGATGCTTACCAAAATAAGCTATAATACATCTCACCCACATTTTGAATTGTATTTTAAGACTATCTTACTTTCCAATATTATGGACATTTTCAACTATTATTATGATTCCCAAGCCTAAAAAACCTCCAGATACCGTATCTTCCTTCCGTCCTATTAGTCTTCTGCCTTTTTTCGCAAAAATTCTGGAAAAATTGATCCTTAAGCGCATCTTACTTAGTATCTCAAACTCGATTCTCCCTGATACCCAATTTGGCTTCCGTTCTGCCCACTCTACCATTCATCAGGTACACAGAATTATCGATGCCATCTCGTACTCACTCAAAAAAAAAACAGTATTGTACTTGTGCCTTCTTGGATGTTTCACAAGCGTTTGACAGGGTATGGCACGGTGGTCTTCTTGTCAAATTAAAAAAAATCTTGCACCCTGTATTTTACCTAACCATTAAATCATACCTGTCAAACCGTCATTTTCAAATCAGATTCGGTAATGCACACTCAAATATATCCAATATATCAGCCGGTGTTCCCCAAGGGGGTATACTCTTTCCCATACTTTATAACATTTATGCTGCTGACCAACCTACCACACCAAACACTTTAGTAGCTGATTATGCAGACGATAAGGCAATAATATCTATCAATTCAAATCCGGAAATAGCTTCATACAATCTTCAAAATCACCTAACCCTTATGGAAGACTGGTATACCAAGTGGCGAGTTAAAATTAACCAGACAAAATCTATCCACACTACATTTACACTGCGTCTCTCTCCATGCCCCGAGGTATCTATATATGGTACTCAAATTCCTACTTCTTCCACTGTCAAATATTTAGGTCTTACACTTGATCGCAGACTTACCTGGGCTCCTCACCTTAAATCTAAAAGACAAAATTTAAACCTACGGCTGCGCTTGTTAAAAACTTTCTGCAATAACAATAAATACACAAACATTAACACTAAACTTCTTATTTATAAATCTCTAATCAAGCCCATCTGGACATATGGCATACAGCTCTAGGGTAATGCAAAAAAATCTAACATCAACAAGATTCAAACTTTTCAAAATATTGCGCTAAGGAAACTACTTAATGCTCCACTTTACGTCTCCAACCATGCTATACAACAAGACCTCAGGATGAATTCCGTCAAAGACGAAGCAAAAATTTACTATAAGCGTTTTCACAGTAGGTTACCCAACCATCCTAACCCTCTTATAAAAAATCTGGCAATCCCTTCGATTCCGGGTAATCCCGCTAGGCGTCTTAAACGCTACTGGTGTTGTGACCTGCTAAATGCATGACCCCTAGAAAATCCCCTTACTAATCTGAAACAAAATAGGTAGTGTCATCATTGGGTGGCTTCTTCCGTCATATTTTTCATGTTTTTATTACTCTTATCAAATTTACTTATTGTTCTATGAATAGATTGTAAATATCTTGTAAAAATGTAAAAAAAAAAAAAATATATTTTCTCCATTATAATACACATCTAACTGAATACATTTTTTTAGAATGCAGATCTGAAGTCATCACCTGTATTTTCCTTAGCTTGTGATGAATCACGTGACATTAAAAACATCGCTCAACCCACTTTAATAGGACGGTATGTTTCGTCTACGGGTGTTCATGAAGAACTACTGGGTTTACTACCGCTCAAAGGACAAACTCTTGGAGAGGACATTTGCGCTGCAATTACAGAATTTTGTAAAGAGAATGAAATAAATTTAGATAAGCTGATATCTCTTTGCACTGATGGATCACCAAATATGATTGGTAAATATAAAGGATTCGTTACTCTTTTTGGCCAAAATGTGAAACATGAACTACTATCTTTTCATTGTATTGTTCATCAAGAAGCTTTATGTGCTCAAACATTTCCAGTTGAAATTAACCAAGTCATGGCACTAGTAGTGAAAATTATTAACAAAATCATAGCTTCAGCTCTGAACCATAGACAGTTTCGTGCATTACTTGATGAAGTTAATGCCAGATACAAGGATCTTCTAATGTTCAACAATGTACGTTGGTTATCGAGAGGTGCTGTTTTGAAGCGCTTTACAGATTGTTTCGAACCCATAAATGATTTTTTAACGAATAAAGGTATCAACTACCCCGAATTGTGCGATGATATGTGGCTACAAAAATTGTATTTTGCTGTAGATTTGACTTCATCTCTAAATCACTTAAATAAAAAGCTTCAAGGTAAGGGAAATACAGCACATACACTACTGGAAACTGTTCTTTCTTTCGAACAACAACTTCAGCTTTTTTCAGAAGATATTGACAGCGGAAATCTTGATCATTTTAAATCTTTGAAAGAGTACACGGAAATCTCAGGTTGTATTATTGATTTGGAGTATTTTAAATCGGCCATTCAATCCATGAAAAATTCGTTTAGTAGACGTTTTGAAGATTTTCAAAAATATAAATCTACGTTGAAGTTCTTGACATTACCACTCATAGCGGATACTGGACAAATTAATTTTCCATCGTTTCCATCTGTCGACAAAAAACTATTTTCATTGCAATTAATAGAATTAAAAACCAAAGATCTTTGGTCTACAAAATTTATGAATTTGAAAAAGGATATTGAAAATCTGGAAAGGGAAGAAAGATTTTTAGCTGCGAACCATAAATGGACGGAACTCGCTAAATGTCAAAAAGAAGAGCAAGTTATATTTGACGTATGGAACAGTCTTCCCGAAAGTTTCAGCCAATTAAAAATGGTCGCTTTCGTAATTTTGACCATTTTTGGATCTACTTACATTTGTGAGCAAACATTTTCAAATATGAACTATATTAAGAATAAATTAAGAAATCAACTGAATGATATCAGCCTTGATGCTTGTTTGAAGTTAAAAACTACAGATTACTCTCCAGAATTGAATAAGCTGTTTGGAGAAATTCAGTGTCAAAAATCCCACTAATATTAAATAGATACGTTATTTTGTGTCTTATTGTGTTTAATTGAATAATATTATATTTGTATAAACAATAATAATAATAATAATAATGAATTAATGAAATAAAGTTTTTCTATATTTTCTAAATTTAAGACGTATTATTATGTTTTTATTGCCTACTAAAAAAAGGTTGTTCAAACCTGTGCGGCTCCCTGGATATCATAGTTTTGTATTTTTTTGAAAGAATGGCTCTTTCCTACGAAAAGGTTCCCGACCCCTGTTATAAAGTGTCAAAAACTCTCCTTCACTGTCTCTTTTTTGACATGCCTCATGCACCCACTTTCGTCTCTTCGGAGTCTTCTTTTTTTCTTATTCGGTTTCCTCGTCCAAAATAATCGCAATAATACATAATTCTTCGTCAGTGAAATTCGCCATATTCACGTTGTATTATTTTAATGTTTTAACAAAAATATACATAAAAATACGTGATGTGTAAACGCGTGTTTGGTATAAACTCAACAGGACTGACCCGATTTCTCGGAACTGACCTGTCTCGGTGACTGATATGTGTGAAACACACTTGACTGATCAGTCAAAATCGTCGGTGACTTGACTGTCTCTGATCGGATACGTCACTGTCTCGTGACTGATATGTGTGAATCGACCTTAAATGACCAGTACCGCCGCGACTGTTGTACGTTGCACACGTCCGACGACCGTCGCTCTCGCATACTATCGTTTATCGCTTATCGCGTCATTAAAATTAATGAGTACTAAGTCGAACCGTATTATTCAGTTTAACCCTTTCAGTCCCCATGTACATTACAATGTATACACATTTTTATATTTAATAATTAAATAATGATAAGAGCTACATGCTTGTTTGAGATGTCTATGAATTGGTAATCATGTGTAGAATCACAATAAAATATAATACTTACTACAATGTTACCAATAATTCGAGGGAAAAAAATAAAAGCCAAAAGGTTATGACAATCACATAATGATTATTTTTCCAGATGTTTTTGTCCTGTCATGATGTTTATGATAACGTAAAAATATTCAAATTTTATTTTTAAATTACTGACATGCTTGTTGAGGTTTTGCCGCCACTTTTGTTATCTTACATACAATAGAACAGGGTTTATAGGAGATATAACATATAAACATTATGATGTACATTGGGACTCGCCGGTTCACCACGAGCGCGCGAGACGTGAACGGCTGACGACACACAAAAATAAACTAATACCATTGAATAAAAATATACAAATTTAATATAATGAATGCTAATATGGAATGATTATCAGTCGTTCAGCAGAACTCATCGTTGTATTCCGACATTTTATTATATTAATTATTTATCTTTGCACGTTTGCTATATAAATTTTACTGTTTTTATTTTAGTATTATTTTCTAAAATAAGTAAACTTACTCAATTAGAACTTATAGAATTATTAGATGGAAATATATCCGAGTTAAGTGATTTTAAAAGTGAAAGCGATGAAAAGATTGACGAGCTATTAGCTAATTTTGATGAAAATGAAAACTTTGAATTGCCCGATCGCCCCGAATATGGGTTTGAAAATATAAATGATGTTCCGGAAGTTGATGTCCACGGATGGTTTACAATTGATAAAAATAATATGAAATGGCTACAAAAACCGTTTAGACCTCCTAAGGTAAATTTAGACGATACGGAACCATTTGACTGTTCAGACGAAATTCAAAACCCTATATATTATTTTTTCCAAATATTTCAACGATTCTGATTTTGAAAACATGTCATTTTTTACAAATTTGTACGCTGTTCAAAAAAATACTAATAATTTTAGGTCTACAAATATCCAAGAAATGAAGGAATTCGTTGGTATGAATTTAGTGATGGGTGCTTTGAAGTTTCCGTGTATTCGTATGTATTGGGAGTACAATATGCGAATAAATATGATTGCAGATACGATGAATAGAAATCGTTTTTTTAGCCTAACATTACATTTTCATGTAATTAATAATATGGATATTCCAAAAAATAATAATGATAAATTTATAAAAGTTCGACCACTCTTTGACCGAATTAAAAAAACATGTTTAGAACTACCTGTAGAGAAATATTTATCGATAGACGAACAAATCGTTCCATTTAAAGGCCAACTTTCTGTAAAACAATACATTAGAGGAAAGCCAAATCCGTGGGGAATAAAACTTTTTTTATTATGTGGTCAAAGCGGCATTGTGTACAATTTACTTATGTATCAAGGTAATATGCCTGAAGTATCAAAAGAATCACGGAAAGTATTTGGGTTAGGTGGGTCAGTAGTTTTGTTTCTTTCTGAACCCCTAAAAAGTAATCGTCACTATCTTACTATGGATAATTTTTTACATCAATAAATTTATTTTATATAGTGGAAAAAAAATTTATGCAACAGGTACAATACGTTCGAATCGATTTTGTAATCCTCCATTTTTATCGGATAAAACAATGAAAAATTTGGGAAGAGGGACTACATTTGAGATCAGTTCTAACGTCCCGGATGTAAATATAGGTCTTGTCAAGTGGTACGACAACAAACCTATATATTTGTGCTCAAATATTGTAACATCAGGAGACATTGACGTAGTTAGAAGATGGGACCGAAAAAAAAAAGAATTTATATATATTTGAAAGACCAGAAATAGCACGGACTACAATAAAATTGTTTTAGGACATTTCATGTTTAGATTTTTTAAATGTATTATATTATATTTTACCGTCTAATAAATACAAGTACTATGTTTATTTTTTTTATAAATGCATTTTTATATTTTTAATTTTATCAATAATAAAATTTGTTACGAAAAAATAGATGAACAGCGTTACTATAAATACAATCTTATACTTATGTGAATTCTTATAAATGATTATTATTTATAAACACCACAATCATTTCGAAGATAACGAAATTGTTTTATCGGTACGTATAAAAAAAACATTATGTAGCGTTCGGTTTGAAGTCTTATTTTTGTGCCGTTGAGTCCCAATGTACATTACAATGTACATTGCGAATTCTCAAAAAGTAAGTGTGCTAAAATTTTGAAATTTTTAGAACCACTTATGTACATGGTAAAAAAAAAAAAAACAATACAACATTTTTTTTTTCAAAAACAAAAAGTCGGGACTGAAAGGGATAATTATTACCGTTTGTCGTTTATCTTTCATACGCGCTAAAATAAAACAAAATCCAACCCGTCACCACTGTCGCCGAACCGGCTGTAGGCCGTGACCTGCAACTCCCACTGCACCATGCATCGGAATAACTGAGACACAAATAAACCTAAAAGCAAACCGAAACTATCTCCGTTAACTATCACAAAAGCTATCTCTCACAAAGCGCAGGGCGTAACTTCTCTGCCAGTCACCTCAGATAACGACCAAGAGTGGAATATTGTTGATAATCTCAAACGCATTAGGTCATCTAATAATATTACCTCGCCTCATCCAAAAAAACTAAATGAGCCGACAAATTTCTCCTCACCAAACCGCTATTCTCCACTCGACACCAACGCAGATAATATGGATCTTGAAGCTGACACAGAAATCAATGAGTCACTTCCACCACCACCTCCACCACCAATCTTCTTAACATCTCCGACTAACTTCATCACTCTTGTGTAAAAACTTGGAACAAATAACTAAAACCAGGGGCTTCTTCTGCAAATCCAACTCAAAAAATATAAAAATAAACCTGCACTCAGCCAGTTCCTACCGTGCTATTATATCATTATTCAATGAGAACAAACTCGAATACCACACGTACCAGACACATGAAGAAAAATCTTACAGAGTCGTCATTAGGAATCTTCATCATACAATCCCTAAAGACTTCATTAATGAAGAAATATAAAAACGAGGTTTTCTGGTTAAAAATGTCACTACCATCCTAAAATCCCAATCAAAAGAGCCCCTTCCTTTATTTTTTGTAGACCTTAACCCATCTCCAAACAATCAAGACATCTTTAAGATAAAGGACATATGCTTCACCAAAGTAAAAGTTGAAGCCCCACACATCAGACGTGATTTAGTCCAATGCCATCGCTGTCGACAGTATGGCCACACCAAATCATCTGCCTAAATGCGTCTGATGTGGCGAAAACCATACTTCTGACCAATGCTCCAAATCCAGGGACCTTCCTGCAAAATGTGCACTTTGCAGTAAGGCCCATCTGGCAAACTAAGAGGATGCACTGTCCACAAGGACCTCCAACGTTTCCGCAAAAAACAACAACCGAACACCATCTTAAGAGCTACATTAGTAAACACCGACTCACCTCAAGCCCAACCCATCAACCAGCTTTCTCCAGCAACATCGCATCTCAATAATGCTCTCACAAGAACAGTAATAGAACCCAGCGACACCCAGCACTTATCATTCTCACAAGCGGTTAAAGGTAATAAATCAAAAAAGCTAAATCTAAGCCACATAAATGACCCACCCTCCGACCAACCATTAACAAGCCAACTATCAACATTCATTTCTGAATTCAAAACTCTAATTTCCCGTCTCATAATACTTTTCACTCCTTTATTAACCCTCTTCACATCTCTAATAAACAAACTAAGTTCCAAAAATGGAAACTAAACTCAACCTAAAAGTACTCACGTGGAACGCAAACGGTATAACTCATCATAAACTAGAACTTCAAGCTATCCTAACTGAACATAATATAGATATAGCCATGATTTCTGAATCACACCTAACCCCAACCAAAAATATTAAAACCCTTGGATACAAAGCGTACCAAAGTAATCAACCGGACAACTCGGCTCACGCTGGCTCGGTAATACTAGTAAGAAATAGCTAAATTCACTCACTATTTCCTCAAATCAGTGAAACCTATCTTCAAGCATCCAGCATACTTGTATCCTTAAATAAATACACCAATCTGATATTCTCATCTACCTACTGCCTTCCCAGTCCGAAAATTACTACAGATAACTTTAATAACTTCTTTAAAACACTAGGGAAATATTTTGTCGTCGTTGGTGATCTCTGTTTTGCAACCAACACTAGGGGCAGAACCCTCCTTCGTGCAATAGATAATTCAAACATAATAATTCTACCACCCCTTCTGCCCACATGTTGGCCCTTCCACCAGAACAGGCACCCTAATATCCTCGATATCTTCATAGCAAAAGTTCCAAGTAACTATAATCTTAACATCTCCAATATTAATGATCTATCATCCGACCATTCACCAATCATTCTCGAATTCAAATCGCCTCCTTCAAATAATCTTGTAAAAAATCCCCATTTACTTGGAAAAATCGATTGGCCCATTTTCCAAACAATCATTGAAACCCGCACTCAGCTCAATCCCTCTTTAAAATCAAACGAAGACATTGATGCTACAATCCTTAAACTCACAACTGATATACATGAATGCTTACAATTAGCAACAACTCCTAGCTCAACACACACTACCAATTACCTTCTCCCGAATCATATCAAATACCTCATTCGCGAAAAACGTAAAGCAAGATCTCGCTGGCAAAGTCACAAGTACCCGCCCGATAAACTTATTTATAATCAACTAAAAAACAAATTGAGTAAAGCACTTCTTCAACACAGCTCCTCCACCTATAATAAATATATCCAAAACCTAACATCGCAAAACTCCTCACTCTGGAGGGCAACAAAAAAAATTTTAAAAACTCAATCAACTCCTTCTCCTTTGCGCCATGAAGACAACTCGTGGGCAATTTCTGATATAGATAAAGCAAATTTATTCGGCGAATACTTATCAAAAATCTGTACACCCCATGATATAATTTTAAATAATAACCAAAATTTAATAACCAATCAATCATTGAACGCTGTTTTACCCGTTTCTCTTCCAGCCAAATCTACTAGTCCCGGTGAAATCGACTTTATAATAAAAAAAACTACATAAAAAAAAGCTCCGGGTTATGATCATATTTCAAATCTAACTGCCAAAAACTTACCAAAAAAAGTAATTATCTTATTATCTTACATTTATAATGCAATGTTCCGCCTATCATACTACCCACTAACCTGGAAATTCTCTGAAATAATACTTATCCTTAAATCAAATAAACCTCCCGAATTAGCAACCTCTTACCGCCCTATCAGCCTTCATCAGTGGCGTCGGAGAAGGGGGGCAGAGGGGGCAATTGACCCCTCACATATAAACCAAGGGGGGCAAAATTATACTTTTGCCTTCCCCCCCTGTTTTATCAATATCTTCATTTTCAAAAAAAAATAATCAACCCATTCTTCTTTTAATTGAAACAAAAAATCAACCATTAAATAGTTTTATTTTTCCAAAACACAAAATTCGATAATTTTGTGCGAAGTGGTTTGAAATGTTTACCTGGCTTGATTATGAGGAATCTAAAGATCGTGCATTTTGTTTTGATTGTATTTCATTCTATCACAAGACAAATAATAAATTAAATAAAAACACCGAGTTATCTTTTATAGTAGATGGTTTTAATAATTGGAAAAAAGCATCTGAAAAATTGCGTTGTCATGAAAACAGTAAAATGCACGTCAACTCAATACATTTTCTTTTAAGTATCAATACTAATTTACCAGTCATTTCTTTATTGTCAAAACAAAAAATCGAAGAACAAAAAAATGCATCTACTGCTTTATTAACAATAGTAAGTACTTTGCGATACCTTAGTCAGATAGGATTAAGTATAAAAGGTCATTCTAATAATGATGGCAATTTTCTTTCTTTATTAGAAGAAAGATCTCTAGATGTTCCTTGTTTAAGAAGTTGGATACAACAAAAAAACAACTGGCTTAGTTCAGATATTCAAAATGAAATATTAGAAATAATGTTACTTAATGTACATCGTGAACTTGTGAAATCGATAAAATCATCAGAGTATTTCTCTATAATTACTGATTCAACTACTGATATTTCTTCTGAGGAACAATTTTCCTTATGTATTCGCTATGTTGATTCAAATTTTGAAGTTCATGAAGTATTTACTGGTTTATATAATACACCTGATGCGTTAACATTTTTGACACAATAAAAGATATTTTAATAAGATTTACTTTATCTACATCAAATTTAAGAGGTCATTGTTTTGATGGAGCTGCCAATATGTCTGGCAAATTGAACGGTGTAAATAAATTAATTGAAGATATTCAACCCAAAAGTTGTTTTGTACACTGTAGTAATCATTCATTGGATTTAGCATTACAAGAAGTTGCAAGAAAAAATATTTCCATGTGTGATATTTTTACTATGGTCAGAGATGTGTCAAATGCTATTCTTGAATCTGCTAAGAGAAAAATTATTTATGAAAATATAGTATTAGAGCCATGTCACCATCCTTCTAAATTGGATAATTTAAAACAAAACCTACTTCCATTTTGTCCAACTAGATGGTCTGTAAGGGTTAAAAGTTTAACAAGATTTTTAGATAATTATAGTGAGTTCAAAAAACATTAGATGAAATGCTTTCAGGAAGTGTTTGCATAGCAGATGATAGAAAATCAACACTAAGAGGATATGTGAAAAAATAAAAAAAATTTAAAACAATGTTTTTTTTTATTATTGCAATACATATCTTTGGTCCAGTAGAACATTATCAAAATTATTACAAAATCCTAAATTTTGTGCATCTGATTCTATTAAAGCTACTGATACATTGAAGAAAACATTACTATCATTCAGAACTAATGAACATTTGAAAAGATATTAAATACCGTGAAATTACATGCTGAATTATGTGAATTAGAACCACTGGACGACAATAGGCGCATCCAAAAAACACCAAAACGACTTAAATACACAAATAAGCTTTTTATAAAATTATCACCAATATGTGAATTGAAAAAAAATATGTTTGAAATAATTGACTATTTGATAAATGAAATTGATAGACGTTTTAATCAACAAGGTCTAAAAAACTTGGTAAAATTAGAAAACATACTCGTAGATCAAAAAACAAAAACTCACCAAGAACTTAATAATTGTTTAAATAATATGAATGAAGATTTTGATGTAAATAAGCTTCATGCACAGCTTCTTATGTTGCCATCTAAAGTATCTACAACTACTATTCCTATTCCAGATATTATTAATATTTTGAGAAATGAATACGTCAATGCAAAAGATACTTTGTTTTCTGAAATCACCAAACTTATTAAATTAATTTTAACAATACCAGCATTTGCAGCGACGGCTGAACGTTCTTTTAGTGCATTGAGAAGATTAAAACATATTTGAGGTAAACAATGACCCAAAAGAGATTAACTCATGTAACGATTTACAGAATACTGACATGTCATTTATGTCGCGCTTGATGAAATTGCTTAGGTAGACAGAACACAGGAACGTAGAGTACGATAATATAAATAATTTGCATAGCCAACCAGTCGAGTTCGAATCGTGAAATAGAGAACAGTCACCTCTACATTTTTAAGTAACATAATTTATTTGATTTACTATAGGTATAATAACCTACCTTATAGATAAATCATAATAATTCAAGTGCTTTCAACTCGTACTCCGCTACTCCTGTGATCTTCAATATACTACCCTTAAGAACAGGGTTACTCAGGCGATAGTGTACTGTATAATATTATTACTATTCAAATATTTAATAAACCTTATATACGTTGCTATATCGTGTTCAATTGCGTTAGTTTATGAACGCAGGTCATAAGTTTCTAGGACCTGTAAAATATAACTTAAAAAACTTTATTTGTATCAATTCAACAACCCGGTTCACAAGATCGGTTCGTGTAGTGGGAATAGCTAACCAAATACTCCTTAACTGGATAGAATTAGGTATAAATATCGACACCCACTTAAGTTTAAATAAACGAGGTAGGCGTGTTGCACTCATATGATGATTTTACATATCCATAAGTCTATGACACCAACAGTTGATTTGAAGTCAATTGCCAATGAATTTGTTTCTAGAACTTCACAAAGAAAATCTACATTTGAAAATTTTTATTAATATTACAGGTATTAATTTTCTTTACATATTTCTAAATATTGATTTTCTATGTGAATTTTATTTTTATTTTTTCTTTATATATTATTAATTTTAAATATCATTTCAGTTATAAAGTAAATAATAATATATGTTAGGTACCTGTTTTATTTCAATATAAAAATGTATTTATATTATATTACATTTTTTTTACACGTTTATAATATAATTTTTATATTTATGTTGGTTTCCTATGTGGAGTTTATTTTATATTTATTTAATGTTAATTTTAAATAAAACTTCAGTTTTTAAGTAAATATGTTTTCTGTTTTGTTTCAATATATAAATATAATGTATTTATATTATACTATAATTTCTTTAATACATTTAAATAATTCTTGTATCTTATATTATCATATACTGCCTTTATCAATAATAAATAAATATATATATATATATATATATATATATATATATATAAAAGGATTTCCCTAATAAAACACAAATAAAAATATTAGAGTAAATATGCTTTTTATATTTTGCCCCCCTTCCTGAAAAATAGTTCCTGCGCCACTGGCCTTCTACCAACTTATCCAAAGTGTTCGAAAAGATCCTACTAAAAAGGCTTCTCCCATTGGCTACCAAAGCAAAAATTATTCCAGATGCGCAATTTGGCTTCAAGCCAAACCATTCCACCATTCACCAATTGCATCGCGTAGTTGATACCATTTCCTCGTTATAAGAAAAAAAACGATATTGTGCAGCCACCTTTCTGGACGTATCTCAAGCGTTTGACAGGGTCTGGCACGATGGTCTCCTGTTTAAACTAAAAAAATGTCTTCCGGCGCCTTACTTTCTACTAATTAAGTCCTATCTGAGCGACCGAACCTTCGTTGTACACCAGAATTCGAGCTACTCGAACTATTTAATATTTTAGCCGGAGTTCCTTAAGGCAGCGACATCGCTCCCTTCCTATACAACGTATTTACTTATGACATACCTAAAACATCATTTACCGAACTCGGTACCTACGCTGATGATACTGCAATCATGGCTTCTCATGAAAATCCTGCTACAGCTTCCAAAATCATTCAAAGTCACCTTAATATAATCCATCTATGGACAAAGCGATGGAAAATAAAATAAATGAATCTAAGTCCTCATTCATTACATTTGCGCTAAAAAAGAGAAACATGACCACAAGTTAAAATGAACAATATTTCAATCCCTGTTTGCTCCGAGGTAAAATACTTAGGCCTTATATTAGATAGTTAACTAACTTGGAATTCCCATATTAAAAACAAACGTAAAGCCCTAAACGCCCGTCTTCATTTATTAAGGCCTCTCCTGCGATCTAAAATGAACATAAATAACAAACTATTAATATATGTCTCTACTTAAACCATTATGGACATACGGTATCCAGTTATGGGGAACCGCAAAACCCTCCAACACCAAAAAAATTCAAGCCTTTCAATCCATCTGCCTCCGCCTACTTTCCTCTCCACCATGGTACATAACAAACAATAATCTTCACAAAGATTTTAAAGTACAAACTTAAAATCAAATTGCCAAAATGTACTATGCTAGATTCCACAATAAACTTCAGTCACATACAAACCCCTTGATTAATAAACTATCAACAAAAACTCTACCCGATAACCCTCAACGAAGGTTAAAAAGAAAATGGTGCAGGGACCTTTTGTCCTGAAAAAAAAACCCATATTAACCGACAGTAAATAAATCATCACGTGCTGGGTGTTACCACTGGGTAATTCCCCAAAATCATAATATTCATTGTTGTTTGTTTTGTATTCTTTTATCTCATCTAATTAATGTGCATATTTGTTGTATAGATTGTAGATTGTCTTTTTCCTCAATAAAAAAAAAAAAAGTCTAAATGACAAGAATCTGATGTAGACAGGCGTGAAGGTGCTCGTGCTAATTCTGGTAAATCACGTCTGCCGGAGTTCCTATCTAGGGCCCCCTTATATAATCGGTGTCTCCCCGTGACCTAGGCATATTCTGGGTGCGTCGTTATGGTGTTATATTATTACGCATTTATGGATGCACGTGCGATGATAAATCTTAATATGCTACCCGGCGATGCTTTGTCTGCGTCTTTGACCAGTTTGTAATTGCCGCGTAAAAGTTTCCCAGAACTTGAATTTAATAAATGTCGAATCCCATTATAGGTTTTATTATACATCGTGGCGATGTTCATCTCTCGGTTCCGATGATTAAAGTCATATTGGTTTTATTTATTTTTTAAATTTAATGCGTTGCCGTTCAGGTGTGATAGACATATTTTTATTGTTTTTTGAAACCGTTTGTTCCTACGTTGTAGCATCCTTATTGTGTAGTGTATTATTGATATTGTTATCTTAATACTTATGCCTGCGTCGCAATACCTCTATTATGTATTATGTATTATGTATGGGATATCAGAGCACGTAGCAATAAAATCCGGCGTGAAAAACGCGAAAATAAATATTCAAAGAAAAACGTCTGGAGGACCGTTTACGGCGTTACTACGATTGCGGCTACTACGAACGTCAACGACAAAAAACTCGTAAATTCTCGACTCATGCGAATACGAAAATAACGGGTTAGAGGAACTAGGAAAAAGTTTTTAAATCCGCTGAAAAGACGAAAATTTTCGGTAAATCACGTCAATAATATTTATAATAATCAATCGGCATGATAACGGCGGGTCGCGGCGACCGAAACGCATTCTCTTTATAATGATCGTAACTACGGTTGGTATAGCAAGAGCGCCCTGGTTAAAGTGTGTAGTCGTATAACTAACGTCGTGGTGTATGAAATAATTTTTTTTTTTAATGTAGAATTAAATACAGCTATAATTTAATACTTAAATAAATACACAATACAATAATACATTATAGAAAGAAAACCAAAGGGCGGAGCTGAAAAGCTTTGTTTGAAAGAAATTGTTAAATTTGAAGGCTATAGTCAATGAGCCAAAAAAACAAAAATAAATATATATCATTTGGATCGGTCGCTTCACGCACATCTAACAAAATATTCGTTGGTAATTACAAAGAATTTAGTAAACTACACTTATTTCAATTTATTAACTCATTAATTATTTTTATTATATATTTTAATATTATTAGTATGTATCTAATTTTTTTTTACTATTATATTACCAATATTTAGATCATTGTATAATGCATCAAAAACACCAAAGTTACTAAATTGTAGCTGTAGGAGAAATTCCCATGATGAGTTAACTTTTTTAAATTCTATATATTACTTATTATATTTTATATACATTATTTAACATATTTATTATGTTATTAGTAAATACCTACATGTAAATTAATTTTAGTTCCATAGTTGATTTATGATTTAAAAAATAATGAATTCTTAAAAACTCATCAGATACATAAAGTTGAGGAACATATTTTATACTTATTATATGTTAACATTATTCTTTTATTAAATAGTTATTTTTTGAATTTGTTTACTAGGTAATTATTATACTACAGATGTATTTTATGTATGAAATATAAATAGCATTGGTTAGTTTTTTTTTTATTTATATTAATCCTAAAAAATATGAAAATACTTACCTTTGCATTTTGGGAAATTTTATTTTGACACGTATATGTGTTATGGCTGGAGTCATTCTATAAATTTGTGCAACACAGAGAGCTTTTCCATGTCATGATGAACCACCCGTAAATTTATGATAATTTGTATAGGTATCACCATAATATTATGTATGTACCTAGTTCCTACAACCATAATTTAGTGCGACACAGGATATATTACTATGACGTCATGAACCGGGCAGTCCATGTAAATTAGTCAGTAGCCATAAGATATGTACATGCCCAATGTAATTGCATGCAGTTTTTATAAATAGAATAATAAATAATTTTAATCACCTTGATTGTGATACTGTTGGAAACATCTTACCCAGAAGAAAACTTTTTAATATTTACTTAATATATTTCCAATACAAAATCCTAAAATTAATTTAAATAATCGGAACTGGTGCAAAAGCCGATTTTATTAACCAGAACGCTATTCCAATACGTTCCAGATAGTTAAGCATTGTGTATACTAAATGTACCAAGAAATAATTACACTCCGCTATAAAATCGGATATATAACCATCAACCCTAAACTAAAATCACGATAACCTCAAGATGTCTTTCTATAAATTTCAAGAACACCATTCAATTAACTAAAAACTTCCCCCAACCGAGAGCGAACATATAATAAATACGACTAAAAATGATAATACAAACATACCAACCAAAAAACTGCCGAATCGTACATCATATGCAGACATAATCAAAGGTAAATCAAATCCCATTAATACCACACAGAATAACGCGGATAATATATTTACAGAATATTTAAATGAAAATTTACAAAAAACAATCTCACAGTTTATTGAAAATATTCTGCAAAACATACAAACTATTATAAGCTACATCTGCCACTCAATTACAAACAACCTATCTATACCAGCCAATGTCAACAATTAATCTAAAAGAAATCAAACTAGCTAACTGGAATGCAAATGGCATCAAATCCAAAAAATCGACACTTATTGAATTTTTATCTCGACACAAAATAGATATAGCCTGCATCACCGAAACCCACCTCAAAAATACAGATCCCTTTAAGTTAAACGGCTTTAATATATATAGAACTGACAGAAACTCTACACACTCATCAGGTGGAGTAGCAATTCTGATAAAGAAAAACATCAAACACTACCAATCAACATTTTCCAACATAACCAATATTGAGGCCACTGCAATAATAGTATCAACAGAAAGAAACGATATAAAAATAATCTCGGCATATAATCCACTAAATAAAAAAATCTTACAAGAAGACATATCTCTTCTATTTCAAGGCATGCCAACCATACTCTTAGGTGATCTTAACTCAAAGCATCAAACCTGGGGCTATCAGAAAACTAATCCAAATGGTAACAAGCTACACAAATTCACATCTGAACAACGGATCATAATAACACCACCTGCCGAACCTACTTTCCATCGGTCTGGCAGACTACCCGATACACTTAATATTGCTCTTCTATCAAATCTTCCAATTGACCTGTACCACGTAGTCCTGAACGAACTCGACTCCGACCATGTACCGGTTATCTCCACCTTAAATGAACAAATCAAAGCCAAAAACCCAATTCCAAAATTAATTAATGCTCCTATAAACTGGGAAGCATTTAGGAAAAATCTGGATGAAAAACTCAATAACCAAAAACGATACAGTGACCTTGATGATATCAATAATAGTATCGAGCATATAACGGACACAATAAAAAATGCAGTCACCCAAGCGCAGACAAAAAACACAAAACTAGAAAAATATGGCAGAGAACTAGAAACTTAACAGTCAAAAGAAGATTAAACCAACTGAACAGAAGAGTTAAATGGGAACTTGATAACTTAAGATATAACTCCTATCGCACCTAACTTGAAAAGGTAAATCCAAATGACTCTAGTCTCTGGCTGGCAACAAAAAGAATCCTGAACCAACGAAATCCTATTCCTCCATTAAAAAATGGAATTACCAAATACAACACCAACTTTGAAAAGTCTGAAGCATTTGTTGAATACTTTGAAACCTGCTTCACTTCGGAGGACGACACTATTCCACAAAGAGAAAGCCCAGATGAAATACTGAGTTCAACTAACAATGAGCATAACATTATCATCCCAACATCTCCTAAAGAAATTCAACTGCTCATATCTAAACTAAAAAGTAAGAAAAGCCCAGGTCACGACCTAATAACCAACAAAATTCTAAAAAACCTGACATCAAAAGCATTATCCTACTTAGTCTCTTTATTCAACTCAGCCATGCGCATTGCTACCTTCCCTTCTACATGGAAACATGCTATAATAGTCCCTATTCACAAACCAGGAAAGCCAGCCAATTCCCCTACTAGCTATAGACCAATCAGCCTACTACCAACACTATCCAAACTGTACGAAAGAATATTGTTGAATAGGATAAAACCCTACCTTCACGTTATCCCGAAACATCAATTCGGATTTAAAACCAAACATTCCACATGCCACCAAATCCAGCGCATATCCGAAATAATTGTACATGGTTTCGAAAAAAAGCAATATACCACAGTAGCATTCTTAGACCTAACTCAAGCCTTTGATAAGGTCTGGCACAGTGGGCTTGAACAAAAATTAAAAATATTTAAATTCCCTGAATACCTACTCAAAACTATCAAATCCTTCATCTCCAATAGATCTTTCAAAGTAAGAGTGGAAACAGACTTCTCACAACTACACCAAATCAAAGCTGAAGTATCCCAAGGATCGGTTCTGGGACCAACCCTATTTAATATTTACTGCTACGACATCCCAATCCCTCTCAACTCTCAATTAGCAATGTTTGCGGACGACACGACAATCCTCACCCAAGACAGTTCCTTAGAGTTAGCAATTCAAAATCTACAATCCTCATTAAATGAAATAATCACCTGGTTCAAAAAATGGAAGTTGAATCTAAACCCAACTAAAAGTGAGGTTAAAATATTCACCCTTAAAAGATATACCAACCCCAAAAACATTTACATAAACAACCATGTCATTCAATGGAATAACAAAGACGACGCAGTCAAATACCTAGGTGTCCACCTAGATGAAAAACTTACCTGGCACATTCACATAAACAAAAAACTCGTACAGGGCTACACAAGGATGATAATTCTTTACCCTCTAGTCAACTATAGATCAATGTTACAACTTAAGTCATCACTCCTCCTATATACCTTAATAATCAGACCGCTTCTAACGTATGCCTGCCCTGTTTGGACAGCAGCCTCAAACACTAAAATTAAAAAAATCCAAACTCTCCAAAACAAATTCCTTAGAATTTGCCTTAAAGCACCTTGGTATATGAGGAATCGTCAAATACACAATGATACTGGAATATCCCTAATAAATATCTGGATAAAAACCCAACTTAAAAACTTTCACACCAAGCTGAAAGATTCGGACGGAGCCCGCCATTACCAACTAGGAAAGAAAACCCAAAATAGGTGACTGCGACCCCGACTGCCTCAAGACATTCTCATATCAGACACCGAAGAGCTCTCATCAGAAGACAAAGAATAACCAACAAATAATGTCAAACCTAACTATGAACTATTATAACTTTGTAATCACTAACATAAAATATGTAAATATTAAATTGTAATTGTTAATGTAATGTAATGTACCGTACTTGCAATAGCACCTAAAGTGCTGAAACATTTTAAAATAATAAAATAAAATAAAAAAAAAACTAAAAACTACATTTGAATTTACAATACCCACCAGAACTAATTATTAAAAATCTGTAAAATTCTTGTAAAAACCGTTTAATTGCTAAAGATGATACTTCTTATCTTGTATAACATTATGTATGTATAAACTTGTAAACTAGTGACATTGTAAAAATACTATGTGTATTAAAACAATAAATAAATAATAAAAAAAAAAAATCTTAAAGAAAATTTTTTATTTTATTTTGGTTTATAAAATAATAATAAATTACAATAAATTATTTACAGATATTAATTTTCAAAATGTTACGAAGTGTCCATTCTCTAAAAAATATATAATCATTTATATTAATCTTCTGAAATGCATAATAACCTAGTCATATACTCGTATGTACTTAAGAGGACGCTATACTGTCCACAAAGTGTTTGTAAAAACCGTTTCACGCGGGAAAGAACCACTCGGGCTGTAGTCGAAGTTATGCAACAAAATTTTCACTACAGAAAAAGGAGAACTTTGGCTGTGCAACGTTGGTTTTACTTTCTCAATATCACAACTACTTTCCCGCGAGAACCAGTTTTTATGTAAAGATTTCAATTTCATTGAATATTTTTGTCTGTATTGTGCTGCTGCCAACGATCGTTGTGACAGCGAATACGATTCCCCCCACCACGATTAACTGATATTATATTTGCCCGTATCTGGGCCACGTCCCTCGCTGTCGTTATCGAAATTTACTGCACCTGTTATGATTTCCAAGAATGGTTTCGATGAAATAAGACATCTCGACAAGCTACTATACTCCGGCCACTGAGAGAGCGCTACTCCTTGGCGCATCTAAATGAACAAGCTCCGCGATTCCGTACCCATTTTTCTCCTTCTCTACTACCTATTCGCCGCCCAAAATGCCCCCACTCGCTACGCGGCGACTGTGGCTAATTCCACGGCCGCCGCTGACGAGCGGCAACAAGTGGTTTGTCTACAGCGGCTCAAGTAAACAATAGAAATAATAACACCTGGTTTTGGGCGTATCTATTGTGTATACAACACAAATTATATGTATATAACACCAATATTTTATTTATTTAAACCAAAATGAGTAATTATATAATACACATTTAACCTTCATTCGGGCGCGCTCTGTTCCATAGCTCCAAAGGGCGCGAGACGGTAATTTACCGCCTCGGAGTTTTTTTTACTTTTGAACCCAACGTTTCATCTTAAAAATTTTAGTTGTTGATAAATATTATGAAAAAAATCATGTACACAATATGTAGTATAGTAATACATTTTATTATAAAAAAAAAACCATTATTAAAAATTCGAATATTGAAAAAAAAACATAAATATTACCTTTACCTAACTTTAGTAACAAATATTAAACATTGAAAAATTAAAAATGTAAATAAAATAAAATTATTAAAACTTCGAACCTTAAAAAAAAATATTTATATAAAGTTAAACATCTTAAATGTAAAAATAAAACAAATTTAAATATTAAACATAATCTTCATCAGAATCAACTATATCGTCATTCTGGCAATTATCACACGTATGTGATGAGAGTTTTTGACAAATGCTTCTGTCACAAGTGATGCATTTTAGTCTAGTTATATTATTCTTTTTTGAACCGCAAATGTAACAAAAGCATCGTTTGTTTAAAATCTCCTCACTTGTTTTTTTATTATCGACATCTCGGTAGGTATTCAAGAAAACACTCAAATCTTTAGGAAGCGAACAGATTTTTGCTCGTTCTCTCAAGTTTTCATCCATTAGTTCTATAGCCAAATTAAAAATATATTTTCGTCTCACGAAGGTTTCCAAACAGTTGTTCATCTGATAAATTCTCATGGAGTTTATCCCAGCAATATCCAGATATCGGAAGAAAATTATCATTGGCCACCTTTTTGTTCTTCTTGAAGTTGAAATCCTTGAACACATAAGATCAACAGTGTCTACACCACCTTTTGTGGCATTATAATCCATGACTTGGACTGACTTTCCAGTTTCGTCATGCAATGTCGACAATACCAAAACAACTTTCTTCTTTTTTGTAACATATGAGACCAAAGTTGAAGTGTCATTGTATCCAAATAAATAACTGCCAGGGACAAGATTTTTATTTTCTGACACAAATATAGCTGGTATTTCAGACTTATTCTTTCTCAAAGTTCCAAGAAAAGTTAAGCCAACTGATGATAGATATTCAGCCAAAGGATAACTACTAAGCCAATTATCTGTGGTAACATTTCTATTCGTACGCTTTAGTGGTTCAGTCAAAGTCTTAACAATATCGAATGGCTTATTGGAGGTTTCGTAGGGCCCAGATTTTTGTGTCCCGCAATAAATAATCATGTTGAATGTATAAAATATTTGAGAATCACACATTGAATACATTTTTATGACATACTTTGCTGGTTTTTGGGGCATGTACTGTATAAAGCTACAGCGGCCACGAAAAGACACTAACATTTCATCGATAGTAACACTTTCCCCCACATTGTATGCATTTTGGCAATTAGCTACAAAAGCTGAATGAAAATTCCTAATCGGGGCTAGTTTGTCAGATATAGATCGCTCTTAACGAGTGGTGATGTCATCGAAACGAAGAGACCTGAGCAACAATCGAAATCTACGTTCGCTAAAATTAGCGCGCAAAATTGTCAGGCCTGTTCCATTTTTATTGAAAAATTTGTTAATATCAGCACGATTTCCACGTTTGACGCTTATCAAGAACAAAGCTCCAAATATAGCTTTTATTTCCGATCTTGATGTAGGTTTGTAATCCCTATCTCGAACAGGAGTGTCGGACGATTCAGTTTTTTCATATTTTTTTTGAGCAATAAAAATATTAGTAAACTTGACTATGTCATCTATGATTTCCAAAGAAAAGATTTGGAGGAAACAGTCAATCCTCGTTTTACAGACCCGGGCTTGTGCCTTGGGACCAGGAATAGTTTTGATAATGTTTTTTGACCTGACCTTCGAAGTTTTTGAAAGGCTTTTGTTGGCCCAAATTGTATCATTATTCCTCCCAATATAAATGACAAACCTTCCATATCGTGTATATCCTCGTCAATATCATCCATTCTATCATACATCTCCTCCTCAGATTCACTATTATGACCATCTTCAACAGCTTTAGGTTCAAAATCAATATCGTCTTGATCATCAATTTGATCATCCGAATCCGAATCCTCCTCTAGAAGCCGACAAATATCATTCGGATTTATGAAACGTGCCCTAAGATGAGAATAGATACCAAATCGCACATTAAAATATGTAAAAAAAAAAACCTTGATCTATAAACAATTATTTAGTAGTAGACAGGTATTTTTGAGATAAGTTTGAAAATATAAATAAGCTGTCGACGGTGCATGGACAACAGCAGTCAATGTGAAATAAAATATAATAACATTATAACAATAATGATAAATAATAATACAATATTCTGTCAAAATACAAAAGATAGTCTGGACGTGATTTTTATTTTATTTTTATTTTATTTTTATTTTATTCGTAAAAGAGTCACAATTATTTTTCATCATAATCGAATACGTTGTATTGTAAATTCATGAATTATACCAAAAACTGTGTTCAGTCTATTTTTGTTTTGTAATAGCTTAATATTACAATTATTACATGATAATGCTATTGGATACGTTTATTTATGGAATATAAATGCAATATACTATATACCTAAGTAAAATATGAAATTAATACTTACATTTCGTTGCGATTGCTGGTAAAAAAAAAAAACACTAATAGGCACGTGTCTGGTAAACTACCGCCAACCACGGACTGTACACGTTTGACGTTGATTGATACGACTGACCGTGAAACAATGTCTAAGGCGACACTGCCACCTAGTGTCATATTGTGTTAACTGAGAATACCGATAACTCCCGTACTCATTAACAACCGCCAGTAAAAATGCCGAGACCTTTTTTGAAAGAAGCGGTAAATTACCGCCCACGCGCCCGGATGAAGGTAACACGTTCATTGCGGATTATATTACAATACACATTCAAATGTGCGGAAGCAATTGAAGGTTTTTTTTCGTTGACGCCAATTGGCGTCAACCCCACCATATACACTTTGTTTTTATCTGATGCTGATTGACGCCAATTGTTGTCATGGTAAATTTGTTATGCTATATACCAAAAAGTTACTCACAACTATCATACCAAATTGTTGCTTTATTACTTATTATTTTACAATGCAATTAAATTAATAAATAACTAAAAGTAAACATGTACATCTAATTTAATAAAATGAAAATATCGTTATTTCTTATTATTTTAAAATTGAATTAAATAGATAAATAAATAAAAGTGAACATGTTATTATAATTATTTGTTGGCGCCGGAATAGTTCATACGAACTTGTAGTCAACTACTCCGACTCGCATACCTAGCTTCGAGAGGGTGACCAGAAATAAATATATAAATGTGAATTACAATAAGTAATAACCAACAATTTGTTATTAATGTGCGTTGCGCAAAATGCATATAATAATAATAGGGGGTGTATAAAACAATAATAATAATACAAATAATAATAAATATTATACGGGCGCCCAAAAGGTAATAGAATAATAATTATATAAACAAAATAATAATAATATTATGATCAGTTGATCAATACGTAAACAAATAATATGTGATAATACAAAATAATGATGATAATGGAAATCGATCACCCGGAATTGATAATCGATCGGAACTGGTACGAGCTGCAGTGTCACCAACAGGAACCAACCGAAACGGAGATGATATAATAATAATAGTGATATTAACGTATTATCACTGAATATAATAATACTATATCGACGCAAAACCGACGGATTATCGTACGGGAAATCCCACGCCGAAAGCTTTCGCGTTGACGGATGCGGCGATATGCGCACTTCAAATAGTATATAAAATATTATGGCACACGGTAATTTTCGACACGAATATGACACTACGGAATAGGCAATCACGCCTTACGATCGACACGCAACGCAATATGATATATAATGGCACCGTAAACCGCCGAATCGATGCGGATGCGACAAGGGCCAAAACGTGGACGCACACGCAAGAGTGCAAAATGAGCTAATAACGTGCTGAAATAACGAATAGCCAATACACTGGTAACGACACGTAAACGTACGAATTAGCGATCGACTGGTACGTATCTGGTAATTTGCTCAATTGCACTAAAAAAAAAAAAAAAAAAAACGGTCATCGCGTATGTTCGCGGACACTAGTGCACGGAAAACCGGCCTAATCGGCGGATGCGAAATTGCTAATCCGAGAGCAAATCGTAGACTGACTGGGCATGTATCAAATATTATATGTCGCAAAGGTCAAAGCCATATCAGCGATTACGACGACGACAGTGACGAAGGTCGTCGAAGCTTTGTCGTGATCTAGCTGGACTTTGACCCGGATCATCTTCGGCGCGAGAATATGTGGCGCGAAGTATGAAGTTCAAACATTATTGAAAAAAAAATAGAAACTAAGACTATTTATGGTAGTTTTTGAAACAAGGTTGATGACATAGACTGGGCTTTTCCGGACAGCTTGGACAGAAGTATGTTGTATCTTTTCTTATCTCTTTGGAATAGCATAGATTACATCTTTTTCTATTAAGTCTTCCAGATTTTCCAACATCGTGCGGTTTTTGGGAAATGATTAGTATGTGATAATGAAAAAGATCTAGGTTTTGGGTGTTTAGGTAAAAGTTCACCAAGTATAGATAACCGAAAATCATACAATGATAGTTTAGGTCCGGCGTGATATTGATTATATAAATAAAACGAGTTCATCAATAACATTTGTATTATATGTATACCAATTTTTTTATACCAACGGATTGTTTTCCTAGTAAATGGATAATAGCTATGCATTTGGTCTTGCCGATCAATTCCACTCATAAAACGGTTATAATTTGAGATAGGTTCAGGTTTAAATTGCTCTTTACCGTTTTGGTTTTTTGTAAGAATTAAATTATTTTTAAATTCAGTGGAAATATAACCAACATCTCTCTTATTTCTCCACTTTCCAATCATAACTCTTTGAGAGTATCTGGCAACGGTTTCACCTTTTTTTAATTTTGACTCTACAACATCCTGTGGTGTACTTTTTCTGTTCAATCTTAACGTACCAGTGCAAAACGTTTTTTTTTCAATTAATTTGGAGGCTAAATCAAAACTATTGTAGAAATTGTCCATGTATAATGCATGGCCGTTATTTAACTTTTCGGACATTAAATGCAAAACCACATTAGCTGCATGGCCTTTTCCTCCCAAGTCATCGAGTACTCCCTATATAAACGGCAAATTTTAATATCAATCCATTAGGTTCCGTGAGCATGTATAATTTAATTCCATATTTATGGCGCTTGTTTTGAATATACTGACGAAACTGAAGACGGCCTCTCCATAACACCATACACTCATCAAGTGAGAGTTCTTTTTTGGGATAATAGATGGTATTCATTTTGTTATTGAAGTATGTAATTAAAGGTCTAATTTTATATAAGCGATCTTCAGGTAGGTTTTGATTATTAGTTTCAACATTTGGTGCAAAATGAAAACATCTCAATAAATTTAAAAACCTATCACGACTCATATAATTTGAAAAGCAAGAAAGACTTAAAATGTGATGTGTTTTGTCAATAGTCATTTAATCTGTTGACTTTTATAGTACCAGTGTGAATTATCAATGCAATAAATGTTAAAATTTCGTCTTTATCTGTCGGTTTCCAATCGGAAATACGAGAACGTGGTGCACTACCAACACGTAAAAACTCGGTTTCAGCATAATTATTCGTTTCATTACCCATAGGTTTAAAAAATGTTCATCGAAAAGCATAAAAAAATAATCTATAGGATTTTGTTTGCCTTCTATCGAAACCAACAATTCGTTTTTTTTATAAAAGGAAAATTAGACAATTCAATTTCCTCCTCTTGCCAACTACCATCATTATTAATATTAATTGTTGATGATTGAGTATTTACACTTGATACATTATTCGCGATCTGATTATCACTCTCAAAATCGTTAGACACTTGTTCAATATTTTCAAATTCATATTCGCTACCAGAATCGGAAAAATCATAATTTTCGTCACTATCAGAGTCAAAAAGCATCTGCTCAATTTGTTGTTCATAATTTCGATTCATACGGCAAAACCGTTTTGGTCGAGATGGACCGGGTTCATTCAATGTATTATTCATATTCATACAAGTAATACGGAAATAAACGAAATAAATAAAAAAAATCATTGTAAAGAAATAAAATGGATACAATTTAACTCTAAAATGTATAAAACGATACAATGTGAATACGTACATGTTTTATCAACAACCGAAGATGGAAAAAAGATTGCCACAATAATGAATTTGTTGAAAATACCGATGATTAACTTGATAAAGGAGGGGTAAAAATCCCATAATAAATTAAAAATAAAATGAGCTAAAAATAGAAATATTGATGTGCGATTGAACACACTTATTAACTAATATGTATAGATAACGCTGACCGAAAATGAGATTTTTGACCGTAACGCTGACTAAATTATAGTGTATTGAAAAATAGTGTGCAGATGACGCCAATTGGCATCATCCGCAGTGAACGTGTTAAATAACACGTATTTAGTAAAAAAAAAATCGTTTAAATACCAAAAAAATTTAAATACAAAAAAATTACAAAAAATATAAAAAAATAATTGCAATTCATTTACTCAGTCATAAATGTAATGCAAAATGTATTTTGTAAAATATAATACCAAAATAAAAAAAAAATTAAATAATACAATAACAAAAATAATAATACAAATTAATCATTCAGAACCTGAATATTCTGAATCAAAATCAGAACATTCAGAACCACTGGTATCACCTGTTCCTATTGTCAAGATGTGTTGATCTCCTTCGGCAGGTTCTTCCTTCAAAATTTCATCTGTGATGAAGTCGATTTTCCAGAATTTGTGTTCCTCCTTTACGACATGCTCAACAAAATTGGTCCAAATTTCTTGAGTTACGTGTTCTACGTCTTGTTTTAATAATTCTTGTACGTCTTTTATTCTGTATGTATTGTTATGCGTCCGGACATATTTTTTAACAGATGACCATGCGAGCTCTATTGAGTTTAGCTCGCAATGGTGTGGAGGCAATCTTAATACGGTTTTATTGTTTTCTTTTGCGTACTCGTCGATAACGTATTTTTCGTGTTCCGATTTTATTTTTTTTACTCTCTCCAATAACACTGCCTTTACTATTGGTTGTATTACGACCTCGCCTTTACTTTCCAGCCAGTTTATAATGTCTTGTTTTTTCCACGACCTTACTGGAGTTGGATCTTTTTTCACAGAATGATATGAGGCATTATCCATGACAATGACTGCATTATCTTTAAGTAATGGTAAAATTTTAACAAACCATTCAAAAAAAGTAGAACCATTCATTTCATCATGGTAGTCGGATGAGTTTGTTTTTGATTCAAAACACAAAAGGCCTCCCGGGACAAAGCCGTCAGATGAACCAATGTGTAAGACGATGAGCCGTTTACCTTTGCCCGAAAGTTCCTTTTGTCCTGTTGTGAGGCCCCTTTTAAATGCGTCCCATGTTCTACTATGCGTTTCTCCCGCGTTGACCCAAGTCTCGTCTAAGTAATATATCGGTCTGCCCTGTGCTCTGTATTGCTTTATGGTGCTCAAATAATTTTGCCGCCAAGTCACAAGGTCATCTTTTTCGAGAAGCATGCTATTTCGACTTTTTTTGACGTATACAAACTGTAATTCTTTTAATATTTTTTGAAATGATGAACGTTTCATGCTTGGTAATTGCTCATCTTCATTTATGGCAGTCAACATCTTCGCAGTTGTGGGCACTTCACGATTGAATCAAAAACTATGAATTTTTTGCCTTATTGCATTTTTGTCAAAATCGTCCACTTTTTCAATAATTGTAGGTTTTATTTTCTTTTTGTTGGGCGATGACACAGTACCTTTATTTTTATACTCGGCCAAAGAAAGTTGTTTGGATTGTTCGTTAACAAATACCAGATGCTTTTGAAATTTTCAAAATCATTTGTCTGTAGTTCAATCGGGGACTTTCGGGATTTTCGAGTTGTTGATTGAAATCATTGTATAGATTTATGATTATTTGCTTTTGACCAGTACCAATAAACTGCAAAAAAAATAATTTAAATAATAAGAATTAGCAATAGAAAATTATTAAAAAAAAAAATTATATTTTTTTTTTATAAACACCTACCTTTCCACAAGGATTTTTTTTCTTAGGTGAATTAATATCAGTACGATCCATTGTAGTCTTGTACTGTTTTGCTAATACAATAATAAATACTAAAAAATATAGCTAACCAAAAAATGTAAAACCAATAAAAAAAATATGTGTAAAACACGCAACAAAAACTTGGTATGGATTGTACGGCAATACGTAAAATACGGTAAACAGTAAACACTATAGTTCGCGCTGTATACAGACAACCACTGTCACGTGCTACGTTTTTGGCGGCGACGGCGGCGGTAAACTGATGGTGGTAAGCAAAAAGTGTGGTATGGTGGTGGGAATGCGCGAAAACGGGCGTAATTTGGTTGCCGCCCAGTAGCGCTCTCTCAGTGACCGGAATTTAGCTACACAACGCGATAGCTGCAGCGGGAATGGCTAGACCAGTGGTTCCTAACTTTTTTGAGACTATTATCCATAAGTCAGGTTAGATATTAACAAATACCCTTCCAACCCAAAAAAAGTTGAGTAATAAAAAAAAATATATATTATGATTATAATTATAATTTATTTTAATTTTTCAAACAAAGAAAACAAGAGTTTTTATTACAACTAATGAATAACGGTAATGAATATTAATGAGACGGTTGATATTGCTTTTTTCTAACAATTTGTTTAATATTTGGTTCAGTTTCGGCCAATGCACATCTTAGGTCGTGTTCCAAGTTTAATCGGTATCTTGCTTTTGTTTTCATTGTTACTATTGTTGAAAATCCACTTTCACACCTGTACGTTGTCGAAAAAGGGATCAGTATTTTCAAGGCTTTTTCTGATAATAATGGATACTCGCCACCAATTTTTCGCCAAAATGTTGCTAGTTGTGTGTTTTCAAAATCTATTTTCTGTATGTTGTCTTCACGAAGTCCTAAAAATTGTGATTTGGTTTCAATTTCAGTATCTGGAAATACATTTTCGTCCACTAAAAAGGGTCTTAGCACCCAAGCATTTACTTGACGATTTTTTAAATCTGGAAAATATTTACCGATTGAATCTATTACTGATAATAAGTGAAGAGCTATTTGGTCTGTGAATGAACATTTTTCATTTCTTTCGTCAATCACCATTGTTAGTTCTGGGAACATTGAAATGTCCTCAACTTCAATTCTGCGTTGGTAAAGTTGCAATTTACGAAGAAAACTGGCAACCTTATCTTGAGCAGTTAAAATATTCGTCATATTTCCTTGCAAACTGAGATTTAGTGTATTTATTTCTCCGAACAAATTCGCAAGATATGCCAGTTTAGAAATAAATACATTATCTGTTATTTGAGCGTGAAACTCTTTCTCCTTTACCTTCCCTGAATTTTTCCTTTCCAGAAACAAAGTAATTTCTTCTCGGAGCTCAAGCACTCAGTGCAACACCTTGCCTCTTGACAACCAACGTACCTTTGTATGGAACAACAAGACGTCAATTTTTCCTCCCAGTTCATTACATAAGTCCTTAAAAATCTTGTATTTGTCGCACTGCTTCGGATGTAGTTAACAATTTTCACTACACGAGTAAATGTGTCCATTAAATCAGGTGGAAGAGTTTTCATTGCCAAAGCATAATGGTGGATAATGCAGTGGCTAAATAATGCAAACGGAGCAACCTCTTTCATTAATGTTTGGAAACCAGAACGAATGCCCAACATTACTGGTGCTCCATCTGTACAGACACCTATTAACTTCGACCACTGCAGCTCCTTTTCATCGATAAAATTTTTCACTGTTTGAAAAACATCTTCCCCGCGTGTAGTAGTGCTCAGTGATTCTGAGAATAAGTATTCTTCTTTTAAGTCTACCATCCGCATCAGTCGACTCGTCAATAGAAACCCAAATGGGTCCATCCTGTATATTTTGTCTAATTGATGTTAAAGTCTCCTCATAAATTAAATTTACACATTTTTTTCTTATTGTACTTTCGTCTGGAATTGTTTTGCCAGTATATTGTTCTAGAAAATCCTTCAATACTGGATTTTTTAGTTTAAAAATTGGAATGTCAGCACGAATAAATGCTCGGCATAAATCAGTATAAAATGTTGACGAATTATCATCCGAAGATGCAGAAGGCGAAGATGTTAAAAATTGTTTCTTTAATTTATTTTGACGCTCTTTATTCTGTTTATGTTTGATGGTAGAAATATGTTGACTTACTTGAAAGCGCTGGTTTATTGATACCGATTTTTCACAACATTTACAGTATAAAACTTTACTGTCGCTTTGAAATGTTTCATTAGGAAATTCTTTTAAATACGCAGCTACCTTATTATTGATTGAACTTGCAACTTTAGGCATTCTAAACAATTTTATAAAAAAAAACAACAAAATTTCGATGTAGGTGCAATAAAAAAACAGCTACGATGCAAATAATTACGTCAGATCAGTAACTACACATACACTGAAGACTGAAGAGTGAAGACCGTAACATTGAATAAATACGTTACCTACTCACTTTTCTACAGTGTATAATATGATAGCGGCGTATAAAGAACGTAAAGTCCATTAAGATAACGTAGATAATCAATAGGTAGCATATAAATAGTGACTATACTGATATTATATAGTATAGACCATCCTATCGTATTTTTAACTCAATTGTTTAGAGCAGCAGTTCCCAACCTGTGCACCGCGGTGCCCAAAGGGCACCGCGAGCTTAATTCAGAGCACCGTGGCTCGAGAGTGAAAAAAAATATTTACAATTTATTGTAGTTAAAAAAAAATTGTTTTACGTATGAAATTACTTATATAGTACACTCGATATATTTAATACAGTGATTCTAATCGGTATCGATTAAGATTAAAATAAATGGCATAGGCCGAATAAATTCAGATAACATAATACACGTACGACTTCTTCGAATTTCCGACGTTCATTAAATTTAATTGTATCACTCGTATATTTTCGGAATTATTATTATACATTAAACTTGACAAAATAACATTACAATCTGGTTTAGTAGTTCTTAAAAAAAAAATTAGAAATTTAAATATTAGATTATTATTTCAAGGAATGGTACATTTCAAAACATTTCCCTGGACATTATAGAACAACACATTGTTTACATTGAAGATATGTTTTTCTTCTGCGTTTGATGTTCAGACTGTAACAATATAGACAATTTTTATAATACTTTTTTCTTTTGTAACCCGGTGGAATTGGTATATTCTCTTGAAAATGAGAACTGTCAGCAACGTTTGTAGGTATTTTTCTTCCTTTTTTATTTTTATTTGCTATAGAAATTTCGTAATTTGTAATATGTTAAGACAGCGAAATTAAATCCTTAATTATCATGTCCCTAAAATCTTTGAAATTTTTATTTTCAGCATTAAATTTTTTTTTATATATATAATCAGTGTTCCATACAGCAATGTCTAACAAATAAGGTATAACTTTCTTATACCATTTACATGTTTTTCTGGGTGAACTGTAATAGCTAACCATTTGGTCACATCTATCAACTCCGCTCATTTTTTCATTATAGTTTACAATTTCTATAGGTTTTAACTTTTGTTGCCCATATTTATTGGTTGATGTGACGACTTATGGATAATATTTCACGATAATGTCAATAACTTCTTTAGTCCAAATTTGATTAAATATTTCAATTGGGGAATGACGAGCAGTGTCTTCAACATTTAATTTGATTCCATTAGTTGTAGTATCAAAATTAAAATCAGTTATAGGTATATA
Organism: Rhopalosiphum nymphaeae; assembly: GCA_036289425.1. NCBI lineage: Eukaryota > Metazoa > Arthropoda > Insecta > Hemiptera > Aphididae > Rhopalosiphum > Rhopalosiphum nymphaeae. The sequence goes on from JAZAQC010000030.1 coordinate 1,330,220, forward strand.
GTCATTCTTCCATAATGTGTCAGTTGAATTAGAATTAGAATTATTATAATCGCTATCATCGCTAGATGTGTTGTCAAAAGAATTTTCTTCGTTAGAATAATCAATTTGATTTTGTAACGTACCTGTCGAAGGGCCGGGAGTAGAAAAATTATCTAAACTTGAACTTGAACTCGGATTTGTGTTTCGATGACCTCCTGGTAGAAAAGTTGGGTCATTGTTAGTATCATTCGTAAAAAAAGAACTGTCAGAATTAAAGTCGGTGTCTGACAAAAATTAGTTTATTAGATTTTCTTCACGATCAGTCATTTTAATTTTTGTATAGGACACGAATAGTATAATAAACACGAAGCTGTTACGAACTATTAAACTATTACGTCGAATAAGCCGAATGTAACTGATAAACATTGCTACGCGCCCATAAAAAGAAACGTTGTTGTTGATATTTGATAAATATTATTGGAATTACCTATGTGAACTTATAAATAAAAATTCAATTTAATTCGACAGTATCCAAATGCGCAATATGCTTAATGTGGGCAACACAACTTCCTCTTCCATAAAAAAACAATGGAATTATTACTGCTATTACAGTAATGCCACATTTAAGAAGGTTATTAGAGTACTGCTATAGCAGTAATATTTTAAACTGCCATGATAGACACAAATGGACGATTACTGCTATAGCAGTAAAATTTATCGAGTGTCCGTCAACGTGTTAATGAGTGGTCTGGGTTTATAAATGTTTTTGATTGTATTAGCAAAGATCCAAAATCATCATCTGAATCTATTTGTGGTGCTATTGATCATTTAAAAAATTTAAAAACTTTTGAATTTGCTTTTTTAGCATTGATATTTAGTGATATATTCATATATACTGACAATTTATTTAACATACTCCAAAATAAATCATTTGATGTAGAATTTTGCTTGAGAAAAATAAATATAACATATGATCTTATAAATAAAAAAAGAAATGAACCTGAATTTTTAAAATTATTTAATCAAGCGGTTACTCTTACAAAACTTCCAAAAGCTACAAGAAATGAATCTAACAATAAATCAAGTTTTAAAATTTTGTTTTATGAAATAATTGATAATATTCTAATGCAATTAAATACCAGATTTCAAGATACAAATAAATTACTTTTTTTACAGTTAGCTGATGTAACTAAATTTAAAGAATGTTCTTGTAGATTTCCAGTAAATGCTTTAAATAATTTGAAATCAACTTATTCTAATATATTTTATAATATTAATGCATTAAAAGTTGAATTGGAGGTTTTGTATAGTGATGTAAAATATCAAAATTTATTACACATTTATGACATGGTTAAAATTATTGAACAAGATGCATTGAAAGACATTTTACCTGAAGCTTATAAATTATTTATTCTTATTTTAACCATACCATCAACTAGTGAAGTGGTCGGCAACCGGCAACTGGCCGCATCCAGCCCGGGCGTCTATCGTATACGGCCCGCTTTAAATTCTACAACGAAGTTTAATTGAATATCATATCAAAAAAATCATATTAAATAATTGAACGTTTATATCAGTCATATTTTATAAAGGTAGATATACTTTAACAGTTACCGATAAGATAGAGTAGAAACGACAAGTGTATTTGTGTTATAATCTTAATTTTCGATTCTGTTCAGTAACATTTCTTCGTACGGGTATGTGCGGTTTGTGTCGTGTGTAGTTTTATTAACATTATAATTTATATTTTATATTTATAGTGATCGTTTATTTGGCTGTTAATTTAAATTTTATACGAATTATAATGAATGTCAGTAAAAAGAGAAAAATAGACTCTGAATGTCGTGTATTTCAATATAAATGGATCAATCAATAGTTATTTATAGAAAATAAAGGAAAAGCCATGTGCCTTGTTTGTCGTGAATTAATTTCTGTATTGAAGGAATACAATATTAAACGGTAATATGAAACCAAACATAAAGTTAAATATGACTCCTTACACGGACAGTTAAGAGAAATTGAAGTTAAAAAATTACAAAAAGCTCTAACTGGAGAACAAACGATCTTTTCAAAAGTAACTATTCAAAATAAAACCATTATTTCTGCCAGTGTGAATATAGCTATGTTAATTGCAAAAGAGGGAAAACTATTTACAGACACAGAATTTGTCAAAAAATTGAAGGGGACGACGCGAGGTGAAGATATTTTTTTACACGTTCAAAACGTTATATCTTCATTAGATCTTCAATTACATAAGTTGGTTAGCGTAACCACTGACGGAGCGAGAAATATGACGGGCAAAAATATTGGATTGCAGGCTATGATTATTAATGAAATGAAATTAGAAGAATTGTCACCACCGCTATTTTTTCATTGCATTATTCATCAGCATGCACTTTGCGCCAAAATTATGTCGTGGGATTTTATAATGAAAGATGTAGTATCTATCATAAATTTTATACGAAGTAATGGACTGAATCATAGACAGTTTCAAAATGTTTTGATTAAAATTAATGCAGATTATGGTGATGTATTGTACTACACCGCAGTTAGATGGTTAAGCAGAGATCGCGTACTTGAAAGGTTTTTCATGTCACGTCAGGAAATTTATAATTTTTTGAAAAAAAAAGGAAAGGACGCTTCCATGCTTGAAAATAAAACTTGGATTTCTGAACTCGCTTTTTGTGTTGATATATTAAAGTATATAAATGAAATCAACATAAAACTACAAGGTAAAAATCAACTTATTTCTGATATGTGGTTGCTTATTAAATCTTTTGAAATAAAATTGAAACTGTTACGGTCTCATATTGAAAAAAATGAATTAACACATTTTCTGAATTGTAAAAAACTTTTTGAATCGTCAGAATTTTCATTTTCAACAATTAAATTTGTTGAAGCTATTTCGATACTTCAACAAGAATTTAATAATCGATTTTATGATTTCAAACGACATTCACAATATTTTCAACTACTCGCCAATCCCTTCAATATTGATGTTGATGTTGAGCTTCAAATGGAGATAATAGATTTGCAGCCACAAGAAACCTTAAAAGACGCATTCAAAGCATCGCCTTTAATTTTTTTCGCTGAACTTCCTGCATCATTTTCAAAAATTAAAAATACAGCTGCAAAATATTTCAGTATTTACCACGTAAGTGGTTACGTGTGTGAACAGGCCTTTTCTCATATGAAAAAAATTAAAAACCCATACCGTTCACACTTAACTGATGGCCATCTCCACCATGTTCTTAGATCCAGCACAAGTAATTTTAATGTGGAAATTGAAAAAATAATAAACAATATCCAACAAAAATCACATTAAGCAGTTGTAATTTTTATGTTCTATTATTTTAAAGTTTTAAACAGTTATTTATTTATTTTTTTTTTTTGATAAATAATTTTGAATATAAAATTTTTATTTTTGCCCGCGAACTCTTATTGATTTATGAATGTGGCCCGGGTGTCCAAAAAAGTTGCCGACCACTGAACTAGTGTATCAAATGAAAGAAGTTTCTCTTGTCTCAAAAGAATTAAAACCTGTTCTCGAAATAGTATTTCACAACTTCGTTTAAGTTCTTTTTCCATACTATCAATTGAAAAGTCCTTGATTCATCAACTTAAAAAAACTGAATCATTTTATGATGATATCATAAACATGTATGCTAGTCAAAAAGATAGGAGAATAAATTTAACATACAAAACATAGTAGTTTAATTTACTTAATTATTGGTTTTAGAACTAGACATACTACTAGGCATACCTACTTAAAAAGTCCTTTTCAGGACTAGGCATACCGTCTACTTAAAAGGTCCTTTTCAGGACTACCAAATATTAAAATGATCTGTTTATTACTTATTATATTATTTACTATACGAAACGTATATTATTAACATTCATACAATTATAATTATTTTTATGTTTTTAAATTTAATTTATTATGAAGTTTAATTTTGTATGGGGGGAGGGTTATACATAAGGTTGCCCCACCAAAAAAATACTACTAGAACCGCCACTGAGAGTTTGTAAAATGCGTTTAACTACATCCTGTAAAAGAACTGTATATGATTTGCTTTACGGAAATGTAACAACCAAGGCGATGGAATATGGAAAAATGATGGAAGATATAGCTAGAAAGAATATTGAAACTTTAACCAATTTTAAAGTTTTAAATTGTGGTTTGTTTATTATCGATAAAGATAAATCATACTTAGCTGCTAGCCCCGGTGAATACGATTTATTATATTTATTATATTTATTTATATCATGTATATTTTAAATTATGTATATATTGTATATACCTACAGATAAAGTATATATTTAATTTTCTGCAGATGGTTTGGTAGGCGATACAGCTCTACTTGAAATTAAGTGTCCTTTATCGACAAAAGATACCATTGATATTCAAATTGCAGTCGACAACAATTATTATATATATAAATATTTAATTTTTATTCATTTATTTTTACTAATGATTTGTGAAATTGATTCAAATGTTAGTAAAATAAATATGTAAACTTCTGCATGTCCAAAAATTCAAATTAAATATTGATTAAGAATTGGGTCTAACATTTCAATTTCGATCAGTTAATAATAATATAGTAATAGCATCAGCTAATACTGGTAATGATAAAATTAATTATATTGTTTGGTATTATGTTTAAAATTTTGTAAATAACATGAATTACTCCTAAAATTGATGAAATCCCTGTTAAATATAAAGAAGAAATACTGTTCGGTTTCGTACTCTTATAAAGGTGGTTCAACCGCAAATCTCAGTAGGCATTTAAAAAGAAAACACGTTATACAATATGATATTAGGAAAAAAATGTGTACTGAAAAAACTGACAATCCAGATCTGGAGGAAAATATCGATGACCCTAATACAGTTTTTATCCAGGAAAATACTTCCGAAACACAATACCAACCGTCGACATCTTCATTTTTGACTTCTAAAATAACACATACTTCTATTAAAACCTCCCAATCTCAAACACGGATGGACCCATTTATACCAAGACCACTTACTATGAATAAATCACAAAAAATTGACGAGCAGTTAGGAATCATGATAGCTAAAGAATTTCAATAATTTAGTGTTGTTGAAAGCATTGAATTTAGAAAGTTTGTTAATATGCTAATTCCTAATTACTCAATTCCTTCTAGAAAAACTGTTTCCAAGTCCATAATTTCACAATTACTAGAAAAAACCAAACAAAAAATAAAAAATAATTTAAATAACTGCTGTAGCAGTTCATTATATAGATAATATAGAATGTATTTTAAAGTCGCATTTATTAGGATGCTATTATTTCGAACAAGCCCATACTGCAATTAATTTGTTTGAATTTATGAATAAATGATTCGACGAGTGGGAAATATCGGAAAAAATAAAAATTGCTGTTAGTGATAATGCGGCTAATATTACAAGTGCAATAAGTTTAAATCCAAAGTGACATCATATGCCATGCTTGGCTCACGACATAAATTTAATTGCACAAAGTGGGTTATCTGACATAAAAAATGTTCACAAAAAAGTTAAAAGTATTGTAAAATTTTTTAAACGATCAACAAAATCAAACATTAAATTAAAACAAACAAACTCAAATGGGTCAACCTTTACTTAAATTAATTCAGGATGTGGCTACCCGTTGGAACAGTATGTACGATATGTTCCAAAGATGTATTGATATTAAAGACCCTTTAATATCTACAATAGCACTTATCGGTAAAGTTGAAAATTTATCATCCGATGATTTTGATATAATGGAACACTATTGTAGCATTTTTAAGCCATTTAAAGAAATGGCGATTGAGCTTAGTTCTGAAAAAGGAATATCGATTTCAAAAGTAATTATACTATGCAATGTATTATTATTTCATATAAAAAAAAAAGAAATGAAGCCAATTTACCATCTGCCATATACTCTATGCTTTTAACTATGGAAAAAAAAGCAGAAAACCGATTTGACGGGATTGGAGAACAACGATTATTGACAGAAGCAACAATCTTGGATCCAAGGTTCAAAAAGAGAGGTTTTAGTAATACAGCATCAAATAAACGTGCATATCAGAAAATTATTCAAAGTGTTATAACAATCATTCAATTGGAAAAACATAATTTGTCGGAAAATGAAGTAAATGCCGTTCAAGAAAATTCATATGAAAAAGAACAATTTGATATTTGGAAAGACTTCGACTTACAGGTTTGATTTGTATTATATATTATTTTAGTAAGCACATAGATTTATTTGTTTTGAAATAAAAATCGATTTTCCACAGGCTCCAGCAGCTATTAGAATCAGCACTCCAAAAGCTAAAGCAATTATCGAAATTGACAAATATTTAAATGAGCCCTTGCTATATAGAAAATCGGATCCCTTAATATGGTGGAAACAGATGAAAATGGTCTATCCGAATTTGTTCCAGCTCGCGTTGTTGAGGTTATGTGTACCCTCAACTTCAGTACCGTGCGAACGTATCTTTTCTAAAGCTGGGTACACTATATCAGACCGAAGAAATAGATTGTCGATGAAAAATGTACTATTTAATGTACAATAATATTATTCCTAAAAAAATATATATATATATAATCTATGAAATATTATAATACATTTATTATATTATATAATTAATTAACATTTATTTTATAAAATTACTTGGCTTTTGGTTAATTTAATACAGTTATACATTTACACAAGGATAAGTAAATCTAAAATTTAAATAAAATAAAAAATTATTATTATTATTATTTTACATGAATTGTTTTTTTTTGTTTATATATTTTAGTATCGGACACTTCAATATATAAAACATAAATTATATACAATATTGAATATATAATACGATATATGTATACAAAATATGTGTTGAGCGTATTATTGACATTAAAATAATTTGCTTATAATTTCATACGCTACATTTTTAACTTTTAAGTTAGCAACTTCGTAGTTTTGTATTTATTTGTATGCGAAACTTTAAAAATACCATCGTCCAACACTAATATGACAAACAACAAAAAAACAGTAAGATTGTAAGCTGAAAAGCGTAAGTATACTGCGTATGAATCGACGAGTATAATACGGTACACAAGTGGCTGGAAAAAAGGTTGTACTTATAATAATAATTCAATTTGGCATCGGTACTCGGTAGTCGGTATTACATACTATAGTCCGTTTCACAGCACTAGATATTCGATTGCAGCGCGACCCGTGGATAATTCTCTTCAGGGTTTCCTACAATATTCGAATAAAAGGGCGCCAAATTTAAAAAAAAATAATAACACCGGTTATGTATACTTAACATTTTAGTAACCAATATTATATTTAAACACAGCTGCTATTATATCCAAGTATTTTGCTTATAGACAACTCACGTGCTCGTATATAGGTCGTACCGAGTTATACAAAACGGGAGAGGGTAGCTGCAGCTGTCTGGTACAACCTTGATCCCTTGCGCATTGTTGTATTGTAATACCTTATTTTTTTTCACATTCTTGTTTTCTAGCAAACTTTGTAACGTACGCACGTGTTCTCGCTCTGACTATCTGTGATTTGAATTTATTATTTAAACATTTTTACTGCAATTTTCAGTTTTTTTTTTTTTAACTATTTTGCTATTTACTGTGAAAAATTTATCATGTCTATTCGTCCTGACATTCACTCTCAAACTAAAAAAACAATTTTTAGTGTTTATAAATATTTTAAAAAATTGTCAAATGACAAATCGAATCTTGAAGTGACCAATTTTTTTAAACAAGCTCAGCAAATGACTGCGGAAGCATGTGAAGTGAGCATTGCGACTGTGAGGCGTATAACTTCTGAGGCATCTAAGTCTTCATGTTCTGAATCTGAGTCAGAACCAAAATTTACGTCTCCCCGGAAAACATTCAAACGTGTGAAGTATGCGACTGATATTGACGATTTTGACGTGGACATTGTTCGGAGGACGGTGCATGAGTTCTATGACAATCGTGAGTACCCAACAACACAAAAAATTTTAGCATCATATAAAGAAAAAACTGGTTATAGTGGGTCTAGAACTTCAATGTGGCGAATTTTAAGATCTTTAAATTTTAAATATAAAAAATGTAACGACGGCAGACGATTTCTCATGGAAAGAAATGATATTGTTGCTATGCGCGTAAAATTTTCGTCAAAGTAATGACAGTCGACCTATAGTTTACTTGGATGAGACTTGGGTCAACCAAAATCATTCACGTGGTCAAATTTGGCAAAATGCTCAAAATACGGAAGGATTAAAAGTACCGACTGGAAAAGGAGGTCGATTGCTTATTTGTCATGCTGGTTCCAGTAAATTTGGTTTTGTAAATGGTTCTAAATTAGTATTACGCTGTAAATCAAGTGCAACACACCCAGATTACCACACACAAATGAACGCACAATATTTAAGAAATGGTTTATTGATATGTTGAATAATTTGGAAGAACCTTGCGTTATAGTAATGGATAATGCATCTTACCATTCTGTTCTTTCTGTCAATTATCCAAAATCAAATGCTATTAAATCGAGTGTTCAACAATGGCTCAGAGAAAAAGAAGTAGATTTTTCTCCATTGGAAACACTGAGTGAATTACGAGAACGTGTTAAGTCATTAATACCTAAAGAAAAAATATATGAACTTGATAAAATTGCACTTCAAATGGGCCATGAAGTTGTACGTTTGCCGCCATACCACTGCCAATACAATCCTATTGAGCTAATATGGGCACAGGTGAAAAGGGAAATCGCTAAAAACAATACCACCTTTAAATTTGATGATGTTGAAAAATTGCTAAATGATGCATTGGACTCAGTAACTGTTGACAATTGGAAAAAATGTACCGATCACTGCCATAACCTACAAGAAGAAGATTTCATAAAAGAAGGTTTAAGAGACGAAATTTTGACACCAATAATACTGACAATCAATCCTGATGACAGTAGTGATAGCGAGGACGACAGTGAAGAATCTTAATTTTTTTTAACTAAAAATGACTGAAAATATTTTGATTTATTGTATAAAATAAATACTTATGTTTACATTTATAATATTTTATCTACTTAATAAATTATATTTTAATAAACTGTAAAAAAAATAATGTGTTCGTTATTAAAGAAATAAATATAAAATATAATAAGATTATAAATTGGCACACATTTGGGAAACAATGGAATGTCAAAATTCGTCCACGGGGCGCGCTGCAATCGAATATCTAGTGCTGTGAAACGGACTATAGTCAGTAGTCACTACTCACTAGATTATAATACTTTAATAGAAAAAGTACCGAAAGGAACGATGGAACGAGTCATTTGGAATCGTTCTTTTTGTGAACCTGGAAGGAAAGGAACGATTCCATGAAAAGAACGAAAATTCCCATCACTACTACACACTATAACCAGGGCGCTCTTGCTATACCAACCGTAGTTATGATCATTATAAAGAGAATGCGTTTCGGTCGCCGCGACCCGCCGTTATCATGTCGATTGATTATTATAAATATTATTGACGTGATTTACCGAAAATTTTCGTCTTTTCAGCGGATTTAAAAACTTTTTCCTAGTTCCTCTAACCCGTTATTTTCGTATTTGCATGAGTCGAGAATTTACGAGTTTTTTGTCGTTGACGTTCGTAGTAGCCGCAATCGTAGTAACGCCGTAGACGGTCCTCCAGACGTTTTTCTTTGAATTTTTATTTTCGCGTTTTTCACGCCGGATTTTATTGCTATGTGCTCTGATATCCCATACATAATACATAATACATAATAGAGGTATTGCGACGCAGGCATAAGTATTAAGATGACAATATCAATAATACACTACACAATAGTATTAACACACAATCGGAATACTACAACGTAGGAACGAACGGTTTCAAAAAACAATAAAAATATGTCCATCACACCTGAGCGGCAACGCATCAAATTTAAAACTTAAATAAAACCAATATGACTTTAATCATCGGAACCGAGAGATGAACATCGCCACGATGTATAATAAAACCTATAATGGGATTCGACATTTATTAAATTCGAGTTCTGGGAAACTCTTACGCGGCAATTACAAACTGGTCAAAGACGCAGACAAAGCATCGCCGGGTAGCATATTAAGATTTATCATCGCACGTGCATCCATAAATGCGTAATAATATAACACCATAACGACGCACCCAGAATATGCCTAGGTCACGGGGAGACACCGATTATATAAGTGGGCCCTAGATAGGACTCCGGCAGACGTGATTTACCAGAGTTAGCACGAACACCTTCACGCCAGTTTAAATCAGATTCTTGTCATTTAGACTTAGAATTATTTTGTCATTTTATTCATTCGATACGACCAGTTGTTGGCCCACTACATTATAATCATTTCGACGTACGTGTCTGTAAATCAATTCGTGTATTTTGATAGACGTCCGTACACGATTTGTACCCAAATTGGATTGGTGTGATTGTGACGACTGACTAGTGATTAGGATTACGCCGATCGATCTTATTGTGTTTGTTTAGATTTTTGCATATATTATAATACGGAGAGTCTTAATGTTTGATTCAATAAATTGCATTATTTCGTTGTATTTATGTTGTTTTATTGTTCTCGCTATCTTAACCTATACATATATATCTTCAACAACGGGTTGGGCTGTATAGCATAATAGCGTTTCACGACGACGCGTGTACCAAACAGTACTATACTCCGCAGTGATGTTAAAAAGTAGCAGTCACTGCTACTTTTCACTGCGACTTGCCATGTAGCAGTAACAGTGTCTGCTACTAATACAAAAAATAGCAGTGATCTGATCACACTGTCGTTATCTGTTATCACGGTTAAACTGTGAAACTGTGAAAACTGTGAAACTGTTTAACTGTTTAACTTGTTAAACAGTGAAAAATACAAGCATATTGTGTATAGTTTCTTATCACCTAACAGTCAAGGCGCGGTATCACACAAAATAGTAGCCAGACGTACGGTTTGAATTTGAAAGTTGAATCGTACATGTACGTTAATTAAGGCTAATGTACATTGTACGTCGTACGATGTACAATAACAAAACTATTAATAGTATTAACTAATATCGTACGCTTTAATACGATAATTAAGACGTACAAGATTTTCAAAAAAGAATTGTATTTTATTTTGAGCGTGCAAGCTGTTACACGAGTAAAAATATCGGACATTGAAGACACACTAGATGTGAGTACATCAACCATATGATTTTAAAATTATGTTTATTGTTATTTACTACAGCTATTAACGTAAGACCTAATTATATTACGAATGATTACCTACTATGTAGTGTGTATTCAAATCTTTTCTTTAATTTTAATTAATTAAATTGTCTATAATATAATAATATTAAGTAGTATGTAATATGTATAGTAGTATAGTACCTACTAAATAGTAAATACTAAAAGTAGTGTGGTTTTTTAAAATACTTCTCATATAGTTTCCTGCTGTCATCTGTGATTACTGTTTCTTTGTTAGTTTTAAAAACATCAGTTTTTAAAATCAATAATTAAGTTCCTAAGTCATACGCTCGCTTGAAACATATTTATCACTGTAAATAATTTCAAATAAAATAGGGTGTCGAAAAAATCTTATGTACTTAAAGTGAATCAGTGAAAATGACGATAACTACCTACCTCAAATCACTGTTAAAAAAAAAACAATTAGGTTATTTAAACTTGATGTATGTATATTATATTTCTCTCTTAACATATTTAATTATATGACGTGTATTATAAATAATAATAATATTAACAATAGTAATAATAATAATAATAATAATAATAATAATTAATAGTTATAATAATATAATAATAAAAAAGTTTGATACAAAACTATACAATTAAAGAATTTTTGTTTAAAAATATAATTTGCTTAACTTTTTCTGGTTTTAAGTTAGAACGTCGATCAAATGTATGGCAAATGTTACCCCAGCTATTTTTATTGGCCATTGCACTTAGAAATTGTTTAATAACTTCATGAATCCTAGGATCAAAAGTTTTGCTTTTCATTTTATGACATACTTCAAACAAACCATTGACTATGGGCAAAATCATGGATGCCGTCATATAATTTTCACCACTAACTACTTTTGTTGCCGATTCAAATGGTTTTAAGACAATACATAGTTCCTTAACTATTGTCCATTCAATGGTGGTGAGACTACTTGGAGGATTCTCAAGTAAACCAAGTGATGCCCGTACTGGCTTTTCTAGTGAAACAATTCTTTCCAACATATAATACACACTATTCCAGCGAGTACTCACTGCTTGAATTAATTTTCTAGGTTCATTAATACCACTATTAATTTGGTTTTTTTCCAAAATGTTATGGACTATAGTACTTTTTCTAAAGTGTGTGACTATAGTCTTAACTTTATTAATCAAGTCAGATTCACATTTAAGACTCTCTTCAACAACTAGATTAATAGTGTGAGCGAAACAGCCCAAGTGTCTTAAATGTAATGTATGTATAGCGTTCTTCATATTGCTTGCATTATCTGAAACTACTAAAACAACTTTAGCTTCCAACTTCCATTCGGTTATAATGCTTCGAATTTCATCACTTAAATTTACAGCAGTGTGCCTTTCGGAAAATTCACTACACTCTAGAAGTAATGAGCCGTAACTGCTATATAACTCTCATTGCATCTAGATGTCCAACAGTCAGTCGTTAGGCACACATTGTCTGCTTCATTTGTTATGAGATCTTCCACTTTAGAAACACATTTCTGATACTCAAGAGGAATTAAAGTCTTTGAAATCGCTTGTCGAGTTGGTAAACAATAATTTGGATTTAATAAATTTACAAATTGTTTGAATCCTATATCTTCAACTATTTTAAATGGTTGAAAATCAGTTACAATCATGTTTAATAACGCATTATCCACACATTTTTTTCTATCAGGTGTCATTTTTCTTGGTAAAAAACCAGCAATAGATGACTGTTTGCGTTTAAGTATACCGGTCGAAGATGATGAAATAGTGGAAGAAACTGATGAACATAAAATAGTGGTTGAAGCTGATGGAATGGTGGTCAAAGGCAATAATGAAGTATTCGAAGACAATGAAACCACATCATTAACATCAATTGTTTCTTCAGTTTCTTGATCAACCTATTCGATTTAAATAAAATTGATACTTCTTCATATCACCCAAATGTATCAAAGCCAAACTCAAATTTTAAATATTAAATTCTAATTAAGTAGTTTAATAATTTTATATTTTACGTTTAATAGAACTTATTAGTAATTTTTATAATTGTCAACATTTATAAGTAGATTACCTAATAGTAGCCCAAATTTTCCGATTAATTGTAAATTGTATATCTGTTGAATGTAGTAATATTAAATCACCATAATGAAAACTAATTATATCAATAATTTGTAATAAAAACTTTAAGTGCTACATATTCACAGCTCTTATTAATAAAATTAAGATTGAATTTGACTTTTTACTTTTTAAGTTATTAATTTTTTTACTTAAATACTTACTCTTTCTGCTATATTTATGCCATGAACTCCGGTGATGTGTTTTTTTAAATTGGTTAATAACGTTTTATATGACAATTTTTTTTTGCATACATCACACACAGCATAAGTGCTATCAAAAGCTGTCATATATTGCCAAACAGCACTAAAACGTCTTTGTTGACTCATTTTTTAATTAATTTGTAAACAATTAAAATAATTAAAAATATAAGAAATGGAATAGTTGAAAAAATTTAAACTTCTAAGCACTTAGCACATCACTTAACAACACAAGTGTTAAAATGAACGCATCAGGCATTATAAAATAAGAAATGTTTACAATAAAATATTTATAAGAATTTGTTTTTAATATTTTACCAAAAACAAGGACTTGGTGGGGAATTGGGGAATAACCATAAGACAAATCAACCAAATCCATGGCAAATGATTTTATTTATAAACAAAAAAATCATACATAAATTAGAAATATATATATAAAAGACAAAAATAGAACCATTGACCAAGGGTTTAATATAATTTTCAAATATCTTATAACAATATTATTTTTATTATTTCAACACTGAATACTGTTATAATTTACTAGTGGCAAAATGTTATTAAATATTTTTAATATCAATATAAATAAATGAACATTCTTGTTGGGAGTATAATAATTAAATTTAATATGTGTGAATATAACGACCAATTTCGATTCTTAAAATCATCATCAAGTGTAAAAAACGCCCAAACTATAAAATAAAATAAAATTAATTGATTATATTTAAAATTGAAATTGGATCATTTTAAACTAATCCTCCAGAAAAAGACTACTGTTAATTTATTTATATTGATATTTATAAGGAATATTTAATAACTATGAATTGTTTATATGAGGACAAACGTACAACATAGCAAATTTACGTTCAGTAATTCAAGTGTAGTATTAATAGCTTATTTCATTAACTTATTTATTTTCGAATTCAAAAGGAAGAACATTATCTGTGTTTTCTCGTCGGTTTTTTACGATATTTTAATTTATAAGCGTTGTGTAAAATATTTCAATTTTAAAAAGCTTCTAGCTCGCTTATTAATTAAAATACCGTAAAAAACCGACCAGAACATACAGATAATGTTCTTCTCTTAGAGTTTGATAAAGGTAAGTTCACTCTAATATTAAAGCTAACAAAGTAACAACACTACGTAAATGAGACGAAGACGCAGGGTGTTGCGTCCTCTTAATAATACTTTGTTTTTTTTTATTTATACTCGTAAAATATCTATAACATAATCATATGTTTTTAACATAATATCTCAATAATAATACGATTTATTATCGCAATTCACAGTAAATAATATCACTACTTGTAAAATATAGCAGTTAACTGCTACTGCCTACTGCCAACTACATTCGTGATTACGGATTAAAGGATGATTCACACTAGTCAGACGCGTACCGACAGACACCGTACCGTTCAAATATACTATATCGACCGTCATTGTTTCCAAACCCACATTTTCGCTTCAACATCGTTAAGTGACTACACAATTTTCCATCTTTTCCCCTTTTTTGATATTTAAAGTTTGAAGTATGTTTAAAAATTTTACTACCGCCGATTTGGCAATGATTGCTATTGCACTAGATGAAGAAGAACAACAAAGGAATGTACAATGAAGAATATGGGTTCACGATATTTTGTTAAAACGGCATATCGAAGGTGAATACATAACTTTGTATAAACAATTAACTGACCACGAAGAAAAATTTTTTAAATATTTCCGTATGACAAAAATTCAATTTAATGTACTTTTATCGAAAATTAAAACTACAATTAGAAAAAAAAATACGAGTTTTCGTAAAGCCATATCACCAAGAGAAAAATTAGCTGTATGTTTAAGGTAAGAAAGTATGCATTTTGTAACAAATTAATTAAATATACTTTAAGATACAATGAATTCTGAGTAGTTAAATTTATTATTAAATTAATAAAATAATACAATAAATAGTATGAAATTTAATGGCAACCTCCAAAAACGTATAGAAATAACTATAATACTATACTATCAACAGAAACGAAAAAAAAATAATAACATAATAAACTTTAATAAAAATCCAAAAATAACTAATTAGGTACCACCTTATTTTATATTTTAATTTAACAAATGCTATATCCAGTGAAAATAAAACAAAAATAAATCCTTGAAGTATCAAAAAAACTAACAAACTTACTTAAAATTTAAATATAATTAACTGTATCAAATTTAGTTTTGATTATCTTCAGGAGAAAATGTATGTAAATAACTACAACATGATGATGACGAAGCTGTTGAATCATATTGGATATTTTGAATAGCAGGGTTAGATATTTCAGGTGTATGTGAATGTAGATATGGTTGTGGAAATTGGGTTGATTGTGGTAGTATGAATGCTGACGATGGTGTATTTCTAGATTGATATTGTTGTTCTTGACTAGATTTAAGTTCATTCAATTCCAAATCAGAGACAATAGAAAATATTTTTGATTTTGCTAAATTTTGATTATATGGCGTGAATTTTTTTACTGTTGAAGCTATACTTAAAAAAAAAAGATCTAAACCATCTTGCTGAGTTTCCGTTTCGTTATTTTTTTCTTTTGTTTTTATGATATACTCCATTAATGTTGCAGAAGCTGACTCCGTAGGCTGTTTCCGTTTACGTATATTTGTCTTATTTAATTCTTTTTGTGCTAAAGATAATTTTTGACTACGAATTTTATTTTCTACAGAAGATGAAGTAGCCGGAGACTCAGTATTACTTAAATGTGTTATAGATGAATTTATATCAAAGTCAATATCACTTTCTTCCACCTCAACTATTCCGCTTTCGTCGTTATGTGTTTCATTTTCTTCGTCACTAAAGTTAGTTAAGGAGCTTATAGTATCCCTTTCTCTCATATGAGGCCGTAAAAAGGACATTTCTTCTTCATACTTCCACTTTTTTATGTGCTTTGCTGATTGTCCAGATGTAGTGTGTGATTTTTTCATTGCCCTTCTAAATGCGTCCCTCAAATTGTTCCATGTTTTCTTGCAATCATTCACTATATAAATATAAATTACACAATATTTAAAATGTTACTATTTTACTGTTTTATTACCAAAGTTCGAAAGTTTAGGCATTTGCATTATTTCTGGACATAAAATTGCAAACCTTACTGAAATTCTGAAAATTTTTAATATTAATATAATTTTGGTACGTAGATGTAGAAGGACATCATTTCACATTTGTTTATAATAAAATGCATTTTTTTTTTCAATTTAATTTATTTCATTTTTAAAGTAATTGTTTTCATTTATAGATTTTTGGCAACTGGAGATTCTTTTTAAACCATCTCTTTTACTTACCGTTTAGGACATTCAACTGTTCAAACAATAGTTTTAGAAGTTTGTAATGCTATAATATCTAACTTAAAAGAAGAATGTATACCAATTCCAAAAGAAAGTGATTGGAAATCCATATCTAATGAGTTTTGGGAAATATGGAACTTTTCCAATTGCATTGGTGCATTGGATGGCAAACATGTTGTCATTGAAGCTCCGCCAAATAGTGGCACACTTTATTTTAACTACAAGAAAACATTCTCAATCGTTTTAATGGCTTTGGTTGATGCAAAATATAAATTTATTGCTGTGGATATTGGAGCTTATGGGAAAAGTAGTGATGGAATTTTTTCTAGATCAATAATGGGTAAATCTTTTGAAAAAAATAAATTTAATGTACCTAATGGTCGAGCTCTACCAGGAACAAATGAGATTTTACCATACGTAATGATAGGAGATGAGGCATTTCCTTTAAAAAGTTATATTTTAAGACCATATCCCGGCAAACAAATTCACCGCGATGAAACTAAGAAAATTTTCAACGATCGACTATCACGTGCGAGAAAGGTTGTAGAGGATACATTTGGTCAGCTATCACAAAAATTTCGTGTATACCAAAGACGCTTAAAATCACTACCGGAAAATGCGGATAAGATCATTTTCACTACGTGTATTTTACATAATTTCATAAAAAGTGATAATGAAAATCAATTTGCATCATCAATATCCGAAAAACTACCTAGAAATATTACAAATATTCCAAATCAAGGAGGAAGCGCGCCACAAGTAGCATTCGAAGTGAGAGACAAATTCAAACAATTTTTTAATTCACCTGCTGGTCAAATCCATTGGACTTAATACTATTAATTATTTTTAATGTGTTTATACATATAAATCAACTTAATAAAATCATTTATCATACATGTACAATGTTTTTTTTTATATATTTCTTGAAAATATTATCACTGATTAGATATATACATATAGTATAAATATAATAATATATCAAATATTAACTTTTCAAGCTTTTCGCTCCAACGAATACAATTTTATTGATATTTGAAAACAAATAATATATAATATATATTCATAAAATGTACAAAATATTTTAACTAGTTTTATGCTATTAACAGGCATTTTAATTTTTCAATTTTTTAATGTTTATGTTTTTTATGTGCATAAAATTCGTTTTAGATTAATTCGTTAGGTCAAAAAGCTTAAAAATACTAAATTTATAATATATTGTTACAATGGCAATTAAAAATGTATCATAAGTATTATATATTTTAGTTAGTATTACCAGGTATGCCTAGAGAAGTTGAAATGTTTTTCCAGCATGATTCTTTGTACACATGGTCACTATATTTTTTGTGTGACAATGCATAGAGGCATTCTTGGTCTCTGACGAGTTCAATCAATAATTCTAGATTCATTGCGAATGAAAAATTTTAAAAAAGTGAAAAAAAATAAGAAGTTTATAAGTACGAACTTCAAAAGCCTATGACTACAAATAATGACAGCAGACGGATATATTATGTCTGTTGTTCATTCATAGGACCTGTTCAGACCGAATCAGACATGGACCGGTCCCGACAAAACATTCTCGCGTAGAATGCCGGACGGACTCTGTCGTATCGGTACGTGTATGAACGGAACGGAAACGTTCAAATATGAATTACCTTATTTAAATACATATTAAAATATTTTGCGGAACGGTACGGTACGGTGTCTGTCGGTACGCGTCTGACTAGTGTGAATCATCCTTAATGGACAAAGTAGCAATCACTGCTATTTTCACTGTGATTTTTATTATCACAGTAGCAAATTCACAGTGTGATAAATATTTGTCACAGTTTAACATCACTAATACTCCGTACCACGAGAGAACGCATACAACTCGCGCATCCAAATGATCGCGCTCCGTCGTTTCAAGGCCAAATTTCTCCCACCATACCACCAGAGAACGCATACGAAAGTCAGCTGATTAGTGTATACAGCGGCTCAATAAATAATACTGCAGTAATATAGTCAAAAATAGTACAGTATAATATAATACAATCATAATAGTTAAAATAATGCTTACTTTTCCACGAGGGTTTTTTTTCATTGGAGAATCCGTAGTTCCTTGTTGGATGGCTGTGTCACTACCTTCTTGACTCATTTTGGATAAAATAAATTAATGTACACAACAGTCAGTCAAAATAAAACAGAACGCAAACACTGGCGCAAAGAACAATTAAAATAACTCAAGATACTTGGTAAAAAAAACACAAGACAGTAACGTAAACGACGCGCGACGTACGAATCAACAGTTGTCAGTTGCGTAGTTAACACCAATCAGTCTGTATACACGTGCGCTAACCGAAAACCGACCAGATCCGTTAGCAATCGACTTGTTTCGGCTTAAGACTGCTTAGTGGAGGGGGACACTCGTGCGCGAAAAAGAGGAGTTTTGGTCGGCCGCCGTATGCGTTCTCTCGTGGTACGGAGTATAAATTCATGTATTTGAGTATAAATTAAAATAATACATACCTCATACATAAAAAGTGATTATGATTGTTTATAAAATAAATTATTATTAGGGTTTCTTACAATAATATGTATTATTTCAACTAATATTCCATAAATACTATAAAACATGTTTTATATGTTAATTTTGACTAAATTTTTTAGTTAATATCTTCAAATATGGACCATTAGATTTAGAAAATGAATTATTCTCACCCTTTTCAAACAATAAAATGTAACATTTTACATAATATTTCATAAACACTACAAAACATGTTTATATGTTAATTCTGACAAAATATTATTTTTTTATTTTTTTTATTTTTTATGAGATAATATACAATCTATACCGTATAGCACAATAAGTATATGTGAAAAGAGTAGTTATACATGAATAAACTTGATTAAGAAATCACCTTTTGGTAACCCTATAAATTGAAAAGATTGGAAGGTGGGAGTAAGAAGGCAGGAAATTTATTAAGCAGTAGGTAAGGTACACATTTTTTATTATGATTTTTTTTTTTTTTATTTAAGAGGTCTCTGCACCATCTTTTTAGCCTCCTACGAGGGTTTTCGGGAAGCGTTAAGGAATTTAGGCTTTGAATCAGTGGTTGTTTAGGCGCGAGAAAAATCGTTTATAAAAGATTACAGATTCTTCTTCTATAGTTTTCATACGTAGGTCGTTATGAAGGGTAATATTAGATATGTAGGGTTGGGCATTTGTGATTTTTCTTGGTGTTATATTTTGATAGGCTTGAATTTTGTTTAGGTTCGTTTTTTTGACTGTACCCCAAAACTGTAGTCCATATGTCCAAATAGGCTTTATCAGTGATTTGTATATTAATAATTTAGTTTTTAAACTTGAACATTTATTATTTGTAATTAAATTTTTAAGTGATCGGGAGCGAGAGTTTAAAATTAATCTTTTTGATTTGATATGTTGGTTCCAAGATAGTCTTTTATCTAGTATGATGCCAAGATATTTTATTGAGTTGGACATAGGAATTGGTATATTGTCAACTGTGACAGGCGGGCAAAAACTATGTTTAAGAGAGAAGGTAGTGTGGACTGATTTACTGTGGTTTAGTTTAATTCTCCATTTGGTATACCATTGTGAGAGTTGATCAAGATGGGATTGCAAATTGGCTGAAGCTGTGACTGGATTTTCATGGATCGACATTTTAGCTTTATCATCGGCATAATCGGCGACTAGGGTGTCTTGCGTAATGGGTTGATCGGAGGAGTATATATTGAAAAGAATAGGCGATAAAATGGCTCCTTGGGGTACTCCTGCATTGATTGGGGCCATATCGGAAGTGCAAGACCCGAGGCGAATTTTGAAATATCTATCTGTTAAATACGATTTAATAAGAAGAAAAAGTGATGAGGGGAGAAAATTTCGAAGCTTGAATAAAAGGCCATCGTGCCAGACACGATCGAATGCCTGGGATATGTCTAGGAATGCACAGGTGCAGTATTGTTTGCGTTCAAGAGTTGTTGAAATAGCATCAACTAGTCGATGTGTTTGGTGGATTGTACTATGGTTGGCACGGAAGCCAAACTGAGATGGAGGAAGGATGTTATTGGTGATAATATATGGGGAAATACGCTGAAATATAAGTCTTTCACAAATTTTAGAAAGGAACGGTAGTAGGCTTATAGGCCTGTAGGAACCAGGAGAGTCAGGTGGTTTATTGGGTTTGGAAAACATAACAATGTGAGAGAATTTCCATAGTAAGGGGAAGTAAGAGAGTCTTAGAATTGCGTTGTAAATGTAAGTTAATAGTATGATAGTTTTTTTCGGTAGACACTTTACGACTTCTGCGGTTATTAGGTCGAAGCCAGGAGATTTTTTGTTTGAATATTTTAAAATTGTGTTTTTCACCTCGTTAGGAGTGTAGTGTTTTGTAGGAAGTCCTTTTGATAAGGGGGAATCTAGAAAATTTTTAACGTTGCTCGTGTGTAAGTTATCTACAATTTCAGCATGGGGTTGGAAAATATTTGAAAGGTGTGACTAAAACACTGCAGCTTTTTCTGGGTCACTAATAGCTAAGGAGTTATCTTCTTTTCTGAGAGGGGTTGAGATAGATTTATAATTTAATAACCTTTTGGTTTCTCGCCAGAGACTACCATCTACAGCCGACAATTTGTGTAATTTCTGTTCAAAGGTATTTGATTTATGTTTTGCAAGAACTTTTTTTAATGAATTTGCAAGTTTATTATATTTTGTTTTGTGAGATGGGAGGCCTGGTACCTTGCTCTTGCCCTGCGTTTTTCGACAATCAGATTACGAATTTCTTCTGGGATAAGGTGTAGCTTGGGTTTTAAGTTTCTATTTTTGTCGGGCTTGGTAGTTGACCACGTTGTCGATTGAATGAGATTTGTTAGATTATAGACTGCTTCGTCTATATCTGTGTTGGACTTGAGTTTAATATTTAAGTTTATTTTTTCATTAATTAGATCGTGGAATTGTTTACGATTAGTTAAGGGGGAGAATAGCTTAGGAGGCTCTATGCGAACTGACGGTGTTGCAGAAATCGAAAGTAATACGGAGGAGTGGTCTGAGTTTAAGTCTAAAATATTATAGGTAGAGCAATATAAGTTGCCAAGAATTTTAGCTGAGAAGATATCTTATATATCTGGGCTTTTTTTAGGAGAGTTAGGCCAATAAGTAGGTCCAGGTGGTGATAAAATTTGGAAATGTCTTTCGTTGACTAAGTTGTAAAGTACGGTGCCACGAGGGTTGTTGGCTCGACAGCCCTAACTCTGATGCTTGGCGTTGTAGTCACCACCGACAATAAAATTATTTTTAATTGTATTAAAGTAATTTGAGAGTATTTCTTTAGTGATATTGTGACGAGGGGGAGAGTAAAATGCGCCAATAGTAAGTGGTATGTTGTTTAATTTGATTTGGATAGAGCAAGATTGTATATGATCATAACTATAGCTGGGAAGTGGTTGAAAAAATAAGGAAGTTTTAACTAGGATTGCTACACCACCGTGTGCGGTATTATCTGGGTGGTTCGATTTTAATGAAAAGTAACCAGAGATATTTATAAAGGAGTATTTTGTGAAATGGGTTTCTGTTATTAGAGCTATATCTACTCGTTTATTATATAAAACTGTTTGTAATTCATTGATATGATTTTTGAGACCCTTAGCATTGAAGAGGAGGATTTGGAGTGAGTTATTTGTGACATTGTTATTCATTTTTTTTATCTAATAAACTTGAGATTACTTTTGTTAGAAGAGAGATGAGAGGATTAATAAAGGTTTTGAAATCATTCAGGAAACTTGTCATTAAGAGTGTGATATTAGTTTCTGAAGGAGGTGAGGTATTAGGTGTTGGAGGTGGTGATGTATGCCGAGCTGTCTGATTGGCTACTGCCTCTGCATAGGATTGAGATTGCACCGTGGGAGATTTAGTTGGAGTGGGACCTAGAGGGTGATTATCTTGTACATAATTAGTCTTAAAATTAGTATTTTTAGTATCGAAAAAAAATTTGTTATTATTGGAATTTGATTTCTTACGGTGTTGGAGCTCTTTGTAAATTAAACATCCCTTATAGCTCGCTGGGTGGTTTCCGTGACAGAGTGCACAACAAGGAGGTTCATCTCGAGATTTCGGAGAGGAAGAAGAGTGGTGATCTTTTCCACAGCGGACGCAGCGAGGTGGGTGGCCACAGTACGCCTTTGTGTGTCCATAGTCCTGACAATTAGCACATTGAGCGACCGTTTTAGGTTTGTGGGGTTCTTCAACTTTTATTTTTGTATGAAGAAGGGAATTGAGTTCGAATATTTCATTTGAGAGGGTCGTTGGTTCTAAATCTACAAAAAACAGTGGAAGCTGTTTTTTGTTTAGTCTGTGGAGTACCTGTGAGCCTTGACGAACTTCAAAAAGACGTGTTTCCAGTTCGCTTTTTATTAGACTAGTTGGTGTAGTAGGATGTAAATTACGGATCACCACGCGTGTTAGTTTATCCTCTTTTAATTGAAACGTGTGAAATTGTGCTTTTTCATTTCTTAAGAACTTGACTAGCGTTCTGTATACTTCAGGATTTGTTGTTTGGATTTTTAGTTGATCTGGCGTTGACTTACACTGAAAATTATCAACACCAATTAACTCACAGAGTTCGGTGCATAATTCAGGAAAATCGCGAACGTGTTTTATGAATATAGGAGGGGAGGTTTGATAGATGAGGGAACGTCTGGTTCGAAAGTTGTATTCTGCGAATCTTCAGCTGGAGGTTCTACCGATTGTTTCATTAAGCTGAGTACTTCGTAGCGATTATTCGTAATGAATAATTTTTTTTTAGTTTTAGTAGGGCGCACTTGTGGAGAGGTTGGTGAATCAGGATTAGAATAAGAGGAGTTGGAGTGATTCCTTTTCTTTTGAGTTGACCAGTCACTCGGTGGTGTGGCGTTAGACGAAGAAGCCTTGTGATTAGAAACATTTAGATTTGTATTTACATTGAGTTTTGGTTTTGCGAGTTTGTTGCTCAGAGGCATATCAATGTTGTTATTTTTGTTCGTAGTTGTTGACATTGTGGTCGATGCGAAGGTGATTAATTAGATTAATCGGGCCGTCGAAGACGGTCCGCAGATAAGGAAACGCCTATCGGTGTGTTACGTGATAGAACAGCAATTGGACTATTTATGAATATAATTATTTTAACACTGTATAAAGTAATATTCATTCGTACGACTGTACGAAAAAAAATAATAAGTAATGAAAAATAGGTTATTTTTGTTAATTTATATGTACGAGAGACATTAACGAAATTGATATATTACTACGTTAATATTTAAAATATTGAACGCGTTGTTTGATTAAAGCACTAATTGGTAGGCGAGGCACGATGACGTTGATAACATACGTGTGTATCGGACGACTGCCACATTGGAACTACAAAATATTATAAATTCATTTTTTCAAATGCTTATAAAATACTGAATTCTTAAGTTATTAACTTCAAACCATGATCATTGTATTTAGAATATGAATTATTATTACCATTTCTTAGAATAATATACATAATTTTACCTGATATTTTATAAAAACTATAAAACGTGTTTTGCATGTTAATTTTGACTTAATTTTTTCAAATGCTTATAAAATACCGAATTCGTAAGTTAATATCTTCAAACCTGGTCCATTAGATTTAGAAAATGAATATTCTTACCGTTTCAAACAATAATATGTATCATTTTATCTGATATTTCATAAACACTATAAAACATATTTTATGTGTTAATTTTGAAAATTTGAAAAACTTATATTTTTTGATTTCCTATTTTACACTCAATTACAAGGTTATTATCTACAAACCTGTATCATTTTACCTGTTTGCTAATTTTTATGTGTAGTTTTCATTATTATTATAATAGTTCGAGATATGTTAAATTATTTAAATTAAATTATTGATAACATAGGGCCAGGACGTGTGTGTGATAATATTTGAGCCACTAGGGTACGCTCGCCGATGTGTGCAATAGTTAAATACAATAATTTATTTGTTGCCGTGTGTGCCGGCTTGGCCGTCGGGTGTGCGTTAAATGTATGTAATTTGAGTTTTTTTTTTTTATTTATTATTAAAATAATTACAATCTATACAACATTTGGTACAATAAGTAATTTTGATGAAAGCATAATATTTATATATCCAGAATGACAGATGTGAGAGGGCACTCAGTAGTGCCACCCGACAGACTAAATTAAAAGGTCTCTAAGCCAAGAGCGTTTTAGACGTCTCGGAGGGTTGTCAGGGATTGTTAGAGAAGATAGACGTTTTATTAAAGGATTGTAGTATTGGATTAACTTGGAGTGGAAGGAGACGTAGTGGGACTTTGTTAGTTGTGAGATCGACGGAATATTTAGATCTTTATGGAGATTATTATTTGTGATAAACCATGGAGCGGAGACAATTAGTCTCAGACAGATAGACTGGAAGGCCTGGATTGTTCGGGTGTTGGAGGGTTTGGCAGAGCCCCATATCTGGATGCCATAGGACCAAACAGGTCTGATAATGGCTTTGTATATTAGTAGTTTATTATTTAATGTTGTCTTAGATCTAAGAAGTGGGCGGAGTCCACTTCTTTAGATGGAGTCTGGAGTTGACTGTCTTTCTTTTGATTTTAAGGTGTTGGGCCCATGTGAGACGCCTGTCAAAGGTCAAACCTAGGTATTTTATTGTCGGGGTGATTGGAATTTGGTTGTTATTGAACGATACAGGGGGGCAGTCTCCTGGTCTGAGAGAGAACGTAATAAAGGATGATTTGGCTTCATTTATTTTGATCTTCCAGTGGTTTGACCATAATTGAATCGAGTTAAGATGATTTTGTAGCCAAAGAGATACTACCTGAGGGTCATTGTTGGCAGGATTATCGTGTCGTCAGCGTATGTGCCCAGTCATGTGAGTGGAGAGATCGGAATGTCGTGGGCGAATATAGAGTATAGGAAGTGAGCTAAGTCACTTCCTTGAAGGATTCCAGCTAGTATTTTGAAATTTGACGAGTAGCTGTTATTTACGCGAACACAAAAGGTGCGATTTTCGAGGTATGATTTTAAAAGAGGTAGTAAGGGGCAGGGAGGAATTTTTTGATTTTGAAGAGAAGTCCTTCATGCCACACCTTGTCGAAGTCCTGAGCCACGTCGAAGAGTACGGCCGCACAGTAACGTTTTGATTTGGTCGACAGTGCGGTGGAGTTGGTGGATGGTAGGTGCTTGGACCTGAATCCAAATTGGTGGTTTGGGATGATGTTGAATTTGTCCGACAGTGGAAGTAGCCTTTTGAGGAGAATTTTTTCAAAACTTTTTGCGAACGTGGGGAGAAGAGAGATTGGTCTATAAGAAGATGGGATATCAGCCGGTTTGTCCGGTTTTGGAATTAGGATTATGTTTGAATATTTCCAAGCTGTAGGAAAGTAGGATAAACGAAACATAGAGTTGAAAATTAGTGCTAGAAGAATGATAGATTTTTCAGGGAGGTGTTTGACAACTAAGTTGCTTATTAGGTCGTGCCCTGGGGCTTTTTTGGTAGGGAGTTTACGGATGATGTATTGAATTTCACCTGGGCTAGTATGTTTAGCAGGGAGGGCCATGGGAAGAGGGGATTCAAGAAATCTAGTAATATTTAGAGTATCAGTTTTATTTGGGATAATATTGTGTGGTTTGAAAACGTTAGCTAAGTGTTCGGCGAAAATGTTGGCTTTATCAGAGTCAGAGGTGGCCCACGAGTTGTTTGGCATACGGAGTGAGTGGGGGGATGGTAGCTTGTGATGAGTTCATTTTTTAGTGGCCTTCCATAAGGAAGAGTCTTTAGTTGAGAGGTTTTGGATGAAATTTTGATAACTTTCGTTTTTAAGTTTAAGAATAGCTTTGTTTAGTTTATTTTTCAGATAATTAAATGTTGCCTTGCCCGAAGGGTATTTAAATTTATGCCATTGGGTTCTGGCTCTGCGTTTATCGGCAAGTAAGAGCTTGATATGGGCAGGAATATTAGTATTATTCCGGGGTGGAGGGTGGTTGCTCGAGGCAGCGGAGGCGGAATTTTGAATAGTCGAAGTTAAGGATAGAATAGCACTGTCAATTTCAGTGGTAGTTTTTAGGGAGGGTTTAAGATGGCACACTCACATAAGCACCGCTAAACATACCACGAAGAATCAAATATTAACCTGCAGCCAACAATAAAAAGGCAGCCAAACCATACAAAAACAAAACCACGAGTTATTCACCAACGACGATTTATATATAAAAATGACCTTTTGCAAATATAACAATATTTAATAACCGTAGCAGAAGGTGACCGAACGATACATACCAATATAAAAACCGTCATTCACCGAAAAATGGACAAACCACGTGGAAATGATGAGGAACAATGGTCGCATACAACAGCATACCGACAAAATATATTGAGCAAAGCACACAACTTGCTGTTTCGAGAGCACCGAAAAAAAAAAGAAAAATGTTACAACAGACCAAACCGAATACAAAATAATAATATAAACATAGGAACGATATTCAGTGCCATAGGTACACACAAATATATAAAACAAAGCAATTATTGTATATTTGGTGGCATTGATACAATGACTGCACAATAGAATAATAAATATAGTACCCAAAAATACTAAATAACATTTTACGTATTAATGTTGTTTTGTTGTTCTCGCCAGCTTAACCTTTACATATATCTTCAACAACGGTTTGTGCTGTATAGCATAATAGTGTTTCTCGACGACGCGTGTACCAAACAGTACAATATTCATGTATTTGAGTATAAATTAAAATAATACATACCTCATACATAAAAAGTGACTATGATTGTTAATAATTGTAGAGTATTTATTATCGACGTTTATGTAGGTATATGTTGCTATGAGAAACGTTTACAATATATTTTGTCATTGGATTTATATGATTCATATTTAATTAATCATAAAGGAATTATCTATATTTAATTTAATATTAATTGAATTATGATCTTCCTATTCATTCGTTTATGAATAACATGTCAATAATATTTTTTATTTATGGACACCAAATAATGCAAATGATTTTAAACATTAATTTTACCGTCAATAAATTGGGGTTATTATAAAAGAGTGTATATTGTATAGTATTAATCACATTATGTACATAACATTTTATAAAAAACATCACAATAAAAACAGATATTATAAGAACAGAATATTAATCAAATTAATTAAATACATTCCTGAATGTGATAAGTTTATTTGCAAAGATTATCTATGTAGTATTAAAATCGACGGATTTACATTATACTATCACGTTCAACAAATATTCACATCATAAAAATGATTATACTTCTATATATTGTTCTATAATTATGTTATATTTAATATTTGGATTGTCGGAGTGGAGATGTACATACACCCATTTGTATTATGTATACCAAACATCGACCTCCAATTAGATCTATTTAATTTTTAAAAAATATGAAATCACTTACTTTAAATTAAATTAAAAAAAAAATTAATTCTACTGTCAATAAATTTGGGTTATTATAAAAGAGTGTATAATTTTTTGATTTTTTTTATTAAACAAAACAATGTCCGCGGCTTCTGTAACCATTTGACGAACGTTATATTATACAATATTCTACATGATTAGACATTTTTTTTTTTTTTGATATATATAAATACAATTTAGATAATCTAGAAAAGAAAAGACTGATTAATTATTGATTAAATTTTGTTGAGTAGTCCTGTGTTGTGGAGAAATTCCAGGGTTGTTGCGAGATTGCTTAGCTCGGGGCTGAGTGATTAGGATAGCTGGTCTGGGAGGTTCAATTCACTCCTTTCTTTTTCATAGTCCCGGCATTTCGTGAGGATATGTTTGACGGTGAGTGAAGAGCCGCAATAGGTACAGTCAGGGGGTTCTTCTCTCTTCATGAGATGTTGGTGGGTAATATGTGTGTGTCCTATCCTGAGGCGAGTAATGGCTGTCTCTAGTTTCCTGGATATGTTTGCAGGAAACGGCCAAGAGTGTATCGTTCTTTTGGTTTCATGTAACTTAGTTGTCTGTTCTGCCCATTTGTTTTCCCATTGGTTGTGTGTATCTTTAGCTATGATTCTCTTTACCCTGGTAGCGGTAGTGTGTGCATTGTTAATTTTTCTTGCTAAATCAGTTGGTTTCCACTGGTTCTGGATACTATTGAGGGTGGAGAGGGAGTCACTGAGGATAATAATCTAATAACTTATTGTTGCCTGAAAATGGTATTCTAGTTGGAGATGATGCTTTTCCTCTAAAGCCTTACTTACTAAAGTCCTACAAAAGAACACCAACTATAAGAGAGAAGATATATAACTATCGATTGAGTAGAGCAAGACGAATTGTTGAGAATGGGTTTGGCATTATAGCATCTCGTTTTCGTGTTTTGGGAAAACCAATTCCAGTTAAATAGGATACGGTGATAAAGATCGTCTTAAGTGTATGTACCTTACTCAACTGGTTACGTATCACTGCGTCAAGAACCTACACACCAATAGGAACGACAGATTATGAAGACATCATGAACTTTCAAATCAATGTGGGGCAGTGGAGATCAGAAATTGATGAATTACAAAGCATCCATCGCTCACGGATCAATAATAGATCAAAAGAAATAGTAGAAAAAGTTCGAGATAAATATAAAAATTACTTTAATGACGAGGGAGATGTAACTTGGCAAAATAATATGATTGTGTGATTAATCAATAAAATACTGTATAATAATTAAATACTTGCCAGATTACTTGTGGTTTGTTTTTCTTTTGTATTAATTATTTTCATAATGTAATCCACAGAATCGAACCATTTGATGGATGGTGTATATACCTTATCAGTGCCAATTCCACTGTTTTTACTCTTCTCAATTTTCAATACTTCCTGGTTATACGTTGAACGTAAATTTTTGATTATTTTGATTACTTCATTCGTGTCAGTTAAACCCAATTCCTTGCGAATGTATTCAAGCGAGCCTTTACGTAAATCTCTGTTTTTATAACTAGGATCTAAACAATTCCATAAATTTATTTGGTCTTTGTATAACTCCATAAATTTTAAATTTTGTTCGGAAGTCCATCTATCTATCATTTTTTTGTTTTAAAAATGTCACTTGAAATGTAAACACAAAAACACGTCTAAAAGTAAAAAGCAATAAACACGTGGCAATACCGGGTACACAATACGAGTCATAAGCGAGCTGCTGCTTGTGGTGTGGTGGGGGAATGCGAGTAGGCAAGTAAATTATTACTTTTAATTTAACTGTTGGCGAGTTATAGTTACTTTGGTTTGATGTTTCCAGGTATTTTGTAGTTTAGTCACAACGGTTGTTATGTCCGTGAGGTACACAATTAATATTTGCAATGACCAAAAGTTCAAGTTATAATTCGTTATCGTTCGACCAAAGGTACTCACTACTAATATGTTTGTAGTAAACTCGACTATTCTGTGCAACTAGTGTGTTAAAAATGAATTTTTTTTCTTATGCGAGCATTTTTGGAACGGCCAAAACTTAAACACACTGTGCGCCAATCCGTATTTTACTAGGATCAGATGTTTAGATCCATTTTTTTCATTCTTTCCAAATTTATAGACATCTATATCTTATTATTCAAAAGCATAAAAACTGTAAAAACAGAATGCAATTGATATACAAGTGACCTTAAGACCTTATTATAGACATTCACTATTTTTAAAATAATAATATTATGATGAAACAAATTTAAATGAAGTGTAATCCTTTATAAAATATTAAATACATTTTCAGGACACATATGTTTTAAGTTTTTAATTAAGTAATAAAAACTTCGTTTCAATTTTATGAAAAATGTTCATAAATTATTAAACGATGTGATTTAATATTATACTATTAGTAGTTAACAAACACATTACTTTTTTCTATTTTATAGCGTCATATTATAATAACCATTAAACATTCTATCTTATATTTCAAGGCGATATTTTACAAAATTATCATAGGCGCATGAGGGGATAGCACTTGGGCGTGTTTAGAACATCCGAATTGTTCATGTCGATTTAGATTTTAATAATAATAGGTACTCATAACCATACAATAACTTGAAAAAATGGAAAGGCTTCAGCGCCCACAGTTTTTTTAATTGAAATTGGACTCTACATATTGTATACTGTTTATTAATTGCTCAGTTAGAACGAAATATCATGACAGAGGATAAAGCTTTCTACCGGTTAATCTGAACCAGAATGAGATTTTGAATTTCTGAAAACTCGATATTCAAAAATTATGAGTTTTCAAAATCGCTTCAATCAAGTACAACATTTTAAAAATGGGTAATAACAGTTTTTTGAAAAATCATATGCATTCAACCCATGTAAATAGTAAAGGGGATAAATTGTATGTTTTACTATTATCGTCCAATATCCTATAGTTTTTCCAAAAAAGAGTACGTAAATGAGACTATTCATTTTTCGAAATTTTCAATTTTCATTCTGGATTTATCTATAACCGGGTGGTTCAACGAAAATATGTCACAGAGATTATCGTTTTCTACTGATTAAGCTGAACCAGTTTCAGTTTTTCATTTTTCTAAAAACTCGATATTTTAAATTATGAGTTTTCAAAATCGTTTACTCAAGTACAATGGTTTAAAAATCTCAAGTAACAGTTTTTGAAAAATCAAATGCATACAACCTATGAAGATAGAAAAGGGGGTAAATTGTATGTCTTACTATTATCGTCCAATATCGTACAGTTTACCCGAAAAACCGTACTTAAACGAGACTTTTCATTTTTCGAAATTTTCAATTTTCATTCTTGATTTATCTATAACCGGGTGGATCAAAGAATATATTTCACAGATTATAACGTTTTCTACTATTTAAGCTGAACCAGAATCAGTTTTTCATTTTTCTAAAAACTCGATATTTCAAATTATGAGTTTTCAGAATCGCTTCATCCAAGTACAAAATTATAAAAATGGTTAATAACAGTTTTTTGAAGAATCAGATGCATTCAACCCATGTAAACAGTAAAGGGGATAAATTGTATGTTTTAGTATTATCGTCCAATATCCTATAGTTTATCCAAAAAAGAGTACGTAAATGAGACTATTCATTTTTCGAAATTTTCAATTTTCATTCTGGATTTATGGATAACCGGGTGGTTCAACGAAAATATGTCACAGAGATTATCGTTTTCTACTGATTCAGCTGAACCAGAATCAGTTTTTCATTTATCTAAAAACTCGATATTTCTAATTATGAGTTTTCAAAATCGTTTACCCAAGTACGATGGTTTAAAAATCTCAAGTAACAGTTTTTGAAAAATCAAATGCATACAACCTATGAGATAGAAAAGGGGGTAAATTGTATGTCTTACTATTATCGTCCAATATCGTACAGTTTTTCCAAAAATGAGTAAGTAATCGAGACATTTCATTTTTCGAAATTTTCAATTTTCATTCTTGATTTATGGATAACCGGGTGGTTCAACGAAAATATGTCACAGAGATTATCGTTTTCTACTGATTAAGCTAAAACCAGAATCAGTGTTTCATTTATCTAAAAACTTGATATTTCTAATTATGAGTTTTCAAAATCGCTTCATCAAAGTACAACATTATAAGAATGGTTAATAACAGTTTATTGAAGAATCAGATGCATTCAACCCATGTAAATAGTAAAGGGGATAAATTGTATGTTTGACTATTATCGTTCAATATCCTATAGTTTTTCCAAAAAAGAGTACGTAAATGAGACTATTCATTTTTCGAAATTTTCAATTTTCATTCTGGATTTATGGATAACCGGGTGGTTCAACGAAAATATGTCACAGAGATTATCGTTTTCTACTGATTAAGCTGAACCAGTTTCAAATTTTCATTTTTCTAAAAACTCGATTTTTTAAATTATGAGTTTTCAAAATCGTTTACTCAAGTATGATGGTTTAAAAATCTCAAGTAACAGTTTTTGAAAAATCAAATGCATACAACCTATGAAGATAGAAAAGGGGGTAAATTGTATGTCTTACTATTATCGTCCAATATCGTACAGTTTACCCGAAAAACCGTACTTAAACGAGACTTTTCATTTTTCGAAATTTTCAATTTTCATTCTTGATTTATCTATAACCGGGTGGATCACCGAATATATTTCACAGATTATAACGTTTTCTACTATTTAAGCTGAACCAGAATCAGTTTTTCATTTTTCTAAAAACTCGATATTTCAAATTATGAGTTTTCAGAATCGCTTCATCCAAGTACAAAATTATAAAAATGGTTAATAACAGTTTTTTGAAGAATCAGATGCATTCAACCCATGTAAACAGTAAAGGGGATAAATTGTATGTTTTAGTATTATCGTCCAATATCCTATAGTTTATCCAAAAAAGAGTACGTAAATGAGACTATTCATTTTTCGAAATTTTCAATTTTCATTCTGGATTTATGGATAACCGGGTGGTTCAACGAAAATATGTCACAGAGATTATCGTTTTCTACTGATTCAGCTGAACCAGAATCAGTTTTTCATTTATCTAAAAACTCGATATTTCTAATTATGAGTTTTCAAAATCGTTTACCCAAGTACGATGGTTTAAAAATCTCAAGTAACAGTTTTTGAAAAATCAAATGCATACAACCTATGAAGATAGAAAAGGGGGTAAATCGTATGTCTTACTATTATCGTCCAATATCGTACAGTTTTTCCAAAAATGAGTAAGTAATCGAGACTTTTCATTTTTCGAAATTTTCAATTTTCATTCTGGATTTATGGATAACCGGGTGGTTCAAAGAAAATATGTCACTAAGATTATCGTTTTCTACTGATTAAGCTAAAACCAGAATCAGTGTTTCATTTATCTAAAAACTCGATATTTCTAATTATGAGTTTTCTAAATCGTTTACTCAAGTACGATGGTTTAAAATCTCAAATAACAGTTTTTGAAAAATCAAATGCATACAACCTCTGAAGATAGAAAAGGGGGTAAATCGTATGTCTTACTATTATCGTCCAATATCGTACAGTTTTTCCAAAAATGAGTAAGTAATCGAGACGTTTCATTTTTCGAAATTTTCAATTTTCATTCTTGATTTATGGATAACCGGGTGGTTCAACGAAAATATGTCACAGAGATTATCGTTTTCTACTGATTAAGCTAAAACCAGAATCAGTGTTTCATTTATCTAAAAACTTGATATTTCTAATTATGAGTTTTCAAAATCGCTTCATCAAAGTACAACATTATAAGAATGGTTAATAACAGTTTATTGAAGAATCAGATGCATTCAACCCATGTAAATAGTAAAGGGGATAAATTGTATGTTTGACTATTATCGTTCAATATCCTATAGTTTTTCCAAAAAAGAGTACGTAAATGAGACTATTCATTTTTCGAAATTTTCAATTTTCATTCTGGATTTATGGATAACCGGGTGGTTCAACGAAAATATGTCACAGAGATTATCGTTTTCTACTGATTAAGCTGAACCAGTTTCAAATTTTCATTTTTCTAAAAACTCGATTTTTTAAATTATGAGTTTTCAAAATCGTTTACTCAAGTATGATGGTTTAAAAATCTCAAGTAACAGTTTTTGAAAAATCAAATGCATACAACCTATGAAGATAGAAAAGGGGGTAAATTGTATGTCTTACTATTATCGTCCAATATCGTACAGTTTACCCGAAAAACCGTACTTAAACGAGACTTTTCATTTTTCGAAATTTTCAATTTTCATTCTTGATTTATCTATAACCGGGTGGATCACCGAATATATTTCACAGATTATATAGTTTTCTACTGATTAAGCTGAACCAGAATCAGTTTTTCATTTTTCTAAAAACTCGATATTACAAATTATGAGTTTTCAGAATCGCTTCATCCAAGTACAAAATTATAAAAATGGTTAATAACAGTTTTTTGAAGAATCAGATGCATTCAACCCATGTAAACAGTAAAGGGGATAAATTGTATGTTTTAGTATTATCGTCCAATATCCTATAGTTTTTCCAAAAAAGAGTACGTAAATGAGACTATTCATTTTTCGAAATTTTCAATTTTCATTCTGGATTTATGGATAACCGGGTGGTTCAACGAAAATATGTCACAGAGATTATCGTTTTCTACTGATTCAGCTGAACCAGAATCAGTTTTTCATTTATCTAAAAACTCGATATTTCTAATTCTGAGTTTTCAAAATCGTTTACTCAAGTACGATGGTTTAAAAATCTCAAGTAACAGTTTTTGAAAAATCAAATGCATACAACCTATGAAGATAGAAAAGGGGGTAAATTGTATGTCTTACTATTATCGTCCAATATCGTACAGTTTACCCGAAAAACCGTACTTAAACGAGACTTTTCATTTTTCGAAATTTTCAATTTTCATTCTTGATTTATCTATAACCGGGTGGATCACCGAATATATTTCACAGATTATAACGTTTTCTACTATTTAAGCTGAACCAGAATCAGTTTTTCATTTTTCTAAAAACTCGATATTTCAAATTATGAGTTTTCAGAATCGCTTCATCCAAGTACTAAATTATAAAAATGGTTAATAACAGTTTTTTGAAGAATCAGATGCATTCAACCCATGTAAACAGTAAAGGGGATAAATTGTATGTTTTAGTATTATCGTCCAATATCCTATAGTTTATCCAAAAAAGAGTACGTAAATGAGACTATTCATTTTTCGAAATTTTCAATTTTCATTCTGGATTTATGGATAACCGGGTGGTTCAACGAAAATATGTCACAGAGATTATCGTTTTCTACTGATTCAGCTGAACCAGAATCAGTTTTTCATTTATCTAAAAACTCGATATTTCTAATTATGAGTTTTCAAAATCGTTTACCCAAGTACGATGGTTTAAAAATCTCAAGTAACAGTTTTTGAAAAATCAAATGCATACAACCTATGAAGATAGAAAAGGGGGTAAATCGTATGTCTTACTATTATCGTCCAATATCGTACAGTTTTTCCAAAAATGAGTAAGTAATCGAGACTTTTCATTTTTCGAAATTTTCAATTTTCATTCTGGATTTATGGATAACCGGGTGGTTCAAAGAAAATATGTCACTAAGATTATCGTTTTCTACTGATTAAGCTAAAACCAGAATCAGTGTTTCATTTATCTAAAAACTCGATATTTCTAATTATGAGTTTTCTAAATCGTTTACTCAAGTACGATGGTTTAAAATCTCAAATAACAGTTTTTGAAAAATCAAATGCATACAACCTCTGAAGATAGAAAAGGGGGTAAATCGTATGTCTTACTATTATCGTCCAATATCGTACAGTTTTTCCAAAAATGAGTAAGTAATCGAGACGTTTCATTTTTCGAAATTTTCAATTTTCATTCTTGATTTATGGATAACCGGGTGGTTCAACGAAAATATGTCACAGAGATTATCGTTTTCTACTGATTAAGCTAAAACCAGAATCAGTGTTTCATTTATCTAAAAACTTGATATTTCTAATTATGAGTTTTCAAAATCGCTTCATCAAAGTACAACATTATAAGAATGGTTAATAACAGTTTATTGAAGAATCAGATGCATTCAACCCATGTAAATAGTAAAGGGGATAAATTGTATGTTTGACTATTATCGTTCAATATCCTATAGTTTTTCCAAAAAAGAGTACGTAAATGAGACTATTCATTTTTCGAAATTTTCAATTTTCATTCTGGATTTATGGATAACCGGGTGGTTCAACGAAAATATGTCACAGAGATTATCGTTTTCTACTGATTAAGCTGAACCAGTTTCAAATTTTCATTTTTCTAAAAACTCGATTTTTTAAATTATGAGTTTTCAAAATCGTTTACTCAAGTATGATGGTTTAAAAATCTCAAGTAACAGTTTTTGAAAAATCAAATGCATACAACCTATGAAGATAGAAAAGGGGGTAAATTGTATGTCTTACTATTATCGTCCAATATCGTACAGTTTACCCGAAAAACCGTACTTAAACGAGACTTTTCATTTTTCGAAATTTTCAATTTTCATTCTTGATTTATCTATAACCGGGTGGATCACCGAATATATTTCACAGATTATATAGTTTTCTACTGATTAAGCTGAACCAGAATCAGTTTTTCATTTTTCTAAAAACTCGATATTACAAATTATGAGTTTTCAGAATCGCTTCATCCAAGTACAAAATTATAAAAATGGTTAATAACAGTTTTTTGAAGAATCAGATGCATTCAACCCATGTAAACAGTAAAGGGGATAAATTGTATGTTTTAGTATTATCGTCCAATATCCTATAGTTTTTCCAAAAAAGAGTACGTAAATGAGACTATTCATTTTTCGAAATTTTCAATTTTCATTCTGGATTTATGGATAACCGGGTGGTTCAACGAAAATATGTCACAGAGATTATCGTTTTCTACTGATTCAGCTGAACCAGAATCAGTTTTTCATTTATCTAAAAACTCGATATTTCTAATTCTGAGTTTTCAAAATCGTTTACTCAAGTACGATGGTTTAAAAATCTCAAGTAACAGTTTTTGAAAAATCAAATGCATACAACCTATGAAGATAGAAAAGGGGGTAAATTGTATGTCTTACTATTATCGTCCAATATCGTACAGTTTACCCGAAAAACCGTACTTAAACGAGACTTTTCATTTTTCGAAATTTTCAATTTTCATTCTTGATTTATCTATAACCGGGTGGATCACCGAATATATTTCACAGATTATAACGTTTTCTACTATTTAAGCTGAACCAGAATCAGTTTTTCATTTTTCTAAAAACTCGATATTTCAAATTATGAGTTTTCAGAATCGCTTCATCCAAGTACTAAATTATAAAAATGGTTAATAACAGTTTTTTGAAGAATCAGATGCATTCAACCCATGTAAACAGTAAAGGGG
Source organism: Rhopalosiphum nymphaeae (assembly GCA_036289425.1). Taxonomy (NCBI): domain Eukaryota; kingdom Metazoa; phylum Arthropoda; class Insecta; order Hemiptera; family Aphididae; genus Rhopalosiphum; species Rhopalosiphum nymphaeae. The sequence continues at coordinate 1,367,909 of JAZAQC010000030.1, forward strand.
ATAAATTGTATGTTTTAGTATTATCGTCCAATATCCTATAGTTTATCCAAAAAAGAGTACGTAAATGAGACTATTCATTTTTCGAAATTTTCAATTTTCATTCTGGATTTATGGATAACCGGGTGGTTCAACGAAAATATGTCACAGAGATTATCGTTTTCTACTGATTCAGCTGAACCAGAATCAGTTTTTCATTTATCTAAAAACTCGATATTTCTAATTATGAGTTTTCAAAATCGTTTACCCAAGTACGATGGTTTAAAAATCTCAAGTAACAGTTTTTGAAAAATCAAATGCATACAACCTATGAAGATAGAAAAGGGGGTAAATCGTATGTCTTACTATTATCGTCCAATATCGTACAGTTTTTCCAAAAATGAGTAAGTAATCGAGACTTTTCATTTTTCGAAATTTTCAATTTTCATTCTGGATTTATGGATAACCGGGTGGTTCAAAGAAAATATGTCACTAAGATTATCGTTTTCTACTGATTAAGCTAAAACCAGAATCAGTGTTTCATTTATCTAAAAACTCGATATTTCTAATTATGAGTTTTCTAAATCGTTTACTCAAGTACGATGGTTTAAAATCTCAAATAACAGTTTTTGAAAAATCAAATGCATACAACCTCTGAAGATAGAAAAGGGGGTAAATCGTATGTCTTACTATTATCGTCCAATATCGTACAGTTTTTCCAAAAATGAGTAAGTAATCGAGACGTTTCATTTTTCGAAATTTTCAATTTTCATTCTTGATTTATGGATAACCGGGTGGTTCAACGAAAATATGTCACAGAGATTATCGTTTTCTACTGATTAAGCTAAAACCAGAATCAGTGTTTCATTTATCTAAAAACTTGATATTTCTAATTATGAGTTTTCAAAATCGCTTCATCAAAGTACAACATTATAAGAATGGTTAATAACAGTTTTTTGAAGAATCAGATGCATTCAACCCATGTAAATAGTAAAGGGGATAAATTGTATGTTTGACTATTATCGTTCAATATCCTATAGTTTTTCCAAAAAAGAGTACGTAAATGAGACTATTCATTTTTCGAAATTTTCAATTTTCATTCTGGATTTATGGATAACCGGGTGGTTCAACGAAAATATGTCACAGAGATTATCGTTTTCTACTGATTAAGCTGAACCAGTTTCAAATTTTCATTTTTCTAAAAACTCGATTTTTTAAATTATGAGTTTTCAAAATCGTTTACTCAAGTACAATGGTTTAAAAATCTCAAGTAACAGTTTTTGAAAAATCAAATGCATACAACCTATGAAGATAGAAAAGGGGGTAAATTGTATGTCTTACTATTATCGTCCAATATCGTACAGTTTACCCGAAAAACCGTACTTAAACGAGACTTTTCATTTTTCGAAATTTTCAATTTTCATTCTTGATTTATCTATAACCGGGTGGATCACCGAATATATTTCACAGATTATATAGTTTTCTACTGATTAAGCTGAACCAGAATCAGTTTTTCATTTTTCTAAAAACTCGATATTACAAATTATGAGTTTTCAGAATCGCTTCATCCAAGTACAAAATTATAAAAATGGTTAATAACAGTTTTTTGAAGAATCAGATGCATTCAACCCATGTAAACAGTAAAGGGGATAAATTGTATGTTTTAGTATTATCGTCCAATATCCTATAGTTTATCCAAAAAAGAGTACGTAAATGAGACTATTCATTTTTCGAAATTTTCAATTTTCATTCTGGATTTATGGATAACCGGGTGGTTCAACGAAAATATGTCACAGAGATTATCGTTTTCTACTGATTCAGCTGAACCAGAATCAGTTTTTCATTTATCTAAAAACTCGATATTTCTAATTATGAGTTTTCAAAATCGTTTACCCAAGTACGATGGTTTAAAAATCTCAAGTAACAGTTTTTGAAAAATCAAATGCATACAACCTATGAGATAGAAAAGGGGGTAAATTGTATGTCTTACTATTATCGTCCAATATCCTATAGTTTTTCCAAAAAAGAGTAAGTAATCGAGACATTTCATTTTTCGAAATTTTCAATATTCATTCTTGATTTATGGATAACCGGGTGGTTCAACGAAAATATGTCACAGAGATTATCGTTTTCTACTGATTAAGCTAAAACCAGAATCAGTGTTTCATTTATCTAAAAACTCGATATTTCTAATTATGAGTTTTCTAAATCGTTTACTCAAGTACGATGGTTTAAAATCTCAAGTAACAGTTTTTGAAAAATCAAATGCATACAACCTATGAAGATAGAAAAGGGGGTAAATCGTATGTCTTACTATTATCGTCCAATATCGTACAGTTTTTCCAAAAATGAGTAAGTAATCGATACTTTTCATTTTTCGAAATTTTCAATTTTCATTCTTGATTTATGGATAACCGGGTGGTTCAACGAAAATATGTCACAGAGATTATCGTTTTCTACTGTTTAAGCTAAAACCAGAATCAGTGTTTCATTTATCTAAAAACTTGATATTTCTAATTATGAGTTTTCAAAATCGCTTCATCAAAGTACAACATTATAAGAATGGTTAATAACAGTTTTTTGAAGAATCAGATGCATTCAACCCATGTAAATAGTAAAGGGGATAAATTGTATGTTTGACTATTATCGTTCAATATCCTATAGTTTTTCCAAAAAAGAGTACGTAAATGAGACTATTCATTTTTCGAAATTTTCAATTTTCATTCTGGATTTATGGATAACCGGGTGGTTCAACGAAAATATGTCACAGAGATTATCGTTTTCTACTGATTAAGCTGAACCAGTTTCAAATTTTCATTTTTCTAAAAACTCGATTTTTTAAATTATGAGTTTTCAAAATCGTTTACTCAAGTACGATGGTTTAAAAATCTCAAGTAACAGTTTTTGAAAAATCAAATGCATACAACCTATGAAGATAGAAAAGGGGGTAAATTGTATGTCTTACTATTATCGTCCAATATCGTACAGTTTACCCGAAAAACCGTACTTAAACGAGACTTTTCATTTTTCGAAATTTTCAATTTTCATTCTTGATTTATCTATAACCGGGTGGATCACCGAATATATTTCACAGATTATATAGTTTTCTACTGATTAAACTGAACCAGAATCAGTTTTTCATTTTTCTAAAAACTCGATATTACAAATTATGAGTTTTCAGAATCGCTTCATCCAAGTACAAAATTATAAAAATGGTTAATAACAGTCTTTTGAATCAGATGCATTCAACCCATGTAAACAGTAAAGGGGATAAATTGTATGTTTTAGTATTATCGTCCAATATCCTATAGTTTTTCCAAAAAAGAGTACGTAAATGAGACTATTCATTTTTCGAAATTTTCAATTTTCATTCTGGATTTATGGATAACCGGGTGGTTCAACGAAAATATGTCACAGAGATTATCGTTTTCTACTGATTCAGCTGAACCAGAATCAGTTTTTCATTTATCTAAAAACTCGATATCTCTAATTATGAGTTTTCAAAATCGTTTACCCAAGTACGATGGTTTAAAAATCTCAAGTAACAGTTTTTGAAAAATCAAATGCATACAACCTATGAGATAGAAAAGGGGGTAAATTGTATGTCTTACTATTATCGTCCAATATCCTATAGTTTTTCCAAAAAAGAGTAAGTAATCGAGACATTTCATTTTTCGAAATTTTCAATTTCCATTCTTGATTTATGGATAACCGGGTGGTTCAACGAAAATATGTCACAGAGATTATCGTTTTCTACTGATTAAGCTAAAACCAGAATCAGTGTTTCATTTATCTAAAAACTCGATATTTCTAATTATGAGTTTTCTAAATCGTTTACTCAAGTACGATGGTTTAAAATCTCAAGTAACAGTTTTTGAAAAATCAAATGCATACAACCTATGAAGATAGAAAAGGGGGTAAATCGTATGTCTTACTATTATCGTCCAATATCGTACAGTTTTTCCAAAAATGAGTAAGTAATCGAGACATTTCATTTTTCGAAATTTTCAATTTTCATTCTTGATTTATGGATAACCGGGTGGTTCAACGAAAATATGTCACAGAGATTATCGTTTTCTACTGATTAAGCTAAAACCAGAATCAGTGTTTCATTTATCTAAAAACTTGATATTTCTAATTAAGAGTTTTCAAAATCGCTTCATCAAAGTACAACATTATAAGAATGATTAATAACAGTTTATTGAAGAATCAGATGCATTCAACCCATGTAAATAGTAAAGGGGATAAATTGTATGTTTGAATATTATCGTTCAATATCCTATAGTTTTTCCAAAAAAGAGTACGTAAATGAGACTATTCATTGTTCGAAATTTTCAATTTTCATTCTGGATTTATGGATAACCGGGTGGTTCAACGAAAATATGTCACAGAGATTATCGTTTTCTACTGATTAAGCTGAACCAGTTTCAAATTTTCATTTTTCTAAAAACTCGATTTTTTAAATTATGAGTTTTCAAAATCGTTTACTCAAGTATGATGGTTTAAAAATCTCAAGTAACAGTTTTTGAAAAATCAAATGCATACAACCTATGAAGATAGAAAAGGGGGTAAATTGTATGTCTTACTATTATCGTCCAATATCGTACAGTTTACCCGAAAAACCGTACTTAAACGAGACTTTTCATTTTTCGAAATTTTCAATTTTCATTCTTGATTTATCTATAACCGGGTGGATCACCGAATATATTTCACAGATTATATAGTTTTCTACTGATTAAGCTGAACCAGAATCAGTTTTTCATTTTTCTAAAAACTCGATATTACAAATTATGAGTTTTCAGAATCGCTTCATCCAAGTACAAAATTATAAAAATGGTTAATAACAGTTTTTTGAAGAATCAGATGCATTCAACCCATGTAAACAGTAAAGGGGATAAATTGTATGTTTTAGTATTATCGTCCAATATCCTATAGTTTTTCCAAAAAAGAGTACGTAAATGAGACTATTCATTTTTCGATATTTTCAATTTTCATTCTGGATTTATGGATAACCGGGTGGTTCAACGAAAATATGTCACAGAGATTATCGTTTTCTACTGATTCAGCTGAACCAGAATCAGTTTTTCATTTATCTAAAAACTCGATATTTCTAATTATGAGTTTTCAAAATCGTTTACTCAAGTACGATGGTTTAAAAATCTCAAGTAACAGTTTTTGAAAAATCAAATGCATACAACCTATGAAGATAGAAAAGGGGGTAAATTGTATGTCTTAATATTATCGTCCAATATCGTACAGTTTACCCGAAAAACCGTACTTAAACGAGACTTTTCATTTTTCGAAATTTTCAATTTTCATTCTTGATTTATCTATAACCGGGTGGATCACCGAATATATTTCACAGATTATAACGTTTTCTACTATTTAAGCTGAACCAGAATCAGTTTTTCATTTTTCTAAAAACTCGATATTTCAAATTATGAGTTTTCAGAATCGCTTCATCCAAGTACAAAATTATAAAAATGGTTAATAACAGTTTTTTGAAGAATCAGATGCATTCAACCCATGTAAACAGTAAAGGGGATAAATTGTATGTTTTAGTATTATCGTCCAATATCCTATAGTTTATCCAAAAAAGAGTACGTAAATGAGACTATTCATTTTTCGAAATTTTCAATTTTCATTCTGGATTTATGGATAACCGGGTGGTTCAACGAAAATATGTCACAGAGATTATCGTTTTCTACTGATTCAGCTGAACCAGAATCAGTTTTTCATTTATCTAAAAACTCGATATTTCTAATTATGAGTTTTCAAAATCGTTTACCCAAGTACGATGGTTTAAAAATCTCAAGTAACAGTTTTTGAAAAATCAAATGCATACAACCTATGAAGATAGAAAAGGGGGTAAATCGTATGTCTTACTATTATCGTCCAATATCGTACAGTTTTTCCAAAAATGAGTAAGTAATCGAGACTTTTCATTTTTCGAAATTTTCAATTTTCATTCTGGATTTATGGATAACCGGGTGGTTCAACGAAAATATGTCACAGAGATTATCGTTTTCTACTGATTCAGCTGAACCAGAATCAGTTTTTCATTTATCTAAAAACTGGATATTTCTAATTATGAGTTTTCAAAATCGTTTACCCAAGTACGATGGTTTAAAAATCTCAAGTAACAGTTTTTGAAAAATCAAATGCATACAACCTATGAGATAGAAAAGGGGGTAAATTGTATGTCTTACTATTATCGTCCAATATCCTATAGTTTTTCCAAAAAAGAGTAAGTAATCGAGACATTTCATTTTTCGAAATTTTCAATTTTCATTCTTGATTTATGGATAACCGGGTGGTTCAAAGAAAATATGTCACTAAGATTATCGTTTTCTACTGATTAAGCTAAAACCAGAATCAGTGTTTCATTTATCTAAAAACTCGATATTTCTAATTATGAGTTTTCTAAATCGTTTACTCAAGTACGATGGTTTAAAATCTCAAATAACAGTTTTTGAAAAATCAAATGCATACAACCTCTGAATATAGAAAAGGGGGTAAATCGTATGTCTTACTATTATCGTCCAATATCGTACAGTTTACCCGAAAAACCGTACTTCAACGAGACTTTTCATTTTTCGAAATTTTCAATTTTCATTCTTGATTTATCTATAACCGGGTGGATCACCGAATATATTTCACAGATTATATAGTTTTCTACTGATTAAACTGAACCAGAATCAGTTTTTCATTTTTCTAAAAACTCGATATTACAAATTATGAGTTTTCAGAATCGCTTCATCCAAGTACAAAATTATAAAAATGGTTAATAACAGTCTTTTGAATCAGATGCATTCAACCCATGTAAACAGTAAAGGGGATAAATTGTATGTTTTAGTATTATCGTCCAATATCCTATAGTTTTTCCAAAAAAGAGTACGTAAATGAGACTTTTCATTTTTCGAAATTTTCAATTTTCATTCTTGATTTATCTATAACCGGGTGGATCACCGAATATATTTCACAGATTATAACGTTTTCTACTATTTAAGCTGAACCAGAATCAGTTTTTCATTTTTCTAAAAACTCGATATTTCTAATTATGAGTTTTCAAAATCGTTTACCCAAGTACGATGGTTTAAAAATCTCAAGTAACAGTTTTTGAAAAATCAAATGCATACAACCTATGAAGATAGAAAAGGGGGTAAATCGTATGTCTTACTATTATCGTCCAATATCGTACAGTTTTTCCAAAAATGAGTAAGTAATCGAGACTTTTCATTTTTCGAAATTTTCAATTTTCATTCTGGATTTATGGATAACCGGGTGGTTCAACGAAAATATGTCACAGAGATTATCGTTTTCTACTGATTCAGCTGAACCAGAATCAGTTTTTCATTTATCTAAAAACTCGATATTTCTAATTATGAGTTTTCAAAATCGTTTACCCAAGTACGATGGTTTAAAAATCTCAAGTAACAGTTTTTGAAAAATCAAATGCATACAACCTATGAGATAGAAAAGGGGGTAAATTGTATGTCTTACTATTATCGTCCAATATCCTATAGTTTTTCCAAAAAAGAGTAAGTAATCGAGACATTTCATTTTTCGAAATTTTCAATTTTCATTCTTGATTTATGGATAACCGGGTGGTTCAACGAAAATATGTCACAGAGATTATCGTTTTCTACTGATTAAGCTAAAACCAGAATCAGTGTTTCATTTATCTAAAAACTCGATATTTCTAATTATGAGTTTTCTAAATCGTTTACTCAAGTACGATGGTTTAAAATCTCAAGTAACAGTTTTTGAAAAATCAAATGCATACAACCTATGAAGATAGAAAAGGGGGTAAATCGTATGTCTTACTATTATCGTCCAATATCGTACAGTTTTTCCAAAAATGAGTAAGTAATCGAGACATTTCATTTTTCGAAATTTTCAATTTTCATTCTTGATTTATGGATAACCGGGTGGTTCAACGAAAATATGTCACAGAGATTATCGTTTTCTACTGATTAAGCTAAAACCAGAATCAGTGTTTCATTTATCTAAAAACTTGATATTTCTAATTATGAGTTTTCAAAATCGCTTCATCAAAGTACAACATTATAAGAATGGTTAATAACAGTTTATTGAAGAATCAGATGCATTCAACCCATGTAAATAGTAAAGGGGATAAATTGTATGTTTGACTATTATCGTTCAATATCCTATAGTTTTTCCAAAAAAGAGTACGTAAATGAGACTATTCATTTTTCGAAATTTTCAATTTTCATTCTGGATTTATGGATAACCGGGTGGTTCAACGAAAATATGTCACAGAGATTATCGTTTTCTACTGATTAAGCTGAACCAGTTTCAAATTTTCATTTTTCTAAAAACTCGATTTTTTAAATTATGAGTTTTCAAAATCGTTTACTCAAGTATGATGGTTTAAAAATCTCAAGTAACAGTTTTTGAAAAATCAAATGCATACAACCTATGAAGATAGAAAAGGGGGTAAATTGTATGTCTTACTATTATCGTCCAATATCGTACAGTTTACCCGAAAAACCGTACTTAAACGAGACTTTTCATTTTTCGAAATTTTCAATTTTCATTCTTGATTTATCTATAACCGGGTGGATCACCGAATATATTTCACAGATTATATAGTTTTCTACTGATTAAGCTGAACCAGAATCAGTTTTTCATTTTTCTAAAAACTCGATATTACAAATTATGAGTTTTCAGAATCGCTTCATCCAAGTACAAAATTATAAAAATGGTTAATAACAGTTTTTTGAAGAATCAGATGCATTCAACCCATGTAAACAGTAAAGGGGATAAATTGTATGTTTTAGTATTATCGTCCAATATCCTATAGTTTTTCCAAAAAAGAGTACGTAAATGAGACTATTCATTTTTCGATATTTTCAATTTTCATTCTGGATTTATGGATAACCGGGTGGTTCAACGAAAATATGTCACAGAGATTATCGTTTTCTACTGATTAAGCTGAACCAGAATCAGTTTTTCATTTTTCTAAAAACTCGATATTACAAATTATGAGTTTTCAGAATCGCTTCATCCAAGTACAAAATTATAAAAATGGTTAATAACAGTTTTTTGAAGAATCAGATGCATTCAACCCATGTAAACAGTAAAGGGGATAAATTGTATGTTTTAGTATTATCGTCCAATATCCTATAGTTTTTCCAAAAAAGAGTACGTAAATGAGACTATTCATTTTTCGAAATTTTCAATTTTCATTCTGGATTTATGGATAACCGGGTGGTTCAACGAAAATATGTCACAGAGATTATCGTTTTCTACTGATTCAGCTGAACCAGAATCAGTTTTTCATTTATCTAAAAACTCGATATTTCTAATTATGAGTTTTCAAAATCGTTTACCCAAGTACGATGGTTTAAAAATCTCAAGTAACAGTTTTTGAAAAATCAAATGCATACAACCTATGAGATAGAAAAGGGGGTAAATTGTATGTCTTACTATTATCGTCCAATATCCTATAGTTTTTCCAAAAAAGAGTAAGTAATCGAGACATTTCATTTTTCGAAATTTTCAATTTCCATTCTTGATTTATGGATAACCGGGTGGTTCAACGAAAATATGTCACAGAGATTATCGTTTTCTACTGATTAAGCTAAAACCAGAATCAGTGTTTCATTTATCTAAAAACTCGATATTTCTAATTATGAGTTTTCTAAATCGTTTACTCAAGTACGATGGTTTAAAATCTCAAGTAACAGTTTTTGAAAAATCAAATGCATACAACCTATGAAGATAGAAAAGGGGGTAAATCGTATGTCTTACTATTATCGTCTAATATCGTACAGTTTTTCCAAAAATGAGTAAGTAATCGAGACATTTCATTTTTCGAAATTTTCAATTTTCATTCTTGATTTATGGATAACCGGGTGGTTCAACGAAAATATGTCACAGAGATTATCGTTTTCTACTGATTAAGCTAAAACCAGAATCAGTGTTTCATTTATCTAAAAACTTGATATTTCTAATTATGAGTTTTCAAAATCGCTTCATCAAAGTACAACATTATAAGAATGATTAATAACAGTTTATTGAAGAATCAGATGCATTCAACCCATGTAAATAGTAAAGGGGATAAATTGTATGTTTGAATATTATCGTTCAATATCCTATAGTTTTTCCAAAAAAGAGTACGTAAATGAGACTATTCATTGTTCGAAATTTTCAATTTTCATTCTGGATTTATGGATAACCGGGTGGTTCAACGAAAATATGTCACAGAGATTATCGTTTTCTACTGATTAAGCTGAACCAGTTTCAAATTTTCATTTTTCTAAAAACTCGATTTTTTAAATTATGAGTTTTCAAAATCGTTTACTCAAGTATGATGGTTTAAAAATCTCAAGTAACAGTTTTTGAAAAATCAAATGCATACAACCTATGAAGATAGAAAAGGGGGTAAATTGTATGTCTTACTATTATCGTCCAATATCGTACAGTTTACCCGAAAAACCGTACTTAAACGAGACTTTTCATTTTTCGAAATTTTCAATTTTCATTCTTGATTTATCTATAACCGGGTGGATCACCGAATATATTTCACAGATTATATAGTTTTCTACTGATTAAGCTGAACCAGAATCAGTTTTTCATTTTTCTAAAAACTCGATATTACAAATTATGAGTTTTCAGAATCGCTTCATCCAAGTACAAAATTATAAAAATGGTTAATAACAGTTTTTTGAAGAATCAGATGCATTCAACCCATGTAAACAGTAAAGGGGATAAATTGTATGTTTTAGTATTATCGTCCAATATCCTATAGTTTTTCCAAAAAAGAGTACGTAAATGAGACTATTCATTTTTCGATATTTTCAATTTTCATTCTGGATTTATGGATAACCGGGTGGTTCAACGAAAATATGTCACAGAGATTATCGTTTTCTACTGATTCAGCTGAACCAGAATCAGTTTTTCATTTATCTAAAAACTCGATATTTCTAATTATGAGTTTTCAAAATCGTTTACTCAAGTACGATGGTTTAAAAATCTCAAGTAACAGTTTTTGAAAAATCAAATGCATACAACCTATGAAGATAGAAAAGGGGGTAAATTGTATGTCTTAATATTATCGTCCAATATCGTACAGTTTACCCGAAAAACCGTACTTAAACGAGACTTTTCATTTTTCGAAATTTTCAATTTTCATTCTTGATTTATCTATAACCGGGTGGATCACCGAATATATTTCACAGATTATAACGTTTTCTACTATTTAAGCTGAACCAGAATCAGTTTTTCATTTTTCTAAAAACTCGATATTTCAAATTATGAGTTTTCAGAATCGCTTCATCCAAGTACAAAATTATAAAAATGGTTAATAACAGTTTTTTGAAGAATCAGATGCATTCAACCCATGTAAACAGTAAAGGGGATAAATTGTATGTTTTAGTATTATCGTCCAATATCCTATAGTTTATCCAAAAAAGAGTACGTAAATGAGACTATTCATTTTTCGAAATTTTCAATTTTCATTCTGGATTTATGGATAACCGGGTGGTTCAACGAAAATATGTCACAGAGATTATCGTTTTCTACTGATTCAGCTGAACCAGAATCAGTTTTTCATTTATCTAAAAACTCGATATTTCTAATTATGAGTTTTCAAAATCGTTTACCCAAGTACGATGGTTTAAAAATCTCAAGTAACAGTTTTTGAAAAATCAAATGCATACAACCTATGAAGATAGAAAAGGGGGTAAATCGTATGTCTTACTATTATCGTCCAATATCGTACAGTTTTTCCAAAAATGAGTAAGTAATCGAGACTTTTCATTTTTCGAAATTTTCAATTTTCATTCTGGATTTATGGATAACCGGGTGGTTCAACGAAAATATGTCACAGAGATTATCGTTTTCTACTGATTCAGCTGAACCAGAATCAGTTTTTCATTTATCTAAAAACTCGATATTTCTAATTATGAGTTTTCAAAATCGTTTACCCAAGTACGATGGTTTAAAAATCTCAAGTAACAGTTTTTGAAAAATCAAATGCATACAACCTATGAGATAGAAAAGGGGGTAAATTGTATGTCTTACTATTATCGTCCAATATCCTATAGTTTTTCCAAAAAAGAGTAAGTAATCGAGACATTTCATTTTTCGAAATTTTCAATTTTCATTCTTGATTTATGGATAACCGGGTGGTTCAACGAAAATATGTCACAGAGATTATCGTTTTCTACTGATTAAGCTAAAACCAGAATCAGTGTTTCATTTATCTAAAAACTCGATATTTCTAATTATGAGTTTTCTAAATCGTTTACTCAAGTACGATGGTTTAAAATCTCAAGTAACAGTTTTTGAAAAATCAAATGCATACAACCTATGAAGATCGAAAAGGGGGTAAATCGTATGTCTTACTATTATCGTCCAATATCGTACAGTTTTTCCAAAAATGAGTAAGTAATCGAGACATTTCATTTTTCGAAATTTTCAATTTTCATTCTTGATTTATGGATAACCGGGTGGTTCAACGAAAATATGTCACAGAGATTATCGTTTTCTACTGATTAAGCTAAAACCAGAATCAGTGTTTCATTTATCTAAAAACTTGATATTTCTAATTATGAGTTTTCAAAATCGCTTCATCAAAGTACAACATTATAAGAATGGTTAATAACAGTTTATTGAAGAATCAGATGCATTCAACCCATGTAAATAGTAAAGGGGATAAATTGTACGTTTGACTATTATCGTTCAATATCCTATAGTTTTTCCAAAAAAGAGTACGTAAATGAGACTATTCATTTTTCGAAATTTTCAATTTTCATTCTGGATTTATGGATAACCGGGTGGTTCAACGAAAATATGTCACAGAGATTATCGTTTTCTACTGATTAAGCTGAACCAGTTTCAAATTTTCATTTTTCTAAAAACTCGATTTTTTAAATTATGAGTTTTCAAAATCGTTTACTCAAGTATGATGGTTTAAAAATCTCAAGTAACAGTTTTTGAAAAATCAAATGCATACAACCTATGAAGATAGAAAAGGGGGTAAATTGTATGTCTTACTATTATCGTCCAATATCGTACAGTTTACCCGAAAAACCGTACTTAAACGAGACTTTTCATTTTTCGAAATTTTCAATTTTCATTCTTGATTTATCTATAACCGGGTGGATCACCGAATATATTTCACAGATTATATAGTTTTCTACTGATTAAGCTGAACCAGAATCAGTTTTTCATTTTTCTAAAAACTCGATATTACAAATTATGAGTTTTCAGAATCGCTTCATCCAAGTACAAAATTATAAAAATGGTTAATAACAGTCTTTTGAATCAGATGCATTCAACCCATGTAAACAGTAAAGGGGATAAATTGTATGTTTTAGTATTATCGTCCAATATCCTATAGTTTTTCCAAAAAAGAGTACGTAAATGAGACTATTCATTTTTCGAAATTTTCAATTTTCATTCTGGATTTATGGATAACCGGGTGGTTCAACGAAAATATGTCACAGAGATTATCGTTTTCTACTGATTCAGCTGAACCAGAATCAGTTTTTCATTTATCTAAAAACTCGATATTTCTAATTATGAGTTTTCAAAATCGTTTACCCAAGTACGATGGTTTAAAAATCTCAAGTAACAGTTTTTGAAAAATCAAATGCATACAACCTATGAGATAGAAAAGGGGGTAAATTGTATGTCTTACTATTATCGTCCAATATCCTATAGTTTTTCCAAAAAAGAGTAAGTAATCGAGACATTTCATTTTTCGAAATTTTCAATTTCCATTCTTGATTTATGGATAACCGGGTGGTTCAACGAAAATATGTCACAGAGATTATCGTTTTCTACTGATTAAGCTAAAACCAGAATCAGTGTTTCATTTATCTAAAAACTCGATATTTCTAATTATGAGTTTTCTAAATCGTTTACTCAAGTACGATGGTTTAAAATCTCAAGTAACAGTTTTTGAAAAATCAAATGCATACAACCTATGAAGATAGAAAAGGGGGTAAATCGTATGTCTTACTATTATCGTCCAATATCGTACAGTTTTTCCAAAAATGAGTAAGTAATCGAGACATTTCATTTTTCGAAATTTTCAATTTTCATTCTTGATTTATGGATAACCGGGTGGTTCAACGAAAATATGTCACAGAGATTATCGTTTTCTACTGATTAAGCTAAAACCAGAATCAGTGTTTCATTTATCTAAAAACTTGATATTTCTAATTATGAGTTTTCAAAATCGTTTACTCAAGTACGATGGTTTAAAAATCTCAAGTAACAGTTTTTGAAAAATCAAATGCATACAACCTATGAGATAGAAAAGGGGGTAAATTGTATGTCTTACTATTATCGTCCAATATCCTATAGTTTTTCCAAAAAAGAGTAAGTAATCGAGACATTTCATTTTTCGAAATTTTCAATTTCCATTCTTGATTTATGGATAACCGGGTGGTTCAACGAAAATATGTCACAGAGATTATCGTTTTCTACTGATTAAGCTAAAACCAGAATCAGTGTTTCATTTATCTAAAAACTCGATATTTCTAATTATGAGTTTTCTAAATCGTTTACTCAAGTACGATGGTTTAAAATCTCAAGTAACAGTTTTTGAAAAATCAAATGCATACAACCTATGAAGATAGAAAAGGGGGTAAATCGTATGTCTTACTATTATCGTCTAATATCGTACAGTTTTTCCAAAAATGAGTAAGTAATCGAGACATTTCATTTTTCGAAATTTTCAATTTTCATTCTTGATTTATGGATAACCGGGTGGTTCAACGAAAATATGTCACAGAGATTATCGTTTTCTACTGATTAAGCTAAAACCAGAATCAGTGTTTCATTTATCTAAAAACTTGATATTTCTAATTATGAGTTTTCAAAATCGCTTCATCAAAGTACAACATTATAAGAATGATTAATAACAGTTTATTGAAGAATCAGATGCATTCAACCCATGTAAATAGTAAAGGGGATAAATTGTATGTTTGAATATTATCGTTCAATATCCTATAGTTTTTCCAAAAAAGAGTATGTAAATGAGACTATTCATTGTTCGAAATTTTCAATTTTCATTCTGGATTTATGGATAACCGGGTGGTTCAACGAAAATATGTCACAGAGATTATCGTTTTCTACTGATTAAGCTGAACCAGTTTCAAATTTTCATTTTTCTAAAAACTCGATTTTTTAAATTATGAGTTTTCAAAATCGTTTACTCAAGTATGATGGTTTAAAAATCTCAAGTAACAGTTTTTGAAAAATCAAATGCATACAACCTATGAAGATAGAAAAGGGGGTAAATTGTATGTCTTACTATTATCGTCCAATATCGTACAGTTTACCCGAAAAACCGTACTTAAACGAGACTTTTCATTTTTCGAAATTTTCAATTTTCATTCTTGATTTATCTATAACCGGGTGGATCACCGAATATATTTCACAGATTATATAGTTTTCTACTGATTAAGCTGAACCAGAATCAGTTTTTCATTTTTCTAAAAACTCGATATTACAAATTATGAGTTTTCAGAATCGCTTCATCCAAGTACAAAATTATAAAAATGGTTAATAACAGTTTTTTGAAGAATCAGATGCATTCAACCCATGTAAACAGTAAAGGGGATAAATTGTATGTTTTAGTATTATCGTCCAATATCCTATAGTTTTTCCAAAAAAGAGTACGTAAATGAGACTATTCATTTTTCGATATTTTCAATTTTCATTCTGGATTTATGGATAACCGGGTGGTTCAACGAAAATATGTCACAGAGATTATCGTTTTCTACTGATTCAGCTGAACCAGAATCAGTTTTTCATTTATCTAAAAACTCGATATTTCTAATTATGAGTTTTCAAAATCGTTTACTCAAGTACGATGGTTTAAAAATCTCAAGTAACAGTTTTTGAAAAATCAAATGCATACAACCTATGAAGATAGAAAAGGGGGTAAATTGTATGTCTTAATATTATCGTCCAATATCGTACAGTTTACCCGAAAAACCGTACTTAAACGAGACTTTTCATTTTTCGAAATTTTCAATTTTCATTCTTGATTTATCTATAACCGGGTGGATCACCGAATATATTTCACAGATTATAACGTTTTCTACTATTTAAGCTGAACCAGAATCAGTTTTTCATTTTTCTAAAAACTCGATATTTCAAATTATGAGTTTTCAGAATCGCTTCATCCAAGTACAAAATTATAAAAATGGTTAATAACAGTTTTTTGAAGAATCAGATGCATTCAACCCATGTAAACAGTAAAGGGGATAAATTGTATGTTTTAGTATTATCGTCCAATATCCTATAGTTTATCCAAAAAAGAGTACGTAAATGAGACTATTCATTTTTCGAAATTTTCAATTTTCATTCTGGATTTATGGATAACCGGGTGGTTCAACGAAAATATGTCACAGAGATTATCGTTTTCTACTGATTCAGCTGAACCAGAATCAGTTTTTCATTTATCTAAAAACTCGATATTTCTAATTATGAGTTTTCAAAATCGTTTACCCAAGTACGATGGTTTAAAAATCTCAAGTAACAGTTTTTGAAAAATCAAATGCATACAACCTATGAAGATAGAAAAGGGGGTAAATCGTATGTCTTACTATTATCGTCCAATATCGTACAGTTTTTCCAAAAATGAGTAAGTAATCGAGACTTTTCATTTTTCGAAATTTTCAATTTTCATTCTGGATTTATGGATAACCGGGTGGTTCAACGAAAATATGTCACAGAGATTATCGTTTTCTACTGATTCAGCTGAACCAGAATCAGTTTTTCATTTATCTAAAAACTCGATATTTCTAATTATGAGTTTTCAAAATCGTTTACCCAAGTACGATGGTTTAAAAATCTCAAGTAACAGTTTTTGAAAAATCAAATGCATACAACCTATGAGATAGAAAAGGGGGTAAATTGTATGTCTTACTATTATCGTCCAATATCCTATAGTTTTTCCAAAAAAGAGTAAGTAATCGAGACATTTCATTTTTCGAAATTTTCAATTTTCATTCTTGATTTATGGATAACCGGGTGGTTCAACGAAAATATGTCACAGAGATTATCGTTTTCTACTGATTAAGCTAAAACCAGAATCAGTGTTTCATTTATCTAAAAACTCGATATTTCTAATTATGAGTTTTCTAAATCGTTTACTCAAGTACGATGGTTTAAAATCTCAAGTAACAGTTTTTGAAAAATCAAATGCATACAACCTATGAAGATAGAAAAGGGGGTAAATCGTATGTCTTACTATTATCGTCCAATATCGTACAGTTTTTCCAAAAATGAGTAAGTAATCGAGACATTTCATTTTTCGAAATTTTCAATTTTCATTCTTGATTTATGGATAACCGGGTGGTTCAACGAAAATATGTCACAGAGATTATCGTTTTCTACTGATTAAGCTAAAACCAGAATCAGTGTTTCATTTATCTAAAAACTTGATATTTCTAATTATGAGTTTTCAAAATCGCTTCATCAAAGTACAACATTATAAGAATGGTTAATAACAGTTTATTGAAGAATCAGATGCATTCAACCCATGTAAATAGTAAAGGGGATAAATTGTATGTTTGACTATTATCGTTCAATATCCTATAGTTTTTCCAAAAAAGAGTACGTAAATGAGACTATTCATTTTTCGAAATTTTCAATTTTCATTCTGGATTTATGGATAACCGGGTGGTTCAACGAAAATATGTCACAGAGATTATCGTTTTCTACTGATTAAGCTGAACCAGTTTCAAATTTTCATTTTTCTAAAAACTCGATTTTTTAAATTATGAGTTTTCAAAATCGTTTACTCAAGTATGATGGTTTAAAAATCTCAAGTAACAGTTTTTGAAAAATCAAATGCATACAACCTATGAAGATAGAAAAGGGGGTAAATTGTATGTCTTACTATTATCGTCCAATATCGTACAGTTTACCCGAAAAACCGTACTTAAACGAGACTTTTCATTTTTCGAAATTTTCAATTTTCATTCTTGATTTATCTATAACCGGGTGGATCACCGAATATATTTCACAGATTATATAGTTTTCTACTGATTAAGCTGAACCAGAATCAGTTTTTCATTTTTCTAAAAACTCGATATTACAAATTATGAGTTTTCAGAATCGCTTCATCCAAGTACAAAATTATAAAAATGGTTAATAACAGTTTTTTGAAGAATCAGATGCATTCAACCCATGTAAACAGTAAAGGGGATAAATTGTATGTTTTAGTATTATCGTCCAATATCCTATAGTTTTTCCAAAAAAGAGTACGTAAATGAGACTATTCATTTTTCGAAATTTTCAATTTTCATTCTGGATTTATGGATAACCGGGTGGTTCAACGAAAATATGTCACAGAGATTATCGTTTTCTATTGATTCAGCTGAACCAGAATCAGTTTTTCATTTATCTAAAAACTCGATATTTCTAATTATGAGTTTTCAAAATCGTTTACTCAAGTACGATGGTTTAAAAATCTCAAGTAACAGTTTTTGAAAAATCAAATGCATACAACCTATGAAGATAGAAAAGGGGGTAAATTGTATGTCTTACTATTATCGTCCAATATCGTACAGTTTACCCGAAAAACCGTACTTAAACGAGACTTTTCATTTTTCGAAATTTTCAATTTTCATTCTTGATTTATCTATAACCGGGTGGATCACCGAATATATTTCACAGATTATAACGTTTTCTACTATTTAAGCTGAACCAGAATCAGTTTTTCATTTTTCTAAAAACTCGATATTTCAAATTATGAGTTTTCAGAATCGCTTCATCCAAGTACAAAATTATAAAAATGGTTAATAACAGTTTTTTGAAGAATCAGATGCATTCAACCCATGTAAACAGTAAAGGGGATAAATTGTATGTTTTAGTATTATCGTCCAATATCCTATAGTTTATCCAAAAAAGAGTACGTAAATGAGACTATTCATTTTTCGAAATTTTCAATTTTCATTCTGGATTTATGGATAACCGGGTGGTTCAACGAAAATATGTCACAGAGATTATCGTTTTCTACTGATTCAGCTGAACCAGAATCAGTTTTTCATTTATCTAAAAACTCGATATTTCTAATTATGAGTTTTCAAAATCGTTTACCCAAGTACGATGGTTTAAAAATCTCAAGTAACAGTTTTTGAAAAATCAAATGCATACAACCTATGAAGATAGAAAAGGGGGTAAATCGTATGTCTTACTATTATCGTCCAATATCGTACAGTTTTTCCAAAAATGAGTAAGTAATCGAGACTTTTCATTTTTCGAAATTTTCAATTTTCATTCTGGATTTATGGATAACCGGGTGGTTCAAAGAAAATATGTCACTAAGATTATCGTTTTCTACTGATTAAGCTAAAACCAGAATCAGTGTTTCATTTATCTAAAAACTCGATATTTCTAATTATGAGTTTTCTAAATCGTTTACTCAAGTACGATGGTTTAAAATCTCAAATAACAGTTTTTGAAAAATCAAATGCATACAACCTCTGAAGATAGAAAAGGGGGTAAATCGTATGTCTTACTATTATCGTCCAATATCGTACAGTTTTTCCAAAAATGAGTAAGTAATCGAGACGTTTCATTTTTCGAAATTTTCAATTTTCATTCTTGATTTATGGATAACCGGGTGGTTCAACGAAAATATGTCACAGAGATTATCGTTTTCTACTGATTAAGCTAAAACCAGAATCAGTGTTTCATTTATCTAAAAACTTGATATTTCTAATTATGAGTTTTCAAAATCGCTTCATCAAAGTACAACATTATAAGAATGGTTAATAACAGTTTTTTGAAGAATCAGATGCATTCAACCCATGTAAATAGTAAAGGGGATAAATTGTATGTTTGACTATTATCGTTCAATATCCTATAGTTTTTCCAAAAAAGAGTACGTAAATGAGACTATTCATTTTTCGAAATTTTCAATTTTCATTCTGGATTTATGGATAACCGGGTGGTTCAACGAAAATATGTCACAGAGATTATCGTTTTCTACTGATTAAGCTGAACCAGTTTCAAATTTTCATTTTTCTAAAAACTCGATTTTTTAAATTATGAGTTTTCAAAATCGTTTACTCAAGTACGATGGTTTAAAAATCTCAAGTAACAGTTTTTGAAAAATCAAATGCATACAACCTATGAAGATAGAAAAGGGGGTAAATTGTATGTCTTACTATTATCGTCCAATATCGTACAGTTTACCCGAAAAACCGTACTTAAACGAGACTTTTCATTTTTCGAAATTTTCAATTTTCATTCTTGATTTATCTATAACCGGGTGGATCACCGAATATATTTCACAGATTATATAGTTTTCTACTGATTAAGCTGAACCAGAATCAGTTTTTCATTTTTCTAAAAACTCGATATTACAAATTATGAGTTTTCAGAATCGCTTCATCCAAGTACAAAATTATAAAAATGGTTAATAACAGTTTTTTGAAGAATCAGATGCATTCAACCCATGTAAACAGTAAAGGGGATAAATTGTATGTTTTAGTATTATCGTCCAATATCCTATAGTTTATCCAAAAAAGAGTACGTAAATGAGACTATTCATTTTTCGAAATTTTCAATTTTCATTCTGGATTTATGGATAACCGGGTGGTTCAACGAAAATATGTCACAGAGATTATCGTTTTCTACTGATTCAGCTGAACCAGAATCAGTTTTTCATTTATCTAAAAACTCGATATTTCTAATTATGAGTTTTCAAAATCGTTTACCCAAGTACGATGGTTTAAAAATCTCAAGTAACAGTTTTTGAAAAATCAAATGCATACAACCTATGAGATAGAAAAGGGGGTAAATTGTATGTCTTACTATTATCGTCCAATATCCTATAGTTTTTCCAAAAAAGAGTAAGTAATCGAGACATTTCATTTTTCGAAATTTTCAATTTTCATTCTTGATTTATGGATAACCGGGTGGTTCAACGAAAATATGTCACAGAGATTATCGTTTTCTACTGATTAAGCTAAAACCAGAATCAGTGTTTCATTTATCTAAAAACTCGATATTTCTAATTATGAGTTTTCTAAATCGTTTACTCAAGTACGATGGTTTAAAATCTCAAGTAACAGTTTTTGAAAAATCAAATGCATACAACCTATGAAGATAGAAAAGGGGGTAAATCGTATGTCTTACTATTATCGTCCAATATCGTACAGTTTTTCCAAAAATGAGTAAGTAATCGAGACTTTTCATTTTTCGAAATTTTCAATTTTCATTCTTGATTTATGGATAACCGGGTGGTTCAACGAAAATATGTCACAGAGATTATCGTTTTCTACTGTTTAAGCTAAAACCAGAATCAGTGTTTCATTTATCTAAAAACTTGATATTTCTAATTATGAGTTTTCAAAATCGCTTCATCAAAGTACAACATTATAAGAATGGTTAATAACAGTTTTTTGAATAAACAGATGCATTCAACCCATGTAAATAGTAAAGGGGATAAATTGTATGTTTGACTATTATCGTTCAATATCCTATAGTTTTTCCAAAAAAGAGTACGTAAATGAGACTATTCATTTTTCGAAATTTTCAATTTTCATTCTGGATTTATGGATAACCGGGTGGTTCAACGAAAATATGTCACAGAGATTATCGTTTTCTACTGATTAAGCTGAACCAGTTTCAAATTTTCATTTTTCTAAAAACTCGATTTTTTAAATTATGAGTATTCAAAATCGTTTACTCAAGTACGATGGTTTAAAAATCTCAAGTAACAGTTTTTGAAAAATCAAATGCATACAACCTATGAAGATAGAAAAGGGGGTAAATTGTATGTCTTACTATTATCGTCCAATATCGTACAGTTTACCCGAAAAACCGTACTTAAACGAGACTTTTCATTTTTCGAAATTTTCAATTTTCATTCTTGATTTATCTATAACCGGGTGGATCACCGAATATATTTCACAGATTATATAGTTTTCTACTGATTAAACTGAACCAGAATCAGTTTTTCATTTTTCTAAAAACTCGATATTACAAATTATGAGTTTTCAGAATCGCTTCATCCAAGTACAAAATTATAAAAATGGTTAATAACAGTATTTTGAAGAATCAGATGCATTCAACCCATGTAAACAGTAAAGGGGATAAATTGTATGTTTTAGTATTATCGTCCAATATCCTATAGTTTTTCCAAAAAAGAGTACGTAAATGAGACTATTCATTTTTCGAAATTTTCAATTTTCATTCTGGATTTATGGATAACCGGGTGGTTCAACGAAAATATGTCACAGAGATTATCGTTTTCTACTGATTCAGCTGAACCAGAATCAGTTTTTCATTTATCTAAAAACTCGATATTTCTAATTATGAGTTTTCAAAATCGTTTACCCAAGTACGATGGTTTAAAAATCTCAAGTAACAGTTTTTGAAAAATCAAATGCATACAACCTATGAGATAGAAAAGGGGGTAAATTGTATGTCTTACTATTATCGTCCAATATCCTATAGTTTTTCCAAAAAAGAGTAAGTAATCGAGACATTTCATTTTTCGAAATTTTCAATTTCCATTCTTGATTTATGGATAACCGGGTGGTTCAACGAAAATATGTCACAGAGATTATCGTTTTCTACTGATTAAGCTAAAACCAGAATCAGTGTTTCATTTATCTAAAAACTCGATATTTCTAATTATGAGTTTTCTAAATCGTTTACTCAAGTACGATGGTTTAAAATCTCAAGTAACAGTTTTTGAAAAATCAAATGCATACAACCTATGAAGATAGAAAAGGGGGTAAATCGTATGTCTTACTATTATCGTCCAATATCGTACAGTTTTTCCAAAAATGAGTAAGTAATCGAGACATTTCATTTTTCGAAATTTTCAATTTTCATTCTTGATTTATGGATAACCGGGTGGTTCAACGAAAATATGTCACAGAGATTATCGTTTTCTACTGATTAAGCTAAAACCAGAATCAGTGTTTCATTTATCTAAAAACTTGATATTTCTAATTATGAGTTTTCAAAATCGTTTACTCAAGTACGATGGTTTAAAAATCTCAAGTAACAGTTTTTGAAAAATCAAATGCATACAACCTATGAAGATAGAAAAGGGGGTAAATTGTATGTCTTACTATTATCGTCTAATATCGTACAGTTTACCCGAAAAACCGTACTTAAACGAGACTTTTCATTTTTCGAAATTTTCAATTTTCATTCTTGATTTATCTATAACCGGGTGGATCACCGAATATATTTCACAGATTATAACGTTTTCTACTATTTAAGCTGAACCAGAATCAGTTTTTCATTTTTCTAAAAACTCGATATTTCAAATTATGAGTTTTCAGAATCGCTTCATCCAAGTACAAAATTATAAAAATGGTTAATAACAGTTTTTTGAAGAATCAGATGCATTCAACCCATGTAAACAGTAAAGGGGATAAATTGTATGTTTTAGTATTATCGTCCAATATCCTATAGTTTATCCAAAAAAGAGTACGTAAATGAGACTATTCATTTTTCGAAATTTTCAATTTTCATTCTGGATTTATGGATAACCGGGTGGTTCAACGAAAATATGTCACAGAGATTATCGTTTTCTACTGATTCAGCTGAACCAGAATCAGTTTTTCATTTATCTAAAAACTCGATATTTCTAATTATGAGTTTTCAAAATCGTTTACCCAAGTACGATGGTTTAAAAATCTCAAGTAACAGTTTTTGAAAAATCAAATGCATACAACCTATGAAGATAGAAAAGGGGGTAAATCGTATGTCTTACTATTATCGTCCAATATCGTACAGTTTTTCCAAAAATGAGTAAGTAATCGAGACTTTTCATTTTTCGAAATTTTCAATTTTCATTCTGGATTTATGGATAACCGGGTGGTTCAAAGAAAATATGTCACTAAGATTATCGTTTTCTACTGATTAAGCTAAAACCAGAATCAGTGTTTCATTTATCTAAAAACTCGATATTTCTAATTATGAGTTTTCTAAATCGTTTACTCAAGTACGATGGTTTAAAATCTCAAATAACAGTTTTTGAAAAATCAAATGCATACAACCTCTGAAGATAGAAAAGGGGGTAAATCGTATGTCTTACTATAATCGTCCAATATCGTACAGTTTTTCCAAAAATGAGTAAGTAATCGAGACGTTTCATTTTTCGAAATTTTCAATTTTCATTCTTGATTTATGGATAACCGGGTGGTTCAACGAAAATATGTCACAGAGATTATCGTTTTCTACTGATTAAGCTAAAACCAGAATCAGTGTTTCATTTATCTAAAAACTTGATATTTCTAATTATGAGTTTTCAAAATCGCTTCATCAAAGTACAACATTATAAGAATGGTTAATAACAGTTTTTTGAAGAATCAGATGCATTCAACCCATGTAAATAGTAAAGGGGATAAATTGTATGTTTGACTATTATCGTTCAATATCCTATAGTTTTTCCAAAAAAGAGTACGTAAATGAGACTATTCATTTTTCGAAATTTTCAATTTTCATTCTGGATTTATGGATAACCGGGTGGTTCAACGAAAATATGTCACAGAGATTATCGTTTTCTACTGATTAAGCTGAACCAGTTTCAAATTTTCATTTTTCTAAAAACTCGATTTTTTAAATTATGAGTATTCAAAATCGTTTACTCAAGTACGATGGTTTAAAAATCTCAAGTAACAGTTTTTGAAAAATCAAATGCATACAACCTATGAAGATAGAAAAGGGGGTAAATTGTATGTCTTACTATTATCGTCCAATATCGTACAGTTTACCCGAAAAACCGTACTTAAACGAGACTTTTCATTTTTCGAAATTTTCAATTTTCATTCTTGATTTATCTATAACCGGGTGGATCACCGAATATATTTCACAGATTATATAGTTTTCTACTGATTAAACTGAACCAGAATCAGTTTTTCATTTTTCTAAAAACTCGATATTACAAATTATGAGTTTTCAGAATCGCTTCATCCAAGTACAAAATTATAAAAATGGTTAATAACAGTATTTTGAAGAATCAGATGCATTCAACCCATGTAAACAGTAAAGGGGATAAATTGTATGTTTTAGTATTATCGTCCAATATCCTATAGTTTTTCCAAAAAAGAGTACGTAAATGAGACTATTCATTTTTCGAAATTTTCAATTTTCATTCTGGATTCATGGATAACCGGGTGGTTCAACGAAAATATGTCACAGAGATTATCGTTTTCTACTGATTCAGCTGAACCAGAATCAGTTTTTCATTTATCTAAAAACTCGATATTTCTAATTATGAGTTTTCAAAATCGTTTACCCAAGTACGATGGTTTAAAAATCTCAAGTAACAGTTTTTGAAAAATCAAATGCATACAACCTATGAGATAGAAAAGGGGGTAAATTGTATGTCTTACTATTATCGTCCAATATCCTATAGTTTTTCCAAAAAAGAGTAAGTAATCGAGACATTTCATTTTTCGAAATTTTCAATTTCCATTCTTGATTTATGGATAACCGGGTGGTTCAACGAAAATATGTCACAGAGATTATCGTTTTCTACTGATTAAGCTAAAACCAGAATCAGTGTTTCATTTATCTAAAAACTCGATATTTCTAATTATGAGTTTTCTAAATCGTTTACTCAAGTACGATGGTTTAAAATCTCAAGTAACAGTTTTTGAAAAATCAAATGCATACAACCTATGAAGATAGAAAAGGGGGTAAATCGTATGTCTTACTATTATCGTCCAATATCGTACAGTTTTTCCAAAAATGAGTAAGTAATCGAGACATTTCATTTTTCGAAATTTTCAATTTTCATTCTTGATTTATGGATAACCGGGTGGTTCAACGAAAATATGTCACAGAGATTATCGTTTTCTACTGATTAAGCTAAAACCAGAATCAGTGTTTCATTTATCTAAAAACTTGATATTTCTAATTATGAGTTTTCAAAATCGTTTACTCAAGTACGATGGTTTAAAAATCTCAAGTAACAGTTTTTGAAAAATCAAATGCATACAACCTATGAAGATAGAAAAGGGGGTAAATTGTATGTCTTACTATTATCGTCCAATATCGTACAGTTTACCCGAAAAACCGTACTTAAACGAGACTTTTCATTTTTCGAAATTTTCAATTTTCATTCTTGATTTATCTATAACCGGGTGGATCACCGAATATATTTCACAGATTATAACGTTTTCTACTATTTAAGCTGAACCAGAATCAGTTTTTCATTTTTCTAAAAACTCGATATTTCAAATTATGAGTTTTCAGAATCGCTTCATCCAAGTACAAAATTATAAAAATGGTTAATAACAGTTTTTTGAAGAATCAGATGCA
The DNA here is from genome assembly GCA_036289425.1 of Rhopalosiphum nymphaeae. Classification (NCBI taxonomy): domain Eukaryota; kingdom Metazoa; phylum Arthropoda; class Insecta; order Hemiptera; family Aphididae; genus Rhopalosiphum; species Rhopalosiphum nymphaeae. Next base: position 1,394,180 of record JAZAQC010000030.1, read on the forward strand.
TTCAACCCATGTAAACAGTAAAGGGGATAAATTGTATGTTTTAGTATTATCGTCCAATATCCTATAGTTTATCCAAAAAAGAGTACGTAAATGAGACTATTCATTTTTCGAAATTTTCAATTTTCATTCTGGATTTATGGATAACCGGGTGGTTCAACGAAAATATGTCACAGAGATTATCGTTTTCTACTGATTCAGCTGAACCAGAATCAGTTTTTCATTTATCTAAAAACTCGATATTTCTAATTATGAGTTTTCAAAATCGTTTACCCAAGTACGATGGTTTAAAAATCTCAAGTAACAGTTTTTGAAAAATCAAATGCATACAACCTATGAGATAGAAAAGGGGGTAAATTGTATGTCTTACTATTATCGTCCAATATCCTATAGTTTTTCCAAAAAAGAGTAAGTAATCGAGACATTTCATTTTTCGAAATTTTCAATTTCCATTCTTGATTTATGGATAACCGGGTGGTTCAACGAAAATATGTCACAGAGATTATCGTTTTCTACTGATTAAGCTAAAACCAGAATCAGTGTTTCATTTATCTAAAAACTCGATATTTCTAATTATGAGTTTTCTAAATCGTTTACTCAAGTACGATGGTTTAAAATCTCAAGTAACAGTTTTTGAAAAATCAAATGCATACAACCTATGAAGATAGAAAAGGGGGTAAATCGTATGTCTTACTATTATCGTCCAATATCGTACAGTTTTTCCAAAAATGAGTAAGTAATCGAGACATTTCATTTTTCGAAATTTTCAATTTTCATTCTTGATTTATGGATAACCGGGTGGTTCAACGAAAATATGTCACAGAGATTATCGTTTTCTACTGATTAAGCTAAAACCAGAATCAGTGTTTCATTTATCTAAAAACTTGATATTTCTAATTATGAGTTTTCAAAATCGCTTCATCAAAGTACAACATTATAAGAATGAATAATAACAGTTTATTGAAGAATCAGATGCATTCAACCCATGTAAATAGTAAAGGGGATAAATTGTATGTTTGACTATTATCGTTCAATATCCTATAGTTTTTCCAAAAAAGAGTACGTAAATGAGACTATTCATTGTTCGAAATTTTCAATTTTCATTCTGGATTTATGGATAACCGGGTGGTTCAACGAAAATATGTCACAGAGATTATCGTTTTCTACTGATTAAGCTGAACCAGAATCAGTTTTTCATTTTTCTAAAAACTCGATATTACAAATTATGAGTTTTCAGAATCGCTTCATCCAAGTACAAAATTATAAAAATGGTTAATAACAGTTTTTTGAAGAATCAGATGCATTCAACCCATGTAAACAGTAAAGGGGATAAATTGTATGTTTTAGTATTATCGTCCAATATCCTATAGTTTTTCCAAAAAAGAGTACGTAAATGAGACTATTCATTTTTCGAAATTTTCAATTTTCATTCTGGATTTATGGATAACCGGGTGGTTCAACGAAAATATGTCACAGAGATTATCGTTTTCTACTGATTCAGCTGAACCAGAATCAGTTTTTCATTTATCTAAAAACTCGATATTTCTAATTATGAGTTTTCAAAATCGTTTACTCAAGTACGATGGTTTAAAAATCTCAAGTAACAGTTTTTGAAAAATCAAATGCATACAACCTATGAAGATAGAAAAGGGGGTAAATTGTATGTCTTACTATTATCGTCCAATATCGTACAGTTTACCCGAAAAACCGTACTTAAACGAGACTTTTCATTTTTCGAAATTTTCAATTTTCATTCTTGATTTATCTATAACCGGGTGGATCACCGAATATATTTCACAGATTATAACGTTTTCTACTATTTAAGCTGAACCAGAATCAGTTTTTCATTTTTCTAAAAACTCGATATTTCAAATTATGAGTTTTCAGAATCGCTTCATCCAAGTACAAAATTATAAAAATGGTTAATAACAGTTTTTTGAAGAATCAGATGCATTCAACCCATGTAAACAGTAAAGGGGATAAATTGTATGTTTTAGTATTATCGTCCAATATCCTATAGTTTATCCAAAAAAGAGTACGTAAATGAGACTATTCATTTTTCGAAATTTTCAATTTTCATTCTGGATTTATGGATAACCGGGTGGTTCAACGAAAATATGTCACAGAGATTATCGTTTTCTACTGATTCAGCTGAACCAGAATCAGTTTTTCATTTATCTAAAAACTCGATATTTCTAATTATGAGTTTTCAAAATCGTTTACCCAAGTACGATGGTTTAAAAATCTCAAGTAACAGTTTTTGAAAAATCAAATGCATACAACCTATGAGATAGAAAAGGGGGTAAATTGTATGTCTTACTATTATCGTCCAATATCCTATAGTTTTTCCAAAAAAGAGTAAGTAATCGAGACATTTCATTTTTCGAAATTTTCAATTTCCATTCTTGATTTATGGATAACCGGGTGGTTCAACGAAAATATGTCACAGAGATTATCGTTTTCTACTGATTAAGCTAAAACCAGAATCAGTGTTTCATTTATCTAAAAACTCGATATTTCTAATTATGAGTTTTCTAAATCCTTTACTCAAGTACGATGGTTTAAAATCTCAAGTAACAGTTTTTGAAAAATCAAATGCATACAACCTATGAAGATTGAAAAGGGGGTAAATCGTATGTCTTACTATTATCGTCCAATATCCTATAGTTTTTCCAAAAAAGAGTAAGTAATCGAGACATTTCATTTTTCGAAATTTTCAATTTTCATTCTGGATTTATGGATAACCGGGTGGTTCAACGAAAATATGTCACAGAGATTATCGTTTTCTACTGATTCAGCTGAACCAGAATCAGTTTTTCATTTATCTAAAAACTCGATATTTCTAATTATGAGTTTTCAAAATCGTTTACTCAAGTACGATGGTTTAAAAATCTCAAGTAACAGTTTTTGAAAAATCAAATGCATACAACCTATGAAGATAGAAAAGGGGGTAAATTGTATGTCTTACTATTATCGTCCAATATCGTACAGTTTTTCCAAAAATGAGTAAGTAATCGAGACTTTTCATTTTTCGAAATTTTCAATTTTCATTCTGGATTTATGGATAACCGGGTGGTTCAAAGAAAATATGTCACTAAGATTATCGTTTTCTACTGATTAAGCTAAAACCAGAATCAGTGTTTCATTTATCTAAAAACTCGATATTTCTAATTATGAGTTTTCAAAATCGTTTACCCAAGTACGATGGTTTAAAAATCTCAAGTAACAGTTTTTGAAAAATCAAATGCATACAACCTATGAGATAGAAAAGGGGGTAAATTGTATGTCTTACTATTATCGTCCAATATCCTATAGTTTTTCCAAAAAAGAGTAAGTAATCAAGACATTTCATTTTTCGAAATTTTCAATTTTCATTCTTGATTTATGGATAACCGGGTGGTTCAAAGAAAATATGTCACTAAGATTATCGTTTTCTACTGATTAAACTAAAACCAGAATCAGTGTTTCATTTATCTAAAAACTCGATATTTCTAATTATGAGTTTTCTAAATCGTTTACTCAAGTACGATGGTTTAAAATCTCAAATAACAGTTTTTGAAAAATCAAATGCATACAACCTCTGAAGATAGAAAAGGGGGTAAATCGTATGTCTTACTATTATCGTCCAATATCGTACAGTTTTTCCAAAAATGAGTAAGTAATCGAGACGTTTCATTTTTCGAAATTTTCAATTTTCATTCTTGATTTATGGATAACCGGGTGGTTCAACGAAAATATGTCACAGAGATTATCGTTTTCTACTGATTAAGCTAAAACCAGAATCAGTGTTTCATTTATCTAAAAACTTGATATTTCTAATTATGAGTTTTCAAAATCGCTTCATCAAAGTACAACATTATAAGAATGGTTAATAACAGTTTTTTGAAGAATCAGATGCATTCAACCCATGTAAATAGTAAAGGGGATAAATTGTATGTTTGACTATTATCGTTCAATATCCTATAGTTTTTCCAAAAAAGAGTACGTAAATGAGACTATTCATTTTTCGAAATTTTCAATTTTCATTCTGGATTTATGGATAACCGGGTGGTTCAACGAAAATATGTCACAGAGATTATCGTTTTCTACTGATTAAGCTGAACCAGTTTCAAATTTTCATTTTTCTAAAAACTCGATTTTTTAAATTATGAGTTTTCAAAATCGTTTACTCAAGTACGATGGTTTAAAAATCTCAAGTAACAGTTTTTGAAAAATCAAATGCATACAACCTATGAAGATAGAAAAGGGGGTAAATTGTATGTCTTACTATTATCGTCCAATATCGTACAGTTTACCCGAAAAACCGTACTTAAACGAGACTTTTCATTTTTCGAAATTTTCAATTTTCATTCTTGATTTATCTATAACCGGGTGGATCACCGAATATATTTCACAGATTATATAGTTTTCTACTGATTAAGCTGAACCAGAATCAGTTTTTCATTTTTCTAAAAACTCGATATTACAAATTATGAGTTTTCAGAATCGCTTCATCCAAGTACAAAATTATAAAAATGGTTAATAACAGTTTTTTGAAGAATCAGATGCATTCAACCCATGTAAACAGTAAAGGGGATAAATTGTATGTTTTAGTATTATCGTCCAATATCCTATAGTTTTTCCAAAAAAGAGTAAGTAATCGAGACATTTCATTTTTCGAAATTTTCAATTTTCATTCTTGATTTATGGATAACCAGGTGGTTCAACGAAAATATGTCACAGAGATTATCGTTTTCTACTGATTAAGCTAAAACCAGAATCAGTGTTTCATTTATATAAAAACTCGATATTTCTAATTATGAGTTTTCTAAATCGTTTACTCAAGTACGATGGTTTAAAATCTCAAGTAACAGTTTTTGAAAAATCAAATGCATACAACCTCTGAAGATAGAAAAGGGGGTAAATCGTATGTCTTACTATTATCGTCCAATATCTTACAGTTTTTCCAGAAATGAGTAAGTAATCGAGACGTTTCATTTTTCGAAATTTTCAATTTTCATTCTTGATTTATGGATAACCGGGTGGTTCAACGAAAATATGTCACAGAGATTATCGTTTTCTACTGATTAAGCTAAAACCAGAATCAGTGTTTCATTTATCTAAAAACTTGATATTTCTAATTATGAGTTTTCAAAATCGCTTCATCAAAGTACAACATTATAAGAATGGTTAATAACAGTTTTTTGAAGAATCAGATGCATTCAACCCATGTAAATAGTAAAGGGGATAAATTGTATGTTTGACTATTATCGTTCAATATCCTATAGTTTTTCCAAAAAAGAGTACGTAAATGAGACTATTCATTTTTCGAAATTTTCAATTTTCATTCTGGATTTATGGATAACCGGGTGGTTCAACGAAAATATGTCACAGAGATTATCGTTTTCTACTGATTAAGCTGAACCAGTTTCAAATTTTCATTTTTCTAAAAACTCGATTTTTTAAATTATGAGTTTTCAAAATCGTTTACTCAAGTACGATGGTTTAAAAATCTCAAGTAACAGTTTTTGAAAAATCAAATGCATACAACCTATGAAGATAGAAAAGGGGGTAAATTGTATGTCTTACTATTATCGTCCAATATCGTACAGTTTACCCGAAAAACCGTACTTAAACGAGACTTTTCATTTTTCGAAATTTTCAATTTTCATTCTTGATTTATCTATAACCGGGTGGATCACCGAATATATTTCACAGATTATATAGTTTTCTACTGATTAAGCTGAACCAGAATCAGTTTTTCATTTTTCTAAAAACTCGATATTACAAATTATGAGTTTTCAGAATCGCTTCATCCAAGTACAAAATTATAAAAATGGTTAATAACAGTTTTTTGAAGAATCAGATGCATTCAACCCATGTAAACAGTAAAGGGGATAAATTGTATGTTTTAGTATTATCGTCCAATATCCTATAGTTTTTCCAAAAAAGAGTAAGTAATCGAGACATTTCATTTTTCGAAATTTTCAATTTTCATTCTTGATTTATGGATAACCAGGTGGTTCAACGAAAATATGTCACAGAGATTATCGTTTTCTACTGATTAAGCTAAAACCAGAATCAGTGTTTCATTTATATAAAAACTCGATATTTCTAATTATGAGTTTTCTAAATCGTTTACTCAAGTACGATGGTTTAAAATCTCAAGTAACAGTTTTTGAAAAATCAAATGCATACAACCTCTGAAGATAGAAAAGGGGGTAAATCGTATGTCTTACTATTATCGTCCAATATCTTACAGTTTTTCCAGAAATGAGTAAGTAATCGAGACGTTTCATTTTTCGAAATTTTCAATTTTCATTCTTGATTTATGGATAACCGGGTGGTTCAACGAAAATATGTCACAGAGATTATCGTTTTCTACTGATTAAGCTAAAACCAGAATCAGTGTTTCATTTATCTAAAAACTTGATATTTCTAATTATGAGTTTTCAAAATCGCTTCATCAAAGTACAACATTATAAGAATGGTTAATAACAGTTTTTTGAAGAATCAGATGCATTCAACCCATGTAAATAGTAAAGGGGATAAATTGTATGTTTGACTATTATCGTTCAATATCCTATAGTTTTTCCAAAAAAGAGTACGTAAATGAGACTATTCATTTTTCGAAATTTTCAATTTTCATTCTGGATTTATGGATAACCGGGTGGTTCAACGAAAATATGTCACAGAGATTATCGTTTTCTACTGATTAAGCTGAACCAGTTTCAAATTTTCATTTTTCTAAAAACTCGATTTTTTAAATTATGAGTTTTCAAAATCGTTTACTCAAGTACGATGGTTTAAAAATCTCAAGTAACAGTTTTTGAAAAATCAAATGCATACAACCTATGAAGATAGAAAAGGGGGTAAATTGTATGTCTTACTATTATCGTCCAATATCGTACAGTTTACCCGAAAAACCGTACTTAAACGAGACTTTTCATTTTTCGAAATTTTCAATTTTCATTCTTGATTTATCTATAACCGGGTGGATCACCGAATATATTTCACAGATTATATAGTTTTCTACTGATTAAGCTGAACCAGAATCAGTTTTTCATTTTTCTAAAAACTCGATATTACAAATTATGAGTTTTCAGAATCGCTTCATCCAAGTACAAAATTATAAAAATGGTTAATAACAGTTTTTTGAAGAATCAGATGCATTCAACCCATGTAAACAGTAAAGGGGATAAATTGTATGTTTTAGTATTATCGTCCAATATCCTATAGTTTTTCCAAAAAAGAGTAAGTAATCGAGACATTTCATTTTTCGAAATTTTCAATTTTCATTCTTGATTTATGGATAACCAGGTGGTTCAACGAAAATATGTCACAGAGATTATCGTTTTCTACTGATTAAGCTAAAACCAGAATCAGTGTTTCATTTATCTAAAAACTCGATATTTCTAATTATGAGTTTTCTAAATCGTTTACTCAAGTACGATGGTTTAAAATCTCAAGTAACAGTTTTTGAAAAATCAAATGCATACAACCTCTGAAGATAGAAAAGGGGGTAAATCGTATGTCTTACTATTATCGTCCAATATCTTACAGTTTTTCCAAAAATGAGTAAGTAATCGAGACGTTTCATTTTTCGAAATTTTCAATTTTCATTCTTGATTTATGGATAACCGGGTGGTTCAACGAAAATATGTCACAGAGATTATCGTTTTCTACTGATTAAGCTAAAACCAGAATCAGTGTTTCATTTATCTAAAAACTTGATATTTCTAATTATGAGTTTTCAAAATCGCTTCATCAAAGTACAACATTATAAGAATGGTTAATAACAGTTTTTTGAAGAATCAGATGCATTCAACCCATGTAAATAGTAAAGGGGATAAATTGTATGTTTTAGTATTATCGTCCAATATCCTATAGTTTTTCCAAAAAAGAGTACGTAAATGAGACTATTCATTTTTCGAAATTTTCAATTTTCATTCTGGATTTATGGATAACCGGGTGGTTCAACGAAAATATGTCACAGAGATTATCGTTTTCTACTGATTCAGCTGAACCAGAATCAGTTTTTCATTTATCTAAAAACTCGATATTTCTAATTATGAGTTTTCAAAATCGTTTACCCAAGTACGATGGTTTAAAAATCTCAAGTAACAGTTTTTGAAAAATCAAATGCATACAATCTATGAGATAGAAAAGGGGGTAAATTGTATGTCTTACTATTATCGTCCAATATCCTATAGTTTTTCCAAAAAAGAGTAAGTAATCGAGACATTTCATTTTTCGAAATTTTCAATTTTCATTCTGGATTTATGGATAACCGGGTGGTTCAACGAAAATATGTCACAGAGATTATCGTTTTCTACTGATTAAGCTAAAACCAGAATCAGTGTTTCATTTATCTAAAAACTCGATATTTCTAATTATGAGTTTTCTAAATCGTTTACTCAAGTAAGATGGTTTAAAATCTCAAGTAACAGTTTTTGAAAAATCAAATGCATACAACCTATGAAGATAGAAAAGGGGGTAAATCGTATGTCTTACTATTATCGTCCAATATCGTACAGTTTTTCCAAAAATGAGTAAGTAATCGAGACATTTCATTTTTCGAAATTTTCAATTTTCATTCTTGATTTATGGATAACCGGGTGGTTCAACGAAAATATGTCACAGAGATTATCGTTTTCTACTGATTAAGCTAAAACCAGAATCAGTGTTTCATTTATCTAAAAACTTGATATTTCTAATTATGAGTTTTCAAAATCGCTTCATCAAAGTACAACATTATAAGAATGGTTAATAACAGTTTATTGAAGAATCAGATGCATTCAACCCATGTAAATAGTAAAGGGGATAAATTGTATGTTTGACTATTATCGTTCAATATCCTATAGTTTTTCCAAAAAAGAGTACGTAAATGAGACTATTCATTTTTCGAAATTTTCAATTTTCATTCTTGATTTATGGATAACCGGGTGGTTCAACGAAAATATGTCACAGAGATTATCGTTTTCTACTGATTAAGCTGAACCAGTTTCAAATTTTCATATTTCTAAAAACTCGATTTTTTAAATTATGAGTTTTCAAAATCGTTTACTCAAGTATGATGGTTTAAAAATCTCAAGTAACAGTTTTTGAAAAATCAAATGCATACAACCTATGAAGATAGAAAAGGGGGTAAATTGTATGTCTTACTATTATCGTCCAATATCGTACAGTTTACCCGAAAAACCGTACTTAAACGAGACTTTTCATTTTTCGAAATTTTCAATTTTCATTCTTGATTTATCTATAACCGGGTGGATCACCGAATATATTTCACAGATTATATAGTTTTCTACTGATTAAGCTGAACCAGAATCAGTTTTTCATTTTTCTAAAAACTCGATATTACAAATTATGAGTTTTCAGAATCGCTTCATCCAAATACAAAATTATAAAAATGGTTAATAACAGTTTTTTGAAGAATCAGATGCATTCAACCCATGTAAACAGTAAAGGGGATAAATTGTATGTTTTAGTATTATCGTCCAATATCCTATAGTTTTTCCAAAAAAGAGTACGTAAATGAGACTATTCATTTTTCGAAATTTTCAATTTTCATTCTGGATTTATGGATAACCGGGTGGTTCAACGAAAATATGTCACAGAGATTATCGTTTTCTACTGATTCAGCTGAACCAGAATCAGTTTTTCATTTATCTAAAAACTCGATATTTCTAATTATGAGTTTTCAAAATCGTTTTCTCAAGTACGATGGTTTAAAAATCTCAAATAACAGTTTTTGAAAAATCAAATGCATACAACCTATGAAGATAGAAAAGGGGGTAAATTGTATGTCTTACTATTATCGTCCAATATCGTACAGTTTACCCGAAAAACCGTACTTAAACGAGACTTTTCATTTTTCGAAATTTTCAATTTTCATTCTTGATTTATCTATAACCGGGTGGATCACCGAATATATTTCACAGATTATAACGTTTTCTACTATTTAAGCTGAACCAGAATCAGTTTTTCATTTTTCTAAAAACTCGATATTTCAAATTATGAGTTTTCAGAATCGCTTCATCCAAGTACAAAATTATAAAAATGGTTAATAACAGTTTTTTGAAGAATCAGATGCATTCAACCCATGTAAACAGTAAAGGGGATAAATTGTATGTTTTAGTATTATCGTCCAATATCCTATAGTTTTTCCAAAAAAGAGTAAGTAATCGAGACATTTCATTTTTCGAAATTTTCAATTTTCATTCTGGATTTATGGATAACCGGGTGGTTCAACGAAAATATGTCACAGAGATTATCGTTTTCTACTGATTAAGCTAAAACCAGAATCAGTGTTTCATTTATCTAAAAACTCGATATTTCTAATTATGAGTTTTCTAAATCGTTTACTCAAGTAAGATGGTTTAAAATCTCAAGTAACAGTTTTTGAAAAATCAAATGCATACAACCTATGAAGATAGAAAAGGGGGTAAATCGTATGTCTTACTATTATCGTCCAATATCGTACAGTTTTTCCAAAAATGAGTAAGTAATCGAGACATTTCATTTTTCGAAATTTTCAATTTTCATTCTTGATTTATGGATAACCGGGTGGTTCAACGAAAATATGTCACAGAGATTATCGTTTTCTACTGATTAAGCTAAAACCAGAATCAGTGTTTCATTTATCTAAAAACTTGATATTTCTAATTATGAGTTTTCAAAATCGCTTCATCAAAGTACAACATTATAAGAATGGTTAATAACAGTTTATTGAAGAATCAGATGCATTCAACCCATGTAAATAGTAAAGGGGATAAATTGTATGTTTGACTATTATCGTTCAATATCCTATAGTTTTTCCAAAAAAGAGTACGTAAATGAGACTATTCATTTTTCGAAATTTTCAATTTTCATTCTTGATTTATGGATAACCGGGTGGTTCAACGAAAATATGTCACAGAGATTATCGTTTTCTACTGATTAAGCTGAACCAGTTTCAAATTTTCATATTTCTAAAAACTCGATTTTTTAAATTATGAGTTTTCAAAATCGTTTACTCAAGTATGATGGTTTAAAAATCTCAAGTAACAGTTTTTGAAAAATCAAATGCATACAACCTATGAAGATAGAAAAGGGGGTAAATTGTATGTCTTACTATTATCGTCCAATATCGTACAGTTTACCCGAAAAACCGTACTTAAACGAGACTTTTCATTTTTCGAAATTTTCAATTTTCATTCTTGATTTATCTATAACCGGGTGGATCACCGAATATATTTCACAGATTATAACGTTTTCTACTATTTAAGCTGAACCAGAATCAGTTTTTCATTTTTCTAAAAACTCGATATTTCAAATTATGAGTTTTCAGAATCGCTTCATCCAAGTACAAAATTATAAAAATGGTTAATAACAGTTTTTTGAAGAATCAGATGCATTCAACCCATGTAAACAGTAAAGGGGATAAATTGTATGTTTTAGTATTATCGTCCAATATCCTATAGTTTTTCCAAAAAAGAGTAAGTAATCGAGACATTTCATTTTTCGAAATTTTCAATTTTCATTCTTGATTTATGGATAACCGGGTGGTTCAACGAAAATATGTCACAGAGATTATCGTTTTCTACTGATTAAGCTAAAACCAGAATCAGTGTTTCATTTATCTAAAAACTCGATATTTCTAATTATGAGTTTTCTAAATCGTTTACTCAAGTACGATGGTTTAAAATCTCAAGTAACAGTTTTTGAAAAATCAAATGCATACAACCTCTGAAGATAGAAAACGGGGTAAATCGTATGTCTTACTATTATCGTCCAATATCTTACAGTTTTTCCAAAAATGAGTAAGTAATCGAGACGTTTCATTTTTCGAAATTTTCAATTTTCATTTTTGATTTATGGATAACCGGGTGGTTCAACGAAAATATGTCACAGAGATTATCGTTTTCTACTGATTAAGCTAAAACCAGAATCAGTGTTTCATTTATCTAAAAACTTGATATTTCTAATTATGAGTTTTCAAAATCGCTTCATCAAAGTACAACATTATAAGAATGGTTAATAACAGTTTTTTGAAGAATCAGATGCATTCAACCCATGTAAATAGTAAAGGGGATAAATTGTATGTTTGACTATTATCGTTCAATATCCTATAGTTTTTCCAAAAAAGAGTACGTAAATGAGACTATTCATTTTTCGAAATTTTCAATTTTCATTCTGGATTTATGGATAACCGGGTGCTTCAACGAAAATATGTCACAGAGATTATCGTTTTCTACTGATTAAGCTGAACCAGTTTCAAATTTTCATTTTTCTAAAAACTCGATTTTTTAAATTATGAGTTTTCAAAATCGTTTACTAAAGTACGATGGTTTAAAAATCTCAAGTAACAGTTTTTGAAAAATCAAATGCATACAACCTATGAAGATAGAAAAGGGGGTAAATTGTATGTCTTACTATTATCGTCCAATATCGTACAGTTTACCCGAAAAACCGTACTTAAACGAGACTTTTCATTTTTCGAAATTTTCAATTTTCATTCTTGATTTATCTATAACCGGGTGGATCACCGAATATATTTCACAGATTATATAGTTTTCTACTGATTAAGCTGAACCAGAATCAGTTTTTCATTTTTCTAAAAACTCGATATTACAAATTATGAGTTTTCAGAATCGCTTCATCCAAGTACAAAATTATAAAAATGGTTAATAACAGTTTTTTGAAGAATCAGATGCATTCAACCCATGTAAACAGTAAAGGGGATAAATTGTATGTTTTAGTATTATCGTCCAATATCCTATAGTTTTTCCAAAAAAGAGTACGTAAATGAGACTATTCATTTTTCGAAATTTTCAATTTTCATTCTGGATTTATGGATAACCGGGTGGTTCAACGAAAATATGTCACAGAGATTATCGTTTTCTACTGATTCAGCTGAACCAGAATCAGTTTTTCATTTATCTAAAAACTCGATATTTCTAATTATGAGTTTTCAAAATCGTTTACCCAAGTACGATGGTTTAAAAATCTCAAGTAACAGTTTTTGAAAAATCAAATGCATACAACCTATGAGATAGAAAAGGGGGTAAATTGTATGTCTTACTATTATCGTCCAATATCCTATAGTTTTTCCAAAAAAGAGTAAGTAATCGAGACATTTCATTTTTCGAAATTTTCAATTTTCATTCTGGATTTATGGATAACCGGGTGGTTCAACGAAAATATGTCACAGAGATTATCGTTTTCTACTGATTAAGCTAAAACCAGAATCAGTGTTTCATTTATCTAAAAACTCGATATTTCTAATTATGAGTTTTCTAAATCGTTTACTCAAGTAAGATGGTTTAAAATCTCAAGTAACAGTTTTTGAAAAATCAAATGCATACAACCTATGAAGATAGAAAAGGGGGTAAATCGTATGTCTTACTATTATCGTCCAATATCGTACAGTTTTTCCAAAAATGAGTAAGTAATCGAGACATTTCATTTTTCGAAATTTTCAATTTTCATTCTTGATTTATGGATAACCGGGTGGTTCAACGAAAATATGTCACAGAGATTATCGTTTTCTACTGATTAAGCTAAAACCAGAATCAGTGTTTCATTTATCTAAAAACTTGATATTTCTAATTATGAGTTTTCAAAATCGCTTCATCAAAGTACAACATTATAAGAATGGTTAATAACAGTTTATTGAAGAATCAGGTGCATTCAACCCATGTAAATAGTAAAGGGGATAAATTGTATGTTTGACTATTATCGTTCAATATCCTATAGTTTTTCCAAAAAAGAGTACGTAAATGAGACTATTCATTTTTCGAAATTTTCAATTTTCATTCTGGATTTATGGATAACCGGGTGGTTCAACGAAAATATGTCACAGAGATTATCGTTTTCTACTGATTCAGCTGAACCAGAATCAGTTTTTCATTTATCTAAAAACTCGATATTTCTAATTATGAGTTTTCAAAATCGTTTACCCAAGTACGATGGTTTAAAAATCTCAAGTAACAGTTTTTGAAAAATCAAATGCATACAACCTATGAGATAGAAAAGGGGGTAAATTGTATGTCTTACTATTATCGTCCAATATCCTATAGTTTTTCCAAAAAAGAGTAAGTAATCGAGACATTTCATTTTTCGAAATTTTCAATTTTCATTCTGGATTTATGGATAACCGGGTGGTTCAACGAAAATATGTCACAGAGATTATCGTTTTCTACTGATTAAGCTAAAACCAGAATCAGTGTTTCATTTATCTAAAAACTCGATATTTCTAATTATGAGTTTTCTAAATCGTTTACTCAAGTAAGATGGTTTAAAATCTCAAGTAACAGTTTTTGAAAAATCAAATGCATACAACCTATGAAGATAGAAAAGGGGGTAAATCGTATGTCTTACTATTATCGTCCAATATCGTACAGTTTTTCCAAAAATGAGTAAGTAATCGAGACATTTCATTTTTCGAAATTTTCAATTTTCATTCTTGATTTATGGATAACCGGGTGGTTCAACGAAAATATGTCACAGAGATTATCGTTTTCTACTGATTAAGCTAAAACCAGAATCAGTGTTTCATTTATCTAAAAACTTGATATTTCTAATTATGAGTTTTCAAAATCGCTTCATCAAAGTACAACATTATAAGAATGGTTAATAACAGTTTATTGAAGAATCAGGTGCATTCAACCCATGTAAATAGTAAAGGGGATAAATTGTATGTTTGACTATTATCGTTCAATATCCTATAGTTTTTCCAAAAAAGAGTACGTAAATGAGACTATTCATTTTTCGAAATTTTCAATTTTCATTCTGGATTTATGGATAACCGGGTGGTTCAACGAAAATATGTCACAGAGATTATCGTTTTCTACTGATTAAGCTGAACCAGTTTCAAATTTTCATATTTCTAAAAACTCGATTTTTTAAATTATGAGTTTTCAAAATCGTTTACTCAAGTATGATGGTTTAAAAATCTCAAGTAACAGTTTTTGAAAAATCAAATGCATACAACCTATGAAGATAGAAAAGGGGGTAAATTGTATGTCTTACTATTATCGTCCAATATCGTACAGTTTACCCGAAAAACCGTACTTAAACGAGACTTTTCATTTTTCGAAATTTTCAATTTTCATTCTTGATTTATCTATAACCGGGTGGATCACCGAATATATTTCACAGATTATATAGTTTTCTACTGATTAAGCTGAACCAGAATCAGTTTTTCATTTTTCTAAAAACTCGATATTACAAATTATGAGTTTTCAGAATCGCTTCATCCAAATACAAAATTATAAAAATGGTTAATAACAGTTTTTTGAAGAATCAGATGCATTCAACCCATGTAAACAGTAAAGGGGATAAATTGTATGTTTTAGTATTATCGTCCAATATCCTATAGTTTTTCCAAAAAAGAGTACGTAAATGAGACTATTCATTTTTCGAAATTTTCAATTTTCATTCTGGATTTATGGATAACCGGGTGGTTCAACGAAAATATGTCACAGAGATTATCGTTTTCTACTGATTCAGCTGAACCAGAATCAGTTTTTCATTTATCTAAAAACTCGATATTTCTAATTATGAGTTTTCAAAATCGTTTTCTCAAGTACGATGGTTTAAAAATCTCAAATAACAGTTTTTGAAAAATCAAATGCATACAACCTATGAAGATAGAAAAGGGGGTAAATTGTATGTCTTACTATTATCGTCCAATATCGTACAGTTTACCCGAAAAACCGTACTTAAACGAGACTTTTCATTTTTCGAAATTTTCAATTTTCATTCTTGATTTATCTATAACCGGGTGGATCACCGAATATATTTCACAGATTATAAAGTTTTCTACTATTTAAGCTGAACCAGAATCAGTTTTTCATTTTTCTAAAAACTCGATATTTCAAATTATGAGTTTTCAGAATCGCTTCATCCAAGTACAAAATTATAAAAATGGTTAATAACAGTTTTTTGAAGAATCAGATGCATTCAACCCATGTAAACAGTAAAGGGGATAAATTGTATGTTTTAGTATTATCGTCCAATATCCTATAGTTTTTCCAAAAAAGAGTACGTAAATGAGACTATTCATTTTTCGAAATTTTCAATTTTCATTCTGGATTTATGGATAACCGGGTGGTTCAACGAAAATATGTCACAGAGATTATCGTTTTCTACTGATTCAGCTGAACCAGAATCAGTTTTTCATTTATCTAAAAACTCGATATTTCTAATTATGAGTTTTCAAAATCGTTTACCCAAGTACGATGGTTTAAAAATCTCAAGTAACAGTTTTTGAAAAATCAAATGCATACAACCTATGAAGATAGAAAAGGGGGTAAATCGTATGTCTTACTATTATCGTCCAATATCGTACAGTTTTTCCAAAAATGAGTAAGTAATCGAGACTTTTCATTTTTCGAAATTTTCAATTTTCATTCTTGATTTATGGATAACCGGGTGGTTCAACGAAAATATGTCACAGAGATTATCGTTTTCTACTGTTTAAGCTAAAACCAGAATCAGTGTTTCATTTATCTAAAAACTTGATATTTCTAATTATGAGTTTTCAAAATCGCTTCATCAAAGTACAACATTATAAGAATGGTTAATAACAGTTTTTTGAAGAATCAGATGCATTCAACCCATGTAAATAGTAAAGGGGATAAATTGTATGTTTGACTATTATCGTTCAATATCCTATAGTTTTTCCAAAAAAGAGTACGTAAATGAGACTATTCATTTTTCGAAATTTTCAATTTTCATTCTGGATTTATGGATAACCGGGTGGTTCAACGAAAATATGTCACAGAGATTATCGTTTTCTACTGATTAAGCTGAACCAGTTTCAAATTTTCATATTTCTAAAAACTCGATTTTTTAAATTATGAGTTTTCAAAATCGTTTACTCAAGTATGATGGTTTAAAAATCTCAAGTAACAGTTTTTGAAAAATCAAATGCATACAACCTATGAAGATAGAAAAGGGGGTAAATTGTATGTCTTACTATTATCGTCCAATATCGTACAGTTTACCCGAAAAACCGTACTTAAACGAGACTTTTCATTTTTCGAAATTTTCAATTTTCATTCTTGATTTATCTATAACCGGGTGGATCACCGAATATATTTCACAGATTATATAGTTTTCTACTGATTAAGCTGAACCAGAATCAGTTTTTCATTTTTCTAAAAACTCGATATTACAAATTATGAGTTTTCAGAATCGCTTCATCCAAATACAAAATTATAAAAATGGTTAATAACAGTTTTTTGAAGAATCAGATGCATTCAACCCATGTAAACAGTAAAGGGGATAAATTGTATGTTTTAGTATTATCGTCCAATATCCTATAGTTTTTCCAAAAAAGAGTACGTAAATGAGACTATTCATTTTTCGAAATTTTCAATTTTCATTCTGGATTTATGGATAACCGGGTGGTTCAACGAAAATATGTCACAGAGATTATCGTTTTCTACTGATTCAGCTGAACCAGAATCAGTTTTTCATTTATCTAAAAACTCGATATTTCTAATTATGAGTTTTCAAAATCGTTTTCTCAAGTACGATGGTTTAAAAATCTCAAATAACAGTTTTTGAAAAATCAAATGCATACAACCTATGAAGATAGAAAAGGGGGTAAATTGTATGTCTTACTATTATCGTCCAATATCGTACAGTTTACCCGAAAAACCGTACTTAAACGAGACTTTTCATTTTTCGAAATTTTCAATTTTCATTCTTGATTTATCTATAACCGGGTGGATCACCGAATATATTTCACAGATTATAACGTTTTCTACTATTTAAGCTGAACCAGAATCAGTTTTTCATTTTTCTAAAAACTCGATATTTCAAATTATGAGTTTTCAGAATCGCTTCATCCAAGTACAAAATTATAAAAATGGTTAATAACAGTTTTTTGAAGAATCAGATGCATTCAACCCATGTAAACAGTAAAGGGGATAAATTGTATGTTTTAGTATTATCGTCCAATATCCTATAGTTTTTCCAAAAAAGAGTACGTAAATGAGACTATTCATTTTTCGAAATTTTCAATTTTCATTCTGGATTTATGGATAACCGGGTGGTTCAACGAAAATATGTCACAGAGATTATCGTTTTCTACTGATTCAGCTGAACCAGAATCAGTTTTTCATTTATCTAAAAACTCGATATTTCTAATTATGAGTTTTCAAAATCGTTTACCCAAGTACGATGGTTTAAAAATCTCAAGTAACAGTTTTTGAAAAATCAAATGCATACAACCTATGAAGATAGAAAAGGGGGTAAATCGTATGTCTTACTATTATCGTCCAATATCGTACAGTTTTTCCAAAAATGAGTAAGTAATCGAGACTTTTCATTTTTCGAAATTTTCAATTTTCATTCTGGATTTATGGATAACCGGGTGGTTCAAAGAAAATATGTCACTAAGATTATCGTTTTCTACTGATTAAGCTAAAACCAGAATCAGTGTTTCATTTATCTAAAAACTCGATATTTCTAATTATAAGTTTTCTAAATCGTTTACTCAAGTACGATGGTTTAAAATCTCAAATAACAGTTTTTGAAAAATCAAATGCATACAACCTATGAAGATAGAAAAGGGGGTAAATCGTATGTCTTACTATTATCGTCCAATATCGTACAGTTTTTCCAAAAATGAGTAAGTAATCGAGACTTTTCATTTTTCGAAATTTTCAATTTTCATTCTTGATTTATGGATAACCGGGTGGTTCAACGAAAATATGTCACAGAGATTATCGTTTTCTACTGTTTAAGCTAAAACCAGAATCAGTGTTTCATTTATCTAAAAACTTGATATTTCTAATTATGAGTTTTCAAAATCGCTTCATCAAAGTACAACATTATAAGAATGGTTAATAACAGTTTTTTGAAGAATCAGATGCATTCAACCCATGTAAATAGTAAAGGGGATAAATTGTATGTTTGACTATTATCGTTCAATATCCTATAGTTTTTCCAAAAAAGAGTACGTAAATGAGACTATTCATTTTTCGAAATTTTCAATTTTCATTCTGGATTTATGGATAACCGGGTGGTTCAACGAAAATATGTCACAGAGATTATCGTTTTCTACTGATTAAGCTGAACCAGTTTCAAATTTTCATTTTTCTAAAAACTCGATTTTTTAAATTATGAGTTTTCAAAATCGTTTACTCAAGTACGATGGTTTAAAAATCTCAAGTAACAGTTTTTGAAAAATCAAATGCATACAACCTATGAAGATAGAAAAGGGGGTAAATTGTATGTCTTACTATTATCGTCCAATATCGTACAGTTTACCCGAAAAACCGTACTTAAACGAGACTTTTCATTTTTCGAAATTTTCAATTTTTATTCTTGATTTATCTATAACCGGGTGGATCACCGAATATATTTCACAGATTATATAGTTTTCTACTGATTAAACTGAACCAGAATCAGTTTTTCATTTTTCTAAAAACTCGATATTACAAATTATTAGTTTTCAGAATCGCTTCATCCAAGTACAAAATTATAAAAATGGTTAATAACAGTCTTTTGAAGAATCAGATGCATTCAACCCATGTAAACAGTAAAGGGGATAAATTGTATGTTTTAGTATTATCGTCCAATATCCTATAGTTTTTCCAAAAAAGAGTACGTAAATGAGACTATTCATTTTTCGAAATTTTCAATTTTCATTCTGGATTTATGGATAACCGGGTGGTTCAACGAAAATATGTCACAGAGATTATCGTTTTCTACTGATTCAGCTGAACCAGAATCAGTTTTTCATTTATCTAAAAACTCGATATTTCTAATTATGAGTTTTCAAAATCGTTTACCCAAGTACGATGGTTTAAAAATCTCAAGTAACAGTTTTTGAAAAATCAAATGCATACAACCTATGAGATAGAAAAGGGGGTAAATTGTATGTCTTACTATTATCGTCCAATATCCTATAGTTTTTCCAAAAAAGAGTAAGTAATCGAGACATTTCATTTTTCGAAATTTTCAATTTCCATTCTTGATTTATGGATAACCGGGTGGTTCAACGAAAATATGTCACAGAGATTATCGTTTTCTACTGATTAAGCTAAAACCAGAATCAGTGTTTCATTTATCTAAAAACTCGATATTTCTAATTATGAGTTTTCTAAATCGTTTACTCAAGTACGATGGTTTAAAATCTCAAGTAACAGTTTTTGAAAAATCAAATGCATACAACCTATGAAGATAGAAAAGGGGGTAAATCGTATGTCTTACTATTATCGTCCAATATCGTACAGTTTTTCCAAAAATGAGTAAGTAATCGAGACATTTCATTTTTCGAAATTTTCAATTTTCATTCTTGATTTATGGATAACCGGGTGGTTCAACGAAAATATGTCACAGAGATTATCGTTTTCTACTGATTAAGCTAAAACCAGAATCAGTGTTTCATTTATCTAAAAACTTGATATTTCTAATTATGAGTTTTCAAAATCGCTTCATCAAAGTACAACATTATAAGAATGATTAATAACAGTTTATTGAAGAATCAGATGCATTCAACCCATGTAAATAGTAAAGGGGATAAATTGTATGTTTGACTATTATCGTTCAATATCCTATAGTTTTTCCAAAAAAGAGTACGTAAATGAGACTATTCATTGTTCGAAATTTTCAATTTTCATTCTGGATTTATGGATAACCGGGTGGTTCAATGAAAATATGTCACAGAGATTATCGTTTTCTACTGATTAAGCTGAACCAGTTTCAAATTTTCATTTTTCTAAAAACTCGATTTTTTAAATTATGAGTTTTCAAAATCGTTTACTCAAGTATGATGGTTTAAAAATCTCAAGTAACAGTTTTTGAAAAATCAAATGCATACAACCTATGAAGATAGAAAAGGGGGTAAATTGTATGTCTTACTATTATCGTCCAATATCGTACAGTTTACCCGAAAAACCGTACTTAAACGAGACTTTTCATTTTTCGAAATTTTCAATTTTCATTCTTGATTTATCTATAACCGGGTGGATCACCGAATATATTTCACGGATTATATAGTTTTCTACTGATTAAGCTGAACCAGAATCAGTTTTTCATTTTTCTAAAAACTCGATATTACAAATTATGAGTTTTCAGAATCGCTTCATCCAAGTACAAAATTATAAAAATGGTTAATAACAGTTTTTTGAAGAATCAGATGCATTCAACCCATGTAAACAGTAAAGGGGATAAATTGTATGTTTTAGTATTATCGTCCAATATCCTATAGTTTTTCCAAAAAAGAGTACAAAATGAGACTATTCATTTTTCGAAATTTTCAATTTTCATTCTGGATTTATGGATAACCGGGTGGTTCAACGAAAATATGTCACAGAGATTATCGTTTTCTACTGATTCAGCTGAACCAGAATCAGTTTTTCATTTATCTAAAAACTCGATATTTCTAATTATGAGTTTTCAAAATCGTTTACTCAAGTACGATGGTTTAAAAATCTCAAGTAACAGTTTTTGAAAAATCAAATGCATACAACCTATGAAGAAAGAAAAGGGGGTAAATTGTATGTCTTACTATTATCGTCCAATATCCTATAGTTTTTCCAAATAAGAGTAAGTAATCGAGACATTTCATTTTTCGAAATTTTCAATTTTCATTCTGGAGTTATGGATAACCGGGTGGTTCAACGAAAATATGTCACAGAGATTATCGTTTTCTACTGATTCAGCTGAACCAGAATCAGTTTTTCATTTACCTAAAAACTCGATATTTCTAATTATGAGTTTTCAAAATCGTTTACTCAAGTACGATGGTTTAAAAATCTCAAGTAACAGTTTTTGAAAAATCAAATGCATACAACCTATGAAGATAGAAAAGGGGGTAAATTGTATGTCTTACTATTATCGTCCAATATCCTATAGTTTTTCCAAAAAAGAGTAAGTAATCGAGACATTTCATTTTTCGATATTTTCAATTTTCATTCTTGATTTATGGATAACCGGGTGGTTCAACGAAAATATGTCACAGAGATTATCGTTTTCTACTGATTAAGCTAAAACCAGAATCAGTTTTTCATTTATCTAAAAACTCGATATTTCTAATTATGAGTTTTCAAAATCGTTTACCCAAGTACGATGGTTTAAAAATCTCAAGTAACAGTTTTTGAAAAATCAAATGCATACAACCTATGAGATAGAAAAGGGGATAAATTGTATGTTTTAGTATTATCGTCCAATATCCTATAGTTTTTCCAAAAAAGAGTACGTAAATGAGACTATTCATTTTTCGAAATTTTCAATTTTCATTCTGGATTTATGGATAACCGGGTGGTTCAACTAAAATATGTCACAGAGATTATCGTTTTCTACTGATTCAGCTGAACCAGAATCAGTTTTTCATTTATCTAAAAACTCGATATTTCTAATTATGAGTTTTCAAAATCGTTTACTCAAGTACGATGGTTTAAAAATCTCAAGTAACAGTTTTTGAAAAATCAAATACATACAACCTATGAAGATAGAAAAGGGGGTAAATTGTATGTCTTACTATTATCGTCCAATATCCTATAGTTTTTCCAAAAAAGAGTAAGTAATCGAGACATTTCATTTTTCGAAATTTTCAATTTTCATTCTTGATTTATGGATAACCGGGTGGTTCAACGAAAATATGTCACAGAGATTATCGTTTTCTACTGATTAAGCTAAAACCAGAATCAGTGTTTCATTTATCTAAAAACTCGATATTTCTAATTATGAGTTTTCAAAATCGCTTCATCCAAGTACAACAATATAAGAATGGTTAATAACAGTTTTTTGAAGAATCAGATGCATTCAACCCATGTAAATAGTAAAGGGGATAAATTGTATGTTTGACTATTATCGTCCAATATCCTATAGTTTTACCAAAAAAGAGTACGTAAATGAGACTATTCATTTTTCGAAATTTTCAATTTTCATTCTGGAGTTATGGATAACCGGGTGGTTCAACGAAAATATGTCACAGAGATTATCGTTTTCTACTGATTCAGCTGAACCAGAATCAGTTTTTCATTTATCTAAAAACTCGATATTTCTAATTATGAGTTTTCAAAATCGTTTACTCAAGTACGATGGTTTAAAAATCTCAAGTAACAGTTTTTGAAAAATCAAATGCATACAACCTATGAAGATAGAAAAGGGGGTAAATTGTATGTCTTACTATTATCGTCCAATATCCTATAGTTTTTCCAAAAAAGAGTAAGTAATCGAGACATTTCATTTTTCGATATTTTCAATTTTCATTCTTGATTTATCTATAACCGGGTGGATCACCGAATATATTTCACAGATTATATAGTTTTCTACTGATTAAGCTGAACCAGAATCAGTTTTTCATTTTTCTAAAAACTCGATATTACAAATTATGAGTTTTCAGAATCGCTTCATCCAAGTACAAAATTATAAAAATGGTTAATAACAGTCTTTTGAAGAATCAGATGCATTCAACCCATGTAAACAGTAAAGGGGATAAATTGTATGTTTTAGTATTATCGTCCAATATCCTATAGTTTTTCCAAAAAAGAGTACGTAAATGAGACTATTCATTTTTCGAAATTTTCAATTTTCATTCTGGATTTATGGATAACCGGGTGGTTCAACTAAAATATGTCACAGAGATTATCGTTTTCTACTGATTCAGCTGAACCAGAATCAGTTTTTCATTTATCTAAAAACTCGATATTTCTAATTATGAGTTTTCAAAATCGTTTACTCAAGTACGATGGTTTAAAAATCTCAAGTAACAGTTTTTGAAAAATCAAATACATACAACCTATGAAGATAGAAAAGGGGGTAAATTGTATGTCTTACTATTATCGTCCAATATCCTATAGTTTTTCCAAAAAAGAGTAAGTAATCGAGACATTTCATTTTTCGAAATTTTCAATTTTCATTCTTGATTTATGGATAACCGGGTGGTTCAACGAAAATATGTCACAGAGATTATCGTTTTCTACTGATTAAGCTAAAACCAGAATCAGTGTTTCATTTATCTAAAAACTCGATATTTCTAATTATGAGTTTTCAAAATCGCTTCATCCAAGTACAACAATATAAGAATGGTTAATAACAGTTTTTTGAAGAATCAGATGCATTCAACCCATGTAAATAGTAAAGGGGATAAATTGTATGTTTGACTATTATCGTCCAATATCCTATAGTTTTACCAAAAAAGAGTACGTAAATGAGACTATTCATTTTTCGAAATTTTCAATTTTCATTCTGGATTTATGGATAACCGGGTGGTTCAACTAAAATATGTCACAGAGATTATCGTTTTCTACTGATTCAGCTGAACCAGAATCAGTTTTTCATTTATCTAAAAACTCGATATTTCTAATTATGAGTTTTCAAAATCGTTTACTCAAGTACGATGGTTTAAAAATCTCAAGTAACAGTTTTTGAAAAATCAAATACATACAACCTATGAAGATAGAAAAGGGGGTAAATTGTATGTCTTACTATTATCGTCCAATATCCTATAGTTTTTCCAAAAAAGAGTAAGTAATCGAGACATTTCATTTTTCGAAATTTTCAATTTTCATTCTTGATTTATGGATAACCGGGTGGTTCAACGAAAATATGTCACAGAGATTATCGTTTTCTACTGATTAAGCTAAAACCAGAATCAGTGTTTCATTTATCTAAAAACTCGATATTTCTAATTATGAGTTTTCAAAATCGCTTCATCCAAGTACAACAATATAAGAATGGTTAATAACAGTTTTTTGAAGAATCAGATGCATTCAACCCATGTAAATAGTAAAGGGGATAAATTGTATGTTTGACTATTATCGTCCAATATCCTATAGTTTTACCAAAAAAGAGTACGTAAATGAGACTATTCATTTTTCGAAATTTTCAATTTTCATTCTGGAGTTATGGATAACCGGGTGGTTCAACGAAAATATGTCACAGAGATTATCGTTTTCTACTGATTCAGCTGAACCAGAATCAGTTTTTCATTTATCTAAAAACTCGATATTTCTAATTATGAGTTTTCAAAATCGTTTACTCAAGTACGATGGTTTAAAAATCTCAAGTAACAGTTTTTGAAAAATCAAATGCATACAACCTATGAAGATAGAAAAGGGGGTAAATTGTATGTCTTACTATTATCGTCCAATATCCTATAGTTTTTCCAAAAAAGAGTAAGTAATCGAGACATTTCATTTTTCGATATTTTCAATTTTCATTCTTGATTTATCTATAACCGGGTGGATCACCGAATATATTTCACAGATTATATAGTTTTCTACTGATTAAGCTGAACCAGAATCAGTTTTTCATTTTTCTAAAAACTCGATATTACAAATTATGAGTTTTCAGAATCGCTTCATCCAAGTACAAAATTATAAAAATGGTTAATAACAGTCTTTTGAAGAATCAGATGCATTCAACCCATGTAAACAGTAAAGGGGATAAATTGTATGTTTTAGTATTATCGTCCAATATCCTATAGTTTTTCCAAAAAAGAGTACGTAAATGAGACTATTCATTTTTCGAAATTTTCAATTTTCATTCTGGATTTATGGATAACCGGGTGGTTCAACTAAAATATGTCACAGAGATTATCGTTTTCTACTGATTCAGCTGAACCAGAATCAGTTTTTCATTTATCTAAAAACTCGATATTTCTAATTATGAGTTTTCAAAATCGTTTACTCAAGTACGATGGTTTAAAAATCTCAAGTAACAGTTTTTGAAAAATCAAATACATACAACCTATGAAGATAGAAAAGGGGGTAAATTGTATGTCTTACTATTATCGTCCAATATCCTATAGTTTTTCCAAAAAAGAGTAAGTAATCGAGACATTTCATTTTTCGAAATTTTCAATTTTCATTCTTGATTTATGGATAACCGGGTGGTTCAACGAAAATATGTCACAGAGATTATCGTTTTCTACTGATTAAGCTAAAACCAGAATCAGTGTTTCATTTATCTAAAAACTCGATATTTCTAATTATGAGTTTTCAAAATCGCTTCATCCAAGTACAACAATATAAGAATGGTTAATAACAGTTTTTTGAAGAATCAGATGCATTCAACCCATGTAAATAGTAAAGGGGATAAATTGTATGTTTGACTATTATCGTCCAATATCCTATAGTTTTACCAAAAAAGAGTACGTAAATGAGACTATTCATTTTTCGAAATTTTCAATTTTCATTCTGGAGTTATGGATAACCGGGTGGTTCAACGAAAATATGTCACAGAGATTATCGTTTTCTACTGATTCAGCTGAACCAGAATCAGTTTTTCATTTACCTAAAAACTCGATATTTCTAATTATGAGTTTTCAAAATCGTTTACTCAAGTACGATGGTTTAAAAATCTCAAGTAACAGTTTTTGAAAAATCAAATGCATACAACCTATGAAGATAGAAAAGGGGGTAAATTGTATGTCTTACTATTATCGTCCAATATCCTATAGTTTTTCCAAAAAAGAGTAAGTAATCGAGACATTTCATTTTTCGATATTTTCAATTTTCATTCTTGATTTATGGATAACCGGGTCGTTCAACGAAAATATGTCACAGAGATTATCGTTTTCTACTGATTAAGCTAAAACCAGAATCAGTGTTTCATTTATCTAAAAACTCGATATTTCTAACTATGAGTTTTCAAAATCGCTTCATCCAAGTACAACATTATAAGAATGGTTAATAACAGTTTTTTGAAGAATCAGATGCATTCAACCCATGTAAACAGTAAAGAGGATAAATTGTATGTTTTAGTATTATCGTCCAATATCCTATAGTTTTTCCAAAAAAGAGTACGTAAATGAGACTATTCATTTTTCGAAATTTTCAATTTTCATTCTGGATTTATAGATAACCGGGTGGTACAACGAAAATATGTCACAGAGATTATCGTTTTTTACAGATTAAGCTGAACCAGAATCAGTTTTTCATTTATCTAAAAACTCGATATTTCTAATTATGAGTTTTCAAAATCGTTTACTCAAGTACGATGGTTTAAAAATCTCAAGTAACAGTTTTTGAAAAATCAAATGCATACAACCTATGAAGATAGAAAAGGGGGTAAATTGTATGTCTTACTATTATCGTCCAATATCGTACAGTTTACCCGAAAAACCGTACTTAAACGAGACTTTTCATTTTTCGAAATTTTCAATTTTCATTCTTGATTTATCTATAACCTGGTGGATCACCGAATATATTTCACAGATTATATAGTTTTCTACTGATTAAGCTGAACCAGAATCAGTTTTTCATTTTTCTAAAAACTCGATATTACAAATTATGAGTTTTCAGAATCGCTTCATCCAAGTACAAAATTATAAAAATGGTTAATAACAGTTTTTTGAAGAATCAGATGCATTCAACCCATGTAAACAGTAAAGGGGATAAATTGTATGTTTTAGTATTATCGTCCAATATCCTATAATTTTTCCAAAAAAGAGTACGTAAATGAGACTATTCATTTTTCGAAATTTTCAATTTTCATTCTGGATTTATGGATAACCGGGTGGTTCAACGAAAATATGTCACAGAGATTATCGTTTTCTACTGATTCAGCTGAACCAGAATCAGTTTTTAATTTATCTAAAAACTCGATATTTCTAATTATGAGTTTTCAAAATCGTTTACTCAAGTACGATGGTTTAAAAATCTCAAGTAACAGTTTTTGAAAAATCAAATGAATACAACCTATGAAGATAGAAAAGGGGGTAAATTGTATGTCTTACTATTATCGTCCAATATCGTACAGTTTACCCGAAAAACCGTACTTAAACGAGACTTTTCATTTTTCGAAATTTTCAATTTTCATTCTTGATTTATCTATAACCGGGAGGATCACCGAATATATTTCACAGATTATATAGTTTTCTACTGATTAAGCTGAACCAGAATCAGTTTTTCATTTTTCTAAAAACTCGATATTACAAATTATGAGTTTTCAGAATCGCTTCATCCAAGTACAAAATTATAAAAATGGTTAATAACAGTTTTTTGAAGAATCAGATGCATACAACGTATGAAGATAGAAAAGGGGGTAAATTGTATGTCTTACTATTATCGTCCAATATCGTACAGTTTTACCGAAAAACAGTACGTAATCGAGACATTTCATTTATCGAAATTTTCAATTTCTCATTCTTGATTTATCTATAACCGGTTGGTTCAACGAAAATATTTCACAGAGGTTAACGTTTTCTACAGGGTAATCAGAAGAAGAATAAATTTATAATTTTTCTAAAAACTCGATATTTCAAATTATGAGATTTCAAAATCGCTTCATTAAAGTACAACATTTTAAAAATAGGTAATAACAGTTTTTTGAAAAATCATATGCATTCAACATATATAAATAGTAAAGAGGATAAATTGTATGTTTTACTATTATCGTCCAATATCGTACAGTTTTACCGAAAAACAGTACGTAATCGAGATATTTCATTTTTCGAAATTTTCAATTCTCATTCTGGATTTATGGATAACCGGGTGGTTCAACGAAAATATGTCACAGAGATTATCGTTTTCTACTGATTAAGCTAAAACCAGAATCAGTTTTTCATTTTTCTAAAAACTCGATATTTCAAATTATGAGTTTTCAGAATCGCTTCATCCAAGTACAACATTATAAAAATGGTTAATAACAGTTTTTTGAAGAATCAGATGCATTCTACCCATGTAAATAGTAAAGGGGATAAATTGTATGTTTTACTATTATCGTCCAATATCCTATATTTTTTCCAAAAAAGAGTACGTAATCGAGACATTTCATTTTTCGAAATTTTCAATTTTCATTCTTGATTTATGGATAACCGGGTGGTTCAACGAAAATATGTCACAGAGATTATCGTTTTCTACTGATTAAGCTAAAACCAGAATCAGTGTTTCATTTATCTAAAAACTCGATATTTCTAATTATGAGTTTTCAAAATCGCTTCATCCAAGTACAACAATATAAGAATGGTTAATAACAGTTTTTTGAAGAATCAGATGCATTCAACCCATGTAAATAGTAAAGGGGATAAATTGTATGTTTGACTATTATCGTCCAATATCCTATAGTTTTACCAAAAAAGAGTACGTAAATGAGACTATTCATTTTTCGAAATTTTCAATTTTCATTCTGGAGTTATGGATAACCGGGTGGTTCAACGAAAATATGTCACAGAGATTATCGTTTTCTACTGATTCAGCTGAACCAGAATCAGTTTTTCATTTATCTAAAAACTCGATATTTCTAATTATGAGTTTTCAAAATCGTTTACTCAAGTACGATGGTTTAAAAATCTCAAGTAACAGTTTTTGAAAAATCAAATGCATACAACCTATGAAGATAGAAAAGGGGGTAAATTGTATGTCTTACTATTATCGTCCAATATCCTATAGTTTTTCCAAAAAAGAGTAAGTAATCGAGACATTTCATTTTTCGATATTTTCAATTTTCATTCTTGATTTATCTATAACCGGGTGGATCACCGAATATATTTCACAGATTATATAGTTTTCTACTGATTAAGCTGAACCAGAATCAGTTTTTCATTTTTCTAAAAACTCGATATTACAAATTATGAGTTTTCAGAATCGCTTCATCCAAGTACAAAATTATAAAAATGGTTAATAACAGTCTTTTGAAGAATCAGATGCATTCAACCCATGTAAACAGTAAAGGGGATAAATTGTATGTTTTAGTATTATCGTCCAATATCCTATAGTTTTTCCAAAAAAGAGTACGTAAATGAGACTATTCATTTTTCGAAATTTTCAATTTTCATTCTGGATTTATGGATAACCGGGTGGTTCAACTAAAATATGTCACAGAGATTATCGTTTTCTACTGATTCAGCTGAACCAGAATCAGTTTTTCATTTATCTAAAAACTCGATATTTCTAATTATGAGTTTTCAAAATCGTTTACTCAAGTACGATGGTTTAAAAATCTCAAGTAACAGTTTTTGAAAAATCAAATACATACAACCTATGAAGATAGAAAAGGGGGTAAATTGTATGTCTTACTATTATCGTCCAATATCCTATAGTTTTTCCAAAAAAGAGTAAGTAATCGAGACATTTCATTTTTCGAAATTTTCAATTTTCATTCTTGATTTATGGATAACCGGGTGGTTCAACGAAAATATGTCACAGAGATTATCGTTTTCTACTGATTAAGCTAAAACCAGAATCAGTGTTTCATTTATCTAAAAACTCGATATTTCTAATTATGAGTTTTCAAAATCGCTTCATCCAAGTACAACAATATAAGAATGGTTAATAACAGTTTTTTGAAGAATCAGATGCATTCAACCTATGTAAATAGTAAAGGGGATAAATTGTATGTTTGACTATTATCGTCCAATATCCTATAGTTTTACCAAAAAAGAGTACGTAAATGAGACTATTCATTTTTCGAAATTTTCAATTTTCATTCTGGAGTTATGGATAACCGGGTGGTTCAACGAAAATATGTCACAGAGATTATCGTTTTCTACTGATTCAGCTGAACCAGAATCAGTTTTTCATTTACCTAAAAACTCGATATTTCTAATTATGAGTTTTCAAAATCGTTTACTCAAGTACGATGGTTTAAAAATCTCAAGTAACAGTTTTTGAAAAATCAAATGCATACAACCTATGAAGATAGAAAAGGGGGTAAATTGTATGTCTTACTATTATCGTCCAATATCCTATAGTTTTTCCAAAAAAGAGTAAGTAATCGAGACATTTCATTTTTCGATATTTTCAATTTTCATTCTTGATTTATGGATAACCGGGTCGTTCAACGAAAATATGTCACAGAGATTATCGTTTTCTACTGATTAAGCTAAAACCAGAATCAGTGTTTCATTTATCTAAAAACTCGATATTTCTAACTATGAGTTTTCAAAATCGCTTCATCCAAGTACAACATTATAAGAATGGTTAATAACAGTTTTTTGAAGAATCAGATGCATTCAACCCATGTAAACAGTAAAGAGGATAAATTGTATGTTTTAGTATTATCGTCCAATATCCTATAGTTTTTCCAAAAAAGAGTACGTAAATGAGACTATTCATTTTTCGAAATTTTCAATTTTCATTCTGGATTTATAGATAACCGGGTGGTACAACGAAAATATGTCACAGAGATTATCGTTTTTTACAGATTAAGCTGAACCAGAATCAGTTTTTCATTTATCTAAAAACTCGATATTTCTAATTATGAGTTTTCAAAATCGTTTACTCAAGTACGATGGTTTAAAAATCTCAAGTAACAGTTTTTGAAAAATCAAATGCATACAACCTATGAAGATAGAAAAGGGGGTAAATTGTATGTCTTACTATTATCGTCCAATATCGTACAGTTTACCCGAAAAACCGTACTTAAACGAGACTTTTCATTTTTCGAAATTTTCAATTTTCATTCTTGATTTATCTATAACCTGGTGGATCACCGAATATATTTCACAGATTATATAGTTTTCTACTGATTAAGCTGAACCAGAATCAGTTTTTCATTTTTCTAAAAACTCGATATTACAAATTATGAGTTTTCAGAATCGCTTCATCCAAGTACAAAATTATAAAAATGGTTAATAACAGTTTTTTGAAGAATCAGATGCATTCAACCCATGTAAACAGTAAAGGGGATAAATTGTATGTTTTAGTATTATCGTCCAATATCCTATAATTTTTCCAAAAAAGAGTACGTAAATGAGACTATTCATTTTTCGAAATTTTCAATTTTCATTCTGGATTTATGGATAACCGGGTGGTTCAACGAAAATATGTCACAGAGATTATCGTTTTCTACTGATTCAGCTGAACCAGAATCAGTTTTTAATTTATCTAAAAACTCGATATTTCTAATTATGAGTTTTCAAAATCGTTTACTCAAGTACGATGGTTTAAAAATCTCAAGTAACAGTTTTTGAAAAATCAAATGAATACAACCTATGAAGATAGAAAAGGGGGTAAATTGTATGTCTTACTATTATCGTCCAATATCGTACAGTTTACCCGAAAAACCGTACTTAAACGAGACTTTTCATTTTTCGAAATTTTCAATTTTCATTCTTGATTTATCTATAACCGGGAGGATCACCGAATATATTTCACAGATTATATAGTTTTCTACTGATTAAGCTGAACCAGAATCAGTTTTTCATTTTTCTAAAAACTCGATATTACAAATTATGAGTTTTCAGAATCGCTTCATCCAAGTACAAAATTATAAAAATGGTTAATAACAGTTTTTTGAAGAATCAGATGCATACAACGTATGAAGATAGAAAAGGGGGTAAATTGTATGTCTTACTATTATCGTCCAATATCGTACAGTTTTACCGAAAAACAGTACGTAATCGAGACATTTCATTTATCGAAATTTTCAATTTCTCATTCTTGATTTATCTATAACCGGTTGGTTCAACGAAAATATTTCACAGAGGTTAACGTTTTCTACAGGGTAATCAGAAGAAGAATAAATTTATAATTTTTCTAAAAACTCGATATTTCAAATTATGAGATTTCAAAATCGCTTCATTAAAGTACAACATTTTAAAAATAGGTAATAACAGTTTTTTGAAAAATCATATGCATTCAACATATATAAATAGTAAAGAGGATAAATTGTATGTTTTACTATTATCGTCCAATATCGTACAGTTTTACCGAAAAACAGTACGTAATCGAGATATTTCATTTTTCGAAATTTTCAATTCTCATTCTGGATTTATGGATAACCGGGTGGTTCAACGAAAATATGTCACAGAGATTATCGTTTTCTACTGATTAAGCTAAAACCAGAATCAGTTTTTCATTTTTCTAAAAACTCGATATTTCAAATTATGAGTTTTCAGAATCGCTTCATCCAAGTACAACATTATAAAAATGGTTAATAACAGTTTTTTGAAGAATCAGATGCATTCTACCCATGTAAATAGTAAAGGGGATAAATTGTATGTTTTACTATTATCGTCCAATATCCTATATTTTTTCCAAAAAAGAGTACGTAAATGAGACTATTCATTTTTCGAAATTTTCAATTTTCATTCTGGATTTATGGATAACCGGGTGGTTCAACGAAAATATGTCACAGAGATTATCGTTTTCTACTGATTCAGCTGAACCAGAATCAGTTTTTAATTTATCTAAAAACTCGATATTTCTAATTATGAGTTTTCAAAATCGTTTACTCAAGTACGATGGTTTAAAAATCTCAAGTAACAGTTTTTGAAAAATCAAATGCATACAACCTATGAAGATAGAAAAGGGGGTAAATTGTATGTCTTACTATTATCGTCCAATATCGTACAGTTTACCCGAAAACCCGTACTTAAACGAGACTTTTCATTTTTCGAAATTTTCAATTTTCATTCTTGATTTATCTATAACCGGGTGGATCACCGAATATATTTCACAGATTATATAGTTTTCTACTGATTAAGCTGAACCAGAATCAGTTTTTCATTTTTCTAAAAACTCGATATTACAAATTATGAGTTTTCAGAATCGCTTACTCAAGTACGATAGTTTAAAAATCTCAAGTAACAGTTTTTGAAAAACCAAATGCATACAACCTATGAAGATAGAAAAGGGGGTAAATTGTATGTCTTACTATTATCGTCCAATATCGTACAGTTTACCCGAAAAACCGTACTTAAACGAGACATTTCATTTTTCGAAATTTTCAATTTTCATTCTTGATTTATGGATAACCGTGTGGTTCAACGAAAATATGTCACAGAGATTATCGTTTTCTACTGATTAAGCTAAAACCAGAATCAGTGTTTCATTTATCTAAAAACTCGATATTTCTAATTATGAGTTTTCAAAATCGCTTCATCCAAGTACAACATTATAAGAATGGTTAATAACAGTTTTTTGAAGAATCAGATGCATTCAACCCATGTAAATAGTAAAGGGGATAAATTGAATGTTTGACTATTATCGTCCAATATCCTATAGTTTTTCCAAAAAAGAGTACGTAAATGAGACTATTCATTTTTCGAAATTTTCAATTTTCATTCTGGATTTATGGATAACCGGGTGGTTCAACGAAAATATGTCACAGAGATTATCGTTTTCTACTGATTAAGCTGAACCAGTTTCAGTTTTTCATTTTTCTAAAAACTCGATATTTTAAATTATGAGTTTTCAAAATCGTTTACTCAAGTACGATGGTTTAAAAATCTCAAGTTACAGTTTTTGAAAAATCAAATGCATACAACCTATGAAGATAGAAAAGGGGGTAAATTGTATGTCTTACTATTATCGTCCAATATCGTACAGTTTACACGAAAAACCGTACTTAAACGAGACTTTTCATTTTTCGAAATTTTCAATTTTCATTCTTGATTTATCTATAACCGGGTGGATCACCGAATATATTTCACAGATTATATAGTTTTCTACTGATTAAGCTGAACCAGAATCAGTTTTTCATTTTTCTAAAAACTCGATATTACAAATTATGAGTTTTCAGAATCGCTTCATCCAAGTACAAAATTATAAAAATGGTTAATAACAGTTTTTTGAAGAATCAGATGCATTCAACCCATGTAAACAGCAAAGGGGATAAATTGTATGTTTTAGTATTATCGTCCAATATCCTATAGTTTTTCCAAAAAAGAGTACGTAAATGAGACTATTCATTTTTCGAAATTTTCAATTTTCATTCTGGATTTATGGATAACCGGGTGGTTCAACGAAAATATGTCACAGAGATTATCGTTTTCTACTGATTCAGCTGAACCAGAATCAGTTTTTAATTTATCTAAAAACTCGATATTTCTAATTATGAGTTTTCAAAATCGTTTACTCAAGTACGATGGTTTAAAAATCTCAAGTAACAGTTTTTGAAAAATCAAATGCATACAACCTATGAAGATAGAAAAGGGGGTAAATTGTATGTCTTACTATTATCGTCCAATATCGTACAGTTTACCCGAAAAACCGTACTTAAACGAGACTTTTCATTTTTCGAAATTTTCAATTTTCATTCTTGATTTATCTATAACCGGGTGGATCACCGAATATATTTCACAGATTATATAGTTTTCTACTGATTAAGCTGAACCAGAATCAGTTTTTCATTTTTCTAAAAACTCGATATTACAAATTATGAGTTTTCAGAATCGCTTACTCAAGTACGATAGTTTAAAAATCTCAAGTAACAGTTTTTGAAAAACCAAATGCATACAACCTATGAAGATAGAAAAGGGGGTAAATTGTATGTCTTACTATTATCGTCCAATATCGTACAGTTTACCCGAAAAACCGTACTTAAACGAGACATTTCATTTTTCGAAATTTTCAATTTTCATTCTTGATTTATGGATAACCGTGTGGTTCAACGAAAATATGTCACAGAGATTATCGTTTTCTACTGATTAAGCTAAAACCAGAATCAGTGTTTCATTTATCTAAAAACTCGATATTTCTAATTATGAGTTTTCAAAATCGCTTCATCCAAGTACAACATTATAAGAATGGTTTATAACAGTTTTTTGAAGAATCAGATGCATTCAACCCATGTAAATAGTAAAGGGGATAAATTGAATGTTTGACTATTATCGTCCAATATCCTATAGTTTTTCCAAAAAAGAGTACGTAAATGAGACTATTCATTTTTCGAAATTTTCAATTTTCATTCTGGATTTATGGATAACCGGGTGGTTCAACGAAAATATGTCACAGAGATTATCGTTTTCTACTGATTAAGCTGAACCAGTTTCAGTTTTTCATTTTTCTAAAAACTCGATATTTTAAATTATGAGTTTTCAAAATCGTTTACTCAAGTACGATGGTTTAAAAATCTCAAGTAACAGTTTTTGAAAAATCAAATGCATACAACCTATGAAGATAGAAAAGGGGGTAAATTGTATGTCTTACTATTATCGTCCAATATCGTACAGTTTACACGAAAAACCGTACTTAAACGAGACTTTTCATTTTTCGAAATTTTCAATTTTCATTCTTGATTTATCTATAACCGGGTGGATCACCGAATATATTTCACAGATTATATAGTTTTCTACTGATTAAGCTGAACCAGAATCAGTTTTTCATTTTTCTAAAAACTCGATATTTCAAATTATGAGATTTCAAAATCGCTTCATTAAAGTACAACATTTTAAAAATAGGTAATAACAGTTTTTTGAAAAATCATATGCATTCAACATATATAAATAGTAAAGGGGATAAATTGTATGTTTTACTATTATCGTCCAATATCGTACAGTTTTACCGAAAAACAGTACGTAATCGAGACATTTCATTTTTCGAAATTTTCAATTCTCATTCTGGATTTATGGATAACCGGGTGGTTCAACGAAAATATGTCACAGAGATTATCGTTTTCTATTGATTAAGCTAAAACCAGAATCAGTTTTTCATTTTTCTAAAAACTCGATATTTCAAATTTTGAGTTTTCAGAATCGCTTCATCCAAGTACAACATTATAAAAATGGTTAATAACAGTTTTTTGAAGAATCAGATGCATTCTACCCATGTAAATAGTAAAGGGGATAAATTGTATGTTTTACTATTATCGTCCAATATCCTATAGTTTTTCCAAAAAAGAGTACGTAAATGAGACTATTCATTTTTCGAAATTTTCAATTTTCATTCTGGATTTATGGATAACCGGGTGGTTCAACGAAAATATGTCACAGAGATTATCGTTTTCTACTGATTCAGCTGAACCAGAATCAGTTTTTAATTTATCTAAAAACTCGATATTACAAATTATGAGTTTTCAGAATCGCTTACTCAAGTACGATAGTTTAAAAATCTCAAGTAACAGTTTTTGAAAAACCAAATGCATACAACCTATGAAGAAAGAAAAGGGGGTAAATTGTATGTCTTACTATTATCGTCCAATATCGTACAGTTTTACCGAAAAACAGTACGTAATCGAGACATTTCATTTATCGAAATTTTCAATTTCTCATTCTTGATTTATCTATAACCGGTTGGTTCAACGAAAATATTTCACAGAGGTTAACGTTTTCTACAGGGTAATCAGAAGAAGAATAAATTTATAATTTTTCTAAAAACTCGATATTTCAAATTATGAGATTTCAAAATCGCTTCATTAAAGTACAACATTTTAAAAATAGGTAATAACAGTTTTTTGAAAAATCATATGCATTCAACATATATAAATAGTAAAGGGGATAAATTGTATGTTTTACTATTATCGTCCAATATCGTACAGTTTTACCGAAAAACAGTACGTAATCGAGACATTTCATTTTTCGAAATTTTCAATTCTCATTCTGGATTTATGGATAACCGGGTGGTTCAACGAAAATATGTCACAGAGATTATCGTTTTCTATTGATTAAGCTGCACCAGTTTCAGTTTTTCATTTTTCTAAAAACTCGATATTTTAAATTATGAGTTTTCAGAATCGTTTACTCAAGTACGATGGTTTAAAAATCTCAAGTAACAGTTTTTGAAAAATCAAATGCATACAACCTATGAAGATAGAAAAGGGGGTAAATTGTATGTCTTACTATTATCGTCCAATATCGTACAGTTTACCCGAAAAACCGTACTTAAACGAGACTTTTCATTTTTCGAAATTTTCAATTTTCATTCTTGATTTATCTATAACCGGGTGGTTCAACGAAAATATGTCACAGAGATTATCGTTTTCTACTGATTAAGCTGAACCAGTTTCAGTTTTTCATTTTTCTAAAAACTCGATATTTTAAATTATGAGTTTTCAGAATCGCTTCATCCAAGTACAACATTATAAAAATGGTTAATAACAGTTTTTTGAAGAATCAGATGCATTCTACCCATGTAAATAGTAAAGGGGATAAATTGTATGTTTTACTATTATCGTCCAATATCCTATAGTTTTTCCAAAAAAGAGTACGTAAATGAGACTATTCATTTTTCGAAATTTTCAATTTTCATTCTGGATTTATGGATAACCGGGTGGTTCAACGAAAATATGTCACAGAGATTATCGTTTTCTACTGATTCAGCTGAACCAGAATCAGTTTTTAATTTATCTAAAAACTCGATATTTCTAATTATGAGTTTTCAAAATCGTTTACTCAAGTACGATGGTTTAAAAATCTCAAGTAACAGTTTTTGAAAAATCAAATGCATACAACCTATGAAGATAGAAAAGGGGGTAAATTGTATGTCTTACTATTATCGTCCAATATCGTACAGTTTACCCGAAAAACCGTACTTAAACGAGACTTTTCATTTTTCGAAATTTTCAATTTTCATTCTTGATTTATCTATAACCGGGTGGTTCAACGAAAATATGTCACAGAGATTATCGTTTTCTACTGATTAAGCTGAACCAGAATCAGTTTTTCATTTTTCTAAAAACTCGATATTACAAATTATGAGTTTTCAGAATCGCTTACTCAAGTACGATAGTTTAAAAATCTCAAGTAACAGTTTTTGAAAAACCAAATGCATACAACCTATGAAGAAAGAAAAGGG
Organism: Rhopalosiphum nymphaeae; assembly: GCA_036289425.1. Lineage (NCBI taxonomy): Eukaryota > Metazoa > Arthropoda > Insecta > Hemiptera > Aphididae > Rhopalosiphum > Rhopalosiphum nymphaeae. The sequence continues at coordinate 1,432,567 of JAZAQC010000030.1, forward strand.
GGTAAATTCTATGTCTTACTATTATCGTCCAATATCGTACAGTTTTACCGAAAAACAGTACGTAATCGAGACATTTCATTTATCGAAATTTTCAATTTCTCATTCTTGATTTATCTATAACCGGTTGGTTCAACGAAAATATTTCACAGAGGTTAACGTTTTCTACAGGGTAATCAGAAGAAGAATAAATTTATAATTTTTCTAAAAACTCGATATTTCAAATTATGAGATTTCAAAATCGCTTCATTAAAGTACAACATTTTAAAAATAGCTAATAACAGTTTTTTGAAAAATCATATGCATTCAACATATATAAATAGTAAAGGGGATAAATTGTATGTTTTACTATTATCGTCCAATATCGTACAGTTTTACCGAAAAACAGTACGTAATCGAGACATTTCATTTTTCGAAATTTTCAATTTTCATTCTGGATTCATGGATAACCGGGTGGTTCAACGAAAATATGTCACAGAGATTATCGTTTTCTAATGATTCAGCTGAACCAGAATCAGTTTTTAATTTATCTAAAAACTCGATATTTCTAATTATGAGTTTTCAAAATCGTTTACTCAAGTACGATGGTTTAAAAATCTCAAGTAACAGTTTTTGAAAAACCAAATGCATACAACCTATGAAGATAGAAAAGGGGGTAAATTGTATGTCTTACTATTATCGTCCAATATCGTACAGTTTACCCGAAAAACCGTACTTAAACGAGACATTTCATTTTTCGAAATTTTCAATTTTCATTCTTGATTTATGGATAACCGGGTGGTTCAACGAAAATATGTCACAGAGATTATCGTTTTCTACTGATTAAGCTAAAACCAGAATCAGTGTTTCATTTATCTAAAAACTCGATATTTCTAATTATGAGTTTTCAAAATCGCTTCATTAAAGTACAACATTTTAAAAATAGGTAATAACAGTTTTTTGAAAAATCATATGCATTCAACATATATAAATAGTAAAGGGGATAAATTGTATGTTTTACTATTATCGTCCAATATCGTACAGTTTTACCGAAAAACAGTACGTAATCGAGACATTTCATTTTTCGAAATTTTCAATTCTCATTCTGGATTTATGGATAACCGGGTGGTTCAACGAAAATATGTCACAGAGATTATCGTTTTCTACTGATTAAGCTAAAACCAGAATCAGTTTTTCATTTTTCTAAAAACTCGATATTTCAAATTATGAGTTTTCAGAATCGCTTCATCCAAGTACAACATTATAAAAATGGTTAATAACAGTTTTTTGAAGAATCAGATGCATTCTACCCATGTAAATAGTAAAGGGGATAAATTGTATGTTTTACTATTATCGTCCAATATCCTATAGTTTTTCCAAAAAAGAGTACGTAAATGAGACTATTCATTTTTCGAAATTTCAATTTTCGTTCTGGATTTATCGATCAACGGGTGTCAATGTAAATATTTCACAGAGAATATCTTTTTCTACTGATTAATCTGAACCAGAATCAGTATTTCATTTATCTAAAAACTCGAAATTTTAAATTATGAGTTTTCAAAATCGTTTACTCAAGTACGATAGTTTAAAAATCTCAAGTAACAGTTTTTGAAAAACCAAATGCATACAACCTATGAAGAAAGAAAAGGGGATAAATTGTATGTCTTACTATTATCGTCCAATATCGTACAGTTTTACCGAAAAACAGTACGTAATCGAGACATTTCATTTTTCGAAATATTCAATTTTCATTCTGGATTTATGGATAACCGGGTGGTTCAACGAAAATATGTCACAGAGATTATCGTTTTTTACAGATTAAGCTGAACCAGAATCAGTTTTTCATTTATCTAAAAACTCGATATTTCTAATTATGAGTTTTCAAAATCGTTTACTCAAGTACGATGGTTTAAAAATCTCAAGTAACAGTTTTTGAAAAACCAAATGCATACAACCTATGAAGATAGAAAAGGGGGTAAATTGTATGTCTTACTATTATCGTCCAATATCGTACAGTTTACCCGAAAAACCGTACTTAAACGAGACATTTCATTTTTCGAAATTTTCAATTTTCATTCTTGATTTATGGATAACCGGGTGGTTCAACGAAAATATGTCACAGAGATTATCGTTTTCTACTGATTAAGCTAAAACCAGAATCAGTGTTTCATTTATCTAAAAACTCGATATTTCTAATTATGAGTTTTCAAAATCGCTTCATTAAAGTACAACATTTTAAAAATAGGTAATAACAGTTTTTTGAAAAATCATATGCATTCAACATATATAAATAGTAAAGGGGATAAATTGTATGTTTTACTATTATCGTCCAATATCGTACAGTTTTACCGAAAAACAGTACGTAATCGAGACATTTCATTTTTCGAAATTTTCAATTCTCATTCTGGATTTATGGATAACCGGGTGGTTCAACGAAAATATGTCACAGAGATTATCGTTTTCTACTGATTAAGCTAAAACCAGAATCAGTTTTTCATTTTTCTAAAAACTCGATATTTCAAATTATGAGTTTTCAGAATCGCTTCATCCAAGTACAACATTATAAAAATGGTTAATAACAGTTTTTTGAAGAATCAGATGCATTCTACCCATGTAAATAGTAAAGGGGATAAATTGTATGTTTTACTATTATCGTCCAATATCCTATAGTTTTTCCAAAAAAGAGTACGTAAATGAGACTATTCATTTTTCGAAATTTCAATTTTCGTTCTGGATTTATCGATCAACGGGTGTCAATGTAAATATTTCACAGAGAATATCTTTTTCTACTGATTAATCTGAACCAGAATCAGTATTTCATTTATCTAAAAACTCGAAATTTTAAATTATGAGTTTTCAAAATCGTTTACTCAAGTACGATAGTTTAAAAATCTCAAGTAACAGTTTTTGAAAAACCAAATGCATACAACCTATGAAGAAAGAAAAGGGGATAAATTGTATGTCTTACTATTATCGTCCAATATCGTACAGTTTTACCGAAAAACAGTACGTAATCGAGACATTTCATTTTTCGAAATATTCAATTTTCATTCTGGATTTATGGATAACCGGGTGGTTCAACGAAAATATGTCACAGAGATTATCGTTTTTTACAGATTAAGCTGAACCTGAATCAGTTTTTCATTTATCTAAAAACTCGATATTTCTAATTATGAGTTTTCAAAATCGTTTACTCAAGTACGATGGTTTAAAAATCTCAAGTAACAGTTTTTGAAAAATCAAATGCATAAAACCTATGAAGATAGAAAAGGGGATAAATTGTATGTCTTACTATTATCGTCCAATATCGTACAGTTTTACCGAAAAACAGTACGTAATCGAGACATTTCATTTATCGAAATTTTCAATTTCTCATTCTTGATTTATCTATAACCGGTTGGTTCAACGAAAATATTTCACAGAGGTTAACGTTTTCTACAGGGTAATCAGAAGAAGAATAAATTTATAATTTTTCTAAAAACTCGATATTTCAAATTATGAGATTTCAAAATCGCTTCATTAAAGTACAACATTTTAAAAATAGGTAATAACAGTTTTTTGAAAAATCATATGCATTCAACATATATAAATAGTAAAGGGGATAAATTGTATGTTTTACTATTATCGTCCAATATCGTACAGTTTTACCGAAAAACAGTACGTAATCGAGACATTTCATTTTTCGAAATTTTCAATTCTCATTCTGGATTTATGGATAACCGGGTGGTTCAACGAAAATATGTCACAGAGATTATCGTTTTCTACTGATTAAGCTAAAACCAGAATCAGTTTTTCATTTTTCTAAAAACTCGATATTTCAAATTATGAGTTTTCAGAATCGCTTCATCCAAGTACAACATTATAAAAATGGTTAATAACAGTTTTTTGAAGAATCAGATGCATTCAACCCATGTAAATAGTAAAGGGGATAAATTGTATGTTTTACTATTATCGTCCAATATCCTATAGTTTTTCCAAAAAAGAGTACGTAAATGAGACTATTCATTTTTCGAAATTTTCAATTTTCACTCTGGATTTCTGGATAACCGGGTGGTTCAACGAAAATATGTCACAGAGATTATCGTTTTCTACTGATTCAGCTGAACCAGAATCAGTTTTTCATTTATCTAAAAACTCGATATTTCTAATTATGAGTTTTCAAAATCGTTTACTCAAGTACGATGGTTTAAAATCTCAAGTAACAGTTTTTGAAAAATCAAATGCATACAACCTATGAAGATAGAAAAGGGGATAAATTGTATGTCTTACTATTATCGTCCAATATCGTACAGTTTTACCGAAAAACAGTACGTAATCGAGATATTTCATTTTTCGAAATTTTCAATTTCTCATTCATGATTTATCTATAACCGGTTGGTTCAACGAAAATATTTCACAGAGGTTAACGTTTTCTACGGGGTAATAAGAAGAAGAATAAATTTATCATTTTTCTAAAAACTCTATATTTCAAATTATGAGTTTTCAGAATCGCTTCATCCAAGTACAACATTATAAAAATGGTTAATAACAGTTTTTTGAAGAATCAGATGCATTCAACCCATGTAAATAGTAAAGGGGATAAATTGTATGTTTTACTATTATCGTCCAATATCCTATAGTTTTTCCAAAAAAGAGTACGTAAATGAGACTATTCATTTTTCGAAATTTCAATTTTCGTACTGGATTTATCGATCAACGGGTGTCAATGTAAATATTTCACAGAGAATATCTTTTTCTACTGATTAATCTGAACCAGTTTCAGTTTTTCATTTTTCTAAAAACTCGATATTTTAAATTATGAGCTTTCAAAATTGTTTACTCAAGTACGAAAGTTTAAAAATCTCAAGTAACAGTTTTTGAAAAATCAAATGCATACAACCTATGAAGAAAGAAAAGGGGGTAAATTGTATGTCTTACTATTATCGTCCAATATCGTACAGTTTACCCGAAGAACCGTACTTAAACGAGACTTTTCATTTTTCGAAATTTTCAATTTTCATTCTTGATTTATGGATAACCGGGTGGTTCAACGAATATATTTCACAGATTATAACGTTTTCTACTGATTAAGCTGAACCAGAATCAGTTTTTCATTTTTCTAAAAACTCGATATTTCTAATTATGAGTTTTCAAAACCGTTTACTTAATTACGATGGTTTAAAAATCTCAAGTAACAGTTTTTGAAAAATCAAATGCATACAACCTATGAAGATAGAAAAGGGGATAAATTGTATGTCTTACTATTATCGTCCAATATCGTACAGTTTTACCGAAAAACAGTACGTAATCGAGATATTTCATTTTTCGAAATTTTCAATTTTCATTCTTGATTTATGGATAACCGGGTGGTTCAACGAAAATATGTCACAGGGATTATCGTTTTCTACTGATTAAGCTAAAACCAGAATCAGTGTTTCATTTATCTAAAAACTCGATATTTCTAATTATGAGTTTTCAAAATCGCTTCATTAAAGTACAACATTTTAAAAATAGGTAATAACAGTTTTTTGAAAAATCATATGCATTCAACATATATAAATAGTAAAGGGGATAAATTGTATGTTTTACTATTATCGTCCAATATCGTACAGTTTTACCGAAAAACAGTACGTAATCGAGACATTTCATTTTTCGAAATTTTCAATTCTCATTCTGGATTTATGGATAACCGGGTGGTTCAACGAAAATATGTCACAGAGATTATCGTTTTCTACTGATTAAGCTAAAACCAGAATCAGTTTTTCATTTTTCTAAAAACTCGATATTTCAAATTATGAGTTTTCAGAATCGCTTCATCCAAGTACAACATTATAAAAATGGTTAATAACAGTTTTTTTAAGAATCAGATGCATTCTACCCATGTAAATAGTAAAGGGGATAAATTGTATGTTTTACTATTATCGTACAATATCGTACAGTTTTACCGAAAAACAGTACGTAATCGAGACATTTCATTTTTCGAAATATTCAATTTTCATTCTGGATTTATGGATAACCGGGTGGTTCAACGAAAATATGTCACAGAGATTATCGTTTTTTACAGATTAAGCTGAACCAGAATCAGTTTTTCATTTATCTAAAAACTCGATATTTCTAATTATGAGTTTTCAAAATCGTTTACTCAAGTACGATGGTTTAAAAATCTCAAGTAACAGTTTTTGAAAAATCAAATGCATAAAACCTATGAAGATAGAAAAGGGGATAAATTGTATGTCTTACTATTATCGTCCAATATCGTACAGTTTTACCGAAAAACAGTACGTAATCGAGACATTTCATTTATCGAAATTTTCAATTTCTCATTCTTGATTTATCTATAACCGGTTGGTTCAACGAAAATATTTCACAGAGGTTAACGTTTTCTACAGGGTAATCAGAAGAAGAATAAATTTATAATTTTTCTAAAAACTCGATATTTCAAATTATGAGATTTCAAAATCGCTTCATTAAAGTACAACATTTTAAAAATAGGTAATAACAGTTTTTTGAAAAATCATATGCATTCAACATATATAAATAGTAAAGGGGATAAATTGTATGTTTTACTATTATCGTCCAATATCGTACAGTTTTACCGAAAAACAGTACGTAATCGAGACATTTCATTTTTCGAAATTTTCAATTCTCATTCTGGATTTATGGATAACCGGGTGGTTCAACGAAAATATGTCACAGAGATTATCGTTTTCTACTGATTAAGCTGAACCAGTTTCAAATTTTCATTTTTCTAAAAACTCGATATTTCTAATTATGAGTTTTCAAAATCGTTTACTCAAGTACGATGGTTTAAAATCTCAAGTAACAGTTTTTGAAAAATCAAATGCATACAACCTATGAAGATAGAAAAGGGGATAAATTGTATGTCTTACTATTATCGTCCAATATCGTACAGTTTTACCGAAAAACAGTACGTAATCGAGATATTTCATTTTTCGAAATTTTCAATTTCTCATTCATGATTTATCTATAACCGGTTGGTTCAACGAAAATATTTCACAGAGGTTAACGTTTTCTACGGGGTAATAAGAAGAAGAATAAATTTATAATTTTTCTAAAAACTCGATATTTCAAATTATGAGATTTCAAAATCGCTTCATTAAAGTACAACATTTTAAAAATGGGTAATAACAGTTTTTTGAAAAATCATATGCATTCAACATATATAAATAGTAAAGGGGATAATTTGTATGTTTTACTATTATCGTCCAATATCGTACAGTTTTACCGAACAACAGTACGTAATCGAGACATTTCATTTTTCGAAATTTTCAAATTTCATTCTTGATTTATGGATAACCGGGTGGTTCAACGAAAATATGTCACAGAGATTATCGTTTTCTACTGATTAAGCTAAAACCAGAATCAGTTTTTCATTTATCTAAAAACTCGATATTTCTAATTATGAGTTTTCAGAATCGCTTCATCCAAGTACAACATTATAAAAATGGTTAATAACAGTTTTTTGAAGAATCAGATGCATTCAACCCATGTAAATAGTAAAGGGGATAAATTGTATGTTTTACTATTATCGTCCAATATCCTATAGTTTTTCCAAAAAAGAGTACGTAAATGAGACTATTCATTTTTCGAAATTTCAATTTTCGTTCTGGATTTATCGATCAACGGGTGTCAATGTAAATATTTCACAGAGAATATCTTTTTCTACTGATTAATCTGAACCAGTTTCAGTTTTTCATTTTTCTAAAAACTCGATATTTTAAATTATGAGCTTTCAAAATTGTTTACTCAAGTACGAAAGTTTAAAAATCTCAAGTAACAGTTTTTGAAAAATCAAATGCATACAACCTATGAAGAAAGAAAAGGGGGTAAATTGTATGTCTTACTATTATCGTCCAATATCGTACAGTTTACCCGAAGAACCGTACTTAAACGAGACTTTTCATTTTTCGAAATTTTCAATTTTCATTCTTGATTTATCTATAACCGGGTGGTTCAACGAATATATTTCACAGATTATAACGTTTTCTACTGATTAAGCTGAACCAGAATCAGTTTTTCATTTTTCTAAAAACTCGATATTTCTAATTATGAGTTTTCAAAACCGTTTACCTAATTACGATGGTTTAAAAATCTCAAGTAACAGTTTTTGAAAAATCAAATGCATACAACCTATGAAGATAGAAAAGGGGATAAATTGTATGTCTTACTATTATCGTCCAATATCGTACAGTTTTACCGAAAAACAGTACGTAATCGAGATATTTCATTTTTCGAAATTTTCAATTTTCATTCTTGATTTATGGATAACCGGGTGGTTCAACGAAAATATGTCACAGAGATTATCGTTTTCTACTGATTAAGCTAAAACCAGAATCAGTGTTTCATTTATCTAAAAACTCGATATTTCTAATTATGAGTTTTCAAAATCGCTTCATCCTAGTACAACATTATAAAAATGGTTAATAACAGTTTTTTGAAGAATCAGATGCATTCAACCCATGTAAATGGTAAAGGGGATAAATTGTATGTTTGACTATTATCGTTCAATATCCTATAGTTTTTCCAAAAAAGAGTACGTAAATGAGACTATTCATTTTTCGAAATTTTCAATTTTCATTCTGGATTTATGGATAACCGGCTGGTTCAACGAAAATATGTCACAGAGATTATCGTTTTCTACTGATTAAGCTGAACCAGTTTCAAATTTTCATTTTTCTAAAAACTCGATATTTTAAATTATGAGTTTTCAAAATCGTTTACTCAAGTACGATGGTTTAAAAATCTCAAGTAACAGTTTTTGAAAAATCAAATGCATACAACCTATGAAGATAGAAAAGGGGATAAATTGTATGTCTTATTATTATCGTCCAATATCGTACAGTTATACCGAAAAACAGTACGTAATCGAGATATTTCATTTTTCGAAATTTTCAATTTTCATTCTTGATTTATGGATAAACGGGTGGTTCAACGAAAATATGTCACAGAGATTATCGTTTTCTACTGATTAAGCTAAAACCAGAATCATTGTTTCATTTTTCTAAAAACTCGATACTTCAAATTAGGAGTTTTCAGAATCGCATCATCCAAGTACAACATTATAAAAATGGTTAATAACAGTTTTTTGAAGAATCAGATGCATTCAACCAATGTAAATAGTAAAGGGGATAAATTGTATGTTTTACTATTATCGTCCAATATCCTATATTTTTTCCAAAAAAGAGTTCGTAAATGAGACTATTCATTTTTCGAAATTTCAATTTTCATTCTTGATTTATCTATAACCGGGTGGTTCAACGAATATATTTCACAGATTATAACGTTTTCTACTGATTAAGCTGAACCAGAATCAGTTTTTCATTTTTCTAAAAACTCGATATTTCTAATTATGAGTTTTCAAAATCGTTTACTCAAGTACGATGGTTTAAAAATCTCAAGTAACAGTTTTTGAAAAATCAAATGCATACTACCTTTGAAGATAGAAAAGGGGATAAATTGTATGTCTTACTATTATCGTACAATATCGTACAGTTTTACCGAAAAACAGTACGTAATCGAGACATTTCATTTTTCAAAATTTTCAATTTTCATTCTGGATTTATGGATAACCGGGTGGTTCAACGAAAATATGTCACAGAGATTATCGTTTTTTACAGATTAAGCTGAACCAGAATCAGTTTTTCATTTATCTAAAAACTCGATATTTCTAATCATGAGTTTTCAAAATCGTTTACTCAAGTACGATGGTTTAAAAATCTCAAGTAACAGTTTTTGAAAAATCAAATGCATACAACCTATGAAGATAGAAAAGGGGATAAATTGTATGTCTTACTATTATCGTCCAATATCGTACAGTTTACCCGAAAAACCGTACGTAATGGAGACATTTAATTTTTCGAAATTTTCAATTTTCATTCTTGATTTATGGATAACCGGGTGGTTCAACGAAAATATGTCATAGAGATTGTCGTTGTCTACTGATTAAGCTAAAACCAGAATCAGTGTTTCATTTATCTAAAAATTCGATATTTCTAATTATGAGTTTTCTAAATCGTTTACTCAAGTACGATGGTTTAAAATCTCAAGTAACAGTTTTTGAAAAATCAAATGCATACAACCTATGAAGATAGAAAAAGGGATAAATTGTATGTCTTACTATTATCGTCCAATATCGTACAGTTTTACCGAAAAACAGTACGTAATCGAGATATTTCATTTTTCGAAATTTTCAATTTTCATTCTTGATTTATGGATAACCGGGTGGTTCAACGAAAATATGTCACAGAGATTATCGTTTTCTACTGATTAAGCTAAAACCAGAATCAGTGTTTCATTTATCTAAAAACTCGATATTTCTAAGTATGAGTTTTCAAAATCGCTTCATCCAAGTACAACATTATAAGAATGGTTAATAACAGTTTTATGAAGAATCAGATGCATTCAACCCATGTAAATGGTAAAGGGGATAAATTGTATGTTTGACTATTATCGTTCAATATCCTATAGTTTTTCCAAAAAAGAGTACGTAAATGAGACTATTCATTTTTCGAAATTTTCAATTTTCATTCTGGATTTATGGATAACCGGGTGGTTCAACGAAAATATGTCACAGAGATTATCGTTTTCTACTGATTAAGCTGAACCAGTTTCAAATTTTCATTTTTCTAAAAACTCGATATTTTAAATTATGAGTTTTCAAAATCGTTTACTCAAGTACGATGGTTTAAAAATCTCAAGTAACAGTTTTTGAAAAATCAAATGCATACAACCTATGAAGATAGAAAAGGGGATAAATTGTATGTCTTATTATTATCGTCCAATATCGTACAGTTATACCGAAAAACAGTACGTAATCGAGATATTTCATTTTTCGAAATTTTCAATTTCTCATTCTTGATTTATCTATAACCGGTTGGTTCAACGAAAATATTTCACAGAGGTTAACGTTTTCTACGGGGTAATCAGAAGAAGAATAAATTTATCATTTTTCTAAAAACTCGATATTTCAAATTATGAGATTTCAAAATCGCTTCATTAAAGTACAACATTTTAAAAATGGGTAATAACAGTTTTTTGAAAAATCATATGCATTCAACATATATAAATAGTAAAGGGGATAATTTGTATGTTTTACTATTATCGTCCAATATCGTACAGTTTTACCGAAAAACAGTACGTAATCGAGACATTTCATTTTTCGAAATTTTCAATTTTCATTCTTGATTTATGGATAACCGGGTGGTTCAACGAAAATATTTCACAGATTATAACGTTTTCTACTGATTAAGCTGAACCAGAATAAGTTTTTCATTTTTCTAAAAACTCGATATTTCAAATTATGAGTTTTCAGAATCGCTTCATCCAAGTACAACATTATAAAAATGGTTAATAACAGTTTTTTGAAGAATCAGATGCATTCAACCCATGAAAATAGTAAAGGGGATAAATTGTATGTTTTACTTATATCGTCCAATATCCTATATTTTTTCCAAAAAAGAGTACGTAAATGAGACTATTCATTTTTCTAAATTTTAATTTTCGTTCTGGATTTATCGATCAACGGGTGTCAATGTAAATATTTCACAGAGATTATCGTTTTTTACAGATTAAGCTGAACCAGAATCAGTTTTTCATTTATCTAAAAACTCGATATTTCTAATTATGAGTTTTCAAAATCGTTTACTCAAGTACGATGGTTTAAAAATCGCAAGTAACAGTTTTTGAAAAATCAAATGCATACAACCTATGAAGATAGAAAAGGGGATTAATTGTATGTCTTACTATTATCGTCCAATATCGTACAGTTTACCCGAAAAACCGTACGTAATCGAGACATTTAATTTTTCGAAATTTTCAATTTTCATTCTTGATTTATGGATAACCGGGTGGTTCAACGAAAATATGTCATAGAGATTGTCGTTGTCTACTGATTAAGCTAAAACCAGAATCAGTGTTTCATTTATCTAAAAATTCGATATTTCTAATTATGAGTTTTCTAAATCGTTTACTCAAGTACGATGGTTTAAAATCTCAAGTAACAGTTTTTGAAAAATCAAATGCATACAACCTATGAAGATAGAAAAAGGGATAAATTGTATGTCTTACTATTATCGTCCAATATCGTACAGTTTACCCGAAGAACCGTACTTAAACGAGACTTTTCATTTTTCGAAATTTTCAATTTTCATTCTTGATTTATGGATAACCGGGTGGTTCAACGAAAATATGTCACAGAGATTATCGTTTTCTACTGATTAAGCTAAAACCAGAATCAGTGTTTCATTTATCTAAAAACTCGATATTTCTAATTATGAGTTTTCAAAATCGCTTCATCCTAGTACAACATTATAAGAATGGTTAATAACAGTTTTTTGAAGAATCAGATGCATTCAACCCATGTAAATGGTAAAGGGGATAAATTGTATGTTTGACTATTATCGTTCAATATCCTATAGTTTTTCCAAAAAAGAGTACGTAAATGAGACTATTCATTTTTCGAAATTTTCAATTTTCATTCTGGATTTATGGATAACCGGGTGGTTCAACGAAAATATGTCACAGAGATTATCGTTTTCTACTGATTAAGCTGAACCAGTTTCAAATTTTCATTTTTCTAAAAACACGATATTTTAAATTATGAGTTTTCAAAATCGTTTACTCAAGTACGATGGTTTAAAAATCTCAAGTAACAGTTTTTGAAAAATCAAATGCATACAACCTATGAAGATAGAAAAGGGGATAAATTGTATGTCTTATTATTATCGTCCAATATCGTACAGTTATACCGAAAAACAGTACGTAATCGAGATATTTCATTTTTCGAAATTTTCAATTTCTCATTCTTGATTTATCTATAACCGGTTGGTTCAACGAAAATATTTCACAGAGGTTAACGTTTTCTACGGGGTAATCAGAAGAAGAATAAATTTATCATTTTTCTAAAAACTCGATATTTCAAATTATGAGATTTCAAAATCGCTTCATTAAAGTACAACATTTTAAAAATGGGTAATAACAGTTTTTTGAAAAATCATATGCATTCAACATATATAAATAGTAAAGGGGATAATTTGTATGTTTTACTATTATCGTCCAATATCGTACAGTTTTACCGAAAAACAGTACGTAATCGAGACATTTCATTTTTCGAAATTTTCAATTTTCATTCTTGATTTATGGATAAACGGGTGGTTCAACGAAAATATGTCACAGAGATTATCGTTTTCTACTGATTAAGCTAAAACCAGAATCATTGTTTCATTTTTCTAAAAACTCGATATTTCAAATTAGGAGTTTTCAGAATCGCATCATCCAAGTACAACATTATAAAAATGGTTAATAACAGTTTTTTGAAGAATCAGATGCATTCAACCAATGTAAATAGTAAAGGGGATAAATTGTATGTTTTACTATTATCGTCCAATATCCTATATTTTTTCCAAAAAAGAGTACGTAAATGAGACTATTCATTTTTCGAAATTTCAATTTTCGTTCTGGATTTATCGATCAACGGGTGTCAATGTAAATATTTCACAGAGAATATCTTTTTCTACTGATTAATCTGAACCAGTTTCAGTTTTTCATTTTTCTAAAAACTCGATATTTTAAATTATGAGCTTTCAAAATTGTTTACTCAAGAACGATAGTTTAAAAATCTCAAGTAACAGTTTTTGAAAAATCAAATGCATACAACCTATGAAGAAAGAAAAGGGGATAAATTGTATGTCTTACTATTATCGTCCAATATCGTACAGTTTACCCGAAGAACCGTACTTAAACGAGACTTTTCATTTTTCGAAATTTTCAATTTTCATTCTTGATTTATCTATAACCGGGTGGTTCAACGAATATATTTCACAGATTATAACGTTTTCTACTGATTAAGCTGAACCAGAATCAGTTTTTCATTTTTCTAAAAACTCGATATTTCTAATTATGAGTTTTCAAAATCGTTTACTCAAGTACGATGGTTTAAAAATCTCAAGTAACAGTTTTTGAAAAATCAAATGCATACAACCTTTGAAGATAGAAAAGGGGGTAAATTGTATGTCTTACTATTATCGTACAATATCGTACAGTTTTACCGAAAAACAGTACGTAATCGAGACATTTCATTTTTCAAAATTTTCAATTTTCATTCTGGATTTATGGATAACCGGGTGGTTCAACGAAAATATGTCACAGAGATTATCGTTTTTTACAGATTAAGCTGAACCAGAATCAGTTTTTCATTTATCTAAAAACTCGATATTTCTAATCATGAGTTTTCAAAATCGTTTACTCAAGTACGATGGTTTAAAAATCTCAAGTAACAGTTTTTGAAAAATCAAATGCATACAACCTATGAAGATAGAAAAGGGGATAAATTGTATGTCTTACTATTATCGTCCAATATCGTACAGTTTACCCGAAAAACCGTACGTAATGGAGACATTTAATTTTTCGAAATTTTCAATTTTCATTCTTGATTTATGGATAACCGGGTGGTTCAACGAAAATATGTCACAGAGATTATCGTTTTCTACTGATTAAGCTAAAACCAGAATCAGTGTTTCATTTTTCTTTTAACTGGATATTTTAAATTTCTAGTTTTAAAAGTCGTTGGACCCAAGTACGGAGGTTTAAAAATCACCAAATAACAGCTTTTGGAAAAATCAAATGCTTACAATCATAAAGATAGTAATGGGTACAAATTGTATGTTTGACAATTATCGTCCTAGCTTGTATAGTTTTCCCGGAAAACAGTTCGTTAAAGACCTTTTTCATTTTTCGAAATTTTTAATTTTCTTTCATGATTTATCGATCACTTGGTGGTTCAACGAAAATATTTCACAAAGGTTAACGTTTTCTAATGATTAATCTGAACCATAATCAGTTTTTCATTTTTCTGCAAACTCGATATTTCATATTATCAGTTTTCAAAATCGCTTCATACAACTACGGCGGTTTAAAAATCACCAATAACCGTTTTTGGAAAAATCAAATGCTTACAATCAAAAAGATAGTAATGGGGACAAATTGTATTTCTGACTATTATCGTCGTATATCCTACAGTATTCCCGAAAAACAGTTCGTAAACGACAATTTGCATTTTTTGAAATTTTCAATTTTTGTTCTTGATTTATCGATAACCGAGTGTTCCTATGAAAATATTTCACAGGGATTAACGTTTTCTACTGAATAATCTGAACCAGAAACAGTTTTTCATTTTTCTTTTAACTGGATATTTTAAATTTCTAGTTTTAAAAGTCGTTGGACCCAAGTACGGAGGTTTAAAAATCACCAATAACAGCTTTTGGAAAAATCAAATGCTTACAATCATAAAGATAGTAATGGGGACAAATTGTATTTCTGACTATTATCGTCCTATATCGTACAGTATTCCCGAAAAACAGTTCGTAAACGACAATTTTCATGTTTTGAAATTTTCAATTTTCTTTCTTGATTTATCGATCAACTGGTGGTTCAACGAAAATATTTCACAAATGTTATCGTTTTCTAATGATTAATCTGAACCAGAAACAGTTTTTCATTTTTCTGCAAACTCGATATTTCATATTATAAGTTTTCAAAATCGCTTCATACAACTACGGCGGTTTAAAATTCTCCAATTAAAGGTTTTGGAAAAAGCATATGCATACAACCTATGTAGATAGAAAAGGGGATAAAATGTATGTCTGACTATTATTGTCGTATATCCTACAGTATTCCCGAAAAACAGTTCGTAAGCGACAATTTTCATTTTTTGAAATTTTCAATTTTCTTTCTTGATTCATCGATCACCTGGTGGTTCAACGAAAATATTTCACAAATGTTAACGTTTTCTAATGATTAATCTGAACCAGAAACAGTTTTTCATTTTTCTGCAAACTCGATATTTCATATTATCAGTTTTCAAAATCGCTTCATACAACTACGGCGGTTTAAAATTCTCCAATTACAGGTTTTGGAAAAAGCATATGCATACAACCTATGTAGATAGAAAAGGGGATAAAATGTATGTCTGACTATTATCGTCGTATATCCTACAGTATTCACGAAAAACAGTTCGTAAACGACAATTTGCATTTTTTGAAATTTTCAATTTTCTTTCTTGATTTATCGATCACCTGGTAGTTCAACGAAAATATTTCACAAATCTTAACGTTTTCTAATGATTAATCTGAACCAGAAACAATTTTACATTTTTCTTTTAACTGGATATTTTAAATTTCTAGTTTTAAAAGTTGTTGGACCCAAGTACGGAGGTTTAAAAATCACCAATAACAGCTTTTGGAAAAATCAAATGCTTACAATCATAAAGATAGTAATGGGGACAAATTGTATGTTTGACAATTATCGTCCTAGCCCGTATAGTTTTCCCGGAAAACATTTCGGTAAAGACCTTTTTCATTTTTCGAAATTTTTAATTTTCTTTCATGATTTATCGATCACTTGGTGGTTCAACGAAAATATTTCACAAAGGTTAACGTTTTCTAATGATTAATCTGAACCATAATCAGTTTTTCATTTTTCTGCAAACTCGATATTACATAT
The DNA here is from genome assembly GCA_036289425.1 of Rhopalosiphum nymphaeae. Taxonomy (NCBI): domain Eukaryota; kingdom Metazoa; phylum Arthropoda; class Insecta; order Hemiptera; family Aphididae; genus Rhopalosiphum; species Rhopalosiphum nymphaeae. The sequence goes on from JAZAQC010000030.1 coordinate 1,449,040, forward strand.
TATCAGTTTTCAAAATCTCTTCATACAACTACGGTGGTTAAAAATTCTCCAATTACAGGTTTTAGAAAAATCAAATGCTTACAATCATAAAGATAGTAATGGGGACAAATTGTATTTCTGACTATTATCGTCCTATATCGTACAGTATTCCCGAAAAACAGTTCGTAAAGGACAATTTTCATTTTTTGAAATTTTCAATTTTCTTTCATGATTTATCGATCACTTGGTGGTTCAACGAAAATATTTCACAAAGGTTAACGTTTTCTAATGATTAATCTGAACCAGAATCAGTTTTTCATTTTTCTACAAACTCGATATTTCATATTATCAGTTTTCAAAATCGCTTCATACAACTACGACGGTTTAAAAATCACCAATAACCGTTTTTGGAAAAATCAAATGCTTACAATCATAAAGATAGTAATGGGGACAAATTGTATTTTTGACTATTATCGTCCTCTATCGTACAGTATTCAGGAAAAACAGTTCGTAAACGACAATTTTCATTTTTTGAAATTTTCAATTTTCTTTCTTGATTTATCGATCACCTGGTGGTTCAACGAAAATATTTCACAAATGTTAACGTTTTCTAATGATTAATCTGAACCAGAAACAGTTTTTCAATTTTCTGCAAACTCGATATTTCATATTATCAGTTGTCAAAATCGCTTCATACAACTACGGCGGTTTAAAATTCTCCAATTACTGGTTTTGGAAAAATCAAATGCTTACAATCATAAAGATAGTAATGGGGACAAATTGTATGTCTGACTATTATCGTCCTATATCGTACAGTATTCCCGAAAAACAGTTCGTAAACGACAATTTTCATTTTTTGAAATTTTCAATTTTCTTTCTTGATTTATCGATCACCTGGTGGTTCAACGAAAATATTTCACAAATGTTAACGTTTTCTAATGATTAATCTGAACCAGAAACAGTTTTTCATTTTTCTGCAAACTCGATATTTCATATTATCAGTTTTCAAAATCGCTTCATACAACTACGGCGGTTTAAAATTCTCCAATTACAGGTTTTGGAAAAAGCATATGCATACAACCTATGTAGATAGAAAAGGGGATAAAATGTATGTCTGACTATTATCGTCGTATATCCTACAGTATTCACGAAAAACAGTTCGTAAACGACAATTTGCATTTTTTGAAATTTTCAATTTTCTTTCTTGATTTATCGATCACCTGGTGGTTCAACGAAAATATTTCACAAAGGTTAACGTTTTCTAATGATTAATCTGAACCAGAAACAATTTTACATTTTTCTTTTAACTGGATATTTTAAATTTCTAGTTTTAAAAGTTGTTGGACCCAAGTACGGAGGTTTAAAAATCACCAATAACAGCTTTTGGAAAAATCAAATGCTTACAATCATAAAGATAGTAATGGAGACAAATTGTATGTTTGACAATTATCGTCCTAGCTCGTATAGTTTTCCCGGAAAACAGTTCGTAAAACACATTTTTCATTTTTCGAAATTTTCGATTTTCTTTCTTGATTTATCGATCACTTGGTGGTTCAACGAAAATATTTCACAAAGGTTAAAGTTTTCTAAAGATTAATCTGAACCAGAAACAGTTTTTCAATTTTCTGCAAACTCGATATTTCATATTATCGGTTTTCAAAATCGCTTCATACAACTACGGCGGTTTAAAATTCTCCAATTACTGGTTTTGGAAAAATCAAATGCTTACAATCATAAAGATAGTAATGGGGACAAATTGTATGTCTGACTATTATCGTCCTATATCGTACAGTATTCCCGAAAAACAGTTCGTAAACGACAATTTTCATTTTTTGAAATTTTCAATTTTCTTTCTTGATTTATCGATCACCTGGTGGTTCAACGAAAATATTTCACAAATGTTAACGTTTTCTAATGATTAATCTGAACCAGAAACAGTTTTTCATTTTTCTGCAAACTCGATATTTCATATTATCAGTTTTCAAAATCGCTTCATACAACTACGGCGGTTTAAAATTCTCCAATTACAGGTTTTGGAAAAAGCATATGCATACAACCTATGTAGATAGAAAAGGGGATAAAATGTATGTCTGACTATTATCGTCGTATATCCTACAGTATTCACGAAAAACAGTTCGTAAACGACAATTTGCATTTTTTGAAATTTTCAATTTTCTTTCTTGATTTATCGATCACCTGGTGGTTCAACGAAAATATTTCACAAAGGTTAACGTTTTCTAATGATTAATCTGAACCAGAAACAATTTTACATTTTTCTTTTAACTGGATATTTTAAATTTCTAGTTTTAAAAGTTGTTGGACCCAAGTACGGAGGTTTAAAAATCACCAATAACAGCTTTTGGAAAAATCAAATGCTTACAATCATAAAGATAGTAATGGAGACAAATTGTATGTTTGACAATTATCGTCCTAGCTCGTATAGTTTTCCCGGAAAACAGTTCGTAAAACACATTTTTCATTTTTCGAAATTTTCGATTTTCTTTCTTGATTTATCGATCACTTGGTGGTTCAACGAAAATATTTCACAAAGGTTAAAGTTTTCTAAAGATTAATCTGAACCAGAAACAGTTTTTCATTTTTCTACAAACTCGATATTTCATATTATCAGTTTTAAAATCGCTTCATACAACTACGGTGGTTAAAAATTCTCCAATTACAGGTTTTAGAAAAATCAAATGCTTACAATCATAAAGATAGTAATGGGGACAAATTGTATTTCTGACTATTATCGTCCTATATCGTACAGTATTCCCGAAAAACAGTTCGTAAAGGACAATTTTCATTTTTTGAAATTTTCAATTTTCTTTCATGATTTATCGATCACTTTGTGGTTCAACGAAAATATTTCACAAAGGTTAACGTTTTCTAATGATTAATCTGAACCAGAAACAGTTTTTCATTTTTCTTTTAACTGGATATTTTAAATTTCTAGTTTTAAAAGTCGTTGGACCCAAGTACGGAGGTTTAAAAATCACCAATAACAGCTTTTGGAAAAATCAAATGCTTACAATCATAAAGATAGTAATGGGGACAAATTGTATGTTTGACAATTATCGTCCTAGCCCGTATAGTTTTCCCGGAAAACATTTCGGTAAACACCTTTTTCATTTTTCGAAATTTTTAATTTTCTTTCATGATTTATCGATCACTTGGTGGTTCAACGAAAATATTTCACAAAGGTTAACGTTTTCTAATGATTAATCTGAACCATAATCAGTTTTTCATTTTTCTGCAAACTCGATATTTCATATTATCAGTTTTCAAAATCGCTTCATACAACTACGGTGGTTAAAAATTCTCCAATTACAGGTTTTAGAAAAATCAAATGCTTACAATCATAAAGATAGTAATGGGGACAAATTGTATTTCTGACTATTATCGTCCTATATCGTACAGTATTCCCGAAAAACAGTTCGTAAAGGACAATTTTCATTTTTTGAAATTTTCAATTTTCTTTCATGATTTATCGATCACTTGGTGGTTCAACGAAAATATTTCACAAAGGTTAACGTTTTCTAATGATTAATCTGAACCAGAATCAGTTTTTCATTTTTCTGCAAACTCGATATTTCATATTATCAGTTTTCAAAATCGCTTCATACAACTACGGCGGTTTAAAATTCTCCAATTACAGGTTTTGGAAAAATCAAATGCTTACAATCATAAAGATAGTAATGGGGACAAATTGTATGTCTGACTATTATCGTCCTATATCGTACAGTATTCCCGAAAAACAGTTCGTAAACGACAATTTTCATTTTTTGAAATTTTCAATTTTCTTTCTTGATTTATCGATCACCTGGTGGTTCAACGAAAATATTTCACAAATGTTAACGTTTTCTAATGATTAATCTGAACCAGAAACAGTTTTTCATTTTTCTGCAAACTCGATATTTCATATTATCAGTTTTCAAAATCGCTTCATACAACTACGGCGGTTTAAAATTCTCCAATTACAGGTTTTGGAAAAAGCATATGCATACAACCTATGTAGATAGAAAAGGGGATAAAATGTATGTCTGACTATTATCGTCGTATATCCTACAGTATTCACGAAAAACAGTTCGTAAACGACAATTTGCATTTTTTGAAATTTTCAATTTTCTTTCTTGATTTATCGATCACCTGGTGGTTCAACGAAAATATTTCACAAAGGTTAACGTTTTCTAATGATTAATCTGAACCAGAAACAATTTTACATTTTTCTTTTAACTGGATATTTTAAATTTCTAGTTTTAAAAGTTGTTGGACCCAAGTACGGAGGTTTAAAAATCACCAATAACAGCTTTTGGAAAAATCAAATGCTTACAATCATAAAGATAGTAATGGAGACAAATTGTATGTTTGACAATTATCGTCCTAGCTCGTATAGTTTTCCCGGAAAACAGTTCGTAAAACACATTTTTCATTTTTCGAAATTTTCGATTTTCTTTCTTGATTTATCGATCACTTGGTGGTTCAACGAAAATATTTCTCAAAGGTTAACGTTTTCTAAAGATTAATCTGAACCAGAAACAGTTTTTCATTTTTCTACAAACTCGATATTTCATATTATCAGTTTTAAAATCGCTTCATACAACTACGACGGTTTAAAAATCACCAATACCGTTTTTGGAAAAATCAAATGCTTACAATCATAAAGATAGTAATGGGGACAAATTGTATTTCTGACTATTATCGTCCTATATCATACAGTATTCCCGAAAAACAGTTCGTAAACGACAATTTTCATTTTTTGAAATTTTCAATTTTCTTTCTTGATTTATCGATCACCTGGTAGTTCAACGAAAATATTTCACAAATCTTAACGTTTTCTAATGATTAATCTGAACCAGAAACAGTTTTTCATTTTTCTTTTAACTGGATATTTTAAATTTCTAGTTTTAAAAGTCGTTGGACCCAAGTACGGAGGTTTAAAAATCACCAATAACAGCTTTTGGAAAAATCAAATGCTTACAATCATAAAGATAGTAATGGGGACAAATTGTATGTTTGACAATTATCGTCCTAGCCCGTATAGTTTTCCCGGAAAACATTTCGGTAAACACCTTTTTCATTTTTCGAAATTTTTAATTTTCTTTCATGATTTATCGATCACTTGGTGGTTCAACGAAAATATTTCACAAAGGTTAACGTTTTCTAATGATTAATCTGAACCATAATCAGTTTTTCATTTTTCTGCAAACTCGATATTTCATATTATCAGTTTTCAAAATCGCTTCATACAACTACGGTGGTTAAAAATTCTCCAATTACAGGTTTTAGAAAAATCAAATGCTTACAATCATAAAGATAGTAATGGGGACAAATTGTATTTCTGACTATTATCGTCCTATATCGTACAGTATTCCCGAAAAACAGTTCGTAAAGGACAATTTTCATTTTTTGAAATTTTCAATTTTCTTTCATGATTTATCGATCACTTGGTGGTTCAACGAAAATATTTCACAAAGGTTAACGTTTTCTAATGATTAATCTGAACCAGAATCAGTTTTTCATTTTTCTACAAAATCGATATTTCATATTATCAGTTTTAAAATCGCTTCATACAACTACGACGGTTTAAAAATCACCAATACCGTTTTTGGAAAAATCAAATGCTTACAATCATAAAGATAGTAATGGGGACAAATTGTATTTCTGACTATTATCGTCCTATATCGTACAGTATTCCCGAAAAACAGTTCGTAAACGACAATTTTCATTTTTTGAAATTTTCAATTTTCTTTCATGATTTATCGATCACTTGGTGGTTCAACGAAAATATTTCACAAAGGTTAACGTTTTCTAACGATTAATCTGAACCAGAATCAGTTTTTCATTTTTCTACAAACTCGATATTTCATATTATCAGTTTTCAAAATCGCTTCATACAACTACGACGGTTTAAAAATCACCAATAACCGTTTTTGGAAAAATCAAATGCTTACAATCATAAAGATAGTAATGGGGACAAATTGTATTTTTGACTATTATCGTCCTATATCGTACAGTATTCAGGAAAAACAGTTCGTAAACGACAATTTTCATTTTTTGAAATTTTCAATTTTCTTTCTTGATTTATCGATCACCTGGTGGTTCAACGAAAATATTTCACAAATGTTAACGTTTTCTAATGATTAATCTGAACCAGAAACAGTTTTTCATTTTTCTACAAACTCGATATTTCATATTATCAGTTTTAAAATCGCTTCATACAACTACGGCGGTTTAAAATTCTCCAATTACAGGTTTTGGAAAAAGCATATGCATACAACCTATGTAGATAGAAAAGGGGATAAAATGTATGTCTGACTATTATCGTCGTATATCCTACAGTATTCCAGAAAAACAGTTCGTAAACGACAATTTGCATTTATTGAAATTTTCAATTTTTGTTCTTGATTTATCGATAACCGAGTGTTCCTATGAAAATATTTTACAGGGATTAACGTATTCTACTGAATAATCTGAACCAGAAACAGTTTTTCATTTTTCTTTTAACTGGATATTTTAAATTTCTAGTTTTAAAAGTCATTGGACCCAAGTACGGAGGTTTAAAAATCACCAATAACAGCTTTTGGAAAAATCAAATGCTTACAATCATAAAGATAGTAATGGGGACAAATTGTATGTTTGACAATTATCGTCCTAGCTCGTATAGTTCACCCGGAAAACAGTTCGTTAAAGACCATTTTCATTTTTCGAAATTTTTAATTTTCTTTCTTGATTTATCGATCACCTGGTGGTTCAACGAAAATTTTTCACAGGGATTAACGTTTTCTAATTATTAATCTGAACCAGAAACAGTTTTTCATTTTTCTACAAACTCGATATTTCATATTATCAGTTTTCAAGATCACTTCATACAACTACGACGGTTTAAAAATCACCAATAACAGCTTTTGGAATAATCAAATGCTTACAATCATAAAGATAGTAATGGGGACAAATTGTATTTCTGACTATTATTTTGGTCCTATATTGTACAGTATTCCCGAAAAACAGTTCGTAAACCACAATTTTCATTTTTTGAAATTTTCAATTTTCTTTCTTGATTTATAGATCACCTGGTGGTTCAACGAAAATATTTCACAGGGATTAACGTTTTCTACTAAATAATCTGAACCAGAATCAGTTTTTCATTTTTCTTTTAACTGGATATTTTAAATTTCTAGTTTTAAAAGTCATTGGACCCAAGTACGGAGGTTTAAAAATCACCAATAACAGCTTTTGGAAAAATCAAATGCTTACAATCATAAAGATAGTAATGGGGACAAATTGTATGTTTGACAATTATCGTCCTAGCTCGTATAGTTTTCCCGGAAAACAGTTCGTTAAAGACCTTTTTCATTTTTCGAAATTTTTAATTTTCTTTCATGATTTATCGATCACTTGGTGGTTCAACGAAAATATTTCACAAAGGTTAACGTTTTCTAATGATGAATCTGAACCAGAAACAGTTTTTCATTTTTCTTTTAACTGGATATTTTAAATTTCTAGTTTTAAAAGTCGTTGGACCCAAGTACGGAGGTTTAAAAATCACCAATAACAGCTTTTGGAAAAATCAAATGCTTACAATCATAAAGATAGTAATGGAGACAAATTGTATGTTTGACAATTATCGTCCTAGCTCGTATAGTTTTCCCGGAAAACAGTTCGTTAAAGACCTTTTTCATTTTTCAAAATTTTTAATTTTCTTTCATGATTTATCGATCACTTGGTGGTTCAACGAAAATATTTCACAAAGGTTAACGTTTTCTAATGATTAATCTGAACCAGAAACAGTTTTTCATTTTTCTACAAACTCGATATTTCATTTTATTAGTTTTCTAAATCGCTTCATACAACTATGACGGTTTAAAAATCACCAATAACAGCTTTTGGAAAAATCAAATGCTTACAATGATAAAGATAGTAATGGGCACAAATTGTATGTTTGACAATTATTGTCCTAGCTCGTATAGTTTTCCCGGAAAACAGTTCGTAAAACACCTTTTTCATTTTTCGAAATTTTCAATTTTCTTTCTTGATTTATCGATCACTTGGTGGTTCAACGAAAATATTTCACAAAGTTTAACGTTATCTAATGATTAATCTGAACCAGAATCAGTTATATATTTTTCTACAAACTCGATATTTTATTTTATCAGTTTTCAAAATCGCTTCATACAACTACGACGGTTTAAAAATCACCAATAACCGTTTTTGGAAAAATCAAATGCTTACATACATAAAGATAGTAATGGGGACAAATTGTATATCTGACTATTATCGTCCTATATCGTACAGTATTCCCGAAAAACAGTTCGTAAACGACAATTTTCATTTTTTGAAATTTTCAATTTTCTTTCTTGATTTATCGATCACCTGGTGGTTCAACGAAAATATTTCACAAAGGTTAACGTTTTCTAATGAATAATCTGAACCAGAAACAGTTTTTCATTTTTCTTTTAACTGGATATTTTAAATTTCTAGTTTTAAAAGTCGTTGGACCCAAGTACGGAGGTTTAAAAATCACCAATAACAGCTTTTGGAAAAATCAAATGCTTACAATCATAAAGATAGTAATGGAGACAAATTGTATGTTTGACAATTATCGTCCTAGCTCGTATAGTTTTACCGGAAAACAGTTCGTAAAACACCTTTTTCATTTTTCGAAATTTTCAATTTTCTTTCTTGATTTATCGATCACTTGGTGGTTCAACGAAAATATTTCACATAGGTTATCGTTTTCTAATGATTAATCTGAACCAGAAACAGTTTTTCATTTTTCTACAAACTCGATATTTCATATTATCAGTTTTCTAAATCGCTTCATACAACTATGACGGTTTAAAAATCACCAATAACAGCTTTTGGAAAAATCAAATGCTTACAATGATAAAGATAGTAATGGGCACAAATTGTATGTTTGACAATTATTGTCCTAGCTCGTATAGTTTTCCCGGAAAACAGTTCGTAAAACACCTTTTTCATTTTTCGAAATTTTCAATTTTCTTTCTTGATTTATCGATCACTTGGTGGTTCAACGAAAATATTTCACAAAGGTTAACGTTTTCTAATGATGAATCTGAACCAGAAACAGTTTTTCATTTTTCTTTTAACTGGATATTTTAAATTTCTAGTTTTAAAAGTCGTTGGACCCAAGTACGGAGGTTTAAAAATCACCAATAACAGCTTTTGGAAAAATCAAATGCTTACAATCATAAAGATAGTAATGGAGACAAATTGTATGTTTGACAATTATCGTCCTAGCTCGTATAGTTTTCCCGGAAAACAGTTCGTTAAAGACCTTTTTCATTTTTCAAAATTTTTAATTTTCTTTCATGATTTATCGATCACTTGGTGGTTCAACGAAAATATTTCACAAAGGTTAACGTTTTCTAATGATTAATCTGAACCAGAAACAGTTTTTCATTTTTCTACAAACTCGATATTTCATTTTATTAGTTTTCTAAATCGCTTCATACAACTATGACGGTTTAAAAATCACCAATAACAGCTTTTGGAAAAATCAAATGCTTACAATGATAAAGATAGTAATGAGCACAAATTGTATGTTTGACAATTATTGTCCTAGCTCGTATAGTTTTCCCGGAAAACAGTTCGTAAAACACCTTTTTCATTTTTCGAAATTTTCAATTTTCTTTCTTGATTTATCGATCACTTGGTGGTTCAACGAAAATATTTCACAAAGTTTAACGTTATCTAATGATTAATCTGAACCAGAATCAGTTTTTCATTTTTCTGCAAACTCGATATTTCATATTATCAGTTTTCAAAATCGCTTCATACAACTACGGCGGTTTAAAATTCTCCAATTACAGGTTTTGGAAAAATCAAATGCTTACAATCATAAAGATAGTAATGGGGACAAATTGTATGTCTGACTATTATCGTCCTATATCGTACAGTATTCCCGAAAAACAGTTCGTAAACGACAATTTTCATTTTTTGAAATTTTCAATTTTCTTTCTTGATTTATCGATCACCTGGTGGTTCAACGAAAATATTTCACAAATGTTAACGTTTTCTAATGATTAATCTGAACCAGAAACAGTTTTTCATTTTTCTGCAAACTCGATATTTCATATTATCAGTTTTCAAAATCGCTTCATACAACTACGGCGGTTTAAAATTCTCCAATTACAGGTTTTGGAAAAAGCATATGCATACAACCTATGTAGATAGAAAAGGGGATAAAATGTATGTCTGACTATTATCGTCGTATATCCTACAGTATTCACGAAAAACAGTTCGTAAACGACAATTTGCATTTTTTGAAATTTTCAATTTTCTTTCTTGATTTATCGATCACCTGGTGGTTCAACGAAAATATTTCACAAAGGTTAACGTTTTCTAATGATTAATCTGAACCAGAAACAATTTTACATTTTTCTTTTAACTGGATATTTTAAATTTCTAGTTTTAAAAGTTGTTGGACCCAAGTACGGAAGTTTAAAAATCACCAATAACAGCTTTTGGAAAAATCAAATGCTTACAATCATAAAGATAGTAATGGAGACAAATTGTATGTTTGACAATTATCGTCCTAGCTCGTATAGTTTTCCCGGAAAACAGTTCGTAAAACACATTTTTCATTTTTCGAAATTTTCGATTTTCTTTCTTGATTTATCGATCACTTGGTGGTTCAACGAAAATATTTCTCAAAGGTTAACGTTTTCTAATGATTAATCTGAACCATAATCAGTTTTTCATTTTTCTGCAAACTCGATATTTCATATTATCAGTTTTCAAAATCGCTTCATACAACTACGGTGGTTAAAAATTCTCCAATTACAGGTTTTAGAAAAATCAAATGCTTACAATCATAAAGATAGTAATGGGGACAAATTGTATTTCTGACTATTATCGTCCTATATCGTACAGTATTCCCGAAAAACAGTTCGTAAAGGACAATTTTCATTTTTTGAAATTTTCAATTTTCTTTCATGATTTATCGATCACTTGGTGGTTCAACGAAAATATTTCACAAAGGTTAACGTTTTCTAATGATTAATCTGAACCAGAATCAGTTTTTCATTTTTCTACAAAATCGATATTTCATATTATCAGTTTTAAAATCGCTTCATACAACTACGACGGTTTAAAAATCACCAATACCGTTTTTGGAAAAATCAAATGCTTACAATCATAAAGATAGTAATGGGGACAAATTGTATTTCTGACTATTATCGTCCTATATCGTACAGTATTCCCGAAAAACAGTTCGTAAACGACAATTTTCATTTTTTGAAATTTTCAATTTTCTTTCATGATTTATCGATCACTTGGTGGTTCAACGAAAATATTTCACAAAGGTTAACGTTTTCTAACGATTAATCTGAACCAGAATCAGTTTTTCATTTTTCTACAAACTCGATATTTCATATTATCAGTTTTCAAAATCGCTTCATACAACTACGACGGTTTAAAAATCACCAATAACCGTTTTTGGAAAAATCAAATGCTTACAATCATAAAGATAGTAATGGGGACAAATTGTATTTTTGACTATTATCGTCCTATATCGTACAGTATTCAGGAAAAACAGTTCGTAAACGACAATTTTCATTTTTTGAAATTTTCAATTTTCTTTCTTGATTTATCGATCACCTGGTGGTTCAACGAAAATATTTCACAAATGTTAACGTTTTCTAATGATTAATCTGAACCAGAAACAGTTTTTCATTTTTCTACAAACTCGATATTTCATATTATCAGTTTTAAAATCGCTTCATACAACTACGGCGGTTTAAAATTCTCCAATTACAGGTTTTGGAAAAAGCATATGCATACAACCTATGTAGATAGAAAAGGGGATAAAATGTATGTCTGACTATTATCGTCGTATATCCTACAGTATTCCAGAAAAACAGTTCGTAAACGACAATTTGCATTTATTGAAATTTTCAATTTTTGTTCTTGATTTATCGATAACCGAGTGTTCCTATGAAAATATTTTACAGGGATTAACGTATTCTACTGAATAATCTGAACCAGAAACAGTTTTTCATTTTTCTTTTAACTGGATATTTTAAATTTCTAGTTTTAAAAGTCATTGGACCCAAGTACGGAGGTTTAAAAATCACCAATAACAGCTTTTGGAAAAATCAAATGCTTACAATCATAAAGATAGTAATGGGGACAAATTGTATGTTTGACAATTATCGTCCTAGCTCGTATAGTTCACCCGGAAAACAGTTCGTTAAAGACCATTTTCATTTTTCGAAATTTTTAATTTTCTTTCTTGATTTATCGATCACCTGGTGGTTCAACGAAAATTTTTCACAGGGATTAACGTTTTCTAATTATTAATCTGAACCAGAAACAGTTTTTCATTTTTCTACAAACTCGATATTTCATATTATCAGTTTTCAAGATCACTTCATACAACTACGACGGTTTAAAAATCACCAATAACAGCTTTTGGAATAATCAAATGCTTACAATCATAAAGATAGTAATGGGGACAAATTGTATTTCTGACTATTATTTTGGTCCTATATTGTACAGTATTCCCGAAAAACAGTTCGTAAACCACAATTTTCATTTTTTGAAATTTTCAATTTTCTTTCTTGATTTATAGATCACCTGGTGGTTCAACGAAAATATTTCACAGGGATTAACGTTTTCTACTAAATAATCTGAACCAGAATCAGTTTTTCATTTTTCTTTTAACTGGATATTTTAAATTTCTAGTTTTAAAAGTCATTGGACCCAAGTACGGAGGTTTAAAAATCACCAATAACAGCTTTTGGAAAAATCAAATGCTTACAATCATAAAGATAGTAATGGGGACAAATTGTATGTTTGACAATTATCGTCCTAGCTCGTATAGTTTTCCCGGAAAACAGTTCGTTAAAGACCTTTTTCATTTTTCGAAATTTTTAATTTTCTTTCATGATTTATCGATCACTTGGTGGTTCAACGAAAATATTTCACAAAGGTTAACGTTTTCTAATGATGAATCTGAACCAGAAACAGTTTTTCATTTTTCTTTTAACTGGATATTTTAAATTTCTAGTTTTAAAAGTCGTTGGACCCAAGTACGGAGGTTTAAAAATCACCAATAACAGCTTTTGGAAAAATCAAATGCTTACAATCATAAAGATAGTAATGGAGACAAATTGTATGTTTGACAATTATCGTCCTAGCTCGTATAGTTTTCCCGGAAAACAGTTCGTTAAAGACCTTTTTCATTTTTCAAAATTTTTAATTTTCTTTCATGATTTATCGATCACTTGGTGGTTCAACGAAAATATTTCACAAAGGTTAACGTTTTCTAATGATTAATCTGAACCAGAAACAGTTTTTCATTTTTCTACAAACTCGATATTTCATTTTATTAGTTTTCTAAATCGCTTCATACAACTATGACGGTTTAAAAATCACCAATAACAGCTTTTGGAAAAATCAAATGCTTACAATGATAAAGATAGTAATGGGCACAAATTGTATGTTTGACAATTATTGTCCTAGCTCGTATAGTTTTCCCGGAAAACAGTTCGTAAAACACCTTTTTCATTTTTCGAAATTTTCAATTTTCTTTCTTGATTTATCGATCACTTGGTGGTTCAACGAAAATATTTCACAAAGTTTAACGTTATCTAATGATTAATCTGAACCAGAATCAGTTATATATTTTTCTACAAACTCGATATTTTATTTTATCAGTTTTCAAAATCGCTTCATACAACTACGACGGTTTAAAAATCACCAATAACCGTTTTTGGAAAAATCAAATGCTTACATACATAAAGATAGTAATGGGGACAAATTGTATATCTGACTATTATCGTCCTATATCGTACAGTATTCCCGAAAAACAGTTCGTAAACGACAATTTTCATTTTTTGAAATTTTCAATTTTCTTTCTTGATTTATCGATCACCTGGTGGTTCAACGAAAATATTTCACAAAGGTTAATGTTTTCTAATGAATAATCTGAACCAGAAACAGTTTTTCATTTTTCTTTTAACTGGATATTTTAAATTTCTAGTTTTAAAAGTCGTTGGACCCAAGTACGGAGGTTTAAAAATCACCAATAACAGCTTTTGGAAAAATCAAATGCTTACAATCATAAAGATAGTAATGGAGACAAATTGTATGTTTGACAATTATCGTCCTAGCTCGTATAGTTTTACCGGAAAACAGTTCGTAAAACACCTTTTTCATTTTTCGAAATTTTCAATTTTCTTTCTTGATTTATCGATCACTTGGTGGTTCAACGAAAATATTTCACATAGGTTATCGTTTTCTAATGATTAATCTGAACCAGAAACAGTTTTTCATTTTTCTACAAACTCGATATTTCATATTATCAGTTTTCTAAATCGCTTCATACAACTATGACGGTTTAAAAATCACCAATAACAGCTTTTGGAAAAATCAAATGCTTACAATGATAAAGATAGTAATGGGCACAAATTGTATGTTTGACAATTATTGTCCTAGCTCGTATAGTTTTCCCGGAAAACAGTTCGTAAAACACCTTTTTCATTTTTCGAAATTTTCAATTTTCTTTCTTGATTTATCGATCACTTGGTGGTTCAACGAAAATATTTCACAAAGTTTAACGTTATCTAATGATTAATCTGAACCAGAATCAGTTATATATTTTTCTACAAACTCGATATTTCATTTTATTAGTTTTCTAAATCGCTTCATACAACTATGACGGTTTAAAAATCACCAATAACAGCTTTTGGAAAAATCAAATGCTTACAATCATAAAGATAGTAATGGGCACAAATTGTATGTTTGACAATTATCGTCCTTGCTCGTATAGTTTTACCGGAAAACAGTTCGTAAAACACCTTTTTCATTTTTCGAAATTTTCAATTTTCTTTCTTGATTTATCGATCACTTGGTGGTTCAACGAAAATATTTCACAAAGGTTAACGTTTTCTAATGATGAATCTGAACCAGAAACAGTTTTTCATTTTTCTTTTAACTGGATATTTTAAATTTCTAGTTTTAAAAGTCGTTGGACCCAAGTACGGAGGTTTAAAAATCACCAATAACAGCTTTTGGAAAAATCAAATGCTTACAATCATAAAGATAGTAATGGAGACAAATTGTATGTTTGACAATTATCGTCCTAGCTCGTATAGTTTTCCCGGAAAACAGTTCGTTAAAGACCTTTTTCATTTTTCAAAATTTTTAATTTTCTTTCATGATTTATCGATCACTTGGTGGTTCAACGAAAATATTTCACAAAGGTTAACGTTTTCTAATGATTAATCTGAACCAGAAACAGTTTTTCATTTTTCTACAAACTCGATATTTCATTTTATTAGTTTTCTAAATCGCTTCATACAACTATGACGGTTTAAAAATCACCAATAACAGCTTTTGGAAAAATCAAATGCTTACAATGATAAAGATAGTAATGGGCACAAATTGTATGTTTGACAATTATTGTCCTAGCTCGTATAGTTTTCCCGGAAAACAGTTCGTAAAACACCTTTTTCATTTTTCGAAATTTTCAATTTTCTTTCTTGATTTATCGATCACTTGGTGGTTCAACGAAAATATTTCACAAAGTTTAACGTTATCTAATGATTAATCTGAACCAGAATCAGTTATATATTTTTCTACAAACTCGATATTTTATTTTATCAGTTTTCAAAATCGCTTCATACAACTACGACGGTTTAAAAATCACCAATAACCGTTTTTGGAAAAATCAAATGCTTACATACATAAAGATAGTAATGGGGACAAATTGTATATCTGACTATTATCGTCCTATATCGTACAGTATTCCCGAAAAACAGTTCGTAAACGACAATTTTCATTTTTTGAAATTTTCAATTTTCTTTCTTGATTTATCGATCACCTGGTGGTTCAACGAAAATATTTCACAAAGGTTAACGTTTTCTAATGAATAATCTGAACCAGAAACAGTTTTTCATTTTTCTTTTAACTGGATATTTTAAATTTCTAGTTTTAAAAGTCGTTGGACCCAAGTACGGAGGTTTAAAAATCACCAATAACAGCTTTTGGAAAAATCAAATGCTTACAATCATAAAGATAGTAATGGAGACAAATTGTATGTTTGACAATTATCGTCCTAGCTCGTATAGTTTTACCGGAAAACAGTTCGTAAAACCCCTTTTTCATTTTTCGAAATTTTCAATTTTCTTTCTTGATTTATCGATCACTTGGTGGTTCAACGAAAATATTTCACATAGGTTATCGTTTTCTAATGATTAATCTGAACCAGAAACAGTTTTTCATTTTTCTACAAACTCGATATTTCATATTATCAGTTTTCTAAATCGCTTCATACAACTATGACGGTTTAAAAATCACCAATAACAGCTTTTGGAAAAATCAAATGCTTACAATGATAAAGATAGTAATGGGCACAAATTGTATGTTTGACAATTATATTCCTAGCTCGTATAGTTTTCCCGGAAAACAGTTCGTAAAACACCTTTTTCATTTTTCGAAATTTTCAATTTTCTTTCTTGATTTATCGATCACTTGGTGGTTCAACGAAAATATTTCACAAAGTTTAACGTTATCTAATGATTAATCTGAACCAGAATCAGTTATATATTTTTCTACAAACTCGATATTTCATTTTATTAGTTTTCTAAATCGCTTCATACAACTATGACGGTTTAAAAATCACCAATAACAGCTTTTGGAAAAATCAAATGCTTACAATCATAAAGATAGTAATGGGCACAAATTGTATGTTTGACAATTATCGTCCTTGCTCGTATAGTTTTACCGGAAAACAGTTCGTAAAACACCTTTTTCATTTTTCGAAATTTTCAATTTTCTTTCTTGATTTATCGATCACTTGGTGGTTCAACGAAAATATTTCACAAAGGTTATCGTTTTCTAAGGATTAATCTGAACCAGAAACAGTGTTTCATTTTTCTACAAACTCGATATTTCATATTATCAGTTTTCAAAATCGCTTCATACAACTACGACGGTTTAAAAATCACCAATAACCGTTTTTGGAAAAATCAAATGCTTACAATCATAAAGATAGTAATGGGGACAAATTGTATTTCTGACTATTATCGTCCTACATCGTACAGTATTCCCGAAAAACAGTTCGTAAACGACAATTTTCATTTTTTGAAATTTTCAATTTTCTTTCTTGATTTATCGATCACTTGGTGGTTCAACTAAAATATTTCACAAAGGTTAACGTTTTCTAATGATGAATCTGAACCAGAAACAGTTTTTCATTTTTCTTTTAACTGGATATTTTAAATTTCTAGTTTTAAAAGTCGTTGGACCCAAGTACGGAGGATTAAAAATCACCAATAACAGCTTTTGGAAAAATCAAATGCTTACAATGATAAAGATAGTAATGGGCACAAATTGTATGTTTGACAATTATCGTCGTATATCCTACAGTATTCCCGAAAAACAGTTCGTAAACGACAATTTTCATTTTTTGAAATTTTCAATTTTCTTTCTTGATTTATCGATCACCTGGTGGTTCAACGAAAATATTTCACAAATGTTAACGTTTTCTAATGATTAATCTGAACCAGAATCTGTTTTTCATTTTTCTGCAAACTTGATATTTCATTTTATCAGTTTTCAAAATCGCTTGTTACAACTACGACGGTTTAAAAATCGTCAATAACAGGTTTTGGAAAAATCAAATGCTTACAATGATAAAGATAGTAATGGGCACAAATTGTATGTTTGACAATTATCGTCCTAGCTCGTATAGTTTTCCCGGAAAACAGTTCGTAAAACACCTTTTTCATTTTTCGAAATTTTCAATTTTCTTTCTTGATTTATCGATCACTTGGTGGTTCAACGAAAATATTTCACAAAGGTTAACTTTTTCTAATGATTAATCTGAACCAGAAACAGTTTTTCATTTTTCTACAAACTCGATATTTCATATTATCAGTTTTCAAAATCACTTCATACAACTATGACGGTTTAAATATCTCCAATTACAGGTTTTGGAAAATGCATATGCATACAACCTATGTAGATAGAAAAGGGGATAAAATGTATGTCTGACTATTATCGTCGTATAACCTACAGTATTC
The DNA here is from genome assembly GCA_036289425.1 of Rhopalosiphum nymphaeae. Taxonomy (NCBI): domain Eukaryota; kingdom Metazoa; phylum Arthropoda; class Insecta; order Hemiptera; family Aphididae; genus Rhopalosiphum; species Rhopalosiphum nymphaeae. The sequence goes on from JAZAQC010000030.1 coordinate 1,467,069, forward strand.
CCGAAAAACAGTTCGTAAACGACAATTTGCATTTTTTGAAATTTTCAATTTTTGTTCTTGATTTATCGATAACCGAGTGTTCCTATGAAAATATTTCACAGGGATTAACGTTTTCTACTGAAAAATCTGAACCAGAAATAGTTATTCATTTTTCTTTTAACTGGATATTTTGAATTTCTAGTTTTAAGAGTCGTTGGACCCAAGTACGGAGGTTTAAAAATCACCAATAACAGCTTTTGGAAAAATCAAAAGCTTACAATGATAAGGATAGTAATGGGCACAAATTGTATGTTTGACAATTATCGTCCTAGCTCGTATAGTTTTCCCGGAAAACAGTTCGTAAAACACCTTTTTCATTTTTTGAAATTTTCAATTTTCTTTCTTGATTTATCGATCACCTGGTGGTTCAACGAAAATATTTCACAAAGGTTAACGTTTTCTAATGATTAATCTGAACCAGAAACAGTTTTTCATTTTTCTTTTAACTGGATATTTTAAATTTCTAGATTTAAAAGTCGTTGGACCCAAGTACGGAGGTTTAAAAATCACCAATAACAGCTTTTGGAAAAATCAAATGCTTACAATCATAAAGATAGTAATGGAGACAAATTGTATGTTTGACAATTATCGTCCTAGCTCGTATAGTTTTCCCGGAAAACAGTTCGTTAAAGACCTTTTTCATTTTTCAAAATTTTTAATTTTCTTTCATGATTTATCGATCACTTGGTGGTTCAACGAAAATATTTCACAAAGGTTAACGTTTTCTAATGATTAATCTGAACCAGAAACAGTTTTTCATTTTTCTACAAACTCGATATTTCATTTTATTAGTTTTCTAAATCGCTTCATACAACTATGACGGTTTAAAAATCACCAATAACAGCTTTTGGAAAAATCAAATGCTTACAATGATAAAGATAGTAATGGGCACAAATTGTATGTTTGACAATTATTGTCCTAGCTCGTATAGTTTTCCCGGAAAACAGTTCGTAAAACACCATTTTCATTTTTCGAAATTTTCAATTTTCTTTCTTGATTTATCGATCACTTGGTGGTTCAACGAAAATATTTCACAAAGGTTAACGTTTTATAATGATTAATCTGAACCAGAAACAGTTTTTCATTTTTCTACAAACTCGATATTTCATATTATCAGTTTTCAAAATCGCTTCATACAACAACGACGGTTTAAAAATCACCAATAACCGTTTTTGGAAAAATCAAATGCTTACAATCATAAAGATAGTAATGGGGACAAATTGTATTTCTGACTATTATCGTCCTATATCGTACAGTATTCACGAAAAACAGTTCGTAAACGATAATTTTCATTTTTTTAAATTTTCAATTTTCTTTCTTGATTTATCGATCACCTGGTGGTTCAACGAAAATATTTCACAAAGGTTAACGTTTTCTAATGATTAATCTGAACCAAAAACAGTTTTTCATTTTTCTTTTAACTGGATATTTTAAATTTCTGGTTTTCAAAATCGCTTGTTACAACTACGACGGTTTAAAAATCGTCAATAACAGGTTTTGGAAAAATCAAATTCTTACAATCATAAAGATAGTAATGGAGACAAATTGTATGTTTGACAATTATCGTCCTAGCTCGTATAGTTTTCCCGAAAAACAGTTCGTAAACGACAATTTTCATTTTTTGAAATTTTCAATTTTCTTTCTTGATTTATCGATCACTTGGTGGTTCAACTAAAATATTTCACAAAGGTTAACGTTTTCTAATGATTAATCTGAACCAGAAACAGTTTTTCATTTTTCTTTTAACTGGATATTTTAAATTTCTAGTTTTAAAAGTCGTTGGACCCAAGTACGGAGGATTAAAAATCACCAATAACAGCTTTTGGAAAAATCAAATGCTTACAATGATAAAGATAGTAATGGGCACAAATTGTATGTTTGACAATTATCGTCCTAGCTCGTATAGTTTTCCCGGAAAACAGTTCGTAAAACATCTTTTTCATTTTTCGAAATTTTCAATTTTCTTTCATAATTTATCGATCACTTGGTGGTTCAACTAAAATATTTCACAAAGGTTAACGTTTTCTAATGTTTAATCTGAACCAGAAACAGTTTTTCATTTTTCTACAAACTCGATATTTCATATTATCAGTTTTCAAAATCACTTCATACAACTACGACGGTTTAAAAATCACCAATAACAGCTTTTGGAAAAATCAAATGCTTACAATCATAAAGATAGTAATGGAGACAAATTGTTTGATTGACAATTATCGTCCTAGCTCGTATAGTTTTCCCGTAAAACAGTTCGTTAAAGACCTTTTTATCATTTTTCGAAATTTTTAATTTTCTTTCATGATTTATCGATCACTTGGTGGTTCAACGAAAATATTTCACAAAGGTTATCGTTTTCTAATGATTAATCTGAACCAGAATCAGTTTTTCATTTTTCTGCAAACTCGATATTTCATATTATCAGATTTCAAAATCGCTTGTTACAACTCCGACGGTTTAAAAATCACCAATAACCGTTTTTGGAAAAATCAAATGCTTACAATCATAAAGATAGTAATGGGGACAAATTGTATTTCTGACTATTATCGTCGTATATCCTACAGTATTCCCGAAAAACAGTTCGTAAACGACAATTTTCATTTTTTGAAATTTTCAATTTTCTTTCTTGATTTATCGATCACCTGGTGGTTCAACGAAAATATTTCACAAATGTTAACGTTTTCTAATGATTAATCTGAACCAGAATCTGTTTTTCATTTTTCTGCAAACTTGATATTTCATTTTATCAGTTTTCAAAATCGCTTGTTACAACTACGACGGTTTAAAAATCGTCAATAACAGGTTTTGGAAAAATCAAATGCTTACAATGATAAAGATAGTAATGGGCACAAATTGTATGTTTGACAATTATCGTCCTAGCTCGTATAGTTTTCCCGGAAAACAGTTCGTAAAACACCTTTTTCATTTTTCGAAATTTTCAATTTTCTTTCTTGATTTATCGATCACTTGGTGGTTCAACGAAAATATTTCATAAAGGTTAACGTTTTCTAATGATTAATCTGAACCAGAAACAGATTTTCATTTTTCTACAAACTCGATATTTCATATTATCAGTTTTCAAAATCACTTCATACAACTATGACGGTTTAAAAATCTCCAATTACAGGTTTTGGAAAATGCATATGCATACAACCTATGTAGATAGAAAAGGGGATAAAATGTATGTCTGACTATTATCGTCGTATATCCTACAGTATTCCCGAAAAACAGTTCGTAAACGACAATTTGCATTTTTTGAAATTTTCAATTTTTGTTCTTGATTTATCGATCACCTGGTGGTTCAACGAAAATATTTCACAAAGGTTAACTTTTTCTAATGATTAATCTGAACCAGAAACAGTTTTTCATTTTTCTACAAACTCGATATTTCATATTATCAGTTTTCAAAATCACTTCATACAACTATGACGGTTTAAAAATCTCCAATTACAGGTTTTGGAAAATGCATATGCATACAACCTATGTAGATAGAAAAGGGGATAAAATGTATGTCTGACTATTATCGTCGTATAACCTACAGTATTCCCGAAAAACAGTTCGTAAACGACAATTTGCATTTTTTGAAATTTTCAATTTTTGTTCTTGATTTATCGATAACCGAGTGTTCCTATGAAAATATTTCACAGGGATTAACGTTTTCTACTGAAAAATCTGAACCAGAAATAGTTATTCATTTTTCTTTTAACTGGATATTTTGAATTTCTAGTTTTAAGAGTCGTTGGACCCAAGTACGGAGGTTTAAAAATCACCAATAACAGCTTTTGGAAAAATCAAAAGCTTACAATGATAAGGATAGTAATGGGCACAAATTGTATGTTTGACAATTATCGTCCTAGCTCGTATAGTTTTCCCGGAAAACAGTTCGTAAAACACCTTTTTCATTTTTTGAAATTTTCAATTTTCTTTCTTGATTTATCGATCACCTGGTGGTTCAACGAAAATATTTCACAAAGGTTAACGTTTTCTAATGATTAATCTGAACCAGAAACAGTTTTTCATTTTTCTTTTAACTGGATATTTTAAATTTCTAGTTTTAAAAGTCGTTGGACCCAAGTACGGAGGTTTAAAAATCACCAATAACAGCTTTTGGAAAAATCAAATGCTTACAATCATAAAGATAGTAATGGAGACAAATTGTATGTTTGACAATTATCGTCCTAGCTCGTATAGTTTTCCCGGAAAACAGTTCGTTAAAGACCTTTTTCATTTTTCAAAATTTTTAATTTTCTTTCATGATTTATCGATCACTTGGTGGTTCAACGAAAATATTTCACAAAGGTTAACGTTTTCTAATGATTAATCTGAACCAGAAACAGTTTTTCATTTTTCTACAAACTCGATATTTCATTTTATTAGTTTTCTAAATCGCTTCATACAACTATGACGGTTTAAAAATCACCAATAACAGCTTTTGGAAAAATCAAATGCTTACAATGATAAAGATAGTAATGGGCACAAATTGTATGTTTGACAATTATTGTCCTAGCTCGTATAGTTTTCCCGGAAAACAGTTCGTAAAACACCATTTTCATTTTTCGAAATTTTCAATTTTCTTTCTTGATTTATCGATCACTTGGTGGTTCAACGAAAATATTTCACAAAGGTTAACGTTTTATAATGATTAATCTGAACCAGAAACAGTTTTTCATTTTTCTACAAACTCGATATTTCATATTATCAGTTTTCAAAATCGCTTCATACAACAACGACGGTTTAAAAATCACCAATAACCGTTTTTGGAAAAATCAAATGCTTACAATCATAAAGATAGTAATGGGGACAAATTGTATTTCTGACTATTATCGTCCTATATCGTACAGTATTCACGAAAAACAGTTCGTAAACGATAATTTTCATTTTTTTAAATTTTCAATTTTCTTTCTTGATTTATCGATCACCTGGTGGTTCAACGAAAATATTTCACAAAGGTTAACGTTTTCTAATGATTAATCTGAACCAAAAACAGTTTTTCATTTTTCTTTTAACTGGATATTTTAAATTTCTGGTTTTCAAAATCACTTGTTACAACTACGACGGTTTAAAAATCGTCAATAACAGGTTTTGGAAAAATCAAATTCTTACAATCATAAAGATAGTAATGGGCACAAATTGTATGTTTGACAATTATCGTCCTAGCTCGTATAGTTTTACCGGAAAACAGTTCGTAAAACACCTTTTTCATTTTTCGAAATTTTCAATTTTCTTTCATGATTTATCGATCACTTGGTGGTTCAACGAAAATATTTCACAAAGGTTAACGTTTTCTAATGATTAATCTGAACCATAATCAGTTTTTCATTTTTCTGCAAACTCGATATTTCATATTATCAGTTTTCAAAATCGCTTCATACAACTACAACGGTTTAAAAATCACCAATAACCTTTTTTGGAAAAATCAAATGCTTACAATCATAAAGATAGTAATGGGGACAAATTGTATTTCTGACTATTATCGTCCTATATCGTACAGTATTCCCGAAAAACAGTTCGTAAACGACAATTTTCATTTTTTGAAATTTTCAATTTTCTTACTTGATTTATCGATGACCTGGTGGTTCAACGAAAATATTTCACAAAGGTTAACGTTTTCTAATGATTAATCTGAACCAGAAACAGTTTTTCATTTTTCTACAAACTCGATATTTCATATTATCAGTTTTCAAAATCAGTTCATACAACTATGACGGTTTAAAAATCTCCAATTACAGGTTTTTGAAAAAGCATATGCATACAACCTATGTAGATAGAAAAGGGGATAAAATGTATGTCTGACTATTATCGTCATATATCCTACAGTATTCCCGAAAAACAGTTCGTAAACGACAATTTTCATTTTTTGAAATTTTCAATTTTCTTACTTGATTTATCGATGACCTGGTGGTTCAACGAAAATATTTCACAAAGGTTAACGTTTTCTAATGATTAATCTGAACCAGAAACAGTTTTTCATTTTTCTACAAACTCGATATTTCATATTATCAGTTTTCAAAATCGCTTCATACAACAACGACGGTTTAAAAATCACCAATAACCGTTTTTGGAAAAATCAAATGCTTACAATCATAAAGATAGTAATGGGGACAAATTGTATTTCTGACTATTATCGTCCTATATCGTACAGTATTCACGAAAAACAGTTCGTAAACGATAATTTTCATTTTTTGAAATTTTCAATTTTCTTTCTTGATTTATCGATCACCTGGTGGTTCAACGAAAATATTTCACAAAGGTTAACGTTTTCTAATGATTAATCTGAACCAAAAACAGTTTTTCATTTTTCTTTTAACTGGATATTTTAAATTTTTGGTTTTCAAAATCGCTTGTTACAACTACGACGGTTTAAAAATCGTCAATAACAGGTTTTGGAAAAATCAAATTCTTACAATCATAAAGATAGTAATGGGCACAAATTGTATGTTTGACAATTATCGTCCTAGCTCGTATAGTTTTACCGGAAAACAGTTCGTAAAACACCTTTTTCATTTTTCGAAATTTTTAATTTTCTTTCATGATTTATCGATCACTTGGTGGTTCAACGAAAATATTTCACAAAGGTTAACGTTTTCTAATGATTAATCTGAACCATAATCAGTTTTTCATTTTTCTGCAAACTCGATATTTCATATTATCAGTTTTCAAAATCGCTTCATACAACTACGACGGTTTAAAAATCACCAATAACCGTTTTTGGAAAAATCAAATGCTTACAATCATAAAGATAGTAATGGGGACAAATTGTATTTCTGACTATTATCGTCCTACATCGTACAGTATTCCCGAAAAACAGTTCGTAAACGACAATTTTCATTTTTTGAAATTTTTAATTTTCTTTCATGATTTATCGATCACTTGGTGGTTCAACGAAAATATTTCACAAAGGTTATCGTTTTCTAATGATTAATCTGAACCAAAAACAGTTTTTCATTTTTCTTTTAACTGGATATTTTAAATTTCTGGTTTTCAAAATCGCTTGTTACAACTACGACGGTTTAAAAATCGTCAATAACAGGTTTTGGAAAAATCAAATTCTTACAATCATAAAGATAGTAATGGGCACAAATTGTATGTTTGACAATTATCGTCCTAGCTCGTATAGTTTTACCGGAAAACAGTTCGTAAAACACCTTTTTCATTTTTCGAAATTTTCAATTTTCTTTCATGATTTATCGATCACTTGGTGGTTCAACGAAAATATTTCACAAAGGTTAACGTTTTCTAATGATTAATCTGAACCATAATCAGTTTTTCATTTTTCTGCAAACTCGATATTTCATATTATCAGTTTTCAAAATCGCTTCATACAACTACAACGGTTTAAAAATTACCAATAACCTTTTTTGGAAAAATCAAATGCTTACAATCATAAAGATAGTAATGGGGACAAATTGTATTTCTGACTATTATCGTCCTATATCGTACAGTATTCCCGAAAAACAGTTCGTAAACGACAATTTTCATTTTTTGAAATTTTCAATTTTCTTACTTGATTTATCGATGACCTGGTGGTTCAACGAAAATATTTCACAAAGGTTAACGTTTTCTAATGATTAATCTGAACCAGAAACAGTTTTTCATTTTTCTACAAACTCGATATTTCATATTATCAGTTTTCAAAATCAGTTCATACAACTATGACGGTTTAAAAATCTCCAATTACAGGTTTTTGAAAAAGCATATGCATACAACCTATGTAGATAGAAAAGGGGATAAAATGTATGTCTGACTATTATCGTCATATATCCTACAGTATTCCCGAAAAACAGTTCGTAAACGACAATTTTCATTTTTTGAAATTTTCAATTTTCTTACTTGATTTATCGATGACCTGGTGGTTCAACGAAAATATTTCACAAAGGTTAACGTTTTCTAATGATTAATCTGAACCAGAAACAGTTTTTCATTTTTCTACAAACTCGATATTTCATATTATCAGTTTTCAAAATCGCTTCATACAACAACGACGGTTTAAAAATCACCAATAACCGTTTTTGGAAAAATCAAATGCTTACAATCATAAAGATAGTAATGGGGACAAATTGTATTTCTGACTATTATCGTCCTATATCGTACAGTATTCACGAAAAACAGTTCGTAAACGATAATTTTCATTTTTTGAAATTTTCAATTTTCTTTCTTGATTTATCGATCACCTGGTGGTTCAACGAAAATATTTCACAAAGGTTAACGTTTTCTAATGATTAATCTGAACCAAAAACAGTTTTTCATTTTTCTTTTAACTGGATATTTTAAATTTTTGGTTTTCAAAATCGCTTGTTACAACTACGACGGTTTAAAAATCGTCAATAACAGGTTTTGGAAAAATCAAATTCTTACAATCATAAAGATAGTAATGGGCACAAATTGTATGTTTGACAATTATCGTCCTAGCTCGTATAGTTTTACCGGAAAACAGTTCGTAAAACACCTTTTTCATTTTTCGAAATTTTTAATTTTCTTTCATGATTTATCGATCACTTGGTGGTTCAACGAAAATATTTCACAAAGGTTAACGTTTTCTAATGATTAATCTGAACCATAATCAGTTTTTCATTTTTCTGCAAACTCGATATTTCATATTATCAGTTTTCAAAATCGCTTCATACAACTACGACGGTTTAAAAATCACCAATAACCGTTTTTGGAAAAATCAAATGCTTACAATCATAAAGATAGTAATGGGGACAAATTGTATTTCTGACTATTATCGTCCTACATCGTACAGTATTCCCGAAAAACAGTTCGTAAACGACAATTTTCATTTTTTGAAATTTTTAATTTTCTTTCATGATTTATCGATCACTTGGTGGTTCAACGAAAATATTTCACAAAGGTTATCGTTTTCTAATGATTAATCTGAACCAGAAAAAGTTTTTCATTTTTCTACAAACTCGATATTTCATATTATCAGTTTTCAAAATTGCTTCATACAACTACGACGGTTTAAAAATCACCAATAACCGTTTTTGGAAAAATCAAATGCTTACAATCATAAATATAGTAATGGGGACAAATTGTATTTCTGACTATTATCGTCCTATATCGTACAGTATTCCCGAAAAACAGTTCGTAAACGACAATTTTCATTTTTTGAAATTTTCAATTTTCTTTCTTGATTTATCGATCACCTGGTGGTTCAACGAAAATATTTCACAAAGGTTAACTTTTTCTAATGATTAATCTGAACCAGAAACAGTTTTTCATTTTTCTACAAACTCGATATTTCATATTATCAGTTTTCAAAATCACTTCATACAACTATGACGGTTTAAAAATCTCCAATTACAGGTTTTGGAAAAAGCAAATGCATACAACCTATGTAGATAGAAAAGGGGATAAAATGTATGTCTGACTATTATCGTCGTATAACCTACAGTATTCCCGAAAAACAGTTCGTAAACGACAATTTGCATTTTTTGAAATTTTCAATTTTTGTTCTTGATTTATCGATAACCGAGTGTTCCTATGAAAATATTTCACAGGGATTAACATTTTCTACTGAATAATCTGAACCAGAAATAGTTTTTCATTTTTCTTTTAACTGGATATTTTGAATTTCTAGTTTTAAGAGTCGTTGGACCCAAGTACGGAGGTTTAAAAATCACCAATAACAGCTTTTGGAAAAATCAAAAGCTTACAATGATAAAGATAGTAAAGGGCACAAATTGTATGTTTGACAATTATCGTCCTAGCTCGTATAGTTTTCCCGGAAAACAGTTCGTAAAACACCTTTTTCATTTTTCGAAATTTTCAATTTTCTTTCATGATTTATCGATCACTTGGTGGTTCAACGAAAATATTTCACAAAGGTTAACGTTTTCTAATGATTAATCTGAACCAGAAACAGTTTTTCATTTTTCTACAAACTCGATATTTCATATTATCAGTTTTCAAAATCAGTTCATACAACTATGACGGTTTAAAAATCTCCAATTACAGGTTTTTGAAAAAGCATATGCATACAACCTATGTAGATAGAAAAGGGGATAAAATGTATGTCTGACTATTATCGTCATATATCCTACAGTATTCCCGAAAAACAGTTCGTAAACGACAATTTTCATTTTTTGAAATTTTCAATTTTCTTACTTGATTTATCGATGACCTGGTGGTTCAACGAAAATATTTCACAAAGGTTAACGTTTTCTAATGATTAATCTGAACCAGAAACAGTTTTTCATTTTTCTACAAACTCGATATTTCATATTATCAGTTTTCAAAATCGCTTCATACAACAACGACGGTTTAAAAATCACCAATAACCGTTTTTGGAAAAATCAAATGCTTACAATCATAAAGATAGTAATGGGGACAAATTGTATTTCTGACTATTATCGTCCTATATCGTACAGTATTCACGAAAAACAGTTCGTAAACGATAATTTTCATTTTTTGAAATTTTCAATTTTCTTTCTTGATTTATCGATCACCTGGTGGTTCAACGAAAATATTTCACAAAGGTTAACGTTTTCTAATGATTAATCTGAACCAAAAACAGTTTTTCATTTTTCTTTTAACTGGATATTTTAAATTTCTGGTTTTCAAAATCGCTTGTTACAACTACGACGGTTTAAAAATCGTCAATAACAGGTTTTGGAAAAATCAAATTCTTACAATCATAAAGATAGTAATGGGCACAAATTGTATGTTTGACAATTATCGTCCTAGCTCGTATAGTTTTACCGGAAAACAGTTCGTAAAACACCTTTTTCATTTTTCGAAATTTTTAATTTTCTTTCATGATTTATCGATCACTTGGTGGTTCAACGAAAATATTTCACAAAGGTTAACGTTTTCTAATGATTAATCTGAACCATAATCAGTTTTTCATTTTTCTGCAAACTCGATATTTCATATTATCAGTTTTCAAAATCGCTTCATACAACTACGACGGTTTAAAAATCACCAATAACCGTTTTTGGAAAAATCAAATGCTTACAATCATAAAGATAGTAATGGGGACAAATTGTATTTCTGACTATTATCGTCCTACATCGTACAGTATTCCCGAAAAACAGTTCGTAAACGACAATTTTCATTTTTTGAAATTTTCAATTTTCTTTCTTGATTTATCGATCACTTGGTGGTTCAACTAAAATATTTCACAAAGGTTAACGTTTTCTAATGATTAATCTGAACCAGAAACAGTTTTTCATTTTTCTTTTAACTGGATATATTAAATTTCTAGTTTTAAAAGTCGTTGGACCCAAGTACGGAGGATTAAAAATCACCAATAACAGCTTTTGGAAAAATCAAATGCTTACAATGATAAAGATAGTAATGTGCACAAATTGTATGTTTGACAATTATCGTCCTAGCTCGTATAGTTTTCCCGGAAAACAGTTCGTAAAACATCTTTTTCATTTTTCGAAATTTTCAATTTTCTTTCTTGATTTTTCGATCACTTGGTGGTTCAACGAAAATATTTCACAAAGGTTAACGTTTTCTAATGATTAATCTGAACCAGAAACAGTTTTTCATTTTTCTACAAACTCGATATTTCATATTATCAGTTTTCAAAATCACTTCATACAACTACGACGGTTTAAAAATCACCAATAACAGCTTTTGGAAAAATCAAATGCTTACAATCATAAAGATAGTAATGGAGACAAATTGTTTGTTTGACAATTATCGTCCTAGCTCGTATAGTTTTCCCGTAAAACAGTTCGTTAAAGACCTTTTTCATTTTTCGAAATTTTTAATTTTCTTTCATGATTTATCGATCACTTGGTGGTTCAACGAAAATATTTCACAAAGGTTATCGTTTTCTAATGATTAATCTGAACCAGAAAAAGTTTTTCATTTTTCTACAAACTCGATATTTCATATTATCAGTTTTCAAAATCACTTCATACAACTATGACGGTTTAAAAATCTCCAATTACAGGTTTTGGAAAATGCATATGCATACAACCTATGTAGATAGAAAAGGGGATAAAATGTATGTCTGACTATTATCGTCGTATATCCTACAGTATTCACGAAAAACAGTTCGTAAACGACAATTTGCATTTTTTGAAATTTTCAATATTCTTTCTTGATTTATCGATCACCTGGTGGTTCAACGAAAATATTTCACAAAGGTTAACGTTTTCTAATGATAAATCTGAACCAGAATCAGTTTTTCATTTTTCTGCAAACTCGATATTTCATATTATCAGATTTCAAAATCGCTTGTTACAACTCCGACGGTTTAAAAATCGTCAATAACAGGTTTTGGAAAAAGGAAATGCTTACAATGATAAAGATAGTAATGGGCACAAATTATATGTTTGACAATTATTGTCCTAGCTCGTATAGTTTTCCCGGAAAACAGTTCGTAAAACACCTTTTTCATTTTTCGAAATTTTCAATTTACTTTCTTGATTTTTCGATCACTTGGTGGTTCAACGAAAATATATCACAAAGGTTAACGTTTTCTAATGATTAATCTGAACCAGAATCTGTTTTTCATTTTTCTGCAAACTTGATATTTCATATTATCAGTTTTCAAAATCGCTTGTTACAACTACGACGGTTTAAAAATCGTCAATAACAGGTTTTGGAAAAATCAAATGCTTACAATGATAAAGATAGTAATGGGCACAAATTGTATGTTTGACAATTATCGTCCTAGCTCGTATAGTTTTCCCGGAAAACAGTTCGTAAAACACCTTTTTCATTTTTCGAAATTTTCAATTTTCTTTCTTGATTTATCGATCACTTGGTGGTTCAACGAAAATATTTCATAAAGGTTAACGTTTTCTAATGATTAATCTGAACCAGAAACAGATTTTCATTTTTCTACAAACTCGATATTTCATATTATCAGTTTTCAAAATCACTTCATACAACTACGACGGTTTAAAAATCACCAATAACAGGTTTTGGAAAAATCAAATGCATACAACCTTTGTAGATAGAAAAGGGGATAAAATGTATGTCTGACTATTATCGTCGTATATCCTACAGTATTCCCGAAAAACAGTTCGTAAACGACAATTTGCATTTTTTGAAATTTTCAATTTTTGTTCTTGATTTATCGATCACCTGGTGGTTCAACGAAAATATTTCACAAAGGTTAACTTTTTCTAATGATTAATCTGAACCAGAAACAGTTTTTCATTTTTCTACAAACTCGATATTTCATATTATCAGTTTTCAAAATCACTTCATACAACTATGACGGTTTAAAAATCTCCAATTACAGGTTTTGGAAAATGCATATGCATACAACCTATGTAGATAGAAAAGGGGATAAAATGTATGTCTGACTATTATCGTCGTATAACCTACAGTATTCCCGAAAAACAGTTCGTAAACGACAATTTGCATTTTTTGAAATTTTCAATTTTTGTTCTTGATTTATCGATAACCGAGTGTTCCTATGAAAATATTTCACAGGGATTAACGTTTTCTACTGAAAAATCTGAACCAGAAATAGTTATTCATTTTTCTTTTAACTGGATATTTTGAATTTCTAGTTTTAAGAGTCGTTGGACCCAAGTACGGAGGTTTAAAAATCACCAATAACAGCTTTTGGAAAAATCAAAAGCTTACAATGATAAGGATAGTAATGGGCACAAATTGTATGTTTGACAATTATCGTCCTAGCTCGTATAGTTTTCCCGGAAAACAGTTCGTAAAACACCTTTTTCATTTTTCGAAATTTTCAATTTTCTTTCATGATTTATCGATCACTTGGTGGTTCAACGAAAATATTTCATAAAGGTTAACGTTTTCTAATGATTAATCTGAACCAGAAACAGATTTTCATTTTTCTACAAACTCGATATTTCATATTATCAGTTTTCAAAATCGCTTCATACAACTACAACGGTTTAAAAATCACCAATAACCGTTTTTGGAAAAATCAAATGCTTACAATCATAAAGATAGTAATGGGGACAAATTGTATTTCTGACTATTATCGTCCTATATCGAACAGTATTCCCGAAAAACAGTACGTAAACGACAATTTTCATTTTTTGAAATTTTCAATTTTTGTTCTTGATTTATCGATCACCTGGTGGTTCAACGAAAATATTTCACAAAGGTTAACTTTTTCTAATGATTAATCTGAACCAGAAACAGTTTTTCATTTTTCTACAAACTCGATATTTCATATTATCAGTTTTCAAAATCAGTTCATACAACTATGACGGTTTAAAAATCTCCAATTACAGGTTTTTGAAAAAGCATATGCATACAACCTATGTAGATAGAAAAGGGGATAAAATGTATGTCTGACTATTATCGTCATATATCCTACAGTATTCCCGAAAAACAGTTCGTAAACGACAATTTTCATTTTTTGAAATTTTCAATTTTCTTACTTGATTTATCGATGACCTGGTGGTTCAACGAAAATATTTCACAAAGGTTAACGTTTTCTAATGATTAATTTGAACCAGAAACAGTTTTTCATTTTTCTACAAACTCGATATTTCATATTATCAGTTTTCAAAATCGCTTCATACAACAACGACGGTTTAAAAATCACCAATAACCGTTTTTGGAAAAATCAAATGCTTACAATCATAAAGATAGTAATGGGGACAAATTGTATTTCTGACTATTATCGTCCTATATCGTACAGTATTCACGAAAAACAGTTCGTAAACGATAATTTTCATTTTTTGAAATTTTCAATTTTCTTTCTTGATTTATCGATCACCTGGTGGTTCAACGAAAATATTTCACAAAGGTTAACGTTTTCTAATGATTAATCTGAACCAAAAACAGTTTTTCATTTTTCTTTTAACTGGATATTTTAAATATCTGGTTTTCAAAATCGCTTGTTACAACTACGACGGTTTAAAAATCGTCAATAACAGGTTTTGGAAAAATCAAATTCTTACAATCATAAAGATAGTAATGGGCACAAATTGTATGTTTGACAATTATCGTCCTAGCTCGTATAGTTTTACCGGAAAACAGTTCGTAAAACACCTTTTTCATTTTTCGAAATTTTTAATTTTCTTTCATGATTTATCGATCACTTGGTGGTTCAACGAAAATATTTCACAAAGGTTAACGTTTTCTAATGATTAATCTGAACCATAATCAGTTTTTCATTTTTCTGCAAACTCGATATTTCATATTATCAGTTTTCAAAATCGCTTCATACAACTACGACGGTTTAAAAATCACCAATAACCGTTTTTGGAAAAATCAAATGCTTACAATCATAAAGATAGTAATGGGGACAAATTGTATTTCTGACTATTATCGTCCTACGTCGTACAGTATTCCCGAAAAACAGTTCGTAAACGACAATTTTCATTTTTTTAAATTTTTAATTTTCTTTCATGATTTATCGATCACTTGGTGGTTCAACGAAAATATTTCACAAAGGTTATCGTTTTCTAATGATTAATCTGAACCAGAAAAAGTTTTTCATTTTTCTACAAACTCGATATTTCATATTATCAGTTTTAAAAATTGCTTCATACAACTACGACGGTTTAAAAATCACCAATAACCGTTTTTGGAAAAATCAAATGCTTACAATCATAAATATAGTAATGGGGACAAATTGTATTTCTGACTATTATCGTCCTATATCGTACAGTATTCCCGAAAAACAGTTCGTAAACGACAATTTTCATTTTTTGAAATTTTCAATTTTCTTTCTTGATTTATCGATCACCTGGTGGTTCAACGAAAATATTTCACAAAGGTTAACTTTTTCTAATGATTAATCTGAACCAGAAACAGTTTTTCATTTTTCTACAAACTCGATATTTCATATTATCAGTTTTCAAAATCACTTCATACAACTATGACGGTTTAAAAATCTCCAATTACAGGTTTTGGAAAAAGCAAATGCATACAACCTATGTAGATAGAAAAGGGGATAAAATGTATGTCTGACTATTATCGTCGTATAACCTACAGTATTCCCGAAAAACAGTTCGTAAACGACAATTTGCATTTTTTGAAATTTTCAATTTTTGTTCTTGATTTATCGATAACCGAGTGTTCCTATGAAAATATTTCACAGGGATTAACATTTTCTACTGAATAATCTGAACCAGAAATAGTTTTTCATTTTTCTTTTAACTGGATAATTTGAATTTCTAGTTTTAAGAGTCGTTGGACCCAAGTACGGAGGTTTAAAAATCACCAATAACCGTTTTTGGAAAAATCAAATGCTTACAATCATAAAGATAGTAATGGGGACAAATTGTATTTCTGACTATTATCGTCCTATATCGTACAGTATTCCCGAAAAACAGTTCGTAAACGACAATTTTCATTTTTTGAAATTTTCAATTTTCTTACTTGATTTATCGATGACCAGGTGGTTCAACGAAAATATTTCACAAATGTTAACGTTTTCTAATGATTAATCTGAACCAGAAACAGTTTTTCATTTTTCTACAAACTCGATATTTCATATTATCAGTTTTCAAAATCAGTTCATACAACTATGACGTTTTAAAAATCTCCAATTACAGGTTTTTGAAAAAGCATATGCATACAACCTATGTAGATAGAAAAGGGGATAAAATGTATGTCTGACTATTATCGTCATATATCCTACAGTATTCCCGAAAAACAGTTCGTAAACGACAATTTTCATTTTTTGAAATTTTCAATTTTCTTACTTGATTTATCGATGACCTGGTGGTTCAACGAAAATATTTCACAAAGGTTAACGTTTTCTAATGATTAATCTGAACCAGAAACAGTTTTTCATTTTTCTACAAACTCGATATTTCATATTATCAGTTTTCAAAATTGCTTCATACAACTACGACGGTTTAAAAATCACCAATAACCGTTTTTGGAAAAATCAAATGCTTACAATCATAAATATAGTAATGGGGACAAATTGTATTTCTGACTATTATCGTCCTATATCGTACAGTATTCCCGAAAAACAGTTCGTAAACAACAATTTTCATTTTTTGAAATTTTCAATTTTCTTTCTTGATTTATCGATCACCTGGTGGTTCAACGAAAATATTTCACAAAGGTTAACTTTTTCTAATGATTAATCTGAACCAGAAACAGTTTTTCATTTTTCTACAAACTCGATATTTCATATTATCAGTTTTCAAAATCACTTCATACAACTATGACGGTTTAAAAATCTCCAATTACAGGTTTTGGAAAAAGCAAATGCATACAACCTATGTAGATAGAAAAGGGGATAAAATGTATGTCTGACTATTATCGTCGTATAACCTACAGTATTCCCGAAAAACAGTTCGTAAACGACAATTTGCATTTTTTGAAATTTTCAATTTTTGTTCTTGATTTATCGATAACCGAGTGTTCCTATGAAAATATTTCACAGGGATTAACATTTTCTACTGAATAATCTGAACCAGAAATAGTTTTTCATTTTTCTTTTAACTGGATATTTTGAATTTCTAGTTTTAAGAGTCGTTGGACCCAAGTACGGAGGTTTAAAAATCACCAATAACAGCTTTTGGAAAAATCAAAAGCTTACAATGATAAAGATAGTAAAGGGCACAAATTGTATGTTTGACAATTATCGTCCTAGCTCGTATAGTTTTCCCGGAAAACAGTTCGTAAAACACCTTTTTCATTTTTCGAAATTTTCAATTTTCTTTCATGATTTATCGATCACTTGGTGGTTCAACGAAAATATTTCACAAAGGTTAACGTTTTCTAATGATTAATCTGAACCAGAAACAGTTTTTCATTTTTCTACAAACTCGATATTTCATATTATCAGTTTTCAAAATCAGTTCATACAACTATGACGGTTTAAAAATCTCCAATTACAGGTTTTTGAAAAAGCATATGCATACAACCTATGTAGATAGAAAAGGGGATAAAATGTATGTCTGACTATTATCGTCATATATCCTACAGTATTCCCGAAAAACAGTTCGTAAACGACAATTTTCATTTTTTGAAATTTTCAATTTTCTTACTTGATTTATCGATGACCTGGTGGTTCAACGAAAATATTTCACAAAGGTTAACGTTTTCTAATGATTAATCTGAACCAAAAACAGTTTTTCATTTTTCTTTTAACTGGATATTTTAAATTTCTGGTTTTCAAAATCGCTTGTTACAACTACGACGGTTTAAAAATCGTCAATAACAGGTTTTGGAAAAATCAAATTCTTACAATCATAAAGATAGTAATGGGCACAAATTGTATGTTTGACAATTATCGTCCTAGCTCGTATAGTTTTACCGGAAAACAGTTCGTAAAACACCTTTTTCATTTTTCGAAATTTTTAATTTTCTTTCATGATTTATCGATCACTTGGTGGTTCAACGAAAATATTTCACAAAGGTTAACGTTTTCTAATGATTAATCTGAACCATAATCAGTTTTTCATTTTTCTGCAAACTCGATATTTCATATTATCAGTTTTCAAAATCGCTTCATACAACTACGACGGTTTAAAAATCACCAATAACCGTTTTTGGAAAAATCAAATGCTTACAATCATAAAGATAGTAATGGGGACAAATTGTATTTCTGACTATTATCGTCCTACATCGTACAGTATTCCCGAAAAACAGTTCGTAAACGACAATTTTCATTTTTTGAAATTTTCAATTTTTGTTCTTGATTTATCGATCACCTGGTGGTTCAACTAAAATATTTCACAAAGGTTAACGTTTTCTAATGATTAATCTGAACCAGAAACAGTTTTTCATTTTTCTTTTAACTGGATATATTAAATTTCTAGTTTTAAAAGTCGTTGGACCCAAGTACGGAGGATTAAAAATCAACAATAACAGCTTTTGGAAAAATCAAATGCTTACAATGATAAAGATAGTAATGTGCACAAATTGTATGTTTGACAATTATCGTCCTAGCTCGTATAGTTTTCCCGGAAAACAGTTCGTAAAACATCTTTTTCATTTTTCGAAATTTTCAATTTTCTTTCTTGATTTTTCGATCACTTGGTGGTTCAACGAAAATATTTCACAAAGGTTAACGTTTTCTAATGATTAATCTGAACCAGAAACAGTTTTTCATTTTTCTACAAACTCGATATTTCATATTATCAGTTTTCAAAATCACTTCATACAACTACGACGGTTTAAAAATCACCAATAACAGCTTTTGGAAAAATCAAATGCTTACAATCATAAAGATAGTAATGGAGACAAATTGTTTGTTTGACAATTATCGTCCTAGCTCGTATAGTTTTCCCGTAAAACAGTTCGTTAAAGACCTTTTTCATTTTTCGAAATTTTTAATTTTCTTTCATGATTTATCGATCACTTGGTGGTTCAACGAAAATATTTCACAAAGGTTATCGTTTTCTAATGATTAATCTGAACCAGAAAAAGTTTTTCATTTTTCTACAAACTCGATATTTCATATTATCAGTTTTCAAAATTGCTTCATACAACTACGACGGTTTAAAAATCACCAATAACCGTTTTTGGAAAAATCAAATGCTTACAATCATAAATATAGTAATGGGGACAAATTGTATTTCTGACTATTATCGTCCTATATCGTACAGTATTCCCGAAAAACAGTTCGTAAACGACAATTTTCATTTTTTGAAATTTTCAATTTTCTTTCTTGATTTATCGATCACCTGGTGGTTCAACGAAAATATTTCACAAAGGTTAACGTTTTCTAATGATAAATCTGAACCAGAATCAGTTTTTCATTTTTCTGCAAACTCGATATTTCATATTATCAGATTTCAAAATCGCTTGTTACAACTCCGACGGTTTAAAAATCGTCAATAACAGGTTTTGGAAAAATGAAATGCTTACAATGATAAAGATAGTAATGGGCACAAATTGTATGTTTGACAATTATTGTCCTAGCTCGTATAGTTTTCCCGGAAAACAGTTCGTAAAACACCTTTTTCATTTTTCGAAATTTTCAATTTACTTTCTTGATTTTTCGATCACTTGGTGGTTCAACGAAAATATATCACAAAGGTTAACGTTTTCTAATGATTAATCTGAACCAGAATCTGTTTTTCATTTTTCTGCAAACTTGATATTTCATATTATCAGTTTTCAAAATCGCTTGTTACAACTACGACGGTTTAAAAATCGTCAATAACAGTTTTTGGAAAAATCAAATGCTTACAATCATAAATATAGTAATGGGGACAAATTGTATTTCTGACTATTATCGTCCTATATCGTACAGTATTCCCGAAAAACAGTTCGTAAACGACAATTTTCATTTTTTGAAATTTTCAATTTTCTTTCTTGATTTATCGATCACCTGGTGGTTCAACGAAAATATTTCACAAAGGTTAACTTTTTCTAATGATTAATCTGAACCAGAAACAGTTTTTCATTTTTCTACAAACTCGATATTTCATATTATCAGTTTTCAAAATCACTTCATACAACTATGACGGTTTAAAAATCTCCAATTACAGGTTTTGGAAAAAGCAAATGCATACAACCTATGTAGATAGAAAAGGGGATAAAATGTATGTCTGACTATTATCGTCGTATAACCTACAGTATTCCCGAAAAACAGTTCGTAAACGACAATTTGCATTTTTTGAAATTTTCAATTTTTGTTCTTGATTTATCGATAACCGAGTGTTCCTATGAAAATATTTCACAGGGATTAACATTTTCTACTGAATAATCTGAACCAGAAATAGTTTTTCATTTTTCTTTTAACTGGATAATTTGAATTTCTAGTTTTAAGAGTCGTTGGACCCAAGTACGGAGGTTTAAAAATCACCAATAACCGTTTTTGGAAAAATCAAATGCTTACAATCATAAAGATAGTAATGGGGACAAATTGTATTTCTGACTATTATCGTCCTATATCGTACAGTATTCCCGAAAAACAGTTCGTAAACGACAATTTTCATTTTTTGAAATTTTCAATTTTCTTACTTGATTTATCGATGACCAGGTGGTTCAACGAAAATATTTCACAAATGTTAACGTTTTCTAATGATTAATCTGAACCAGAAACAGTTTTTCATTTTTCTACAAACTCGATATTTCATATTATCAGTTTTCAAAATCAGTTCATACAACTATGACGTTTTAAAAATCTCCAATTACAGGTTTTTGAAAAAGCATATGCATACAACCTATGTAGATAGAAAAGGGGATAAAATGTATGTCTGACTATTATCGTCATATATCCTACAGTATTCCCGAAAAACAGTTCGTAAACGACAATTTTCATTTTTTGAAATTTTCAATTTTCTTACTTGATTTATCGATGACCTGGTGGTTCAACGAAAATATTTCACAAAGGTTAACGTTTTCTAATGATTAATCTGAACCAGAAACAGTTTTTCATTTTTCTACAAACTCGATATTTCATATTATCAGTTTTCAAAATTGCTTCATACAACTACGACGGTTTAAAAATCACCAATAACCGTTTTTGGAAAAATCAAATGCTTACAATCATAAATATAGTAATGGGGACAAATTGTATTTCTGACTATTATCGTCCTATATCGTACAGTATTCCCGAAAAACAGTTCGTAAACAACAATTTTCATTTTTTGAAATTTTCAATTTTCTTTCTTGATTTATCGATCACCTGGTGGTTCAACGAAAATATTTCACAAAGGTTAACTTTTTCTAATGATTAATCTGAACCAGAAACAGTTTTTCATTTTTCTACAAACTCGATATTTCATATTATCAGTTTTCAAAATCACTTCATACAACTATGACGGTTTAAAAATCTCCAATTACAGGTTTTGGAAAAAGCAAATGCATACAACCTATGTAGATAGAAAAGGGGATAAAATGTATGTCTGACTATTATCGTCGTATAACCTACAGTATTCCCGAAAAACAGTTCGTAAACGACAATTTGCATTTTTTGAAATTTTCAATTTTTGTTCTTGATTTATCGATAACCGAGTGTTCCTATGAAAATATTTCACAGGGATTAACATTTTCTACTGAATAATCTGAACCAGAAATAGTTTTTCATTTTTCTTTTAACTGGATATTTTGAATTTCTAGTTTTAAGAGTCGTTGGACCCAAGTACGGAGGTTTAAAAATCACCAATAACAGCTTTTGGAAAAATCAAAAGCTTACAATGATAAAGATAGTAAAGGGCACAAATTGTATGTTTGACAATTATCGTCCTAGCTCGTATAGTTTTCCCGGAAAACAGTTCGTAAAACACCTTTTTCATTTTTCGAAATTTTCAATTTTCTTTCATGATTTATCGATCACTTGGTGGTTCAACGAAAATATTTCACAAAGGTTAACGTTTTCTAATGATTAATCTGAACCAGAAACAGTTTTTCATTTTTCTACAAACTCGATATTTCATATTATCAGTTTTCAAAATCAGTTCATACAACTATGACGGTTTAAAAATCTCCAATTACAGGTTTTTGAAAAAGCATATGCATACAACCTATGTAGATAGAAAAGGGGATAAAATGTATGTCTGACTATTATCGTCATATATCCTACAGTATTCCCGAAAAACAGTTCGTAAACGACAATTTTCATTTTTTGAAATTTTCAATTTTCTTACTTGATTTATCGATGACCTGGTGGTTCAACGAAAATATTTCACAAAGGTTAACGTTTTCTAATGATTAATCTGAACCAAAAACAGTTTTTCATTTTTCTTTTAACTGGATATTTTAAATTTCTGGTTTTCAAAATCGCTTGTTACAACTACGACGGTTTAAAAATCGTCAATAACAGGTTTTGGAAAAATCAAATTCTTACAATCATAAAGATAGTAATGGGCACAAATTGTATGTTTGACAATTATCGTCCTAGCTCGTATAGTTTTACCGGAAAACAGTTCGTAAAACACCTTTTTCATTTTTCGAAATTTTTAATTTTCTTTCATGATTTATCGATCACTTGGTGGTTCAACGAAAATATTTCACAAAGGTTAACGTTTTCTAATGATTAATCTGAACCATAATCAGTTTTTCATTTTTCTGCAAACTCGATATTTCATATTATCAGTTTTCAAAATCGCTTCATACAACTACGACGGTTTAAAAATCACCAATAACCGTTTTTGGAAAAATCAAATGCTTACAATCATAAAGATAGTAATGGGGACAAATTGTATTTCTGACTATTATCGTCCTACATCGTACAGTATTCCCGAAAAACAGTTCGTAAACGACAATTTTCATTTTTTGAAATTTTCAATTTTTGTTCTTGATTTATCGATCACCTGGTGGTTCAACTAAAATATTTCACAAAGGTTAACGTTTTCTAATGATTAATCTGAACCAGAAACAGTTTTTCATTTTTCTTTTAACTGGATATATTAAATTTCTAGTTTTAAAAGTCGTTGGACCCAAGTACGGAGGATTAAAAATCAACAATAACAGCTTTTGGAAAAATCAAATGCTTACAATGATAAAGATAGTAATGTGCACAAATTGTATGTTTGACAATTATCGTCCTAGCTCGTATAGTTTTCCCGGAAAACAGTTCGTAAAACATCTTTTTCATTTTTCGAAATTTTCAATTTTCTTTCTTGATTTTTCGATCACTTGGTGGTTCAACGAAAATATTTCACAAAGGTTAACGTTTTCTAATGATTAATCTGAACCAGAAACAGTTTTTCATTTTTCTACAAACTCGATATTTCATATTATCAGTTTTCAAAATCACTTCATACAACTACGACGGTTTAAAAATCACCAATAACAGCTTTTGGAAAAATCAAATGCTTACAATCATAAAGATAGTAATGGAGACAAATTGTTTGTTTGACAATTATCGTCCTAGCTCGTATAGTTTTCCCGTAAAACAGTTCGTTAAAGACCTTTTTCATTTTTCGAAATTTTTAATTTTCTTTCATGATTTATCGATCACTTGGTGGTTCAACGAAAATATTTCACAAAGGTTATCGTTTTCTAATGATTAATCTGAACCAGAAAAAGTTTTTCATTTTTCTACAAACTCGATATTTCATATTATCAGTTTTCAAAATTGCTTCATACAACTACGACGGTTTAAAAATCACCAATAACCGTTTTTGGAAAAATCAAATGCTTACAATCATAAATATAGTAATGGGGACAAATTGTATTTCTGACTATTATCGTCCTATATCGTACAGTATTCCCGAAAAACAATTCGTAAACGACAATTTTCATTTTTTGAAATTTTCAATTTTCTTTCTTGATTTATCGATCACCTGGTGGTTCAACGAAAATATTTCACAAAGGTTAACGTTTTCTAATGATAAATCTGAACCAGAATCAGTTTTTCATTTTTCTGCAAACTCGATATTTCATATTATCAGATTTCAAAATCGCTTGTTACAACTCCGACGGTTTAAAAATCGTCAATAACAGGTTTTGGAAAAATGAAATGCTTACAATGATAAAGATAGTAATGGGCACAAATTGTATGTTTGACAATTATTGTCCTAGCTCGTATAGTTTTCCCGGAAAACAGTTCGTAAAACACCTTTTTCATTTTTCGAAATTTTCAATTTACTTTCTTGATTTTTCGATCACTTGGTGGTTCAACGAAAATATATCACAAAGGTTAACGTTTTCTAATGATTAATCTGAACCAGAATCTGTTTTTCATTTTTCTGCAAACTTGATATTTCATATTATCAGTTTTCAAAATCGCTTGTTACAACTACGACGGTTTAAAAATCGTCAATAACAGGTTTTGGAAAAATCAAATGCTTACAATGATAAAGATAGTAATGGGCACAAATTGTATGTTTGACAATTATCGTCCTAGCTCGTATAGTTTTCCCGGAAAACAGTTCGTAAAACACCTTTTTCATTTTTCGAAATTTTCAATTTTCTTTCTTGATTTATCGATCACTTGGTGGTTCAACGAAAATATTTCATAAAGGTTAACGTTTTCTAATGATTAATCTGAACCAGAAACAGATTTTCATTTTTCTACAAACTCGATATTTCATATTATCAGTTTTCAAAATCACTTCATACAACTACAACGGTTTAAAAATCACCAATAACCGTTTTTTGAAAAATCAAATGCTTACAATCATAAAGATAGTAATGGGGACAAATTGTATTTCTGACTATTATCGTCCTATATCGTACAGTATTCCCGAAAAACAGTACGTAAACGACAATTTTCATTTTTTGAAATTTTCAATTTTTGTTCTTGATTTATCGATCACCTGGTGGTTCAACGAAAATATTTCACAAAGGTTAACTTTTTCTAATGATTAATCTGAACCAGAAACAGTTTTTCATTTTTCTACAAACTCGATATTTCATATTATCAGTTTTCAAAATCACTTCATACAACTATGACGGTTTAAAAATCTCCAATTACAGGTTTTGGAAAAAGCAAATGCATACAACCTATGTAGATAGAAAAGGGGATAAAATGTATGTCTGACTATTATCGTCGTATAACCTACAGTATTCCCGAAAAACAGTTCGTAAACGACAATTTGCATTTTTTGAAATTTTCAATTTTTGTTCTTGATTTATCGATAACCGAGTGTTCCTATGAAAATATTTCACAGGGATTAACATTTTCTACTGAATAATCTGAACCAGAAATAGTTTTTCATTTTTCTTTTAACTGGATATTTTGAATTTCTAGTTTTAAGAGTCGTTGGACCCAAGTACGGAGGTTTAAAAATCACCAATAACCGTTTTTGGAAAAATCAAATGCTTACAATCATAAAGATAGTAATGGGGACAAATTGTATTTCTGACTATTATCGTCCTATATCGTACAGTATTCCCGAAAAACAGTTCGTAAACGACAATTTTCATTTTTTGAAATTTTCATATTTTCTTACTTGATTTATCGATGACCTGGTGGTTCAACGAAAATATTTCACAAAGGTTAACGTTTTCTAATGATTAATCTGAACCAGAAACAGTTTTTCATTTTTCTACAAACTCGATATTTCATATTATCAGTTTTCAAAATCAGTTCATACAACTATGACGGTTTAAAAATCTCCAATTACAGGTTTTTGAAAAAGCATATGCATACAACCTATGTAGATAGAAAAGGGGATAAAATGTATGTCTGACTATTATCGTCATATATCCTACAGTATTCCCGAAAAACAGTTCGTAAACGACAATTTTCATTTTTTGAAATTTTCAATTTTCTTACTTGATTTATCGATGACCTGGTGGTTCAACGAAAATATTTCACAAAGGTTAACGTTTTCTAATGATTAATCTGAACCAGAAACAGTTTTTCATTTTTCTACAAACTCGATATTTCATATTATCAGTTTTCAAAATCGCTTCATACAACAACGACGGTTTAAAAATCACCAATAACCGTTTTTGGAAAAATCAAATGCTTACAATCATAAAGATAGTAATGGGGACAAATTGTATTTCTGACTATTATCGTCCTATATCGTACAGTATTCACGAAAAACAGTTCGTAAACGATAATTTT
This sequence comes from Rhopalosiphum nymphaeae, assembly GCA_036289425.1. Taxonomy (NCBI): domain Eukaryota; kingdom Metazoa; phylum Arthropoda; class Insecta; order Hemiptera; family Aphididae; genus Rhopalosiphum; species Rhopalosiphum nymphaeae. The sequence continues at coordinate 1,493,446 of JAZAQC010000030.1, forward strand.
CATTTTTTGAAATTTTCAATTTTCTTTCTTGATTTATCGATCACCTGGTGGTTCAACGAAAATATTTCACAAAGGTTAACGTTTTCTAATGATTAATCTGAACCAAAAACAGTTTTTCATTTTTCTTTTAACTGGATATTTTAAATTTCTGGTTTTCAAAATCGCTTGTTACAACTACGACGGTTTAAAAATCGTCAATAACAGGTTTTGGAAAAATCAAATTCTTACAATCATAAAGATAGTAATGGGCACAAATTGTATGTTTGACAATTATCGTCCTAGCTCGTATAGTTTTACCGGAAAACAGTTCGTAAAACACCTTTTTCATTTTTCGAAATTTTCAATTTTCTTTCTTGATTTATCGATCACTTGGTGGTTCAACGAAAATATTTCACAAAGGTTATCGTTTTCTAATGATTAATCTGAACCAGAAACAGTTTTTCATTTTTCTACAAACTCGATATTTCATATTATCAGTTTTCAAAATCGCTTCATACAACTACGACGGTTTAAAAATCACCAATAACCGTTTTTGGAAAAATCAAATGCTTACAATCATAAAGATAGTAATGGGGACAAATTGTATTTCTGACTATTATCGTCCTACATCGTACAGTATTCCCGAAAAACAGTTCGTAAACGACAATTTTCATTTTTTGAAATTTTCAATTTTCTTTCTTGATTTATCGATCACTTGGTGGTTCAACTAAAATATTTCACAAAGGTTAACGTTTTCTAATGATTAATCTGAACCAGAAACAGTTTTTCATTTTTCTTTTAACTGGATATTTTAAATTTCTAGTTTTAAAAGTCGTTGGACCCAAGTACGGAGGATTAAAAATCACCAATAACAGCTTTTGGAAAAATCAAATGCTTACAATGATAAAGATAGTAATGGGCACAAATTGTATGTTTGACAATTATCGTCCTAGCTCGTATAGTTTTCCCGGAAAACAGTTCGTAAAACATCTTTTTCATTTTTCGAAATTTTCAATTTTCTTTCTTGATTTTTCGATCACTTGGTGGTTCAACGAAAATATTTCACAAAGGTTAACGTTTTCTAATGATTAATCTGAACCAGAATCAGATTTTCATTTTTCTACAAACTCGATATTTCATATTATCAGTTTTCAAAATCACTTCATACAACTACGACGGTTTAAAAATCACCTATAACAGCTTTTGGAAAAGTCAAATGCTTACAATCATAAAGATGGTAATGGGGACAAATTGTATGTCTGACTATTATCGGCTTATATCGTACAGTATTCCCGAAAAACAGTTCGTAAACGACAATTTTCATTTTTTGAAATTTTCAATTTTCTTTCTTGATTTATCGATCACCTGGTGGTTCAACGAAAATATTTCACAGGGATTAACGTTTTCTACTGAATAATCTGAACCAGAAACAGTTTTTCATTTTTCTTTTAACTGGATATTTTAAATTTCTAGTTTTAAAAGTCGTTGGACCCAAGTACGGAGGTTTAAAAATCACCAATAACAGCTTTTGGAAAAATCAAATGCTTACAATCATAAAGATAGTAATGGGGACAAATTGTATGTTTGACAATTATCGTCCTAGCTCGTATAGTTTTCCCGGAAAACAGTTCGTTAAAGACCTTTTTCATTTTTCGAAATTTTTAATTTTCTTTCATGATTTATCGATCACTTGGTGGTTCAACTAAAATATTTCACAAAGGTTAACGTTTTCTAATGATTAATCTGAACCAGAAACAGTTTTTCATTTTTCTACAAACTCGATATTTCATATTATCAGTTTTCAAAATCACTTCATACAACTCCGACGGTTTAAAAATCGTCAATAACAGGTTTTGGAAAAATGAAATGCTTACAATGATAAAGATAGTAATGGGCACAAATTGTATGTTTGACAATTATTGTCCTAGCTCGTATAGTTTTCCCGGAAAACAGTTCGTAAAACACCTTTTTCATTTTTCGAAATTTTCAATTTACTTTCTTGATTTTTCGATCACTTGGTGGTTCAACGAAAATATATCACAAAGGTTAACGTTTTCTAATGATTAATCTGAACCAGAATCTGTTTTTCATTTTTCTGCAAACTTGATATTTCATATTATCAGTTTTCAAAATCGCTTGTTACAACTACGACGGTTTAAAAATCGTCAATAACAGGTTTTGGAAAAATCAAATGCTTACAATGATAAAGATAGTAATGGGCACAAATTGTATGTTTGACAATTATCGTCCTAGCTCGTATAGTTTTCCCGGAAAACAGTTCGTAAAACACCTTTTTCATTTTTCGAAATTTTCAATTTTCTTTCTTGATTTATCGATCACTTGGTGGTTCAACGAAAATATTTTATAAAGGTTAACGTTTTCTAATGATTAATCTGAACCAGAAACAGATTTTCATTTTTCTACAAACTCGATATTTCATATTATCAGTTTTCAAAATCACTTCATACAACTACAACGGTTTAAAAATCACCAATAACCGTTTTTTGAAAAATCAAATGCTTACAATCATAAAGATAGTAATGGGGACAAATTGTATTTCTGACTATTATCGTCCTATATCGTACAGTATTCCCGAAAAACAGTTCGTAAACGACAATTTTCATTTTTTGAAATTTTCAATTTTCTTACTTGATTTATCGATGACCTGGTGGTTCAACGAAAATATTTCACAAAGGTTAACGTTTTCTAATGATTAATCTGAACCAGAAACAGTTTTTCATTTTTCTACAAACTCGATATTTCATATTATCAGTTTTCAAAATCGCTTCATACAACAACGATGGTTTAAAAATCACCAATAACCGTTTTTGGAAAAATCAAATGCTTACAATCATAAAGATAGTAATGGGGACAAATTGTATTTCTGACTATTATCGTCCTATATCGTACAGTATTCACGAAAAACAGTTCGTAAACGATAATTTTCATTTTTTGAAATTTTCAATTTTCTTTCTTGATTTATCGATCACCTGGTGGTTCAACGAAAATATTTCACAAAGGTTAACGTTTTCTAATGATTAATCTGAACCAAAAACAGTTTTTCATTTTTCTTTTAACTGGATATTTTAAATTTCTGGTTTTCAAAATCGCTTGTTACAACTACGACGGTTTAAAAATCGTCAATAACAGGTTTTGGAAAAATCAAATTCTTACAATCATAAAGATAGTAATGGGCACAAATTGTATGTTTGACAATTATCGTCCTAGCTCGTATAGTTTTACCGGAAAACAGTTCGTAAAACACCTTTTTCATTTTTCGAAATTTTCAATTTTCTTTCTTGATTTATCGATCACTTGGTGGTTCAACGAAAATATTTCACAAAGGTTATCGTTTTCTAATGATTAATCTGAACCAGAAACAGTTTTTCATTTTTCTACAAACTCGATATTTCATATTATCAGTTTTCAAAATCGCTTCATACAACTACGACGGTTTAAAAATCACCAATAACCGTTTTTGGAAAAATCAAATGCTTACAATCATAAAGATAGTAATGGGGACAAATTGTATTTCTGACTATTATCGTCCTACATCGTACAGTATTCCCGAAAAACAGTTCGTAAACGACAATTTTCATTTTTTGAAATTTTCAATTTTCTTTCTTGATTTATCGATCACTTGGTGGTTCAACTAAAATATTTCACAAAGGTTAACGTTTTCTAATGATTAATCTGAACCAGAAACAGTTTTTCATTTTTCTTTTAACTGGATATTTTAAATTTCTAGTTTTAAAAGTCGTTGGACCCAAGTACGGAGGATTAAAAATCACCAATAACAGCTTTTGGAAAAATCAAATGCTTACAATGATAAAGATAGTAATGGGCACAAATTGTATGTTTGACAATTATCGTCCTAGCTCGTATAGTTTTCCCGGAAAACAGTTCGTAAAACATCTTTTTCATTTTTCGAAATTTTCAATTTTCTTTCTTGATTTTTCGATCACTTGGTGGTTCAACGAAAATATTTCACAAAGGTTAACGTTTTCTAATGATTAATCTGAACCAGAATCAGATTTTCATTTTTCTACAAACTCGATATTTCATATTATCAGTTTTCAAAATCACTTCATACAACTACGACGATTTAAAAATCACCTATAACAGCTTTTGGAAAAGTCAAATGCTTACAATCATAAAGATGGTAATGGGGACAAATTGTATGTCTGACTATTATCGGCTTATATCGTACAGTATTCCCGAAAAACAGTTCGTAAACGACAATTTTCATTTTTTGAAATTTTCAATTTTCTTTCTTGATTTATCGATCACCTGGTGGTTCAACGAAAATATTTCACAGGGATTAACGTTTTCTACTGAATAATCTGAACCAGAAACAGTTTTTCATTTTTCTTTTAACTGGATATTTTAAATTTCTAGTTTTAAAATTCGTTGGACCCAAGTACGGAGGTTTAAAAATCACCAATAACAGCTTTTGGAAAAATCAAATGCTTACAATCATAAAGATAGTAATGGGGACAAATTGTATGTTTGACAATTATCGTCCTAGCTCGTATAGTTTTCCCGGAAAACAGTTCGTTAAAGACCTTTTTCATTTTTCGAAATTTTTAATTTTCTTTCATGATTTATCGATCACTTGGTGGTTCAACTAAAATATTTCACAAAGGTTAACGTTTTCTAATGATTAATCTGAACCAGAAACAGTTTTTCATTTTTCTACAAACTCGATATTTCATATTATCAGTTTTCAAAATCACTTCATACAACTACGACGGTTTAAAAATCACCAATAACAGCTTTTGGAAAAATCAAATGCTTACAATCATAAAGATAGTAATGGGGACAAATTGTATTTCTGACTATTATCGTCCTATATCGTACAGTATTCCCGAAAAACAGTTCGTAAACGACAATTTTCATTTTTTGAAATTTTCAATTTACTTTCTTGATTTTTCGATCACTTGGTGGTTCAACGAAAATATATCACAAAGGTTAACGTTTTCTAATGATTAATCTGAACCAGAAACAGTTTTTCATTTTTCTACAAACTCGATATTTCATATTATCAGTTTTCAAAATCGCTTCATACAACTACGACGGTTTAAAAATCACCAATAACCGTTTTTGGAAAAATCAAATGCTTACAATCATAAAGATAGTAATGGGGACAAATTGTATTTCTGACTATTATCGTCCTACATCGTACAGTATTCCCGAAAAACAGTTCGTAAACGACAATTTTCATTTTTTGAAATTTTCAATTTTCTTTCTTGATTTATCGATCACTTGGTGGTTCAACTAAAATATTTCACAAAGGTTAACGTTTTCTAATGATTAATCTGAACCAGAAACAGTTTTTCATTTTTCTTTTAACTGGATATTTTAAATTTCTAGTTTTAAAAGTCGTTGGACCCAAGTACGGAGGATTAAAAATCACCAATAACAGCTTTTGGAAAAATCAAATGCTTACAATGATAAAGATAGTAATGGGCACAAATTGTATGTTTGACAATTATCGTCCTAGCTCGTATAGTTTTCCCGGAAAACAGTTCGTAAAACATCTTTTTCATTTTTCGAAATTTTCAATTTTCTTTCTTGATTTTTCGATCACTTGGTGGTTCAACGAAAATATTTCACAAAGGTTAACGTTTTCTAATGATTAATCTGAACCAGAATCAGATTTTCATTTTTCTACAAACTCGATATTTCATATTATCAGTTTTCAAAATCACTTCATACAACTACGACGGTTTAAAAATCACCTATAACAGCTTTTGGAAAAGTCAAATGCTTACAATCATAAAGATGGTAATGGGGACAAATTGTATGTCTGACTATTATCGGCTTATATCGTACAGTATTCCCGAAAAACAGTTCGTAAACGACAATTTTCATTTTTTGAAATTTTCAATTTTCTTTCTTGATTTATCGATCACCTGGTGGTTCAACGAAAATATTTCACAGGGATTAACGTTTTCTACTGAATAATCTGAACCAGAAACAGTTTTTCATTTTTCTTTTAACTGGATATTTTAAATTTCTAGTTTTAAATGTCGTTGGACCCAAGTACGGAGGTTTAAAAATCACCAATAACAGCTTTTGGAAAAATCAAATGCTTACAATCATAAAGATAGTAATGGGGACAAATTGTATGTTTGACAATTATCGTCCTAGCTCGTATAGTTTTCCCGGAAAACAGTTCGTTAAAGACCTTTTTCATTTTTCGAAATTTTTAATTTTCTTTCATGATTTATCGATCACTTGGTGGTTCAACTAAAATATTTCACAAAGGTTAACGTTTTCTAATGATTAATCTGAACCAGAAACAGTTTTTCATTTTTCTACAAACTCGATATTTCATATTATCAGTTTTCAAAATCACTTCATACAACTACGACGGTTTAAAAATCACCAATAACAGCTTTTGGAAAAATCAAATGCTTACAATCATAAAGATAGTAATGGGGACAAATTGTATTTCTGACTATTATCGTCCTATATCGTACAGTATTCCCGGAAAACAGTTCGTAAACGACAATTTTCATTTTTTGAAATTTTCAATTTACTTTCTTGATTTTTCGATCACTTGGTGGTTCAACGAAAATATATCACAAAGGTTAACTTTTTCTAATGATTAATCTGAACCAGAAACAGTTTTTCATTTTTCTACAAACTCGATATTTCATATTATCAGTTTTCAAAATCACTTCATACAACTATGACGGTTTAAAAATCTCCAATTACAGGTTTTGGAAAAAGCATATGCATACAACCTATGTAGATAGAAAAGGGGATAAAATGTATGTCTGACTATTATCGTCGTATATCCTACAGTATTCCCGAAAAACAGTTCGTAAACGACAATTTGCATTTTTTGAAATTTTCAATTTTTGTTCTTGATTTATCGATCACCTGGTGGTTCAACGAAAATATTTCACAAAGGTTAACTTTTTCTAACGATTAATCTGAACCAGAAACAGTTTTTCATTTTTCTACAAACTCGATATTTCATATTATCAGTTTTCAAAATCACTTCATACAACTATGACGGTTTAAAAATCTCCAATTACAGGTTTTGGAAAAAGCATATGCATACAACCTATGTAGATAGAAAAGGGGATAAAATGTATGTCTGACTATTATCGTCGTATAACCTACAGTATTCCCGAAAAACAGTTCTTAAACGACAAATTGCATTTTTTGAAATTTTCAATTTTTGTTCTTGATTTATCGATAACCGAGTGTTCCTATGAAAATATTTCACAGGGATTAACGTTTTCTACTGAATAATCTGAACCAGAAATAGTTTTTCATTTTTCTTTTAACTGGATATTTTGAATTTCTAGTTTTAAGAGTCGTTGGACCCAAGTACGGAGGTTTAAAAATCACCAATAACAGCTTTTGGAAAAATCAAATGCTTACAATGATAAAGATAGTAATGGGCACAAATTGTATGTTTGACAATTATCGTCCTAGCTCGTATAGTTTTCCCGGAAAACAGTTCGTAAAACACCTTTTTCATTTTTCGAAATTTTCAATTTTCTTTCTTGATTTATCGATCACTTGGTGGTTCAACGAAAATATTTCACAAAGGTTAACGTTTTCTAATGATTAATCTGAACCAGAAACAGTTTTTCATTTTTCTACAAACTCGATATTTCATATTATCAGTTTTCAAAATCGCTTCATACAACTACGACGGTTTAAAAATCACCAATAACCGTTTTTGGAAAAATCAAATGCTTACAATCATAAAGATAGTAATGGGGACAAATTGTATTTCTGACTATTATCGTCCTATATCGTACAGTATTCCCGAAAAACAGTTCGTAAACGACAATTTTCATTTTTTGAAATTTTCAATTTTCTTTCTTGATTTATCGATCACCTGGTGGTTCAACGAAAATATTTCACAAAGGTTAACGTTTTCTAATGATTAATCTGAACCAGAATCTGTTTTTCATTTTTCTGCAAACTTGATATTTCATATTATCAGTTTTCAAAATCGCTTGTTACAACTACGACGGTTTAAAAATCGTCAATAACAGGTTTTGGAAAAATCAAATGCTTACAATGATAAAGATAGTAATGGGCACAAATTGTATGTTTGACAATTATCGTCCTAGCTCGTATAGTTTTCCCGGAAAACAGTTCGTAAAACACCTTTTTCATTTTTCGAAATTTTCAATTTTCTTTCTTGATTTATCGATCACTTGGTGGTTCAACGAAAATATTTCATAAAGGTTAACGTTTTCTAATGATTAATCTGAACCAGAAACAGTTTTTCATTTTTCTACAAACTCGATATTTCATATTATCAGTTTTCAAAATCACTTCATACAACTACGACGGTTTAAAAATCACCAATAACAGGTTTTGGAAAAATCAAATGCATACAACCTTTATAGATAGAAAAGGGGATAAAATGTATGTCTGACTATTATCGTCGTATATCCTACAGTATTCCCGAAAAACAGTTCGTAAACGACAATTTGCATTTTTTGAAATTTTCAATTTTTGTTCTTGATTTATCGATCACCTGGTGGTTCAACGAAAATATTTCACAAAGGTTAACTTTTTCTAATGATTAATCTGAACCAGAAACAGTTTTTCATTTTTCTACAAACTCGATATTTCATATTATCAGTTTTCAAAATCACTTCATACAACTACGACGGTTTAAAAATCACCAATAACAGGTTTTGGAAAAATCAAATGCATACAACCTATGTAGATAAAAAAGGGGATAAAATGTATGTCTGACTATTATCGTCGTATATCCTACAGTATTCCCGAAAAACAGTTCGTAAACGACAATTTGCATTTTTTGAAATTTTCAATTTTTGTTCTTGATTTATCGATAACCGAGTGTTCCTATGAAAATATTTCACAGGGATTAACATTTTCTACTGAATAATCTGAACCAGAAATAGTTTTTCATTTTTCTTTTAACTGGATATTTTGAATTTCTAGTTTTAAGAGTCGTTGGACCCAAGTACGGAGGTTTAAAAATCACCAATAACAGCTTTTGGAAAAATCAAAAGCTTACAATGATAAAGATAGTAATGGGCACAAATTGTATGTTTGACAATTATCGTCCTAGCTCGTATAGTTTTCCCGGAAAACAGTTCGTAAAACACCTTTTTCATTTTTCGAAATTTTCAATTTTCTTTCATGATTTATCGATCACATGGTGGTTCAACGAAAATATTTCACAAAGGTTAACGTTTTCTAATGATTAATCTGAACCAGAAACAGTTTTTCATTTTTCTAGAAACTCGATATTTCATATTATCATTTTTCAAAATCACTTCATACAACTATGACGGTTTAAAAATCTCCAATTACAGGTTTTGGAAAATGCATATGCATACAACCTATGTAGATAGAAAAGGGGATAAAATGTATGTCTGACTATTATCGTCGTATAACCTACAGTATTCCCGAAAAACAGTTCGTAAACGACAATTTGCATTTTTTGAAATTTTCAATTTTTGTTCTTGATTTATCGATAACCGAGTGTTCCTATGAAAATATTTCACAGGGATTAACGTTTTCTACTGAAAAATCTGAACCAGAAATAGTTATTCATTTTTCTTTTAACTGGATATTTTGAATTTCTAGTTTTAAGAGTCGTTGGACCCAAGTACGGAGGTTTAAAAATCACCAATAACAGCTTTTGGAAAAATCAAAAGCTTACAATGATAAAGATAGTAATGGGCACAAATTGTATGTTTGACAATTATCGTCCTAGCTCGTATAGTTTTCCCGGGAAACAGTTCGTAAAACACCTTTTTCATTTTTCGAAATTTTCAATTTTCTTTCATGATTTATCGATCACTTGGTGGTTCAACGAAAATATTTCACAAAGGTTAACGTTTTCTAATGATTAATGTGAACCAGAAACAGTTTTTCATTTTTCTACAAAATCGATATTTCATATTATCAGTTTTCAAAATCGCTTCATACAACTACAATGGTTTAAAAATCACCAATAACCGTTTTTGGAAAAATCAAATGCTTACAATCATAAAGATAGTAATGGGGACAAAATGTATGTCTGACTATTATCGTCGTATATCCTACAGTATTCCCGAAAAACAGTTCGTAAACGACAATTTGCATTTTTTGAAATTTTCAATTTTTGTTCTTGATTTATCGATCACCTGGTGGTTCAACGAAAATATTTCACAAAGGTTAACTTTTTCTAATGATTAATCTGAACCAGAAACAGTTTTTCATTTTTCTACAAACTCGATATTTCATATTATCAGTTTTCAAAATCACTTCATACAACTACGACGGTTTAAAAATCACCAATAACAGGTTTTGGAAAAATCAAATGCATACAACCTATGTAGATAAAAAAGGGGATAAAATGTATGTCTGACTATTATCGTCGTATATCCTACAGTATTCCAGAAAAACAGTTCGTAAACGACAATTTGCATTTTTTGAAATTTTCAATTTTTGTTCTTGATTTATCGATAACCGAGTGTTCCTATGAAAATATTTCACAGGGATTAACGTTTTCTACTGAAAAATCTGAACCAGAAATAGTTATTCATTTTTCTTTTAACTGGATATTTTGAATTTCTAGTTTTAAGAGTCGTTGGACCCAAGTACGGAGGTTTAAAAATCACCAATAACAGCTTTTGGAAAAATCAAAAGCTTACAATGATAAAGATAGTAATGGGCACAAATTGTATGTTTGACAATTATCGTCCTAGCTCGTATAGTTTTCCCGGGAAACAGTTCGTAAAACACCTTTTTCATTTTTCGAAATTTTCAATTTTCTTTCATGATTTATCGATCACTTGGTGGTTCAACGAAAATATTTCACAAAGGTTAACGTTTTCTAATGATTAATGTGAACCAGAAACAGTTTTTCATTTTTCTACAAAATCGATATTTCATATTATCAGTTTTCAAAATCGCTTCATACAACTACAACGGTTTAAAAATCACCAATAACCGTTTTTGGAAAAATCAAATGCTTACAATCATAAAGATAGTAATGGGGACAAATTGTATTTCTGACTATTATCGTCCTATATCGTACAGTATTCCCGAAAAACAGTTCGTAAACGACAATTTTCATTTTTTGAAATTTTCAATTTTTGTTCTTGATTTATCGATCACCTGGTGGTTCAACGAAAATATTTCACAAAGGTTAACTTTTTCTAATGATTAATCTGAACCAGAAACAGTTTTTCATTTTTCTACAAACTCGATATTTCATATTATCAGTTTTCAAAATCACTTCATACAACTATGACGGTTTAAAAATCTCCAATTACAGGTTTTGGAAAAAGCAAATGCATACAACCTATGTAGATAGAAAAGGGGATAAAATGTATGTCTGACTATTATCGTCGTATAACCTACAGTATTCCCGAAAAACAGTTCGTAAACGACAATTTGCATTTTTTGAAATTTTCAATTTTTATTCTTGATTTATCGATAACCGAGTGTTCCTATGAAAATATTTCACAGGGATTAACATTTTCTACTGAATAATCTGAACCAGAAATAGTTTTTCATTTTTCTTTTAACTGGATATTTTGAATTTCTAGTTGTAAGAGTCGTTGGACCCAAGTACGGAGGTTTAAAAATCACCAATAACCGTTTTTGGAAAAATCAAATGCTTACAATCATAAAGATAGTAATGGGGACAAATTGTATTTCTGACTATTATCCTCCTATATCGTACAGTATTCCCGAAAAACAGTTCGTAAAACACCTTTTTCATTTTTTGAAATTTTCAATTTTCTTACTTGATTTATCAATGACCTGGTGGTTCAACGAAAATATTTCACAAAGGTTAACGTTTTCTAATGATTAATCTGAACCAGAAACAGTTTTTCATTTTTCTACAAACTCGATATTTCATATTATCAGTTTTCAAAATCAGTTCATACAACTATGACGGTTTAAAAATCTCCAATTACAGGTTTTTGAAAAAGCATATGCATACAACCTATGTAGATAGAAAAGGGGATAAAATGTATGTCTGACTATTATCGTCATATATCCTACAGTATTCCCGAAAAACAGTTCGTAAACGACAATTTTCATTTTTTGAAATTTTCAATTTTCTTACTTGATTTATCGATGACCTGGTGGTTCAACGAAAATATTTCACAAAGGTTAACGTTTTCTAATGATTAATCTGAACCAGAATCAGTTTTTCATTTTTCTGCAAACTCGATATTTCATATTATCAGTTTTCAAAATCGCTTGTTACAACTCCGACGGTTTAAAAATCGTCAATAACAGGTTTTGGAAAAATCAAATGCTTATAATGATAAAGATAGTAATGGGCACAAATTGTATGTTTGACAATTATTGTCCTAGCTCGTATAGTTTTCCCGGAAAACAGTTCGTAAAAAACCTTTTTCATTTTTCGAAATTTTCAATTTACTTTCTTTATTTATCGATCACCTGGTGGTTCAACGAAAATATTTCACAAAGGTTAACTTTTTCTAACGATTAATCTGAACCAGAAACAGTTTTTCATTTTTCTACAAACTCGATATTTCATATTATCATTTTTCAAAATCACTTCATACAACTATGACGGTTTAAAAATCTCCAATTACAGGTTTTGGAAAATGCATATGCATACAACCTATGTAGATAGAAAAGGGGATAAAATGTATGTCTGACTATTATCGTCGTATAACCTACAGTATTCCCGAAAAACAGTTCGTAAACGACAATTTGCATTTTTTGAAATTTTCAATTTTTGTTCTTGATTTATCGATAACCGAGTGTTCCTATGAAAATATTTCACAGGGATTAACGTTTTCTACTGAAAAATCTGAACCAGAAATAGTTATTCATTTTTCTTTTAACTGGATATTTTGAATTTCTAGTTTTAAGAGTCGTTGGACCCAAGTACGGAGGTTTAAAAATCACCAATAACAGCTTTTGGAAAAATCAAAAGCTTACAATGATAAAGATAGTAATGGGCACAAATTGTATGTTTGACAATTATCGTCCTAGCTCGTATAGTTTTCCCGGGAAACAGTTCGTAAAACACCTTTTTCATTTTTCGAAATTTTCAATTTTCTTTCTTGATTTATCGATCACTTGGTGGTTCAACGAAAATATTTCACAAAGGTTAACGTTTTCTAATGATTAATCTGAACCAGAAACAGTTTTTCATTTTTCTACAAAATCGATATTTCATATTATCAGTTTTCAAAATCGCTTCATACAACTACGACGGTTTAAAAATCACCAATAACCGTTTTTGAAAAAATCAAATGCTTACAATCATAAAGATAGTAATGGGGACAAATTGTATTTCTGACTATTATCGTCCTATATCGTACAGTATTCCCGAAAAACAGTTCGTAAACGACAATTTTCATTTTTTGAAATTTTCAATTTTCTTTCTTGATTTATCGATCACCTGGTGGTTCAACGAAAATATTTCACAAAGGTTAACGTTTTCTAATGATTAATCTGAACCAGAATCAGTTTTTAATTTTTCTGCAAACTCGATATTTCATATTATCAGATTTCAAAATCGCTTGTTACAACTCCGACGGTTTAAAAATTGTCAATAACAGGTTTTGGAAAAATCAAATGCTTACAATGATAAAGATAGTAATGGGCACAAATTGTATGTTTGACAATTATTGTCCTAGCTCGTATAGTTTTCCCGGAAAACAGTTCGTAAAACACCTTTTTCATTATTCGAAATTTTCAATTTACTTTCTTGATTTTTCGATCACTTGGTGGTTCAACGAAAGTATTTCACAAAGGTTAACGTTTTCTAATGATTAATCTGAACCAGAATCTGTTTTTCATTTTTCTGCAAACTTGATATTTCATATTATCAGTTTTCAAAATCGCTTGTTACAACTAAGACGGTTTAAAAATTGTCAAAAACAGGTTTTGGAAAAATCAAATGCTTACAATGATAAAGATAGTAATGGGCACAAATTGTATGTTTGACAATTATCGTCCTAGCTCGTATAGTGTTCCCGGAAAACAGTTCGTAAAACACCTTTTTCATTTTTCGAAATTTTCAATTTTCTTTCTTGATTAATCGATCACTTGGTGGTTCAACGAAAATATTTCACAAAGGTTAACTTTTTCTAATGATTAATCTGAACCAGAAACAGTTTTTCATTTTTCTACAAACTCGATATTTCATATTATCAGTTTTCAAAATCACTTCATACAACTACGACGGTTTAAAAATCACCAATAACAGGTTTTGGAAAAATCAAATGCATACAACCTTTGTAGATAGAAAAGGGGATAAAATGTATGTCTGACTATTATCGTCGTATATCCTACAGTATTCCCGAAAAACAGTTCGTAAACGACAATTTGCATTTTTTGAAATTTTCAATTTTTGTTCTTGATTTATCGATAACCGAGGGTTCCTATGAAAATATTTCACAGGGATTAACGTTTTCTACTGAATAATCTGAACCAGAAATAGTTTTTCATTTTTCTTTTAACTGGATATTTTGAATTTCTAGTTTTAAGAGTCGTTGGACCCAAGTACGGAGGTTTAAAAATCACCAATAACAGCTTTTGGAAAAATCAAATGCTTACAATGATAAAGATAGTAATGGGCACAAATTGTATGTTTGACAATTATCGTCCTAGCTCGTATAGTTTTCCCGGAAAACAGTTCGTAAAACACCTTTTTCATTTTTCGAAATTTTCAATTTTCTTTCTTGATTTATCGATCACTTGGTGGTTCAACGAAAATATTTCACAAAGGTTAACGTTTTCTAATGATTAATCTGAACCAGAATCAGTTTTTCATTTTCCTGCAAAATCGATATTTCATATTATCAGTTTTCAAAATCGCTTCATACAACTACGACGGTTTAAAAATCACCAATAACCGTTTTTGGAAAAATCAAATGCTTACAATCATAAAGATAGTAATGGGGACAAATTGTATTTCTGACTATTATCGTCCTATATCGTACAGTATTCCCGAAAAACAGTTCGTAAACGACAATTTTCATTTTTTGAAATTTTCAATTTTCTTTCTTGATTTATCGATAAACGAGTGTCCCTATGAAAATATTTCACAGGGATTAACGTTTTCTACTGAATAATCTGAACCAGAAACAGTTTTTCATTTTTCTTTTAACTGGATATTTTAAATTTCTAGTTTTAAAATTCATTGGACCCAACTACGACGGTTTAAAAATCGTCAATAACAGGTTTTGGAAAAATCAAATGCTTACATTGATAAAGATAGTAATGGGCACAAATTGTATGTTTGACAATTATTGTCCTAGCTCGTATAGTTTTCCCGGAAAACAGTTCGAAAAACACCTTTTTCATTTTTCGAAATTTTCAATTTACTTTCTTTATTTATCGATCACCTGGTGGTTCAACGAAAATATTTCACAAAGGTTAACGTTTTCTAATGATTAATCTGAACCAGAAACAGTTTTTCATTTTTCTACAAACTCGATATTTCATATTATCAGTTTTCAAAATCACTTCATACAACTACGACGGTTTAAAAATCACCAATAACAGCTTTTGGAAAAATCAAATGCTTACAATGATAAAGATAGTAATGGGCACAAATTGTATGTTTGACAATTATCGTCATAGCTCGTATAGTTTTCCCGGAAAACAGTTCGTAAAACACCTTTTTCATTTTTCGAAATTTTCAATTTTCTTTCTTGATTTATCGATCACTTGGTGGTTCAACGAAAATATTTCACAAAGGTTAACGTTTTCTAATGATTAATCTGAACCAGAATCAGTTTTTCATTTTTCTGCAAACTCGATATTTCATATTATCAGTTTTCAAAATCGCTTGTTACAACTCCGACGGTTTAAAAATCGTCAATAACAGGTTTTGGAAAAATCAAATGCTTACAATGATAAAGATAGTAATGGGCACAAATTGTATGTTTGACAATTATTGTCCTAGCTCGTATAGTTTTCCCGGAAAACAGTTCGTAAAACACCTTTTTCATTTTTCGAAATTTTCAATTTACTTTCTTTATTTATCGATCACCTGGTGGTTCAACGAAAATATTTCACAAAGGTTAACGTTTTCTAATGATTAATCTGAACCAGAAACAGTTTTTCATTTTTCTACAAACTCGATATTTCATATTATCAGTTTTCAAAATCACTTCATACAACTATGACGGTTTAAAAATCTCCAATTACAGGTTTTGGAAAAAGCATATGCATACAACCTATGTAGATAGAAAAGGCGATAAAATGTATGTCTGACTATTATCGTCGTATAACCTACAGTATTCCCGAAAAACAGTTCGTAAACGACAATTTGCATTTTTTGAAATTTTCAATTTTTGTTCTTGATTTATCAATGACCTGGTGGTTCAACGAAAATATTTCACAAAGGTTAACGTTTTCTAATGATTAATCTGAACCAGAAACAGTTTTTCATTTTTCTACAAACTCGATATTTCATATTATCAGTTTTCAAAATCGCTTGTTACAACTCCGACGGTTTAAAAATCGTCAATAACAGGTTTTGGAAAAATCAAATGCTTACAATGATAAAGATAGTAATGGGCACAAATTGTATGTTTGACAATTATTGTCCTAGCTCGTATAGTTTTCCCGGAAAACAGTTCGTAAAACACCTTTTTCATTTTTCGAAATTTTCAATTTACTTTCTTTATTTATCGATCACCTGGTGGTTCAACGAAAATATTTCACAAAGGTTAACGTTTTCTAATGATTAATCTGAACCAGAAACAGTTTTTCATTTTTCTACAAACTCGATATTTCATATTATCAGTTTTCAAAATCACTTCATACAACTATGACGGTTTAAAAATCACCAATAACCGTTTTTGGAAAAATCAAATGCTTACAATCATAAAGATAGTAATGGGGACAAATTGTATTTCTGACTATTATCGTCCTATATCGTACAGTATTCCCGAAAAACAGTTCGTAAACGACAATTTGCATTTTTTGAAATTTTCAATTTTTGTTCTTGATTTATCGATAACCGAGGGTTCCTATGAAAATATTTCACAGGGATTAACGTTTTCTACTGAATAATCTGAACCAGAAATAGTTTTTCATTTTTCTTTTAACTGGATATTTTGAATTTCTAGTTTTAAGAGTCGTTGGACCCAAGTACGGAGGTTTAAAAATCACCAATAACAGCTTTTGGAAAAATCAAATGCTTACAATGATAAAGATAGTAATGGGCACAAATTGTATGTTTGACAATTATCGTCCTAGCTCGTATAGTTTTCCCGGAAAACAGTTCGTAAAACACCTTTTTCATTTTTCGAAATTTTCAATTTTCTTTCTTGATTTATCGATCACTTGGTGGTTCAACGAAAATATTTCACAAAGGTTAACGTTTTCTAATGATTAATCTGAACCAGAATCAGTTTTTCATTTTCCTGCAAAATCGATATTTCATATTATCAGTTTTCAAAATCGCTTCATACAACTACGACGGTTTAAAAATCACCAATAACCGTTTATGGAAAAATCAAATGCTTACATACATAAAGATAGTAATGGGGACAAATTGTATATCTGACTATTATCGTCCTATATCGTACAGTATTCCCGAAAAACAGTTCGTAAACGACAATTTTCATTTTTTGAAATTTTCAATTTTCTTTCTTGATTTATCGATAAACGAGTGTCCCTATGAAAATATTTCACAGGGATTAACGTTTTCTACTGAATAATCTGAACCAGAAACAGTTTTTCATTTTTCTTTTAACTGGATATTTTAAATTTCTAGTTTTAAAATTCATTGGACCCAACTACGACGGTTTAAAAATCGTCAATAACAGGTTTTGGAAAAATCAAATGCTTACATTGATAAAGATAGTAATGGGCACAAATTGTATGTTTGACAATTATTGTCCTAGCTCGTATAGTTTTCCCGGAAAACAGTTCGAAAAACACCTTTTTCATTTTTCGAAATTTTCAATTTACTTTCTTTATTTATCGATCACCTGGTGGTTCAACGAAAATATTTCACAAAGGTTAACGTTTTCTAATGATTAATCTGAACCAGAAACAGTTTTTCATTTTTCTACAAACTCGATATTTCATATTATCAGTTTTCAAAATCACTTCATACAACTACGACGGTTTAAAAATCACCAATAACAGCTTTTGGAAAAATCAAATGCTTACAATGATAAAGATAGTAATGGGCACAAATTGTATGTTTGACAATTATCGTCATAGCTCGTATAGTTTTCCCGGAAAACAGTTCGTAAAACACCTTTTTCATTTTTCGAAATTTTCAATTTTCTTTCTTGATTTATCGATCACTTGGTGGTTCAACGAAAATATTTCACAAAGGTTAACGTTTTCTAATGATTAATCTGAACCAGAATCAGTTTTTCATTTTTCTGCAAACTCGATATTTCATATTATCAGTTTTCAAAATCGCTTGTTACAACTCCGACGGTTTAAAAATCGTCAATAACAGGTTTTGGAAAAATCAAATGCTTACAATGATAAAGATAGTAATGGGCACAAATTGTATGTTTGACAATTATTGTCCTAGCTCGTATAGTTTTCCCGGAAAACAGTTCGTAAAACACCTTTTTCATTTTTCGAAATTTTCAATTTACTTTCTTTATTTATCGATCACCTGGTGGTTCAACGAAAATATTTCACAAAGGTTAACGTTTTCTAATGATTAATCTGAACCAGAAACAGTTTTTCATTTTTCTACAAACTCGATATTTCATATTATCAGTTTTCAAAATCACTTCATACAACTATGACGGTTTAAAAATCTCCAATTACAGGTTTTGGAAAAAGCATATGCATACAACCTACGTAGATAGAAAAGGCGATAAAATGTATGTCTGACTATTATCGTCGTATAACCTACAGTATTCCCGAAAAACAGTTCGTAAACGACAATTTGCATTTTTTGAAATTTTCAATTTTTGTTCTTGATTTATCGATAACCGAGTGTTCCTATGAAAATATTTCACAGGGATTAACGTTTTCTACTGAATAATCTGAACCAGAAATAGTTTTTCATTTTTCTTTTAACTGGATATTTTGAATTTCTAGTTTTAAGAGTCGTTGGACCCAAGTACGGAGGTTTAAAAATCACCAATAACAGCTTTTGGAAAAATCAAATGCTTACAATGATAAAGATAGTAATGGGCACAAATTGTATGTTTGACAATTATCGTCCTTGCTCGTATAGTTTTCCCGGAAAACAGTTCGTAAAACACCTTTTTCATTTTTCGAAATTTTCAATTTTCTTTCTTGATTTATCGATCACTTGGTGGTTCAACGAAAATATTTCACAAAGGTTAACGTTTTCTAATGATTAATCTGAACCAGAATCAGTTTTTCATTTTTCTGCAAACTCGATATTTCATATTATCAGTTTTCAAAATCGCTTGTTACAACTCCGACGGTTTAAAAATCGTCAATAACAGGTTTTGGAAAAATCAAATGCTTACAATGATAAAGATAGTAATGGGCACAAATTGTATGTTTGACAATTATTGTCCTAGCTCGTATAGTTTTCCCGGAAAACAGTTCGTAAAACACCTTTTTCATTTTTCGAAATTTTCAATTTACTTTCTTTATTTATCGATCACCTGGTGGTTCAACGAAAATATTTCACAAAGGTTAACGTTTTCTAATGATTAATCTGAACCAGAAACAGTTTTTCATTTTTCTACAAACTCGATATTTCATATTATCAGTTTTCAAAATCACTTCATACAACTATGACGGTTTAAAAATCTCCAATTACAGGTTTTGGAAAAAGCATATGCATACAACCTATGTAGATAGAAAAGGCGATAAAATGTATGTCTGACTATTATCGTCGTATAACCTACAGTATTCCCGAAAAACAGTTCGTAAACGACAATTTGCATTTTTTGAAATTTTCAATTTTTGTTCTTGATTTATCGATAACCGAGTGTTCCTATGAAAATATTTCACAGGGATTAACGTTTTCTAATGATTAATCTGAACCAGAAACAGTTTTTCATTTTTCTACAAACTCGATATTTCATATTATCAGTTTTCAAAATCACTTCATACAACTACGACGGTTTAAAAATCGCCAATAACAGCTTTTGGAAAAATCAAATGCTTACAATGATAAAGATAGTAATGGGCACAAATTGTATGTTTGACAATTATTGTCCTAGCTCGTATAGTTTTCCCGGAAAACAGTTCGTAAAACACCTTTTTCATTTTTCGAAATTTTCAATTTCCTTTTTGATTTATCGATAAACGAGTGTCCCTATGAAAATATTTCACAGGGATTAACGTTTTCTACTGAATAATCTGAACCAGAAACAGTTTTTCATTTTTCTTTTAACTGGATATTTTAAATTTCTAGTTTTAAAATTCATTGGACCCAACTACGACGGTTTAAAAATCACCAATAACAGCTTTTGGAAAAATCAAATGCTTACAATGATAAAGATAGTAATGGGCACAAATTGTATGTTTGACAATTATCGTCCTAGCTCGTATAGTTTTCCCGGAAAACAGTTCGTAAAACACCTTTTTCATTTTTTTTGAAATTTTCAATTTTCTTTCTTGATTTATCGATCACTTGGTGGTTCAACGAAAATATTTCACAAAGGTTAACGTTTTCTAATGATTAATCTGAACCAGAATCAGTTTTTCATTTTCCTGCAAAATCGATATTTCATATTATCAGTTTTCAAAATCGCTTGTTACAACTACGACGGTTTAAATATCGTCAATAACAGGTTTTGGAAAAATCAAATGCTTACAATGATACAGATAGTAATGGGCACAAATTGTATGTTTGACAATTATTGTCCTAGCTCGTATAGTTTTCCCGGAAAACAGTTCGTAAAACACCTTTTTCATTTTTCGAAATTTTCAATTTTCTTTCTTGATTTATCAATCACCTGGTGGTTCAACGAAAATATTTCACAAATGTTAACGTTTTCTAATGATTAATCTGAACCAGAAACAGTTTTTCATTTTTCTGCAAACTCGATATTTCATATTATCAGTTTTCAAAATCGCTTCATACAACTACGACGGTTTAAAAATCACCAATAACCGTTTTTGGAAAAATCAAATGCTTACAATCATAAAGATAGTAATGGGGACAAATTGTATTTCTGACTATTATCGTCCTATATCGTACAGTATTCCCGAAAAACAGTTCGTAAACGACAATTTTCATTTTTTGAAATTTTCAATTTTCTTTCTTGATTTATCGATAAACGAGTGTCCCTATGAAAATATTTCACAGGGATTAACGTTTTCTACTGAATAATCTGAACCAGAAACAGTTTTTCATTTTTCTACAAACTCGATATTTTAAATTTCTAGTTTTAAAATTCATTGAACCCAACTACGACGGTTTAAAAATCACCAATAACAGCTTTTGGAAAAATCAAATGCTTACAATGATAAAGATAGTAATGGACACAAATTGTATGTTTGACAATTATCGTCCTAGCTAGTATAGTTTTCCCGGAAAACAGTTCGTAAAACACCTTTTTCATTTTTTTTGAAATTTTCAATTTTCTTTCTTGATTTATCGATCACTTGGTGGTTCAACGAAAATATTTCACAAAGGTTAACGTTTTCTAATGATTAATGTGAACCAGAATCAGTTTTTCATTTTCCTGCAAAATCGATATTTCATATTATCAGTTTTCAAAATCGCTTGTTACAACTACGACGGTTTAAATATCGTCAATAACAGGTTTTGGAAAAATCAAATGCTTACAATGATAAAGATAGTAATGGGCACAAATTGTATGTTTGACAATTATTGTCCTAGCTCGTATAGTTTTCCCGGAAAACAGTTCGTAAAACACCTTTTTCATTTTTCGAAATTTTCAATTTTCTTTCTTGATTTATCGATCACCTGGTGGTTCAACGAAAATATTTCACAAATGTTAACGTTTTCTAATGATTAATCTGAACCAGAAACAGTTTTTCATTTTTCTGCAAACTCGATATTTCATATTATCAGTTTTCAAAATCGCATCATACAACTACGACGGTTTAAAAATCACCAATAACCGTTTTTGGAAAAATCAAATGCTTACAATCATAAAGATAGTAATGGGGACAAATTGTATTTCTGACTATTATCGTCCTATATCGTACAGTATTCCCGAAAAACAGTTCGTAAACGACAATTTTCATTTTTTGAAATTTTCAATTTTCTTTCTTGATTTATCGATCACTTGGTGGTTCAACGAAAATATTTCACAAAGGTTAAAGTTTTCTAATGATTAATCTGAACCAGAATCAGTTTTTCATTTTTCTGCAAACTCGATATTTCATATTATCAGTTTTCAAAATCGCTTGTTACAACTCCGACGGTTTAAAAATTGTCAATAACAGGTTTTGGAAAAATCAAATGCTTACAATGATAAAGATAGTAATGGGCACAAATTGTATGTTTGACAATTATTGTCCTAGCTCGTATAGTTTTCCCGGAAAACAGTTCGTAAAACACCTTTTTCATATTTCGAAATTTTCAATTTACTTTCTTTATTTATCGATCACCTGGTGGTTCAACGAAAATATTTCACAAAGGTTAACGTTTTCTAATGATTAATCTGAACCAGAAACAGTTTTTCATTTTTCTGCAAACTCGATATTTCATATTATCAGTTTTCAAAATCGCTTCATACAACTACGACGGTTTAAAAATCATCAATAACCGTTTTTGGAAAAATCAAATGCTTACAATCATAAAGATAGTAATGGGGACAAATTGTATTTCTGACTATTATCGTCCTATATCGTACAGTATTCCCGAAAAACAGTGCATAAACGACAATTTTCATTTTTTGAAATTTTCAATTTTCTTTCTTGATTTATCGATCACCTGGTGGTTCAACGAAAATATTTCACAAAGGTTAACGTTTTCTAATGATTAATCTGAACCAGAATCAGTTTTTCATTTTTCTGCAAACTCGATATTTCATATTATCAGTTTTCAAAATCGCTTGTTACAACTCCGACGGTTTAAAAATCGTCAATAACAAGTTTTGGAAAAATCAAATGCTTACAATGATAAAGATAGTAATGGGCACAAATTGTATGTTTGACAATTATCGTCCTAGCTCGTATAGTTTTCCCGGAAAACAGTTCGTAAAACACCTTTTTCATTTTTCGAAATTTTCAATTTACTTTCTTTATTTATCGATCACCTGGTGGTTCAACGAAAATATTTCACAAAGGTTAACGTTTTCTAATGATTAATCTGAACCAGAAACAGTTTTTCATTTTTCTACAAACTCGATATTTCATATTATCAGTTTTCAAAATCACTTCATACAACTATGACGGTTTAAAAATCTCCAATTACAGGTTTTGGAAAAAGCATATGCATACAACCTATGTAGATAGAAAAGGCGATAAAATGTATGTCTGACTATTATCGTCGTATAACCTACAGTATTCCCGAAAAACAGTTCGTAAACGACAATTTGCATTTTTTGAAATTTTCAATTTTTGTTATTGATTTATCGATAACCGAGTGTTCCTATGAAAATATTTCACAGGGATTAACGTTTTCTACTGAATAATCTGAACCAGAAATAGTTTTTCATTTTTCTTTTAACTGGATATTTTGAATTTCTAGTTTTAAGAGTCGTTGGACCCAAGTACGGAGGTTTAAAAATCACCAATAACAGCTTTTGGAAAAATCAAATGCTTACAATGATAAAGATAGTAATGGGCACAAATTGTATGTTTGACAATTATTGTCCTAGCTCGTATAGTTTTCCCGGAAAACAGTTCGTAAAACACCTTTTTCATTTTTCGAAATTTTCAATTTTCTTTCTTGATTTATCGATAAACGAGTGTCCCTATGAAAATATTTCACAGGGATTAACGTTTTCTACTGAATAATCTGAACCAGAAACAGTTTTTCATTTTTCTTTTAACTGGATATTTTAAATTTCTAGTTTTAAAATTCATTGGACCCAACTACGACGGTTTAAAAATCACCAATAACAGCTTTTGGAAAAATCAAATGCTTAGAATGATAAAGATAGTAATGGGCACAAATTGTATGTTTGACAATTATCGTCCTAGCTCGTATAGTTTTCCCGGAAAACAGTTCGTAAACGACAATTTTCATTTTTTGAAATTTTCAATTTTCTTTCTTGATTTATCGATCACTTGGTGGTTCAACGAAAATATTTCACAAAGGTTAACGTTTTCTAATGATTAATCTGAACCAGAATCAGTTTTTCATTTTTCTGCAAACTCGATATTTCATATTATCAGTTTTCAAAATCGCTTGTTACAACTCCGACGGTTTAAAAATCGTCAATAACAGGTTTTGGAAAAATCAAATGCTTACAATGATAAAGATAGTAATGGGCACAAATTGTATGTTTGACAATTATTGTCCTAGCTCGTATAGTTTTCCCGGAAAACAGTTCGTAAAACACCTTTTTCATTTTTCGAAATTTTCAATTTACTTTCTTTATTTATCGATCACCTGGTGGTTCAACGAAAATATTTCACAAAGGTTAACGTTTTCTAATGATTAATCTGAACCAGAAACAGTTTTTCATTTTTCTACAAACTCGATATTTCATATTATCAGTTTTCAAAATCACTTCATACAACTATGACGGTTTAAAAATCTCCAATTACAGGTTTTGGAAAAAGCATATGCATACAACCTATGTAGATAGAAAAGGGGATAAAATGTATGTCTGACTATTATCGTCGTATAACCTACAGTATTCCCGAAAAACAGTTCGTAAACGACAATTTGCATTTTTTGAAATTTTCAATTTTTGTTCTTGATTTATCGATAACCGAGTGTTCCTATGAAAATATTTCACAGGGATTAACGTTTTCTACTGAATAATCTGAACCAGAAATAGTTTTTCATTTTTCTTTTAACTGGATATTTTGAATTTCTAGTTTTAAGAGTCGTTGGACCCAAGTACGGAGGTTTAAAAATCACCAATAACAGCTTTTGGAAAAATCAAATGCTTACAATGATAAAGATAGTAATGGGCACAAATTGTATGTTTGACAATTATCGTCCTAGCTCGTATAGTTTTCCCGGAAAACAGTTCGTAAAACACCTTTTTCATTTTTCGAAATTTTCAATTTTCTTTCTTGATTTATCGATCACTTGGTGGTTCAACGAAAATATTTCACAAAGGTTAACGTTTTCTAATGATTAATCTGAACCAGAAACAGTTTTTCATTTTTCTACAAACTCGATATTTCATATTATCAGTTTTCAAAATCGCTTCATACAACTACGACGGTTTAAATATCACCAATAACCGTTTTTGGAAAAATCAAATGCTTACAATGATAAAGATAGTAATGGGCACAAATTGTATGTTTGACAATTATCGTCCTAGCTCGTATAGTTTTCCCGGAAAACAGTTCGTATAACACCTTTTTCATTTTTCGAAATTTTCAATTTTCTTTCTTGATTTATCGATAAACGAGTGTCCCTATGAAAATATTTCACAGGGATTAACGTTTTCTACTGAATAATCTGAACCAGAAACAGTTTTTCATTTTTCTTTTAACTGGATATTTTAAATTTCTAGTTTTAAAATTCATTGGACCCAACTACGACGGTTTAAAAATCACCAATAACAGCTTTTGGAAAAATCAAATGCTTAGAATGATAAAGATAGTAATGGGGACAAATTGTATTTCTGACTATTATCGTCCTATATCGTACAGTATTCCCGAAAAACAGTTCGTAAACGACAATTTTCATTTTTTGAAATTTTCAATTTTCTTTCTTGATTTATCGATCACTTGGTGGTTCAACGAAAATATTTCACAAAGGTTAACGTTTTCTAATGATTAATCTGAACCAGAATCAGTTTTTCATTTTCCTGCAAAATCGATATTTCATATTATCAGTTTTCAAAATAGCTTGTTACAACTACGACGGTTTAAATATCGTCAATAACAAGTTTTGGAAAAATCAAATGCTTACAATGATAAAGATAGTAATGGGCACAAATTGTATGTTTGACAATTATTGTCCTAGCTCGCATAGTTTTCCCGGAAAACAGTTCGTAAAACACCTTTTTCATTTTTCGAAATTTTCAATTTTCTTTCTTGATTTATCGATCACTTGGTGGTTCAACGAAAATATTTCACAAAGGTTAACGTTTTCTAATGATTAATCTGAACCAGAATCAGTTTTTCATTTTTTTAAAACTCGATATTTCAAATTATGAGTTTTCAAAATCGCTTCATACAACTACGACGGTTTAAAAATCAACAATAACCGTTTTTGGAAAAATCAAATGCTTACAATCATAAAGATGGTAATGGGGACAAATTGTATGTCTGACTATTATCGTCCAATATCGTACAGTATTCCCGAAAAACAGTTCGTAAACGACAATTTTTATTTTTTGAAATTTTCAATTTTCTTTCTTGATTTATCGATCACCTGGTGGTTAAACGAAAATATTTCACAAATGTTAACGTTTTCTAATGATTAATCTGAACCAGAAACAGTTTTTCATTTTTCTACAAACTCGATATTTCATATTATCCGTTTTCAAAATCACTTCATACAACTACGACGGTTTAAAAATCACCAATAACAGCTTTTGGAAAAATCAAATGCTTACAATGATAAAGATAGTAATGGGCACAAATTGTATGTTTGACAATTATTGTCCTAGCTCGTATAGTTTTCCCGGAAAACAGTTCGTAAAACACCTTTTTCATTTTTCGAAATTTTCAATTTACTTTCTTTATTTATCGATCACCTGGTGGTTCAACGAAAATATTTCACAAAGGTTAACGTTTTCTAATGATTAATCTGAACCAGAAACAGTTTTTCATTTTTCTACAAACTCGATATTTCATATAATCAGTTTTCAAAATCACTTCATACAACTATGACGGTTTAAAAATCTCCAATTACAGGTTTTGGAAAAAGCATATGCATACAACCTATGTAGATAGAAAAGGGGATAAAATGTATGTCTGACTATTATCGTCGTATAACCTACAGTATTC
Organism: Rhopalosiphum nymphaeae; assembly: GCA_036289425.1. NCBI lineage: Eukaryota > Metazoa > Arthropoda > Insecta > Hemiptera > Aphididae > Rhopalosiphum > Rhopalosiphum nymphaeae. The sequence continues at coordinate 1,520,410 of JAZAQC010000030.1, forward strand.
CCGAAAAACAGTTCGTAAACGACAATTTGCATTTTTTGAAATTTTCAATTTTTGTTCTTGATTTATCGATAACCGAGTGTTCCTATGAAAATATTTCACAGGGATTAACGTTTTCTACTGAATAATCTGAACCAGAAATAGTTTTTCATTTTTCTTTTAACTGGATATTTTGAATTTCTAGTTTTAAGAGTCGTTGGACCCAAGTACGGAGGTTTAAAAATCACCAATAACAGCTTTTGGAAAAATCAAATGCTTACAATGATAAAGATAGTAATGGGCACAAATTGTATGTTTGACAATTATTGTCCTAGCTCGTATAGTTTTCCCGGAAAACAGTTAGTAAAACACCTTTTTCATTTTTCGAAATTTTCAATTTTCTTTCTTGATTTATCGATAAACGAGTGTCCCTATGAAAATATTTCACAGGGATTAACGTTTTCTACTGAATAATCTGAACCAGAAACAGTTTTTCATTTTTCTTTTAACTGGATATTTTAAATTTCTAGTTTTAAAATTCATTGGACCCAACTACGACGGTTTAAAAATCACCAATAACAGCTTTTGGAAAAATCAAATGCTTAGAATGATAAAGATAGTAATGGGCACAAATTGTATGTTTGACAATTATCGTCCTAGCTCGTATAGTTTTCCCGGAAAACAGTTCGTAAACGACAATTTTCATTTTTTGAAATTTTCAATTTTCTTTCTTGATTTATCGATCACTTGGTGGTTCAACGAAAATATTTCACAAAGGTTAACGTTTTCTAATGATTAATCTGAACCAGAATCAGTTTTTCATTTTTCTGCAAACTCGATATTTCATATTATCAGTTTTCAAAATCGCTTGTTACAACTCCGACGGTTTAAAAATCGTCAATAACAGGTTTTGGAAAAATCAAATGCTTACAATGATAAAGATAGTAATGGGCACAAATTGTATGTTTGACAATTATTGTCCTAGCTCGTATAGTTTTCCCGGAAAACAGTTCGTAAAACACCTTTTTCATTTTTCGAAATTTTCAATTTACTTTCTTTATTTATCGATCACCTGGTGGTTCAACGAAAATATTTCACAAAGGTTAACGTTTTCTAATGATTAATCTGAACCAGAAACAGTTTTTCATTTTTCTACAAACTCGATATTTCATATTATCAGTTTTCAAAATCACTTCATACAACTATGACGGTTTAAAAATCTCCAATTACAGGTTTTGGAAAAAGCATATGCATACAACCTATGTAGATAGAAAAGGGGATAAAATGTATGTCTGACTATTATCGTCGTATAACCTACAGTATTCCCGAAAAACAGTTCGTAAACGACAATTTGCATTTTTTGAAATTTTCAATTTTTGTTCTTGATTTATCGATAACCGAGTGTTCCTATGAAAATATTTCACAGGGATTAACGTTTTCTACTGAATAATCTGAACCAGAAATAGTTTTTCATTTTTCTTTTAACTGGATATTTTGAATTTCTAGTTTTAAGAGTCGTTGGACCCAAGTACGGAGGTTTAAAAATCACCAATAACAGCTTTTGGAAAAATCAAATGCTTACAATGATAAAGATAGTAATGGGCACAAATTGTATGTTTGACAATTATTGTCCTAGCTCGTATAGTTTTCCCGGAAAACAGTTCGTAAAACACCTTTTTCATTTTTCGAAATTTTCAATTTTCTTTCTTGATTTATCGATAAACGAGTGTCCCTATGAAAATATTTCACAGGGATTAACGTTTTCTACTGAATAATCTGAACCAGAAACAGTTTTTCATTTTTCTTTTAACTGGATATTTTAAATTTCTAGTTTTAAAATTCATTGGACCCAACTACGACGGTTTAAAAATCACCAATAACAGCTTTTGGAAAAATCAAATGCTTAGAATGATAAAGATAGTAATGGGCACAAATTGTATGTTTGACAATTATCGTCCTAGCTCGTATAGTTTTCCCGGAAAACAGTTCGTAAACGACAATTTTCATTTTTTGAAATTTTCAATTTTCTTTCTTGATTTATCGATCACTTGGTGGTTCAACGAAAATATTTCACAAAGGTTAACGTTTTCTAATGATTAATCTGAACCAGAAACAGTTTTTCATTTTTCTACAAACTCGATATTTCATATTATCAGTTTTCAAAATCGCTTCATACAACTACGACGGTTTAAATATCACCAATAACCGTTTTTGGAAAAATCAAATGCTTACAATGATAAAGATAGTAATGGGCACAAATTGTATGTTTGACAATTATCGTCCTAGCTCGTATAGTTTTCCCGGAAAACAGTTCGTATAACACCTTTTTCATTTTTCGAAATTTTCAATTTTCTTTCTTGATTTATCGATCACTTGGTGGTTCAACGAAAATATTTCACAAAGGTTAACGTTTTCTAATGATTAATCTGAACCAGAAACAGTTTTTCATTTTTCTACAAACTCGATATTTCATATTATCAGTTTTCAAAATCGCTTCATACAACTACGACGGTTTAAAAATCACCAATAACAGCTTTTGGAAAAATCAAATGCTTACAATGATAAAGATAGTAATGGGCACAAATTGTATGTTTGACAATTATTGTCCTAGCTCGTATAGTTTTCCCGGAAAACAGTTCGTAAAACACCTTTTTCATTTTTCGAAATTTTCAATTTTCTTTCTTGATTTATCGATCACTTGGTGGTTCAACGAAAATATTTCACAAAGGTTAACGTTTTCTAATGATTAATCTGAACCAGAAACAGTTTTTCATTTTTCTACAAACTCGATATTTCATATTATCAGTTTTCAAAATCGCTTCATACAACTACGACGGTTTAAAAATCACCAATAACCGTTTTTGGAAAAATCAAATGCTTACAATCATAAAGATAGTAATGGGGACAAATTGTATTTCTGACTATTATCGTCCTATATCGTACAGTATTCCCGAAAAACAGTTCGTAAACGACAATTTTCATTTTTTGAAATTTTCAATTTTATTTCTTGATTTATCGATCACTTGGTGGTTCAACGAAAATATTTCACAAAGGTTAACGTTTTCTAATGATTAATCTGAACCAGAAACAGTTTTTCATTTTTCTACAAACTCGATATTTCATATTATCCGTTTTCAAAATCACTTCATACAACTACGACGGTTTAAAAATCACCAATAACAGCTTTTGGAAAAATCAAATGCTTACAATGATAAAGATAGTAATGGGCACAAATTGTATGTTTGACAATTATTGTCCTAGCTCGTATAGTTTTCCCGGAAAACAGTTCGTAAAACACCTTTTTCATTTTTCGAAATTTTCAATTTACTTTCTTTATTTATCGATCACCTGGTGGTTCAACGAAAATATTTCACAAAGGTTAACGTTTTCTAATGATTAATCTGAACCAGAAACAGTTTTTCATTTTTCTACAAACTCGATATTTCATATTATCAGTTTTCAAAATCGCTTCATACAACTACGACGGTTTAAAAATCACCAATAACCGTTTTTGGAAAAATCAAATGCTTACAATCATAAAGATAGTAATGGGGACAAATTGTATTTCTGACTATTATCGTCCTATATCGTACAGTATTCCCGAAAAACAGTTCGTAAACGACAATTTTCATTTTTTGAAATTTTCAATTTTCTTTCTTGATTTATCGATCACTTGGTGGTTCAACGAAAATATTTCACAAAGGTTAACGTTTTCTAATGATTAATCTGAACCAGAATCAGTTTTTCATTTTTTTGAAACTCGATATTTCAAATTATGAGTTTTCAAAATCGCTACATACAACTATGACGGTTTAAAAACCTCCAATAACAGTTTTTGGAAAATCAAATGCATACAATGATAAAGATAGTAATGGACACAAATTGTATTTTTGACAATTATCGTCCTAGCTCGTATAGTTTTCCAGGAAAACAGTTCGTAAAACACCTTTTTCATTTTTTTTGAAATTTTCAATTTTCTTTCTTGATTTATCGATCACTTGGTGGTTCAACGAAAATATTTCACAATGGTTAACGTTTTCTAATGATTAATCTGAACCAGAATCAGTTTTTCATTTTCCTGCAAAATCGATATTTCATATTATCAGTTTTCAAAATAGCTTGTTACAACTACGACGGTTTAAATATCGTCAATAACAAGTTTTGGAAAAATCAAATGCTTACAATGATAAAGATAGTAATGGGCACAAATTGTATGTTTGACAATTATTGTCCTAGCTCGCATAGTTTTCCCGGAAAACAGTTCGTAAAACACCTTTTTCATTTTTCGAAATTTTCAATTTTCTTTCTTGATTTATCGATAAACGAGTGTCCCTATAAAAATATTTCACAGGGATTAACGTTTTCTACTGAATAATCTGAACCAGAAACAGTTTTTCATTTTTCTACAAACTCGATATTTCATATTATCAGTTTTCAAAATCGCTTCATACAACTACGACGGTTTAAAAATCAACAATAACCGTTTTTGGAAAAATCAAATGCTTACAATCATAAAGATGGTAATGGGGACAAATTGTATGTCTGACTATTATCGTCCAATATCGTACAGTATTCCCGAAAAACAGTTCGTAAACGACAATTTTTATTTTTTGAAATTTTCAATTTTCTTTCTTGATTTATCGATCACCTGGTGGTTAAACGAAAATATTTCACAAATGTTAACGTTTTCTAATGATTAATCTGAACCAGAAACAGTTTTTCATTTTTCTACAAACTCGATATTTCATATTATCCGTTTTCAAAATCACTTCATACAACTACGACGGTTTAAAAATCACCAATAACAGCTTTTGGAAAAATCAAATGCTTACAATGATAAAGATAGTAATGGGCACAAATTGTATGTTTGACAATTATTGTCCTAGCTCGTATAGTTTTCCCGGAAAACAGTTCGTAAAACACCTTTTTCATTTTTCGAAATTTTCAATTTACTTTCTTTATTTATCGATCACCTGGTGGTTCAACGAAAATATTTCACAAAGGTTAACGTTTTCTAATGATTAATCTGAACCAGAAACAGTTTTTCATTTTTCTACAAACTCGATATTTCATATTATCAGTTTTCAAAATCACTTCATACAACTATGACGGTTTAAAAATCTCCAATTACAGGTTTTGGAAAAAGCATATGCATACAACCTATGTAGATAGAAAAGGGGATAAAATGTATGCCTGACTATTATCGTCGTATAACCTACAGTATTCCCGAAAAACAGTTCGTAAACGACAATTTGCATTTTTTGAAATTTTCAATTTTTGTTCTTGATTTATCGATAACCGAGTGTTCCTATGAAAATATTTCACAGGGATTAACGTTTTCTACTGAATAATCTGAACCAGAAATAGTTTTTCATTTTTCTTTTAACTGGATATTTTGAATTTCTAGTTTTAAGAGTCGTTGGACCCAAGTACGGAGGTTTAAAAATCACCAATAACAGCTTTTGGAAAAATCAAATGCTTACAATGATAAAGATAGTAATGGGCACAAATTGTATGTTTGACAATTATTGTCCTAGCTCGCATAGTTTTCCCGGAAAACAGTTCGTAAAACACCTTTTTCATTTTTCGAAATTTTCAATTTTCTTTCTTGATTTATCGATCACTTGGTGATTCAACGAAAATATTTCACAAAGGTTAACGTTTTCTAATGATTAATCTGAACCAGAATCAGTTTTTCATTTTTTTAAAACTCGATATTTCAAATTATGAGTTTTCAAAATCGCTTCATACAACTACGACGGTTTAAAAATCAACAATAACCGTTTTTGGAAAAATCAAATGCTTACAATCATAAAGATGGTAATGGGGACAAATTGTATGTCTGACTATTATCGTCCAATATCGTACAGTATTCCCGAAAAACAGTTCGTAAACGACAATTTTTATTTTTTGAAATTTTCAATTTTCTTTCTTGATTTATCGATCACCTGGTGGTTAAACGAAAATATTTCACAAATGTTAACGTTTTCTAATGATTAATCTGAACCAGAAACAGTTTTTCATTTTTCTACAAACTCGATATTTCATATTATCCGTTTTCAAAATCACTTCATACAACTACGACGGTTTAAAAATCACCAATAACAGCTTTTGGAAAAATCAAATGCTTACAATGATAAAGATAGTAATGGGCACAAATTGTATGTTTGACAATTATTGTCCTAGCTCGTATAGTTTTCCCGGAAAACAGTTCGTAAAACACCTTTTTCATTTTTCGAAATTTTCAATTTACTTTCTTTATTTATCGATCACCTGGTGGTTCAACGAAAATATTTCACAAAGGTTAACGTTTTCTAATGATTAATCTGAACCAGAAACAGTTTTTCATTTTTCTACAAACTCGATATTTCATATTATCAGTTTTCAAAATCACTTCATACAACTATGACGGTTTAAAAATCTCCAATTACAGGTTTTGGAAAAAGCATATGCATACAACCTATGTAGATAGAAAAGGGGATAAAATGTATGCCTGACTATTATCGTCGTATAACCTACAGTATTCCCGAAAAACAGTTCGTAAACGACAATTTGCATTTTTTGAAATTTTCAATTTTTGTTCTTGATTTATCGATAACCGAGTGTTCCTATGAAAATATTTCACAGGGATTAACGTTTTCTACTGAATAATCTGAACCAGAAATAGTTTTTCATTTTTCTTTTAACTGGATATTTTGAATTTCTAGTTTTAAGAGTCGTTGGACCCAAGTACGGAGGTTTAAAAATCACCAATAACAGCTTTTGGAAAAATCAAATGCTTACAATGATAAAGATAGTAATGGGCACAAATTGTATGTTTGACAATTATCGTCCTAGCTCGTATAGTTTTCCCGGAAAACAGTTCGTAAAACACCTTTTTCATTTTTCGAAATTTTCAATTTTCTTTCTTGATTTATCGATCACTTGGTGGTTCAACGAAAATATTTCACAAAGGTTAACGTTTTCTAATGATTAATCTGAACCAGAAACAGTTTTTCATTTTTCTACAAACTCGATATTTCATATTATCAGTTTTCAAAATCGCTTCATACAACTACGACGGTTTAAAAATCACCAATAACCGTTTTTGGAAAAATCAAATGCTTACAATCTTAAAGATAGTAATGGGGACAAATTGTATTTCTGACTATTATCGTCCTATATCGTACAGTATTCCCGAAAAACAGTTCGTAAACGACAATTTTCATTTTTTGAAATTTTCAATTTTCTTTCTTGATTTATCGATCACTTGGTGGTTCAACGAAAATATTTCACAAAGGTTAACGTTTTCTAATGATTAATCTGAACCAGAATCAGTTTTTCATTTTTTTGAAACTCGATATTTCAAATTATGAGTTTTCAAAATCGCTACATACAACTATGACGGTTTAAAAACCTCCAATAACAGTTTTTGGAAAATCAAATGCATACAATGATAAAGATAGTAATGGACACAAATTGTATTTTTGACAATTATCGTCCTAGCTCGTATAGTTTTCCAGTAAAACAGTTCGTAAAACACCTTTTTCATTTTTTTTGAAATTTTCAATTTTCTTTCTTGATTTATCGATCACTTGGTGGTTCAACGAAAATATTTCACAAAGGTTAACGTTTTCTAATGATTAATCTGAACCAGAATCAGTTTTTCATTTTCCTGCAAAATCGATATTTCATATTATCAGTTTTCAAAATAGCTTGTTACAACTACGACGGTTTAAATATCGTCAATAACAAGTTTTGGAAAAATCAAATGCTTACAATGATAAAGATAGTAATGGGCACAAATTGTATGTTTGACAATTATTGTCCTAGCTCGCATAGTTTTCCCGGAAAACAGTTCGTAAAACACCTTTTTCATTTTTCGAAATTTTCAATTTTCTTTCTTGATTTATCGATCACTTGGTGGTTCAACGAAAATATTTCACAAAGGTTAACGTTTTCTAATGATTAATCTGAACCAGAATCAGTTTTTCATTTTCCTGCAAAATCGATATTTCATATTATCAGTTTTCAAATTAGCTTGTTACAACTACGACGGTTTAAAAATCACCAATAACAGCTTTTGGAAAAATCAAATGCTTACAATGATAAAGATAGTAATGGGCACAAATTGTATGTTTGACAATTATTGTCCTAGCTCGTATAGTTTTCCCGGAAAACAGTTCGTAAAACACCTTCTTCATTTTTCGAAATTTTCAATTTACTTTCTTTATTTATCGATCACCTGGTGGTTCAACGAAAATATTTCACAAAGGTTAACGTTTTCTAATGATTAATCTGAACCAGAAACAGTTTTTCATTTTTCTACAAACTCGATATTTCATATTATCAGTTTTCAAAATCACTTCATACAACTATGACGGTTTAAAAATCTCCAATTACAGGTTTTGGAAAAAGCATATGCATACAACCTATGTAGATAGAAAAGGGGATAAAATGTATGTCTGACTATTATCGTCGTATAACCTACAGTATTCCCGAAAAACAGTTCGTAAACGACAATTTGCATTTTTTGAAATTTTCAATTTTTGTTCTTGATTTATCGATAACCGAGTGTTCCTATGAAAATATTTCACAGGGATTAACGTTTTCTACTGAATAATCTGAACCAGAAATAGTTTTTCATTTTTCTTTTAACTGGATATTTTGAATTTCTAGTTTTAAGAGTCGTTGGACCCAAGTACGGAGGTTTAAAAATCACCAATAACAGCTTTTGGAAAAATCAAATGCTTACAATGATAAAGATAGTAATGGGCACAAATTGTATGTTTGACAATTATCGTCCTAGCTCGTATAGTTTTCCCGGAAAACAGTTCGTAAAACACCTTTTTCATTTTTCGAAATTTTCAATTTTCTTTCTTGATTTATCGATCACTTGGTGGTTCAACGAAAATATTTCACAAAGGTTAACGTTTTCTAATGATTAATCTGAACCAGAAACAGTTTTTCATTTTTCTACAAACTCGATATTTCATATTATCAGTTTTCAAAATCGCTTCATACAACTACGACGGTTTAAATATCACCAATAACCGTTTTTGGAAAAATCAAATGCTTACAATGATAAAGATAGTAATGGGCACAAATTGTATGTTTGACAATTATCGTCCTAGCTCGTATAGTTTTCCCGGAAAACAGTTCGTAAAACACCTTTTTCATTTTTCGAAATTTTCAATTTTCTTTCTTGATTTATCGATCACTTGGTGGTTCAACGAAAATATTTCACAAAGGTTAACGTTTTCTAATGATTAATCTGAACCAGAAACAGTTTTTCATTTTTCTACAAACTCGATATTTCATATTATCAGTTTTCAAAATCGCTTCATACAACTACGACGGTTTAAAAATCACCAATAACAGCTTTTGGAAAAATCAAATGCTTACAATGATAATGATAGTAATGGGCACAAATTGTATGTTTGACAATTATTGTCCTAGCTCGTATAGTTTTCCCGGAAAACAGTTCGTAAAACACCTTTTTCATTTTTCGAAATTTTCAATTTTCTTTCTTGATTTATCGATAAACGAGTGTCCCTATGAAAATATTTCACAGGGATTAACGTTTTCTACTGAATAATCTGAACCAGAAACAGTTTTTCATTTTTCTTTTAACTGGATATTTTAAATTTCTAGTTTTAAAATTCATTGGACCCAACTACGACGGTTTAAAAATCACCAATAACAGCTTTTGGAAAAATCAAATGCTTAGAATGATAAAGATAGTAATGGGCACAAATTGTATGTTTGACAATTATCGTCCTAGCTCGTATAGTTTTCCCGGAAAATAGTTCGTAAAACACCTTTTTCATTTTTCGAAATTTTCAATTTTCTTTCTTGATTTATCGATCACTTGGTGGTTCAACGAAAATATTTCACAAAGGTTAACGTTTTCTAATGATTAATCTGAACCAGAAACAGTTTTTCATTTTTCTACAAACTCGATATTTCATATTATCAGTTTTCAAAATCGCTTCATACAACTACGACGGTTTAAAAATCACCAATAACCGTTTTTGGAAAAATCAAATGCTTACAATCATAAAGATAGTAATGGGGACAAATTGTATTTCTGACTATTATCGTCCTATATCGTACAGTATTCCCGAAAAACAGTTCGTAAACGACAATTTTCATTTTTTGAAATTTTCAATTTTCTTTCTTGATTTATCGATCACTTGGTGGTTCAACGAAAATATTTCACAAAGGTTAACGTTTTCTAATGATTAATCTGAACCAGAATCAGTTTTTCATTTTTTTGAAACTCGATATTTCAAATTATGAGTTTTCAAAATCGCTACATACAACTATGACGGTTTAAAAACCTCCAATAACAGTTTTTGGAAAATCAAATGCATACAATGATAAAGATAGTAATGGACACAAATTGTATTTTTGACAATTATCGTCCTAGCTCGTATAGTTTTCCCGGAAAACAGTTCGTAAAACACCTTTTTCATTTTTTTTGAAATTTTCAATTTTCTTTCTTGATTTATCGATCACTTGGTGGTTCAACGAAAATATTTCACAAAGGTTAACGTTTTCTAATGATTAATCTGAACCAGAATCAGTTTTTCATTTTCCTGCAAAATCGATATTTCATATTATCAGTTTTCAAATTAGCTTGTTACAACTACGACGGTTTAAATATCGTCAATAACAAGTTTTGGAAAAATCAAATGCTTACAATGATAAAGATAGTAATGGGCACAAATTGTATGTTTGACAATTATTGTCCTAGCTCGCATAGTTTTCCCGGAAAACAGTTCGTAAAACACCTTTTTCATTTTTCGAAATTTTCAATTTTCTTTCTTGATTTATCGATCACTTGGTGATTCAACGAAAATATTTCACAAAGGTTAACGTTTTCTAATGATTAATCTGAACCAGAATCAGTTTTTCATTTTTTTAAAACTCGATATTTCAAATTATGAGTTTTCAAAATCGCTTCATACAACTACGACGGTTTAAAAATCAACAATAACCGTTTTTGGAAAAATCAAATGCTTACAATCATAAAGATGGTAATGGGGACAAATTGTATGTCTGACTATTATCGTCCAATATCGTACAGTATTCCCGAAAAACAGTTCGTAAACGACAATTTTTATTTTTTGAAATTTTCAATTTTCTTTCTTGATTTATCGATCACCTGGTGGTTAAACGAAAATATTTCACAAATGTTAACGTTTTCTAATGATTAATCTGAACCAGAAACAGTTTTTCATTTTTCTACAAACTCGATATTTCATATTATCCGTTTTCAAAATCACTTCATACAACTACGACGGTTTAAAAATCACCAATAACAGCTTTTGGAAAAATCAAATGCTTACAATGATAAAGATAGTAATGGGCACAAATTGTATGTTTGACAATTATCGTCCTAGCTCGTATAGTTTTCCCGGAAAACAGTTCGTAAAACACTTTTTTCATTTTTCGAAATTTTCAATTTTCTTTCTTGATTTATCGATCACTTGAGGGTTCAACGAAAATATATCACAAAGGTTAACGTTTTTTAATGATTAATCTAAACCAGAAACAGTTTTTCATTTTTCTTTTAACTGGATATTTTAAATTTCTAGTTTTAAAAGTCGTTGGACTCAAGTACGGAGGTTTAAAAATCACCAATAACAGCTTTTGGAAAAATCAAATGCTTACAATCATAAAGATAGTAATGGGCACAAATTGTATGTTTGACAATTATTGTCCTAGCTCGAATAGTTTTCCCGGAAAACAGTTCGTAAAACACCTTTTTCATTTTTCGAAATTTTCAATTTTCTTTCTTGATTTATCGATCACTTGGTGGTTCAACGAAAATATTTCACAAAGGTTAACGTTTTCTAATGATTAATCTGAACCAGAATCAGTTTTTCATTTTTTTAAAACTCGATATTTCAAATTATGAGTTTTCAAAATCGCTACATACAACTATGACGGTTTAAAAACCTCCAATAACAGTTTTTGGAAAATCAAATGCATACAACCTATGTAGATAGTAAAGGGGATAAATTGTATGTCTGACTATTATCGTCCTATATCGTACAGTATTCCCTAAAAACAGTTCGTAAACGACAAATTTCATTTTTTTAAATTTTCAATTTTCTTTCTTGATTTATCGATCACCTGGTGGTTCAACGAAAACATTTCACAAAGGTTAACGTTTTTTAATGATTAATCTGAACCAGAAACAGTTTTTCATTTTTCTTTTAACTGGATATTTTAAATTTCTAGTTTTAAAAGTCGTTGGACTCAAGTACGGAGGTTTAAAAATCACCAATAACAGCTTTTGGAAAAATCAAATGCTTACAATGATAAAGATAGTAATGGGCACAAATTGTATGTTTGACAATTATCGTCCTAGCTCGTATAGTTTTCCCGGAAAACAGTTCGTAAAACACCTTTTTCATTTTTCGAAATTTTCAATTTTCTTTCTTGATTTATCGATCACTTGGTGGTTCAACGAAAATATTTCACAAAGATTAACGTTTTGTAATGATTAATCTGAACCAGAATCAGTTTTTCATTTTTCTGCAAACTCGATATTTCATATTATCAGTTTTCAAAATCGCTTGTTACAACTACGACGGTTTAAAAATCGTCAATAACAGGTTTTGGAAAAATCAAATGCTTACAATGATAAAGAAAGTAATGGGCACAAATTGTATGTTTGACAATTATCGTCCTAGCTCGTATAGTTTTCCCGGAAAACAGTTCGTTAAAGATCTTTTTCATTTTTCGAAATTTTTAATTTTCTTTCTTGATTTATCGATCACTTGGTGGTTCAACGAAAATATTTCACAAAGGTTAACGTTTTCTAATGATTAATCTGAACCAGAAACAGTATTTCATTTTTCTACAAACTCAATATTTCATTTTATCAGTTTTCAAAATCGCTTCATACAACTACGACGGTTTAAAAATCACCAATAACAGCTTTTGGAAAAATCAAATGCTTACAATGATAATGATAGTAATGGGCACAAATTGTATGTTTGACAATTATTGTCCTAGCTCGTATAGTTTTCCCGGAAAACAGTTCGTAAAACACCTTTTTCATTTTTCGAAATTTTCAATTTTCTTTCTTGATTTATCGATAAACGAGTGTCCCTATGAAAATATTTCACAGGGATTAACGTTTTCTACTGAATAATCTGAACCAGAAACAGTTTTTCATTTTTCTTTTAACTGGATATTTTAAATTTCTAGTTTTAAAATTCATTGGACCCAACTACGACGGTTTAAAAATCACCAATAACAGCTTTTGGAAAAATCAAATGCTTAGAATGATAAAGATAGTAATGGGCACAAATTGTATGTTTGACAATTATCGTCCTAGCTCGTATAGTTTTCCCGGAAAATAGTTCGTAAAACACCTTTTTCATTTTTCGAAATTTTCAATTTTCTTTCTTGATTTATCGATCACTTGGTGGATCAACGAAAATATTTCACAAAGGTTAACGTTTTCTAATGATTAATCTGAACCAGAAACAGTTTTTCATTTTTCTACAAACTCGATATTTCATATTATCAGTTTTCAAAATCGCTTCATACAACTACGACGGTTTAAAAATCACCAATAACCGTTTTTGGAAAAATCAAATGCTTACAATCATAAAGATAGTAATGGGGACAAATTGTATTTCTGACTATTATCGTCCTATATCGTACAGTATTCCCGAAAAACAGTTCGTAAACGACAATTTTCATTTTTTGAAATTTTCAATTTTCTTTCTTGATTTATCGATCACTTGGTGGTTCAACGAAAATATTTCACAAAGGTTAACGTTTTCTAATGATTAATCTGAACCAGAATCAGTTTTTCATTTTTTTGAAACTCGATATTTCAAATTATGAGTTTTCAAAATCGCTACATACAACTATGACGGTTTAAAAACCTCCAATAACAGTTTTTGGAAAATCAAATGCATACAATGATAAAGATAGTAATGGACACAAATTGTATTTTTGACAATTATCGTCCTAGCTCGTATAGTTTTCCCGGAAAACAGTTCGTAAAACACCTTTTTCATTTTTTTTGAAATTTTCAATTTTCTTTCTTGATTTATCGATCACTTGGTGGTTCAACGAAAATATTTCACAAAGGTTAACGTTTTCTAATGATTAATCTGAACCAGAATCAGTTTTTCATTTTCCTGCAAAATCGATATTTCATATTATCAGTTTTCAAAATAGCATGTTACAACTACGACGGTTTAAATATCGTCAATAACAAGTTTTGGAAAAATCAAATGCTTACAATGATAAAGATAGTAATGGGCACAAATTGTATGTTTGACAATTATTGTCCTAGCTCGCATAGTTTTCCCGGAAAACAGTTCGTAAAACACCTTTTTCATTTTTCGAAATTTTCAATTTTCTTTCTTGATTTATCGATCACTTGGTGGTTCAACGAAAATATTTCACAAAGGTTAACGTTTTCTAATGATTAATCTGAACCAGAATCAGTTTTTCATTTTTTTAAAACTCGATATTTCAAATTATGAGTTTTCAAAATCGCTTCATACAACTACGACGGTTTAAAAATCAACAATAACCGTTTTTGGAAAAATCAAATGCTTACAATCATAAAGATGGTAATGGGGACAAATTGTATGTCTGACTATTATCGTCCAATATCGTACAGTCTTCCCGAAAAACAGTTCGTAAACGACAATTTTCATTTTTTGAAATTTTCAATTTTCTTTCTTGATTTATCGATCACTTGGTGGTTCAACGAAAATATTTCACAAAGGTTAACGTTTTCTAATGATTAATCTGAACCAGAATCAGTTTTTCATTTTTTTGAAACTCGATATTTCAAATTATGAGTTTTCAAAATCGCTACATACAACTATGACGGTTTAAAAACCTCCAATAACAGTTTTTGGAAAATCAAATGCATACAATGATAAAGATAGTAATGGACACAAATTGTATTTTTGACAATTATCGTCCTAGCTCGTATAGTTTTCCCGGAAAACAGTTCGTAAAACACCTTTTTCATTTTTTTTGAAATTTTCAATTTTCTTTCTTGATTTATCGATCACTTGGTGGTTCAACGAAAATATTTCACAAAGGTTAACGTTTTCTAATGATTAATCTGAACCAGAATCAGTTTTTCATTTTCCTGCAAAATCGATATTTCATATTATCAGTTTTCAAATTAGCTTGTTACAACTACGACGGTTTAAATATCGTCAATAACAAGTTTTGGAAAAATCAAATGCTTACAATGATAAAGATAGTAATGGGCACAAATTGTATGTTTGACAATTATTGTCCTAGCTCGCATAGTTTTCCCGGAAAACAGTTCGTAAAACACCTTTTTCATTTTTCGAAATTTTCAATTTTCTTTCTTGATTTATCGATCACTTGGTGATTCAACGAAAATATTTCACAAAGGTTAACGTTTTCTAATGATTAATCTGAACCAGAATCAGTTTTTCATTTTTTTAAAACTCGATATTTCAAATTATGAGTTTTCAAAATCGCTTCATACAACTACGACGGTTTAAAAATCAACAATAACCGTTTTTGGAAAAATCAAATGCTTACAATCATAAAGATGGTAATGGGGACAAATTGTATGTCTGACTATTATCGTCCAATATCGTACAGTATTCCCGAAAAACAGTTCGTAAACGACAATTTTTATTTTTTGAAATTTTCAATTTTCTTTCTTGATTTATCGATCACCTGGTGGTTAAACGAAAATATTTCACAAATGTTAACGTTTTCTAATGATTAATCTGAACCAGAAACAGTTTTTCATTTTTCTACAAACTCGATATTTCATATTATCCGTTTTCAAAATCACTTCATACAACTACGACGGTTTAAAAATCACCAATAACAGCTTTTGGAAAAATCAAATGCTTACAATGATAAAGATAGTAATGGGCACAAATTGTATGTTTGACAATTATCGTCCTAGCTCGTATAGTTTTCCCGGAAAACAGTTCGTAAAACACTTTTTTCATTTTTCGAAATTTTCAATTTTCTTTCTTGATTTATCGATCACTTGAGGGTTCAACGAAAATATATCACAAAGGTTAACGTTTTTTAATGATTAATCTAAACCAGAAACAGTTTTTCATTTTTCTTTTAACTGGATATTTTAAATTTCTAGTTTTAAAAGTCGTTGGACTCAAGTACGGAGGTTTAAAAATCACCAATAACAGCTTTTGGAAAAATCAAATGCTTACAATCATAAAGAAAGTCATGGGCACAAATTGTATGTTTGACAATTATTGTCCTAGCTCGAATAGTTTTCCCGGAAAACAGTTCGTAAAACACCTTTTTCATTTTTCGAAATTTTCAATTTTCTTTCTTGATTTATCGATCACTTGGTGGTTCAACGAAAATATTTCACAAAGGTTAACGTTTTCTAATGATTAATCTGAACCAGAATCATTTTTTCATTTTTTTAAAACTCGATATTTCAAATTATGAGTTTTCAAAATCGCTACATACAACTATGACGGTTTAAAAACCTCCAATAACAGTTTTTGGAAAATCAAATGCATACAACCTATGTAGATAGTAAAGGGGATAAATTGTATGTCTGACTATTATCGTCCTATATCGTACAGTATTCCCTAAAAACAGTTCGTAAACGACAAATTTCATTTTTTTAAATTTTCAATTTTCTTTCTTGATTTATCGATCACCTGGTGGTTCAACGAAAACATTTCACAAAGGTTAACGTTTTTTAATGATTAATCTGAACCAGAAACAGTTTTTCATTTTTCTTTTAACTGGATATTTTAAATTTCTAGTTTTAAAAGTCGTTGGACTCAAGTACGGAGGTTTAAAAATCACCAATAACAGCTTTTGGAAAAATCAAATGCTTACAATGATAAAGATAGTAATGGGCACAAATTGTATGTTTGACAATTATCGTCCTAGCTCGTATAGTTTTCCCGGAAAACAGTTCGTAAAACACCTTTTTCATTTTTCGAAATTTTCAATTTTCTTTCTTGATTTATCGATCACTTGGTGGTTCAACGAAAATATTTCACAAAGATTAACGTTTTGTAATGATTAATCTGAACCAGAATCAGTTTTTCATTTTTCTGCAAACTCGATATTTCATATTATCAGTTTTCAAAATCGCTTGTTACAACTACGACGGTTTAAAAATCGTCAATAACAGGTTTTGGAAAAATCAAATGCTTACAATGATAAAGAAAGTAATGGGCACAAATTGTATGTTTGACAATTATCGTCCTAGCTCGTATAGTTTTCCCGGAAAACAGTTCGTTAAAGATCTTTTTCATTTTTCGAAATTTTTAATTTTCTTTCTTGATTTATCGATCACTTGGTGGTTCAACGAAAATATTTCACAAAGGTTAACGTTTTCTAATGATTAATCTGAACCAGAAACAGTATTTCATTTTTCTACAAACTCAATATTTCATTTTATCAGTTTTCAAAATCGCTTCATACAACTACGACGGTTTAAAAATCAACAATAACCATTTTTGGAAAAATCAAATGCTTACAATCATAAAGATGGTAATGGGGACAAATTGTATGTCTGACTATTATCGTCCAATATCGTACAGTATTCCCGAAAAACAGTTCGTAAAACACCTTTT
The DNA here is from genome assembly GCA_036289425.1 of Rhopalosiphum nymphaeae. Lineage (NCBI taxonomy): Eukaryota > Metazoa > Arthropoda > Insecta > Hemiptera > Aphididae > Rhopalosiphum > Rhopalosiphum nymphaeae. The sequence continues at coordinate 1,537,986 of JAZAQC010000030.1, forward strand.
TCATTTTTTTTGAAATTTTCAATTTTCTTTCTTGATTTATCGATCACTTGGTGGTTAAACGAAAATATTTCACAAATGTTAACGTTTTCTAATGATTAATCTGAACCAGAAACAGTTTTTCATTTTTCTACAAACTCGATATTTCATATTATCCGTTTTCAAAATCACTTCATACAACTACGACGGTTTAAAAATCAGCAATAACAGCTTTTGGAAAAATCAAATGCTTACAATGATAAAGATAGTAATGGGCACAAATTGTATGTTTGACAATTATCGTCCTAGCTCGTATAGTTTCCCCGGAAAACAGTTCGTAAAACACTTTTTTCATTTTTCGAAATTTTCAATTTTCTTTCTTGATTTATCGATCACTTGAGGGTTCAACGAAAATATATCACATAGGTTAACGTTTTTTAATGATTAATCTAAACCAGAAACAGTTTTTCATTTTTCTTTTAACTGGATATTTTAAATTTCTAGTTTTAAAAGTCGTTGGACTCAAGTACGGAGGTTTAAAAATCACCAATAACAGCTTTTGGAAAAATCAAATGCTTACAATCATAAAGAAAGTCATGGGCACAAATTGTATGTTTGACAATTATTGTCCTAGCTCGAATAGTTTTCCCGGAAAACAGTTCGTAATACACCTTTTTCATTTTTCGAAATTTTCAATTTTCTTTCTTGATTTATCGATCACTTGGTGGTTCAACGAAAATATTTCACAAAGGTTAACGTTTTCTAATGATTAATCTGAACCAGAATCAGTTTTTCATTTTTTTAAAACTCGATATTTCAAATTATGAGTTTTCAAAATCGCTACATACAACTATGACGGTTTAAAAACCTCCAATAACAGTTTTTGGAAAATCAAATGCATACAACCTATGTAGATAGTAAAGGGGATAAATTGTATGTCTGACTATTATCGTCCTATATCGTACAGTATTCCCTAAAAACAGTTCGTAAACGACAAATTTCATTTTTTTAAATTTTCAATTTTCTTTCTTGATTTATCGATCACCTGGTGGTTCAACGAAAACATTTCACAAAGGTTAACGTTTTTTAATGATTAATCTGAACCAGAAACAGTTTTTCATTTTTCTACAAACTCGATATTTCATATTATCAGTTTTCAAAATCGCTTCATACAACTACGACGGTTTAAAAATCACCAATAACCGTTTTTGGAAAAATCAAATGCTTACAATCATAAAGATAGTAATGGGGACAAATTGTATTTCTGACTATTATCGTCCTATATCGTACAGTATTCCCGAAAAACAGTTCGTAAACGACAATTTTCATTTTTTGAAATTTTCAATTTTCTTTCTTGATTTATCGATCACTTGGTGGTTCAACGAAAATATTTCACAAAGGTTAACGTTTTCTAATGATTAATCTGAACCAGAATCAGTTTTTCATTTTTTTGAAACTCGATATTTCAAATTATGAGTTTTCAAAATCGCTACATACAACTATGACGGTTTAAAAACCTCCAATAACAGTTTTTGGAAAATCAAATGCATACAATGATAAAGATAGTAATGGACACAAATTGTATTTTTGACAATTATCGTCCTAGCTCGTATAGTTTTCCCGGAAAACAGTTCGTAAAACACCTTTTTCATTTTTTTTGAAATTTTCAATTTTCTTTCTTGATTTATCGATCACTTGGTGGTTCAACGAAAATATTTCACAAAGGTTAACGTTTTCTAATGATTAATCTGAACCAGAATCAGTTTTTCATTTTCCTGCAAAATCGATATTTCATATTATCAGTTTTCAAAATAGCATGTTACAACTACGACGGTTTAAATATCGTCAATAACAAGTTTTGGAAAAATCAAATGCTTACAATGATAAAGATAGTAATGGGCACAAATTGTATGTTTGACAATTATTGTCCTAGCTCGCATAGTTTTCCCGGAAAACAGTTCGTAAAACACCTTTTTCATTTTTCGAAATTTTCAATTTTCTTTCTTGATTTATCGATCACTTGGTGGTTCAACGAAAATATTTCACAAAGGTTAACGTTTTCTAATGATTAATCTGAACCAGAATCAGTTTTTCATTTTTTTAAAACTCGATATTTCAAATTATGAGTTTTCAAAATCGCTTCATACAACTACGACGGTTTAAAAATCAACAATAACCGTTTTTGGAAAAATCAAATGCTTACAATCATAAAGATGGTAATGGGGACAAATTGTATGTCTGACTATTATCGTCCAATATCGTACAGTATTCCCGAAAAACAGTTCGTAAACGACAATTTTCATTTTTTGAAATTTTCAATTTTCTTTCTTGATTTATCGATCACTTGGTGGTTCAACGAAAATATTTCACAAAGGTTAACGTTTTCTAATGATTAATCTGAACCAGAATCAGTTTTTCATTTTTTTGAAACTCGATATTTCAAATTATGAGTTTTCAAAATCGCTACATACAACTATGACGGTTTAAAAACCTCCAATAACAGTTTTTGGAAAATCAAATGCATACAATGATAAAGATAGTAATGGACACAAATTGTATTTTTGACAATTATCGTCCTAGCTCGTATAGTTTTCCCGGAAAACAGTTCGTAAAACACCTTTTTCATTTTTTTTGAAATTTTCAATTTTCTTTCTTGATTTATCGATCACTTGGTGGTTCAACGAAAATATTTCACAAAGGTTAACGTTTTCTAATGATTAATCTGAACCAGAATCAGTTTTTCATTTTCCTGCAAAATCGATATTTCATATTATCAGTTTTCAAATTAGCTTGTTACAACTACGACGGTTTAAATATCGTCAATAACAAGTTTTGGAAAAATCAAATGCTTACAATGATAAAGATAGTAATGGGCACAAATTGTATGTTTGACAATTATTGTCCTAGCTCGCATAGTTTTCCCGGAAAACAGTTCGTAAAACACCTTTTTCATTTTTCGAAATTTTCAATTTTCTTTCTTGATTTATCGATCACTTGGTGATTCAACGAAAATATTTCACAAAGGTTAACGTTTTCTAATGATTAATCTGAACCAGAATCAGTTTTTCATTTTTTTAAAACTCGATATTTCAAATTATGAGTTTTCAAAATCGCTTCATACAACTACGACGGTTTAAAAATCAACAATAACCGTTTTTGGAAAAATCAAATGCTTACAATCATAAAGATGGTAATGGGGACAAATTGTATGTCTGACTATTATCGTCCAATATCGTACAGTATTCCCGAAAAACAGTTCGTAAACGACAATTTTTATTTTTTGAAATTTTCAATTTTCTTTCTTGATTTATCGATCACCTGGTGGTTAAACGAAAATATTTCACAAATGTTAACGTTTTCTAATGATTAATCTGAACCAGAAACAGTTTTTCATTTTTCTACAAACTCGATATTTCATATTATCCGTTTTCAAAATCACTTCATACAACTACGACGGTTTAAAAATCACCAATAACAGCTTTTGGAAAAATCAAATGCTTACAATGATAAAGATAGTAATGGGCACAAATTGTATGTTTGACAATTATCGTCCTAGCTCGTATAGTTTTCCCGGAAAACAGTTCGTAAAACACTTTTTTCATTTTTCGAAATTTTCAATTTTCTTTCTTGATTTATCGATCACTTGAGGGTTCAACGAAAATATATCACAAAGGTTAACGTTTTTTAATGATTAATCTAAACCAGAAACAGTTTTTCATTTTTCTTTTAACTGGATATTTTAAATTTCTAGTTTTAAAAGTCGTTGGACTCAAGTACGGAGGTTTAAAAATCACCAATAACAGCTTTTGGATAAATCAAATGCTTACAATCATAAAGAAAGTCATGGGCACAAATTGTATGTTTGACAATTATTGTCCTAGCTCGAATAGTTTTCCCGGAAAACAGTTCGTAAAACACCTTTTTCATTTTTCGAAATTTTCAATTTTCTTTCTTGATTTATCGATCACTTGGTGGTTCAACGAAAATATTTCACAAAGGTTAACGTTTTCTAATGATTAATCTGAACCAGAATCAGTTTTTCATTTTTTTAAAACTCGATATTTCAAATTATGAGTTTTCAAAATCGCTACATACAACTATGACGGTTTAAAAACCTCCAATAACAGTTTTTGGAAAATCAAATGCATACAACCTATGTAGATAGTAAAGGGGATAAATTGTATGTCTGACTATTATCGTCCTATATCGTACAGTATTCCCTAAAAACAGTTCGTAAACGACAAATTTCATTTTTTTAAATTTTCAATTTTCTTTCTTGATTTATCGATCACCTGGTGGTTCAACGAAAACATTTCACAAAGGTTAACGTTTTTTAATGATTAATCTGAACCAGAAACAGTTTTTCATTTTTCTTTTAACTGGATATTTTAAATTTCTAGTTTTAAAAGTCGTTGGACTCAAGTACGGAGGTTTAAAAATCACCAATAACAGCTTTTGGAAAAATCAAATGCTTACAATGATAAAGATAGTAATGGGCACAAATTGTATGTTTGACAATTATCGTCCTAGCTCGTATAGTTTTCCCGGAAAACAGTTCGTAAAACACCTTTTTCATTTTTCGAAATTTTCAATTTTCTTTCTTGATTTATCGATCACTTGGTGGTTCAACGAAAATATTTCACAAAGATTAACGTTTTGTAATGATTAATCTGAACCAGAATCAGTTTTTCATTTTTCTGCAAACTCGATATTTCATATTATCAGTTTTCAAAATCGCTTGTTACAACTACGACGGTTTAAAAATCGTCAATAACAGGTTTTGGAAAAATCAAATGCTTACAATGATAAAGAAAGTAATGGGCACAAATTGTATGTTTGACAATTATCGTCCTAGCTCGTATAGTTTTCCCGGAAAACAGTTCGTTAAAGATCTTTTTCATTTTTCGAAATTTTTAATTTTCTTTCTTGATTTATCGATCACTTGGTGGTTCAACGAAAATATTTCACAAAGGTTAACGTTTTCTAATGATTAATCTGAACCAGAAACAGTATTTCATTTTTCTACAAACTCAATATTTCATTTTATCAGTTTTCAAAATCGCTTCATACAACTACGACGGTTTAAAAATCAACAATAACCATTTTTGGAAAAATCAAATGCTTACAATCATAAAGATGGTAATGGGGACAAATTGTATGTCTGACTATTATCGTCCAATATCGTACAGTATTCCCGAAAAACAGTTCGTAAAACACCTTTTTCATTTTTTTTGAAATTTTCAATTTTCTTTCTTGATTTATCGATCACTTGGTGGTTAAACGAAAATATTTCACAAATGTTAACGTTTTCTAATGATTAATCTGAACCAGAAACAGTTTTTCATTTTTCTACAAACTCGATATTTCATATTATCCGTTTTCAAAATCACTTCATACAACTACGACGGTTTAAAAATCACCAATAACAGCTTTTGGAAAAATCAAATGCTTACAATGATAAAGATAGTAATGGGCACAAATTGTATGTTTGACAATTATCGTCCTAGCTCGTATAGTTTCCCCGGAAAACAGTTCGTAAAACACTTTTTTCATTTTTCGAAATTTTCAATTTTCTTTCTTGATTTATCGATCACTTGAGGGTTCAACGAAAATATATCACAAAGGTTAACGTTTTTTAATGATTAATCTAAACCAGAAACAGTTTTTCATTTTTCTTTTAACTGGATATTTTAAATTTCTAGTTTTAAAAGTCGTTGGACTCAAGTACGGAGGTTTAAAAATCACCAATAACAGCTTTTGGAAAAATCAAATGCTTACAATCATAAAGAAAGTCATGGGCACAAATTGTATGTTTGACAATTATTGTCCTAGCTTGAATAGTTTTCCCGGAAAACAGTTCGTAAAACACCTTTTTCATTTTTCGAAATTTTCAATTTTCTTTCTTGATTTATCGATCACTTGGAGGTTCAACGAAAATATTTCACAAAGGTTAACGTTTTCTAATGATTAATCTGAACCAGAATCAGTTTTTCATTTTTTTAAAACTCGATATTTCAAATTATGAGTTTTCAAAATCGCTACATACAACTATGACGGTTTAAAAACCTCCAATAACAGTTTTTGGAAAATCAAATGCATACAACCTATGTAGATAGTAAAGGGGATAAATTGTATGTCTGACTATTATCGTCCTATATCGTACAGTATTCCCTAAAAACAGTTCGTAAACGACAAATTTCATTTTTTTAAATTTTCAATTTTCTTTCTTGATTTATCGATCACCTGGTGGTTCAACGAAAACATTTCACAAAGGTTAACGTTTTTTAATGATTAATCTGAACCAGAAACAGTTTTTCATTTTTCTTTTAACTGGATATTTTAAATTTCTAGTTTTAAAAGTCGTTGGACTCAAGTACGGAGGTTTAAAAATCACCAATAACAGCTTTTGGAAAAATCAAATGCTTACAATGATAAAGATAGTAATGGGCACAAATTGTATGTTTGACAATTATCGTCCTAGCTCGTATAGTTTTCCCGGAAAACAGTTCGTAAAACACCTTTTTCATTTTTCGAAATTTTCAATTTTCTTTCTTGATTTATCGATCACTTGGTGGTTCAACGAAAATATTTCACAAAGATTAACGTTTTGTAATGATTAATCTGAACCAGAATCAGTTTTTCATTTTTCTGCAAACTCGATATTTCATATTATCAGTTTTCAAAATCGCTTGTTACAACTACGACGGTTTAAAAATCGTCAATAACAGGTTTTGGAAAAATCAAATGCTTACAATGATAAAGAAAGTAATGGGCACAAATTGTATGTTTGACAATTATCGTCCTAGCTCGTATAGTTTTCCCGGAAAACAGTTCGTTAAAGATCTTTTTCATTTTTCGAAATTTTTAATTTTCTTTCTTGATTTATCGATCACTTGGTGGTTCAACGAAAATATTTCACAAAGGTTAACGTTTTCTAATGATTAATCTGAACCAGAAACAGTATTTCATTTTTCTACAAACTCAATATTTCATTTTATCAGTTTTCAAAATCGCTTCATACAACTACGACGGTTTAAAAATCAACAATAACCATTTTTGGAAAAATCAAATGCTTACAATCATAAAGATGGTAATGGGGACAAATTGTATGTCTGACTATTATCGTCCAATATCGTACAGTATTCCCGAAAAACAGTTCGTAAAACACCTTTTTCATTTTTTTTGAAATTTTCAATTTTCTTTCTTGATTTATCGATCACTTGGTGGTTAAACGAAAATATTTCACAAATGTTAACGTTTTCTAATGATTAATCTGAACCAGAAACAGTTTTTCATTTTTCTACAAACTCGATATTTCATATTATCCGTTTTCAAAATCACTTCATACAACTACGACGGTTTAAAAATCACCAATAACAGCTTTTGGAAAAATCAAATGCTTACAATGATAAAGATAGTAATGGGCACAAATTGTATGTTTGACAATTATCGTCCTAGCTCGTATAGTTTCCCCGGAAAACAGTTCGTAAAACACTTTTTTCATTTTTCGAAATTTTCAATTTTCTTTCTTGATTTATCGATCACTTGAGGGTTCAACGAAAATATATCACAAAGGTTAACGTTTTTTAATGATTAATCTAAACCAGAAACAGTTTTTCATTTTTCTTTTAACTGGATATTTTAAATTTCTAGTTTTAAAAGTCGTTGGACTCAAGTACGGAGGTTTAAAAATCACCAATAACAGCTTTTGGAAAAATTAAATGCTTACAATCATAAAGAAAGTCATGGGCACAAATTGTATGTTTGACAATTATTGTCCTAGCTCGAATAGTTTTCCCGGAAAACAGTTCGTAAAACACCTTTTTCATTTTTCGAAATTTTCAATTTTCTTTCTTGATTTATCGATCACTTGGTGGTTCAACGAAAATATTTCACAAAGGTTAACGTTTTCTAATGATTAATCTGAACCAGAATCAGTTTTTCATTTTTTTAAAACTCGATATTTCAAATTATGAGTTTTCAAAATCGCTACATACAACTATGACGGTTTAAAAACCTCCAATAACAGTTTTTGGAAAATCAAATGCATACAACCTATGTAGATAGTAAAGGGGATAAATTGTATGTCTGACTTTTATCGTCCTATATCGTACAGTATTCCCTAAAAACAGTTCGTAAACGACAAATTTCATTTTTTTAAATTTTCAATTTTCTTTCTTGATTTATCGATCACCTGGTGGTTCAACGAAAACATTTCACAAAGGTTAACGTTTTTTAATGATTAATCTGAACCAGAAACAGTTTTTCATTTTTCTTTTAACTGGATATTTTAAATTTCTAGTTTTAAAAGTCGTTGGACTCAAGTACGGAGGTTTAAAAATCACCAATAACAGCTTTTGGAAAAATCAAATGCTTACAATGATAAAGATAGTAATGGGCACAAATTGTATGTTTGACAATTATCGTCCTAGCTCGTATAGTTTTCCCGGAAAACAGTTCGTAAAACACCTTTTTCATTTTTCGAAATTTTCAATTTTCTTTCTTGATTTATCGATCACTTGGTGGTTCAACGAAAATATTTCACAAAGATTAACGTTTTGTAATGATTAATCTGAACCAGAATCAGTTTTTCATTTTTCTGCAAACTCGATATTTCATATTATCAGTTTTCAAAATCGCTTGTTACAACTACGACGGTTTAAAAATCGTCAATAACAGGTTTTGGAAAAATCAAATGCTTACAATGATAAAGAAAGTAATGGGCACAAATTGTATGTTTGACAATTATCGTCCTAGCTCGTATAGTTTTCCCGGAAAACAGTTCGTTAAAGATCTTTTTCATTTTTCGAAATTTTTAATTTTCTTTCTTGATTTATCGATCACTTGGTGGTTCAACGAAAATATTTCACAAAGGTTAACGTTTTCTAATGATTAATCTGAACCAGAAACAGTATTTCATTTTTCTACAAACTCGATATTTCATTTTATCAGTTTTCAAAATCGCTTCATACAACTACGACGGTTTAAAAATCACCAATAACCGTTTTTGGAAAAATCAAATGCTTACAATGATAAAGATAGTAATGGGCACAAATTGTATGTTTGACAATTATTGTCCTAGCTCGCATAGTTTTCCCGGAAAACAGTTCGTAAAACACCTTTTTCATTTTTCGAAATTTTCAATTTTCTTTCTTGATTTATCGATCACTTGGTGGTTCAACGAAAATATTTCACAAAGGTTAACGTTTTCTAATGATTAATCTGAACCAGAATCAGTTTTTCATTTTCCTGCAAACTCGATATTTCATTTTATCAGTTTTCAAAATCGCTTCATACAACTACGACGGTTTAAAAATCAACAATAACCGTTTTTGGAAAAATCAAATGCTTACAATCATAAAGATGGTAATGGGGACAAATTGTATGTCTGACTATTATCGTCCAATATCGTACAGTATTCCCGAAAAACAGTTCGTAAAACACCTTTTTCATTTTTTTTGAAATTTTCAATTTTCTTTCTTGATTTATCGATCACTTGGTGGTTAAACGAAAATATTTCACAAATGTTAACGTTTTCTAATGATTAATCTGAACCAGAAACAGTTTTTCATTTTTCTACAAACTCGATATTTCATATTATCCGTTTTCAAAATCACTTCATACAACTACGACGGTTTAAAAATCACCAATAACAGCTTTTGGAAAAATCAAATGCTTACAATGATAAAGATAGTAATGGGCACAAATTGTATGTTTGACAATTATCGTCCTAGCTCGTATAGTTTCCCCGGAAAACAGTTCGTAAAACACTTTTTTCATTTTTCGAAATTTTCAATTTTCTTTCTTGATTTATCGATCACTTGAGGGTTCAACGAAAATATATCACAAAGGTTAACGTTTTTTAATGATTAATCTAAACCAGAAACAGTTTTTCATTTTTCTTTTAACTGGATATTTTAAATTTCTAGTTTTAAAAGTCGTTGGACTCAAGTACGGAGGTTTAAAAATCACCAATAACAGCTTTTGGAAAAATCAAATGCTTACAATCATAAAGAAAGTCATGGGCACAAATTGTATGTTTGACAATTATTGTCCTAGCTCGAATAGTTTTCCCGGAAAACAGTTCGTAAAACACCTTTTTCATTTTTCGAAATTTTCAATTTTCTTTCTTGATTTATCGATCACTTGGTGGTTCAACGAAAATATTTCACAAAGGTTAACGTTTTCTAATGATTAATCTGAACCAGAATCAGTTTTTCATTTTTTTAAAACTCGATATTTCAAATTATGAGTTTTCAAAATCGCTACATACAACTATGACGGTTTAAAAACCTCCAATAACAGTTTTTGGAAAATCAAATGCATACAACCTATGTAGATAGTAAAGGGGATAAATTGTATGTCTGACTATTATCGTCCTATATCGTACAGTATTCCCTAAAAACAGTTCGTAAACGACAAATTTCATTTTTTTAAATTTTCAATTTTCTTTCTTGATTTATCGATCACCTGGTGGTTCAACGAAAACATTTCACAAAGGTTAACGTTTTTTAATGATTAATCTGAACCAGAAACAGTTTTTCATTTTTCTTTTAACTGGATATTTTAAATTTCTAGTTTTAAAAGTCGTTGGACTCAAGTACGGAGGTTTAAAAATCACCAATAACAGCTTTTGGAAAAATCAAATGCTTACAATGATAAAGATAGTAATGGGCACAAATTGTATGTTTGACAATTATCTTCCTAGCTCGTATAGTTTTCCCGGAAAACAGTTCGTAAAACACCTTTTTCATTTTTCGAAATTTTCAATTTTCTTTCTTGATTTATCGATCACTTGGTGGTTCAACGAAAATATTTCACAAAGATTAACGTTTTGTAATGATTAATCTGAACCAGAATCAGTTTTTCATTTTTCTGCAAACTCGATATTTCATATTATCAGTTTTCAAAATCGCTTGTTACAACTACGACGGTTTAAAAATCGTCAATAACAGGTTTTGGAAAAATCAAATGCTTACAATGATAAAGAAAGTAATGGGCACAAATTGTATGTTTGACAATTATCGTCCTAGCTCGTATAGTTTTCCCGGAAAACAGTTCGTTAAAGATCTTTTTCATTTTTCGAAATTTTTAATTTTCTTTCTTGATTTATCGATCACTTGGTGGTTCAACGAAAATATTTCACAAAGGTTAACGTTTTCTAATGATTAATCTGAACCAGAAACAGTATTTCATTTTTCTACAAACTCGATATTTCATTTTATCAGTTTTCAAAATCGCTTCATACAACTACGACGGTTTAAAAATCACCAATAACCGTTTTTGGAAAAATCAAATGCTTACAATGATAAAGATAGTAATGGGCACAAATTGTATGTTTGACAATTATTGTCCTAGCTCGCATAGTTTTCCCGGAAAACAGTTCGTAAAACACCTTTTTCATTTTTCGAAATTTTCAATTTTCTTTCTTGATTTATCGATCACTTGGTGGTTCAACGAAAATATTTCACAAAGGTTAACGTTTTCTAATGATTAATCTGAACCAGAATCAGTTTTTCATTTTCCTGCAAACTCGATATTTCATTTTATCAGTTTTCAAAATCGCTTCATACAACTACGACGGTTTAAAAATCAACAATAACCGTTTTTGGAAAAATCAAATGCTTACAATCATAAAGATGGTAATGGGGACAAATTGTATGTCTGACTATTATCGTCCAATATCGTACAGTATTCCCGAAAAACAGTTCGTAAAACACCTTTTTCATTTTTTTTGAAATTTTCAATTTTCTTTCTTGATTTATCGATCACTTGGTGGTTAAACGAAAATATTTCACAAATGTTAACGTTTTCTAATGATTAATCTGAACCAGAAACAGTTTTTCATTTTTCTACAAACTCGATATTTCATATTATCCGTTTTCAAAATCACTTCATACAACTACGACGGTTTAAAAATCACCAATAACAGCTTTTGGAAAAATCAAATGCTTACAATGATAAAGATAGTAATGGGCACAAATTGTATGTTTGACAATTATCGTCCTAGCTCGTATAGTTTCCCCGGAAAACAGTTCGTAAAACACTTTTTTCATTTTTCGAAATTTTCAATTTTCTTTCTTGATTTATCGATCACTTGAGGGTTCAACGAAAATATATCACAAAGGTTAACGTTTTTTAATGATTAATCTAAACCAGAAACAGTTTTTCATTTTTCTTTTAACTGGATATTTTAAATTTCTAGTTTTAAAAGTCGTTGGACTCAAGTACGGAGGTTTAAAAATCACCAATAACAGCTTTTGGAAAAATCAAATGCTTACAATCATAAAGAAAGTCATGGGCACAAATTGTATGTTTGACAATTATTGTCCTAGCTCGAATAGTTTTCCCGGAAAACAGTTCGTAAAACACCTTTTTCATTTTTCGAAATTTTCAATTTTCTTTCTTGATTTATCGATCACTTGGTGGTTCAACGAAAATATTTCACAAAGGTTAACGTTTTCTAATGATTAATCTGAACCAGAATCAGTTTTTCATTTTTTCAAAACTCGATATTTCAAATTATGAGTTTTCAAAATCGCTACATACAACTATGACGGTTTAAAAACCTCCAATAACAGTTTTTGGAAAATCAAATGCATACAACCTATGTAGATAGTAAAGGGGATAAATTGTATGTCTGACTATTATCGTCCTATATCGTACAGTATTCCCTAAAAACAGTTCGTAAACGACAAATTTCATTTTTTTAAATTGTCAATTTTCTTTCTTGATTTATCGATCACCTGGTGGTTCAACGAAAACATTTCACAAAGGTTAACGTTTTTTAATGATTAATCTGAACCAGAAACAGTTTTTCATTTTTCTTTTAACTGGATATTTTAAATTTCTAGTTTTAAAAGTCGTTGGACTCAAGTACGGAGGTTTAAAAATCACCAATAACAGCTTTTGGAAAAATCAAATGCTTACAATGATAAAGATAGTAATGGGCACAAATTGTATGTTTGACAATTATCGTCCTAGCTCGTATAGTTTTCCCGGAAAACAGTTCGTAAAACACCTTTTTCATTTTTCGAAATTTTCAATTTTCTTTCTTGATTTATCGATCACTTGGTGGTTCAACGAAAATATTTCACAAAGATTAACGTTTTGTAATGATTAATCTGAACCAGAATCAGTTTTTCATTTTTCTGCAAACTCGATATTTCATATTATCAGTTTTCAAAATCGCTTGTTACAACTACGACGGTTTAAAAATCGTGAATAACAGGTTTTGGAAAAATCAAATGCTTACAATGATAAAGAAAGTAATGGGCACAAATTGTATGTTTGACAATTATCGTCCTAGCTCGTATAGTTTTCCCGGAAAACAGTTCGTTAAAGATCTTTTTCATTTTTCGAAATTTTTAATTTTCTTTCTTGATTTATCGATCACTTGGTGGTTCAACGAAAATATTTCACAAAGGTTAACGTTTTCTAATGATTAATCTGAACCAGAAACAGTATTTCATTTTTCTACAAACTCAATATTTCATTTTATCAGTTTTCAAAATCGCTTCATACAACTACGACGGTTTAAAAATCAACAATAACCGTTTTTGGAAAAATCAAATGCTTACAATCATAAAGATGGTAATGGGGACAAATTGTATGTCTGACTATTATCGTCCAATATCGTACAGTATTCCCGAAAAACAGTTCGTAAACGACAATTTTCATTTTTTGAAATTTTCAATTTTCTTTCTTGATTTATCGATCACCTAGTGGTTCAACGAAAATATTTCACAAATGTTAACGTTTTCTAATGATTAATCTGAACCAGAAACAGTTTTTCATTTTTCTGCAAACTCGATATTTCATATTATCAGTTTTCAAAATCGCTTCATACAACTACGACGGTTTAAAATCGTCAAAAACAGGTTTTGGAAAAAGCATATGAATACAACCTATGTAGATAGAAGAGAGGATAAAATGTATGTCTGACTATTATCGTCCAATATCGTACAGTATTCCCGAAAAACAGTTCGTAAAAGACAATTTTCATTTTTTGAAATTTTCAATTTTCTTTCTTGATTTATCGATCACTTGAGGGATTAACGAAAATATTTCACAAAGGTTAACGTTTTCTAATGATTAATCTGAACCAGAATCAGTTTTTCATTTTTCTGCAAACTCGATATTTCATATTATCAGTTTTCAAAATCGCTTGTTACAACTACGACGGTTTAAAAATCACCAATAACCGTTTTTGGAAAAATCAAATGCTTACAATGATAAAGATAGTAATGGGCACAAATTGTATGTTTGACAATTATTGTCCAAGCTCGTATAGTTTTCCCGGAAAACAGTTCGTAAAACACCTTTTTCATTTTTCGAAATTTTCAATTTTCTTTCTTGATTTATCGATCACCTGGTGGTTCAACGAAAATATTTCACAAATGTTAACGTTTTCTAATGATAAATCTGAACCAGAGTCAGTTTTTCATTTTTTTAAAACTTGAAATTTCAAATTATGAGTTTTCAAAATCGCTACATACAACTATGACGGTTTAAAAACCTCCAATAACAGTTTTTGGAAAATCAAATGCATACAACCTATGTAGATAGTAAAGGGGATAAATTGTATGTCTGACTATTATCGTCCTATATCGTACAATATTCCCTAAAAACAGTTCGTAAACGACAAATTTCATTTTTTTAAATTTTCAATTTTCTTTCTTGATTTATCGATCACCTGGTGGTTCAACGAAAATATTTCACAAATGTTAACGTTTTCTAATGATTAATCTGAACCAGAAACAGTTTTTCATTTTTCTGCAAACTCGATATTTCATATTATCAGTTTTCAAAATCGCTTGTTACAACTACGACGGTTTAAAAATCACCAATAACCGTTTTTGGAAAAATCAAATGCTTACAATGATAAAGATAGTAATGGGCACAAATTGTATGTTTGACAATTATTGTCCAAGCTCGTATAGTTTTCCCGGAAAACAGTTCGTAAAACACCTTTTTCATTTTTCGAAATTTTCAATTTTCTTTCTTGATTTATCGATCACCTGGTGGTTCAACGAAAATATTTCACAAATGTTAACGTTTTCTAATGATAAATCTGAACCAGAGTCAGTTTTTCATTTTTTTAAAACTTGAAATTTCAAATTATGAGTTTTCAAAATCGCTACATACAACTATGACGGTTTAAAAACCTCCAATAACAGTTTTTGGAAAATCAAATGCATACAACCTATGTAGATAGTAAAGGGGATAAATTGTATGTCTGACTATTATCGTCCTATATCGTACAATATTCCCTAAAAACAGTTCGTAAACGACAAATTTCATTTTTTTAAATTTTCAATTTTCTTTCTTGATTTATCGATCACCTGGTGGTTCAACGAAAATATTTCACAAATGTTAACGTTTTCTAATGATTAATCTGAACCAGAAACAGTTTTTCATTTTTCTGCAAACTCGATATTTCATATTATCAGTTTTCAAAATCGCTTCATACAACTACGACGGTTTAAAATCGTCAAAAACAGGTTTTGGAAAAAGCATATGCATACAACCTATGTAGATAGAAGGGAGGATAAAATGTATGTCTGACTATTATCGTCCAATATCGTACAGTATTCCCGAAAAACAGTTCGTAAACGACAATTTTCATTTTTTGAAATTTTCAATTTTCTTTCTTGGTTTATCGATCACTTGAGGGTTTAACGAAAATATTTCACAAAGGTTAACGTTTTCTAATGATTAATCTGAACCAGAATCAGTTTTTCATTTTTCTGCAAACTCGATATTTCATATTATCAGTTTTCAAAATCGCTTGTTACAACTACGACGGTTTAAAAATCGTCAATAACAGGTTTTGGAAAAATCAAATGCTTACAATGATAAAGATAGTAATGGGCACAAATTGTATGTTTGACAATTATCGTCCTAGCTCGTATAGTTTTCCCGGAAAACAGTTCGTAAAACACCTTTTTCATTTTTCGAAATTTTCAATTTTCTTTCTTGATTTATCGATCACTTGAGGGATTAACGAAAATATTTCACAAAGGTTAACGTTTTCTAATGATTAATCTGAACCAGAATCAGTTTTTCATTTTTCTGCAAACTCGATATTTCATTTTATCAGTTTTCAAAATCACTTCATACAACTACGACGGTTTAAAAATCACCAATAACAGCTTTTGGAAAAATCAAATGCTTACAATCCTAAAGATAGTAATGGGGACAAATTGTATGTCTGACTATTATCGTCCTATATCGTACAGTATTCCCGAAAAACAGTTCGTAAAACACCTTTTTCATTTTTCGAAATTTTCAATTTTCTTTCTTGATTTATCGATCACATGGTGGTTCAACGAAAATATTTCACAAAGGTTAACGTTTTCTAATGATTAATCTGAACCAGAATCAGTTTTTCATTTTTCTGCAAACTCGCTATTTCATATTATCAGTTTTCAAAATCGCTTGTTACAACTACGACGGTTTAAAAATCGTCAAAAACAGGTTTTGGAAAAAGCATATGCATACAACCTATGTAGATAGAAGAGAGGATAAAATGTATGTCTGACTATTATCGTCCTATCTCGTATAGTTTTCCCGAATAACAGTTCGTAAAAGACCTTTTTCATTTTTCGAAATTTTCAATTTACTTTCTTTATTAATCGATCACCTGATGGTTCAACGAAAATATTTCACAAAGGTTAACGTTTTCTAATGATTAATCTGAACCAGAAACAGTTTTTCATTTTTCTACAAACTCGATATTTCATATTATCAGTTTTTAAAATCACTTCATACAACTATGACGGTTTAAAAACCTCCAATAACAGTTTTTGGAAAAAGCATATGCATACAACCTATGTAGATAGAAGAGAGGATAAAATGTATGTCTGACTATTATCGTCCTATATCGTACAGTATTCCCTAAAAACAGTTCGTAAACGACAAATTTCATTTTTTTAAATTTTCAATTTTCTTTCTTGATTTATCGATCACCTGGTGGTTCAACGAAAACATTTCACAAAGGTTAACGTTTTTTAATGATTAATCTGAACCAGAAACAGTTTTTCATTTTTCTTTTAACTGGATATTTTAAATTTCTAGTTTTAAAAGTCGTTGGACTCAAGTACGGAGGTTTAAAAATCACCAATAACAGCTTTTGGAAAAATCAAATGCTTACAATGATAAAGATAGTAATGGGCACAAATTGTATGTTTGACAATTATCGTCTTAGCTCGTATAGTTTTCCCGGAAAACAGTTCGTAAAACACCTTTTTCATTTTTCGAAATTTTCAATTTTCTTTCTTGATTTATCGATCACTTGGTGGTTCAACGAAAATATTTCACAAAGATAAACGTTTTGTAATGATTAATCTGAACCAGAATCAGTTTTTCATTTTTCTGCAAACTCGATATTTCATATTATCAGTTTTCAAAATCGCTTGTTACAACTACGACGGTTTAAAAATCGTCAATAACAGGTTTTGGAAAAATCAAATGCTTACAATGATAAAGAAAGTAATGGGCACAAATTGTATGTTTGACAATTATCGTCCTAGCTCGTATAGTTTTCCCGGAAAACAGTTCGTTAAAGATCTTTTTCATTTTTCGAAATTTTTAATTTTCTTTCTTGATTTATCGATCACCTGGTGGTTCAACGAAAACATTTCACAAAGGTTAACGTTTTTTAATGATTAATCTGAACCAGAAACAGTTTTTCATTTTTCTTTTAACTGGATATTTTAAATTTCTAGTTTTAAAAGTCGTTGGACTCAAGTACGGAGGTTTAAAAATCACCAATAACAGCTTTTGGAAAAATCAAATGCTTACAATGATAAAGATAGTAATGGGCACAAATTGTATGTTTGACAATTATCGTCCTAGCTCGTATAGTTTTCCCGGAAAACAGTTCGTAAAACACCTTTTTCATTTTTCGAAATTTTCAATTTTCTTTCTTGATTTATCGATCACTTGGTGGTTCAACGAAAATATTTCACAAAGATTAACGTTTTGTAATGATTAATCTGAACCAGAATCAGTTTTTCATTTTTCTGCAAACTCGATATTTCATATTATTAGTTTTCAAAATCGCTTGTTACAACTACGACGGTTTAAAAATCGTCAATAACAGGTTTTGGAAAAATCAAATGCTTACAATGATAAAGATGGTAATGGGGACAAATTGTATGTCTGACTATTATCGTCCAATATCGTACAGTATTCCCGAAAAACAGTTCGAAAACGACAATTTTCATTTTTTGAAATTTTCAATTTTCTTTCTTGATTTATCGATCACCTGGTGGTTCAACGAAAATATTTCACAAATGTTAACGTTTTCTAATGATTAATCTGAACCAGAAACAGATTTTCATTTTTCTGCAAACTCGATATTTCATATTATCAGTTTTCAAAATCGCTTCATACTACTACGACGGTTTAAAATCGTCAAAAACAGGTTTTGGAAAAAGCATATGAATACAACCTATGTAGATAGAAGAGAGGATAAAATGTATGTCTGACTATTATCGTCCAATATCGTACAGTATTCCCGAAAAACAGTTCGTAAACGACAATTTTCATTTTTTGAAATTTTCAATTTTCTTTCTTGATTTATCGATCACTTGGTGGTTCAACGAAAATATTTCACAAATGTTAACGTTTTCTAATGATTAATCTGAACCAGAAACAGTATTTCATTTTTCTACAAACTCGATATTTCATTTTATCAGTTTTCAAAATCGCTTCATACAACTACGACGGTTTAAAAATCAACAATAACCGTTTTTGGAAAAATCAAATGCTTACAATCATAAAGATGGTAATGGGGACAAATTGTATGTCTGACTATTATCGTCCAATATCGTACAGTATTCCCGAAAAACAGTTCGTAAACGACAATTTTCATTTTTTGAAATTTTCAATTTTCTTTCTTGATTTATCGATCACCTGGTGGTTCAACGAAAATATTTCACAAATGTTAACGTTTTCTAATGATTAATCTGAACCAGAAACAGATTTTCATTTTTCTGCAAACTCGATATTTCATATTATCAGTTTTCAAAATCGCTTCATACAACTACGACGGTTTAAAATCGTCAAAAACAGGTTTTGGAAAAAGCATATGAATACAACCTATGTGGATAGAAGAGAGGATAAAATGTATGTCTGACTATTATCGTCCAATATCGTACAGTATTCCCGAAAAACAGTTCGTAAACGACAATTTTCATTTTTTGAAATTTTCAATTTTCTTTCTTGATTTATCGATCACTTGGTGGTTTAACGAAAATATTTTACAAAGGTTAACGTTTTCTAATGATTAATCTGAACCAGAATCAGTTTTTCATTTTTCTGCAAACTCGATATTTCATATTATCAGTTTTCAAAATCGCTTGTTACAACTACGACGGTTTAAAAATCGTCAATAACAGGTTTTGGAAAAATCAAATGCTTACAATGATAAAGAAAGTAATGGGCACAAATTGTATGTTTGACAATTATCGTCCTATCTCGTATAGTTTTCCCGGAAAACAGTTCGTAAAACACCTTTTTCATTTTTCGAAATTTTCAATTTTCTTTCTTGATTTATCGATCACTTGGTGGTTCAACGAAAATATTTCACAAAGATTAACGTTTTGTAATGATTAATCTGAACCAGAATCAGTTTTTCATTTTTCTGCAAACTCGATATTTCATATTATTAGTTTTCAAAATCGCTTGTTACAACTACGACGGTTTAAAAATCGTCAATAACAGGTTTTGGAAAAATCAAATGCTTACAATGATAAAGATGGTAATGGGGACAAATTGTATGTCTGACTATTATCGTCCAATATCGTACAGTATTCCCGAAAAACAGTTCGTAAACGACAATTTTCATTTTTTGAAATTTTCAATTTTCTTTCTTGATTTATCGATCACCTGGTGGTTCAACGAAAATATTTCACAAATGTTAACGTTTTCTAATGATTAATCTGAACCAGAAACAGATTTTCATTTTTCTGCAAACTCGATATTTCATATTATCAGTTTTCAAAATCGCTTCATACTACTACGACGGTTTAAAATCGTCAAAAACAGGTTTTGGAAAAAGCATATGAATACAACCTATGTAGATAGAAGAGAGGATAAAATGTATGTCTGACTATTATCGTCCAATATCGTACAGTATTCCCGAAAAACAGTTCGTAAACGACAATTTTCATTTTTTGAAATTTTCAATTTTCTTTCTTGATTTATCGATCACTTGGTGGTTCAACGAAAATATTTCACAAATGTTAACGTTTTCTAATGATTAATCTGAACCAGAAACAGTATTTCATTTTTCTACAAACTCGATATTTCATTTTATCAGTTTTCAAAATCGCTTGTTACAACTACGACGGTTTAAAAATCGTCAATAACAGGTTTTGGAAAAATCAAATGCTTACAATGATAAAGAAAGTAATGGGCACAAATTGTATGTTTGACAATTATCGTCCTATCTCGTATAGTTTTCCCGAATAACAGTTCGTAAAAGACCTTTTTCATTTTTCGAAATTTTCAATTTACTTTCTTTATTAATCGATCACCTGATGGTTCAACGAAAATATTTCACAAAGGTTAACGTTTTCTAATGATTAATCTGAACCAGAAACAGTTTTTCATTTTTCTACAAACTCGATATTTCATATTATCAGTTTTTAAAATCACTTCATACAACTATGACGGTTTAAAAACCTCCAATAACAGTTTTTGGAAAAAG
This sequence comes from Rhopalosiphum nymphaeae, assembly GCA_036289425.1. Taxonomy (NCBI): domain Eukaryota; kingdom Metazoa; phylum Arthropoda; class Insecta; order Hemiptera; family Aphididae; genus Rhopalosiphum; species Rhopalosiphum nymphaeae. The sequence goes on from JAZAQC010000030.1 coordinate 1,558,681, forward strand.
CATATGCATACAACCTATGTAGATAGAAGAGAGGATAAAATGTATGTCTGACTATTATCGTCCTATATCGTACAGTATTCCCTAAAAACAGTTCGTAAACGACAAATTTCATTTTTTTAAATTTTCAATTTTCTTTCTTGATTTATCGATCACCTGGTGGTTCAACGAAAACATTTCACAAAGGTTAACGTTTTTTAATGATTAATCTGAACCAGAAACAGTTTTTCATTTTTCTTTTAACTGGATATTTTAAATTTCTAGTTTTAAAAGTCGTTGGACTCAAGTACGGAGGTTTAAAAATCACCAATAACAGCTTTTGGAAAAATCAAATGCTTACAATGATAAAGATAGTAATGGGCACAAATTGTATGTTTGACAATTATCGTCCTAGCTCGTATAGTTTTCCCGGAAAACAGTTCGTAAAACACCTTTTTCATTTTTCGAAATTTTCAATTTTCTTTCTTGATTTATCGATCACTTGGTGGTTCAACGAAAATATTTCACAAAGATAAACGTTTTGTAATGATTAATCTGAACCAGAATCAGTTTTTCATTTTTCTGCAAACTCGATATTTCATATTATCAGTTTTCAAAATCGCTTGTTACAACTACGACGGTTTAAAAATCGTCAATAACAGGTTTTGGAAAAATCAAATGCTTACAATGATAAAGAAAGTAATGGGCACAAATTGTATGTTTGACAATTATCGTCCTAGCTCGTATAGTTTTCCCGGAAAACAGTTCGTTAAAGATCTTTTTCATTTTTCGAAATTTTTAATTTTCTTTCTTGATTTATCGATCACCTGGTGGTTCAACGAAAACATTTCACAAAGGTTAACGTTTTTTAATGATTAATCTGAACCAGAAACAGTTTTTCATTTTTCTTTTAACTGGATATTTTAAATTTCTAGTTTTAAAAGTCGTTGGACTCAAGTACGGAGGTTTAAAAATCACCAATAACAGCTTTTGGAAAAATCAAATGCTTACAATGATAAAGATAGTAATGGGCACAAATTGTATGTTTGACAATTATCGTCCTAGCTCGTATAGTTTTCCCGGAAAACAGTTCGTAAAACACCTTTTTCATTTTTCGAAATTTTCAATTTTCTTTCTTGATTTATCGATCACTTGGTGGTTCAACGAAAATATTTCACAAAGATTAACGTTTTGTAATGATTAATCTGAACCAGAATCAGTTTTTCATTTTTCTGCAAACTCGATATTTCATATTATTAGTTTTCAAAATCGCTTGTTACAACTACGACGGTTTAAAAATCGTCAATAACAGGTTTTGGAAAAATCAAATGCTTACAATGATAAAGAAAGTAATGGGCACAAATTGTATGTTTGACAATTATCGTCCTAGCTCGTATAGTTTTCCCGGAAAACAGTTCGTTAAAGATCTTTTTCATTTTTCGAAATTTTTAATTTTCTTTCTTGATTTATCGATCACATGGTGGTTCAACGAAAATATTTCACAAAGGTTAACGTTTTCTAATGATTAATCTGAACCAGAAACAGTATTTCATTTTTCTACAAACTCGATATTTCATTTTATCAGTTTTCAAAATCGCTTCATACAACTACGACGGTTTAAAAATCAACAATAACCGTTTTTGGAAAAATCAAATGCTTACAATCATAAAGATAGTAATGGGGACAAATTGTATGTCTGACTATTATCGTCCAATATCGTACAGTATTCCCGAAAAACAATTCGTAAACGACAATTTTCATTTTTTGAAATTTTCAATTTTCTTTCTTGATTTATCGATCACCTGGTGGTTCAACGAAAATATTTCACAAATGTTAACGTTTTCTAATGATTAATCTGAACCAGAAACAGATTTTCATTTTTCTGCAAACTCGATATTTCATATTATCAGTTTTCAAAATCGCTTCATACAACTACGACGGTTTAAAATCGTCAAAAACAGGTTTTGGAAAAAGCATATGAATACAACCTATGTAGATAGAAGAGAGGATAAAATGTATGTCTGACTATTATCGTCCAATATCGTACAGTATTCCCGAAAAACAGTTCGTAAACGACAATTTTCATTTTTTGAAATTTTCAATTTTCTTTCTTGATTTATCGATCACTTGGTGGTTCAACGAAAATATTTCACAAATGTTAACGTTTTCTAATGATTAATCTGAACCAGAAACAGTATTTCATTTTTCTACAAACTCGATATTTCATTTTATCAGTTTTCAAAATCGCTTCATACAACTACGACGGTTTAAAAATCAACAATAACCGTTTTTGGAAAAATCAAATGCTTACAATCATAAAGATGGTAATGGGGACAAATTGTATGTCTGACTATTATCGTCCAATATCGTACAGTATTCCCGAAAAACAGTTCGTAAACGACAATTTTCATTTTTTGAAATTTTCAATTTTCTTTCTTGATTTATCGATCACCTGGTGGTTCAACGAAAATATTTCACAAATGTTAACGTTTTCTAATGATTAATCTGAACCAGAAACAGATTTTCATTTTTCTGCAAACTCGATATTTCATATTATCAGTTTTCAAAATCGCTTCATACAACTACGACGGTTTAAAATCGTCAAAAACAGGTTTTGGAAAAAGCATATGAATACAACCTATGTAGATAGAAGAGAGGATAAAATGTATGTCTGACTATTATCGTCCAATATCGTACAGTATTCCCGAAAAACAGTTCGTAAACGACAATTTTCATTTTTTGAAATTTTCAATTTTCTTTCTTGATTTATCGATCACTTGGTGGTTCAACGAAAATATTTTACAAAGGTTAACGTTTTCTAATGATTAATCTGAACCAGAATCAGTTTTTCATTTTTCTGCAAACTCGATATTTCATATTATCAGTTTTCAAAATCACTTGTTACAACTACGACGGTTTAAAAATCGTCAATAACAGGTTTTGGAAAAATCAAATGCTTACAATGATAAAGAAAGTAATGGGCACAAATTGTATGTTTGACAATTATCGTCCTATCTCGTATAGTTTTCCCGAATAACAGTTCGTAAAAGACCTTTTTCATTTTTCGAAATTTTCAATTTACTTTCTTTATTAATCGATCACCTGATGGTTCAACGAAAATATTTCACAAAGGTTAACGTTTTCTAATGATTAATCTGAACCAGAAACAGTTTTTCATTTTTCTACAAACTCGATATTTCATATTATCAGTTTTTAAAATCACTTCATACAACTATGACGGTTTAAAAACCTCCAATAACAGTTTTTGGAAAAAGCATATGCATACAACCTATGTAGATAGAAGAGAGGATAAAATGTATGTCTGACTATTATCGTCCTATATCGTACAGTATTCCCTAAAAACAGTTCGTAAACGACAAATTTCATTTTTTTAAATTTTCAATTTTCTTTCTTGATTTATCGATCACCTGGTGGTTCAACGAAAACATTTCACAAAGGTTAACGTTTTTTAATGATTAATCTGAACCAGAAACAGTTTTTCATTTTTCTTTTAACTGGATATTTTAAATTTCTAGTTTTAAAAGTCGTTGGACTCAAGTACGGAGGTTTAAAAATCACCAATAACAGCTTTTGGAAAAATCAAATGCTTACAATGATAAAGATAGTAATGGGCACAAATTGTATGTTTGACAATTATCGTCCTAGCTCGTATAGTTTTCCCGGAAAACAGTTCGTAAAACACCTTTTTCATTTTTCGAAATTTTCAATTTTCTTTCTTGATTTATCGATCACTTGGTGGTTCAACGAAAATATTTCACAAAGATAAACGTTTTGTAATGATTAATCTGAACCAGAATCAGTTTTTCATTTTTCTGCAAACTCGATATTTCATATTATCAGTTTTCAAAATCGCTTGTTACAACTACGACGGTTTAAAAATCGTCAATAACAGGTTTTGGAAAAATCAAATGCTTACAATGATAAAGAAAGTAATGGGCACAAATTGTATGTTTGACAATTATCGTCCTAGCTCGTATAGTTTTCCCGGAAAACAGTTCGTTAAAGATCTTTTTCATTTTTCGAAATTTTTAATTTTCTTTCTTGATTTATCGATCACCTGGTGGTTCAACGAAAACATTTCACAAAGGTTAACGTTTTTTAATGATTAATCTGAACCAGAAACAGTTTTTCATTTTTCTTTTAACTGGATATTTTAAATTTCTAGTTTTAAAAGTCGTTGGACTCAAGTACGGAGGTTTAAAAATCACCAATAACAGCTTTTGGAAAAATCAAATGCTTACAATGATAAAGATAGTAATGGGCACAAATTGTATGTTTGACAATTATCGTCCTAGCTCGTATAGTTTTCCCGGAAAACAGTTCGTAAAACACCTTTTTCATTTTTCGAAATTTTCAATTTTCTTTCTTGATTTATCGATCACTTGGTGGTTCAACGAAAATATTTCACAAAGATTAACGTTTTGTAATGATTAATCTGAACCAGAATCAGTTTTTCATTTTTCTGCAAACTCGATATTTCATATTATTAGTTTTCAAAATCGCTTGTTACAACTACGACGGTTTAAAAATCGTCAATAATAGGTTTTGGAAAAATCAAATGCTTACAATGATAAAGAAAGTAATGGGCACAAATTGTATGTTTGACAATTATCGTCCTAGCTCGTATAGTTTTCCCGGAAAACAGTTCGTTAAAGATCTTTTTCATTTTTCGAAATTTTTAATTTTCTTTCTTGATTTATCGATCACATGGTGGTTCAACGAAAATATTTCACAAAGGTTAACGTTTTCTAATGATTAATCTGAACCAGAAACAGTATTTCATTTTTCTACAAACTCGATATTTCATTTTATCAGTTTTCAAAATCGCTTCATACAACTACGACGGTTTAAAAATCAACAATAACCGTTTTTGGAAAAATCAAATGCTTACAATCATAAAGATGGTAATGGGGACAAATTGTATGTCTGACTATTATCGTCCAATATCGTACAGTATTCCCGAAAAACAGTTCGTAAACGACAATTTTCATTTTTTGAAATTTTCAATTTTCTTTCTTGATTTATCGATCACCTGGTGGTTCAACGAAAATATTTCACAAATGTTAACGTTTTCTAATGATTAATCTGAACCAGAAACAGATTTTCATTTTTCTGCAAACTCGATATTTCATATTATCAGTTTTCAAAATCGCTTCATACAACTACGACGGTTTAAAATCGTCAAAAACAGGTTTTGGAAAAAGCATATGAATACAACCTATGTAGATAGAAGAGAGGATAAAATGTATGTCTGACTATTATCGTCCAGTATCGTACAGTATTCCCGAAAAACAGTTCGTAAACGACAATTTTCATTTTTTGAAATTTTCAATTTTCTTTCTTGATTTATCGATCACTTGGTGGTTCAACGAAAATATTTTACAAAGGTTAACGTTTTCTAATGATTAATCTGAACCAGAAACAGTATTTCATTTTTCTACAAACTCGATATTTCATTTTATCAGTTTTCAAAATCGCTTCATACAACTACGACGGTTTAAAAATCAACAATAACCGTTTTTGGAAAAATCAAATGCTTACAATCATAAAGATGGTAATGGGGACAAATTGTATGTCTGACTATTATCGTCCAATATCGTACAGTATTCCCGAAAAACAGTTCGTAAACAACAATTTTCATTTTTTGAAATTTTCAATTTTCTTTCTTGATTTATCGATCACCTGGTGGTTCAACGAAAATATTTCACAAATGTTAACGTTTTCTAATGATTAATCTGAACCAGAAACAGTTTTTCATTTTTCTGCAAACTCGATATTTCATATTATCAGTTTTCAAAATCGCTTCATACAACTACGACGGTTTAAAATCGTCAAAAACAGGTTTTGGAAAAAGCATATGCATACAACCTATGTAGATAGAAGAGAGGATAAAATGTATGTCTGACTATTATCGTCCAATATCGTACAGTATTCACGAAAAACAGTTCGTAAACGACAATTTTCATTTTTTGAAATTTTCAATTTTCTTTCTTGATTTATCGATCACTTGGTGGTTCAACGAAAATATTTCACAAAGATTAACGTTTTGTAATGATTAATCTGAACCAGAATCAGTTTTTCATTTTTCTGCAAACTCGATATTTCATATTATCAGTTTTCAAAATCGCTTGTTACAACTACGACGGTTTAAAAATCGTCAATAACAGGTTTTGGAAAAATCAAATGCTTACAATGATAAAGAAAGTAATGGGCACAAATTGTATGTTTGACAATTATCGTCCTAGCTCGTATAGTTTTCCCGGAAAACAGTTCGTTAAAGATCTTTTTCATTTTTCGAAATTTTTAATTTTCTTTCTTGATTTATCGATCACATGGTGGTTCAACGAAAATATTTCACAAAGGTTAACGTTTTCTAATGATTAATCTGAACCAGAAACAGTATTTCATTTTTCTACAAACTCGATATTTCATTTTATCAGTTTTCAAAATCGCTTCATACAACTACGACGGTTTAAAAATCAACAATAACCGTTTTTGGAAAAATCAAATGCTTACAATCATAAAGATGGTAATGGGGACAAATTGTATGTCTGACTATTATCGTCCAATATCGTACAGTATTCCCGAAAAACAGTTCGTAAACGACAATTTTCATTTTTTGAAATTTTCAATTTTCTTTCTTGATTTATCGATCACCTGGTGGTTCAACGAAAATATTTCACAAATGTTAACGTTTTCTAATGATTAATCTGAACCAGAAACAGATTTTCATTTTTCTGCAAACTCGATATTTCATATTATCAGTTTTCAAAATCGCTTCATACAACTACGACGGTTTAAAATCGTCAAAAAAAGGTTTTGGAAAAAGCATATGAATATAACCTATGTAGATAGAAGAGAGGATAAAATGTATGTCTGACTATTATCGTCCAATATCGTACAGTATTCCCGAAAAACAGTTCGTAAACGACAATTTTCATTTTTTGAAATTTTCAATTTTCTTTCTTGATTTATCGATCACTTGAGGGATTAACGAAAATATTTCACAAAGGTTAACGTTTTCTAATGATTAATCTGAACCAGAATCAGTTTTTCATTTTTCTGCAAACTCGATATTTCATATTATCAGTTTTCAAAATCGCTTGTTACAACTACGACGGTTTAAAAATCACCAATAACCGTTTTTGGAAAAATCAAATGCTTACAATGATAAAGATAGTAATGGGCACAAATTGTATGTTTGACAATTATTGTCCAAGCTCGTATAGTTTTCCCGGAAAACAGTTCGTAAAACACCTTTTTCATTTTTCGAAATTTTCAATTTTCTTTCTTGATTTATCGATCACTTGGTGGTTCAACGAAAATATTTCACAAAGGTTAACGTTTTCTAATGATTAATCTGAACCAGAAACAGTATTTCATTTTTCTACAAACTCGATATTTCATTTTATCAGTTTTCAAAATCGCTTCATACAACTACGACGGTTTAAAAATCAACAATAACCGTTTTTGGAAAAATCAAATGCTTACAATCATAAAGATGGTAATGGGGACAAATTGTATGTCTGACTATTATCGTCCAATATCGTACAGTATTCCCGAAAAACAGTTCGTAAACGACAATTTTCATTTTTTGAAATTTTCAATTTTCTTTCTTGATTTATCGATCACCTGGTGGTTCAACGAAAATATTTCACAAATGTTAACGTTTTCTAATGATTAATCTGAACCAGAAACAGTATTTCATTTTTCTACAAACTCGATATTTCATTTTATCAGTTTTCAAAATCGCTTCATACAACTACGACGGTTTAAAAATCAACAATAACCGTTTTTGGAAAAATCAAATGCTTACAATCATAAAGATGGTAATGGGGACAAATTGTATGTCTGACTATTATCGTCCAATATCGTACAGTATTCCCGAAAAACAGTTCGTAAACGACAATTTTCATTTTTTGAAATTTTCAATTTTCTTTCTTGATTTATCGATCACCTGGTGGTTCAACGAAAATATTTCACAAATGTTAACGTTTTCTAATGATTAATCTGAACCAGAAACAGATTTTCATTTTTCTGCAAACTCGATATTTCATATTATCAGTTTTCAAAATCGCTTCATACAACTACGACGGTTTAAAATCGTCAAAAAAAGGTTTTGGAAAAAGCATATGAATACAACCTATGTAGATAGAAGAGAGGATAAAATGTATGTCTGACTATTATCGTCCAATATCGTACAGTATTCCCGAAAAACAGTTCGTAAACGACAATTTTCATTTTTTGAAATTTTCAATTTTCTTTCTTGATTTATCGATCACTTGAGGGATTAACGAAAATATTTCACAAAGGTTAACGTTTTCTAATGATTAATCTGAACCAGAATCAGTTTTTCATTTTTCTGCAAACTCGATATTTCATATTATCAGTTTTCAAAATCGCTTGTTACAACTACGACGGTTTAAAAATCACCAATAACCGTTTTTGGAAAAATCAAATGCTTACAATGATAAAGATAGTAATGGGCACAAATTGTATGTTTGACAATTATCGTCCTAGCTCGTATAGTTTTCCCGGAAAACAGTTCGTAAAACACCTTTTTCATTTTTCGAAATTTTCAATTTTCTTTCTTGATTTATCGATCACTTGGTGGTTCAACGAAAATATTTCACAAAGATAAACGTTTTGTAATGATTAATCTGAACCAGAATCAGTTTTTCATTTTTCTGCAAACTCGATATTTCATATTATCAGTTTTCAAAATCGCTTGTTACAACTACGACGGTTTAAAAATCGTCAATAACAGGTTTTGGAAAAATCAAATGCTTACAATGATAAAGAAAGTAATGGGCACAAATTGTATGTTTGACAATTATCGTCCTAGCTCGTATAGTTTTCCCGGAAAACAGTTCGTTAAAGATCTTTTTCATTTTTCGAAATTTTTAATTTTCTTTCTTGATTTATCGATCACCTGGTGGTTCAACGAAAACATTTCACAAAGGTTAACGTTTTTTAATGATTAATCTGAACCAGAAACAGTTTTTCATTTTTCTTTTAACTGGATATTTTAAATTTCTAGTTTTAAAAGTCGTTGGACTCAAGTACGGAGGTTTAAAAATCACCAATAACAGCTTTTGGAAAAATCAAATGCTTACAATGATAAAGATAGTAATGGGCACAAATTGTATGTTTGACAATTATCGTCCTAGCTCGTATAGTTTTCCCGGAAAACAGTTCGTAAAACACCTTTTTCATTTTTCGAAATTTTCAATTTTTTTCTTGATTTATCGATCACTTGGTGGTTCAACGAAAATATTTCACAAAGATTAACGTTTTGTAATGATTAATCTGAACCAGAATCAGTTTTTCATTTTTCTGCAAACTCGATATTTCATATTATTAGTTTTCAAAATCGCTTGTTACAACTACGACGGTTTAAAAATCGTCAATAACAGGTTTTGGAAAAATCAAATGCTTACAATGATAAAGAAAGTAATGGGCACAAATTGTATGTTCGACAATTATTGTCCTAGCTCGTATAGTTTTCCCGGAAAACAGTTCGTAAACGACAATTTTCATTTTTTGAAATTTTCAATTTTCTTTCTTGATTTATCGATCACATGTGGTTCAACGAAAATATTTCACAAATGTTAACGTTTTCTAATGATTAATCTGAACCAGAAACAGTTTTTCATTTTTCTGCAAACTCGATATTTCATATTATCAGTTTTCAAAATCGCTTCATACAACTACGACGGTTTAAAATCGTCAAAAACAGGTTTTGGAAAAAGCATATGCATACAACCTATGTAGATAGAAGGGAGGATAAAATGTATGTCTGACTATTATCGTCCAATATCGTACAGTATTCCCGAAAAACAGTTCGTAAACGACAATTTTCATTTTTTGAAATTTTCAATTTTCTTTCTTGGTTTATCAATCACTTGAGGGTTTAACGAAAATATTTCACAAAGGTTAACGTTTTCTAATGATTAATCTGAACCAGAATCAGTTTTTCATTTTTCTGCAAACTCGATATTTCATATTATCAGTTTTCAAAATCGCTTGTTACAACTACGACGGTTTAAAAATCGTCAATAACAGGTTTTGGAAAAATCAAATGCTTACAATGATAAAGATAGTAATGGGCACAAATTGTATGTTTGACAATTATCGTCCTAGCTCGTATAGTTTTCCCGGAAAACAGTTCGTAAAACACCTTTTTCATTTTTCGAAATTTTCAATTTTCTTTCTTGATTTATCGATCACTTGAGGGATTAACGAAAATATTTCACAAAGGTTAACGTTTTCTAATGATTAATCTGAACCAGAATCAGTTTTTCATTTTTCTGCAAACTCAATATTTCATATTATCAGTTTTCAAAATCGCTTGTTACAACTACGACGGTTTAAAAATCGTCAATAACAGATTTTGGAAAAATCAAATGCTTACAATGATAAAGAAAGTAATGGGCGCAAATTGTATGTTCGACTATTATTGTCCTAGCTCGTATAGTTTTCCCGGAAAACAGTTCGTAAAACACCTTTTTCATTTTTCGAAATTTTCAATTTCCTTTCTTGATTTATCGATCACTTGGTGGTTCAACGAAAATATTTCACAAAGGTTAACGTTTTCTAATGATTAATCTGAACCAGAATCAGTTTTTCATTTTTCTACAAAATCGATATTTTATTTTATCAGTTTTCAAAATCACTTCATACAACTACGACGGTTTAAAAATCACCAATAACAGCTTTTGGAAAAATCAAATGCTTACAATCCTAAAGATAGTAATGGGGACAAATTGTATGTCTGACTATTATCGTCCTATATCGTACAGTATTCCCGAAAAACAGTTCGTAAAACACCTTTTTCATTTTTCGAAATTTTCAATTTTCTTTCTTGATTTATCGATCACATGGTGGTTCAACGAAAATATTTCACAAAGGTTAACGTTTTCTAATGATTAATCTGAACCAGAATCAGTTTTTCATTTTTCTGCAAACTCGCTATTTCATATTATCAGTTTTCAAAATCGCTTGTTACAACTACGACGGTTTAAAAATCGTCAAAAACAGGTTTTGGAAAAAGCATATGCATACAACCTATGTAGATAGAAGAGAGGATAAAATGTATGTCTGACTATTATCGTCCTATCTCGTATAGTTTTCCCGAATAACAGTTCGTAAAAGACCTTTTTCATTTTTCGAAATTTTCAATTTACTTTCTTTATTAATCGATCACCTGATGGTTCAACGAAAATATTTCACAAAGGTTAACGTTTTCTAATGATTAATCTGAACCAGAAACAGTTTTTCATTTTTCTACAAACTCGATATTTCATATTATCAGTTTTTAAAATCACTTCATACAACTATGACGGTTTAAAAACCTCCAATAACAGTTTTTGGAAAAAGCATATGCATACAACCTATGTAGATAGAAGAGAGGATAAAATGTATGTCTGACTATTATCGTCCTATATCGTACAGTATTCCCTAAAAACAGTTCGTAAACGACAAATTTCATTTTTTTAAATTTTCAATTTTCTTTCTTGATTTATCGATCACCTGGTGGTTCAACGAAAACATTTCACAAAGGTTAACGTTTTTTAATGATTAATCTGAACCAGAAACAGTTTTTCATTTTTCTTTTAACTGGATATTTTAAATTTCTAGTTTTAAAAGTCGTTGGACTCAAGTACGGAGGTTTAAAAATCACCAATAACAGCTTTTGGAAAAATCAAATGCTTACAATGATAAAGATAGTAATGGGCACAAATTGTATGTTTGACAATTATCGTCCTAGCTCGTATAGTTTTCCCGGAAAACAGTTCGTAAAACACCTTTTTCATTTTTCGAAATTTTCAATTTTCTTTCTTGATTTATCGATCACTTGGTGGTTCAACGAAAATATTTCACAAAGATAAACGTTTTGTAATGATTAATCTGAACCAGAATCAGTTTTTCATTTTTCTGCAAACTCGATATTTCATATTATCAGTTTTCAAAATCGCTTGTTACAACTACGACGGTTTAAAAATCGTCAATAACAGGTTTTGGATAAATCAAATGCTTACAATGATAAAGAAAGTAATGGGCACAAATTGTATGTTTGACAATTATCGTCCTAGCTCGTATAGTTTTCCCGGAAAACAGTTCGTTAAAGATCTTTTTCATTTTTCGAAATTTTTAATTTTCTTTCTTGATTTATCGATCACCTGGTGGTTCAACGAAAACATTTCACAAAGGTTAACGTTTTTTAATGATTAATCTGAACCAGAAACAGTTTTTCATTTTTCTTTTAACTGGATATTTTAAATTTCTAGTTTTAAAAGTCGTTGGACTCAAGTACGGAGGTTTAAAAATCACCAATAACAGCTTTTGGAAAAATCAAATGCTTACAATGATAAAGATAGTAATGGGCACAAATTGTATGTTTGACAATTATCGTCCTAGCTCGTATAGTTTTCCCGGAAAACAGTTCGTAAAACACCTTTTTCATTTTTCGAAATTTTCAATTTTCTTTCTTGATTTATCGATCACTTGGTGGTTCAACGAAAATATTTCACAAAGATTAACGTTTTGTAATGATTAATCTGAACCAGAATCAGTTTTTCATTTTTCTGCAAACTCGATATTTCATATTATCAGTTTTCAAAATCGCTTGTTACAACTACGACGGTTTAAAAATCGTCAATAACAGGTTTTGGAAAAATCAAATGCTTACAATGATAAAGAAAGTAATGGGCACAAATTGTATGTTTGACAATTATCGTCCTAGCTCGTATAGTTTTCCCGGAAAACAGTTCGTTAAAGATCTTTTTCATTTTTCGAAATTTTTAATTTTCTTTCTTGATTTATCGATCACATGGTGGTTCAACGAAAATATTTCACAAAGGTTAACGTTTTCTAATGATTAATCTGAACCAGAAACAGTATTTCATTTTTCTACAAACTCGATATTTCATTTTATCAGTTTTCAAAATCGCTTCATACAACTACGACGGTTTAAAAATCAACAATAACCGTTTTTGGAAAAATCAAATGCTTACAATCATAAAGATGGTAATGGGGACAAATTGTATGTCTGACTATTATCGTCCAATATCGTACAGTATTCCCGAAAAACAGTTCGTAAACGACAATTTTCATTTTTTGAAATTTTCAATTTTCTTTCTTGATTTATCGATCACCTGGTGGTTCAACGAAAATATTTCACAAATGTTAACGTTTTCTAATGATTAATCTGAACCAGAAACAGATTTTCATTTTTCTGCAAACTCGATATTTCATATTATCAGTTTTCAAAATCGCTTCATACAACTACGACGGTTTAAAATCGTCAAAAACAGGTTTTGGAAAAAGCATATGAATACAACCTATGTAGATAGAAGAGAGGATAAAATGTATGTCTGACTATTATCGTCCAATATCGTACAGTATTCCCGAAAAACAGTTCGTAAACGACAATTTTCATTTTTTGAAATTTTCAATTTTCTTTCTTGATTTATCGATCACTTGGTGGTTCAACGAAAATATTTTACAAAGGTTAACGTTTTCTAATGATTAATCTGAACCAGAAACAGTATTTCATTTTTCTACAAACTCGATATTTCATTTTATCAGTTTTCAAAATCGCTTCATACAACTACGACGGTTTAAAAATCAACAATAACCGTTTTTGGAAAAATCAAATGCTTACAATCATAAAGATGGTAATGGGGACAAATTGTATGTCTGACTATTATCGTCCAATATCGTACAGTATTCCCGAAAAACAGTTCGTAAACGACAATTTTCATTTTTTGAAATTTTCAATTTTCTTTCTTGATTTATCGATCACCTGGTGGTTCAACGAAAATATTTCACAAATGTTAACGTTTTCTAATGATTAATCTGAACCAGAAACAGTTTTTCATTTTTCTGCAAACTCGATATTTCATATTATCAGTTTTCAAAATCGCTTCATACAACTACGACGGTTTAAAATCGTCAAAAACAGGTTTTGGAAAAAGCATATGCATACAACCTATGTAGATAGAAGAGAGGATAAAATGTATGTCTGACTATTATCGTCCAATATCGTACAGTATTCCCGAAAAACAGTTCGTAAACGACAATTTTCATTTTTTGAAATTTTCAATTTTCTTTCTTGATTTATCGATCACTTGAGGGTTTAACGAAAATATTTCACAAAGGTTAACGTTTTCTAATGATTAATCTGAACCAGAATCAGTTTTTCATTTTTCTGCAAACTCGATATTTCATATTATCAGTTTTCAAAATCGCTTGTTACAACTACGACGGTTTAAAAATCGTCAATAACAGGTTTTGGAAAAATCAAATGCTTACAATGATAAAGATAGTAATGGGCACAAATTGTATGTTTGACAATTATCGTCCTAGCTCGTATAGTTTTCCCGGAAAACAGTTCGTAAAACACCTTTTTCATTTTTCGAAATTTTCAATTTTCTTTCTTGATTTATCGATCACTTGAGGGATTAACGAAAATATTTCACAAAGGTTAACGTTTTCTAATGATTAATCTGAACCAGAAACAGTATTTCATTTTTCTACAAACTCGATATTTCATTTTATCAGTTTTCAAAATCGCTTCATACAACTACGACGGTTTAAAAATCAACAATAACCGTTTTTGGAAAAATCAAATGCTTACAATCATAAAGATGGTAATGGGGACAAATTGTATGTCTGACTATTATCGTCCAATATCGTACAGTATTCCCGAAAAACAGTTCGTAAACGACAATTTTCATTTTTTGAAATTTTCAATTTTCTTTCTTGATTTATCGATCACCTGGTGGTTCAACGAAAATATTTCACAAATGTTAACGTTTTCTAATGATTAATCTGAACCAGAAACAGATTTTCATTTTTCTGCAAACTCGATATTTCATATTATCAGTTTTCAAAATCGCTTCATACAACTACGACGGTTTAAAATCGTCAAAAACAGGTTTTGGAAAAAGCATATGAATACAACCTATGTAGATAGAAGAGAGGATAAAATGTATGTCTGACTATTATCGTCCAATATCGTACAGTATTCCCGAAAAACAGTTCGTAAACGACAATTTTCATTTTTTGAAATTTTCAATTTTCTTTCTTGATTTATCGATCACTTGAGGGTTTAACGAAAATATTTCACAAAGGTTAACGTTTTCTAATGATTAATCTGAACCAGAATCAGTTTTTCATTTTTCTGCAAACTCGATATTTCATATTATCAGTTTTCAAAATCGCTTGTTACAACTACGACGGTTTAAAAATCGTCAATAACAGGTTTTGGAAAAATCAAATGCTTACAATGATAAAGATAGTAATGGGCACAAATTGTATGTTTGACAATTATCGTCCTAGCTCGTATAGTTTTCCCGGAAAACAGTTCGTAAAACACCTTTTTCATTTTTCGAAATTTTCAATTTTCTTTCTTGATTTATCGATCACTTGAGGGATTAACGAAAATATTTCACAAAGGTTAACGTTTTCTAATGATTAATCTGAACCAGAATCAGTTTTTCATTTTTCTGCAAACTCAATATTTCATATTATCAGTTTTCAAAATCGCTTGTTACAACTACGACGGTTTAAAAATCGTCAATAACAGGTTTTGGAAAAATCAAATGCTTACAATGATAAAGAAAGTAATGGGCACAAATTGTATGTTCGACAATTATTGTCCTAGCTCGTATAGTTTTCCCGGAAAACAGTTCGTAAACGACAATTTTCATTTTTTGAAATTTTCAATTTTCTTTCTTGATTTATCGATCACATGTGGTTCAACGAAAATATTTCACAAATGTTAACGTTTTCTAATGATTAATCTGAACCAGAAACAGATTTTCATTTTTCTGCAAACTCGATATTTCATATTATCAGTTTTCAAAATCGCTTCATACAACTACGACGGTTTAAAATCGTCAAAAACAGGTTTTGGAAAAAGCATATGAATACAACCTATGTAGATAGAAGAGAGGATAAAGAGTATGTCTGACTATTATTGTCCAATATCGTACAGTATTCCCGAAAAACAGTTCGTAAACGACAATTTTCATTTTTTGAAATTTTCAATTTTCTTTCTTGATTTATCGATCACTTGGTGGTTCAACGAAAATATTTCACAAAGGTTAACGTTTTCTAATGATTAATCTGAACAAGAAACAGTATTTCATTTTTCTACAAACTCGATATTTCATTTTATCAGTTTTCAAAATCGCTTCATACAACTACGACGGTTTAAAAATCAACAATAACCGTTTTTGGAAAAATCAAATGCTTACAATCATAAAGATGGTAATGGGGACAAATTGTATGTCTGACTATTATCGTCCAATATCGTACAGTATTCCCGAAAAACAGTTCGTAAACGACAATTTTCATTTTTTGAAATTTTCAATTTTCTTTCTTGATTTATCGATCACCTGGTGGTTCAACGAAAATATTTCACAAATGTTAACGTTTTCTAATGATTAATCTGAACCAGAAACAGTTTTTCATTTTTCTGCAAACTCGATATTTCATATTATCAGTTTTCAAAATCGCTTCATACAACTACGACGGTTTAAAATCGTCAAAAACAGGTTTTGGAAAAAGCATATGCATACAACCTATGTAGATAGAAGAGAGGATAAAATGTATGTCTGACTATTATCGTCCAATATCGTACAGTATTCCCGAAAAACAGTTCGTAAACGACAATTTTCATTTTTTGAAATTTTCAATTTTCTTTCTTGATTTATCGATCACTTGAGGGTTTAACGAAAATATTTCACAAAGGTTAACGTTTTCTAATGATTAATCTGAACCAGAATCAGTTTTTCATTTTTCTGCAAACTCGATATTTCATATTATCAGTTTTCAAAATCGCTTGTTACAACTACGACGGTTTAAAAATCGTCAATAACAGGTTTTGGAAAAATCAAATGCTTACAATGATAAAGATAGTAATGGGCACAAATTGTATGTTTGACAATTATCGTCCTAGCTCGTATAGTTTTCCCGGAAAACAGTTCGTAAAACACCTTTTTCATTTTTCGAAATTTTCAATTTTCTTTCTTGATTTATCGATCACTTGAGGGATTAACGAAAATATTTCACAAAGGTTAACGTTTTCTAATGATTAATCTGAACCAGAAACAGTATTTCATTTTTCTACAAACTCGATATTTCATTTTATCAGTTTTCAAAATCGCTTCATACAACTACGACGGTTTAAAAATCAACAATAACCGTTTTTGGAAAAATCAAATGCTTACAATCATAAAGATGGTAATGGGGACAAATTGTATGTCTGACTATTATCGTCCAATATCGTACAGTATTCCCGAAAAACAGTTCGTAAACGACAATTTTCATTTTTTGAAATTTTCAATTTTCTTTCTTGATTTATCGATCACCTGGTGGTTCAACGAAAATATTTCACAAATGTTAACGTTTTCTAATGATTAATCTGAACCAGAAACAGATTTTCATTTTTCTGCAAACTCGATATTTCATATTATCAGTTTTCAAAATCGCTTCATACAACTACGACGGTTTAAAATCGTCAAAAACAGGTTTTGGAAAAAGCATATGAATACAACCTATGTAGATAGAAGAGAGGATAAAATGTATGTCTGACTATTATCATCCAATATCGTACAGTATTCCCGAAAAACAGTTCGTAAACGACAATTTTCATTTTTTGAAATTTTCAATTTTCTTTCTTGATTTATCGATCACTTGAGGGTTTAACGAAAATATTTCACAAAGGTTAACGTTTTCTAATGATTAATCTGAACCAGAATCAGTTTTTCATTTTTCTGCAAACTCGATATTTCATATTATCAGTTTTCAAAATCGCTTGTTACAACTACGACGGTTTAAAAATCGTCAATAACAGGTTTTGGAAAAATCAAATGCTTACAATGATAAAGATAGTAATGGGCACAAATTGTATGTTTGACAATTATCGTCCTAGCTCGTATAGTTTTCCCGGAAAACAGTTCGTAAAACACCTTTTTCATTTTTCGAAATTTTCAATTTTCTTTCTTGATTTATCGATCACTTGAGGGATTAACGAAAATATTTCACAAAGGTTAACGTTTTCTAATGATTAATCTGAACCAGAATCAGTTTTTCATTTTTCTGCAAACTCAATATTTCATATTATCAGTTTTCAAAATCGCTTGTTACAACTACGACGGTTTAAAAATCGTCAATAACAGGTTTTGGAAAAATCAAATGCTTACAATGATAAAGAAAGTAATGGGCACAAATTGTATGTTCGACAATTATTGTCCTAGCTCGTATAGTTTTCCCGGAAAACAGTTCGTAAACGACAATTTTCATTTTTTGAAATTTTCAATTTTCTTTCTTGATTTATCGATCACATGTGGTTCAACGAAAATATTTCACAAATGTTAACGTTTTCTAATGATTAATCTGAACCAGAAACAGATTTTCATTTTTCTGCAAACTCGATATTTCATATTATCAGTTTTCAAAATCGCTTCATACAACTACGACGGTTTAAAATCGTCAAAAACAGGTTTTGGAAAAAGCATATGAATACAACCTATGTAGATAGAAGAGAGGATAAAGAGTATGTCTGACTATTATTGTCCAATATCGTACAGTATTCCCGAAAAACAGTTCGTAAACGACAATTTTCATTTTTTGAAATTTTCAATTTTCTTTCTTGATTTATCGATCACTTGGTGGTTCAACGAAAATATTTCACAAAGGTTAACGTTTTCTAATGATTAATCTGAACAAGAAACAGTATTTCATTTTTCTACAAACTCGATATTTCATTTTATCAGTTTTCAAAATCGCTTCATACAACTACGACGGTTTAAAAATCAACAATAACCGTTTTTGGAAAAATCAAATGCTTACAATCATAAAGATGGTAATGGGGACAAATTGTATGTCTGACTATTATCGTCCAATATCGTACAGTATTCCCGAAAAACAGTTCGTAAACGACAATTTTCATTTTTTGAAATTTTCAATTTTCTTTCTTGATTTATCGATCACCTGGTGGTTCAACGAAAATATTTCACAAATGTTAACGTTTTCTAATGATTAATCTGAACCAGAGTCAGTTTTACATTTTTTTAAAACTTGATATTTCAAATTATGAGTTTTCAAAATCGCTACATACAACTATGACGGTTTAAAAACCTCCAATAACAGTTTTTGGAAAATCAAATGCATACAACCTATGTAGATAGTAAAGGGGATAAATTGTATGTCTGACTATTATCGTCCTATATCGTACAATATTCCCTAAAAACAGTTCGTAAACGACAAATTTCATTTTTTTAAATTTTCAATTTTCTTTCTTGATTTATCGATCACCTGGTGGTTCAACGAAAATATTTCACAAATGTTAACGTTTTCTAATGATTAATCTGAACCAGAAACAGTTTTTCATTTTTCTGCAAACTCGATATTTCATATTATCAGTTTTCAAAATCGCTTCATACAACTACGACGGTTTAAAATCGTCAAAAACAGGTTTTGGAAAAAGCATATGCATACAACCTATGTAGATAGAAGAGAGGATAAAATGTATGTCTGACTATTATCGTCCAATATCGTACAGTATTCCCGAAAAACAGTTCGTAAACGACAATTTTCATTTTTTGAAATTTTCAATTTTCTTTCTTGATTTATCGATCACTTGAGGGTTTAACGAAAATATTTCACAAAGGTTAACGTTTTCTAATGATTAATCTGAACCAGAATCAGTTTTTCATTTTTCTGCAAACTCGATATTTCATATTATCAGTTTTCAAAATCGCTTGTTACAACTACGACGGTTTAAAAATCGTCAATAACAGGTTTTGGAAAAATCAAATGCTTACAATGATAAAGATAGTAATGGGCACAAATTGTATGTTTGACAATTATCGTCCTAGCTCGTATAGTTTTCCCGGAAAACAGTTCGTAAAACACCTTTTTCATTTTTCGAAATTTTCAATTTTCTTTCTTGATTTATCGATCACTTGAGGGATTAACGAAAATATTTCACAAAGGTTAACGTTTTCTAATGATTAATCTGAACCAGAATCAGTTTTTCATTTTTCTACAAACTCGATATTTCATTTTATCAGTTTTCAAAATCACTTCATACAACTACGACGGTTTAAAAATCACCAATAACAGCTTTTGGAAAAATCAAATGCTTACAATCATAAAGATAGTAATGGGGACAAATTGTATGTCTGACTATTATCGTCCTATATCGTACAGTATTCCCGAAAAACAGTTCGTAAAACACCTTTTTCATTTTTCGAAATTTTCAATTTTCTTTCTTGATTTATCGATCACATGGTGGTTCAACGAAAATATTTCACAAAGGTTAACGTTTTCTAATGATTAATCTGAACCAGAATCAGTTTTTCATTTTTCTGCAAACTCGCTATTTCATATTATCAGTTTTCAAAATCGCTTGTTACAACTACGACGGTTTAAAAATCGTCAAAAACAGGTTTTAGAAAAAGCATATGCATACAACCTATGTAGATAGAAGAGAGGATAAAATGTATGTCTGACTATTATCGTCCTATCTCGTATAGTTTTCCCGAATAACAGTTCGTAAAAGACCTTTTTCATTTTTCGAAATTTTCAATTTACTTTCTTTATTAATCGATCACCTGATGGTTCAACGAAAATATTTCACAAAGGTTAACGTTTTCTAATGATTAATCTGAACCAGAAACAGTTTTTCATTTTTCTACAAACTCGATATTTCATATTATCAGTTTTTAAAATCACTTCATACAACTATGACGGTTTAAAAACCTCCAATAACAGTTTTTGGAAAAAGCATATGCATACAACCTATGTAGATAGAAGAGAGGATAAAATGTATGTCTGACTATTATCGTCCTATATCGTACAGTATTCCCTAAAAACAGTTCGTAAACGACAAATTTCATTTTTTTAAATTTTCAATTTTCTTTCTTGATTTATCGATCACCTGGTGGTTCAACGAAAACATTTCACAAAGGTTAACGTTTTTTAATGATTAATCTGAACCAGAAACAGTTTTTCATTTTTCTTTTAACTGGATATTTTAAATTTCTAGTTTTAAAAGTCGTTGGACTCAAGTACGGAGGTTTAAAAATCACCAATAACAGCTTTTGGAAAAATCAAATGCTTACAATGATAAAGATAGTAATGGGCACAAATTGTATGTTTGACAATTATCGTCCTAGCTCGTATAGTTTTCCCGGAAAACAGTTCGTAAAACACCTTTTTCATTTTTCGAAATTTTCAATTTTCTTTCTTGATTTATCGATCACTTGGTGGTTCAACGAAAATATTTCACAAAGATTAACGTTTTGTAATGATTAATCTGAACCAGAATCAGTTTTTCATTTTTCTGCAAACTCGATATTTCATATTATCAGTTTTCAAAATCGCTTGTTACAACTACGACGGTTTAAAAATCGTCAATAACAGGTTTTGGAAAAATCAAATGCTTACAATGATAAAGAAAGTAATGGGCACAAATAGTATGTTTGACAATTATCGTCCTAGCTCGTATAGTTTTCCCGGAAAACAGTTCGTTAAAGATCTTTTTCATTTTTCGAAATTTTTAATTTTCTTTCTTGATTTATCGATCACATGGTGGTTCAACGAAAATATTTCACAAAGGTTAACGTTTTCTAATGATTAATCTGAACCAGAAACAGTATTTCATTTTTCTACAAACTCGATATTTCATTTTATCAGTTTTCAAAATCGCTTCATACAACTACGACGGTTTAAAAATCAACAATAACCGTTTTTAGAAAAATCAAATGCTTACAATCATAAAGATGGTAATGGGGACAAATTGTATGTCTGACTATTATCGTCCTATATCGTACAGTATTCCCTAAAAACAGTTCGTAAACGACAAATTTCATTTTTTTAAATTTTCAATTTTCTTTCTTGATTTATCGATCACCTGGTGGTTCAACGAAAACATTTCACAAAGGTTAACGTTTTTTAATGATTAATCTGAACCAGAAACAGTTTTTCATTTTTCTTTTAACTGGATATTTTAAATTTCTAGTTTTAAAAGTCGTTGGACTCAAGTACGGAGGTTTAAAAATCACCAATAACAGCTTTTGGAAAAATCAAATGCTTACAATGATAAAGATAGTAATGGGCACAAATTGTATGTTTGACAATTATCGTCCTAGCTCGTATAGTTTTCCCGGAAAACAGTTCGTAAAACACCTTTTTCATTTTTCGAAATTTTCAATTTTCTTTCTTGATTTATCGATCACTTGGTGGTTCAACGAAAATATTTCACAAAGATAAACGTTTTGTAATGATTAATCTGAACCAGAATCAGTTTTTCATTTTTCTGCAAACTCGATATTTCATATTATCAGTTTTCAAAATCGCTTGTTACAACTACGACGGTTTAAAAATCGTCAATAACAGGTTTTGGATAAATCAAATGCTTACAATGATAAAGAAAGTAATGGGCACAAATTGTATGTTTGACAATTATCGTCCTAGCTCGTATAGTTTTCCCGGAAAACAGTTCGTTAAAGATCTTTTTCATTTTTCGAAATTTTTAATTTTCTTTCTTGATTTATCGATCACATGGTGGTTCAACGAAAATATTTCACAAAGGTTAACGTTTTCTAATGATTAATCTGAACCAGAAACAGTATTTCATTTTTCTACAAACTCGATATTTCATTTTATCAGTTTTCAAAATCGCTTCATACAACTACGACGGTTTAAAAATCAACAATAACCGTTTTTAGAAAAATCAAATGCTTACAATCATAAAGATGGTAATGGGGACAAATTGTATGTCTGACTATTATCGTCCAATATCGTACAGTATTCCCGAAAAACAGTTCGTAAACGACAATTTTCATTTTTTGAAATTTTCAATTTTCTTTCTTGATTTATCGATCACCTGGTGGTTCAACGAAAATATTTCACAAATGTTAACGTTTTCTAATGATTAATCTGAACCAGAAACAGATTTTCATTTTTCTGCAAACTCGATATTTCATATTATCAGTTTTCAAAATCGCTTCATACAACTACGACGGTTTAAAATCGTCAAAAACAGGTTTTGGAAAAAGCATATGAATACAACCTATGTAGATAGAAGAGAGGATAAAATGTATGTCTGACTATTATCGTCCAATATCGTACAGTATTCCCGAAAAACAGTTCGTAAACGACAATTTTCATTTTTTGAAATTTTCAATTTTCTTTCTTGATTTATCGATCACATGGTGGTTCAACGAAAATATTTCACAAAGGTTAACGTTTTCTAATGATTAATCTGAACCAGAATCAGTTTTTCATTTTTCTGCAAACTCGCTATTTCATATTATCAGTTTTCAAAATCGCTTGTTACAACTACGACGGTTTAAAAATCGTCAAAAACAGGTTTTGGAAAAAGCATATGCATACAACCTATGTAGATAGAAGAGAGGATAAAATGTATGTCTGACTATTATCGTCCTATCTCGTATAGTTTTCCCGAATAACAGTTCGTAAAAGACCTTTTTCATTTTTCGAAATTTTCAATTTACTTTCTTTATTAATCGATCACCTGATGGTTCAACGAAAATATTTCACAAAGGTTAACGTTTTCTAATGATTAATCTGAACCAGAAACAGTTTTTCATTTTTCTACAAACTCGATATTACATATTATCAGTTTTTAAAATCACTTCATACAACTATGACGGTTTAAAAACCTCCAATAACAGTTTTTGGAAAAAGCATATGCATACAACCTATGTAGATAGAAGAGAGGATAAAATGTATGTCTGACTATTATCGTCCTATATCGTACAGTATTCCCTAAAAACAGTTCGTAAACGACAAATTTCATTTTTTTAAATTTTCAATTTTCTTTCTTGATTTATCGATCACCTGGTGGTTCAACGAAAACATTTCACAAAGGTTAACGTTTTTTAATGATTAATCTGAACCAGAAACAGTTTTTCATTTTTCTTTTAACTGGATATTTTAAATTTCTAGTTTTAAAAGTCGTTGGACTCAAGTACGGAGGTTTAAAAATCACCAATAACAGCTTTTGGAAAAATCAAATGCTTACAATGATAAAGATAGTAATGGGCACAAATTGTATGTTTGACAATTATCGTCCTAGCTCGAATAGTTTTCCCGGAAAACAGTTCGTAAAACACCTTTTTCATTTTTCGAAATTTTCAATTTTCTTTCTTGATTTATCGATCACTTGGTGGTTCAACGAAAATATTTCACAAAGATTAACGTTTTGTAATGATTAATCTGAACCAGAATCAGTTTTTCATTTTTCTGCAAACTCGATATTTCATATTATCAGTTTTCAAAATCGCTTGTTACAACTACGACGGTTTAAAAATCGTCAATAACAGGTTTTGGAAAAATCAAATGCTTACAATGATAAAGAAAGTAATGGGCACAAATTGTATGTTTGACAATTATCGTCCTAGCTCGTATAGTTTTCCCGGAAAACAGTTCGTTAAAGATCTTTTTCATTTTTCGAAATTTTTAATTTTCTTTCTTGATTTATCGATCACATGGTGGTTCAACGAAAATATTTCACAAAGGTTAACGTTTTCTAATGATTAATCTGAACCAGAAACAGTATTTCATTTTTCTACAAACTCGATATTTCATTTTATCAGTTTTCAAAATCGCTTCATACAACTACGACGGTTTAAAAATCAACAATAACCGTTTTTGGAAAAATCAAATGCTTACAATCATAAAGATGGTAATGGGGACAAATTGTATGTCTGACTATTATCGTCCAATATCGTACAGTATTCCCGAAAAACAGTTCGTAAACGACAATTTTCATTTTTTGAAATTTTCAATTTTCTTTCTTGATTTATCGATCACCTGGTGGTTCAACGAAAATATTTCACAAATGTTAACGTTTTCTAATGATTAATCTGAACCAGAAACAGATTTTCATTTTTCTGCAAACTCGATATTTCATATTATCAGTTTTCAAAATCGCTTCATACAACTACGACGGTTTAAAATCGTCAAAAAAAGGTTTTGGAAAAAGCATATGAATACAACCTATGTAGATAGAAGAGAGGATAAAATGTATGTCTGACTATTATCGTCCAATATCGTACAGTATTCCCGAAAAACAGTTCGTAAACGACAATTTTCATTTTTTGAAATTTTCAATTTTCTTTCTTGATTTATCGATCACTTGAGGGATTAACGAAAATATTTCACAAAGGTTAACGTTTTCTAATGATTAATCTGAACCAGAATCAGTTTTTCATTTTTCTGCAAACTCGATATTTCATATTATCAGTTTTCAAAATCGCTTGTTACAACTACGACGGTTTAAAAATCACCAATAACCGTTTTTGGAAAAATCAAATGCTTACAATGATAAAGATAGTAATGGGCACAAATTGTATGTTTGACAATTATTGTCCAAGCTCGTATAGTTTTCCCGGAAAACAGTTCGTAAAACACCTTTTTCATTTTTCGAAATTTTCAATTTTCTTTCTTGATTTATCGATCACATGGTGGTTCAACGAAAATATTTCACAAAGGTTAACGTTTTCTAATGATTAATCTGAACCAGAATCAGTTTTTCATTTTTCTGCAAACTCGCTATTTCATATTATCAGTTTTCAAAATCGCTTGTTACAACTACGACGGTTTAAAAATCGTCAAAAACAGGTTTTGGAAAAAGCATATGCATACAACCTATGTAGATAGAAGAGAGGATAAAATGTATGTCTGACTATTATCGTCCTATCTCGTATAG
Source organism: Rhopalosiphum nymphaeae (assembly GCA_036289425.1). Lineage (NCBI taxonomy): Eukaryota > Metazoa > Arthropoda > Insecta > Hemiptera > Aphididae > Rhopalosiphum > Rhopalosiphum nymphaeae. The sequence goes on from JAZAQC010000030.1 coordinate 1,584,434, forward strand.
TTTTCCCGAATAACAGTTCGTAAAAGACCTTTTTCATTTTTCGAAATTTTCAATTTACTTTCTTTATTAATCGATCACCTGATGGTTCAACGAAAATATTTCACAAAGGTTAACGTTTTCTAATGATTAATCTGAACCAGAAACAGTTTTTCATTTTTCTACAAACTCGATATTACATATTATCAGTTTTTAAAATCACTTCATACAACTATGACGGTTTAAAAACCTCCAATAACAGTTTTTGGAAAAAGCATATGCATACAACCTATGTAGATAGAAGAGAGGATAAAATGTATGTCTGACTATTATCGTCCTATATCGTACAGTATTCCCTAAAAACAGTTCGTAAACGACAAATTTCATTTTTTTAAATTTTCAATTTTCTTTCTTGATTTATCGATCACCTGGTGGTTCAACGAAAACATTTCACAAAGGTTAACGTTTTTTAATGATTAATCTGAACCAGAAACAGTTTTTCATTTTTCTTTTAACTGGATATTTTAAATTTCTAGTTTTAAAAGTCGTTGGACTCAAGTACGGAGGTTTAAAAATCACCAATAACAGCTTTTGGAAAAATCAAATGCTTACAATGATAAAGATAGTAATGGGCACAAATTGTATGTTTGACAATTATCGTCCTAGCTCGAATAGTTTTCCCGGAAAACAGTTCGTAAAACACCTTTTTCATTTTTCGAAATTTTCAATTTTCTTTCTTGATTTATCGATCACTTGGTGGTTCAACGAAAATATTTCACAAAGATTAACGTTTTGTAATGATTAATCTGAACCAGAATCAGTTTTTCATTTTTCTGCAAACTCGATATTTCATATTATCAGTTTTCAAAATCGCTTGTTACAACTACGACGGTTTAAAAATCGTCAATAACAGGTTTTGGAAAAATCAAATGCTTACAATGATAAAGAAAGTAATGGGCACAAATTGTATGTTTGACAATTATCGTCCTAGCTCGTATAGTTTTCCCGGAAAACAGTTCGTTAAAGATCTTTTTCATTTTTCGAAATTTTTAATTTTCTTTCTTGATTTATCGATCACATGGTGGTTCAACGAAAATATTTCACAAAGGTTAACGTTTTCTAATGATTAATCTGAACCAGAAACAGTATTTCATTTTTCTACAAACTCGATATTTCATTTTATCAGTTTTCAAAATCGCTTCATACAACTACGACGGTTTAAAAATCAACAATAACCGTTTTTGGAAAAATCAAATGCTTACAATCATAAAGATGGTAATGGGGACAAATTGTATGTCTGACTATTATCGTCCAATATCGTACAGTATTCCCGAAAAACAGTTCGTAAACGACAATTTTCATTTTTTGAAATTTTCAATTTTCTTTCTTGATTTATCGATCACCTGGTGGTTCAACGAAAATATTTCACAAATGTTAACGTTTTCTAATGATTAATCTGAACCAGAAACAGATTTTCATTTTTCTGCAAACTCGATATTTCATATTATCAGTTTTCAAAATCGCTTCATACAACTACGACGGTTTAAAATCGTCAAAAAAAGGTTTTGGAAAAAGCATATGAATACAACCTATGTAGATAGAAGAGAGGATAAAATGTATGTCTGACTATTATCGTCCAATATCGTACAGTATTCCCGAAAAACAGTTCGTAAACGACAATTTTCATTTTTTGAAATTTTCAATTTTCTTTCTTGATTTATCGATCACTTGAGGGATTAACGAAAATATTTCACAAAGGTTAACGTTTTCTAATGATTAATCTGAACCAGAATCAGTTTTTCATTTTTCTGCAAACTCGATATTTCATATTATCAGTTTTCAAAATCGCTTGTTACAACTACGACGGTTTAAAAATCACCAATAACCGTTTTTGGAAAAATCAAATGCTTACAATGATAAAGATAGTAATGGGCACAAATTGTATGTTTGACAATTATTGTCCAAGCTCGTATAGTTTTCCCGGAAAACAGTTCGTAAAACACCTTTTTCATTTTTCGAAATTTTCAATTTTCTTTCTTGATTTATCGATCACTTGGTGGTTCAACGAAAATATTTCACAAAGGTTAACGTTTTCTAATGATTAATCTGAACCAGAAACAGTATTTCATTTTTCTACAAACTCGATATTTCATTTTATCAGTTTTCAAAATCGCTTCATACAACTACGACGGTTTAAAAATCAACAATAACCGTTTTTGGAAAAATCAAATGCTTACAATCATAAAGATGGTAATGGGGACAAATTGTATGTCTGACTATTATCGTCCAATATCGTACAGTATTCCCGAAAAACAGTTCGTAAACGACAATTTTCATTTTTTGAAATTTTCAATTTTCTTTCTTGATTTATCGATCACTTGAGGGATTAACGAAAATATTTCACAAATGTTAACGTTTTCTAATGATTAATCTGAACCAGAATCAGTTTTTCATTTTTCTGCAAACTCGATATTTCATATTATCAGTTTTCAAAATCGCTTGTTACAACTACGACGGTTTAAAAATCGTCAATAACAGGTTTTGGAAAAATCAAATGCTTACAATGATAAAGATAGTAATGGGCACAAATTGTATGTTTGACAATTATCGTCCTAGCTCGTATAGTTTTCCCGGAAAACAGTTCGTAAAACACCTTTTTTATTTTTCGAAATTTTCAATTTTCTTTCTTGATTTATCGATCACATGGTGGTTCAACGAAAATATTTCACAAAGGTTAACGTTTTCTAATGATTAATCTGAACCAGAATCAGTTTTTCATTTTTCTGCAAACTCGCTATTTCATATTATCAGTTTTCAAAATCGCTTGTTACAACTACGACGGTTTAAAAATCGTCAAAAACAGGTTTTGGAAAAAGCATATGCATACAACCTATGTAGATAGAAGAGAGGATAAAATGTATGTCTGACTATTATCGTCCTATCTCGTATAGTTTTCCCGAATAACAGTTCGTAAAAGACCTTTTTCATTTTTCGAAATTTTCAATTTACTTTCTTTATTAATCGATCACCTGATGGTTCAACGAAAATATTTCACAAAGGTTAACGTTTTCTAATGATTAATCTGAACCAGAAACAGTTTTTCATTTTTCTACAAACTCGATATTTCATATTATCAGTTTTTAAAATCACTTCATACAACTATGACGGTTTAAAAACCTCCAATAACAGTTTTTGGAAAAAGCATATGCATACAACCTATGTAGATAGAAGAGAGGATAAAATGTATGTCTGACTATTATCGTCCTATATCGTACAGTATTCCCTAAAAACAGTTCGTAAACGACAAATTTCATTTTTTTAAAATTTCAATTTTCTTTCTTGATTTATCGATCACCTGGTGGTTCAACGAAAACATTTCACAAAGGTTAACGTTTTTTAATGATTAATCTGAACCAGAAACAGTTTTTCATTTTTCTTTTAACTGGATATTTTAAATTTCTAGTTTTAAAAGTCGTTGGACTCAAGTACGGAGGTTTAAAAATCACCAATAACAGCTTTTGGAAAAATCAAATGCTTACAATGATAAAGATAGTAATGGGCACAAATTGTATGTTTGACAATTATCGTCCTAGCTCGAATAGTTTTCCCGGAAAACAGTTCGTAAAACACCTTTTTCATTTTTCGAAATTTTCAATTTTCTTTCTTGATTTATCGATCACTTGGTGGTTCAACGAAAATATTTCACAAAGATTAACGTTTTGTAATGATTAATCTGAACCAGAATCAGTTTTTCATTTTTCTGCAAACTCGATATTTCATATTATCAGTTTTCAAAATCGCTTGTTACAACTACGACGGTTTAAAAATCGTCAATAACAGGTTTTGGAAAAATCAAATGCTTACAATGATAAAGAAAGTAATGGGCACAAATTGTATGTTTGACAATTATCGTCCTAGCTCGTATAGTTTTCCCGGAAAACAGTTCGTTAAAGATCTTTTTCATTTTTCGAAATTTTTAATTTTCTTTCTTGATTTATCGATCACATGGTGGTTCAACGAAAATATTTCACAAAGGTTAACGTTTTCTAATGATTAATCTGAACCAGAAACAGTATTTCATTTTTCTACAAACTCGATATTTCATTTTATCAGTTTTCAAAATCGCTTCATACAACTACGACGGTTTAAAAATCAACAATAACCGTTTTTGGAAAAATCAAATGCTTACAATCATAAAGATGGTAATGGGGACAAATTGTATGTCTGACTATTATCGTCCAATATCGTACAGTATTCCCGAAAAACAGTTCGTAAACGACAATTTTCATTTTTTGAAATTTTCAATTTTCTTTCTTGATTTATCGATCACCTGGTGGTTCAACGAAAATATTTCACAAATGTTAACGTTTTCTAATGATTAATCTGAACCAGAATCAGTTTTTCATTTTTCTGCAAACTCGATATTTCATATTATCAGTTTTCAAAATCGCTTGTTACAACTACGACGGTTTAAAAATCACCAATAACCGTTTTTGGAAAAATCAAATGCTTACAATGATAAAGATAGTAATGGGCACAAATTGTATGTTTGACAATTATTGTCCAAGCTCGTATAGTTTTCCCGGAAAACAGTTCGTAAAACACCTTTTTCATTTTTCGAAATTTTCAATTTTCTTTCTTGATTTATCGATCACTTGGTGGTTCAACGAAAATATTTCACAAAGGTTAACGTTTTCTAATGATTAATCTGAACCAGAAACAGTATTTCATTTTTCTACAAACTCGATATTTCATTTTATCAGTTTTCAAAATCGCTTCATACAACTACGACGGTTTAAAAATCAACAATAACCGTTTTTGGAAAAATCAAATGCTTACAATCATAAAGATGGTAATGGGGACAAATTGTATGTCTGACTATTATCGTCCAATATCGTACAGTATTCCCGAAAAACAGTTCGTAAACGACAATTTTCATTTTTTGAAATTTTCAATTTTCTTTCTTGATTTATCGATCACTTGAGGGATTAACGAAAATATTTCACAAATGTTAACGTTTTCTAATGATTAATCTGAACCAGAATCAGTTTTTCATTTTTCTGCAAACTCGATATTTCATATTATCAGTTTTCAAAATCGCTTGTTACAACTACGACGGTTTAAAAATCGTCAATAACAGGTTTTGGAAAAATCAAATGCTTACAATGATAAAGATAGTAATGGGCACAAATTGTATGTTTGACAATTATCGTCCTAGCTCGTATAGTTTTCCCGGAAAACAGTTCGTAAAACACCTTTTTTATTTTTCGAAATTTTCAATTTTCTTTCTTGATTTATCGATCTCATGGTGGTTCAACGAAAATATTTCACAAAGGTTAACGTTTTCTAATGATTAATCTGAACCAGAATCAGTTTTTCATTTTTCTGCAAACTCGCTATTTCATATTATCAGTTTTCAAAATCGCTTGTTACAACTACGACGGTTTAAAAATCGTCAAAAACAGGTTTTGGAAAAAGCATATGCATACAACCTATGTAGATAGAAGAGAGGATAAAATGTATGTCTGACTATTATCGTCCTATCTCGTATAGTTTTCCCGAATAACAGTTCGTAAAAGACCTTTTTCATTTTTCGAAATTTTCAATTTACTTTCTTTATTAATCGATCACCTGGTGGTTCAACGAAAATATTTCACAAATGTTAACGTTTTCTAATGATTAATCTGAACCAGAAACAGATTTTCATTTTTCTGCAAACTCGATATTTCATATTATCAGTTTTCAAAATCGCTTCATACAACTACGACGGTTTAAAATCGTCAAAAAAAGGTTTTGGAAAAAGCATATGAATACAACCTATGTAGATAGAAGAGAGGATAAAATGTATGTCTGACTATTATCGTCCAATATCGTACAGTATTCCCGAAAAACAGTTCGTAAACGACAATTTTCATTTTTTGAAATTTTCAATTTTCTTTCTTGATTTATCGATCACTTGGTGGTTCAACGAAAATATTTTACAAAGGTTAACGTTTTCTAATGATTAATCTGAACCAGAAACAGTATTTCATTTTTCTACAAACTCGATATTTCATTTTATCAGTTTTCAAAATCGCTTCATACAACTACGACGGTTTAAAAATCAACAATAACCGTTTTTGGAAAAATCAAATGCTTACAATCATAAAGATGGTAATGGGGACAAATTGTATGTCTGACTATTATCGTCCAATATCGTACAGTATTCCCGAAAAACAGTTCGTAAACAACAATTTTCATTTTTTGAAATTTTCAATTTTCTTTCTTGATTTATCGATCACCTGGTGGTTCAACGAAAATATTTCACAAATGTTAACGTTTTCTAATGATTAATCTGAACCAGAAACAGTTTTTCATTTTTCTGCAAACTCGATATTTCATATTATCAGTTTTCAAAATCGCTTCATACAACTACGACGGTTTAAAATCGTCAAAAACAGGTTTTGGAAAAAGCATATGCATACAACCTATGTAGATAGAAGAGAGGATAAAATGTATGTCTGACTATTATCGTCCAATATCGTACAGTATTCACGAAAAACAGTTCGTAAACGACAATTTTCATTTTTTGAAATTTTCAATTTTCTTTCTTGATTTATCGATCACTTGGTGGTTCAACGAAAATATTTCACAAAGATTAACGTTTTGTAATGATTAATCTGAACCAGAATCAGTTTTTCATTTTTCTGCAAACTCGATATTTCATATTATCAGTTTTCAAAATCGCTTGTTACAACTACGACGGTTTAAAAATCGTCAATAACAGGTTTTGGAAAAATCAAATGCTTACAATGATAAAGAAAGTAATGGGCACAAATTGTATGTTTGACAATTATCGTCCTAGCTCGTATAGTTTTCCCGGAAAACAGTTCGTTAAACACCTTTTTCATTTTTCGAAATTTTCAATTTTCTTTCTTGATTTATCGATCACTTGGTGGTTCAACGAAAATATTTCACAAAGGTTAACGTTTTCTAATGATTAATCTGAACCAGAAACAGTATTTCATTTTTCTACAAACTCGATATTTCATTTTATCAGTTTTCAAAATCGCTTCATACAACTACGACGGTTTAAAAATCAACAATAACCGTTTTTGGAAAAATCAAATGCTTACAATCATAAAGATGGTAATGGGGACAAATTGTATGTCTGACTATTATCGTCCAATATCGTACAGTATTCCCGAAAAACAGTTCGTAAACGACAATTTTCATTTTTTGAAATTTTCAATTTTCTTTCTTGATTTATCGATCACTTGAGGGATTAACGAAAATATTTCACAAATGTTAACGTTTTCTAATGATTAATCTGAACCAGAATCAGTTTTTCATTTTTCTGCAAACTCGATATTTCATATTATCAGTTTTCAAAATCGCTTGTTACAACTACGACGGTTTAAAAATCGTCAATAACAGGTTTTGGAAAAATCAAATGCTTACAATGATAAAGATAGTAATGGGCACAAATTGTATGTTTGACAATTATCGTCCTAGCTCGTATAGTTTTCCCGGAAAACAGTTCGTAAAACACCTTTTTTATTTTTCGAAATTTTCAATTTTCTTTCTTGATTTATCGATCACATGGTGGTTCAACGAAAATATTTCACAAAGGTTAACGTTTTCTAATGATTAATCTGAACCAGAATCAGTTTTTCATTTTTCTGCAAACTCGCTATTTCATATTATCAGTTTTCAAAATCGCTTGTTACAACTACGACGGTTTAAAAATCGTCAAAAACAGGTTTTGGAAAAAGCATATGCATACAACCTATGTAGATAGAAGAGAGGATAAAATGTATGTCTGACTATTATCGTCCTATATCGTACAGTATTCCCTAAAAACAGTTCGTAAACGACAAATTTCATTTTTTTAAATTTTCAATTTTCTTTCTTGATTTATCGATCACCTGGTAGTTCAACGAAAACATTTCACAAAGGTTAACGTTTTTTAATGATTAATCTGAACCAGAAACAGTTTTTCATTTTTCTTTTAACTGGATATTTTAAATTTCTAGTTTTAAAAGTCGTTGGACTCAAGTACGGAGGTTTAAAAATCACCAATAACAGCTTTTGGAAAAATCAAATGCTTACAATGATAAAGATAGTAATGGGCACAAATTGTATGTTTGACAATTATCGTCCTAGCTCGAATAGTTTTCCCGGAAAACAGTTCGTAAAACACCTTTTTCATTTTTCGAAATTTTCAATTTTCTTTCTTGATTTATCGATCACTTGGTGGTTCAACGAAAATATTTCACAAAGATTAACGTTTTGTAATGATTAATCTGAACCAGAATCAGTTTTTCATTTTTCTGCAAACTCGATATTTCATATTATCAGTTTTCAAAATCGCTTGTTACAACTACGACGGTTTAAAAATCGTCAATAACAGGTTTTGGAAAAATCAAATGCTTACAATGATAAAGAAAGTAATGGGCACAAATTGTATGTTTGACAATTATCGTCCTAGCTCGTATAGTTTTCCCGGAAAACAGTTCGTTAAAGATCTTTTTCATTTTTCGAAATTTTTAATTTTCTTTCTTGATTTATCGATCACATGGTGGTTCAACGAAAATATTTCACAAAGGTTAACGTTTTCTAATGATTAATCTGAACCAGAAACAGTATTTCATTTTTCTACAAACTCGATATTTCATTTTATCAGTTTTCAAAATCGCTTCATACAACTACGACGGTTTAAAAATCAACAATAACCGTTTTTGGAAAAATCAAATGCTTACAATCATAAAGATGGTAATGGGGACAAATTGTATGTCTGACTATTATCGTCCAATATCGTACAGTATTCCCGAAAAACAGTTCGTAAACGACAATTTTCATTTTTTGAAATTTTCAATTTTCTTTCTTGATTTATCGATCACCTGGTGGTTCAACGAAAATATTTCACAAATGTTAACGTTTTCTAATGATTAATCTGAACCAGAAACAGATTTTCATTTTTCTGCAAACTCGATATTTCATATTATCAGTTTTCAAAATCGCTTCATACAACTACGACGGTTTAAAATCGTCAAAAAAAGGTTTTGGAAAAAGCATATGAATACAACCTATGTAGATAGAAGAGAGGATAAAATGTATGTCTGACTATTATCGTCCAATATCGTACAGTATTCCCGAAAAACAGTTCGTAAACGACAATTTTCATTTTTTGAAATTTTCAATTTTCTTTCTTGATTTATCGATCACTTGAGGGATTAACGAAAATATTTCACAAAGGTTAACGTTTTCTAATGATTAATCTGAACCAGAATCAGTTTTTCATTTTTCTGCAAACTCGATATTTCATATTATCAGTTTTCAAAATCGCTTGTTACAACTACGACGGTTTAAAAATCACCAATAACCGTTTTTGGAAAAATCAAATGCTTACAATGATAAAGATAGTAATGGGCACAAATTGTATGTTTGACAATTATTGTCCAAGCTCGTATAGTTTTCCCGGAAAACAGTTCGTAAAACACCTTTTTCATTTTTCGAAATTTTCAATTTTCTTTCTTGATTTATCGATCACTTGGTGGTTCAACGAAAATATTTCACAAAGGTTAACGTTTTCTAATGATTAATCTGAACCAGAAACAGTATTTCATTTTTCTACAAACTCGATATTTCATTTTATCAGTTTTCAAAATCGCTTCATACAACTACGACGGTTTAAAAATCAACAATAACCGTTTTTGGAAAAATCAAATGCTTACAATCATAAAGATGGTAATGGGGACAAATTGTATGTCTGACTATTATCGTCCAATATCGTACAGTATTCCCGAAAAACAGTTCGTAAACGACAATTTTCATTTTTTGAAATTTTCAATTTTCTTTCTTGATTTATCGATCACTTGAGGGATTAACGAAAATATTTCACAAATGTTAACGTTTTCTAATGATTAATCTGAACCAGAATCAGTTTTTCATTTTTCTGCAAACTCGATATTTCATATTATCAGTTTTCAAAATCGCTTGTTACAACTACGACGGTTTAAAAATCGTCAATAACAGGTTTTGGAAAAATCAAATGCTTACAATGATAAAGATAGTAATGGGCACAAATTGTATGTTTGACAATTATCGTCCTAGCTCGTATAGTTTTCCCGGAAAACAGTTCGTAAAACACCTTTTTTATTTTTCGAAATTTTCAATTTTCTTTCTTGATTTATCGATCACATGGTGGTTCAACGAAAATATTTCACAAAGGTTAACGTTTTCTAATGATTAATCTGAACCAGAATCAGTTTTTCATTTTTCTGCAAACTCGCTATTTCATATTATCAGTTTTCAAAATCGCTTGTTACAACTACGACGGTTTAAAAATCGTCAAAAACAGGTTTTGGAAAAAGCATATGCATACAACCTATGTAGATAGAAGAGAGGATAAAATGTATGTCTGACTATTATCGTCCTATCTCGTATAGTTTTCCCGAATAACAGTTCGTAAAAGACCTTTTTCATTTTTCGAAATTTTCAATTTACTTTCTTTATTAATCGATCACCTGATGGTTCAACGAAAATATTTCACAAAGGTTAACGTTTTCTAATGATTAATCTGAACCAGAAACAGTTTTTCATTTTTCTACAAACTCGATATTTCATAATATCAGTTTTTAAAATCACTTCATACAACTATGACGGTTTAAAAACCTCCAATAACAGTTTTTGGAAAAAGCATATGCATACAACCTATGTAGATAGAAGAGAGGATAAAATGTATGTCTGACTATCATCGTCCTATCTCGTATAGTTTTCCCGAATAACAGTTCGTAAAACACCTTTTTCATTTTTCGAAATTTTCAATTTTCTTTCTTGATTTATCGATCACTTGGTGGTTCAACGAAAATATTTCACAAAGGTTAACGTTTTCTAATGATTAATCTAAACCAGAAACAGTTTTTCATTTTTCTTTTAACTGGATATTTTAAATTTCTAGTTTTAAAAGTCGTTGGACCCAAGTACGGAGGTTTAAAAATCACCAATAACAGTATTTGGAAAAATGAAATGCTTACAATGATAAAGATAGTAATGGGGACAAATTGTATGTCTGACTATTATCGTCCTATATCGTACAGTATTCCCGAAACACAGTTAGTAAACGACAATTTTCATTTTTTGAAATTTTCAATTTTTGTTCTTGAATTATTGATCACCGGGTGGTCCAATGAAAATATTGCTGAATCGATCTTGCTAACAACAATTGACAATGATAGCTTTTAATCATTCATAGGTTAGAAACATTTAACATTAAATCCACCAAAAAACATCAATTGAAATAAGACTATTTGAATAAAATTAAAATTTGTTTTAATTCATGCTGGAAACTAATAATGAATAAAAGTAGTAAAAAAAAATGATTTTATTCAAAAGTCAAGTTGCAAGAATAACAATAACAAGTATAATGTGCTCATTGAACATTCTTTTAGATAATTAACAAGATCAATTGATACGCTTCTATTGTGTTAGTGTTAAATATTTATAATAACTATTACACGAACATTGTATAATAACATCAATGTTTATCGGTATGTGCCCATTCATTTTTGATCTAGGATGTTAACAGCTTCAAAAGTTGAATATTTGCGACTTAAGTTATCAGCATACTTTCAGTGGTCCACTGTAATGCTTTCTAAAAAAATGTATTAAGTTAGAATTGTATAATGCATAATTGATAAAACAATAGAAAACACCAAACTGAGACACATGTTGAAATGAATATTACTAAAATAGACTACACTAAATTATTGGTTATTGGAAACAATCAAAAACCAAAACAATTCTCAAACCATATAGTTCAAATAAAATATAACACTATAAATGGCAAGTGAATCATTAGTAAAGAATGGGATAAAAGCTACAATCAGATATAGATTTTAAACTAATGATATTTGATGAGAAACAATAATTGTGATAAGACATGAAAGACAGTGTTAGTACACAAGTATTGGGCAATGAATGTAAAATGTTACATAAAGAAAAAACTATTAAAAAATTTAAGATTTCAACTTTTTAATATAGTATGACATTATCACTGTACATATAATATTCTGAATCGATCTTGCTAACAACAATTGACAATGATAGCTTTTAATCATTCATAGGTTTGAAACATTTAACATTAAATCCACCAAAAAACATCAATTGAAATAAGACTATTTGAATAAAATTAACATTTGTTTTAGTTCATGCTGGAAACTAATAATGAATAAAAGAAGTGAAAAAAATTGATTTTATTCAAATGTCAAGTTGCAAGAATAACAATAACAAGTATAATGTGCTCATTGACCATTCTTTTAGATAATTATCAATCTCAATTGATACGCTTCTATTATGTTAGTGCTAAATATTAATAGTTACTTGTAAACGCACATTGTATAATAACATCAATGTTTATCGGTATGTGCCCATTCATTTTTGATCTAGGATGTTAACAGCTTCAAAAGTTGAATAATTGCGACTTCAGTTATCAGCATACTTTCAGTGGTCCACTGTAATGCTTTCTAAAAAAATGTATTAAGTTAGAATTGTATAATGCATAATTGATAAAACAATAGAAAACACCAAACTGAGACACATGTTGAAATGAATATTACTAAAATAGACTACACTAAATTATTGGTTATTGGAAACAATCAAAAACCAAAACAATTCTCAAACCATATAGTTCAAATAAAATATAACACTAAAAATGGCAAGTGAATCATTAGTAAAGAATGAAATAAAAGCTACAATCAGATATAGATTTTAAACTAATGATATTTGATGAGAAACAATAATTGTGATAAGGCATGAAAGACAGTGTTAGTACACAAGTATTGGGCAATGAATGTAAAATGTTACATAAAGAAAAAACTATTAAAAAATTTAAGATTTCAACTTTTTAATATAGTATGACATTATCACTGTACATATAATATTCTGAATCGATCTTGCTAACAACAATTGACAATGATAGCTTTTAATCATTCATAGGTTTGAAACATTTAACATTAAATTCACCAAAAAACATCAATTGAAATAAGACTATTTGAATAAAATTAACATTTGTTTTAGTTCATGCTGGAAACTAATAATGAATAAAAGTAGTGAAAAAAATTGATTTTATTCAAATGTCAAGTTGCAAGAATAACAATAACAAGTATAATGTCTCATTGACCATTCTTTTAGATAATTATCAATCTCAATTGATACGCTTCTATTATGTTAGTGCTAAATATTAATAGTTACTTGTAAACGCACATTGTATAATAAAATCAATGTTTATCGGTATGTGCCCATTCATTTTTGATCTAGGATGTTAACAGCTTCAAAAGCTGAATATTTGAGACTTAAGTTATCAGCATACTTTCAGTGGTCCACTGTAATGCTTTCTAAAAAAATGTATTAAGTTAGAATTGTATAATGCATAATTGATAAAACAATAGAAAACACCAAACTGAGACACATGTTGAAATGAATATTACTAAAATAGACTACACTAAATTATTGGTTATTGGAAACAATCAAAAACCAAAACAATTCTCAAACCATATAGTTCAAATAAAATATAACACTAAAAATGGCAAGTGAATCATTAGTAAAGAATGAAATAAAAGCTACAATCAGATATAGATTTTAAACTAATGATATTTGATGAGAAACAATAATTGTGATAAGACATGAAAGACAGTGTTAGTACACAAGTATTGGGCAATGAATGTAAAATGTTACATAAAGAAAAAACTATTAAAAAATTTAAGATTTCAACTTTTTAATATAGTATGACATTATCACTGTACATATAATATTCTGAATCGATCTTGCTAACAACAATTGACAATGATAGCTTTTAATCATTCATAGGTTTGAAACATTTAACATTAAATCCACCAAAAAACATCAATTGAAATAAGACTATTTGAATAAAATTAACATTTGTTTTAGTTCATGCTGGAAACTAATAATGAATAAAAGTAGTGAAAAAAATTGATTTTATTCAAATGTCAAGTTGCAAGAATAACAATAACAAGTATAATGTGCTTATTGACCATTCTTTTAGATAATTATCAATCTCAATTGATACGCTTCTATTATGTTAGTGCTAAATATTAATAGTTACTTGTAAACGCACATTGTATAATAACATCAATGTTTATCGGTATGTGCTCATTCATTTTTGATCTAGGATGTTAACAGCTTCAAAAGTTGAATATTTGCGACTTAAGTTATCAGCATACTTTCAGTGGTCCACTGTAATGCTTTCTAAAAAAATGTATTAAGTTAGAATTGTATAATGCATAATTGATAAAACAATAGAAAACACCAAACTGAGACACATGTTGAAATGAATATTACTAAAATGGACTACACTAAATTATTGGTTATAAGAAACAATCAAAAACCAAAACAATTCTCAAACCATATAGTTCAAATAAAATATATCTATAATATTTGCATGTGAATCATTAGTGAGTACAATAAAAGCTACAAACAGATATGAATTATAAACTTATAACATTTGATAAGAAACAATAATTGTGATGAGACATGAAAGATAGTGTTAGTACACAAGTATTGGGCAATGAATTTAAAATGTTACATAAAGAAAAAAATATTAAAAAATTTAAGATTTCAACTTTTTAATATAGTATGACATTATCACTGTACATATAATATTATGAATCGATCTTGCTAACAACAATTGACAATGATAGCTTTTAATCATTCATAGGTTTGAAACATTTAACATTAAATCCAACAAAAAACATCAATTGAAATAAGACTATTTGAATAAAATTAATATTTGTTTTAGTTCATGCTGGAAACTAATAATGAATAAAAGTAGTGAAAAAAATTGATTTTATTCAAATGTCAAGTTGCAAGAATAACAATAACAAGTATAATGTCTCATTGACCATTCTTTTAGATAATTATCAATCTCAATTGATACGCTTCTATTATGTTAGTGCTAAATATTAATAGTTACTTGTAAACGCACATTGTATAATAAAATCAATGTTTATCGGTATGTGCCCATTCATTTTTGATCTAGGATGTTAACAGCTTCAAAAGCTGAATATTTGAGACTTAAGTTATCAGCATACTTTCAGTGGTCCACTGTAATGCTTTCTAAAAAAATGTATTAAGTTAGAATTGTATAATGCATAATTGATAAAACAATAGAAAACACCAAACTGAGACACATGTTGAAATGAATATTACTAAAATAGACTACACTAAATTATTGGTTATTGGAAACAATCAAAAACCAAAACAATTCTCAAACCATATAGTTCAAATAAAATATAACACTAAAAATGGCAAGTGAATCATTAGTAAAGAATGAAATAAAAGCTACAATCAGATATAGATTTTAAACTAATGATATTTGATGAGAAACAATAATTGTGATAAGACATGAAAGACAGTGTTAGTACACAAGTATTGGGCAATGAATGTAAAATGTTACATAAAGAAAAAACTATTAAAAAATTTAAGATTTCAACTTTTTAATATAGTATGACATTATCACTGTACATATAATATTCTGAATCGATCTTGCTAACAACAATTGACAATGATAGCTTTTAATCATTCATAGGTTTGAAACATTTAACATTAAATCCACCAAAAAACATCAATTGAAATAAGACTATTTGAATAAAATTAACATTTGTTTTAGTTCATGCTGGAAACTAATAATGAATAAAAGTAGTGAAAAAAATTGATTTTATTCAAATGTCAAGTTGCAAGAATAACAATAACAAGTATAATGTGCTTATTGACCATTCTTTTAGATAATTATCAATCTCAATTGATACGCTTCTATTATGTTAGTGCTAAATATTAATAGTTACTTGTAAACGCACATTGTATAATAACATCAATGTTTATCGGTATGTGCTCATTCATTTTTGATCTAGGATGTTAACAGCTTCAAAAGTTGAATATTTGCGACTTAAGTTATCAGCATACTTTCAGTGGTCCACTGTAATGCTTTCTAAAAAAATGTATTAAGTTAGAATTGTATAATGCATAATTGATAAAACAATAGAAAACACCAAACTGAGACACATGTTGAAATGAATATTACTAAAATGGACTACACTAAATTATTGGTTATAAGAAACAATCAAAAACCAAAACAATTCTCAAACCATATAGTTCAAATAAAATATATCTATAATATTTGCATGTGAATCATTAGTGAGTACAATAAAAGCTACAAACAGATATGAATTATAAACTTATAACATTTGATAAGAAACAATAATTGTGATGAGACATGAAAGATAGTGTTAGTACACAAGTATTGGGCAATGAATTTAAAATGTTACATAAAGAAAAAAATATTAAAAAATTTAAGATTTCAACTTTTTAATATAGTATGACATTATCACTGTACATATAATATTATGAATCGATCTTGCTAACAACAATTGACAATGATAGCTTTTAATCATTCATAGGTTTGAAACATTTAACATTAAATCCAACAAAAAACATCAATTGAAATAAGACTATTTGAATAAAATTAATATTTGTTTTAGTTCATGCTGGAAACTAATAATGAATAAAAGTAGTGAAAAAAATTGATTTTATTCAAATGTCAAGTTGCAAGAATAACAATAACAAGTTTAATGTGCCATTGAAAATTCTTTTAGATAATTATAAATCTCAATTGATACGCTTCTATTATGTTAGTGTTAAATATTAATAGTTACTTGTAAACGCACATTGTATAAGAACATCAATGTTTATCGGTATGTGCCCCTTCATTTTTGATCTAGGATGTTAACAGCTTCAAAAGTTGAATAATTGCGACTTCAGTTATCAGCATACTTTCAGTGGTCCACTGTAATGCTTTCTAAAAAAATGTATTAAGTTAGAATTGTATAATGCATAATTGATAAAACAATAGAAAACACCAAACTGAGACACATGTTGTAATGAATATTACTAAAATAGACTAAACTAAATTATTGGTTATTGGAAACAATCAAAAACCAAAACAATTCTCAAACCATATAGTTCAAATAAAATATAACTCTAAAAATGGCAAGTGAATCATTAGTAAAGAATGGAATAAAAGCTACAATCAGATATAGATTTTAAACTAATGATATTTGATGAGAAACAATAATTGTGATAAGACATGAAAGACAGTGTTAGTACACAAGTATTGGGCAATGAATGTAAAATGTTACATAAAGAAAAAAATATTAAAAAAATTAAGATTTCAACTTTTTAATATAGTATGACATTATCACTGTACATATAATATTCTGAATCGATCTTGCTAACAACAATTGACAATGATAGCTTTTAATCATTCATAGGTTTGAAACATTTAACATTAAATCCACCAAAAAACATCAATTGAAATAAGACTATTTGAATAAAATTAACATTTGTTTTAGTTCATGCTGGAAACTAATAATGAATAAAAGTAGTGAAAAAAATTGATTTTATTCAAATGTCAAGTTGCAAGAATAACAATAACAAGTATAATGTGCTCATTGAACATTCTTTTAGATAATTATCAATCTCAATTGATACGCTTCTATTATGTTAGTGTTAAATATTAATAGTTACTTGTAAACGCACATTGTATAATAACATCAATGTTTATCGGTATGTGCCCCTTCATTTTTGATCTAGGATGTTAACAGCTTCAAAAGTTGAATAATTGCGACTTCAGTTATCAGCATACTTTCAGTGGTCCACTGTAATGCTTTCTAAAAAAATGTATTAAGTTAGAATTGTATAATGCATAATTGATAAAACAATAGAAAACACCAAACTGAGACACATGTTGTAATGAATATTACTAAAATAGACTAAACTAAATTATTGGTTATTGGAAACAATCAAAAACCAAAACAATTCTCAAACCATATAGTTCAAATAAAATATAACTCTAAAAATGGCAAGTGAATCATTAGTAAAGAATGGAATAAAAGCTACATTCAGATATAGATTTTAAACTAATGATATTTGATGAGAAACAATAATTGTGATAAGACATGAAAGACAGTGTTAGTACACAAGTATTGGGCAATGAATGTAAAATGTTACACACAGAAAAAAATATTAAAAAAATTAAGATTTCAACTTTTTAATATAGTATGACATTATCACTGTACATATAATATTCTGAATCGATCTTGCTAACAACAATTGACAATGATAGCTTTTAATCATTCATAGGTTTGAAACATTTAACATTAAATCCACCAAAAAACATCAATTGAAATAAGACTATTTGAATAAAATTAACATTTGTTTTAGTTCATGCTGGAAACTAATAATGAATAAAAGTAGTGAAAAAAATTAATTTTATTCAAATGTCAAGTTGCAAGAATAACAATAACAAGTTTAATGTGCCATTGAAAATTCTTTTAGATAATTATAAATCTCAATTGATACGCTTCTATTATGTTAGTGTTAAATATTAATAGTTACTTGTAAACGCACATTGTATAAGAACATCAATGTTTATCGGTATGTGCCCCTTCATTTTTGATCTAGGATGTTAACAGCTTCAAAAGTTGAATAATTGCGACTTCAGTTATCAGCATACTTTCAGTGGTCCACTGTAATGCTTTCTAAAAAAATGTATTAAGTTAGAATTGTATAATGCATAATTGATAAAACAATAGAAAACACCAAACTGAGACACATGTTGTAATGAATATTACTAAAATAGACTAAACTAAATTATTGGTTATTGGAAACAATCAAAAACCAAAACAATTCTCAAACCATATAGTTCAAATAAAATATAACTCTAAAAATGGCAAGTGAATCATTAGTAAAGAATGGAATAAAAGCTACATTCAGATATAGATTTTAAACTAATGATATTTGATGAGAAACAATAATTGTGATAAGACATGAAAGACAGTGTTAGTACACAAGTATTGGGCAATGAATGTAAAATGTTACACACAGAAAAAAATATTAAAAAAATTAAGATTTCAACTTTTTAATATAGTATGACATTATCACTGTACATATAATATTCTGAATCGATCTTGCTAACAACAATTGACAATGATAGCTTTTAATCATTCATAGGTTTGAAACATTTAACATTAAATCCACCAAAAAACATCAATTGAAATAAGACTATTTGAATAAAATTAACATTTGTTTTAGTTCATGCTGGAAACTAATAATGAATAAAAGTAGTGAAAAAAATTAATTTTATTCAAATGTCAAGTTGCAAGAATAACAATAACAAGTATAATGTGCTCATTGAACATTCTTTTAGATAATTATCAATCTCAATTGATACGCTTCTATTATGTTAGTGTTAAATATTAATAGTTACTTGTAAACGCACATTGTATAATAACATCAATGTTTATCGGTATGTGCCCCTTCATTTTTGATCTAGGATGTTAACAGCTTCAAAAGTTGAATAATTGCGACTTCAGTTATCAGCATACTTTCAGCGGTCCACTGTAATGCTTTCTAAAAAAATGTATTAAGTTAGAATTGTATAATGCATAATTGATAAAACAATAGAAAACACCAAACTGAGACACATGTTGTAATGAATATTACTAAAATAGACTAAACTAAATTATTGGTTATTGGAAACAATCAAAAACCAAAACAATTCTCAAACCATATAGTTCAAATAAAATATAACTCTAAAAATGGCAAGTGAATCATTAGTAAAGAATGGAATAAAAGCTACATTCAGATATAGATTTTAAACTAATGATATTTGATGAGAAACAATAATTGTGATAAAACAGAAAGACAGTGTTAGTACACAAGTATTGGGCAATGAATGTAAAATGTTACATAAAGAAAAAAATATTAAAAAATTTAAGATTTCAACTTTTTAATATAGTATGACATTATCACTGTACATATAATATTCTGAATCGATCTTGCTAACAACAATTGACAATGATAGCTTTTAATCATTCATAGGTTTGAAACATTTAACATTAAATCCACCAAAAAACATCAATTGAAATAAGACTATTTGAATAAAATTAACATTTGTTTTAGTTCATGCTGGAAACTAATAATGAATAAAAGTAGTGAAAAAAATTGATTTTATTCAAATGTCAAGTTGCAAGAATAACAATAACAAGTATAATGTGCTCATTGAACATTCTTTTAGATAATTATCAATCTCAATTGATACGCTTCTATTATGTTAGTGTTAAATATTAATAGTTACTTGTAAACGCACATTGTATAATAACATCAATGTTTATCGGTATGTGCCCCTTCATTTTTGATCTAGGATGTTAACAGCTTCAAAAGTTGAATAATTGCGACTTCAGTTATCAGCATACTTTCAGTGGTCCACTGTAATGCTTTCTAAAAAAATGTATTAAGTTAGAATTGTATAATGCATAATTGATAAAACAATAGAAAACACCAAACTGAGACACATGTTGTAATGAATATTACTAAAATAGACTAAACTAAATTATTGGTTATTGGAAACAATCAAAAACCAAAACAATTCTCAAACCATATAGTTCAAATAAAATATAACTCTAAAAATGGCAAGTGAATCATTAGTAAAGAATGGAATAAAAGCTACATTCAGATATAGATTTTAAACTAATGATATTTGATGAGAAACAATAATTGTGATAAGACATGAAAGACAGTGTTAGTACACAAGTATTGGGCAATGAATGTAAAATGTTACATAAAGAAAAAAATATTAAAAAATTTAAGATTTCAACTTTTTAATATAGTATGACATTATCACTGTACATATAATATTCTGAATCGATCTTGCTAACAACAATTGACAATGATAGCTTTTAATCATTCATAGGTTTGAAACATTTAACATTAAATCCACCAAAAAACATCAATTGAAATAAGACTATTTGAATAAAATTAACATTTGTTTTAGTTAATGCTGGAAACTAATAATGAATAAAAGTAGTGAAAAAAATTAATTTTATTCAAATGTCAAGTTGCAAGAATAACAATAACAAGTTTAATGTGCTCATTGAACATTCTTTTAGATAATTAACAATCTCAATTGATACGCTTCTATTATGTTAGTGCTAAATATTAATAGTTACTTGTAAACGCACATTGTATAATAACATCAATGTTTATCGGTATGTGCCCATTCATTTTTGATCTAGGATGTTAACAGCTTCAAAAGTTGAATAATTGCGACTTCAGTTATCAGCATACTTTCAGTGGTCCACTGTAATGCTTTCTAAAAAAATGTATTAAGTTAGAATTGTATAATGCATAATTGATAAAACAATAGAAAACACCAAACTGAGACACATGTTGAAATGAATATTACTAAAATAAACTAAACTAAATTATTGGTTATTGGAAACAACCAAAAACCAAAACAATTCTCAAAATATATAGTTCAAATAAAATATAACTCTAAAAATGGCTAGTGAATCATTAGTAAAGAATGGAATAAAAGCTACATTCAGATATAGATTTTAAACTAATGATATTTGATGAGAAACAATAATTGTGATAAAACAGAAAGACAGTGTTAGTACACAAGTATTGGGCAATGAATGTAAAATGTTACATAAAGAAAAAAATATTAAAAAATTTAAGATTTCAACTTTTTAATATAGTATGACATTATCACTGTACATATAATATTCTGAATCGATCTTGCTAACAACAATTGACAATGATAGCTTTTAATCATTCATAGGTTTGAAACATTTAACATTAAATCCACCAAAAAACATCAATTGAAATAAGACTATTTGAATAAAATTAACATTTGTTTTAGTTCATGCTGGAAACTAATAATGAATAAAAGTAGTGAAAAAAATTGATTTTATTCAAATGTCAAGTTGCAAGAATAACAATAACAAGTATAATGTGCTCATTGAACATTCTTTTAGATAATTATCAATCTCAATTGATACGCTTCTATTATGTTAGTGTTAAATATTAATAGTTACTTGTAAACGCACATTGTATAATAACATCAATGTTTATCGGTATGTGCCCCTTCATTTTTGATCTAGGATGTTAACAGCTTCAAAAGTTGAATAATAGCGACTTCAGTTATCAGCATACTTTCAGTGGTCCACTGTAATGCTTTCTAAAAAAATGTATTAAGTTAGAATTGTATAATGCATAATTGATAAAACAATAGAAAACACCAAACTGAGACACATGTTGAAATGAATATTACTAAAATAGACTAAACTAAATTATTGGTTATTAGAAACAATCAAAAACCAAAACAATTCTCAAACCATATAGTTCAAATAAAATATAACTCTAAAAATGGCAAGTGAATCATTAGTAAAGAATGGAATAAAAGCTACATTCAGATATAGATTTTAAACTAATGATATTTGATGAGAAACAATAATTGTGATAAGACATGAAAGACAGTGTTAGTACACAAGTATTGGGCAATGAATGTAAAATGTTACATAAAGAAAAAAATATTAAAAAATTTAAGATTTCAACTTTTTAATATAGTATGACATTATCACTGTACATATAATATTCTGAATCGATCTTGCTAACAACAATTGACAATGATAGCTTTTAATCATTCATAGGTTTGAAACATTTAACATTAAATCCACCAAAAAACATCAATTGAAATAAGACTATTTGAATAAAATTAACATTTGTTTTAGTTCATGCTGGAAACTAATAATGAATAAAAGTAGTGAAAAAAATTAATTTTATTCAAATGTCAAGTTGCAAGAATAACAATAACAAGTTTAATGTGCTCATTGAACATTCTTTTAGATAATTAACAATCTCAATTGATACGCTTTTATTATGTTAGTGTTAAATATTTATAATTACTTTTACACGAATATTGCAAAATTACATCAATGTTTATCAGTATGTGCCCATTCATTTTTGATCTAGGATGTTAACAGCTTCAAAAGTTGAATATTGGCGACTTCAGTTATCAGCATACTTTCAGTGGTCCACTGTAATGCTTTCTAAAAAAATGTATTAAATTAGAATTGTATAATGCATAATTGATAAAACAATAGAAATCACCAAACTGAGACACATGTTGAAATGAATATTACTAAAATGGACTACACTAAATTATTGGTTATAAGAAACAATCAAAAACCAAAACAATTCTCAATCTAAATAGTTCAAATAAAATATATCTATAATATTTGCATGTGAATCATTAGTGAGTACAATAAAAGCTACAAACAGATATGAATTATAAACTTATAACATTTGATAAGAAACAATAATTGTGATGAGACATGAAAGATAGTGTTAGTACACAAGTATTGGGCAATGAATGTAAAATGTTACATAAAGAAAAAAATATTAAAAAATTTAAGATTTCAACTTTTTAATATAGTATGACATTATCACTGTACATATAATATTATGAATCGATCTTGCTAACAACAATTGACAATGATAGCTTTTAATCATTCATAGGTTTGAAACATTTAACATTAAATCCAACAAAAAACATCAATTGAAATAAGACTATTTGAATAAAATTAATATTTGTTTTAGTTCATGCTGGAAACTAATAATGAATAAAAGTAGTGAAAAAAATTGATTTTATTCAAATGTCAAGTTGCAAGAATAACAATAACAAGTTTAATGTGCCATTGAAAATTCTTTTAGATAATTATAAATCTCAATTGATACGCTTCTATTATGTTAGTGTTAAATATTAATAGTTACTTGTAAACGCACATTGTATAATAACATCAATGTTTATCGGTATGTGCCCATTCATTTTTGATCTAGGATGTTAACAGCTTCAAAAGTTGAATAATTGCGACTTCAGTTATCAGCATACTTTCAGTGGTCCACTGTAATGCTTTCTAAAAAAATGTATTAAGTTAGAATTGTATAATGCATAATTGATAAAACAATAGAAAACACCAAACTGAGACACATGTTGTAATGAATATTACTAAAATAGACTAAACTAAATTATTGGTTATTGGAAACAATCAAAAACCAAAACAATTCTCAAACCATATAGTTCAAATAAAATATAACTCTAAAAATGGCAAGTGAATCATTAGTAAAGAATGGAATAAAAGCTACATTCAGATATAGATTTTAAACTAATGATATTTGATGAGAAACAATAATTGTGATAAGACATGAAAGACAGTGTTAGTACACAAGTATTGGGCAATGAATGTAAAATGTTACATAAAGAAAAAAATATTAAAAAATTTAAGATTTCAACTTTTTAATATAGTATGACATTATCACTGTACATATAATATTCTGAATCGATCTTGCTAACAACAATTGACAATGATAGCTTTTAATCATTCATAGGTTTGAAACATTTAACATTAAATCCACCAAAAAACATCAATTGAAATAAGACTATTTGAATAAAATTAACATTTGTTTTAGTTCATGCTGGAAACTAATAATGAATAAAAGTAGTGAAAAAAATTGATTTTATTCAAATGTCAAGTTGCAAGAATAACAATAACAAGTATAATGTGCTCATTGACCATTCTTTTAGATAATTATCAATCTCAATTGATAACCTTCTATTATGTTAGTGCTAAATATTAATAGTTACTTGTAAACGCACATTGTATAATAACATCAATGTTTATCGGTATGTGCCCATTCATTTTTGATCTAGGATGTTAACAGCTTCAAAAGTTGAATAATTGCGACTTCAGTTATCAGCATACTTTCAGTGGTCCACTGTAATGCTTTCTAAAAAAATGTATTAAGTTAGAATTGGTTAATGCATAATTGATAAAACAATAGAAAACACCAAACTGAGACACTTGTTGAAATGAATATTACTAAAATAGACTACACTAAATTATTGGTTATTGGAAACAACCAAAAACCAAAACAATTCTCAAAATATATAGTTCAAATAAAATATAACTCTAAAAATGGTTAGTGAATCATTAGTAAAGAATGGAATAAAAGCTACATTTAGATATAGATTTTAAACTAATGATATTTGATGAGAAACAATAATTGTGATAAGACATGAAAGACAGTGTTAGTACACAAGTATTGGGCAATGAATGTAAAATGTTACATAAAGAAAAAAATATTAAAAAATTTAAGATTTCAACTTTTTAATATAGTATGACATTATCACTGTACATATAATATTCTGAATCGATCTTGCTAACAACAATTGACAATGATAGCTTTTAATCATTCATAGGTTTGAAACATTTAACATTAAATCCACCAAAAAACATCAATTGAAATAAGACTATTTGAATAAAATTAACATTTGTTTTAGTTCATGCTGGAAACTAATAATGAATAAAAGTAGTGAAAAAAATTGATTTTATTCAAATGTCAAGTTGCAAGAATAACAATAACAAGTATAATGTGCTCATTGACCATTCTTTTAGATAATTATCAATCTCAATTGATACACTTCTATTATGTTAGTGCTAAATATTAATAGTTACTTGTAAACGCACATTGTATAATAACATCAATGTTTATCGGTATGTGCCCATTCATTTTTGATCTAGGATGTTAACAGCTTCAAAAGTTGAATAATTGCGACTTCAGTTATCAGCATACTTTCAGTGGTCCACTGTAATGCTTTCTAAAAAAATGTATTAAATTAGAATTGTATAATGCATAATTGATAAAACAATAGAAATCACCAAACTGAGACACATATTGAAATGAATATTACTAAAATGGACTACACTATATTATTGGTTATAAGAAACAATCAATAACCAAAACAATTCTCAATCTAAATAGTTCAAATAAAATATATCTATAATATTTGCATGTGAATCATTAGTGAGTACAATAAAAGCTACAAACAGATATGAATTATAAACTTATAACATTTGATAAGAAACAATAATTGTGATGAGACATGAAAGATAGTGTTAGTACACAAGTATTGGGCAATGAATGTAAAATGTTACATAAAGAAAAAAATATTAAAAAATTTAAGATTTCAACTTTTTAATATAGTATGACATTATCACTGTACATATAATATTCTGAATCGATCTTGCTAACAACAATTGACAATGATAGCTTTTAATCATTCATAGGTTTGAAACATTTAACATTAAATCCACCAAAAAACATCAATTGAAATAAGACTATTTGAATAAAATTAACATTTGTTTTAGTTCATGCTGGAAACTAATAATGAATAAAAGTAGTGAAAAAAATTAATTTTATTCAAATGTCAAGTTGCAAGAATAACAATAACAAGTTTAATGTGCTCATTGAACATTCTTTTAGATAATTAACAATCTCAATTGATACGCTTTTATTATGTTAGTGTTAAATATTTATAATTACTTTTACACTAATATTGCAAAATTACATCAATGTTTATCAGTATGTGCCCATTCATTTTTGATCTAGGATGTTAACAGCTTCAAAAGTTGAATATTGGCGACTTCAGTTATCAGCATACTTTCAGTGGTCCACTGTAATGCTTTCTAAAAAAATGTATTAAATTAGAATTGTATAATGCATAATTGATAAAACAATAGAAATCACCAAACTGAGACACATGTTGAAATGAATATTACTAAAATGGACTACACTATATTATTGGTTATAAGAAACAATCAAAAACCAAAACAATTCTCAATCTAAATAGTTCAAATAAAATATATCTATAATATTTGCATGTGAATCATTAGTGAGTACAATAAAAGCTACAAACAGATATGAATTATAAACTTATAACATTTGATAAGAAACAATAATTGTGATGAGACATGAAAGATAGTGTTAGTACACAAGTATTGGGCAATGAATGTAAAATGTTACATAAAGAAAAAAATATTAAAAAATTTAAGATTTCAACTTTTTAATATAGTATGACATTATCACTGTACATATAATATTCTGAATCGATCTTGCTAACAACAATTGACAATGATAGCTTTTAATCATTCATAGGTTTGAAACAT
The DNA here is from genome assembly GCA_036289425.1 of Rhopalosiphum nymphaeae. Taxonomy (NCBI): domain Eukaryota; kingdom Metazoa; phylum Arthropoda; class Insecta; order Hemiptera; family Aphididae; genus Rhopalosiphum; species Rhopalosiphum nymphaeae. The sequence continues at coordinate 1,611,313 of JAZAQC010000030.1, forward strand.
TTAACATTAAATCCAACAAAAAACATCAATTGAAATAAGACTATTTGAATAAAATTAAGATTTGTTTTAGTTCATGCTGGAAACTAATAATGAATAAAAGAAGTGAAAAAAATTGATTTTATTCAAATGTCAAGTTGCAAGAATAACAATAACAAGTTTAATGTGCTCATTGAACATTCTTTTAGATAATTATAAATCTCAATTGATACGCTTCTATTATGTTAGTGTTAAATATTAATAGTTACTTGTAAACGCACATTGTATAATAACATCAATGTTTATCGGTATGTGCCCATTCATTTTTGATCTAGGATGTTAACAGCTTCAAAAGTTGAATAATTGCGACTTCAGTTATCAGCATACTTTCAGTGGTCCACTGTAATGCTTTCTAAAAAAATGTATTAAGTTAGAATTGTATAATGCATAATTGATAAAACAATAGAAAACACCAAACTGAGACACATGTTGAAATGAATATTACTAAAATAAACTAAACTAAATTATTGGTTATTGGAAACAATCAAAAACCAAAACAATTCTCAAACCATATAGTTCAAATAAAATATAACTCTAAAAATGGCAAGTGAATCATTAGTAAAGAATGGAATAAAAGCTACATTCAGATATAGATTTTAAACTAATGATATTTGATGAGAAACAATAATTGTGATAAGACATGAAAGACAGTGTTAGTTCACAAGTATTGGGCAATGAATGTAAAATGTTACATAAAGAAAAAAATATTAAAAAATTTAAGATTTCAACTTTTTAATATAGTATGACATTATCACTGTACATATAATATTCTGAATCGATCTTGCTAACAACAATTGACAATGATAGCTTTTAATCATTCATAGGTTTGAAACATTTAACATTAAATCCAACAAAAAACATCAATTGAAATAAGACTATTTGAATAAAATTAACATTTGTTTTAGTTCATGCTGGAAACTAATAATGAATAAAAGTAGTGAAAAAAATTAATTTTATTCAAATGTCAAGTTGCAAGAATAACAATAACAAGTTTAATGTGCTCATTGAACATTCTTTTAGATAATTAACAATCTCAATTGATACGCTTTTATTATGTTAGTGTTAAATATTTATAATTACTTTTACACAAATATTGCAAAATTACATCAATGTTTATCAGTATGTGCCCATTCATTTTTGATCTAGGATGTTAACAGCTTCAAAAGTTGAATATTGGCGACTTCAGTTATCAGCATACTTTCAGTGGTCCACTGTAATGCTTTCTAAAAAAATGTATTAAATTAGAATTGTATAATGCATAATTGATAAAACAATAGAAATCACCAAACTGCGACACATGTTGAAATGAATATTACTAAAATGGACTACACTAAATTATTGGTTATAAGAAACAATCAAAAACCAAAACAATTCTCAATCTAAATAGTTCAAATAAAATATATCTATAATATTTGCATGTGAATCATTAGTGAGTACAATAAAAGCTACAAACAGATATGAATTATAAACTTATAACATTTGATAAGAAACAATAATTGTGATGAGACATGAAAGATAGTGTTAGTACACAAGTATTGGGCAATGAATGTAAAATGTTACATAAAGAAAAAAATATTAAAAAATTTAAGATTTCAACTTTTTAATATAGTATGACATTATCACTGTACATATAATATTCTGAATCGATCTTGCTAACAACAATTGACAATGATAGCTTTTAATCATTCATAGGTTTGAAACATTTAACATTAAATCCAACAAAAAACATCAATTGAAATAAGACTATTTGAATAAAATTAACATTTGTTTTAGTTCATGCTGGAAACTAATAATGAATAAAAGTAGTGAAAAAAATTGATTTTATTCAAATGTCAAGTTGCAAGAATAACAATAACAAGTATAATGTGCTCATTGAACATTCTTTTAGATAATTATCAATCTCAATTGATACGCTTCTATTATGTTAGTGTTAAATATTAATAGTTACTTGTAAACGCACATTGTATAATAACATCAATGTTTATCGGTATGTGCCCATTCATTTTTGATCTAGGATGTTAACAGCTTCAAAAGTTGAATATTGGCGACTTCAGTTATCAGCATACTTTCAGTGGTCCACTGTAATGCTTTCTAAAAAAATGTATTAAGTTAGAATTGTATAATGCATAATTGATAAAACAATAGAAAACACCAAACTGAGACACATGTTGAAATGAATATTACTAAAATAGACTAAACTAAATTATTGGTTATTAGAAACAATCAAAAACCAAAACAATTCTCAAACCATATAGTTCAAATAAAATATAACTCTAAAAATGGCAAGTGAATCATTAGTAAAGAATGTAATAAAAGCTACATTCAGATATAGATTTTAAACTAATGATATTTGATGAGAAACAATAATTGTGATAAGACATGAAAGACAGTGTTAGTACACAAGTATTGGGCAATGAATGTAAAATGTTACATAAAGAAAAAAATATTAAAAAATTTAAGATTTCAACTTTTTAATATAGTATGACATTATCACTGTACATATAATATTCTGAATCGATCTTGCTAACAACAATTGACAATGATAGCTTTTAATCATTCATAGGTTTGAAACATTTAACATTAAATCCACCAAAAAACATCAATTGAAATAAGACTATTTGAATAAAATTAACATTTGTTTTAGTTCATGCTGGAAACTAATAATGAATAAAAGTAGTGAAAAAAATTAATTTTATTCAAATGTCAAGTTGCAAGAATAACAATAACAAGTTTAATGTGCTCATTGAACATTCTTTTAGATAATTAACAATCTCAATTGATACGCTTTTATTATGTTAGTGTTAAATATTTATAATTACTTTTACACTAATATTGCAAAATTACATCAATGTTTATCAGTATGTGCCCATTCATTTTTGATCTAGGATGTTAACAGCTTCAAAAGTTGAATATTGGCGACTTCAGTTATCAGCATACTTTCAGTGGTCCACTGTAATGCTTTCTAAAAAAATGTATTAAATTAGAATTGTATAATGCATAATTGATAAAACAATAGAAATCACCAAACTGAGACACATGTTGAAATGAATATTACTAAAATGGACTACACTAAATTATTGGTTATAAGAAACAATCAAAAACCAAAACAATTCTCAATCTAAATAGTTCAAATAAAATATATCTATAATATTTGCATGTGAATCATTAGTGAGTACAATAAAAGCTACAAACAGATATGAATTATAAACTTATAACATTTGATAAGAAACAATAATTGTGATGAGACATGAAAGATAGTGTTAGTACACAAGTATTGGGCAATGAATGTAAAATGTTACATAAAGAAAAAAATATTAAAAAATTTAAGATTTCAACTTTTTAATATAGTATGACATTATCACTGTACATATAATATTCTGAATCGATCTTGCTAACAACAATTGACAATGATAGCTTTTAATCATTCATAGGTTTGAAACATTTAACATTAAATCCAACAAAAAACATCAATTGAAATAAGACTATTTGAATAAAATTAACATTTGTTTTAGTTCATGCTGGAAACTAATAATGAATAAAAGTAGTGAAAAAAATTGATTTTATTCAAATGTCAAGTTGCAAGAATAACAATAACAAGTATAATGTGCTCATTGACCATTCTTTTAGATAATTATCAATCTCAATTGATACGCTTCTATTATGTTAGTGCTAAATATTAATAGTTACTTGTAAACGCACATTGTATAATAACATCAATGTTTATCGGAATGTGCCCATTCATTTTTGATCTAGGATGTTAACAGCTTCAAAAGTTGAATAATTGCGACTTCAGTTATCAGCATACTTTCAGTGGTCCACTGTAATGCTTTCTAAAAAAATGTATTAAGTTAGAATTGTATAATGCATAATTGATAAAACAATAGAAAACACCAAACTGAGACACTTGTTGAAATAAATATTACTAAAATAGACTACACTAAATTATTGGTTATTGGAAACAACCAAAAACCAAAACAATTCTCAAAATATATAGTTCAAATAAAATATAACTCTAAAAATGGCTAGTGAATCATTAGTAAAGAATGGAATAAAAGCTACATTCAGATATAGATTTTAAACTAATGATATTTGATGAGAAACAATAATTGTGATAAGACATGAAAGACAGTGTTAGTACACAAGTATTGGGCAATGAATGTAAAATGTTACATAAAGAAAAAAATATTAAAAAATTTAAGATTTCAACTTTTTAATATAGTATGACATTATCACTGTACATATAATATTCTGAATCGATCTTGCTAACAACAATTGACAATGATAGCTTTTAATCATTCATAGGTTTGAAACATTTAACATTAAATCCACCAAAAAACATCAATTGAAATAAGACTATTTGAATAAAATTAACATTTGTTTTAGTTCATGCTGGAAACTAATAATGAATAAAAGTAGTGAAAAAAATTGATTTTATTCAAATGTCAAGTTGCAAGAATAACAATAACAAGTTTAATGTGCCATTGAAAATTCTTTTAGATAATTATAAATCTCAATTGATACGCTTCTATTATGTTAGTGTTAAATATTAATAGTTACTTGTAAACGCACATTGTATAATAACATCAATGTTTATCGGTATGTGCCCATTCATTTTTGATCTAGGATGTTAACAGCTTCAAAAGTTGAATAATTGCGACTTCAGTTATCAGCATACTTTCAGTGGTCCACTGTAATGCTTTCTAAAAAAATGTATTAAGTTAGAATTGTATAATGCATAATTGATAAAACAATAGAAAACACCAAACTGAGACACATGTTGTAATGAATATTACTAAAATAGACTAAACTAAATTATTGGTTATTGGAAACAATCAAAAACCAAAACAATTCTCAAACCATATAGTTCAAATAAAATATAACTCTAAAAATGGCAAGTGAATCATTAGTAAAGAATGGAATAAAAGCTACATTCAGATATAGATTTTAAACTAATGATATTTGATGAGAAACAATAATTGTGATAAGACATGAAAGACAGTGTTAGTACACAAGTATTGGGCAATGAATGTAAAATGTTACATAAAGAAAAAAATATTAAAAAATTTAAGATTTCAACTTTTTAATATAGTATGACATTATCACTGTACATATAATATTCTGAATCGATCTTGCTAACAACAATTGACAATGATAGCTTTTAATCATTCATAGGTTTGAAACATTTAACATTAAATCCACCAAAAAACATCAATTGAAATAAGACTATTTGAATAAAATTAACATTTGTTTTAGTTCATGCTGGAAACTAATAATGAATAAAAGTAGTGAAAAAAATTGATTTTATTCAAATGTCAAGTTGCAAGAATAACAATAACAAGTATAATGTGCTCATTGACCATTCTTTTAGATAATTATCAATCTCAATTGATACGCTTCTATTATGTTAGTGCTAAATATTAATAGTTACTTGTAAACGCACATTGTATAATAACATCAATGTTTATCGGTATGTGCCCATTCATTTTTGATCTAGGATGTTAACAGCTTCAAAAGTTGAATAATTGCGACTTCAGTTATCAGCATACTTTCAGTGGTCCACTGTAATGCTTTCTAAAAAAATGTATTAAGTTAGAATTGGTTAATGTATAATTGATAAAACAATAGAAAACACCAAACTGAGACACTTGTTGAAATGAATATTACTAAAATAGACTACACTAAATTATTGGTTATTGGAAACAACCAAAAACCAAAACAATTCTCAAAATATATAGTTCAAATAAAATATAACTCTAAAAATGGTTAGTGAATCATTAGTAAAGAATGGAATAAAAGCTACATTCAGATATAGATTTTAAACTAATGATATTTGATGAGAAACAATAATTGTGATAAGACATGAAAGACAGTGTTAGTACACAAGTATTGGGCAATGAATGTAAAATGTTACATAAAGAAAAAAATATTAAAAAATTTAAGATTTCAACTTTTTAATATAGTATGACATTATCACTGTACATATAATATTCTGAATCGATCTTGCTAACAACAATTGACAATGATAGCTTTTAATCATTCATAGGTTTGAAACATTTAACATTAAATCCACCAAAAAACATCAATTGAAATAAGACTATTTGAATAAAATTAACATTTGTTTTAGTTCATGCTGGAAACTAATAATGAATAAAAGTAGTGAAAAAAATTGATTTTATTCAAATGTCAAGTTGCAAGAATAACAATAACAAGTATAATGTGCTCATTGACCATTCTTTTAGATAATTATCAATCTCAATTGATACGCTTCTATTATGTTAGTGCTAAATATTAATAGTTACTTGTAAACGCACATTGTATAATAACATCAATGTTTATCGGTATGTGCCCATTCATTTTTGATCTAGGATGTTAACAGCTTCAAAAGTTGAATAATTGCGACTTCAGTTATCAGCATACTTTCAGTGGTCCACTGTAATGCTTTCTAAAAAAATGTATTAAATTAGAATTGTATAATGCATAATTGATAAAACAATAGAAATCACCAAACTGAGACACATGTTGAAATGAATATTACTAAAATGGACTACACTATATTATTGGTTATAAGAAACAATCAATAACCAAAACAATTCTCAATCTAAATAGTTCAAATAAAATATATCTATAATATTTGCATGTGAATCATTAGTGAGTACAATAAAAGCTACAAACAGATATGAATTATAAACTTATAACATTTGATAAGAAACAATAATTGTGATGAGACATGAAAGATAGTGTTAGTACACAAGTATTGGGCAATGAATGTAAAATGTTACATAAAGAAAAAAATATTAAAAAATTTAAGATTTCAACTTTTTAATATAGTATGACATTATCACTGTACATATAATATTCTGAATCGATCTTGCTAACAACAATTGACAATGATAGCTTTTAATCATTCATAGGTTTGAAACATTTAACATTAAATCCAACAAAAAACATCAATTGAAATAAGACTATTTGAATAAAATTAACATTTGTTTTAGTTCATGCTGGAAACTAATAATGAATAAAAGTAGTGAAAAAAATTAATTTTATTCAAATGTCAAGTTGCAAGAATAACAATAACAAGTTTAATGTGCTCATTGAACATTCTTTTAGATAATTAACAATCTCAATTGATACGCTTTTATTATGTTAGTGTTAAATATTTATAATTACTTTTACACAAATATTGCAAAATTACATCAATGTTTATCAGTATGTGCCCATTCATTTTTGATCTAGGATGTTAACAGCTTCAAAAGTTGAATATTGGCGACTTCAGTTATCAGCATACTTTCAGTGGTCCACTGTAATGCTTTCTAAAAAAATGTATTAAATTAGAATTGTATAATGCATAATTGATAAAACAATAGAAATCACCAAACTGCGACACATGTTGAAATGAATATTACTAAAATGGACTACACTAAATTATTGGTTATAAGAAACAATCAAAAACCAAAACAATTCTCAATCTAAATAGTTCAAATAAAATATATCTATAATATTTGCATGTGAATCATTAGTGAGTACAATAAAAGCTACAAACAGATATGAATTATAAACTTATAACATTTGATAAGAAACAATAATTGTGATGAGACATGAAAGATAGTGTTAGTACACAAGTATTGGGCAATGAATGTAAAATGTTACATAAAGAAAAAAATATTAAAAAATTTAAGATTTCAACTTTTTAATATAGTATGACATTATCACTGTACATATAATATTCTGAATCGATCTTGCTAACAACAATTGACAATGATAGCTTTTAATCATTCATAGGTTTGAAACATTTAACATTAAATCCACCAAAAAACATCAATTGAAATAAGACTATTTGAATAAAATTAACATTTGTTTTAGTTCATGCTGGAAACTAATAATGAATAAAAGTAGTGAAAAAAATTAATTTTATTCAAATGTCAAGTTGCAAGAATAACAATAACAAGTATAATGTGCTCATTGAACATTCTTTTAGATAATTATCAATCTCAATTGATACGCTTCTATTATGTTAGTGTTAAATATTAATAGTTACTTGTAAACGCACATTGTATAATAACATCAATGTTTATCGGTATGTGCCCATTCATTTTTGATCTAGGATGTTAACAGCTTCAAAAGTTGAATATTGGCGACTTCAGTTATCAGCATACTTTCAGTGGTCCACTGTAATGCTTTCTAAAAAAATGTATTAAGTTAGAATTGTATAATGCATAATTGATAAAACAATAGAAAACACCAAACTGAGACACATGTTGAAATGAATATTACTAAAATAGACTAAACTAAATTATTGGTTATTAGAAACAATCAAAAACCAAAACAATTCTCAAACCATATAGTTCAAATAAAATATAACTCTAAAAATGGCAAGTGAATCATTAGTAAAGAATGTAATAAAAGCTACATTCAGATATAGATTTTAAACTAATGATATTTGATGAGAAACAATAATTGTGATAAGACATGAAAGACAGTGTTAGTACACAAGTATTGGGCAATGAATGTAAAATGTTACATAAAGAAAAAAATATTAAAAAATTTAAGATTTCAACTTTTTAATATAGTATGACATTATCACTGTACATATAATATTCTGAATCGATCTTGCTAACAACAATTGACAATGATAGCTTTTAATCATTCATAGGTTTGAAACATTTAACATTAAATCCACCAAAAAACATCAATTGAAATAAGACTATTTGAATAAAATTAACATTTGTTTTAGTTCATGCTGGAAACTAATAATGAATAAAAGTAGTGAAAAAAATTAATTTTATTCAAATGTCAAGTTGCAAGAATAACAATAACAAGTTTAATGTGCTCATTGAACATTCTTTTAGATAATTAACAATCTCAATTGATACGCTTTTATTATGTTAGTGTTAAATATTTATAATTACTTTTACACTAATATTGCAAAATTACATCAATGTTTATCAGTATGTGCCCATTCATTTTTGATCTAGGATGTTAACAGCTTCAAAAGTTGAATATTGGCGACTTCAGTTATCAGCATACTTTCAGTGGTCCACTGTAATGCTTTCTAAAAAAATGTATTAAATTAGAATTGTATAATGCATAATTGATAAAACAATAGAAATCACCAAACTGAGACACATGTTGAAATGAATATTACTAAAATGGACTACACTAAATTATTGGTTATAAGAAACAATCAAAAACCAAAACAATTCTCAATCTAAATAGTTCAAATAAAATATATCTATAATATTTGCATGTGAATCATTAGTGAGTACAATAAAAGCTACAAACAGATATGAATTATAAACTTATAACATTTGATAAGAAACAATAATTGTGATGAGACATGAAAGATAGTGTTAGTACACAAGTATTGGGCAATGAATGTAAAATGTTACATAAAGAAAAAAATATTAAAAAATTTAAGATTTCAACTTTTTAATATAGTATGACATTATCACTGTACATATAATATTCTGAATCGATCTTGCTAACAACAATTGACAATGATAGCTTTTAATCATTCATAGGTTTGAAACATTTAACATTAAATCCAACAAAAAACATCAATTGAAATAAGACTATTTGAATAAAATTAACATTTGTTTTAGTTCATGCTGGAAACTAATAATGAATAAAAGTAGTGAAAAAAATTGATTTTATTCAAATGTCAAGTTGCAAGAATAACAATAACAAGTATAATGTGCTCATTGAACATTCTTTTAGATAATTATAAATCTCAATTGATACGCTTCTATTATGTTAGTGTTAAATATTAATAGTTACTTGTAAACGCACATTGTATAATAACATCAATGTTTATCGGTATGTGCCCATTCATTTTTGATCTAGGATGTTAACAGCTTCAAAAGTTGAATAATTGCGACTTCAGTTATCAGCATACTTTCAGTGGTCCACTGTAATGCTTTCTAAAAGAATGTATTAAGTTAGAATTGTATAATGCATAATTGATAAAACAATAGAAAACACCAAACTGAGACACATGTTGAAATGAATATTACTAAAATAAACTAAACTAAATTATTGGTTATTGGAAACAATCAAAAACCAAAACAATTCTCAAACCATATAGTTCAAATAAAATAAAACACTAAAAATGGCAAGTGAATCATTAGTAAAGAATGGGATAAAAGCTACAATCAGATATAGATTTTAAACTAATGATATTTGATGAGAAACAATAATTGTGATAAGACATGAAAGACAGTGTTAGTACACAAGTATTGGGCAATGAATGTAAAATGTTACATAAAGAAAAAAATATTAAAAAATTTAAGATTTCAACTTTTTAATATAGTATGACATTATCACTGTACATATAATATTCTGAATCGATCTTGCTAACAACAATTGACAATGATAGCTTTTAATCATTCATAGGTTTGAAACATTTAACATTAAATCCAACAAAAAACATCAATTGAAATAAGACTATTTGAATAAAATTAACATTTGTTTTAGTTCATGCTGGAAACTAATAATGAATAAAAGTAGTGAAAAAAATTGATTGTATTCAAATTTCAAGTTGCAAGAATAACAATAACAAGTTTAATGTGCCATTGAACATTCTTTTAGATAATTATCAATCTCAATTGATACGCTTCTATTATGTTAGTGTTAAATATTAATAGTTACTTGTAAACGCACATTGTATAATAACATCAATGTTTATCGGTATGTGCCCATTCATTTTTGATCTAGGATGTAAACAGCTTCAAAAGTTGAATATTTGCGACTTCAGTTATCAGCATACTTTCAGTGGTCCACTGTAATGCTTTCTAAAAAAATGTATTAAGTTAGAATTGGTTAATGCATAATTGATAAAACAATAGAAAACACCAAACTGAGACACTTGTTGAAATGAATATTACTAAAATGGACTACACTAAATTATTGGTTATAAGAAACAATCAAAAACCAAAACAATTCTCAATCTAAATAGTTCAAATAAAATATATCTATAATATTTGCATGTGAATCATTAGTGAGTACAATAAAAGCTACAAACAGATATGAATTATAAACTTATAACATTTGATAAGAAACAATAATTGTGATGAGACATGAAAGATAGTGTTAGTACACAAGTATTGGGCAATGAATGTAAAATGTTACATAAAGAAAAAAATATTAAAAAATTTAAGATTTCAACTTTTTAATATAGTATGACATTATCACTGTACATATAATATTCTGAATCGATCTTGCTAACAACAATTGACAATGATAGCTTTTAATCATTCATAGGTTTGAAACATTTAACATTAAATCCACCAAAAAACATCAATTGAAATAAGACTATTTGAATAAAATTAACATTTGTTTTAGTTCATGCTGGAAACTAATAATGAATAAAAGTAGTGAAAAAAATTAATTTTATTCAAATGTCAAGTTGCAAGAATAACAATAACAAGTTTAATGTGCTCATTGAACATTCTTTTAGATAATTAACAATCTCAATTGATACGCTTTTATTATGTTAGTGTTAAATATTTATAATTACTTTTACACAAATATTGCAAAATTACATCAATGTTTATCAGTATGTGCCCATTCATTTTTGATCTAGGATGTTAACAGCTTCAAAAGTTGAATATTGGCGACTTCAGTTATCAGCATACTTTCAGTGGTCCACTGTAATGCTTTCTAAAAAAATGTATTAAGTTAGAATTGTATAATGCATAATTGATAAAACAATAGAAAACACCAAACTGAGACACTTGTTGAAATGAATATTACTAAAATAGACTACACTAAATTATTGGTTATTGGAAACAACCAAAAACCAAAACAATTCTCAAAATATATAGTTCAAATAAAATATAACTCTAAAAATGGCTAGTGAATCATTAGTAAAGAATGGAATAAAAGCTACATTCAGATATAGATTTTAAACTAATGATATTTGATGAGAAACAATAATTGTGATAAGACATGAAAGACAGTGTTAGTACACAAGTATAGGGCAATGAATGTAAAATGTTACATAAAGAAAAAAATATTAAAAAATTTAAGATTTCAACTTTTTAATATAGTATGACATTATCACTGTACATATAATATTCTGAATCGATCTTGCTAACAACAATTGACAATGATAGCTTTTAATCATTCATAGGTTTGAAACATTTAACATTAAATCCACCAAAAAACATCAATTGAAATAAGACTATTTGAATAAAATTAACATTTGTTTTAGTTCATGCTGGAAACTAATAATGAATAAAAGTAGTGAAAAAAATTGATTTTATTCAAATGTCAAGTTGCAAGAATAACAATAACAAGTATAATGTGCTCATTGAACATTCTTTTAGATAATTATCAATCTCAATTGATACGCTTCTATTATGTTAGTGTTAAATATTAATAGTTACTTGTAAACGCACATTGTATAATAACATCAATGTTTATCGGTATGTGCCCCTTCATTTTTGATCTAGGATGTTAACAGCTTCAAAAGTTGAATAATAGCGACTTCAGTTATCAGCATACTTTCAGTGGTCCACTGTAATGCTTTCTAAAAAAATGTATTAAGTTAGAATTGTATAATGCATAATTGATAAAACAATAGAAAACACCAAACTGAGACACATGTTGAAATGAATATTACTAAAATAGACTAAACTAAATTATTGGTTATTAGAAACAATCAAAAACCAAAACAATTCTCAAACCATATAGTTCAAATAAAATATAACTCTAAAAATGGCAAGTGAATCATTAGTAAAGAATGTAATAAAAGCTACATTCAGATATAGATTTTAAACTAATGATATTTGATGAGAAACAATAATTGTGATAAGACATGAAAGACAGTGTTAGTACACAAGTATTGGGCAATGAATGTAAAATGTTACATAAAGAAAAAAATATTAAAAAATTTAAGATTTCAACTTTTTAATATAGTATGACATTATCACTGTACATATAATATTCTGAATCGATCTTGCTAACAACAATTGACAATGATAGCTTTTAATCATTCATAGGTTTGAAACATTTAACATTAAATCCACCAAAAAACATCAATTGAAATAAGACTATTTGAATAAAATTAACATTTGTTTTAGTTCATGCTGGAAACTAATAATGAATAAAAGTAGTGAAAAAAATTGATTTTATTCAAATGTCAAGTTGCAAGAATAACAATAACAAGTATAATGTGCTCATTGAACATTCTTTTAGATAATTATCAATCTCAATTGATACGCTTCTATTATGTTAGTGTTAAATATTAATAGTTACTTGTAAACGCACATTGTATAATAACATCAATGTTTATCGGTATGTGCCCATTCATTTTTGATCTAGGATGTTAACAGCTTCAAAAGTTGAATATTGGCGACTTCAGTTATCAGCATACTTTCAGTGGTCCACTGTAATGCTTTCTAAAAAAATGTATTAAATTAGAATTGTATAATGCATAATTGATAAAACAATAGAAATCACCAAACTGAGACACATGTTGAAATGAATATTACTAAAATGGACTACACTAAATTATTGGTTATAAGAAACAATCAAAAACCAAAACAATTCTCAAAATATATAGTTCAAATAAAATATAACTCTAAAAATGGCTAGTGAATCATTAGTAAAGAATGGAATAAAAGCTACATTCAGATATAGATTTTAAACTAATGATATTTGATGAGAAACAATAATTGTGATAAGACATGAAAGACAGTGTTAGTACACAAGTATTGGGCAATGAATGTAAAATGTTACATAAAGAAAAAAATATTAAAAAAATTAAGATTTCAACTTTTTAATATAGTATGACATTATCACTGTACATATAATATTCTGAATCGATCTTGCTAACAACAATTGACAATGATAGCTTTTAATCATTCATAGGTTTGAAACATTTAACATTAAATCCAACAAAAAACATCAATTGAAATAAGACTATTTGAATAAAATTAACATTTGTTTTAGTTCATGATGGAAACTAATAATGAATAAAAGTAGTGAAAAAAATTGATTTTATTCAAATGTCAAGTTGCAAGAATAACAATAACAAGTTTAATGTGCCATTGAAAATTCTTTTAGATAATTATAAATCTCAATTGATACGCTTCTATTATGTTAGTGTTAAATATTAATAGTTACTTGTAAACGCACATTGTATAATAACATCAATGTTTATCGGTATGTGCCCCTTCATTTTTGATCTAGGATGTTAACAGCTTCAAAAGTTGAATAATTGCGACTTCAGTTATCAGCATACTTTCAGTGGTCCACTGTAATGCTTTCTAAAAAAATGTATTAAGTTAGAATTGTATAATGCATAATTGATAAAACAATAGAAAACACCAAACTGAGACACATGTTGAAATGAATATTACTGAAATAGACTAAACTAAATTATTGGTTATTGGAAACAATCAAAAACCAAAACAATTCTCAAACCATATAGTTCAAATAAAATATAACTCTAAAAATGGCAAGTGAATCATTAGTAAAGAATGTAATAAAAGCTACATTCAGATATAGATTTTAAACTAATGATATTTGATGAGAAACAATAATTGTGATAAGACATGAAAGACAGTGTTAGTACACAAGTATTGGGCAATGAATGTAAAATGTTACATAAAGAAAAAAATATTAAAAAATTTAAGATTTCAACTTTTTAATATAGTATGACATTATCACTGTACATATAATATTCTGAATCGATCTTGCTAACAACAATTGACAATGATAGCTTTTAATCATTCATAGGTTTGAAACATTTAACATTAAATCCACCAAAAAACATCAATTGAAAGAAGACTATTTGAATAAAATTAACATTTGTTTTAGTTCATGCTGGAAACTAATAATGAATAAAAGTAGTGAAAAAAATTGATTTTATTCAAATGTCAAGTTGCAAGAATAACAATAACAAGTATAATGTGCTCATTGAACATTCTTTTAGATAATTATCAATCTCAATTGATACGCTTCTATTATGTTAGTGTTAAATATTAATAGTTACTTGTAAACGCACATTGTATAATAACATCAATGTTTATCGGTATGTGCCCATTCATTTTTGATCTAGGATGTTAACAGCTTCAAAAGTTGAATATTGGCGACTTCAGTTATCAGCATACTTTCAGTGGTCCACTGTAATGCTTTCTAAAAAAATTTATTAAATTAGAATTGTATAATGCATAATTGATAAAACAATAGAAATCACCAAACTGAGACACATGTTGAAATGAATATTACTAAAATGGACTACACTAAATTATTGGTTATAAGAAACAATCAAAAACCAAAACAATTCTCAATCTAAATAGTTCAAATAAAATATATCTATAATATTTGCATGTGAATCATTAGTGAGTACAATAAAAGCTACAAACAGATATGAATTATAAACTTATAACATTTGATAAGAAACAATAATTGTGATGAGACATGAAAGATAGTGTTAGTACACAAGTATTGGGCAATGAATGTAAAATGTTACATAAAGAAAAAAATATTAAAAAATTTAAGATTTCAACTTTTTAATATAGTATGACATTATCACTGTACATATAATATTCTGAATCGATCTTGCTAACAACAATTGACAATGATAGCTTTTAATCATTCATAGGTTTGAAACATTTAACATTAAATCCACCAAAAAACATCAATTGAAATAAGACTATTTGAATAAAATTAACATTTGTTTTAGTTCATGCTGGAAACTAATAATGAATAATAGTAGTGAAAAAAATTGATTTTATTCAAATGTGAAGTTGCAAGAATAACAATAACAAGTATAATGTGCTCATTGAACATTCTTTTAGATAATTATCAATCTCAATTGATACGCTTCTATTATGTTAGTGTTAAATATTAATAGTTACTTGTAAACGCACATTGTATAATAACATTAATGTTTATCGGTATGTGCCCATTCATTTTTGATCTAGGATGTTAACAGCTTCAAAAGTTGAATATTTGCGACTTCAGTTATCAGCATACTTTCAGTGGTCCACTGTAATGCTTTCTAAAAAAATGTATTAAGTTAGAATTGTATAATGCATAATTGATAAAACAATAGAAATCATCAAACTGAGACACATGTTGAAATGAATATTACTAAAATGGACTACACTAAATTATTGGTTATAAGAAACAATCAAAAACCAAAACAATTCTCAATCTAAATAGTTCAAATAAAATATATCTATAATATTTGCATGTGAATCATTAGTGAGTACAATAAAAGCTACAAACAGATATGAATTATAAACTTATAACATTTGATAAGAAACAATAATTGTGATGAGACATGAAAGATAGTGTTAGTACACAAGTATTGGGCAATGAATGTAAAATGTTACATAAAGAAAAAAATATTAAAAAATTTAAGATTTCAACTTTTTAATATAGTATGACATTATCACTGTACATATAATATTCTGAATCGATCTTGCTAACAACAATTGACAATGATAGCTTTTAATCATTCATAGGTTTGAAACATTTAACATTAAATCCAACAAAAAACATCAATTGAAATAAGACTATTTGAATAAAATTAACATTTGTTTTAGTTCATGCTGGAAACTAATAATGAATAAAAGTAGTGAAAAAAATTGATTTTATTCAAATGTCAAGTTGCAAGAATAACAATAACAAGTTTAATGTGCCATTGAAAATTCTTTTAGATAATTATAAATCTCAATTGATACGCTTCTATTATGTTAGTGTTAAATATTAATAGTTACTTGTAAACGCACATTGTATAATAACATCAATGTTTATCGGTATGTGCCCCTTCATTTTTGATCTAGGATGTTAACAGCTTCAAAAGTTGAATAATTGCGACTTCAGTTATCAGCATACTTTCAGTGGTCCACTGTAATGCTTTCTAAAAAAATGTATTAAGTTAGAATTGGTTAATGCATAATTGATAAAACAATAGAAAACACCAAACTGAGACACTTGTTGAAATGAATATTACTAAAATAGACCACACTAAATTATTGGTTATTGGAAACAACCAAAAACCAAAACAATTCTCAAAATATATAGTTCAAATAAAATATAACTCTAAAAATGGCTAGTGAATCATTAGTAAAGAATGGAATAAAAGCTACATTCAGATATAGATTTTAAACTAATGATATTTGATGAGAAACAATAATTGTGATAAGACATGAAAGACAGTGTTAGTACACAAGTATTGGGCAATGAATGTAAAATGTTACATAAAGAAAAAAATATTAAAAAAATTAAGATTTCAACTTTTTAATATAGTATGACATTATCACTGTACATATAATATTCTGAATCGATCTTGCTAACAACAATTGACAATGATAGCTTTTAATCATTCATAGGTTTGAAACATTTAACATTAAATCCAACAAAAAACATCAATTGAAATAAGACTATTTGAATAAAATTAACATTTGTTTTAGTTCATGCTGGAAACTAATAATGAATAAAAGTAGTGAAAAAAATTGATTGTATTCAAATTTCAAGTTGCAAGAATAACAATAACAAGTTTAATGTGCCATTGAACATTCTTTTAGATAATTATCAATCTCAATTGATACGCTTCTATTGTGATAGTGTTAAATATTTATAATTACTATTACACGAACATAGCATAATAAAATCAATGTTTATCGGTATGTGCCCATTCATTTTTGATCAAGGATGTTAACAGCTTCAAAAGTTGAATAATTGCGACTTCAGTTATCAGCATACTTTCAGTGGTCCACTGTAATGCTTTCTAAAAAAATGTATTAAGTTAAAATTGTATAATGCATAATTGATAAAACAATAGAAAACACCAAACTGAGACACATGTTAAAATGAATATTACTAAAATGGACTACACTAAATTATTGGTTATTGGAAACAATCAAAAACCAAAACAATTCTCAAACTATATAGTTCAAATAAAATATAACTCTAAAAATGGCAAGTGAATCATTAGTAAAGAATGGAATAAAAGCTACAATCAGATATAGATTTTAAACTAATGATATTTGATGAGAAACAATAATTGTGATAAGACATGAAAGACAGTGTTAGTACACAAGTATTGGGCAATGAATGTAAAATGTTACATTAAGAAAAAAATATTAAAAAATTTAAGATTTCAACTTTTTAATATAGTATGACATTATCACTGTACATATAATATTATGAATCGATCTTGCTAACAACAATTGACAATGATAGCTTTTAATCATTCATAGGTTTGAAACATTTAACATTAAATCCACCAAAAAACATCAATTGAAATAAGACTATTTGAATAAAATTAACATTTGTTTTAGTTCATGCTGGAAACTAATAATGAATAAAAGTAGTGAAAAAAATTAATTTTATTCAAATGTCTAGTTGCAAGAATAACAATAACAAGTTTAGTGTGCTCATTGAACATTCTTTTAGATAATTAACAATCTCAATTGATACGCTTTTATTATGTTAGTGTTAAATATTTATAATTACTTTTACACGAATATTGCAAAATTACATCAATGTTTTTCAGTATGTGCCCATTCATTTTTGATCTAGGATGATAACAGCTTCAAAAATTGAATATTTGCGACTTCAGTTATCAGCATACTTTCAGTGGTCCACTGTAATGCTTTCTAAAAAAATGTATTAAGTTAGAATTGTATAATGCAAAAGTTGATAAAACAATAGAAAACACAAAACTGAGACACATGTTGAAAAGAATATTACTAAAATGGACTACACTAAATTATTGGTTACTGGAAACAATCAAAGACCAAAACAATTCTCAAACTATATAGTTCAAATAAAATATAACTCTAAAAATGGCAAGTGAATCATTAGTGAATAGAATAAAAGCTACAGATATGAATTATAAACTTATAACATTTGATAAGAAACAATAATTGTGATGAGACATGAAAGACAGTGTTAGTACACAAGTATAGGGCAATGAATGTAAAATGTTACACACAGAAAAAAATATTAAAAAAATTAAGATTTCAACTTTTTAATATAGTATGACATTATCACTGTACATATAATATTCTGAATCGATCTTGCTAACAACAATTGACAATGATAGCTTTAAATCATTCATAGGTTTGAAACATTTAACATTAAATCCACCAAAAAACATCAATTGCAATAAGACTATTTGAATAAAATTAACATTTGTTTTAGTTCATGCTGGAAACTAATAATGAATAAAAGTAGTAAAAAAAATTGATTTTATTCAAATGTCAAGTTGCAAGAATTACAATTACAAGTATAATGTGCTCATTGAACATTCTTATAGATAATTATCAATCTCAATTGATACGCTTCTATTATGATAGTGTTAAATATTAATAATTACTTGTAAACGCACATTGCATAATAACATCAATGTTTATTGGTAAGTGCCTGTTCATTTTTGATCTAGGATGTTAACAGCTTCAAAAATTGAATATTGGCGACTTCAGTTATCAGCATACTTTCAGTGGTCCACTGTAATGCTTTCTAAAAAAATGTATTAAATTAGAATTGTATAATGCATAATTGATAAAACAATAGAAATCACCAAACTGAGACACATGTTGAAATGAATATTACTAAAATGGACTACACTAAATTATTGGTTATAAGAAACAATCAAAAACCAAAACAATTCTCAATCTAAATAGTTCAAATAAAATATATCTATAATATTTGCATGTGAATCATTAGTGAGTACAATAAAAGCTACAAACAGATATGAATTATAAACTTATAACATTTGATAAGAAACAATAATTGTGATGAGACATGAAAGACAGTGTTAGTACACAAGTATTGGGCAATGAATGTAAAATGTTACATAAAGAAAAAAATATTAAAAAATTTAAGATTTCAACTTTTTAATATAGTATGACATTATCACTGTACATATAATATTATGAATCGGTCTTGCTA
Source organism: Rhopalosiphum nymphaeae (assembly GCA_036289425.1). Lineage (NCBI taxonomy): Eukaryota > Metazoa > Arthropoda > Insecta > Hemiptera > Aphididae > Rhopalosiphum > Rhopalosiphum nymphaeae. The sequence goes on from JAZAQC010000030.1 coordinate 1,631,260, forward strand.
ACAACAATTGACAATGATAGCTTTTAATCATTCATAGGTTTGAAACATTTAACATTAAATCCAACAAAAAACATCAATTGAAATAAGACTATTTGAATAAAATTAACATTTGTTTTAGTTCATGCTGGAAACTAATAATGAATAAAAGTAGTGAAAAAAATTGATTTTATTCAAATGTCAAGTTGCAAGAATAACAATAACAAGTATAATGTGCTCATTGAACATTCTTTTAGATAATTATCAATCTCAATTGATACGCTTCTATTATGTTAGTGTTAAATATTAATAATTACTTGTAAACGCACATTGCATAATAACATCAATGTTTATTGGTAAGTGCCTGTTCATTTCTGATCTAGGATGTTAACAGCTTCAAAAGTAGAATATTTGCGACTTCAGTTATCAGCATACTTTCAGTGGTCCACTGTAATGCTTTCTAAAAAAATGTATTAAGTTAGAATTGTATAATGCATATTTGATAAAACAATAGAAAACACCAAACTGAGACACATGTTGAAATGAATATTACTAAAATGGACTACACTAAATTATTGGTTATTGGAAACAATCAAAAACCAAAACAATTCTCAATCTAAATAGTTCAAATAAAATATATCTATAATATTTGCATGTGAATCATTAGTGAGTACAATAAAAGCTACAAACAGATATGAATTATAAACTTATAACATTTGATAAGACATGAAAGATAGTGTTATTACACAAGTATAGGGCAATGAATGTAAAATGTTACATAGACAAAAAAATATTAAAAAAATTAAGATTTCAACTTTTTAATATAGTATGACATTATCACTGTACATATAATATTCTGAATCGATCTTGCTAACAACAATTGACAATGATAGCTTTTAATCATTCATAGGTTTGAAACATTTAACATTAAATCCACCAAAAAACATCAATTGAAATAAGACTATTTGAATAAAATAACATTTGTTTTAGTTCATGCTGGAAACTAATAATGAATAAAAGTAGTGAAAAAAATTAATTTTATTCAAATGTCAAGTTGCAAGAATAACAATAACAAGTTTAATGTGCTCATTGAACATTCTTTTAGATAATTAACAATCTCAATTGATACGCTTTTATTATGTTAGTGATAAATATTTATAATTACTTTTACACGAATATTGCAAAATTACATCAATGTTTATCAGTATGTGCCCATTCATTTTTGATCTAGGATGTTAACAGTTTCAAAAGCTGAATAATTGCGACTTCAGTTATCAGCATACTTTCAGTGGTCCACTGTAATGCTTTCTAAAAAAATGTATTAAGTTAGAATTGTATAATGCAAAAGTTGATAAAACAATAGAAAACACAAAACTGAGACACATGTTGAAAAGAATATTACTAAAATGGACTACACTAAATTATTGGTTACTGGAAACAATCAAAGACCAAAACAATTCTCAAACTATATAGTTCAAATAAAATATAACTCTAAAAATGGCAAGTGAATCATTAGTGAATAGAATAAAAGCTACAGATATGAATTATAAACTTATAACATTTGATAAGAAACAATAATTGTGATGAGACATGAAAGACAGTGTTAGTACACAAGTATAGGGCAATGAATGTAAAATGTTACACACAGAAAAAAATATTAAAAAAATTAAGATTTCAACTTTTTAATATAGTATGACATTATCACTGTACATATAATATTCTGAATCGATCTTGCTAACAACAATTGACAATGATAGCTTTAAATCATTCATAGGTTTGAAACATTTAACATTAAATCCACCAAAAAACATCAATTGCAATAAGACTATTTGAATAAAATTAACATTTGTTTTAGTTCATGCTGGAAACTAATAATGAATAAAAGTAGTAAAAAAAATTGATTTTATTCAAATGTCAAGTTGCAAGAATTACAATTACAAGTATAATGTGCTCATTGAACATTCTTATAGATAATTATCAATCTCAATTGATACGCTTCTATTATGATAGTGTTAAATATTAATAATTACTTGTAAACGCACATTGCATAATAACATCAATGTTTATTGGTAAGTGCCTGTTCATTTTTGATCTAGGATGTTAACAGCTTCAAAAATTGAATATTGGCGACTTCAGTTATCAGCATACTTTCAGTGGTCCACTGTAATGCTTTCTAAAAAAATGTATTAAATTAGAATTGTATAATGCATAATTGATAAAACAATAGAAATCACCAAACTGAGACACATGTTGAAATGAATATTACTAAAATGGACTACACTAAATTATTGGTTATAAGAAACAATCAAAAACCAAAACAATTCTCAATCTAAATAGTTCAAATAAAATATATCTATAATATTTGCATGTGAATCATTAGTGAGTACAATAAAAGCTACAAACAGATATGAATTATAAACTTATAACATTTGATAAGAAACAATAATTGTGATGAGACATGAAAGACAGTGTTAGTACACAAGTATTGGGCAATGAATGTAAAATGTTACATAAAGAAAAAAATATTAAAAAATTTAAGATTTCAACTTTTTAATATAGTATGACATTATCACTGTACATATAATATTATGAATCGGTCTTGCTAACAACAATTGACAATGATAGCTTTTAATCATTCATAGGTTTGAAACATTTAACATTAAATCCAACAAAAAACATCAATTGAAATAAGACTATTTGAATAAAATTAACATTTGTTTTAGTTCATGCTGGAAACTAATAATGAATAAAAGTAGTGAAAAAAATTGATTTTATTCAAATGTCAAGTTGCAAGAATAACAATAACAAGTATAATGTGCTCATTGAACATTCTTTTAGATAATTATCAATCTCAATTGATACGCTTCTATTATGTTAGTGTTAAATATTAATAATTACTTGTAAACGCACATTGCATAATAACATCAATGTTTATTGGTAAGTGCCTGTTCATTTCTGATCTAGGATGTTAACAGCTTCAAAAGTAGAATATTTGCGACTTCAGTTATCAGCATACTTTCAGTGGTCCACTGTAATGCTTTCTAAAAAAATGTATTAAGTTAGAATTGTATAATGCATATTTGATAAAACAATAGAAAACACCAAACTGAGACACATGTTGAAATGAATATTACTAAAATGGACTACACTAAATTATTGGTTATTGGAAACAATCAAAAACCAAAACAATTCTCAATCTAAATAGTTCAAATAAAATATATCTATAATATTTGCATGTGAATCATTAGTGAGTACAATAAAAGCTACAAACAGATATGAATTATAAACTTATAACATTTGATAAGACATGAAAGATAGTGTTATTACACAAGTATAGGGCAATGAATGTAAAATGTTACATAGACAAAAAAATATTAAAAAAATTAAGATTTCAACTTTTTAATATAGTATGACATTATCACTGTACATATAATATTCTGAATCGATCTTGCTAACAACAATTGACAATGATAGCTTTTAATCATTCATAGGTTTGAAACATTTAACATTAAATCCACCAAAAAACATCAATTGAAATAAGACTATTTGAATAAAATAACATTTGTTTTAGTTCATGCTGGAAACTAATAATGAATAAAAGTAGTGAAAAAAATTAATTTTATTCAAATGTCAAGTTGCAAGAATAACAATAACAAGTTTAATGTGCTCATTGAACATTCTTTTAGATAATTAACAATCTCAATTGATACGCTTTTATTATGTTAGTGATAAATATTTATAATTACTTTTACACGAATATTGCAAAATTACATCAATGTTTATCAGTATGTGCCCATTCATTTTTGATCTAGGATGTTAACAGCTTCAAAAGTTGAATATTGGCGACTTCAGTTATCAGCATACTTTCAGTGGTCCACTGTAATGCTTTCTAAAAAAATGTATTAAGTTAGAATTGTATAATGCAAAGTTGATAAAACAATAGAAAACACTAAACTGAGACACATGTTGAAAAGAATATTACTAAAATGGACTACACTAAATTATTGGTTATTGGAAACAATCAAAAACCAAAACAATTCTCAAACTATATAGTTCAAATAAAATATAACTCTAAAAATGGCAAGTGAATCATTAGTGAATAGAATAAAAGCTACAGATATGAATTATAAACTTATAACATTTGATAAGAAACAATAATTGTGATGAGACATGAAAGACAGTGTTAGTACACAAGTATTGGGCAATGAATGTAAAATGTTACATAAAGAAAAAAATATTAAAAAGTTTAAGATTTCAACTTTTTAATATAGTATGACATTATCACTGTACATATAATATTCTGAATCGATCTTGCTAACAACAATTGACAATGATAGCTTTTAATCATTCATAGGTTTGAAACATTTAACATTAAATCCACCAAAAAACATCAATTGCAATAAGACTATTTGAATAAAATTAACATTTGTTTTAGTTCATGCTGGAAACTAATAATGAATAAAAGTAGTAAAAAAAATTGATTTTATTCAAATGTCAAGTTGCAAGAATTACAATTACAAGTATAATGTGCTCATTGAACATTCTTTTAGATATTTAACAATCTCAATTGATACGCTTTTATTATGTTAGTGTTAAATATTTATAATTACTTTTACACGAATATTGCAAAATTACATCAATGTTTATCAGTATGTGCCCATTCATTTTTGATCTAGGATGTTAACAGCTTCAAAAATTGAATATTGGCGACTTCAGTTATCAGCATACTTTCAGTGGTCCACTGTAATGCTTTCTAAAAAAATGTATTAAATTAGAATTGTATAATGCATAATTGATAAAACAATAGAAATCACCAAACTGAGACACATGTTGAAATGAATATTACTAAAATGGACTACACTAAATTATTGGTTATAAGAAACAATCAAAAACCAAAACAATTCTCAATCTAAATAGTTCAAATAAAATATATCTATAATATTTGCATGTGAATCATTAGTGAGTACAATAGAAGCTACAAACAGATATGAATTATAAACTTATAACATTTGATAAGAAACAATAATTGTGATGAGACATGAAAGACAGTGTTAGTACACAAGTATTGGGCAATGAATGTAAAATGTTACATAAAGAAAAAAATATTAAAAAATTTAAGATTTCAACTTTTTAATATAGTATGACATTATCACTGTACATATAATATTATGAATCGGTCTTGCTAACAACAATTGACAATGATAGCTTTTAATCATTCATAGGTTTGAAACATTTAACATTAAATCCAACAAAAAACATCAATTGAAATAAGACTATTTGAATAAAATTAACATTTGTTTTAGTTCATGCTGGAAACTAATAATGAATAAAAGTAGTGAAAAAAATTGATTTTATTCAAATGTCAAGTTGCAAGAATAACAATAACAAGTATAATGTGCTCATTGAACATTCTTTTAGATAATTATCAATCTCAATTGATACGCTTCTATTATGTTAGTGTTAAATATTAATAATTACTTGTAAACGCACATTGCATAATAACATCAATGTTTATTGGTAAGTGCCTGTTCATTTCTGATCTAGGATGTTAACAGCTTCAAAAGTAGAATATTTGCGACTTCAGTTATCAGCATACTTTCAGTGGTCCACTGTAATGCTTTCTAAAAAAATGTATTAAGTTAGAATTGTATAATGCATATTTGATAAAACAATAGAAAACACCAAACTGAGACACATGTTGAAATGAATATTACTAAAATGGACTACACTAAATTATTGGTTATTGGAAACAATCAAAAACCAAAACAATTCTCAATCTAAATAGTTCAAATAAAATATATCTATAATATTTTCATGTGAATCATTAGTGAGTACAATAAAAGCTACAAACAGATATGAATTATAAACTTATAACATTTGATAAGAAACAATAATTGTGATAAGACATGAAAGATAGTGTTATTACACAAGTATAGGGCAATGAATGTAAAATGTTACATAGACAAAAAAATATTAAAAAAATTAAGATTTCAACTTTTTAATATAGTATGACATTATCACTGTACATATAATATTCTGAATCGATCTTGCTAACAACAATTGACAATGATAGCTTTTAATCATTCATAGGTTTGAAACATTTAACATTAAATCCACCAAAAAACATCAATTGAAATAAGACTATTTGAATAAAATTAACATTTGTTTTAGTTCATGCTGGAAACTAATAATGAATAAAAGTAGTGAAAAAAATTAATTTTATTCAAATGCCTAGTTGCAAGAATAACAATAACAAGTTTAGTGTGCTCATTGAACATTCTTTTAGATAATTAACAATCTCAATTGATACGCTTTTATTATGTTAGTGTTAAATATTTATAATTACTTTTACACGAATATTGCAAAATTACATCAATGTTTTTCAGTATGTGCCCATTCATTTTTGATCTAGGATGATAACAGCTTCAAAAATTGAATATTTGCGACTTCAGTTATCAGCATACTTTCAGTGGTCCACTGTAATGCTTTCTAAAAAAATGTATTAAGTTAGAATTGTATAATGCAAAAGTTGATAAAACAATAGAAAACACAAAACTGAGACACATGTTGAAAAGAATATTACTAAAATGGACTACACTAAATTATTGGTTATTGGAAACAATCAAAAACCAAAACAATTCTCAAACTATATAGTTCAAATAAAATATAACTCTAAAAATGGCAAGTGAATCATTAGTGAATAGAATAAAAGCTACAGATATGAATTATAAACTTATAACATTTGATAAGAAACAATAATTGTGATGAGACATGAAAGACAGTGTTAGTACACAAGTATAGGGCAATGAATGTAAAATGTTACACACAGAAAAAAATATTAAAAAAATTAAGATTTCAACTTTTTAATATAGTATGACATTATCACTGTACATATAATATTCTGAATCGATCTTGCTAACAACAATTGACAATGATAGCTTTAAATCATTCATAGGTTTGAAACATTTAACATTAAATCCACCAAAAAACATCAATTGCAATAAGACTATTTGAATAAAATTAACATTTGTTTTAGTTCATGCTGGAAACTAATAATGAATAAAAGTAGTAAAAAAAATTGATTTTATTCAAATGTCAAGTTGCAAGAATTACAATTACAAGTATAATGTGCTCATTGAACATTCTTATAGATAATTATCAATCTCAATTGATACGCTTCTATTATGATAGTGTTAAATATTAATAATTACTTGTAAACGCACATTGCATAATAACATCAATGTTTATTGGTAAGTGCCTGTTCATTTCTGAACTAGGATGTTAACAGCTTCAAAAGTAGAATATTTGCGACTTCAGTTATCAGCATACTTTCAGTGGTCCACTGTAATGCTTTCTAAAAAAATGTATTAAGTTAGAATTGTATAATGCAAAAGTTGATAAAACAATAGAAAACACCAAACTGAGACACATGTTGAAAAGAATATTACTAAAATGGACTACACTAAATTATTGGTTATTGGAAACAATCAAAAACCAAAACAATTCTCAAACTATATAGTTCAAATAAAATATAACTCTAAAAATGGCAAGTGAATCATTAGTGAATAGAATAAAAGCTACAGATATGAATTATAAACTTATAACATTTGATAAGAAACAATAATTGTGATAAGACATGAAAGATAGTGTTATTACACAAGTATAGGGCAATGAATGTAAAATGTTACATAGACAAAAAAATATTAAAAAAATTAAGATTTCAACTTTTTAATATAGTATGACATTATCACTGTACATATAATATTCTGAATCGATCTTGCTAACAACAATTGACAATGATAGCTTTTAATCATTCATAGGTTTGAAACATTTAACATTAAATCCACCAAAAAACATCAATTGAAATAAGACTATTTGAATAAAATAACATTTGTTTTAGTTCATGCTGGAAACTAATAATGAATAAAAGTAGTGAAAAAAATTAATTTTATTCAAATCTCAAGTTGCAAGAATAACAATAACAAGTTTAATGTGCTCATTGAACATTCTTTTAGATAATTAACAATCTCAATTGATACGCTTTTATTATGTTAGTGATAAATATTTATAATTACTTTTACACGAATATTGCAAAATTACATCAATGTTTATCAGTATGTGCCCATTCATTTTTGATCTAGGATGTTAACAGCTTCAAAAGTTGAATATTGGCGACTTCAGTTATCAGCATACTTTCAGTGGTCCACTGTAATGCTTTCTAAAAAAATGTATTAAGTTAGAATTGTATAATGCAAAGTTGATAAAACAATAGAAAACACTAAACTGAGACACATGTTGAAAAGAATATTACTAAAATGGACTACACTAAATTATTGGTTATTGGAAACAATCAAAAACCAAAACAATTCTCAAACTATATAGTTCAAATAAAATATAACTCTAAAAATGGCAAGTGAATCATTAGTGAATAGAATAAAAGCTACAGATATGAATTATAAACTTATAACATTTGATAAGAAACAATAATTGTGATGAGACATGAAAGACAGTGTTAGTACACAAGTATTGGGCAATGAATGTAAAATGTTACATAAAGAAAAAAATATTAAAAAGTTTAAGATTTCAACTTTTTAATATAGTATGACATTATCACTGTACATATAATATTCTGAATCGATCTTGCTAACAACAATTGACAATGATAGCTTTTAATCATTCATAGGTTTGAAACATTTAACATTAAATCCACCAAAAAACATCAATTGCAATAAGACTATTTGAATAAAATTAACATTTGTTTTAGTTCATGCTGGAAACTAATAATGAATAAAAGTAGTAAAAAAAATTGATTTTATTCAAATGTCAAGTTGCAAGAATTACAATTACAAGTATAATGTGCTCATTGAACATTCTTATAGATAATTATCAATCTCAATTGATACGCTTCTATTATGATAGTGTTAAATATTAATAATTACTTGTAAACGCACATTGCATAATAACATTAATGTTTATTGGTAAGTGCCTGTTCATTTCTGATCTAGGATGTTAACAGCTTCAAAAGTAGAATATTTGCGACTTCAGTTATCAGCATACTTTCAGTGGTCAAGTGTAATGCATTCTAAAAAATGTATTAAGTTAGAATTGTATAATGCAAAGTTGATAAAACAATAGAAAACACCAAACTGAGACACATGTTGAAAAGAATATTACTAAAATGGACTACACTAAATTATTGGTTATTGGAAACAATCAAAAACCAAAACAATTCTCAAACTATATAGTTCAAATAAAATATAACTCTAAAAATGGCAAGTGAATCATTAGTGAATAGAATAAAAGCTACAGATATGAATTATAAACTTATAACATTTGATAAGAAACAATAATTGTGATGAGACATGAAAGACAGTGTTAGTACACAAGTATTGGGCAATGAATGTAAAATGATACACACAGAAAAAAATATTAAAAAAATTAAGATTTCAACTTTTTAATATAGTATGACATTATCACTGTACATATAATATTCTGAATCGATCTTGCTAACAACAATTGACAATGATAGCTTTTAATCATTCATAGGTTTGAAACATTTAACATTAAATCCACCAAAAAACATCAATTGCAATAAGACTATTTGAATAAAATTAACATTTGTTTTAGTTCATGCTGGAAACTAATAATGAATAAAAGTAGTAAAAAAAATTGATTTTATTCAAATGTCAAGTTGCAAGAATTACAATTACAAGTATAATGTGCTCATTGAACATTCTTTTAGATAATTATCAATCTCAATTGATACGCTTCTATTATGATAGTGTTAAATATTAATAATTACTTGTAAACGCACATTGCATAATAACATCAATGTTTATTGGTAAGTGCCTGTTCATTTCTGATCTAGGATGTTAACAGCTTCAAAAGTAGAATATTTGCGACTTCAGTTATCAGCATACTTTCAGTGGTCCACTGTAATGCTTTCTAAAAAAATGTATTAAGTTAGAATTGTATAATGCAAAGTTGATAAAACAATAGAAAACACCAAACTGAGACACATGTTGAAATGAATATTACTAAAATAGACTACACTAAATTATTGGTTATAAGAAACAATCAAAAACCAAAACAATTCTCAAACTATATAGTTCAAATAAAATATAACTCTAAAAATGGCAAGTGAATCATTAGTGAATAGAATAAAAGCTACAGATATGAATTATAAACTTATAACATTTGATAAGAAACAATAATTGTGATGAGACATGAAAGACAGTGTTAGTACACAAGTATTGGGCAATGAATGTAAAATGTTACACACAGAAAAAAATATTAAAAAAATTAAGATTTCAACTTTTTAATATAGTATGACATTATCACTGTACATATAATATTCTGAATCGATCTTGCTAACAACAATTGACAATGATAGCTTTTAATCATTCATAGGTTTGAAACATTTAACATTAAATCCACCAAAAAACATCAATTGCAATAAGACTATTTGAATAAAATTAACATTTGTTTTAGTTCATGCTGGAAACTAATAATGAATAAAAGTAGTAAAAAAAATTGATTTTATTCAAATGTCAAGTTGCAAGAATTACAATTACAAGTATAATGTGCTCATTGAACATTCTTATAGATAATTATCAATCTCAATTGATACGCTTCTATTATAATAGTGTTAAATATTAATAATTACTTGTAAACGCACATTGCATAATAACATCAATGTTTATTGGTAAGTGCCTGTTCATTTCTGATCTAGGATGTTAACAGCTTCAAAAGTAGAATATTTGCGACTTCAGTTATCAGCATACTTTCAGTGGTCCACTGTAATGCTTTCTAAAAAAATGTATTAAGTTAGAATTGTATAATGCAAAAGTTGATAAAACAATAGAAAACACCAAACTGAGACACATGTTGAAAAGAATATTACTAAAATGGACTACACTAAATTATTGGTTATTGGAAACAATCAAAAACCAAAACAATTCTCAAACTATATAGTTCAAATAAAATATAACTCTAAAAATGGCTAGTGAATCATTAGTGAATAGAATAAAAGCTACAGATATGAATTATAAACTTATAACATTTGATAAGAAACAATAATTGTGATGAGACATGAAAGACAGTGTTAGTACACAAGTATTGGGCAATGAATGTAAAATGTTACACACAGAAAAAAATATTAAAAAAATTAAGATTTCAACTTTTTAATATAGTATGACATTATCACTGTACATATAATATTCTGAATCGATCTTGCTAACAACAATTGACAATGATAGCTTTTAATCATTCATAGGTTTGAAACATTTAACATTAAATCCACCAAAAAACATCAATTGCAATAAGACTATTTGAATAAAATTAACATTTGTTTTAGTTCATGCTGGAAACTAATAATGAATAAAAGTAGTAAAAAAAATTGATTTTATTCAAATGTCAAGTTGCAAGAATTACAATTACAAGTATAATGTGCTCATTGAACATTCTTATAGATAATTATCAATCTCAATTGATACGCTTTTATTATGTTAGTGATAAATATTTATAATTACTTTTACATGAATATTGCAAAATTACATCAATGTTTATCAGTATGTGCCCATTCATTTTTGATCTAGGATGTTAACAGCTTCAAAAGTTGAATATTGGCGACTTAAGTTATCAGCATACTTTCAGTGGTCCACTGTAATGCTTTCTAAAAAAATGTATTAAGTTAGAATTGTATAATGCAAAGTTGATAAAACAATAGAAAACACTAAACTGAGACACATGTTGAAAAGAATATTACTAAAATGGACTACACTAAATTATTGGTTATTGGAAACAATCAAAAACCAAAACAATTCTCAAACTATATAGTTCAAATAAAATATAACTCTAAAAATGGCAAGTGAATCATTAGTGAATAGAATAAAAGCTACAGATATGAATTATAAACTTATAACATTTGATAAGAAACAATAATTGTGATGAGACATGAAAGACAGTGTTAGTACACAAGTATTGGGCAATGAATGTAAAATGATACACACAGAAAAAAATATTAAAAAAATTAAGATTTCAACTTTTTAATATAGTATGACATTATCACTGTACATATAATATTCTGAATCGATCTTGCTAACAACAATTGACAATGATAGCTTTTAATCATTCATAGGTTTGAAACATTTAACATTAAATCCACCAAAAAACATCAATTGCAATAAGACTATTTGAATAAAATTAACATTTGTTTTAGTTCATGCTGGAAACTAATAATGAATAAAAGTAGTAAAAAAAATTGATTTTATTCAAATGTCAAGTTGCAAGAATTACAATTACAAGTATAATGTGCTCATTGAACATTCTTATAGATAATTATCAATCTCAATTGATACGCTTCTATTATGATAGTGTTAAATATTAATAATTACTTGTAAACGCACATTGCATAATAACATCAATGTTTATTGGTAAGTGCCTGTTCATTTCTGATCTAGGATGTTAACAGCTTCAAAAGTAGAATATTTGCGACTTCAGTTATCAGCATACTTTCAGTGGTCAAGTGTAATGCATTCTAAAAAATGTATTAAGTTAGAATTGTATAATGCATAATTGATAAAACAATAGAAATCACCAAACTGAGACACATGTTGAAATGAATATTACTAAAATAGACTACACTAAATTATTGGTTATAAGAAACAATCAAAAACCAAAACAATTCTCAATCTAAATAGTTCAAATAAAATATATCTATAATATTTGCATGTGAATCATTAGTGAGTACAATAAAAGCTACAAACAGATATGAATTATAAACTAATAACATTTGATAAGAAACAATAATTGTGATGAGACATGAAAGATAGTGTTAGTACACAAGTATTGGGCAATGAATGTAAAATGTTACACACAGAAAAAAATATTAAAAAAACTAAGATTTCAACTTTTTAATATAGTATGACAATATCACTGTACATATAATATTCTGAATCGATCTAGCTAACAACAATTGACAATGATAGCTTTAAATCATTCATAGGTTTGAAACATTTAACATTAAATCCACCAAAAAACACCAATTGCAATAAGACTATTTGAATAAAATTAACATTTGTTTTAGTTCATGCTGGAAACTAATAATGAATAAAAGTAGTGAAAAAAATTGATTTTATTCAAATGTCAAAATGCAAGAATAACAATAAAAAGTATAATGTGTTCATTGAACATTCTTTTAGATAATTCACAATCTCAATTGATACGCTTCTATTGTGATAGTGTTAAATAATTATAATTACTTGTAAACACACATTGCATAATAACATCAATGTTTATTGGTATGTGCCCATTCATTTTTGATCTAGGATGTTAACAGTTTCAAAAGCTGAATAATTGCGACTTCAGTTATCAGCATACTTTCAGTGGTCCACTGTAATGCTTTCTAAAAAAATGTATTAAGTTAGAATTGTATAATGCATAAATGATAAAACAATATAAAACTCCAAACTGAGACAGATGTTGAAATGAACATTACTACTATGCACTACACTAAATTATTGGTTATTGGAAACAATCAAAAACCAAAACAATTCTCAAACTATATAGTTCAAATAAAATATAACTCTAAAAATGGCAAGTGAATCATTAGTGAATAGAATAAAAGCTACAGATATGAATTATAAACTTATAACATTTGATAAGAAACAATAATTGTGATGAGACATGAAAGACAGTGTTAGTACACAAGTATTGGGCAATGAATGTAAAATGTTACATAAAGAAAAAAATATTAAAAAGTTTAAGATTTCAACTTTTTAATATAGTATGACATTATCACTGTACATATAATATTCTGAATCGATCTTGCTAACAACAATTGACAATGATAGCTTTTAATCATTCATAGGTTTGAAACATTTAACATTAAATCCACCAAAAAACATCAATTGCAATAAGACTATTTGAATAAAATTAACATTTGTTTTAGTTCATGCTGGAAACTAATAATGAATAAAAGTAGTAAAAAAAATTGATTTTATTCAAATGTCAAGTTGCAAGAATTACAATTACAAGTATAATGTGCTCATTGAACATTCTTATAGATAATTATCAATCTCAATTGATACGCTTCTATTATGATAGTGTTAAATATTAATAATTACTTGTAAACGCACATTGCATAATAACATTAATGTTTATTGGTAAGTGCCTGTTCATTTCTGATCTAGGATGTTAACAGCTTCAAAAGTAGAATATTTGCGACTTCAGTTATCAGCATACTTTCAGTGGTCAAGTATAATGCATTCTAAAAAATGTATTAAGTTAGAATTGTATAATGCAAAGTTGATAAAACAATAGAAAACACCAAACTGAGACACATGTTGAAAAGAATATTACTAAAATGGACTACACTAAATTATTGGTTATTGGAAACAATCAAAAACCAAAACAATTCTCAAACTATATAGTTCAAATAAAATATAACTCTAAAAATGGCAAGTGAATCATTAGTGAATAGAATAAAAGCTACAGATATGAATTATAAACTTATAACATTTGATAAGAAACAATAATTGTGATGAGACATGAAAGACAGTGTTAGTACACAAGTATTGGGCAATGAATGTAAAATGTTACACACAGAAAAAAATATTAAAAAAATTAAGATTTCAACTTTTTAATATAGTATGACATTATCACTGTACATATAATATTCTGAATCGATCTTGCTAACAACAATTGACAATGATAGCTTTTAATCATTCATAGGTTTGAAACATTTAACATTAAATCCACCAAAAAACATCAATTGCAATAAGACTATTTGAATAAAATTAACATTTGTTTTAGTTCATGCTGGAAACTAATAATGAATAAAAGTAGTAAAAAAAATTGATTTTATTCAAATGTCAAGTTGCAAGAATTACAATTACAAGTATAATGTGCTCATTGAACATTCTTATAGATAATTATCAATCTCAATTGATACGCTTCTATTATGATAGTGTTAAATATTAATAATTACTTGTAAACGCACATTGCATAATAACATCAATGTTTATTGGTAAGTGCCTGTTCATTTCTGATCTAGGATGTTAACAGCTTCAAAAGTAGAATATTTGCGACTTCAGTTATCAGCATACTTTCAGTGGTCCACTGTAATGCTTTCTAAAAAAATGTATTAAGTTAGAATTGTATAATGCAAAGTTGATAAAACAATAGAAAACACCAAACTGAGACACATGTTGAAATGAATATTACTAAAATAGACTACACTAAATTATTGGTTATATGAAACAATCAAAAACCAAAACAATTCTCAATCTAAATAGTTCAAATAAAATATATCTATAATATTTGCATGTGAATCATTAGTGAGTACAATAAAAGCTACAAACAGATATGAATTATAAACTAATAACATTTGATAAGAAACAATAATTGTGATGAGACATGAAAGATAGTGTTAGTACACAAGTATTGGGCAATGAATGTAAAATGTTACACACAGAAAAAAATATTAAAAAAACTAAGATTTCAACTTTTTAATATAGTATGACATTATCACTGTACATATAATATTCTGAATCGATCTTGCTAACAACAATTGACAATGATAGCTTTTAATCATTCATAGGTTTGAAACATTTAACATTAAATCCACCAAAAAACATCAATTGCAATAAGACTATTTGAATAAAATTAAAATTAGTTTTGGTTCATGCTGGAAACTAATAATGAATAAAAGTAGTGAAAAAAATTAATTTTGTTTTAATGTCAAGTTGCAAGAATAACAATAACAAGTTTAATGTGCTCATTGAACATTCTTATAGATAATTAACAATCTCAATTGATACGCTTTTATTATGTTAGTGTTAAATATTTATAATTACTTTTACACGAATATTGCAAAATTACATCAATGTTTATCAGTATGTGCCCATTCATTTTTGATCTAGGATGTTAACAGTTTCAAAAGCTGAATAATTGCGACTTCAGTTATCAGCATACTTTCAGTGGTCCACTGTAATGCTTTCTAAAAAAATGTATTAAGTTAGAATTGTATAATGCAAAGTTGATAAAACAATAGAAAACACCAAACTGAGACACATGTTGAAAAGAATATTACTAAAATGGACTACACTAAATTATTGGTTATTGGAAACAATCAAAAACCAAAACAATTCTCAAACTATATAGTTCAAATAAAATATAACTCTAAAAATGGCAAGTGAATCATTAGTGAATAGAATAAAAGCTACAGATATGAATTATAAACTTATAACATTTGATAAGAAACAATAATTGTGATGAGACATGAAAGACAGTGTTAGTACACAAGTATTGGGCAATGAATGTAAAATGTTACACACAGAAAAAAATATTAAAAAAATTAAGATTTCAACTTTTTAATATAGTATGACATTATCACTGTACATATAATATTCTGAATCGATCTTGCTAACAACAATTGACAATGATAGCTTTTAATCATTCATAGGTTTGAAACATTTAACATTAAATCCACCAAAAAACATCAATTGCAATAAGACTATTTGAATAAAATTAACATTTGTTTTAGTTCATGCTGGAAACTAATAATGAATAAAAGTAGTAAAAAAAATTGATTTTATTCAAATGTCAAGTTGCAAGAATTACAATTACAAGTATAATGTGCTCATTGAACATTCTTATAGATAATTATCAATCTCAATTGATACGCTTCTATTATGATAGTGTTAAATATTAATAATTACTTGTAAACGCACATTGCATAATAACATCAATGTTTATTGGTAAGTGCCTGTTCATTTCTGATCTAGGATGTTAACAGCTTCAAAAGTAGAATATTTGCGACTTCAGTTATCAGCATACTTTCAGTGGTCAAGTGTAATGCATTCTAAAAAATGTATTAAGTTAGAATTGTATAATGCATAATTGATAAAACAATAGAAATCACCAAACTGAGACACATGTTGAAATGAATATTACTAAAATAGAATACACTAAATTATTGGTTATAAGAAACAATCAAAAACCAAAACAATTCTCAATCTAAATAGTTCAAATAAAATATATCTATAATATTTGCATGTGAATCATTAGTGAGTACAATAAAAGCTACAAACAGATATGAATTATAAACTAATAACATTTGATAAGAAACAATAATTGTGATGAGACATGAAAGATAGTGTTAGTACACAAGTATTGGGCAATGAATGTAAAATGTTACACACAGAAAAAAATATTAAAAAAACTAAGATTTCAACTTTTTAATATAGTATGACATTATCACTGTACATATAATATTCTGAATCGATCTTGCTAACAATAATTGACAATGATAGCTTTTAATCATTCATAGGTTTGAAACATTTAACATTAAATCCACCAAAAAACATCAATTGCAATAAGACTATTTGAATAAAATTAACATTTGTTTTAGTTCATGCTGGAAACTAATAATGAATAAAAGTAGTAAAAAAAATTGATTTTATTCAAATGTCAAGTTGCAAGAATTACAATTACAAGTATAATGTGCTCATTGAACATTCTTATAGATAATTATCAATCTCAATTGATACGCTTCTATTATGATAGTGTTAAATATTAATAATTACTTGTAAACGCACATTGCATAATAACATCAATGTTTATTGGTAAGTGCCTGTTCATTTCTGATCTAGGATGTTAACAGCTTCAAAAGTAGAATATTTGCGACTTCAGTTATCAGCATACTTTCAGTGGTCAAGTGTAATGCATTCTAAAAAATGTATTAAGTTAGAATTGTATAATGCATAATTGATAAAACAATAGAAATCACCAAACTGAGACACATGTTGAAATGAATATTACTAAAATAGACTACACTAAATTATTGGTTATAAGAAACAATCAAAAACCAAAACAATTCTCAATCTAAATAGTTCAAATAAAATATATCTATAATATTTGCATGTGAATCATTAGTGAGTACAATAAAAGCTACAAACAGATATGAATTATAAACTAATAACATTTGATAAGAAACAATAATTGTGATGAGACATGAAAGATAGTGTTATTACACAAGTATAGGGCAATGAATGTAAAATGTTACATAGACAAAAAAATATTAAAAAAATTAAGATTTCAACTTTTTAATATAGTATGACATTATCACTGTACATATAATATTCTGAATCGATCTTGCTAACAACAATTGACAATGATAGCTTTTAATCATTCATAGGTTTGAAACATTTAACATTAAATCCACCAAAAAACATCAATTGAAATAAGACTATTTGAATAAAATAACATTTGTTTTAGTTCATGCTGGAAACTAATAATGAATAAAAGTAGTGAAAAATATTAATTTTATTCAAATGTCAAGTTGCAAGAATAACAATAACAAGTTGCAAGAATAACAATAACAAGTTTAATGTGCTCATTGAACATTCTTTTAGATAATTAACAATCTCAATTGATACGCTTTTATTATGTTAGTGACAAATATTTATAATTACTTTTACACGAATATTGCAAAATTACATCAATGTTTATCAGTATGTGCCCATTCATTTTTGATCTAGGATGTTAACAGCTTCAAAAGTTGAATATTGGCGACTTCAGTTATCAGCATACTTTCAGTGGTCCACTGTAATGCTTTCTAAAAAAATGTATTAAGTTAGAATTGTATAATGCAAAGTTGATAAAACAATAGAAAACACCAAACTGAGACACATATTGAAAAGAATATTACTAAAATGGACTACACTAAATTATTGGTTATTGGAAACAATCAAAAACCAAAACAATTCTCAAACTATATAGTTCAAATAAAATATAACTCTAAAAATGGCAAGTGAATCATTAGTGAATAGAATAAAAGCTACAGATATGAATTATAAACTTATAACATTTGATAAGAAACAATAATTGTGATGAGACATGAAAGACAGTGTTAGTACACAAGTATTGGGCAATGAATGTAAAATGTTACATAAAGAAAAAAATATTAAAAAGTTTAAGATTTCAACTTTTTAATATAGTATGACATTATCACTGTACATATAATATTCTGAATCGATCTTGCTAACAACAATTGACAATGATAGCTTTTAATCATTCATAGGTTTGAAACATTTAACATTAAATCCACCAAAAAACATCAATTGCAATAAGACTATTTGAATAAAATTAACATTTGTTTTAGTTCATGCTGGAAACTAATAATGAATAAAAGTAGTAAAAAAAATTGATTTTATTCAAATGTCAAGTTGCAAGAATAACAATAACAAGTTTAATGTGCTCATTGAACATTCTTATAGATAATTAACAATCTCAATTGATACGCTTTTATTATGTTAGTGTTAAATATTTATAATTACTTTTACACGAATATTGCAAAATTACATCAATGTTTATCAGTATGTGCCCATTCATTTTTGATCTAGGATGTTAACAGTTTCAAAAGCTGAATAATTGCGACTTCAGTTATCAGCATACTTTCAGTGGTCCACTGTAATGCTTTCTAAAAAAATGTATTAAGTTAGAATTGTATAATGCAAAGTTGATAAAACAATAGAAAACACCAAACTGAGACACATGTTGAAAAGAATATTACTAAAATGGACTACACTAAATTATTGGTTATTGGAAACAATCAAAAACCAAAACAATTCTCAAACTATATAGTTCAAATAAAATATAACTCTAAAAATGGCAAGTGAATCATTAGTGAATAGAATAAAAGCTACAGATATGAATTATAAACTTATAACATTTGATAAGAAACAATAATTGTGATGAGACATGAAAGACAGTGTTAGTACACAAGTATTGGGCAATGAATGTAAAATGTTACACACAGAAAAAAATATTAAAAAAATTAAGATTTCAACTTTTTAATATAGTATGACATTATCACTGTACATATAATATTCTGAATCGATCTTGCTAACAACAATTGACAATGATAGCTTTTAATCATTCATAGGTTTGAAACATTTAACATTAAATCCACCAAAAAACATCAATTGCAATAAGACTATTTGAATAAAATTAAAATTTATTTTAGTTCATGCTGGAAACTAATAATGAATAAAAGTAGTAAAAAAAATTGATTTTATTCAAATGTCAAGTTGCAAGAATTACAATTACAAGTATAATGTGCTCATTGAACATTCTTATAGATAATTATCAATCTCAATTGATACGCTTCTATTATGATAGTGTTAAATATTAATAATTACTTGTAAACGCACATTGCATAATAACATCAATGTTTATCAGTATGTGCCCATTCATTTTTGATCTAGGATGTTAACAGTTTCAAAAGCTGAATAATTGCGACTTCAGTTATCAGCATACTTTCAGTGGTCCACTGTAATGCTTTCTAAAAAAATGTATTAAGTTAGAATTGTATAATGCAAAGTTGATAAAACAATAGAAAACACCAAACTGAGACAGATGTTGAAATGAATATTACTACTATGCACTACACTAAATTATTGGTTATTGGAAACAATCAAAAACCTAAACAATTCTCAAACTATACAGTTCAAATAGAATATATCTATAATATTTGCATGTGAATCATTAGTGAATAGAATAAAAGCTACAAATAGATATGAATTATAAACTAATAACATTTGATAAAAAACAATAATTGTGATGAGACATGAAAGATAGTGTTAGTACACAAGTATTGGGCAATGAATGTAAAATGTTACATAAAGAAAAAAATATTAAAAAGTTTAAGATTTCAACTTTTTAATATAGTATGACATTATCACTGTACATATAATATTCTGAATCGATCTTGCTAACAACAATTGACAATGATAGCTTTTAATCATTCATAGGTTTGAAACATTTAACATTAAATCCACCAAAAAACATCAATTGCAATAAGACTATTTGAATAAAATTAACATTTGTTTTAGTTCATGCTGGAAACTAATAATGAATAAAAGTAGTAAAAAAAATTGATTTTATTCAAATGTCAAGTTGCAAGAATTACAATTACAAGTATAATGTGCTCATTGAACATTCTTATAGATAATTATCAATCTCAATTGATACGCTTCTATTATGATAGTGTTAAATATTAATAATTACTTGTAAACGCACATTGCATAATAACATCAATGTTTATTGGTAAGTGCCTGTTCATTTCTGATCTAGGATGTTAACAGCTTCAAAAGTAGAATATTTGCGACTTCAGTTATCAGCATACTTTCAGTGGTCCACTGTAATGCTTTCTAAAAAAATGTATTAAGTTAGAATTGTATAATGCAAAAGTTGATAAAACAATAGAAAACACCAAACTGAGACACATGTTGAAATGAACATTACTACTATGCACTACACTAAATTATTGGTTATTGGAAACAATCAAAAACCTAAACAATTCTCAAACTATTCAGTTCAAATAGAATATATCTATAATATTTGCATGTGAATCATTAGTGAATAGAATAAAAGCTACAAACAGATATGAATTATAAACTAATAACATTTGATAAAAAACAATAATTGTGATGAGACATGAAAGATAGTGTTAGTACACAAGTATTGGGCAATGAATGTAAAATGTTACATAAAGAAAAAAATATTAAAAAGTTTAAGATTTCAACTTTTTAATATAGTATGACATTATCACTGTACATATAATATTCTGAATCGATCTTGCTAACAACAATTGACAATGATAGCTTTTAATCATTCATAGGTTTGAAACATTTAACATTAAATCCACCAAAAAACATCAATTGCAATAAGACTATTTGAATAAAATTAACATTTGTTTTAGTTCATGCTGGAAACTAATAATGAATAAAAGTAGTAAAAAAAATTGATTTTATTCAAATGTCAAGTTGCAAGAATTACAATTACAAGTATAATGTGCTCATTGAACATTCTTATAGATAATTATCAATCTCAATTGATACGCTTCTATTATGATAGTGTTAAATATTAATAATTACTTGTAAACGCACATTGCATAATAACATCAATGTTTATCAGTATGTGCCCATTCATTTTTGATCTAGGATGTTAACAGTTTCAAAAGCTGAATAATTGCGACTTCAGTTATCAGCATACTTTCAGTGGTCCACTGTAATGCTTTCTAAAAAAATGTATTAAGTTAGAATTGTATAATGCAAAGTTGATAAAACAATAGAAAACACCAAACTGAGACAGATGTTGAAATGAATATTACTACTATGCACTACACTAAATTATTGGTTATTGGAAACAATCAAAAACCTAAACAATTCTCAAACTATACAGTTCAAATAGAATATATCTATAATATTTGCATGTGAATCATTAGTGAATAGAATAAAAGCTACAAATAGATATGAATTATAAACTAATAACATTTGATAAAAAACAATAATTGTGATGAGACATGAAAGATAGTGTTAGTACACAAGTATTGGGCAATGAATGTAAAATGTTACATAAAGAAAAAAATATTAAAAAGTTTAAGATTTCAACTTTTTAATATAGTATGACATTATCACTGTACATATAATATTCTGAATCGATCTTGCTAACAACAATTGACAATGATAGCTTTTAATCATTCATAGGTTTGAAACATTTAACATTAAATCCACCAAAAAACATCAATTGCAATAAGACTATTTGAATAAAATTAACATTTGTTTTAGTTCATGCTGGAAACTAATAATGAATAAAAGTAGTAAAAAAAATTGATTTTATTCAAATGTCAAGTTGCAAGAATTACAATTACAAGTATAATGTGCTCATTGAACATTCTTATAGATAATTATCAATCTCAATTGATACGCTTCTATTATGATAGTGTTAAATATTAATAATTACTTGTAAACGCACATTGCATAATAACATCAATGTTTATTGGTAAGTGCCTGTTCATTTCTGATCTAGGATGTTAACAGCTTCAAAAGTTGAATATTGGCGACTTCAGTTATCAGCATACTTTCAGTGGTCCACTGTAATGCTTTCTAAAAAAATGTATTAAGTTAGAATTGTATAATGCAAAAGTTGATAAAACAATAGAAAACACCAAACTGAGACACATGTTGAAATGAACATTACTACTATGCACTACACTAAATTATTGGTTATTGGAAACAATCAAAAACCTAAACAATTCTCAAACTATTCAGTTCAAATAGAATATATCTATAATATTTGCATGTGAATCATTAGTGAATAGAATAAAAGCTACAAACAGATATGAATTATAAACTAATAACATTTGATAAAAAACAATAATTGTGATGAGACATGAAAGATAGTGTTAGTACACAAGTATTGGGCAATGAATGTAAAATGTTACATAAAGAAAAAAATATTAAAAAGTTTAAGATTTCAACTTTTTAATATAGTATGACATTATCACTGTACATATAATATTCTGAATCGATCTTGCTAACAACAATTGACAATGATAGCTTTTAATCATTCATAGGTTTGAAACATTTAACATTAAATCCACCAAAAAACATCAATTGCAATAAGACTATTTGAATAAAATTAACATTTGTTTTAGTTCATGCTGGAAACTAATAATGAATAAAAGTAGTAAAAAAAATTGATTTTATTCAAATGTCAAGTTGCAAGAATTACAATTACAAGTATAATGTGCTCATTGAACATTCTTATAGATAATTATCAATCTCAATTGATACGCTTCTATTATGATAGTGTTAAATATTAATAATTACTTGTAAACGCACATTGCATAATAACATCAATGTTTATTGGTAAGTGCCTGTTCATTTCTGATCTAGGATGTTAACAGCTTCAAAAGTAGAATATTTGCGACTTCAGTTATCAGCATACTTTCAGTGGTCCACTGTAATGCATTCTAAAAAAATGTATTAAGTTAGAATTGTATAATGCAAAGTTGATAAAACAATAGAAAACACCAAACTGAGACAGATGTTGAAATGAACATTACTACTATGCACTACACTAAATTATTGGTTATTGGAAACAATCAAAAACCTAAACAATTCTCAAACTATTCAGTTCAAATAGAATATATCTATAATATTTGCATGTGAATCATTAGTGAATAGAATAAAAGCTACAAACAGATATGAATTATAAACTAATAACATTTGATAAAAAACAATAATTGTGATGAGACATGAAAGATAGTGTTAGTACACAAGTATTGGGCAATGAATGTAAAATGTTACATAAAGAAAAAAATATTAAAAAGTTTAAGATTTCAACTTTTTAATATAGTATGACATTATCACTGTACATATAATATTCTGAATCGATCTTGCTAACAACAATTGACAATGATAGCTTTTAATCATTCATAGGTTTGAAACATTTAACATTAAATCCACCAAAAAACATCAATTGCAATAAGACTATTTGAATAAAATTAACATTTGTTTTAGTTCATGCTGGAAACTAATAATGAATAAAAGTAGTAAAAAAAATTGATTTTATTCAAATGTCAAGTTGCAAGAATTACAATTACAAGTATAATGTGCTCATTGAACATTCTTATAGATAATTATCAATCTCAATTGATACGCTTCTATTATGATAATGTTAAATATTAATAATTACTTGTAAACGCACATTGCATAATAACATCAATGTTTATCGGTAAGTGCCTGTTCATTTCTGATCTAGGATGTTAACAGCTTCAAAAGTTGAATATTGGCGACTTCAGTTATCAGCATACTTTCAGTGGTCCACTGTAATGCTTTCTAAAAAAATGTATTAAGTTAGAATTGTATAATGCAAAGTTGATAAAACAATAGAAAACACCAAACCGAGACACATGTTGAAAAGAATATTACTAAAATGGACTACACTAAATTATTGGTTATTGGAAACAATCAAAAACCAAAACAATTCTCAAACTATATAGTTCAAATAAAATATAACTCTAAAAATGGCAAGTGAATCATTAGTGAATAGAATAAAAGCTACAGATATGAATTATAAACTTATAACATTTGATAAGAAACAATAATTGTGATGAGACATGAAAGACAGTGTTAGTACACAAGTATTGGGCAATGAATGTAAAATGTTACATAAAGAAAAAAATATTAAAAAGTTTAAGATTTCAACTTTTTAATATAGTATGACATTATCACTGTACATATAATATTCTGAATCGATCTTGCTAACAACAATTGACAATGATAGCTTTTAATCATTCATAGGTTTGAAACATTTAACATTAAATCCACCAAAAAACATCAATTGAAATAAGACTATTTGAATAAAATAACATTTGTTTTAGTTCATGCTGGAAACTAATAATGAATAAAAGTAGTGAAAAAAATTAATTTTATTCAAATGTCAAGTTGCAAGAATAACAATAACAAGTTTAATGTGCTCATTGAATATTGTTTTAGATAATTAACAATCTCAATTGATACGCTTTTATTATGTTAGTGATAAATATTTATAATTACTTTTACACGAATATTGCAAAATTACATCAATGTTTATCAGTATGTGCCCATTTATTTTTGATCTAGGATGTTAACAGCTTCAAAAGTTGAATATTGGCGACTTCAGTTATCAGCATACTTTCAGTGGTCCACTGTAATGCTTTCTAAAAAAATGTATTAAGTTAGAATTGTATAATGCAAAGTTGATAAAACAATAGAAAACACTAAACTGAGACACATGTTGAAAAGAATATTACTAAAATGGACTACACTAAATTATTGATTATTGGAAACAATCAAAAACCAAAACAATTCTCAAACTATATAGTTCAAATAAAATATAACTCTAAAAATGGCAAGTGAATCATTAGTGAATAGAATAAAAGCTACAGATATGAATTATAAACTTATAACATTTGATAAGAAACAATAATTGTGATGAGACATGAAAGACAGTGTTAGTAAACAAGTATTGGGCAATGAATGTAAAATGTTACATAAAGAAAAAAATATTAAAAAGTTTAAGATTTCAACTTTTTAATATAGTATGACATTATCACTGTACATATAATATTCTGAATCGATCTTGCTAACAACAATTGACAATGATAGCTTTTAATCATTCATAGGTTTGAAACATTTAACATTAAATCCACCAAAAAACATCAATTGCAATAAGACTATTTGAATAAAATTAAAATTAGTTTTGGTTCATGCTGGAAACTAATAATGAATAAAAGTAGTGAAAAAAATTAATTTTGTTTTAATGTCAAGTTGCAAGAATAACAATAACAAGTTTAATGTGCTCATTGAACATTCTTATAGATAATTATCAATCTCAATTGATACGCTTCTATTATGATAGTGTTAAATATTAATAATTACTTGTAAACGCACATTGCATAATAACATCAATGTTTATTGGTATGTGCCCATTCATTTTTGATCTAGGATGTTAACAGTTTCAAAAGCTGAATAATTGCGACTTCAGTTATCAGCATACTTTCAGTGGTCCACTGTAATGCTTTCTAAAAAAATGTATTAAGTTAGAATTGTATAATGCATAAATGATAAAACAATATAAAACTCCAAACTGAGACAGATGTTGAAATGAACATTACTACTATGCACTACACTAAATTATTGGTTATTGGAAACAATCAAAAACCAAAACAATTCTCAAACTATATAGTTCAAATAAAATATAACTCTAAAAATGGCAAGTGAATCATTAGTGAATAGAATAAAAGCTACAGATATGAATTATAAACTTATAACATTTGATAAGAAACAATAATTGTGATGAGACATGAAAGACAGTGTTAGTACACAAGTATTGGGCAATGAATGTAAAATGTTACACACAGAAAAAAATATTAAAAAAACTAAGATTTCAACTTTTTAATATAGTATGACAATATCACTGTACATATAATATTCTGAATCGATCTAGCTAACAACAATTGACAATGATAGCTTTAAATCATTCATAGGTTTGAAACATTTAACATTAAATCCACCAAAAAACATCAATTGCAATAAGACTATTTGAATAAAATTAACATTTGTTTTAGTTCATGCTGGAAACTAATAATGAATAAAAGTAGTGAAAAAAATTGATTTTATTCAAATGTCAAAATGCAAGAATAACAATAAAAAGTATAATGTGTTCATTGAACATTCTTATAGATAATTCACAATCTCAATTGATACGCTTCTATTGTGATAGTGTTAAATAATTATAATTACTTGTAAACGCACATTGCATAATAACATCAATGTTTATTGGTATGTGCCCATTCATTTTTGATCTAGGATGTTAACAGTTTAAAAAGCTGAATAATTGCGACTTCAGTTATCAGCATACTTTCAGTGGTCCACTGTAATGCTTTCTAAAAAAATGTATTAAGTTAGAATTGTATAATGCATAAATGATAAAACAATATAAAACTCCAAACTGAGACAGATGTTGAAATGAACATTACTACTATGCACTACACTAAATTATTGGTTATTGGAAACAATCAAAAACCAAAACAATTCTCAAACTATATAGTTCAAATAAAATATAACTCTAAAAATGGCAAGTGAATCATTAGTGAATAGAATAAAAGCTACAGATATGAATTATAAACTTATAACATTTGATAAGAAACAATAATTGTGATGAGACATGAAAGACAGTGTTAGTACACAAGTATTGGGCAATGAATGTAAAATGTTACACACAGAAAAAAATATTAAAAAAACTAAGATTTCAACTTTTTAATATAGTATGACAATATCACTGTACATATAATATTCTGAATCGATCTAGCTAACAACAATTGACAATGATAGCTTTAAATCATTCATAGGTTTGAAACATTTAACATTAAATCCACCAAAAAACATCAATTGCAATAAGACTATTTGAATAAAATTAACATTTGTTTTAGTTCATGCTGGAAACTAATAATGAATAAAAGTAGTGAAAAAAATTGATTTTATTCAAATGTCAAAATGCAAGAATAACAATAAAAAGTATAATGTGTTCATTGAACATTCTTATAGATAATTCACAATCTCAATTGATACGCTTCTATTGTGATAGTGTTAAATAATTATAATTACTTGTAAACGCACATTGCATAATAACATCAATGTTTATTGGTATGTGCCCATTCATTTTTGATCTAGGATGTTAACAGTTTCAAAAGCTGAATAATTGCGACTTCAGTTATCAGCATACTTTCAGTGGTCCACTGTAATGCTTTCTAAAAAAATGTATTAAGTTAGAATTGTATAATGCATAAATGATAAAACAATATAAAACTCCAAACTGAGACAGATGTTGAAATGAACATTACTACTATGCACTACACTAAATTATTGGTTATTGGAAACAATCAAAAACCAAAACAATTCTCAAACTATATAGTTCAAATAAAATATAACTCTAAAAATGGCAAGTGAATCATTAGTGAATAGAATAAAAGCTACAGATATGAATTATAAACTTATAACATTTGATAAGAAACAATAATTGTGATGAGACATGAAAGACAGTGTTAGTACACAAGTATTGGGCAATGAATGTAAAATGTTACACACAGAAAAAAATATTAAAAAAATTAAGATTTCAACTTTTTAATATAGTATGACATTATCACTGTACATATAATATTCTGAATCGATCTTGCTAACAACAATTGACAATGATAGCTTTTAATCATTCATAGGTTTGAAACATTTAACATTAAATCCACCAAAAAACATCAATTGCAATAAGACTATTTGAATAAAATTAACATTTGTTTTAGTTCATGCTGGAAACTAATAATGAATAAAAGTAGTAAAAAAAATTGATTTTATTCAAATGTCAAGTTGCAAGAATTACAATTACAAGTATAATGTGCTCATTGAACATTCTTATAGATAATTATCAATCTCAATTGATACGCTTCTATTATGATAATGTTAAATATTAATAATTACTTGTAAACGCACATTGCATAATAACATCAATGTTTATCGGTAAGTGCCTGTTCATTTCTGATCTAGGATGTTAACAGCTTCAAAAGTAGAATATTTGCGACTACAGTTATCAGCATACTTTCAGTGGTCCACTGTAATGCATTCTAAAAAAATGTATTAAGTTAGAATTGTATAATGCAAAGTTGATAAAACAATAGAAAACACCAAACTGAGACAGATGTTGAAATGAACATTACTACTATGCACTACACTAAATTATTGGTTATTGGAAACAATCAAAAACCTAAACAATTCTCAAACTATACAGTTCAAATAGAATATATCTATAATATTTGCATGTGAATCATTAGTGAATAGAATAACAGCTACAGATATGAATTATAAACTTATAACATTTGATAAGAAACAATAATTGTGATGAGACATGAAAGATAGTGTTAGTACACAAGTATTGGGCAATGAATGTAAAATGTTACACACAGAAAAAAATATTAAAAAAACTAAGATTTCAACTTTTTAATATAGTATGACAATATCACTGTACATATAATATTCTGAATCGATCTAGCTAACAACAATTGACAATGATAGCTTTAAATCATTCATAGGTTTGAAACATTTAACATTAAATCCACCAAAAAACATCAATTGCAATAAGACTATTTGAATAAAATTAACATTTGTTTTAGTTCATGCTGGAAACTAATAATGAATAAAAGTAGTGAAAAAAATTGATTTTATTCAAATGTCAAAATGCAAGAATAACAATAAAAAGTATAATGTGTTCATTGAACATTCTTTTAGATAATTCACAATCTCAATTGATACGCTTCTATTGTGATAGTGTTAAATAATTATAATTACTTGTAAACGCACATTGCATAATAACATCAATGTTTATTGGTATGTGCCCATTCATTTTTGATCTAGGATGTTAACAGTTTCAAAAGCTGAATAATTGCGACTTCAGTTATCAGCATACTTTCAGTGGTCCACTGTAATGCTTTCTAAAAAAATGTATTAAGTTAGAATTGTATAATGCAAAGTTGATAAAACAATAGAAAACACCAAACTGAGACACATGTTGAAAAGAATATTACTAAAATGGACTACACTAAATTATTGGTTATTGGAAACAATCAAAAACCAAAACAATTCTCAAACTATATAGTTCAAATAAAATATAACTCTAAAAATGGCAAGTGAATCATTAGTGAATAGAATAAAAGCTTCAGATATGAATTATAAACTTATAACATTTGATAAGAAACAATAATTGTGATGAGACATGAAAGACAGTGTTAGTACACAAGTATTGGGCAATGAATGTAAAATGTTACACACAGAAAAAAATATTAAAAAAATTAAGATTTCAACTTTTTAATATAGTATGACATTATCACTGTACATATAATATTCTGAATCGATCTTGCTAACAACAATTGACAATGATAGCTTTTAATCATTCATAGGTTTGAAACATTTAACATTAAATCCACCAAAAAACATCAATTGCAATAAGACTATTTGAATAAAATTAACATTTGTTTTAGTTCATGCTGGAAACTAATAATGAATAAAAGTAGTAAAAAAAATTGATTTTATTCAAATGTCAAGTTGCAAGAATTACAATTACAAGTATAATGTGCTCATTGAACATTCTTATAGATAATTATCAATCTCAATTGATACGCTTCTATTATGATAATGTTAAATATTAATAATTACTTGTAAACGCACATTGCATAATAACATCAATGTTTATCGGTAAGTGCCTGTTCATTTCTGATCTAGGATGTTAACAGCTTCAAAAGTAGAATATTTGCGACTTCAGTTATCAGCATACTTTCAGTGGTCCACTGTAATGCATTCTAAAAAAATGTATTAAGTTAGAATTGTATAATGCAAAGTTGATAAAACAATAGAAAACACCAAACTGAGACAGATGTTGAAATGAACATTACTACTATGCACTACACTAAATTATTGGTTATTGGAAACAATCAAAAACCTAAACAATTCTCAAACTATATAGTTCAAATAAAATATAACTCTAAAAATGGCAAGTGAATCATTAGTGAATAGAATAAAAGCTACAGATATGAATTATAAACTTATAACATTTGATAAGAAACAATAATTGTGATGAGACATGAAAGACAGTGTTAGTAAACAAGTATTGGGCAATGAATGTAAAATGTTACATAAAGAAAAAAATATTAAAAACTTTAAGATTTCAACTTTTTAATATAGTATGACATTATCACTGTACATATAATATTCTGAATCGATCTTGCTAACAACAATTGACAATGATAGCTTTTAATCATTCATAGGTTTGAAACATTTAACATTAAATCCACCAAAAAACATCAATTGCAATAAGACTATTTGAATAAAATTAAAATTAGTTTTGGTTCATGCTGGAAACTAATAATGAATAAAAGTAGTGAAAAAAATTAATTTTGTTTTAATGTCAAGTTGCAAGAATAACAATAACAAGTTTAATGTGCTCATTGAACATTCTTATAGATAATTATCAATCTCAATTGATACGCTTCTATTATGATAGTGTTAAATATTAATAATTACTTGTAAACGCACATTGCATAATAACATCAATGTTTATCGGTAAGTGCCTGTTCATTTCTGATCTAGGATGTTAACAGCTTCAAAAGTAGAATATTTGCGACTTCAGTTATCAGCATACTTTCAGTGGTCCACTGTAATGCATTCTAAAAAAATGTATTAAGTTAGAATTGTATAATGCAAAGTTGATAAAACAATAGAAAACACCAAACTGAGACAGATGTTGAAATGAACATTACTACTATGCACTACACTAAATTATTGGTTATTGGAAACAATCAAAAACCTAAACAATTCTCAAACTATACAGTTCAAATAGAATATATCTATAATATTTGCATGTGAATCATTAGTGAATAGAATAACAGCTACAGATATGAATTATAAACTTATAACATTTGATAAGAAACAATAATTGTGATGAGACATGAAAGATAGTGTTAGTACACAAGTATTGGGCAATGAATGTAAAATGTTACACACAGAAAAAAATATTAAAAAAACTAAGATTTCAACTTTTTAATATAGTATGACAATATCACTGTACATATAATATTCTGAATCGATCTAGCTAACAACAATTGACAATGATAGCTTTAAATCATTCATAGGTTTGAAACATTTAACATTAAATCCACCAAAAAACATCAATTGCAATAAGACTATTTGAATAAAATTAACATTTGTTTTAGTTCATGCTGGAAACTAATAATGAATAAAAGTAGTGAAAAAAATTGATTTTATTCAAATGTCAAAATGCAAGAATAACAATAAAAAGTATAATGTGTTCATTGAACATTCTTTTAGATAATTCACAATCTCAATTGATACGCTTCTATTGTGATAGTGTTAAATAATTATAATTACTTGTAAACGCACATTGCATAATAACATCAATGTTTATTGGTATGTGCCCATTCATTTTTGATCTAGGATGTTAACAGTTTCAAAAGCTGAATAATTGCGACTTCAGTTATCAGCATACTTTCAGTGGTCCACTGTAATGCTTTCTAAAAAAATGTATTAAGTTAGAATTGTATAATGCATAAATGATAAAACAATATAAAACTCCAAACTGAGACAGATGTTGAAATGAACATTACTACTATGCACTACACTAAATTATTGGTTATTGGAAACAATCAAAAACCAAAACAATTCTCAAACTATATAGTTCAAATAAAATATAACTCTAAAAATGGCAAGTGAATCATTAGTGAATAGAATAAAAGCTACAGATATGAATTATAAACTTATAACATTTGATAAGAAACAATAATTGTGATGAGACATGAAAGACAGTGTTAGTACACAAGTATTGGGCAATGAATGTAAAATGTTACACACAGAAAAAAATATTAAAAAAATTAAGATTTCAACTTTTTAATATAGTATGACATTATCACTGTACATATAATATTCTGAATCGATCTTGCTAACAACAATTGACAATGATAGCTTTTAATCATTCATAGGTTTGAAACATTTAACATTAAATCCACCAAAAAACATCAATTGCAATAAGACTATTTGAATAAAATTAACATTTGTTTTAGTTCATGCTGGAAACTAATAATGAATAAAAGTAGTAAAAAAAATTGATTTTATTCAAATGTCAAGTTGCAAGAATTACAATTACAAGTATAATGTGCTCATTGAACATTCTTATAGATAATTATCAATCTCAATTGATACGCTTCTATTATGATAATGTTAAATATTAATAATTACTTGTAAACGCACATTGCATAATAACATCAATGTTTATCGGTAAGTGCCTGTTCATTTCTGATCTAGGATGTTAACAGCTTCAAAAGTAGAATATTTGCGACTTCAGTTATCAGCATACTTTCAGTGGTCCACTGTAATGCATTCTAAAAAAATGTATTAAGTTAGAATTGTATAATGCAAAGTTGATAAAACAATAGAAAACACCAAACTGAGACAGATGTTGAAATGAACATTACTACTATGCACTACACTAAATTATTGGTTATTGGAAACAATCAAAAACCTAAACAATTCTCAAACTATACAGTTCAAATAGAATATATCTATAATATTTGCATGTGAATCATTAGTGAATAGAATAACAGCTACAGATATGAATTATAAACTTATAACATTTGATAAGAAACAATAATTGTGATGAGACATGAAAGATAGTGTTAGTACACAAGTTTTGGGCAATGAATGTAAAATGTTACATAAAGAAAAAATATTAAAAAGTTTCAGATTTCAACTTTTTAATATAGTATGACAATATCACTGTACATATAATATTCTGAATCGATCTAGCTAACAACAATTGACAATGATAGCTTTAAATCATTCATAGGTTTGAAACATTTAACATTAAATCCACCAAAAAACATCAATTGCAATAAGACTATTTGAATAAAAATAAAATTAGTTTTAGTTCATGCTGGAAACTAAGAATGAATAAAAGTAGTGAAAAAAATTAATTTTATTCAAATGTCAAGTTGCAAGAATAACAATAACAAGTATAATGTGCTCATTGAACATTCTTTTAGATAATTATCAATCTCAATTGATACGCTTCTATTATGATAGTGTTAAATATTTGTAATTACTATTACACGAACATTGCATAATAAAATCAATGTTTATCGGTATGTGCCCATTCATGTTTGATCTAGGATGTTAACAGCTTCAAAAGTTGAATAATTGCGACTTCAGTTATCAGCATACTTTCAGTGGTCCACTGTAATGCTTTCTAAAAAAATGTATTAAGTTAAAATTGTATAATGCATAATTGATAAAACAATAGAAACGGTATTAATAATTATTAATACCGTTTCCATCATTTAATAATAATACTTTACATTATATTTCATAGACACATAATTTGACTTTAAATTATCATAATTTTTACGAATTCCAAAAATTCACATTCTTAAATTGCTTTTAAAACACTGAATTTTAATGTTATTGTCTTGAGATCTAGACCAATAGATTAAGCAATTAAATTATAATTAAAGTTTAAATCAATAATTTTAAATTTTTCAATAGTTATTTCTTTATGTAACATTTTACATTAATTTCCCAATACTGGTGGGCTAACAATAAATTTCATGTCTCATCACAATTATTGTTTCTTATCAAATATTATTAGTTTAAAATCTATATCTGTTTGTAGCTTTTATTCCATTCTTTACTTATGATTTCACTTTTAGAGATATATTTTATTTGAACTACATAGATTGAGAATTTCTTTGGTTTTTGATTGTTTCCAATAACCAATAATTTAGTGTAGTCCTTAGAAGTAATATTCATTTCAACATTTGTCTCAGTTTGGTGTTTTCTATTGTTTTATCAATTATGCATTATACAATTTTAACTTAATAAATTTTTTGAGAAAGCATTACAGTGGACCACTGAAAGTATGCTTATAACTGAAGTCGCAATTATTCAACATTAGAATCTGTTAACATCCTAGATCAAAAATGAATGGGCACATACCGATAAACATTGATGTTATTATGCAATGGTCCTGTATAAGTAATTATAAATATTTAACACTAACACAATAAAAGCGTATCAATTGAGATTGTTAATTATCTAAAAGAATGTTCAATGAGCTCATTATACTTGTTATTGTTATTCTTGCAACTTGACATTTGAATAAAATTAATTTTTTTCACTACTTTTATTCATTCTTAGTTTCCAGCATGAACTAAAACTAATTTTATTTTTATTCAAATAGTCTTCTTTTAATTGGTGTTTTTTGGTGGATTTAATTTTAAATGTTTCAAACCTATGAATGATTAAAAGCTATCATTGTCAATTGTTGTTAGCAAGATCGATTCAGAATATTATATGTACAGTGATATTGTCATACTATATTAAAAAGTTGAAATCTGAAACTTTTTAATATTTTTTCTTTATGTAACATTTTACATTCATTGCCCAAAACTTGTGTACTAACACTATCTTTCATGTCTCATCACAATTATTGTTTCTTATCAAATGTTATTAGTTTATAATTCATATCTGTTTGTAGCTTTTATTCTATTCACTAATGATTCACATGCAAATATTATAGATATATTTTATTTGAACTATATAGTTTGAGAATTGTTTTGGTTTTTGATTGTTTCCAATAACCAATAATTTAGTGTAGTCCATTTTAGTAATATTCATTTCAATATTTGTCTCAGTTTGGTGTTTTCTATTGTTTTATCAATTATGCATTATACAATTTTAACTTAATACATTTTTTTAGAAAGCATTACAGTGGACCACTGAAAGTATGCTGATAACTGAAGTCGCAATTATTCAACTTTTGAAGCTGTTAACATCCTAGATCAAAAATGAATGGGCACATACCGATAAACATTGATGTTATTATGCAATGGTCCTGTAAAAGTAATTATAAATATTTAACACTAACACAATAAAAGCGTATCAATTGAGATTGTTAATTATCTAAAAGAATGTTCAATGAGCTCATTATACTTGTTATTGTTATTCTTGCAACTTGACATTTGAATAAAATTAATTTTTTTCACTACTTTTATTCATTCTTAGTTTCCAGCATGAACTAAAACTAATTTTATTTTTATTCAAATAGTCTTCTTTTAATTGGTGTTTTTTGGTGGATTTAATTTTAAATGTTTCAAACCTATGAATGATTAAAAGCTATCATTGTCAATTGTTGTTAGCAAGATCGATTCAGAATATTATATGTACAGTGATATTGTCATACTATATTAAAAAGTTGAAATCTGAAACTTTTTAATATTTTTTTCTTTATGTAACATTTTACATTCATTGCCCAATACTTGTGTACTAACACTATCTTTCATGTCTCATCACAATTATTGTTTCTTATCAAATGTTATTAGTTTATAATTCATATCTGTTTGTAGCTTTTATTCTATTCACTAATGATTCACATGCAAATATTATAGATATATTTTATTTGAACTATATAGTTTGAGAATTGTTTTGGTTTTTGATTGTTTCCAATAACCAATAATTTAGTGTAGTCCATTTTAGTAATATTCATTTCAATATTTGTCTCAGTTTGGTGTTTTCTATTGTTTTATCAATTATGCATTATACAATTTTAACTTAACACATTTTTTTAGAAAGCATTACAGTGGACCACTGAAAGTATGCTGATAACTGAAGTCGCAATTATTCAACTTTTGAAGCTGTTAACATCCTAGATCAAACATGAATGGGCACATACCGATAAACATTGATTTTATTATGCAATGTTCGTGTAATAGTAATTACAAATATTTAACACTATCATAATAGAAGCGTATCAATTGAGATTGATAATTATCTAAAAGAATGTTCAATGAGCACATTATACTTGTTATTGTTATTCTTGCAACTTGACATTTGAATAAAATTAATTTTTTTCACTACTTTTATTCATTCTTAGTTTCCAGCATGAACTAAAACTAATTTTATTTTTATTCAAATAGTCTTCTTTTAATTGATGTTTTTTGGTGGATTTAATTTTAAATTTTTCAAACCTATGAATGATTAAAAGCTATCATTGTCAATTGTTGTTAGCAAGATCGATTCAGAATATTATATGTACAGTGATATTGTCATACTATATTAAAAAGTTGAAATCTGAAACTTTTTAATATTTTTTTCTTTATGTAACATTTTACATTCATTGCCCAATACTTGTGTACTAACACTATCTTTCATGTCTCATCACAATTATTGTTTCTTATCAAATGTTATTAGTTTATAATTCATATCTGTTTGTAGCTTTTATTCTATTCACTAATGATTCACATGCAAATATTATAGATATATTTTATTTGAACTATATAGTTTGAGAATTGTTTTGGTTTTTGATTGTTTCCAATAACCAATAATTTAGTGTAGTCCATTTTAGTAATATTCATTTCAATATTTGTCTCAGTTTGGTGTTTTCTATTGTTTTATCAATTATGCATTATACAATTTTAACTTAATACATTTTTTTAGAAAGCATTACAGTGGACCACTGAAAGTATGCTGATAACTGAAGTCGCAATTATTCAACTTTTGAAGCTGTTAACATCCTAGATCAAACATGAATGGGCACATACCGATAAACATTGATTTTATTATGCAATGTTCGTGTAATAGTAATTACAAATATTTAACACTATCATAATAGAAGCGTATCAATTGAGATTGATAATTATCTAAAAGAATGTTCAATGAGCACATTATACTTGTTATTGTTATTCTTGCAACTTGACATTTGAATAAAATTAATTTTTTTCACTACTTTTATTCATTCTTAGTTTCCAGCATGAACTAAAACAAATGTTAATTTTATTCAAATAGTCTTATTGCAATAATTTAAAATTAATTATTAATACCGTTTCCATCACTGAATAATAATACTTTACATTATATTTCATAGACACATAAATGAACTTTAATTTATCATAATTTTTACGAATTCCAAAAAATCACATTTTTAAATTGCTTATAAAACACTGAATTTTAATGTTATTGTCTTGAGATCTAGACCATTAGATTAAGAAAATGTATTATTATTATCATAACTTAGAATGATATGAATCATTTAACCTGACATTCCATATTCACTATAAAACATATTTTATATGTTAATTTTGACATAAGGTTTTAAATTCATTTTTTGAAATGGTTATAAAATATTGAATTTTAAAGTTTATATCTTCAAACCTGGACCATTAGCTTTAGAAAATTAATTATTAATACCGTTTTCATCATTTAATAATAATACTTTACATTATATTTCATAGACACATAATTTGACTTTAATTTATCATAATTTTTTACGAATTCCAAAAAATCACATTTTTAAATTGCTTAAAAAACACTGAATTTTAATGTTATTGTCTTGAGATCTAGACCATTAGATTAAGAAAATGAATTATAATTATCATTACTTAGAACAATATGAATCATTTAACCTGACATTCCATAATCACTATAAAACATGTTTTTTATGTTAATTTTGACATAAGGTTTTAAATTCATTTTTTGAAATGGTTGAAAAATATTGAATTTTAAAGTTTATATCTTCAAACCTGGACCATTAGATTTAGAAAATTAATTATTAATACCGTTTCCATCACTGAATAATAATACTTTACATTATATTTCATAGACACATAATTTGACTTTAATTTATCATAATTTTTACGAATTCCAAAAAATCACATTTTTAAATTGCTTATATAACACTATATTTTTATGTTATTGTCTTGAGATCTAGACCATTAGATTAAGAAAATGTATTATTATTATCATAACTTAGAATGATATGAATCATTTAACCTGACATTCCATATTCACTATAAAACATATTTTATGTGTTAATTTTGACATAAGGTTTTAAATTTATTTTTTGAAATGGTTATAAAATATTGAATTTTAAAGTTTATATCTTCAAACCTGGACCATTAGCTTTAGAAAATTAATTATTAATACCGTTTTCATCATTTAATAATAATTCTTTACATTATATTTCATAGACACATAATTTGACTTTAATTTATCATAATTTTTTACGAATTCCAAAAAATCACATTTTTAAATTGCTTATAAAACACTGAATTTTAATGTTATTGTCTTGAGATCTAGACCATTAGATTAAGAAAATGTATTATTATTATCATAACTTAGAATGATATGAATCATTTAACCTGACATTCCATATTCGCTATAAAACATATTTTATATGTTAATTTTGACATAAGGTTTTAAATTCATTTTTTGAAATGGTTATAAAATATTGAGTTTTAAAGTTTATATCTTCAAACCTAGACCATTAGATTTAGAAAATTAATTATTAATACCGTTTTCATCACTTAATAATAATACTTTACATTATATTTCATAGACACATAATTTGACTTTAATTTATCATAATTTTTTTACGAATTCCAAAAAATCACATTTTTAAATTGCTTATAAAACACTATATTTTTATGTTATTGTCTTGAGATCTAGACCATTAGATTAAGAAAATGAATTATAATTATCATTACTTAGAACAATATGAATCATTTAACCTGACATTCCATAATCACTATAAAACATGTTTTTTATGTTAATTTTGACATAAGGTTTTAAATTCATTTTTTGAAATGGTTATAAAATATTGAATTTTAAAGTTTATATCTTCAAACCTGGACCATTAGATTTAGAAAATTAATTATTAATACCGTTTCCATCACTGAATAATAATACTTTACATTATATTTCATAGACACATAATTTGACTTTAATTTATCATAATTTTTTACGAATTCCAAAAAATCACATTTTTAAATTGCTTATAAAACACTGAATTTTAATGTTATTGTCTTGAGATCTAGACCATTAGATTAAGAAAATGTATTATTATTATCATAACTTAGAATGATATGAATCATTTCACCTGACATTCCATATTCACTATAAAATCCTAAAATAAAAATTCTATTCCGCTAGCTGTTCCTACTGATTTCAGTAATTACAATGTTACCTAATATTGAATATTTTATTTTTGACTGATTATTATTTTGTTTTTTTTTATAGCAATGATTGATAATAAGTACTGCAACATTTCCAGATACAAGTATTTCTGATTGAATATTTAATGCATTTGTTTCTACAAGTACTCCATTAAAACAAAAAGAATCATTGTCTATTACTTGTAAGTTTTTGTAATTATGTTAATTTTATTGTTTTATTGGTATTACAGACTATTGAATGTTAGATCAAAACAAAATATACTTAATAATTTACTGTATGAAAATAATTAATGTTTTTACTTTATATTTTTTTGAGGTATGCCATCTCAAAGTTCACCATATTCTGATCAATCGTTTTCAACTACACAAACAACTCAATATCTCACATTACATAAACCTAGAAAACAATAGTATAGAGCTCAACTTCAACACATTAACGATAAATATGAACAATTACAGCAGATATTTGAAATTTCATTAAATTAATAAATTAAACAAAGATATGTTATCGATCGGCAGGAAACATAGTATGTTGGATATTCTTTCTTGCCATTAAACTCTTTTTTGTATTATGTCATAATTGTTTTGTGTATACCATTTGTATTTTTCACAAATGAAATATTACTTAAAGATTTGTATATATATTTTTTTCAATCTGTTATTTGTATATTTTATTACATACATTTCGTTTTGTAATTTTTATTGTTATTATCACAAAAAAATTGAAAATAAATAAGGTTATACTAAAAAAATTCATGTTTATTTTTTGTATAACCTATAAGCTTAAAAATAGTTATATTTCAATAACACATACGTTAGTATAATTGTATGTGAAGAGCAAGGCCGGATTGAGCCATCGATATTTTCGTTCAACGTTTTTATTTAATTTAAATATTTAATATACAACTTAAATAAAATTGAATTTATAACATTTCAAAATTTGAAAAAACATCTAATTATTCAATGCAATTTCCAAGCTAAAAATACTTGTTAATCTTAAACATTTGAAACTTAAAACGTGTATCAATTATTTTTTAGAATTTCAAGAAGTTCAAACATTAATTTAAAGAAGTACCTACCTATCTGAAAATGCATGACTAAAATTTATCAAAACTTTTTGTAAGTTGTGGGTCTCTCGAGTTGTATTTAAAATTTAAATAAAATATATTAATTCAAATAATATAAAAAAACTGAGCCTTCGCGAGACGCCTGGCAAATGTGAAACATCAAAAATTTTGTATTTGTAATAATACAAAATATACAGTGGTGGACTAACCAGCAACTGATTGCAGTGACGGTGTAGCCGTGGTTAAATAAATAGATTGGTGTAAATATTTTCAAAGTGTGGTTTTATTGATGAATAAAATATACTGTAAATTATTCTAAGTGTATTTTAATTAGAAAATTAGACTAAGTCACAGGGACTGATTCGTGATGACATCTGACGTGAAAGTGCTCGTGCTGACTCTGGTGGATCACGTCTACCGGGGAGCTCACCAGGGCCCCCTTTATAGTCGATTTCCCCCTACCTATTATTCTGCTGTCTCTTCCGGTCAACGGATGTGAAACATTTGTTATGCATACGTTGTTTACGCTGTTTAGGATTCCGCGAACGTGCGATGACCTAGTTAGACACGTGTCAGATATTGAATATCGAGTATTGAATATGACTAAAAAGTCATACTTCGAAAAGATACATAATATTCATCGGTTATAGGCATAATAATCTTTTAATAACCTATTCTTATCATATGTCTTCGTACACTGTTGTCATTATTATATTGATTACGTATTATTATTATTATCTAAGATGTCAGAGCACGTAGACCACATAGACACATCATATATCAGTGTACATTATCGGTGCGCAGACAGGGTTCGGTTAAGAGATCACAATCCCCTACTTTGAAATGTTTTTTTCTCCGTGAAAATAAATTTTTACGAAATTTACCTCTCTCGTCCGTGGTAAAAGTAATAATATGTCGTTTTGGAGAAATTACCATTAGCACAACCACACCACTGAAATAAACTCTGTGTACATTTGTGTGATGTCAGTATTCTACCCTCTCCCCCCTGAAGTTTGGATATTTTATCACATTATTATTGTTGTAAATACTTGGTGTAGTAGACGACCGTAATTTTCCGGGTGTCCAGTATCCAATAGAATAGCAGTTTGTACTCATGTTATTGAGTATGGTCGAGTAATAATAATCATATAGGGTGATTCACCGTGCCTGCTTGTCCGTTTTTCCTCTTTAATTATGTAGCTATTCAAAATCTGAATATTTCTTTATTTTTTTATTATTAAGACAATTTTTTTGAATTATGCA
Source organism: Rhopalosiphum nymphaeae (assembly GCA_036289425.1). NCBI lineage: Eukaryota > Metazoa > Arthropoda > Insecta > Hemiptera > Aphididae > Rhopalosiphum > Rhopalosiphum nymphaeae. Next base: position 1,673,515 of record JAZAQC010000030.1, read on the forward strand.
TAACAATAATATAATATAATAGTCTATCATTTGATAGACTATTGTATTGTGGTTTTACAAACATTTTCGTTCGACAGAATCAATATATGCTGTTAGGTATAATATTAGGGTGAATTGACCTATTATCAAGCTCAAAGTGAAGAATATTATCTATAGGGCCATAACGTAGGCTTTTATTGATATTTTAATTATAAAGTAAGTCAAGATTTAATATTTTACATACCTATAACTCAGTTTAAAATTAAAATATCCATAAAAGTCTACACGATACCATAGATAATATTCTTACTTTTATGTTGAATTAAAGTAAATTTACTATACAATTAAAGCAAACAACAAAAAATTTTGATTCTGATGAACACAAATTTGCTACAGTGCACGTTAGTAAGACGAACACAGCACATACACATATGCCCACACGGGCACGATAGTGGATAAGCTGCTGTCAAGGTTGACAATATTTGCATCTTAGCCATGTGAATTAGGCGCGATTACATATTTTTAACTTGTTCCAGGGCAGATCATCGAGAGTCTGATATTATTTATACACATAATTGATTATACAAATCGTTCATTGAATAAAAACAATATAATTCAAACTCATATAAATAGTACTACTGTTTTAGCCAAAACAGATATCATACTATTATTGAAGAGGCTTGAGAGAATAAAAAACCTAGTATACGACATAATAGTATAATAGTAAAATAAAATACAATGAATATAATAATATACAATATTATAAGTAAAAATAAGTATATTTTTATATTTCACAATATATGTTTTAAAGTTTCAATCGTGTAAAATGGAGACTGGATAAATATTTGAACTAGTTTACGACAAAACATACTTGAATTTTCATTCAAATATTAATGTTTGCATTTTATTATAAAATTGCGAATTGCGTTTTTTTTTAATTGTTATGTGTAATTATTTATTTAGTAATTTCTTTCTAAGCGAATCAGTATAGCTTCAAAAACAAATAAATATATGTAAGTAAAAAAGTGTATTAGTTGCTTTCTAACATGTTATAATATCCATTTTTTGTCAAATTAAGACTGTAGTCTCTAAATGCCTAGTATAAATTGTAATTATACTCGAGTATTTGTTTGAAAGGTCTAAATTCAATATAAGTGATATTAACCATATGAACACTTTTTTAAAAAATATAAATAATTTAAGGAAACTATTATAAGTAGAATGTACATCGAACTACATAGAATTAAATCTATTTATGTACAAAAAAAAACAAACACATTATTATTGCAATAACAATTAATAGGTACTTAATTGTCGTTTATCATCCAGACAGTTTACTTGAAAAGTATCTCGTTATTTTTGTTAGGTTGAACATAATCAATCATCTAAGTATGGGGACGCGGTGATTTGTGGTTTTCAACATACTATCGCGAGTTGATTTGAATCCCCTTAGATACGTCTAAAAATATACTTTACTTATTTATTTTTTTACTTTAATTTGAACGCTAATAGTTAAAGTTTAACTGAGCAATAAATAAACAGTATATAATATGTAGAGTCCAATTTCAATTAAAAAAACTGGGGGCGCTGAAGCGTTTCCATTTTTTTCAAGTTATTGTATGGTTATGAGTACCTATTATTATTAAAATCTAAATCGACATGAACAATTCGGATGTTCTAAACACGCCCAAGTGCTATCGCCTCATGCCTGAATTGCGCCTATGATAATTTTGTAAAATAACGCCGTGAAATATAAAATAGAATTTATATTGATTATTATAATATGACGCTATAAAATAGAAAAAAATAATGTGTTTGTTAATAACTAATATTATAAGATTAAATCACATTGTTTAATAATTTATGAACATTTTTCATAAAATCGAAACGAAGTTTTTATTATTTAATTAAAAACTTAAAACACATGTGTCCTGAAAATTTACTTAATATTTTATAAAGGATTACACCTCATTTAAAATTTGTTTCATCATAATATTATTATTTTAATAATGTAAATCACGCAATAGTGAATGTCTATAATAAGGTCTTAAGGTCACTTGTATATAAAGCCAAACAATTGCATTCTGTTTTTACCGTCTTCTAGTAAGTACCTATTGCCTATAGCAAATGTTTATCTCATATACATAGTTTTGCATTGTTAAAAGGAAATTTACCTATCATACTTTGATATTACCCATGTATTTTAGTTACATTGAAATATTACTTATTAATTCATTAATTATACTGCAACGTCTGCAATTAATTTATTGTGTTGTAATAGTAGTGGCCTGTCACTCGTATTATATAATTAAGCTCGACATTATTTTTAAGAATAAAATGAAAACAGAAAAAATGCGTCTTATAAAATGATGATGAATTGTAAACACTGGATAATACACAATGTATGTACCGAAAATTAATGAATATAGAAATATGTAACACACAATGCTGATTTTATTTTTGTTATTGGTTTATTCTATTTTCGTTTCGATTATGTACCTATGCACTATGTAGCTTTACCCACCCCGCACTATAAAAAATATAGATTTTTCTTTGCTTAATTTCTATAAATTTTAGTCGCGATTACTAGATTTTGTTGAATAATATCAAACATTTTAAAAATCAGAATTATAAATTAATTTTTAAGTTATAATTAATAATATAATTTCTATTCTCCAAATTACATTTATTATATAAAATTAAAATTTGTCAAATGTATTGAGTTTTTCATCAACCAATTTCAATACAAAATATAATATGTGTTCATATTCTAATATACACCCGATAAATGTTATATCGTTTTGTATTTTGAAAATAGAAAAGTAATGATTTTATTTTTGCTAATGAAAATACAACAACTTTATATTATGTCCAATCAACAATTATATTTATGTACTCAATTACTCTTACAATTTAACATACTTCTTTACATTACAATGTTGAAATTGCTAATGATTCTAAAATACTATTTGTGAATAATTAATTTGTATGAAATCAATATAATATTCGGTTTACCGTACTGTAAATTCAAATTTTATGATTGTAAAAGACGAACATTTTGTTTACGCTTTTGAATAAAAAAATATAGATGTCTATAAATTTGGAACGAATGAAAAAAACGGATCAACACATCTGATCCTAGTAAAATACGGACTGGCGCACAGTGTATTTAAGTTTTGGCCGTTACAAAAATGCTCGCATAAGAAAAAAAATTCATTTTTAACAATCGGTATTCTTATAGGACATTTAAATAAGTCTGGTGAATAAAATGTTTTGATTTTCGTAACCATAAACGTTTGATCGTCTAACCGATACGACCACCAGACGATTACTAAACCAGTGGTAGGAAACTTCTGGGCGGCGTGCTGATAATATACAATCAACGACTGTAGGTCCGCAATAGAGTCAGTATCTGGGAAAATATGTAATTATAACGTTTGCATTTTTGGTAGTACTGAATAAGTTATGATTAATATCACATTTTTGTTATCGCAATTAAATTCATAATATTAACGTTTTATCGTTTGTCCTTTGACTCGACTATTCTGTACAACTAGTGTGTTGTTACATTTAAGTGCTGAAATCGTGCTTATATTGTTTTATTCTATGCTTATACCAAGCATTTTTTTTGTGTTTCCAATTGTTTGTGCGAATTATATTCATATCATTATCATGTATGCCTTGTGAAAGGTCGTATAAATTCGTATAAGTACACCACGAAGAACTGTAAACTGTTTAAGTTTCTTAATGACGAATTTGTGTAAGTTGAACGTTAGCTATTACTTATTATTTATACACATTCATATTTGTATCTAATTACTACTTTTTTTAGGTCTAAACAATGGTTGATAAATTGTAATCGCCAAGATTTAATTGGATTTAATCTAGAATATTTGTTGCTTTTTAAAATTCTAAGATAATTACATGTATGTACTAAGAATATTGTTGGACAGATGACTTGAAGAATATACATATTATACTACATATAAATTTAGAAAAATTGAGAACAATGTGAAAACTAAAAAAAAATACAGTTAAAATACTATATTGGATTTTAATATTTCAACATGGATTATCATCAATTCTAGGGGTGTATAACTATTTTTTACTTCTAACATTAATACATTTTAAATTCAAGTTCTTAGGTTTTTACTGTATTTTTTGTAGGTAATCTAAATAATTTCAAAAAAGTGTAAAATACTCAATCCTGCCCAACCACATTCCTGAGAAAAAATGTAACCTACTAATAAAAAATATGTAAAGAATATTAAAAATGATAAAAAAATATAGTAAGTGCTAATACTATTGTATTGTAATATTAATATGAAGTATTTAATTCAATATCGATAGAACAACTGTTGTCTGCGTTTTTTTTCAGAAATGATCCAGCAATGATACATTATTTACCTACTATATTGGATATGCTTTCTATAGTGAGACCGGAGATGGTTGGTGTGTATCCTGTCATTATAACGACTGATGTCATCCATGCCTCAGAATTGCATCAGGGAATTGTCTAATATCAACAACATACAAAGTGCTCTCTTCGTCGCGTTGGGATTTAATCAGTAGCTAATAATAAGTTAATTTTAAATAATCTTTTTGTACATGTCAGTGTGTGTGTCTAGTTTCCATTTTTCAAGTTCACTAATGTAACCGTGCGCAGTAATGATAAACAGTCTACTGGCATTTCACAAAGGTTTATTAATACATTTTGAAAGGTTGTCTTTTCGGTAAGATAGTGTAACCTTTTCTCATTTCTTATTAAACGTTTTTATGTATAATTATCGCGAATATCATTCTATTGCTCTCATATGAACTTATTATGATACTTTTCTCATTCAGATTTCGCTAAATAACAACCATTGTGTTTAAGTATATTAACTATTCACTAGCTGTCTACAAGTCATAAGTTGTCATTTCGTATACACCATATAAAATAAATCCACTCACTTGCAGATAATCTGATAAAACTACTATCGTTTTATTTATTTAATTAAAACTGGAAATTTTTTGTAAATTGTGATAGAATATTGTTTACTTAATTGGTTTATTCAGTTGCTAGATCGAAAACCGGGCTATAAAATAATCCCATTTGAAACAGACCACACATTGATATTTAAGTTTAAGTTGTCCTTGATCTGTAATTTGTATTGCAAGAACCGTGTGCCCATCATATAAGAATTATAAGTAGTCGTATGTGTGCACTTCTCTTAAAACAATCCATGTATGTTTTCATGTGAATCTCGCCATTGCAATGACTTATCTATATGTTCTCGCCAACTAGGAAACAACTACAACTTTATATGGTTGCAATACACTGTATACATTTTATTTCGTAATATTTGCAGTTTTTTTAACGAAACCGGTAAATAACTAATCATATTTATCATCAAAAATCTCCTCAGACAGTTTCATTAAAAATAATCTCCAATAATTTGTCATTGATTAGGTTATCAACATCAGAGATGGATAAATTTTAAATAAATAATTTTATTTCCCATAAGTGCTTTTTAAGAGCCAACTGAATAATTATAAACACACAATAGATTCCACCTACATTTGTTAAAGTATAATATCTCAATTAAAGAACACTATAATACAAACTTTTATATGACAATTTTGATTGTGAATCAAATAACCTGATATTCCATAAACACTATAAAACATGTTTTATATGTTAATTTTGACAGAAGGTTTTAAATTCATTTTTTGAAATGGTTATAAAATATTGAATTTTAAATTTTATATCTTCAAACCTGGACAATTAGATTTAGAAAATTCATTATTAATACCGTTTCCATCATTTAATAATAATACTTTACATTATATTTCATAGACACATAATTTGACTTTAAATTATCATAAATTTTACGACTTCCAAAAATTCACATTCTTAAATTGCTTTTAAAACACTGAATTTTAATGTTATTGTCTTGAGATCTAGACCATTAGATTAAGAAAATGTATTATTATTATCATAACTTAGAATGATATGAATCATTTAACCTGACATTCCATATTCACTATAAAACATATTTTATATGTTAATTTTGACATAAGGTTTTAAATTCATTTTTTGAAATGGTTATAAAATATTGATTTTTAAAGTTTATATCTTCAAACCTGGACCATTAGCTTTAGAAAATTAATTATTAATACCGTTTCCATCATTTAATAATAATACTTTACATTATATTTCATAGACACATAATTTGACTTTAATTTATCATAATTTTTACGAATTCCAAAAAATCACATTTTTAAATTGCTTATATAACACTATATTTTTATGTTATTGTCTTGAGATCTAGACCATTAGATTAAGAAAATGTATTATTATTATCATAACTTAGAAAGATATGAATCATTTAACCTGACATTCCATATTCACTATAAAACATATTTTATATGTTAATTTTGACATAAGGTTTTAAATTCATTTTTTGAAATGGTTATAAAATATTGAGTTTTAAAGTTTATATCTTCAAACCTAGACCATTAGATTTAGAAAATTAATTATTAATACCGTTTTCATCACTTAATAATAATACTTTACATTATATTTCATAGACACATAATTTGACTTTAAATTAACAGATATAATTAAATAAACATTTGCTATAGGCAATAGGTACTTACTAGAAGACGGTAAAAACAGAATGCAATTGTTTGGCTTTATATACAAGTGACCTTAAGACCTTATTATAGACATTCACTATTGCGTGATTTACATTATTAAAATAATAATATTATGATGAAACAAATTTTAAATGAGGTGTAATCCTTTATAAAATATTAAGTAAATTTTCAGGACACATGTGTTTTAAGTTTTTAATTAAATAATAAAAACTTCGTTTCGATTTTATGAAAAATGTTCATAAATTATTAAACAATGTGATTTAATCTTATAATATTAGTTATTAACAAACACATTATTTTTTTCTATTTTATAGCGTCATATTATAATAATCAATATAAATTCTATTTTATATTTCACGGCGTTATTTTACAAAATTATCATAGGCGCAATTCAGGCATGAGGCGATAGCACTTGGGCGTGTTTAGAACATCCGAATTGTTCATGTCGATTTAGATTTTAATAATAATAGGTACTCATAACCATACAATAACTTGAAAAAAATGGAAACGCTTCAGCGCCCCCAGTTTTTTTAATTGAAATTGGACTCTACATATTATATACTGTTTATTTATTGCTCAGTTAAACTTTAACTATTAGCGTTCAAATTAAAGTAAAAAAATAAATAAGTAAAGTATATTTTTAGACGTATCTAAGGGGATTCAAATCAACTCGCGATAGTATGTTGAAAACCACAAATCACCGCGTCCCCATACTTAGATGATTGATTATGTTCAACCTAACAAAAATAACGAGATACTTTTCAAGTAAACTGTCTGGATGATAAACGACAATTAAGTACCTATTAATTGTTATTGCAATAATAATGTGTTTGTTTTTTTTTGTACATAAATAGATTTAATTCTATGTAGTTCGATGTACATTCTACTTATAATAGTTTCCTTAAATTATTTATATTTTTTAAAAAAGTGTTCATATGGTTAATATCACTTATATTGAATTTAGACCTTTCAAACAAATACTCGAGTATAATTACAATTTATACTAGGCATTTAGAGACTACAGTCTTAATTTGACAAAAAATGGATATTATAACATGTTAGAAAGCAACTAATACACTTTTTTACTTACATATATTTATTTGTTTTTGAAGCTATACTGATTCGCTTAGAAAGAAATTACTAAATAAATAATTACACATAACAATTAAAAAAAAACGCAATTCGCAATTTTATAATAAAATGCAAACATTAATATTTGAATGAAAATTCAAGTATGTTTTGTCGTAAACTAGTTCAAATATTTATCCAGTCTCCATTTTACACGATTGAAACTTTAAAACATATATTGTGAAATATAAAAATATACTTATTTTTACTTATAATATTGTATATTATTATATTCATTGTATTTTATTTTACTATTATACTATTATGTCGTATACTAGGTTTTTTATTCTCTCAAGCCTCTTCAATAATAGTATGATATCTGTTTTGGCTAAAACAGTAGTACTATTTATATGAGTTTGAATTATATTGTTTTTATTCAATGAACGATTTGTATAATCAATTATGTGTATAAATAATATCAGACTCTCGATGATCTGCCCTGGAACAAGTTAAAAATATGTAATCGCGCCTAATTCACATGGCTAAGATGCAAATATTGTCAACCTTGACAGCAGCTTATCCACTATCGTGCCCGTGTGGGCATATGTGTATGTGCTGTGTTCGTCTTACTAACGTGCACTGTAGCAAATTTGTGTTCATCAGAATCAAAATTTTTTGTTGTTTGCTTTAATTGTATAGTAAATTTACTTTAATTCAACATAAAAGTAAGAATATTATCTATGGTATCGTGTAGACTTTTATGGATATTTTAATTTTAAACTGAGTTATAGGTATGTAAAATATTAAATCTTGACTTACTTTATAATTAAAATATCAATAAAAGCCTACGTTATGGCCCTATAGATAATATTCTTCACTTTGAGCTTGATAATAGGTCAATTCACCCTAATATTATACCTAACAGCATATATTGATTCTGTCGAACGAAAATGTTTGTAAAACCACAATACAATAGTCTATCAAATGATAGACTATTATATTATATTATTGTTATGCATAATTCAAAAAAATTGTCTTAATAATAAAAAAATAAAGAAATATTCAGATTTTGAATAGCTACATAATTAAAGAGGAAAAACGGACAAGCAGGCACGGTGAATCACCCTATATGATTATTATTACTCGACCATACTCAATAACATGAGTACAAACTGCTATTCTATTGGATACTGGACACCCGGAAAATTACGGTCGTCTACTACACCAAGTATTTACAACAATAATAATGTGATAAAATATCCAAACTTCAGGGGGGAGAGGGTAGAATACTGACATCACACAAATGTACACAGAGTTTATTTCAGTGGTGTGGTTGTGCTAATGGTAATTTCTCCAAAACGACATATTATTACTTTTACCACGGACGAGAGAGGTAAATTTCGTAAAAATTTATTTTCACGGAGAAAAAAACATTTCAAAGTAGGGGATTGTGATCTCTTAACCGAACCCTGTCTGCGCACCGATAATGTACACTGATATATGATGTGTCTATGTGGTCTACGTGCTCTGACATCTTAGATAATAATAATAATACGTAATCAATATAATAATGACAACAGTGTACGAAGACATATGATAAGAATAGGTTATTAAAAGATTATTATGCCTATAACCGATGAATATTATGTATCTTTTCGAAGTATGACTTTTTAGTCATATTCAATACTCGATATTCAATATCTGACACGTGTCTAACTAGGTCATCGCACGTTCGCGGAATCCTAAACAGCGTAAACAACGTATGCATAACAAATGTTTCACATCCGTTGACCGGAAGAGACAGCAGAATAATAGGTAGGGGGAAATCGACTATAAAGGGGGCCCTGGTGAGCTCCCCGGTAGACGTGATCCACCAGAGTCAGCACGAGCACTTTCACGTCAGATGTCATCACGAATCAGTCCCTGTGACTTAGTCTAATTTTCTAATTAAAATACACTTAGAATAATTTACAGTATATTTTATTCATCAATAAAACCACACTTTGAAAATATTTACACCAATCTATTTATTTAACCACGGCTACACCGTCACTGCAATCAGTTGCTGGTTAGTCCACCACTGTATATTTTGTATTATTACAAATACAAAATTTTTGATGTTTCACATTTGCCAGGCGTCTCGCGAAGGCTCAGTTTTTTTATATTATTTGAATTAATATATTTTATTTAAATTTTAAATACAACTCGAGAGACCCACAACTTACAAAAAGTTTTGATAAATTTTAGTCATGCATTTTCAGATAGGTAGGTACTTCTTTAAATTAATGTTTGAACTTCTTGAAATTCTAAAAAATAATTGATACACGTTTTAAGTTTCAAATGTTTAAGATTAACAAGTATTTTTAGCTTGGAAATTGCATTGAATAATTAGATGTTTTTTCAAATTTTGAAATGTTATAAATTCAATTTTATTTAAGTTGTATATTAAATATTTAAATTAAATAAAAACGTTGAACGAAAATATCGATGGCTCAATCCGGCCTTGCTCTTCACATACAATTATACTAACGTATGTGTTATTGAAATATAACTATTTTTAAGCTTATAGGTTATACAAAAAATAAACATGAATTTTTTTAGTATAACCTTATTTATTTTCAATTTTTTTGTGATAATAACAATAAAAATTACAAAACGAAATGTATGTAATAAAATATACAAATAACAGATTGAAAAAAATATATATACAAATCTTTAAGTAATATTTCATTTGTGAAAAATACAAATGGTATACACAAAACAATTATGACATAATACAAAAAAGAGTTTAATGGCAAGAAAGAATATCCAACATACTATGTTTCCTGCCGATCGATAACATATCTTTGTTTAATTTATTAATTTAATGAAATTTCAAATATCTGCTGTAATTGTTCATATTTATCGTTAATGTGTTGAAGTTGAGCTCTATACTATTGTTTTCTAGGTTTATGTAATGTGAGATATTGAGTTGTTTGTGTAGTTGAAAACGATTGATCAGAATATGGTGAACTTTGAGATGGCATACCTCAAAAAAATATAAAGTAAAAACATTAATTATTTTCATACAGTAAATTATTAAGTATATTTTGTTTTGATCTAACATTCAATAGTCTGTAATACCAATAAAACAATAAAATTAACATAATTACAAAAACTTACAAGTAATAGACAATGATTCTTTTTGTTTTAATGGAGTACTTGTAGAAACAAATGCATTAAATATTCAATCAGAAATACTTGTATCTGGAAATGTTGCAGTACTTATTATCAATCATTGCTATAAAAAAAAACAAAATAATAATCAGTCAAAAATAAAATATTCAATATTAGGTAACATTGTAATTACTGAAATCAGTAGGAACAGCTAGCGGAATAGAATTTTTATTTTAGGATTTTATAGTGAATATGGAATGTCAGGTGAAATGATTCATATCATTCTAAGTTATGATAATAATAATACATTTTCTTAATCTAATGGTCTAGATCTCAAGACAATAACATTAAAATTCAGTGTTTTATAAGCAATTTAAAAATGTGATTTTTTGGAATTCGTAAAAAATTATGATAAATTAAAGTCAAATTATGTGTCTATGAAATATAATGTAAAGTATTATTATTCAGTGATGGAAACGGTATTAATAATTAATTTTCTAAATCTAATGGTCCAGGTTTGAAGATATAAACTTTAAAATTCAATATTTTATAACCATTTCAAAAAATGAATTTAAAACCTTATGTCAAAATTAACATAAAAAACATGTTTTATAGTGATTATGGAATGTCAGGTTAAATGATTCATATTGTTCTAAGTAATGATAATTATAATTCATTTTCTTAATCTAATGGTCTAGATCTCAAGACAATAACATAAAAATATAGTGTTTTATAAGCAATTTAAAAATGTGATTTTTTGGAATTCGTAAAAAAATTATGATAAATTAAAGTCAAATTATGTGTCTATGAAATATAATGTAAAGTATTATTATTAAGTGATGAAAACGGTATTAATAATTAATTTTCTAAATCTAATGGTCTAGGTTTGAAGATATAAACTTTAAAACTCAATATTTTATAACCATTTCAAAAAATGAATTTAAAACCTTATGTCAAAATTAACATAAAAAACATGTTTTATAGTGATTATGGAATGTCAGGTTAAATGATTCATATTGTTCTAAGTAATGATAATTATAATTCATTTTCTTAATCTAATGGTCTAGATCTCAAGACAATAACATTAAAATTCAGTGTTTTTTAAGCAATTTAAAAATGTGATTTTTTGGAATTCGTAAAAAATTATGATAAATTAAAGTTCATTTATGTGTCTATGAAATATAATGTAAAGTATTATTATTAAATGATGGAAACGGTATTAATAATTAATTTTCTAAATCTAATGGTCCAGGTTTGAAGATATAAACTTTAAAATTCAATATTTTATAACCATTTCAAAAAATGAATTTAAAACCTTATGTCAAAATTAACATATAAAATATGTTTTATAGCGAATATGGAATGTCAGGTTAAATGATTCATATCATTCTAAGTTATGATAATAATAATACATATTCTTAATCTAATGGTCTAGATCTCAAGACAATAACATTAAAATTCAGTGTTTTATAAGCAATTTAAAAATGTGATTTTTTGGAATTCGTAAAAAATTATGATAAATTAAAGTCAAATTATGTGTCTATGAAATATAATGTAAAGTATTATTATTCAGTGATGAAAACGGTATTAATAATTAATTTTCTAAAGCTAATGGTCCAGGTTTGAAGATATACACTTTAAAATTCAATATTTTATAACCATTTCAAAAAATAAATTTAAAACCTTATGTCAAAATTAACATATAAAATATGTTTTATAGTGAATATGGAATGTCAGGTTAAATGATTCATATCATTCTAAGTTATGATAATAATAATACATTTTCTTAATCTAATGGTCTAGATCTCAAGACAATAACATAAAAATATAGTGTTATATAAGCAATTTAAAAATGTGATTTTTTGGAATTCGTAAAAATTATGATAAATTAAAGTCAAATTATGTGTCTATGAAATATAATGTAAAGTATTATTATTCAGTGATGGAAACGGTATTAATAATTAATTTTCTAAATCTAATGGTCCAGGTTTGAAGATATAAACTTTAAAATTCAATATTTTAAAACCATTTCAAAAAATGAATTTAAAACCTTATGTCAAAATTAACATAAAAAACATGTTTTATAGTGATTATGGAATGTCAGGTTAAATGATTCATATTGTTCTAAGTAATGATAATTATAATTCATTTTCTTAATCTAATGGTCTAGATCTCAAGACAATAACATTAAAATTCAGTGTTTTTTAAGCAATTTAAAAATGTGATTTTTTGGAATTCGTAAAAAATTATGATAAATTAAAGTTCATTTATGTGTCTATGAAATATAATGTAAAGTATTATTATTAAATGATGGAAACGGTATTAATAATTAATTTTCTAAATCTAATGGTCCAGGTTTGAAGATATAAACTTTAAAATTCAATATTTTATAACCATTTCAAAAAATGAATTTAAAACCTTATGTCAAAATTAACATATAAAATATGTTTTATAGCGAATATGGAATGTCAGGTTAAATGATTCATATCATTCTAAGTTATGATAATAATAATACATTTTCTTAATCTAATGGTCTAGATCTCAAGACAATAACATTAAAATTCAGTGTTTTATAAGCAATTTAAAAATGTGATTTTTTGGAATTCGTAAAAAATTATGATAAATTAAAGTCAAATTATGTGTCTATGAAATATAATGTAAAGTATTATTATTCAGTGATGGAAACGGTATTAATAATTAATTTTCTAAATCTAATGGTCCAGGTTTGAAGATATAAACTTTAAAATTCAATATTTTATAACCATTTCAAAAAATGAATTTAAAACCTTATGTCAAAATTAACATAAAAAACATGTTTTATAGTGATTATGGAATGTCAGGTTAAATGATTCATATTGTTCTAAGTAATGATAATTATAATTCATTTTCTTAATCTAATGGTCTAGATCTCAAGACAATAACATAAAAATATAGTGTTTTATAAGCAATTTAAAAATGTGATTTTATGGAATTCGTAAAAAATTATGATAAATTAAAGTCAAATTATGTGTCTATGAAATATAATGTAAAGTATTATTATTAAGTGATGGAAACGGTATTAATAATTAATTTTCTAAAGCTAATGGTCCAGGTATGAAGATATAAACTTTAAAATTCAATATTTTATAACCATTTCAAAAAATAAATTTAAAACCTTATGTCAAAATTAACATATAAAATATGTTTTATAGTGAATATGGAATGTCAGGTTAAATGATTCATATCATTCTAAGTTATGATAATAATAATACATTTTCTTAATCTAATGGTCTAGATCTCAAGACAATAACATAAAAATATAGTGTTATATAAGCAATTTAAAAATGTGATTTTTTGGAATTCGTAAAAATTATGATAAATTAAAGTCAAATTATGTGTCTATGAAATATAATGTAAAGTATTATTATTCAGTGATGGAAACGGTATTAATAATTAATTTTCTAAATCTAATGGTCCAGGTTTGATGATATAAACTTTAAAATTCAATATTTTATAACCATTTCAAAAAATGAATTTAAAACCTTATGTCAAAATTAACATAAAAAACATGTTTTATAGTGATTATGGAATGTCAGGTTAAATGATTCATATTGTTCTAAGTAATGATAATTATAATTCATTTTCTTAATCTAATGGTCTAGATCTCAAGACAATAACATAAAAATATAGTGTTTTATAAGCAATTTAAAAATGTGATTTTATGGAATTCGTAAAAAATTATGATAAATTAAAGTCAAATTATGTGTCTATGAAATATAATGTAAAGTATTATTATTAAGTGATGGAAACGGTATTAATAATTAATTTTCTAAAGCTAATGGTCCAGGTATGAAGATATAAACTTTAAAATTCAATATTTTATAACCATTTCAAAAAATAAATTTAAAACCTTATGTCAAAATTAACATATAAAATATGTTTTATAGTGAATATGGAATGTCAGGTTAAATGATTCATATCATTCTAAGTTATGATAATAATAATACATTTTCTTAATCTAATGGTCTAGATCTCAAGACAATAACATAAAAATATAGTGTTATATAAGCAATTTAAAAATGTGATTTTTTGGAATTCGTAAAAATTATGATAAATTAAAGTCAAATTATGTGTCTATGAAATATAATGTAAAGTATTATTATTCAGTGATGGAAACGGTATTAATAATTAATTTTCTAAATCTAATGGTCCAGGTTTGATGATATAAACTTTAAAATTCAATATTTTATAACCATTTCAAAAAATGAATTTAAAACCTTATGTCAAAATTAACATAAAAAACATGTTTTATAGTGATTATGGAATGTCAGGTTAAATGATTCATATTGTTCTAAGTAATGATAATTATAATTCATTTTCTTAATCTAATGGTCTAGATCTCAAGACAATAACATAAAAATATAGTGTTTTATAAGCAATTTAAAAATGTGATTTTTTGGAATTCGTAAAAAATTATGATAAATTAAAGTCAAATTATGTGTCTATGAAATATAATGTAAAGTATTATTATTAAGTGATGAAAACGGTATTAATAATTAATTTTCTAAATCTAATGGTCTAGGTTTGAAGATATAAACTTTAAAACTCAATATTTTATAACCATTTCAAAAAATGAATTTAAAACCTTATGTCAAAATTAACATATAAAATATGTTTTATAGCGAATATGGAATGTCAGGTTAAATGATTCATATCATTCTAAGTTATGATAATAATAATACATTTTCTTAATCTAATGGTCTAGATCTCAAGACAATAACATTAAAATTCAGTGTTTTATAAGCAATTTAAAAATGTGATTTTTTGGAATTCGTAAAAAATTATGATAAATTAAAGTCAAATTATGTGTCTATGAAATATAATGTAAAGTATTATTATTCAGTGATGGAAACGGTATTAATAATTAATTTTCTAAATCTAATGGTCCAGGTTTGAAGATATAAACTTTAAAATTCAATATTTTATAACCATTTCAAAAAATGAATTTAAAACCTTATGTCAAAATTAACATAAAAAACATGTTTTATAGTGATTATGGAATGTCAGGTTAAATGATTCATATTGTTCTAAGTAATGATAATTATAATTCATTTTCTTAATCTAATGGTCTAGATCTCAAGACAATAACATAAAAATATAGTGTTTTATAAGCAATTTAAAAATGTGATTTTTTGGAATTCGTAAAAAATTATGATAAATTAAAGTCAAATTATGTGTCTATGAAATATAATGTAAAGTATTATTATTAAATGATGAAAACGGTATTAATAATTAATTTTCTAAATCTAATGGTCTAGGTTTGAAGATATAAACTTTAAAACTCAATATTTTATAACCATTTCAAAAAATGAATTTAAAACCTTATGTCAAAATTAACATAAAAAACATGTTTTATAGTGATTATGGAATGTCAGGTTAAATGATTCATATTGTTCTAAGTAATGATAATTATAATTCATTTTCTTAATCTAATGGTCTAGATCTCAAGACAATAACATAAAAATATAGTGTTTTATAAGCAATTTAAAAATGTGATTTTTTGGAATTCGTAAAAAATTATGATAAATTAAAGTCAAATTATGTGTCTATGAAATATAATGTAAAGTATTATTATTAAGTGATGAAAACGGTATTAATAATTAATTTACTAAATCTAATGGTCCAGGTTTGAAGATATAAACTTTAAAATTCAATATTTTATAACCATTTCAAAAAATGAATTTAAAACCTTATGTCAAAATTAACATAAAAAACATGTTTTATAGTGATTATGGAATGTCAGTTTAAATGATTCATATTGTTCTAAGTAATGATAATTATAATTCATTTTCTTAATCTAATGGTCTAGATCTCAAGACAATAACATAAAAATATAGTGTTTTATAAGCAATTTAAAAATGTGATTTTTTGGAATTCGTAAAAAATTATGATAAATTAAAGTTCATTTATGTGTCTATGAAATATAATGTAAAGTATTATTATTAAATGATGGAAACGGTATTAATAATTAATTTTCTAAATCTAATGGTCCAGGTTTGAAGATATAAACTTTAAAATTCAATATTTTATAACCATTTCAAAAAATGAATTTAAAACCTTATGTCAAAATTAACATATAAAATATGTTTTATAGCGAATATGGAATGTCAGGTTAAATGATTCATATCATTCTAAGTTATGATAATAATAATACATTTTCTTAATCTAATGGTCTAGATCTCAAGACAATAACATTAAAATTCAGTGTTTTATAAGCAATTTAAAAATGTGATTTTTTGGAATTCGTAAAAAATTATGATAAATTAAAGTCAAATTATGTGTCTATGAAATATAATGTAAAGTATTATTATTAAATGATGAAAACGGTATTAATAATTAATTTTCTAAAGCTAATGGTCCAGGTTTGAAGATATAAACTTTAAAATTCAATATTTTATAACCATTTCAAAAAATAAATTTAAAACCTTATGTCAAAATTAACATATAAAATATGTTTTATAGTGAATATGGAATGTCAGGTTAAATGATTCATATCATTCTAAGTTATGATAATAATAATACATTTTCTTAATCTAATGGTCTAGATCTCAAGACAATAACATTAAAATTCAGTGTTTTATAAGCAATTTAAAAATGTGATTTTTTGGAATTCGTAAAAATTATGATAAATTAAAGTTCATTTATGTGTCTATGAAATATATTGTAAAGTATTATTATTCAGTGATGGAAACGGTATTAATAATTAATTTTCTAAAGCTAATGGTCCAGGTATGAAGATATAAACTTTAAAATTCAATATTTTATAACCATTTCAAAAAATAAATTTAAAACCTTATGTCAAAATTAACATATAAAATATGTTTTATAGTGAATATGGAATGTCAGGTTAAATGATTCATATCATTCTAAGTTATGATAATAATAATACATTTTCTTAATCTAATGGTCTAGATCTCAAGACAATAACATAAAAATATAGTGTTATATAAGCAATTTAAAAATGTGATTTTTTGGAATTCGTAAAAATTATGATAAATTAAAGTCAAATTATGTGTCTATGAAATATAATGTAAAGTATTATTATTCAGTGATGGAAACGGTATTAATAATTAATTTTCTAAATCTAATGGTCCAGGTTTGAAGATATAAACTTTAAAATTCAATATTTTATAACCATTTCAAAAAATGAATTTAAAACCTTATGTCAAAATTAACATAAAAAACATGTTTTATAGTGATTATGGAATGTCAGGTTAAATGATTCATATTGTTCTAAGTAATGATAATTATAATTCATTTTCTTAATCTAATGGTCTAGATCTCAAGACAATAACATAAAAATATAGTGTTTTATAAGCAATTTAAAAATGTGATTTTTTGGAATTCGTAAAAAATTATGATAAATTAAAGTCAAATTATGTGTCTATGAAATATAATGTAAAGTATTATTATTAAGTGATGAAAACGGTATTAATAATTAATTTTCTAAATCTAATGGTCCAGGTTTGAAGATATAAACTTTAAAATTCAATATTTTATAACCATTTCAAAAAATGAATTTAAAACCTTATGTCAAAATTAACATATAAAATATGTTTTATAGCGAATATGGAATGTCAGGTTAAATGATTCATATCATTCTAAGTTATGATAATAATAATACATTTTCTTAATCTAATGGTCTAGATCTCAAGACAATAACATTAAAATTCAGTGTTTTATAAGCAATTTAAAAATGTGATTTTTTGGAATTCGTAAAAAATTATGATAAATTAAAGTCAAATTATGTGTCTATGAAATATAATGTAAAGTATTATTATTAAATGATGAAAACGGTATTAATAATTAATTTTCTAAAGCTAATGGTCCAGGTTTGAAGATATAAACTTTAAAATTCAATATTTTATAACCATTTCAAAAAATAAATTTAAAACCTTATGTCAAAATTAACATATAAAATATGTTTTATAGTGAATATGGAATGTCAGGTTAAATGATTCATATCATTCTAAGTTATGATAATAATAATACATTTTCTTAATCTAATGGTCTAGATCTCAAGACAATAACATAAAAATATAGTGTTATATAAGCAATTTAAAAATGTGATTTTTTGGAATTCGTAAAAATTATGATAAATTAAAGTCAAATTATGTGTCTATGAAATATAATGTAAAGTATTATTATTCAGTGATGGAAACGGTATTAATAATTAATTTTCTAAATCTAATGGTCCAGGTTTGAAGATATAAACTTTAAAATTCAATATTTTAAAACCATTTCAAAAAATGAATTTAAAACCTTATGTCAAAATTAACATAAAAAACATGTTTTATAGTGATTATGGAATGTCAGGTTAAATGATTCATATTGTTCTAAGTAATGATAATTATAATTCATTTTCTTAATCTAATGGTCTAGATCTCAAGACAATAACATTAAAATTCAGTGTTTTTTAAGCAATTTAAAAATGTGATTTTTTGGAATTCGTAAAAAATTATGATAAATTAAAGTTCATTTATGTGTCTATGAAATATAATGTAAAGTATTATTATTAAATGATGGAAACGGTATTAATAATTAATTTTCTAAATCTAATGGTCCAGGTTTGAAGATATAAACTTTAAAATTCAATATTTTATAACCATTTCAAAAAATGAATTTAAAACCTTATGTCAAAATTAACATATAAAATATGTTTTATAGCGAATATGGAATGTCAGGTTAAATGATTCATATCATTCTAAGTTATGATAATAATAATACATTTTCTTAATCTAATGGTCTAGATCTCAAGACAATAACATTAAAATTCAGTGTTTTATAAGCAATTTAAAAATGTGATTTTTTGGAATTCGTAAAAAATTATGATAAATTAAAGTCAAATTATGTGTCTATGAAATATAATGTAAAGTATTATTATTAAGTGATGAAAACGGTATTAATAATTAATTTTCTAAATCTAATGGTCTAGGTTTGAAGATATAAACTTTAAAACTCAATATTTTATAACCATTTCAAAAAATGAATTTAAAACCTTATGTCAAAATTAACATAAAAAACATGTTTTATAGTGATTATGGAATGTCAGGTTAAATGATTCATATTGTTCTAAGTAATGATAATTATAATTCATTTTCTTAATCTAATGGTCTAGATCTCAAGACAATAACATAAAAATATAGTGTTTTATAAGCAATTTAAAAATGTGATTTTTTGGAATTCGTAAAAAATTATGATAAATTAAAGTCAAATTATGTGTCTATGAAATATAATGTAAAGTATTATTATTAAGTGATGAAAACGGTATTAATAATTAATTTACTAAATCTAATGGTCCAGGTTTGAAGATATAAACTTTAAAATTCAATATTTTATAACCATTTCAAAAAATGAATTTAAAACCTTATGTCAAAATTAACATAAAAAACATGTTTTATAGTGATTATGGAATGTCAGTTTAAATGATTCATATTGTTCTAAGTAATGATAATTATAATTCATTTTCTTAATCTAATGGTCTAGATCTCAAGACAATAACATAAAAATATAGTGTTTTATAAGCAATTTAAAAATGTGATTTTTTGGAATTCGTAAAAAATTATGATAAATTAAAGTTCATTTATGTGTCTATGAAATATAATGTAAAGTATTATTATTAAATGATGGAAACGGTATTAATAATTAATTTTCTAAATCTAATGGTCCAGGTTTGAAGATATAAACTTTAAAATTCAATATTTTATAACCATTTCAAAAAATGAATTTAAAACCTTATGTCAAAATTAACATATAAAATATGTTTTATAGCGAATATGGAATGTCAGGTTAAATGATTCATATCATTCTAAGTTATGATAATAATAATACATTTTCTTAATCTAATGGTCTAGATCTCAAGACAATAACATTAAAATTCAGTGTTTTATAAGCAATTTAAAAATGTGATTTTTTGGAATTCGTAAAAAATTATGATAAATTAAAGTCAAATTATGTGTCTATGAAATATAATGTAAAGTATTATTATTAAATGATGAAAACGGTATTAATAATTAATTTTCTAAAGCTAATGGTCCAGGTTTGAAGATATAAACTTTAAAATTCAATATTTTATAACCATTTCAAAAAATAAATTTAAAACCTTATGTCAAAATTAACATATAAAATATGTTTTATAGTGAATATGGAATGTCAGGTTAAATGATTCATATCATTCTAAGTTATGATAATAATAATACATTTTCTTAATCTAATGGTCTAGATCTCAAGACAATAACATTAAAATTCAGTGTTTTATAAGCAATTTAAAAATGTGATTTTTTGGAATTCGTAAAAATTATGATAAATTAAAGTTCATTTATGTGTCTATGAAATATATTGTAAAGTATTATTATTCAGTGATGGAAACGGTATTAATAATTAATTTTCTAAAGCTAATGGTCCAGGTATGAAGATATAAACTTTAAAATTCAATATTTTATAACCATTTCAAAAAATAAATTTAAAACCTTATGTCAAAATTAACATATAAAATATGTTTTATAGTGAATATGGAATGTCAGGTTAAATGATTCATATCATTCTAAGTTATGATAATAATAATACATTTTCTTAATCTAATGGTCTAGATCTCAAGACAATAACATAAAAATATAGTGTTATATAAGCAATTTAAAAATGTGATTTTTTGGAATTCGTAAAAATTATGATAAATTAAAGTCAAATTATGTGTCTATGAAATATAATGTAAAGTATTATTATTCAGTGATGGAAACGGTATTAATAATTAATTTTCTAAATCTAATGGTCCAGGTTTGAAGATATAAACTTTAAAATTCAATATTTTATAACCATTTCAAAAAATGAATTTAAAACCTTATGTCAAAATTAACATAAAAAACATGTTTTATAGTGATTATGGAATGTCAGGTTAAATGATTCATATTGTTCTAAGTAATGATAATTATAATTCATTTTCTTAATCTAATGGTCTAGATCTCAAGACAATAACATAAAAATATAGTGTTTTATAAGCAATTTAAAAATGTGATTTTTTGGAATTCGTAAAAAATTATGATAAATTAAAGTCAAATTATGTGTCTATGAAATATAATGTAAAGTATTATTATTAAGTGATGAAAACGGTATTAATAATTAATTTTCTAAATCTAATGGTCCAGGTTTGAAGATATAAACTTTAAAATTCAATATTTTATAACCATTTCAAAAAATGAATTTAAAACCTTATGTCAAAATTAACATATAAAATATGTTTTATAGCGAATATGGAATGTCAGGTTAAATGATTCATATCATTCTAAGTTATGATAATAATAATACATTTTCTTAATCTAATGGTCTAGATCTCAAGACAATAACATTAAAATTCAGTGTTTTATAAGCAATTTAAAAATGTGATTTTTTGGAATTCGTAAAAAATTATGATAAATTAAAGTCAAATTATGTGTCTATGAAATATAATGTAAAGTATTATTATTAAATGATGAAAACGGTATTAATAATTAATTTTCTAAAGCTAATGGTCCAGGTTTGAAGATATAAACTTTAAAATTCAATATTTTATAACCATTTCAAAAAATAAATTTAAAACCTTATGTCAAAATTAACATATAAAATATGTTTTATAGTGAATATGGAATGTCAGGTTAAATGATTCATATCATTCTAAGTTATGATAATAATAATACATTTTCTTAATCTAATGGTCTAGATCTCAAGACAATAACATTAAAATTCAGTGTTTTATAAGCAATTTAAAAATGTGATTTTTTGGAATTCGTAAAAAATTATGATAAATTAAAGTCAAATTATGTGTCTATGAAATATAATGTAAAGTATTATTATTAAATGATGAAAACGGTATTAATAATTAATTTTCTAAAGCTAATGGTCCAGGTATGAAGATATAAACTTTAAAATTCAATATTTTATAACCATTTCAAAAAATAAATTTAAAACCTTATGTCAAAATTAACATATAAAATATGTTTTATAGTGAATATGGAATGTCAGGTTAAATGATTCATATCATTCTAAGTTATGATAATAATAATACATTTTCTTAATCTAATGGTCTAGATCTCAAGACAATAACATAAAAATATAGTGTTATATAAGCAATTTAAAAATGTGATTTTTTGGAATTCGTAAAAATTATGATAAATTAAAGTCAAATTATGTGTCTATGAAATATAATGTAAAGTATTATTATTCAGTGATGGAAACGGTATTAATAATTAATTTTCTAAATCTAATGGTCCAGGTTTGAAGATATAAACTTTAAAATTCAATATTTTATAACCATTTCAAAAAATGAATTTAAAACCTTATGTCAAAATTAACACAAAAAACATGTTTTATAGTGATTATGGAATGTCAGGTTAAATGATTCATATTGTTCTAAGTAATGATAATTATAATTCATTTTCTTAATCTAATGGTCTAGATCTCAAGACAATAACATAAAAATATAGTGTTTTATAAGCAATTTAAAAATGTGATTTTTTGGAATTCGTAAAAAATTATGATAAATTAAAGTCAAATTATGTGTCTATGAAATATAATGTAAAGTATTATTATTCAGTGATGGAAACGGTATTAATAATTAATTTTCTAAATCTAATGGTCCAGGTTTGAAGATATAAACTTTAAAATTCAATATTTTATAACCATTTCAAAAAATGAATTTAAAACCTTATGTCAAAATTAACATAAAAAACATGTTTTATAGTGATTATGGAATGTCAGGTTAAATGATTCATATTGTTCTAAGTAATGATAATTATAATTCATTTTCTTAATCTAATGGTCTAGATCTCAAGACAATAACATAAAAATATAGTGTTTTATAAGCAATTTAAAAATGTGATTTTTTGGAATTCGTAAAAAATTATGATAAATTAAAGTCAAATTATGTGTCTATGAAATATAATGTAAAGTATTATTATTAAGTGATGAAAACGGTATTAATAATTAATTTTCTAAATCTAATGGTCTAGGTTTGAAGATATAAACTTTAAAACTCAATATTTTATAACCATTTCAAAAAATGAATTTAAAACCTTATGTCAAAATTAACATATAAAATATGTTTTATAGCGAATATGGAATGTCAGGTTAAATGATTCATATCATTCTAAGTTATGATAATAATAATACATTTTCTTAATCTAATGGTCTAGATCTCAAGACAATAACATTAAAATTCAGTGTTTTATAAGCAATTTAAAAATGTGATTTTTTGGAATTCGTAAAAAATTATGATAAATTAAAGTCAAATTATGTGTCTATGAAATATAATGTAAAGTATTATTATTCAGTGATGGAAACGGTATTAATAATTAATTTTCTAAATCTAATGGTCCAGGTTTGAAGATATAAACTTTAAAATTCAATATTTTATAACCATTTCAAAAAATGAATTTAAAACCTTATGTCAAAATTAACATAAAAAACATGTTTTATAGTGATTATGGAATGTCAGGTTAAATGATTCATATTGTTCTAAGTAATGATAATTATAATTCATTTTCTTAATCTAATGGTCTAGATCTCAAGACAATAACATAAAAATATAGTGTTTTATAAGCAATTTAAAAATGTGATTTTTTGGAATTCGTAAAAAATTATGATAAATTAAAGTCAAATTATGTGTCTATGAAATATAATGTAAAGTATTATTATTAAGTGATGAAAACGGTATTAATAATTAATTTTCTAAATCTAATGGTCTAGGTTTGAAGATATAAACTTTAAAACTTAATATTTTATAACCATTTCAAAAATGAATTTAAAACCTTATGTCAAAATTAACATATAAAATATGTTTTATAGTGAATATGGAATGTCAGGTTAAATGATTCATATCATTCTAAGTTATGATAATAATAATACATTTTCTTAATCTAATGGTCTAGATCTCAAGACAATAACATTAAAATTCAGTGTTTTATAAGCAATTTAAAAATGTGATTTTTTGGAATTCGTAAAAATTATGATAAATTAAAGTTCATTTATGTGTCTATGAAATATATTGTAAAGTATTATTATTCAGTGATGGAAACGGTATTAATAATTAATTTTCTAAATCTAATGGTCCAGGTTTGAAGATATAAACTTTAAAATTCAATATTTTATAACCATTTCAAAAAATGAATTTAAAACCTTATGTCAAAATTAACATATAAAATATGTTTTATAGCGAATATGGAATGTCAGGTTAAATGATTCATATCATTCTAAGTTATGATAATAATAATACATTTTCTTAATCTAATGGTCTAGATCTCAAGACAATAACATTAAAATTCAGTGTTTTATAAGCAATTTAAAAATGTGATTTTTTGGAATTCGTAAAAAATTATGATAAATTAAAGTCAAATTATGTGTCTATGAAATATAATGTAAAGTATTATTATTAAATGATGAAAACGGTATTAATAATTAATTTTCTAAAGCTAATGGTCCAGGTTTGAAGATATAAACTTTAAAATTCAATATTTTATAACCATTTCAAAAAATAAATTTAAAACCTTATGTCAAAATTAACATATAAAATATGTTTTATAGTGAATATGGAATGTCAGGTTAAATGATTCATATCATTCTAAGTTATGATAATAATAATACATTTTCTTAATCTAATGGTCTAGATCTCAAGACAATAACATTAAAATTCAGTGTTTTATAAGCAATTTAAAAATGTGATTTTTTGGAATTCGTAAAAATTATGATAAATTAAAGTTCATTTATGTGTCTATGAAATATATTGTAAAGTATTATTATTCAGTGATGGAAACGGTATTAATAATTAATTTTCTAAAGCTAATGGTCCAGGTATGAAGATATAAACTTTAAAATTCAATATTTTATAACCATTTCAAAAAATAAATTTAAAACCTTATGTCAAAATTAACATATAAAATATGTTTTATAGTGAATATGGAATGTCAGGTTAAATGATTCATATCATTCTAAGTTATGATAATAATAATACATTTTCTTAATCTAATGGTCTAGATCTCAAGACAATAACATAAAAATATAGTGTTATATAAGCAATTTAAAAATGTGATTTTTTGGAATTCGTAAAAATTATGATAAATTAAAGTCAAATTATGTGTCTATGAAATATAATGTAAAGTATTATTATTCAGTGATGGAAACGGTATTAATAATTAATTTTCTAAATCTAATGGTCCAGGTTTGAAGATATAAACTTTAAAATTCAATATTTTATAACCATTTCAAAAAATGAATTTAAAACCTTATGTCAAAATTAACATAAAAAACATGTTTTATAGTGATTATGGAATGTCAGGTTAAATGATTCATATTGTTCTAAGTAATGATAATTATAATTCATTTTCTTAATCTAATGGTCTAGATCTCAAGACAATAACATAAAAATATAGTGTTTTATAAGCAATTTAAAAATGTGATTTTTTGGAATTCGTAAAAAATTATGATAAATTAAAGTCAAATTATGTGTCTATGAAATATAATGTAAAGTATTATTATTAAGTGATGAAAACGGTATTAATAATTAATTTTCTAAATCTAATGGTCCAGGTTTGAAGATATAAACTTTAAAATTCAATATTTTATAACCATTTCAAAAAATGAATTTAAAACCTTATGTCAAAATTAACATATAAAATATGTTTTATAGCGAATATGGAATGTCAGGTTAAATGATTCATATCATTCTAAGTTATGATAATAATAATACATTTTCTTAATCTAATGGTCTAGATCTCAAGACAATAACATTAAAATTCAGTGTTTTATAAGCAATTTAAAAATGTGATTTTTTGGAATTCGTAAAAAATTATGATAAATTAAAGTCAAATTATGTGTCTATGAAATATAATGTAAAGTATTATTATTAAATGATGAAAACGGTATTAATAATTAATTTTCTAAAGCTAATGGTCCAGGTTTGAAGATATAAACTTTAAAATTCAATATTTTATAACCATTTCAAAAAATAAATTTAAAACCTTATGTCAAAATTAACATATAAAATATGTTTTATAGTGAATATGGAATGTCAGGTTAAATGATTCATATCATTCTAAGTTATGATAATAATAATACATTTTCTTAATCTAATGGTCTAGATCTCAAGACAATAACATTAAAATTCAGTGTTTTATAAGCAATTTAAAAATGTGATTTTTTGGAATTCGTAAAAAATTATGATAAATTAAAGTCAAATTATGTGTCTATGAAATATAATGTAAAGTATTATTATTAAATGATGAAAACGGTATTAATAATTAATTTTCTAAAGCTAATGGTCCAGGTATGAAGATATAAACTTTAAAATTCAATATTTTATAACCATTTCAAAAAATAAATTTAAAACCTTATGTCAAAATTAACATATAAAATATGTTTTATAGTGAATATGGAATGTCAGGTTAAATGATTCATATCATTCTAAGTTATGATAATAATAATACATTTTCTTAATCTAATGGTCTAGATCTCAAGACAATAACATAAAAATATAGTGTTATATAAGCAATTTAAAAATGTGATTTTTTGGAATTCGTAAAAATTATGATAAATTAAAGTCAAATTATGTGTCTATGAAATATAATGTAAAGTATTATTATTCAGTGATGGAAACGGTATTAATAATTAATTTTCTAAATCTAATGGTCCAGGTTTGAAGATATAAACTTTAAAATTCAATATTTTATAACCATTTCAAAAAATGAATTTAAAACCTTATGTCAAAATTAACACAAAAAACATGTTTTATAGTGATTATGGAATGTCAGGTTAAATGATTCATATTGTTCTAAGTAATGATAATTATAATTCATTTTCTTAATCTAATGGTCTAGATCTCAAGACAATAACATAAAAATATAGTGTTTTATAAGCAATTTAAAAATGTGATTTTTTGGAATTCGTAAAAAATTATGATAAATTAAAGTCAAATTATGTGTCTATGAAATATAATGTAAAGTATTATTATTCAGTGATGGAAACGGTATTAATAATTAATTTTCTAAATCTAATGGTCCAGGTTTGAAGATATAAACTTTAAAATTCAATATTTTATAACCATTTCAAAAAATGAATTTAAAACCTTATGTCAAAATTAACATAAAAAACATGTTTTATAGTGATTATGGAATGTCAGGTTAAATGATTCATATTGTTCTAAGTAATGATAATTATAATTCATTTTCTTAATCTAATGGTCTAGATCTCAAGACAATAACATAAAAATATAGTGTTTTATAAGCAATTTAAAAATGTGATTTTTTGGAATTCGTAAAAAATTATGATAAATTAAAGTCAAATTATGTGTCTATGAAATATAATGTAAAGTATTATTATTAAGTGATGAAAACGGTATTAATAATTAATTTTCTAAATCTAATGGTCTAGGTTTGAAGATATAAACTTTAAAACTCAATATTTTATAACCATTTCAAAAAATGAATTTAAAACCTTATGTCAAAATTAACATATAAAATATGTTTTATAGCGAATATGGAATGTCAGGTTAAATGATTCATATCATTCTAAGTTATGATAATAATAATACATTTTCTTAATCTAATGGTCTAGATCTCAAGACAATAACATTAAAATTCAGTGTTTTATAAGCAATTTAAAAATGTGATTTTTTGGAATTCGTAAAAAATTATGATAAATTAAAGTCAAATTATGTGTCTATGAAATATAATGTAAAGTATTATTATTCAGTGATGGAAACGGTATTAATAATTAATTTTCTAAATCTAATGGTCCAGGTTTGAAGATATAAACTTTAAAATTCAATATTTTATAACCATTTCAAAAAATGAATTTAAAACCTTATGTCAAAATTAACATAAAAAACATGTTTTATAGTGATTATGGAATGTCAGGTTAAATGATTCATATTGTTCTAAGTAATGATAATTATAATTCATTTTCTTAATCTAATGGTCTAGATCTCAAGACAATAACATAAAAATATAGTGTTTTTTAAGCAATTTAAAAATGTGATTTTTTGGAATTCGTAAAAAATTATGATAAATTAAAGTCAAATTATGTGTCTATGAAATATAATGTAAAGTATTATTATTAAGTGATGAAAACGGTATTAATAATTAATTTTCTAAATCTAATGGTCTAGGTTTGAAGATATAAACTTTAAAACTCAATATTTTATAACCATTTCAAAAAATGAATTTAAAACCTTATGTCAAAATTAACATATAAAATATGTTTTATAGTGAATATGGAATGTCAGGTTAAATGATTCATATCATTCTAAGTTATGATAATAATAATACATTTTCTTAATCTAATGGTCTAGATCTCAAGACAATAACATTAAAATTCAGTGTTTTATAAGCAATTTAAAAATGTGATTTTTTGGAATTCGTAAAATATTATGATAAATTAAAGTCAAATTATGTGTCTATGAAATATAATGTAAAGTATTATTATTCAGTGATGGAAACGGTATTAATAATTAATTTTCTAAATCTAATGGTCCAGGTTTGAAGATATAAACTTTAAAATTCAATATTTTATAACCATTTCAAAAAATGAATTTAAAACCTTATGTCAAAATTAACATAAAAAACATGTTTTATAATGATTATGGAATGTCAGGTTAAATGATTCATATTGTTCTAAGTAATGATAATTATAATTCATTTTCTTAATCTAATGGTCTAGATCTCAAGACAATAACATAAAAATATAGTGTTTTATAAGCAATTTAAAAATGTGATTTTATGGAATTCGTAAAAAATTATGATAAATTAAAGTCAAATTATGTGTCTATGAAATATAATGTAAAGTATTATTATTAAGTGATGAAAACGGTATTAATAATTAATTTTCTAAATCTAATGGTCTAGGTTTGAAGATATAAACTTTAAAACTTAATATTTTATAACCATTTCAAAAAATGAATTTAAAACCTTATGTCAAAATTAACATATAAAATATGTTTTATAGCGAATATGGAATGTCAGGTTAAATGATTCATATCATTCTAAGTTATGATAATAATAATACATTTTCTTAATCTAATGGTCTAGATCTCAAGACAATAACATTAAAATTCAGTGTTTTATAAGCAATTTAAAAATGTGATTTTTTGGAATTCGTAAAAAATTATGATAAATTAAAGTCAAATTATGTGTCTATGAAATATAATGTAAAGTATTATTATTAAATGATGAAAACGGTATTAATAATTAATTTTCTAAATCTAATGGTCCAGGTTTGAAGATATAAACTTTAAAATTCAATATTTTATAACCATTTCAAAAAATAAATTTAAAACCTTATGTCAAAATTAACATATAAAATATGTTTTATAGTGAATATGGAATGTCAGGTTAAATGATTCATATCATTCTAAGTTATGATAATAATAATACATTTTCTTAATCTAATGGTCTAGATCTCAAGACAATAACATAAAAATATAGTGTTTTATAAGCAATTTAAAAATGTGATTTTATGGAATTCGTAAAAAATTATGATAAATTAAAGTCAAATTATGTGTCTATGAAATATAATGTAAAGTATTATTATTAAGTGATGAAAACGGTATTAATAATTAATTTTCTAAATCTAATGGTCTAGGTTTGAAGATATAAACTTTAAAACTTAATATTTTATAACCATTTCAAAAAATGAATTTAAAACCTTATGTCAAAATTAACATATAAAATATGTTTTATAGCGAATATGGAATGTCAGGTTAAATGATTCATATCATTCTAAGTTATGATAATAATAATACATTTTCTTAATCTAATGGTCTAGATCTCAAGACAATAACATTAAAATTCAGTGTTTTATAAGCAATTTAAAAATGTGATTTTTTGGAATTCGTAAAAAATTATGATAAATTAAAGTCAAATTATGTGTCTATGAAATATAATGTAAAGTATTATTATTAAATGATGAAAACGGTATTAATAATTAATTTTCTAAAGCTAATGGTCCAGGTTTGAAGATATAAACTTTAAAATTCAATATTTTATAACCATTTCAAAAAATAAATTTAAAACCTTATGTCAAAATTAACATATAAAATATGTTTTATAGTGAATATGGAATGTCAGGTTAAATGATTCATATCATTCTAAGTTATGATAATAATAATACATTTTCTTAATCTAATGGTCTAGATCTCAAGACAATAACATTAAAATTCAGTGTTTTATAAGCAATTTAAAAATGTGATTTTTTGGAATTCGTAAAAATTATGATAAATTAAAGTTCATTTATGTGTCTATGAAATATATTGTAAAGTATTATTATTCAGTGATGGAAACGGTATTAATAATTAATTTTCTAAAGCTAATGGTCCAGGTTTGAAGATATAAACTTTAAAATTCAATATTTTATAACCATTTCAAAAAATAAATTTAAAACCTTATGTCAAAATTAACATATAAAATATGTTTTATAGTGAATATGGAATGTCAGGTTAAATGATTCATATCATTCTAAGTTATGATAATAATAATACATTTTCTTAATCTAATGGTCTAGATCTCAAGACAATAACATAAAAATATAGTGTTATATAAGCAATTTAAAAATGTGATTTTTTGGAATTCGTAAAAATTATGATAAATTAAAGTTCATTTATGTGTCTATGAAATATAATGTAAAGTATTATTATTCAGTGATGGAAACGGTATTAATAATTAATTTTCTAAATCTAATGGTCCAGGTTTGAAGATATAAACTTTAAAATTCAATATTTTATAACCATTTCAAAAAATGAATTTAAAACCTTATGTCAAAATTAACATAAAAAACATGTTTTATAGTGATTATGGAATGTCAGGTTAAATGATTCATATTGTTCTAAGTAATGATAATTATAATTCATTTTCTTAATCTAATGGTCTAGATCTCAAGACAATAACATAAAAATATAGTGTTTTTTAAGCAATTTAAAAATGTGATTTTTTGGAATTCGTAAAAAATTATGATAAATTAAAGTTCATTTATGTGTCTATGAAATATAATGTAAAGTATTATTATTCAGTGATGGAAACGGTATTAATAATTAATTTACTAAATCTAATGGTCCAGGTTTGAAGATATAAACTTTAAAATTCAATATTTTATAACCATTTCAAAAAATGAATTTAAAACCTTATGTCAAAATTAACATAAAAAACATGTTTTATAGTGATTATGGAATGTCAGGTTAAATGATTCATATTGTTCTAAGTAATGATAATTATAATTCATTTTCTTAATCTAATGGTCTAGATCTCAAGACAATAACATAAAAATATAGTGTTTTATAAGCAATTTAAAAATGTGATTTTTTGGAATTCGTAAAAAATTATGATAAATTAAAGTCAAATTATGTGTCTATGAAATATAATGTAAAGTATTATTATTAAGTGATGAAAACGGTATTAATAATTAATTTTCTAAATCTAATGGTCTAGGTTTGAAGATATAAACTTTAAAACTCAATATTTTATAACCATTTCAAAAAATGAATTTAAAACCTTATGTCAAAATTAACATATAAAATATGTTTTATAGTGAATATGGAATGTCAGGTTAAATGATTCATATCATTCTAAGTTATGATAATAATAATACATTTTCTTAATCTAATGGTCTAGATCTCAAGACAATAACATTAAAATTCAGTGTTTTATAAGCAATTTAAAAATGTGATTTTTTGGAATTCGTAAAAATTATGATAAATTAAAGTTCATTTATGTGTCTATGAAATATAATGTAAAGTATTATTATTCAGTGATGGAAACGGTATTAATAATTAATTTTCTAAATCTAATGGTCCAGGTTTGAAGATATAAACTTTAAAATTCAATATTTTATAACCATTTCAAAAAATGAATTTAAAACCTTATGTCAAAATTAACATAAAAAACATGTTTTATAGTGATTATGGAATGTCAGGTTAAATGATTCATATTGTTCTAAGTAATGATAATTATAATTCATTTTCTTAATCTAATGGTCTAGATCTCAAGACAATAACATAAAAATATAGTGTTTTATAAGCAATTTAAAAATGTGATTTTTTGGAATTCGTAAAAAATTATGATAAATTAAAGTCAAATTATGTGTCTATGAAATATAATGTAAAGTATTATTATTAAGTGATGAAAACGGTATTAATAATTAATTTTCTAAATCTAATGGTCTAGGTTTGAAGATATAAACTTTAAAACTCAATATTTTATAACCATTTCAAAAAATGAATTTAAAACCTTATGTCAAAATTAACATATAAAATATGTTTTATAGTGAATATGGAATGTCAGGTTAAATGATTCATATCATTCTAAGTTATGATAATAATAATACATTTTCTTAATCTAATGGTCTAGATCTCAAGACAATAACATTAAAATTCAGTGTTTTATAAGCAATTTAAAAATGTGATTTTTTGGAATTCGTAAAAAATTATGATAAATTAAAGTCAAATTATGTGTCTATGAAATATAATGTAAAGTATTATTATTCAGTGATGGAAACGGTATTAATAATTAATTTTCTAAATCTAATGGTCCAGGTTTGAAGATATAAACTTTAAAATTCAATATTTTATAACCATTTCAAAAAATGAATTTAAAACCTTATGTCAAAATTAACATAAAAAACATGTTTTATAATGATTATGGAATGTCAGGTTAAATGATTCATATTGTTCTAAGTAATGATAATTATAATTCATTTTCTTAATCTAATGGTCTAGATCTCAAGACAATAACATAAAAATATAGTGTTTTATAAGCAATTTAAAAATGTGATTTTATGGAATTCGTAAAAAATTATGATAAATTAAAGTTCATTTATGTGTCTAAGAAATATAATGTAAAGTATTATTATTCAGTGATGGAAACAGTATTAATAATTAATTTTCTAAATCTAATGGTCCAGGTTTGAAGATATAAACTTTAAAATTCAATATTTTATAACCATTTCAAAAAATGAATTTAAAACCTTATGTCAAAATTAACATAAAAAACATGTTTTATAGTGATTATGGAATGTCAGGTTAAATGATTCATATTGTTCTAAGTAATGATAATTATAATTCATTTTCTTAATCTAATGGTCTAGATCTCAAGACAATAACATAAAAATATAGTGTTTTATAAGCAATTTAAAAATGTGATTTTATGGAATTCGTAAAAAATTATGATAAATTAAAGTTCATTTATGTGTCTAAGAAATATAATGTAAAGTATTATTATTCAGTGATGGAAACAGTATTAATAATTAATTTTCTAAATCTAATGGTCCAGGTTTGAAGATATAAACTTTAAAATTCAATATTTTATAACCATTTCAAAAAATGAATTTAAAACCTTATGTCAAAATTAACATAAAAAACATGTTTTATAGTGATTATGGAATGTCAGGTTAAATGATTCATATTGTTCTAAGTAATGATAATTATAATTCATTTTCTTAATCTAATGGTCTAGATCTCAAGACAATAACATAAAAATATAGTGTTTTATAAGCAATTTAAAAATGTGATTTTTTGGAATTCGTAAAAATTATGATAAATTAAAGTCAAATTATGTGTCTATGAAATATAATGTAAAGTATTATTATTAAGTGATGAAAACGGTATTAATAATTAATTTTCTAAATCTAATGGTCTAGGTTTGAAGATATAAACTTTAAAATTCAATATTTTATAACCATTTCAAAAAATGAATTTAAAACCTTATGTCAAAATTAACATAAAAAACATGTTTTATAATGATTATGGAATGTCAGGTTAAATGATTCATATTGTTCTAAGTAATGATAATTATAATTCATTTTCTTAATCTAATGGTCTAGATCTCAAGACAATAACATAAAAATATAGTGTTTTATAAGCAATTTAAAAATGTGATTTTATGGAATTCGTAAAAATTATGATAAATTAAAGTTCATTTATGTGTCTAAGAAATATAATGTAAAGTATTATTATTCAGTGATGGAAACAGTATTAATAATTAATTTTCTAAATCTAATGGTCCAGGTTTGAAGATATAAACTTTAAAATTCAATATTTTATAACCATTTCAAAAAATGAATTTAAAACCTTATGTCAAAATTAACATAAAAAACATGTTTTATAGTGATTATGGAATGTCAGGTTAAATGATTCATATTGTTCTAAGTAATGATAATTATAATTCATTTTCTTAATCTAATGGTCTAGATCTCAAGACAATAACATAAAAATATAGTGTTTTATAAGCAATTTAAAAATGTGATTTTTTGGAATTCGTAAAAATTATGATAAATTAAAGTCAAATTATGTGTCTATGAAATATAATGTAAAGTATTATTATTAAGTGATGAAAACGGTATTAATAATTAATTTTCTAAATCTAATGGTCTAGGTTTGAAGATATAAACTTTAAAACTCAATATTTTATAACCATTTCAAAAAATGAATTTAAAACCTTATGTCAAAATTAACATATAAAATATGTTTTATAGTGAATATGGAATGTCAGGTTAAATGATTCATATCATTCTAAGTTATGATAATAATAATACATTTTCTTAATCTAATGGTCTAGATCTCAAGACAATAACATAAAAATATAGTGTTATATAAGCAATTTAAAAATGTGATTTTTTGGAATTCGTAAAAATTATGATAAATTAAAGTCAAATTATGTGTCTATGAAATATAATGTAAAGTATTATTATTCAGTGATGGAAACGGTATTAATAATTAATTTTCTAAATCTAATGGTCCAGGTTTGAAGATATAAACTTTAAAATTCAATATTTTATAACCATTTCAAAAAATGAATTTAAAACCTTATGTCAAAATTAACATAAAAAACATGTTTTATAGTGATTATGGAATGTCAGGTTAAATGATTCATATTGTTCTAAGTAATGATAATTATAATTCATTTTCTTAATCTAATGGTCTAGATCTCAAGACAATAACATAAAAATATAGTGTTTTATAAGCAATTTAAAAATGTGATTTTTTGGAATTCGTAAAAAATTATGATAAATTAAAGTCAAATTATGTGTCTATGAAATATAATGTAAAGTATTATTATTAAGTGATGAAAACGGTATTAATAATTAATTTTCTAAATCTAATGGTCCAGGTTTGAAGATATAAACTTTAAAATTCAATATTTTATAACCATTTCAAAAAATGAATTTAAAACCTTATGTCAAAATTAACATATAAAATATGTTTTATAGCGAATATGGAATGTCAGGTTAAATGATTCATATCATTCTAAGTTATGATAATAATAATACATTTTCTTAATCTAATGGTCTAGATCTCAAGACAATAACATTAAAATTCAGTGTTTTATAAGCAATTTAAAAATGTGATTTTTTGGAATTCGTAAAAAATTATGATAAATTAAAGTCAAATTATGTGTCTATGAAATATAATGTAAAGTATTATTATTAAATGATGAAAACGGTATTAATAATTAATTTTCTAAAGCTAATGGTCCAGGTTTGAAGATATAAACTTTAAAATTCAATATTTTATAACCATTTCAAAAAATGAATTTAAAACCTTATGTCAAAATTAACATAAAAAACATGTTTTATAGTGATTATGGAATGTCAGGTTAAATGATTCATATTGTTCTAAGTAATGATAATTATAATTCATTTTCTTAATCTAATGGTCTAGATCTCAAGACAATAACATAAAAATATAGTGTTTTATAAGCAATTTAAAAATGTGATTTTTTGGAATTCGTAAAAATTATGATAAATTAAAGTCAAATTATGTGTCTATGAAATATAATGTAAAGTATTATTATTAAGTGATGAAAACGGTATTAATAATTAATTTTCTAAATCTAATGGT
Source organism: Rhopalosiphum nymphaeae (assembly GCA_036289425.1). Lineage (NCBI taxonomy): Eukaryota > Metazoa > Arthropoda > Insecta > Hemiptera > Aphididae > Rhopalosiphum > Rhopalosiphum nymphaeae. The sequence continues at coordinate 1,710,242 of JAZAQC010000030.1, forward strand.
CTAGGTTTGAAGATATAAACTTTAAAATTCAATATTTTATAACCATTTCAAAAAATGAATTTAAAACCTTATGTCAAAATTAACATAAAAAACATGTTTTATAATGATTATGGAATGTCAGGTTAAATGATTCATATTGTTCTAAGTAATGATAATTATAATTCATTTTCTTAATCTAATGGTCTAGATCTCAAGACAATAACATAAAAATATAGTGTTTTATAAGCAATTTAAAAATGTGATTTTATGGAATTCGTAAAAAATTATGATAAATTAAAGTTCATTTATGTGTCTAAGAAATATAATGTAAAGTATTATTATTCAGTGATGGAAACAGTATTAATAATTAATTTTCTAAATCTAATGGTCCAGGTTTGAAGATATAAACTTTAAAATTCAATATTTTATAACCATTTCAAAAAATGAATTTAAAACCTTATGTCAAAATTAACATAAAAAACATGTTTTATAGTGATTATGGAATGTCAGGTTAAATGATTCATATTGTTCTAAGTAATGATAATTATAATTCATTTTCTTAATCTAATGGTCTAGATCTCAAGACAATAACATAAAAATATAGTGTTTTATAAGCAATTTAAAAATGTGATTTTTTGGAATTCGTAAAAATTATGATAAATTAAAGTCAAATTATGTGTCTATGAAATATAATGTAAAGTATTATTATTAAGTGATGAAAACGGTATTAATAATTAATTTTCTAAATCTAATGGTCTAGGTTTGAAGATATAAACTTTAAAACTCAATATTTTATAACCATTTCAAAAAATGAATTTAAAACCTTATGTCAAAATTAACATATAAAATATGTTTTATAGTGAATATGGAATGTCAGGTTAAATGATTCATATCATTCTAAGTTATGATAATAATAATACATTTTCTTAATCTAATGGTCTAGATCTCAAGACAATAACATAAAAATATAGTGTTTTATAAGCAATTTAAAAATGTGATTTTTTGGAATTCGTAAAAAATTATGATAAATTAAAGTCAAATTATGTGTCTATGAAATATAATGTAAAGTATTATTATTAAATGATGAAAACGGTATTAATAATTAATTTTCTAAATCTAATGGTCCAGGTTTGAAGATATAAACTTTAAAATTCAATATTTTATAACCATTTCAAAAAATGAATTTAAAACCTTATGTCAAAATTAACATATAAAATATGTTTTATAGTGAATATGGAATGTCAGGTTAAATGATTCATATCATTCTAAGTTATGATAATAATAATACATTTTCTTAATCTAATGGTCTAGATCTCAAGACAATAACATTAAAATTCAGTGTTTTATAAGCAATTTAAAAATGTGATTTTTTGGAATTCGTAAAAATTATGATAAATTAAAGTTCATTTATGTGTCTATGAAATATAATGTAAAGTATTATTATTCAGTGATGGAAACGGTATTAATAATTAATTTTCTAAATCTAATGGTCCAGGTTTGAAGATATAAACTTTAAAATTCAATATTTTATAACCATTTCAAAAAATGAATTTAAAACCTTATGTCAAAATTAACATAAAAAACATGTTTTATAGTGATTATGGAATGTCAGGTTAAATGATTCATATTGTTCTAAGTAATGATAATTATAATTCATTTTCTTAATCTAATGGTCTAGATCTCAAGACAATAACATTAAAATTCAGTGTTTTTTAAGCAATTTAAAAATGTGATTTTTTGGAATTCGTAAAAAATTATGATAAATTAAAGTTCATTTATGTGTCTATGAAATATAATGTAAAGTATTATTATTCAGTGATGGAAACGGTATTAATAATTAATTTTCTAAATCTAATGGTCCAGGTTTGAAGATATAAACTTTAAAATTCAATATTTTATAACCATTTCAAAAAATGAATTTAAAACCTTATGTCAAAATTAACATATAAAATATGTTTTATAGTGAATATGGAATGTCAGGTTAAATGATTCATATCATTCTAAGTTATGATAATAATAATACATTTTCTTAATCTAATGGTCTAGATCTCAAGACAATAACATTAAAATTCAGTGTTTTATAAGCAATTTAAAAATGTGATTTTTTGGAATTCGTAAAAATTATGATAAATTAAAGTCAAATTATGTGTCTATGAAATATAATGTAAAGTATTATTATTCAGTGATGGAAACGGTATTAATAATTAATTTTCTAAATCTAATGGTCCAGGTTTGAAGATATAAACTTTAAAATTCAATATTTTATAACCATTTCAATAAATGAATTTAAAACCTTATGTCAAAATTAACATAAAAAACATGTTTTATAGTGATTATGGAATGTCAGGTTAAATGATTCATATTGTTCTAAGTAATGATAATTATAATTCATTTTCTTAATCTAATGGTCTAGATCTCAAGACAATAACATTAAAATTCAGTGTTTTTTAAGCAATTTAAAAATGTGATTTTTTGGAATTCGTAAAAAATTATGATAAATTAAAGTTCATTTATGTGTCTATGAAATATAATGTAAAGTATTATTATTCAGTGATGGAAACGGTATTAATAATTAATTTTCTAAATCTAATGGTCCAGGTTTGAAGATATAAACTTTAAAATTCAATATTTTATAACCATTTCAAAAAATGAATTTAAAACCTTATGTCAAAATTAACATATAAAATATGTTTTATAGTGAATATGGAATGTCAGGTTAAATGATTCAAATCATTCTAAGTTATGATAATAATAATACATTTTCTTAATCTAATGGTCTAGATCTCAAGACAATAACATTAAAATTCAGTGTTTTATAAGCAATTTAAAAATGTGATTTTTTGGAATTCGTAAAAATTATGATAAATTAAAGTTCATTTATGTGTCTATGAAATATAATGTAAAGTATTATTATTAAATGATGAAAACGGTATTAATAATTAATTTTCTAAAGCTAATGGTCCAGGTTTGAAGATATAAACTTTAAAATTCAATATTTTAAAACCATTTCAAAAAATAAATTTAAAACCTTATGTCAAAATTAACATATAAAATATGTTTTATAGTGAATATGGTATGTCAGGTTAAATGATTCATATCATTCTAAGTTATGATAATAATAATACATTTTCTTAATCTAATGGTCTAGATCTCAAGACAATAACATAAAAATATAGTGTTATATAAGCAATTTAAAAATGTGATTCTTTGGAATTCGTAAAAATTATGATAAATTAAAGTCAAATTATGTGTCTATGAAATATAATGTAAAGTATTATTATTCAGTGATGGAAACGGTATTAATAATTAATTTTCTAAATCTAATGGTCCAGGTTTGAAGATATAAACTTTAAAATTCAATATTTTATAACCATTTCAAAAAATAAATTTAAAACCTTATGTCAAAATTAACATATAAAATATGTTTTATAGTGAATATGGAATGTCAGGTTAAATGATTCAAATCATTCTAAGTTATGATAATAATAATACATTTTCTTAATCTAATGGTCTAGATCTCAAGACAATAACATTAAAATTCAGTGTTTTATAAGCAATTTAAAAATGTGATTTTTTGGAATTCGTAAAAATTATGATAAATTAAAGTTCATTTATGTGTCTATGAAATATAATGTAAAGTATTATTATTAAATGATGAAAACGGTATTAATAATTAATTTTCTAAAGCTAATGGTCCAGGTTTGAAGATATAAACTTTAAAATTCAATATTTTATAACCATTTCAAAAAATGAATTTAAAACCTTATGTCAAAATTAACATAAAAAACATGTTTTATAGTGATTATGGAATGTCAGGTTAAATGATTCATATCATTCTAAGTTATGATAATAATAATACATTTTCTTAATCTAATGGTCTAGATCTCAAGACAATAACATAAAAATATAGTGTTATATAAGCAATTTAAAAATGTGATTTTTTGGAATTCGTAAAAATTATGATAAATTAAAGTCAAATTATGTGTCTATGAAATATAATGTAAAGTATTATTATTCAGTGATGGAAACGGTATTAATAATTAATTTTCTAAATCTAATGGTCCAGGTTTGAAGATATAAACTTTAAAATTCAATATTTTATAACCATTTCAAAAAATAAATTTAAAACCTTATGTCAAAATTAACATATAAAATATGTTTTATAGTGAATATGGAATGTCAGGTTAAATGATTCATATCATTCTAAGTTATGATAATAATAATACATTTTCTTAATCTAATTGTCTAGATCTCAAGACAATAACATAAAAATATAGTGTTATATAAGCAATTTAAAAATGTGATTTTTTGGAATTCGTAAAAAATTATGATAAATTAAAGTTCATTTATGTGTCTATGAAATATAATGTAAAGTATTATTATTCAGTGATGGAAACGGTATTAATAATTAATTTTCTAAATCTAATGGTCCAGGTTTGAAGATATAAACTTTAAAATTCAATATTTTATAACCATTTCAAAAAATGAATTTAAAACCTTATGTCAAAATTAACATATAAAATATGTTTTATAGTGAATATGGAATGTCAGGTTAAATGATTCAAATCATTCTAAGTTATGATAATAATAATACATTTTCTTAATCTAATGGTCTAGATCTCAAGACAATAACATTAAAATTCAGTGTTTTATAAGCAATTTAAAAATGTGATTTTTTGGAATTCGTAAAAATTATGATAAATTAAAGTTCATTTATGTGTCTATGAAATATAATGTAAAGTATTATTATTAAATGATGAAAACGGTATTAATAATTAATTTTCTAAAGCTAATGGTCCAGGTTTGAAGATATAAACTTTAAAATTCAATATTTTATAACCATTTCAAAAAATGAATTTAAAACCTTATGTCAAAATTAACATAAAAAACATGTTTTATAGTGATTATGGAATGTCAGGTTAAATGATTCATATTGTTCTAAGTAATGATAATTATAATTCATTTTCTTAATCTAATGGTCTAGATCTCAAGACAATAATATAAAAATATAGTGTTTTATAAGCAATTTAAAAATGTGATTTTTTGGAATTCGTAAAAAATTATGATAAATTAAAGTCAAATTATGTGTCTATGAAATATAATGTAAAGTATTATTATTAAGTGATGAAAACGGTATTAATAATTAATTTTCTAAATCTAATGGTCTAGGTTTGAAGATATAAACTTTAAAACTCAATATTTTATAACCATTTCAAAAAATGAATTTAAAACCTTATGTCAAAATTAACATATAAAATATGTTTTATAGTGAATATGGAATGTCAGGTTAAATGATTCATATCATTCTAAGTTATGATAATAATAATACATTTTCTTAATCTAATGGTCTAGATCTCAAGACAATAACATAAAAATATAGTGTTTTATAAGCAATTTAAAAATGTGATTTTTTGGAATTCGTAAAAAATTATGATAAATTAAAGTCAAATTATGTGTCTATGAAATATAATGTAAAGTATTATTATTAAGTGATGAAAACGGTATTAATAATTAATTTTCTAAATCTAATGGTCTAGGTTTGAAGATATAAACTTTAAAACTCAATATTTTATAACCATTTCAAAAAATGAATTTAAAACCTTATGTCAAAATTTACATATAAAATATGTTTTATAGTGAATATGGAATGTCAGGTTAAATGATTCATATCATTCTAATTTATGATAATAATAATACATTTTCTTAATCTAATGGTCTAGATCTCAAGACAATAACATTAAAATTCAGTATTTTTTAAGCAATTTAAAAATGTGATTTTTTGGAATTCGTAAAAAATTATGATAAATTAAAGTTCATTTATGTGTCTATGAAATATAATGTAAAGTATTATTATTCAGTGATGGAAACGGTATTAATAATTAATTTTCTAAATCTAATGGTCCAGGTTTGAAGATATAAACTTTAAAATTCAATATTTTATAACCATTTCAAAAAATGAATTTAAAACCTTATGTCAAAATTAACATATAAAATATGTTTTATAGTGAATATGGAATGTCAGGTTAAATGATTCATATCATTCTAAGTTATGATAATAATAATACATTTTCTTAATCTAATGGTCTAGATCTCAAGACAATAACATTAAAATTCAGTGTCTTTTAAGCAATTTAAAAATGTGATTTTTTGGAATTCGTAAAAAATTATGATAAATTAAAGTTCATTTATGTGTCTATGAAATATAATGTAAAGTATTATTATTCAGTGATGGAAACGGTATTAATAATTAATTTTCTAAATCTAATGGTCCAGGTTTGAAGATATAAACTTTAAAATTCAATATTTTATAACCATTTCAAAAAATGAATTTAAAACCTTATGTCAAAATTAACATAAAAAACATGTTTTATAGTGAATATGGAATGTCAGGTTAAATGATTCATATCATTCTAAGTTATGATAATAATAATACATTTTCTTAATCTAATGGTCTAGATCTCAAGACAATAACATAAAAATATAGTGTTATATAAGCAATTTAAAAATGTGATTTTTTGGAATTCGTAAAAATTATGATAAATTAAAGTCAAATTATGTGTCTATGAAATATAATGTAAAGTATTATTATTCAGTGATGGAAACGGTATTAATAATTAATTTTCTAAATCTAATGGTCCAGGTTTGAAGATATAAACTTTAAAATTCAATATTTTATAACCATTTCAAAAAATGAATTTAAAACCTTATGTCAAAATTAACATAAAAAACATGTTTTATAGTGATTATGGAATGTCAGGTTAAATGATTCATATTGTTCTAAGTAATGATAATTATAATTCATTTTCTTAATCTAATGGTCTAGATCTCAAGACAATAACATAAAAATATAGTGTTTTATAAGCAATTTAAAAATGTGATTTTTTGGAATTCGTAAAAAATTATGATAAATTAAAGTCAAATTATGTGTCTATGAAATATAATGTAAAGTATTATTATTAAATGATGAAAACGGTATTAATAATTAATTTTCTAAAGCTAATGGTCCAGGTTTGAAAATATAAACTTTAAAATTCAATATTTTATAACCATTTCAAAAAATAAATTTAAAACCTTATGTCAAAATTAACATATAAAATATGTTTTATAGTGAATATGGAATGTCAGGTTAAATGATTCATTTCATTCTAAGTAATGATAATTATAATTCATTTTCTTAATCTAATGGTCTAGATCTCAAGACAATAACATTAAAATTCAGTGTTTTATAAGCAATTTAAAAATGTGATTTTTTGGAATTCGTAAAAATTATGATAAATTAAAGTTCATTTATGTGTCTATGAAATATAATGTAAAGTATTATTATTAAATGATGAAAACGGTATTAATAATTAATTTTCTAAAGCTAATGGTCCAGGTTTGAAGATATAAACTTTAAAATTCAATATTTTATAACCATTTCAAAAAATAAATTTAAAACCTTATGTCAAAATTAACATATAAAATATGTTTTATAGTGAATATGGAATGTCAGGTTAAATGATTCATATCATTCTAAGTTATGATAATAATAATACATTTTCTTAATCTAATGGTCTAGATCTCAAGACAATAACATAAAAATATAGTGTTATATAAGCAATTTAAAAATGTGATTTTTTGGAATTCGTAAAAATTATGATAAATTAAAGTTCATTTATGTGTCTATGAAATATAATGTAAAGTATTATTATTCAGTGATGGAAACGGTATTAATAATTAATTTTCTAAATCTAATGGTCCAGGTTTGAAGATATAAACTTTAAAATTCAATATTTTATAACCATTTCAAAAAATGAATTTAAAACCTTATGTCAAAATTAACATAAAAAACATGTTTTATAGTGATTATGGAATGTCAGGTTAAATGATTCATATCGTTCTAAGTAATGATAATTATAATTCATTTTCTTAATCTAATGGTCTAGATCTCAAGACAATAATATAAAAATATAGTGTTTTATAAGCAATTTAAAAATGTGATTTTTTGGAATTCATAAAAAATTATGATAAATTAAAGTCAAATTATGTGTCTATGAAATATAATGTAAAGTATTATTATTAAGTGATGAAAACGGTATTAATAATTAATTTTCTAAATCTAATGGTCTAGGTTTGAAGATATAAACTTTAAAACTCAATATTTTATAACCATTTCAAAAAATGAATTTAAAACCTTATGTCAAAATTAACATATAAAATATGTTTTATAGTGAATATGGAATGTCAGGTTAAATGATTCATATCATTCTAAGTTATGATAATAATAATACATTTTCTTAATCTAATGGTCTAGAGCTCAAGACAATAACATTAAAATTCAGTGTTTTACAAGCAATTTAAAAATGTGATTTTTTGGAATTCGTAAAAATTATGATAAATTAAAGTTCATTTATGTGTCTATGAAATATAATGTAAAGTATTATTATTCAGTGATGGAAACGGTATTAATAATTAATTTTCTAAATCTAATGGTCCAGGTTTGAAGATATAAACTTTAAAATTCAATATTTTATAACCATTTCAAAAAATGAATTTAAAACCTTATGTCAAAATTAACATAAAAAACATGTTTTATAGTGATTATGGAATGTCAGGTTAAATGATTCATATCATTCTAAGTTATGATAATAATAATACATTTTCTTAATCTAATGGTCTAGATCTCAAGACAATAACATAAAAATATAGTGTTATATAAGCAATTTAAAAATGTGATTTTTTGGAATTCGTAAAAATTATGATAAATTAAAGTCAAATTATGTGTCTATGAAATATAATGTAAAGTATTATTATTCAGTGATGGAAACGGTATTAATAATTAATTTTTTAAATCTAATGGTCCAGGTTTGAAGATATAAACTTTAAAATTCAATATTTTATAACCATTTCAAAAAATGAATTTAAAACCTTATGTCAAAATTAACATAAAAAACATGTTTTATAGTGATTATGGAATGTCAGGTTAAATGATTCATATTGTTCTAAGTAATGATAATTATAATTCATTTTCTTAATCTAATGGTCTAGATCTCAAGACAATAACATTAAAATTCAGTGTTTTTTAAGCAATTTAAAAATGTGATTTTTTGGAATTCGTAAAAAATTATGATAAATTAAAGTTCATTTATGTGTCTATGAAATATAATGTAAAGTATTATTATTAAATGATGAAAACGGTATTAATAATTAATTTTCTAAATCTAATGGTCTAGGTTTGAAGATATAAGCTTTAAAACTCAATATTTTATAACCATTTCAAAAAATGAATTTAAAACCTTATGTCAAAATTAACATATAAAATATGTTTTATAGTGAATATGGAATGTCAGGTTAAATGATTCATATCTTTCTAAGTTATGATAATAATAATACATTTTCTTAATCTAATGGTCTAGATCTCAAGACAATAACATAAAAATATAGTGTTTTATAAGCAATTTAAAAATGTGATTTTTTGGAATTCGTAAAAAATTATGATAAATTAAAGTCAAATTATGTGTCTATGAAATATAATGTAAAGTATTATTATTAAGTGATGAAAACGGTATTAATAATTAATTTTCTAAATCTAATGGTCTAGGTTTGAAGATATAAACTTTAAAACTCAATATTTTATAACCATTTCAAAAAATGAATTTAAAACCTTATGTCAAAATTAACATATAAAATATGTTTTATAGCGAATATGGAATGTCAGGTTAAATGATTCATATCATTCTAAGTTATGATAATAATAATACATTTTCTTAATCTAATGGTCTAGAGCTCAAGACAATAACATAAAAATATAGTGTTTTATAAGCAATTTAAAAATGTGATTTTTTGGAATTCATAAAAAATTATGATAAATTAAAGTCAAATTATGTGTCTATGAAATATAATGTAAAGTATTATTATTAAATGATGAAAACAGTATTAATAATTAATTTTCTAAAGCTAATGGTCCAGGTTTGAAGATATAAACTTTAAAATTCAATATTTTATAACCATTTCAAAAAATAAATTTAAAACCTTATGTCAAAATTAACATATAAAATATGTTTTATAGTGAATATGGAATGTCAGGTTAAATGATTCATATCATTCTAAGTTATGATAATAATAATACATTTTCTTAATCTAATGGTCTAGATCTCAAGACAATAACATAAAAATATAGTGTTATATAAGCAATTTAAAAATGTGATTTTTTGGAATTCGTAAAAATTATGATAAATTAAAGTTCATTTATGTGTCTATGAAATATAATGTAAAGTATTATTATTAAGTGATGAAAACGGTATTAATAATTAATTTTCTAAATCTAATGGTCCAGGTTTGAAGATATAAACTTTAAAATTCAATATTTTATAACCATTTCAAAAAATGAATTTAAAACCTTATGTCAAAATTAACATAAAAAACATGTTTTATAGTGATTATGGAATGTCAGGTTAAATGATTCATATTGTTCTAAGTAATGATAATTATAATTCATTTTCTTAATCTAATGGTCTAGATCTCAAGACAATAACATAAAAATATAGTGTTTTATAAGCAATTTAAAAATGTGATTTTTTGGAATTCGTAAAAAATTATGATAAATTAAAGTCAAATTATGTGTCTATGAAATATAATGTAAAGTATTATTATAAAGTGATGAAAACGGTATTAATAATTAATTTTCTAAATCTAATGGTCTAGGTTTGAAGATATAAACTTTAAAACTCAATATTTTATAACCATTTCAAAAAATGAATTTAAAACCTTATGTCAAAATTAACATATAAAATATGTTTTATAGCGAATATGGAATGTCAGGTTAAATGATTCATATCATTCTAAGTTATGATAATAATAATACATTTTCTTAATCTAATGGTCTAGAGCTCAAGACAATAACATAAAAATATAGTGTTTTATAAGCAATTTAAAAATGTGATTTTTTGGAATTCATAAAAAATTATGATAAATTAAAGTCAAATTATGTGTCTATGAAATATAATGTAAAGTATTATTATTAAATGATGAAAACGGTATTAATAATTAATTTTCTAAAGCTAATGGTCCAGGTTTGAAGATATAAACTTTAAAATTCAATATTTTATAACCATTTCAAAAAATAAATTTAAAACCTTATGTCAAAATTAACATATAAAATATGTTTTATAGTGAATATGGAATGTCAGGTTAAATGATTCATATCATTCTAAGTTATGATAATAATAATACATTTTCTTAATCTAATGGTCTAGATCTCAAGACAATAACATAAAAATATAGTGTTATATAAGCAATTTAAAAATGTGATTTTTTGGAATTCGTAAAAATTATGATAAATTAAAGTCAAATTATGTGTCTATGAAATATAATGTAAAGTATTATTATTCAGTGATGGAAACGGTATTAATAATTAATTTTCTAAATCTAATGGTCCAGGTTTGAAGATATAAACTTTAAAATTCAATATTTTATAACCATTTCAAAAAATGAATTTAAAACCTTATGTCAAAATTAACATAAAAAACATGTTTTATAGTGATTATGGAATGTCAGGTTAAATGATTCATATCGTTCTAAGTAATGATAATTATAATTCATTTTCTTAATCTAATGGTCTAGATCTCAAGACAATAACATAAAAATATAGTGTTTTATAAGCAATTTAAAAATGTGATTTTTTGGAATTCGTAAAAAATTATGATAAATTAAAGTCAAATTATGTGTCTATGAAATATAATGTAAAGTATTATTATTCAGTGATGAAAACGGTATTAATAATTAATTTTCTAAATCTAATGGTCTAGGTTTGAAGATATAAGCTTTAAAACTCAATATTTTATAACCATTTCAAAAAATGAATTTAAAACCTTATGTCAAAATTACCATATAAAATATGTTTTATAGTGAATATGGAATGTCAGGTTAAATGATTCATATCATTCTAAGTTATGATAATAATAATACATTTTCTTAATCTAATGGTCTAGATCTCAAGACAATAAAATAAATATATAGTGTTTTATAAGCAATTTAAAAATGTGATTTTTTGGAATTCGTAAAAAATTATGATAAATTAAAGTCAAATTATGTGTCTATGAAATATAATGTAAAGTATTATTATTAAGTGATGAAAACGGTATTAATAATTAATTTTCTAAATCTTATGGTCTAGGTTTGAAGATATAAACTTTAAAACTCAATATTTTATAACCATTTCAAAAAATGAATTTAAAACCTTATGTCAAAATTAACATATAAAATATGTTTTATAGTGAATATGGAATGTCAGGTTAAATGATTCATATCATTCTAAGTTATGATAATAATAATACATTTTCTTAATCTAATGGTCTAGATCTCAAGACAATAACATAAAAATATAGTGTTATATAAGCAATTTAAAAATGTGATTTTTTGGAATTCGTAAAAAATTATGATAAATTAAAGTTCATTTATGTGTCTATGAAATATAATGTAAAGTATTATTATTCAGTGATGGAAACGGTATTAATAATTAATTTTCTAAATCTAATGGTCCAGGTTTGAAGATATAAACTTTAAAATTCAATATTTTATAACCATTTCAAAAAATGAATTTAAAACCTTATGTCAAAATTAACATAAAAAACATGTTTTATAGTGATTATGGAATGTCAGGTTAAATGATTCATATCGTTCTAAGTAATGATAATTATAATTCATTTTCTTAATCTAATGGTCTAGATCTCAAAACAATAACATAAAAATATTGTGTTTTATAAGCAATTTAAAAATGTGATTTTTTGGAATTCGTAAAAAATTATGATAAATTAAAGTCAAATTATGTGTCTATGAAATATAATGTAAAGTATTATTATTAAATGATGAAAACAGTATTAATAATTAATTTTCTAAAGCTAATGGTCCAGGTTTGAAGATATAAACTTTAAAATTCAATATTTTATAACCATTTCAAAAAATAAATTTAAAACCTTATGTCAAAATTAACATATAAAATATGTTTTATAGTGAATATGGAATGTCAGGTTAAATGATTCATATCATTCTAAGTTATGATAATAATAATACATTTTCTTAATCTAATGGTCTAGATCTCAAGACAATAACATTAAAATTCAGTGTTTTAAAAGCAATTTAAGAATGTGAATTTTTGGAAGTCGTAAAAATTATGATAATTTAAAGTTCATTTATGTGTCTATGAAATATAATGTAAAGTATTATTATTCAGTGATGGAAACGGTATTAATAATTAATTTTCTAAATCTAATGGTCCAGGTTTGAAGATATAAACTTTAAAATTCAACATTTTATAACCATTTCAAAAAATGAATTTAAAACCTTATGTCAAAATTAACATAAAAAACATGTTTTATAGTGATTATGGAATGTCAGGTTAAATGATTCATATTGTTCTAAGTAATGATAATTATAATTCATTTTCTTAATCTAATGGTCTAGATCTCAAGACAATAACATAAAAATATAGTGTTTTATAAGCAATTTAAAAATGTGATTTTTTGGAATTCGTAAAAAATTATGATAAATTAAAGTCAAATTATGTGTCTATGAAATATAATGTAAAGTATTATTATTAAGTGATGAAAACAGTATTAATAATTAATTTTCTAAATCTAATGGTCTAGGTTTGAAGATATAAACTTTAAAACTCAATATTTTATAACCATTTCAAAAAATGAATTTAAAACCTTATGTCAAAATTAACATATAAAATATGTTTTATAGCGAATATGGAATGTCAGGTTAAATGATTCATATCATTCTAAGTTATGATAATAATAATACATTTTCTTAATCTAATGGTCTAGAGCTCAAGACAATAACATAAAAATATAGTGTTTTATAAGCAATTTAAAAATGTGATTTTTTGGAATTCATAAAAAATTATGATAAATTAAAGTCAAATTATGTGTCTATGAAATATAATGTAAAGTATTATTATTAAATGATGAAAACGGTATTAATAATTAATTTTCTAAAGCTAATGGTCCAGGTTTGAAGATATAAACTTTAAAATTCAATATTTTATAACCATTTCAAAAAATAAATTTAAAACCTTATGTCAAAATTAACATATAAAATATGTTTTATAGTGAATATGGAATGTCAGGTTAAATGATTCATATCATTCTAAGTTATGATAATAATAATACATTTTCTTAATCTAATGGTCTAGATCTCAAGACAATAACATAAAAATATAGTGTTATATAAGCAATTTAAAAATGTGATTTTTTGGAATTCGTAAAAATTATGATAAATTAAAGTCAAATTATGTGTCTATGAAATATAATGTAAAGTATTATTATTCAGTGATGGAAACGGTATTAATAATTAATTTTCTAAATCTAATGGTCCAGGTTTGAAGATATAAACTTTAAAATTCAATATTTTATAACCATTTCAAAAAATGAATTTAAAACCTTATGTCAAAATTAACATAAAAAACATGTTTTATAGTGATTATGGAATGTCAGGTTAAATGATTCATATCGTTCTAAGTAATGATAATTATAATTCATTTTCTTAATCTAATGGTCTAGATCTCAAGACAATAACATAAAAATATAGTGTTTTATAAGCAATTTAAAAATGTGATTTTTTGGAATTCGTAAAAAATTATGATAAATTAAAGTCAAATTATGTGTCTATGAAATATAATGTAAAGTATTATTATTCAGTGATGAAAACGGTATTAATAATTAATTTTCTAAATCTAATGGTCTAGGTTTGAAGATATAAGCTTTAAAACTCAATATTTTATAACCATTTCAAAAAATGAATTTAAAACCTTATGTCAAAATTACCATATAAAATATGTTTTATAGTGAATATGGAATGTCAGGTTAAATGATTCATATCATTCTAAGTTATGATAATAATAATACATTTTCTTAATCTAATGGTCTAGATCTCAAGACAATAAAATAAATATATAGTGTTTTATAAGCAATTTAAAAATGTGATTTTTTGGAATTCGTAAAAAATTATGATAAATTAAAGTCAAATTATGTGTCTATGAAATATAATGTAAAGTATTATTATTAAGTGATGAAAACGGTATTAATAATTAATTTTCTAAATCTTATGGTCTAGGTTTGAAGATATAAACTTTAAAACTCAATATTTTATAACCATTTCAAAAAATGAATTTAAAACCTTATGTCAAAATTAACATATAAAATATGTTTTATAGTGAATATGGAATGTCAGGTTAAATGATTCATATCATTCTAAGTTATGATAATAATAATACATTTTCTTAATCTAATGGTCTAGATCTCAAGACAATAACATAAAAATATAGTGTTATATAAGCAATTTAAAAATGTGATTTTTTGGAATTCGTAAAAAATTATGATAAATTAAAGTTCATTTATGTGTCTATGAAATATAATGTAAAGTATTATTATTCAGTGATGGAAACGGTATTAATAATTAATTTTCTAAATCTAATGGTCCAGGTTTGAAGATATAAACTTTAAAATTCAATATTTTATAACCATTTCAAAAAATGAATTTAAAACCTTATGTCAAAATTAACATAAAAAACATGTTTTATAGTGATTATGGAATGTCAGGTTAAATGATTCATATTGTTCTAAGTAATGATAATTATAATTCATTTTCTTAATCTAATGGTCTAGATCTCAAAACAATAACATAAAAATATTGTGTTTTATAAGCAATTTAAAAATGTGATTTTTTGGAATTCGTAAAAAATTATGATAAATTAAAGTCAAATTATGTGTCTATGAAATATAATGTAAAGTATTATTATTAAATGATGAAAACAGTATTAATAATTAATTTTCTAAAGCTAATGGTCCAGGTTTGAAGATATAAACTTTAAAATTCAATATTTTATAACCATTTCAAAAAATAAATTTAAAACCTTATGTCAAAATTAACATATAAAATATGTTTTATAGTGAATATGGAATGTCAGGTTAAATGATTCATATCATTCTAAGTTATGATAATAATAATACATTTTCTTAATCTAATGGTCTAGATCTCAAGACAATAACATTAAAATTCAGTGTTTTAAAAGCAATTTAAGAATGTGAATTTTTGGAAGTCGTAAAAATTATGATAATTTAAAGTTCATTTATGTGTCTATGAAATATAATGTAAAGTATTATTATTCAGTGATGGAAACGGTATTAATAATTAATTTTCTAAATCTAATGGTCCAGGTTTGAAGATATAAACTTTAAAATTCAACATTTTATAACCATTTCAAAAAATGAATTTAAAACCTTATGTCAAAATTAACATAAAAAACATGTTTTATAGTGATTATGGAATGTCAGGTTAAATGATTCATATTGTTCTAAGTAATGATAATTATAATTCATTTTCTTAATCTAATGGTCTAGATCTCAAGACAATAACATAAAAATATAGTGTTTTATAAGCAATTTAAAAATGTGATTTTTTGGAATTCGTAAAAAATTATGATAAATTAAATTCAAATTATGTGTCTATGAAATATAATGTAAAGTATTATTATTAAGTGATGGAAACGGTATTAAAAATTAATTTTCTAAATCTAATGGTCCAGGTTTGAAGATATAAACTTTAAAATTCAATATTTTATAACCATTTCATAAAATGAATTTAAAACCTTATGTCAAAATTAACATATAAAACATGTTTTATAGTGAATATGGAATGTCAGGTTAAATGATTCATATCATTCTAAGTTATGATAATAATAATACATTTTCTTAATCTAATGGTCTAGATCTCAAGACAATAACATAAAAATATAGTGTTATATAAGCAATTTAAAAATGTGATTTTTTGGAATTCGTAAAAATTATGATAAATTAAAGTCAAATTATGTGTCTATGAAATATAATGTAAAGTATTATTATTCAGTGATGGAAACGGTATTAATAATTAATTTTCTAAATCTAATGGTCCAGGTTTGAAGATATAAACTTTAAAATTCAATATTTTATAACCATTTCAAAAAATGAATTTAAAACCTTATGTCAAAATTAACATATAAAACATGTTTTATAGTGATTATTTAATGTCAGGTTAAATGATTCATATCATTCTATGTTATGATAATAATAATACATTTTCTTAATCTAATGGTCTAAATCTCAAGACAATAACATTAAAATTCAGTGTTTTATAAGCAATTTAAAAATGTGATTTTTTGGAATTCGTAAAAATTATGATAATTTAAAGTTCATTTATGTGTCTATGAAATATAATGTAAAGTATTATTATTAAGTGATGAAAACGGTATTAATAATTAATTTTCTAAATCTAATGGTCTAGGTTTGAAGATATAAACTTTAAAACTCAATATTTTATAACCATTTCAAAAAATGAATTTAAAACCTTATGTCAAAATTTACATATAAAATATGTTTTATAATGAATATGGAATGTCAGGTTAAATGATTCATATCATTCTAAGTTATGATAATAATAATACATTTTCTTAATCCAATGGTCTAGATCTCAAGACAATAACATAACAATATAGTGTTTTATAAGCAATTTAAAAATATGATTTTTTGGAATTCGTAAAAAATTATGATAAATTAAAGTCAAATTATGTGTCTATGAAATATAATGTAAAGTATTATTATTAAGTGATGAAAACGGTATTAATAATTAATTTTCTAAATCTAATGGTCTAGGTTTGAAGATATAAACTTTAAAACTCAATATTTTATAACCATTTCAAAAAATGAATTTAAAACCTTATGTCAAAATTAACATATAAAATATGTTTTATAGTGAATATGGAATGTCAGGTTAAATGATTCATATCATTCTAAGTTATGATAATAATAATACATTTTCTTAATCTAATGGTCTAGATCTCAAGACAATAACATAAAAATATAGTGTTATATAAGCAATTTAAAAATGTGATTTTTTGGAATTCGTAAAAATTATGATAAATTAAAGTCAAATTATGTGTCTATGAAATATAATGTAAAGTATTATTATTCAGTGATGGAAACGGTATTAATAATTAATTTTCTAAATCTAATGGTCCAGGTTTGAAGATATAAACTTTAAAATTCAATATTTTATAACCATTTCAAAAAATGAATTTAAAACCTTATGTCAAAATTAACATAAAAAACATGTTTTATAGTGATTATGGAATGTCAGGTTAAATGATTCATATCATTCTAAGTTATGATAATAATAATACATTTTCTTAATCTAATGGTCTAGATCTCAAGACAATAACATTAAAATTCAGTGTTTTTTAAGCAATTTAAAAATGTGATTTTTTGGAATTCGTAAAAAATTATGATAAATTAAAGTTCATTTATGTGTCTATGAAATATAATGTAAAGTATTATTATTCAGTGATGGAAACGGTATTAATAATTAATTTTCTAAATCTAATGGTCCAGGTTTGAAGATATAAACTTTAAAATTCAATATTTTATAACCATTTCAAAAAATGAATTTAAAACCTTATGTCAAAATTAACATAAAAAACATGTTTTATAGTGATTATGGAATGTCAGGTAAAATGATTCATATTGTTCTAAGTAATGATAATTAAAATTCATTTTCTTAATCTAATGGTCTAGATCTCAAGACAATAACATAAAAATATAGTGTTTTATAAGCAATTTAAAAATGTGATTTTTTGGAATTCGTAAAAAATTATGATAAATTAAATTCAAATTATGTGTCTATGAAATATAATGTAATTTATTATTATTAAGTGATGAAAACGGTATTAATAATTAATTTTCTAAATCTAATGGTCTAGGTTTGAAGATATAAACTTTAAAACTCAATATTTTATAACCATTTCAAAAAATGAATTTAAAACCTTATGTCAAAATTAACATATAAAATATGTTTTATAGTGAATATGGAATGTCAGGTTAAATGATTCATATCATTCTAAGTTATGATAATAATAATACATTTTCTTAATCTAATGGTCTAGATCTCAAGACAATAACATTAAAATTCAGTGTTTTAAAAGCAATTTAAGAATGTGAATTTTTGGAAGTCGTAAAAATTATGATAATTTAAAGTTCATTTATGTGTCTATGAAATATAATGTAAAGTATTATTATTCAGTGATGGAAACGGTATTAATAATTAATTTTCTAAATCTAATGGTCCAGGTTTGAAGATATAAACTTTAAAATTCAATATTTTATAACCATTTCAAAAAATGAATTTAAAACCTTATGTCAAAATTAACATAAAAAACATGTTTTATAGTGATTATGGAATGTCAGGTTAAATGATTCATATTGTTCTAAGTAATGATAATTATAATTCATTTTCTTAATCTAATGGTCTAGATCTCAAGACAATAACATTAAAATTCAGTGTTTTTTAAGCAATTTAAAAATGTGATTTTTTGGAATTCGTAAAAAATTATGATAAATTAAAGTTCATTTATGTGTCTATGAAATATAATGTAAAGTATTATTATTCAGTGATGGAAACGGTATTAATAATTAATTTTCTAAATCTAATGGTCCAGGTTTGAAGATATAAACTTTAAAATTCAATATTTTATAACCATTTCAAAAAATGAATTTAAAACCTTATGTCAAAATTAACATATAAAATATGTTTTATAGTGAATATGGAATGTCAGGTTAAATGATTCATATCATTCTAAGTTATGATAATAATAATACATTTTCTTAATCTAATGGTCTAGAGCTCAAGACAATAACATTAAAATTCAGTGTTTTACAAGCAATTTAAAAATGTGATTTTTTGGAATTCGTAAAAATTATGATAAATTAAAGTTCATTTATGTGTCTATGAAATATAATGTAATGTATTATTATTCAGTGATGGAAACGGTATTAATAATTAATTTTCTAAATCTAATGGTCCAGGTTTGAAGATATAAACTTTAAAATTCAATATTTTATAACCATTTCAAAAAATGAATTTAAAACCTTATGTCAAAGTTAACATAAAAAACATGTTTTATAGTGATTATGGAATGTCAGGTTAAATGATTCATATTGTTCTAAGTAATGATAATTATAATTCATTTTCTTAATCTAATGGTCTAGATCTCAAGACAATAACATAAAAATATAGTGTTTTATAAGCAATTTAAAAATGTGATTTTTTGGAATTCGTAAAAAATTATGATAAATTAAAGTCAAATTATGTGTCTATGAAATATAATGTAAAGTATTATTATTAAATGATGAAAACGGTATTAATAATTAATTTTCTAAAGCTAATGGTCCAGGTTTGAAGATATAAACTTTAAAATTCAATATTTTATAACCATTTCAAAAAATGAATTTAAAACCTTATGTCAAAATTAACATAAAAAACATGTTTTATAGTGATTATGGAATGTCAGGTTAAATGATTCATATTGTTCTAAGTAATGATAATTATAATTCATTTTCTTAATCTAATGGTCTAGATCTCAAGACAATAACATAAAAATATAGTGTTTTATAAGCAATTTAAAAATATGATTTTTTGGAATTCGTAAAAAATTATGATAAATTAAAGTCAAATTATGTGTCTATGAAATATAATGTAAAGTATTATTATTAAATGATGAAAACGGTATTAATAATTAATTTTCTAAAGCTAATGGTCCAGGTTTGAAGATATAAACTTTAAAATTCAATATTTTATAACCATTTCAAAAAATAAATTTAAAACCTTATGTCAAAATTAACATATAAAATATGTTTTATAGTGAATATGGAATGTCAGGTTAAATGATTCATATCTTTCTAAGTTATGATAATAATAATACATTTTCTTAATCTAATGGTCTAGATCTCAAGACAATAACATTAAAATTCAGTGTTTTAAAAGCAATTTAAGAATGTGAATTTTTGGAAGTCGTAAAAATTATGATAATTTAAAGTTCATTTATGTGTCTATGAAATATAATGTAAAGTATTATTATTCAGTGATGGAAACGGTATTAATAATTAATTTTCTAAATCTAATGGTCCAGGTTTGAAGATATAAACTTTAAAATTCAATATTTTATAACCATTTCAAAAAATGAATTTAAAACCTTATGTCAAAATTAACATAAAAAACATGTTTTATAGTGATTATGGAATGTCAGGTTAAATGATTCATATTGTTCTAAGTAATGATAATTATAATTCATTTTCTTAATCTAATGGTCTAGATCTCAAGACAATAACATTAAAATTCAGTGTTTTTTAAGCAATTTAAAAATGTGATTTTTTGGAATGGTCCAGGTTTGAAGATATAAACTTTAAAATTCAATATTTTATAACCATTTCAAAAAATGAATTTAAAACCTTATGTCAAAATTAACATAAAAAACATGTTTTATAGTGATTATGGAATGTCAGGTTAAATGATTCATATTGTTCTAAGTAATGATAATTATAATTCATTTTCTTAATCTAATGGTCTAGATCTCAAGACAATAACATTAAAATTCAGTGTTTTTTAAGCAATTTAAAAATGTGATTTTTTGGAATTCGTAAAAAATTATGATAAATTAAAGTTCATTTATGTGTCTATGAAATATAATGTAAAGTATTATTATTCAGTGATGGAAACGGTATTAATAATTAATTATCTAAATCTAATGGTCCAGGTTTGAAGATATAAACTTTAAAATTCAATATTTTATAACCATTTCAAAAAATGAATTTAAAACCTTATGTCAAAATTAACATAAAAAACATGTTTTATAGTGATTATGGAATGTCAGGTTAAATGATTCATATTGTTCTAAGTAATGATAATTATAATTCATTTTCTTAATCTAATGGTCTAGATCTCAAGACAATAATATAAAAATATAGTGTTTTATAAGCAATTTAAAAATGTGATTTTTTGGAATTCGTAAAAAATTATGATAAATTAAAGTCAAATTATGTGTCTATGAAATATAATGTAAAGTATTATTATTAAGTGATGAAAACGGTATTAATAATTAATTTTCTAAATCTAATGGTCTAGGTTTGAAGATATAAACTTTAAAACTCAATATTTTATAACCATTTCAAAAAATGAATTTAAAACCTTATGTCAAAATTAACATATAAAATATGTTTTATAGTGAATATGGAATGTCAGGTTAAATGATTCATATCATTCTAAGTTATGATAATAATAATACATTTTCTTAATCTAATGGTCTAGAGCTCAAGACAATAACATTAAAATTCAGTGTTTTACAAGCAATTTAAAAATGTGATTTTTTGGAATTCGTAAAAATTATGATAAATTAAAGTTCATTTATGTGTCTATGAAATATAATGTAAAGTATTATTATTCAGTGATGGAAACGGTATTAATAATTAATTTTCTAAATCTAATGGTCCAGGTTTGAAGATATAAACTTTAAAATTCAATATTTTATAACCATTTCAAAAAATGAATTTAAAACCTTATGTCAAAATTAACATAAAAAACATGTTTTATAGTGATTATGGAATGTCAGGTTAAATGATTCATATTGTTCTAAGTAATGATAATTATAATTCATTTTCTTAATCTAATGGTCTAGATCTCAAGACAATAACATAAAAATATAGTGTTATATAAGCAATTTAAAAATGTGATTTTTTGGAATTCGTAAAAATTATGATAAATTAAAGTTCATTTATGTGTCTATGAAATATAATGTAAAGTATTATTATTAAGTGATGAAAACGGTATTAATAATTAATTTTCTAAATCTAATGGTCCAGGTTTGAAGATATAAACTTTAAAATTCAATATTTTATAACCATTTCAAAAAATGAATTTAAAACATTATGTCAAAATTAACATAAAAAACATGTTTTATAGTGATTATGGAATGTCAGGTTAAATGATTCTTATTGTTCTAAGTAATGATAATTATAATTCATTTTCTTAATCTAATGGTCTAGATCTCAAGACAATAATATAAAAATATAGTGTTTTATAAGCAATTTAAAAATGTGATTTTTTGGAATTCGTAAAAAATTATGATAAATTAAAGTCAAATTATGTGTCTATGAAATATAATGTAAAGTATTATTATTAAGTGATGAAAACGGTATTAATAATTAATTTTCTAAATCTAATGGTCTAGGTTTGAAGATATAAACTTTAAAACTCAATATTTTATAACCATTTCAAAAAATGAATTTAAAACCTTATGTCAAAATTAACATATAAAATATGTTTTATAGTGAATATGGAATGTCAGGTTAAATGATTCATATCATTCTAAGTTATGATAATAATAATACATTTTCTTAATCTAATGGTCTAGATCTCAAGACAATAACATTAAAATTCAGTGTTTTATAAGCAATTTAAAAATGTGATTTTTTGGAATTCGTAAAAAATTATGATAAATTAAAGTCAAATTATGTGTCTATGAAATATAATGTAAAGTATTATTATTAAATGATGAAAACGGTATTAATAATTAATTTTCTAAAGCTAATGGTCCAGGTTTGAAGATATAAACTTTAAAATTCAATATTTTATAACCATTTCAAAAAATGAATTTAAAACCTTATGTCAAAATTAACATATAAAATATGTTTTATAGTGAATATGGAATGTCAGGTTAAATGATTCATATCATTCTAAGTTATGATAATAATAATACATTTTCTTAATCTAATGGTCTAGATCTCAAGACAATAACATTAAAATTCAGTGTTTTATAAGCAATTTAAAAATGTGATTTTTTGGAATTCGTAAAAATTATGATAAATTAAAGTTCATTTATGTGTCTATGAAATATAATGTAAAGTATTATTATTCAGTGATGGAAACGGTATTAATAATTAATTTTCTAAATCTAATGGTCCAGGTTTGAAGGTATAAACTTTAAAATTCAATATTTTATAACCATTTCAAAAAATGAATTTAAAACCTTATGTCAAAATTAACATAAAAAAAATGTTTTATAGTGATTATGGAATGTCAGGTTAAATGATTCATATTGTTCTAAGTAATGATAATTATAATTCATTTTCTTAATCTAATGGTCTAGATCTCAAGACAATAACATTAAAATTCAGTGTTTTTTAAGCAATTTAAAAATGTGATTTTTTGGAATTCGTAAAAAATTATGATAATTTAAAGTTCATTTATGTGTCTATGAAATATAATGTAAAGTATTATTATTCAGGGATGGAAACGGTATTAATAATTAATTTTCTAAATCTAATGGTCCAGGTTTGAAGATATAAACTTTAAAATTCAATATTTTATAACCATTTCAAAAAATGAATTTAAAACCTTATGTCAAAATTAACATATAAAATATGTTTTATAGTGAATATGGAATGTCAGGTTAAATGATTCATATCTTTCTAAGTTATGATAATTATAATTCATTTTCTTAATCTAATGGTCTAGATCTCAAGACAATAACATTAAAATTCAGTGTTTTAAAAGCAATTTAAGAATGTGAATTTTTGGAAGTCGTAAAAATTATGATAAATTAAAGTCAAATTATGTGTCTATGAAATATAATGTAAAGTATTATTATTAAATGATGGAAACGGTATTAATAATGAATTTTCTAAATCTAATTGTCCAGGTTTGAAGATATAAAATTTAAAATTCAATATTTTATAACCATTTCAAAAAATGAATTTAAAACCTTCTGTCAAAATTAACATATAAAACATGTTTTATAGTGTTTATGGAATATCAGGTTATTTGATTCACAATCAAAATTGTCATATAAAAGTTTGTATTATAGTGTTCTTTAATTCAGATATTATACTTTAACAAATGTAGGTGGAATCTATTGTGTGTATATAATTATTCAGTTAGCTCTTAAAAAGCACTTATGGGAAATAAAATTATTTATTTAAAATTTATCCATCTCTGATGTTGATAACCTAATCAATGACAAATTATTGGAGATTATTTTTAATGAAACTGTCTGAGGAGATTTTTGATGATAAATATGATTAGTTATTTACCGGTTTCGTTAAAAAAACTGCAAATATTACGAAATAAAATGTATACAGTGTATTGCAACCATATAAAGTTGTAGTTGTTTCCTAGTTGGCGAGAACATATAGATAAGTCATTGCAATGGCGAGATTCACATGAAAACATACATGGATTGTTTTAAGAGAAGTGCACACATACGACTACTTATAATTCTTATATGATGGGCACACGGTTCTTGCAATACAAATTACAGATCAAGGACAACTTAAACTTAAATATCAATGTGTGGTCTGTTTCAAATGGGATTATTTTATAGCCCGGTTTTCGATCTAGCAACTGAATAAACCAATTAAGTAAACAATATTCTATCACAATTTACAAAAAATTTCCAGTTTTAATTAAATAAATAAAACGATAGTAGTTTTATCAGATTATCTGCAAGTGAGTGGATTTATTTTATATGGTGTATACGAAATGACAACTTATGACTTGTAGACAGCTAGTGAATAGTTAATATACTTAAACACAATGGTTGTTATTTAGCGAAATCTGAATGAGAAAAGTATCATAATAAGTTCATATGAGAGCAATAGAATGATATTCGCGATAATTATACATAAAAACGTTTAATAAGAAATGAGAAAAGGTTACACTATCTTACCGAAAAGACAACCTTTCAAAATGTATTAATAAACCTTTGTGAAATGCCAGTAGACTGTTTATCATTACTGCGCACGGTTACATTAGTGAACTTGAAAAATGGAAACTAGACACACACACTGACATGTACAAAAAGATTATTTAAAATTAACTTATTATTAGCTACTGATTAAATCCCAACGCGACGAAGAGAACACTTTGTATGTTGTTGATATTAGACAATTCCCTGATGCAATTCTGAGGCATGGATGACATCAGTTGTTATAATGACAGGATACACACCAACCATCTCCGGTCCCACTATAGAAAGCATATCCAATATAGTAGGTAAATAATGTATCATTGCTGGATCATTTCTGAAAAAAAACGCAGACAACAGTTGTTCTATCGATATTGAATTAAATACTTCATATTAATATTACAATACAATAGTATTAGCACTTACTATATTTTTTTATCATTTTTAATATTCTTTACATATTTTTTATTAGTAGGTTACATTTTTTCTCAGGAATGTGGTTGGGCAGGATTGAGTATTTTACACTTTTTTGAAATTATTTAGATTACCTACAAAAAATACAGTAAAAACCTAAGAACTTGAATTTAAAATGTATTAATGTTAGAAGTAAAAAATAGTTATACACCCCTAGAATTGATGATAATCCATGTTGAAATATTAAAATCCAATATAGTATTTTAACTGTATTTTTTTTTAGTTTTCACATTGTTCTCAATTTTTCTAAATTTATATGTATTATAATATGTATATTCTTCAAGTCATCTGTCCAACAATATTCTTAGTACATACATGTAATTATCTTAGAATTTTAAAAAGCAACAAATATTCTAGATTAAATCCAATTAAATCTTGGCGATTACAATTTATCAACCATTGTTTAGACCTAAAAAAAGTAGTAATTAGATACAAATATGAATGTGTATAAATAATAAGTAATAGCTAACGTTCAACTTACACAAATTCGTCATTAAGAAACTTAAACAGTTTACAGTTCTTCGTGGTGTACTTATACGAATTTATACGACCTTTCACAAGGCATACATGATAATGATATGAATATAATTCGCACAAACAATTAGAAACACAAAAAAAATGCTTGGTATAAGCATAGAATAAAACAATATAAGCACGATTTCAGCACTTAAATGTAACAACACACCAGTTGTACAGAATAGTCGAGTCAAAGGACAAACGATAAAACGTTAATATTATGAATTTAATTGCGATAACAAAAATGTGATATTAATCATAACTTATTCAGTACTACCAAAAATGCAAACGTTATAATTACATATTTTCCCAGATACTGACTCTATTGCGGACCTACAGTCGTTGATTGTATATTATCAGCACGCCGCCCAGAAGTTTCCTACCACTGGTTTAGTAATCGTCTGGTGGTCGTATCGGTTAGACGATCAAACGTTTATGGTTACGAAAATCAAAACATTTTATTCACCAGACTTATTTAAATGTCCTATAAGAATACCGATTGTTAAAAATGAATTTTTTTTCTTATGCGAGCATTTTTGTAACGGCCAAAACTTAAATACACTGTGCGCCAGTCCGTATTTTACTAGGATCAGATGTGTTGATCCGTTTTTTTCATTCGTTCCAAATTTATAGACATCTATATTTTTTTATTCAAAAGCGTAAACAAAATGTTCGTCTTTTACAATCATAAAATTTGAATTTACAGTACGGTAAACCGAATATTATATTGATTTCATACAAATTAATTATTCACAAATAGTATTTTAGAATCATTAGCAATTTCAACATTGTAATGTAAAGAAGTATGTTAAATTGTAAGAGTAATTGAGTACATAAATATAATTGTTGATTGGACATAATATAAAGTTGTTGTATTTTCATTAGCAAAAATAAAATCATTACTTTTCTATTTTCAAAATACAAAACGATATAACATTTATCGGGTGTATATTAGAATATGAACACATATTATATTTTGTATTGAAATTGGTTGATGAAAAACTCAATACATTTAACAAATTTTAATTTTATATAATAAATGTAATTTGGAGAATAGAAATTATATTATTAATTATAACTTAAAAATTAATTTATAATTCTGATTTTTAAAATGTTTGATATTATTCAACAAAATCTAGTAATCGCGACTAAAATTTATAGAAATTAAGCAAAGAAAAATCTATATTTTTTATAGTGCGGGGTGGGTAAAGCTACATAGTGCATAGGTACATAATCGAAACGAAAATAGAATAAACCAATAACAAAAATAAAATCAGCATTGTGTGTTACATATTTCTATATTCATTAATTTTCGGTACATACATTGTGTATTATCCAGTGTTTACAATTCATCATCATTTTATAAGACGCATTTTTTCTGTTTTCATTTTATTCTTAAAAATAATGTCGAGCTTAATTATATAATACGAGTGACAGGCCACTACTATTACAACACAATAAATTAATTGCAGACGTTGCAGTATAATTAATGAATTAATAAGTAATATTTCAATGTAACTAAAATACATGGGTAATATCAAAGTATGATAGGTAAATTTCCTTTTAACAATGCAAAACTATGTATATGAGATAAACATTTGCTATAGGCAATAGGTACTTACTAGAAGACGGTAAAAACAGAATGCAATTGTTTGGCTTTATATACAAGTGACCTTAAGACCTTATTATAGACATTCACTATTGCGTGATTTACATTATTAAAATAATAATATTATGATGAAACAAATTTTAAATGAGGTGTAATCCTTTATAAAATATTAAGTAAATTTTCAGGACACATGTGTTTTAAGTTTTTAATTAAATAATAAAAACTTCGTTTCGATTTTATGAAAAATGTTCATAAATTATTAAACAATGTGATTTAATCTTATAATATTAGTTATTAACAAACACATTATTTTTTTCTATTTTATAACGTCATATTATAATAATCAATATAAATTCTATTTTATATTTCACGGCGCTATTTTACAAAATTATCATAGGCGCAATTCAGGCGTGAGGCGATAGCACTTGGGCGTGTTTAGAACATCCGAATTGTTCATGTCGATTTAGATTTTAATAATAATAGGTACTCATAACCATACAATAACTTGAAAAAAATGGAAACGCTTCAGCGCCCCCAGTTTTTTTAATTGAAATTGGACTCTACATATTATATACTGTTTATTTATTGCTCAGTTAAACTTTAACTATTAGCGTTCAAATTAAAGTAAAAAAATAAATAAGTAAAGTATATTTTTAGACGTATCTAAGGGGATTCAAATCAACTCGCGATAGTATGTTGAAAACCACAAATCACCGCGTCCCCATACTTAGATGATTGATTATGTTCAATCTAACAAAAATAACGAGATACTTTTCAAGTAAACTGTCTGGATGATAAACGACAATTAAGTACCTATTAATTGTTATTGCAATAATAATGTGTTTGTTTTTTTTTGTACATAAATAGATTTAATTCTATGTAGTTCGATGTACATTCTACTTATAATAGTTTCCTTAAATTATTTATATTTTTTAAAAAAGTGTTCATATGGTTAATATCACTTATATTGAATTTAGACCTTTCAAACAAATACTCGAGTATAATTACAATTTATACTAGGCATTTAGAGACTACAGTCTTAATTTGACAAAAAATGGATATTATAACATGTTAGAAAGCAACTAATACACTTTTTTACTTACATATATTTATTTGTTTTTGAAGCTATACTGATTCGCTTAGAAAGAAATTACTAAATAAATAATTACACATAACAATTAAAAAAAAACGCAATTCGCAATTTTATAATAAAATGCAAACATTAATATTTGAATGAAAATTCAAGTATGTTTTGTCGTAAACTAGTTCAAATATTTATCCAGTCTCCATTTTACACGATTGAAACTTTAAAACATATATTGTGAAATATAAAAATATACTTATTTTTACTTATAATATTGTATATTATTATATTCATTGTATTTTATTTTACTATTATACTATTATGTCGTATACTAGGTTTTTTATTCTCTCAAGCCTCTTCAATAATAGTATGATATCTGTTTTGGCTAAAACAGTAGTACTATTTATATGAGTTTGAATTATATTGTTTTTATTCAATGAACGATTTGTATAATCAATTATGTGTATAAATAATATCAGACTCTCGATGATCTGCCCTGGAACAAGTTAAAAATATGTAATCGCGCCTAATTCACATGGCTAAGATGCAAATATTGTCAACCTTGACAGCAGCTTATCCACTATCGTGCCCGTGTGGGCATATGTGTATATGCTGTGTTCGTCTTACTAACGTGCACTGTAGCAAATTTGTGTTCATCAGAATCAAAATTTTTTGTTGTTTGCTTTAATTGTATAGTAAATTTACTTTAATTCAACATAAAAGTAAGAATATTATCTATGGTATCGTGTAGACTTTTATGGATATTTTAATTTTAAACTGAGTTATAGGTATGTAAAATATTAAATCTTGACTTACTTTATAATTAAAATATCAATAAAAGCCTACGTTATGGCCCTATAGATAATATTCTTCACTTTGAGCTTGATAATAGGTCAATTCACCCTAATATTATACCTAACAGCATATATTGATTCTGTCGAACGAAAATGTTTGTAAAACCACAATACAATAGTCTATCAAATGATAGACTATTATATTATATTATTGTTATGCATAATTCAAAAAAATTGTCTTAATAATAAAAAAATAAAGAAATATTCAGATTTTGAATAGCTACATAATTAAAGAGGAAAAACGGACAAGCAGGCACGGTGAATCACCCTATATGATTATTATTACTCGACCATACTCAATAACATGAGTACAAACTGCTATTCTATTGGATACTGGACACCCGGAAAATTACGGTCGTCTACTACACCAAGTATTTACAACAATAATAATGTGATCAAATATCCAAACTTCAGGGGGGAGAGGGTAGAATACTGACATCACACAAATGTACACAGAGTTTATTTCAGTGGTGTGGTTGTGCTAATGGTAATTTCTCCAAAACGACATATTATTACTTTTACCACGGACGAGAGAGGTAAATTTCGTAAAAATTTATTTTCACGGAGAAAAAAACATTTCAAAGTAGGGGATTGTGATCTCTTAACCGAACCCTGTCTGCGCACCGATAATGTACACTGATATATGATGTGTCTATGTGGTCTACGTGCTCTGACATCTTAGATAATAATAATAATACGTAATCAATATAATAATGACAACAGTGTACGAAGACATATGATAAGAATAGGTTATTAAAAGATTATTATGCCTATAACCGATGAATATTATGTATCTTTTCGAAGTATGACTTTTTAGTCATATTCAATACTCGATATTCAATATCTGACACGTGTCTAACTAGGTCATCGCACGTTCGCGGAATCCTAAACAGCGTAAACAACGTATGCATAACAAATGTTTCACATCCGTTGACCGGAAGAGACAGCAGAATAATAGGTAGGGGGAAATCGACTATAAAGGGGGCCCTGGTGAGCTCCCCGGTAGACGTGATCCACCAGAGTCAGCACGAGCACTTTCACGTCAGATGTCATCACGAATCAGTCCCTGTGACTTAGTCTAATTTTCTAATTAAAATACACTTAGAATAATTTACAGTATATTTTATTCATCAATAAAACCACACTTTGAAAATATTTACACCAATCTATTTATTTAACCACGGCTACACCGTCACTGCAATCAGTTGCTGGTTAGTCCACCACTGTATATTTTGAATTATTATAAATACAACATTTTTGATGTTTCACATTTGCCAGGCGTCTCGCGAAGGCTCAGTTTTTTTATATTATTTGAATGAATATATTTTATTTAAATTTTAAATACAACTCGAGAGACTCACAACTTACAAAAAGTTTTGATAAATTTTAGTCATGCATTTTCAGATAGGTAGGTACTTCTTTAAATTAATGTTTGAACTTCTTGAAATTCTAAAAAATAATTGATACACGTTTTAAGTTTCAAATGTTTAAGATTAACAAGTATTTTTAGCTTGGAAATTGCATTGAATAATTAGATGTTTTTTCAAATTTTGAAATGTTATAAATTCAATTTTATTTAAGTTGTATATTAAATATTTAAATTAAATAAAAACGTTGAACGAAAATATCGATGGCTCAATCCGGCCTTGCTCTTCACATACAATTATACTAACGTATGTTTTATTGAAATATAACTATTTTTAAGCTTATAGGTTATACAAAAAATAAACATGATTTTTTATAATATAACCTTATTTATTTTCAATTTTTTTGTGATAATAACAATAAAAATTACAAAACGAAATGTATGTAATAAAATATACAAATAACAGATTGAAAAAAATATATATACAAAATCTTTAAGTAATATTTCATTTGTGAAAATTACAAATGGTATACACAAAACAATTATAACATAATACAAAAAAGAGTTTAATGGCAAGAAAGAATATCCAACATACTATGTTTCCTGCCGATCGATAACATATTTTTGTTTAATTTATTAATTCAATGAAATTTCAAATATCTGCTGTAATTGTTCATATTTATCGTTAATGTGTTGAAGTTGAGCTCTATACTTTTGTTTTCTAGGTTTATGTAATGTGATATATTGAGTTGTTTGTGTAGTTGAAAACGATTGATCAGAATATGGTGAACTTTGAGATGGCATACCTCAAAAAAATATAAAGTAAAAACATTAATTATTTTCATACAGTAAATTATTAAGTATATTTTGTTTTGATCTAACATTCAATAGTCTGTAATACCAATAAAACAATAAAATTAACATAATTACAAAAACTTACAAGTAATAGACAATGATTCTTTTTGTTTTAATGGAGTACTTGTAGAAACAAATGCATTAAATATTCAATCAGAAATACTTGTATCTGGACATGTTGCAGTACTTATTATCAATCATTGCTATAAAAAAAAACAAAATAATAATCAGTCAAAAATAAAATATTCAATATTAGGTAAAATTGTAATTACTGAAATCAGTAGGAACAGCTAGCGGAATAGAATTTTTATTTTAGGATTTTATAGTGAATATGAAATGTCAGGTTAAATGATTCATATCATTCTAAGTTATGATAATAATACTACATTTTCTTAATCTAATGGTCTAGATCTCAAGACAATAACATTAAAATTCAGTGTTTTATAAGCAATTTAAAAATGTGATTTTTTGGAATTCGTAAGAATTATGATAAATTAAAGTCAAATTATGTGTCTATGAAATATAATGTAAAGTATTATCATTAAGTGATGGAAACGGTATTAAAAATTAATTTTCTAAATCTAATGGTCCAGGTTTGAAGATA
Organism: Rhopalosiphum nymphaeae; assembly: GCA_036289425.1. Taxonomy (NCBI): domain Eukaryota; kingdom Metazoa; phylum Arthropoda; class Insecta; order Hemiptera; family Aphididae; genus Rhopalosiphum; species Rhopalosiphum nymphaeae. Next base: position 1,743,168 of record JAZAQC010000030.1, read on the forward strand.
TAAACTTTAAAATTCAATATTTTATAACCATTTCAAAAAATGAATTTAAAACATTATGTCAAAATTAACATATAAAACATGTTTTATAGTGATTATTTAATGTACGGTTAAATAATTCATATAATTCTAAGTAATGATAATTAAAATTCATTTTCTTAATCTAATGGTCTAGATCTCAAGACAATAACATTAAAATATAGTGTTTGATAAGCAATTTAAAAATGTGATTTTTTGGAATTCGTAAAAATTATGATAAATTAATGTTCATTTATGTGTCTATGAAATATAATGTAAAGTATTATTATTCAGTGATGAAAACGGTATTAATAATTAATTTTCTAAATCTAATGGTCTAGGTTTGAAGATATAAACTTTAAAATTCAATATTTTATAACCATTTCAAAAAATGAATTTAAAACCTTATGTCAAAATTAACATATAAAACATGTTTTATAGTGATTATTTAATGTCAGGTTAAATGATTCATATTGTTCTAAGTAATGATAATTATAATTCATTTTCTTAATCTAATGGTCTAAATCTCAAGACAATAACATTAAAATTCAGTGTTTTATAAGCAATTTTATAATGTGAATTTTTGAAATTCGTAAAAATTGTGATAAATTAAAGTCCATTTATGTGTCTATGAAATATAATGTAAAGTATTATTATTAAGTGATGGAAACGGTATTAATAATAAATTTTCTAAATCTAATGGTCTAGGTTTGAAGATATAAACTTTAAAATTCAATATTTTATAACCATTTCATAAAATGAATTTAAAACCTTATGTCAAAATTAACATATAAAACATGTTTTATAGTGATTATGGAATGTCAGGTTAAATGATTCATATCATTCTAAGTTATGATAATAATAATACATTTTCTTAATCTAATGGGCTAGATCTCAAGACAATAACATTAAAATTCAGTGTTTTATAAGCAATTTAAAAATGTGATTTTTTGGAATTCGTAAGAATTATGATAAATTAAAGTCAAATTATGTGTCTATGAAATATAATGTAAAGTATTATTATTAAGTGATGGAAACGGTATTAAAAATTAATTTTCTAAATCTAATGGTCCAGGTTTGAAGATATAAACTTTAAAATTCAATATTTTATAACCATTTCAAAAAATGAATTTAAAACATTATGTCAAAATTAACATATAAAACATGTTTTATAGTGATTATTTAATGTACGGTTAAATAATTCATATAATTCTAAGTAATGATAATTAAAATTCATTTTCTTAATCTAATGGTCTAGATCTCAAGACAATAACATTAAAATATAGTGTTTGATAAGCAATTTAAAAATGTGATTTTTTGGAATTCGTAAAAATTATGATAAATTAAAGTTCATTTATGTGTCTATGAAATATAATGTAAAGTATTATTATAAAGTGATGAAAACGGTATTAATAATTAATTTTCTAAATCTAATGGTCCAGGTTTGAAGATATAAACTTTAAAATTCAATATTTTATAACCATTTCATAAAATGAATTTAAAACCTTATGTCAAAATTAACATATAAAACATGTTTTATAGTGATTATTTAATGTCAGGTTAAATGATTCATATCATTCTATGTTATGATAATAATAATACATCTTCTTAATCTAATGGGCTAGATCTCAAGACAATAACATTAAAATATAGTGTTTTATAAGAAATTTAAAAATGTGATTTTTTAAAATTCATAAAAATTATGATAAATTAATGTTCATTTATGTGTCTATGAAATATAATGTAAAGTATTATTATTCAGTGATGAAAACGGTATTAATAATTAATTTTCTAAATCTAATGGTCCAGGTTTGAAGATATAAACTTTAAAATTCAATATTTTATAACCATTTCAAAAAATGAATTTAAAACCTTATGTCAAAATTAACATATAAAACATGTTTTATAGTGATTATTTAATGTCAGGTTAAATGATTCATATCATTCTATGTTATGATAATAATAATACATTTTCTTAATCTAATGGTCTAAATCTCAAGACAATAACATTAAAATTCAGTGTTTTATAAGCAATTTAAAAATGTGATTTTTTGGAATTCGTAAAAATTATGATAAATTAAAGTCAAATTATGTGTCTATGAAATATAATGTAAAGTATTATTATTAAGTGATGAAAACGGTATTAATAATTAATTTTCTAAATCTAATGGTCTAGGTTTGAAGATATAAACTTTAAAATTCAATATTTTGTAACCATTTCATAAAATGAATTTAAAACCTTATGTCAAAATTAACATATAAAACATGTTTTATAGTTATTATGGAATGTCAGGTTAAATGATTCATATAATTCTAAGTAATGATAATTAAAATTCATTTTCTTAATCTAATGGTCTAGATCTCAAAACAATAACATTAAAATATAATGTTTGATAAGCAATTTAAAAATGTGATTTTTTGGAATTCGTAAAAATTATGATAAATTAAAGTTCATTTATGTGTCTATGAAATATAATGTAAAGTATTATTATTAAGTGATGAAAACGGTATTAATAATTAATTTTCTAAATCTAATGGTCCAGGATTGAAGATATAAACTTTAAAATTCAATATTTTATAACCATTTCATAAAATGAATTTAAAACCTTATGTCAAAATTAACAAATAAAACATGTTTTATAGTGATTATGGGATGTCAGGTTAAATGATTCATATTATTCTAAGTAATGATAATTAAAATTCATTTTCTTAATCTAATGGTCTAGATCTCAAGACAATAACATAAAAATATAGTGTTATATAAGCAATTTAAAAATGTGATTTTTTGGAATTCGTAAGAATTATGATAAATTAAAGTCAAATTATGTGTCTATGAAATATAATGTAAAGTATTATTATTAAGTGATGGAAACGGTATTAAAAATTAATTTTCTAAATCTAATGGTCCAGGTTTGAAGATATAAACTTTAAAATTCAATATTTTATAACCATTTCAAAAAATGAATTTAAAACATTATGTCAAAATTAACATATAAAACATGTTTTATAGTGATTATTTAATGTACGTTTAAATAATTCATATAATTCTAAGTAATGATAATTAAAATTCATTTTCTTAATCTAATGGTCTAGATCTCAAGACAATAACATTAAAATATAGTGTTTGATAAGCAATTTAAAAATGTGATTTTTTGGAATTCGTAAAAATTATGATAAATTAAAGTTCATTTATGTGTCTATGAAATATAATGTAAAGTATTATTATAAAGTGATGAAAACGGTATTAATAATTAATTTTCTAAATCTAATGGTCCAGGTTTGAAGATATAAACTTTAAAATTCAATATTTTATAACCATTTCATAAAATGAATTTAAAACCTTATGTCAAAATTAACATATAAAACATGTTTTATAGTGATTATTTAATGTCAGGTTAAATGATTCATATCATTCTATGTTATGATAATAATAATACATTTTCTTAATCTAATGGTCTAAATCTCAAGACAATAACATTAAAATTCAGTGATTTATAAGCAATTTAAAAATGTGATTTTTTGGAATTCGTAAAAATTATGATAAATTAATGTTCATTTATGTGTCTATGAAATATAATGTAAAGTATTATTATTAAGTGATGAAAACGGTATTAATTATTAATTTTCTAAATCTAATGGTCTAGGTTTGAAGATATAAACTTTAAAATTCAATATTTTATAACCATTTCAAAAAATGAATTTAAAACCTTATGTCAAAATTAACATATAAAACATGTTTTATAGTGATTATTTAATGTCAGGTTAAATGATTCATATCATTCTATGTTATGATAATAATAATACATTTTCTTAATCTAATGGTCTAAATCTCAAGACAATAACATTAAAATATAGTGTTTGATAAGCAATTTAAAAATGTGATTTTTTGGAATTCGTAAAAATTATGATAAATTAAAGTTAATTTATGTGTCTATGAAATATAATGTAAAGTATTATTATTAAGTGATGAAAACGGTATTAATAATTAATTTTCTAAATCTAATGGTCCAGGTTTGAAGATATAAACATTAAAATTCAATATTTTATAACCATTTCAAAAAATGAATTTAAAACCTTATGTCAAAATTAACATATAAAACATGTTTTATAGTGATTATGGAATGTCAGGTTAAATGATTCATATCATTCTAAGTTATGATAATAATAATACATTTTCTTAATCTAATGGGCTAGATCTCAAGACAATAACATAAAAATATAGTGTTATATAAGCAATTTAAAAATGTGATTTTTTGGAATTCATAAAATTATGATAAATTAATGTTCATTTATGTGTCTATGAAATATAATGTAAAGTATTATTATTAAGTGATGAAAACGGTATAAATAATTAATTTTCTAAATCTAATGGTCTAGGTTTGAAGATATAAACTTTAAAATTCAATATTTTATAACCATTTCATAAAATGAATTTAAAACCTTATGTCAAAATTAACATATAAAACATGTTTTATAGTGATTATTTAATGTCAGGTTAAATGATTCATATCATTCTATGTTATGATAATAATAATACATTTTCTTAATCTAATGGTCTAAATCTCAAGACAATAACATTAAAATTCAGTGTTTTATAAGCAATTTAAAAATGTGATTTTTTGGAATTCGTAAGAATTATGATAAATTAAAGTCAAATTATGTGTCTATGAAATATAATGTAAAGTATTATTATAAAGTGATGGAAACGGTATTAAAAATTAATTTTCTAAATCTAATGGTCCAGGTTTGAAGATATAAACTTTAAAATTCAATATTTTATAACCATTTCAAAAAATGAATTTAAAACATTATGTCAAAATTAACATATAAAACATGTTTTATAGTGATTATTTAATGTACGGTTAAATAATTCATATAATTCTAAGTAATGATAATTAAAATTCATTTTCTTAATCTAATGGTCTAGATCTCAAGACAATAACATAAAAATATAGTGTTATATAAGCAATTTAAAAATGTGATTTTTTGGAATTCATAAAATTATGATAAATTAATGTTCATTTATGTGTCTATGAAATATAATGTAAAGTATTATTATTAAGTGATGAAAACGGTATAAATAATTAATTTTCTAAATCTAATGGTCTAGGTTTGAAGATATAAACTTTAAAATTCAATATTTTATAACCATTTCATAAAATGAATTTAAAACCTTATGTCAAAATTAACATATAAAACATGTTTTATAGTGATTATTTAATGTCAGGTTAAATGATTCATATCATTCTATGTTATGATAATAATAATACATTTTCTTAATCTAATGGTCTAAATCTCAAGACAATAACATTAAAATTCAGTGTTTTATAAGCAATTTAAAAATGTGATTTTTTGGAATTCGTAAGAATTATGATAAATTAAAGTCAAATTATGTGTCTATGAAATATAATGTAAAGTATTATTATAAAGTGATGGAAACGGTATTAAAAATTAATTTTCTAAATCTAATGGTCCAGGTTTGAAGATATAAACTTTAAAATTCAATATTTTATAACCATTTCAAAAAATGAATTTAAAACATTATGTCAAAATTAACATATAAAACATGTTTTATAGTGATTATTTAATGTACGGTTAAATAATTCATATAATTCTAAGTAATGATAATTAAAATTCATTTTCTTAATCTAATGGTCTAGATCTCAAGACAATAACATTAAAATATAGTGTTTGATAAGCAATTTAAAAATGTGATTTTTTAAAATTCATAAAATTATGATAAATTAATGTTCATTTATGTGTCTATGAAATATAATGTAAAGTATTATTATAAAGTGATGAAAACGGTATTAATAATTAATTTTCTAAATCTAATGGTCCAGGTTTGAAGATATAAACTTTAAAATTCAATATTTTATAACCATTTCATAAAATGAATTTAAAACCTTATGTCAAAATTAACATATAAAACATGTTTTATAGTGATTATTTAATGTCAGGTTAAATGATTCATATCATTCTATGTTATGATAATAATAATACATTTTCTTAATCTAATGGTCTAAATCTCAAGACAATAAAATTAAAATTCAGTGATTTATAAGCAATTTAAAAATGTGATTTTTTGGAATTCGTAAAAATTATGATAAACTAATGTTCATTTATGTGTCTATGAAATATAATGTAAAGTATTATTATTAAGTGATGAAAACGGTATTAATTATTAATTTTCTAAATCTAATGGTCTAGGTTTGAAGATATAAACTTTAAAATTCAATATTTTATAACCATTTCAAAAAATGAATTTAAAACCTTATGTCAAAATTAACATATAAAACATGTTTTATAGTGATTATTTAATGTCAGGTTAAATGATTCATATCATTCTATGTTATGATAATAATAATACATTTTCTTAATCTAATGGTCTAAATCTCAAGACAATAACATTAAAATATAGTGTTTTATAAGAAATTTAAAAATGTGATTTTTTAAAATTCATAAAAATTATGATAAATTAATGTTCATTTATGTGTCTATGAAATATAATGTAAAGTATTATTATTCAGTGATGAAAACGGTATTAATTATTAATTTTCTAAATCTAATGGTCTAGGTTTGAAGATATAAACTTTAAAATTCAATATTTTATAACCATTTCAAAAAATGAATTTAAAACCTTATGTCAAAATTAACATATAAAACATGTTTTATAGTGATTATTTAATGTCAGGTTAAATGATTCATATCATTCTATGTTATGATAATAATAATACATATTCTTAATCTAATGGTCTAAATCTCAAGACAATAACATTAAAATTCAGTGTTTTATAAGCAATTTAAAAATGTGATTTTTTGGAATTCGTAAAAATTATGATAAATTAAAGTCAAATTATGTGTCTATGAAATATAATGTAAAGTATTATTATTAAGTGATGAAAACGGTATTAATAATTAATTTTCTAAATCTTATGGTCTAGGTTTGAAGATATAAACTTTAAAATTCAATATTTTATAACCATTTCATAAAATGAATTTAAAACCTTATGTCAAAATTAACATATAAAACATGTTTTATAGTGATTATTTAATGTCAGGTTAAATGATTCATATCATTCTATGTTATGATAATAATAATACATTTTCTTAATCTAATGGTCTAAATCTCAAGACAATAACATTAAAATTCAGTGTTTTATAAGCAATTTAAAAATGTGATTTTTTGGAATTCGTAAGAATTATGATAAATTAAAGTCAAATTATGTGTCTATGAAATATAATGTAAAGTATTATTATAAAGTGATGGAAACGGTATTAAAAATTAATTTTCTAAATCTAATGGTCCAGGTTTGAAGATATAAACTTTAAAATTCAATATTTTATAACCATTTCAAAAAATGAATTTAAAACATTATGTCAAAATTAACATATAAAACATGTTTTATAGTGATTATTTAATGTACGGTTAAATAATTCATATAATTCTAAGTAATGATAATTAAAATTCATTTTCTTAATCTAATGGTCTAGATCTCAAGACAATAACATTAAAATATAGTGTTTGATAAGCAATTTAAAAATGTGATTTTTTAAAATTCATAAAATTATGATAAATTAATGTTCATTTATGTGTCTATGAAATATAATGTAAAGTATTATTATAAAGTGATGAAAACGGTATTAATAATTAATTTTCTAAATCTAATGGTCCAGGTTTGAAGATATAAACTTTAAAATTCAATATTTTATAACCATTTCATAAAATGAATTTAAAACCTTATGTCAAAATTAACATATAAAACATGTTTTATAGTGATTATTTAATGTCAGGTTAAATGATTCATATCATTCTATGTTATGATAATAATAATACATTTTCTTAATCTAATGGTCTAAATCTCAAGACAATAAAATTAAAATTCAGTGATTTATAAGCAATTTAAAAATGTGATTTTTTGGAATTCGTAAAAATTATGATAAATTAATGTTCATTTATGTGTCTATGAAATATAATGTAAAGTATTATTATTAAGTGATGAAAACGGTATTAATTATTAATTTTCTAAATCTAATGGTCTAGGTTTGAAGATATAAACTTTAAAATTCAATATTTTATAACCATTTCAAAAAATGAATTTAAAACCTTATGTCAAAATTAACATATAAAACATGTTTTATAGTGATTATTTAATGTCAGGTTAAATGATTCATATCATTCTATGTTATGATAATAATAATACATTTTCTTAATCTAATGGTCTAAATCTCAAGACAATAACATTAAAATATAGTGTTTTATAAGAAATTTAAAAATGTGATTTTTTAAAATTCATAAAAATTATGATAAATTAATGTTCCTTTATGTGTCTATGAAATATAATGTAAAGTATTATTATTCAGTGATGAAAACGGTATTAATTATTAATTTTCTAAATCTAATGGTCTAGGTTTGAAGATATAAACTTTAAAATTCAATATTTTATAACCATTTCAAAAAATGAATTTAAAACCTTATGTCAAAATTAACATATAAAACATGTTTTATAGTTATTATGGAATGTCAGGTTAAATGATTCATATAATTCTAAGTAATGATAATTAAAATTCATTTTCTTAATCTAATGGTCTAGATCTCAAAACAATAACATTAAAATATAATGTTTGATAAGCAATTTAAAAATGTGATTTTTTGGAATTCGTAAAAATTATGATAAATTAAAGTCAAATTATGTGTCTATGAAATATAATGTAAAGTATTATTATTAAGTGATGGAAACGGTATTAAAAATTAATTTTCTAAATCTAATGGTCCAGGTTTGAAGATATAAACTTTAAAATTCAATATTTTATAACCATTTCATAAAATGAATTTAAAACCTTATGTCAAAATTAACATATAAAACATGTTTTATAGTGATTATTTAATGTCAGGTTAAATGATTCATATCATTCTATGTTATGATAATAATAATACATTTTCTTAATCTAATGGTCTAAATCTCAAGACAATAACATTAAAATTCAGTGATTTATAAGCAATTTAAAAATGTGATTTTTTGGAATTCGTAAAAATTATGATAAATTAATGTTCATTTATGTGTCTATGAAATATAATGTAAAGTATTATTATTAAGTGATGAAAACGGTATTAATAATTAATTTTCTAAATCTAATGGTCTAGGTTTGAAGATATAAACTTTAAAATTCAATATTTTATAACCATTTCATAAAATGAATTTAAAACCTTATGTCAAAATTAACATATAAAACATGTTTTATAGTGATTATTTAATGTCAGGTTAAATGATTCATATCATTCTATGTTATGATAATAATAATACATTTTCTTAATCTAATGGTCTAAATCTCAAGACAATAACATTAAAATTCAGTGTTTTATAAGCAATTTAAAAATGTGATTTTTTGGAATTCGTAAGAATTATGATAAATTAAAGTCAAATTATGTGTCTATGAAATATAATGTAAAGTATTATTATTAAGTGATGAAAACGGTATTAATAATTAATTTTCTAAATCTAATGGTCTAGGTTTGAAGATATAAACTTTAAAATTCAATATTTTGTAACCATTTCATAAAATGAATTTAAAACCTTATGTCAAAATTAACATATAAAACATGTTTTATAGTTATTATGGAATGTCAGGTTAAATGATTCATATAATTCTAAGTAATGATAATTAAAATTCATTTTCTTAATCTTATGGTCTAGATCTCAAAACAATAACATTAAAATATAGTGTTTGATAAGCAATTTAAAAATGTGATTTTTTGGAATTCGTAAAAATTATGATAAATTAAAGTTCATTTATGTGTCTATGAAATATAATGTAAAGTATTATTATTAAGTGATGAAAATGGTATTAATAATTAATTTTCTAAATCTAATGGTCCAGGATTGAAGATATAAACTTTAAAATTCAATATTTTATAACCATTTCATAAAATGAATTTAAAACCTTATGTCAAAATTAACATATAAAACATGTTTTATAGTGATTATTTAATGTCAGGTTAAATGATTCATATCATTCTATGTTATGATAATAATAATACATATTCTTAATCTAATGGTCTAAATCTCAAGACAATAACATTAAAATTCAGTGTTTTATAAGCAATTTAAAAATGTGATTTTTTGGAATTCGTAAAAATTATGATAAATTAAAGTCAAATTATGTGTCTATGAAATATAATGTAAAGTATTATTATTAAGTGATGAAAACGGTATTAATAATTAATTTTCTAAATCTTATGGTCTAGGTTTGAAGATATAAACTTTAAAATTCAATATTTTATAACCATTTCATAAAATGAATTTAAAACCTTATGTCAAAATTAACATATAAAACATGTTTTATAGTGATTATTTAATGTCAGGTTAAATGATTCATATCATTCTATGTTATGATAATAATAATACATTTTCTTAATCTAATGGTCTAAATCTCAAGACAATAACATTAAAATTCAGTGTTTTATAAGCAATTTAAAAATGTGATTTTTTGGAATTCGTAAGAATTATGATAAATTAAAGTCAAATTATGTGTCTATGAAATATAATGTAAAGTATTATTATAAAGTGATGGAAACGGTATTAAAAATTAATTTTCTAAATCTAATGGTCCAGGTTTGAAGATATAAACTTTAAAATTCAATATTTTATAACCATTTCAAAAAATGAATTTAAAACATTATGTCAAAATTAACATATAAAACATGTTTTATAGTGATTATTTAATGTACGGTTAAATAATTCATATAATTCTAAGTAATGATAATTAAAATTCATTTTCTTAATCTAATGGTCTAGATCTCAAGACAATAACATTAAAATATAGTGTTTGATAAGCAATTTAAAAATGTGATTTTTTAAAATTCATAAAATTATGATAAATTAATGTTCATTTATGTGTCTATGAAATATAATGTAAAGTATTATTATAAAGTGATGAAAACGGTATTAATAATTAATTTTCTAAATCTAATGGTCCAGGTTTGAAGATATAAACTTTAAAATTCAATATTTTATAACCATTTCATAAAATGAATTTAAAACCTTATGTCAAAATTAACATATAAAACATGTTTTATAGTGATTATTTAATGTCAGGTTAAATGATTCATATCATTCTATGTTATGATAATAATAATACATTTTCTTAATCTAATGGTCTAAATCTCAAGACAATAAAATTAAAATTCAGTGATTTATAAGCAATTTAAAAATGTGATTTTTTGGAATTCGTAAAAATTATGATAAATTAATGTTCATTTATGTGTCTATGAAATATAATGTAAAGTATTATTATTAAGTGATGAAAACGGTATTAATTATTAATTTTCTAAATCTAATGGTCTAGGTTTGAAGATATAAACTTTAAAATTCAATATTTTATAACCATTTCAAAAAATGAATTTAAAACCTTATGTCAAAATTAACATATAAAACATGTTTTATAGTGATTATTTAATGTCAGGTTAAATGATTCATATCATTCTATGTTATGATAATAATAATACATTTTCTTAATCTAATGGTCTAAATCTCAAGACAATAACATTAAAATATAGTGTTTTATAAGAAATTTAAAAATGTGATTTTTTAAAATTCATAAAAATTATGATAAATTAATGTTCCTTTATGTGTCTATGAAATATAATGTAAAGTATTATTATTCAGTGATGAAAACGGTATTAATTATTAATTTTCTAAATCTAATGGTCTAGGTTTGAAGATATAAACTTTAAAATTCAATATTTTATAACCATTTCAAAAAATGAATTTAAAACCTTATGTCAAAATTAACATATAAAACATGTTTTATAGTTATTATGGAATGTCAGGTTAAATGATTCATATAATTCTAAGTAATGATAATTAAAATTCATTTTCTTAATCTAATGGTCTAGATCTCAAAACAATAACATTAAAATATAATGTTTGATAAGCAATTTAAAAATGTGATTTTTTGGAATTCGTAAAAATTATCATAAATTAAAGTCAAATTATGTGTCTATGAAATATAATGTAAAGTATTATTATTAAGTGATGGAAACGGTATTAAAAATTAATTTTCTAAATCTAATGGTCCAGGTTTGAAGATATAAACTTTAAAATTCAATATTTTATAACCATTTCATAAAATGAATTTAAAACCTTATGTCAAAATTAACATATAAAACATGTTTTATAGTGATTATTTAATGTCAGGTTAAATGATTCATATCATTCTATGTTATGATAATAATAATACATTTTCTTAATCTAATGGTCTAAATCTCAAGACAATAACATTAAAATTCAGTGATTTATAAGCAATTTAAAAATGTGATTTTTTGGAATTCGTAAAAATTATGATAAATTAATGTTCATTTATGTGTCTATGAAATATAATGTAAAGTATTATTATTAAGTGATGAAAACGGTATTAATAATTAATTTTCTAAATCTAATGGTCTAGGTTTGAAGATATAAACTTTAAAATTCAATATTTTATAACCATTTCATAAAATGAATTTAAAACCTTATGTCAAAATTAACATATAAAACATGTTTTATAGTGATTATTTAATGTCAGGTTAAATGATTCATATCATTCTATGTTATGATAATAATAATACATTTTCTTAATCTAATGGTCTAAATCTCAAGACAATAACATTAAAATTCAGTGTTTTATAAGCAATTTAAAAATGTGATTTTTTGGAATTCGTAAGAATTATGATAAATTAAAGTCAAATTATGTGTCTATGAAATATAATGTAAAGTATTATTATTAAGTGATGAAAACGGTATTAATAATTAATTTTCTAAATCTAATGGTCTAGGTTTGAAGATATAAACTTTAAAATTCAATATTTTGTAACCATTTCATAAAATGAATTTAAAACCTTATGTCAAAATTAACATATAAAACATGTTTTATAGTTATTATGGAATGTCAGGTTAAATGATTCATATAATTCTAAGTAATGATAATTAAAATTCATTTTCTTAATCTTATGGTCTAGATCTCAAAACAATAACATTAAAATATAGTGTTTGATAAGCAATTTAAAAATGTGATTTTTTGGAATTCGTAAAAATTATGATAAATTAAAGTTCATTTATGTGTCTATGAAATATAATGTAAAGTATTATTATTAAGTGATGAAAATGGTATTAATAATTAATTTTCTAAATCTAATGGTCCAGGATTGAAGATATAAACTTTAAAATTCAATATTTTATAACCATTTCATAAAATGAATTTAAAACCTTATGTCAAAATTAACAAATAAAACATGTTTTATAGTGATTATGGGATGTCAGGTTAAATGATTCATATTATTCTAAGTAATGATAATTAAAATTCATTTTCTTAATCTAATGGTCTAGATCTCAAAACAATAACATTAAAATATAATGTTTGATAAGCAATTTAAAAATGTGATTTTTTGGAATTCGTAAAAATTATGATAAATTAAAGTTCATTTATGTGTCTATGAAATATAATGTAAAGTATTATTATTAAGTGATGAAAACGGTATTAATAATTAATTTTCTAAATCTAATGGTCCAGGATTGAAGATATAAACTTTAAAATTCAATATTTTATAACCATTTCATAAAATGAATTTAAAACCTTATGTCAAAATTAACATATAAAACATGTTTTATAGTGATTATTTAATGTCAGGTTAAATGATTCATATCATTCTATGTTATGATAATAATAATACATTTTCTTAATCTAATGGTCTAAATCTCAAGACAATAACATTAAAATTCAGTGTTTTATAAGCAATTTAAAAATGTGATTTTTTGGAATTCGTAAGAATTATGATAAATTAAAGTCAAATTATGTGTCTATGAAATATAATGTAAAGTATTATTATTAAGTGATGAAAACGGTATTAATAATTAATTTTCTAAATCTAATGGTCTAGGTTTGAAGATATAAACTTTAAAATTCAATATTTTGTAACCATTTCATAAAATGAATTTAAAACCTTATGTCAAAATTAACATATAAAACATGTTTTATAGTTATTATGGAATGTCAGGTTAAATGATTCATATAATTCTAAGTAATGATAATTAAAATTCATTTTCTTAATCTTATGGTCTAGATCTCAAAACAATAACATTAAAATATAGTGTTTGATAAGCAATTTAAAAATGTGATTTTTTGGAATTCGTAAAAATTATGATAAATTAAAGTTCATTTATGTGTCTATGAAATATAATGTAAAGTATTATTATTAAGTGATGAAAATGGTATTAATAATTAATTTTCTAAATCTAATGGTCCAGGATTGAAGATATAAACTTTAAAATTCAATATTTTATAACCATTTCATAAAATGAATTTAAAACCTTATGTCAAAATTAACAAATAAAACATGTTTTATAGTGATTATGGGATGTCAGGTTAAATGATTCATATTATTCTAAGTAATGATAATTAAAATTCATTTTCTTAATCTAATGGTCTAGATCTCAAGACAATAACATTAAAATTCAGTGTTTTATAAGCAATTTAAAAATGTGATTTTTTGGAATTCGTAAGAATTATGATAAATTAAAGTCAAATTATGTGTCTATGAAATATAATGTAAAGTATTATTATTAAGTGATGGAAACGGTATTAAAAATTAATTTTCTAAATCTAATGGTCCTGGTTTGAAGATATAAACTTTAAAATTCAATATTTTATAACCATTTCATAAAATGAATTTAAAACCTTATGTCAAAATTAACAAATAAAACATGTTTTATAGTGATTATGGGATGTCAGGTTAAATGATTCATATTATTCTAAGTAATGATAATTAAAATTCATTTTCTTAATCTAATGGTCTAGATCTCAAGACAATAACATAAAAATATAGTGTTATATAAGCAATTTAAAAATGTGATTTTTTGGAATTCGTAAGAATTATGATAAATTAAAGTCAAATTATGTGTCTATGAAATATAATGTAAAGTATTATTATTAAGTGATGAAAACGGTATTAATAATTAATTTTCTAAATCTAATGGTCCAGGATTGAAGATATAAACTTTAAAATTCAATATTTTATAACCATTTCATAAAATGAATTTAAAACCTTATGTCAAAATTAACAAATAAAACATGTTTTATAGTGATTATGGGATGTCAGGTTAAATGATTCATATTATTCTAAGTAATGATAATTAAAATTCATTTTCTTAATCTAATGGTCTAGATCTCAAGACAATAACATAAAAATATAGTGTTATATAAGCAATTTAAAAATGTGATTTTTTGGAATTCGTAAAAATTATGATAAATTAAAGTTCATTTATGTGTCTATGAAATATAATGTAAAGTATTATTATTAAGTGATGAAAACGGTATTAATAATTAATTTTCTAAATCTAATGGTCCAGGTTTGAAGATATAAACTTTAAAATTCAATATTTTATAACCATTTCATAAAATGAATTTAAAACCTTATGTCAAAATTAACATATAAAACATGTTTTATAGTGATTATTTAATGTCAGGTTAAATGATTCATATCATTCTATGTTATGATAATAATAATACATTTTCTTAATCTAATGGTCTAAATCTCAAGACAATAAAATTAAAATTCAGTGATTTATAAGCAATTTAAAAATGTGATTTTTTGGAATTCGTAAAAATTATGATAAATTAATGTTCATTTATGTGTCTATGAAATATAATGTAAAGTATTATTATTAAGTGATGAAAACGGTATTAATTATTAATTTTCTAAATCTAATGGTCTAGGTTTGAAGATATAAACTTTAAAATTCAATATTTTATAACCATTTCAAAAAATGAATTTAAAACATTATGTCAAAATTAACATATAAAACATGTTTTATAGTGATTATTTAATGTCAGGTTAAATGATTCTTATCATTCTATGTTATGATAACAATAATACATTTTCTTAATCTAATGGTCTAAATCTCAAGACAATAACATTAAAATATAGTGTTTGATAAGCAATTTAAAAATGTGATTTTTTGGAATTCGTAAAAATTATGATAAATTAAAGTTAATTTATGTGTCTATGAAATATAATGTAAAGTATTATTATTAAGTGATGAAAACGGTATTAATTATTAATTTTCTAAATCTAATGGTCTAGGTTTGAAGATATAAACTTTAAAATTCAATATTTTATAACCATTTCAAAAAATGAATTTAAAACATTATGTCAAAATTAACATATAAAACATGTTTTATAGTGATTATTTAATGTCAGGTTAAATGATTCTTATCATTCTATGTTATGATAATAATAATACATTTTCTTAATCTAATGGTCTAAATCTCAAGACAATAACATTAAAATATAGTGTTTGATAAGCAATTTAAAAATGTGATTTTTTGGAATTCGTAAAAATTATGATAAATTAAAGTTAATTTATGTGTCTATGAAATATAATGTAAAGTATTATTATTAAGTGATGAAAACGGTATTAAAAATTAATTTTCTAAATCTAATGGTCCAGGTTTGAAGATATAAACTTTAAAATTCAATATTTTATAACCATTTCAAAAAATGAATTTAAAACCTTATGTCAAAATTAACATATAAAACATGTTTTATAGTGATTATGGAATGTCAGGTTAAATGATTCATATCATTCTAAGTTATGATAATAATAATACATTTTCTTAATCTAATGGGCTAGATCTCAAGACAATAACATTAAAATATAGTGTTTTATAAGAAATTTAAAAATGTGATTTTTTAAAATTCATAAAAATTATGATAAATTAATGTTCATTTATGTGTCTATGAAATATAATGTAAAGTATTATTATTAAGTGATGAAAACGGTATTAATAATTAATTTTCTAAATCTAATGGTCTAGGTTTGAAGATATAAACTTTAAAATTCAATATTTTATAACCATTTCAAAAAATGAATTTAAAACCTTATGTCAAAATTAACATATAAAACATGTTTTATAGTTATTATTTAATGTCAGGTTAAATGATTCATATCATTCTATGTTATGATAATAATAATACATTTTCTTAATCTAATGGTCTAAATCTCAAGACAATAACATTAATATTCAGTGTTTTATAAGCAATTTAAAAATGTGATTTTTTGGAATTCGTAAGAATTATGATAAATTAAAGTCAAATTATGTGTATATGAAATATAATGTAAAGTATTATTATTAAGTGATGGAAACGGTATTAAAAATTAATTTTCTAAATCTAATGGTCCAGGTTTGAAGATATAAACTTTAAAATTCAATATTTTATAACCATTTCAAAAAATGAATTTAAAACATTATGTCAAAATTAACATATAAAACATGTTTTATAGTGATTATTTAATGTACGGTTAAATAATTCATATAATTCTAAGTAATGATAATTAAAATTCATTTTCTTAATCTAATGGTCTAGATCTCAAGACAATAACATTAAAATATAATGTTTGATAAGCAATTTAAAAATGTGATTTTTTGGAATTCGTAAAAATTATGATAAATTAAAGTTCATTTATGTGTCTATGAAATATAATGTAAAGTATTATTATAAAGTGATGAAAACGGTATTAATAATTAATTTTCTAAATCTAATGGTCCAGGTTTGAAGATATAAACTTTAAAATTCAATATTTTATAACCATTTCATAAAATGAATTTAAAACCTTATGTCAAAATTAACATATAAAACATGTTTTATAGTGATTATTTAATGTCAGGTTAAATGATTCATATCATTCTATGTTATGATAATAATAATACATTTTCTTAATCTAATGGTCTAAATCTCAAGACAATAAAATTAAAATTCAGTGATTTATAAGCAATTTAAAAATGTGATTTTTTGGAATTCGTAAAAATTATGATAAATTAATGTTCATTTATGTGTCTATGAAATATAATGTAAAGTATTATTATTAAGTGATGAAAACGGTATTAATTATTAATTTTCTAAATCTAATGGTCTAGGTTTGAAGATATAAACTTTAAAATTCAATATTTTATAACCATTTCAAAAAATGAATTTAAAACATTATGACAAAATTAACATATAAAACATGTTTTAAAGTGATTATTTAATGTCAGGTTAAATGATTCATATCATTCTATGTTATGATAATAATAATACATTTTCTTAATCTAATGGTCTAAATCTCAAGACAATAACATTAAAATATAGTGTTTGATAAGCAATTTAAAAATGTGATTTTTTGGAATTCGTAAAAATTATGATAAATTAAAGTTAATTTATGTGTCTATGAAATATAATGTAAAGTATTATTATTAAGTGATGAAAACGGTATTAATAATTAATTTTCTAAATCTAATGGTCCAGGTTTGAAGATATAAACTTTAAAATTCAATATTTTATAACCATTTCAAAAAATGAATTTAAAACCTTATGTCAAAATTAACATATAAAACATGTTTTATAGTGATTATGGAATGTCAGGTTAAATGATTCATATCATTCTAAGTTATGATAATAATAATACATTTTCTTAATCTAATGGGCTAGATCTCAAGACAATAACATTAAAATTCAGTGTTTTATAAGCAATTTAAAAATGTGATTTTTTGGAATTCGTAAAAATTATGATAAATTAAAGTCAAATTATGTGTCTATGAAATATAATGTAAAGTATTATTATTAAGTGATGAAAACGGTATTAATAATTAATTTTCTAAATCTAATGGTCTAGGTTTGAAGATATAAACTTTAAAATTCAATATTTTGTAACCATTTCATAAAATGAATTTAAAACCTTATGTCAAAATTAACATATAAAACATGTTTTATAGTTATTATGGAATGTCAGGTTAAATGATTCATATAATTCTAAGTAATGATAATTAAAATTCATTTTCTTAATCTAATGGTCTAGATCTCAAAACAATAACATTAAAATATAATGTTTGATAAGCAATTTAAAAATGTGATTTTTTGGAATTCGTAAAAATTATGATAAATTAAAGTTCATTTATGTGTCTATGAAATATAATGTAAAGTATTATTATAAAGTGATGAAAACAGTATTAATAATTAATTTTCTAAATCTAATGGTCCAGGTTTGAAGATATAAACTTTAAAATTCAATATTTTATAACCATTTCATAAAATGAATTTAAAACCTTATGTCAAAATTAACATATAAAACATGTTTTATAGTGATTATTTAATATCAGGTTAAATGATTCATATCATTCTATGTTATGATAATAATAATACATTTTCTTAATCTAATGGTCTAAATCTCAAGACAATAACATTAAAATTCAGTGATTTATAAGCAATTTAAAAATGTGATTTTTTGGAATTCGTAAAAATTATGATAAATTAATGTTCATTTATGTGTCTATGAAATATAATGTAAAGTATTATTATTAAGTGATGAAAACGGTATTAATTATTAATTTTCTAAATCTAATGGTCCAGGATTGAAGATATAAACTTTAAAATTCAATATTTTATAACCATTTCATAAAATGAATTTAAAACCTTATGTCAAAATTAACATATAAAACATGTTTTATAGTGATTATGGAATGTCAGGTTAAATGATTCATATCATTCTAAGTTATGATAATAATAATTAATTTTCTAAATCTAATGGTCTAGGTTTGAAGATATAAACTTTAAAATTCAATATTTTATAACCATTTCAAAAAATGAATTTAAAACCTTATGTCAAAATTAACATATAAAACATGTTTTATAGTGATTATTTAATGTCAGGTTAAATGATTCATATCATTCTATGTTATGATAATAATAATACATTTTCTTAATCTAATGGTCTAAATTTCAAGACAATAACATTAAAATTCAGTGTTTTATAAGCAATTTAAAAATGTGATTTTTTGGAATTCGTAAAAATTATGATAAATTAAAGTCAAATTATGTGTCTATGAAATATAATGTAAAGTATTATTATTAAGTGATGGAAATGGTATTAAAAATTAATTTTCTAAATCTAATGGTCCAGGTTTGAAGATATAAACTTTAAAATTCAATATTTTGTAACCATTTCATAAAATGAATTTAAAACCTTATGTCAAAATTAACATATAAAACATGTTTTATAGTTATTATGGAATGTCAGGTTAAATGATTCATATAATTCTAAGTAATGATAATTAAAATTCATTTTCTTAATCTAATGGTCTAGATCTCAAGACAATAACATTAAAATATAGTGTTTGATAAGCAATTTAAAAATGTGATTTTTTGGAATTCGTAAAAATGATGATAAATTAAAGTTCATTTATGTGTCTATGAAATATAATGTAAAGTATTATTATTAAGTGATGAAAACGGTATTAATAATTAATTTTCTAAATCTAATGGTCCAGGATTGAAGATATAAACTTTAAAATTCAATATTTTATAACCATTTCATAAAATGAATTTAAAACCTTATGTCAAAATTAACATATAAAACATGTTTTATAGTTATTATGGAATGTCAGGTTAAATGATTCATATAATTCTAAGTAATGATAATTAAAATTCATTTTCTTAATCTAATGGTCTAGATCTCAAAACAATAACATTAAAATATAATGTTTGATCAGCAATTTAAAAATGTGATTTTTTGGAATTCGTAAAAATTATGATAAATTAAAGTTCATTTATGTGTCTATGAAATATAATGTAAAGTATTATTATTAAGTGATAAAAACGGTATTAATAATTAATTTTCTAAATCTAATGGTCCAGGATTGAAGATATAAACTTTAAAATTCAATATTTTATAACCATTTCATAAAATGAATTTAAAACCTTATGTCAAAATTAACATATAAAACATGTTTTATAGTGATTATGGAATGTCAGGTTAAATGATTCATATCATTCTAAGTTATGATAATAATAATTAATTTTCTAAATCTAATGGTCTAGGTTTGAAGATATAAACTTTAAAATTCAATATTTTATAACCATTTCAAAAAATGAATTTAAAACCTTATGTCAAAATTAACATATAAAACATGTTTTATAGTGATTATTTAATGTCAGGTTAAATGATTCATATCATTCTATGTTATGATAATAATAATACATTTTCTTAATCTATTGGTCTAAATCTCAAGACAATAACATTAAAATTCAGTGTTTTATAAGCAATTTAAAAGTGTGATTTTTTGGAATTCGTAAGAATTATGATAAATTAAAGTCAAATTATGTGTCTATGAAATATAATGTAAAGTATTATTATTAAGTGATGAAAACGGTATTAATAATTAATTTTCTGAATCTAATGGTCCAGGTTTGAAGATATAAACTTTAAAATTCAATATTTTATAACCATTTCATAAAATGAATTTAAAACCTTATGTCAAAATTAACATATAAAACATGTTTTATAGTGATTATGGAATGTCAGGTTAAATGATTCATATCATTCTAAGTTATGATAATAATAATACATTTTCTTAATCTAATGGTCTAAATCTCAAGACAATAACATTAAAATTCAGTGTTTTATAAGCAATTTAAAAATGTGATTTTTTGGAATTCGTAAAAATTATGATAAATTAATGTTCATTTATGTGTCTATGAAATATAATGTAAAGTATTATTATTAAGTGATGAAAACGGTATTAATAATTAATTTTCTAAATCTTATGGTCTAGGTTTGAAGATATAAACTTTAAAATTCAATATTTTGTAACCATTTCATAAAATGAATTTAAAACCTTATGTCAAAATTAACATATAAAACATGTTTTATAGTTATTATGGAATGTCAGGTTAAATGATTCATATCATTTTAAGTTATGATAATAAAAATACATTTTCTTAATCTAATGGTCTAAATCTCAAGACAATAACATTAAAATTCAGTGTTTTATAAGCAATTTAAAAATGTGATTTTTTGGAATTCGTAAAAATTATGATAAATTAATGTTCATTTATGTGTCTATGAAATATAATGTAAAGTATTATTATTAAGTGATGAAAACGGTATTAATAATTAATTTTCTAAATCTAATGGTCCAGGTTTGAAGATATAAACATTAAAATTCAATATTTTATAACCATTTCATAAAATGAATTTAAAACCTTATGTCAAAATTAACATATAAAACATGTTTTATAGTGATTATGGAATGTCAGGTTAAATGATTCATATCATTCTAAGTTATGATAATAATAATACATTTTCTTAATCTAATGGGCTAGATCTCAAGACAATAACATTAAAATATAGTGTTTTATAAGAAATTTAAAAATGTGATTTTTTAAAATTCATAAAAATTATGATAAATTAATGTTCATTTATGTGTCTATGAAATATAATGTAAAGTATTATTATTCAGTGATGAAAACGGTATTAATAATTAATTTTCTAAATCTAATGGTCTAGGTTTGAAGATATAAACTTTAAAATTCAATATTTTATAACCATTTCATAAAATGAATTTAAAACCTTATGTCAAAATTAACATATAAAACATGTTTTATAGTGATTATGGAATGTCAGGTTAAATGATTCATATAATTCTAAGTAATGATAATTAAAATTCATTTTCTTAATCTAATGGTCTAGATCTCAAGACAATAACATTAAAATATAGTGTTTGATAAACAATTTAAAAATGTGATTTTTTGGAATTCGTAAAAATTATGATAAATTAAAGTTCATTTATGTGTCTATGAAATATAATGTAAAGTATTATTATTAAGTGATGAAAACGGTATTAATAATTAATTTTCTAAATCTTATGGTCTAGGTTTGAAGATATAAACTTTAAAATTCAATATTTTGTAACCATTTCATAAAATGAATTTAAAACCTTATGTCAAAATTAACATATAAAACATGTTTTATAGTTATTATGGAATGTCAGGTTAAATGATTCATATCATTTTAAGTTATGATAATAAAAATACATTTTCTTAATCTAATGGTCTAAATCTCAAGACAATAACATTAAAATTCAGTGTTTTATAAGCAATTTAAAAATGTGATTTTTTGGAATTCGTAAAAATTATGATAAATTAATGTTCATTTATGTGTCTATGAAATATAATGTAAAGTATTATTATTAAGTGATGAAAACGGTATTAATAATTAATTTTCTAAATCTAATGGTCCAGGTTTGAAGATATAAACTTTAAAATTCAATATTTTATAACCATTTCATAAAATGAATTTAAAACCTTATGTCAAAATTAACATATAAAACATGTTTTATAGTGATTATGGAATGTCAGGTTAAATGATTCATATCATTCTAAGTTATGATAATAATAATACATTTTTTTAATCTAATGGGCTAGATCTCAAGACAATAACATTAAAATATAGTGTTTTATAAGAAATTTAAAAATGTGATTTTTTAAAATTCATAAAAATTATGATAAATTAATGTTCATTTATGTGTCTATGTAATATAATGTAAAGTATTATTATTCAGTGATGAAAACGGTATTAATAATTAATTTTCTAAATCTAATGGTCTAGGTTTGAAGATATAAACTTTAAAATTCAATATTTTATAACCATTTCATAAAATGAATTTAAAACCTTATGTCAAAATTAACATATAAAACATGTTTTATAGTGATTATGGAATGTCAGGTTAAATGATTCATATAATTCTAAGTAATGATAATTAAAATTCATTTTCTTAATCTAATGGTCTAGATCTCAAGACAATAACATTAAAATATAGTGTTTGATAAGCAATTTAAAAATGTGATTTATTGGAATTTGTAAAAATTATGATAAATTAAAGTTCATTTATGTGTCTATGAAATATAATGTAAAGTATTATTATTAAGTGATGAAAACGGTATTAATAATTAATTTTCTAAATCTAATGGTCTAGGTTTGAAG
This sequence comes from Rhopalosiphum nymphaeae, assembly GCA_036289425.1. NCBI lineage: Eukaryota > Metazoa > Arthropoda > Insecta > Hemiptera > Aphididae > Rhopalosiphum > Rhopalosiphum nymphaeae. The sequence continues at coordinate 1,767,014 of JAZAQC010000030.1, forward strand.
ATATAAACTTTAAAATTCAATATTTTGTAACCATTTCATAAAATGAATTTAAAACCTTATGTCAAAATTAACATATAAAACATGTTTTATAGTTATCATGGAATGTCAGGTTAAATGATTCATATAATTCTAAGTAATGATAATTAAAATTCATTTTCTTAATCTAATGGTCTAGATCTCAAGACAATAAGATTAAAATATAGTGTTTGATAAGCAATTTAAAAATGTGATTTTTTGGAATTCGTAAAAATTATGATAAATTAAAGTTCATTTATGTGTCTATGAAATATAATGTAAAGTATTATTATTAAGTGATGGAAACGGTATTAAAAATTATTTTTCTAAATCTAATGGTCTAGGTTTGAAGATATAAACTTAAAATTCAATATTTTGTAACCATTTCATAAAATGAATTTAAAACCTTATGTCAAAATTAACATATAAAACATGTTTTATAGTGATTATGGAATGTCAGGTTAAATGATTCATATAATTCTAAGTAATGATAATTAAAATTCATTTTCTTAATCTAATGGTCTAGATCTCAAGACAATAACATTAAAATATAGTGTTTGATAAGCAATTTAAAAATGTGATTTATTGGAATTCGTAAAAATTATGATAAATTAAAGTTCATTTATGTGTCTATGAAATATAATGTAAAGTATTATTATTAAGTGATGAAAACGGTATTAATAATTAATTTTCTAAATCTAATGGTCTAGGTTTGAAGATATAAACTTTAAAATTCAATATTTTGTAACCATTTCATAAAATGAATTTAAAACCTTATGTCAAAATTAACATATAAAACATGTTTTATAGTTATCATGGAATGTCAGGTTAAATGATTCATATAATTCTAAGTAATGATAATTAAAATTCATTTTCTTAATCTAATGGTCTAGATCTCAAGACAATAACATTAAAATATAGTGTTTGATAAGCAATTTAAAAATGTGATTTTTTGGAATTCGTAAAAATTATGATAAATTAATGTTCATTTATGTGTCTATGAAATATAATGTAAAGTATTATTATTAAGTGATGAAAACGGTATTAATAATTAATTTTCTAAATCTTATGGTCTAGGTTTGAAGATATAAACTTTAAAATTCAATATTTTGTAACCATTTCATAAAATGAATTTAAAACCTTATGTCAAAATTAACATATAAAACATGTTTTATAGTTATTATGGAATGTCAGGTTAAATGATTCATATCATTTTAAGTTATGATAATAAAAATACATTTTCTTAATCTAATGGTCTAAATCTCAAGACAATAACATTAAAATTCAGTGTTTTATAAGCAATTTAAAAATGTGATTTTTTGGAATTCGTAAAAATTATGATAAATTAATGTTCATTTATGTGTCTATGAAATATAATGTAAAGTATTATTATTAAGTGATGAAAACGGTATTAATAATTAATTTTCTAAATCTAATGGTCTAGGTTTGAAGATATAAACTTTAAAATTCAATATTTTATAACCATTTCATAAAATGAATTTAAAACCTTATGTCAAAATTAACATATAAAACATGTTTTATAGTGATTATGGAATGTCAGGTTAAATGATTCATATCATTCTAAGTTATGATAATAATAATACATTTTTTTAATCTAATGGGCTAGATCTCAAGACAATAACATTAAAATATAGTGTTTTATAAGAAATTTAAAAATGTGATTTTTTAAAATTCATAAAAATTATGATAAATTAATGTTCATTTATGTGTCTATGTAATATAATGTAAAGTATTATTATTCAGTGATGAAAACGGTATTAATAATTAATTTTCTAAATCTAATGGTCTAGGTTTGAAGATATAAACTTTAAAATTCAATATTTTATAACCATTTCATAAAATGAATTTAAAACCTTATGTCAAAATTAACATATAAAACATGTTTTATAGTGATTATGGAATGTCAGGTTAAATGATTCATATAATTCTAAGTAATGATAATTAAAATTCATTTTCTTAATCTAATGGTCTAGATCTCAAGACAATAACATTAAAATATAGTGTTTGATAAGCAATTTAAAAATGTGATTTATTGGAATTTGTAAAAATTATGATAAATTAAAGTTCATTTATGTGTCTATGAAATATAATGTAAAGTATTATTATTAAGTGATGAAAACGGTATTAATAATTAATTTTCTAAATCTAATGGTCTAGGTTTGAAGATATAAACTTTAAAATTCAATATTTTGTAACCATTTCATAAAATGAATTTAAAACCTTATGTCAAAATTAACATATAAAACATGTTTTATAGTTATCATGGAATGTCAGGTTAAATGATTCATATAATTCTAAGTAATGATAATTAAAATTCATTTTCTTAATCTAATGGTCTAGATCTCAAGACAATAAGATTAAAATATAGTGTTTGATAAGCAATTTAAAAATGTGATTTTTTGGAATTCGTAAAAATTATGATAAATTAAAGTTCATTTATGTGTCTATGAAATATAATGTAAAGTATTATTATTAAGTGATGGAAACGGTATTAAAAATTATTTTTCTAAATCTAATGGTCTAGGTTTGAAGATATAAACTTAAAATTCAATATTTTGTAACCATTTCATAAAATGAATTTAAAACCTTATGTCAAAATTAACATATAAAACATGTTTTATAGTGATTATGGAATGTCAGGTTAAATGATTCATATAATTCTAAGTAATGATAATTAAAATTCATTTTCTTAATCTAATGGTCTAGATCTCAAGACAATAACATTAAAATATAGTGTTTGATAAGCAATTTAAAAATGTGATTTATTGGAATTCGTAAAAATTATGATAAATTAAAGTTCATTTATGTGTCTATGAAATATAATGTAAAGTATTATTATTAAGTGATGAAAACGGTATTAATAATTAATTTTCTAAATCTAATGGTCTAGGTTTGAAGATATAAACTTTAAAATTCAATATTTTGTAACCATTTCATAAAATGAATTTAAAACCTTATGTCAAAATTAACATATAAAACATGTTTTATAGTTATCATGGAATGTCAGGTTAAATGATTCATATAATTCTAAGTAATGATAATTAAAATTCATTTTCTTAATCTAATGGTCTAGATCTCAAGACAATAACATTAAAATATAGTGTTTGATAAGCAATTTAAAAATGTGATTTTTTGGAATTCGTAAAAATTATGATAAATTAATGTTCATTTATGTGTCTATGAAATATAATGTAAAGTATTATTATTAAGTGATGAAAACGGTATTAATAATTAATTTTCTAAATCTTATGGTCTAGGTTTGAAGATATAAACTTTAAAATTCAATATTTTGTAACCATTTCATAAAATGAATTTAAAACCTTATGTCAAAATTAACATATAAAACATGTTTTATAGTTATTATGGAATGTCAGGTTAAATGATTCATATCATTTTAAGTTATGATAATAAAAATACATTTTCTTAATCTAATGGTCTAAATCTCAAGACAATAACATTAAAATTCAGTGTTTTATAAGCAATTTAAAAATGTGATTTTTTGGAATTCGTAAAAATTATGATAAATTAAAGTTCATTTATGTGTCTATGAAATATAATGTAAAGTATTATTATTAAGTGATGGAAACGGTATTAAAAATTATTTTTCTAAATCTAATGGTCTAGGTTTGAAGATATAAACTTAAAATTCAATATTTTGTAACCATTTCATAAAATGAATTTAAAACCTTATGTCAAAATTAACATATAAAACATGTTTTATAGTGATTATGGAATGTCAGGTTAAATGATTCATATCATTCTAAGTTATGATAATAATAATACATTTTCTTAATCTAATGGGCTAGATCTCAAGACAATAACATTAAAATATAGTGTTTTATAAGAAATTTAAAAATGTGATTTTTTAAAATTCATAAAAATTATGATAAATTAATGTTCATTTATGTGTCTATGAAATATAATGTAAAGTATTATTATTCAGTGATGAAAACGGTATTAATAATTAATTTTCTAAATCTAATGGTCTAGGTTTGAAGATATAAACTTTAAAATTCAATATTTTATAACCATTTCATAAAATGAATTTAAAACCTTATGTCAAAATTAACATATAAAACATGTTTTATAGTGATTATGGAATGTCAGGTTAAATGATTCATATAATTCTAAGTAATGATAATTAAAATTCATTTTCTTAATCTAATGGTCTAGATCTCAAGACAATAACATTAAAATATAGTGTTTGATAAACAATTTAAAAATGTGATTTTTTGGAATTCGTAAAAATTATGATAAATTAAAGTTCATTTATGTGTCTATGAAATATAATGTAAAGTATTATTATTAAGTGATGAAAACGGTATTAATAATTAATTTTCTAAATCTTATGGTCTAGGTTTGAAGATATAAACTTTAAAATTCAATATTTTGTAACCATTTCATAAAATGAATTTAAAACCTTATGTCAAAATTAACATATAAAACATGTTTTATAGTTATTATGGAATGTCAGGTTAAATGATTCATATCATTTTAAGTTATGATAATAAAAATACATTTTCTTAATCTAATGGTCTAAATCTCAAGACAATAACATTAAAATTCAGTGTTTTATAAGCAATTTAAAAATGTGATTTTTTGGAATTCGTAAAAATTATGATAAATTAATGTTCATTTATGTGTCTATGAAATATAATGTAAAGTATTATTATTAAGTGATGAAAACGGTATTAATAATTAATTTTCTAAATCTAATGGTCCAGGTTTGAAGATATAAACTTTAAAATTCAATATTTTATAACCATTTCATAAAATGAATTTAAAACCTTATGTCAAAATTAACATATAAAACATGTTTTATAGTGATTATGGAATGTCAGGTTAAATGATTCATATCATTCTAAGTTATGATAATAATAATACATTTTTTTAATCTAATGGGCTAGATCTCAAGACAATAACATTAAAATATAGTGTTTTATAAGAAATTTAAAAATGTGATTTTTTAAAATTCATAAAAATTATGATAAATTAATGTTCATTTATGTGTCTATGTAATATAATGTAAAGTATTATTATTCAGTGATGAAAACGGTATTAATAATTAATTTTCTAAATCTAATGGTCTAGGTTTGAAGATATAAACTTTAAAATTCAATATTTTATAACCATTTCATAAAATGAATTTAAAACCTTATGTCAAAATTAACATATAAAACATGTTTTATAGTGATTATGGAATGTCAGGTTAAATGATTCATATAATTCTAAGTAATGATAATTAAAATTCATTTTCTTAATCTAATGGTCTAGATCTCAAGACAATAACATTAAAATATAGTGTTTGATAAGCAATTTAAAAATGTGATTTATTGGAATTTGTAAAAATTATGATAAATTAAAGTTCATTTATGTGTCTATGAAATATAATGTAAAGTATTATTATTAAGTGATGAAAACGGTATTAATAATTAATTTTCTAAATCTAATGGTCTAGGTTTGAAGATATAAACTTTAAAATTCAATATTTTGTAACCATTTCATAAAATGAATTTAAAACCTTATGTCAAAATTAACATATAAAACATGTTTTATAGTTATCATGGAATGTCAGGTTAAATGATTCATATAATTCTAAGTAATGATAATTAAAATTCATTTTCTTAATCTAATGGTCTAGATCTCAAGACAATAAGATTAAAATATAGTGTTTGATAAGCAATTTAAAAATGTGATTTTTTGGAATTCGTAAAAATTATGATAAATTAAAGTTCATTTATGTGTCTATGAAATATAATGTAAAGTATTATTATTAAGTGATGGAAACGGTATTAAAAATTATTTTTCTAAATCTAATGGTCTAGGTTTGAAGATATAAACTTAAAATTCAATATTTTGTAACCATTTCATAAAATGAATTTAAAACCTTATGTCAAAATTAACATATAAAACATGTTTTATAGTGATTATGGAATGTCAGGTTAAATGATTCATATAATTCTAAGTAATGATAATTAAAATTCATTTTCTTAATCTAATGGTCTAGATCTCAAGACAATAACATTAAAATATAGTGTTTGATAAGCAATTTAAAAATGTGATTTATTGGAATTCGTAAAAATTATGATAAATTAAAGTTCATTTATGTGTCTATGAAATATAATGTAAAGTATTATTATTAAGTGATGAAAACGGTATTAATAATTAATTTTCTAAATCTAATGGTCTAGGTTTGAAGATATAAACTTTAAAATTCAATATTTTGTAACCATTTCATAAAATGAATTTAAAACCTTATGTCAAAATTAACATATAAAACATGTTTTATAGTTATCATGGAATGTCAGGTTAAATGATTCATATAATTCTAAGTAATGATAATTAAAATTCATTTTCTTAATCTAATGGTCTAGATCTCAAGACAATAACATTAAAATATAGTGTTTGATAAGCAATTTAAAAATGTGATTTTTTGGAATTCGTAAAAATTATGATAAATTAATGTTCATTTATGTGTCTATGAAATATAATGTAAAGTATTATTATTAAGTGATGAAAACGGTATTAATAATTAATTTTCTAAATCTTATGGTCTAGGTTTGAAGATATAAACTTTAAAATTCAATATTTTGTAACCATTTCATAAAATGAATTTAAAACCTTATGTCAAAATTAACATATAAAACATGTTTTATAGTTATTATGGAATGTCAGGTTAAATGATTCATATCATTTTAAGTTATGATAATAAAAATACATTTTCTTAATCTAATGGTCTAAATCTCAAGACAATAACATTAAAATTCAGTGTTTTATAAGCAATTTAAAAATGTGATTTTTTGGAATTCGTAAAAATTATGATAAATTAAAGTTCATTTATGTGTCTATGAAATATAATGTAAAGTATTATTATTAAGTGATGGAAACGGTATTAAAAATTATTTTTCTAAATCTAATGGTCTAGGTTTGAAGATATAAACTTAAAATTCAATATTTTGTAACCATTTCATAAAATGAATTTAAAACCTTATGTCAAAATTAACATATAAAACATGTTTTATAGTGATTATGGAATGTCAGGTTAAATGATTCATATAATTCTAAGTAATGATAATTAAAATTCATTTTCTTAATCTAATGGTCTAGATCTCAAGACAATAACATTAAAATATAGTGTTTGATAAGCAATTTAAAAATGTGATTTATTGGAATTCGTAAAAATTATGATAAATTAAAGTTCATTTATGTGTCTATGAAATATAATGTAAAGTATTATTATTAAGTGATGAAAACGGTATTAATAATTAATTTTCTAAATCTAATGGTCTAGGTTTGAAGATATAAACTTTAAAATTCAATATTTTGTAACCATTTCATAAAATGAATTTAAAACCTTATGTCAAAATTAACATATAAAACATGTTTTATAGTTATCATGGAATGTCAGGTTAAATGATTCATATAATTCTAAGTAATGATAATTAAAATTCATTTTCTTAATCTAATGGTCTAGATCTCAAGACAATAACATTAAAATATAGTGTTTGATAAGCAATTTAAAAATGTGATTTTTTGGAATTCGTAAAAATTATGATAAATTAATGTTCATTTATGTGTCTATGAAATATAATGTAAAGTATTATTATTAAGTGATGAAAACGGTATTAATAATTAATTTTCTAAATCTTATGGTCTAGGTTTGAAGATATAAACTTTAAAATTCAATATTTTGTAACCATTTCATAAAATGAATTTAAAACCTTATGTCAAAATTAACATATAAAACATGTTTTATAGTTATTATGGAATGTCAGGTTAAATGATTCATATCATTTTAAGTTATGATAATAAAAATACATTTTCTTAATCTAATGGTCTAAATCTCAAGACAATAACATTAAAATTCAGTGTTTTATAAGCAATTTAAAAATGTGATTTTTTGGAATTCGTAAAAATTATGATAAATTAATGTTCATTTATGTGTCTATGAAATATAATGTAAAGTATTATTATTAAGTGATGAAAACGGTATTAATAATTAATTTTCTAAATCTAATGGTCCAGGTTTGAAGATATAAACTTTAAAATTCAATATTTTATAACCATTTCATAAAATGAATTTAAAACCTTATGTCAAAATTAACATATAAAACATGTTTTATAGTGATTATGGAATGTCAGGTTAAATGATTCATATCATTCTAAGTTATGATAATAATAATACATTTTTTTAATCTAATGGGCTAGATCTCAAGACAATAACATTAAAATATAGTGTTTTATAAGAAATTTAAAAATGTGATTTTTTAAAATTCATAAAAATTATGATAAATTAATGTTCATTTATGTGTCTATGAAATATAATGTAAAGTATTATTATTCAATGATGAAAACGGTATTAATAATTAATTTTCTAAATCTAATGGTCTAGGTTTGAAGATATAAACTTTAAAATTCAATATTTTATAACCATTTCATAAAATGAATTTAAAACCTTATGTCAAAATTAACATATAAAACATGTTTTATAGTGATTATGGAATGTCAGGTTAAATGATTCATATAATTCTAAGTAATGATAATTAAAATTCATTTTCTTAATCTAATGGTCTAGATCTCAAGACAATAACATTAAAATATAGTGTTTGATAAGCAATTTAAAAATGTGATTTATTGGAATTCGTAAAAATTATGATAAATTAAAGTTCATTTATGTGTCTATGAAATATAATGTAAAGTATTATTATTAAGTGATGAAAACGGTATTAATAATTAATTTTCTAAATCTAATGGTCTAGGTTTGAAGATATAAACTTTAAAATTCAATATTTTGTAACCATTTCATAAAATGAATTTAAAACCTTATGTCAAAATTAACATATAAAACATGTTTTATAGTTATTATGGAATGTCAGGTTAAATGATTCATATAATTCTAAGTAATGATAATTAAAATTCATTTTCTTAATCTAATGGTCTAGATCTCAAGACAATAACATTAAAATATAGTGTTTGATAAGCAATTTAAAAATGTGATTTTTTGGAATTCGTAAAAATTATGATAAATTAATGTTCATTTATGTGTCTATGAAATATAATGTAAAGTATTATTATTAAGTGATGAAAACGGTATTAATAATTAATTTTCTAAATCTAATGGTCCAGGTTTGAAGATATAAACTTTAAAATTCAATATTTTATAACCATTTCATAAAATGAATTTAAAACCTTATGTCAAAATTAACATATAAAACATGTTTTATAGTGATTATGGAATGTCAGGTTAAATGTTTCATATCATTCTAAGTTATGATAATAATAATACATTTTCTTAATCTAATGGTTAGATCTCAAGACAATAACATTAAAATATAGTGTTTTATAAGAAATTTATAAATGTGATTTTTTAAAATTCATAAAAATTATGATAAATTAATGTTCATTTATGTGTCTATGAAATATAATGTAAAGTATTATTATTCATTGATGAAAACGGTATTAATAATTAATTTTCTAAATCTAATGGTCTAGGTTTGAAGATATAAACTTTAAAATTCAATATTTTATAACCATTTCAAAAAATGAATTTAAAACCTTATGTCAAAATTAACATATAAAACATGTTTTATAGTGATTATTTAATGTCAGGTTAAATGATTCATATCATTCTATGGTATGATAATAATAATACATTTTCTTAATCTAATGGTCTAAATCTCAAGACAATAACATTAAAATTCAGTGTTTTATAAGCAATTTAAAAATGTGATTTTTTGGAATTCGTAAAAATTATGATAAATTAATGTTCATTTATGTGTCTATGAAATATAATGTAAAGTATTATTATTAAGTGATGAAAACGGTATTAATAATTAATTTTCTAAATCTAATGGTCTAGGTTTGAAGATATAAACTTTAAAATTCAATATTTTGTAACCATTTCATAAAATGAATTTAAAACCTTATGTCAAAATTAACATATAAAACATGTTTTATAGTTATTATGGAATGTCAGGTTAAATGATTCATATAATTCTAAGTAATGATAATTAAAATTCATTTTCTTAATCTAATGGTCTAGATCTCAAGACAATAACATTAAAATATAGTGTTTGATAAGCAATTTAAAAATGTGATTTTTTGGAATTCGTAAAAATTATGATAAATTAATGTTCATTTATGTGTCTATGAAATATAATGTAAAGTATTATTATTAAGTGATGAAAACGGTATTAATAATTAATTTTCTAAATCTAATGGTCCAGGTTTGAAGATATAAACTTTAAAATTCAATATTTTATAACCATTTCATAAAATGAATTTAAAACCTTATGTCAAAATTAACATATAAAACATGTTTTATAGTGATTATGGAATGTCAGGTTAAATGTTTCATATCATTCTAAGTTATGATAATAATAATACATTTTCTTAATCTAATGGTTAGATCTCAAGACAATAACATTAAAATATAGTGTTTTATAAGAAATTTAAAAATGTGATTTTTTAAAATTCATAAAAATTATGATAAATTAATGTTCATTTATGTGTCTATGAAATATAATGTAAAGTATTATTATTCATTGATGAAAACGGTATTAATAATTAATTTTCTAAATCTAATGGTCTAGGTTTGAAGATATAAACTTTAAAATTCAATATTTTATAACCATTTCAAAAAATGAATTTAAAACCTTATGTCAAAATTAACATATAAAACATGTTTTATAGTGATTATTTAATGTCAGGTTAAATGATTCATATCATTCTATGTTATGATAATAATAATACATTTTCTTAATCTAATGGTCTAAATCTCAAGACAATAACATTAAAATTCAGTGTTTTATAAGCAATTTAAAAATGTGATTTTTTGGAATTCGTAAAAATTATGATAAATTAATGTTCATTTATGTGTCTATGAAATATAATGTAAAGTATTATTATTAAGTGATGAAAACGGTATTAATAATTAATTTTCTAAATCTAATGGTCTAGGTTTGAAGATATAAACTTTAAAATTCAATATTTTGTAACCATTTCATAAAATGAATTTAAAACCTTATGTCAAAATTAACATATAAAACATGTTTTATAGTTATTATGGAATGTCAGGTTAAATGATTCATATAATTCTAAGTAATGATAATTAAAATTCATTTTCTTAATCTAATGGTCTAGATCTCAAGACAATAACATTAAAATATAGTGTTTGATAAGCAATTTAAAAATGTGATTTTTTGGAATTCGTAAAAATTATGATAAATTAATGTTCATTTATGTGTCTATGAAATATAATGTAAAGTATTATTATTAAGTGATGAAAACGGTATTAATAATTAATTTTCTAAATCTAATGGTCCAGGTTTGAAGATATAAACTTTAAAATTCAATATTTTATAACCATTTCATAAAATGAATTTAAAACCTTATGTCAAAATTAACATATAAAACATGTTTTATAGTGATTATGGAATGTCAGGTTAAATGTTTCATATCATTCTAAGTTATGATAATAATAATACATTTTCTTAATCTAATGGTTAGATCTCAAGACAATAACATTAAAATATAGTGTTTTATAAGAAATTTAAAAATGTGATTTTTTAAAATTCATAAAAATTATGATAAATTAATGTTCATTTATGTGTCTATGAAATATAATGTAAAGTATTATTATTCATTGATGAAAACGGTATTAATAATTAATTTTCTAAATCTAATGGTCTAGGTTTGAAGATATAAACTTTAAAATTCAATATTTTATAACCATTTCAAAAAATGAATTTAAAACCTTATGTCAAAATTAACATATAAAACATGTTTTATAGTGATTATTTAATGTCAGGTTAAATGATTCATATCATTCTATGTTATGATAATAATAATACATTTTCTTAATCTAATGGTCTAAATCTCAAGACAATAACATTAAAATTCAGTGTTTTATAAGCAATTTAAAAATGTGATTTTTTGGAATTCGTAAAAATTATGATAAATTAATGTTCATTTATGTGTCTATGAAATATAATGTAAAGTATTATTATTAAGTGATGAAAACGGTATTAATAATTAATTTTCTAAATTTAATGGTCTAGGTTTGAAGATATAAACTTTAAAATTCAATATTTTGTAACCATTTCATAAAATGAATTTAAAACCTTATGTCAAAATTAACATATAAAACATGTTTTATAGTTATTATGGAATGTCAGGTTAAATGATTCATATAATTCTAAGTAATGATAATTAAAATTCATTTTCTTAATCTAATGGTCTAGATCTCAAGACAATAACATTAAAATATAGTGTTTGATAAGCAATTTAAAAATGTGATTTTTTGGAATTCGTAAAAATTATGATAAATTAATGTTCATTTATGTGTCTATGAAATATAATGTAAAGTATTATTATTAAGTGATGAAAACGGTATTAATAATTAATTTTCTAAATCTTATGGTCTAGGTTTGAAGATATAAACTTTAAAATTCAATATTTTGTAACCATTTCATAAAATGAATTTAAAACCTTATGTCAAAATTAACATATAAAACATGTTTTATAGTTATTATGGAATGTCAGGTTAAATGATTCATATCATTTTAAGTTATGATAATAAAAATACATTTTCTTAATCTAATGGTCTAAATCTCAAGACAATAACATTAAAATTCAGTGTTTTATAAGCAATTTAAAAATGTGATTTTTTGGAATTCGTAAAAATTATGATAAATTAATGTTCATTTATGTGTCTATGAAATATAATGTAAAGTATTATTATTAAGTGATGAAAACGGTATTAATAATTAATTTTCTAAATCTAATGGTCCAGGTTTGAAGATATAAACTTTAAAATTCAATATTTTATAACCATTTCATAAAATGAATTTAAAACCTTATGTCAAAATTAACATATAAAACATGTTTTATAGTGATTATGGAATGTCAGGTTAAATGATTCATATAATTCTAAGTAATGATAATTAAAATTCATTTTCTTAATCTTATGGTCTAGATCTCAAGACAATAACATTAAAATATAGTGTTTGATAAGCAATTTAAAAATGTGATTTTTTGGAATTCGTAAAAATTATGATAAATTAATGTTCATTTATGTGTCTATGAAATATAATGTAAAGTATTATTATTAAGTGATGAAAACGGTATTAATAATTAATTTTCTAAATCTTATGGTCTAGGTTTGAAGATATAAACTTTAAAATTCAATATTTTGTAACCATTTCATAAAATGAATTTAAAACCTTATGTCAAAATTAACATATAAAACATGTTTTATAGTTATTATGGAATGTCAGGTTAAATGATTCATATCATTTTAAGTTATGATAATAAAAATACATTTTCTTAATCTAATGGTCTAAATCTCAAGACAATAACATTAAAATTCAGTGTTTTATAAGCAATTTAAAAATGTGATTTTTTGGAATTCGTAAAAATTATGATAAATTAATGTTCATTTATGTGTCTATGAAATATAATGTAAAGTATTATTATTAAGTGATGAAAACGGTATTAATAATTAATTTTCTAAATCTAATGGTCCAGGTTTGAAGATATAAACTTTAAAATTCAATATTTTATAACCATTTCATAAAATGAATTTAAAACCTTATGTCAAAATTAACATATAAAACATGTTTTATAGTGATTATGGAATGTCAGGTTAAATGATTCATATCATTCTAAGTTATGATAATAATAATACATTTTTTTAATCTAATGGGCTAGATCTCAAGACAATAACATTAAAATATAGTGTTTTATAAGAAATTTAAAAATGTGATTTTTTAAAATTCATAAAAATTATGATAAATTAATGTTCATTTATGTGTCTATGAAATATAATGTAAAGTATTATTATTCAGTGATGAAAACGGTATTAATAATTAATTTTCTAAATCTAATGGTCTAGGTTTGAAGATATAAACTTTAAAATTCAATATTTTATAACCATTTCAAAAAATGAATTTAAAACCTTATGTCAAAATTAACATATAAAACATGTTTTATAGTGATTATTTAATGTCAGGTTAAATGATTCATATCATTCTATGTTATGATAATAATAATACATTTTCTTAATCTAATGGTCTAAATCTCAAGACAATAACATTAAAATTCAGTGTTTTATAAGCAATTTAAAAATGTGATTTTTTGGAATTCGTAAAAATTATGATAAATTAATGTTCATTTATGTGTCTATGAAATATAATGTAAAGTATTATTATTAAGTGATGAAAACGGTATTAATAATTAATTTTCTAAATTTAATGGTCTAGGTTTGAAGATATAAACTTTAAAATTCAATATTTTGTAACCATTTCATAAAATGAATTTAAAACCTTATGTCAAAATTAACATATAAAACATGTTTTATAGTTATTATGGAATGTCAGGTTAAATGATTCATATAATTCTAAGTAATGATAATTAAAATTCATTTTCTTAATCTAATGGTCTAGATCTCAAGACAATAACATTAAAATATAGTGTTTGATAAGCAATTTAAAAATGTGATTTTTTGGAATTCGTAAAAATTATGATAAATTAATGTTCATTTATGTGTCTATGAAATATAATGTAAAGTATTATTATTAAGTGATGAAAACGGTATTAATAATTAATTTTCTAAATCTTATGGTCTAGGTTTGAAGATATAAACTTTAAAATTCAATATTTTGTAACCATTTCATAAAATGAATTTAAAACCTTATGTCAAAATTAACATATAAAACATGTTTTATAGTTATTATGGAATGTCAGGTTAAATGATTCATATCATTTTAAGTTATGATAATAAAAATACATTTTCTTAATCTAATGGTCTAAATCTCAAGACAATAACATTAAAATTCAGTGTTTTATAAGCAATTTAAAAATGTGATTTTTTGGAATTCGTAAAAATTATGATAAATTAATGTTCATTTATGTGTCTATGAAATATAATGTAAAGTATTATTATTAAGTGATGAAAACGGTATTAATAATTAATTTTCTAAATCTAATGGTCCAGGTTTGAAGATATAAACTTTAAAATTCAATATTTTATAACCATTTCATAAAATGAATTTAAAACCTTATGTCAAAATTAACATATAAAACATGTTTTATAGTGATTATGGAATGTCAGGTTAAATGATTCATATAATTCTAAGTAATGATAATTAAAATTCATTTTCTTAATCTTATGGTCTAGATCTCAAGACAATAACATTAAAATATAGTGTTTGATAAGCAATTTAAAAATGTGATTTTTTGGAATTCGTAAAAATTATGATAAATTAATGTTCATTTATGTGTCTATGAAATATAATGTAAAGTATTATTATTAAGTGATGAAAACGGTATTAATAATTAATTTTCTAAATCTTATGGTCTAGGTTTGAAGATATAAACTTTAAAATTCAATATTTTGTAACCATTTCATAAAATGAATTTAAAACCTTATGTCAAAATTAACATATAAAACATGTTTTATAGTTATTATGGAATGTCAGGTTAAATGATTCATATCATTTTAAGTTATGATAATAAAAATACATTTTCTTAATCTAATGGTCTAAATCTCAAGACAATAACATTAAAATTCAGTGTTTTATAAGCAATTTAAAAATGTGATTTTTTGGAATTCGTAAAAATTATGATAAATTAATGTTCATTTATGTGTCTATGAAATATAATGTAAAGTATTATTATTAAGTGATGAAAACGGTATTAATAATTAATTTTCTAAATCTAATGGTCCAGGTTTGAAGATATAAACTTTAAAATTCAATATTTTATAACCATTTCATAAAATGAATTTAAAACCTTATGTCAAAATTAACATATAAAACATGTTTTATAGTGATTATGGAATGTCAGGTTAAATGATTCATATCATTCTAAGTTATGATAATAATAATACATTTTTTTAATCTAATGGGCTAGATCTCAAGACAATAACATTAAAATATAGTGTTTTATAAGAAATTTAAAAATGTGATTTTTTAAAATTCATAAAAATTATGATAAATTAATGTTCATTTATGTGTCTATGAAATATAATGTAAAGTATTATTATTCAGTGATGAAAACGGTATTAATAATTAATTTTCTAAATCTAATGGTCTAGGTTTGAAGATATAAACTTTAAAATTCAATATTTTATAACCATTTCATAAAATGAATTTAAAACCTTATGTCAAAATTAACATATAAAACATGTTTTATAGTGATTATGGAATGTCAGGTTAAATGATTCATATAATTCTAAGTAATGATAATTAAAATTCATTTTCTTAATCTAATGGTCTAGATCTCAAGACAATAACATTAAAATATAGTGTTTGATAAGCAATTTAAAAATGTGATTTATTGGAATTCGTAAAAATTATGATAAATTAAAGTTCATTTATGTGTCTATGAAATATAATGTAAAGTATTATTATTAAGTGATGAAAACGGTATTAATAATTAATTTTCTAAATCTAATGGTCTAGGTTTGAAGATATAAACTTTAAAATTCAATATTTTGTAACCATTTCATAAAATGAATTTAAAACCTTATGTCAAAATTAACATATAAAACATGTTTTATAGTTATCATGGAATGTCAGGTTAAATGATTCATATAATTCTAAGTAAAGATAATTAAAATTCATTTTCTTAATCTAATGGTCTAGATCTGAAGACAATAACATTAAAATATAGTGTTTGATAAGCAATTTAAAAATGTGATTTTTTGGAATTCGTAAAAATTATGATAAATTAAAGTTCATTTATGTGTCTATGAAATATAATGTAAAGTATTATTATTAAGTGATGGAAACGGTATTAAAAATTATTTTTCTAAATCTAATGGTCCAGGTTTGAAGATATAAACTTTAAAATTCAATATTTTATAACCATTTCAAAAAATGAATTTAAAACCTTATGTCAAAATTAACATATAAAACTTGTTTTATAGTGATTATTTAATGTACGGTTAAATAATTCATATAATTCTAAGTAATGATAATTAAAATTCATTTTCTTAATCTAATGGTCTAGATCTCAAGACAATAACATTAAAATATAGTGTTTGATAAGCAATTTAAAAATGTGATTTTTTGGAATTCGTAAAAATTATGATAAATTAATGTTCATTTATGTGTCTATGAAATATAATGTAAAGTATTATTATTAAGTGATGAAAACGGTATTAATAATTAATTTTCTAAATCTTATGGTCTAGGTTTGAAGATATAAACTTTAAAATTCAATATTTTGTAACCATTTCATAAAATGAATTTAAAACCTTATGTCAAAATTAACATATAAAACATGTTTTATAGTTATCATGGAATGTCAGGTTAAATGATTCATATCATTTTAAGTTATGATAATAAAAATACATTTTCTTAATCTAATGGTCTAAATCTCAAGAATATAACATTAAAATTCAGTGTTTTATAAGCAATTTAAAAATGTGATTTTTTGGAATTCGTAAAAATTATGATAAATTAATGTTCATTTATGTGTCTATGAAATATAATGTAAAGTATTATTATTAAGTGATGAAAACGGTATTAATAATTAATTTTCTAAATCTAATGGTCCAGGTTTGAAGATATAAACTTTAAAATTCAATATTATATAACCATTTCATAAAATGAATTTAAAACCTTATGTCAAAATTAACATATAAAACATGTTTTATAGTGATTATGGAATGTCAGGTTAAATGATTCATATCATTCTAAGTTATGATAATAATAATACATTTTTTTAATCTAATGGGCTAGATCTCAAGACAATAACATTAAAATATAGTGTTTTATAAGAAATTTAAAAATGTGATTTTTTAAAATTCATAAAAATTATGATAAATTAATGTTCATTTATGTGTCTATGAAATATAATGTAAAGTATTATTATTCAGTGATGAAAACGGTATTAATAATTAATTTTCTAAATCTAATGGTCTAGGTTTGAAGATATAAACTTTAAAATTCAATATTTTATAACCATTTCATAAAATGAATTTAAAACCTTATGTCAAAATTAACATATAAAACATGTTTTATAGTGATTATGGAATGTCAGGTTAAATGATTCATATAATTCTAAGTAATGATAATTAAAATTCATTTTCTTAATCTAATGGTCTAGATCTCAAGACAATAACATTAAAATATAGTGTTTGATAAGCAATTTAAAAATGTGATTTATTGGAATTCGTAAAAATTATGATAAATTAAAGTTCATTTATGTGTCTATGAAATATAATGTAAAGTATTATTATTAAGTGATGAAAACGGTATTAATAATTAATTTTCTAAATCTAATGGTCTAGGTTTGAAGATATAAACTTTAAAATTCAATATTTTGTAACCATTTCATAAAATGAATTTAAAACCTTATGTCAAAATTAACATATAAAACATGTTTTATAGTTATCATGGAATGTCAGGTTAAATGATTCATATAATTCTAAGTAATGATAATTAAAATTCATTTTCTTAATCTAATGGTCTAGATCTGAAGACAATAACATTAAAATATAGTGTTTGATAAGCAATTTAAAAATGTGATTTTTTGGAATTCGTAAAAATTATGATAAATTAAAGTTCATTTATGTGTCTATGAAATATAATGTAAAGTATTATTATTAAGTGATGGAAACGGTATTAAAAATTATTTTTCTAAATCTAATGGTCCAGGTTTGAAGATATAAACTTTAAAATTCAATATTTTATAACCATTTCAAAAAATGAATTTTAAACCTTATGTCAAAATTAACATATAAAACTTGTTTTATAGTGATTATTTAATGTACGGTTAAATAATTCATATAATTCTAAGTAATGATAATTAAAATTCATTTTCTTAATCTAATGGTCTAGATCTCAAGACAATAACATTAAAATATAGTGTTTGATAAGCAATTTAAAAATGTGATTTTTTGGAATTCGTAAAAATTATGATAAATTAATGTTCATTTATGTGTCTATGAAATATAATGTAAAGTATTATTATTAAGTGATGAAAACGGTATTAATAACTAATTTTCTAAATCTAATGGTCCAGGTTTGAAGATATAAACTTTAAAATTCAATATTATATAACCATTTCATAAAATGAATTTAAAACCTTATGTCAAAATTAACATATAAAACATGTTTTATAGTGATTATGGAATGTCAGGTTAAATGATTCATATCATTCTAAGTTATTATAATAATAATACATTTTCTTAATCTAATGGTCTAAATCTCAAGACAATAACATTAAAATTCAGTGTTTTATAAGCAATTTAAAAATGTGATTTTTTGGAATTCGTAAAAATTATGATAAATTAAAGTCAAATTATGTGTCTATGAAATATAATGTAAAGTATTATTATTAAGTGATGGAAACGGTATTAAAAATTAATTTTCTAAATCTAATGGTCCAGGTTTGAAGATATAAACTTTAAAATTCAATATTTTGTAACCATTTCATAAAATGAATTTAAAACCTTATGTCAAAATTAACATATAAAACACGTTTTATAGTTATTATGGAATATCAGGTTAAATGATTCATATAATTCTAAGTAATGATAATTAAAATTCATTTTCTTAATCTAATGGTCTAGATCTCAAGACAATAACATTAAAATATAGTGTTTGATAAGCAATTTAAAAATGTGATTTTTTGGAATTCGTAAAAATTATGATAAATTAAAGTTCATTTATGTGTCTATGAAATATAATGTAAAGTATTATTATTAAGTGATGAAAACGGTATTAATAATTAATTTTCTAAATCTAATGGTCCAGGTTTGAAGATATAAACTTTAAAATTCAATATTTTATAACCATTTCATAAAATGAATTTAAAACCTTATGTCAAAATTAACATATAAAACATGTTTTATAGTGATTATGGAATGTCAGGTTAAATGATTCATATCATTCTAAGTTATGATAATAATAATACATTTTCTTAATCTAATGGTCTAAATCTCAAGACAATAACATTAAAATTCAGTGTTTTATAAGCAATTTAAAAATGTGATTTTTTGGAATTCGTAAAAATTATGATAAATTAATGTTCATTTATGTGTCTATGAAATATAATGTAAAGTATTATTATTAAGTGATGAAAACGGTATTAATAATTAATTTTCTAAATCTAATGGTCTAGGTTTGAAGATATAAACTTTAAAATTCAATATTTTGTAACCATTTCATAAAATGAATTTAAAACCTTATGTCAAAATTAACATATAAAACACGTTTTATAGTTATTATGGAATGTCAGGTTAAATGATTCATATAA
Source organism: Rhopalosiphum nymphaeae (assembly GCA_036289425.1). Lineage (NCBI taxonomy): Eukaryota > Metazoa > Arthropoda > Insecta > Hemiptera > Aphididae > Rhopalosiphum > Rhopalosiphum nymphaeae. Next base: position 1,787,318 of record JAZAQC010000030.1, read on the forward strand.
TTCTAAGTAATGATAATTAAAATTCATTTTCTTAATCTAATGGTCTAGATCTCAAGACAATAACATTAAAATATAGTGTTTGATAAGCAATTTAAAAATGTGATTTTTTGGAATTCGTAAAAATTATGATAAATTAAAGTTCATTTATGTGTCTATGAAATATAATGTAAAGTATTATTATTAAGTGATGAAAACGGTATTAATAATTAATTTTCTAAATCTAATGGTCCAGGTTTGAAAATATAAACTTTAAAATTCAATATTTTATAACCATTTCATAAAATGAATTTAAAACCTTATGTCAAAATTAACATATAAAACATGTTTTATAGTGATTATGGAATGTCAGGTTAAATGATTCATATCATTCTAAGTTATGATAATAATAATACATTTTCTTAATCTAATGGGCTAGATCTCAAGACAATAACATTAAAATATAGTGTTTTATAAGAAATTTAAAAATGTGATTTTTTAAAATTCATAAAAATTATGATAAATTAATGTTCATTTATGTGTCTATGAAATATAATGTAAAGTATTATTATTCATTGATGAAAACGGTATTAATAATTAATTTTCTAAATCTAATGGTCTAGGTTTGAAGATATAAACTTTAAAATTCAATATTTTATAACCATTTCAAAAAATGAATTTAAAACCTTATGTCAAAATTAACATATAAAACATGTTTTATAGTGATTATTTAATGTCAGGTTAAATGATTCATATCATTCTATGTTATGATAATAATAATACATTTTCTTAATCTAATGGTCTAAATCTCAAGACAATAACATTAAAATTCAGTGTTTTATAAGCAATTTAAAAATGTGATTTTTTGGAATTCGTAAAAATTATGATAAATTAATGTTCATTTATGTGTCTATGAAATATAATGTAAAGTATTATTATTAAGTGATGAAAACGGTATTAATAATTAATTTTCTAAATCTAATGGTCTAGGTTTGAAGATATAAACTTTAAAATTCAATATTTTGTAACCATTTCATAAAATGAATTTAAAACCTTATGTCAAAATTAACATATAAAACATGTTTTATAGTTATTATGGAATGTCAGGTTAAATGATTCATATCATTTTAAGTTATGATAATAAAAATACATTTTCTTAATCTAATGGTCTAAATCTCAAGACAATAACATTAAAATTCAGTGTTTTATAAGCAATTTAAAAATGTGATTTTTTGGAATTCGTAAAAATTATGATAAATTAATGTTCATTTATGTGTCTATGAAATATAATGTAAAGTATTATTATTAAGTGATGAAAACGGTATTAATAATTAATTTTCTAAATCTAATGGTCCAGGTTTGAAGATATAAACTTTAAAATTCAATATTTTATAACCATTTCATAAAATGAATTTAAAACCTTATGTCAAAATTAACATATAAAACATGTTTTATAGTGATTATGGAATGTCAGGTTAAATGATTCATATAATTCTAAGTAATGATAATTAAAATTCATTTTCTTAATCTTATGGTCTAGATCTCAAGACAATAACATTAAAATATAGTGTTTGATAAGCAATTTAAAAATGTGATTTTTTGGAATTCGTAAAAATTATGATAAATTAATGTTCATTTATGTGTCTATGAAATATAATGTAAAGTATTATTATTAAGTGATGAAAACGGTATTAATAATTAATTTTCTAAATCTTATGGTCTAGGTTTGAAGATATAAACTTTAAAATTCAATATTTTGTAACCATTTCATAAAATGAATTTAAAACCTTATGTCAAAATTAACATATAAAACATGTTTTATAGTTATTATGGAATGTCAGGTTAAATGATTCATATCATTTTAAGTTATGATAATAAAAATACATTTTCTTAATCTAATGGTCTAAATCTCAAGACAATAACATTAAAATTCAGTGTTTTATAAGCAATTTAAAAATGTGATTTTTTGGAATTCGTAAAAATTATGATAAATTAATGTTCATTTATGTGTCTATGAAATATAATGTAAAGTATTATTATTAAGTGATGAAAACGGTATTAATAATTAATTTTCTAAATCTAATGGTCCAGGTTTGAAGATATAAACTTTAAAATTCAATATTTTATAACCATTTCATAAAATGAATTTAAAACCTTATGTCAAAATTAACATATAAAACATGTTTTATAGTGATTATGGAATGTCAGGTTAAATGATTCATATCATTCTAAGTTATTATAATAATAATACATTTTCTTAATCTAATGGTCTAAATCTCAAGACAATAACATTAAAATTCAGTGTTTTATAAGCAATTTAAAAATGTGATTTTTTGGAATTCGTAAAAATTATGATAAATTAAAGTCAAATTATGTGTCTATGAAATATAATGTAAAGTATTATTATTAAGTGATGGAAACGGTATTAAAAATTAATTTTCTAAATCTAATGGTCCAGGTTTGAAGATATAAACTTTAAAATTCAATATTTTGTAACCATTTCATAAAATGAATTTAAAACCTTATGTCAAAATTAACATATAAAACACGTTTTATAGTTATTATGGAATATCAGGTTAAATGATTCATATAATTCTAAGTAATGATAATTAAAATTCATTTTCTTAATCTAATGGTCTAGATCTCAAGACAATAACATTAAAATATAGTGTTTGATAAGCAATTTAAAAATGTGATTTTTTGGAATTCGTAAAAATTATGATAAATTAAAGTTCATTTATGTGTCTATGAAATATAATGTAAAGTATTATTATTAAGTGATGAAAACGGTATTAATAATTAATTTTCTAAATCTAATGGTCCAGGTTTGAAGATATAAACTTTAAAATTCAATATTTTATAACCATTTCATAAAATGAATTTAAAACCTTATGTCAAAATTAACATATAAAACATGTTTTATAGTGATTATGGAATGTCAGGTTAAATGATTCATATCATTCTAAGTTATGATAATAATAATACATTTTCTTAATCTAATGGTCTAAATCTCAAGACAATAACATTAAAATTCAGTGTTTTATAAGCAATTTAAAAATGTGATTTTTTGGAATTCGTAAAAATTATGATAAATTAATGTTCATTTATGTGTCTATGAAATATAATGTAAAGTATTATTATTAAGTGATGAAAACGGTATTAATAATTAATTTTCTAAATCTAATGGTCTAGGTTTGAAGATATAAACTTTAAAATTCAATATTTTGTAACCATTTCATAAAATGAATTTAAAACCTTATGTCAAAATTAACATATAAAACACGTTTTATAGTTATTATGGAATGTCAGGTTAAATGATTCATATAATTCTAAGTAATGATAATTAAAATTCATTTTCTTAATCTAATGGTCTAGATCTCAAGACAATAACATTAAAATATAGTGTTTGATAAGCAATTTAAAAATGTGATTTTTTGGAATTCGTAAAAATTATGATAAATTAAAGTTCATTTATGTGTCTATGAAATATAATGTAAAGTATTATTATTAAGTGATGAAAACGGTATTAATAATTAATTTTCTAAATCTAATGGTCCAGGTTTGAAGATATAAACTTTAAAATTCAATATTTTATAACCATTTCATAAAATGAATTTAAAACCTTATGTCAAAATTAACATATAAAACATGTTTTATAGTGATTATGGAATGTCAGGTTAAATGATTCATATCATTCTAAGTTATGATAATAATAATACATTTTCTTAATCTAATGGTCTAAATCTCAAGACAATAACATTAAAATTCAGTGTTTTATAAGCAATTTAAAAATGTGATTTTTTGGAATTCGTAAAAATTATGATAAATTAATGTTCATTTATGTGTCTATGAAATATAATGTAAAGTATTATTATTAAGTGATGAAAACGGTATTAATAATTAATTTTCTAAATCTAATGGTCTAGGTTTGAAGATATAAACTTTAAAATTCAATATTTTGTAACCATTTCATAAAATGAATTTAAAACCTTATGTCAAAATTAACATATAAAACACGTTTTATAGTTATTATGGAATGTCAGGTTAAATGATTCATATAATTCTAAGTAATGATAATTAAAATTCATTTTCTTAATCTAATGGTCTAGATCTCAAGACAATAACATTAAAATATAGTGTTTGATAAGCAATTTAAAAATGTGATTTTTTGGAATTCGTAAAAATTATGATAAATTAAAGTTCATTTATGTGTCTATGAAATATAATGTAAAGTATTATTATTAAGTGATGAAAACGGTATTAATAATTAATTTTCTAAATCTAATGGTCCAGGTTTGAAAATATAAACTTTAAAATTCAATATTTTATAACCATTTCATAAAATGAATTTAAAACCTTATGTCAAAATTAACATATAAAACATGTTTTATAGTGATTATGGAATGTCAGGTTAAATGATTCATATCATTCTAAGTTATGATAATAATAATACATTTTCTTAATCTAATGGGCTAGATCTCAAGACAATAACATTAAAATATAGTGTTTTATAAGAAATTTAAAAATGTGATTTTTTAAAATTCATAAAAATTATGATAAATTAATGTTCATTTATGTGTCTATGAAATATAATGTAAAGTATAATTATTCAGTGATGAAAACGGTATTAATAATTAATTTTCTAAATCTAATGGTCTAGGTTTGAAGATATAAACTTTAAAATTCAATATTTTATAACCATTTCAAAAAATGAATTTAAAACCTTATGTCAAAATTAACATATAAAACATGTTTTATAGTGATTATTTAATGTCAGGTTAAATGATTCATATCATTCTATGTTATGATAATAATAATACATTTTCTTAATCTAATGGTCTAAATCTCAAGACAATAACATTAAAATTCAGTGTTTTATAAGCAATTTAAAAATGTGATTTTTTGGAATTCGTAAAAATTATGATAAATTAAAGTCAAATTATGTGTCTAAGAAATATAATGTAAAGTATTATTATTAAGTGATGGAAACGGTATTAAAAATTAATTTTCTAAATCTAATGGTCCAGGTTTGAAGATATAAACTTTAAAATTCAATATTTTATAACCATTTCAAAAAATGAATTTAAAACCTTATGTCAAAATTAACATATAAAACATGTTTTATAGTTATTATGGAATGTCAGGTTAAATGATTCATATAATTCTAAGTAATGATAATTAAAATTCATTTTCTTAATCTAATGGTCTAGATCTCAAGACAATAACATTAAAATATAATGTTTGATAAGCAATTTAAAAATGTGATTTTTTGGAATTCGTAAAAATTATGATAAATTAAAGTTCATTTATGTGTCTATGAAATATAATGTAAAGTATTATTATTAAGTGATGAAAACGGTATTAATAATTAATTTTCTAAATCTAATGGTCCAGGTTTGAAGATATAAACTTTAAAATTCAATATTTTATAACCATATCAATAAATGAATTTAAAACCTTATGTCAAAATTAACATATAAAACATGTTTTATAGTTATTATGGAATGTCAGGATAAATGATTCATATAATTCTAAGTAATGATAATTAAAATTCATTTTCTTAATCTAATGGTCTAAATCTCAAGACAATAACATTAAAATTCAGTGTTTTATAAGCAATTTAAAAATGTGATTTTTTGGAATTCGTAAAAATTATGATAAATTAAAGTCAAATTATGTGTCTATGAAATATAATGTAAAGTATTATTATTAAGTGATGGAAACGGTATTAAAAATTAATTTTCTAAATCTAATGGTCCAGGTTTGAAGATATAAACTTTAAAATTCAATATTTTATAACCATTTCATAAAATGAATTTAAAACCTTATGTCAAAATTAACATATAAAACATGTTTTATAGTGATTATGGAATGTCAGGTTAAATGATTCATATCATTCTAAGTTATGATAATAATAATACATTTTCTTAATCTAATGGGCTAGATCTCAAGACAATAACATTAAAATATAGTGTTTTATAAGAAATTTAAAAATGTGATTTTTTAAAATTCATAAAAATTATGATAAATTAATGTTCATTTATGTGTCTATGAAATATAATGTAAAGTATAATTATTCAGTGATGAAAACGGTATTAATAATTAATTTTCTAAATCTAATGGTCTAGGTTTGAAGATATAAACTTTAAAATTCAATATTTTATAACCATTTCAAAAAATGAATTTAAAACCTTATGTCAAAATTAACATATAAAACATGTTTTATAGTGATTATTTAATGTCAGGTTAAATGATTCATATCATTCTATGTTATGATAATAATAATACATTTTCTTAATCTAATGGTCTAAATCTCAAGACAATAACATTAAAATTCAGTGTTTTATAAGCAATTTAAAAATGTGATTTTTTGGAATTCGTAAAAATTATGATAAATTAAAGTCAAATTATGTGTCTAAGAAATATAATGTAAAGTATTATTATTAAGTGATGGAAACGGTATTAAAAATTAATTTTCTAAATCTAATGGTCCAGGTTTGAAGATATAAACTTTAAAATTCAATATTTTATAACCATTTCAAAAAATGAATTTAAAACCTTATGTCAAAATTAACATATAAAACATGTTTTATAGTTATTATGGAATGTCAGGTTAAATGATTCATATAATTCTAAGTAATGATAATTAAAATTCATTTTCTTAATCTAATGGTCTAGATCTCAAGACAATAACATTAAAATATAATGTTTGATAAGCAATTTAAAAATGTGATTTTTTGGAATTCGTAAAAATTATGATAAATTAAAGTTCATTTATGTGTCTATGAAATATAATGTAAAGTATTATTATTAAGTGATGAAAACGGTATTAATAATTAATTTTCTAAATCTAATGGTCCAGGTTTGAAGATATAAACTTTAAAATTCAATATTTTATAACCATATCAATAAATGAATTTAAAACCTTATGTCAAAATTAACATATAAAACATGTTTTATAGTTATTATGGAATGTCAGGATAAATGATTCATATAATTCTAAGTAATGATAATTAAAATTCATTTTCTTAATCTAATGGTCTAAATCTCAAGACAATAACATTAAAATTCAGTGTTTTATAAGCAATTTAAAAATGTGATTTTTTGGAATTCGTAAAAATTATGATAAATTAAAGTCAAATTATGTGTCTATGAAATATAATGTAAAGTATTATTATTAAGTGATGGAAACGGTATTAAAAATTAATTTTCTAAATCTAATGGTCCAGGTTTGAAGATATAAACTTTAAAATTCAATATTTTATAACCATTTCATAAAATGAATTTAAAACCTTATGTCAAAATTAACATATAAAACATGTTTTATAGTGATTATGGAATGTCAGGTTAAATGATTCATATCATTCTAAGTTATGATAATAATAATACATTTTCTTAATCTAATGGTCTAAATCTCAAGACAATAACATTAAAATTCATTGTTTTATAAGCAATTTAAAAATGTGATTTTTTGGAATTCGTAAAAATTATGATAAATTAATGTTCATTTATGTGTCTATGAAATATAATGTAAAGTATTATTATTAAGTGATGAAAACGGTATTAATAATTAATTTTCTAAATCTAATGGTCTAGGTTTGAAGATATAAACTTTAAAATTCAATATTTTGTAACCATTTCATAAAATGAATTTAAAACCTTATGTCAAAATTAACATATAAAACACGTTTTATAGTTATTATGGAATGTCAGGTTAAATGATTCATATAATTCTAAGTAATGATAATTAAAATTCATTTTCTTAATCTAATGGTCTAGATCTCAAGACAATAACATTAAAATATAGTGTTTGATAAGCAATTTAAAAATGTGATTTTTTGGAATTCGTAAAAATTATGATAAATTAAAGTTCATTTATGTGTCTATGAAATATAATGTAAAGTATTATTATTAAGTGATGAAAACGGTATTAATAATTAATTTTCTAAATCTATTGGTCCAGGTTTGAAGATATAAACTTTAAAATTCAATATTTTATAACCATTTCATAAAATGAATTTAAAACCTTATGTCAAAATTAACATATAAAACATGTTTTATAGTGATTATGGAATGTCAGGTTAAATGATTCATATCATTCTATGTTATGATAATAATAATACATTTTCTTAATCTAATGGTCTAAATCTCAAGACAATAACATTAAAATTCAGTGTTTTATAAGCAATTTAAAAATGTGATTTTTTGGAATTCGTAAAAATTATGATAAATTAAAGTCAAATTATGTGTCTATGAAATATAATGTAAAGTATTATTATTAAGTGATGGAAACGGTATTAAAAATTAATTTTCTAAATCTAATGGTCCAGGTTTGAAGATATAAACTTTAAAATTCAATATTTTATAACCATTTCAAAAAATGAATTTAAAACCTTATGTCAAAATTAACATATAAAACATGTTTTATAGTGATAATTTAATGTCAGGTTAAATGATTCATATCATTCTATGTTATGATAATAATAATACATTTTCTTAATCTAATGGTCTAAATCTCAAGACAATAACATTAAAATTCAGTGTTTTATAAGCAATTTAAAAATGTGATTTTTTGGAATTCGTAAAAATTATGATAAATTAAAGTCAAATTATGTGTCTAAGAAATATAATGTAAAGTATTATTATTAAGTGATGGAAACGGTATTAAAAATTAATTTTCTAAATCTAATGGTCCAGGTTTGAAGATATAAACTTTAAAATTCAATATTTTATAACCATTTCAAAAAATGAATTTAAAACCTTATGTCAAAATTAACATATAAAACATGTTTTATAGTTATTATGGAATGTCAGGTTAAATGATTCATATAATTCTAAGTAATGATAATTAAAATTCATTTTCTTAATCTAATGGTCTAGATCTCAAGACAATAACATTAAAATATAGTGTTTGATAAGCAATTTAAAAATGTGATTTTTTGGAATTCGTAAAAATTATGATAAATTAAAGTTCATTTATGTGTCTATGAAATATAATGTAAAGTATTATTATTAAGTGATGAAAACGGTATTAATAATTAATTTTCTAAATCTAATGGTCCAGGTTTGAAGATATAAACTTTAAAATTCAATATTTTATAACCATTTCATAAAATGAATTTAAAACCTTATGTCAAAATTAACATATAAAACATGTTTTATAGTGATTATGGAATGTCAGGTTAAATGATTCATATCATTCTAAGTTATGATAATAATAATACATTTTCTTAATCTAATGGTCTAAATCTCAAGACAATAACATTAAAATTCAGTGTTTTATAAGCAATTTAAAAATGTGATTTTTTGGAATTCGTAAAAATTATGATAAATTAATGTTCATTTATGTGTCTATGAAATATAATGTAAAGTATTATTATTAAGTGATGAAAACGGTATTAATAATTAATTTTCTAAATCTAATGGTCTAGGTTTGAAGATATAACCTTTAAAATTCAATATTTTGTAACCATTTCATAAAATGAATTTAAAACCTTATGTCAAAATTAACATATAAAACACGTTTTATAGTTATTATGGAATGTCAGGTTAAATGATTCATATAATTCTAAGTAATGATAATTAAAATTCATTTTCTTAATCTAATGGTCTAGATCTCAAGACAATAACATTAAAATATAGTGTTTGATAAGCAATTTAAAAATGTGATTTTTTGGAATTCGTAAAAATTATGATAAATTAAAGTTCATTTATGTGTCTATGAAATATAATGTAAAGTATTATTATTAAGTGATGAAAACGGTATTAATAATTAATTATCTAAATCTAATGGTCCAGGTTTGAAAATATAAACTTTAAAATTCAATATTTTATAACCATTTCATAAAATGAATTTAAAACCTTATGTCAAAATTAACATATAAAACATGTTTTATAGTGATTATGGAATGTCAGGTTAAATGATTCATATCATTCTAAGTTATGATAATAATAATACATTTTCTTAATCTAATGTGCTAGATCTCAAGACAATAACATTAAAATATAGTGTTTTATAAGAAATTTAAAAATGTGATTTTTTAAAATTCATAAAAATTATGATAAATTAATGTTCATTTATGTGTCTATGAAATATAATGTAAAGTATTATTATTCAGTGATGAAAACGGTATTAATAATTAATTTTCTAAATCTAATGGTCTAGGTTTGAAGATATAAACTTTAAAATTCAATATTTTATAACCATTTCAAAAAATGAATTTAAAACCTTATGTCAAAATTAACATATAAAACATGTTTTATAGTGATTATTTAATGTCAGGTTAAATGATTCATATCATTCTATGTTATGATAATAATAATACATTTTCTTAATCTAATGGTCTAAATCTCAAGACAATAACATTAAAATTCAGTGTTTTATAAGCAATTTAAAAATGTGATTTTTTGGAATTCGTAAAAATTATGATAAATTAAAGTCAAATTATGTGTCTAAGAAATATAATGTAAAGTATTATTATTAAGTGATGGAAACGGTATTAAAAATTAATTTTCTAAATCTAATGGTCCAGGTTTGAAGATATAAACTTTAAAATTCAATATTTTATAACCATTTCAAAAAATGAATTTAAAACCTTATGTCAAAATTAACATATAAAACATGTTTTATAGTTATTATGGAATGTCAGGTTTAATGATTCATATAATTCTAAGTAATGATAATTAAAATTCATTTTCTTAATCTAATGGTCTAGATCTCAAGACAATAACATTAAAATATAATGTTTGATAAGCAATTTAAAAATGTGATTTTTTGGAATTCGTAAAAATTATGATAAATTAAAGTTCATTTATGTGTCTATGAAATATAATGTAAAGTATTATTATTAAGTGATGAAAACGGTATTAATAATTAATTTTCTAAATCTAATGGTCCAGGTTTGAAGATATAAACTTTAAAATTCAATATTTTATAACCATATCAAAAAATGAATTTAAAACCTTATGTCAAAATTAACATATAAAACATGTTTTATAGTTATTATGGAATGTCAGGATAAATGATTCATATAATTCTAAGTAATGATAATTAAAATTCATTTTCTTAATCTAATGGTCTAAATCTCAAGACAATAACATTAAAATTCAGTGTTTTATAAGCAATTTAAAAATGTGATTTTTTGGAATTCGTAAAAATTATGATAAATTAAAGTCAAATTATGTGTCTATGAAATATAATGTAAAGTATTATTATTAAGTGATGGAAACGGTATTAAAAATTAATTTTCTAAATCTAATGGTCCAGGTTTGAAGATATAAACTTTAAAATTCAATATTTTATAACCATTTCATAAAATGAATTTAAAACCTTATGTCAAAATTAACATATAAAACATGTTTTATAGTGATTATGGAATGTCAGGTTAAATGATTCATATCATTCTAAGTTATGATAATAATAATACATTTTCTTAATCTAATGGTCTAAATCTCAAGACAATAACATTAAAATTCATTGTTTTATAAGCAATTTAAAAATGTGATTTTTTGGAATTCGTAAAAATTATGATAAATTAATGTTCATTTATGTGTCTATGAAATATAATGTAAAGTATTATTATTAAGTGATGAAAACGGTATTAATAATTAATTTTCTAAATCTAATGGTCTAGGTTTGAAGATATACACTTTAAAATTCAATATTTTGTAACCATTTCATAAAATGAATTTAAAACCTTATGTCAAAATTAACATATAAAACACGTTTTATAGTTATTATGGAATGTCAGGTTAAATGATTCATATAATTCTAAGTAATGATAATTAAAATTCATTTTCTTAATCTAATGGTCTAGATCTCAAGACAATAACATTAAAATATAGTGTTTGATAAGCAATTTAAAAATGTGATTTTTTGGAATTCGTAAAAATTATGATAAATTAAAGTTCATTTATGTGTCTATGAAATATAATGTAAAGTATTATTATTAAGTGATGAAAACGGTATTAATAATTAATTTTCTAAATCTAATGGTCCAGGTTTGAAGATATAAACTTTAAAATTCAATATTTTATAACCATATCAAAAAATGAATTTAAAACCTTATGTCAAAATTAACATATAAAACATGTTTTATAGTTATTATGGAATGTCAGGATAAATGATTCATATAATTCTAAGTAATGATAATTAAAATTCATTTTCTTAATCTAATGGTCTAAATCTCAAGACAATAACATTAAAATTCAGTGTTTTATAAGCAATTTAAAAATGTGATTTTTTGGAATTCGTAAAAATTATGATAAATTAAAGTCAAATTATGTGTCTATGAAATATAATGTAAAGTATTATTATTAAGTGATGGAAACGGTATTAAAAATTAATTTTCTAAATCTAATGGTCCAGGTTTGAAGATATAAACTTTAAAATTCAATATTTTATAACCATTTCATAAAATGAATTTAAAACCTTATGTCAAAATTAACATATAAAACATGTTTTATAGTGATTATGGAATGTCAGGTTAAATGATTCATATCATTCTAAGTTATGATAATAATAATACATTTTCTTAATCTAATGGTCTAAATCTCAAGACAATAACATTAACATTCATTGTTTTATAAGCAATTTAAAAATGTGATTTTTTGGAATTCGTAAAAATTATGATAAATTAAAGTTCATTTATGTGTCTATGAAATATAATGTAAAGTATTATTATTAAGTGATGAAAACGGTATTAATAATTAATTTTCTAAATCTAATGGTCCAGGTTTGAAGATATAAACTTTAAAATTCAATATTTTATAACCATTTCATAAAATGAATTTAAAACCTTATGTCAAAATTAACATATAAAACATGTTTTATAGTGATTATGGAATGTCAGGTTAAATGATTCATATCATTCTATGTTATGATAATAATAATACATTTTCTTAATCTAATGGTCTAAATCTCAAGACAATAACATTAAAATTCAGTGTTTTATAAGCAATTTAAAAATGTGATTTTTTGGAATTCGTAAAAATTATGATAAATTAAAGTCAAATTATGTGTCTATGAAATATAATGTAAAGTATTATTATTAAGTGATGGAAACGGTATTAAAAATTAATTTTCTAAATCTAATGGTCCAGGTTTGAAGATATAAACTTTAAAATTCAATATTTTATAACCATTTCAAAAAATGAATTTAAAACCTTATGTCAAAATTAACATATAAAACATGTTTTATAGTTATTATGGAATGTCAGGTTAAATGATTCATATAATTCTAAGTAATGATAATTAAAATTCATTTTCTTAATCTAATGGTCTAGATCTCAAGACAATAACATTAAAATATAATGTTTGATAAGCAATTTAAAAATGTGATTTTTTGGAATTCGTAAAAATTATGATAAATTAAAGTTCATTTATGTGTCTATGAAATATAATGTAAAGTATTATTATTAAGTGATGAAAACGGTATTAATAATTAATTTTCTAAATCTAATGGTCCAGGTTTGAAGATATAAACTTTAAAATTCAATATTTTATAACCATATCAAAAAATGAATTTAAAACCTTATGTCAAAATTAACATATAAAACATGTTTTATAGTTATTATGGAATGTCAGGATAAATGATTCATATAATTCTATGTTATGATAATAATAATACATTTTCTTAATCTAATGGTCTAAATCTCAAGACAATAACATTAAAATTCAGTGTTTTATAAGCAATTTAAAAATGTGATTTTTTGGAATTCGTAAAAATTATGATAAATTAAAGTCAAATTATGTGTCTATGAAATATAATGTAAAGTATTATTATTAAGTGATGGAAACGGTATTAAAAATTAATTTTCTAAATCTAATGGTCCAGGTTTGAAGATATAAACTTTAAAATTCAATATTTTATAACCATTTCAAAAAATGAATTTAAAACCTTATGTCAAAATTAACATATAAAACATGTTTTATAGTTATTATGGAATGTCAGGTTAAATGATTCATATAATTCTAAGTAATGATAATTAAAATTCATTTTCTTAATCTAATGGTCTAGATTTCAAGACAATAACATTAAAATTCAGTGTTTTATAAGCAATTTAAAAATGTGATTTTTTGGAATTAGTAAAAATTATGATAAATTAAAGTCAAATTATGTGTCTATGTAATATAATGTAAAGTATTATTATTAAGTGATGGAAACGGTATTAAAAATTAATTTTCTAAATCTAATGGTCCAGGTTTGAAGATATAAACTTTAAAATTCAATATTTTATAACCATTTCATAAAATGAATTTAAAACCTTATGTCAAAATTAACATATAAAACATGTTTTATAGTGATTATGGAATGTCAGGTTAAATGATTCATATCATTCTAAGTTATGATAATAATAATACATTTTCTTAATCTAATGGTCTAAATCTCAAGACAATAACATTAAAATTCATTGTTTTATAAGCAATTTAAAAATGTGATTTTTTGGAATTCGTAAAAATTATGATAAATTAATGTTCATTTATGTGTCTATGAAATATAATGTAAAGTATTATTATTAAGTGATGAAAACGGTATTAATAATTAATTTTCTAAATCTAATGGTCTAGGTTTGAAGATATAAACTTTAAAATTCAATATTTTGTAACCATTTCATAAAATGAATTTAAAACCTTATGTCAAAATTAACATATAAAACACGTTTTATAGTTATTATGGAATGTCAGGTTAAATGATTCATATAATTCTAAGTAATGATAATTAAAATTCATTTTCTTAATCTAATGGTCTAGATCTCAAGACAATAACATTAAAATATAGTGTTTGATAAGCAATTTAAAAATGTGATTTTTTGGAATTCGTAAAAATTATGATAAATTAAAGTTCATTTATGTGTCTATGAAATATAATGTAAAGTATTATTATTAAGTGATGAAAACGGTATTAATAATTAATTATCTAAATCTAATGGTCCAGGTTTGAAAATATAAACTTTAAAATTCAATATTTTATAACCATTTCATAAAATGAATTTAAAACCTTATGTCAAAATTAACATATAAAACATGTTTTATAGTGATTATGGAATGTCAGGTTAAATGATTCATATCATTCTAAGTTATGATAATAATAATACATTTTCTTAATCTAATGTGCTAGATCTCAAGACAATAACATTAAAATATAGTGTTTTATAAGAAATTTAAAAATGTGATTTTTTAAAATTCATAAAAATTATGATAAATTAATGTTCATTTATGTGTCTATGAAATATAATGTAAAGTATTATTATTCAGTGATGAAAACGGTATTAATAATTAATTTTCTAAATCTAATGGTCTAGGTTTGAAGATATAAACTTTAAAATTCAATATTTTATAACCATTTCAAAAAATGAATTTAAAACCTTATGTCAAAATTAACATATAAAACATGTTTTATAGTGATTATTTAATGTCAGGTTAAATGATTCATATCATTCTATGTTATGATAATAATAATACATTTTCTTAATCTAATGGTCTAAATCTCAAGACAATAACATTAAAATTCAGTGTTTTATAAGCAATTTAAAAATGTGATTTTTTGGAATTCGTAAAAATTATGATAAATTAAAGTCAAATTATGTGTCTAAGAAATATAATGTAAAGTATTATTATTAAGTGATGGAAACGGTATTAAAAATTAATTTTCTAAATCTAATGGTCCAGGTTTGAAGATATAAACTTTAAAATTCAATATTTTATAACCATTTCAAAAAATGAATTTAAAACCTTATGTCAAAATTAACATATAAAACATGTTTTATAGTTATTATGGAATGTCAGGTTTAATGATTCATATAATTCTAAGTAATGATAATTAAAATTCATTTTCTTAATCTAATGGTCTAGATCTCAAGACAATAACATTAAAATATAATGTTTGATAAGCAATTTAAAAATGTGATTTTTTGGAATTCGTAAAAATTATGATAAATTAAAGTTCATTTATGTGTCTATGAAATATAATGTAAAGTATTATTATTAAGTGATGAAAACGGTATTAATAATTAATTTTCTAAATCTAATGGTCCAGGTTTGAAGATATAAACTTTAAAATTCAATATTTTATAACCATATCAAAAAATGAATTTAAAACCTTATGTCAAAATTAACATATAAAACATGTTTTATAGTTATTATGGAATGTCAGGATAAATGATTCATATAATTCTAAGTAATGATAATTAAAATTCATTTTCTTAATCTAATGGTCTAAATCTCAAGACAATAACATTAAAATTCAGTGTTTTATAAGCAATTTAAAAATGTGATTTTTTGGAATTCGTAAAAATTATGATAAATTAAAGTCAAATTATGTGTCTATGAAATATAATGTAAAGTATTATTATTAAGTGATGGAAACGGTATTAAAAATTAATTTTCTAAATCTAATGGTCCAGGTTTGAAGATATAAACTTTAAAATTCAATATTTTATAACCATTTCATACAATGAATTTAAAACCTTATGTCAAAATTAACATATAAAACATGTTTTATAGTGATTATGGAATGTCAGGTTAAATGATTCATATCATTCTAAGTTATGATAATAATAATACATTTTCTTAATCTAATGGTCTAAATCTCAAGACAATAACATTAAAATTCAGTGTTTTATAAGCAATTTATAAATGTGATTTTTTGGAATTCGTAAAAATTATGATAAATTAAAGTTCATTTATGTGTCTATGAAATATAATGTAAAGTATTATTATAAAGTAATGAAAACAGTATTAATAATTAATTTTCTAAATCTAATGGTCCAGGTTTGAAGATATAAACTTTAAAATTCAATATTTTATAACCATTTCAAAAAATGAATTTAAAACCTTATGTCAAAATTAACATATAAAACATGTATTATAGTGATTATTTAATGTCAGGTTAAATGATTCATATCATTCTATGTTATGATAATAATAATACATTTTCTTAATCTAATGGTCTAAATCTCAAGACAATAACATTAAAATTCAGTGTTTTATAAGCAATTTAAAAATGTGATTTTTTGGAATTAGTAAAAATTATGATAAATTAAAGTTCATTTATGTGTCTATGAAATATAATGTAAAGTATTATTATAAAGTGATGAAAACGGTATTAATAATTAATTTTCTAAATCTAATGGTCCAGGTTTGAAGATATAAACTTTAAAATTCAATATTTTATAACCATTTCAAAAAATGAATTATAACCTTATGTCAAAATTAACATATAAAACATGTTTTATAGTGATTATTTAATGTCAGGTTAAATGATTCATATCATTCTATGTTATGATAATAATAATACATTTTCTTAATCTAATGGTCTAAATCTCAAGACAATAACATTAAAATTCAGTGTTTTATAAGCAATTTAAAAATGTGATTTTTTGGAATTCGTAAAAATTATGATAAATTAAAGTTCATTTATGTGTCTATGAAATATAATGTAAAGTATTATTATTAAGTGATGAAAACGGTATTAATAATTAATTTTCTAAATCTAATGGTCCAGGTTTGAAGATATAAACTTTAAAATTCAATATTTTATAACCATTTCATAAAATGAATTTAAAACCTTATGTCAAAATTAACATATAAAACATGTTTTATAGTGATTATGGAATGTCAGGTTAAATGATTCATATCATTCTATGTTATGATAATAATAATACATTTTCTTAATCTAATGGTCTAAATCTCAAGACAATAACATTAAAATTCAGTGTTTTATAAGCAATTTAAAAATGTGATTTTTTGGAATTCGTAAAAATTATGATAAATTAAAGTCAAATTATGTGTCTATGAAATATAATGTAAAGTATTATTATTAAGTGATGGAAACGGTATTAAAAATTAATTTTCTAAATCTAATGGTCCAGGTTTGAAGATATAAACTTTAAAATTCAATATTTTATAACCATTTCAAAAAATGAATTTAAAACCTTATGTCAAAATTAACATATAAAACATGTTTTATAGTTATTATGGAATGTCAGGTTAAATGATTCATATAATTCTAAGTAATGATAATTAAAATTCATTTTCTTAATCTAATGGTCTAGATCTCAAGACAATAACATTAAAATATAGTGTTTGATAAGCAATTTAAAAATGTGATTTTTTGGAATTCGTAAAAATTATGATAAATTAAAGTTCATTTATGTGTCTATGAAATATAATGTAAAGTATTATTATTAAGTGATGAAAACGGTATTAATAATTAATTTTCTAAATCTAATGGTCCAGGTTTGAAGATATAAACTTTAAAATTCAATATTTTATAACCATTTCATAAAATGAATTTAAAACCTTATGTCAAAATTAACATATAAAACATGTTTTATAGTGATTATTTAATGTCAGGTTAAATGATTCATATCATTCTATGTTATGATAATAATAATACATTTTCTTAATCTAATGGTCTAAATCTCAAGACAATAACATTAAAATTCATTGTTTTATAAGCAATTTAAAAATGTGATTTTTTGGAATTCGTAAAAATTATGATAAATTAATGTTCATTTATGTGTCTATGAAATATAATGTAAAGTATTATTATTAAGTGATGAAAACGGTATTAATAATTAATTTTCTAAATCTAATGGTCCAGGTTTGAAGATATAAACTTTAAAATTCAATATTTTATAACCATTTCATAAAATGAATTTAAAACCTTATGTCAAAATTAACATATAAAACATGTTTTATAGTGATTATGGAATGTCAGGTTAAATGATTCATATCATTCTAAGTTATGATAATAATAATACATTTTCTTAATCTAATGGGCTAGATCTCAAGACAATAACATTAAAATATAGTGTTTTATAAGAAATTTAAAAATGTGATTTTTTAAAATTCATAAAAATTATGATAAATTAATGTTCATTTATGTGTCTATGAAATATAATGTAAAGTATTATTATTCAGTGATGAAAACGGTATTAATAATTAATTTTCTAAATCTAATGGTCTAGGTTTGAAGATATAAACTTTAAAATTCAATATTTTGTAACCATTTCATAAAATGAATTTAAAACCTTATGTCAAAATTAACATATAAAACATGTTTTATAGTTATTATGGAATGTCAGGTTAAATGATTCATATAATTCTAAGTAATGATAATTAAATATCATTTTCTTAATCTAATGGTCTAGATCTCAAGACAATAACATTAAAATATAGTGTTTGATAAGCAATTTAAAAATGTGATTTTTTGGAATTCGTAAAAATTATGATAAATTAAAGTTCATTTATGTGTCTATGAAATATAATGTAAAGTATTATTATTAAGTGATGAAAACGGTATTAATAATTAATTTTCTAAATCTAATGGTCCAGGTTTGAAGATATAAACTTTAAAATTCAATATTTTATAACCATTTCATACAATGAATTTAAAACCTTATGTCAAAATTAACATATAAAACATGTTTTATAGTGATTATGGAATGTCAGGTTAAATGATTCATATCATTCTAAGTTATGATAATAATAATACATTTTCTTAATCTAATGGTCTAAATCTCAAGACAATAACATTAAAATTCAGTGTTTTATAAGCAATTTCTAAATGTGATTTTTTGGAATTCGTAAAAATTATGATAAATTAAAGTTCATTTATGTGTCTATGAAATATAATGTAAAGTATTATTATAAAGTAATGAAAACAGTATTAATAATTAATTTTCTAAATCTAATGGTCCAGGTTTGAAGATATAAACTTTAAAATTCAATATTTTATAACCATTTCAAAAAATGAATTTAAAACCTTATGTCAAAATTAACATATAAAACATGTATTATAGTGATTATTTAATGTCAGGTTAAATGATTCATATCATTCTATGTTATGATAATAATAATACATTTTCTTAATCTAATGGTCTAAATCTCAAGACAATAACATTAAAATTCAGTGTTTTATAAGCAATTTAAAAATGTGATTTTTTGGAATTAGTAAAAATTATGATAAATTAAAGTTCATTTATGTGTCTATGAAATATAATGTAAAGTATTATTATAAAGTGATGAAAACGGTATTAATAATTAATTTTCTAAATCTAATGGTCCAGGTTTGAAGATATAAACTTTAAAATTCAATATTTTATAACCATTTCAAAAAATGAATTATAACCTTATGTCAAAATTAACATATAAAACATGTTTTATAGTGATTATTTAATGTCAGGTTAAATGATTCATATCATTCTATGTTATGATAATAATAATACATTTTCTTAATCTAATGGTCTAAATCTCAAGACAATAACATTAAAATTCAGTGTTTTATAAGCAATTTAAAAATGTGATTTTTTGGAATTCGTAAAAATTATGATAAATTAAAGTCAAATTATGTGTCTATGAAATACAATGTAAAGTATTATTATTAAGTGATCGAAACGGTATTAAAAATTAATTTTCTAAATCTAATGGTCCAGGTTTGAAGATATAAACTTTAAAATTCAATATTTTATAACCATTTCAAAAAATGAATTTAAAACCTTATGTCAAAATTATCATATAAAACATGTTTTATAGTTATTATGGAATGTCAGGTTAAATGATTCATATCATTCTATGTTATGATAATAATAATACATTTTCTTAATCTAATGGTCTAAATCTCAAGACAATAACATTAAAATTCAGTGTTTTATAAGCAATTTAAAAATGTGATTTTTTGGAATTCGTAAAAATTATGATAAATTAAAGTTCATTTATGTGTCTATGAAATATAATGTAAAGTATTATTATTAAGTGATGAAAACGGTATTAATAATTAATTTTCTAAATCTAATGGTCCAGGTTTGAAGATATAAACTTTAAAATTCAATATTTTATAACCATTTCATAAAATGAATTTAAAACCTTATGTCAAAATTAACATATAAAACATGTTTTATAGTGATTATGGAATGTCAGGTTAAATGATTCATATCATTCTATGTTATGATAATAATAATACATTTTCTTAATCTAATGGTCTAAATCTCAAGACAATAACATTAAAATTCAGTGTTTTATAAGCAATTTAAAAATGTGATTTTTTGGAATTCGTAAAAATTATGATAAATTAAAGTCAAATTATGTGTCTATGAAATATAATGTAAAGTATTATTATTAAGTGATGGAAACGGTATTAAAAATTAATTTTCTAAATCTAATGGTCCAGGTTTGAAGATATAAACTTTAAAATTCAATATTTTATAACCATTTCAAAAAATGAATTTAAAACCTTATGTCAAAATTAACATATAAAACATGTTTTATAGTTATTATGGAATGTCAGGTTAAATGATTCATATAATTCTAAGTAATGATAATTAAAATTCATTTTCTTAATCTAATGGTCTAGATCTCAAGACAATAACATTAAAATATAGTGTTTGATAAGCAATTTAAAAATGTGATTTTTTGGAATTCGTAAAAATTATGATAAATTAAAGTTCATTTATGTGTCTATGAAATATAATGTAAAGTATTATTATTAAGTGATGAAAACGGTATTAATAATTAATTTTCTAAATCTAATGGTCCAGGTTTGAAGATATAAACTTTAAAATTCAATATTTTATAACCATTTCATAAAATGAATTTAAAACCTTATGTCAAAATTAACATATAAAACATGTTTTATAGTGATTATTTAATGTCAGGTTAAATGATTCATATCATTCTATGTTATGATAATAATAATACATTTTCTTAATCTAATGGTCTAAATCTCAAGACAATAACATTAAAATTCAGTGTTTTATAAGCAATTTAAAAATGTGATTTTTTGGAATTCGTAAAAATTATGATAAATTAAAGTCAAATTATGTGTCTATGAAATATAATGTAAAGTATTATTATTAAGTGATGGAAACGGTATTAAAAATTAATTTTCTAAATCTAATGGTCCAGGTTTGAAGATATAAACTTTAAAATTCAATATTTTATAACCATTTCATAAAATGAATTTAAAACCTTATGTCAAAATTAACATATAAAACATGTTTTATAGTGATTATGGAATGTCAGGTTAAATGATTCATATCATTCTAAGTTATGATAATAATAATACATTTTCTTAATCTAATGGGCTAGATCTCAAGACAATAACATTAAAATATAGTGTTTTATAAGAAATTTAAAAATGTGATTTTTTAAAATTCATAAAAATTATGATAAATTAATGTTCATTTATGTGTCTATGAAATATAATGTAAAGTATTATTATTCAGTGATGAAAACGGTATTAATAATTAATTTTCTAAATCTAATGGTCTAGGTTTGAAGATATAAACTTTAAAATTCAATATTTTGTAACCATTTCATAAAATGAATTTAAAACCTTATGTCAAAATTAACATATAAAACATGTTTTATAGTTATTATGGAATGTCAGGTTAAATGATTCATATAATTCTAAGTAATGATAATTAAATATCATTTTCTTAATCTAATGGTCTAGATCTCAAGACAATAACATTAAAATATAGTGTTTGATAAGCAATTTAAAAATGTGATTTTTTGGAATTCGTAAAAATTATGATAAATTAAAGTTCATTTATGTGTCTATGAAATATAATGTAAAGTATTATTATTAAGTGATGAAAACGGTATTAATAATTAATTTTCTAAATCTAATGGTCCAGGTTTGAAGATATAAACTTTAAAATTCAATATTTTATAACCATTTCATACAATGAATTTAAAACCTTATGTCAAAATTAACATATAAAACATGTTTTATAGTTATTATGGAATGTCAGGTTAAATGATTCATATCATTCTATGTTATGATAATAATAATACATTTTCTTAATCTAATGGTCTAAATCTCAAGACAATAACATTAAAATTCAGTGTTTTATAAGCAATTTAAAAATGTGATTTTTTGGAATTCGTAAAAATTATGATAAATTAAAGTTCATTTATGTGTCTATGAAATATAATGTAAAGTATTATTATTAAGTGATGAAAACGGTATTAATAATTAATTTTCTAAATCTAATGGTCCAGGTTTGAAGATATAAACTTTAAAATTCAATATTTTATAACCATTTCATAAAATGAATTTAAAACCTTATGTCAAAATTAACATATAAAACATGTTTTATAGTGATTATGGAATGTCAGGTTAAATGATTCATATCATTCTATGTTATGATAATAATAATACATTTTCTTAATCTAATGGTCTAAATCTCAAGACAATAACATTAAAATTCAGTGTTTTATAAGCAATTTAAAAATGTGATTTTTTGGAATTCGTAAAAATTATGATAAATTAAAGTCAAATTATGTGTCTATGAAATATAATGTAAAGTATTATTATTAAGTGATGGAAACGGTATTAAAAATTAATTTTCTAAATCTAATGGTCCAGGTTTGAAGATATAAACTTTAAAATTCAATATTTTATAACCATTTCAAAAAATGAATTTAAAACCTTATGTCAAAATTAACATATAAAACATGTTTTATAGTTATTATGGAATGTCAGGTTAAATGATTCATATAATTCTAAGTAATGATAATTAAAATTCATTTTCTTAATCTAATGGTCTAGATCTCAAGACAATAACATTAAAATATAGTGTTTGATAAGCAATTTAAAAATGTGATTTTTTGGAATTCGTAAAAATTATGATAAATTAAAGTTCATTTATGTGTCTATGAAATATAATGTAAAGTATTATTATTAAGTGATGAAAACGGTATTAATAATTAATTTTCTAAATCTAATGGTCCAGGTTTGAAGATATAAACTTTAAAATTCAATATTTTATAACCATTTCATAAAATGAATTTAAAACCTTATGTCAAAATTAACATATAAAACATGTTTTATAGTGATTATTTAATGTCAGGTTAAATGATTCATATCATTCTATGTTATGATAATAATAATACATTTTCTTAATCTAATGGTCTAAATCTCAAGACAATAACATTAAAATTCAGTGTTTTATAAGCAATTTAAAAATGTGATTTTTTGGAATTAGTAAAAATTATGATAAATTAAAGTTCATTTATGTGTCTATGAAATATAATGTAAAGTATTATTATAAAGTGATGAAAACGGTATTAATAATTAATTTTCTAAATCTAATGGTCCAGGTTTGAAGATATAAACTTTAAAATTCAATATTTTATAACCATTTCATAAAATGAATTTAAAACCTTATGTCAAAATTAACATATAAAACATGTTTTATAGTGATTATGGAATGTCAGGTTAAATGATTCATATCATTCTAAGTTATGATAATAATAATACATTTTCTTAATCTAATGGGCTAGATCTCAAGACAATAACATTAAAATATAGTGTTTTATAAGAAATTTAAAAATGTGATTTTTTAAAATTCATAAAAATTATGATAAATTAATGTTCATTTATGTGTCTATGAAATATAATGTAAAGTATTATTATTCAGTGATGAAAACGGTATTAATAATTAATTTTCTAAATCTAATGGTCTAGGTTTGAAGATATAAACTTTAAAATTCAATATTTTGTAACCATTTCATAAAATGAATTTAAAACCTTATGTCAAAATTAACATATAAAACATGTTTTATAGTTATTATGGAATGTCAGGTTAAATGATTCATATAATTCTAAGTAATGATAATTAAATATCATTTTCTTAATCTAATGGTCTAGATCTCAAGACAATAACATTAAAATATAGTGTTTGATAAGCAATTTAAAAATGTGATTTTTTGGAATTCGTAAAAATTATGATAAATTAAAGTTCATTTATGTGTCTATGAAATATAATGTAAAGTATTATTATTAAGTGATGAAAACGGTATTAATAATTAATTTTCTAAATCTAATGGTCCAGGTTTGAAGATATAAACTTTAAAATTCAATATTTTATAACCATTTCAAAAAATGAATTTAAAACCTTATGTCAAAATTAACATATAAAACATGTTTTATAGTTATTATGGAATGTCAGGTTAAATGATTCATATAATTCTAAGTAATGATAATTAAAATTCATTTTCTTAATCTAATGGTCTAGATCTCAAGACAATAACATTAAAATATAGTGTTTGATAAGCAATTTAAAAATGTGATTTTTTGGAATTCGTAAAAATTATGATAAATTAAAGTTCATTTATGTGTCTATGAAATATAATGTAAAGTATTATTATTAAGTGATGAAAACGGTATTAATAATTAATTTTCTAAATCTAATGGTCCAGGTTTGAAGATATAAACTTTAAAATTCAATATTTTATAACCATTTCATAAAATGAATTTAAAACCTTATGTCAAAATTAACATATAAAACATGTTTTATAGTGATTATTTAATGTCAGGTTAAATGATTCATATCATTCTATGTTATGATAATAATAATACATTTTCTTAATCTAATGGTCTAAATCTCAAGACAATAACATTAAAATTCAGTGTTTTATAAGCAATTTAAAAATGTGATTTTTTGGAATTCGTAAAAATTATGATAAATTAAAGTCAAATTATGTGTCTATGAAATATAATGTAAAGTATTATTATTAAGTGATGGAAACGGTATTAAAAATTAATTTTCTAAATCTAATGGTCCAGGTTTGAAGATATAAACTTTAAAATTCAATATTTTATAACCATTTCATAAAATGAATTTAAAACCTT
Source organism: Rhopalosiphum nymphaeae (assembly GCA_036289425.1). NCBI lineage: Eukaryota > Metazoa > Arthropoda > Insecta > Hemiptera > Aphididae > Rhopalosiphum > Rhopalosiphum nymphaeae. Next base: position 1,812,937 of record JAZAQC010000030.1, read on the forward strand.
ATGTCAAAATTAACATATAAAACATGTTTTATAGTGATTATGGAATGTCAGGTTAAATGATTCATATCATTCTAAGTTATGATAATAATAATACATTTTCTTAATCTAATGGTCTAAATCTCAAGACAATAACATTAAAATTCATTGTTTTATAAGCAATTTAAAAATGTGATTTTTTGGAATTCGTAAAAATTATGATAAATTAATGTTCATTTATGTGTCTATGAAATATAATGTAAAGTATTATTATTAAGTGATGAAAACAGTATTAATAATTAATTTTCTAAATCTAATGGTCCAGGTTTGAAGATATAAACTTTAAAATTCAATATTTTGTAACCATTTCATAAAATGAATTTAAAACCTTATGTCAAAATTAACATATAAAACATGTTTTATAGTTATTATGGAATGTCAGGTTAAATGATTCATATAATTCTAAGTAATGATAATTAAATATCATTTTCTTAATCTAATGGTCTAGATCTCAAGACAATAACATTAAAATATAGTGTTTGATAAGCAATTTAAAAATGTGATTTTTTGGAATTCGTAAAAATTATGATAAATTAAAGTTCATTTATGTGTCTATGAAATATAATGTAAAGTATTATTATTAAGTGATGAAAACGGTATTAATAATTAATTTTCTAAATCTAATGGTCCAGGTTTGAAGATATAAACTTTAAAATTCAATATTTTGTAACCATTTCATAAAATGAATTTAAAACCTTATGTCAAAATTAACATATAAAACATGTTTTATAGTTATTATGGAATGTCAGGTTAAATGATTCATATAATTCTAAGTAATGATAATTAAATATCATTTTCTTAATCTAATGGTCTAGATCTCAAGACAATAACATTAAAATATAGTGTTTGATAAGCAATTTAAAAATGTGATTTTTTGGAATTCGTAAAAATTATGATAAATTAAAGTTCATTTATGTGTCTATGAAATATAATGTAAAGTATTATTATTAAGTGATGAAAACGGTATTAATAATTAATTTTCTAAATCTAATGGTCCAGGTTTGAAGATATAAACTTTAAAATTCAATATTTTATAACCATTTCATACAATGAATTTAAAACCTTATGTCAAAATTAACATATAAAACATGTTTTATAGTTATTATGGAATGTCAGGTTAAATGATTCATATCATTCTATGTTATGATAATAATAATACATTTTCTTAATCTAATGGTCTAAATCTCAAGACAATAACATTAAAATTCAGTGTTTTATAAGCAATTTAAAAATGTGATTTTTTGGAATTCGTAAAAATTATGATAAATTAAAGTTCATTTATGTGTCTATGAAATATAATGTAAAGTATTATTATTAAGTGATGAAAACGGTATTAATAATTAATTTTCTAAATCTAATGGTCCAGGTTTGAAGATATAAACTTTAAAATTCAATATTTTATAACCATTTCATAAAATGAATTTAAAACCTTATGTCAAAATTAACATATAAAACATGTTTTATAGTGATTATGGAATGTCAGGTTAAATGATTCATATCATTCTATGTTATGATAATAATAATACATTTTCTTAATCTAATGGTCTAAATCTCAAGACAATAACATTAAAATTCAGTGTTTTATAAGCAATTTAAAAATGTGATTTTTTGGAATTCGTAAAAATTATGATAAATTAAAGTCAAATTATGTGTCTATGAAATATAATGTAAAGTATTATTATTAAGTGATGGAAACGGTATTAAAAATTAATTTTCTAAATCTAATGGTCCAGGTTTGAAGATATAAACTTTAAAATTCAATATTTTATAACCATTTCAAAAAATGAATTTAAAACCTTATGTCAAAATTAACATATAAAACATGTTTTATAGTTATTATGGAATGTCAGGTTAAATGATTCATATAATTCTAAGTAATGATAATTAAAATTCATTTTCTTAATCTAATGGTCTAGATCTCAAGACAATAACATTAAAATATAGTGTTTGATAAGCAATTTAAAAATGTGATTTTTTGGAATTCGTAAAAATTATGATAAATTAAAGTTCATTTATGTGTCTATGAAATATAATGTAAAGTATTATTATTAAGTGATGAAAACGGTATTAATAATTAATTTTCTAAATCTAATGGTCCAGGTTTGAAGATATAAACTTTAAAATTCAATATTTTATAACCATTTCATAAAATGAATTTAAAACCTTATGTCAAAATTAACATATAAAACATGTTTTATAGTGATTATTTAATGTCAGGTTAAATGATTCATATAATTCTATGTTATGATAATAATAATACATTTTCTTAATCTAATGGTCTAAATCTCAAGACAATAACATTAAAATTCAGTGTTTTATAAGCAATTTAAAAATGTGATTTTTTGGAATTCGTAAAAATTATGATAAATTAAAGTCAAATTATGTGTCTATGAAATATAATGTAAAGTATTATTATTAAGTGATGGAAACGGTATTAAAAATTAATTTTCTAAATCTAATGGTCCAGGTTTGAAGATATAAACTTTAAAATTCAATATTTTATAACCATTTCATAAAATGAATTTAAAACCTTATGTCAAAATTAACATATAAAACATGTTTTATAGTGATTATGGAATGTCAGGTTAAATGATTCATATCATTCTAAGTTATGATAATAATAATACATTTTCTTAATCTAATGGTCTAAATCTCAAGACAATAACATTAAAATTCATTGTTTTATAAGCAATTTAAAAATGTGATTTTTTGGAATTCGTAAAAATTATGATAAATTAATGTTCATTTATGTGTCTATGAAATATAATGTAAAGTATTATTATTAAGTGATGAAAACGGTATTAATAATTAATTTTCTAAATCTAATGGTCCAGGTTTGAAGATATAAACTTTAAAATTCAATATTTTGTAACCATTTCATAAAATGAATTTAAAACCTTATGTCAAAATTAACATATAAAACATGTTTTATAGTTATTATGGAATGTCAGGTTAAATGATTCATATAATTCTAAGTAATGATAATTAAATATCATTTTCTTAATCTAATGGTCTAAATCTCAAGACAATAACATTAAAATTCAGTGTTTTATAAGCAATTTAAAAATGTGATTTTTTGGAATTCGTAAAAATTATGATAAATTAAAGTCAAATTATGTGTCTATGAAATATAATGTAAAGTATTATTATTAAGTGATGGAAACGGTATTAAAAATTAATTTTCTAAATCTAATGGTCCAGGTTTGAAGATATAAACTTTAAAATTCAATATTTTATAACCATTTCAAAAAATGAATTTAAAACCTTATGTCAAAATTAACATATAAAACATGTTTTATAGTGATTATGGAATGTCAGGTTAAATGATTCAAATCATTCTAAGTTATGATAATAATAATACATTTTCGTAAAAATTATGATAAATTAAAGTCAAATTATGTGTCTATGAAATATAATGTAAAGTATTATTATTAAGTGATGGAAACGGTATTAAAAATTAATTTTCTAAATCTAATGGTCCAGGTTTGAAGATATAAACTTTAAAATTCAATATTTTATAACCATTTCAAAAAATGAATTTAAAACCTTATGTCAAAATTAACATATAAAACATGTTTTATAGTTATTATGGAATGTCAGGTTAAATGATTCATATAATTCTAAGTAATGATAATTAAAATTCATTTTCTTAATCTAATGGTCTAGATCTCAAGACAATAACATTAAAATATAATGTTTGATACGCAATTTAAAAATGTGATTTTTTGGAATTCGTAAAAATTATGATAAATTAATGTTCATTTATGTGTCTATGAAATATAATGTAAAGTATTATTATTAAGTGATGAAAATGGTATTAATAATTAATTTTCTAAATCTAATGGTCCAGGTTTGAAGATATAAACTTTAAAATTCAATATTTTATAACCATTTCATAAAATGGATTTAAAACCTTATGTCAAAATTAACATATAAAACATGTTTTATAGTGATTATGGAATGTCAGGTTAAATGATTCATATCATTTTAAGTTATGATAATAATAATACATTTTCTTAATCTTATGGTCTAAATCTCAAGACAATAACATTAAAATTCAGTGTTTTATAAGCAATTTAAAAATGTGATTTTTTGGAATTTGTAAAAATTATGATAAATTAATGTTCATTTATGTGTCTATGAAATATAATGTAAAGTATTATTATTAAGTGATGAAAACGGTATTAATAATTAATTTTCTAAATCTAATGGTCCAGGTTTGAAGATATAAACTTTAAAATTCAATATTTTATAACCATTTCATAAAATGAATTTAAAACCTTATGTCAAAATTAACATATAAAACATGTTTTATAGTGATTATGGAATGTCAGGTTAAATGATTCATATCATTCTAAGTTATGATAATAATAATACATTTTCTTAATCTAATGGTCTAAATCTCAAGACAATAACATTAAAATTCAGTGTTTTATAAGCAATTTAAAAATGTGATTTTTTGGAATTCGTAAAAATTATGATAAATTAATGTTCATTTATGTGTCTATGAAATATAATGTAAAGTATTATTATTAAGTGAAGAAAACGGTATTAATAATTAATTTTCTAAATCTAATGGTCTAGGTTTGAAGATATAAACTTTAAAATTCAATATTTTGTAACCATTTCATAAAATGAATTTAAAACCTTATGTCAAAATTAACATATAAAACACGTTTTATAGTTATTATGGAATGTCAGGTTAAATGATTCATATAATTCTAAGTAATGATAATTAAAATTCATTTTCTTAATCTAATGGTCTAGATCTCAAGACAATAACATTAAAATTCAGTGTTTTATAAGCAATTTAAAAATGTGATTTTTTGGAATTCGTAAAAATTATGATAAATTAATGTTCATTTATGTGTCTATGAAATATAATGTAAAGTATTATTATTAAGTGATGAAAACGGTATTAATAATTAATTTTCTAAATCTAATGGTCTAGGTTTGAAGATATAAACTTTAAAATTCAATATTTTGTAACCATTTCATAAAATGAATTTAAAACCTTATGTCAAAATTAACATATAAAACACGTTTTATAGTTATTATGGAATGTCAGGTTAAATGATTCATATAATTCTAAGTAATGATAATTAAAATTCATTTTCTTAATCTAATGGTCTAGATCTCAAGACAATAACATTAAAATATAGTGTTTGATAAGCAATTTAAAAATGTGATTTTTTGGAATTCGTAAAAATTATGATAAATTAAAGTTCATTTATGTGTCTATGAAATATAATGTAAAGTATTATTATTAAGTGATGAAAACGGTATTAATAATTAATTTTCTAAATCTAATGGTCCAGGTTTGAAGATATAAACTTTAAAATTCAATATTTTATAACCATTTCATAAAATGAATTTAAAACCTTATGTCAAAATTAACATATAAAACATGTTTTATAGTTATTATGGAATGTCAGGTTAAATGATTCATATAATTCTAAGTAATGATAATAATAATACATTTTCTTAATCTAATGGTCTAAATCTCAAGACAATAACATTAAAATTCAGTGTTTTATAAGCAATTTAAAAATGTGATTTTTTGGAATTCGTAAAAATTATGATAAATTAAAGTTCATTTATGTGTCTATGAAATATAATGTAAAGTATTATTATTAAGTGATGAAAACGGTATTAATAATTAATTTTCTAAATCTAATGGTCCAGGTTTGAAGATATAAACTTTAAAATTCAATATTTTATAACCATTTCATAAAATGAATTTAAAACCTTATGTCAAAATTAACATATAAAACATGTTTTATAGTGATTATGGAATGTCAGGTTAAATGATTCATATCATTCTAAGTTATGATAATAATAATACATTTTCTTAATCTAATGGTCTAAATCTCAAGACAATAACATTAAAATTCAGTGTTTTATAAGCAATTTAAAAATGTGATTTTTTGGAATTCGTAAAAATTATGATAAATTAATGTTCATTTATGTGTCTATGAAATATAATGTAAAGTATTATTATTAAGTGATGAAAACGGTATTAATAATTAATTTTCTAAATCTAATGGTCCAGGTTTGAAGATATAAACTTTAAAATTCAATATTTTATAACCATTTCATAAAATGAATTTAAAACCTTATGTCAAAATTAACATATAAAACATGTTTTATAGTGATTATGGAATGTCAGGTTAAATGATTCATATCATTCTAAGTTATGATAATAATAATACATTTTCTTAATCTAATGGGCTAGATCTCAAGACAATAACATTAAAATATAGTGTTTTATAAGAAATTTAAAAATGTGATTTTTTAAAATTCATAAAAATTATGATAAATTAATGTTCATTTATGTGTCTATGAAATATAATGTAAAGTATTATTATTCAGTGATGAAAACGGTATTAATAATTAATTTTCTAAATCTAATGGTCTAGGTTTGAAGATATAAACTTTAAAATTCAATATTTTATAACCATTTCATAAAATGAATTTAAAACCTTATGTCAAAATTAACATATAATACATGTTTTATAGTGATTATGGAATGTCAGGTTAAATGATTCATATCATTCTAAGTTATGATAATAATAATACATTTTCTTAATCTAATGGGCTAGATCTCAAGACAATAACATTAAAATATAGTGTTTTATAAGAAATTTAAAAATGTGATTTTTTAAAATTCATAAAAATTATGATAAATTAATGTTCATTTATGTGTCTATGAAATATAATGTAAAGTATTATTATTCAGAGATGAAAACAGTATTAATAATTAATTTTCTAAATCTAATGGTCTAGGTTTGAAGATATAAACTTTAAAATTCAATATTTTATAACCATTTCAAAAAATGAATTTAAAACCTTATGTCAAAATTAACATATAAAACATGTTTTATAGTGATTATTTAATGTCAGGTTAAATGATTCATATCATTCTATGTTATGATAATAATAATACATTTTCTTAATCTAATGGTCTAGATCTTAAGACAATAACATTAAAATATAATGTTTGATAAGCAATTTAAAAATGTGATTTTTTGGAATTCGTAAAAATTATGATAAATTAAAGTTCATTTATGTGTCTATGAAATATAATGTAAAGTATTATTATTAAGTGATGAAAACGGTATTAATAATTAATTTTCTAAATCTAATGGTCTAGTTTTGAAGATATAAACTTTAAAATTCAATATTTTGTAACCATTTCATAAAATGAATTTAAAACCTTATGTCAAAATTAACATATAAAACACGTTTTATAGTTATTATGGAATGTCAGGTTAAATGATTCATATAATTCTAAGTAATGATAATTAAAATTCATTTTCTTAATCTAATGGTCTAGATCTCAAGACAATAACATTAAAATATAGTGTTTGATAAGCAATTTAAAAATGTGATTTTTTGGAATTCGTAAAAATTATGATAAATTAAAGTTCATTTATGTGTCTATGAAATATAATGTAAAGTATTATTATTAAGTGATGAAAACAGTATTAATAATTAATTTTCTAAATCTAATGGTCCAGGTTTGAAGATATAAACTTTAAAATTCAATATTTTATAACCATTTCATAAAATGAATTTAAAACCTTATGTCAAAATTAACATATAAAACATGTTTTATAGTGTTTATGGAATGTCAGGTTAAATGATTCATATCATTCTAAGTTATGATAATAATAATACATTTTCTTAATCTAATGGGCTAGATCTCAAGACAATAACATTAAAATTCAGTGTTTTATAAGCAATTTAAAAATGTGATTTTTTAAAATTCATAAAAATTATGATAAATTAATGTTCATTTATGTGTCTATGAAATATAATGTAAAGTATTATTATTAAGTGATGAAAACGGTATTAATAATTAATTTTCTAAATCTAATGGTCTAGGTTTGAAGATATAAACTTTAAAATTCAATATTTTATAACCATTTCAAAAAATGAATTTAAAACCTTATGTCAAAATTAACATATAAAACATGTTTTATAGTGATTATTTAATGTCAGGTTAAATGATTCATATCATTCTATGTTATGATAATAATAATACATTTTCTTAATCTAATGGTCTAAATCTCAAGACAATAACATTAAAATTCAGTGTTTTATAAGCAATTTAAAAATGTGATTTTTTGGAATTCGTAAAAATTATGATAAATTAAAGTCAAATTATGTGTCTATGAAATATAATGTAAAGTATTATTATTAAGTGATGGAAACGGTATTAAAAATTAATTTTCTAAATCTAATGGTCCAGGTTTGAAGATATAAACTTTAAAATTCAATATTTTATAACCATTTCAAAAAATGAATTTAAAACCTTATGTCAAAATTAACATATAAAACATGTTTTATAGTTATTATGGAATGTCAGGTTAAATGATTCATATAATTCTAAGTAATGATAATTAAAATTTATTTTCTTAATCTAATGGTCTAGATCTCAAGACAATAACATTAAAATATAATGTTTGATAAGCAATTTAAAAATGTGATTTTTTGGAATTCGTAAAAATTATGATAAATTAAAGTTCATTTATGTGTCTATGAAATATAATGTAAAGTATTATTATTAAGTGATGAAAACGGTATTAATAATTAATTTTCTAAATCTAATGGTCCAGGTTTGAAGATATAAACTTTAAAATTCAATATTTTATAACCATTTCATACAATGAATTTAAAACCTTATGTCAAAATTAACATATAAAACATGTTTTATAGTGATTATGGAATGTCAGGTTAAATGATTCATATCATTCTAAGTTATGATAATAATAATACATTTTCTTAATCTAATGGGCTAGATCTCAAGACAATAACATTAAAATATAGTGTTTTATAAGAAATTTAAAAATGTGATTTTTTAAAATTCATAAAAATTATGATAAATTAATGTTCATTTATGTGTCTATGAAATATAATGTAAAGTATTATTATTCAGTGATGAAAACGGTATTAATAATTAATTTTCTAAATCTAATGGTCTAGGTTTGAAGATATAAACTTTAAAATTCAATATTTTATAACCATTTCAAAAAATGAATTTAAAACCTTATGTCAAAATTAACATATAAAACATGTTTTATAGTGATTCTGGAATGTCAGGTTAAATGATTCATATCATTCTAAGTAATGATAATTAAAATTCATTTTCTTAATCTAATGGTCTAGATCTCAAGACAATAACATTAAAATATAATGTATGATAAGCAATTTAAAAATGTGATTTTTTGGAATTCGTAATAATTATGATAAATTAAAGTTCATTTATGTGTCTATGAAATATAATGTAAAGTATTATTATTAAGTGATGAAAACGGTATTAATAATTAATTTTCTAAATCTAATGGTCCAGGTTTGAAGATATAAACTTTAAAATTCAATATTTTATAACCATTTCATACAATGAATTTAAAACCTTATGTCAAAATTAACATATAAAACATGTTTTATAGTGATTATGGAATGTCAGGTTAAATGATTCATATCATTCTAAGTTATGATAATAATAATACATTTTCTTAATCTAATGGTCTAAATCTCAAGACAATAACATTAAAATTCAGTGTTTTATAAGCAATTTAAAAATGTGATTTTTTGGAATTCGTAAAAATTATGATAAATTAATGTTCATTTATGTGTCTATGAAATATAATGTAAAGTATTATTATTAAGTGATGAAAACGGTATTAATAATTAATTTTCTAAATCTAATGGTCTAGGTTTGAAGATATAAACTTTAAAATTCAATATTTTGTAACCATTTCATAAAATGAATTTAAAACCTTATGTCAAAATTAACATATAAAACACGTTTTATAGTTATTATGGAATGTCAGGTTAAATGATTCATATAATTCTAAGTAATGATAATTAAAATTCATTTTCTTAATCTAATGGTCTAGATCTCAAGACAATAACATTAAAATATAGTGTTTGATAAGCAATTTAAAAATGTGATTTTTTGGAATTCGTAAAAATTATGATAAATTAAAGTTCATTTATGTGTCTATGAAATATAATGTAAAGTATTATTATTAAGTGATGAAAACGGTATTAATAATTAATTTTCTAAATCTAATGGTCCAGGTTTGAAGATATAAACTTTAAAATTCAATATTTTATAACCATTTCATAAAATGAATTTAAAACCTTATGTCAAAATTAACATATAATACATGTTTTATAGTGATTATGGAATGTCAGGTTAAATGATTCATATCATTCTAAGTTATGATAATAATAATACATTTTCTTAATCTAATGGGCTAGATCTCAAGACAATAACATTAAAATATAGTGTTTTATAAGAAATTTAAAAATGTGATTTTTTAAAATTCATAAAAATTATGATAAATTAATGTTCATTTATGTGTCTATGAAATATAATGTAAAGTATTATTATTCAGAGATGAAAACGGTATTAATAATTAATTTTCTAAATCTAATGGTCTAGGTTTGAAGATATAAACTTTAAAATTCAATATTTTATAACCATTTCAAAAAATGAATTTAAAACCTTATGTCAAAATTAACATATAAAACATGTTTTATAGTGATTATTTAATGTCAGGTTAAATGATTCATATCATTCTATGTTATGATAATAATAATACATTTTCTTAATCTAATGGTCTAAATCTCAAGACAATAACATTAAAATTCAGTGTTTTATAAGCAATTTAAAAATGAGATTTTTTGGAATTCGTAAAAATTATGATAAATTAAAGTTCATTTATGTGTCTATGAAATATAATGTAAAGTATTATTATTAAGTGATGAAAACGGTATTAATAATTAATTTTCTAAATCTAATGGTCCAGGTTTGAAGATATAAACTTTAAAATTCAATATTTTATAACCATATCAAAAAATGAATTTAAAACCTTATGTCAAAACTAACATATTAAACATGTTTTATAGTTATTATGGAATGTCAGGATAAATGATTCATATAATTCTAAGTAATGATAATTAAAATTCATTTTCTTAATCTAATGGTCTAGATCTCAAGACAATAACATTAAAATATAGTGTTTGATAAGCAATTTAAAAATGTGATTTTTTGGAATTCGTAAAAATTATGATAAATTAAAGTTCATTTATGTGTCTATGAAATATAATGTAAAGTATTATTATTAAGTGATGAAAACGGTATTAAAAATTAATTTTCTAAATCTCATGGTCCAGGTTTGAAGATATAAACTTTAAAATTCAATATTTTATAACCATTTCATAAAATGAATTTAAAACCTTATGTCAAAATTAACATATAAAACATGTTTTATAGTGATTATGGAATGTCAGGTTAAATGATTCATATCATTCTAAGTTAAGATAATTAAAATTCATTTTCTTAATCTAATGGTCTAGATCTCAAGACAATAACATTAAAATATAGTGTTTGATAAGCAATTTAAAAATGTGATTTTTTGGAATTCGTAAAAATTATGATAAATTAAAGTTCATTTATGTGTCTATGAAATATAATGTAAAGTATTATTATTAAGTGATGAAAACGGTATTAATAATTAATTTTCTAAATCTAATGGTCCAGGTTTGAAGATATAAACTTTAAAATTCAATATTTTATAACCATTTCATACAATGAATTTAAAACCTTATGTCAAAATTAACATATAAAACATGTTTTATAGTGATTATGGAATGTCAGGTTAAATGATTCATATCATTCTAAGTTATGATAATAATAATACATTTTCTTAATCTAATGGGCTAGATCTCAAGACAATAACATTAAAATATAGTGTTTTATAAGAAATTTAAAAATGTGATTTTTTAAAATTCATAAAAATTATGATAAATTAATGTTCATTTATGTGTCTATGAAATATAATGTAAAGTATTATTATTCAGAGATGAAAACGGTATTAATAATTAATTTTCTAAATCTAATGGTCTAGGTTTGAAGATATAAACTTTAAAATTCAATATTTTATAACCATTTCAAAAAATGAATTTAAAACCTTATGTCAAAATTAACATATAAAACATGTTTTATAGTGATTATTTAATGTCAGGTTAAATGATTCATATCATTCTATGTTATGATAATAATAATACATTTTCTTAATCTAATGGTCTAAATCTCAAGACAATAACATTAAAATTCAGTGTTTTATAAGCAATTTAAAAATGAGATTTTTTGGAATTCGTAAAAATTATGATAAATTAAAGTTCATTTATGTGTCTATGAAATATAATGTAAAGTATTATTATTAAGTGATGAAAACGGTATTAATAATTAATTTTCTAAATCTAATGGTCCAGGTTTGAAGATATAAACTTTAAAATTCAATATTTTATAACCATATCAAAAAATGAATTTAAAACCTTATGTCAAAACTAACATATTAAACATGTTTTATAGTTATTATGGAATGTCAGGATAAATGATTCATATAATTCTAAGTAATGATAATTAAAATTCATTTTCTTAATCTAATGGTCTAGATCTCAAGACAATAACATTAAAATATAGTGTTTGATAAGCAATTTAAAAATGTGATTTTTTGGAATTCGTAAAAATTATGATAAATTAAAGTTCATTTATGTGTCTATGAAATATAATGTAAAGTATTATTATTAAGTGATGAAAACGGTATTAAAAATTAATTTTCTAAATCTCATGGTCCAGGTTTGAAGATATAAACTTTAAAATTCAATATTTTATAACCATTTCATAAAATGAATTTAAAACCTTATGTCAAAATTAACATATAAAACATGTTTTATAGTGATTATGGAATGTCAGGTTAAATGATTCATATCATTCTAAGTTAAGATAATTAAAATTCATTTTCTTAATCTAATGGTCTAGATCTCAAGACAATAACATTAAAATATAGTGTTTGATAAGCAATTTAAAAATGTGATTTTTTGGAATTCGTAAAAATTATGATAAATTAAAGTTCATTTATGTGTCTATGAAATATAATGTAAAGTATTATTATTAAGTGATGAAAACGGTATTAATAATTAATTTTCTAAATCTAATGGTCCAGGTTTGAAGATATAAACTTTAAAATTCAATATTTTATAACCATTTCATACAATGAATTTAAAACCTTATGTCAAAATTAACATATAAAACATGTTTTATAGTGATTATGGAATGTCAGGTTAAATGATTCATATCATTCTAAGTTATGATAATAATAATACATTTTCTTAATCTAATGGGCTAGATCTCAAGACAATAACATTAAAATATAGTGTTTTATAAGAAATTTAAAAATGTGATTTTTTAAAATTCATAAAAATTATGATAAATTAATGTTCATTTATGTGTCTATGAAATATAATGTAAAGTATTATTATTCAGTGATGAAAACGGTATTAATAATTAATTTTCTAAATCTAATGGTCTAGGTTTGAAGATATAAACTTTAAAATTCAATATTTTATAACCATTTCAAAAAATGAATTTAAAACCTTATGTCAAAATTAACATATAAAACATGTTTTATAGTGATTATGGAATGTCAGGTTAAATGATTCATATCATTCTAAGTTATGATAATAATAATACATTTTCTTAATCTAATGGTCTAAATCTCAAGACAATAACATTAAAATTCAGTGTTTTATAAGCAATTTATAAATGTGATTTTTTGGAATTCGTAAAAATTATGATAAATTAATGTTCATTTATGTGTCTATGAAATATAATGTAAAGTATTATTATTAAGTGATGAAAACGGTATTAATAATTAATTTTCTAAATCTAATGGTCTAGGTTTGAAGATATAAACTTTAAAATTCAATATTTTGTAACCATTTCATAAAATGAATTTAAAACCTTATGTCAAAATTAACATATAAAACATGTTTTATAGTTATTATGGAATGTCAGGTTAAATGATTCATATAATTCTAAGTAATGATAATTAAATATCATTTTCTTAATCTAATGGTCTAGATCTCAAGACAATAACATTAAAATATAGTGTTTGATAAGCAATTTAAAAATGTGATTTTTTGGAATTCGTAAAAATTATGATAAATTAAAGTTCATTTATGTGTCTATGAAATATAATGTAAAGTATTATTATTAAGTGATGAAAACGGTATTAATAATTAATTTTCTAAATCTAATGGTCCAGGTTTGAAGATACAAACTTTAAAATTCAATATTTTATAACCATTTCATACAATGAATTTAAAACCTTATGTCAAAATTAACATATAAAACATGTTTTATAGTGATTATGGAATGTCAGGTTAAATGATTCATATCATTCTAAGTTATGATAATAATAATACATTTTCTTAATCTAATGGTCTAGATCTCAAGACAATAACATTAAAATTCAGTGTTTTATAAGCAATTTATAAATGTGATTTTTTGGAATTCATAAAAATTATGATAAATTAATGTTCATTTATGTGTCTATGAAATATAATGTAAAGTATTATTATTCAGTGATGAAAACGGTATTAATAATTAATTTTCTAAATCTAATGGTCTAGGTTTGAAGATATAAACTTTAAAATTCAATATTTTATAACCATTTCAAAAAATGAATTTAAAACCTTATGTCAAAATTAACATATAAAACATGTTTTATAGTGATTATGGAATGTCAGGTTAAATGATTCATATCATTCTAAGTTATGATAATAATAATACATTTTCTTAATCTAATGGTCTAAATCTCAAGACAATAACATTAAAATTCAGTGTTTTATAAGCAATTTATAAATGTGATTTTTTGGAATTCGTAAAAATTATGATAAATTAATGTTCATTTATGTGTCTATGAAATATAATGTAAAGTATTATTATTAAGTGATGAAAACGGTATAAATAATTAATTTTCTAAATCTAATGGTCTAGGTTTGAAGATATAAACTTTAAAATTCAATATTTTGTAACCATTTCATAAAATGAATTTAAAACCTTATGTCAAAATTAACATATAAAACATGTTTTATAGTGATTATGGAATGTCAGGTTAAATGATTCATATCATTCTAAGTTATGATAATTAAAATTCATTTTCTTAATCTAATGGTCTAGATCTCAAGACAATAACATTAAAATATAGTGTTTGATAAGCAATTTAAAAATGTGATTTTTTGGAATTCGTAAAAATTATGATAAATTAAAGTTCATTTATGTGTCTATGAAATATAATGTAAAGTATTATTATTAAGTGATGAAAACGGTATTAAAAATTAATTTTCTAAATCTCATGGTCCAGGTTTGAAGATATAAACTTTAAAATTCAATATTTTATAACCATTTCATAAAATGAATTTAAAACCTTATGTCAAAATTAACATATAAAACATGTTTTATAGTGATTATGGAATGTCAGGTTAAATGATTCATATCATTCTAAGTTATGATAATTAAAATTCATTTTCTTAATCTAATGGTCTAGATCTCAAGACAATAACATTAAAATATAGTGTTTGATAAGCAATTTAAAAATGTGATTTTTTGGAATTCGTAAAAATTATGATAAATTAAAGTTCATTTATGTGTCTATGAAATATAATGTAAAGTATTATTATTAAGTGATGAAAACGGTATTAATAATTAATTTTCTAAATCTAATGGTCCAGGTTTGAAGATATAAACTTTAAAATTCAATATTTTATAACCATTTCATACAATGAATTTAAAACCTTATGTCAAAATTAACATATAAAACATGTTTTATAGTGATTATGGAATGTCAGGTTAAATGATTCATATAATTCTAAGTAATGATAATTAAATATCATTTTCTTAATCTAATGGTCTAGATCTCAAGACAATAACATTAAAATATAGTGTTTGATAAGCAATTTAAAAATGTGATTTTTTGGAATTCGTAAAAATTATGATAAATTAAAGTTCATTTATGTGTCTATGAAATATAATGTAAAGTGTTATTATTAAGTGATGAAAACGGTATTAATAATTAATTTTCTAAATCTAATGGTCCAGGTTTGAAGATATAAACTTTAAAATTCAATATTTTATAACCATTTCATACAATGAATTTAAAACCTTATGTCAAAATTAACATATAAAACATGTTTTATAGTGATTATGGAATGTCAGGTTAAATGATTCATATCATTCTAAGTTATGATAATAATAATACATTTTCTTAATCTAATGGGCTAGATCTCAAGACAATAACATTAAAATATAGTGTTTTATAAGAAATTTAAAAATGTGATTTTTTAAAATTCATAAAATTTATGATAAATTAATGTTCATTTATGTGTCTATGAAATATAATGTAAAGTATTATTATTCAGTGATGAAAACGGTATTAATAATTAATTTTCTAAATCTAATGGTCTAGGTTTGAAGATATAAACTTTAAAATTCAATATTTTATAACCATTTCAAAAAATGAATTTAAAACCTTATGTCAAAATTAACATATAAAACATGTTTTATAGTGATTATGGAATGTCAGGTTAAATGATTCATATCATTCTAAGTTATGATAATAATAATACATTTTCTTAATCTAATGGTCTAAATCTCAAGACAATAACATTAAAATTCAGTGTTTTATAAGCAATTTATAAATGTGATTTTTTGGAATTCGTAAAAATTATGATAAATTAATGTTCATTTATGTGTCTATGAAATATAATGTAAAGTATTATTATTAAGTGATGAAAACGGTATTAATAATTAATTTTCTAAATCTAATGGTCTAGGTTTGAAGATATAAACTTTAAAATTCAATATTTTGTAACCATTTCATAAAATGAATTTAAAACCTTATGTCAAAATTAACATATAAAACATGTTTTATAGTTATTATGGAATGTCAGGTTAAATGATTCATATAATTCTAAGTAATGATAATTAAATATCATTTTCTTAATCTAATGGTCTAGATCTCAAGACAATAACATTAAAATATAGTGTTTGATAAGCAATTTAAAAATGTGATTTTTTGGAATTCGTAAAAATTATGATAAATTAAAGTTCATTTATGTGTCTATGAAATATAATGTAAAGTATTATTATTAAGTGATGAAAACGGTATTAATAATTAATTTTCTAAATCTAATGGTCCAGGTTTGAAGATATAAACTTTAAAATTCAATATTTTATAACCATTTCATACAATGAATTTAAAACCTTATGTCAAAATTAACATATAAAACATGTTTTATAGTGATTATGGAATGTCAGGTTAAATGATTCATATCATTCTAAGTTATGATAATAATAATACATTTTCTTAATCTAATGGGCTAGATCTCAAGACAATAACATTAAAATATAGTGTTTTATAAGAAATTTAAAAATGTGATTTTTTAAAATTCATAAAAATTATGATAAATTAATGTTCATTTATGTGTCTATGAAATATAATGTAAAGTATTATTATTCAGTGATGAAAACGGTATTAATAATTAATTTTCTAAATCTAATGGTCTAGGTTTGAAGATATAAACTTTAAAATTCAATATTTTATAACCATTTCAAAAAATGAATTTAAAACCTTATGTCAAAATTAACATATAAAACATGTTTTATAGTGATTATGGAATGTCAGGTTAAATGATTCATATCATTCTAAGTTATGATAATAATAATACATTTTCTTAATCTAATGGTCTAAATCTCAAGACAATAACATTAAAATTCAGTGTTTTATAAGCAATTTATAAATGTGATTTTTTGGAATTCGTAAAAATTATGATAAATTAATGTTCATTTATGTGTCTATGAAATATAATGTAAAGTATTATTATTAAGTGATGAAAACGGTATTAATAATTAATTTTCTAAATCTAATGGTCTAGGTTTGAAGATATAAACTTTAAAATTCAATATTTTGTAACCATTTCATAAAATGAATTTAAAACCTTATGTCAAAATTAACATATAAAACATGTTTTATAGTTATTATGGAATGTCAGGTTAAATGATTCATATAATTCTAAGTAATGATAATTAAATATCATTTTCTTAATCTAATGGTCTAGATCTCAAGACAATAACATTAAAATATAGTGTTTGATAAGCAATTTAAAAATGTGATTTTTTGGAATTCGTAAAAATTATGATAAATTAAAGTTCATTTATGTGTCTATGAAATATAATGTAAAGTATTATTATTAAGTGATGAAAACGGTATTAATAATTAATTTTCTAAATCTAATGGTCCAGGTTTGAAGATATAAACTTTAAAATTCAATATTTTATAACCATTTCATACAATGAATTTAAAACCTTATGTCAAAATTAACATATAAAACATGTTTTATAGTGATTATGGAATGTCAGGTTAAATGATTCATATCATTCTAAGTTATGATAATAATAATACATTTTCTTAATCTAATGGGCTAGATCTCAAGACAATAACATTAAAATATAGTGTTTTATAAGAAATTTAAAAATGTGATTTTTTAAAATTCATAAAAATTATGATAAATTAATGTTCATTTATGTGTCTATGAAATATAATGTAAAGTATTATTATTCAGTGATGAAAACGGTATTAATAATTAATTTTCTAAATCTAATGGTCTAGGTTTGAAGATATAAACTTTAAAATTCAATAGTTTATAACCATTTCAAAAAATGAATTTAAAACCTTATGTCAAAATTAACATATAAAACATGTTTTATAGTGATTATTTAATGTCAGGTTAAATGATTCATATCATTCTATGTTATGATAATAATAATACATTTTCTTAATCTAATGGTCTAAATCTCAAGACAATAACATTAAAATATAGTGTTTGATAAGCAATTTAAAAATGTGATTTTTTGGAATTCGTAAAAATTATGATAAATTAAAGTTCATTTATGTGTCTATGAAATATAATGTAAAGTATTATTATTAAGTGATGAAAACGGTATTAATAATTAATTTTCTAAATCTAATGGTCCAGGTTTGAAGATATAAACTTTAAAATTCAATATTTTATAACCATATCAAAAAATGAATTTAAAACCTTATGTCAAAATTAACATATTAAACATGTTTTATAGTTATTATGGAATGTCAGGATAAATGATTCATATAATTCTAAGTAATGATAATTAAAATTCATTTTCTTAATCTAATGGTCTAGATCTCAAGACAATAACATTAAAATATAGTGTTTGATAAGCAATTTAAAAATGTGATTTTTTGGAATTCGTAAAAATTATGATAAATTAAAGTTCATTTATGTGTCTATGAAATATAATGTAAAGTATTATTATTAAGTGATGAAAACGGTATTAAAAATTAATTTTCTAAATCTAATGGTCCAGGTTTGAAGATATAAACTTTAAAATTCAATATTTTATAACCATTTCATAAAATGAATTTAAAACCTTATGTCAAAATTAACATATAAAACATGTTTTATAGTGATTATGGAATGTCAGGTTAAATGATTCATATCATTCTAAGTTATGATAATTAAAATTCATTTTCTTAATCTAATGGTCTAGATCTCAAGACAATAACATTAAAATATAGTGTTTGATAAGCAATTTAAAAATGTGATTTTTTGGAATTCGTAAAAATTATGATAAATTAAAGTTCATTTATGTGTCTATGAAATATAATGTAAAGTATTATTATTAAGTGATGAAAACGGTACTAATAATTAATTTTCTAAATCTAATGGTCCAGGTTTGAAGATATAAACTTTAAAATTCAATATTTTATAACCATTTCATAAAATGAATTTAAAACCTTATGTCAAAATTAACATATAAAACATGTTTTATAGTGATTATGGAATGTCAGGTTAAATGATTCATATCATTCTAAGTTATGATAATAATAATACATTTTCTTAATCTAATGGTCTAAATCTCAAGACAATAACATTAAAATTCAGTGTTTTATAAGCAATTTATAAATGTGATTTTTTGGAATTCGTAAAAATTATGATAAATTAATGTTCATTTATGTGTCTATGAAATATAATGTAAAGTATTATTATTAAGTGATGAAAACGGTATTAATAATTAATTTTCTAAATCTAATGGTCTAGGTTTGAAGATATAAACTTTAAAATTCAATATTTTGTAACCATTTCATAAAATGAATTTAAAACCTTATGTCAAAATTAACATATAAAACATGTTTTATAGTTATTATGGAATGTCAGGTTAAATGATTCATATAATTCTAAGTAATGATAATTAAATATCATTTTCTTAATCTAATGGTCTAGATCTCAAGACAATAACATTAAAATATAGTGTTTGATAAGCAATTTAAAAATGTGATTTTTTGGAATTCGTAAAAATTATGATAAATTAAAGTTCATTTATGTGTCTATGAAATATAATGTAAAGTATTATTATTAAGTGATGAAAACGGTATTAATAATTAATTTTCTAAATCTAATGGTCCAGGTTTGAAGATATAAACTTTAAAATTCAATATTTTATAACCATTTCATACAATGAATTTAAAACCTTATGTCAAAATTAACATATAAAACATGTTTTATAGTGATTATGGAATGTCAGGTTAAATGATTCATATCATTCTAAGTTATGATAATAATAATACATTTTCTTAATCTAATGGGCTAGATCTCAAGACAATAACATTAAAATATAGTGTTTTATATGAAATTTAAAAATGTGATTTTTTAAAATTCATAAAAATTATGATAAATTAATGTTCATTTATGTGTCTATGAAATATAATGTAAAGTATTATTATTCAGTGATGAAAACGGTATTAATAATTAATTTTCTAAATCTAATGGTCTAGGTTTGAAGATATAAACTTTAAAATTCAATATTTTATAACCATTTCAAAAAATGAATTTAAAACCTTATGTCAAAATTAACATATAAAACATGTTTTATAGTGATTATTTAATGTCAGGTTAAATGATTCATATCATTCTATGTTATGATAATAATAATACATTTTCTTAATCTAATGGTCTAAATCTCAAGACAATAACATTAAAATTCAGTGTTTTATAAGCAATTTAAAAATGTGATTTTTTGGAATTTGTAAAAATTATGATAAATTAAAGTCAAATTATGTATCTATGAAATATAATGTAAAGTATTATTATTAAGTGATGGAAACGGTATTAAAAATTAATTTTCTAAATCTAATGGTCCAGGTTTGAAGATATAAACTTTAAAATTCAATATTTTATAACCATTTCATAAAATGAATTTAAAACCTTATGTCAAAATTAACATATAAAACATGTTTTATAGTGATTATGGAATGTCAGGTTAAATGATTCATATCATTCTAAGTTATGATAATAATAATACATTTTCTTAATCTAATGGTCTAAATCTCAAGACAATAACATTAAAATTCATTGTTTTATAAGCAATTTAAAAATGTGATGTTTTGGAATTCGTAAAAATTATGATAAATTAATGTTCATTTATGTGTCTATGAAATATAATGTAAAGTATTATTATTAAGTGATGAAAACGGTATTAATAATTAATTTTCTAAATCTAATGGTCTAGGTTTGAAGATATAAACTTTAAAATTCAATATTTTGTAACCATTTCATAAAATGAATTTAAAACCTTATGTCAAAATTAACATATAAAACATGTTTTATAGTTATTATGGAATGTCAGGTTAAATGATTCATATAATTCTAAGTAATGATAATTAAATATCATTTTCTTAATCTAATGGTCTAGATCTCAAGACAATAACATTAAAATATAGTGTTTGATAAGCAATTTAAAAATGTGATTTTTTGGAATTCGTAAAAATTATGATAAATTAAAGTTCATTTATGTGTCTATGAAATATAATGTAAAGTATTATTATTAAGTGATGAAAACGGTATTAATAATTAATTTTCTAAATCTAATGGTCCAGGTTTGAAGATATAAACTTTAAAATTCAATATTTTATAACCATTTCATACAATGAATTTAAAACCTTATGTCAAAATTAACATATAAAACATGTTTTATAGTGATTATGGAATGTCAGGTTAAATGATTCATATCATTCTAAGTTATGATAATAATAATACATTTTCTTAATCTAATGGGCTAGATCTCAAGACAATAACATTAAAATATAGTGTTTTATAAGAAATTTAAAAATGTGATTTTTTAAAATTCATAAAAATTATGATAAATTAATGTTCATTTATGTGTCTATGAAATATAATGTAAAGTATTATTATTCAGTGATGAAAACGGTATTAATAATTAATTTTCTAAATCTAATGGTCTAGGTTTGAAGATATAAACTTTAAAATTCAATATTTTATAACCATTTCAAAAAATGAATTTAAAACCTTATGTCAAAATTAACATATAAAACATGTTTTATAGTGATTATTTAATGTCAGGTTAAATGATTCATATCATTCTATGTTATGATAATAATAATACATTTTCTTAATCTAATGGTCTAAATCTCAAGACAATAACATTAAAATTCAGTGTTTTATAAGCAATTTAAAAATGTGATTTTTTGGAATTTGTAAAAATTATGATAAATTAAAGTCAAATTATGTGTCTATGAAATATAATGTAAAGTATTATTATTAAGTGATGGAAACGGTATTAAAAATTAATTTTCTAAATCTAATGGTCCAGGTTTGAAGATATAAACTTTAAAATTCAATATTTTATAACCATTTCATAAAATGAATTTAAAACCTTATGTCAAAATTAACATATAAAACATGTTTTATAGTGATTATGGAATGTCAGGTTAAATGATTCATATCATTCTAAGTTATGATAATAATAATACATTTTCTTAATCTAATGGTCTAAATCTCAAGACAATAACATTAAAATTCATTGTTTTATAAGCAATTTAAAAATGTGATTTTTTGGAATTCGTAAAAATTATGATAAATTAATGTTCATTTATGTGTCTATGAAATATAATGTAAAGTATTATTATTAAGTGATGAAAACGGTATTAATAATTAATTTTCTAAATCTAATGGTCTAGGTTTGAAGATATAAACTTTAAAATTCAATATTTTGTAACCATTTCATAAAATGAATTTAAAACCTTATGTCAAAATTAACATATAAAACACGTTTTATAGTTATTATGGAATGTCAGGTTAAATGATTCATATAATTCTAAGTAATGATAATAAAAATTCATTTTCTTAATCTAATGGTCTAGATCTCAAGACAATAACATTAAAATATAGTGTTTGATAAGCAATTTAAAAATGTGATTTTTTGGAATTCGTAAAAATTATGATAAATTAATGTTCATTTATGTGTCTATGAAATATAATGTAAAGTATTATTATTAAGTGATGAAAACGGTATTAATAATTAATTTTCTAAATCTAATGGTCTAGGTTTGAAGATATAAACTTTAAAATTCAATATTTTGTAACCATTTCATAAAATGAATTTAAAACCTTATGTCAAAATTAACATATAAAACATGTTTTATAGTTATTATGGAATGTCAGGTTAAATGATTCATATAATTCTAAGTAATGATAATTAAATATCATTTTCTTAATCTAATGGTCTAGATCTCAAGACAATAACATTAAAATATAGTGTTTGATAAGCAATTTAAAAATGTGATTTTTTGGAATTCGTAAAAATTATGATAAATTAAAGTTCATTTATGTGTCTATGAAATATAATGTAAAGTATTATTATTAAGTGATGAAAACGGTATTAATAATTAATTTTCTAAATCTAATGGTCCAGGTTTGAAGATATAAACTTTAAAATTCAATATTTTATAACCATTTCATACAATGAATTTAAAACCTTATGTCAAAATTAACATATAAAACATGTTTTATAGTGATTATGGAATGTCAGGTTAAATGATTCATATCATTCTAAGTTATGATAATAATAATACATTTTCTTAATCTAATGGGCTAGATCTCAAGACAATAACATTAAAATATAGTGTTTTATAAGAAATTTAAAAATGTGATTTTTTAAAATTCATAAAAATTATGATAAATTAATGTTCATTTATGTGTCTATGAAATATAATTTAAAGTATTATTATTCAGTGATGAAAACGGTATTAATAATTAATTTTCTAAATCTAATGGTCTAGGTTTGAAGATATAAACTTTAAAATTCAATATTTTATAACCATTTCATACAATGAATTTAAAACCTTATGTCAAAATTAACATATAAAACATGTTTTATAGTGATTATGGAATGTCAGGTTAAATGATTCATATCATTCTAAGTTATGATAATAATAATACATTTTCTTAATCTAATGGGCTAGATCTCAAGACAATAACATTAAAATATAGTGTTTTACATGAAATTTAAAAATGTGATTTTTTAAAATTCATAAAAATTATGATAAATTAATGTTCATTTATGTGTCTATGAAATATAATGTAAAGTATTATTATTCAGTGATGAAAACGGTATTAATAATTAATTTTCTAAATCTAATGGTCTAGGTTTGAAGATATAAACTTTAAAATTCAATATTTTATAACCATTTCAAAAAATGAATTTAAAACCTTATGTCAAAATTAACATATAAAACATGTTTTATAGTGATTATTTAATGTCAGGTTAAATGATTCATATCATTCTATGTTATGATAATAATAATACATTTTCTTAATCTAATGGTCTAAATCTCAAGACAATAACATTAAAATTCAGTGTTTTATAAGCAATTTAAAAATGTGATTTTTTGGAATTCGTAAAAATTATGATAAATTAAAGTTCATTTATGTGTCTATGAAATATAATGTAAAGTATTATTATTAAGTGATGAAAACGGTATTAATAATTAATTTTCTAAATCTAATGGTCCAGGTTTGAAGATATAAACTTTAAAATTCAATATTTTATAACCATTTCATACAATGAATTTAAAACCTTATGTCAAAATTAACATATAAAACATGTTTTATAGTGATTATGGAATGTCAGGTTAAATGATTCATATCATTCTAAGTTATGATAATAATAATACATTTTCTTAATCTAATGGGCTAGATCTCAAGACAATAACATTAAAATATAGTGTTTTATAAGAAATTTAAAAATGTGATTTTTTAAAATTCATAAAAATTATGATAAATTAATGTTCATTTATGTGTCTATGAAATATAATGTAAAGTATTATTATTCAGTGATGAAAACGGTATTAATAATTAATTTTCTAAATCTAATGGTCTAGGTTTGAAGATATAAACTTTAAAATTCAATATTTTATAACCATTTCAAAAAATGAATTTAAAACCTTATGTCAAAATTAACATATAAAACATGTTTTATAGTGATTATTTAATGTCAGGTTAAATGATTCATATCATTCTATGTTATGATAATAATAATACATTTTCTTAATCTAATGGTCTAAATCTCAAGACAATAACATTAAAATTCAGTGTTTTATAAGCAATTTAAAAATGTGATTTTTTGGAATTTGTAAAAATTATGATAAATTAAAGTCAAATTATGTGTCTATGAAATATAATGTAAAGTATTATTATTAAGTGATGGAAACGGTATTAAAAATTAATTTTCTAAATCTAATGGTCCAGGTTTGAAGATATAAACTTTAAAATTCAATATTTTATAACCATTTCATAAAATGAATTTAAAACCTTATGTCAAAATTAACATATAAAACATGTTTTATAGTGATTATGGAATGTCAGGTTAAATGATTCATATCATTCTAAGTTATGATAATAATAATACATTTTCTTAATCTAATGGTCTAAATCTCAAGACAATAACATTAAAATTCATTGTTTTATAAGCAATTTAAAAATGTGATTTTTTGGAATTCGTAAAAATTATGATAAATTAATGTTCATTTATGTGTCTATGAAATATAATGTAAAGTATTATTATTAAGTGATGAAAACGGTATTAATAATTAATTTTCTAAATCTAATGGTCTAGGTTTGAAGATATAAACTTTAAAATTCAATATTTTGTAACCATTTCATAAAATGAATTTAAAACCTTATGTCAAAATTAACATATAAAACACGTTTTATAGTTATTATGGAATGTCAGGTTAAATGATTCATATAATTCTAAGTAATGATAATAAAAATTCATTTTCTTAATCTAATGGTCTAGATCTCAAGACAATAACATTAAAATATAGTGTTTGATAAGCAATTTAAAAATGTGATTTTTTGGAATTCGTAAAAATTATGATAAATTAATGTTCATTTATGTGTCTATGAAATATAATGTAAAGTATTATTATTAAGTGATGAAAACGGTATTAATAATTAATTTTCTAAATCTAATGGTCTAGGTTTGAAGATATAAACTTTAAAATTCAATATTTTGTAACCATTTCATAAAATGAATTTAAAACCTTATGTCAAAATTAACATATA
This sequence comes from Rhopalosiphum nymphaeae, assembly GCA_036289425.1. Taxonomy (NCBI): domain Eukaryota; kingdom Metazoa; phylum Arthropoda; class Insecta; order Hemiptera; family Aphididae; genus Rhopalosiphum; species Rhopalosiphum nymphaeae. The sequence goes on from JAZAQC010000030.1 coordinate 1,839,295, forward strand.
AAACATGTTTTATAGTGATTATGGAATGTCAGGTTAAATGATTCATATCATTCTAAGTTATGATAATAATAATACATTTTCTTAATCTAATGGGCTAGATCTCAAGACAATAACATTAAAATATAGTGTTTTATAAGAAATTTAAAAATGTGATTTTTTAAAATTCATAAAAATTATGATAAATTAATGTTCATTTATGTGTCTATGAAATATAATTTAAAGTATTATTATTCAGTGATGAAAACGGTATTAATAATTAATTTTCTAAATCTAATGGTCTAGGTTTGAAGATATAAACTTTAAAATTCAATATTTTATAACCATTTCAAAAAATGAATTTAAAACCTTATGTCAAAATTAATATATAAAACATGTTTTATAGTGATTATTTAATGTCAGGTTAAATGATTCATATCATTCTATGTTATGATAATAATAATACATTTTCTTAATCTAATGGTCTAAATCTCAAGACAATAACATTAAAATTCAGTGTTTTATTAGCAATTTAAAAATGTGATTTTTTGGAATTCGTAAAAATTATGATAAATTAAAGTCAAATTATGTGTCTATGAAATATAATGTAAAGTATTATTATTAAGTGATGGAAACGGTATTAAAAATTAATTTTCTAAATCTAATGGTCCAGGTTTGAAGATATAAACTTTAAAATTCAATATTTTATAACCATTTCAAAAAATGAATTTAAAACCTTATGTCAAAATTAACATATAAAACATGTTTTATAGTGATTATGGAATGTCAGGTTAAATGATTCAAATCATTCTAAGTTATGATATTAATAATACATTTTCGTAAAAATTATGATAAATTAATGTTCATTTATGTGTCTATGAAATATAATGTAAAGTATTATTATTAAGTGATGAAAACGGTATTAATAATTAATTTTCTAAATCTAATGGTCCAGGTTTGAAGATATAAACTTTAAAATTCAATATTTTATAACCATTTCATACAATGAATTTAAAACCTTATGTCAAAATTAACATATAAAACATGTTTTATAGTGATTATGGAATGTCAGGTTAAATGATTCATATCATTCTAAGTTATGATAATAATAATACATTTTCTTAATCTAATGGGCTAGATCTCAAGACAATAACATTAAAATATAGTGTTTTATAAGAAATTTAAAAATGTGATTTTTTAAAATTCATAAAAATTATGATAAATTAATGTTCATTTATGTGTCTATGAAATATAATTTAAAGTATTATTATTCAGTGATGAAAACGGTATTAATAATTAATTTTCTAAATCTAATGGTCTAGGTTTGAAGATATAAACTTTAAAATTCAATATTTTATAACCATTTCAAAAAATGAATTTAAAACCTTATGTCAAAATTAATATATAAAACATGTTTTATAGTGATTATTTAATGTCAGGTTAAATGATTCATATCATTCTATGTTATGATAATAATAATACATTTTCTTAATCTAATGGTCTAAATCTCAAGACAATAACATTAAAATTCAGTGTTTTATTAGCAATTTAAAAATGTGATTTTTTGGAATTCGTAAAAATTATGATAAATTAAAGTCAAATTATGTGTCTATGAAATATAATGTAAAGTATTATTATTAAGTGATGGAAACGGTATTAAAAATTAATTTTCTAAATCTAATGGTCCAGGTTTGAAGATATAAACTTTAAAATTCAATATTTTATAACCATTTCAAAAAATGAATTTAAAACCTTATGTCAAAATTAACATATAAAACATGTTTTATAGTGATTATGGAATGTCAGGTTAAATGATTCAAATCATTCTAAGTTATGATATTAATAATACATTTTCGTAAAAATTATGATAAATTAATGTTCATTTATGTGTCTATGAAATATAATGTAAAGTATTATTATTCAGTGATGAAAACGGTATTAATAATTAATTTTCTAAATCTAATGGTCCAGGTTTGAAGATATAAACTTTAAAATTCAATATTTTATAACCATTTCAAAAAATGAATTTAAAACCTTATGTCAAAATTAACATATAAAACATGTTTTATAGTTATTATGGAATGTCAGGTTAAATGATTCATATAATTCTAAGTAATGATAATTAAAATTCATTTTCTTAATCTAATGGTCTAGATCTCAAGACAATAACATTAAAATATAATGTTTGATACGCAATTTAAAAATGTGATTTTTTGGAATTCGTAAAAATTATGATAAATTAATGTTCATTTATGTGTCTATGAAATATAATGTAAAGTATTATTATTAAGTGATGAAAACGGTATTAATAATTAATTTTCTAAATCTAATGGTCCAGGTTTGAAGATATAAACTTTAACATTCAATATTTTATAACCATTTCAAAAAATGAATTTAAAACCTTATGTCAAAATTAACATATAAAACATGTTTTATAGTTATTATGGAATGTCAGGTTAAATGATTCATATAATTCTAAGTAATGATAATTAAAATTCATTTTCTTAATCTAATGGTCTAGATCTCAAGACAATAACATTAAAATATAATGTTTGATAAGCAATTTAAAAATGTGATTTTTTAAAATTCATAAAAATTATGATAAATTAATGTTCATTTATGTGTCTATGAAATATAATTTAAAGTATTATTATTCAGTGATGAAAACGGTATTAATAATTAATTTTCTAAATCTAATGGTCTAGGTTTGAAGATATAAACTTTAAAATTCAATATTTTATAACCATTTCAAACAATGAATTTAAAACCTTATGTCAAAATTAATATATAAAACATGTTTTATAGTGATTATTTAATGTCAGGTTAAATGATTCATATCATTCTATGTTATGATAATAATAATACATTTTCTTAATCTAATGGTCTAAATCTCAAGACAATAACATTAAAATTCAGTGTTTGATAAGCAATTTAAAAATGTGATTTTTTGGAATTCGTAAAAATTATGATAAATTAATGTTCATTTATGTGTCTATGAAATATAATGTAAAGTATTATTATTAACTGATGAAAACATATATTAATAATTAATTTTCTAAATCTAATGGTCCAGGTTTGAAGATATAAACTTTAAAATTCAATATTTTATAACCATTTCAAAAAATGAATTTAAAACCTTATGTCAAAATTAACATATAAAACATGTTTTATAGTGATTATGGAATGTCAGGTTAAATGATTCAAATCATTCTAAGTTATGATATTAATAATACATTTTCGTAAAAATTATGATAAATTAATGTTCATTTATGTGTCTATGAAATATAATGTAAAGTATTATTATTCAGTGATGAAAACGGTATTAATAATTAATTTTCTAAATCTAATGGTCCAGGTTTGAAGATATAAACTTTAAAATTCAATATTTTATAACCATTTCAAAAAATGAATTTAAAACCTTATGTCAAAATTAACATATAAAACATGTTTTATAGTTATTATGGAATGTCAGGTTAAATGATTCATATAATTCTAAGTAATGATAATTAAAATTCATTTTCTTAATCTAATGGTCTAGATCTCAAGACAATAACATTAAAATATAATGTTTGATACGCAATTTAAAAATGTGATTTTTTGGAATTCGTAAAAATTATGATAAATTAATGTTCATTTATGTGTCTATGAAATATAATGTAAAGTATTATTATTAAGTGATGAAAACGGTATTAATAATTAATTTTCTAAATCTAATGGTCCAGGTTTGAAGATATAAACTTTAACATTCAATATTTTATAACCATTTCAAAAAATGAATTTAAAACCTTATGTCAAAATTAACATATAAAACATGTTTTATAGTTATTATGGAATGTCAGGTTAAATGATTCATATAATTCTAAGTAATGATAATTAAAATTCATTTTCTTAATCTAATGGTCTAGATCTCAAGACAATAACATTAAAATATAATGTTTGATAAGCAATTTAAAAATGTGATTTTTTAAAATTCATAAAAATTATGATAAATTAATGTTCATTTATGTGTCTATGAAATATAATTTAAAGTATTATTATTCAGTGATGAAAACGGTATTAATAATTAATTTTCTAAATCTAATGGTCTAGGTTTGAAGATATAAACTTTAAAATTCAATATTTTATAACCATTTCAAACAATGAATTTAAAACCTTATGTCAAAATTAATATATAAAACATGTTTTATAGTGATTATTTAATGTCAGGTTAAATGATTCATATCATTCTATGTTATGATAATAATAATACATTTTCTTAATCTAATGGTCTAAATCTCAAGACAATAACATTAAAATTCAGTGTTTGATAAGCAATTTAAAAATGTGATTTTTTGGAATTCGTAAAAATTATGATAAATTAATGTTCATTTATGTGTCTATGAAATATAATGTAAAGTATTATTATTAACTGATGAAAACATATATTAATAATTAATTTTTAAATCTAATGGTCCAGGTTTGAAGATATAAACTTTAAAATTCAATATTTTATAACCATTTCATAAAATGAATTTAAAACCTTATGTCAAAATTAACATATAAAACATGTTTTATAGTGATTATGGAATGTCAGGTTAAATGATTCAAATCAATCTAAGTTATGATAATAATAATACATTTTCGTAAAAATTATGATAAATTAATGTTCATTTATGTGTCTATGAAATATAATGTAAAGTATTATTATTCAGTGATGAAAACGGTATTAATAATTAATTTTCTAAATCTAATGGTCTAGGTTTGAAGATATAAACTTTAAAATTCAATATTTTATAACCATTTCAAAAAATGAATTTAAAACCTTATGTCAAAATTAACATATAAAACATGTTTTATAGTGATTATTTAATGTCAGGTTAAATGATTCATATCATTCTATGATATGATAATAATAATACATTTTCTTAATCTAATGGTCTAAATCTCAAGACAATAACATTAAAATTCAGTGTTTTATAAGCAATTTAAAAATGTGATTTTTTGGAATTCGTAAAAATTATGATAAATTAAAGTCAAATTATGTGTCTATGAAATATAATGTAAAGTATTATTATTAAGTGATGGAAACGGTATTAAAAATTAATTTTCTAAATCTAATGGTCCAGGTTTGAAGATATAAACTTTAACATTCAATATTTTATAACCATTTCAAAAAATGAATTTAAAACCTTATGTCAAAATTAACATATAAAACATGTTTTATAGTTATTATGGAATGTCAGGTTAAATGATTCATATAATTCTAAGTAATGATAATTAAAATTCATTTTCTTAATCTAATGGTCTAGATCTCAAGACAATAACATTAAAATATAATGTTTGATAAGCAATTTAAAAATGTGATTTTTTGGAATTCGTAAAAATTATGATAAATTAATGTTCATTTATGTGTCTATGAAATATAATGTAAAGTATTATTATTAAGTAATGAAAACGGTATTAATAATTAATTTTCTAAATCTAATGGTCCAGGTTTGAAGATATAAACTTTATAATTCAATATTTTATAACCATTTCATAAAATGGATTTAAAACCTTATGTCAAAATTAACATATAAAACATGTTTTATAGTGATTATGGAATGTCAAGTTAAATGATTCATATCATTTTAAGTTATGATAATAATAATACATTTTCTTAATGTAATGGTCTAGATCTCAAGACAATAACATTAAAATATAGTGTTTGATAAGCAATTTAAAAATGTGATTTTTTGGAATTCGTAAAAATTATGATAAATTAATGTTCATTTATGTGTCTATGAAATATAATGTAAAGTATTATTATTAAGTGATGAAAACATATATTAATAATTAATTTTTAAATCTAATGGTCCAGGTTTGAAGATATAAACTTTAAAATTCAATATTTTATAACCATTTCATAAAATGAATTTAAAACCTTATGTCAAAATTAACATATAAAACATGTTTTATAGTGATTATGGAATGTCAGGTTAAATGATTCAAATCATTCTAAGTTATGATAATAATAATACATTTTCGTAAAAATTATGATAAATTAATGTTCATTTATGTGTCTATGAAATATAATGTAAAGTATTATTATTCAGTGATGAAAACGGTATTAATAATTAATTTTCTAAATCTAATGGTCTAGGTTTGAAGATATAAACTTTAAAATTCAATATTTTATAACCATTTCAAAAAATGAATTTAAAACCTTATGTCAAAATTAACATATAAAACATGTTTTATAGTGATTATTTAATGTCAGGTTAAATGATTCATATCATTCTATGATATGATAATAATAATACATTTTCTTAATCTAATGGTCTAAATCTCAAGACAATAACATTAAAATTCAGTGTTTTATAAGCAATTTAAAAATGTGATTTTTTGGAATTCGTAAAAATTATGATAAATTAAAGTCAAATTATGTGTCTATGAAATATAATGTAAAGTATTATTATTAAGTGATGGAAACGGTATTAATAATTAATTTTCTAAATCTAATGGTCCAGGTTTGAAGATATAAACTTTATAATTCAATATTTTATAACCATTTCATAAAATGGATTTAAAACCTTATGTCAAAATTAACATATAAAACATGTTTTATAGTGATTATGGAATGTCAAGTTAAATGATTCATATCATTTTAAGTTATGATAATAATAATACATTTTCTTAATGTAATGGTCTAGATCTCAAGACAATAACATTAAAATATAGTGTTTGATAAGCAATTTAAAAATGTGATTTTTTGGAATTCGTAAAAATTATGATAAATTAATGTTCATTTATGTGTCTATGAAATATAATGTAAAGTATTATTATTAAGTGATGAAAACATATATTAATAATTAATTTTTAAATCTAATGGTCCAGGTTTGAAGATATAAACTTTAAAATTCAATATTTTATAACCATTTCATAAAATGAATTTAAAACCTTATGTCAAAATTAACATATAAAACATGTTTTATAGTGATTATGGAATGTCAGGTTAAATGATTCAAATCATTCTAAGTTATGATAATAATAATACATTTTCGTAAAAATTATGATAAATTAATGTTCATTTATGTGTCTATGAAATATAATGTAAAGTATTATTATTCAGTGATGAAAACGGTATTAATAATTAATTTTCTAAATCTAATGGTCTAGGTTTGAAGATATAAACTTTAAAATTCAATATTTTATAACCATTTCAAAAAATGAATTTAAAACCTTATGTCAAAATTAACATATAAAACATGTTTTATAGTGATTATTTAATGTCAGGTTAAATGATTCATATCATTCTATGATATGATAATAATAATACATTTTCTTAATCTAATGGTCTAAATCTCAAGACAATAACATTAAAATTCAGTGTTTTATAAGCAATTTAAAAATGTGATTTTTTGGAATTCGTAAAAATTATGATAAATTAAAGTCAAATTATGTGTCTATGAAATATAATGTAAAGTATTATTATTAAGTGATGGAAACGGTATTAAAAATTAATTTTCTAAATCTAATGGTCCAGGTTTGAAGATATAAACTTTAACATTCAATATTTTATAACCATTTCAAAAAATGAATTTAAAACCTTATGTCAAAATTAACATATAAAACATGTTTTATAGTTATTATGGAATGTCAGGTTAAATGATTCATATAATTCTAAGTAATGATAATTAAAATTCATTTTCTTAATCTAATGGTCTAGATCTCAAGACAATAACATTAAAATATAATGTTTGATAAGCAATTTAAAAATGTGATTTTTTGGAATTCGTAAAAATTATGATAAATTAATGTTCATTTATGTGTCTATGAAATATAATGTAAAGTATTATTATTAAGTAATGAAAACGGTATTAATAATTAATTTTCTAAATCTAATGGTCCAGGTTTGAAGATATAAACTTTATAATTCAATATTTTATAACCATTTCATAAAATGGATTTAAAACCTTATGTCAAAATTAACATATAAAACATGTTTTATAGTGATTATGGAATGTCAAGTTAAATGATTCATATCATTTTAAGTTATGATAATAATAATACATTTTCTTAATCTAATGGTCTAGATCTCAAGACAATAACATTAAAATATAGTGTTTGATAAGCAATTTAAAAATGTGATTTTTTGGAATTCGTAAAAATTATGATAAATTAATGTTCATTTATGTGTCTATGAAATATAATGTAAAGTATTATTATTAAGTGATGAAAACATATATTAATAATTAATTTTTAAATCTAATGGTCCAGGTTTGAAGATATAAACTTTAAAATTCAATATTTTATAACCATTTCATAAAATGAATTTAAAACCTTATGTCAAAATTAACATATAAAACATGTTTTATAGTGATTATGGAATGTCAGGTTAAATGATTCAAATCATTCTAAGTTATGATAATAATAATACATTTTCGTAAAAATTATGATAAATTAATGTTCATTTATGTGTCTATGAAATATAATGTAAAGTATTATTATTCAGTGATGAAAACGGTATTAATAATTAATTTTCTAAATCTAATGGTCTAGGTTTGAAGATATAAACTTTAAAATTCAATATTTTATAACCATTTCAAAAAATGAATTTAAAACCTTATGTCAAAATTAACATATAAAACATGTTTTATAGTGATTATTTAATGTCAGGTTAAATGATTCATATCATTCTATGTTATGATAATAATAATACATTTTCTTAATCTAATGGTCTAAATCTCAAGACAATAACATTAAAATTCAGTGTTTTATAAGCAATTTAAAAATGTAATTTTTTGGAATTCGTAAAAATTATGATAAATTAAAGTCAAATTATGTGTCTATGAAATATAATGTAAAGTATTATTATTAAGTGATGGAAACGGTATTAAAAATTAATTTTCTAAATCTAATGGTCCAGGTTTGAAGATATAAACTTTAAAATTCAATATTTTATAACCATTTCAAAAAATGAATTTAAAACCTTATGTCAAAATTAACATATAAAACATGTTTTATAGTTATTATGGAATGTCAGGTTAAATGATTCATATAATTCTAAGTAATGATAATTAAAATTCATTTTCTTAATCTAATGGTCTAGATCTCAAGACAATAACATTAAAATATAATGTTTAATAAGCAATTTAAAAATGTGATTTTTTGGAATTCGTAAAAATTATGATAAATTAATGTTCATTTATGTGTCTATGAAATATAATGTAAAGTATTATTATTAAGTGATGAAAACGGTATTAATAATTAATTTTCTAAATCTAATGGTCCAGGTTTGAAGATATAAACTTTAAAATTCAATATTTTATAACCATTTCATAAAATGGATTTAAAACCTTATGTCAAAATTAACATATAAAACATGTTTTATAGTGATTATGGAATGTCAGGTTAAATGATTCATATCATTTTAAGTTATGATAATAATAATACATTTTCTTAATCTTATGGTCTAAATCTCAAGACAATAACATTAAAATTCAGTGTTTTATAAGCAATTTAAAAATGTGGTTTTTTGGAATTTGTAAAAATTATGATAAATTAATGTTCATTTATGTGTCTATGAAATATAATGTAAAGTATTATTATTAAGTAATGAAAACGGTATTAATAATTAATTTTCTAAATCTAATGGTCCAGGTTTGAAGATATAAACTTTATAATTCAATATTTTATAACCATTTCATAAAATGGATTTAAAACCTTATGTCAAAATTAACATATAAAACATGTTTTATAGTGATTATGGAATGTCAAGTTAAATGATTCATATCATTTTAAGTTATGATAATAATAATACATTTTCTTAATCTAATGGTCTAGATCTCAAGACAATAACATTAAAATATAGTGTTTGATAAGCAATTTAAAAATGTGATTTTTTGGAATTCGTAAAAATTATGATAAATTAATGTTCATTTATGTGTCTATGAAATATAATGTAAAGTATTATTATTAAGTGATGAAAACATATATTAATAATTAATTTTTAAATCTAATGGTCCAGGTTTGAAGATATAAACTTTAAAATTCAATATTTTATAACCATTTCAAAAAATGAATTTAAAACCTTATGTCAAAATTAACATATAAAACATGTTTTATAGTGATTATTTAATGTCAGGTTAAATGATTCATATCATTCTATGTTATGATAATAATAATACATTTTCTTAATCTAATGGTCTAAATCTCAAGACAATAACATTAAAATTCAGTGTTTTATAAGCAATTTAAAAATGTAATTTTTTGGAATTCGTAAAAATTATGATAAATTAAAGTCAAATTATGTGTCTATGAAATATAATGTAAAGTATTATTATTAAGTGATGGAAACGGTATTAAAAATTAATTTTCTAAATCTAATGGTCCAGGTTTGAAGATATAAACTTTAAAATTCAATATTTTATAACCATTTCAAAAAATGAATTTAAAACCTTATGTCAAAATTAACATATAAAACATGTTTTATAGTTATTATGGAATGTCAGGTTAAATGATTCATATAATTCTAAGTAATGATAATTAAAATTCATTTTCTTAATCTAATGGTCTAGATCTCAAGACAATAACATTAAAATATAATGTTTAATAAGCAATTTAAAAATGTGATTTTTTGGAATTCGTAAAAATTATGATAAATTAATGTTCATTTATGTGTCTATGAAATATAATGTAAAGTATTATTATTAAGTGATGAAAACGGTATTAATAATTAATTTTCTAAATCTAATGGTCCAGGTTTGAAGATATAAACTTTAAAATTCAATATTTTATAACCATTTCATAAAATGGATTTAAAACCTTATGTCAAAATTAACATATAAAACATGTTTTATAGTGATTATGGAATGTCAGGTTAAATGATTCATATCATTTTAAGTTATGATAATAATAATACATTTTCTTAATCTTATGGTCTAAATCTCAAGACAATAACATTAAAATTCAGTGTTTTATAAGCAATTTAAAAATGTGGTTTTTTGGAATTTGTAAAAATTATGATAAATTAATGTTCATTTATGTGTCTATGAAATATAATGTAAAGTATTATTATTCAGTGATTAAAACGGTATTAATAATTAATTTTCTAAATCTAATGGTCCAGGTTTGAAGATATAAACTTTAAAATTCAATATTTTATAACCATTTCATAAAATGAATTTAAAACCTTATGTCAAAATTAACATATAAAACATGTTTTATAGTGATTATGGAATGTCAGGTTAAATGATTCATATCATTCTAAGTAATGATAATTAAAATTCATTTTCTTAATCTAATGGTCTAGATCTCAAGACAATAACATTAAAATATAATGTTTGATAAGCAATTTAAAAATGTGATTTTTTAAAATTCATAAAAATTATGATAAATTAATGTTCATTTATGTGTCTATGAAATATAATGTAAAGTATTATTATTCAGTGATGAAAACGGTATTAATAATTAATTTTCTAAATCTAATGGTCTAGGTTTGAAGATATAAACTTTAAAATTCAATATTTTATAACCATTTCAAAAAATAAATTTAAAACCTTATGTCACAATTAACATATAAAACATGTTTTATAGTGATTATTTAATGTCAGGTTAAATGATTCATATCATTCTATGTTATGATAATAATAATACATTTTCTTAATCTAATGGTCTAAATCTCAAGACAATAACATTAAAATTCAGTGTTTCGTAAGCAATTTAAAAATGTGAATTTTTGGAATTCGTAAAAATTATGATAAATTAAAGTCAAATGATGTGTCTATGAAATATAATGTAAAGTATTATTATTCAGTGATGGAAACGGTATTAAAAATTAATTTTCTAAATCTAATGGTCCAGGTTTGAAGATATAAACTTTAAAATTCAATATTTTATAACCATTTCAAAAAATGAATTTAAAACCTTATGTCAAAATTAACATATAAAACATGTTTTATAGTGATTATTTAATGTACGGTTAAATAATTCATATAATTCTAAGTAATGATAATTAAAATTCATTTTCTTAATCTAATGGTCTAGATCTCAAGACAATAACATTAAAATATAGTGTTTGATAAGCAATTTAAAAATGTGATTTTTTGGAATTCGTAAAAATTATGATAAATTAAAGTTCATTTATGTGTCTATGAAATATAATGTAAAGTATTATTATAAAGTAATGAAAACAGTATTAATAATTAATTTTCTAAATCTAATGGTCCAGGTTTGAAGATATAAACTTTAAAATTCAATATTTTATAACCATTTCAAAAAATGAATTTAAAACCTTATGTCAAAATTAACATATAAAACATGTTTTATAGTGATTATTTAATGTCAGGTTAAATGATTCATATCATTCTATGTTATGATAATAATAATACATTTTCTTAATCTAATGGTCTAAATCTCAAGACAATAACATTAAAATATAGTGTTTGATAAGCAATTTAAAAATGTGATTTTTTGGAATTCGTAAAAATTATGATAAATTAATGTTCATTTATGTGTCTATGAAATATAATGTAAAGTATAATTATTCAGTGATGAAAACGGTATTAATAATTAATTTTCTAAATCTAATGGTCCAGGTTTGAAGATATAAACTTTAAAATTCAATATTTTATAACCATTTCATAAAATGAATTTAAAACCTTATGTCAAAATTAACATATAAATATGTTTTATAGTGATTATGGAATGTCAGGTTAAATGATTCATATCATTCTAAGTTATGATAATAATAATACATTTTCTTAATCTAATGGGCTAGATCTCAAGACAATAACATTAAAATATAGTGTTTTATAAGCAATTTAAAAATGTGATTTTTTAAAATTCATAAAAATTATGATAAATTAATGTTCATTTATGTGTCTATGAAATATAATGTAAAGTATTATTATTAAGTGATGAAAACAGTATTAATAAATAATTTTCTAAATCTAACGGTCTAGGTTTGAAGATATAAACTTTAAAATTCAATATTTTATAACCATTTCAAAAAATAAATTTAAAACCTTATGTCAAAATTAACATATAAAACATGTTTTAAAGTGATTATTTAATGTCAGGTTAAATGATTCATATCATTCTATGTTATGATAATAATAATACATTTTCTTAATCTAATGGTCTAAATCTCAAGACAATAACATTAAAATTCAGTGTTTTGTAAGCAATTTAAAAATGTGAATTTTTGGAATTCGTAAAAATTATGATAAATTAAAGTCAAATGATGTGTCTATGAAATATAATGTAAAGTATTATTATTCAGTGATGGAAACGGTATTAAAAATTAATTTTCTAAATCTAATGGTCCAGGTTTGAAGATATAAACTTTAAAATTCAATATTTTATAACCATTTCAAAAAATGAATTATAACCTTATGTCAAAATTAACATATAAAACATGTTTTATAGTGATTATTTAATGTCAGGTTAAATGATTCATATCATTCTATGTTATGATAATAATAATACATTTTCTTAATCTAATGGTCTAAATCTCAAGACAATAACATTAAAATTCAGTGTTTTATAAGCAATTTAAAAATGTGATTTTTTGGAATTCGTAAAAATTATGATAAATTAATGTTCATTTATGTGTCTATGAAATATAATGTAAAGTATTATTATTCAGTGATGAAAACGGTATTAAAAATTAATTTTCTAAATCTAATGGTCCAGGTTTGAAGATATAAACTTTAAAATTCAATATTTTATAACCATTTCAAAAAATGAATTTAAAACCTTATGTCAAAATTAACATATAAAACATGTTTTATAGTGATTATTTAATGTACGGTTAAATAATTCATATAATTCTAAGTAATGATAATTAAAATTCATTTTCTTAATCTAATGGTCTAGATCTCAAGACAATAACATTAAAATATAGTGTTTGATAAGCAATTTAAAAATGTGATTTTTTGGAATTCGTAAAAATTATGATAAATTAAAGTTCATTTATGTGTCTATGAAATATAATGTAAAGTATTATTATAAAGTAATGAAAACGGTATTAATAATTAATTTTCTAAATCTAATGGTCCAGGTTTGAAGATATAAACTTTAAAATTCAATATTTTATAACCATTTCAAAAAATGAATTTAAAACCTTATGTCAAAATTAACATATAAAACATGTTTTATAGTGATTATTTAATGTCAGGTTAAATGATTCATATCATTCTATGTTATGATAATAATAATACATTTTCTTAATCTAATGGTCTAAATCTCAAGACAATAACATTAAAATATAGTGTTTTATAAGCAATTTAAAAATGTGATTTTTTAAAATTCGTAAAAATTATGATAAATTAAAGTTCATTTATGTGTCTATGAAATATAATGTAAAGTATTATTATAAAGTGATGAAAACGGTATTAATAATAAATTTTCTAAATCTAATGGTCCAGGTTTGAAGATATAAACTTTAAAATTCAATATATTATAACCATTTCAAAAAATGAATTTAAAACCTTATGTCAAACTTAACATATAAAACATGTTTTATAGTGATTATTTAATGTCAGGTTAAATGATTCATATCATTCTATGTTATGATAATAATAATACATTTTCTTAATCTAATGGTCTAAATCTCAAGACAATAACATTAAAATTCAGTGTTTTGTAAGCAATTTAAAAATGTGAATTTTTGGAATTCGTAAAAATTATGATAAATTAAAGTCAAATGATGTGTCAATGAAATATAATGTAAAGTATTATTATTCAGTGATGAAAACGGTATTAATAATTAATTTTCTAAATCTAATGGTCCAGGTTTGAAGATATAAACTTTAAAATTCAATATTTTATAACCATTTCAAAAAATGAATTATAACCTTATGTCAAAATTAACATATAAAACATGTTTTATAGTGATTATTTAATGTCAGGTTAAATGATTCATATCATTCTATGTTATGATAATAATAATACATTTTCTTAATCTAATGGTCTAAATCTCAAGACAATAACATTAAAATATAGTGTTTTATAAGCAATTTAAAAATGTGATTTTTTGGAATTCGTAAAAATTATGATAAATTAAAGTTCATTTATGTGTCTATGAAATATAATGTAAAGTATTATTATAAAGTGATGAAAACTGTATTAATAATTAATTTTCTAAATCTAATGGTCCAGGTTTGAAGATATAAACTTTAAAATTCAATATTTTATAACCATTTCAAAAAATGAATTTAAAACCTTATGTCAAAATTAACATATAAAACATGTTTTATAGTGATTATTTAATGTCAGGTTAAATAATTCATATCATTCTATGTTATGATAATAATAATACATTTTCTTAATCTAATGGTCTAAATCTCAAGACAATAACATTAAAATATAGTGTTTTATAAGCAATTTAAAAATGTGATTTTTTAAAATTCGTAAAAATTATGATAAATTAAAGTTCATTTATGTGTCTATGAAATATAATGTAAAGTATTATTATAAAGTGATGAAAACGGTATTAATAATAAATTTTCTAAATCTAATGGTCCAGGTTTGAAGATATAAACTTTAAAATTCAATATATTATAACCATTTCAAAAAATGAATTTAAAACCTTATGTCAAACTTAACATATAAAACATGTTTTATAGTGATTATTTAATGTCAGGTTAAATGATTCATATCATTCTATGTTATGATAATAATAATACATTTTCTTAATCTAATGGTCTAAATCTCAAGACAATAACATTAAAATTCAGTGTTTTGTAAGCAATTTAAAAATGTGAATTTTTGGAATTCGTAAAAATTATGATAAATTAAAGTCAAATGATGTGTCAATGAAATATAATGTAAAGTATTATTATTCAGTGATGAAAACGGTATTAATAATTAATTTTCTAAATCTAATGGTCCAGGTTTGAAGATATAAACTTTAAAATTCAATATTTTATAACCATTTCAAAAAATGAATTATAACCTTATGTCAAAATTAACATATAAAACATGTTTTATAGTGATTATTTAATGTCAGGTTAAATGATTCATATCATTCTATGTTATGATAATAATAATACATTTTCTTAATCTAATGGTCTAAATCTCAAGACAATAACATTAAAATATAGTGTTTTATAAGCAATTTAAAAATGTGATTTTTTGGAATTCGTAAAAATTATGATAAATTAAAGTTCATTTATGTGTCTATGAAATATAATGTAAAGTATTATTATAAAGTGATGAAAACGGTATTAATAATTAATTTTCTAAATCTAATGGTCCAGGTTTGAAGATATAAACTTTAAAATTCAATATTTTATAACCATTTCAAAAAATGAATTTAAAACCTTATGTCAAAATTAACATATAAAACATGTTTTATAGTGATTATTTAATGTCAGGTTAAATGATTCATATCATTCTATGTTATGATAATAATAATACATTTTCTTAATCTAATGGTCTAAAGCTCAAGACAATAACATTAAAATTCAGTGTTTTATAAGCAATTTAAAAATGTGATTTTTTGGAATTCGTAAAAATTATGATAAATTAATGTTCATTTATGTGTCTATGAAATATAATGTAAAGTATTATTATTAAGTGATGAAAACAGTATTAATAAATAATTTTCTAAATCTAACGGTCTAGGTTTGAAGATATAAACTTTAAAATTCAATATTTTATAACCATTTCAAAAAATAAATTTAAAACCTTATGCCAAAATTAACATATAAAACATGTTTTATAGTGATTATTTAATGTACGGTTAAATAATTCATATAATTCTAAGTAATGATAATTAAAATTCATTTTCAAAATCTAATGGTCTAGATCTCAAGACAATAACATTAAAATATAGT
Source organism: Rhopalosiphum nymphaeae (assembly GCA_036289425.1). Lineage (NCBI taxonomy): Eukaryota > Metazoa > Arthropoda > Insecta > Hemiptera > Aphididae > Rhopalosiphum > Rhopalosiphum nymphaeae. The sequence continues at coordinate 1,856,073 of JAZAQC010000030.1, forward strand.
GTTTGATAAGCAATTTAAAAATGTGATTTTTTGGAATTCGTAAAAATTATGATAAATTAAAGTCAAATGATGTGTCTATGAAATATAATGTAAAGTATTATTATTCAGTGATGGAAACGGTATTAAAAATTAATTTTTTAAATCTAATGGTCCAGGTTTGAAGATATAAACTTTAAAATTCAATATTTTATAACCATTTCAAAAAATGAATTTAAAACCTTATGTCAAAATTAACATATAAAACATGTTTTATAGTGATTATTTAATGTACGGTTAAATAATTCATATAATTCTAAGTAATGATAATTAAAATTCATTTTCTTAATCTAATGGTCTAGATCTCAAGACAATAACATTAAAATATAGTGTTTTATAAGCAATTTAAAAATGTGATTTTTTAAAATTCGTAAAAATTATGATAAATTAAAGTTCATTTATGTGTCTATGAAATATAATGTAAAGTATTATTATAAAGTGATGAAAACGATATTAATAATAAATTTTCTAAATCTAATGGTCCAGGTTTGAAGATATAAACTTTAAAATTCAATATTTTATAACCATTTCAAAAAATGAATTTAAAACCTTATGTCAAACTTAACATATAAAACATGTTTTATAGTGATTATTTAATGTCAGGTTAAATGATTCATATCATTCTATGTTATGATAATAATAATACATTTTCTTAATCTAATGGTCTAAATCTCAAGACAATAACATTAAAATTCAGTGTTTTGTAAGCAATTTAAAAATGTGAATTTTTGGAATTCGTAAAAATTATGATAAATTAAAGTCAAATGATGTGTCAATGAAATATAATGTAAAGTATTATTATTCAGTGATGAAAACGGTATTAATAATTAATTTTCTAAATCTAATGGTCCAGGTTTGAAGATATAAACTTTAAAATTCAATATTTTATAACCATTTCAAAAAATGAATTATAACCTTATGTCAAAATTAACATATAAAACATGTTTTATAGTGATTATTTAATGTCAGGTTAAATGATTCATATCATTCTATGTTATGATAATAATAATACATTTTCTTAATCTAATGGTCTAAAGCTCAAGACAATAACATTAAAATTCAGTGTTCTATAAGCAATTTAAAAATGTGATTTTTTGGAATTCGTAAAAATTATGATAAATTAATGTTCATTTATGTGTCTATGAAATATAATGTAAAGTATTATTATTAAGTGATGAAAACAGTATTAATAAATAATTTTCTAAATCTAACGGTCTAGGTTTGAAGATATAAACTTTAAAATTCAATATTTTATAACCATTTCAAAAAATAAATTTAAAACCTTATGTCAAAATTAACATATAAAACATGTTTTATAGTGATTATTTAATGTCAGGTTAAATGATTCATATCATTCTATGTTATGATAATAATAATACATTTTCTTAATCTAATGGTCTATATCTCAAGACAATAACATTAAAATTCAGTGTTTTATAAGCAATTTAAAAATGTGATTTTTTAAAATTCATAAAAATTATGATAAATTAATGTTCATTTATGTGTCTATGAAATATAATGTAAAGTATTATTATTCAGTGATGAAAACGGTATTAATAATTAATTTTCTAAATCTAATGGTCCAGGTTTGAAGATATAAACTTTAAAATTCAATATTTTATAACCATTTCAAAAAATGAATTTAAAACCTTATGTCAAAATTAACATATAAAACATGTTTTATAGTGATGATTTAATGTCAGGTTAAATGATTCATATAATTCTATGTTATGATAATAATAATACATTTTCTTAATCTAATGGTCTAAAGCTCAAGACAATAACATTAAAATTCAGTGTTTTATAAGCAATTTAAAAATGTGATTTTTTGGAATTCGTAAAAATTATGATAAATTAATGTTCATTTATGTGTCTATGAAATATAATGTAAAGTATTATTATTCAGTGATGAAAACGGTATTAATAATTAATTTTCTAAATCTAATGGTCCAGGTTTGAAGATATAAACTTTAAAATTCAATATTGTATAACCATTTCAAAAAATGAATTTAAAACCTTATGTCAAAATTAACATATAAAACATGTTTTATAGTGATTATTTAATGTCAGGTTAAATGATTCATATCATTCTATGTTATGATAATAATAATACATTTTCTTAATCTAATGGTCTAAATCTCAAGACAATAACATTAAAATTCAGTGTTTTATAAGCAATTTAAAAATGTGATTTTTTGGAATTCGTAAAAATTATGATAAATTAAAGTTCATTTATGTGTCTATGAAATATAATGTAAAGTATTATTATAAAGTGATGAAAACGGTATTAATAATTAATTTTCTAAATCTAATGGTCCAGGTTTGAAGATATAAACTTTAAAATTCAATATTTTATAACCATTCATAAAATGAATTTAAAACCTTATGTCAAAATTAACATATAAAACATGTTTTATAGTGATTATTTAATGTCAGGTTAAATGATTCATATCATTCTATGTTATGATAATAATAATACATTTTCTTAATCTAATGGTCTAAATCTCAAGACAATAACATTAAAATTCAGTGTTTTGTAAGCAATTTAAAAATGTGAATTTTTGGAATTCGTAAAAATTATGATAAATTAAAGTCAAATGATGTGTCAATGAAATATAATGTAAAGTATTATTATTCAGTGATGAAAACGGTATTAATAATTAATTTTCTAAATCTAATGGTCCAGGTTTGAAGATATAAACTTTAAAATTCAATATTTTATAACCATTTCATAAAATGAATTTAAAACCTTATGTCAAAATTAACATATAAAACATGTTTTATAGTGATTATGGAATGTCAGGTTAAATGATTCAAATCATTCTAAGTTATGATAATAATAATACATTTTCTTAATCTAATGGTCTAAATCTCAAGACAATAACATTAAAATATAGTGTTTTATAAGCAATTTAAAAATGTGATTTTTTGGAATTCGTAAAAATTATGATAAATTAAAGTTCATTTATGTGTCTATGAAATATAATGTAAAGTATTATTATTCAGTGATGAAAACGGTATTAATAATTAATTTTCTAAATCTAATGGTCCAGGTTTGAAGATATAAACTTTAAAATTCAATATTGTATAACCATTTCAAAAAATGAATTTAAAACCTTATGTCAAAATTAACATATAAAACATGTTTTATAGTGATTATTTAATGTCAGGTTAAATGATTCATATCATTCTATGTTATGATAATAATAATACATTTTCTTAATCTAATGGTCTAAAGCTCAAGACAATAACATTAAAATTCAGTGTTTTATAAGCAATTTAAAAATGTGATTTTTTGGAATTCGTAAAAATTATGATAAATTAATGTTCATTTATGTGTCTATGAAATATAATGTAAAGTATTATTATTAAGTGATGAAAACAGTATTAATAAATAATTTTCTAAATCTAACGGTCTAGGTTTGAAGATATAAACTTTAAAATTCAATATTTTATAACCATTTCAAAAAATAAATTTAAAACCTTATGTCAAAATTAACATATAAAACATGTTTTATAGTGATTATTTAATGTACGGTTAAATAATTCATATAATTCTAAGTAATGATAATTAAAATTCATTTTCAAAATCTAATGGTCTAGATCTCAAGACAATAACATTAAAATATAGTGTTTGATAAGCAATTTAAAAATGTGATTTTTTGGAATTCGTAAAAATTATGATAAATTAAAGTCAAATGATGTGTCTATGAAATATAATGTAAAGTATTATTATTCAGTGATGGAAACGGTATTAAAAATTAATTTTCTAAATCTAATGGTCCAGGTTTGAAGATATAAACTTTAAAATTCAATATTTTATAACCATTTCAAAAAATGAATTTAAAACCTTATGTCAAAATTAACATATAAAACATGTTTTATAGTGATTATTTAATGTACGGTTAAATAATTCATATAATTCTAAGTAATGATAATTAAAATTCATTTTCTTAATCTAATGGTCTAGATCTCAAGACAATAACATTAAAATATAGTGTTTTATAAGCAATTTAAAAATGTGATTTTTTAAAATTCGTAAAAATTATGATAAATTAAAGTTCATTTATGTGTCTATGAAATATAATGTAAAGTATTATTATAAAGTGATGAAAACGGTATTAATAATAAATTTTCTAAATCTAATGGTCCAGGTTTGAAGATATAAACTTTAAAATTCAATATTTTATAACCATTTCAAAAAATGAATTTAAAACCTTATGTCAAACTTAACATATAAAACATGTTTTATAGTGATTATTTAATGTCAGGTTAAATGATTCATATCATTCTATGTTATGATAATAATAATACATTTTCTTAATCTAATGGTCTAAATCTCAAGACAATAACATTAAAATTCAGTGTTTTGTAAGCAATTTAAAAATGTGAATTTTTGGAATTCGTAAAAATTATGATAAATTAAAGTCAAATGATGTGTCAATGAAATATAATGTAAAGTATTATTATTCAGTGATGAAAACGGTATTAATAATTAATTTTCTAAATCTAATGGTCCAGGTTTGAAGATATAAACTTTAAAATTCAATATTTTATAACCATTTCAAAAAATGAATTATAACCTTATGTCAAAATTAACATATAAAACATGTTTTATAGTGATTATTTAATGTCAGGTTAAATGATTCATATCATTCTATGTTATGATAATAATAATACATTTTCTTAATCTAATGGTCTAAAGCTCAAGACAATAACATTAAAATTCAGTGTTCTATAAGCAATTTAAAAATGTGATTTTTTGGAATTCGTAAAAATTATGATAAATTAATGTTCATTTATGTGTCTATGAAATATAATGTAAAGTATTATTATTAAGTGATGAAAACAGTATTAATAAATAATTTTCTAAATCTAACGGTCTAGGTTTGAAGATATAAACTTTAAAATTCAATATTTTATAACCATTTCAAAAAATAAATTTAAAACCTTATGTCAAAATTAACATATAAAACATGTTTTATAGTGATTATTTAATGTCAGGTTAAATGATTCATATCATTCTATGTTATGATAATAATAATACATTTTCTTAATCTAATGGTCTATATCTCAAGACAATAACATTAAAATTCAGTGTTTTATAAGCAATTTAAAAATGTGATTTTTTAAAATTCATAAAAATTATGATAAATTAATGTTCATTTATGTGTCTATGAAATATAATGTAAAGTATTATTATTCAGTGATGAAAACGGTATTAATAATTAATTTTCTAAATCTAATGGTCCAGGTTTGAAGATATAAACTTTAAAATTCAATATTTTATAACCATTTCAAAAAATGAATTTAAAACCTTATGTCAAAATTAACATATAAAACATGTTTTATAGTGATGATTTAATGTCAGGTTAAATGATTCATATAATTCTATGTTATGATAATAATAATACATTTTCTTAATCTAATGGTCTAAAGCTCAAGACAATAACATTAAAATTCAGTGTTTTATAAGCAATTTAAAAATGTGATTTTTTGGAATTCGTAAAAATTATGATAAATTAATGTTCATTTATGTGTCTATGAAATATAATGTAAAGTATTATTATTCAGTGATGAAAACGGTATTAATAATTAATTTTCTAAATCTAATGGTCCAGGTTTGAAGATATAAACTTTAAAATTCAATATTGTATAACCATTTCAAAAAATGAATTTAAAACCTTATGTCAAAATTAACATATAAAACATGTTTTATAGTGATTATTTAATGTCAGGTTAAATGATTCATATCATTCTATGTTATGATAATAATAATACATTTTCTTAATCTAATGGTCTAAATCTCAAGACAATAACATTAAAATTCAGTGTTTTATAAGCAATTTAAAAATGTGATTTTTTGGAATTCGTAAAAATTATGATAAATTAAAGTTCATTTATGTGTCTATGAAATATAATGTAAAGTATTATTATAAAGTGATGAAAACGGTATTAATAATTAATTTTCTAAATCTAATGGTCCAGGTTTGAAGATATAAACTTTAAAATTCAATATTTTATAACCATTTCATAAAATGAATTTAAAACCTTATGTCAAAATTAACATATAAAACATGTTTTATAGTGATTATTTAATGTCAGGTTAAATGATTCATATCATTCTATGTTATGATAATAATAATACATTTTCTTAATCTAATGGTCTAAATCTCAAGACAATAACATTAAAATTCAGTGTTTTGTAAGCAATTTAAAAATGTGAATTTTTGGAATTCGTAAAAATTATGATAAATTAAAGTCAAATGATGTGTCAATGAAATATAATGTAAAGTATTATTATTCAGTGATGAAAACGGTATTAATAATTAATTTTCTAAATCTAATGGTCCAGGTTTGAAGATATAAACTTTAAAATTCAATATTTTATAACCATTTCATAAAATGAATTTAAAACCTTATGTCAAAATTAACATATAAAACATGTTTTATAGTGATTATGGAATGTCAGGTTAAATGATTCAAATCATTCTAAGTTATGATAATAATAATACATTTTCTTAATCTAATGGTCTAAATCTCAAGACAATAACATTAAAATATAGTGTTTTATAAGCAATTTAAAAATGTGATTTTTTGGAATTCGTAAAAATTATGATAAATTAAAGTTCATTTATGTGTCTATGAAATATAATGTAAAGTATTATTATTCAGTGATGAAAACGGTATTAATAATTAATTTTCTAAATCTAATGGTCCAGGTTTGAAGATATAAACTTTAAAATTCAATATTGTATAACCATTTCAAAAAATGAATTTAAAACCTTATGTCAAAATTAACATATAAAACATGTTTTATAGTGATTATTTAATGTCAGGTTAAATGATTCATATCATTCTATGTTATGATAATAATAATACATTTTCTTAATCTAATGGTCTAAAGCTCAAGACAATAACATTAAAATTCAGTGTTTTATAAGCAATTTAAAAATGTGATTTTTTGGAATTCGTAAAAATTATGATAAATTAATGTTCATTTATGTGTCTATGAAATATAATGTAAAGTATTATTATTAAGTGATGAAAACAGTATTAATAAATAATTTTCTAAATCTAACGGTCTAGGTTTGAAGATATAAACTTTAAAATTCAATATTTTATAACCATTTCAAAAAATAAATTTAAAACCTTATGTCAAAATTAACATATAAAACATGTTTTATAGTGATTATTTAATGTACGGTTAAATAATTCATATAATTCTAAGTAATGATAATTAAAATTCATTTTCAAAATCTAATGGTCTAGATCTCAAGACAATAACATTAAAATATAGTGTTTGATAAGCAATTTAAAAATGTGATTTTTTGGAATTCGTAAAAATTATGATAAATTAAAGTCAAATGATGTGTCTATGAAATATAATGTAAAGTATTATTATTCAGTGATGGAAACGGTATTAAAAATTAATTTTCTAAATCTAATGGTCCAGGTTTGAAGATATAAACTTTAAAATTCAATATTTTATAACCATTTCAAAAAATGAATTTAAAACCTTATGTCAAAATTAACATATAAAACATGTTTTATAGTGATTATTTAATGTACGGTTAAATAATTCATATAATTCTAAGTAATGATAATTAAAATTCATTTTCTTAATCTAATGGTCTAGATCTCAAGACAATAACATTAAAATATAGTGTTTTATAAGCAATTTAAAAATGTGATTTTTTAAAATTCGTAAAAATTATGATAAATTAAAGTTCATTTATGTGTCTATGAAATATAATGTAAAGTATTATTATAAAGTGATGAAAACGGTATTAATAATAAATTTTCTAAATCTAATGGTCCAGGTTTGAAGATATAAACTTTAAAATTCAATATTTTATAACCATTTCAAAAAATGAATTTAAAACCTTATGTCAAACTTAACATATAAAACATGTTTTATAGTGATTATTTAATGTCAGGTTAAATGATTCATATCATTCTATGTTATGATAATAATAATACATTTTCTTAATCTAATGGTCTAAATCTCAAGACAATAACATTAAAATTCAGTGTTTTGTAAGCAATTTAAAAATGTGAATTTTTGGAATTCGTAAAAATTATGATAAATTAAAGTCAAATGATGTGTCAATGAAATATAATGTAAAGTATTATTATTCAGTGATGAAAACGGTATTAATAATTAATTTTCTAAATCTAATGGTCCAGGTTTGAAGATATAAACTTTAAAATTCAATATTTTATAACCATTTCAAAAAATGAATTATAACCTTATGTCAAAATTAACATATAAAACATGTTTTATAGTGATTATTTAATGTCAGGTTAAATGATTCATATCATTCTATGTTATGATAATAATAATACATTTTCTTAATCTAATGGTCTAAAGCTCAAGACAATAACATTAAAATTCAGTGTTCTATAAGCAATTTAAAAATGTGATTTTTTGGAATTCGTAAAAATTATGATAAATTAATGTTCATTTATGTGTCTATGAAATATAATGTAAAGTATTATTATTAAGTGATGAAAACAGTATTAATAAATAATTTTCTAAATCTAACGGTCTAGGTTTGAAGATATAAACTTTAAAATTCAATATTTTATAACCATTTCAAAAAATAAATTTAAAACCTTATGTCAAAATTAACATATAAAACATGTTTTATAGTGATTATGGAATGTCAGGTTAAATGATTCATATCATTCTAAGTTATGATAATAATAATACATTTTCTTAATCTAATGGGCTAGATCTCAAGACAATAACATTAAAATATAGTGTTTTATAAGCAATTTAAAAATGTGATTTTTTGGAATTCGTAAAAATTATGATAAATTAAAGTTCATTTATGTGTCTATGAAATATAATGTAAAGTATTATTATAAAGTGATGAAAACGGTATTAATAATTAATTTTCTAAATCTAATGGTCCAGGTTTGAAGATATAAACTTTAAAATTCAATATTTTATAACCATTTCATAAAATGAATTTAAAACCTTATGTCAAAATTAACATATAAAACATGTTTTATAGTGATTATGGAATGTCAGGTTAAATGATTCATATCATTCTAAGTTATGATAATTATAATACATTTTCTTAATCTAATGGGCTAGATCTCAAGACAATAACATTAAAATATAGTGTTTTATAAGCAATTTAAAAATGTGATTTTTTGGAATTCGTAAAAATTATGATAAATTAAAGTTCATTTATGTGTCTATGAAATATAATGTAAAGTATTATTATAAAGTAATGAAAACGGTATTAATAATTAATTTTCTAAATCTAATGGTCCAGGTTTGAAGATATAAACTTTAAAATTCAATATTTTATAACCATTTCAAAAAATGAATTTAAAACCTTATGTCAAACTTAACATATAAAACATGTTTTATAGTGATTATTTAATGTCAGGTTAAATGATTCATATAATTCTATGTTATGATAATAATAATACATTTTCTTAATCTAATGGTCTAAATCTCAAGACAATAACATTAAAATTCAGTGTTTTGTAAGCAATTTAAAAATGTGAATTTTTGGAATTCGTAAAAATTATGATAAATTAAAGTCAAATGATGTGTCAATGAAATATAATGTAAAGTATTATTATTCAGTGATGAAAACGGTATTAATAATTAATTTTCTAAATCTAATGGTCCAGGTTTGAAGATATAAACTTTAAAATTCAATATTTTATAACCATTTCAAAAAATGAATTATAACCTTATGTCAAAATTAACATATAAAACATGTTTTATAGTGATTATTTAATGTCAGGTTAAATGATTCATATCATTCTATGTTATGATAATAATAATACATTTTCTTAATCTAATGGTCTAAATCTCAAGACAATAACATTAAAATATAGTGTTTTATAAGCAATTTAAAAATGTGATTTTTTGGAATTCGTAAAAATTATGATAAATTAAAGTTCATTTATGTGTCTATGAAATATAATGTAAAGTATTATTATAAAGTGATGAAAACGGTATTAATAATTAATTTTCTAAATCTAATGGTCCAGGTTTGAAGATATAAACTTTTAAATTCAATATTTTATAACCATTTCAAAAAATGAATTTAAAACCTTATGTCAAAATTAACATATAAAACATGTTTTATAGTGATTATTTAATGTCAGGTTAAATGATTAATATCATTCTATGTTATGATAATAATAATACATTTTCTTAATCTAATGGTCTAAAGCTCAAGACAATAACATTAAAATTCAGTGTTCTATAAGCAATTTAAAAATGTGATTTTTTGGAATTCGTAAAAATTATGATAAATTAATGTTCATTTATGTGTCTATGAAATATAATGTAAAGTATTATTATTAAGTGATGAAAACAGTATTAATAAATAATTTTCTAAATCTAACGGTCTAGGTTTGAAGATATAAACTTTAAAATTCAATATTTTATAACCATTTCAAAAAATAAATTTAAAACCTTATGTCAAAATTAACATATAAAACATGTTTTATAGTGATTATTGAATGTCAGGTTAAATGATTCATATCATTCTATGTTATGATAATAATAATACATTTTCTTAATCTAATGGTCTATATCTCAAGACAATAACATTAAAATTCAGTGTTTTATAAGCAATTTAAAAATGTGATTTTTTAAAATTCATAAAAATTATGATAAATTAATGTTCATTTATGTGTCTATGAAATATAATGTAAAGTATTATTATTCAGTGATGGAAACGGTATTAATAATTAATTTTCTAAATCTAATGGTCCAGGTTTGAAGATATAAACTTTAAAATTCAATATTTTATAACCATTTCAAAAAATGAATTTAAAACCTTATGTCAAAATTAACATATAAAACATGTTTTATAGTGATTATTTAATGTACGGTTAAATAATTCATATAATTCTAAGTAATGATAATTAAAATTCATTTTCAAAATCTAATGGTCTAGATCTCAAGACAATAACATTAAAATATAGTGTTTGATAAGCAATTTAAAAATGTGATTTTTTGGAATTCGTAAAAATTATGATAAATTAATGTTCATTTATGTGTCTATGAAATATAATGTAAAGTATTATAATTCAGTGATGAAAACGGTATTAATAATTAATTTTCTAAATCTAATGGTCCAGGTTTGAAGATATAAACTTTAAAATTCAATATTTTATAACCATTTCAAAAAATGAATTTAAAACCTTATGTCAAAATTAACATATAAAACATGTTTTATAGTGATGATTTAATGTCAGGTTAAATGATTCATATCATTCTATGTTATGATAATAATAATACATTTTCTTAATCTAATGGTCTAAAGCTCAAGACAATAACATTAAAATATAGTGTTTTATAAGCAATTTAAAAATGTGATTTTTTAAAATTCGTAAAAATTATGATAAATTAAAGTTCATTTATGTGTCTATGAAATATAATGTAAAGTATTATTATAAAGTGATGAAAACGGTATTAATAATAAATTTTCTAAATCTAATGGTCCAGGTTTGAAGATATAAACTTTAAAATTCAATATTTTATAACCATTTCAAAAAATGAATTTAAAACCTTATGTCAAACTTAACATATAAAACATGTTTTATAGTGATTATTTAATGTCAGGTTAAATGATTCATATCATTCTATGTTATGATAATAATAATACATTTTCTTAATCTAATGGTCTAAATCTCAAGACAATAACATTAAAATTCAGTGTTTTGTAAGCAATTTAAAAATGTGAATTTTTGGAATTCGTAAAAATTATGATAAATTAAAGTCAAATGATGTGTCAATGAAATATAATGTAAAGTATTATTATTCAGTGATGAAAACGGTATTAATAATTAATTTTCTAAATCTAATGGTCCAGGTTTGAAGATATAAACTTTAAAATTCAATATTTTATAACCATTTCAAAAAATGAATTATAACCTTATGTCAAAATTAACATATAAAACATGTTTTATAGTGATTATTTAATGTCAGGTTAAATGATTCATATCATTCTATGTTATGATAATAATAATACATTTTCTTAATCTAATGGTCTAAAGCTCAAGACAATAACATTAAAATTCAGTGTTCTATAAGCAATTTAAAAATGTGATTTTTTGGAATTCGTAAAAATTATGATAAATTAATGTTCATTTATGTGTCTATGAAATATAATGTAAAGTATTATTATTAAGTGATGAAAACAGTATTAATAAATAATTTTCTAAATCTAACGGTCTAGGTTTGAAGATATAAACTTTAAAATTCAATATTTTATAACCATTTCAAAAAATAAATTTAAAACCTTATGTCAAAATTAACATATAAAACATGTTTTATAGTGATTATTTAATGTCAGGTTAAATGATTCATATCATTCTATGTTATGATAATAATAATACATTTTCTTAATCTAATGGTCTATATCTCAAGACAATAACATTAAAATTCAGTGTTTTATAAGCAATTTAAAAATGTGATTTTTTAAAATTCATAAAAATTATGATAAATTAATGTTCATTTATGTGTCTATGAAATATAATGTAAAGTATTATTATTCAGTGATGAAAACGGTATTAATAATTAATTTTCTAAATCTAATGGTCCAGGTTTGAAGATATAAACTTTAAAATTCAATATTTTATAACCATTTCAAAAAATGAATTTAAAACCTTATGTCAAAATTAACATATAAAACATGTTTTATAGTGATGATTTAATGTCAGGTTAAATGATTCATATAATTCTATGTTATGATAATAATAATACATTTTCTTAATCTAATGGTCTAAAGCTCAAGACAATAACATTAAAATTCAGTGTTTTATAAGCAATTTAAAAATGTGATTTTTTGGAATTCGTAAAAATTATGATAAATTAATGTTCATTTATGTGTCTATGAAATATAATGTAAAGTATTATTATTCAGTGATGAAAACGGTATTAATAATTAATTTTCTAAATCTAATGGTCCAGGTTTGAAGATATAAACTTTAAAATTCAATATTGTATAACCATTTCAAAAAATGAATTTAAAACCTTATGTCAAAATTAACATATAAAACATGTTTTATAGTGATTATTTAATGTCAGGTTAAATGATTCATATCATTCTATGTTATGATAATAATAATACATTTTCTTAATCTAATGGTCTAAATCTCAAGACAATAACATTAAAATTCAGTGTTTTATAAGCAATTTAAAAATGTGATTTTTTGGAATTCGTAAAAATTATGATAAATTAAAGTTCATTTATGTGTCTATGAAATATAATGTAAAGTATTATTATAAAGTGATGAAAACGGTATTAATAATTAATTTTCTAAATCTAATGGTCCAGGTTTGAAGATATAAACTTTAAAATTCAATATTTTATAACCATTCATAAAATGAATTTAAAACCTTATGTCAAAATTAACATATAAAACATGTTTTATAGTGATTATTTAATGTCAGGTTAAATGATTCATATCATTCTATGTTATGATAATAATAATACATTTTCTTAATCTAATGGTCTAAATCTCAAGACAATAACATTAAAATTCAGTGTTTTGTAAGCAATTTAAAAATGTGAATTTTTGGAATTCGTAAAAATTATGATAAATTAAAGTCAAATGATGTGTCAATGAAATATAATGTAAAGTATTATTATTCAGTGATGAAAACGGTATTAATAATTAATTTTCTAAATCTAATGGTCCAGGTTTGAAGATATAAACTTTAAAATTCAATATTTTATAACCATTTCATAAAATGAATTTAAAACCTTATGTCAAAATTAACATATAAAACATGTTTTATAGTGATTATGGAATGTCAGGTTAAATGATTCAAATCATTCTAAGTTATGATAATAATAATACATTTTCTTAATCTAATGGTCTAAATCTCAAGACAATAACATTAAAATATAGTGTTTTATAAGCAATTTAAAAATGTGATTTTTTGGAATTCGTAAAAATTATGATAAATTAAAGTTCATTTATGTGTCTATGAAATATAATGTAAAGTATTATTATTCAGTGATGAAAACGGTATTAATAATTAATTTTCTAAATCTAATGGTCCAGGTTTGAAGATATAAACTTTAAAATTCAATATTGTATAACCATTTCAAAAAATGAATTTAAAACCTTATGTCAAAATTAACATATAAAACATGTTTTATAGTGATTATTTAATGTCAGGTTAAATGATTCATATCATTCTATGTTATGATAATAATAATACATTTTCTTAATCTAATGGTCTAAAGCTCAAGACAATAACATTAAAATTCAGTGTTTTATAAGCAATTTAAAAATGTGATTTTTTGGAATTCGTAAAAATTATGATAAATTAATGTTCATTTATGTGTCTATGAAATATAATGTAAAGTATTATTATTAAGTGATGAAAACAGTATTAATAAATAATTTTCTAAATCTAACGGTCTAGGTTTGAAGATATAAACTTTAAAATTCAATATTTTATAACCATTTCAAAAAATAAATTTAAAACCTTATGTCAAAATTAACATATAAAACATGTTTTATAGTGATTATTTAATGTACGGTTAAATAATTCATATGATTCTAAGTAATGATAATTAAAATTCATTTTCAAAATCTAATGGTCTAGATCTCAAGACAATAACATTAAAATATAGTGTTTGATAAGCAATTTAAAAATGTGATTTTTTGGAATTCGTAAAAATTATGATAAATTAAAGTCAAATGATGTGTCTATGAAATATAATGTAAAGTATTATTATTCAGTGATGGAAACGGTATTAAAAATTAATTTTCTAAATCTAATGGTCCAGGTTTGAAGATATAAACTTTAAAATTCAATATTTTATAACCATTTCAAAAAATGAATTTAAAACCTTATGTCAAAATTAACATATAAAACATGTTTTATAGTGATTATTTAATGTACGGTTAAATAATTCATATAATTCTAAGTAATGATAATTAAAATTCATTTTCTTAATCTAATGGTCTAGATCTCAAGACAATAACATTAAAATATAGTGTTTTATAAGCAATTTAAAAATGTGATTTTTTAAAATTCGTAAAAATTATGATAAATTAAAGTTCATTTATGTGTCTATGAAATATAATGTAAAGTATTATTATAAAGTGATGAAAACGGTATTAATAATAAATTTTCTAAATCTAATGGTCCAGGTTTGAAGATATAAACTTTAAAATTCAATATTTTATAACCATTTCAAAAAATGAATTTAAAACCTTATGTCAAACTTAACATATAAAACATGTTTTATAGTGATTATTTAATGTCAGGTTAAATGATTCATATCATTCTATGTTATGATAATAATAATACATTTTCTTAATCTAATGGTCTAAATCTCAAGACAATAACATTAAAATTCAGTGTTTTGTAAGCAATTTAAAAATGTGAATTTTTGGAATTCGTAAAAATTATGATAAATTAAAGTCAAATGATGTGTCAATGAAATATAATGTAAAGTATTATTATTCAGTGATGAAAACGGTATTAATAATTAATTTTCTAAATCTAATGGTCCAGGTTTGAAGATATAAACTTTAAAATTCAATATTTTATAACCATTTCAAAAAATGAATTATAACCTTATGTCAAAATTAACATATAAAACATGTTTTATAGTGATTATTTAATGTCAGGTTAAATGATTCATATCATTCTATGTTATGATAATAATAATACATTTTCTTAATCTAATGGTCTAAAGCTCAAGACAATAACATTAAAATTCAGTGTTCTATAAGCAATTTAAAAATGTGATTTTTTGGAATTCGTAAAAATTATGATAAATTAATGTTCATTTATGTGTCTATGAAATATAATGTAAAGTATTATTATTAAGTGATGAAAACAGTATTAATAAATAATTTTCTAAATCTAACGGTCTAGGTTTGAAGATATAAACTTTAAAATTCAATATTTTATAACCATTTCAAAAAATAAATTTAAAACCTTATGTCAAAATTAACATATAAAACATGTTTTATAGTGATTATTTAATGTCAGGTTAAATGATTCATATCATTCTATGTTATGATAATAATAATACATTTTCTTAATCTAATGGTCTATATCTCAAGACAATAACATTAAAATTCAGTGTTTTATAAGCAATTTAAAAATGTGATTTTTTAAAATTCATAAAAATTATGATAAATTAATGTTCATTTATGTGTCTATGAAATATAATGTAAAGTATTATTATTCAGTGATGAAAACGGTATTAATAATTAATTTTCTAAATCTAATGGTCCAGGTTTGAAGATATAAACTTTAAAATTCAATATTTTATAACCATTTCAAAAAATGAATTTAAAACCTTATGTCAAAATTAACATATAAAACATGTTTTATAGTGATGATTTAATGTCAGGTTAAATGATTCATATAATTCTATGTTATGATAATAATAATACATTTTCTTAATCTAATGGTCTAAAGCTCAAGACAATAACATTAAAATTCAGTGTTTTATAAGCAATTTAAAAATGTGATTTTTTGGAATTCGTAAAAATTATGATAAATTAATGTTCATTTATGTGTCTATGAAATATAATGTAAAGTATTATTATTCAGTGATGAAAACGGTATTAATAATTAATTTTCTAAATCTAATGGTCCAGGTTTGAAGATATAAACTTTAAAATTCAATATTTTATAACCATTTCATAAAATGAATTTAAAACCTTATGTCAAAATTAACATATAAAACATGTTTTATAGTGATTATTTAATGTCAGGTTAAATGATTCATATCATTCTATGTTATGATAATAATAATACATTTTCTTAATCTAATGGTCTAAATCTCAAGACAATAACATTAAAATTCAGTGTTTTGTAAGCAATTTAAAAATGTGAATTTTTGGAATTCGTAAAAATTATGATAAATTAAAGTCAAATGATGTGTCAATGAAATATAATGTAAAGTATTATTATTCAGTGATGAAAACGGTATTAATAATTAATTTTCTAAATCTAATGGTCCAGGTTTGAAGATATAAACTTTAAAATTCAATATTTTATAAACATTTCATAAAATGAATTTAAAACCTTATGTCAAAATTAACATATAAAACATGTTTTATAGTGATTATGGAATGTCAGGTTAAATGATTCAAATCATTCTAAGTTATGATAATAATAATACATTTTCTTAATCTAATGGTCTAAATCTCAAGACAATAACATTAAAATTCAGTGTTTTATAAGCAATTTAAAAATGTGATTTTTTGGAATTCGTAAAAATTATGATAAATTAATGTTCATTTATGTGTCTATGAAATATAATGTAAAGTATTATTATTAAGTGATGAAAACAGTATTAATAAATAATTTTCTAAATCTAACGGTCTAGGTTTGAAGATATAAACTTTAAAATTCAATATTTTATAACCATTTCAAAAAATAAATTTAAAACCTTATGTCAAAATTAACATATAAAACATGTTTTATAGTGATTATTTAATGTACGGTTAAATAATTCATATAATTCTAAGTAATGATAATTAAAATTCATTTTCAAAATCTAATGGTCTAGATCTCAAGACAATAACATTAAAATATAGTGTTTGATAAGCAATTTAAAAATGTGATTTTTTGGAATTCGTAAAAATTATGATAAATTAAAGTCAAATGATGTGTCTATGAAATATAATGTAAAGTATTATTATTCAGTGATGGAAACGGTATTAAAAATTAATTTTCTAAATCTAATGGTCCAGGTTTGAAGATATAAACTTTAAAATTCAATATTTTATAACCATTTCAAAAAATGAATTTAAAACCTTATGTCAAAATTAACATATAAAACATGTTTTATAGTGATTATTTAATGTACGGTTAAATAATTCATATAATTCTAAGTAATGATAATTAAAATTCATTTTCTTAATCTAATGGTCTAGATCTCAAGACAATAACATTAAAATATAGTGTTTTATAAGCAATTTAAAAATGTGATTTTTTAAAATTCGTAAAAATTATGATAAATTAAAGTTCATTTATGTGTCTATGAAATATAATGTAAAGTATTATTATTCAGTGATGAAAACGGTATTAATAATTAATTTTCTAAATCTAATGGTCCAGGTTTGAAGATATAAACTTTAAAATTCAATATTTTATAACCATTTCAAAAAATGAATTATAACCTTATGTCAAAATTAACATATAAAACATGTTTTATAGTGATTATTTAATGTCAGGTTAAATGATTCATATCATTCTATGTTATGATAATAATAATACATTTTCTTAATCTAATGGTCTAAAGCTCAAGACAATAACATTAAAATTCAGTGTTCTATAAGCAATTTAAAAATGTGATTTTTTGGAATTCGTAAAAATTATGATAAATTAATGTTCATTTATGTGTCTATGAAATATAATGTAAAGTATTATTATTAAGTGATGAAAACAGTATTAATAAATAATTTTCTAAATCTAACGGTCTAGGTTTGAAGATATAAACTTTAAAATTCAATATTTTATAACCATTTCAAAAAATAAATTTAAAACCTTATGTCAAAATTAACATATAAAACATGTTTTATAGTGATTATGGAATGTCAGGTTAAATGATTCATATCATTCTAAGTTATGATAATAATAATACATTTTCTTAATCTAATGGGCTAGATCTCAAGACAATAACATTAAAATATAGTGTTTTATAAGCAATTTAAAAATGTGATTTTTTGGAATTCGTAAAAATTATGATAAATTAAAGTTCATTTATGTGTCTATGAAATATAATGTAAAGTATTATTATAAAGTGATGAAAACGGTATTAATAATTAATTTTCTAAATCTAATGGTCCAGGTTTGAAGATATAAACTTTAAAATTCAATATTTTATAACCATTTCATAAAATGAATTTAAAACCTTATGTCAAAATTAACATATAAAACATGTTTTATAGTGATTATGGAATGTCAGGTTAAATGATTCATATCATTCTAAGTTATGATAATTATAATACATTTTCTTAATCTAATGGGCTAGATCTCAAGACAATAACATTAAAATATAGTGTTTTATAAGCAATTTAAAAATGTGATTTTTTGGAATTCGTAAAAATTATGATAAATTAAAGTTCATTTATGTGTCTATGAAATATAATGTAAAGTATTATTATAAAGTAATGAAAACGGTATTAATAATTAATTTTCTAAATCTAATGGTCCAGGTTTGAAGATATAAACTTTAAAATTCAATATTTTATAACCATTTCAAAAAATGAATTTAAAACCTTATGTCAAACTTAACATATAAAACATGTTTTATAGTGATTATTTAATGTCAGGTTAAATGATTCATATAATTCTATGTTATGATAATAATAATACATTTTCTTAATCTAATGGTCTAAATCTCAAGACAATAACATTAAAATTCAGTGTTTTGTAAGCAATTTAAAAATGTGAATTTTTGGAATTCGTAAAAATTATGATAAATTAAAGTCAAATGATGTGTCAATGAAATATAATGTAAAGTATTATTATTCAGTGATGAAAACGGTATTAATAATTAATTTTCTAAATCTAATGGTCCAGGTTTGAAGATATAAACTTTAAAATTCAATATTTTATAACCATTTCAAAAAATGAATTATAACCTTATGTCAAAATTAACATATAAAACATGTTTTATAGTGATTATTTAATGTCAGGTTAAATGATTCATATCATTCTATGTTATGATAATAATAATACATTTTCTTAATCTAATGGTCTAAATCTCAAGACAATAACATTAAAATATAGTGTTTTATAAGCAATTTAAAAATGTGATTTTTTGGAATTCGTAAAAATTATGATAAATTAAAGTTCATTTATGTGTCTATGAAATATAATGTAAAGTATTATTATAAAGTGATGAAAACGGTATTAATAATTAATTTTCTAAATCTAATGGTCCAGGTTTGAAGATATAAACTTTTAAATTCAATATTTTATAACCATTTCAAAAAATGAATTTAAAACCTTATGTCAAAATTAACATATAAAACATGTTTTATAGTGATTATTTAATGTCAGGTTAAATGATTAATATCATTCTATGTTATGATAATAATAATACATTTTCTTAATCTAATGGTCTAAAGCTCAAGACAATAACATTAAAATTCAGTGTTCTATAAGCAATTTAAAAATGTGATTTTTTGGAATTCGTAAAAATTATGATAAATTAATGTTCATTTATGTGTCTATGAAATATAATGTAAAGTATTATTATTAAGTGATGAAAACAGTATTAATAAATAATTTTCTAAATCTAACGGTCTAGGTTTGAAGATATAAACTTTAAAATTCAATATTTTATAACCATTTCAAAAAATAAATTTAAAACCTTATGTCAAAATTAACATATAAAACATGTTTTATAGTGATTATTGAATGTCAGGTTAAATGATTCATATCATTCTATGTTATGATAATAATAATACATTTTCTTAATCTAATGGTCTATATCTCAAGACAATAACATTAAAATTCAGTGTTTTATAAGCAATTTAAAAATGTGATTTTTTAAAATTCATAAAAATTATGATAAATTAATGTTCATTTATGTGTCTATGAAATATAATGTAAAGTATTATTATTCAGTGATGGAAACGGTATTAATAATTAATTTTCTAAATCTAATGGTCCAGGTTTGAAGATATAAACTTTAAAATTCAATATTTTATAACCATTTCAAAAAATGAATTTAAAACCTTATGTCAAAATTAACATATAAAACATGTTTTATAGTGATTATTTAATGTACGGTTAAATAATTCATATAATTCTAAGTAATGATAATTAAAATTCATTTTCAAAATCTAATGGTCTAGATCTCAAGACAATAACATTAAAATATAGTGTTTGATAAGCAATTTAAAAATGTGATTTTTTGGAATTCGTAAAAATTATGATAAATTAATGTTCATTTATGTGTCTATGAAATATAATGTAAAGTATTATAATTCAGTGATGAAAACGGTATTAATAATTAATTTTCTAAATCTAATGGTCCAGGTTTGAAGATATAAACTTTAAAATTCAATATTTTATAACC
Source organism: Rhopalosiphum nymphaeae (assembly GCA_036289425.1). Taxonomy (NCBI): domain Eukaryota; kingdom Metazoa; phylum Arthropoda; class Insecta; order Hemiptera; family Aphididae; genus Rhopalosiphum; species Rhopalosiphum nymphaeae. The sequence goes on from JAZAQC010000030.1 coordinate 1,877,177, forward strand.
ATTTCAAAAAATGAATTTAAAACCTTATGTCAAAATTAACATATAAAACATGTTTTATAGTGATGATTTAATGTCAGGTTAAATGATTCATATCATTCTATGTTATGATAATAATAATACATTTTCTTAATCTAATGGTCTAAAGCTCAAGACAATAACATTAAAATTCAGTGTTTTATAAGCAATTTAAAAATGTGATTTTTTGGAATTCGTAAAAATTATGATAAATTAATGTTCATTTATGTGTCTATGAAATATAATGTAAAGTATTATTATTCAGTGATGAAAACGGTATTAATAATTAATTTTCTAAATCTAATGGTCCAGGTTTGAAGATATAAACTTTAAAATTCAATATTGTATAACCATTTCAAAAAATGAATTTAAAACCTTATGTCAAAATTAACATATAAAACATGTTTTATAGTGATTATTTAATGTCAGGTTAAATGATTCATATCATTCTATGTTATGATAATAATAATACATTTTCTTAATCTAATGGTCTAAATCTCAAGACAATAACATAAAAATTCAGTGTTTTATAAGCAATTTAAAAATGTGATTTTTTGGAATTCGTAAAAATTATGATAAATTAAAGTTCATTTATGTGTCTATGAAATATAATGTAAAGTATTATTATAAAGTGATGAAAACGGTATTAATAATTAATTTTCTAAATCTAATGGTCCAGGTTTGAAGATATAAACTTTAAAATTCAATATTTTATAACCATTTCATAAAATGAATTTAAAACCTTATGTCAAAATTAACATATAAAACATGTTTTATAGTGATTATGGAATGTCAGGTTAAATGATTCATATCATTCTATGTTATGATAATAATAATACATTTTCTTAATCTAATGGGCTAGATCTCAAGACAATAACATTAAAATATAGTGTTTTATAAGCAATTTAAAAATGTGATTTTTTAAAATTCGTAAAAATTATGATAAATTAAAGTTCATTTATGTGTCTATGAAATATAATGTAAAGTATTATTATAAAGTGATGAAAACGGTATTAATAATTAATTTTCTAAATCTAATGGTCCAGGTTTGAAGATATAAACTTTAAAATTCAATATTTTATAACCATTTCAAAAAATGAATTTAAAACCTTATGTCAAAATTAACATATAAAACATGTTTTATAGTGATGATTTAATGTCAGGTTAAATGATTCATATCATTCTATGTTATGATAATAATAATACATTTTCTTAATCTAATGGTCTAAATCTCAAGACAATAACATTAAAATTCAGTGTTTTGTAAGCAATTTAAAAATGTGAATTTTTGGAATTCGTAAAAATTATGATAAATTAAAGTCAAATGATGTGTCAATGAAATATAATGTAAAGTATTATTATAAAGTGATGAAAACGGTATTAATAATTAATTTTCTAAATCTAATGGTCCAGGTTTGAAGATATAAACTTTTAAATTCAATATTTTATAACCATTTCAAAAAATGAATTTAAAACCTTATGTCAAAATTAACATATAAAACATGTTTTATAGTGATTATTTAATGTCAGGTTAAATGATTCATATCATTCTATATTATGATAATAATAATACATTTTCTTAATCTAATGGTCTAAAGCTCAAGACAATAACATTAAAATTCAGTGTTCTATAAGCAATTTAAAAATGTGATTTTTTGGAATTCATAAAAATTATGATAAATTAATGTTCATTTTTGTGTCTATGAAATATAATGTAAAGTATTATTATTCAGTGATGGAAACGGTATTAATAATTAATTTTCTAAATCTAATGGTCCAGGTTTGAAGATATAAACTTTAAAATTCAATATTTTATAACCATTTCAAAAAATGAATTTAAAACCTTATGTCAAAATTAACATATAAAACATGTTTTATAGTGATTATTTAATGTACGGTTAAATAATTCATATAATTCTAAGTAATGATAATTAAAATTCATTTTCAAAATCTAATGGTCTAGATCTCAAGACAATAACATTAAAATATAGTGTTTGATAAGCAATTTAAAAATGTGATTTTTTGGAATTCGTAAAAATTATGATAAATTAAAGTCAAATGATGTGTCTATGAAATATAATGTAAAGTATTATTATTCAGTGATGGAAACGGTATTAAAAATTAATTTTCTAAATCTAATGGTCCAGGTTTGAAGATATAAACTTTAAAATTCAATATTTTATAACCATTTCAAAAAATGAATTTAAAACCTTATGTCAAAATTAACATATAAAACATGTTTTATAGTGATTATTTAATGTACGGTTAAATAATTCATATAATTCTAAGTAATGATAATTAAAATTCATTTTCTTAATCTAATGGTCTAGATCTCAAGACAATAACATTAAAATATAGTGTTTTATAAGCAATTTAAAAATGTGATTTTTTAAAATTCGTAAAAATTATGATAAATTAAAGTTCATTTATGTGTCTATGAAATATAATGTAAAGTATTATTATAAAGTGATGAAAACGGTATTAATAATAAATTTTCTAAATCTAATGGTCCAGGTTTGAAGATATAAACTTTAAAATTCAATATTTTATAACCATTTCAAAAAATGAATTTAAAACCTTATGTCAAACTTAACATATAAAACATGTTTTATAGTGATTATTTAATGTCAGGTTAAATGATTCATATCATTCTATGTTATGATAATAATAATACATTTTCTTAATCTAATGGTCTAAATCTCAAGACAATAACATTAAAATTCAGTGTTTTGTAAGCAATTTAAAAATGTGAATTTTTGGAATTCGTAAAAATTATGATAAATTAAAGTCAAATGATGTGTCAATGAAATATAATGTAAAGTATTATTATTCAGTGATGAAAACGGTATTAATAATTAATTTTCTAAATCTAATGGTCCAGGTTTGAAGATATAAACTTTAAAATTCAATATTTTATAACCATTTCAAAAAATGAATTATAACCTTATGTCAAAATTAACATATAAAACATGTTTTATAGTGATTATTTAATGTCAGGTTAAATGATTCATATCATTCTATGTTATGATAATAATAATACATTTTCTTAATCTAATGGTCTAAAGCTCAAGACAATAACATTAAAATTCAGTGTTCTATAAGCAATTTAAAAATGTGATTTTTTGGAATTCGTAAAAATTATGATAAATTAATGTTCATTTATGTGTCTATGAAATATAATGTAAAGTATTATTATTAAGTGATGAAAACAGTATTAATAAATAATTTTCTAAATCTAACGGTCTAGGTTTGAAGATATAAACTTTAAAATTCAATATTTTATAACCATTTCAAAAAATAAATTTAAAACCTTATGTCAAAATTAACATATAAAACATGTTTTATAGTGATTATTTAATGTACGGTTAAATAATTCATATAATTCTAAGTAATGATAATTAAAATTCATTTTCAAAATCTAATGGTCTAGATCTCAAGACAATAACATTAAAATATAGTGTTTGATAAGCAATTTAAAAATGTGATTTTTTGGAATTCGTAAAAATTATGACAAATTAAAGTCAAATGATGTGTCTATGAAATATAATGTAAAGTATTATTATTCAGTGATGGAAACGGTATTAAAAATTAATTTTCTAAATCTAATGGTCCAGGTTTGAAGATAAAAACTTTAAAATTCAATATTTTATAACCATTTCAAAAAATGAATTTAAAACCTTATGTCAAAATTAACATATAAAACATGTTTTATAGTGATTATTTAATGTACGGTTAAATAATTCATATAATTCTAAGTAATGATAATTAAAATTCATTTTCTTAATCTAATGGTCTAGATCTCAAGACAATAACATTAAAATATAGTGTTTTATAAGCAATTTAAAAATGTGATTTTTTAAAATTCGTAAAAATTATGATAAATTAAAGTTCATTTATGTGTCTATGAAATATAATGTAAAGTATTATTATAAAGTGATGAAAACGGTATTAATAATAAATTTTCTAAATCTAATGGTCCAGGTTTGAAGATATAAACTTTAAAATTCAATATTTTATAACCATTTCAAAAAATGAATTTAAAACCTTATGTCAAACTTAACATATAAAACATGTTTTATAGTGATTATTTAATGTCAGGTTAAATGATTCATATCATTCTATGTTATGATAATAATAATACATTTTCTTAATCTAATGGTCTAAATCTCAAGACAATAACATTAAAATTCAGTGTTTTGTAAGCAATTTAAAAATGTGAATTTTTGGAATTCGTAAAAATTATGATAAATTAAAGTCAAATGATGTGTCAATGAAATATAATGTAAAGTATTATTATTCAGTGATGAAAACGGTATTAATAATTAATTTTCTAAATCTAATGGTCCAGGTTTGAAGATATAAACTTTAAAATTCAATATTTTATAACCATTTCAAAAAATGAATTATAACCTTATGTCAAAATTAACATATAAAACATGTTTTATAGTGATTATTTAATGTCAGGTTAAATGATTCATATCATTCTATGTTATGATAATAATAATACATTTTCTTAATCTAATGGTCTAAAGCTCAAGACAATAACATTAAAATTCAGTGTTCTATAAGCAATTTAAAAATGTGATTTTTTGGAATTCGTAAAAATTATGATAAATTAATGTTCATTTATGTGTCTATGAAATATAATGTAAAGTATTATTATTAAGTGATGAAAACAGTATTAATAAATAATTTTCTAAATCTAACGGTCTAGGTTTGAAGATATAAACTTTAAAATTCAATATTTTATAACCATTTCAAAAAATAAATTTAAAACCTTATGTCAAAATTAACATATAAAACATGTTTTATTGTGATGATTTAATGTCAGGTTAAATGATTCATATAATTCTATGTTATGATAATAATAATACATTTTCCTAATCTAATGGTCTAAAGCTCAAGACAATAACATTAAAATTCAGTGTTTTATAAGCAATTTAAAAATGTGATTTTTTGGAATTCGTAAAAATTATGATAAATTAATGTTCATTTATGTGTCTATGAAATATAATGTAAAGTATTATTATTCAGTGATGAAAACGGTATTAATAATTAATTTTCTAAATCTAATGGTCCAGGTTTGAAGATATAAACTTTAAAATTCAATATTGTATAACCATTTCAAAAAATGAATTAAACCTTATGTCAAAATTAACATATAAAACATGTTTTATAGTGATTATTTAATGTCAGGTTAAATGATTCATATCATTCTATGTTATGATAATAATAATACATTTTCTTAATCTAATGGTCTAAATCTCAAGACAATAACATTAAAATTCAGTGTTTTATAAGCAATTTAAAAATGTGATTTTTTGGAATTCGTAAAAATTATGATAAATTAAAGTTCATTTATGTGTCTATGAAATATAATGTAAAGTATTATTATAAAGTGATGAAAACGGTATTAATAATTAATTTTCTAAATCTAATGGTCCAGGTTTGAAGATATAAACTTTAAAATTCAATATTTTATAACCATTTCATAAAATGAATTTAAAACCTTATGTCAAAATTAACATATAAAACATGTTTTATAGTGATTATGGAATGTCAGGTTAAATGATTCATATCATTCTAAGTTATGATAATAATAATACATTTTCTTAATCTAATGGGCTAGATCTCAAGACAATAACATTAAAATATAGTGTTTTATAAGCAATTTAAAAATGTGATTTTTTGGAATTCGTAAAAATTATGATAAATTAAAGTTCATTTATGTGTCTATGAAATATAATGTAAAGTATTATTATTCAGTGATGAAAACGGTATTAATAATTAATTTTCTAAATCTAATGGTCTAGGTTTGAATATATAAACTTTAAAATTCAATATTTTATAACCATTTCAAAAAATGAATTTAAAACCTTATGTCAAAATTAACATATAAAACATGTTTTATAGTGATTATTTAATGTCAGGTTAAATGATTCATATCATTCTATGTTATGATAATAATAATACATTTTCTTAATCTAATGGTCTAAATCTCAAGACAATAACATTAAAATTCAGTGTTTTATAAGCAATTTAAAAATGTGATTTTTTGGAATTCGTAAAAATTATGATAAATTATAGTTCATTTATGTGTCTATGAAATATAATGTAAAGTATTATTATAAAGTGATGAAAACGGTATTAATAATTAATTTTCTAAATCTAATGGTCCAGGTTTGAAGATATAAACTTTAAAATTCAACATTTTATAACCATTTCATAAAATGAATTTAAAACCTTATGTCAAAATTAACATATAAAACATGTTTTATAGTGATTATGGAATGTCAGGTTAAATGATTCATATCATTCTAAGTTATGATAATTATAATACATTTTCTTAATCTAATGGGCTAGATCTCAAGACAATAACATTAAAATATAGTGTTTTATAAGCAATTTAAAAATGTGATTTTTTGGAATTCGTAAAAATTATGATAAATTAAAGTTCATTTATGTGTCTATGAAATATAATGTAAAGTATTATTATAAAGTAATGAAAACGGTATTAATAATTAATTTTCTAAATCTAATGGTCCAGGTTTGAAGATATAAACTTTAAAATTCAATATTTTATAACCATTTCAAAAAATGAATTTAAAACCTTATGTCAAACTTAACATATAAAACATGTTTTATAGTGATTATTTAATGTCAGGTTAAATGATTCATATAATTCTATGTTATGATAATAATAATACATTTTCTTAATCTAATGGTCTAAATCTCAAGACAATAACATTAAAATTCAGTGTTTTGTAAGCAATTTAAAAATGTGAATTTTTGGAATTCGTAAAAATTATGATAAATTAAAGTCAAATGATGTGTCTATGAAATATAATGTAAAGTATTATTATAAAGTGATGAAAACGGTATTAATAATTAATTTTCTAAATCTAATGGTCCAGGTTTGAAGATATAAACTTTTAAATTCAATATTTTATAACCATTTCAAAAAATGAATTTAAAACCTTATGTCAAAATTAACATATAAAACATGTTTTATAGTGATTATTTAATGTCAGGTTAAATGATTCATATCATTCTATGTTATGATAATAATAATACATTTTCTTAATCTAATGGTCTAAAGCTCAAGACAATAACATTAAAATTCAGTGTTCTATAAGCAATTTAAAAATGTGATTTTTTGGAATTCGTAAAAATTATGATAAATTAATGTTCATTTATGTGTCTATGAAATATAATGTAAAGTATTATTATTAAGTGATGAAAACAGTATTAATAAATAATTTTCTAAATCTAACGGTCTAGGTTTGAAGATATAAACTTTAAAATTCAATATTTTATAACCATTTCATAAAATGAATTTAAAACCTTATGTCAAAATTAACATATAAAACATGTTTTATAGTGATTATTTAATGTCAGGTTAAATGATTCATATCATTCTATGTTATGATAATAATAATACATTTTCTTAATCTAATGGTCTATATCTCAAGACAATAACATTAAAATTCAGTGTTTTATAAGCAATTTAAAAATGTGATTTTTTAAAATTCATAAAAATTATGATAAATTAATGTTCATTTATGTGTCTATGAAATATAATGTAAAGTATTATTATTCAGTGATGGAAACGGTATTAATAATTAATTTTCTAAATCTAATGGTCCAGGTTTGAAGATATAAACTTTAAAATTCAATATTTTATAACCATTTCAAAAAATGAATTTAAAACCTTATGTCAAAATTAACATATAAAACATGTTTTATAGTGATTATTTAATGTACGGTTAAATAATTCATATAATTCTAAGTAATGATAATTAAAATTCATTTTCAAAATCTAATGGTCTAGATCTCAAGACAATAACATTAAAATATAGTGTTTGATAAGCAATTTAAAAATGTGATTTTTTGGAATTCGTAAAAATTATGATAAATTAATGTTCATTTATGTGTCTATGAAATATAATGTAAAGTATTATAATTCAGTGATGAAAACGGTATTAATAATTAATTTTCTAAATCTAATGGTCCAGGTTTGAAGATATAAACTTTAAAATTCAATATTTTATAACCATTTCAAAAAATGAATTTAAAACCTTATGTCAAAATTAACATATAAAACATGTTTTATAGTGATGATTTAATGTCAGGTTAAATGATTCATATCATTCTATGTTATGATAATAATAATACATTTTCTTAATCTAATGGTCTAAAGCTCAAGACAATAACATTAAAATTCAGTGTTTTATAAGCAATTTAAAAATGTGATTTTTTGGAATTCGTAAAAATTATGATAAATTAATGTTCATTTATGTGTCTATGAAATATAATGTAAAGTATTATTATTCAGTGATGAAAACGGTATTAATAATTAATTTTCTAAATCTAATGGTCCAGGTTTGAAGATATAAACTTTAAAATTCAATATTGTATAACCATTTCAAAAAATGAATTTAAAACCTTATGTCAAAATTAACATATAAAACATGTTTTATAGTGATTATTTAATGTCAGGTTAAATGATTCATATCATTCTATGTTATGATAATAATAATACATTTTCTTAATCTAATGGTCTATATCTCAAGACAATAACATTAAAATTCAGTGTTTTATAAACAATTTAAAAATGTGATTTTTTAAAATTCATAAAAATTATGATAAATTAATGTTCATTTATGTGTCTATGAAATATAATGTAAAGTATTATTATTCAGTGATGGAAACGGTATTAATAATTAATTTTCTAAATCTAATGGTCCAGGTTTGAAGATATAAACTTTAAAATTCAATATTTTATAACCATTTCAAAAAATGAATTTAAAACCTTATGTCAAAATTAACATATAAAACATGTTTTATAGTGATTATTTAATGTACGGTTAAATAATTCATATAATTCTAAGTAATGATAATTAAAATTCATTTTCAAAATCTAATGGTCTAGATCTCAAGACAATAACATTAAAATATAGTGTTTGATAAGCAATTTAAAAATGTGATTCTTTGGAATTCGTAAAAATTATGATAAATTAAAGTTCATTTATGTGTCTATGAAATATAATGTAAAGTATTATTATAAAGTGATGAAAACGGTATTAATAATTAATTTTCTAAATCTAATGGTCCAGGTTTGAAGATATAAACTTTAAAATTCAATATTTTATAACCATTTCAAAAAATGAATTTAAAACCTTATGTCAAAATTAACATATAAAACATGTTTTATAGTGATTATTTAATGTCAGGTTAAATGATTCATATCATTCTATGTTATGATAATAATAATACATTTTCTTAATCTAATGGTCTAAATCTCAAGACAATAACATTAAAATTCAGTGTTTTGTAAGCAATTTAAAAATGTGAATTTTTGGAATTCGTAAAAATTATGATAAATTAAAGTCAAATGATGTGTCAATGAAATATAATGTAAAGTATTATTATAAAGTGATGAAAACGGTATTAATAATTAATTTTCTAAATCTAATGGTCCAGGTTTGAAGATATAAACTTTAAAATTCAATATTTTATAACCATTTCAAAAAATGAATTTAAAACCTTATGTCAAAATTAACATATAAAACATGTTTTATAGTGATTATTTAATGTACGGTTAAATAATTCATATAATTCTAAGTAATGATAATTAAAATTCATTTTCAAAATCTAATGGTCTAGATCTCAAGACAATAACATTAAAATATAGTGTTTGATAAGCAATTTAAAAATGTGATTTTTTGGAATTCATAAAAATTATGATAAATTAATGTTCATTTTTGTGTCTATGAAATATAATGTAAAGTATTATTATTCAGTGATGGAAACGGTATTAATAATTAATTTTCTAAATCTAATGGTCCAGGTTTGAAGATATAAACTTTAAAATTCAATATTTTATAACCATTTCAAAAAATGAATTTAAAACCTTATGTCAAAATTAACATATAAAACATGTTTTATAGTGATTATTTAATGTACGGTTAAATAATTCATATAATTCTAAGTAATGATAATTAAAATTCATTTTCAAAATCTAATGGTCTAGATCTCAAGACAATAACATTAAAATATAGTGTTTGATAAGCAATTTAAAAATGTGATTTTTTGGAATTCGTAAAAATTATGATAAATTAATGTTCATTTATGTGTCTATGAAATATAATGTAAAGTATTATAATTCAGTGATGAAAACGGTATTAATAATTAATTTTCTAAATCTAATGGTCCAGGTTTGAAGATATAAACTTTAAAATTCAATATTTTATAACCATTTCAAAAAATGAATTTAAAACCTTATGTCAAAATTAACATATAAAACATGTTTTATAGTGATGATTTAATGTCAGGTTAAATGATTCATATCATTCTATGTTATGATAATAATAATACATTTTCTTAATCTAATGGTCTAAAGCTCAAGACAATAACATTAAAATTCAGTGTTTTATAAGCAATTTAAAAATGTGATTTTTTGGAATTCGTAAAAATTATGATAAATTAATGTTCATTTATGTGTCTATGAAATATAATGTAAAGTATTATTATTCAGTGATGAAAACGGTATTAATAATTAATTTTCTAAATCTAATGGTCCAGGTTTGAAGATATAAACTTTAAAATTCAATATTGTATAACCATTTCAAAAAATGAATTTAAAACCTTATGTCAAAATTAACATATAAAACATGTTTTATAGTGATTATTTAATGTCAGGTTAAATGATTCATATCATTCTATGTTATGATAATAATAATACATTTTCTTAATCTAATGGTCTATATCTCAAGACAATAACATTAAAATTCAGTGTTTTATAAACAATTTAAAAATGTGATTTTTTAAAATTCATAAAAATTATGATAAATTAATGTTCATTTATGTGTCTATGAAATATAATGTAAAGTATTATTATTCAGTGATGGAAACGGTATTAATAATTAATTTTCTAAATCTAATGGTCCAGGTTTGAAGATATAAACTTTAAAATTCAATATTTTATAACCATTTCAAAAAATGAATTTAAAACCTTATGTCAAAATTAACATATAAAACATGTTTTATAGTGATTATTTAATGTACGGTTAAATAATTCATATAATTCTAAGTAATGATAATTAAAATTCATTTTCAAAATCTAATGGTCTAGATCTCAAGACAATAACATTAAAATATAGTGTTTGATAAGCAATTTAAAAATGTGATTCTTTGGAATTCGTAAAAATTATGATAAATTAAAGTTCATTTATGTGTCTATGAAATATAATGTAAAGTATTATTATAAAGTGATGAAAACGGTATTAATAATTAATTTTCTAAATCTAATGGTCCAGGTTTGAAGATATAAACTTTAAAATTCAATATTTTATAACCATTTCAAAAAATGAATTTAAAACCTTATGTCAAAATTAACATATAAAACATGTTTTATAGTGATTATTTAATGTCAGGTTAAATGATTCATATCATTCTATGTTATGATAATAATAATACATTTTCTTAATCTAATGGTCTAAATCTCAAGACAATAACATTAAAATTCAGTGTTTTGTAAGCAATTTAAAAATGTGAATTTTTGGAATTCGTAAAAATTATGATAAATTAAAGTCAAATGATGTGTCAATGAAATATAATGTAAAGTATTATTATAAAGTGATGAAAACGGTATTAATAATTAATTTTCTAAATCTAATGGTCCAGGTTTGAAGATATAAACTTTAAAATTCAATATTTTATAACCATTTCAAAAAATGAATTTAAAACCTTATGTCAAAATTAACATATAAAACATGTTTTATAGTGATTATTTAATGTACGGTTAAATAATTCATATAATTCTAAGTAATGATAATTAAAATTCATTTTCAAAATCTAATGGTCTAGATCTCAAGACAATAACATTAAAATATAGTGTTTGATAAGCAATTTAAAAATGTGATTCTTTGGAATTCGTAAAAATTATGATAAATTAAAGTTCATTTATGTGTCTATGAAATATAATGTAAAGTATTATTATAAAGTGATGAAAACGGTATTAATAATTAATTTTCTAAATCTAATGGTCCAGGTTTGAAGATATAAACTTTAAAATTCAATATTTTATAACCATTTCAAAAAATGAATTTAAAACCTTATGTCAAAATTAACATATAAAACATGTTTTATAGTGATTATTTAATGTCAGGTTAAATGATTCATATCATTCTATGTTATGATAATAATAATACATTTTCTTAATCTAATGGTCTAAATCTCAAGACAATAACATTAAAATTCAGTGTTTTGTAAGCAATTTAAAAATGTGAATTTTTGGAATTCGTAAAAATTATGATAAATTAAAGTCAAATGATGTGTCAATGAAATATAATGTAAAGTATTATTATAAAGTGATGAAAACGGTATTAATAATTAATTTTCTAAATCTAATGGTCCAGGTTTGAAGATATAAACTTTAAAATTCAATATTTTATAACCATTTCAAAAAATGAATTTAAAACCTTATGTCAAAATTAACATATAAAACATGTTTTATAGTGATTATTTAATGTACGGTTAAATAATTCATATAATTCTAAGTAATGATAATTAAAATTCATTTTCAAAATCTAATGGTCTAGATCTCAAGACAATAACATTAAAATATAGTGTTTGATAAGCAATTTAAAAATGTGATTTTTTGGAATTCATAAAAATTATGATAAATTAATGTTCATTTTTGTGTCTATGAAATATAATGTAAAGTATTATTATTCAGTGATGGAAACGGTATTAATAATTAATTTTCTAAATCTAATGGTCCAGGTTTGAAGATATAAACTTTAAAATTCAATATTTTATAACCATTTCAAAAAATGAATTTAAAACCTTATGTCAAAATTAACATATAAAACATGTTTTATAGTGATTATTTAATGTCAGGTTAAATGATTCATATCATTCTATGTTATGATAATAATAATACATTTTCTTAATCTAATGGTCTAAATCTCAAGACAATAACATTAAAATTCAGTGTTTTGTAAGCAATTTAAAAATGTGAATTTTTGGAATTCGTAAAAATTATGATAAATTAAAGTCAAATGATGTGTCAATGAAATATAATGTAAAGTATTATTATAAAGTGATGAAAACGGTATTAATAATTAATTTTCTAAATCTAATGGTCCAGGTTTGAAGATATAAACTTTAAAATTCAATATTTTATAACCATTTCAAAAAATGAATTTAAAACCTTATGTCAAAATTAACATATAAAACATGTTTTATAGTGATTATTTAATGTACGGTTAAATAATTCATATAATTCTAAGTAATGATAATTAAAATTCATTTTCAAAATCTAATGGTCTAGATCTCAAGACAATAACATTAAAATATAGTGTTTGATAAGCAATTTAAAAATGTGATTCTTTGGAATTCGTAAAAATTATGATAAATTAAAGTTCATTTATGTGTCTATGAAATATAATGTAAAGTATTATTATAAAGTGATGAAAACGGTATTAATAATTAATTTTCTAAATCTAATGGTCCAGGTTTGAAGATATAAACTTTAAAATTCAATATTTTATAACCATTTCAAAAAATGAATTTAAAACCTTATGTCAAAATTAACATATAAAACATGTTTTATAGTGATTATTTAATGTCAGGTTAAATGATTCATATCATTCTATGTTATGATAATAATAATACATTTTCTTAATCTAATGGTCTAAATCTCAAGACAATAACATTAAAATTCAGTGTTTTGTAAGCAATTTAAAAATGTGAATTTTTGGAATTCGTAAAAATTATGATAAATTAAAGTCAAATGATGTGTCAATGAAATATAATGTAAAGTATTATTATAAAGTGATGAAAACGGTATTAATAATTAATTTTCTAAATCTAATGGTCCAGGTTTGAAGATATAAACTTTAAAATTCAATATTTTATAACCATTTCAAAAAATGAATTTAAAACCTTATGTCAAAATTAACATATAAAACATGTTTTATAGTGATTATTTAATGTACGGTTAAATAATTCATATAATTCTAAGTAATGATAATTAAAATTCATTTTCAAAATCTAATGGTCTAGATCTCAAGACAATAACATTAAAATATAGTGTTTGATAAGCAATTTAAAAATGTGATTTTTTGGAATTCATAAAAATTATGATAAATTAATGTTCATTTTTGTGTCTATGAAATATAATGTAAAGTATTATTATTCAGTGATGGAAACGGTATTAATAATTAATTTTCTAAATCTAATGGTCCAGGTTTGAAGATATAAACTTTAAAATTCAATATTTTATAACCATTTCAAAAAATGAATTTAAAACCTTATGTCAAAATTAACATATAAAACATGTTTTATAGTGATTATTTAATGTACGGTTAAATAATTCATATAATTCTAAGTAATGATAATTAAAATTCATTTTCAAAATCTAATGGTCTAGATCTCAAGACAATAACATTAAAATATAGTGTTTGATAAGCAATTTAAAAATGTGATTTTTTGGAATTCGTAAAAATTATGATAAATTAATGTTCATTTATGTGTCTATGAAATATAATGTAAAGTATTATAATTCAGTGATGAAAACGGTATTAATAATTAATTTTCTAAATCTAATGGTCCAGGTTTGAAGATATAAACTTTAAAATTCAATATTTTATAACCATTTCAAAAAATGAATTTAAAACCTTATGTCAAAATTAACATATAAAACATGTTTTATAGTGATGATTTAATGTCAGGTTAAATGATTCATATCATTCTATGTTATGATAATAATAATACATTTTCTTAATCTAATGGTCTAAAGCTCAAGACAATAACATTAAAATTCAGTGTTTTATAAGCAATTTAAAAATGTGATTTTTTGGAATTCGTAAAAATTATGATAAATTAATGTTCATTTATGTGTCTATGAAATATAATGTAAAGTATTATTATTCAGTGATGAAAACGGTATTAATAATTAATTTTCTAAATCTAATGGTCCAGGTTTGAAGATATAAACTTTAAAATTCAATATTGTATAACCATTTCAAAAAATGAATTTAAAACCTTATGTCAAAATTAACATATAAAACATGTTTTATAGTGATTATTTAATGTCAGGTTAAATGATTCATATCATTCTATGTTATGATAATAATAATACATTTTCTTAATCTAATGGTCTATATCTCAAGACAATAACATTAAAATTCAGTGTTTTATAAACAATTTAAAAATGTGATTTTTTAAAATTCATAAAAATTATGATAAATTAATGTTCATTTATGTGTCTATGAAATATAATGTAAAGTATTATTATTCAGTGATGGAAACGGTATTAATAATTAATTTTCTAAATCTAATGGTCCAGGTTTGAAGATATAAACTTTAAAATTCAATATTTTATAACCATTTCAAAAAATGAATTTAAAACCTTATGTCAAAATTAACATATAAAACATGTTTTATAGTGATTATTTAATGTACGGTTAAATAATTCATATAATTCTAAGTAATGATAATTAAAATTCATTTTCAAAATCTAATGGTCTAGATCTCAAGACAATAACATTAAAATATAGTGTTTGATAAGCAATTTAAAAATGTGATTCTTTGGAATTCGTAAAAATTATGATAAATTAAAGTTCATTTATGTGTCTATGAAATATAATGTAAAGTATTATTATAAAGTGATGAAAACGGTATTAATAATTAATTTTCTAAATCTAATGGTCCAGGTTTGAAGATATAAACTTTAAAATTCAATATTTTATAACCATTTCAAAAAATGAATTTAAAACCTTATGTCAAAATTAACATATAAAACATGTTTTATAGTGATTATTTAATGTCAGGTTAAATGATTCATATCATTCTATGTTATGATAATAATAATACATTTTCTTAATCTAATGGTCTAAATCTCAAGACAATAACATTAAAATTCAGTGTTTTGTAAGCAATTTAAAAATGTGAATTTTTGGAATTCGTAAAAATTATGATAAATTAAAGTCAAATGATGTGTCAATGAAATATAATGTAAAGTATTATTATAAAGTGATGAAAACGGTATTAATAATTAATTTTCTAAATCTAATGGTCCAGGTTTGAAGATATAAACTTTAAAATTCAATATTTTATAACCATTTCAAAAAATGAATTTAAAACCTTATGTCAAAATTAACATATAAAACATGTTTTATAGTGATTATTTAATGTACGGTTAAATAATTCATATAATTCTAAGTAATGATAATTAAAATTCATTTTCAAAATCTAATGGTCTAGATCTCAAGACAATAACATTAAAATATAGTGTTTGATAAGCAATTTAAAAATGTGATTTTTTGGAATTCATAAAAATTATGATAAATTAATGTTCATTTTTGTGTCTATGAAATATAATGTAAAGTATTATTATTCAGTGATGGAAACGGTATTAATAATTAATTTTCTAAATCTAATGGTCCAGGTTTGAAGATATAAACTTTAAAATTCAATATTTTATAACCATTTCAAAAAATGAATTTAAAACCTTATGTCAAAATTAACATATAAAACATGTTTTATAGTGATTATTTAATGTACGGTTAAATAATTCATATAATTCTAAGTAATGATAATTAAAATTCATTTTCAAAATCTAATGGTCTAGATCTCAAGACAATAACATTAAAATATAGTGTTTGATAAGCAATTTAAAAATGTGATTCTTTGGAATTCGTAAAAATTATGATAAATTAAAGTTCATTTATGTGTCTATGAAATATAATGTAAAGTATTATTATAAAGTGATGAAAACGGTATTAATAATTAATTTTCTAAATCTAATGGTCCAGGTTTGAAGATATAAACTTTAAAATTCAATATTTTATAACCATTTCAAAAAATGAATTTAAAACCTTATGTCAAAATTAACATATAAAACATGTTTTATAGTGATTATTTAATGTCAGGTTAAATGATTCATATCATTCTATGTTATGATAATAATAATACATTTTCTTAATCTAATGGTCTAAATCTCAAGACAATAACATTAAAATTCAGTGTTTTGTAAGCAATTTAAAAATGTGAATTTTTGGAATTCGTAAAAATTATGATAAATTAAAGTCAAATGATGTGTCAATGAAATATAATGTAAAGTATTATTATAAAGTGATGAAAACGGTATTAATAATTAATTTTCTAAATCTAATGGTCCAGGTTTGAAGATATAAACTTTAAAATTCAATATTTTATAACCATTTCAAAAAATGAATTTAAAACCTTATGTCAAAATTAACATATAAAACATGTTTTATAGTGATTATTTAATGTACGGTTAAATAATTCATATAATTCTAAGTAATGATAATTAAAATTCATTTTCAAAATCTAATGGTCTAGATCTCAAGACAATAACATTAAAATATAGTGTTTGATAAGCAATTTAAAAATGTGATTTTTTGGAATTCATAAAAATTATGATAAATTAATGTTCATTTTTGTGTCTATGAAATATAATGTAAAGTATTATTATTCAGTGATGGAAACGGTATTAATAATTAATTTTCTAAATCTAATGGTCCAGGTTTGAAGATATAAACTTTAAAATTCAATATTTTATAACCATTTCAAAAAATGAATTTAAAACCTTATGTCAAAATTAACATATAAAACATGTTTTATAGTGATTATTTAATGTCAGGTTAAATGATTCATATCATTCTATGTTATGATAATAATAATACATTTTCTTAATCTAATGGTCTAAAGCTCAAGACAATAACATTAAAATTCAGTGTTCTATAAGCAATTTAAAAATGTGATTTTTTGGAATTCGTAAAAATTATGATAAATTAATGTTCATTTATGTGTCTATGAAATATAATGTAAAGTATTATTATTAAGTGATGAAAACAGTATTAATAAATAATTTTCTAAATCTAACGGTCTAGGTTTGAAGATATAAACTTTAAAATTCAATATTTTATAACCATTTCAAAAAATAAATTTAAAACCTTATGTCAAAATTAACATATAAAACATGTTTTATAGTGATTATTTAATGTCAGGTTAAATGATTCATATCATTCTATGTTATGATAATAATAATACATTTTCTTAATCTAATGGTCTATATCTCAAGACAATAACATTAAAATTCAGTGTTTTATAAGCAATTTAAAAATGTGATTTTTTAAAATTCATAAAAATTATGATAAATTAATGTTCATTTATGTGTCTATGAAATATAATGTAAAGTATTATTATTCAGTGATGGAAACGGTATTAATAATTAATTTTCTAAATCTAATGGTCCAGGTTTGAAGATATAAACTTTAAAATTCAATATTTTATAACCATTTCAAAAAATGAATTTAAAACCTTATGTCAAAATTAACATATAAAACATGTTTTATAGTGATTATTTAATGTACGGTTAAATAATTCATATAATTCTAAGTAATGATAATTAAAATTCATTTTCAAAATCTAATGGTCTAGATCTCAAGACAATAACATTAAAATATAGTGTTTGATAAGCAATTTAAAAATGTGATTTTTTGGAATTCGTAAAAATTATGATAAATTAATGTTCATTTATGTGTCTATGAAATATAATGTAAAGTATTATAATTCAGTGATGAAAACGGTATTAATAATTAATTTTCTAAATCTAATGGTCCAGGTTTGAAGATATAAACTTTAAAATTCAATATTTTATAACCATTTCAAAAAATGAATTTAAAACCTTATGTCAAAATTAACATATAAAACATGTTTTATAGTGATGATTTAATGTCAGGTTAAATGATTCATATCATTCTATGTTATGATAATAATAATACATTTTCTTAATCTAATGGTCTAAAGCTCAAGACAATAACATTAAAATTCAGTGTTTTATAAGCAATTTAAAAATGTGATTTTTTGGAATTCGTAAAAATTATGATAAATTAATGTTCATTTATGTGTCTATGAAATATAATGTAAAGTATTATTATTCAGTGATGAAAACGGTATTAATAATTAATTTTCTAAATCTAATGGTCCAGGTTTGAAGATATAAACTTTAAAATTCAATATTGTATAACCATTTCAAAAAATGAATTTAAAACCTTATGTCAAAATTAACATATAAAACATGTTTTATAGTGATTATTTAATGTCAGGTTAAATGATTCATATCATTCTATGTTATGATAATAATAATACATTTTCTTAATCTAATGGTCTAAATCTCAAGACAATAACATTAAAATTCAGTGTTTTATAAGCAATTTAAAAATGTGATTTTTTGGAATTCGTAAAAATTATGATAAATTAAAGTTCATTTATGTGTCTATGAAATATAATGTAAAGTATTATTATAAAGTGATGAAAACGGTATTAATAATTAATTTTCTAAATCTAATGGTCCAGGTTTGAAGATATAAACTTTAAAATTCAATATTTTATAACCATTTCATAAAATGAATTTAAAACCTTATGTCAAAATTAACATATAAAACATGTTTTATAGTGATTATGGAATGTCAGGTTAAATGATTCATATCATTCTAAGTTATGATAATAATAATACATTTTCTTAATCTAATGGGCTAGATCTCAAGACAATAACATTAAAATATAGTGTTTTATAAGCAATTTAAAAATGTGATTTTTTGGAATTCGTAAAAATTATGATAAATTAAAGTTCATTTATGTGTCTATGAAATATAATGTAAAGTATTATTATAAAGTGATGAAAACGGTATTAATAATTAATTTTCTAAATCTAATGGTCCAGGTTTGAAGATATAAACTTTAAAATTCAATATTTTATAACCATTTCAAAAAATGAATTTAAAACCTTATGTCAAAATTAACATATAAAACATGTTTTATAGTGATGATTTAATGTCAGGTTAAATGATTCATATCATTCTATGTTATGATAATAATAATACATTTTCTTAATCTAATGGTCTAAAGCTCAAGACAATAACATTAAAATTCAGTGTTTTATAAACAATTTAAAAATGTGATTTTTTAAAATTCATAAAAATTATGATAAATTAATGTTCATTTATGTGTCTATGAAATATAATGTAAAGTATTATTATTCAGTGATGGAAACGGTATTAATAATTAATTTTCTAAATCTAATGGTCCAGGTTTGAAGATATAAACTTTAAAATTCAATATTTTATAACCATTTCAAAAAATGAATTTAAAACCTTATGTCAAAATTAACATATAAAACATGTTTTATAGTGATTATGGAATGTCAGGTTAAATGATTCATATCATTCTAAGTTAAGATAATAATAATACATTTTCTTAATCTAATGGGCTAGATCTCAAGACAATAACATTAAAATATAGTGTTTGATAAGCAATTTAAAAATGTGATTCTTTGGAATTCGTAAAAATTATGATAAATTAAAGTTCATTTATGTGTCTATGAAATATAATGTAAAGTATTATTATAAAGTGATGAAAACGGTATTAATAATTAATTTTCTAAATCTAATGGTCCAGGTTTGAAGATATAAACTTTAAAATTCAATATTTTATAACCATTTCAAAAAATGAATTTAAAACCTTATGTCAAAATTAACATATAAAACATGTTTTATAGTGATCATTTAATGTCAGGTTAAATGATTCATATCATTCTATGTTATGATAATAATAATACATTTTCTTAATCTAATGGTCTAAATCTCAAGACAATAACATTAAAATTCAGTGTTTTGTAAGCAATTTAAAAATGTGAATTTTTGGAATTCGTAAAAATTATGATAAATTAAAGTCAAATGATGTGTCAATGAAATATAATGTAAAGTATTATTATAAAGTGAAGAAAACGGTATTAATAATTAATTTTCTAAATCTAATGGTCCAGGTTTGAAGATATAAACTTTTAAATTCAATATTTTATAACCATTTCAAAAAATGAATTTAAAACCTTATGTCAAAATTAACATATAAAACATGTTTTATAGTGATGATTTAATGTCAGGTTAAATGATTCATATCATTCTATGTTATGATAATAATAATACATTTTCTTAATCTAATGGTCTAAAGCTCAAGACAATAACATTAAAATTCAGTGTTCTATAAGCAATTTAAAAATGTGATTTTTTGGAATTCATAAAAATTATGATAAATTAATGTTCATTTTTGTGTCTATGAAATATAATGTAAAGTATTATTATTCAGTGATGAAAACGGTATTAATAATTAATTTTCTAAATCTAATGGTCCAGGTTTGAAGATATAAACTTTAAAATTCAATATTTTATAACCATTTCAAAAAATGAATTTAAAACCTTATGTCAAAATTAACATATAAAACATGTTTTATAGTGATCATTTAATGTCAGGTTAAATGATTCATATCATTCTATGTTATGATAATAATAATACATTTTCTTAATCTAATGGTCTAAATCTCAAGACAATAACATTAAAATTCAGTGTTTTGTAAGCAATTTAAAAATGTGAATTTTTGGAATTCGTAAAAATTATGATAAATTAAAGTCAAATGATGTGTCAATGAAATATAATGTAAAGTATTATTATAAAGTGAAGAAAACGGTATTAATAATTAATTTTCTAAATCTAATGGTCCAGGTTTGAAGATATAAACTTTTAAATTCAATATTTTATAACCATTTCAAAAAATGAATTTAAAACCTTATGTCAAAATTAACATATAAAACATGTTTTATAGTGATGATTTAATGTCAGGTTAAATGATTCATATCATTCTATGTTATGATAATAATAATACATTTTCTTAATCTAATGGTCTAAAGCTCAAGACAATAACATTAAAATTCAGTGTTCTATAAGCAATTTAAAAATGTGATTTTTTGGAATTCATAAAAATTATGATAAATTAATGTTCATTTTTGTGTCTATGAAATATAATGTAAAGTATTATTATTCAGTGATGAAAACGGTATTAATAATTAATTTTCTAAATCTAATGGTCCAGGTTTGAAGATATAAACTTTAAAATTCAATATTTTATAACCATTTCAAAAAATGAATTTAAAACCTTATGTCAAAATTAACATATAAAACATGTTTTATAGTGATTATTTAATGTCAGGTTAAATGATTCATATCATTCTATGTTATGATAATAATAATACATTTTCTTAATCTAATGGTCTAAATCTCAAGACAATAACATTAAAATATAGTGTTTTATAAGCAATTTAAAAATGTGAATTTTTGGAATTCGTAAAAATTATGATAAATTAAAGTTCATTTATGTGTCTATGAAATATAATGTAAAGTATTATTATAAAGTGATGAAAACGGTATTAATAATTAATTTTCTAAATCTAATGGTCCAGGTTTGAAGATATAAACTTTAAAATTCAATATTTTATAACCATTTCAAAAAATGAATTTAAAACCTTATGTCAAAATTAACATATAAAACATGTTTTATAGTGATGATTTAATGTCAGGTTAAATGATTCATATCATTCTATGTTATGATAATAATAATACATTTTCTTAATCTAATGGTCTAAATCTCAAGACAATAACATTAAAATATAGTGTTTTATAAGCAATTTAAAAATGTGATTTTTTGGAATTCGTAAAAATTATGATAAATTAAAGTTCATTTATGTGTCTATGAAATATAATGTAAAGTATTATTATAAAGTGATGAAAACGGTATTAATAATTAATTTTCTAAATCTAATGGTCCAGGTTTGAAGATATAAACTTTTAAATTCAATATTTTATAACCATTTCAAAAAATGAATTTAAAACCTTATGTCAAAATTAACATATAAAACATGTTTTATAGTGATGATTTAATGTCAGGTTAAATGATTCATATCATTCTATGTTATGATAATAATAATACATTTTCTTAATCTAATGGTCTAAAGCTCAAGACAATAACATTAAAATTCAGTGTTTTATAAGCAATTTAAAAATGTGATTTTTTGGAATTCGTAAAAATTATGATAAATTAATGTTCATTTATGTGTCTATGAAATATAATGTAAAGTATTATTATTCAGTGATGAAAACGGTATTAATAATTAATTTTCTAAATCTAATGGTCCAGGTTTGAAGATATAAACTTTAAAATTCAATATTGTATAACCATTTCAAAAAATGAATTTAAAACCTTATGTCAAAATTAACATATAAAACATGTTTTATAGTGATTATTTAATGTCAGGTTAAATGATTCATATCATTCTATGTTATGATAATAATAATACATTTTCTTAATCTAATGGTCTAGATCTCAAGACAATAACATTAAAATATAGTGTTTGATAAGCAATTTAAAAATGTGATTTTTTGGAATTCGTAAAAATTATGATAAATTAATGTTCATTTATGTGTCTATGAAATATAATGTAAAGTATTATAATTCAGTGATGAAAACGGTATTAATAATTAATTTTCTAAATCTAATGGTCCAGGTTTGAAGATATAAACTTTAAAATTCAATATTTTATAACCATTTCAAAAAATGAATTTAAAACCTTATGTCAAAATTAACATATAAAACATGTTTTATAGTGATGATTTAATGTCAGGTTAAATGATTCATATCATTCTATGTTATGATAATAATAATACATTTTCTTAATCTAATGGTCTAAAGCTCAAGACAATAACATTAAAATTCAGTGTTTTATAAGCAATTTAAAAATGTGATTTTTTGGAATTCGTAAAAATTATGATAAATTAATGTTCATTTATGTGTCTATGAAATATAATGTAAAGTATTATTATTCAGTGATGAAAACGGTATTAATAATTAATTTTCTAAATCTAATGGTCCAGGTTTGAAGATATAAACTTTAAAATTCAATATTGTATAACCATTTCAAAAAATGAATTTAAAACCTTATGTCAAAATTAACATATAAAACATGTTTTATAGTGATTATTTAATGTCAGGTTAAATGATTCATATCATTCTATGTTATGATAATAATAATACATTTTCTTAATCTAATGGTCTAAATCTCAAGACAATAACATTAAAATTCAGTGTTTTATAAGCAATTTAAAAATGTGATTTTTTGGAATTCGTAAAAATTATGATAAATTAAAGTTCATTTATGTGTCTATGAAATATAATGTAAAGTATTATTATAAAGTGATGAAAACGGTATTAATAATTAATTTTCTAAATCTAATGGTCCAGGTTTGAAGATATAAACTTTAAAATTCAATATTTTATAACCATTTCATAAAATGAATTTAAAACCTTATGTCAAAATTAACATATAAAACATGTTTTATAGTGATTATTGAATGTCAGGTTAAATGATTCATATCATTCTATGTTATGATAATAATAATACATTTTCTTAATCTAATGGTCTATATCTCAAGACAATAACATTAAAATTCAGTGTTTTATAAGCAATTTAAAAATGTGATTTTTTAAAATTCATAAAAATTATGATAAATTAATGTTCATTTATGTGTCTATGAAATATAATGTAAAGTATTATTATTCAGTGATGGAAACGGTATTAATAATTAATTTTCTAAATCTAATGGTCCAGGTTTGAAGATATAAACTTTAAAATTCAATATTTTATAACCATTTCAAAAAATGAATTTAAAACCTTATGTCAAAATTAACATATAAAACATGTTTTATAGTGATTATTTAATGTACGGTTAAATAATTCATATAATTCTAAGTAATGATAATTAAAATTCATTTTCAAAATCTAATGGTCTAGATCTCAAGACAATAACATTAAAATATAGTGTTTGATAAGCAATTTAAAAATGTGATTTTTTGGAATTCGTAAAAATTATGATAAATTAATGTTCATTTATGTGTCTATGAAATATAATGTAAAGTATTATAATTCAGTGATGAAAACGGTATTAATAATTAATTTTCTAAATCTAATGGTCCAGGTTTGAAGATATAAACTTTAAAATTCAATATTTTATAA
This sequence comes from Rhopalosiphum nymphaeae, assembly GCA_036289425.1. Lineage (NCBI taxonomy): Eukaryota > Metazoa > Arthropoda > Insecta > Hemiptera > Aphididae > Rhopalosiphum > Rhopalosiphum nymphaeae. The sequence continues at coordinate 1,902,127 of JAZAQC010000030.1, forward strand.
CCATTTCAAAAAATGAATTTAAAACCTTATGTCAAAATTAACATATAAAACATGTTTTATAGTGATGATTTAATGTCAGGTTAAATGATTCATATCATTCTATGTTATGATAATAATAATACATTTTCTTAATCTAATGGTCTAAAGCTCAAGACAATAACATTAAAATTCAGTGTTTTATAAGCAATTTAAAAATGTGATTTTTTGGAATTCGTAAAAATTATGATAAATTAATGTTCATTTATGTGTCTATGAAATATAATGTAAAGTATTATTATTCAGTGATGAAAACGGTATTAATAATTAATTTTCTAAATCTAATGGTCCAGGTTTGAAGATATAAACTTTAAAATTCAATATTGTATAACCATTTCAAAAAATGAATTTAAAACCTTATGTCAAAATTAACATATAAAACATGTTTTATAGTGATTATTTAATGTCAGGTTAAATGATTCATATCATTCTATGTTATGATAATAATAATACATTTTCTTAATCTAATGGTCTAGATCTCAAGACAATAACATTAAAATATAGTGTTTGATAAGCAATTTAAAAATGTGATTTTTTGGAATTCGTAAAAATTATGATAAATTAATGTTCATTTATGTGTCTATGAAATATAATGTAAAGTATTATAATTCAGTGATGAAAACGGTATTAATAATTAATTTTCTAAATCTAATGGTCCAGGTTTGAAGATATAAACTTTAAAATTCAATATTTTATAACCATTTCAAAAAATGAATTTAAAACCTTATGTCAAAATTAACATATAAAACATGTTTTATAGTGATGATTTAATGTCAGGTTAAATGATTCATATCATTCTATGTTATGATAATAATAATACATTTTCTTAATCTAATGGTCTAAAGCTCAAGACAATAACATTAAAATTCAGTGTTTTATAAGCAATTTAAAAATGTGATTTTTTGGAATTCGTAAAAATTATGATAAATTAATGTTCATTTATGTGTCTATGAAATATAATGTAAAGTATTATTATTCAGTGATGAAAACGGTATTAATAATTAATTTTCTAAATCTAATGGTCCAGGTTTGAAGATATAAACTTTAAAATTCAATATTGTATAACCATTTCAAAAAATGAATTTAAAACCTTATGTCAAAATTAACATATAAAACATGTTTTATAGTGATTATTTAATGTCAGGTTAAATGATTCATATCATTCTATGTTATGATAATAATAATACATTTTCTTAATCTAATGGTCTAAATCTCAAGACAATAACATTAAAATCAGTGTTTTATAAGCAATTTAAAAATGTGATTTTTTGGAATTCGTAAAAATTATGATAAATTAAAGTTCATTTATGTGTCTATGAAATATAATGTAAAGTATTATTATAAAGTGATGAAAACGGTATTAATAATTAATTTTCTAAATCTAATGGTCCAGGTTTGAAGATATAAACTTTAAAATTCAATATTTTATAACCATTTCATAAAATGAATTTAAAACCTTATGTCAAAATTAACATATAAAACATGTTTTATAGTGATTATGGAATGTCAGGTTAAATGATTCATATCATTCTAAGTTATGATAATAATAATACATTTTCTTAATCTAATGGGCTAGATCTCAAGACAATAACATTAAAATATAGTGTTTTATAAGCAATTTAAAAATGTGATTTTTTGGAATTCGTAAAAATTATGATAAATTAAAGTTCATTTATGTGTCTATGAAATATAATGTAAAGTATTATTATAAAGTAATGAAAACGGTATTAATAATTAATTTTCTAAATCTAATGGTCCAGGTTTGAAGATATAAACTTTAAAATTCAATATTTTATAACCATTTCAAAAAATGAATTTAAAACCTTATGTCAAAATTAACATATAAAACATGTTTTATAGTGATTATTTAATGTCAGGTTAAATGATTCATATCATTCTATGTTATGATAATAATAATACATTTTCTTAATCTAATGGTCTAAATCTCAAGACAATAACATTAAAATATAGTGTTTTATAAGCAATTTAAAAATGTGATTTTTTAAAATTCGTAAAAATTATGATAAATTAAAGTTCATTTATGTGTCTATGAAATATAATGTAAAGTATTATTATAAAGTGATGAAAACGGTATTAATAATTAATTTTCTAAATCTAATGGTCCAGGTTTGAAGATATAAACTTTAAAATTCAATATTTTATAACCATTTCAAAAAATGAATTTAAAACCTTATGTCAAAATTAACATATAAAACATGTTTTATAGTGATGATTTAATGTCAGGTTAAATGATTCATATCATTCTATGTTATGATAATAATAATACATTTTCTTAATCTAATGGGCTAGATCTCAAGACAATAACATTAAAATATAGTGTTTTATAAGCAATTTAAAAATGTGATTTTTTGGAATTCGTAAAAATTATGATAAATTAAAGTCAAATTATGTGTCTATGAAATATAATGTAAAGTATTATTATAAAGTGATGAAAACGGTATTAATAATTAATTTTCTAAATCTAATGGTCCATGTTTGAAGATATAAACTTTAAAATTCAATATTTTATAACCATTTCATAAAATGAATTTAAAACCTTATGTCAAAATTAACATATAAAACATGTTTTATAGTGATTATGGAATGTCAGGTTAAATGATTCATATCATTCTAAGTTATGATAATAATAATACATTTTCTTAATCTAATGGTCTAAATCTCAAGACAATAACATGAAAATTCAGTGTTTTATAAGCAATTTAAAAATGTGATTTTTTGGAATTCGTAAAAATTATGATAAATTAATGTTCATTTATGTGTCTATGAAATATAATGTAAAGTATTATTATTCAGTGATGAAAACGGTATTAATAATTAATTTTCTAAATCTAATGGTCTAGGTTTGAAGATATAATTTTTAAAATTCAATATTTTATAACCATTTCAAAAAATGAATTTAAAACCTTATGTCAAAATTAACATATAAAACATGTTTTATAGTGATTATTTAATGTCAGGTTAAATGATTCATATCATTCTATGTTATGATAATAATAATACATTTTCTTAATCTAATGGTCTAAATCTCAAGACAATAACATTAAAATTCAGTGTTTTATAAGCAATTTAAAAATGTGATTTTTTGGAATTCGTAAAAATTATGATAAATTAAAGTTCATTTATGTGTCTATGAAATATAATGTAAAGTATTATTATAAAGTGATGAAAACGGTATTAATAATTAATTTTCTAAATCTAATGGTCCAGGTTTGAAGATATAAACTTTAAAATTCAATATTTTATAACCATTTCATAAAATGAATTTAAAACCTTATGTCAAAATTAACATATAAAACATGTTTTATAGTGATTATGGAATGTCAGGTTAAATGATTCATATCATTCTAAGTTATGATAATAATAATACATTTTCTTAATCTAATGGTCTAAAGCTCAAGACAATAACATTAAAATTCAGTGTTTTATAAGCAATTTAAAAATGTGATTTTTTGGAATTCGTAAAAATTATGATAAATTAATGTTCATTTATGTGTCTATGAAATATAATGTAAAGTATTATTATTCAGTGATGAAAACGGTATTAATAATTAATTTTCTAAATCTAATGGTCCAGGTTTGAAGATATAAACTTTAAAATTCAATATTGTATAACCATTTCAAAAAATGAATTTAAAACCTTATGTCAAAATTAACATATAAAACATGTTTTATAGTGATTATTTAATGTCAGGTTAAATGATTCATATCATTCTATGTTATGATAATAATAATACATTTTCTTAATCTAATGGTCTAAATCTCAAGACAATAACATTAAAATTCAGTGTTTTATAAGCAATTTAAAAATGTGATTTTTTGGAATTCGTAAAAATTATGATAAATTAAAGTTCATTTATGTGTCTATGAAATATAATGTAAAGTATTATTATAAAGTGAAGAAAACGGTATTAATAATTAATTTTCTAAATCTAATGGTCCAGGTTTGAAGATATAAACTTTAAAATTCAATATTTTATAACCATTTCATAAAATGAATTTAAAACCTTATGTCAAAATTAACATATAAAACATGTTTTATAGTGATTATGGAATGTCAGGTTAAATGATTCATATCATTCTAAGTTATGATAATAATAATACATTTTCTTAATCTAATGGGCTAGATCTCAAGACAATAACATTAAAATATAGTGTTTTATAAGCAATTTAAAAATGTGATTTTTTGGAATTCGTAAAAATTATGATAAATTAAAGTTCATTTATGTGTCTATGAAATATAATGTAAAGTATTATTATAAAGTAATGAAAACGGTATTAATAATTAATTTTCTAAATCTAATGGTCCAGGTTTGAAGATATAAACTTTAAAATTCAATATTTTATAACCATTTCAAAAAATGAATTTAAAACCTTATGTCAAAATTAACATATAAAACATGTTTTATAGTGATTATTTAATGTCAGGTTAAATGATTCATATCATTCTATGTTATGATAATAATAATACATTTTCTTAATCTAATGGTCTAAATCTCAAGACAATAACATTAAAATATAGTGTTTTATAAGCAATTTAAAAATGTGATTTTTTAAAATTCGTAAAAATTATGATAAATTAAAGTTCATTTATGTGTCTATGAAATATAATGTAAAGTATTATTATAAAGTGATGAAAACGGTATTAATAATTAATTTTCTAAATCTAATGGTCCAGGTTTGAAGATATAAACTTTAAAATTCAATATTTTATAACCATTTCAAAAAATGAATTTAAAACCTTATGTCAAAATTAACATATAAAACATGTTTTATAGTGATGATTTAATGTCAGGTTAAATGATTCATATCATTCTATGTTATGATAATAATAATACATTTTCTTAATCTAATGGTCTAAATCTCAAGACAATAACATTAAAATTCAGTGTTTTATAAGCAATTTAAAAATGTGATTTTTTGGAATTCGTAAAAATTATGATAAATTAAAGTTCATTCATGTGTCTATGAAATATAATGTAAAGTATTATTATAAAGTGATGAAAACGGTATTAATAATTAATTTTCTAAATCTAATGGTCCAGGTTTGAAGATATAAACTTTAAAATTCAATATTTTATAACCATTTCATAAAATGAATTTAAAACCTTATGTCAAAATTAACATATAAAACATGTTTTATAGTGATTATGGAATGTCAGGTTAAATGATTCATATCATTCTAAGTTAAGATAATAATAATACATTTTCTTAATCTAATGGGCTAGATCTCAAGACAATAACATTAAAATATAGTGTTTTATAAGCAATTTAAAAATGTGATTTTTTGGAATTCGTAAAAATTATGATAAATTAAAGTTCATTTATGTGTCTATGAAATATAATGTAAAGTATTATTATAAAGTGATGAAAACGGTATTAATAATTAATTTTCTAAATCTAATGGTCCAGGTTTGAAGATATAAACTTTAAAATTCAATATTTTATAACCATTTCAAAAAATGAATTTAAAACCTTATGTCAAAATTAACATATAAAACATGTTTTATAGTGATTATTTAATGTCAGGTTAAATGATTCATATCATTTTAAGTTATGATAATAATAATACATTTTCTTAATCTAATGGTCTATATCTCAAGACAATAACATAAAAATATAGTGTTTTATAAGCAATTTAAAAATGTGAATTTTTGGAATTCGTAAAAATTATGATAAATTAAAGTCAAATTATGTGTCTATGAAATATAATGTAAAGTATTATTATTCAGTGATGGAAACGGTATTAATAATTAATTTTCTAAATCTAATAGTCCAGGTTTGAAGATATAAACTTTAAAATTCAATATTTTATAACCATTTCAAAAAATGAATTTAAAACCTTATGTCAAAATTAACATATAAAACATGTTTTATAGTGATAATGGAATGACAGGTTAAATGATTTATATTATTCTAAGTAATGATAATTAAAATTCATTTTCTTAATCTAATGGTCTAGATCTCAAGACAATAACATAAAAATATAGTGTTGTTTAAGCAATTTAAAAATGTGATTTTTTGGAATTCGTAAAAATTATGATAAATTGAAGTCAAATTATGTGTCTATGAAATATAATGTAAAGTATTATTATTAAATGATGAAAACGGTATTAATAATTAATTTTCTAAATCTAATGGTCTAGGATTGAAGATATAAACTTTAAAATTCAATATTTTATAACCATTTCAAAAAATGAATTTAAAACCTTATGTCAAAATTAACATATAAAACATGTTTTATAGTGATATTGGAATGTCAGGTTAAATGATTTATATTATTCTAAGTAATGATAATTAAAATTCATTTTCTTAATCTAATGGTCTAGATCTCAAGACAATAACATAAAAATATAGTGTTATATAAGCAATTTAAAAATGTGATTTTTTGGAATTCGTAAAAATTATGATAAATTAAAGACAAATTATGTGTCTATGAAATATAATGTAAAGTATTATTATTCAGTGATGGAAACGGTATTAATAATTAATTTTCTAAATCTAATAGTCCAGGTTTGAAGATATAAACTTTAAAATTCAATATTTTATAACCATTTCATAAAATGAATTTAAAACCTTATGTCAAAATTAACATATAAAACATGTTTTATAGTGATAATGGAATGTCAGGTTAAATGATTTATATTTTTCTAAGTAATGATAATTAAAATTCATTTTCTTAATCTAATGGTCTAGATCTCAAGACAATAACATAAAAATATAGTGTTGTTTAAGCAATTTAAAAATGTGATTTTTTGGAATTCGTAAAAATTATGATAAATTGAAGTCAAATTATGTGTCTATGAAATATAATGTAAAGTATTATTATTAAATGATGAAAACAGTATTAATAATTAATTTTCTAAATCTAATGGTCTAGGATTGAAGATATAAACTTTAAAATTCAATATTTTATAACCATTTCATAAAATGAATTTAAAACCTTATGTCAAAATTAACATATAAAACATGTTTTATAGTGATAATGGAATGTCAGGTTAAATGATTTATATTTTTCTAAGTAATGATAATTAAAATTCATTTTCTTAATCTAATGGTCTAGATCTCAAGACAATAACATAAAAATATAGTGTTATATAAGCAATTTAAAAATGTGATTTTTTGGAATTCGTAAAAATTATGATAAATTAAAGTCAAATTATGTGTCTATGAAATATAATGTAAAGTATTATTATTCAGCGATGGAAACGGTATTAATAATTAATTTTCTAAATCTAATAGTCCAGGTTTGAAGATATAAACTTTAAAATTCAATATTTTATAACCATTTCAAAAAATGAATTTAAAACCTTATGTCAAAATTAACATATAAAACATGTTTTATAGTGATGATTTAATGTCAGGTTAAATGATTCATATCATTCTATGTTATGATAATAATAATACATTTTCTTAATCTAATGGTCTAAATCTCAAGACAATAACATTAAAATTCAGTGTTTTATAAGCAATTTAAAAATGTGATTTTTTGGAATTCGTAAAAATTATGATAAATTAAAGTTCATTCATGTGTCTATGAAATATAATGTAAAGTATTATTATAAAGTGATGAAAACGGTATTAATAATTAATTTTCTAAATCTAATGGTCCAGGTTTGAAGATATAAACTTTAAAATTCAATATTTTATAACCATTTCATAAAATGAATTTAAAACCTTATGTCAAAATTAACATATAAAACATGTTTTATAGTGATTATGGAATGTCAGGTTAAATGATTCATATCATTCTAAGTTAAGATAATAATAATACATTTTCTTAATCTAATGGGCTAGATCTCAAGACAATAACATTAAAATATAGTGTTTTATAAGCAATTTAAAAATGTGATTTTTTGGAATTCGTAAAAATTATGATAAATTAAAGTTCATTTATGTGTCTATGAAATATAATGTAAAGTATTATTATAAAGTGATGAAAACGGTATTAATAATTAATTTTCTAAATCTAATGGTCCAGGTTTGAAGATATAAACTTTAAAATTCAATATTTTATAACCATTTCAAAAAATGAATTTAAAACCTTATGTCAAAATTAACATATAAAACATGTTTTATAGTGATTATTTAATGTCAGGTTAAATGATTCATATCATTTTAAGTTATGATAATAATAATACATTTTCTTAATCTAATGGTCTATATCTCAAGACAATAACATAAAAATATAGTGTTTTATAAGCAATTTAAAAATGTGAATTTTTGGAATTCGTAAAAATTATGATAAATTAAAGTCAAATTATGTGTCTATGAAATATAATGTAAAGTATTATTATTCAGTGATGGAAACGGTATTAATAATTAATTTTCTAAATCTAATAGTCCAGGTTTGAAGATATAAACTTTAAAATTCAATATTTTATAACCATTTCAAAAAATGAATTTAAAACCTTATGTCAAAATTAACATATAAAACATGTTTTATAGTGATAATGGAATGACAGGTTAAATGATTTATATTATTCTAAGTAATGATAATTAAAATTCATTTTCTTAATCTAATGGTCTAGATCTCAAGACAATAACATAAAAATATAGTGTTGTTTAAGCAATTTAAAAATGTGATTTTTTGGAATTCGTAAAAATTATGATAAATTGAAGTCAAATTATGTGTCTATGAAATATAATGTAAAGTATTATTATTAAATGATGAAAACGGTATTAATAATTAATTTTCTAAATCTAATGGTCTAGGATTGAAGATATAAACTTTAAAATTCAATATTTTATAACCATTTCAAAAAATGAATTTAAAACCTTATGTCAAAATTAACATATAAAACATGTTTTATAGTGATATTGGAATGTCAGGTTAAATGATTTATATTATTCTAAGTAATGATAATTAAAATTCATTTTCTTAATCTAATGGTCTAGATCTCAAGACAATAACATAAAAATATAGTGTTATATAAGCAATTTAAAAATGTGATTTTTTGGAATTCGTAAAAATTATGATAAATTAAAGACAAATTATGTGTCTATGAAATATAATGTAAAGTATTATTATTCAGTGATGGAAACGGTATTAATAATTAATTTTCTAAATCTAATAGTCCAGGTTTGAAGATATAAACTTTAAAATTCAATATTTTATAACCATTTCATAAAATGAATTTAAAACCTTATGTCAAAATTAACATATAAAACATGTTTTATAGTGATAATGGAATGTCAGGTTAAATGATTTATATTTTTCTAAGTAATGATAATTAAAATTCATTTTCTTAATCTAATGGTCTAGATCTCAAGACAATAACATAAAAATATAGTGTTGTTTAAGCAATTTAAAAATGTGATTTTTTGGAATTCGTAAAAATTATGATAAATTGAAGTCAAATTATGTGTCTATGAAATATAATGTAAAGTATTATTATTAAATGATGAAAACAGTATTAATAATTAATTTTCTAAATCTAATGGTCTAGGATTGAAGATATAAACTTTAAAATTCAATATTTTATAACCATTTCATAAAATGAATTTAAAACCTTATGTCAAAATTAACATATAAAACATGTTTTATAGTGATAATGGAATGTCAGGTTAAATGATTTATATTTTTCTAAGTAATGATAATTAAAATTCATTTTCTTAATCTAATGGTCTAGATCTCAAGACAATAACATAAAAATATAGTGTTATATAAGCAATTTAAAAATGTGATTTTTTGGAATTCGTAAAAATTATGATAAATTAAAGTCAAATTATGTGTCTATGAAATATAATGTAAAGTATTATTATTCAGCGATGGAAACGGTATTAATAATTAATTTTCTAAATCTAATAGTCCAGGTTTGAAGATATAAACTTTAAAATTCAATATTTTATAACCATTTCAAAAAATGAATTTAAAACCTTATGTCAAAATTAACATATAAAACATGTTTTATAGTGATTATTTAATGTCAGGTTAAATGATTCATATTATTCTAAGTAATGATAATTATAATTCATTTTCTTAATCTAATGGTCTATATCTCAAGACAATAACATAAAAATATAGTGTTTTATAAGCAATTTAAAAATGTGAATTTTTGGAAATCGTAAAAATTATGATAAATTAAAGTCAAATTATGTGTCTATGAAATATAATGTAAAGTATTATTATTCAGTGATGGAAACGGTATTAATAATTAATTTTCTAAATCTAATAGTCCAGGTTTGAAGATATAAACTTTAAAATTCAATATTTTATAACCATTTCAAGAAATGAATTTAAAACCTTATGTCAAAATTAACATATAAAACATGTTTTATAGTGATAATGGAATGTCAGGTTAAATGATTTATATTATTCTAAGTAATGAAAATTAAAATTCATTTTCTTAATCTAATGGTCTAGATCTCAAGACAATAACATAAAAATATAGTGTTTATAAGCAATTTAAAAATGTGATTTTTTGGAATTCGTAAAAATTATGATAAATTAAAGTCAAATTATGTGTCTATGAAATATAATGTAAAGTATTATTATTCAGTGATGGAAACGGTATTAATAATTAATTTTCTAAATCTAATAGTCCAGGTTTGAAGATATAAACTTTAAAATTCAATATTTTATAACCATTTCAAGAAATGAATTTAAAACCTTATGTCAAAATTAACATATAAAACATGTTTTATAGTGATAATGGAATGTCAGGTTAAATGATTTATATTATTCTAAGTAATGAAAATTAAAATTCATTTTCTTAATCTAATGGTCTAGATCTCAAGACAATAACATAAAAATATAGTGTTATAAAAGCAATTTAAAAATGTGATTTTTTGGAATTCGTAAAAATTATGATAAATTAAAGTCAAATTATGTGTCTATGAAATATAATGTAAAGTATTATTATTAAATGATGAAAACGGTATTAATAATTAATTTTCTAAATCTAATGGTCTAGGTTTGAAGATATAAACTTTAAAATTCAATATTTTATAACCATTTCATAAAATGAATTTAAAACCTTGTCAAAATTAACATATAAAACATGTTTTATAGTGATAATGGAATGTCAGGTTAAATGATTTATATTATTCTAAGTAATGATAATTAAAATTCATTTTCTTAATATAATGGTCTAGATCTCAAGACAATAACATTAAAATTCAGTGTTTTATAAGCAATTTAAAAATGTGATTTTTTGGAATTCGTAAAAATTATGATAAATTAAAGTTCATTTATGTGTCTATGAAATATAATGTAAAGTATTATTATTCAGTGATGGAAACGGTATTAATAATTAATTTACTAAATCTAATAGTCCAGGTTTGAAGATATAAACTTTAAAATTCAATATTTTATAACCATTTCAAAAAATGAATTTAAAACCTTATGTCAAAATTAACATATAAAACATGTTTTATAGTGATAATGAAATGTCAGGTTAAATGATTTATATTATTCTAAGTAATGATGATTAAAATTCATTTTCTTAATCTAATGGTATAGATCTGAAGACAATAACATAAAAATATAGTGTTTTATAAGCAATTTAAAAATGTGAATTTTTGAAATTCGTAAAAATTATGATAAATTAAAGTCAAATTATGTGTCTTTGAAATATAATGTAAAGTATTATTATTCAGTGATGGAAACGGTATTAAAAATTAATTTTCTAAATCTAATAGTCCAGGTTTGAAGATATAAACTTTAAAATTCAATATTTTATAACCATTTCACAAAATGAATTTAAAACCTTATGTCAAAATTAACATATAAAACATGTTTTATATTGATAATGGAATGTCAGGTTAAATGATTTATATTATTCTAAGTAATGATAATTAAAATTCATTTTCTTAATCTAATGGTCTAGATCTCAAGACAATAACATAAAAATATAGTGTTTATAAGCAATTTAAAAATGTGATTTTTTGGAATTCGTATAAAATTATGATAAATTAAAGTCAAATTATGTGTCTATGAAATATAATGTAAAGTATTATTATTCAGTGATGGAAACGGTATTAATAATTAATTTTCTAAATCTAATAGTCCAGGTTTGAAGATATAAACTTTAAAATTCAATATTTTATAACCACTTCAAAAAATGAATTTAAAACCTTATGTCAAAATTAACATATAAAACATGTTTTATAGTGATAATGGAATGTCAGGTTAAATGATTTATATTATTCTAAGTAATGAAAATTAAAATTCATTTTCTTAATCTAATGGTCTAGATCTCAAGACAATAACATAAAAATATAGTGTTATAAAAGCAATTTAAAAATGTGATTTTTTGGAATTCGTAAAAATTATGATAAATTAAAGTCAAATTATGTGTCTATGAAATATAATGTAAAGTATTATTATTAAATGATGAAAACGGCATTAATAATTAATTTTCTAAATCTAATGGTCTAGGTTTGAAGATATAAACTTTAAAATTCAATATTTTATAACCATTTCATAAAATGAATTTAAAACCTTATGTCAAAATTAACATATAAAACATGTTTTATAGTGATAATGGAATGTCAGGTTAAATGATTTATATTATTCTAAGTAATGATAATTAAAATTCATTTTCTTAATCTAATGGTCTAGATCTCAAGACAATAACATTAAAATTCAGTGTTTTATAAGCAATTTAAAAATGTGATTTTTTGGAATTCGTAAAAATTATGATAAATTAAAGTTCATTTATGTGTCTATGAAATATAATGTAAAGTATTATTATTCAGTGATGGAAACGGTATTAATAATTAATTTACTAAATCTAATAGTCCAGGTTTGAAGATATAAACTTTAAAATTCAATATTTTATAACCATTTCAAAAAATGAATTTAAAACCTTATGTCAAAATTAACATATAAAACATGTTTTATAGTGATATTGGAATGTCAGGTTAAATGATTTATATTATTCTAAGTAATGATAATTAAAATTCATTTTCTTAATCTAATGGTCTAGATCTCAAGACAATAACATAAAAATATAGTGTTATATAAGCAATTTAAAAATGTGATTTTTTGGAATTCGTAAAAATTATGATAAATTAAAGACAAATTATGTGTCTATGAAATATAATGTAAAGTATTATTATTCAGTGATGGAAACGGTATTAATAATTAATTTTCTAAATCTAATAGTCCAGGTTTGAAGATATAAACTTTAAAATTCAATATTTTATAACCATTTCATAAAATGAATTTAAAACCTTATGTCAAAATTAACATATAAAACATGTTTTATAGTGATAATGGAATGTCAGGTTAAATGATTTATATTTTTCTAAGTAATGATAATTAAAATTCATTTTCTTAATCTAATGGTCTAGATCTCAAGACAATAACATAAAAATATAGTGTTGTTTAAGCAATTTAAAAATGTGATTTTTTGGAATTCGTAAAAATTATGATAAATTGAAGTCAAATTATGTGTCTATGAAATATAATGTAAAGTATTATTATTAAATGATGAAAACGGTATTAATAATTAATTTTCTAAATCTAATGGTCTAGGATTGAAGATATAAACTTTAAAATTCAATATTTTATAACCATTTCAAAAAATGAATTTAAAACCTTATGTCAAAATTAACATATAAAACATGTTTTATAGTGATATTGGAATGTCAGGTTAAATGATTTATATTATTCTAAGTAATGATAATTAAAATTCATTTTCTTAATCTAATGGTCTAGATCTCAAGACAATAACATAAAAATATAGTGTTATATAAGCAATTTAAAAATGTGATTTTTTGGAATTCGTAAAAATTATGATAAATTAAAGACAAATTATGTGTCTATGAAATATAATGTAAAGTATTATTATTCAGTGATGGAAACGGTATTAATAATTAATTTTCTAAATCTAATAGTCCAGGTTTGAAGATATAAACTTTAAAATTCAATATTTTATAACCATTTCAAGAAATGAATTTAAAACCTTATGTCAAAATTAACATATAAAACATGTTTTATAGTGATAATGGAATGTCAGGTTAAATGATTTATATTATTCTAAGTAATGAAAATTAAAATTCATTTTCTTAATCTAATGGTCTAGATCTCAAGACAATAACATAAAAATATAGTGTTATAAAAGCAATTTAAAAATGTGATTTTTTGGAATTCGTAAAAATTATGATAAATTAAAGTCAAATTATGTGTCTATGAAATATAATGTAAAGTATTATTATTAAATGATGAAAACGGTATTAATAATTAATTTTCTAAATCTAATGGTCTAGGTTTGAAGATATAAACTTTAAAATTCAATATTTTATAACCATTTCATAAAATGAATTTAAAACCTTATGTCAAAATTAACATATAAAACATGTTTTATAGTGATAATGGAATGTCAGGTTAAATGATTTATATTATTCTAAGTAATGATAATTAAAATTCATTTTCTTAATCTAATGGTCTAGATCTCAAGACAATAACATTAAAATTCAGTGTTTTATAAGCAATTTAAAAATGTGATTTTTTGGAATTCGTAAAAATTATGATAAATTAAAGTTCATTTATGTGTCTATGAAATATAATGTAAAGTATTATTATTCAGTGATGGAAACGGTATTAATAATTAATTTACTAAATCTAATAGTCCAGGTTTGAAGATATAAACTTTAAAATTCAATATTTTATAACCATTTCAAAAAATGAATTTAAAACCTTATGTCAAAATTAACATATAAAACATGTTTTATAGTGATAATGAAATTTCAGGTTAAATGATTTATATTATTCTAAGTAATGATGATTAAAATTCATTTTCTTAATCTAATGGTCTAGATCTTAAGACAATAACATAAAAATATAGTGTTTTATAAGCAATTTAAAAATGTGAATTTTTGAAATTCGTAAAAATTATGATAAATTAAAGTCAAATTATGTGTCTATGAAATATAATGTAAAGTATTATTATTCAGTGATGGAAACGATATTAATAATTAATTTTCTAAATCTAATAGTCCAGGTTTGAAGATATAAACTTTAAAATTCAATATTTTATAACCATTTCACAAAATGAATTTAAAACCTTATGTCAAAATTAACATTTAAAACATGTTTTATAGTGATAATGGAATGTCAGGTTAAATGATTTATATTATTCTAAGTAATGATAATTAAAATTCATTTTCTTAATCTAATGGTCTAGATCTCAAGACAATAACATAAAAATATAGTGTTTATAAGCAATTTAAAAATGTGATTTTTTGGAAATCGTAAAAATTATGATAAATTAAAGTCAAATTATGTGTCTATGAAATATAATGTAAAGTATTATTATTCATTGATGAAAACGGTATGAATAATTAATTTTCTAAATCTAATAGTCCAGGTTTGAAGATATAAACTTTAAAATTCAATATTTTATAACCATTTCAAAAAATGAATTTAAAACCTTATGTCAAAATGAACATATAAAACATGTTTTATAGTGATAATGGAATGTCAGGTTAAATGATTTATATTATTCTAAGTAATGATAATTAAAATTCATTTTCTTAATCTAATGGTCTAGATCTCAAGACAATAACATAAAAATATAGTGTTATTTAAGCAATTTAATAATGTGATTTTTTGGAATTCGTAAAAATTATGATAAATTAAAGTCAAATTATGTGTCTATGAAATATAATGTAAAGTATTATTATTCAGTGATTGAAACGGTATTAATAATTAATTTTCTAAATCTAATGGTCTAGGTTTGAAGATATAAACTTTAAAATTCAATATTTTATAACCATTTCATAAAATGAATTTAAAACCTTATGTCAAAATTAACATATAAAACATGTTTTATAGTGATAATGGAATGTCAGGTTAAATGATTTATATTATTCTAAGTAATGATAATTAAAATTCATTTTCTTAATCTAATGGTCTAGATCTCAAGACAATAACATTAAAATTCAGTGTTTTATAAGCAATTTAAAAATGTGATTTTTTGGAATTCGTAAAAATTATGATAAATTAAAGTTCATTTATGTGTCTATGAAATATAATGTAAAGTATTATTATTCAGTGATGGAAACGGTATTAATAATTAATTTACTAAATCTAATAGTCCAGGTTTGAAGATATAAACTTTAAAATTCAATATTTTATAACCATTTCAAAAAATGAATTTAAAACCTTATGTCAAAATTAACATATAAAACATGTTTTATAGTGATAATGAAATGTCAGGTTAAATGATTTATATTATTCTAAGTAATGATGATTAAAATTCATTTTCTTAATCTAATGGTCTAGATCTTAAGACAATAACATAAAAATATAGTGTTTTATAAGCAATTTAAAAATGTGAATTTTTGAAATTCGTAAAAATTATGATAAATTAAAGTCAAATTATGTGTCTATGAAATATAATGTAAAGTATTATTATTCAGTGATGGAAACGGTATTAATAATTAATTTTCTAAATCTAATAGTCCAGGTTTGAAGATATAAACTTTAAAATTCAATATTTTATAACCATTTCACAAAATGAATTTAAAACCTTATGTCAAAATTAACATTTAAAACATGTTTTATAGTGATAATGGAATGTCAGGTTAAATGATTTATATTATTCTAAGTAATGATAATTAAAATTCATTTTCTTAATCTAATGGTCTAGATCTCAAGACAATAACATAAAAATATAGTGTTTATAAGCAATTTAAAAATGTGATTTTTTGGAAATCGTAAAAATTATGATAAATTAAAGTCAAATTATGTGTCTATGAAATATAATGTAAAGTATTATTATTCAATGATGAAAACGGTATGAATAATTAATTTTCTAAATCTAATAGTCCAGGTTTGAAGATATAAACTTTAAAATTCAATATTTTATAACCATTTCATAAAATGAATTTAAAACCTTATGTCAAAATTAACATATAAAACATGTTTTATAGTGATAATGGAATGTCAGGTTAAATGATTTATACTATTCTAAGTAATGATAATTAAAATTCATTTTCTTAATCTAATGGTCTAGATCTCAAGACAATAACATAAAAATATAGTGTTATATAAGCAATTTAAAAATGTGATTTTTTGGAATTCGTAAAAATTATGATAAATTAAAGACAAATTATGTGTCTATGAAATATAATGTAAAGTATTATTATTCAATGATGGAAACGGTATTAATAATTAATTTTCTAAATCTAATAGTCCAGGTTTGAAGATATAAACTTTAAAATTCAATATTTTATAACCATTTCAAAAAATGAATTTAAAACCTTATGTCAAAATGAACATAATAAACATGTTTTATAGTGATAATGGAATGTCAGGTTAAATGATTTATATTATTCTAAGTAATGATAATTAAAATTCATTTTCTTAATCTAATGGTCTAGATCTCAAGACAATAACATAAAAATATAGTGTTATTTAAGCAATTTAATAATGTGATTTTTTGGAATTCGTAAAAATTATGATAAATTAAAGTCAAATTATGTGTCTATGAAATATAATGTAAAGTATTATTATTCAGTGATTGAAACGGTATTAATAATTAATTTTCTAAATCTAATGGTCTAGGTTTGAAGATATAAACTTTAAAATTCAATATTTTATAACCATTTCAAAAAATGAATTTAAAACCTTATGTCAAAATTAACATATAAAACATGTTTTATAGTGATAATGGAATGTCAGGTTAAATGATTTATATTTTTCTAAGTAATGATAATTAAAATTCATTTTCTTAATCTAATGGTCTAGATCTCAAGACAATAACATAAAAATATAGTGTTATTTAAGCAATTTAATAATGTGATTTTTTGGAATTCGTAAAAATTATGATAAATTAAAGTCAAATTATGTGTCTATGAAATATAATGTAAAGTATTATTATTCAGTGATGGAAACGGTATTAATAATTAATTTTCTAAATCTAATAGTCCAGGTTTGAAGATATAAACTTTAAAATTCAATATTTTATAACCATTTCAAAAAATGAATTTAAAACCTTATGTCAAAATTAACATATAAAACATGTTTTATAGTGATAATAGAATGTCAGGTTAAATGATTTATATTATTCTAAGTAATGATAATTATAATTCATTTTCTTAATCTAATGGTCTAGATCTCAAGACAATAACATAAAAATATAGTGTTTTATAAGCAATTTATAAATGTGATTTTTTGGAATTCCTAAAAATTGTGATAAATTAATGTTCATTTATGTGTCTATGAAATATAATGTAAAGTATTATTATTAAATGATGAAAACGGTATTAATAATTAATTTTCTAAATCTAATAGTCCAGGTTTGAAGATATAAACTTTAAAATTCAATATTTTATAACCATTTCAAAAAATGAATTTAAAACCTTATGTCAAAATTAACATATAAAACATGTTTTATAGTGATAATGGAATGTCAGGTTAAATGATTTATATTATTCTAAGTAATGATAATTAAAATTCATTTTCTTAATCTAATGGTCTAGATCTCAAGACAATAACATAAAAATATAGTGTTATATAAGCAATTTAAAAATGTGATTTATTGGAATTCGTAAAAATTATGATAAATTAAAGTCAAATTATGTGTCTATGAAATATAATGTAAAGTATTATTATTAAATGATGAAAACGGTATTAATAATTAATTTTCTAAATCTAATAGTCCAGGTTTGAAGATATAAACATTAAAATTCAATATTTTATAACCATTTCAAAAAATGAATTTAAAACCTTATGTCAAAATTAACATATAAAACATGTTTTATAGTGATAATGGAATGTCAGGTTAAATGATTTATATTATTCTAAGTAATGATAATTATAATTCATTTTCTTAATCTAATGGTCTAGATCTCAAGACAATAACATAAAAATATAGTGTTTTATAAGCAATTTATAAATGTGATTTTTTGGAATTCCTAAAAATTATGATAAATTAATGTTCATTTATGTGTCTATGAAATATAATGTAAAGTATTATTATTAAATGATGAAAACGGTATTAATAATTAATTTTCTAAATCTAATGGTCTAGGTTTGAAGATATAAACTTTAAAATTCAATATTTTATAACCATTTCATAAAATGAATTTAAAACCTTATGTCAAAATTAACATATAAAACATGTTTTATAGTGATTATGGGATGTCAGGTTAAATGATTCATATTATTCTAAGTAATGATAATTATAATTCATTTTCTTAATCTAATGGTCTAGATCTCAAGACAATAACATAAAAATATAGTGTTTTATAAGCAATTTAAAAATGTGATTTTTTGGAATTCGTAAAAATTATGATAAATTAAAGTCAAATTATGTGTCTATGAAATATAATGTAAAGTATTATTATTAAATGATGAAAACGGTATTAATAATTAATTTTCTAAATCTAATAGTCCAGGTTTGAAGATATAAACATTAAAATTCAATATTTTATAACCATTTCAAAAAATGAATTTAAAACCTTATGTCAAAATTAACATATAAAACATGTTTTATAGTGATAATGGAATGTCAGGTTAAATGATTTATATTATTCTAAGTAATGATAATTAAAATTCATTTTCTTAATCTAATGGTCTAGATCTCAAGACAATAACATAAAAATATAGTGTTATATCAGCAATTTAAAAATGTGATTTTTTGGAATTCGTAAAAATTATGATAAATTAAAGTCTAATTATGTGTCTATGAAATATAATGTAAAGTATTATTATTAAATGATGAAAACGGTATTAATAATTAATTTTCTAAATCTAATGGTCTAGGTTTGAAGATATAAACTTTAAAATTCAATATTTTATAACCATTTCAAAAAATGAATTTAAAACCTTATGTCAAAATTAACATATAAAACATGTTTTATAGTGATTATGGGATGTCAGGTTAAATGATTCATATTATTCTAAGTAATGATAATTATAATTCATTTTCTTAATCTAATGGTCTAGATCTCAAGACAATAACATAAAAATATAGTGTTTTATAAGCAATTTATAAATGTGATTTTTTGGAATTCGTAAAAATTATGATAAATTAAAGTTCATTTATGTGTCTATGAAATATAATGTAAAGTATTATTATTCAGTGATGGAAACGGTATTAATAATTAATTTTCTAAATCTAATAGTCCAGGTTTGAAGATATTAACTTTAAAATTCAATATTTTATAACCATTTCAAAAACTGAATTTAAAACCTTATGTCAAAATTAACATATAAAACATGTTTTATAGTGATAATAGAATGTCAGGTTAAATGATTTATATTATTCTAAGTAATGATAATTATAATTCATTTTCTTAATCTAATGGTCTAGATCTCAAGACAATAACATAAAAATATAGTGTTTTATAAGCAATTTATAAATGTGATTTTTTGGAATTCCTAAAAATTGTGATAAATTAATGTTCATTTATGTGTCTATGAAATATAATGTAAAGTATTATTATTAAATGATAAAAACGGTATTAATAATTAATTTTCTAAATCTAATAGTCCAGGTTTGAAGATATAAACTTTAAAATTCAATATTTTATAACCATTTCAAAAAATGAATTTAAAACCTTATGTCAAAATTAACATATAAAACATGTTTTATAGTGATAATGGAATGTCATGTTAAATGATTTATATTATTCTAAGTAATGATAATTAAAATTCATTTTCTTAATCTAATGGTCTAGATCTCAAGACAATAACATAAAAATATAGTGTTATATAAGCAATTTAAAAATGTGATTTATTGGAATTCGTAAAAATTATGATAAATTAAAGTCAAATTATGTGTCTATGAAATATAATGTAAAGTATTATTATTAAATGATGAAAACGGTATTAATAATTAATTTTCTAAATCTAATAGTCCAGGTTTGAAGATATAAACATTAAAATTCAATATTTTATAACCATTTCAAAAAATGAATTTAAAACCTTATGTCAAAATTAACATATAAAACATGTTTTATAGTGATAATGGAATGTCAGGTTAAATGATTTATATTATTCTAAGTAATGATAATTATAATTCATTTTCTTAATCTAATGGTCTAGATCTCAAGACAATAACATAAAAATATAGTGTTTTATAAGCAATTTATAAATGTGATTTTTTGGAATTCCTAAAAATTATGATAAATTAATGTTCATTTATGTGTCTATGAAATATAATGTAAAGTATTATTATTAAATGATGAAAACGGTATTAATAATTAATTTTCTAAATCTAATGGTCTAGGTTTGAAGATATAAACATTAAAATTCAATATTTTATAACCATTTCAAAAAATGAATTTAAAACCTTATGTCAAAATTAACATATAAAACATGTTTTATAGTGATAATGGAATGTCAGGTTAAATGATTTATATTATTCTAAGTAATGATAATTAAAATTCATTTTCTTAATCTAATGGTCTAGATCTCAAGACAATAACATAAAAATATAGTGTTATATCAGCAATTTAAAAATGTGATTTTTTGGAATTCGTAAAAATTATGATAAATTAAAGTCTAATTATGTGTCTATGAAATATAATGTAAAGTATTATTATTAAATGATGAAAACGGTATTAATAATTAATTTTCTAAATCTAATGGTCTAGGTTTGAAGATATAAACTTTAAAATTCAATATTTTATAACCATTTCAAAAAATGAATTTAAAACCTTATGTCAAAATTAACATATAAAACATGTTTTATAGTGATTATGGGATGTCAGGTTAAATGATTCATATTATTCTAAGTAATGATAATTATAATTCATTTTCTTAATCTAATGGTCTAGATCTCAAGACAATAACATAAAAATATAGTGTTATTTAAGCAATTTAATAATGTGCTTTTTGGAATTCGTAAAAATTATAATAAATTAAAGTTCATTTATGTGTCTATGAAATATAATGTAAAGTATTATTATTCAGTGATGGAAACGGTATTAATAATTAATTTTCTAAATCTAATGGTCTAGGTTTGAAGATATAAACTTTAAAATTCAATATTTTATAACCATTTCAAAAACTGAATTTAAAACCTTATGTCAAAATTAACATATAAAACATGTTTTATAGTGATAATGGAATGTCAGGTTAAATGATTTATATTATTCTAAGTAATGATAATTAAAATTCATTTTCTTAATCTAATGGTCTAGATCTCAAGACAATAACATAAAAATATAGTGTTATTTAAGCAATTTAATAATGTGATTTTTTGGAATTCGTAAAAATTATGATAAATTAAAGTTCATTTATGTGTCTATGAAATATAATGTAAAGTA
Organism: Rhopalosiphum nymphaeae; assembly: GCA_036289425.1. Lineage (NCBI taxonomy): Eukaryota > Metazoa > Arthropoda > Insecta > Hemiptera > Aphididae > Rhopalosiphum > Rhopalosiphum nymphaeae. The sequence continues at coordinate 1,924,411 of JAZAQC010000030.1, forward strand.
TTATTATTCAGTGATGGAAACGGTATTAATAATTAATTTTCTAAATCTAATAGTCCAGGTTTGAAGATATAACTTTAAAATTCAATATTTTATAACCATTTCAAAAAATGAATTTAAAACCTTATGTCAAAATTAACATATAAAACATGTTTTATAGTGATAATGGAATGTCAGGTTAAATGATTTATATTATTCTAAGTAATGATAATTAAAATTCATTTTCTTAATCTAATGGTCTAGATCTCAAGACAATAACATAAAAATATAGTGTTTTATAAGCAATTTATAAATGTGATTTTTTGGAATTCCAAAAAATTATGATAAATTAATGTTCATTTATGTGTCTATGAAATATAATGTAAAGTATTATTATTAAATGATGAAAACGGTATTAAAATTAATTTTCTAAATCTAATAGTCCAGGTTTGAAGATATAAACTTTAAAATTCAATATTTTATAACCATTTCAAAAAATGAATTTAAAACCTTATGTCAAAATTAACATATAAAACATGTTTTATAGTGATTATGGGATGTCAGGTTAAATGATTCATATTATTCTAAGTAATGATAATTATAATTCATTTTCTTAATCTAATGGTCTAGATCTCAAGACAATAACATAAAAATATAGTGTTTTATAAGCAATTTATAAATGTGATTTTTTGGAATTCGTAAAAATTATGATAAATTAAAGTTCATTTATGTGTCTATGAAATATAATGTAAAGTATTATTATTAAATGATGAAAACGGTATTAATAATTAATTTTCTAAATCTAATAGTCCAGGTTTGAAGATATAAACTTTAAAATTCAATATTTTATAACCATTTCAAAAAATGAATTTAAAACCTTATGTCAAAATTAACATATAAAACATGTTTTATAGTGATTATGGGATGTCAGGTTAAATGATTCATATTATTCTAAGTAATGATAATTAAAATTCATTTTCTTAATCTAATGGTCTAGATCTCAAGACAATAACATAAAAATATAGTGTTATTTAAGCAATTTAATAATGTGATTTTTTGGAATTCGTAAAAATTATGATAAATTAAAGTTCATTTATGTGTCTATGAAATATAATGTAAAGTATTATTATTCAGTGATGGAAACGGTATTAATAATTAATTTTCTAAATCTAATAGTCCAGGTTTGAAGATATAAACTTTAAAATTCAATATTTTATAACCATTTCAAAAAATGAATTTAAAACCTTATGTCAAAATTAACATATAAAACATGTTTTATAGTGATTATGGGATGTCAGGTTAAATGATTCATATTATTCTAAGTAATGATAATTATAATTCATTTTCTTAATCTAATGGTCTAGATCTCAAGACAATAACATAAAAATATAGTGTTTTATAAGCAATTTATAAATGTGATTTTTTGGAATTCATAAAAATTATGATAAATTAATATTCATTTATGTGTCTATGAAATATAATGTAAAGTATTATTATTAAATGATGGAAACGGTATTAATAATTAATTTTCTAAAGCTAATGGTCCAGGTTTGAAGATATAAACATTAAAATTCAATATTTTATAACCATTTCAAAAAATGAATTTAAAACCTTATGTCAAAATTAACATATAAAACATGTTTTATAGTGATTATGGGATGTCAGGTTAAATGATTCATATTATTCTAAGTAATGATAATTATAATTCATTTTCTTAATCTAATGGTCTAGATCTCAAGACAATAACATTAAAATTCAGTGTTTTATAAGCAATTTAAAAATGTGATTTTTTGGAATTCGTAAAAATTATGATAAATTAAAGTCAAATTATGTGTCTATGAAATATAATGTAAAGTATTATTATTAAATGATGAAAACGGTATTTATAATTAATTTTCTAAATCTAATGGTCCAGGTTTGAAGATATAAACTTTAAAATTGAATATTTTATAACCATTTCAAAAAATGAATTTAAAACCTTATGTCAAAATTAACATATAAAACATGTTTTATAGTGATAATGGAATGTCAGGTTAAACGATTCATATTATTCTAAGTAATGATAATTATAATTAATTTCCTTAATCTAATGGTCTAGATCTCAAGACAATAACATTAAAATTCAGTGTTTTATAAGCAATTTAAAAATGTGATTTTTTGGAATTCGTATAAATTATGATAAATTAAAGTCAAATTATGTGTCTATGAAATATAATGTATAAATTATTATTAAGTGATGAAAACGGTATTAATAATTAATTTTCTAAATCTAATGGTCCAGGTTTGAAGATATAAACTTTAAAATTCAATATTTTATAACCATTTCTAAAAATCAATTTAAAACCTTATGTCAAAATTAACATATAAAACATGTTTTATAGTGATAATGGAATGTCAGGTTAAACGATTCATATTATTCTAAGTAATGATAATTATAATTAATTTCCTTAATCTAATGGTCTAGATCTCAAGACAATAACATTAAAATATAGTGTTTTATAAGCAATTTAAAAATGTGATTTTTTGGAAGTCCTAAAAATTATGATAAATTAATGTTCATTTATGTGTCTATGAAATATAATGTATAAATTATTATTAAGTGATGAAAACGGTATTAATAATTAATTTTCTAAATCTAATGGTCCAGGTTTGAAGATATAAACTTTAAAATTCAATATTTTATAACCATTTCAAAAAATGAATTTAAAACCTTTTGTCAAAATTAACATATAAAACATGTTTTATAGTGATTATTTAATGTACGGTTAAATAATTCATATAATTCTAAGTAATGATAATTAAAATTCATTTTCTTAATCTAATGGTCTAGATCTCAAGAGAATAACATAAAAATATAGTGTTTTATAAGCAATTTATAAATGTGATTTTTTGGAATTCGTAAAAATTATGATAAATTAATGTTCATTTATGTGTCTATGAAATATAATGTAAAGTATTATTATTAAGTGATGAAAACGGTATTAATAATTAATTTTCTAAATCTAATGGTCTAGGTTTGAAGATATAAACTTTAAAATTCAATATTTTATAACCATTTCAAAAAATGAATTTAAAACCTTATGTCAAAATTAACATATAAAACATGTTTTATAGTGATTATGGAATGTCAGGTTGAATGATTCATATCATTCTAAGTTATGATAATAATAATACATTTTCTTAATCTAATGGTATAGATCTCAAGACAATAACATTAAAATTCAGTGTTTTATAAGCAATTTAAAAATGTGATTTTTTGGAATTCGTAAAAATTATGATAAATTAAAGTCAAATTATGTGTCTATGAAATATAATGTAAAGTATTATTATTAAATGATGAAAACGGTATTAATAATTAATTTTCTAAATCTAATGGTCCAGGTTTGAAGATATAAACTTTAAAATTCAATATTTTATAACCATTTCAAAAAATGAATTTAAAACCTTATGTCAAAATTAACATATAAAACATGTTTTATAGTGATTATTTAATGTACGGTTAAATAATTCATATTATTCTAAGTAATGATAATTAAAATTCATTTTCTTAATCTAATGGTCTAGATCTCAAGACAATAACATTAAAATATAGTGTTTTATAAGCAATTTAAAAATGTGATTTTTTGGAATTCCTAAAAATTATGATAAATTAATGTTCATTTATGTGTCTATGAAATATAATGTAAAGTATTATTATTAAGTGATGAAAACGGTATTAATAATTAATTTTCTAAATCTAATGGTCCAGGTTTGAAGATATAAACTTTAAAATTCAATATTTTATAACCATTTCAAAAAATGAAATTAAAACCTGATGTCAAAATTAACATATAAAACATGTTTTATAGTGATTATTTAATGTACAGTTAAATAATTCATATTATTCTAAGTAATGATAATTAAAATTCATTTTCTTAATCTAATGGTCTAGATCTCAAGACAATAACATTAAAATATAGTGTTTTATAAGTAATTTAAAAATGTGATTTTTTGGAATTCGTAAAAATTATGATAAATTAATGTTCATTTATGTGTCTATGAAATATAATGTATAAATTATTATTAATTGATGAAAACGGTATTAATAATTAATTTTCTAAATCTTATGGTCCAGGTTTGAAGATATAAACTTTAAAATTCAATATTTTATAACCATTTCAAAAAATGAATTTAAAACCTTATGTCAAAATTAACATATAAAACATGTTTTAGAGTGATTATGGAATGTCAGGTTGAATGATTCATATCATTCTATGTTATGATTATAATAATACATTTTCTTAATCTAATGGTCTAGATCTCAAGAGAATAACATAAAAATATAGTGTTTTATAAGCAATTTAAAAATGTGATTTTTTGGAATTCGTAAAAATTATGACAAATTAAAGTCAAATTATGTGTCTATGAAATATAATGTAAAGTATTATTATTAAATGATGAAAACAGTATTTATAATTAATTTTCTAAATCTAATGGTCCAGGTTTGAAGATATAAACTTTAAAATTCAATATTTTATAACCATTTCAAAAAATGAATTTAAAACCTTATGTCAAAATTAACATATAAAACATGTTTTATAGTGATAATGGAATGTAAGGTTAAACGATTCATATTATTCTAAGTAATGATAATTATAATTAATTTCCTTAATCTAATGGTCTAGATCTCAAGAGAATAACATAAAAATATAGTGTTTTATAAGCAATTTAAAAATGTTATTTTTTGGAATTCCTAAAAATTATGATAAATTAATGTTCATTTATGTGTCTATGAAATATAATGTAAAGTATTATTATTAAGTGATGAAAACGGTATTAATAATTAATTTTCTAAATCTAATGGTCCAGGTTTGAAGATATAAACTTTAAAATTCAATATTTTATAACCATTTCAAAAAATGAATTTAAAACCTTATGTCAAAATTAACATATAAAACATGTTTTATAGTGATTATTTAATGTACAGTTAAATAATTCATATTATTCTAAGTAATGATAATTAAAATTCATTTTCTTAATCTAATGGTCTAGATCTCAAGACAATAACATTAAAATATAGTGTTTTATAAGCAATTTAAAAATGTGATTTTTTGGAATTCGTAAAAATTATGATAAATTAATGTTCATTTATGTGTCTATGAAATATAATGTATAAATTATTATTAAGTGATGAAAACGGTATTAATAATTAATTTTCTAAATCTAATGGTCCAGGTTTGAAGATATAAACTTTAAAATTCAATATTTTATAACCATTTCAAAAAATGAATTTAAAACCTTATGTCAAAATTAACATATAAAACATGTTTTAGAGTGATTATGGAATGTCAGGTTGAATAATTCATATCATTCTATGTTATGATTATAATAATACATTTTCTTAATCTAATGGTCTAGATCTCAAGAGAATAACATAAAAATATAGTGTTTTATAAGCAATTTAAAAATGTGATTTTTTGGAATTCGTAAAAATTATGATAAATTAAAGTCAAATTATGTGTCTATGAAATATAATGTAAAGTATTATTATTAAATGATGAAAACGGTATTTATAATTAATTTTCTAAATCTAATGGTCCAGGTTTGAAGATATAAACTTTAAAATTCAATATTTTATAACCATTTCAAAAAATGAATTTAAAACCTTATGTCAAAATTAACATATAAAACATGTTTTATAGTGATAATGGAATGTCAGGTTAATCGATTCATATTATTCTAAGTAATGATAATTATAATTAATTTCCTTAATCTAATGGTCTAGATCTCAAGACAATAACATTAAAATTCAGTGTTTTATAAGCAATTTAAAAATGTGATTTTTTGGAATTCGTATAAATTATGATAAATTAAAGTCAAATTATGTGTCTATGAAATATAATGTAAAGTATTATTATTAAATGATGAAAACGGTATTTATAATTAATTTTCTAAATCTAATGGTCCAGGTTTGAAGATATAAACTTTAAAATTCAAAATTTTTTAACCATTTCAAAAAATGAATTTAAAACCTTATGTCAAAATTAACATATAAAACATGTTTTATAGTGATAATGGAATGTCAGGTTAAACGATTCATATTATTCTAAGTAATGATAATTATAATTAATTTCCTTAATCTAATGATCTAAATCTCAAGACAATAACATTAAAATATAGTGTTTTATAAGCAATTTAAAAATGTGATTTTTTGGAAGTCCTAAAAATTATGATAAATTAATGTTCATTTATGTGTCTATGAAATATAATGTATAAATTATTATTAAGTGATGAAAACGGTATTAATAATTAATTTTCTAAAGCTAATGGTCCAGGTTTGAAGATATAAACATTAAAATTCAATAGTTTATAACCATTTCAAAAAATGAATTTAAAACCTTATGTCAAAATTAACATATAAAACATGTTTTATAGTGATTATTTAATGTCAGGTTAAATGATGCATATCATTCTATGGTATGATAATAATAATACATTTTCTTAATCTAATGGTCTAGATCTCAAGACAATAACATTAAAATTCAGTGTTTTATAAGCAATTTAAAAATGTGATTTTTTGGAATTCCTAAAAATTATGATAAATTAATGTTCATTTATGTGTCTATGAAATATAATGTATAAATTATTATTAAGTGATGAAAACGGTATAAATAATTAATTTTCTAAATCTAATGGTCCAGGTTTGAAGATATAAACTTTAAAATTCAATATTTTATAACCATTTCAAAAAATGAATTTAAAACCTTATGTCAAAATTAACATATAAAACATGTTTTATAGTGATTATTTAATGTACGGTTAAATAATTCATATTATTCTAAGTAATGATAATTAAAATTCATTTTCTTAATCTAATGGTCTAGATCTCAAGACAATAACATTAAAATATAGTGTTTTATAAGCAATTTAAAAATGTGATTTTTTGGAATTCGTAAAAATTATGATAAATTAAAGTCAAATTATGTGTCTATGAAATATAATGTAAAGTATTATTATTAAATGATGAAAACGGTATTAATAATTAATTTTCTAAAGCTAATGGTCCAGGTTTGAAGATATAAACATTAAAATTCAATAGTTTATAACCATTTCAAAAAATGAATTTAAAACCTTATGTCAAAATTAACATATAAAACATGTTTTATAGTGATTATTTAATGTCAGGTTAAATGATTCATATCATTCTATGGTATGATAATAATAATACATTTTCTTAATCTAATGGTCTAGATCTCAAGACAATAACATTAAAATTCAGTGTTTTATAAGCAATTTAAAAATGTGATTTTTTGGAATTCGTATAAATTATGATAAATTAATGTTCATTTATGTGTCTATGAAATATAATGTAAAGTATTATTATTAAATGATGAAAACGGTATTTATAATTAATTTTCTAAATCTAATGGTCCAGGTTTGAAGATATAAACTTTAAAATTCAATATTTTATAACCATTTCAAAAAATGAATTTAAAACCTTATGTCAAAATTAACATATAAAACATGTTTTATAGTGATAATGGAATGTCAGGTTAAACGATTCATATTATTCTAAGTAATGATAATTATAATTAATTTCCTTAATCTAATGGTCTAAATCTCAAGACAATAACATTAAAATATAGTGTTTTATAAGCAATTTAAAAATGTGATTTTTTGGAAGTCCTAAAAATTATGATAAATTAATGTTCATTTATGTGTCTATGAAATATAATGTATAAATTATTATTAAGTGATGAAAACGGTATTAATAATTAATTTTCTAAAGCTAATGGTCTAGGTTTGAAGATATAAACATTAAAATTCAATAGTTTATAACCATTTCAAAAAATGAATTTAAAACCTTATGTCAAAATTAACATATAAAACATGTTTTATAGTGATTATTTAATGTCAGGTTAAATGATGCATATCATTCTATGGTATGATAATAATAATACATTTTCTTAATCTAATGGTCTAGATCTCAAGACAATAACATTAAAATTCAGTGTTTTATAAGCAATTTAAAAATGTGATTTTTTGGAATTCCTAAAAATTATGATAAATTAATGTTCATTTATGTGTCTATGAAGTATAATGTAAAGTATTATTATTAAGTGATGAAAACGGTATTAATAATTAATTTTCTAAATCTAATGGTCCAGGTTTGAAGATATAAACTTTAAAATTCAATATTTTATAACCATTTCAAAAAATGAATTTAAAACCTTATGTCATAATTAACATATAAAACATGTTTTATAGTGATTATTTAATGTACGGTTAAATAATTCATATTATTCTAAGTAATGATAATTAAAATTCATTTTCTTAATCTAATGGTCTAGATCTCAAGACAATAACATTAAAATATAGTGTTTTATAAGCAATTTAAAAATGTGATTTTTTGGAATTCGTAAAAATTATGATAAATTAAAGTCAAATTATGTGTCTATGAAATATAATGTAAAGTATTATTATTAAATGATGAAAACGGTATTAATAATTAATTTTCTAAAGCTAATGGTCCAGGTTTGAAGATATAAACATTAAAATTCAATAGTTTATAACCATTTCAAAAAATGAATTTAAAACCTTATGTCAAAATTAACATATAAAACATGTTTTATAGTGATTATTTAATGTCAGGTTAAATGATTCATATCATTCTATGGTATGATAATAATAATACATTTTCTTAATCTAATGGTCTAGATCTCAAGACAATAACATTAAAATTCAGTGTTTTATAAGCAATTTAAAAATGTGATTTTTTGGAATTCGTATAAATTATGATAAATTAAAGTCAAATTATGTGTCTATGAAATATAATGTATAAATTATAATTAAGTGATGAAAACGGTATTAATAATTAATTTTCTAAAGCTAATGGTCCAGGTTTGAAGATATAAACATTAAAATTCAATAGTTTATAACCATTTCAAAAAATGAATTTAAAACCTTATGTCAAAATTAACATATAAAACATGTTTTATAGTGATTATTTAATGTCAGGTTAAATGATTCATATCATTCTATGGTATGATAATAATAATACATTTTCTTAATCTAATGGTCTAGATCTCAAGACAATAACATTAAAATTCAGTGTTTTATAAGCAATTTAAAAATGTGAATTTTTGGAATTCGTATAAATTATGATAAATTAAAGTCAAATTATGTGTCTATGAAATATAATGTATAAATTATTATTAAGTGATGAAAACGGTATTAATAATTAATTTTCTAAATCTAATGGTCCAGGTTTGAAGATATAAACTTTAAAATTCAATAGTTTATAACCATTTCAAAAAATGAATTTAAAACCTTATGTCAAAATTAACATATAAAACATGTTTTATAGTGATTATTTAATGTCAGGTTAAATGATTCATATCATTCAATGGTATGATAATAATAATACATTTTCTTAATCTAATGGTCTAGATCTCAAGACAATAACATTAAAATTCAGTGTTTTATAAGCAATTTAAAAATGTGATTTTTTGGAATTCCTAAAAATTATGATAAATTAATGTTCATTTATGTGTCTATGAAGTATAATGTAAAGTATTATTATTAAGTGATGAAAACGGTATTAATAATTAATTTTCTAAATCTAATGGTCCAGGTTTGAAGATATAAACTTTAAAATTCAATATTTTATAACCATTTCAAAAAATGAATTTAAAACCTTATGTCAAAATTAACATATAAAACATGTTTTATAGTGATTATTTAATGTCAGGTTAAATGATTCATATCATTCTATGGTATGATAATAATAATACATTTTCTTAATCTAATGGTCTAGATCTCAAGACAATAACATTAAAATTCAGTGTTTTATAAGCAATTTAAAAATGTGATTTTTTGGAATTCGTATAAATTATGATAAATTAAAGTCAAATTATGTGTCTATGAAATATAATGTATAAATTATAATTAAGTGATGAAAACGGTATTAATAATTAATTTTCTAAAGCTAATGGTCCAGGTTTGAAGATATAAACATTAAAATTCAATAGTTTATAACCATTTCAAAAAATGAATTTAAAACCTTATGTCAAAATTAACATATAAAACATGTTTTATAGTGATTATTTAATGTCAGGTTAAATGATTCATATCATTCTATGGTATGATAATAATAATACATTTTCTTAATCTAATGGTCTAGATCTCAAGACAATAACATTAAAATTCAGTGTTTTATAAGCAATTTAAAAATGTGATTTTTTGGAATTCGTATAAATTATGATAAATTAAAGTCAAATTATGTGTCTATGAAATATAATGTATAAATTATTATTAAGTGATGAAAACGGTATTAATAATTAATTTTCTAAATCTAATGGTCCAGGTTTGAAGATATAAACTTTAAAATTCAATAGTTTATAACCATTTCAAAAAATGAATTTAAAACCTTATGTCAAAATTAACATATAAAACATGTTTTATAGTGATTATTTAATGTCAGGTTAAATGATTCATATCATTCAATGGTATGATAATAATAATACATTTTCTTAATCTAATGGTCTAGATCTCAAGACAATAACATTAAAATTCAGTGTTTTATAAGCAATTTAAAAATGTGATTTTTTGGAATTCCTAAAAATTATGATAAATTAATGTTCATTTATGTGTCTATGAAGTATAATGTAAAGTATTATTATTAAGTGATGAAAACGGTATTAATAATTAATTTTCTAAATCTAATGGTCCAGGTTTGAAGATAAAAACTTTAAAATTCAATATTTTATAACCATTTCAAAAAATGAATTTAAAACCTTATGTCAAAATTAACATATAAAACATGTTTTATAGTGATTATTTAATGTCAGGTTAAATGATTCATATCATTCTATGGTATGATAATAATAATACATTTTCTTAATCTAATGGTCTAGATCTCAAGACAATAACATTAAAATTCAGTGTTTTATAAGCAATTTAAAAATGTGATTTTTTGGAATTCGTATAAATTATGATAAATTAAAGTCAAATTATGTGTCTATGAAATATAATGTATAAATTATAATTAAGTGATGAAAACGGTATTAATAATTAATTTTCTAAAGCTAATGGTCCAGGTTTGAAGATATAAACATTAAAATTCAATAGTTTATAACCATTTCAAAAAATGAATTTAAAACCTTATGTCAAAATTAACATATAAAACATGTTTTATAGTGATTATTTAATGTCAGGTTAAATGATTCATATCATTCTATGGTATGATAATAATAATACATTTTCTTAATCTAATGGTCTAGATCTCAAGACAATAACATTAAAATTCAGTGTTTTATAAGCAATTTAAAAATGTGATTTTTTGGAATTCGTATAAATTATGATAAATTAAAGTCAAATTATGTGTCTATGAAATATAATGTATAAATTATTATTAAGTGATGAAAACGGTATTAATAATTAATTTTCTAAATCTAATGGTCCAGGTTTGAAGATATAAACTTTAAAATTCAATATTTTATAACCATTTCAAAAAATGAATTTAAAACTTTATGTCAAAATTAACATATAAAACATGTTTTATAGTGATAATGGAATGTCAGGTTAAACGATTCATATTATTCTAAGTAATGATAATTATAATTAATTTCCTTAATCTAATGGTCTAGATCTCAAGACAATAACATTAAAATATAGTGTTTTATAAGCAATTTAAAAATGTGATTTTTTGGAATTCCTAAAAATTATGATAAATTAATGTTCATTTATGTGTCTATGAAATATAATGTATAAATTATTATTAAGTGATGAAAACGGTATAATTAATTAATTTTCTAAATCTAATGGTCCAGGTTTGAAGATATAAACTTTAAAATTCAATATTTTTTAACCATTTCAAAAAATGAATTTAAAACCTTATGTCAAAATTAACATATAAAACATGTTTTAGAGTGATAATGGAATATCAGATTATTTGATTCACAATCAAAATTGTCATATAAAAGTTTGTATTATAGTGTTCTTTAATTGAGATATTATACTTTAACAAATGTAGGTGGAATCTATTGTGTGTTTATAATTATTCAGTTGGCTCTTAAAAAGCCCTTATGGGAAATAAAATTATTTATTTAAAATTTATCCATCTCTGATGTTGATAACCTAATCAATGACAAATTATTGGTGTTTATTTTTAATGAAACTGTCTGATGAGATTTTTGATGATAAATATGATTGGTTATTTACCGGTTTCGTTATAAAAACTTCAAATATCACGAAATAAAACGTATACAGTGTATTGCAACCACATAAAGTTGTAGTTGTTTCCTAGTTGGCGAGAATATATAGATAAGTCATTGCAATGGCGAGATTCACATTAAAACATACATGGATTGTTTTAAGAAAAGTGCACACATATGACTACTTATAATTCTTATATGATGGGCACACGGTTCTTGCAATACAAATTACAGATCAAGGACAACTTAAACTTATATATCAATGTGTGGTCTGTTTCAAATGGGATTATTTTATAGCCCGGTTTTCGATCTAGCAACTGAATAAACCAATTAAGTAAACAATATTTTATCACAATTTACAAAAAATTTCCAGTTTTAATTAAATAAATAAAACGATAGTTGTTTTATCAGATTATCTGCAAGTGAGTGGATTTATTTTATATGGTGTATACGAAATGACAACTTATGACTTGTAGACAGCTAGTGAATAGTTAATATACTTAAACACAATGGTTGTTATTTAGCGAAATCTGAATGAGAAAAGTATCATAATAAGTTCATATGAGAGCAATAGAATGATATTCGCGATAATTATACATAAAAACGTTTAATAAGAAATGAGAAAAGGTTACACTATCTTACCGAAAAGACAACCTTTCAAAATGTATTAATAAACCTTTGTGAAATGCCAGTAGACTGTTTATCATTACTGCGCACGGTTACATTAGTGAACTTGAAAAATGGAAACTAGACACACACACTGACATGTACAAAAAGATTATTTAAAATTAACTTATTATTAGCTACTGATTAAATCCCAACGCGACGAAGAGAACACTTTGTATGTTGTTGATATTAGACAATTCCCTGATGCAATTCTGAGGCATGGATGACATCAGTCGTTATAATGACAGGATACACACCAACCATCTCCGGTCCCACTATAGAAAGCATATCCAATATAGTAGGTAAATAATGTATCATTGCTGGATCATTTCTGAAAAAAAACGCAGACAACAGTTGTTCTATCGATATTGAATTAAATACTTCATATTAATATTACAATACAATAGTATTAGCACTTACTATATTTTTTTATCATTTTTAATATTCTTTACATATTTTTTATTAGTAGGTTACATTTTTTCTCAGGAATGTGGTTGGGCAGGATTGAGTATTTTACACTTTTTTGAAATTATTTAGATTACCTACAAAAAATACAGTAAAAACCTAAGAACTTGAATTTAAAATGTATTAATGTTAGAAGTAAAAAATAGTTATACAACCCTATAATTGATGATAATCCATGTTGAAATATTAAAATCCAATATAGTATTTTAACTGTATTTTTTTTTAGTTTTCACATTGTTCTCAATTTTTCTAAATTTATATGTAGTATAATATGTATATTCTTCAAGTCATCTGTCCAACAATATTCTTAGTACATACATGTAATTATCTTAGAATTTTAAAAAGCAACAAATATTCTAGATCAAATCCAATTAAATCTTGGCGATTACAATTTATCAACCATTGTTTAGACCTAAAACAAGTAGTAATTAGATACAAATATGAATGTGTATAAATAATAAGTAATAGCTAACGTTCAACTTACACAAATTCGTCATTAAGAAACTTAAACAGTTTACAGTTCTTCGTGGTGTACTTATACGAATTTATACGACCTTTCACAAGGCATACATGATAATGATATGAATATAATTCGCACAAACAATTGGAAACACAAAAAAAATGCTTGGTATAAGCATAGAATAAAACAATATAAGCACGATTTCAGCACTTAAATGTAACAACACACTAGTTGTACAGAATAGTCGAGTCAAAGGACAAACGATAAAACGTTAATATTATGAATTTAATTGCGATAACAAAAATGTGATATTAATCATAACTTATTCAGTACTACCAAAAATGCAAACGTTATAATTACATATTTTCCCAGATACTGACTCTATTGCGGACCTACAGTCGTTGATTGTATATTATCAGCACGCCGCCCAGAAGTTTCCTACCACTGGTTTAGTAATCGTCTGGTGGTCGTATCGGTTAGACGATCAAACGTTTATGGTTACGAAAATCAAAACATTTTATTCACCAGACTTATTTAAATGTCCTATAAGAATACCGATTGTTAAAAATGAATTTTTTTTCTTATGCGAGCATTTTTGTAACGGCCAAAACTTAAATACACTGTGCGCCAGTCCGTATTTTACTAGGATCAGATGTGTTGATCCGTTTTTTTCATTCGTTCCAAATTTATAGACATCTATATTTTTTTATTCAAAAGCGTAAACAAAATGTTCGTCTTTTACAATCATAAAATTTGAATTTACAGTACGGTAAACCGAATATTATATTGATTTCATACAAATTAATTATTCACAAATAGTATTTTAGAATCATTAGCAATTTCAACATTGTAATGTAAAGAAGTATGTTAAATTGTAAGAGTAATTGAGTACATAAATATAATTGTTGATTGGACATAATATAAAGTTGTTGTATTTTCATTAGCAAAAATAAAATCATTACTTTTCTATTTTCAAAATACAAAACGATATAACATTTATCGGGTGTATATTAGAATATGAACACATATTATATTTTGTATTGAAATTGGTTGATGAAAAACTCAATACATTTGACAAATTTTAATTTTATATAATAAATGTAATTTGGAGAATAGAAATTATATTATTAATTATAACTTAAAAATTAATTTATAATTCTGATTTTTAAAATGTTTGATATTATTCAACAAAATCTAGTAATCGCGACTAAAATTTATAGAAATTAAGCAAAGAAAAATCTATATTTTTTATAGTGCGGGGTGGGTAAAGCTACATAGTGCATAGGTACATAATCGAAACGAAAATAGAATAAACCAATAACAAAAATAAAATCAGCATTGTGTGTTACATATTTCTATATTCATTAATTTTCGGTACATACATTGTGTATTATCCAGTGTTTACAATTCATCATCATTTTATAAGACGCATTTTTTCTGTTTTCATTTTATTCTTAAAAATAATGTCGAGCTTAATTATATAATACGAGTGACAGGCCACTACTATTACAACACAATAAATTAATTGCAGACGTTGCAGTATAATTAATGAATTAATAAGTAATATTTCAATGTAACTAAAATACATGGGTAATATCAAAGTATGATAGGTAAATTTCCTTTTAACAATGCAAAACTATGTATATGAGATAAACATTTGCTATAGGCAATAGGTACTTACTAGAAGACGGTAAAAACAGAATGCAATTGTTTGGCTTTATATACAAGTGACCTTAAGACCTTATTATAGACATTCACTATTGCGTGATTTACATTATTAAAATAATAATATTATGATGAAACAAATTTTAAATGAGGTGTAATCCTTTATAAAATATTAAGTAAATTTTCAGGACACATGTGTTTTAAGTTTTTAATTAAATAATAAAAACTTCGTTTCGATTTTATGAAAAATGTTCATAAATTATTAAACAATGTGATTTAATCTTATAATATTAGTTATTAACAAACACATTATTTTTTTCTATTTTATAGCGTCATATTATAATAATCAATATAAATTCTATTTTATATTTCACGGCGCTATTTTACAAAATTATCATAGGCGCAATTCAGGCGTGAGGCGATAGCACTTGGGCGTGTTTAGAACATCCGAATTGTTCATGTCGATTTAGATTTTAATAATAATAGGTACTCATAACCATACAATAACTTGAAAAAAATGGAAACGCTTCAGCGCCCCCAGTTTTTTTAATTGAAATTGGACTCTACATATTATATACTGTTTATTTATTGCTCAGTTAAACTTTAACTATTAGCGTTCAAATTAAAGTAAAAAAATAAATAAGTAAAGTATATTTTTAGACGTATCTAAGGGGATTCAAATCAACTCGCGATAGTATGTTGAAAACCACAAATCACCGCGTCCCCATACTTAGATGATTGATTATGTTCAACCTAACAAAAATAACGAGATACTTTTCAAGTAAACTGTCTGGATGATAAACGACAATTAAGTACCTATTAATTGTTATTGCAATAATAATGTGTTTGTTTTTTTTTGTACATAAATAGATTTAATTCTATGTAGTTCGATGTACATTCTACTTATAATAGTTTCCTTAAATTATTTATATTTTTTAAAAAAGTGTTCATATGGTTAATATCACTTATATTGAATTTAGACCTTTCAAACAAATACTCGAGTATAATTACAATTTATACTAGGCATTTAGAGACTACAGTCTTAATTTGACAAAAAATGGATATTATAACATGTTAGAAAGCAACTAATACACTTTTTTACTTACATATATTTATTTGTTTTTGAAGCTATACTGATTCGCTTAGAAAGAAATTACTAAATAAATAATTACACATAACAATTAAAAAAAAACGCAATTCGCAATTTTATAATAAAATGCAAACATTAATATTTGAATGAAAATTCAAGTATGTTTTGTCGTAAACTAGTTCAAATATTTATCCAGTCTCCATTTTACACGATTGAAACTTTAAAACATATATTGTGAAATATAAAAATATACTTATTTTTACTTATAATATTGTATATTATTATATTCATTGTATTTTATTTTACTATTATACTATTATGTCGTATACTAGGTTTTTTATTCTCTCAAGCCTCTTCAATAATAGTATGATATCTGTTTTGGCTAAAACAGTAGTACTATTTATATGAGTTTGAATTATATTGTTTTTATTCAATGAACGATTTGTATAATCAATTATGTGTATAAATAATATCAGACTCTCGATGATCTGCCCTGGAACAAGTTAAAAATATGTAATCGCGCCTAATTCACATGGCTAAGATGCAAATATTGTCAACCTTGACAGCAGCTTATCCACTATCGTGCCCGTGTGGGCATATGTGTATATGCTGTGTTCGTCTTACTAACGTGCACTGTAGCAAATTTGTGTTCATCAGAATCAAAATTTTTTGTTGTTTGCTTTAATTGTATAGTAAATTTACTTTAATTCAACATAAAAGTAAGAATATTATCTATGGTATCGTGTAGACTTTTATGGATATTTTAATTTTAAACTGAGTTATAGGTATGTAAAATATTAAATCTTGACTTACTTTATAATTAAAATATCAATAAAAGCCTACGTTATGGCCCTATAGATAATATTCTTCACTTTGAGCTTGATAATAGGTCAATTCACCCTAATATTATACCTAACAGCATATATTGATTCTGTCGAACGAAAATGTTTGTAAAACCACAATACAATAGTCTATCAAATGATAGACTATTATATTATATTATTGTTATGCATAATTCAAAAAAATTGTCTTAATAATAAAAAAATAAAGAAATATTCAGATTTTGAATAGCTACATAATTAAAGAGGAAAAACGGACAAGCAGGCACGGTGAATCACCCTATATGATTATTATTACTCGACCATACTCAATAACATGAGTACAAACTGCTATTCTATTGGATACTGGACACCCGGAAAATTACGGTCGTCTACTACACCAAGTATTTACAACAATAATAATGTGATCAAATATCCAAACTTCAGGGGGGAGAGGGTAGAATACTGACATCACACAAATGTACACAGAGTTTATTTCAGTGGTGTGGTTGTGCTAATGGTAATTTCTCCAAAACGACATATTATTACTTTTACCACGGACGAGAGAGGTAAATTTCGTAAAAATTTATTTTCACGGAGAAAAAAACATTTCAAAGTAGGGGATTGTGATCTCTTAACCGAACCCTGTCTGCGCACCGATAATGTACACTGATATATGATGTGTCTATGTGGTCTACGTGCTCTGACATCTTAGATAATAATAATAATACGTAATCAATATAATAATGACAACAGTGTACGAAGACATATGATAAGAATAGGTCATTAAAAGATTATTATGCCTATAACCGATGAATATTATGTATCTTTTCGAAGTATGACTTTTTAGTCATATTCAATACTCGATATTCAATATCTGACACGTGTCTAACTAGGTCATCGCACGTTCGCGGAATCCTAAACAGCGTAAACAACGTATGCATAACAAATGTTTCACATCCGTTGACCGGAAGAGACAGCAGAATAATAGGTAGGGGGAAATCGACTATAAAGGGGGCCCTGGTGAGCTCCCCGGTAGACGTGATCCACCAGAGTCAGCACGAGCACTTTCACGTCAGATGTCATCACGAATCAGTCCCTGTGACTTAGTCTAATTTTCTAATTAAAATACACTTAGAATAATTTACAGTATATTTTATTCATCAATAAAACCACACTTTGAAAATATTTACACCAATCTATTTATTTAACCACGGCTACACCGTCACTGCAATCAGTTGCTGGTTAGTCCACCACTGTATATTTTGAATTATTATAAATACAACATTTTTGATGTTTCACATTTGCCAGGCGTCTCGCGAAGGCTCAGTTTTTTTATATTATTTGAATGAATATATTTTATTTAAATTTTAAATACAACTCGAGAGACTCACAACTTACAAAAAGTTTTGATAAATTTTAGTCATGCATTTTCAGATAGGTAGGTACTTCTTTAAATTAATGTTTGAACTTCTTGAAATTCTAAAAAATAATTGATACACGTTTTAAGTTTCAAATGTTTAAGATTAACAAGTATTTTTAGCTTGGAAATTGCATTGAATAATTAGATGTTTTTTCAAATTTTGAAATGTTATAAATTCAATTTTATTTAAGTTGTATATTAAATATTTAAATTAAATAAAAACGTTGAACAAAAATATTGATGGCTCAATCCGGCCTTGCTCTTCACATACAATTATACTAACGTATGTTTTATTGAAATATAACTATTTTTAAGCTTATAGGTTATACAAAAAATAAACATGATTTTTTATAATATAACCTTATTTATTTTCAATTTTTTTGTGATAATAACAATAAAAATTACAAAACGAAATGTATAAAATAAAATATACAAATAACAGATTGAAAAAAATATATATTCAAATCTTTAAGTAATATTTCATTTGTGAAAAATACAAATGGTATACACAAAACAATTATAACATAATACAAAAAAGAGTTTAATGGCAAGAAAGAATATCCAACATACTTTGTTTCCTGCCGATCGATAACATATCATTGTTTAATTTATTAATTGAATGAAATTTCAAATATCTGCTGTAATTGTTCATATTTATCGTTAATGTGTTGAAGTTTAGCTCTATACTTTTGTTTTCTTGGTTTATGTAATGTGAGATATTGAGTTGTTTGTGTAGTTGAAAACGATTGATCAGAATATGGTGAACTTTGAGATGGCATACCACAAAAAAATATAAAGTAAAAACATTAATTATTTTCATACAGAATCAGAAATACTTGGATCTGGACATGTTGCAGTACTTATTATCAATCATTGCTATAAAAAATAACAAAATAATAATCAGTCGAAAATAAAATATTCAATATTAGGTAAAATTGTAATTACTGAAATCAGTAGGAACAGCAAGCGGAATAGAATTTTTATTTTAGGATTTTGTAGTGTTTAAGGAAAATCAGGTTAAATGACTCATATTATTCTAAGTAATGATAATTAAAATTCATTTTCTTCATCTAATGGTATAGATCTCAAGACAATAACATAAAAATTCAGTGTTTTATAAGCAATTTAAAAATGTGATTTTTTGGAATTCGTAAAAAATTATGATAAATTAAAGTCAAATTATGTGTCTATGAAATATAATGTAAAGTATTATTATTCAGTGATGGAAACGGTATTAATAATTAATTTTCTAAAGCTAATGGTCCAGGTTTGAAGATATAAACATTAAAATTCAATATTTTATAACCATTTCAAAAAATGAATTTAAAACCTTATGTCAAAATTAACATATAAAACATGTTTTATAGTGATTATTTAATGTCAGGTTAAACGATTCATATTATTCTAAGTAATGATAATTATAATTCATTTTCTTAATCTAATGGTCTAGATCTCAAGACAATAACATAAAAATATAGTGTTTTATAAGCAATTTATAAATGTGATTTTTTGGAATTCGTAAAAATTATGATAAATTAAAGTCCGTTTATTTGTCTATGAAATATAATGTAAAGTATTATTATTAAGCGATGAAAACGGTATTAATAATTAATTTTCTAAATCTAATGGTCCAGGTTTGAAGATATAAACTTTAAAATTCAATATTTTATAAGCATATCAAAAATGAATTTAAAACCTTATGTCAAAATTAACATATAAAACATGTTTTATAGTGGTTATTGAATGTCAGGTTAAATGATTCATATTATTCTAAGTTATGATAATAATAATACATTTTCTTAATCTAATGGTCTAGATCTCAAGACAATAACATTAAAATTCAGTGTTTTATAAGCAATTTAAAAATGTGATTTTTTGGAATTCGTAAAAATTATGATAAATTAAAGTCAAATTATGTGTCTATGAAATATAATGTAAAGTATTATTATTAAATGATGAAAACGGTATTAATAATTAATTTTCTAAAGCTAATGGTCCAGGTTTGAAGATATAAACTTTAAAATTCAATATTTTATAACCATTTCAAAAAATAAATTTAAAACCTTATGTCAAAATTAACATATAAAACATGTTTTATAGTGAATATGGAATGTCAGGTTAAATGATTCATATCATTCTAAGTTATGATAATAATAATACATTTTCTTAATCTAATGGTCTAGATCTCAAGACAATAACATTAAAATTCAGTGTTTTATAAGCAATTTAAAAATGTGATTTTTTGGAATTCGTAAAAAATTATGATAAATTAAAGTCAAATTATGTGTCTATGAAATATAATGTAAAGTATTATTATTCAGTGATGGAAACGGTATTAATAATTAATTTTCTAAATCTAATGGTCTAGGTTTGAAGATATAAACTTTAAAACTCAATATTTTATAACCATTTCAAAAAATGAATTTAAAACCTTATGTCAAAATTAACATATAAAACATGTTTTATAGTGATTATTTAATGTCAGGTTAAACGATTCATATTATTTTATGGTATGATAATAATAATACATTTTCTTAATCTAATGGTCTAGATCTCAAGACAATAACATTAAAATTCAGTGTTTTATAAGCAATTTAAAAATGTGATTTTTTGGAATTCGTAAAAATTATGATAAATTAAAGTCAAATTATGTGTCTATGAAATATAATGTAAAGTATTATTATTAAGTGATGAAAACGGTATTAATAATTAATTTTCTAAATCTAATGGTCCAGGTTTGAAGATAGAAACTTTAAAATTCAATATTTTATAACCATTTCAAAAAATGAATTTAAAACCTTATGTCAAAATTAACATATAAAACATGTTTTATAGTGATTATTTAATGTCAGGTTAAATGATTCATATCATTCTATGGTATGATAATAATAATACATTTTCTTAATCTAATGGTCTAGATCTCAAGACAATAACATTAAAATTCAGTGTTTTATAAGCAATTTAAAAATGTGATTTTTTGGAATTCGTATAAATTATGATAAATTAAAGTCAAATTATGTGTCTATGAAATATAATGTATAAATTATTATTAAGTGATGAAAACGGTATTTATAATTAATTTTCTAAATCTAATGGTCCAGGTTTGAAGATATAAACTTTAAAATTCAATATTTTATAACCATTTCAAAAAATGAATTTAAAACCTTATGTCAAAATTAACATATAAAACATGTTTTATAGTGATAATGGAATGTCAGGTTAAACGATTCATATTATTCTAAGTAATGATAATTATAATTAATTTCCTTAATCTAATGGTCTAGATCTCAAGACAATAACATTAAAATATAGTGTTTTATAAGCAATTTAAAAATGTGATTTTTTGGAATTCCTAAAAATTATGATAAATTAATGTTCATTTATGTGTCTATGAAATATAATGTAAAGTATTATTATTAAGTGATGAAAACGGTATTAATAATTAATTTTCTAAATCTAATGGTCCAGGTTTGAAGATATAAACTTTAAAATTCAATATTTTATAACCATTTCTAAAAATGAATTTAAAACCTTATGTCAAAATTAACATATAAAACATGTTTTATAGTGATTATTGAATGTCAGGTTAAATGATTCATATTATTCTAAGTTATGATAATAATAATACATTTTCTTAATCTAATGGTCTAGATCTCAAGACAATAACATTAAAATTCAGTGTTTTATAAGCAATTTAAAAATGTGATTTTTTGAAATTCGTAAAAATTATGATAAATTAAAGTCAAATTATGTGTCTATGAAATATAATGTAAAGTATTATTATTAAGTGATGAAAACGGTATTAATAATTAATTTTCTAAATCTAATGGTCCAGGTTTGAAGATATAAACTTTAAAATTCAATATTTTATAACCATTTCAAAAAATGAATTTAAAAGCTTCTGTCAAAATTAACATATAAAACATGTTTTATAGTGATTATTTAATGTCAGGTTAAATGATTCATATCATTCTATGTTATGATAATAATAATACATTTTCTTAATCTAATGGTCTAGATCTCAAGACAATAACATTAAAATTCAGTGTTTTATAAGCAATTTAAAAATGTGATTTTTTGGAATTCGTAAAAATTATGATAAATTAAAGTCAAATTATGTGTCTATGAAATATAATGTAAAGTATTATTATTAAGTGATGAAAACGGTATTAATAATTAATTTTCTAAATCTAATGGTCCAGGTTTGAAGATATAAACTTTAAAATTCAATATTTTATAACCATTTCAAAAAATGAATTTAAAACCTTATGTCAAAATTAACATATAAAACATGTTTTATAGTGATTATTTAATGTCAGGTTAAATGATTCATATCATTCTATGGTATGATAATAATAATACATTTTCTTAATCTAATGGTCTAGATCTCAAGACAATAACATTAAAATTCAGTGTTTTATAAGCAATTTAAAAATGTGATTTTTTGGAATTCGTATAAATTATGATAAATTAAAGTCAAATTATGTGTCTATGAAATATAATGTATAAATTATTATTAAGTGATGAAAACGGTATTTATAATTAATTTTCTAAATCTAATGGTCCAGGTTTGAAGATATAAACTTTGAAATTCAATATTTTATAACCATTTCAAAAAATGAATTTAAAACCTTATGTCAAAATTAACATATAAAACATGTTTTATAGTGATAATGGAATGTCAGGTTAAACGATTCATATTATTCTAAGTAATGATAATTATAATTAATTTCCTTAATCTAATGGTCTAGATCTCAAGACAATAACATTAAAATATAGTGTTTTATAAGCAATTTAAAAATGTGATTTTTTGGAATTCCTAAAAATTATGATAAATTAATGTTCATTTATGTGTCTATGAAATATAATGTAAAGTATTATTATTAAGTGATGAAAACGGTATTAATAATTAATTTTCTAAATCTAATGGTCCAGGTTTGAAGATATAAACTTTAAAATTCAATATTTTATAACCATTTCTAAAAATGAATTTAAAACCTTATGTCAAAATTAACATATAAAACATGTTTTATAGTGATTATTGAATGTCAGGTTAAATGATTCATATTATTCTAAGTTATGATAATAATAATACATTTTCTTAATCTAATGGTCTAGATCTCAAGACAATAACATTAAAATTCAGTGTTTTATAAGCAATTTAAAAATGTGATTTTTTGGAATTCGTAAAAATTATGATAAATTAAAGTCAAATTATGTGTCTATGAAATATAATGTAAAGTATTATTATTAAGTGATGAAAACGGTATTAATAATTAATTTTCTAAATCTAATGGTCCAGGTTTGAAGATAGAAACTTTAAAATTCAATATTTTATAACCATTTCAAAAAATGAATTTAAAACCTTATGTCAAAATTAACATATAAAACATGTTTTATAGTGATTATTTAATGTCAGGTTAAATGATTCATATCATTCTATGGTATGATAATAATAATACATTTTCTTAATCTAATGGTCTAGATCTCAAGACAATAACATTAAAATTCAGTGTTTTATAAGCAATTTAAAAATGTGATTTTTTGGAATTCGTATAAATTATGATAAATTAAAGTCAAATTATGTGTCTATGAAATATAATGTATAAATTATTATTAAGTGATGAAAACGGTATTTATAATTAATTTTCTAAATCTAATGGTCCAGGTTTGAAGATATAAACTTTAAAATTCAATATTTTATAACCATTTCAAAAAATGAATTTAAAACCTTATGTCAAAATTAACATATAAAACATGTTTTATAGTGATAATGGAATGTCAGGTTAAACGATTCATATTATTCTAAGTAATGATAATTATAATTAATTTCCTTAATCTAATGGTCTAGATCTCAAGACAATAACATTAAAATATAGTGTTTTATAAGCAATTTAAAAATGTGATTTTTTGGAATTCCTAAAAATTATGATAAATTAATGTTCATTTATGTGTCTATGAAATATAATGTAAAGTATTATTATTAAGTGATGAAAACGGTATTAATAATTAATTTTCTAAATCTAATGGTCCAGGTTTGAAGATATAAACTTTAAAATTCAATATTTTATAACCATTTCTAAAAATGAATTTAAAACCTTATGTCAAAATTAACATATAAAACATGTTTTATAGTGATTATTGAATGTCAGGTTAAATGATTCATATTATTCTAAGTTATGATAATAATAATACATTTTCTTAATCTAATGGTCTAGATCTCAAGACAATAACATTAAAATTCAGTGTTTTATAAGCAATTTAAAAATGTGATTTTTTGAAATTCGTAAAAATTATGATAAATTAAAGTCAAATTATGTGTCTATGAAATATAATGTAAAGTATTATTATTAAGTGATGAAAACGGTATTAATAATTAATTTTCTAAATCTAATGGTCCAGGTTTGAAGATATAAACTTTAAAATTCAATATTTTATAACCATTTCAAAAAATGAATTTAAAAGCTTCTGTCAAAATTAACATATAAAACATGTTTTATAGTGATTATTTAATGTCAGGTTAAATGATTCATATCATTCTATGTTATGATAATAATAATACATTTTCTTAATCTAATGGTCTAGATCTCAAGACAATAACATTAAAATTCAGTGTTTTATAAGCAATTTAAAAATGTGATTTTTTGGAATTCGTAAAAATTATGATAAATTAAAGTCAAATTATGTGTCTATGAAATATAATGTAAAGTATTATTATTAAATGATGAAAACGGTAGTAATAATTAATTTTCTAAAGCTAATGGTCCAGGTTTGAAGATATAAACATTAAAATTCAATAATTTATAACCATTTCAAAAAATGAATTTAAAACCTTATGTCAAAATTAACATATAAAACATGTTTTATAGTGATTATTTAATGTCAGGTTAAATGATTCATATCATTCTAGGGTATGATAATAATAATACATTTTCTTAATCTAATGGTCTAGATCTCAAGACAATAACATTAAAATTCAGTGTTTTATAAGCAATTTAAAAATGTGATTTTTTGGAATTCGTATAAATTATGATAAATTAAAGTCAAATTATGTGTCTATGAAATATAATGTATAAATTATTATTAAGTGATGAAAACGGTATTTATAATTAATTTTCTAAATCTAATGGTCCAGGTTTGAAGATATAAACTTTAAAATTCAATATTTTATAACCATTTCAAAAAATGAATTTAAAACCTTATGTCAAAATTAACATATAAAACATGTTTTATAGTGATAATGGAATGTCAGGTTAAACGATTCATATTATTCTAAGTAATGATAATTATAATTAATTTCCTTAATCTAATGGTCTAGATCTCAAGACAATAACATTAAAATATAGTGTTTTATAAGCAATTTAAAAATGTGATTTTTTGGAATTCGTAAAAATTATGATAAATTAAAGTCAAATTATGTGTCTATGAAATATAATGTAAAGTATTATTATTAAATGATGAAAACGGTATTAATAATTAATTTTCTAAAGCTAATGGTCCAGGTTTGAAGATATAAACATTAAAATTCAATAGTTTATAACCATTTCAAAAAATGAATTTAAAACCTTATGTCAAAATTAACATATAAAACATGTTTTATAGTGATTATTTAATGTCAGGTTAAATGATTCATATCATTCTATGGTATGATAATAATAATACATTTTCTTAATCAAATGGTCTAGATCTCAAGACAATAACATTAAAATTCAGTGTTTTATAAGCAATTTAAAAATGTGATTTTTTGGAATTCGTATAAATTATGATAAATTAAAGTCAAATTATGTGTCTATGAAATATAATGTATAAATTATTATTAAGTGATGAAAACGGTATTTATAATTAATTTTCTAAATCTAATGGTCCAGGTTTGAAGATATAAACTTTAAAATTCAATATTTTATAACCATTTCAAAAAATGAATTTAAAACCTTATGTCAAAATTAACATATAAAACATGTTTTATAGTGATTATTTAATGTACGGTTAAATAATTCATATTATTCTAAGTAATGATAATTAAAATTCATTTTCTTAATCTAATGGTCTAGATCTCAAGACAATAACATTAAAATATAGTGTTTTATAAGCAATTTAAAAATGTGATTTTTTGGAATTCGTAAAAATTATGATAAATTAATGTTCATTTATGTGTCTATGAAATATAATGTATAAATTATTATTAAGTGATGAAAACGGTATTAATAATTAATTTTCTAAATCTAATGGTCCAGGTTTGAAGATATAAACTTTAAAATTCAATATTTTATAACCATTTCAAAAAATGAATTTAAAACTTTATGTCAAAATTAACATATAAAACATGTTTTATAGTGATAATGGAATGTCAGGTTAAACGATTCATATTATTCTAAGTAATGATAATTATAATTAATTTCCTTAATCTAATGGTCTAGATCTCAAGACAATAACATTAAAATATAGTGTTTTATAAGCAATTTAAAAATGTGATTTTTTGGAATTCCTAAAAATTATGATAAATTAATGTTCATTTATGTGTCTATGAAATATAATGTATAAATTATTATTAAGTGATGAAAACGGTATAATTAATTAATTTTCTAAATCTAATGGTCCAGGTTTGAAGATATAAACTTTAAAATTCAATATTTTATAACCATTTCAAAAAATGAATTTAAAACCTTATGTCAAAATTAACATATAAAACATGTTTTAGAGTGATAATGGAATATCAGATTATTTGATTCACAATCAAAATTGTCATATAAAAGTTTGTATTATAGTGTTCTTTAATTGAGATATTATACTTTAACAAATGTAGGTGGAATCTATTGTGTGTTTATAATTATTCAGTTGGCTCTTAAAAAGCCCTTATGGGAAATAAAATTATTTATTTAAAATTTATCCATCTCTGATGTTGATAACCTAATCAATGACAAATTATTGGTGTTTATTTTTAATGAAACTGTCTGATGAGATTTTTGATGATAAATATGATTGGTTATTTACCGGTTTCGTTATAAAAACTTCAAATATCACGAAATAAAACGTATACAGTGTATTGCAACCACATAAAGTTGTAGTTGTTTCCTAGTTGGCGAGAATATATAGATAAGTCATTGCAATGGCGAGATTCACATTAAAACATACATGGATTGTTTTAAGAAAAGTGCACACATATGACTACTTATAATTCTTATATGATGGGCACACGGTTCTTGCAATACAAATTACAGATCAAGGACAACTTAAACTTATATATCAATGTGTGGTCTGTTTCAAATGGGATTATTTTATAGCCCGGTTTTCGATCTAGCAACTGAATAAACCAATTAAGTAAACAATATTTTATCACAATTTACAAAAAATTTCCAGTTTTAATTAAATAAATAAAACGATAGTTGTTTTATCAGATTATCTGCAAGTGAGTGGATTTATTTTATATGGTGTATACGAAATGACAACTTATGACTTGTAGACAGCTAGTGAATAGTTAATATACTTAAACACAATGGTTGTTATTTAGCGAAATCTGAATGAGAAAAGTATCATAATAAGTTCATATGAGAGCAATAGAATGATATTCGCGATAATTATACATAAAAACGTTTAATAAGAAATGAGAAAAGGTTACACTATCTTACCGAAAAGACAACCTTTCAAAATGTATTAATAAACCTTTGTGAAATGCCAGTAGACTGTTTATCATTACTGCGCACGGTTACATTAGTGAACTTGAAAAATGGAAACTAGACACACACACTGACATGTACAAAAAGATTATTTAAAATTAACTTATTATTAGCTACTGATTAAATCCCAACGCGACGAAGAGAACACTTTGTATGTTGTTGATATTAGACAATTCCCTGATGCAATTCTGAGGCATGGATGACATCAGTCGTTATAATGACAGGATACACACCAACCATCTCCGGTCCCACTATAGAAAGCATATCCAATATAGTAGGTAAATAATGTATCATTGCTGGATCATTTCTGAAAAAAAACGCAGACAACAGTTGTTCTATCGATATTGAATTAAATACTTCATATTAATATTACAATACAATAGTATTAGCACTTACTATATTTTTTTATCATTTTTAATATTCTTTACATATTTTTTATTAGTAGGTTACATTTTTTCTCAGGAATGTGGTTGGGCAGGATTGAGTATTTTACACTTTTTTGAAATTATTTAGATTACCTACAAAAAATACAGTAAAAACCTAAGAACTTGAATTTAAAATGTATTAATGTTAGAAGTAAAAAATAGTTATACAACCCTATAATTGATGATAATCCATGTTGAAATATTAAAATCCAATATAGTATTTTAACTGTATTTTTTTTTAGTTTTCACATTGTTCTCAATTTTTCTAAATTTATATGTAGTATAATATGTATATTCTTCAAGTCATCTGTCCAACAATATTCTTAGTACATACATGTAATTATCTTAGAATTTTAAAAAGCAACAAATATTCTAGATCAAATCCAATTAAATCTTGGCGATTACAATTTATCAACCATTGTTTAGACCTAAAACAAGTAGTAATTAGATACAAATATGAATGTGTATAAATAATAAGTAATAGCTAACGTTCAACTTACACAAATTCGTCATTAAGAAACTTAAACAGTTTACAGTTCTTCGTGGTGTACTTATACGAATTTATACGACCTTTCACAAGGCATACATGATAATGATATGAATATAATTCGCACAAACAATTGGAAACACAAAAAAAATGCTTGGTATAAGCATAGAATAAAACAATATAAGCACGATTTCAGCACTTAAATGTAACAACACACTAGTTGTACAGAATAGTCGAGTCAAAGGACAAACGATAAAACGTTAATATTATGAATTTAATTGCGATAACAAAAATGTGATATTAATCATAACTTATTCAGTACTACCAAAAATGCAAACGTTATAATTACATATTTTCCCAGATACTGACTCTATTGCGGACCTACAGTCGTTGATTGTATATTATCAGCACGCCGCCCAGAAGTTTCCTACCACTGGTTTAGTAATCGTCTGGTGGTCGTATCGGTTAGACGATCAAACGTTTATGGTTACGAAAATCAAAACATTTTATTCACCAGACTTATTTAAATGTCCTATAAGAATACCGATTGTTAAAAATGAATTTTTTTTCTTATGCGAGCATTTTTGTAACGGCCAAAACTTAAATACACTGTGCGCCAGTCCGTATTTTACTAGGATCAGATGTGTTGATCCGTTTTTTTCATTCGTTCCAAATTTATAGACATCTATATTTTTTTATTCAAAAGCGTAAACAAAATGTTCGTCTTTTACAATCATAAAATTTGAATTTACAGTACGGTAAACCGAATATTATATTGATTTCATACAAATTAATTATTCACAAATAGTATTTTAGAATCATTAGCAATTTCAACATTGTAATGTAAAGAAGTATGTTAAATTGTAAGAGTAATTGAGTACATAAATATAATTGTTGATTGGACATAATATAAAGTTGTTGTATTTTCATTAGCAAAAATAAAATCATTACTTTTCTATTTTCAAAATACAAAACGATATAACATTTATCGGGTGTATATTAGAATATGAACACATATTATATTTTGTATTGAAATTGGTTGATGAAAAACTCAATACATTTGACAAATTTTAATTTTATATAATAAATGTAATTTGGAGAATAGAAATTATATTATTAATTATAACTTAAAAATTAATTTATAATTCTGATTTTTAAAATGTTTGATATTATTCAACAAAATCTAGTAATCGCGACTAAAATTTATAGAAATTAAGCAAAGAAAAATCTATATTTTTTATAGTGCGGGGTGGGTAAAGCTACATAGTGCATAGGTACATAATCGAAACGAAAATAGAATAAACCAATAACAAAAATAAAATCAGCATTGTGTGTTACATATTTCTATATTCATTAATTTTCGGTACATACATTGTGTATTATCCAGTGTTTACAATTCATCATCATTTTATAAGACGCATTTTTTCTGTTTTCATTTTATTCTTAAAAATAATGTCGAGCTTAATTATATAATACGAGTGACAGGCCACTACTATTACAACACAATAAATTAATTGCAGACGTTGCAGTATAATTAATGAATTAATAAGTAATATTTCAATGTAACTAAAATACATGGGTAATATCAAAGTATGATAGGTAAATTTCCTTTTAACAATGCAAAACTATGTATATGAGATAAACATTTGCTATAGGCAATAGGTACTTACTAGAAGACGGTAAAAACAGAATGCAATTGTTTGGCTTTATATACAAGTGACCTTAAGACCTTATTATAGACATTCACTATTGCGTGATTTACATTATTAAAATAATAATATTATGATGAAACAAATTTTAAATGAGGTGTAATCCTTTATAAAATATTAAGTAAATTTTCAGGACACATGTGTTTTAAGTTTTTAATTAAATAATAAAAACTTCGTTTCGATTTTATGAAAAATGTTCATAAATTATTAAACAATGTGATTTAATCTTATAATATTAGTTATTAACAAACACATTATTTTTTTCTATTTTATAGCGTCATATTATAATAATCAATATAAATTCTATTTTATATTTCACGGCGCTATTTTACAAAATTATCATAGGCGCAATTCAGGCGTGAGGCGATAGCACTTGGGCGTGTTTAGAACATCCGAATTGTTCATGTCGATTTAGATTTTAATAATAATAGGTACTCATAACCATACAATAACTTGAAAAAAATGGAAACGCTTCAGCGCCCCCAGTTTTTTTAATTGAAATTGGACTCTACATATTATATACTGTTTATTTATTGCTCAGTTAAACTTTAACTATTAGCGTTCAAATTAAAGTAAAAAAATAAATAAGTAAAGTATATTTTTAGACGTATCTAAGGGGATTCAAATCAACTCGCGATAGTATGTTGAAAACCACAAATCACCGCGTCCCCATACTTAGATGATTGATTATGTTCAACCTAACAAAAATAACGAGATACTTTTCAAGTAAACTGTCTGGATGATAAACGACAATTAAGTACCTATTAATTGTTATTGCAATAATAATGTGTTTGTTTTTTTTTGTACATAAATAGATTTAATTCTATGTAGTTCGATGTACATTCTACTTATAATAGTTTCCTTAAATTATTTATATTTTTTAAAAAAGTGTTCATATGGTTAATATCACTTATATTGAATTTAGACCTTTCAAACAAATACTCGAGTATAATTACAATTTATACTAGGCATTTAGAGACTACAGTCTTAATTTGACAAAAAATGGATATTATAACATGTTAGAAAGCAACTAATACACTTTTTTACTTACATATATTTATTTGTTTTTGAAGCTATACTGATTCGCTTAGAAAGAAATTACTAAATAAATAATTACACATAACAATTAAAAAAAAACGCAATTCGCAATTTTATAATAAAATGCAAACATTAATATTTGAATGAAAATTCAAGTATGTTTTGTCGTAAACTAGTTCAAATATTTATCCAGTCTCCATTTTACACGATTGAAACTTTAAAACATATATTGTGAAATATAAAAATATACTTATTTTTACTTATAATATTGTATATTATTATATTCATTGTATTTTATTTTACTATTATACTATTATGTCGTATACTAGGTTTTTTATTCTCTCAAGCCTCTTCAATAATAGTATGATATCTGTTTTGGCTAAAACAGTAGTACTATTTATATGAGTTTGAATTATATTGTTTTTATTCAATGAACGATTTGTATAATCAATTATGTGTATAAATAATATCAGACTCTCGATGATCTGCCCTGGAACAAGTTAAAAATATGTAATCGCGCCTAATTCACATGGCTAAGATGCAAATATTGTCAACCTTGACAGCAGCTTATCCACTATCGTGCCCGTGTGGGCATATGTGTATATGCTGTGTTCGTCTTACTAACGTGCACTGTAGCAAATTTGTGTTCATCAGAATCAAAATTTTTTGTTGTTTGCTTTAATTGTATAGTAAATTTACTTTAATTCAACATAAAAGTAAGAATATTATCTATGGTATCGTGTAGACTTTTATGGATATTTTAATTTTAAACTGAGTTATAGGTATGTAAAATATTAAATCTTGACTTACTTTATAATTAAAATATCAATAAAAGCCTACGTTATGGCCCTATAGATAATATTCTTCACTTTGAGCTTGATAATAGGTCAATTCACCCTAATATTATACCTAACAGCATATATTGATTCTGTCGAACGAAAATGTTTGTAAAACCACAATACAATAGTCTATCAAATGATAGACTATTATATTATATTATTGTTATGCATAATTCAAAAAAATTGTCTTAATAATAAAAAAATAAAGAAATATTCAGATTTTGAATAGCTACATAATTAAAGAGGAAAAACGGACAAGCAGGCACGGTGAATCACCCTATATGATTATTATTACTCGACCATACTCAATAACATGAGTACAAACTGCTATTCTATTGGATACTGGACACCCGGAAAATTACGGTCGTCTACTACACCAAGTATTTACAACAATAATAATGTGATCAAATATCCAAACTTCAGGGGGGAGAGGGTAGAATACTGACATCACACAAATGTACACAGAGTTTATTTCAGTGGTGTGGTTGTGCTAATGGTAATTTCTCCAAAACGACATATTATTACTTTTACCACGGACGAGAGAGGTAAATTTCGTAAAAATTTATTTTCACGGAGAAAAAAACATTTCAAAGTAGGGGATTGTGATCTCTTAACCGAACCCTGTCTGCGCACCGATAATGTACACTGATATATGATGTGTCTATGTGGTCTACGTGCTCTGACATCTTAGATAATAATAATAATACGTAATCAATATAATAATGACAACAGTGTACGAAGACATATGATAAGAATAGGTCATTAAAAGATTATTATGCCTATAACCGATGAATATTATGTATCTTTTCGAAGTATGACTTTTTAGTCATATTCAATACTCGATATTCAATATCTGACACGTGTCTAACTAGGTCATCGCACGTTCGCGGAATCCTAAACAGCGTAAACAACGTATGCATAACAAATGTTTCACATCCGTTGACCGGAAGAGACAGCAGAATAATAGGTAGGGGGAAATCGACTATAAAGGGGGCCCTGGTGAGCTCCCCGGTAGACGTGATCCACCAGAGTCAGCACGAGCACTTTCACGTCAGATGTCATCACGAATCAGTCCCTGTGACTTAGTCTAATTTTCTAATTAAAATACACTTAGAATAATTTACAGTATATTTTATTCATCAATAAAACCACACTTTGAAAATATTTACACCAATCTATTTATTTAACCACGGCTACACCGTCACTGCAATCAGTTGCTGGTTAGTCCACCACTGTATATTTTGAATTATTATAAATACAACATTTTTGATGTTTCACATTTGCCAGGCGTCTCGCGAAGGCTCAGTTTTTTTATATTATTTGAATGAATATATTTTATTTAAATTTTAAATACAACTCGAGAGACTCACAACTTACAAAAAGTTTTGATAAATTTTAGTCATGCATTTTCAGATAGGTAGGTACTTCTTTAAATTAATGTTTGAACTTCTTGAAATTCTAAAAAATAATTGATACACGTTTTAAGTTTCAAATGTTTAAGATTAACAAGTATTTTTAGCTTGGAAATTGCATTGAATAATTAGATGTTTTTTCAAATTTTGAAATGTTATAAATTCAATTTTATTTAAGTTGTATATTAAATATTTAAATTAAATAAAAACGTTGAACAAAAATATTGATGGCTCAATCCGGCCTTGCTCTTCACATACAATTATACTAACGTATGTTTTATTGAAATATAACTATTTTTAAGCTTATAGGTTATACAAAAAATAAACATGATTTTTTATAATATAACCTTATTTATTTTCAATTTTTTTGTGATAATAACAATAAAAATTACAAAACGAAATGTATAAAATAAAATATACAAATAACAGATTGAAAAAAATATATATTCAAATCTTTAAGTAATATTTCATTTGTGAAAAATACAAATGGTATACACAAAACAATTATAACATAATACAAAAAAGAGTTTAATGGCAAGAAAGAATATCCAACATACTTTGTTTCCTGCCGATCGATAACATATCATTGTTTAATTTATTAATTGAATGAAATTTCAAATATCTGCTGTAACTGTTCATATTTATCGTTAATGTGTTGAAGTTTAGCTCTATACTTTTGTTTTCTTGGTTTATGTAATGTGAGATATTGAGTTGTTTGTGTAGTTGAAAACGATTGATCAGAATATGGTGAACTTTGAGATGGCATACCACAAAAAAATATAAAGTAAAAACATTAATTATTTTCATACAGTAAATTATTATGTATATTTTGTTTTGATCTAACATTCAATAGTCTGTAATATCAATAAAACAATAAAATTAACATAATTACAAAAACTTACAAGTAATAGACAATGATTCTTTTTGTTTTAATGGAGTACTTGTAGAAACAAATGCATTAAATATTGAATCAGAAATACTTGTATCTGGACATGTTGCAGTACTTATTATCAATCATTGCTATAAAAAAAAACAAAATAATAATCAGTCAAAAATAAAATATTCAATATTAGGTAAAATTGTAATTACTGAAATCAGTAGGAACAGCAAGCGGAATAGAATTTTTATTTTAGGATTTTGTAGTGTTTAAGGAAAATCAGGTTAAATGACTCATATTATTCTAAGTTATGATAATAATAATACATTTTCTTAATCTAATGGTCTAGATCTCAAGACAATAACATTAAAATTCAGTGTTTTATAAGCAATTTAAAAATGTGATTTTTTGGAATTCGTAAAAAATTATGATAAATTAATGTTCATTTATGTGTCTATGAAATATAATGTATAAATTATTATTAAGTGATGAAAACGGTATTAATAATTAATTTTCTAAATCTAATGGTCCAGGTTTGAAGATATAAACTTTAAAATTCAATATTTTATAACCATTTCAAAAAATGAATTTAAAACTTTATGTCAAAATTAACATATAAAACATGTTTTATAGTGATAATGGAATGTCAGGTTAAACGATTCATATTATTCTAAGTAATGATAATTATAATTAATTTCCTTAATCTAATGGTCTAGATCTCAAGACAATAACATTAAAATATAGTGTTTTATAAGCAATTTAAAAATGTGATTTTTTGGAATTCGTAAAAATTATGATAAATTAATGTTCATTTATGTGTCTATGAAATATAATGTATAAATTATTATTAAGTGATGAAAACGGTATTAATAATTAATTTTCTAAATCTAATGGTCCAGGTTTGAAGATATAAACTTTAAAATTCAATATTTTATAACCATTTCAAAAAATGAATTTAAAACTTTATGTCAAAATTAACATATAAAACATGTTTTATAGTGATAATGGAATGTCAGGTTAAACGATTCATATTATTCTAAGTAATGATAATTATAATTAATTTCCTTAATCTAATGGTCTAGATCTCAAGACAATAACATTAAAATATAGTGTTTTATAAGCAATTTAAAAATGTGATTTTTTGGAATTCCTAAAAATTATGATAAATTAATGTTCATTTATGTGTCTATGAAATATAATGTATAAATTATTATTAAGTGATGAAAACGGTATTAATAATTAATTTTCTAAATCTAATGGTCCAGGTTTGAAGATATAAACTTTAAAATTCAATATTTTATAACCATTTCAAAAAATGAATTTAAAACCTTATGTCAAAATTAACATATAAAACATGTTTTAGAGTGATAATGGAATATCAGATTATTTGATTCACAATCAAAATTGTCATATAAAAGTTTGTATTATAGTGTTCTTTAATTGAGATATTATACTTTAACAAATGTAGGTGGAATCTATTGTGTGTATATAATTATTCAGTTGGCTCTTAAAAAGCCCTTATGGGAAATAAAATTATTTATTTAAAATTTATCCATCTCTGATGTTGATAACCTAATCAATGACAAATTATTGGTGTTTATTTTTAATGAAACTGTCTGATGAGATTTTTGATGATAAATATGATTGGTTATTTACCGGTTTCGTTATAAAAACTTCAAATATCACGAAATAAAACGTATACAGTGTATTGCAACCACATAAAGTTGTAGTTGTTTCCTAGTTGGCGAGAATATATAGATAAGTCATTGCAATGGCGAGATTCACATTAAAACATACATGGATTGTTTTAAGAAAAGTGCACACATATGACTACTTATAATTCTTATATGATGGGCACACGGTTCTTGCAATACAAATTACAGATCAAGGACAACTTAAACTTATATATCAATGTGTGGTCTGTTTCAAATGGGATTATTTTATAGCCCGGTTTTCGATCTAGCAACTGAATAAACCAATTAAGTAAACAATATTTTATCACAATTTACAAAAAATTTCCAGTTTTAATTAAATAAATAAAACGATAGTTGTTTTATCAGATTATCTGCAAGTGAGTGGATTTATTTTATATGGTGTATACGAAATGACAACTTATGACTTGTAGACAGCTAGTGAATAGTTAATATACTTAAACACAATGGTTGTTATTTAGCGAAATCTGAATGAGAAAAGTATCATAATAAGTTCATATGAGAGCAATAGAATGATATTCGCGATAATTATACATAAAAACGTTTAATAAGAAATGAGAAAAGGTTACACTATCTTACCGAAAAGACAACCTTTCAAAATGTATTAATAAACCTTTGTGAAATGCCAGTAGACTGTTTATCATTACTGCGCACGGTTACATTAGTGAACTTGAAAAATGGAAACTAGACACACACACTGACATGTACAAAAAGATTATTTAAAATTAACTTATTATTAGCTACTGATTAAATCCCAACGCGACGAAGAGAACACTTTGTATGTTGTTGATATTAGACAATTCCCTGATGCAATTCTGAGGCATGGATGACATCAGTCGTTATAATGACAGGATACACACCAACCATCTCCGGTCCCACTATAGAAAGCATATCCAATATAGTAGGTAAATAATGTATCATTGCTGGATCATTTCTGAAAAAAAACGCAGACAACAGTTGTTCTATCGATATTGAATTAAATACTTCATATTAATATTACAATACAATAGTATTAGCACTTACTATATTTTTTTATCATTTTTAATATTCTTTACATATTTTTTATTAGTAGGTTACATTTTTTCTCAGGAATGTGGTTGGGCAGGATTGAGTATTTTACACTTTTTTGAAATTATTTAGATTACCTACAAAAAATACAGTAAAAACCTAAGAACTTGAATTTAAAATGTATTAATGTTAGAAGTAAAAAATAGTTATACAACCCTATAATTGATGATAATCCATGTTGAAATATTAAAATCCAATATAGTATTTTAACTGTATTTTTTTTTAGTTTTCACATTGTTCTCAATTTTTCTAAATTTATATGTAGTATAATATGTATATTCTTCAAGTCATCTGTCCAACAATATTCTTAGTACATACATGTAATTATCTTAGAATTTTAAAAAGCAACAAATATTCTAGATCAAATCCAATTAAATCTTGGCGATTACAATTTATCAACCATTGTTTAGACCTAAAAAAAGTAGTAATTAGATACAAATATGAATGTGTATAAATAATAAGTAATAGCTAACGTTCAACTTACACAAATTCGTCATTAAGAAACTTAAACAGTTTACAGTTCTTCGTGGTGTACTTATACGAATTTATACGACCTTTCACAAGGCATACATGATAATGATATGAATATAATTCGCACAAACAATTGGAAACACAAAAAAAATGCTTGGTATAAGCATAGAATAAAACAATATAAGCACGATTTCAGCACTTAAATGTAACAACACACTAGTTGTACAGAATAGTCGAGTCAAAGGACAAACGATAAAACGTTAATATTATGAATTTAATTGCGATAACAAAAATGTGATATTAATCATAACTTATTCAGTACTACCAAAAATGCAAACGTTATAATTACATATTTTCCCAGATACTGACTCTATTGCGGACCTACAGTCGTTGATTGTATATTATCAGCACGCCGCCCAGAAGTTTCCTACCACTGGTTTAGTAATCGTCTGGTGGTCGTATCGGTTAGACGATCAAACGTTTATGGTTACGAAAATCAAAACATTTTATTCACCAGACTTATTTAAATGTCCTATAAGAATACCGATTGTTAAAAATGAATTTTTTTTCTTATGCGAGCATTTTTGTAACGGCCAAAACTTAAATACACTGTGCGCCAGTCCGTATTTTACTAGGATCAGATGTGTTGATCCGTTTTTTTCATTCGTTCCAAATTTATAGACATCTATATTTTTTTATTCAAAAGCGTAAACAAAATGTTCGTCTTTTACAATCATAAAATTTGAATTTACAGTACGGTAAACCGAATATTATATTGATTTCATACAAATTAATTATTCACAAATAGTATTTTAGAATCATTAGCAATTTCAACATTGTAATGTAAAGAAGTATGTTAAATTGTAAGAGTAATTGAGTACATAAATATAATTGTTGATTGGACATAATATAAAGTTGTTGTATTTTCATTAGCAAAAATAAAATCATTACTTTTCTATTTTCAAAATACAAAACGATATAACATTTATCGGGTGTATATTAGAATATGAACACATATTATATTTTGTATTGAAATTGGTTGATGAAAAACTCAATACATTTGACAAATTTTAATTTTATATAATAAATGTAATTTGGAGAATAGAAATTATATTATTAATTATAACTTAAAAATTAATTTATAATTCTGATTTTTAAAATGTTTGATATTATTCAACAAAATCTAGTAATCGCGACTAAAATTTATAGAAATTAAGCAAAGAAAAATCTATATTTTTTATAGTGCGGGGTGGGTAAAGCTACATAGTGCATAGGTACATAATCGAAACGAAAATAGAATAAACCAATAACAAAAATAAAATCAGCATTGTGTGTTACATATTTCTATATTCATTAATTTTCGGTACATACATTGTGTATTATCCAGTGTTTACAATTCATCATCATTTTATAAGACGCATTTTTTCTGTTTTCATTTTATTCTTAAAAATAATGTCGAGCTTAATTATATAATACGAGTGACAGGCCACTACTATTACAACACAATAAATTAATTGCAGACGTTGCAGTATAATTAATGAATTAATAAGTAATATTTCAATGTAACTAAAATACATGGGTAATATCAAAGTATGATAGGTAAATTTCCTTTTAACAATGCAAAACTATGTATATGAGA
Organism: Rhopalosiphum nymphaeae; assembly: GCA_036289425.1. Classification (NCBI taxonomy): domain Eukaryota; kingdom Metazoa; phylum Arthropoda; class Insecta; order Hemiptera; family Aphididae; genus Rhopalosiphum; species Rhopalosiphum nymphaeae. The sequence goes on from JAZAQC010000030.1 coordinate 1,964,519, forward strand.
TAAACATTTGCTATAGGCAATAGGTACTTACTAGAAGACGGTAAAAACAGAATGCAATTGTTTGGCTTTATATACAAGTGACCTTAAGACCTTATTATAGACATTCACTATTGCGTGATTTACATTATTAAAATAATAATATTATGATGAAACAAATTTTAAATGAGGTGTAATCCTTTATAAAATATTAAGTAAATTTTCAGGACACATGTGTTTTAAGTTTTTAATTAAATAATAAAAACTTCGTTTCGATTTTATGAAAAATGTTCATAAATTATTAAACAATGTGATTTAATCTTATAATATTAGTTATTAACAAACACATTATTTTTTTCTATTTTATAGCGTCATATTATAATAATCAATATAAATTCTATTTTATATTTCACGGCGCTATTTTACAAAATTATCATAGGCGCAATTCAGGCGTGAGGCGATAGCACTTGGGCGTGTTTAGAACATCCGAATTGTTCATGTCGATTTAGATTTTAATAATAATAGGTACTCATAACCATACAATAACTTGAAAAAAATGGAAACGCTTCAGCGCCCCCAGTTTTTTTAATTGAAATTGGACTCTACATATTATATACTGTTTATTTATTGCTCAGTTAAACTTTAACTATTAGCGTTCAAATTAAAGTAAAAAAATAAATAAGTAAAGTATATTTTTAGACGTATCTAAGGGGATTCAAATCAACTCGCGATAGTATGTTGAAAACCACAAATCACCGCGTCCCCATACTTAGATGATTGATTATGTTCAACCTAACAAAAATAACGAGATACTTTTCAAGTAAACTGTCTGGATGATAAACGACAATTAAGTACCTATTAATTGTTATTGCAATAATAATGTGTTTGTTTTTTTTTGTACATAAATAGATTTAATTCTATGTAGTTCGATGTACATTCTACTTATAATAGTTTCCTTAAATTATTTATATTTTTTAAAAAAGTGTTCATATGGTTAATATCACTTATATTGAATTTAGACCTTTCAAACAAATACTCGAGTATAATTACAATTTATACTAGGCATTTAGAGACTACAGTCTTAATTTGACAAAAAATGGATATTATAACATGTTAGAAAGCAACTAATACACTTTTTTACTTACATATATTTATTTGTTTTTGAAGCTATACTGATTCGCTTAGAAAGAAATTACTAAATAAATAATTACACATAACAATTAAAAAAAAACGCAATTCGCAATTTTATAATAAAATGCAAACATTAATATTTGAATGAAAATTCAAGTATGTTTTGTCGTAAACTAGTTCAAATATTTATCCAGTCTCCATTTTACACGATTGAAACTTTAAAACATATATTGTGAAATATAAAAATATACTTATTTTTACTTATAATATTGTATATTATTATATTCATTGTATTTTATTTTACTATTATACTATTATGTCGTATACTAGGTTTTTTATTCTCTCAAGCCTCTTCAATAATAGTATGATATCTGTTTTGGCTAAAACAGTAGTACTATTTATATGAGTTTGAATTATATTGTTTTTATTCAATGAACGATTTGTATAATCAATTATGTGTATAAATAATATCAGACTCTCGATGATCTGCCCTGGAACAAGTTAAAAATATGTAATCGCGCCTAATTCACATGGCTAAGATGCAAATATTGTCAACCTTGACAGCAGCTTATCCACTATCGTGCCCGTGTGGGCATATGTGTATATGCTGTGTTCGTCTTACTAACGTGCACTGTAGCAAATTTGTGTTCATCAGAATCAAAATTTTTTGTTGTTTGCTTTAATTGTATAGTAAATTTACTTTAATTCAACATAAAAGTAAGAATATTATCTATGGTATCGTGTAGACTTTTATGGATATTTTAATTTTAAACTGAGTTATAGGTATGTAAAATATTAAATCTTGACTTACTTTATAATTAAAATATCAATAAAAGCCTACGTTATGGCCCTATAGATAATATTCTTCACTTTGAGCTTGATAATAGGTCAATTCACCCTAATATTATACCTAACAGCATATATTGATTCTGTCGAACGAAAATGTTTGTAAAACCACAATACAATAGTCTATCAAATGATAAGACTATTATATTATATTATTGTTATGCATAATTCAAAAAAATTGTCTTAATAATAAAAAAATAAAGAAATATTCAGATTTTGAATAGCTACATAATTAAAGAGGAAAAACGGACAAGCAGGCACGGTGAATCACCCTATATGATTATTATTACTCGACCATACTCAATAACATGAGTACAAACTGCTATTCTATTGGATACTGGACACCCGGAAAATTACGGTCGTCTACTACACCAAGTATTTACAACAATAATAATGTGATCAAATATCCAAACTTCAGGGGGGAGAGGGTAGAATACTGACATCACACAAATGTACACAGAGTTTATTTCAGTGGTGTGGTTGTGCTAATGGTAATTTCTCCAAAACGACATATTATTACTTTTACCACGGACGAGAGAGGTAAATTTCGTAAAAATTTATTTTCACGGAGAAAAAAACATTTCAAAGTAGGGGATTGTGATCTCTTAACCGAACCCTGTCTGCGCACCGATAATGTACACTGATATATGATGTGTCTATGTGGTCTACGTGCTCTGACATCTTAGATAATAATAATAATACGTAATCAATATAATAATGACAACAGTGTACGAAGACATATGATAAGAATAGGTCATTAAAAGATTATTATGCCTATAACCGATGAATATTATGTATCTTTTCGAAGTATGACTTTTTAGTCATATTCAATACTCGATATTCAATATCTGACACGTGTCTAACTAGGTCATCGCACGTTCGCGGAATCCTAAACAGCGTAAACAACGTATGCATAACAAATGTTTCACATCCGTTGACCGGAAGAGACAGCAGAATAATAGGTAGGGGGAAATCGACTATAAAGGGGGCCCTGGTGAGCTCCCCGGTAGACGTGATCCACCAGAGTCAGCACGAGCACTTTCACGTCAGATGTCATCACGAATCAGTCCCTGTGACTTAGTCTAATTTTCTAATTAAAATACACTTAGAATAATTTACAGTATATTTTATTCATCAATAAAACCACACTTTGAAAATATTTACACCAATCTATTTATTTAACCACGGCTACACCGTCACTGCAATCAGTTGCTGGTTAGTCCACCACTGTATATTTTGAATTATTATAAATACAACATTTTTGATGTTTCACATTTGCCAGGCGTCTCGCGAAGGCTCAGTTTTTTTATATTATTTGAATGAATATATTTTATTTAAATTTTAAATACAACTCGAGAGACTCACAACTTACAAAAAGTTTTGATAAATTTTAGTCATGCATTTTCAGATAGGTAGGTACTTCTTTAAATTAATGTTTGAACTTCTTGAAATTCTAAAAAATAATTGATACACGTTTTAAGTTTCAAATGTTTAAGATTAACAAGTATTTTTAGCTTGGAAATTGCATTGAATAATTAGATGTTTTTTCAAATTTTGAAATGTTATAAATTCAATTTTATTTAAGTTGTATATTAAATATTTAAATTAAATAAAAACGTTGAACAAAAATATTGATGGCTCAATCCGTCCTTGCTCTTCACATACAATTATACTAACGTATGTTTTATTGAAATATAACTATTTTTAAGCTTATAGGTTATACAAAAAATAAACATGATTTTTTATAATATAACCTTATTTATTTTCAATTTTTTTGTGATAATAACAATAAAAATTACAAAACGAAATGTATAAAATAAAATATACAAATAACAGATTGAAAAAAATATATATTCAAATCTTTAAGTAATATTTCATTTGTGAAAAATACAAATGGTATACACAAAACAATTATAACATAATACAAAAAAGAGTTTAATGGCAAGAAAGAATATCCAACATACTTTGTTTCCTGCCGATCGATAACATATCATTGTTTAATTTATTAATTGAATGAAATTTCAAATATCTGCTGTAATTGTTCATATTTATCGTTAATGTGTTGAAGTTTAGCTCTATACTTTTGTTTTCTTGGTTTATGTAATGTGAGATATTGAGTTGTTTGTGTAGTTGAAAACGATTGATCAGAATATGGTGAACTTTGAGATGGCATACCACAAAAAAATATAAAGTAAAAACATTAATTATTTTCATACAGAATCAGAAATACTTGGATCTGGACATGTTGCAGTACTTATTATCAATCATTGCTATAAAAAATAACAAAATAATAATCAGTCGAAAATAAAATATTCAATATTAGGTAAAATTGTAATTACTGAAATCAGTAGGAACAGCAAGCGGAATAGAATTTTTATTTTAGGATTTTGTAGTGTTTAAGGAAAATCAGGTTAAATGACTCATATTATTCTAAGTAATGATAATTAAAATTCATTTTCTTCATCTAATGGTATAGATCTCAAGACAATAACATAAAAATTCAGTGTTTTATAAGCAATTTAAAAATGTGATTTTTTGGAATTCGTAAAAAATTATGATAAATTAAAGTCAAATTATGTGTCTATGAAATATAATGTAAAGTATTATTATTCAGTGATGGAAACGGTATTAATAATTAATTTTCTAAAGCTAATGGTCCAGGTTTGAAGATATAAACATTAAAATTCAATATTTTATAACCATTTCAAAAAATGAATTTAAAACCTTATGTCAAAATTAACATATAAAACATGTTTTATAGTGATTATTTAATGTCAGGTTAAACGATTCATATTATTCTAAGTAATGATAATTATAATTCATTTTCTTAATCTAATGGTCTAGATCTCAAGACAATAACATTAAAATTCAGTGTTTTATAAGCAATTTAAAAATGTGATTTTTTGGAATTCGTAAAAATTATGATAAATTAATATCCATTTATGTGTCTATGAAATATAATGTAAAGTATTATTATTAAGTGATGGAAACGGTATTAATAATTATTTTCTAAATCAAAAGGTCCAGTAATGAAGATATAAACATTAAAATTCAATAGTTTATAACCATTTCAAAAAATGAATTTAAAACCTTATGTCAAAATTAACATATAAAACATGTTTTATAGTGATTATTTAATGTCAGGTTAAACGATTCATATTATTCTAAGTAATGATAATTATAATTCATTTTCTTAATCTAATGGTCTAGATCTCAAGACAATAACATAAAAATATAGTGTTTTATAAGCAATTTATAAATGTGATTTTTTGGAATTCGTAAAAATTATGATAAATTAAAGTCCGTTTATTTGTCTATGAAATATAATGTAAAGTATTATTATTAAGCGATGAAAACGGTATTAATAATTAATTTTCTAAATCTAATGGTCCAGGTTTGAAGATATAAACTTTAAAATTCAATATTTTATAAGCATATCAAAAATGAATTTAAAACCTTATGTCAAAATTAACATATAAAACATGTTTTATAGTGGTTATTGAATGTCAGGTTAAATGATTCATATTATTCTAAGTTATGATAATAATAATACATTTTCTTAATCTAATGGTCTAGATCTCAAGACAATAACATTAAAATTCAGTGTTTTATAAGCAATTTAAAAATGTGATTTTTTGGAATTAAAGTCCGTTTATTTGTCTATGAAATATAATGTAAAGTATTATTATTAAGCGATGAAAACGGTATTAATAATTAATTTTCTAAATCTAATGGTCCAGGTTTGAAGATATAAACTTTAAAATTCAATATTTTATAAGCATATCAAAAATGAATTTAAAACCTTATGTCAAAATTAACATATAAAACATGTTTTATAGTGGTTATTGAATGTCAGGTTAAATGATTCATATTATTCTAAGTTATGATAATAATAATACATTTTCTTAATCTAATGGTCTAGAACTCAAGACAATAACATAAAAATATAGTGTTTTATAAGCAATTTAAAAATGTGAATTTTTGAAATTCGTAAAAATTATGATAAATTAATGTTCATTTATGTGTCTATGAAATATAATGTAAAGTATTATTATTCAGTGATGGAAACGGTATTAATAATTAATTTTCTAAAGCTAATGGTCCAGGTTTTAAGATATAAACATTAAAATTCAATATTTTATAACCATTTCAAAAAATGAATTTAAAACCTTATGTCAAAATTAACATATAAAACACGTTTTATAGTTATTATGGAATGTCAGGTTAAATGATTCATATAATTCTAAGTAATGATAATTAAAATTCATTTTCTTAATCTAATGGTCTAGATCTCAAGACAATAACATTAAAATATAGTGTTTGATAAGCAATTTAAAAATGTGATTTTTTGGAATTCGTAAAAATTATGATAAATTAAAGTTCATTTATGTGTCTATGAAATATAATGTAAAGTATTATTATTAAGTGATGAAAACGGTATTAATAATTAATTATCTAAATCTAATGGTCCAGGTTTGAAAATATAAACTTTAAAATTCAATATTTTATAACCATTTCATAAAATGAATTTAAAACCTTATGTCAAAATTAACATATAAAACATGTTTTATAGTGATTATGGAATGTCAGGTTAAATGATTCATATTATTCTAAGTAATGATAATTATAATTCATTTTCTTAATCTAATGGTCTAGATCTCAAGACAATAACATTAAAATTCAGTGTTTTATAAGCAATTTAAAAATGTGATTTTTTGGAATTCGTAAAAATTATGATAAATTAATATTCATTTATGTGTCTATGAAATATAATGTAAAGTATTATTATTAAATGATGGAAACGGTATTAATAATTAATTTTCTAAATCTAATGGTCCAGGTTTGAAGATATAAACTTTAAAATACAATATTTTATAAGCATATCAAAAATGAATTTAAAACCTTATGTCAAAATTAACATATAAAACATGTTTTATAGTGGTTATTGAATGTCAGGTTAAATGATTCATATTATTCTAAGTTATGATAATAATAATACATTTTCTTAATCTAATGGTCTAGATCTCAAGACAATAACATTAAAATTCAGTGTTTTATAAGCAATTTAAAAATGTGATTTTTTGGAATTCGTAAAAATTATGATAAATTAATATCCATTTATGTGTCTATGAAATATAATGTAAAGTATTATTATTCAGTGATGGAAACGGTATTAATAATTAATTTTCTAAAGCTAATGGTCCAGGTTTTAAGATATAAACATTAAAATTCAATATTTTATAACCATTTCAAAAAATGAATTTAAAACCTTATGTCAAAATTAACATATAAAACATGTTTTATAGTCATTATGGGATGTCAGGTTAAATGATTCATATTATTCTAAGTAATGATAATTATAATTCATTTTCTTAATCTAATGGTCTAGATCTCAAGACAAAAACATTAAAATATAGTGTTTTATAAGCAATTTAAAAATGTGATTTTTTGGATTTCGTAAAAATTATGATAAATTAATGTTCATTTATGTGTCTATGAAATATAATGTATAAATTATTATTAAGTGATGAAAACGGTATTAATAATTAATTTTCTAAATCTAATGGTCCAGGTTTGAAGATATAAACTTTAAAATTCAATATTTTATAACCATTTCAAAAAATGAATTTAAAACCTTATGTCAAAATTAACATATAAAACATGTTTTATAGTGATTATGGGATGTCAGGTTAAATGATTCATATTATTCTAAGTTATGATAATAATAATACATTTTCTTAATCTAATGGTCTAGATCTCAAGACAATAACATTAAAATTCAGTGTTTTATAAGCAATTTAAAAATGTGATTTTTTGGAATTCGTAAAAATTATGATAAATTAATATCCATTTATGTGTCTATGAAATATAATGTAAAGTATTATTATTAAATGATGGAAACGGTATTAATAATTAATTTTCTAAATCTAATGGTCCAGGTTTGAAGATATAAACTTTAAAATACAATATTTTATAAGCATATCAAAAATGAATTTAAAACCTTATGTCAAAATTAACATATAAAACATGTTTTATAGTGGTTATTTAATGTCAGGTTAAATGATTCATATCATTCTATGGTATGATAATAATAATACATTTTCTTAATCTAATGGTCTAGATCTCAAGACAATAACATTAAAATTCAGTGTTTTATAAGCAATTTAAAAATGTGATTTTTTGGAATTCGTATAAATTATGATAAATTAAAGTCAAATTATGTGTCTATGAAATATAATGTATAAATTATTATTAAGTGATGAAAACGGTATTTATAATTAATTTTCTAAATCTAATGGTCCAGGTTTGAAGATATAAACTTTAAAATTCAATATTTTATAACCATTTCAAAAAATGAATTTAAAACCTTATGTCAAAATTAACATATAAAACATGTTTTATAGTGATTATTTAATGTCAGGTTAAATGATTCATATTATTCTAAGTAATGATAATTATAATTCATTTTCTTAATCTAATGGTCTAGATCTCAAGACAATAACATTAAAATTCAGTGTTTTATAAGCAATTTAAAAATGTGATTTTTTGGAATTCGTAAAAATTATGATAAAATAAAGTCAAATTATGTGTCTATGAAATATAATGTAAAATATTATTATTAAATGATGAAAACGGTATTAATAATTAATTTTCTAAAGCTAATGGTCCAGGTTTGAAGATATAAACATTAAAATTCAATAGTTTATAACCATTTCAAAAAATGAATTTAAAACCTTATGTCAAAATTAACATATAAAACATGTTTTATAGTGATTATTTAATGTCAGGTTAAATGATTCATATTATTCTAAGTAATGATAATTATAATTCATTTTCTTAATCTAATGGTCTAGATCTCAAGACAATAACATTAAAATTCAGTGTTTTATAAGCAATTTAAAAATGTGATTTTTTGGAATTCGTAAAAATTATGATAAATTAATATCCATTTATGTGTCTATGAAATATAATGTAAAGTATTATTATTAAGTGATGGAAACGGTATTAATAATTATTTTCTAAATCAAAAGGTCCAGTAATGAAGATATAAACATTAAAATTCAATAGTTTATAACCATTTCAAAAAATGAATTTAAAACCTTATGTCAAAATTAACATATAAAACATGTTTTATAGTGATTATTTAATGTCAGGTTAAACGATTCATATTATTCTAAGTAATGATAATTATAATTCATTTTCTTAATCTAATGGTCTAGATCTCAAGACAATAACATAAAAATATAGTGTTTTATAAGCAATTTATAAATGTGATTTTTTGGAATTCGTAAAAATTATGATAAATTAAAGTCCGTTTATTTGTCTATGAAATATAATGTAAAGTATTATTATTAAGCGATGAAAACGGTATTAATAATTAATTTTCTAAATCTAATGGTCCAGGTTTGAAGATATAAACTTTAAAATTCAATATTTTATAAGCATATCAAAAATGAATTTAAAACCTTATGTCAAAATTAACATATAAAACATGTTTTATAGTGGTTATTGAATGTCAGGTTAAATGATTCATATTATTCTAAGTTATGATAATAATAATACATTTTCTTAATCTAATGGTCTAGATCTCAAGACAATAACATTAAAATTCAGTGTTTTATAAGCAATTTAAAAATGTGATTTTTTGGAATTCGTAAAAATTATGATAAATTAAAGTCCGTTTATTTGTCTATGAAATATAATGTAAAGTATTATTATTAAGCGATGAAAACGGTATTAATAATTAATTTTCTAAATCTAATGGTCCAGGTTTGAAGATATAAACTTTAAAATTCAATATTTTATAAGCATATCAAAAATGAATTTAAAACCTTATGTCAAAATTAACATATAAAACATGTTTTATAGTGGTTATTGAATGTCAGGTTAAATGATTCATATTATTCTAAGTAATGATAATTAAAATTCATTTTCTTCATCTAATGGTATAGATCTCAAGACAATAACATAAAAATTCAGTGTTTTATAAGCAATTTAAAAATGTGATTTTTTGGAATTCGTAAAAAATTATGATAAATTAAAGTCAAATTATGTGTCTATGAAATATAATGTAAAGTATTATTATTCAGTGATGGAAACGGTATTAATAATTAATTTTCTAAAGCTAATGGTCCAGGTTTGAAGATATAAACATTAAAATTCAATATTTTATAACCATTTCAAAAAATGAATTTAAAACCTTATGTCAAAATTAACATATAAAACATGTTTTATAGTGATTATTTAATGTCAGGTTAAACGATTCATATTATTCTAAGTAATGATAATTATAATTCATTTTCTTAATCTAATGGTCTAGATCTCAAGACAATAACATTAAAATTCAGTGTTTTATAAGCAATTTAAAAATGTGATTTTTTGGAATTCGTAAAAATTATGATAAATTAATATCCATTTATGTGTCTATGAAATATAATGTAAAGTATTATTATTAAGTGATGGAAACGGTATTAATAATTATTTTCTAAATCAAAAGGTCCAGTAATGAAGATATAAACATTAAAATTCAATAGTTTATAACCATTTCAAAAAATGAATTTAAAACCTTATGTCAAAATTAACATATAAAACATGTTTTATAGTGATTATTTAATGTCAGGTTAAACGATTCATATTATTCTAAGTAATGATAATTATAATTCATTTTCTTAATCTAATGGTCTAGATCTCAAGACAATAACATAAAAATATAGTGTTTTATAAGCAATTTATAAATGTGATTTTTTGGAATTCGTAAAAATTATGATAAATTAAAGTCCGTTTATTTGTCTATGAAATATAATGTAAAGTATTATTATTAAGCGATGAAAACGGTATTAATAATTAATTTTCTAAATCTAATGGTCCAGGTTTGAAGATATAAACTTTAAAATTCAATATTTTATAAGCATATCAAAAATGAATTTAAAACCTTATGTCAAAATTAACATATAAAACATGTTTTATAGTGGTTATTGAATGTCAGGTTAAATGATTCATATTATTCTAAGTTATGATAATAATAATACATTTTCTTAATCTAATGGTCTAGATCTCAAGACAATAACATTAAAATTCAGTGTTTTATAAGCAATTTAAAAATGTGATTTTTTGGAATTAAAGTCCGTTTATTTGTCTATGAAATATAATGTAAAGTATTATTATTAAGCGATGAAAACGGTATTAATAATTAATTTTCTAAATCTAATGGTCCAGGTTTGAAGATATAAACTTTAAAATTCAATATTTTATAAGCATATCAAAAATGAATTTAAAACCTTATGTCAAAATTAACATATAAAACATGTTTTATAGTGGTTATTGAATGTCAGGTTAAATGATTCATATTATTCTAAGTTATGATAATAATAATACATTTTCTTAATCTAATGGTCTAGAACTCAAGACAATAACATAAAAATATAGTGTTTTATAAGCAATTTAAAAATGTGAATTTTTGAAATTCGTAAAAATTATGATAAATTAATGTTCATTTATGTGTCTATGAAATATAATGTAAAGTATTATTATTCAGTGATGGAAACGGTATTAATAATTAATTTTCTAAAGCTAATGGTCCAGGTTTTAAGATATAAACATTAAAATTCAATATTTTATAACCATTTCAAAAAATGAATTTAAAACCTTATGTCAAAATTAACATATAAAACACGTTTTATAGTTATTATGGAATGTCAGGTTAAATGATTCATATAATTCTAAGTAATGATAATTAAAATTCATTTTCTTAATCTAATGGTCTAGATCTCAAGACAATAACATTAAAATATAGTGTTTGATAAGCAATTTAAAAATGTGATTTTTTGGAATTCGTAAAAATTATGATAAATTAAAGTTCATTTATGTGTCTATGAAATATAATGTAAAGTATTATTATTAAGTGATGAAAACGGTATTAATAATTAATTATCTAAATCTAATGGTCCAGGTTTGAAAATATAAACTTTAAAATTCAATATTTTATAACCATTTCATAAAATGAATTTAAAACCTTATGTCAAAATTAACATATAAAACATGTTTTATAGTGATTATGGAATGTCAGGTTAAATGATTCATATTATTCTAAGTAATGATAATTATAATTCATTTTCTTAATCTAATGGTCTAGATCTCAAGACAATAACATTAAAATTCAGTGTTTTATAAGCAATTTAAAAATGTGATTTTTTGGAATTCGTAAAAATTATGATAAATTAATATTCATTTATGTGTCTATGAAATATAATGTAAAGTATTATTATTAAATGATGGAAACGGTATTAATAATTAATTTTCTAAATCTAATGGTCCAGGTTTGAAGATATAAACTTTAAAATACAATATTTTATAAGCATATCAAAAATGAATTTAAAACCTTATGTCAAAATTAACATATAAAACATGTTTTATAGTGGTTATTGAATGTCAGGTTAAATGATTCATATTATTCTAAGTTATGATAATAATAATACATTTTCTTAATCTAATGGTCTAGATCTCAAGACAATAACATTAAAATTCAGTGTTTTATAAGCAATTTAAAAATGTGATTTTTTGGAATTCGTAAAAATTATGATAAATTAATATCCATTTATGTGTCTATGAAATATAATGTAAAGTATTATTATTCAGTGATGGAAACGGTATTAATAATTAATTTTCTAAAGCTAATGGTCCAGGTTTTAAGATATAAACATTAAAATTCAATATTTTATAACCATTTCAAAAAATGAATTTAAAACCTTATGTCAAAATTAACATATAAAACATGTTTTATAGTGATTATTTAATGTCAGGTTAAATGATTCATATTATTCTAAGTAATGATAATTATAATTCATTTTCTTAATCTAATGGTCTAGATCTCAAGACAATAACATTAAAATTCAGTGTTTTATAAGCAATTTAAAAATGTGATTTTTTGGAATTCGTAAAAATTATGATAAATTAATGTTCATTTATGTGTCTATGAAATATAATGTATAAATTATTATTAAGTGATGAAAACGGTATTAATAATTAATTTTCTAAATCTAATGGTCCAGGTTTGAAGATATAAACTTTAAAATTCAATATTTTATAACCATTTCAAAAAATGAATTTAAAACCTTATGTCAAAATTAACATATAAAACATGTTTTATAGTGATTATGGGATGTCAGGTTAAATGATTCATATTATTCTAAGTTATGATAATAATAATACATTTTCTTAATCTAATGGTCTAGATCTCAAGACAATAACATTAAAATTCAGTGTTTTATAAGCAATTTAAAAATGTGATTTTTTGGAATTCGTAAAAATTATGATAAATTAATATCCATTTATGTGTCTATGAAATATAATGTAAAGTATTATTATTAAATGATGGAAACGGTATTAATAATTAATTTTCTAAATCTAATGGTCCAGGTTTGAAGATATAAACTTTAAAATACAATATTTTATAAGCATATCAAAAATGAATTTAAAACCTTATGTCAAAATTAACATATAAAACATGTTTTATAGTGGTTATTTAATGTCAGGTTAAATTATTCATATCATTCTATGGTATGATAATAATAATACATTTTCTTAATCTAATGGTCTAGATCTCAAGACAATAACATTAAAATTCAGTGTTTTATAAGCAATTTAAAAATGTGATTTTTTGGAATTCGTATAAATTATGATAAATTAAAGTCAAATTATGTGTCTATGAAATATAATGTATAAATTATTATTAAGTGATGAAAACGGTATTTATAATTAATTTTCTAAATCTAATGGTCCAGGTTTGAAGATATAAACTTTAAAATTCAATATTTTATAACCATTTCAAAAAATGAATTTAAAACCTTATGTCAAAATTAACATATAAAACATGTTTTATAGTGATTATTTAATGTCAGGTTAAATGATTCATATTATTCTAAGTAATGATAATTATAATTCATTTTCTTAATCTAATGGTCTAGATCTCAAGACAATAACATTAAAATTCAGTGTTTTATAAGCAATTTAAAAATGTGATTTTTTGGAATTCGTAAAAATTATGATAAAATAAAGTCAAATTATGTGTCTATGAAATATAATGTAAAATATTATTATTAAATGATGAAAACGGTATTAATAATTAATTTTCTAAAGCTAATGGTCCAGGTTTGAAGATATAAAAATTAAAATTCAATAGTTTATAACCATTTCAAAAAATGAATTTAAAACCTTATGTCAAAATTAACATATAAAACATGTTTTATAGTGATTATTTAATGTCAGGTTAAATGATTCATATTATTCTAAGTAATGATAATTATAATTCATTTTCTTAATCTAATGGTCTAGATCTCAAGACAATAACATTAAAATTCAGTGTTTTATAAGCAATTTAAAAATGTGATTTTTTGGAATTCGTAAAAATTATGATAAATTAATATCCATTTATGTGTCTATGAAATATAATGTAAAGTATTATTATTAAGTGATGGAAACGGTATTAATAATTATTTTCTAAATCAAAAGGTCCAGTAATGAAGATATAAACATTAAAATTCAATAGTTTATAACCATTTCAAAAAATGAATTTAAAACCTTATGTCAAAATTAACATATAAAACATGTTTTATAGTGATTATTTAATGTCAGGTTAAACGATTCATATTATTCTAAGTAATGATAATTATAATTCATTTTCTTAATCTAATGGTCTAGATCTCAAGACAATAACATAAAAATATAGTGTTTTATAAGCAATTTATAAATGTGATTTTTTGGAATTCGTAAAAATTATGATAAATTAAAGTCCGTTTATTTGTCTATGAAATATAATGTAAAGTATTATTATTAAGCGATGAAAACGGTATTAATAATTAATTTTCTAAATCTAATGGTCCAGGTTTGAAGATATAAACTTTAAAATTCAATATTTTATAAGCATATCAAAAATGAATTTAAAACCTTATGTCAAAATTAACATATAAAACATGTTTTATAGTGGTTATTGAATGTCAGGTTAAATGATTCATATTATTCTAAGTTATGATAATAATAATACATTTTCTTAATCTAATGGTCTAGATCTCAAGACAATAACATTAAAATTCAGTGTTTTATAAGCAATTTAAAAATGTGATTTTTTGGAATTCGTAAAAATTATGATAAATTAAAGTCCGTTTATTTGTCTATGAAATATAATGTAAAGTATTATTATTAAGCGATGAAAACGGTATTAATAATTAATTTTCTAAATCTAATGGTCCAGGTTTGAAGATATAAACTTTAAAATTCAATATTTTATAAGCATATCAAAAATGAATTTAAAACCTTATGTCAAAATTAACATATAAAACATGTTTTATAGTGGTTATTGAATGTCAGGTTAAATGATTCATATTATTCTAAGTTATGATAATAATAATACATTTTCTTAATCTAATGGTCTAGAACTCAAGACAATAACATAAAAATATAGTGTTTTATAAGCAATTTAAAAATGTGAATTTTTGAAATTCGTAAAAATTATGATAAATTAATGTTCATTTATGTGTCTATGAAATATAATGTAAAGTATTATTATTCAGTGATGGAAACGGTATTAATAATTAATTTTCTAAAGCTAATGGTCCAGGTTTTAAGATATAAACATTAAAATTCAATATTTTATAACCATTTCAAAAAATGAATTTAAAACCTTATGTCAAAATTAACATATAAAACATGTTTTATAGTGATTATTTAATGTCAGGTTAAATGATTCATATTATTCTAAGTAATGATAATTATAATTCATTTTCTTAATCTAATGGTCTAGATCTCAAGACAATAACATTAAAATTCAGTGTTTTATAAGCAATTTAAAAATGTGATTTTTTGGAATTCGTAAAAATTATGATAAATTAATATTCATTTATGTGTCTATGAAATATAATGTAAAGTATTATTATTAAATGATGGAAACGGTATTAATAATTAATTTTCTAAATCTAATGGTCCAGGTTTGAAGATATAAACTTTAAAATACAATATTTTATAAGCATATCAAAAATGAATTTAAAACCTTATGTCAAATTTAACATATAAAACATGTTTTATAGTGGTTATTGAATGTCAGGTTAAATGATTCATATTATTCTAAGTTATGATAATAATAATACATTTTCTTAATCTAATGGTCTAGATCTCAAGACAAAAACATTAAAATATAGTGTTTTATAAGCAATTTAAAAATGTGATTTTTTGGAATTCGTAAAAATTATGATAAATTAATATCCATTTATGTGTCTATGAAATATAATGTAAAGTATTATTATTCAGTGATGGAAACGGTATTAATAATTAATTTTCTAAAGCTAATGGTCCAGGTTTTAAGATATAAACATTAAAATTCAATATTTTATAACCATTTCAAAAAATGAATTTAAAACCTTATGTCAAAATTAACATATAAAACATGTTTTATAGTCATTATGGGATGTCAGGTTAAATGATTCATATTATTCTAAGTAATGATAATTATAATTCATTTTCTTAATCTAATGGTCTAGATCTCAAGACAAAAACATTAAAATATAGTGTTTTATAAGCAATTTAAAAATGTGATTTTTTGGATTTCGTAAAAATTATGATAAATTAATGTTCATTTATGTGTCTATGAAATATAATGTATAAATTATTATTAAGTGATGAAAACGGTATTAATAATTAATTTTCTAAATCTAATGGTCCAGGTTTGAAGATATAAACTTTAAAATTCAATATTTTATAACCATTTCAAAAAATGAATTTAAAACCTTATGTCAAAATTAACATATAAAACATGTTTTATAGTGATTATGGGATGTCAGGTTAAATGATTCATATTATTCTAAGTTATGATAATAATAATACATTTTCTTAATCTAATGGTCTAGATCTCAAGACAATAACATTAAAATTCAGTGTTTTATAAGCAATTTAAAAATGTGATTTTTTGGAATTCGTAAAAATTATGATAAATTAATATCCATTTATGTGTCTATGAAATATAATGTAAAGTATTATTATTAAATGATGGAAACGGTATTAATAATTAATTTTCTAAATCTAATGGTCCAGGTTTGAAGATATAAACTTTAAAATACAATATTTTATAAGCATATCAAAAATGAATTTAAAACCTTATGTCAAAATTAACATATAAAACATGTTTTATAGTGGTTATTTAATGTCAGGTTAAATGATTCATATCATTCTATGGTATGATAATAATAATACATTTTCTTAATCTAATGGTCTAGATCTCAAGACAATAACATTAAAATTCAGTGTTTTATAAGCAATTTAAAAATGTGATTTTTTGGAATTCGTATAAATTATGATAAATTAAAGTCAAATTATGTGTCTATGAAATATAATGTAAAGTATTATTATTCAGTGATGGAAACGGTATTAATAATTAATTTTCTAAAGCTAATGGTCCAGGTTTTAAGATATAAACATTAAAATTCAATATTTTATAACCATTTCAAAAAATGAATTTAAAACCTTATGTCAAAATTAACATATAAAACATGTTTTATAGTGATTATTTAATGTCAGGTTAAATGATTCATATTATTCTAAGTAATGATAATTATAATTCATTTTCTTAATCTAATGGTCTAGATCTCAAGACAATAACATTAAAATTCAGTGTTTTATAAGCAATTTAAAAATGTGATTTTTTGGAATTCGTAAAAATTATGATAAAATAAAGTCAAATTATGTGTCTATGAAATATAATGTAAAATATTATTATTAAATGATGAAAACGGTATTAATAATTAATTTTCTAAAGCTAATGGTCCAGGTTTGAAGATATAAACATTAAAATTCAATAGTTTATAACCATTTCAAAAAATGAATTTAAAACCTTATGTCAAAATTAACATATAAAACATGTTTTATAGTGATTATTTAATGTCAGGTTAAATGATTCATATCATTCTATGGTATGATAATAATAATACATTTTCTTAATCTAATGGTCTAGATCTCAAGACAATAACATTAAAATTCAGTGTTTTATAAGCAATTTAAAAATGTGATTTTTTGGAATTCGTATAAATTATGATAAATTAAAGTCAAATTATGTGTCTATGAAATATAATGTATAAATTATTATTAAGTGATGAAAACGGTATTTATAATTAATTTTCTAAATCTAATGGTCCAGGTTTGAAGATATAAACTTTAAAATTCAATATTTTATAACCATTTCAAAAAATGAATTTAAAACCTTATGTCAAAATTAACATATAAAACATGTTTTATAGTGATAATGGAATGTCAGGTTAAACGATTCATATTATTCTAAGTAATGATAATTATAATTAATTTCCTTAATCTAATGGTCTAGATCTCAAGACAATAACATTAAAATATAGTGTTTTATAAGCAATTTAAAAATGTGATTTTTTGGAATTCCTAAAAATTATGATAAATTAATGTTCATTTATGTGTCTATGAAATATAATGTAAAGTATTATTATTAAGTGATGAAAACGGTATTAATAATTAATTTTCTAAATCTAATGGTCCAGGTTTGAAGATATAAACTTTAAAATTCAATATTTTATAACCATTTCAAAAAATGAATTTAAAACCTTATGTCAAAATTAACATATAAAACATGTTTTATAGTGATTATTTAATGTACGGTTAAATAATTCATATTATTCTAAGTAATGATAATTAAAATTCATTTTCTTAATCTAATGGTCTAGATCTCAAGACAATAACATTAAAATATAGTGTTTTATAAGCAATTTAAAAATGTGATTTTTTGGAATTCGTAAAAATTATGATAAATTAATGTTCATTTATGTGTCTATGAAATATAATGTATAAATTATTATTAAGTGATGAAAACGGTATTAATAATTAATTTTCTAAATCTAATGGTCCAGGTTTGAAGATATAAACTTTAAAATTCAATATTTTATAACCATTTCAAAAAATGAATTTAAAACTTTATGTCAAAATTAACATATAAAACATGTTTTATAGTGATAATGGAATGTCAGGTTAAACGATTCATATTATTCTAAGTAATGATAATTATAATTAATTTCCTTAATCTAATGGTCTAGATCTCAAGACAATAACATTAAAATATAGTGTTTTATAAGCAATTTAAAAATGTGATTTTTTGGAATTCCTAAAAATTATGATAAATTAATGTTCATTTATGTGTCTATGAAATATAATGTATAAATTATTATTAAGTGATGAAAACGGTATTAATAATTAATTTTCTAAATCTAATGGTCCAGGTTTGAAGATATAAACTTTAAAATTCAATATTTTATAACCATTTCAAAAAATGAATTTAAAACCTTATGTCAAAATTAACATATAAAACATGTTTTAGAGTGATAATGGAATATCAGATTATTTGATTCACAATCAAAATTGTCATATAAAAGTTTGTATTATAGTGTTCTTTAATTGAGATATTATACTTTAACAAATGTAGGTGGAATCTATTGTGTGTATATAATTATTCAGTTGGCTCTTAAAAAGCCCTTATGGGAAATAAAATTATTTATTTAAAATTTATCCATCTCTGATGTTGATAACCTAATCAATGACAAATTATTGGTGTTTATTTTTAATGAAACTGTCTGATGAGATTTTTGATGATAAATATGATTGGTTATTTACCGGTTTCGTTATAAAAACTTCAAATATCACGAAATAAAACGTATACAGTGTATTGCAACCACATAAAGTTGTAGTTGTTTCCTAGTTGGCGAGAATATATAGATAAGTCATTGCAATGGCGAGATTCACATTAAAACATACATGGATTGTTTTAAGAAAAGTGCACACATATGACTACTTATAATTCTTATATGATGGGCACACGGTTCTTGCAATACAAATTACAGATCAAGGACAACTTAAACTTATATATCAATGTGTGGTCTGTTTCAAATGGGATTATTTTATAGCCCGGTTTTCGATCTAGCAACTGAATAAACCAATTAAGTAAACAATATTTTATCACAATTTACAAAAAATTTCCAGTTTTAATTAAATAAATAAAACGATAGTTGTTTTATCAGATTATCTGCAAGTGAGTGGATTTATTTTATATGGTGTATACGAAATGACAACTTATGACTTGTAGACAGCTAGTGAATAGTTAATATACTTAAACACAATGGTTGTTATTTAGCGAAATCTGAATGAGAAAAGTATCATAATAAGTTCATATGAGAGCAATAGAATGATATTCGCGATAATTATACATAAAAACGTTTAATAAGAAATGAGAAAAGGTTACACTATCTTACCGAAAAGACAACCTTTCAAAATGTATTAATAAACCTTTGTGAAATGCCAGTAGACTGTTTATCATTACTGCGCACGGTTACATTAGTGAACTTGAAAAATGGAAACTAGACACACACACTGACATGTACAAAAAGATTATTTAAAATTAACTTATTATTAGCTACTGATTAAATCCCAACGCGACGAAGAGAACACTTTGTATGTTGTTGATATTAGACAATTCCCTGATGCAATTCTGAGGCATGGATGACATCAGTCGTTATAATGACAGGATACACACCAACCATCTCCGGTCCCACTATAGAAAGCATATCCAATATAGTAGGTAAATAATGTATCATTGCTGGATCATTTCTGAAAAAAAACGCAGACAACAGTTGTTCTATCGATATTGAATTAAATACTTCATATTAATATTACAATACAATAGTATTAGCACTTACTATATTTTTTTATCATTTTTAATATTCTTTACATATTTTTTATTAGTAGGTTACATTTTTTCTCAGGAATGTGGTTGGGCAGGATTGAGTATTTTACACTTTTTTGAAATTATTTAGATTACCTACAAAAAATACAGTAAAAACCTAAGAACTTGAATTTAAAATGTATTAATGTTAGAAGTAAAAAATAGTTATACAACCCTATAATTGATGATAATCCATGTTGAAATATTAAAATCCAATATAGTATTTTAACTGTATTTTTTTTTAGTTTTCACATTGTTCTCAATTTTTCTAAATTTATATGTAGTATAATATGTATATTCTTCAAGTCATCTGTCCAACAATATTCTTAGTACATACATGTAATTATCTTAGAATTTTAAAAAGCAACAAATATTCTAGATTAAATCCAATTAAATCTTGGCGATTACAATTTATCAACCATTGTTTAGACCTAAAAAAAGTAGTAATTAGATACAAATATGAATGTGTATAAATAATAAGTAATAGCTAACGTTCAACTTACACAAATTCGTCATTAAGAAACTTAAACAGTTTACAGTTCTTCGTGGTGTACTTATACGAATTTATACGACCTTTCACAAGGCTTACATGATAATGATATGAATATAATTCGCACAAACAATTGGAAACACAAAAAAAATGCTTGGTATAAGCATAGAATAAAACAATATAAGCACGATTTCAGCACTTAAATGTAACAACACACTAGTTGTACAGAATAGTCGAGTCAAAGGACAAACGATAAAACGTTAATATTATGAATTTAATTGCGATAACAAAAATGTGATATTAATCATAACTTATTCAGTACTACCAAAAATGCAAACGTTATAATTACATATTTTCCCAGATACTGACTCTATTGCGGACCTACAGTCGTTGATTGTATATTATCAGCACGCCGCCCAGAAGTTTCCTACCACTGGTTTAGTAATCGTCTGGTGGTCGTATCGGTTAGACGATCAAACGTTTATGGTTACGAAAATCAAAACATTTTATTCACCAGACTTATTTAAATGTCCTATAAGAATACCGATTGTTAAAAATGAATTTTTTTTCTTATGCGAGCATTTTTGTAACGGCCAAAACTTAAATACACTGTGCGCCAGTCCGTATTTTACTAGGATCAGATGTGTTGATCCGTTTTTTTCATTCGTTCCAAATTTATAGACATCTATATTTTTTTATTCAAAAGCGTAAACAAAATGTTCGTCTTTTACAATCATAAAATTTGAATTTACAGTACGGTAAACCGAATATTATATTGATTTCATACAAATTAATTATTCACAAATAGTATTTTAGAATCATTAGCAATTTCAACATTGTAATGTAAAGAAGTATGTTAAATTGTAAGAGTAATTGAGTACATAAATATAATTGTTGATTGGACATAATATAAAGTTGTTGTATTTTCATTAGCAAAAATAAAATCATTACTTTTCTATTTTCAAAATACAAAACGATATAACATTTATCGGGTGTATATTAGAATATGAACACATATTATATTTTGTATTGAAATTGGTTGATGAAAAACTCAATACATTTGACAAATTTTAATTTTATATAATAAATGTAATTTGGAGAATAGAAATTATATTATTAATTATAACTTAAAAATTAATTTATAATTCTGATTTTTAAAATGTTTGATATTATTCAACAAAATCTAGTAATCGCGACTAAAATTTATAGAAATTAAGCAAAGAAAAATCTATATTTTTTATAGTGCGGGGTGGGTAAAGCTACATAGTGCATAGGTACATAATCGAAACGAAAATAGAATAAACCAATAACAAAAATAAAATCAGCATTGTGTGTTACATATTTCTATATTCATTAATTTTCGGTACATACATTGTGTATTATCCAGTGTTTACAATTCATCATCATTTTATAAGACGCATTTTTTCTGTTTTCATTTTATTCTTAAAAATAATGTCGAGCTTAATTATATAATACGAGTGACAGGCCACTACTATTACAACACAATAAATTAATTGCAGACGTTGCAGTATAATTAATGAATTAATAAGTAATATTTCAATGTAACTAAAATACATGGGTAATATCAAAGTATGATAGGTAAATTTCCTTTTAACAATGCAAAACTATGTATATGAGATAAACATTTGCTATAGGCAATAGGTACTTACTAGAAGACGGTAAAAACAGAATGCAATTGTTTGGCTTTATATACAAGTGACCTTAAGACCTTATTATAGACATTCACTATTGCGTGATTTACATTATTAAAATAATAATATTATGATGAAACAAATTTTAAATGAGGTGTAATCCTTTATAAAATATTAAGTAAATTTTCAGGACACATGTGTTTTAAGTTTTTAATTAAATAATAAAAACTTCGTTTCGATTTTATGAAAAATGTTCATAAATTATTAAACAATGTGATTTAATCTTATAATATTAGTTATTAACAAACACATTATTTTTTTCTATTTTATAGCGTCATATTATAATAATCAATATAAATTCTATTTTATATTTCACGGCGCTATTTTACAAAATTATCATAGGCGCAATTCAGGCGTGAGGCGATAGCACTTGGGCGTGTTTAGAACATCCGAATTGTTCATGTCGATTTAGATTTTAATAATAATAGGTACTCATAACCATACAATAACTTGAAAAAAATGGAAACGCTTCAGCGCCCCCAGTTTTTTTAATTGAAATTGGACTCTACATATTATATACTGTTTATTTATTGCTCAGTTAAACTTTAACTATTAGCGTTCAAATTAAAGTAAAAAAATAAATAAGTAAAGTATATTTTTAGACGTATCTAAGGGGATTCAAATCAACTCGCGATAGTATGTTGAAAACCACAAATCACCGCGTCCCCATACTTAGATGATTGATTATGTTCAACCTAACAAAAATAACGAGATACTTTTCAAGTAAACTGTCTGGATGATAAACGACAATTAAGTACCTATTAATTGTTATTGCAATAATAATGTGTTTGTTTTTTTTTGTACATAAATAGATTTAATTCTATGTAGTTCGATGTACATTCTACTTATAATAGTTTCCTTAAATTATTTATATTTTTTAAAAAAGTGTTCATATGGTTAATATCACTTATATTGAATTTAGACCTTTCAAACAAATACTCGAGTATAATTACAATTTATACTAGGCATTTAGAGACTACAGTCTTAATTTGACAAAAAATGGATATTATAACATGTTAGAAAGCAACTAATACACTTTTTTACTTACATATATTTATTTGTTTTTGAAGCTATACTGATTCGCTTAGAAAGAAATTACTAAATAAATAATTACACATAACAATTAAAAAAAAACGCAATTCGCAATTTTATAATAAAATGCAAACATTAATATTTGAATGAAAATTCAAGTATGTTTTGTCGTAAACTAGTTCAAATATTTATCCAGTCTCCATTTTACACGATTGAAACTTTAAAACATATATTGTGAAATATAAAAATATACTTATTTTTACTTATAATATTGTATATTATTATATTCATTGTATTTTATTTTACTATTATACTATTATGTCGTATACTAGGTTTTTTATTCTCTCAAGCCTCTTCAATAATAGTATGATATCTGTTTTGGCTAAAACAGTAGTACTATTTATATGAGTTTGAATTATATTGTTTTTATTCAATGAACGATTTGTATAATCAATTATGTGTATAAATAATATCAGACTCTCGATGATCTGCCCTGGAACAAGTTAAAAATATGTAATCGCGCCTAATTCACATGGCTAAGATGCAAATATTGTCAACCTTGACAGCAGCTTATCCACTATCGTGCCCGTGTGGGCATATGTGTATATGCTGTGTTCGTCTTACTAACGTGCACTGTAGCAAATTTGTGTTCATCAGAATCAAAATTTTTTGTTGTTTGCTTTAATTGTATAGTAAATTTACTTTAATTCAACATAAAAGTAAGAATATTATCTATGGTATCGTGTAGACTTTTATGGATATTTTAATTTTAAACTGAGTTATAGGTATGTAAAATATTAAATCTTGACTTACTTTATAATTAAAATATCAATAAAAGCCTACGTTATGGCCCTATAGATAATATTCTTCACTTTGAGCTTGATAATAGGTCAATTCACCCTAATATTATACCTAACAGCATATATTGATTCTGTCGAACGAAAATGTTTGTAAAACCACAATACAATAGTCTATCAAATGATAGACTATTATATTATATTATTGTTATGCATAATTCAAAAAAATTGTCTTAATAATAAAAAAATAAAGAAATATTCAGATTTTGAATAGCTACATAATTAAAGAGGAAAAACGGACAAGCAGGCACGGTGAATCACCCTATATGATTATTATTACTCGACCATACTCAATAACATGAGTACAAACTGCTATTCTATTGGATACTGGACACCCGGAAAATTACGGTCGTCTACTACACCAAGTATTTACAACAATAATAATGTGATCAAATATCCAAACTTCAGGGGGGAGAGGGTAGAATACTGACATCACACAAATGTACACAGAGTTTATTTCAGTGGTGTGGTTGTGCTAATGGTAATTTCTCCAAAACGACATATTATTACTTTTACCACGGACGAGAGAGGTAAATTTCGTAAAAATTTATTTTCACGGAGAAAAAAACATTTCAAAGTAGGGGATTGTGATCTCTTAACCGAACCCTGTCTGCGCACCGATAATGTACACTGATATATGATGTGTCTATGTGGTCTACGTGCTCTGACATCTTAGATAATAATAATAATACGTAATCAATATAATAATGACAACAGTGTACGAAGACATATGATAAGAATAGGTCATTAAAAGATTATTATGCCTATAACCGATGAATATTATGTATCTTTTCGAAGTATGACTTTTTAGTCATATTCAATACTCGATATTCAATATCTGACACGTGTCTAACTAGGTCATCGCACGTTCGCGGAATCCTAAACAGCGTAAACAACGTATGCATAACAAATGTTTCACATCCGTTGACCGGAAGAGACAGCAGAATAATAGGTAGGGGGAAATCGACTATAAAGGGGGCCCTGGTGAGCTCCCCGGTAGACGTGATCCACCAGAGTCAGCACGAGCACTTTCACGTCAGATGTCATCACGAATCAGTCCCTGTGACTTAGTCTAATTTTCTAATTAAAATACACTTAGAATAATTTACAGTATATTTTATTCATCAATAAAACCACACTTTGAAAATATTTACACCAATCTATTTATTTAACCACGGCTACACCGTCACTGCAATCAGTTGCTGGTTAGTCCACCACTGTATATTTTGAATTATTATAAATACAACATTTTTGATGTTTCACATTTGCCAGGCGTCTCGCGAAGGCTCAGTTTTTTTATATTATTTGAATGAATATATTTTATTTAAATTTTAAATACAACTCGAGAGACTCACAACTTACAAAAAGTTTTGATAAATTTTAGTCATGCATTTTCAGATAGGTAGGTACTTCTTTAAATTAATGTTTGAACTTCTTGAAATTCTAAAAAATAATTGATACACGTTTTAAGTTTCAAATGTTTAAGATTAACAAGTATTTTTAGCTTGGAAATTGCATTGAATAATTAGATGTTTTTTCAAATTTTGAAATGTTATAAATTCAATTTTATTTAAGTTGTATATTAAATATTTAAATTAAATAAAAACGTTGAACAAAAATATTGATGGCTCAATCCGGCCTTGCTCTTCACATACAATTATACTAACGTATGTTTTATTGAAATATAACTATTTTTAAGCTTATAGGTTATACAAAAAATAAACATGATTTTTTATAATATAACCTTATTTATTTTCAATTTTTTTGTGATAATAACAATAAAAATTACAAAACGAAATGTATAAAATAAAATATACAAATAACAGATTGAAAAAAATATATATTCAAATCTTTAAGTAATATTTCATTTGTGAAAAATACAAATGGTATACACAAAACAATTATAACATAATACAAAAAAGAGTTTAATGGCAAGAAAGAATATCCAACATACTTTGTTTCCTGCCGATCGATAACATATCATTGTTTAATTTATTAATTGAATGAAATTTCAAATATCTGCTGTAATTGTTCATATTTATCGTTAATGTGTTGAAGTTTAGCTCTATACTTTTGTTTTCTTGGTTTATGTAATGTGAGATATTGAGTTGTTTGTGTAGTTGAAAACGATTGATCAGAATATGGTGAACTTTGAGATGGCATACCACAAAAAAATATAAAGTAAAAACATTAATTATTTTCATACAGAATCAGAAATACTTGGATCTGGACATGTTGCAGTACTTATTATCAATCATTGCTATAAAAAATAACAAAATAATAATCAGTCGAAAATAAAATATTCAATATTAGGTAAAATTGTAATTACTGAAATCAGTAGGAACAGCAAGCGGAATAGAATTTTTATTTTAGGATTTTGTAGTGTTTAAGGAAAATCAGGTTAAATGACTCATATTATTCTAAGTAATGATAATTAAAATTAATTTTCTTCATCTAATGGTATAGATCTCAAGACAATAACATAAAAATTCAGTGTTTTATAAGCAATTTAAAAATGTGATTTTTTGGAATTCGTAAAAAATTATGATAAATTAAAGTCAAATTATGTGTCTATGAAATATAATGTAAAGTATTATTATTCAGTGATGGAAACGGTATTAATAATTAATTTTCTAAAGCTAATGGTCCAGGTTTGAAGATATAAACATTAAAATTCAATATTTTATAACCATTTCAAAAAATGAATTTAAAACCTTATGTCAAAATTAACATATAAAACATGTTTTATAGTGATTATTTAATGTCAGGTTAAACGATTCATATTATTCTAAGTAATGATAATTATAATTCATTTTCTTAATCTAATGGTCTAGATCTCAAGACAATAACATTAAAATTCAGTGTTTTATAAGCAATTTAAAAATGTGATTTTTTGGAATTCGTAAAAATTATGATAAATTAATATCCATTTATGTGTCTATGAAATATAATGTAAAGTATTATTATTAAGTGATGGAAACGGTATTAATAATTATTTTCTAAATCAAAAGGTCCAGTAATGAAGATATAAACATTAAAATTCAATAGTTTATAACCATTTCAAAAAATGAATTTAAAACCTTATGTCAAAATTAACATATAAAACATGTTTTATAGTGATTATTTAATGTCAGGTTAAACGATTCATATTATTCTAAGTAATGATAATTATAATTCATTTTCTTAATCTAATGGTCTAGATCTCAAGACAATAACATAAAAATATAGTGTTTTATAAGCAATTTATAAATGTGATTTTTTGGAATTCGTAAAAATTATGATAAATTAAAGTCCGTTTATTTGTCTATGAAATATAATGTAAAGTATTATTATTAAGCGATGAAAACGGTATTAATAATTAATTTTCTAAATCTAATGGTCCAGGTTTGAAGATATAAACTTTAAAATTCAATATTTTATAAGCATATCAAAAATGAATTTAAAACCTTATGTCAAAATTAACATATAAAACATGTTTTATAGTGGTTATTGAATGTCAGGTTAAATGATTCATATTATTCTAAGTTATGATAATAATAATACATTTTCTTAATCTAATGGTCTAGATCTCAAGACAATAACATTAAAATTCAGTGTTTTATAAGCAATTTAAAAATGTGATTTTTTGGAATTAAAGTCCGTTTATTTGTCTATGAAATATAATGTAAAGTATTATTATTAAGCGATGAAAACGGTATTAATAATTAATTTTCTAAATCTAATGGTCCAGGTTTGAAGATATAAACTTTAAAATTCAATATTTTATAAGCATATCAAAAATGAATTTAAAACCTTATGTCAAAATTAACATATAAAACATGTTTTATAGTGGTTATTGAATGTCAGGTTAAATGATTCATATTATTCTAAGTTATGATAATAATAATACATTTTCTTAATCTAATGGTCTAGAACTCAAGACAATAACATAAAAATATAGTGTTTTATAAGCAATTTAAAAATGTGAATTTTTGAAATTCGTAAAAATTATGATAAATTAATGTTCATTTATGTGTCTATGAAATATAATGTAAAGTATTATTATTCAGTGATGGAAACGGTATTAATAATTAATTTTCTAAAGCTAATGGTCCAGGTTTTAAGATATAAACATTAAAATTCAATATTTTATAACCATTTCAAAAAATGAATTTAAAACCTTATGTCAAAATTAACATATAAAACACGTTTTATAGTTATTATGGAATGTCAGGTTAAATGATTCATATAATTCTAAGTAATGATAATTAAAATTCATTTTCTTAATCTAATGGTCTAGATCTCAAGACAATAACATTAAAATATAGTGTTTGATAAGCAATTTAAAAATGTGATTTTTTGGAATTCGTAAAAATTATGATAAATTAAAGTTCATTTATGTGTCTATGAAATATAATGTAAAGTATTATTATTAAGTGATGAAAACGGTATTAATAATTAATTATCTAAATCTAATGGTCCAGGTTTGAAAATATAAACTTTAAAATTCAATATTTTATAACCATTTCATAAAATGAATTTAAAACCTTATGTCAAAATTAACATATAAAACATGTTTTATAGTGATTATGGAATGTCAGGTTAAATGATTCATATTATTCTAAGTAATGATAATTATAATTCATTTTCTTAATCTAATGGTCTAGATCTCAAGACAATAACATTAAAATTCAGTGTTTTATAAGCAATTTAAAAATGTGATTTTTTGGAATTCGTAAAAATTATGATAAATTAATATTCATTTATGTGTCTATGAAATATAATGTAAAGTATTATTATTAAATGATGGAAACGGTATTAATAATTAATTTTCTAAATCTAATGGTCCAGGTTTGAAGATATAAACTTTAAAATACAATATTTTATAAGCATATCAAAAATGAATTTAAAACCTTATGTCAAAATTAACATATAAAACATGTTTTATAGTGGTTATTGAATGTCAGGTTAAATGATTCATATTATTCTAAGTTATGATAATAATAATACATTTTCTTAATCTAATGGTCTAGATCTCAAGACAATAACATTAAAATTCAGTGTTTTATAAGCAATTTAAAAATGTGATTTTTTGGAATTCGTAAAAATTATGATAAATTAATATCCATTTATGTGTCTATGAAATATAATGTAAAGTATTATTATTCAGTGATGGAAACGGTATTAATAATTAATTTTCTAAAGCTAATGGTCCAGGTTTTAAGATATAAACATTAAAATTCAATATTTTATAACCATTTCAAAAAATGAATTTAAAACCTTATGTCAAAATTAACATATAAAACATGTTTTATAGTCATTATGGGATGTCAGGTTAAATGATTCATATTATTCTAAGTAATGATAATTATAATTCATTTTCTTAATCTAATGGTCTAGATCTCAAGACAAAAACATTAAAATATAGTGTTTTATAAGCAATTTAAAAATGTGATTTTTTGGATTTCGTAAAAATTATGATAAATTAATGTTCATTTATGTGTCTATGAAATATAATGTATAAATTATTATTAAGTGATGAAAACGGTATTAATAATTAATTTTCTAAATCTAATGGTCCAGGTTTGAAGATATAAACTTTAAAATTCAATATTTTATAACCATTTCAAAAAATGAATTTAAAACCTTATGTCAAAATTAACATATAAAACATGTTTTATAGTGATTATGGGATGTCAGGTTAAATGATTCATATTATTCTAAGTTATGATAATAATAATACATTTTCTTAATCTAATGGTCTAGATCTCAAGACAATAACATTAAAATTCAGTGTTTTATAAGCAATTTAAAAATGTGATTTTTTGGAATTCGTAAAAATTATGATAAATTAATATCCATTTATGTGTCTATGAAATATAATGTAAAGTATTATTATTAAATGATGGAAACGGTATTAATAATTAATTTTCTAAATCTAATGGTCCAGGTTTGAAGATATAAACTTTAAAATACAATATTTTATAAGCATATCAAAAATGAATTTAAAACCTTATGTCAAAATTAACATATAAAACATGTTTTATAGTGGTTATTTAATGTCAGGTTAAATGATTCATATCATTCTATGGTATGATAATAATAATACATTTTCTTAATCTAATGGTCTAGATCTCAAGACAATAACATTAAAATTCAGTGTTTTATAAGCAATTTAAAAATGTGATTTTTTGGAATTCGTATAAATTATGATAAATTAAAGTCAAATTATGTGTCTATGAAATATAATGTATAAATTATTATTAAGTGATGAAAACGGTATTTATAATTAATTTTCTAAATCTAATGGTCCAGGTTTGAAGATATAAACTTTAAAATTCAATATTTTATAACCATTTCAAAAAATGAATTTAAAACCTTATGTCAAAATTAACATATAAAACATGTTTTATAGTGATTATTTAATGTCAGGTTAAATGATTCATATTATTCTAAGTAATGATAATTATAATTCATTTTCTTAATCTAATGGTCTAGATCTCAAGACAATAACATTAAAATTCAGTGTTTTATAAGCAATTTAAAAATGTGATTTTTTGGAATTCGTAAAAATTATGATAAAATAAAGTCAAATTATGTGTCTATGAAATATAATGTAAAATATTATTATTAAATGATGAAAACGGTATTAATAATTAATTTTCTAAAGCTAATGGTCCAGGTTTGAAGATATAAACATTAAAATTCAATAGTTTATAACCATTTCAAAAAATGAATTTAAAACCTTATGTCAAAATTAACATATAAAACATGTTTTATAGTCATTATGGGATGTCAGGTTAAATGATTCATATTATTCTAAGTAATGATAATTATAATTCATTTTCTTAATCTAATGGTCTAGATCTCAAGACAAAAACATTAAAATATAGTGTTTTATAAGCAATTTAAAAATGTGATTTTTTGGATTTCGTAAAAATTATGATAAATTAATGTTCATTTATGTGTCTATGAAATATAATGTATAAATTATTATTAAGTGATGAAAACGGTATTAATAATTAATTTTCTAAATCTAATGGTCCAGGTTTGAAGATATAAACTTTAAAATTCAATATTTTATAACCATTTCAAAAAATGAATTTAAAACCTTATGTCAAAATTAACATATAAAACATGTTTTATAGTGATTATGGGATGTCAGGTTAAATGATTCATATTATTCTAAGTTATGATAATAATAATACATTTTCTTAATCTAATGGTCTAGATCTCAAGACAATAACATTAAAATTCAGTGTTTTATAAGCAATTTAAAAATGTGATTTTTTGGAATTCGTAAAAATTATGATAAATTAATATCCATTTATGTGTCTATGAAATATAATGTAAAGTATTATTATTAAATGATGGAAACGGTATTAATAATTAATTTTCTAAATCTAATGGTCCAGGTTTGAAGATATAAACTTTAAAATACAATATTTTATAAGCATATCAAAAATGAATTTAAAACCTTATGTCAAAATTAACATATAAAACATGTTTTATAGTGGTTATTTAATGTCAGGTTAAATGATTCATATCATTCTATGGTATGATAATAATAATACATTTTCTTAATCTAATGGTCTAGATCTCAAGACAATAACATTAAAATTCAGTGTTTTATAAGCAATTTAAAAATGTGATTTTTTGGAATTCGTATAAATTATGATAAATTAAAGTCAAATTATGTGTCTATGAAATATAATGTATAAATTATTATTAAGTGATGAAAACGGTATTTATAATTAATTTTCTAAATCTAATGGTCCAGGTTTGAAGATATAAACTTTAAAATTCAATATTTTATAACCATTTCAAAAAATGAATTTAAAACCTTATGTCAAAATTAACATATAAAACATGTTTTATAGTGATTATTTAATGTCAGGTTAAATGATTCATATTATTCTAAGTAATGATAATTATAATTCATTTTCTTAATCTAATGGTCTAGATCTCAAGACAATAACATTAAAATTCAGTGTTTTATAAGCAATTTAAAAATGTGATTTTTTGGAATTCGTAAAAATTATGATAAAATAAAGTCAAATTATGTGTCTATGAAATATAATGTAAAATATTATTATTAAATGATGAAAACGGTATTAATAATTAATTTTCTAAAGCTAATGGTCCAGGTTTGAAGATATAAACATTAAAATTCAATAGTTTATAACCATTTCAAAAAATGAATTTAAAACCTTATGTCAAAATTAACATATAAAACATGTTTTATAGTGATTATTTAATGTCAGGTTAAATGATTCATATTATTCTAAGTAATGATAATTACAATTCATTTTCTTAATCTAATGGTCTAGATCTCAAGACAATAACATTAAAATTCAGTGTTTTATAAGCAATTTAAAAATGTGATTTTTTGGAATTCGTAAAAATTATGATAAATTAATATCCATTTATGTGTCTATGAAATATAATGTAAAGTATTATTATTCAGTGATGGAAACGGTATTAATAATTAATTTTCTAAAGCTAATGGTCCAGGTTTTAAGATATAAACATTAAAATTCAATATTTTATAACCATTTCAAAAAATGAATTTAAAACCTTATGTCAAAATTAACATATAAAACATGTTTTATAGTGATTATTTAATGTCAGGTTAAATGATTCATATTATTCTAAGTAATGATAATTATAATTCATTTTCTTAATCTAATGGTCTAGATCTCAAGACAATAACATTAAAATTCAGTGTTTTATAAGCAATTTAAAAATGTGATTTTTTGGAATTCGTAAAAATTATGATAAATTAATATTCATTTATGTGTCTATGAAATATAATGTAAAGTATTATTATTAAATGATGGAAACGGTATTAATAATTAATTTTCTAAATCTAATGGTCCAGGTTTGAAGATATAAACTTTAAAATACAATATTTTATAAGCATATCAAAAATGAATTTAAAACCTTATGTCAAAATTAACATATAAAACATGTTTTATAGTGGTTATTGAATGTCAGGTTAAATGATTCATATTATTCTAAGTTATGATAATAATAATACATTTTCTTAATCTAATGGTCTAGATCTCAAGACAATAACATTAAAATTCAGTGTTTTATAAGCAATTTAAAAATGTGATTTTTTGGAATTCGTAAAAATTATGATAAATTAATATCCATTTATGTGTCTATGAAATATAATGTAAAGTATTATTATTCAGTGATGGAAACGGTATTAATAATTAATTTTCTAAAGCTAATGGTCCAGGTTTTAAGATATAAACATTAAAATTCAATATTTTATAACCATTTCAAAAAATGAATTTAAAACCTTATGTCAAAATTAACATATAAAACATGTTTTATAGTCATTATGGGATGTCAGGTTAAATGATTCATATTATTCTAAGTAATGATAATTATAATTCATTTTCTTAATCTAATGGTCTAGATCTCAAGACAAAAACATTAAAATATAGTGTTTTATAAGCAATTTAAAAATGTGATTTTTTGGATTTCGTAAAAATTATGATAAATTAATGTTCATTTATGTGTCTATGAAATATAATGTATAAATTATTATTAAGTGATGAAAACGGTATTAATAATTAATTTTCTAAATCTAATGGTCCAGGTTTGAAGATATAAACTTTAAAATTCAATATTTTATAACCATTTCAAAAAATGAATTTAAAACCTTATGTCAAAATTAACATATAAAACATGTTTTATAGTGATTATGGGATGTCAGGTTAAATGATTCATATTATTCTAAGTTATGATAATAATAATACATTTTCTTAATCTAATGGTCTAGATCTCAAGACAATAACATTAAAATTCAGTGTTTTATAAGCAATTTAAAAATGTGATTTTTTGGAATTCGTAAAAATTATGATAAATTAATATCCATTTATGTGTCTATGAAATATAATGTAAAGTATTATTATTAAATGATGGAAACGGTATTAATAATTAATTTTCTAAATCTAATGGTCCAGGTTTGAAGATATAAACTTTAAAATACAATATTTTATAAGCATATCAAAAATGAATTTAAAACCTTATGTCAAAATTAACATATAAAACATGTTTTATAGTGGTTATTTAATGTCAGGTTAAATGAATCATATCATTCTATGGTATGATAATAATAATACATTTTCTTAATCTAATGGTCTAGATCTCAAGACAATAACATTAAAATTCAGTGTTTTATAAGCAATTTAAAAATGTGATTTTTTGGAATTCGTATAAATTATGATAAATTAAAGTCAAATTATGTGTCTATGAAATATAATGTATAAATTATTATTAAGTGATGAAAACGGTATTTATAATTAATTTTCTAAATCTAATGGTCCAGGTTTGAAGATATAAACTTTAAAATTCAATATTTTATAACCATTTCAAAAAATGAATTTAAAACCTTATGTCAAAATTAACATATAAAACATGTTTTATAGTGATTATTTAATGTCAGGTTAAATGATTCATATTATTCTAAGTAATGATAATTATAATTCATTTTCTTAATCTAATGGTCTAGATCTCAAGACAATAACATTAAAATTCAGTGTTTTATAAGCAATTTAAAAATGTGATTTTTTGGAATTCGTAAAAATTATGATAAAATAAAGTCAAATTATGTGTCTATGAAATATAATGTAAAATATTATTATTAAATGATGAAAACGGTATTAATAATTAATTTTCTAAAGCTAATGGTCCAGGTTTGAAGATATAAACATTAAAATTCAATAGTTTATAACCATTTCAAAAAATGAATTTAAAACCTTATGTCAAAATTAACATATAAAACATGTTTTATAGTGATTATTTAATGTCAGGTTAAATGATTCATATTATTCTAAGTAATGATAATTACAATTCATTTTCTTAATCTAATGGTCTAGATCTCAAGACAATAACATTAAAATTCAGTGTTTTATAAGCAATTTAAAAATGTGATTTTTTGGAATTCGTAAAAATTATGATAAATTAATATCCATTTATGTGTCTATGAAATATAATGTAAAGTATTATTATTCAGTGATGGAAACGGTATTAATAATTAATTTTCTAAAGCTAATGGTCCAGGTTTTAAGATATAAACATTAAAATTCAATATTTTATAACCATTTCAAAAAATGAATTTAAAACCTTATGTCAAAATTAACATATAAAACATGTTTTATAGTGATTATTTAATGTCAGGTTAAATGATTCATATTATTCTAAGTAATGATAATTATAATTCATTTTCTTAATCTAATGGTCTAGATCTCAAGACAATAACATTAAAATTCAGTGTTTTATAAGCAATTTAAAAATGTGATTTTTTGGAATTCGTAAAAATTATGATAAATTAATATTCATTTATGGGTCTATGAAATATAATGTAAAGTATTATTATTAAATGATGGAAACGGTATTAATAATTAATTTTCTAAATCTAATGGTCCAGGTTTGAAGATATAAACTTTAAAATACAATATTTTATAAGCATATCAAAAATGAATTTAAAACCTTATGTCAAAATTAACATATAAAACATGTTTTATAGTGGTTATTGAATGTCAGGTTAAATGATTCATATTATTCTAAGTTATGATAATAATAATACATTTTCTTAATCTAATGGTCTAGATCTCAAGACAATAACATTAAAATTCAGTGTTTTATAAGCAATTTAAAAATGTGATTTTTTGGAATTCGTAAAAATTATGATAAATTAATATCCATTTATGTGTCTATGAAATATAATGTAAAGTATTATTATTCAGTGATGGAAACGGTATTAATAATTAATTTTCTAAAGCTAATGGTCCAGGTTTTAAGATATAAACATTAAAATTCAATATTTTATAACCATTTCAAAAAATGAATTTAAAACCTTATGTCAAAATTAACATATAAAACATGTTTTATAGTCATTATGGGATGTCAGGTTAAATGATTCATATTATTCTAAGTAATGATAATTATAATTCATTTTCTTAATCTAATGGTCTAGATCTCAAGACAAAAACATTAAAATATAGTGTTTTATAAGCAATTTAAAAATGTGATTTTTTGGATTTCGTAAAAATTATGATAAATTAATGTTCATTTATGTGTCTATGAAATATAATGTATAAATTATTATTAAGTGATGAAAACGGTATTAATAATTAATTTTCTAAATCTAATGGTCCAGGTTTGAAGATATAAACTTTAAAATTCAATATTTTATAACCATTTCAAAAAATGAATTTAAAACCTTATGTCAAAATTAACATATAAAACATGTTTTATAGTGATTATGGGATGTCAGGTTAAATGATTCATATTATTCTAAGTTATGATAATAATAATACATTTTCTTAATCTAATGGTCTAGATCTCAAGACAATAACATTAAAATTCAGTGTTTTATAAGCAATTTAAAAATGTGATTTTTTGGAATTCGTAAAAATTATGATAAATTAATATCCATTTATGTGTCTATGAAATATAATGTAAAGTATTATTATTAAATGATGGAAACGGTATTAATAATTAATTTTCTAAATCTAATGGTCCAGGTTTGAAGATATAAACTTTAAAATACAATATTTTATAAGCATATCAAAAATGAATTTAAAACCTTATGTCAAAATTAACATATAAAACATGTTTTATAGTGGTTATTGAATGTCAGGTTAAATGATTCATATTATTCTAAGTTATGATAATAATAATACATTTTCTTAATCTAATGGTCTAGATCTCAAGACAATAACATTAAAATTCAGTGTTTTATAAGCAATTTAAAAATGTGATTTTTTGGAATTCGTAAAAATTATGATAAATTAATATCCATTTATGTGTCTATGAAATATAATGTAAAGTATTATTATTCAGTGATGGAAACGGTATTAATAATTAATTTTCTAAAGCTAATGGTCCAGGTTTTAAGATATAAACATTAAAATTCAATATTTTATAACCATTTCAAAAAATGAATTTAAAACCTTATGTCAAAATTAACATATAAAACATGTTTTATAGTCATTATGGGATGTCAGGTTAAATGATTCATATTATTCTAAGTAATGATAATTATAATTCATTTTCTTAATCTAATGGTCTAGATCTCAAGACAAAAACATTAAAATATAGTGTTTTATAAGCAATTTAAAAATGTGATTTTCTGGATTTCGTAAAAATTATGATAAATTAATGTTCATTTATGTGTCTATGAAATATAATGTATAAATTATTATTAAGTGATGAAAACGGTATTAATAATTAATTTTCTAAATCTAATGGTCCAGGTTTGAAGATATAAACTTTAAAATTCAATATTTTATAACCATTTCAAAAAATGAATTTAAAACCTTATGTCAAAATTAACATATAAAACATGTTTTATAGTGATTATGGGATGTCAGGTTAAATGATTCATATTATTCTAAGTTATGATAATAATAATACATTTTCTTAATCTAATGGTCTAGATCTCAAGACAATAACATTAAAATTCAGTGTTTTATAAGCAATTTAAAAATGTGATTTTTTGGAATTCGTAAAAATTATGATAAATTAATATCCATTTATGTGTCTATGAAATATAATGTAAAGTATTATTATTAAATGATGGAAACGGTATTAATAATTAATTTTCTAAATCTAATGGTCCAGGTTTGAAGATATAAACTTTAAAATACAATATTTTATAAGCATATCAAAAATGAATTTAAAACCTTATGTCAAAATTAACATATAAAACATGTTTTATAGTGGTTATTTAATGTCAGGTTAAATGAATCATATCATTCTATGGTATGATAATAATAATACATTTTCTTAATCTAATGGTCTAGATCTCAAGACAATAACATTAAAATTCAGTGTTTTATAAGCAATTTAAAAATGTGATTTTTTGGAATTCGTATAAATTATGATAAATTAAAGTCAAATTATGTGTCTATGAAATATAATGTATAAATTATTATTAAGTGATGAAAACGGTATTTATAATTAATTTTCTAAATCTAATGGTCCAGGTTTGAAGATATAAACTTTAAAATTCAATATTTTATAACCATTTCAAAAAATGAATTTAAAACCTTATGTCAAAATTAACATATAAAACATGTTTTATAGTGATTATTTAATGTCAGGTTAAATGATTCATATTATTCTAAGTAATGATAATTATAATTCATTTTCTTAATCTAATGGTCTAGATCTCAAGACAATAACATTAAAATTCAGTGTTTTATAAGCAATTTAAAAATGTGATTTTTTGGAATTCGTAAAAATTATGATAAAATAAAGTCAAATTATGTGTCTATGAAATATAATGTAAAATATTATTATTAAATGATGAAAACGGTATTAATAATTAATTTTCTAAAGCTAATGGTCCAGGTTTGAAGATATTAACATTAAAATTCAATAGTTTATAACCATTTCAAAAAATGAATTTAAAACCTTATGTCAAAATTAACATATAAAACATGTTTTATAGTGATTATTTAATGTCAGGTTAAATGATTCATATTATTCTAAGTAATGATAATTACAATTCATTTTCTTAATCTAATGGTCTAGATCTCAAGACAATAACATTAAAATTCAGTGTTTTATAAGCAATTTAAAAATGTGATTTTTTGGAATTCGTAAAAATTATGATAAATTAATATCCATTTATGTGTCTATGAAATATAATGTAAAGTATTATTATTCAGTGATGGAAACGGTATTAATAATTAATTTTCTAAAGCTAATGGTCCAGGTTTTAAGATATAAACATTAAAATTCAATATTTTATAACCATTTCAAAAAATGAATTTAAAACCTTATGTCAAAATTAACATATAAAACATGTTTTATAGTCATTATGGGATGTCAGGTTAAATGATTCATATTATTCTAAGTAATGATAATTATAATTCATTTTCTTAATCTAATGGTCTAGATCTCAAGACAAAAACATTAAAATATAGTGTTTTATAAGCAATTTAAAAATGTGATTTTTTGGATTTCGTAAAAATTATGATAAATTAATGTTCATTTATGTGTCTATGAAATATAATGTATAAATTATTATTAAGTGATGAAAACGGTATTAATAATTAATTTTCTAAATCTAATGGTCCAGGTTTGAAGATATAAACTTTAAAATTCAATATTTTATAACCATTTCAAAAAATGAATTTAAAACCTTATGTCAAAATTAACATATAAAACATGTTTTATAGTGATTATGGGATGTCAGGTTAAATGATTCATATTATTCTAAGTTATGATAATAATAATACATTTTCTTAATCTAATGGTCTAGATCTCAAGACAATAACATTAAAATTCAGTGTTTTATAAGCAATTTAAAAATGTGATTTTTTGGAATTCGTAAAAATTATGATAAATTAATATCCATTTATGTGTCTATGAAATATAATGTAAAGTATTATTATTAAATGATGGAAACGGTATTAATAATTAATTTTCTAAATCTAATGGTCCAGGTTTGAAGATATAAACTTTAAAATACAATATTTTATAAGCATATCAAAAATGAATTTAAAACCTTATGTCAAAATTAACATATAAAACATGTTTTATAGTGGTTATTTAATGTCAGGTTAAATGATTCATATCATTCTATGGTATGATAATAATAATACATTTTCTTAATCTAATGGTCTAGATCTCAAGACAATAACATTAAAATTCAGTGTTTTATAAGCAATTTAAAAATGTGATTTTTTGGAATTCGTATAAATTATGATAAATTAAAGTCAAATTATGTGTCTATGAAATATAATGTATAAATTATTATTAAGTGATGAAAACGGTATTTATAATTAATTTTCTAAATCTAATGGTCCAGGTTTGAAGATATAAACTTTAAAATTCAATATTTTATAACCATTTCAAAAAATGAATTTAAAACCTTATGTCAAAATTAACATATAAAACATGTTTTATAGTGATTATTTAATGTCAGGTTAAATGATTCATATTATTCTAAGTAATGATAATTATAATTCATTTTCTTAATCTAATGGTCTAGATCTCAAGACAATAACATTAAAATTCAGTGTTTTATAAGCAATTTAAAAATGTGATTTTTTGGAATTCGTAAAAATTATGATAAAATAAAGTCAAATTATGTGTCTATGAAATATAATGTAAAATATTATTATTAAATGATGAAAACGGTATTAATAATTAATTTTCTAAAGCTAATGGTCCA
Source organism: Rhopalosiphum nymphaeae (assembly GCA_036289425.1). Taxonomy (NCBI): domain Eukaryota; kingdom Metazoa; phylum Arthropoda; class Insecta; order Hemiptera; family Aphididae; genus Rhopalosiphum; species Rhopalosiphum nymphaeae. The sequence goes on from JAZAQC010000030.1 coordinate 2,005,521, forward strand.
GGTTTGAAGATATAAACATTAAAATTCAATAGTTTATAACCATTTCAAAAAATGAATTTAAAACCTTATGTCAAAATTAACATATAAAACATGTTTTATAGTGATTATTTAATGTCAGGTTAAATGATTCATATCATTCTATGGTATGATAATAATAATACATTTTCTTAATCTAATGGTCTAGATCTCAAGACAATAACATTAAAATTCAGTGTTTTATAAGCAATTTAAAAATGTGATTTTTTGGAATTCGTATAAATTATGATAAATTAAAGTCAAATTATGTGTCTATGAAATATAATGTATAAATTATTATTAAGTGATGAAAACGGTATTTATAATTAATTTTCTAAATCTAATGGTCCAGGTTTGAAGATATAAACTTTAAAATTCAATATTTTATAACCATTTCAAAAAATGAATTTAAAACCTTATGTCTAAATTAACATATAAAACATGTTTTATAGTGATAATGGAATGTCAGGTTAAACGATTCATATTATTCTAAGTAATGATAATTATAATTAATTTCCTTAATCTAATGGTCTAGATCTCAAGACAATAACATTAAAATATAGTGTTTTATAAGCAATTTAAAAATGTGATTTTTTGGAATTCCTAAAAATTATGATAAATTAATGTTCATTTATGTGTCTATGAAATATAATGTAAAGTATTATTATTAAGTGATGAAAACGGTATTAATAATTAATTTTCTAAATCTAATGGTCCAGGTTTGAAGATATAAACTTTAAAATTCAATATTTTATAACCATTTCAAAAAATGAATTTAAAACCTTATGTCAAAATTAACATATAAAACATGTTTTATAGTGATTATTTAATGTACGGTTAAATAATTCATATTATTCTAAGTAATGATAATTAAAATTCATTTTCTTAATCTAATGGTCTAGATCTCAAGACAATAACATTAAAATATAGTGTTTTATAAGCAATTTAAAAATGTGATTTTTTGGAATTCGTAAAAATTATGATAAATTAATGTTCATTTATGTGTCTATGAAATATAATGTATAAATTATTATTAAGTGATGAAAACGGTATTAATAATTAATTTTCTAAATCTAATGGTCCAGGTTTGAAGATATAAACTTTAAAATTCAATATTTTATAACCATTTCAAAAAATGAATTTAAAACTTTATGTCAAAATTAACATATAAAACATGTTTTATAGTGATAATGGAATGTCAGGTTAAACGATTCATATTATTCTAAGTAATGATAATTATAATTAATTTCCTTAATCTAATGGTCTAGATCTCAAGACAATAACATTAAAATATAGTGTTTTATAAGCAATTTAAAAATGTGATTTTTTGGAATTCCTAAAAATTATGATAAATTAATGTTCATTTATGTGTCTATGAAATATAATGTATAAATTATTATTAAGTGATGAAAACGGTATTAATAATTAATTTTCTAAATCTAATGGTCCAGGTTTGAAGATATAAACTTTAAAATTCAATATTTTATAACCATTTCAAAAAATGAATTTAAAACCTTATGTCAAAATTAACATATAAAACATGTTTTAGAGTGATAATGGAATATCAGATTATTTGATTCACAATCAAAATTGTCATATAAAAGTTTGTATTATAGTGTTCTTTAATTGAGATATTATACTTTAACAAATGTAGGTGGAATCTATTGTGTGTATATAATTATTCAGTTGGCTCTTAAAAAGCCCTTATGGGAAATAAAATTATTTATTTAAAATTTATCCATCTCTGATGTTGATAACCTAATCAATGACAAATTATTGGTGTTTATTTTTAATGAAACTGTCTGATGAGATTTTTGATGATAAATATGATTGGTTATTTACCGGTTTCGTTATAAAAACTTCAAATATCACGAAATAAAACGTATACAGTGTATTGCAACCACATAAAGTTGTAGTTGTTTCCTAGTTGGCGAGAATATATAGATAAGTCATTGCAATGGCGAGATTCACATTAAAACATACATGGATTGTTTTAAGAAAAGTGCACACATATGACTACTTATAATTCTTATATGATGGGCACACGGTTCTTGCAATACAAATTACAGATCAAGGACAACTTAAACTTATATATCAATGTGTGGTCTGTTTCAAATGGGATTATTTTATAGCCCGGTTTTCGATCTAGCAACTGAATAAACCAATTAAGTAAACAATATTTTATCACAATTTACAAAAAATTTCCAGTTTTAATTAAATAAATAAAACGATAGTTGTTTTATCAGATTATCTGCAAGTGAGTGGATTTATTTTATATGGTGTATACGAAATGACAACTTATGACTTGTAGACAGCTAGTGAATAGTTAATATACTTAAACACAATGGTTGTTATTTAGCGAAATCTGAATGAGAAAAGTATCATAATAAGTTCATATGAGAGCAATAGAATGATATTCGCGATAATTATACATAAAAACGTTTAATAAGAAATGAGAAAAGGTTACACTATCTTACCGAAAAGACAACCTTTCAAAATGTATTAATAAACCTTTGTGAAATGCCAGTAGACTGTTTATCATTACTGCGCACGGTTACATTAGTGAACTTGAAAAATGGAAACTAGACACACACACTGACATGTACAAAAAGATTATTTAAAATTAACTTATTATTAGCTACTGATTAAATCCCAACGCGACGAAGAGAACACTTTGTATGTTGTTGATATTAGACAATTCCCTGATGCAATTCTGAGGCATGGATGACATCAGTCGTTATAATGACAGGATACACACCAACCATCTCCGGTCCCACTATAGAAAGCATATCCAATATAGTAGGTAAATAATGTATCATTGCTGGATCATTTCTGAAAAAAAACGCAGACAACAGTTGTTCTATCGATATTGAATTAAATACTTCATATTAATATTACAATACAATAGTATTAGCACTTACTATATTTTTTTATCATTTTTAATATTCTTTACATATTTTTTATTAGTAGGTTACATTTTTTCTCAGGAATGTGGTTGGGCAGGATTGAGTATTTTACACTTTTTTGAAATTATTTAGATTACCTACAAAAAATACAGTAAAAACCTAAGAACTTGAATTTAAAATGTATTAATGTTAGAAGTAAAAAATAGTTATACAACCCTATAATTGATGATAATCCATGTTGAAATATTAAAATCCAATATAGTATTTTAACTGTATTTTTTTTTAGTTTTCACATTGTTCTCAATTTTTCTAAATTTATATGTAGTATAATATGTATATTCTTCAAGTCATCTGTCCAACAATATTCTTAGTACATACATGTAATTATCTTAGAATTTTAAAAAGCAACAAATATTCTAGATCAAATCCAATTAAATCTTGGCGATTACAATTTATCAACCATTGTTTAGACCTAAAAAAAGTAGTAATTAGATACAAATATGAATGTGTATAAATAATAAGTAATAGCTAACGTTCAACTTACACAAATTCGTCATTAAGAAACTTAAACAGTTTACAGTTCTTCGTGGTGTACTTATACGAATTTATACGACCTTTCACAAGGCATACATGATAATGATATGAATATAATTCGCACAAACAATTGGAAACACAAAAAAAATGCTTGGTATAAGCATAGAATAAAACAATATAAGCACGATTTCAGCACTTAAATGTAACAACACACTAGTTGTACAGAATAGTCGAGTCAAAGGACAAACGATAAAACGTTAATATTATGAATTTAATTGCGATAACAAAAATGTGATATTAATCATAACTTATTCAGTACTACCAAAAATGCAAACGTTATAATTACATATTTTCCCAGATACTGACTCTATTGCGGACCTACAGTCGTTGATTGTATATTATCAGCACGCCGCCCAGAAGTTTCCTACCACTGGTTTAGTAATCGTCTGGTGGTCGTATCGGTTAGACGATCAAACGTTTATGGTTACGAAAATCAAAACATTTTATTCACCAGACTTATTTAAATGTCCTATAAGAATACCGATTGTTAAAAATGAATTTTTTTTCTTATGCGAGCATTTTTGTAACGGCCAAAACTTAAATACACTGTGCGCCAGTCCGTATTTTACTAGGATCAGATGTGTTGATCCGTTTTTTTCATTCGTTCCAAATTTATAGACATCTATATTTTTTTATTCAAAAGCGTAAACAAAATGTTCGTCTTTTACAATCATAAAATTTGAATTTACAGTACGGTAAACCGAATATTATATTGATTTCATACAAATTAATTATTCACAAATAGTATTTTAGAATCATTAGCAATTTCAACATTGTAATGTAAAGAAGTATGTTAAATTGTAAGAGTAATTGAGTACATAAATATAATTGTTGATTGGACATAATATAAAGTTGTTGTATTTTCATTAGCAAAAATAAAATCATTACTTTTCTATTTTCAAAATACAAAACGATATAACATTTATCGGGTGTATATTAGAATATGAACACATATTATATTTTGTATTGAAATTGGTTGATGAAAAACTCAATACATTTGACAAATTTTAATTTTATATAATAAATGTAATTTGGAGAATAGAAATTATATTATTAATTATAACTTAAAAATTAATTTATAATTCTGATTTTTAAAATGTTTGATATTATTCAACAAAATCTAGTAATCGCGACTAAAATTTATAGAAATTAAGCAAAGAAAAATCTATATTTTTTATAGTGCGGGGTGGGTAAAGCTACATAGTGCATAGGTACATAATCGAAACGAAAATAGAATAAACCAATAACAAAAATAAAATCAGCATTGTGTGTTACATATTTCTATATTCATTAATTTTCGGTACATACATTGTGTATTATCCAGTGTTTACAATTCATCATCATTTTATAAGACGCATTTTTTCTGTTTTCATTTTATTCTTAAAAATAATGTCGAGCTTAATTATATAATACGAGTGACAGGCCACTACTATTACAACACAATAAATTAATTGCAGACGTTGCAGTATAATTAATGAATTAATAAGTAATATTTCAATGTAACTAAAATACATGGGTAATATCAAAGTATGATAGGTAAATTTCCTTTTAACAATGCAAAACTATGTATATGAGATAAACATTTGCTATAGGCAATAGGTACTTACTAGAAGACGGTAAAAACAGAATGCAATTGTTTGGCTTTATATACAAGTGACCTTAAGACCTTATTATAGACATTCACTATTGCGTGATTTACATTATTAAAATAATAATATTATGATGAAACAAATTTTAAATGAGGTGTAATCCTTTATAAAATATTAAGTAAATTTTCAGGACACATGTGTTTTAAGTTTTTAATTAAATAATAAAAACTTCGTTTCGATTTTATGAAAAATGTTCATAAATTATTAAACAATGTGATTTAATCTTATAATATTAGTTATTAACAAACACATTATTTTTTTCTATTTTATAGCGTCATATTATAATAATCAATATAAATTCTATTTTATATTTCACGGCGCTATTTTACAAAATTATCATAGGCGCAATTCAGGCGTGAGGCGATAGCACTTGGGCGTGTTTAGAACATCCGAATTGTTCATGTCGATTTAGATTTTAATAATAATAGGTACTCATAACCATACAATAACTTGAAAAAAATGGAAACGCTTCAGCGCCCCCAGTTTTTTTAATTGAAATTGGACTCTACATATTATATACTGTTTATTTATTGCTCAGTTAAACTTTAACTATTAGCGTTCAAATTAAAGTAAAAAAATAAATAAGTAAAGTATATTTTTAGACGTATCTAAGGGGATTCAAATCAACTCGCGATAGTATGTTGAAAACCACAAATCACCGCGTCCCCATACTTAGATGATTGATTATGTTCAACCTAACAAAAATAACGAGATACTTTTCAAGTAAACTGTCTGGATGATAAACGACAATTAAGTACCTATTAATTGTTATTGCAATAATAATGTGTTTGTTTTTTTTTGTACATAAATAGATTTAATTCTATGTAGTTCGATGTACATTCTACTTATAATAGTTTCCTTAAATTATTTATATTTTTTAAAAAAGTGTTCATATGGTTAATATCACTTATATTGAATTTAGACCTTTCAAACAAATACTCGAGTATAATTACAATTTATACTAGGCATTTAGAGACTACAGTCTTAATTTGACAAAAAATGGATATTATAACATGTTAGAAAGCAACTAATACACTTTTTTACTTACATATATTTATTTGTTTTTGAAGCTATACTGATTCGCTTAGAAAGAAATTACTAAATAAATAATTACACATAACAATTAAAAAAAAACGCAATTCGCAATTTTATAATAAAATGCAAACATTAATATTTGAATGAAAATTCAAGTATGTTTTGTCGTAAACTAGTTCAAATATTTATCCAGTCTCCATTTTACACGATTGAAACTTTAAAACATATATTGTGAAATATAAAAATATACTTATTTTTACTTATAATATTGTATATTATTATATTCATTGTATTTTATTTTACTATTATACTATTATGTCGTATACTAGGTTTTTTATTCTCTCAAGCCTCTTCAATAATAGTATGATATCTGTTTTGGCTAAAACAGTAGTACTATTTATATGAGTTTGAATTATATTGTTTTTATTCAATGAACGATTTGTATAATCAATTATGTGTATAAATAATATCAGACTCTCGATGATCTGCCCTGGAACAAGTTAAAAATATGTAATCGCGCCTAATTCACATGGCTAAGATGCAAATATTGTCAACCTTGACAGCAGCTTATCCACTATCGTGCCCGTGTGGGCATATGTGTATATGCTGTGTTCGTCTTACTAACGTGCACTGTAGCAAATTTGTGTTCATCAGAATCAAAATTTTTTGTTGTTTGCTTTAATTGTATAGTAAATTTACTTTAATTCAACATAAAAGTAAGAATATTATCTATGGTATCGTGTAGACTTTTATGGATATTTTAATTTTAAACTGAGTTATAGGTATGTAAAATATTAAATCTTGACTTACTTTATAATTAAAATATCAATAAAAGCCTACGTTATGGCCCTATAGATAATATTCTTCACTTTGAGCTTGATAATAGGTCAATTCACCCTAATATTATACCTAACAGCATATATTGATTCTGTCGAACGAAAATGTTTGTAAAACCACAATACAATAGTCTATCAAATGATAAGACTATTATATTATATTATTGTTATGCATAATTCAAAAAAATTGTCTTAATAATAAAAAAATAAAGAAATATTCAGATTTTGAATAGCTACATAATTAAAGAGGAAAAACGGACAAGCAGGCACGGTGAATCACCCTATATGATTATTATTACTCGACCATACTCAATAACATGAGTACAAACTGCTATTCTATTGGATACTGGACACCCGGAAAATTACGGTCGTCTACTACACCAAGTATTTACAACAATAATAATGTGATCAAATATCCAAACTTCAGGGGGGAGAGGGTAGAATACTGACATCACACAAATGTACACAGAGTTTATTTCAGTGGTGTGGTTGTGCTAATGGTAATTTCTCCAAAACGACATATTATTACTTTTACCACGGACGAGAGAGGTAAATTTCGTAAAAATTTATTTTCACGGAGAAAAAAACATTTCAAAGTAGGGGATTGTGATCTCTTAACCGAACCCTGTCTGCGCACCGATAATGTACACTGATATATGATGTGTCTATGTGGTCTACGTGCTCTGACATCTTAGATAATAATAATAATACGTAATCAATATAATAATGACAACAGTGTACGAAGACATATGATAAGAATAGGTCATTAAAAGATTATTATGCCTATAACCGATGAATATTATGTATCTTTTCGAAGTATGACTTTTTAGTCATATTCAATACTCGATATTCAATATCTGACACGTGTCTAACTAGGTCATCGCACGTTCGCGGAATCCTAAACAGCGTAAACAACGTATGCATAACAAATGTTTCACATCCGTTGACCGGAAGAGACAGCAGAATAATAGGTAGGGGGAAATCGACTATAAAGGGGGCCCTGGTGAGCTCCCCGGTAGACGTGATCCACCAGAGTCAGCACGAGCACTTTCACGTCAGATGTCATCACGAATCAGTCCCTGTGACTTAGTCTAATTTTCTAATTAAAATACACTTAGAATAATTTACAGTATATTTTATTCATCAATAAAACCACACTTTGAAAATATTTACACCAATCTATTTATTTAACCACGGCTACACCGTCACTGCAATCAGTTGCTGGTTAGTCCACCACTGTATATTTTGAATTATTATAAATACAACATTTTTGATGTTTCACATTTGCCAGGCGTCTCGCGAAGGCTCAGTTTTTTTATATTATTTGAATGAATATATTTTATTTAAATTTTAAATACAACTCGAGAGACTCACAACTTACAAAAAGTTTTGATAAATTTTAGTCATGCATTTTCAGATAGGTAGGTACTTCTTTAAATTAATGTTTGAACTTCTTGAAATTCTAAAAAATAATTGATACACGTTTTAAGTTTCAAATGTTTAAGATTAACAAGTATTTTTAGCTTGGAAATTGCATTGAATAATTAGATGTTTTTTCAAATTTTGAAATGTTATAAATTCAATTTTATTTAAGTTGTATATTAAATATTTAAATTAAATAAAAACGTTGAACAAAAATATTGATGGCTCAATCCGCCCTTGCTCTTCACATACAATTATACTAACGTATGTTTTATTGAAATATAACTATTTTTAAGCTTATAGGTTAAACAAAAAATAAACATGATTTTTTATAATATAACCTTATTTATTTTCAATTTTTTTGTGATAATAACAATAAAAATTACAAAACGAAATGTATAAAATAAAATATACAAATAACAGATTGAAAAAAATATATATTCAAATCTTTAAGTAATATTTCATTTGTGAAAAATACAAATGGTATACACAAAACAATTATAACATAATACAAAAAAGAGTTTAATGGCAAGAAAGAATATCCAACATACTTTGTTTCCTGCCGATCGATAACATATCATTGTTTAATTTATTAATTGAATGAAATTTCAAATATCTGCTGTAATTGTTCATATTTATCGTTAATGTGTTGAAGTTTAGCTCTATACTTTTGTTTTCTTGGTTTATGTAATGTGAGATATTGAGTTGTTTGTGTAGTTGAAAACGATTGATCAGAATATGGTGAACTTTGAGATGGCATACCACAAAAAAATATAAAGTAAAAACATTAATTATTTTCATACAGAATCAGAAATACTTGGATCTGGACATGTTGCAGTACTTATTATCAATCATTGCTATAAAAAATAACAAAATAATAATCAGTCGAAAATAAAATATTCAATATTAGGTAAAATTGTAATTACTGAAATCAGTAGGAACAGCAAGCGGAATAGAATTTTTATTTTAGGATTTTGTAGTGTTTAAGGAAAATCAGGTTAAATGACTCATATTATTCTAAGTAATGATAATTATAATTCATTTTCTTAATCTAATGGTCTAGATCTCAAGACAATAACATTAAAATTCAGTGTTTTAAAAGCAATTTAAAAATGTGATTTTTTGGAATTCGTAAAAATTATGATAAATTAAAGTCAAATTATGTGTCTATGAAATATAATGTAAAGTATTATTATTAAATGATGAAAACGGTATTTATAATTAATTTTCTAAATCTAATGGTCCAGGTTTGAAGATATAAACTTTAAAATTCAATATTTTATAACCATTTCAAAAAATGAATTTAAAACCTTATGTCAAAATTAACATATAAAACATGTTTTATAGTGATTATTTAATGTCAGGTTAAACGATTCATATTATTCTAAGTAATGATAATTATAATTCATTTTCTTAATCTAATGGTCTAGATCTCAAGACAATAACATTAAAATTCAGTGTTTTATAAGCAATTTAAAAATGTGATTTTTTGGAATTCGTAAAAATTATGATAAATTAATATCCATTTATGTGTCTATGAAATATAATGTAAAGTATTATTATTAAGTGATGGAAACGGTATTAATAATTATTTTCTAAATCAAAAGGTCCAGTAATGAAGATATAAACATTAAAATTCAATAGTTTATAACCATTTCAAAAAATGAATTTAAAACCTTATGTCAAAATTAACATATAAAACATGTTTTATAGTGATTATTTAATGTCAGGTTAAACGATTCATATTATTCTAAGTAATGATAATTATAATTCATTTTCTTAATCTAATGGTCTAGATCTCAAGACAATAACATAAAAATATAGTGTTTTATAAGCAATTTATAAATGTGATTTTTTGGAATTCGTAAAAATTATGATAAATTAAAGTCCGTTTATTTGTCTATGAAATATAATGTAAAGTATTATTATTAAGCGATGAAAACGGTATTAATAATTAATTTTCTAAATCTAATGGTCCAGGTTTGAAGATATAAACTTTAAAATTCAATATTTTATAAGCATATCAAAAATGAATTTAAAACCTTATGTCAAAATTAACATATAAAACATGTTTTATAGTGGTTATTGAATGTCAGGTTAAATGATTCATATTATTCTAAGTTATGATAATAATAATACATTTTCTTAATCTAATGGTCTAGATCTCAAGACAATAACATTAAAATTCAGTGTTTTATAAGCAATTTAAAAATGTGATTTTTTGGAATTCGTAAAAATTATGATAAATTAAAGTCCGTTTATTTGTCTATGAAATATAATGTAAAGTATTATTATTAAGCGATGAAAACGGTATTAATAATTAATTTTCTAAATCTAATGGTCCAGGTTTGAAGATATAAACTTTAAAATTCAATATTTTATAAGCATATCAAAAATGAATTTAAAACCTTATGTCAAAATTAACATATAAAACATGTTTTATAGTGGTTATTGAATGTCAGGTTAAATGATTCATATTATTCTAAGTTATGATAATAATAATACATTTTCTTAATCTAATGGTCTAGAACTCAAGACAATAACATAAAAATATAGTGTTTTATAAGCAATTTAAAAATGTGAATTTTTGAAATTCGTAAAAATTATGATAAATTAATGTTCATTTATGTGTCTATGAAATATAATGTAAAGTATTATTATTCAGTGATGGAAACGGTATTAATAATTAATTTTCTAAAGCTAATGGTCCAGGTTTTAAGATATAAACATTAAAATTCAATATTTTATAACCATTTCAAAAAATGAATTTAAAACCTTATGTCAAAATTAACATATAAAACATGTTTTATAGTGATTATTTAATGTCAGGTTAAATGATTCATATTATTCTAAGTAATGATAATTATAATTCATTTTCTTAATCTAATGGTCTAGATCTCAAGACAATAACATTAAAATTCAGTGTTTTATAAGCAATTTAAAAATGTGATTTTTTGGAATTCGTAAAAATTATGATAAATTAATATTCATTTATGTGTCTATGAAATATAATGTAAAGTATTATTATTAAATGATGGAAACGGTATTAATAATTAATTTTCTAAATCTAATGGTCCAGGTTTGAAGATATAAACTTTAAAATACAATATTTTATAAGCATATCAAAAATGAATTTAAAACCTTATGTCAAAATTAACATATAAAACATGTTTTATAGTGGTTATTGAATGTCAGGTTAAATGATTCATATTATTCTAAGTTATGATAATAATAATACATTTTCTTAATCTAATGGTCTAGATCTCAAGACAATAACATTAAAATTCAGTGTTTTATAAGCAATTTAAAAATGTGATTTTTTGGAATTCGTAAAAATTATGATAAATTAATATTCATTTATGTGTCTATGAAATATAATGTAAAGTATTATTATTAAATGATGGAAACGGTATTAATAATTAATTTTCTAAATCTAATGGTCCAGGTTTGAAGATATAAACTTTAAAATACAATATTTTATAAGCATATCAAAAATGAATTTAAAACCTTATGTCAAAATTAACATATAAAACATGTTTTATAGTGGTTATTGATTGTCAGGTTAAATGATTCATATTATTCTAAGTTATGATAATAATAATACATTTTCTTAATCTAATGGTCTAGAACTCAAGACAATAACATAAAAATATAGTGTTTTATAAGCAATTTAAAAATGTGAATTTTTGAAATTCGTAAAAATTATGATAAATTAATGTTCATTTATGTGTCTATGAAATATAATGTAAAGTATTATTATTCAGTGATGGAAACGGTATTAATAATTAATTTTCTAAAGCTAATGGTCCAGGTTTTAAGATATAAACATTAAAATTCATTATTTTATAACCATTTCAAAAAATGAATTTAAAACCTTATGTCAAAATTAACATATAAAACATGTTTTATAGTGGTTATTGAATTTCAGGTTAAATAATTCATATTATTCTAAGTAATGTAAATTATAATTCATTTTCTTAATCTAATGGTCTAGATCTCAAAATAATAACATAAAAATATAGTGTTATATAAGCAATTTAAAAATGTGATTTTTTGGAATTCGTAAAAATTATGATAAATTAAAGTCAAATTATGTGTCTATGAAATATAATGTAAAGTATTATTATTAAATGATGGAAACGGTATTAATAATTAATTTTCTAAATCTAATGGTCCAGGTTTGAAGATATAAACTTTAAAATACAATATTTTATAACCATTTCTAAAAATGAATTTAAAACCTTATGTCAAAATTAACATATAAAACATGTTTTATAGTGATTATTGAATGTCAGGTTAAACGATTCATATTATTCTAAGTAATGATAATTATAATTCATTTTCTTAATCTAATGGTCTAGATCTCAAGACAATAACATAAAAATATAGTGTTTTATAAGCAATTTATAAATGTGATTTTTTGGAATTCGTAAAAATTATGATAAATTAAAGTCCGTTTATTTGTCTATGAAATATAATGTAAAGTATTATTATTAAGCGATGAAAACGGTATTAATAATTAATTTTCTAAATCTAATGGTCCAGGTTTGAAGATATAAACTTTAAAATTCAATATTTTATAAGCATATCAAAAATGAATTTAAAACCTTATGTCAAAATTAACATATAAAACATGTTTTATAGTGGTTATTGAATGTCAGGTTAAATGATTCATATTATTCTAAGTTATGATAATAATAATACATTTTCTTAATCTAATGGTCTAGAACTCAAGACAATAACATAAAAATATAGTGTTTTATAAGCAATTTAAAAATGTGAATTTTTGAAATTCGTAAAAATTATGATAAATTAATGTTCATTTATGTGTCTATGAAATATAATGTAAAGTATTATTATTCAGTGATGGAAACGGTATTAATAATTAATTTTCTAAAGCTAATGGTCCAGGTTTTAAGATATAAACATTAAAATTCAATATTTTATAACCATTTCAAAAAATGAATTTAAAACCTTATGTCAAAATTAACATATAAAACATGTTTTATAGTGATTATTTAATGTCAGGTTAAATGATTCATATTATTCTAAGTAATGATAATTATAATTCATTTTCTTAATCTAATGGTCTAGATCTCAAGACAATAACATTAAAATTCAGTGTTTTATAAGCAATTTAAAAATGTGATTTTTTGGAATTCGTAAAAATTATGATAAATTAATATTCATTTATGTGTCTATGAAATATAATGTAAAGTATTATTATTAAATGATGGAAACGGTATTAATAATTAATTTTCTAAATCTAATGGTCCAGGTTTGAAGATATAAACTTTAAAATACAATATTTTATAAGCATATCAAAAATGAATTTAAAACCTTATGTCAAAATTAACATATAAAACATGTTTTATAGTGGTTATTGAATGTCAGGTTAAATGATTCATATTATTCTAAGTTATGATAATAATAATACATTTTCTTAATCTAATGGTCTAGAACTCAAGACAATAACATAAAAATATAGTGTTTTATAAGCAATTTAAAAATGTGAATTTTTGAAATTCGTAAAAATTATGATAAATTAATGTTCATTTATGAGTCTATGAAATATAATGTATAAATTATTATTAAGTGATGAAAACGGTATTAATAATTAATTTTCTAAATCTAATGGTCCAGGTTTGAAGATATAAACTTTAAAATTCAATATTTTATAACCATTTCAAAAAATGAATTTAAAACCTTATGTCAAAATTAACATATAAAACATGTTTTATAGTGATTATGGGATGTCAGGTTAAATGATTCATATTATTCTAAGTAATGATAATTATAATACATTTTCTTAATCTAATGGTCTAGATCTCAAGACAATAACATTAAAATTCAGTGTTTTATAAGCAATTTAAAAATGTGATTTTTTGGAATTCGTAAAAATTATGATAAATTAATATTCATTTATGTGTCTATGAAATATAATGTAAAGTATTATTATTAAATGATGGAAACGGTATTAATAATTAATTTTCTAAATCTAATGGTCCAGGTTTGAAGATATAAACTTTAAAATACAATATTTTATAAGCATATCAAAAATGAATTTAAAACCTTATGTCAAAATTAACATATAAAACATGTTTTATAGTGGTTATTGAATGTCAGGTTAAATGATTCATATTATTCTAAGTTATGATAATAATAATACATTTTCTTAATCTAATGGTCTAGAACTCAAGACAATAACATAAAAATATAGTGTTTTATAAGCAATTTAAAAATGTGAATTTTTGAAATTCGTAAAAATTATGATAAATTAATGTTCATTTATGTGTCTATGAAATATAATGTAAAGTATTATTATTCAGTGATGGAAACGGTATTAATAATTAATTTTCTAAATCTAATGGTCCAGGTTTGAAGATATAAACTTTAAAATACAATATTTTATAAGCATATCAAAAATGAATTTAAAACCTTATGTCAAAATTAACATATAAAACATGTTTTATAGTGGTTATTGAATGTCAGGTTAAATGATTCATATTATTCTAAGTTATGATAATAATAATACATTTTCTTAATCTAATGGTCTAGAACTCAAGACAATAACATAAAAATATAGTGTTTTATAAGCAATTTAAAAATGTGAATTTTTGAAATTCGTAAAAATTATGATAAATTAATGTTCATTTATGTGTCTATGAAATATAATGTATAAATTATTATTAAGTGATGAAAACGGTATTAATAATTAATTTTCTAAATCTAATGGTCCAGGTTTGAAGATGTAAACTTTAAAATTCAATATTTTATAACCATTTCAAAAAATGAATTTAAAACCTTATGTCAAAATTAACATATAAAACATGTTTTATAGTGATTATGGGATGTCAGGTTAAATGATTCATATTATTCTAAGTAATGATAATTATAATACATTTTCTTAATCTAATGGTCTAGATCTCAAGACAATAACATTAAAATTCAGTGTTTTATAAGCAATTTAAAAATGTGATTTTTTGGAATTCGTAAAAATTATGATAAATTAATATTCATTTATGTGTCTATGAAATATAATGTAAAGTATTATTATTAAATGATGGAAACGGTATTAATAATTAATTTTCTAAATCTAATGGTCCAGGTTTGAAGATATAAACTTTAAAATACAATATTTTATAAGCATATCAAAAATGAATTTAAAACCTTATGTCAAAATTAACATATAAAACATGTTTTATAGTGGTTATTGAATGTCAGGTTAAATGATTCATATTATTCTAAGTTATGATAATAATAATACATTTTCTTAATCTAATGGTCTAGAACTCAAGACAATAACATAAAAATATAGTGTTTTATAAGCAATTTAAAAATGTGAATTTTTGAAATTCGTAAAAATTATGATAAATTAATGTTCATTTATGTGTCTATGAAATATAATGTAAAGTATTATTATTCAGTGATGGAAACGGTATTAATAATTAATTTTCTAAAGCTAATGGTCCAGGTTTTAAGATATAAACATTAAAATTCAATATTTTATAACCATTTCAAAAAATGAATTTAAAACCTTATGTCAAAATTAACATATAAAACATGTTTTATAGTGGTTATTGAATTTCAGGTTAAATAATTCATATTATTCTAAGTAATGTAAATTATAATTCATTTTCTTAATCTAATGGTCTAGATCTCAAAATAATAACATAAAAATATAGTGTTATATAAGCAATTTAAAAATGTGATTTTTTGGAATTCGTAAAAATTATGATAAATTAAAGTCAAATTATGTGTCTATGAAATATAATGTAAAGTATTATTATTAAATGATGGAAACGGTATTAATAATTAATTTTCTAAATCTAATGGTCCAGGTTTGAAGATATAAACTTTAAAATACAATATTTTATAACCATTTCTAAAAATGAATTTAAAACCTTATGTCAAAATTAACATATAAAACATGTTTTATAGTGATTATTTAATGTCAGGTTAAAGGATTCATATTATTCTAAGTAATGATAATTATAATTCATTTTCTTAATCTAATGGTCTAGATCTCAAGACAATAACATAAAAATATAGTGTTTTATAAGCAATTTATAAATGTGATTTTTTGGAATTCGTAAAAATTATGATAAATAAAGTCCGTTTATTTGTCTATGAAATATAATGTAAAGTATTATTATTAAGCGATGAAAACGGTATTAATAATTAATTTTCTAAATCTAATGGTCCAGGTTTGAAGATATAAACTTTAAAATTCAATATTTTATAAGCATATCAAAAATGAATTTAAAACCTTATGTCAAAATTAACATATAAAACATGTTTTATAGTGGTTATTGAATGTCAGGTTAAATGATTCATATTATTCTAAGTTATGATAATAATAATACATTTTCTTAATCTAATGGTCTAGATCTCAAGACAATAACATTAAAATTCAGTGTTTTATAAGCAATTTAAAAATGTGATTTTTTGGAATTCGTAAAAATTATGATAAATTAATATCCATTTATGTGTCTATGAAATATAATGTAAAGTATTATTATTAAATGATGGAAACGGTATTAATAATTAATTTTCTAAATCTAATGGTCCAGGTTTGAAGATATAAACTTTAAAATACAATATTTTATAAGCATATCAAAAATGAATTTAAAACCTTATGTCAAAATTAACATATAAAACATGTTTTATAGTGGTTATTGAATGTCAGGTTAAATGATTCATATTATTCTAAGTTATGATAATAATAATACATTTTCTTAATCTAATGGTCTAGAACTCAAGACAATAACATAAAAATATAGTGTTTTATAAGCAATTTAAAAATGTGAATTTTTGAAATTCGTAAAAATTATGATAAATAAAGTCCGTTTATTTGTCTATGAAATATAATGTAAAGTATTATTATTAAGCGATGAAAACGGTATTAATAATTAATTTTCTAACTCTAATGGTCCAGGTTTGAAGATATAAACTTTAAAATTCAATATTTTATAAGCATATCAAAAATGAATTTAAAACCTTATGTCAAAATTAACATATAAAACATGTTTTATAGTGGTTATTTAATGTCAGGTTAAATGATTCATATCATTCTATGGTATGATAATAATAATACATTTTCTTAATCTAATGGTCTAGATCTCAAGACAATAACATTAAAATTCAGTGTTTTATAAGCAATTTAAAAATGTGATTTTTTGGAATTCGTAAAAATTATGATAAATTAATATTCATTTATGTGTCTATGAAATATAATGTAAAGTATTATTATTAAATGATGGAAACGGTATTAATAATTAATTTTCTAAATCTAATGGTCCAGGTTTGAAGATATAAACTTTAAAATACAATATTTTATAAGCATATCAAAAATGAATTTAAAACCTTATGTCAAAATTAACATATAAAACATGTTTTATAGTGATTATGGGATGTCAGGTTAAATGATTCATATTATTCTAAGTAATGATAATTATAATTCATTTTCTTAATCTAATGGTCTAGATCTCAAGACAAAAACATTAAAATATAGTGTTTTATAAGCAATTTAAAAATGTGATTTTTTGGATTTCGTAAAAATTATGATAAATTAATGTTCATTTATGTGTCTATGAAATATAATGTATAAATTATTATTAAGTGATGAAAACGGTATTAATAATTAATTTTCTAAATCTAATGGTCCAGGTTTGAAGATATAAACTTTAAAATTCAATAGTTTATAACCATTTCAAAAAATGAATTTAAAACCTTATGTCAAAATTAACATATAAAACATGTTTTATAGTGGTTATTGAATTTCAGGTTAAATAATTCATATTATTCTAAGTAATGTAAATTATAATTCATTTTCTTAATCTAATGGTCTAGATCTCAAAATAATAACATAAAAATATAGTGTTATATAAGCAATTTAAAAATGTGATTTTTTGGAATTCGTAAAAATTATGATAAATTAAAGTCAAATTATGTGTCTATGAAATATAATGTAAAGTATTATTATTAAATGATGGAAACGGTATTAATAATTAATTTTCTAAATCTAATGGTCCAGGTTTGAAGATATAAACTTTAAAATACAATATTTTATAACCATTTCTAAAAATGAATTTAAAACCTTATGTCAAAATTAACATATAAAACATGTTTTATAGTGATTATTTAATGTCAGGTTAAAGGATTCATATTATTCTAAGTAATGATAATTATAATTCATTTTCTTAATCTAATGGTCTAGATCTCAAGACAATAACATAAAAATATAGTGTTTTTTAAGCAATTTATAAATGTGATTTTTTGGAATTCGTAAAAATTATGATAAATAAAGTCCGTTTATTTGTCTATGAAATATAATGTAAAGTATTATTATTAAGCGATGAAAACGGTATTAATAATTAATTTTCTAAATCTAATGGTCCAGGTTTGAAGATATAAACTTTAAAATTCAATATTTTATAAGCATATCAAAAATGAATTTAAAACCTTATGTCAAAATTAACATATAAAACATGTTTTATAGTGGTTATTGAATGTCAGGTTAAATGATTCATATTATTCTAAGTTATGATAATAATAATACATTTTCTTAATCTAATGGTCTAGATCTCAAGACAATAACATTAAATTCAGTGTTTTATAAGCAATTTAAAAATGTGATTTTTTGGAATTCGTAAAAATTATGATAAATTAATATCCATTTATGTGTCTATGAAATATAATGTAAAGTATTATTATTAAATGATGGAAACGGTATTAATAATTAATTTTCTAAATCTAATGGTCCAGGTTTGAAGATATAAACTTTAAAATACAATATTTTATAAGCATATCAAAAATGAATTTAAAACCTTATGTCAAAATTAACATATAAAACATGTTTTATAGTGGTTATTGAATGTCAGGTTAAATGATTCATATTATTCTAAGTTATGATAATAATAATACATTTTCTTAATCTAATGGTCTAGAACTCAAGACAATAACATAAAAATATAGTGTTTTATAAGCAATTTAAAAATGTGAATTTTTGAAATTCGTAAAAATTATGATAAATAAAGTCCGTTTATTTGTCTATGAAATATAATGTAAAGTATTATTATTAAGCGATGAAAACGGTATTAATAATTAATTTTCTAACTCTAATGGTCCAGGTTTGAAGATATAAACTTTAAAATTCAATATTTTATAACCATTTCAAAAAATGAATTTAAAACCTTATGTCAAAATTAACATATAAAACATGTTTTATAGTGATTATTTAATGTCAGGTTAAATGATTCATATTATTCTAAGTTATGATAATTATAATTCATTTTCTTAATCTAATGGTCTAGATCTCAAGACAATAACATTAAAATTCAGTGTTTTATAAGCAATTTAAAAATGTGATTTTTTGGAATTCGTAAAAATTATGATAAATTAAAGTCAAATTATGTGTCTATGAAATATAATGTATAAATTATTATTAAGTGATGAAAACGGTATTTATAATTAATTTTCTAAATCTAATGGTCCAGGTTTGAAGATATAAACTTTAAAATTCAATATTTTATAACCATTTCAAAAAATGAATTTAAAACCTTATGTCAAAATTAACATATAAAACATGTTTTATAGTGATTATTTAATGTACGGTTAAATAATTCATATTATTCTAAGTAATGATAATTAAAATTCATTTTCTTAATCTAATGGTCTAGATCTCAAGACAATAACATTAAAATATAGTGTTTTATAAGCAATTTAAAAATGTGATTTTTTGGAATTCGTAAAAATTATGATAAATTAATGTTCATTTATGTGTCTATGAAATATAATGTATAAATTATTATTAAGTGATGAAAACGGTATTAATAATTAATTTTCTAAATCTAATGGTCCAGGTTTGAAGATATAAACTTTAAAATTCAATATTTTATAACCATTTCAAAAAATGAATTTAAAACTTTATGTCAAAATTAACATATAAAACATGTTTTATAGTGATAATGGAATGTCAGGTTAAACAATTCATATTATTCTAAGTAATGATAATTATAATTAATTTCCTTAATCTAATGGTCTAGATCTCAAGACAATAACATTAAAATATAGTGTTTTATAAGCAATTTAAAAATGTGATTTTTTGGAATTCCTAAAAATTATGATAAATTAATGTTCATTTATGTGTCTATGAAATATAATGTATAAATTATTATTAAGTGATGAAAACGGTATAATTAATTAATTTTCTAAATCTAATGGTCCAGGTTTGAAGATATAAACTTTAAAATTCAATATTTTATAACCATTTCAAAAAATGAATTTAAAACCTTATGTCAAAATTAACATATAAAACATGTTTTAGAGTGATAATGGAATATCAGATTATTTGATTCACAATCAAAATTGTCATATAATAGTTTGTATTATAGTGTTCTTTAATTGAGATATTATACTTTAACAAATGTAGGTGGAATCTATTGTGTGTTTATAATTATTCAGTTGGCTCTTAAAAAGCCCTTATGGGAAATAAAATTATTTATTTAAAATTTATCCATCTCTGATGTTGATAACCTAATCAATGACAAATTATTGGTGTTTATTTTTAATGAAACTGTCTGATGAGATTTTTGATGATAAATATGATTGGTTATTTACCGGTTTCGTTATAAAAACTTCAAATATCACGAAATAAAACGTATACAGTGTATTGCAACCACATAAAGTTGTAGTTGTTTCCTAGTTGGCGAGAATATATAGATAAGTCATTGCAATGGCGAGATTCACATTAAAACATACATGGATTGTTTTAAGAAAAGTGCACACATATGACTACTTATAATTCTTATATGATGGGCACACGGTTCTTGCAATACAAATTACAGATCAAGGACAACTTAAACTTATATATCAATGTGTGGTCTGTTTCAAATGGGATTATTTTATAGCCCGGTTTTCGATCTAGCAACTGAATAAACCAATTAAGTAAACAATATTTTATCACAATTTACAAAAAATTTCCAGTTTTAATTAAATAAATAAAACGATAGTTGTTTTATCAGATTATCTGCAAGTGAGTGGATTTATTTTATATGGTGTATACGAAATGACAACTTATGACTTGTAGACAGCTAGTGAATAGTTAATATACTTAAACACAATGGTTGTTATTTAGCGAAATCTGAATGAGAAAAGTATCATAATAAGTTCATATGAGAGCAATAGAATGATATTCGCGATAATTATACATAAAAACGTTTAATAAGAAATGAGAAAAGGTTACACTATCTTACCGAAAAGACAACCTTTCAAAATGTATTAATAAACCTTTGTGAAATGCCAGTAGACTGTTTATCATTACTGCGCACGGTTACATTAGTGAACTTGAAAAATGGAAACTAGACACACACACTGACATGTACAAAAAGATTATTTAAAATTAACTTATTATTAGCTACTGATTAAATCCCAACGCGACGAAGAGAACACTTTGTATGTTGTTGATATTAGACAATTCCCTGATGCAATTCTGAGGCATGGATGACATCAGTCGTTATAATGACAGGATACACACCAACCATCTCCGGTCCCACTATAGAAAGCATATCCAATATAGTAGGTAAATAATGTATCATTGCTGGATCATTTCTGAAAAAAAACGCAGACAACAGTTGTTCTATCGATATTGAATTAAATACTTCATATTAATATTACAATACAATAGTATTAGCACTTACTATATTTTTTTATCATTTTTAATATTCTTTACATATTTTTTATTAGTAGGTTACATTTTTTCTCAGGAATGTGGTTGGGCAGGATTGAGTATTTTACACTTTTTTGAAATTATTTAGATTACCTACAAAAAATACAGTAAAAACCTAAGAACTTGAATTTAAAATGTATTAATGTTAGAAGTAAAAAATAGTTATACAACCCTATAATTGATGATAATCCATGTTGAAATATTAAAATCCAATATAGTATTTTAACTGTATTTTTTTTTAGTTTTCACATTGTTCTCAATTTTTCTAAATTTATATGTAGTATAATATGTATATTCTTCAAGTCATCTGTCCAACAATATTCTTAGTACATACATGTAATTATCTTAGAATTTTAAAAAGCAACAAATATTCTAGATCAAATCCAATTAAATCTTGGCGATTACAATTTATCAACCATTGTTTAGACCTAAAAAAAGTAGTAATTAGATACAAATATGAATGTGTATAAATAATAAGTAATAGCTAACGTTCAACTTACACAAATTCGTCATTAAGAAACTTAAACAGTTTACAGTTCTTCGTGGTGTACTTATACGAATTTATACGACCTTTCACAAGGCATACATGATAATGATATGAATATAATTCGCACAAACAATTGGAAACACAAAAAAAATGCTTGGTATAAGCATAGAATAAAACAATATAAGCACGATTTCAGCACTTAAATGTAACAACACACTAGTTGTACAGAATAGTCGAGTCAAAGGACAAACGATAAAACGTTAATATTATGAATTTAATTGCGATAACAAAAATGTGATATTAATCATAACTTATTCAGTACTACCAAAAATGCAAACGTTATAATTACATATTTTCCCAGATACTGACTCTATTGCGGACCTACAGTCGTTGATTGTATATTATCAGCACGCCGCCCAGAAGTTTCCTACCACTGGTTTAGTAATCGTCTGGTGGTCGTATCGGTTAGACGATCAAACGTTTATGGTTACGAAAATCAAAACATTTTATTCACCAGACTTATTTAAATGTCCTATAAGAATACCGATTGTTAAAAATGAATTTTTTTTCTTATGCGAGCATTTTTGTAACGGCCAAAACTTAAATACACTGTGCGCCAGTCCGTATTTTACTAGGATCAGATGTGTTGATCCGTTTTTTTCATTCGTTCCAAATTTATAGACATCTATATTTTTTTATTCAAAAGCGTAAACAAAATGTTCGTCTTTTACAATCATAAAATTTGAATTTACAGTACGGTAAACCGAATATTATATTGATTTCATACAAATTAATTATTCACAAATAGTATTTTAGAATCATTAGCAATTTCAACATTGTAATGTAAAGAAGTATGTTAAATTGTAAGAGTAATTGAGT
The DNA here is from genome assembly GCA_036289425.1 of Rhopalosiphum nymphaeae. NCBI lineage: Eukaryota > Metazoa > Arthropoda > Insecta > Hemiptera > Aphididae > Rhopalosiphum > Rhopalosiphum nymphaeae. The sequence goes on from JAZAQC010000030.1 coordinate 2,029,073, forward strand.
ACATAAATATAATTGTTGATTGGACATAATATAAAGTTGTTGTATTTTCATTAGCAAAAATAAAATCATTACTTTTCTATTTTCAAAATACAAAACGATATAACATTTATCGGGTGTATATTAGAATATGAACACATATTATATTTTGTATTGAAATTGGTTGATGAAAAACTCAATACATTTGACAAATTTTAATTTTATATAATAAATGTAATTTGGAGAATAGAAATTATATTATTAATTATAACTTAAAAATTAATTTATAATTCTGATTTTTAAAATGTTTGATATTATTCAACAAAATCTAGTAATCGCGACTAAAATTTATAGAAATTAAGCAAAGAAAAATCTATATTTTTTATAGTGCGGGGTGGGTAAAGCTACATAGTGCATAGGTACATAATCGAAACGAAAATAGAATAAACCAATAACAAAAATAAAATCAGCATTGTGTGTTACATATTTCTATATTCATTAATTTTCGGTACATACATTGTGTATTATCCAGTGTTTACAATTCATCATCATTTTATAAGACGCATTTTTTCTGTTTTCATTTTATTCTTAAAAATAATGTCGAGCTTAATTATATAATACGAGTGACAGGCCACTACTATTACAACACAATAAATTAATTGCAGACGTTGCAGTATAATTAATGAATTAATAAGTAATATTTCAATGTAACTAAAATACATGGGTAATATCAAAGTATGATAGGTAAATTTCCTTTTAACAATGCAAAACTATGTATATGAGATAAACATTTGCTATAGGCAATAGGTACTTACTAGAAGACGGTAAAAACAGAATGCAATTGTTTGGCTTTATATACAAGTGACCTTAAGACCTTATTATAGACATTCACTATTGCGTGATTTACATTATTAAAATAATAATATTATGATGAAACAAATTTTAAATGAGGTGTAATCCTTTATAAAATATTAAGTAAATTTTCAGGACACATGTGTTTTAAGTTTTTAATTAAATAATAAAAACTTCGTTTCGATTTTATGAAAAATGTTCATAAATTATTAAACAATGTGATTTAATCTTATAATATTAGTTATTAACAAACACATTATTTTTTTCTATTTTATAGCGTCATATTATAATAATCAATATAAATTCTATTTTATATTTCACGGCGCTATTTTACAAAATTATCATAGGCGCAATTCAGGCGTGAGGCGATAGCACTTGGGCGTGTTTAGAACATCCGAATTGTTCATGTCGATTTAGATTTTAATAATAATAGGTACTCATAACCATACAATAACTTGAAAAAAATGGAAACGCTTCAGCGCCCCCAGTTTTTTTAATTGAAATTGGACTCTACATATTATATACTGTTTATTTATTGCTCAGTTAAACTTTAACTATTAGCGTTCAAATTAAAGTAAAAAAATAAATAAGTAAAGTATATTTTTAGACGTATCTAAGGGGATTCAAATCAACTCGCGATAGTATGTTGAAAACCACAAATCACCGCGTCCCCATACTTAGATGATTGATTATGTTCAACCTAACAAAAATAACGAGATACTTTTCAAGTAAACTGTCTGGATGATAAACGACAATTAAGTACCTATTAATTGTTATTGCAATAATAATGTGTTTGTTTTTTTTTGTACATAAATAGATTTAATTCTATGTAGTTCGATGTACATTCTACTTATAATAGTTTCCTTAAATTATTTATATTTTTTAAAAAAGTGTTCATATGGTTAATATCACTTATATTGAATTTAGACCTTTCAAACAAATACTCGAGTATAATTACAATTTATACTAGGCATTTAGAGACTACAGTCTTAATTTGACAAAAAATGGATATTATAACATGTTAGAAAGCAACTAATACACTTTTTTACTTACATATATTTATTTGTTTTTGAAGCTATACTGATTCGCTTAGAAAGAAATTACTAAATAAATAATTACACATAACAATTAAAAAAAAACGCAATTCGCAATTTTATAATAAAATGCAAACATTAATATTTGAATGAAAATTCAAGTATGTTTTGTCGTAAACTAGTTCAAATATTTATCCAGTCTCCATTTTACACGATTGAAACTTTAAAACATATATTGTGAAATATAAAAATATACTTATTTTTACTTATAATATTGTATATTATTATATTCATTGTATTTTATTTTACTATTATACTATTATGTCGTATACTAGGTTTTTTATTCTCTCAAGCCTCTTCAATAATAGTATGATATCTGTTTTGGCTAAAACAGTAGTACTATTTATATGAGTTTGAATTATATTGTTTTTATTCAATGAACGATTTGTATAATCAATTATGTGTATAAATAATATCAGACTCTCGATGATCTGCCCTGGAACAAGTTAAAAATATGTAATCGCGCCTAATTCACATGGCTAAGATGCAAATATTGTCAACCTTGACAGCAGCTTATCCACTATCGTGCCCGTGTGGGCATATGTGTATATGCTGTGTTCGTCTTACTAACGTGCACTGTAGCAAATTTGTGTTCATCAGAATCAAAATTTTTTGTTGTTTGCTTTAATTGTATAGTAAATTTACTTTAATTCAACATAAAAGTAAGAATATTATCTATGGTATCGTGTAGACTTTTATGGATATTTTAATTTTAAACTGAGTTATAGGTATGTAAAATATTAAATCTTGACTTACTTTATAATTAAAATATCAATAAAAGCCTACGTTATGGCCCTATAGATAATATTCTTCACTTTGAGCTTGATAATAGGTCAATTCACCCTAATATTATACCTAACAGCATATATTGATTCTGTCGAACGAAAATGTTTGTAAAACCACAATACAATAGTCTATCAAATGATAAGACTATTATATTATATTATTGTTATGCATAATTCAAAAAAATTGTCTTAATAATAAAAAAATAAAGAAATATTCAGATTTTGAATAGCTACATAATTAAAGAGGAAAAACGGACAAGCAGGCACGGTGAATCACCCTATATGATTATTATTACTCGACCATACTCAATAACATGAGTACAAACTGCTATTCTATTGGATACTGGACACCCGGAAAATTACGGTCGTCTACTACACCAAGTATTTACAACAATAATAATGTGATCAAATATCCAAACTTCAGGGGGGAGAGGGTAGAATACTGACATCACACAAATGTACACAGAGTTTATTTCAGTGGTGTGGTTGTGCTAATGGTAATTTCTCCAAAACGACATATTATTACTTTTACCACGGACGAGAGAGGTAAATTTCGTAAAAATTTATTTTCACGGAGAAAAAAACATTTCAAAGTAGGGGATTGTGATCTCTTAACCGAACCCTGTCTGCGCACCGATAATGTACACTGATATATGATGTGTCTATGTGGTCTACGTGCTCTGACATCTTAGATAATAATAATAATACGTAATCAATATAATAATGACAACAGTGTACGAAGACATATGATAAGAATAGGTCATTAAAAGATTATTATGCCTATAACCGATGAATATTATGTATCTTTTCGAAGTATGACTTTTTAGTCATATTCAATACTCGATATTCAATATCTGACACGTGTCTAACTAGGTCATCGCACGTTCGCGGAATCCTAAACAGCGTAAACAACGTATGCATAACAAATGTTTCACATCCGTTGACCGGAAGAGACAGCAGAATAATAGGTAGGGGGAAATCGACTATAAAGGGGGCCCTGGTGAGCTCCCCGGTAGACGTGATCCACCAGAGTCAGCACGAGCACTTTCACGTCAGATGTCATCACGAATCAGTCCCTGTGACTTAGTCTAATTTTCTAATTAAAATACACTTAGAATAATTTACAGTATATTTTATTCATCAATAAAACCACACTTTGAAAATATTTACACCAATCTATTTATTTAACCACGGCTACACCGTCACTGCAATCAGTTGCTGGTTAGTCCACCACTGTATATTTTGTATTATTACAAATACAAAATTTTTGATGTTTCACATTTGCCAGGCGTCTCGCGAAGGCTCAGTTTTTTTATATTATTTGAATTTATATATTTTATTTAAATTTTAAATACAACTCGAGAGACCCACAACTTACAAAAAGTTTTGATAAATTTTAGTCATGCATTTTCAGATAGGTAGGTACTTCTTTAAATTAATGTTTGAACTTCTTGAAATTCTAAAAAATAATTGATACACGTTTTAAGTTTCAAATGTTTAAGATTAACAAGTATTTTTAGCTTGGAAATTGCATTGAATAATTAGATGTTTTTTCAAATTTTGAAATGTTATAAATTCAATTTTATTTAAGTTGTATATTAAATATTTAAATTAAATAAAAACGTTGAACGAAAATATCGATGGCTCAATCCGGCCTTGCTCTTCACATACAATTATACTAACGTATGTGTTATTGAAATATAACTATTTTTAAGCTTATAGGTTATACAAAAAATAAACATGAATTTTTTTAGTATAACCTTATTTATTTTCAATTTTTTTGTGATAATAACAATAAAAATTACAAAACAAAATGTATGTAATAAAATATACAAATAACAGATTGAAAAAAATATATATACAAATCTTTAAGTAATATTTCATTTGTGAAAAATACAAATGGTATACACAAAACAATTATGACATAATACAAAAAAGAGTTTAATGGCAAGAAAGAATATCCAACATACTATGTTTCCTGCCGATCGATAACATATCTTTGTTTAATTTATTAATTTAATGAAATTTCAAATATCTGCTGTAATTGTTCATATTTATCGTTAATGTGTTGAAGTTGAGCTCTATACTATTGTTTTCTAGGTTTATGTAATGTGAGATATTGAGTTGTTTGTGTAGTTGAAAACGATTGATCAGAATATGGTGAACTTTGAGATGGCATACCTCAAAAAAATATAAAGTAAAAACATTAATTATTTTCATACAGTAAATTATTAAGTATATTTTGTTTTGATCTAACATTCAATAGTCTGTAATACCAATAAAACAATAAAATTAACATAATTACAAAAACTTACAAGTAATAGACAATGATTCTTTTTGTTTTAATGGAGAACTTGTAGAAACAAATGCATTAAATATTCAATCAGAAATACTTGTATCTGGAAATGTTGCAGTACTTATTATCAATCATTGCTATAAAAAAAAACAAAATAATAATCAGTCAAAAATAAAATATTCAATATTAGGTAACATTGTAATTACTGAAATCAGTAGGAACAGCTAGCGGAATAGAATTTTTATTTTAGGATTTTATAGTGAATATGGAATGTCAGGTGAAATGATTCATATCATTCTAAGTTATGATAATAATAATACATTTTCTTAATCTAATGGTCTAGATCTCAAGACAATAACATTAAAATTCAGTGTTTTATAAGCAATTTAAAAATGTGATTTTTTGGAATTCGTAAAAAATTATGATAAATTAAAGTCAAATTATGTGTCTATGAAATATAATGTAAAGTATTATTATTCAGTGATGGAAACGGTATTAATAATTAATTTTCTAAATCTAATGGTCCAGGTTTGAAGATATAAACTTTAAAATTCAATATTTTATAACCATTTCAAAAAATGAATTTAAAACCTTATGTCAAAATTAACATAAAAAACATGTTTTATAGTGGTTATTGAATGTCAGGTTAAATGATTCATATTATTCTAAGTTATGATAATAATAATACATTTTCTTAATCTAATGGTCTAGATCTCAAGACAATAACATTAAAATTCAGTGTTTTATAAGCAATTTAAAAATGTGATTTTTTGAAATTCGTAAAAATTATGATAAATTAAAGTCAAATTATGTGTCTATGAAATATAATGTAAAGTATTATTATTAAGTGATGAAAACGGTATTAATAATTAATTTTCTAAATCTAATGGTCCAGGTTTGAAGATATAAACTTTAAAATTCAATATTTTATAACCATTTCAAAAAATGAATTTAAAAGCTTCTGTCAAAATTAACATATAAAACATGTTTTATAGTGATTATTTAATGTCAGGTTAAATGATTCATATCATTCTATGTTATGATAATAATAATACATTTTCTTAATCTAATGGTCTAGATCTCAAGACAATAACATAAAAATATAGTGTTATATAAGCAATTTAAAAATGTGATTTTTTGGAATTCGTAAAAATTATGATAAATTAAAGTCAAATTATGTGTCTATGAAATATAATGTAAAGTATTATTATTAAATGATGGAAACGGTATTAATAATTAATTTTCTAAATCTAATGGTCCAGGTTTGAAGATATAAACTTTAAAATACAATATTTTATAACCATTTCTAAAAATGAATTTAAAACCTTATGTCAAAATTAACATATAAAACATGTTTTATAGTGATTATGGGATGTCAGGTTAAATGATTCATATTATTCTAAGTTATGATAATAATAATACATTTTCTTAATCTAATGGTCTAGATCTCAAGACAATAACATTAAAATTCAGTGTTTTATAAGCAATTTAAAAATGTGATTTTTTGGAATTCGTAAAAATTATGATAAATTAATATTCATTTATGTGTCTATGAAATATAATGTAAAGTATTATTATTAAGCGATGAAAACGGTATTAATAATTAATTTTCTAAATCTAATGGTCCAGGTTTGAAGATATAAACTTTAAAATTCAATATTTTATAAGCATATCAAAAATGAATTTAAAACCTTATGTCAAAATTAACATATAAAACATGTTTTATAGTGGTTATTGAATGTCAGGTTAAATGATTCATATTATTCTAAGTTATGATAATAATAATACATTTTCTTAATCTAATGGTCTAGAACTCAAGACAATAACATAAAAATATAGTGTTTTATAAGCAATTTAAAAATGTGAATTTTTGAAATTCGTAAAAATTATGATAAATTAATGTTCATTTATGTGTCTATGAAATATAATGTAAAGTATTATTATTAAATGATGGAAACGGTATTAATAATTAATTTTCTAAATCTAATGGTCCAGGTTTGAAGATATAAACTTTAAAATACAATATTTTATAAGCATATCAAAAATGAATTTAAAACCTTATGTCAAAATTAACATATAAAACATGTTTTATAGTGGTTATTGAATTTCAGGTTAAATAATTCATAGTATTCTAAGTAATGTAAATTATAATTCATTTTCTTAATCTAATGGTCTAGATCTCAAAATAATAACATAAAAATATAGTGTTATATAAGCAATTTAAAAATGTGATTTTTTGGAATTCGTAAAAATTATGATAAATTAAAGTCAAATTATGTGTCTATGAAATATAATGTAAAGTATTATTATTAAATGATGGAAACGGTATTAATAATTAATTTTCTAAATCTAATGGTCCAGGTTTGAAGATATAAACTTTAAAATACAATATTTTATAACCATTTCTAAAAATGAATTTAAAACCTTATGTCAAAATTAACATATAAAACATGTTTTATAGTGATTATTTAATGTCAGGTTAAAGGATTCATATTATTCTAAGTAATGATAATTATAATTCATTTTCTTAATCTAATGGTCTAGATCTCAAGACAATAACATTAAAATTCAGTGTTTTATAAGCAATTTAAAAATGTGATTTTTTGGAATTCGTAAAAATTATGATAAATTAAAGTCAAATTATGTGTCTATGAAATATAATGTAAAGTATTATTATTAAGTGATGAAAACGGTATTAATAATTAATTTTCTAAATCTAATGGTCCAGGTTTGAAGATATAAACTTTAAAATTCAATATTTTATAACCATTTCAAAAAATGAATTTAAAAGCTTCTGTCAAAATTAACATATAAAACATGTTTTATAGTGATTATTTAATGTCAGGTTAAATGATTCATATCATTCTATGTTATGATAATAATAATACATTTTCTTAATCTAATGGTCTAGATCTCAAGACAATAACATAAAAATATAGTGTTTTATAAGCAATTTATAAATGTGATTTTTTGGAATTCGTAAAAATTATGATAAATAAAGTCCGTTTATTTGTCTATGAAATATAATGTAAAGTATTATTATTAAATGATGGAAACGGTATTAATAATTAATTTTCTAAATCTAATGGTCCAGGTTTGAAGATATAAACTTTAAAATACAATATTTTATAAGCATATCAAAAATGAATTTAAAACCTTATGTCAAAATTAACATATAAAACATGTTTTATAGTGGTTATTGAATGTCAGGTTAAATGATTCATATTATTCTAAGTTATGATAATAATAATACATTTTCTTAATCTAATGGTCTAGAACTCAAGACAATAACATAAAAATATAGTGTTTTATAAGCAATTTAAAAATGTGAATTTTTGAAATTCGTAAAAATTATGATAAATAAAGTCCGTTTATTTGTCTATGAAATATAATGTAAAGTATTATTATTAAGCGATGAAAACGGTATTAATAATTAATTTTCTAACTCTAATGGTCCAGGTTTGAAGATATAAACTTTAAAATTCAATATTTTATAAGCATATCAAAAATGAATTTAAAACCTTATGTCAAAATTAACATATAAAACATGTTTTATAGTGGTTATTGAATGTCAGGTTAAATGATTCATATTATTCTAAGTTATGATAATAATAATACATTTTCTTAATCTAATGGTCTAGATCTCAAGACAATAACATTAAAATTCAGTGTTTTATAAGCAATTTAAAAATGTGATTTTTTGGAATTCGTAAAAATTATGATAAATTAAAGTCAAATTATGTGTCTATGAAATATAATGTAAAGTATTATTATTAAGTGATGGAAACGGTATTAATAATTAATTTTCTAAATCTAATGGTCCAGGTTTGAAGATATAAACTTTAAAATACAATATTTTATAACCATTTCTAAAAATGAATTTAAAACCTTATGTCAAAATTAACATATAAAACATGTTTTATAGTGATTATTTAATGTCAGGTTAAACGATTCATATTATTCTAAGTAATGATAATTATAATTCATTTTCTTAATCTAATGGTCTAGATCTCAAGACAATAACATAAAAATATAGTGTTTTATAAGCAATTTATAAATGTTATTTTTTGGAATTCGTAAAAATTATGATAAATAAAGTCCGTTTATTTGTCTATGAAATATAATGTAAAGTATTATTATTAAGCGATGAAAACGGTATTAATAATTAATTTTCTAACTCTAATGGTCCAGGTTTGAAGATATAAACTTTAAAATTCAATATTTTATAAGCATATCAAAAATGAATTTAAAACCTTATGTCAAAATTAACATATAAAACATGTTTTATAGTGGTTATTGAATGTCAGGTTAAATGATTCATATTATTCTAAGTTATGATAATAATAATACATTTTCTTAATCTAATGGTCTAGATCTCAAGACAATAACATTAAAATTCAGTGTTTTATAAGCAATTTAAAAATGTGATTTTTTGGAATTCGTAAAAATTATGATAAATTAAAGTCAAATTATGTGTCTATGAAATATAATGTAAAGTATTATTATTAAATGATGGAAACGGTATTAATAATTAATTTTCTAAATCTAATGGTCCAGGTTTGAAGATATAAACTTTAAAATACAATATTTTATAACCATTTCAAAAAATGAATTTAAAACCTTATGTCAAAATTAACATATAAAACATGTTTTATAGTGATTATTTAATGTCAGGTTAAATGATTCATATTATTCTAAGTAATGATAATTATAATTCATTTTCTTAATCTAATGGTCTAGATCTCAAGACAATAACATTAAAATTCAGTGTTTTATAAGCAATTTAAAAATGTGATTTTTTGAAATTCGTAAAAATTATGATAAATTAAAGTCAAATTATGTGTCTATGAAATATAATGTAAAGTATTATTATTAAGTGATGAAAACGGTATTAATAATTAATTTTCTAAATCTAATGGTCCAGGTTTGAAGATATAAACTTTAAAATTCAATATTTTATAACCATTTCAAAAAATGAATTTAAAAGCTTCTGTCAAAATTAACATATAAAACATGTTTTATAGTGATTATTTAATGTCAGGTTAAATGATTCATATCATTCTATGTTATGATAATAATAATACATTTTCTTAATCTAATGGTCTAGATCTCAAGACAATAACATAAAAATATAGTGTTATATAAGCAATTTAAAAATGTGATTTTTTGGAATTCGTAAAAATTATGATAAATTAAAGTCAAATTATGTGTCTATGAAATATAATGTAAAGTATTATTATTAAATGATGGAAACGGTATTAATAATTAATTTTCTAAATCTAATGGTCCAGGTTTGAAGATATAAACTTTAAAATACAATATTTTATAACCATTTCTAAAAATGAATTTAAAACCTTATGTCAAAATTAACATATAAAACATGTTTTATAGTGATTATGGGATGTCAGGTTAAATGATTCATATTATTCTAAGTTATGATAATAATAATACATTTTCTTAATCTAATGGTCTAGATCTCAAGACAATAACATTAAAATTCAGTGTTTTATAAGCAATTTAAAAATGTGATTTTTTGGAATTCGTAAAAATTATGATAAATTAATATTCATTTATGTGTCTATGAAATATAATGTAAAGTATTATTATTAAATGATGGAAACGGTATTAATAATTAATTTTCTAAATCTAATGGTCCAGGTTTGAAGATATAAACTTTAAAATTCAATATTTTATAACCATTTCAAAAAATGAATTTAAAACCTTATGTCAAAATTAACATATAAAACATGTTTTATAGTGATTATTTAATGTCAGGTTAAATGATTCATATTATTCTAAGTAATGATAATTATAATTCATTTTCTTAATCTAATGGTCTAGATCTCAAGACAATAACATTAAAATTCAGTGTTTTATAAGCAATTTAAAAATGTGATTTTTTGGAATTCGTAAAAATTATGATAAATTAAAGTCAAATTATGTGTCTATGAAATACAATGTAAAGTATTATTATTAAGTGATGAAAACGGTATTAATAATTAATTTTCTAAATCTAATGGTCCAGGTTTGAAGATATAAACTTTAAAATTCAATATTTTATAACCATTTCAAAAAATGAATTTAAAACCTTATGTCAAAATTAACATATAAAACATGTTTTATAGTGATTATTTAATGTACGGTTAAATAATTCATATTATTCTAAGTAATGATAATTAAAATTCATTTTCTTAATCTAATGGTCTAGATCTCAAGACAATAACATTAAAATATAGTGTTTTATAAGCAATTTAAAAATGTGATTTTTTGGAATTCGTAAAAATTATGATAAATTAATGTTCATTTATGTGTCTATGAAATATAATGTATAAATTATTATTAAGTGATGAAAACGGTATTAATAATTAATTTTCTAAATCTAATGGTCCAGGTTTGAAGATATAAACTTTAAAATTCAATATTTTATAACCATTTCAAAAAATGAATTTAAAACTTTATGTCAAAATTAACATATAAAACATGTTTTATAGTGATAATGGAATGTCAGGTTAAACGATTCATATTATTCTAAGTAATGATAATTATAATTAATTTCCTTAATCTAATGGTCTAGATCTCAAGACAATAACATTAAAATATAGTGTTTTATAAGCAATTTAAAAATGTGATTTTTTGGAATTCCTAAAAATTATGATAAATTAATGTTCATTTATGTGTCTATGAAATATAATGTATAAATTATTATTAAGTGATGAAAACGGTATAATTAATTAATTTTCTAAATCTAATGGTCCAGGTTTGAAGATATAAACTTTAAAATTCAATATTTTATAACCATTTCAAAAAATGAATTTAAAACCTTATGTCAAAATTAACATATAAAACATGTTTCAGAGTGATAATGGAATATCAGATTATTTGATTCACAATCAAAATTGTCATATAAAAGTTTGTATTATAGTGTTCTTTAATTGAGATATTATACTTTAACAAATGTAGGTGGAATCTATTGTGTGTTTATAATTATTCAGTTGGCTCTTAAAAAGCCCTTATGGGAAATAAAATTATTTATTTAAAATTTATCCATCTCTGATGTTGATAACCTAATCAATGACAAATTATTGGTGTTTATTTTTAATGAAACTGTCTGATGAGATTTTTGATGATAAATATGATTGGTTATTTACCGGTTTCGTTATAAAAACTTCAAATATCACGAAATAAAACGTATACAGTGTATTGCAACCACATAAAGTTGTAGTTGTTTCCTAGTTGGCGAGAATATATAGATAAGTCATTGCAATGGCGAGATTCGCATTAAAACATACATGGATTGTTTTAAGAAAAGTGCACACATATGACTACTTATAATTCTTATATGATGGGCACACGATTCTTGCAATACAAATTACAGATCAAGGACAACTTAAACTTATATATCAATGTGTGGTCTGTTTCAAATGGGATTATTTTATAGCCCGGTTTTCGATCTAGCAACTGAATAAACCAATTAAGTAAACAATATTTTATCACAATTTACAAAAAATTTCCAGTTTTAATTAAATAAATAAAACGATAGTTGTTTTATCAGATTATCTGCAAGTGAGTGGATTTATTTTATATGGTGTATACGAAATGACAACTTATGACTTGTAGACAGCTAGTGAATAGTTAATATACTTAAACACAATGGTTGTTATTTAGCGAAATCTGAATGAGAAAAGTATCATAATAAGTTCATATGAGAGCAATAGAATGATATTCGCGATAATTATACATAAAAACGTTTAATAAGAAATGAGAAAAGGTTACACTATCTTACCGAAAAGACAACCTTTCAAAATGTATTAATAAACCTTTGTGAAATGCCAGTAGACTGTTTATCATTACTGCGCACGGTTACATTAGTGAACTTGAAAAATGGAAACTAGACACACACACTGACATGTACAAAAAGATTATTTAAAATTAACTTATTATTAGCTACTGATTAAATCCCAACGCGACGAAGAGAACACTTTGTATGTTGTTGATATTAGACAATTCCCTGATGCAATTCTGAGGCATGGATGACATCAGTCGTTATAATGACAGGATACACACCAACCATCTCCGGTCCCACTATAGAAAGCATATCCAATATAGTAGGTAAATAATGTATCATTGCTGGATCATTTCTGAAAAAAAACGCAGACAACAGTTGTTCTATCGATATTGAATTAAATACTTCATATTAATATTACAATACAATAGTATTAGCACTTACTATATTTTTTTATCATTTTTAATATTCTTTACATATTTTTTATTAGTAGGTTACATTTTTTCTCAGGAATGTGGTTGGGCAGGATTGAGTATTTTACACTTTTTTGAAATTATTTAGATTACCTACAAAAAATACAGTAAAAACCTAAGAACTTGAATTTAAAATGTATTAATGTTAGAAGTAAAAAATAGTTATACAACCCTATAATTGATGATAATCCATGTTGAAATATTAAAATCCAATATAGTATTTTAACTGTATTTTTTTTTAGTTTTCACATTGTTCTCAATTTTTCTAAATTTATATGTAGTATAATATGTATATTCTTCAAGTCATCTGTCCAACAATATTCTTAGTACATACATGTAATTATCTTAGAATTTTAAAAAGCAACAAATATTCTAGATCAAATCCAATTAAATCTTGGCGATTACAATTTATCAACCATTGTTTAGACCTAAAAAAAGTAGTAATTAGATACAAATATGAATGTGTATAAATAATAAGTAATAGCTAACGTTCAACTTACACAAATTCGTCATTAAGAAACTTAAACAGTTTACAGTTCTTCGTGGTGTACTTATACGAATTTATACGACCTTTCACAAGGCATACATGATAATGATATGAATATAATTCGCACAAACAATTGGAAACACAAAAAAAATGCTTGGTATAAGCATAGAATAAAACAATATAAGCACGATTTCAGCACTTAAATGTAACAACACACTAGTTGTACAGAATAGTCGAGTCAAAGGACAAACGATAAAACGTTAATATTATGAATTTAATTGCGATAACAAAAATGTGATATTAATCATAACTTATTCAGTACTACCAAAAATGCAAACGTTATAATTACATATTTTCCCAGATACTGACTCTATTGCGGACCTACAGTCGTTGATTGTATATTATCAGCACGCCGCCCAGAAGTTTCCTACCACTGGTTTAGTAATCGTCTGGTGGTCGTATCGGTTAGACGATCAAACGTTTATGGTTACGAAAATCAAAACATTTTATTCACCAGACTTATTTAAATGTCCTATAAGAATACCGATTGTTAAAAATGAATTTTTTTTCTTATGCGAGCATTTTTGTAACGGCCAAAACTTAAATACACTGTGCGCCAGTCCGTATTTTACTAGGATCAGATGTGTTGATCCGTTTTTTTCATTCGTTCCAAATTTATAGACATCTATATTTTTTTATTCAAAAGCGTAAACAAAATGTTCGTCTTTTACAATCATAAAATTTGAATTTACAGTACGGTAAACCGAATATTATATTGATTTCATACAAATTAATTATTCACAAATAGTATTTTAGAATCATTAGCAATTTCAACATTGTAATGTAAAGAAGTATGTTAAATTGTAAGAGTAATTGAGTACATAAATATAATTGTTGATTGGACATAATATAAAGTTGTTGTATTTTCATTAGCAAAAATAAAATCATTACTTTTCTATTTTCAAAATACAAAACGATATAACATTTATCGGGTGTATATTAGAATATGAACACATATTATATTTTGTATTGAAATTGGTTGATGAAAAACTCAATACATTTGACAAATTTTAATTTTATATAATAAATGTAATTTGGAGAATAGAAATTATATTATTAATTATAACTTAAAAATTAATTTATAATTCTGATTTTTAAAATGTTTGATATTATTCAACAAAATCTAGTAATCGCGACTAAAATTTATAGAAATTAAGCAAAGAAAAATCTATATTTTTTATAGTGCGGGGTGGGTAAAGCTACATAGTGCATAGGTACATAATCGAAACGAAAATAGAATAAACCAATAACAAAAATAAAATCAGCATTGTGTGTTACATATTTCTATATTCATTAATTTTCGGTACATACATTGTGTATTATCCAGTGTTTACAATTCATCATCATTTTATAAGACGCATTTTTTCTGTTTTCATTTTATTCTTAAAAATAATGTCGAGCTTAATTATATAATACGAGTGACAGGCCACTACTATTACAACACAATAAATTAATTGCAGACGTTGCAGTATAATTAATGAATTAATAAGTAATATTTCAATGTAACTAAAATACATGGGTAATATCAAAGTATGATAGGTAAATTTCCTTTTAACAATGCAAAACTATGTATATGAGATAAACATTTGCTATAGGCAATAGGTACTTACTAGAAGACGGTAAAAACAGAATGCAATTGTTTGGCTTTATATACAAGTGACCTTAAGACCTTATTATAGACATTCACTATTGCGTGATTTACATTATTAAAATAATAATATTATGATGAAACAAATTTTAAATGAGGTGTAATCCTTTATAAAATATTAAGTAAATTTTCAGGACACATGTGTTTTAAGTTTTTAATTAAATAATAAAAACTTCGTTTCGATTTTATGAAAAATGTTCATAAATTATTAAACAATGTGATTTAATCTTATAATATTAGTTATTAACAAACACATTATTTTTTTCTATTTTATAGCGTCATATTATAATAATCAATATAAATTCTATTTTATATTTCACGGCGCTATTTTACAAAATTATCATAGGCGCAATTCAGGCGTGAGGCGATAGCACTTGGGCGTGTTTAGAACATCCGAATTGTTCATGTCGATTTAGATTTTAATAATAATAGGTACTCATAACCATACAATAACTTGAAAAAAATGGAAACGCTTCAGCGCCCCCAGTTTTTTTAATTGAAATTGGACTCTACATATTATATACTGTTTATTTATTGCTCAGTTAAACTTTAACTATTAGCGTTCAAATTAAAGTAAAAAAATAAATAAGTAAAGTATATTTTTAGACGTATCTAAGGGGATTCAAATCAACTCGCGATAGTATGTTGAAAACCACAAATCACCGCGTCCCCATACTTAGATGATTGATTATGTTCAACCTAACAAAAATAACGAGATACTTTTCAAGTAAACTGTCTGGATGATAAACGACAATTAAGTACCTATTAATTGTTATTGCAATAATAATGTGTTTGTTTTTTTTTGTACATAAATAGATTTAATTCTATGTAGTTCGATGTACATTCTACTTATAATAGTTTCCTTAAATTATTTATATTTTTTAAAAAAGTGTTCATATGGTTAATATCACTTATATTGAATTTAGACCTTTCAAACAAATACTCGAGTATAATTACAATTTATACTAGGCATTTAGAGACTACAGTCTTAATTTGACAAAAAATGGATATTATAACATGTTAGAAAGCAACTAATACACTTTTTTACTTACATATATTTATTTGTTTTTGAAGCTATACTGATTCGCTTAGAAAGAAATTACTAAATAAATAATTACACATAACAATTAAAAAAAAACGCAATTCGCAATTTTATAATAAAATGCAAACATTAATATTTGAATGAAAATTCAAGTATGTTTTGTCGTAAACTAGTTCAAATATTTATCCAGTCTCCATTTTACACGATTGAAACTTTAAAACATATATTGTGAAATATAAAAATATACTTATTTTTACTTATAATATTGTATATTATTATATTCATTGTATTTTATTTTACTATTATACTATTATGTCGTATACTAGGTTTTTTATTCTCTCAAGCCTCTTCAATAATAGTATGATATCTGTTTTGGCTAAAACAGTAGTACTATTTATATGAGTTTGAATTATATTGTTTTTATTCAATGAACGATTTGTATAATCAATTATGTGTATAAATAATATCAGACTCTCGATGATCTGCCCTGGAACAAGTTAAAAATATGTAATCGCGCCTAATTCACATGGCTAAGATGCAAATATTGTCAACCTTGACAGCAGCTTATCCACTATCGTGCCCGTGTGGGCATATGTGTATATGCTGTGTTCGTCTTACTAACGTGCACTGTAGCAAATTTGTGTTCATCAGAATCAAAATTTTTTGTTGTTTGCTTTAATTGTATAGTAAATTTACTTTAATTCAACATAAAAGTAAGAATATTATCTATGGTATCGTGTAGACTTTTATGGATATTTTAATTTTAAACTGAGTTATAGGTATGTAAAATATTAAATCTTGACTTACTTTATAATTAAAATATCAATAAAAGCCTACGTTATGGCCCTATAGATAATATTCTTCACTTTGAGCTTGATAATAGGTCAATTCACCCTAATATTATACCTAACAGCATATATTGATTCTGTCGAACGAAAATGTTTGTAAAACCACAATACAATAGTCTATCAAATGATAGACTATTATATTATATTATTGTTATGCATAATTCAAAAAAATTGTCTTAATAATAAAAAAATAAAGAAATATTCAGATTTTGAATAGCTACATAATTAAAGAGGAAAAACGGACAAGCAGGCACGGTGAATCACCCTATATGATTATTATTACTCGACCATACTCAATAACATGAGTACAAACTGCTATTCTATTGGATACTGGACACCCGGAAAATTACGGTCGTCTACTACACCAAGTATTTACAACAATAATAATGTGATCAAATATCCAAACTTCAGGGGGGAGAGGGTAGAATACTGACATCACACAAATGTACACAGAGTTTATTTCAGTGGTGTGGTTGTGCTAATGGTAATTTCTCCAAAACGACATATTATTACTTTTACCACGGACGAGAGAGGTAAATTTCGTAAAAATTTATTTTCACGGAGAAAAAAACATTTCAAAGTAGGGGATTGTGATCTCTTAACCGAACCCTGTCTGCGCACCGATAATGTACACTGATATATGATGTGTCTATGTGGTCTACGTGCTCTGACATCTTAGATAATAATAATAATACGTAATCAATATAATAATGACAACAGTGTACGAAGACATATGATAAGAATAGGTCATTAAAAGATTATTATGCCTATAACCGATGAATATTATGTATCTTTTCGAAGTATGACTTTTTAGTCATATTCAATACTCGATATTCAATATCTGACACGTGTCTAACTAGGTCATCGCACGTTCGCGGAATCCTAAACAGCGTAAACAACGTATGCATAACAAATGTTTCACATCCGTTGACCGGAAGAGACAGCAGAATAATAGGTAGGGGGAAATCGACTATAAAGCGGGCCCTGGTGAGCTCCCCGGTAGACGTGATCCACCAGAATCAGCACGAGCACTTTCACGTCAGATGTCATCACGAATCAGTCCCTGTGACTTAGTCTAATTTTCTAATTAAAATACACTTAGAATAATTTACAGTATATTTTATTCATCAATAAAACCACACTTTGAAAATATTTACACCAATCTATTTATTTAACCACGGCTACACCGTCACTGCAATCAGTTGCTGGTTAGTCCACCACTGTATATTTTGTATTATTACAAATACAAAATTTTTGATGTTTCACATTTGCCAGGCGTCTCGCGAAGGCTCAGTTTTTTTATATTATTTGAATTTATATATTTTATTTAAATTTTAAATACAACTCGAGAGACCCACAACTTACAAAAAGTTTTGATAAATTTTAGTCATGCATTTTCAGATAGGTAGGTACTTCTTTAAATTAATGTTTGAACTTCTTGAAATTCTAAAAAATAATTGATACACGTTTTAAGTTTCAAATGTTTAAGATTAACAAGTATTTTTAGCTTGGAAATTGCATTGAATAATTAGATGTTTTTTCAAATTTTGAAATGTTATAAATTCAATTTTATTTAAGTTGTATATTAAATATTTAAATTAAATAAAAACGTTGAACGAAAATATCGATGGCTCAATCCGGCCTTGCTCTTCACATACAATTATACTAACGTATGTGTTATTGAAATATAACTATTTTTAAGCTTATAGGTTATACAAAAAATAAACATGAATTTTTTTAGTATAACCTTATTTATTTTCAATTTTTTTGTGATAATAACAATAAAAATTACAAAACGAAATGTATGTAATAAAATATACAAATAACAGATTGAAAAAAATATATATACAAATCTTTAAGTAATATTTCATTTGTGAAAAATACAAATGGTATACACAAAACAATTATGACATAATACAAAAAAGAGTTTAATGGCAAGAAAGAATATCCAACATACTATGTTTCCTGCCGATCGATAACATATCTTTGTTTAATTTATTAATTTAATGAAATTTCAAATATCTGCTGTAATTGTTCATATTTATCGTTAATGTGTTGAAGTTGAGCTCTATACTATTGTTTTCTAGGTTTATGTAATGTGAGATATTGAGTTGTTTGTGTAGTTGAAAACGATTGATCAGAATATGGTGAACTTTGAGATGGCATACCTCAAAAAAATATAAAGTAAAAACATTAATTATTTTCATACAGTAAATTATTAAGTATATTTTGTTTTGATCTAACATTCAATAGTCTGTAATACCAATAAAACAATAAAATTAACATAATTACAAAAACTTACAAGTAATAGACAATGATTCTTTTTGTTTTAATGGAGTACTTGTAGAAACAAATGCATTAAATATTCAATCAGAAATACTTGTATCTGGAAATGTTGCAGTACTTATTATCAATCATTGCTATAAAAAAAAACAAAATAATAATCAGTCAAAAATAAAATATTCAATATTAGGTAACATTGTAATTACTGAAATCAGTAGGAACAGCTAGCGGAATAGAATTTTTATTTTAGGATTTTATAGTGAATATGGAATGTCAGGTGAAATGATTCATATCATTCTAAGTTATGATAATAATAATACATTTTCTTAATCTAATGGTCTAGATCTCAAGACAATAACATAAAAATATAGTGTTATATAAGCAATTTAAAAATGTGATTTTTTGGAATTCGTAAAAATTATGATAAATTAAAGTCAAATTATGTGTCTATGAAATATAATGTAAAGTATTATTATTAAATGATGGAAACGGTATTAATAATTAATTTTCTAAATCTAATGGTCCAGGTTTGAAGATATAAACTTTAAAATACAATATTTTATAACCATTTCTAAAAATGAATTTAAAACCTTATGTCAAAATTAACATATAAAACATGTTTTATAGTGATTATGGGATGTCAGGTTAAATGATTCATATTATTCTAAGTTATGATAATAATAATACATTTTCTTAATCTAATGGTCTAGATCTCAAGACAATAACATTAAAATTCAGTGTTTTATAAGCAATTTAAAAATGTGATTTTTTGGAATTCGTAAAAATTATGATAAATTAATATTCATTTATGTGTCTATGAAATATAATGTAAAGTATTATTATTAAGCGATGAAAACGGTATTAATAATTAATTTTCTAAATCTAATGGTCCAGGTTTGAAGATATAAACTTTAAAATTCAATATTTTATAAGCATATCAAAAATGAATTTAAAACCTTATGTCAAAATTAACATATAAAACATGTTTTATAGTGGTTATTGAATGTCAGGTTAAATGATTCATATTATTCTAAGTTATGATAATAATAATACATTTTCTTAATCTAATGGTCTAGAACTCAAGACAATAACATAAAAATATAGTGTTTTATAAGCAATTTAAAAATGTGAATTTTTGAAATTCGTAAAAATTATGATAAATTAATGTTCATTTATGTGTCTATGAAATATAATGTAAAGTATTATTATTCAGTGATGGAAACGGTATTAATAATTAATTTTGTAAAGCTAATGGTCCAGGTTTTAAGATATAAACATTAAAATTCAATATTTTATAACCATTTCAAAAAATGAATTTAAAACCTTATGTCAAAATTAACATATAAAACATGTTTTATAGTGATTATGGGATGTCAGGTTAAATGATTCATATTATTCTAAGTAATGATAAATATAATTCATTTTCTTAATCTAATGGTCTAGATCTCAAGACAATAACATTAAAATTCAGTGTTTTATAAGCAATTTAAAAATGTGATTTTTTGGAATTCGTAAAAATTATGATAAATTAATATTCATTTATGTGTCTATGAAATATAATGTAAAGTATTATTATTAAATGATGGAAACGGTATTAATAATTAATTTTCTAAATCTAATGGTCCAGGTTTGAAGATATAAACTTTAAAATACAATATTTTATAAGCATATCAAAAATGAATTTAAAACCTTATGTCAAAATTAACATATAAAACATGTTTTATAGTGGTTATTGAATTTCAGGTTAAATAATTCATAGTATTCTAAGTAATGTAAATTATAATTCATTTTCTTAATCTAATGGTCTAGATCTCAAAATAATAACATAAAAATATAGTGTTATATAAGCAATTTAAAAATGTGATTTTTTGGAATTCGTAAAAATTATGATAAATTAAAGTCAAATTATGTGTCTATGAAATATAATGTAAAGTATTATTATTAAATGATGGAAACGGTATTAATAATTAATTTTCTAAATCTAATGGTCCAGGTTTGAAGATATAAACTTTAAAATACAATATTTTATAACCATTTCTAAAAATGAATTTAAAACCTTATGTCAAAATTAACATATAAAACATGTTTTATAGTGATTATTTAATGTCAGGTTAAAGGATTCATATTATTCTAAGTAATGATAATTATAATTCATTTTCTTAATCTAATGGTCTAGATCTCAAGACAATAACATAAAAATATAGTGTTTTATAAGCAATTTATAAATGTGATTTTTTGGAATTCGTAAAAATTATGATAAATAAAGTCTGTTTATTTGTCTATGAAATATAATGTAAAGTATTATTATTAAATGATGGAAACGGTATTAATAATTAATTTTCTAAATCTAATGGTCCAGGTTTGAAGATATAAACTTTAAAATACAATATTTTATAAGCATATCAAAAATGAATTTAAAACCTTATGTCAAAATTAACATATAAAACATGTTTTATAGTGGTTATTGAATGTCAGGTTAAATGATTCATATTATTCTAAGTTATGATAATAATAATACATTTTCTTAATCTAATGGTCTAGAACTCAAGACAATAACATAAAAATATAGTGTTTTATAAGCAATTTAAAAATGTGAATTTTTGAAATTCGTAAAAATTATGATAAATAAAGTCCGTTTATTTGTCTATGAAATATAATGTAAAGTATTATTATTAAGCGATGAAAACGGTATTAATAATTAATTTTCTAACTCTAATGGTCCAGGTTTGAAGATATAAACTTTAAAATTCAATATTTTATAAGCATATCAAAAATGAATTTAAAACCTTATGTCAAAATTAACATATAAAACATGTTTTATAGTGGTTATTGAATGTCAGGTTAAATGATTCATATTATTCTAAGTTATGATAATAATAATACATTTTCTTAATCTAATGGTCTAGATCTCAAGACAATAACATTAAAATATAGTGTTTTATAAGCAATTTAAAAATGTGATTTTTTGAAATTCGTAAAAATTATGATAAATTAAAGTCAAATTATGTGTCTATGAAATATAATGTAAAGTATTATTATTAAATGATGGAAACGGTATTAATAATTAATTTTCTAAATCTAATGGTCCAGGTTTGAAGATATAAACTTTAAAATACAATATTTTATAACCATTTCTAAAAATGAATTTAAAACCTTATGTCAAAATTAACATATAAAACATGTTTTATAGTGATTATTTAATGTCAGGTTAAAGGATTCATATTATTCTAAGTAATGATAATTATAATTCATTTTCTTAATCTAATGGTCTAGATCTCAAGACAATAACATAAAAATATAGTGTTTTATAAGCAATTTATAAATGTGATTTTTTGGAATTCGTAAAAATTATGATAAATAAAGTCTGTTTATTTGTCTATGAAATATAATGTAAAGTATTATTATTAAATGATGGAAACGGTATTAATAATTAATTTTCTAAATCTAATGGTCCAGGTTTGAAGATATAAACTTTAAAATACAATATTTTATAAGCATATCAAAAATGAATTTAAAACCTTATGTCAAAATTAACATATAAAACATGTTTTATAGTGGTTATTGAATGTCAGGTTAAATGATTCATATTATTCTAAGTTATGATAATAATAATACATTTTCTTAATCTAATGGTCTAGAACTCAAGACAATAACATAAAAATATAGTGTTTTATAAGCAATTTAAAAATGTGAATTTTTGAAATTCGTAAAAATTATGATAAATAAAGTCCGTTTATTTGTCTATGAAATATAATGTAAAGTATTATTATTAAGCGATGAAAACGGTATTAATAATTAATTTTCTAACTCTAATGGTCCAGGTTTGAAGATATAAACTTTAAAATTCAATATTTTATAAGCATATCAAAAATGAATTTAAAACCTTATGTCAAAATTAACATATAAAACATGTTTTATAGTGGTTATTGAATGTCAGGTTAAATGATTCATATTATTCTAAGTTATGATAATAATAATACATTTTCTTAATCTAATGGTCTAGATCTCAAGACAATAACATTAAAATATAGTGTTTTATAAGCAATTTAAAAATGTGATTTTTTGAAATTCGTAAAAATTATGATAAATTAAAGTCAAATTATGTGTCTATGAAATATAATGTAAAGTATTATTATTAAGTGATGAAAACGGTATTTATAATTAATTTTCTAAATCTAATTGTCCAGGTTTGAAGATATAAACTTTAAAATTCAATATTTTATAACCATTTCAAAAAATGAATTTAAAAGCTTATGTCAAAATTAACATATAAAACATGTTTTATAGTGGTTATTGAATTTCAGGTTAAATAATTCATAGTATTTTAAGTAATGTAAATTATAATTCATTTTCTTAATCTAATGGTCTAGATCTCAAAATAATAACATAAAAATATAGTGTTATATAAGCAATTTAAAAATGTGATTTTTTGGAATTCGTAAAAATTATGATAAATTAAAGTCAAATTATGTGTCTATGAAATATAATGTAAAGTATTATTATTAAATTATGGAAACGGTATTAATAATTAATTTTCTAAATCTAATGGTCCAGGTTTGAAGATATAAACTTTAAAATACAATATTTTATAAGCATATCAAAAATGAATTTAAAACCTTATGTCAAAATTAACATATAAAACATGTTTTATAGTGGTTATTGAATGTCAGGTTAAATGATTCATATTATTCTAAGTTATGATAATAATAATACATTTTCTTAATCTAATGGTCTAGAACTCAAGACAATAACATAAAAATATAGTGTTTTATAAGCAATTTAAAAATGTGAATTTTTGAAATTCGTAAAAATTATGATAAATAAAGTCCGTTTATTTGTCTATGAAATATAATGTAAAGTATTATTATTAAGCGATGAAAACGGTATTAATAATTAATTTTCTAACTCTAATGGTCCAGGTTTGAAGATATAAACTTTAAAATTCAATATTTTATAAGCATATCAAAAATGAATTTAAAACCTTATGTCAAAATTAACATATAAAACATGTTTTATAGTGGTTATTGAATGTCAGGTTAAATGATTCATATTATTCTAAGTTATGATAATAATAATACATTTTCTTAATCTAATGGTCTAGATCTCAAGACAATAACATTAAAATTCAGTGTTTTATAAGCAATTTAAAAATGTGATTTTTTGGAATTCGTAAAAATTATGATAAATTAAAGTCAAATTATGTGTCTATGAAATATAATGTAAAGTATTATTATTAAGTGATGGAAACGGTATTAATAATTAATTTTCTAAATCTAATGGTCCAGGTTTGAAGATATAAACTTTAAAATACAATATTTTATAACCATTTCTAAAAATGAATTTAAAACCTTATGTCAAAATTAACATATAAAACATGTTTTATAGTGATTATTTAATGTCAGGTTAAACGATTCATATTATTCTAAGTAATGATAATTATAATTCATTTTCTTAATCTAATGGTCTAGATCTCAAGACAATAACATAAAAATATAGTGTTTTATAAGCAATTTATAAATGTTATTTTTTGGAATTCGTAAAAATTATGATAAATAAAGTCCGTTTATTTGTCTATGAAATATAATGTAAAGTATTATTATTAAGCGATGAAAACGGTATTAATAATTAATTTTCTAACTCTAATGGTCCAGGTTTGAAGATATAAACTTTAAAATTCAATATTTTATAAGCATATCAAAAATGAATTTAAAACCTTATGTCAAAATTAACATATAAAACATGTTTTATAGTGGTTATTGAATGTCAGGTTAAATGATTCATATTATTCTAAGTTATGATAATAATAATACATTTTCTTAATCTAATGGTCTAGATCTCAAGACAATAACATTAAAATTCAGTGTTTTATAAGCAATTTAAAAATGTGATTTTTTGAAATTCGTAAAAATTATGATAAATTAAAGTCAAATTATGTGTCTATGAAATATAATGTAAAGTATTATTATTAAGTGATGAAAACGGTATTAATAATTAATTTTCTAAATCTAATGGTCCAGGTTTGAAGATATAAACTTTAAAATTCAATATTTTATAACCATTTCAAAAAATGAATTTAAAAGCTTCTGTCAAAATTAACATATAAAACATGTTTTATAGTGATTATTTAATGTCAGGTTAAATGATTCATATCATTCTATGTTATGATAATAATAATACATTTTCTTAATCTAATGGTCTAGATCTCAAGACAATAACATAAAAATATAGTGTTATATAAGCAATTTAAAAATGTGATTTTTTGGAATTCGTAAAAATTATGATAAATTAAAGTCAAATTATGTGTCTATGAAATATAATGTAAAGTATTATTATTAAATGATGGAAACGGTATTAATAATTAATTTTCTAAATCTAATGGTCCAGGTTTGAAGATATAAACTTTAAAATACAATATTTTATAACCATTTCTAAAAATGAATTTAAAACCTTATGTCAAAATTAACATATAAAACATGTTTTATAGTGATTATGGGATGTCAGGTTAAATGATTCATATTATTCTAAGTTATGATAATAATAATACATTTTCTTAATCTAATGGTCTAGAACTCAAGACAATAACATAAAAATATAGTGTTTTATAAGCAATTTAAAAATGTGAATTTTTGAAATTCGTAAAAATTATGATAAATTAATGTTCATTTATGTGTCTATGAAATATAATGTAAAGTATTATTATTCAGTGATGGAAACGGTATTAATAATTAATTTTGTAAAGCTAATGGTCCAGGTTTTAAGATATAAACATTAAAATTCAATATTTTATAACCATTTCAAAAAATGAATTTAAAACCTTATGTCAAAATTAACATATAAAACATGTTTTATAGTGATTATGGGATGTCAGGTTAAATGATTCATATTATTCTAAGTAATGATAAATATAATTCATTTTCTTAATCTAATGGTCTAGATCTCAAGACAATAACATTAAAATTCAGTGTTTTATAAGCAATTTAAAAATGTGATTTTTTGGAATTCGTAAAAATTATGATAAATTAATATTCATTTATGTGTCTATGAAATATAATGTAAAGTATTATTATTAAATGATGGAAACGGTATTAATAATTAATTTTCTAAATCTAATGGTCCAGGTTTGAAGATATAAACTTTAAAATACAATATTTTATAAGCATATCAAAAATGAATTTAAAACCTTATGTCAAAATTAACATATAAAACATGTTTTATAGTGGTTATTGAATTTCAGGTTAAATAATTCATAGTATTCTAAGTAATGTAAATTATAATTCATTTTCTTAATCTAATGGTCTAGATCTCAAAATAATAACATAAAAATATAGTGTTATATAAGCAATTTAAAAATGTGATTTTTTGGAATTCGTAAAAATTATGATAAATTAAAGTCAAATTATGTGTCTATGAAATATAATGTAAAGTATTATTATTAAATGATGGAAACGGTATTAATAATTAATTTTCTAAATCTAATGGTCCAGGTTTGAAGATATAAACTTTAAAATACAATATTTTATAACCATTTCTAAAAATGAATTTAAAACCTTATGTCAAAATTAACATATAAAACATGTTTTATAGTGATTATTTAATGTCAGGTTAAAGGATTCATATTATTCTAAGTAATGATAATTATAATTCATTTTCTTAATCTAATGGTCTAGATCTCAAGACAATAACATAAAAATATAGTGTTATATAAGCAATTTAAAAATGTGATTTTTTGGAATTCGTAAAAATTATGATAAATTAAAGTCAAATTATGTGTCTATGAAATATAATGTAAAGTATTATTATTAAATTATGGAAACGGTATTAATAATTAATTTTCTAAATCTAATAGTCCAGGTTTGAAGATATAAACTTTAAAATACAATATTTTATAACCATTTCTAAAAATGAATTTAAAACCTTATGTCAAAATTAACATATAAAACATGTTTTATAGTGATTATTTAATGTCAGGTTAAAGGATTCATATTATTATAAGTAATGATAATTATAATTCATTTTCTTAATCTAATGGTCTAGATCTCAAGACAATAACATAAAAATATAGTGTTTTATAAGCAATTTATAAATGTGATTTTTTGGAAT
Source organism: Rhopalosiphum nymphaeae (assembly GCA_036289425.1). Taxonomy (NCBI): domain Eukaryota; kingdom Metazoa; phylum Arthropoda; class Insecta; order Hemiptera; family Aphididae; genus Rhopalosiphum; species Rhopalosiphum nymphaeae. The sequence goes on from JAZAQC010000030.1 coordinate 2,056,800, forward strand.
TCGTAAAAATTATGATAAATAAAGTCCGTTTATTTGTCTATGAAATATAATGTAAAGTATTATTATTAAATGATGGAAACGGTATTAATAATTAATTTTCTAAATCTAATGGTCCAGGTTTGAAGATATAAACTTTAAAATACAATATTTTATAAGCATATCAAAAATGAATTTAAAACCTTATGTCAAAATTAACATATAAAACATGTTTTATAGTGGTTATTGAATGTCAGGTTAAATGATTCATATTATTCTAAGTTATGATAATAATAATACATTTTCTTAATCTAATGGTCTAGAACTCAAGACAATAACATAAAAATATAGTGTTTTATAAGCAATTTAAAAATGTGAATTTTTGAAATTCGTAAAAATTATGATAAATAAAGTCCGTTTATTTGTCTATGAAATATAATGTAAAGTATTATTATTAAGCGATGAAAACGGTATTAATAATTAATTTTCTAACTCTAATGGTCCAGGTTTGAAGATATAAACTTTAAAATTCAATATTTTATAAGCATATCAAAAATGAATTTAAAACCTTATGTCAAAATTAACATATAAAACATGTTTTATAGTGGTTATTGAATGTCAGGTTAAATGATTCATATTATTCTAAGTTATGATAATAATAATACATTTTCTTAATCTAATGGTCTAGATCTCAAGACAATAACATTAAAATTCAGTGTTTTATAAGCAATTTAAAAATGTGATTTTTTGGAATTCGTAAAAATTATGATAAATTAAAGTCAAATTATGTGTCTATGAAATATAATGTAAAGTATTATTATTAAGTGATGGAAACGGTATTAATAATTAATTTTCTAAATCTAATGGTCCAGGTTTGAAGATATAAACTTTAAAATACAATATTTTATAACCATTTCTAAAAATGAATTTAAAACCTTATGTCAAAATTAACATATAAAACATGTTTTATAGTGATTATTTAATGTCAGGTTAAACGATTCATATTATTCTAAGTAATGATAATTATAATTCATTTTCTTAATCTAATGGTCTAGATCTCAAGACAATAACATAAAAATATAGTGTTTTATAAGCAATTTATAAATGTTATTTTTTGGAATTCGTAAAAATTATGATAAATAAAGTCCGTTTATTTGTCTATGAAATATAATGTAAAGTATTATTATTAAGCGATGAAAACGGTATTAATAATTAATTTTCTAACTCTAATGGTCCAGGTTTGAAGATATAAACTTTAAAATTCAATATTTTATAAGCATATCAAAAATGAATTTAAAACCTTATGTCAAAATTAACATATAAAACATGTTTTATAGTGGTTATTGAATGTCAGGTTAAATGATTCATATTATTCTAAGTTATGATAATAATAATACATTTTCTTAATCTAATGGTCTAGATCTCAAGACAATAACATTAAAATTCAGTGTTTTATAAGCAATTTAAAAATGTGATTTTTTGGAATTCGTAAAAATTATGGTAAATTAAAGTCAAATTATGTGTCTATGAAATATAATGTAAAGTATTATTATTAAATGATGGAAACGGTATTAATAATTAATTTTCTAAATCTAATGGTCCAGGTTTGAAGATATAAACTTTAAAATACAATATTTTATAACCATTTCTAAAAATGAATTTAAAACCTTATGTCAAAATTAACATATAAAACATGTTTTATAGTGATTATGGGATGTCAGGTTAAATGATTCATATTATTCTAAGTTATGATAATAATAATACATTTTCTTAATCTAATGGTCTAGATCTCAAGACAATAACATTAAAATTCAGTGTTTTATAAGCAATTTAAAAATGTGATTTTTTGGAATTCGTAAAAATTATGATAAATTAATATTCATTTATGTGTCTATGAAATATAATGTAAAGTATTATTATTAAATGATGGAAACGGTATTAATAATTAATTTTCTAAATCTAATGGTCCAGGTTTGAAGATATAAACTTTAAAATTCAATATTTTATAACCATTTCAAAAAATGAATTTAAAACCTTATGTCAAAATTAACATATAAAACATGTTTTATAGTGATTATTTAATGTCAGGTTAAATGATTCATATTATTCTAAGTAATGATAATTATAATTCATTTTCTTAATCTAATGGTCTAGATCTCAAGACAATAACATTAAAATTCAGTGTTTTATAAGCAATTTAAAAATGTGATTTTTTGAAATTCGTAAAAATTATGATAAATTAAAGTCAAATTATGTGTCTATGAAATATAATGTAAAGTATTATTATTAAGTGATGAAAACGGTATTAATAATTAATTTTCTAAATCTAATGGTCCAGGTTTGAAGATATAAACTTTAAAATTCAATATTTTATAACCATTTCAAAAAATGAATTTAAAAGCTTCTGTCAAAATTAACATATAAAACATGTTTTATAGTGATTATTTAATGTCAGGTTAAATGATTCATATCATTCTATGTTATGATAATAATAATACATTTTCTTAATCTAATGGTCTAGATCTCAAGACAATAACATAAAAATATAGTGTTATATAAGCAATTTAAAAATGTGATTTTTTGGAATTCGTAAAAATTATGATAAATTAAAGTCAAATTATGTGTCTATGAAATATAATGTAAAGTATTATTATTAAATGATGGAAACGGTATTAATAATTAATTTTCTAAATCTAATGGTCCAGGTTTGAAGATATAAACTTTAAAATACAATATTTTATAACCATTTCTAAAAATGAATTTAAAACCTTATGTCAAAATTAACATATAAAACATGTTTTATAGTGATTATGGGATGTCAGGTTAAATGATTCATATTATTCTAAGTTATGATAATAATAATACATTTTCTTAATCTAATGGTCTAGATCTCAAGACAATAACATTAAAATTCAGTGTTTTATAAGCAATTTAAAAATGTGATTTTTTGGAATTCGTAAAAATTATGATAAATTAATATTCATTTATGTGTCTATGAAATATAATGTAAAGTATTATTATTAAATGATGGAAACGGTATTAATAATTAATTTTCTAAATCTAATGGTCCAGGTTTGAAGATATAAACTTTAAAATTCAATATTTTATAACCATTTCAAAAAATGAATTTAAAACCTTATGTCAAAATTAACATATAAAACATGTTTTATAGTGATTATTTAATGTCAGGTTAAATGATTCATATTATTCTAAGTAATGATAATTATAATTCATTTTCTTAATCTAATGGTCTAGATCTCAAGACAATAACATTAAAATTCAGTGTTTTATAAGCAATTTAAAAATGTGATTTTTTGGAATTCGTAAAAATTATGATAAATTAAAGTCAAATTATGTGTCTATGAAATACAATGTAAAGTATTATTATTAAGTGATGAAAACGGTATTAATAATTAATTTTCTAAATCTAATGGTCCAGGTTTGAAGATATAAACTTTAAAATTCAATATTTTATAACCATTTCAAAAAATGAATTTAAAACCTTATGTCAAAATTAACATATAAAACATGTTTTATAGTGATTATTTAATGTCAGGTTAAATGATTCATATCATTCTATGGTATGATAATAATAATACATTTTCTTAATCTAATGGTCTAGATCTCAAGACAATAACATTAAAATTCAGTGTTTTATAAGCAATTTAAAAATGTGATTTTTTGGAATTCGTATAAATTATGATAAATTAAAGTCAAATTATGTGTCTATGAAATATAATGTATAAATTATTATTAAGTGATGAAAACGGTATTTATAATTAATTTTCTAAATCTAATGGTCCAGGTTTGAAGATATAAACTTTAAAATTCAATATTTTATAACCATTTAAAAAAATGAATTTAAAACCTTATGTCAAAATTAACATATAAAACATGTTTTATAGTGATAATGGAATGTCAGGTTAAACGATTCATATTATTCTAAGTAATGATAATTATAATTATTTTCCTTAATCTAATGGTCTAGATCTCAAGACAATAACATTAAAATATAGTGTTTTATAAGCAATTTAAAAATGTGATTTTTTGAAATTCGTAAAAATTATGATAAATTAAAGTCAAATTATGTGTCTATGAAATATAATGTAAAGTATTATTATTAAGTGATGAAAACGGTATTTATAATTAATTTTCTAAATCTAATTGTCCAGGTTTGAAGATATAAACTTTAAAATTCAATATTTTATAACCATTTCAAAAAATGAATTTAAAAGCTTCTGTCAAAATTAACATATAAAACATGTTTTATAGTGATTATTTAATGTCAGGTTAAATGATTCATATCATTCTATGTTATGATAATAATAATACATTTTCTTAATCTAATGGTCTAGATCTCAAGACAATAACATAAAAATATAGTGTTTTATAAGCAATTTAAAAATGTGATTTTTTGGAATTCGTAAAAATTATGATAAATTAATATTCATTTATATGTCTATGAAATATAATGTAAAGTATTATTATTAAATGATGGAAACGGTATTAATAATTAATTTTCTAAATCTAATGGTCCAGGTTTGAAGATATAAACTTTAAAATTCAATATTTTATAACCATTTCAAAAAATGAATTTAAAACCTTATGTCAAAATTAACATATAAAACATGTTTTATAGTGATTATTTAATGTACGGTTAAACGATTCATATTATTCTAAGTAATGATAATTATAATTAATTTCCTTAATCTAATGGTCTAGATCTCAAGACAATAACATTAAAATATAGTGTTTTATAAGCAATTTAAAAATGTGATTTTTTGGAATTCCTAAAAATTATGATAAATTAATGTTCATTTATGTGTCTATGAAATATAATGTGAAGTATTTTTATTAAGTGATGAAAACGGTATTAATAATTAATTTTCTAAATCTAATGGTCTAGGTTTGAAGATATAAACTTTAAAATTCAATATTTTATAACCATTTCTAAAAATCAATTTAAAACCTTATGTCAAAATTAACATATAAAACATGTTTTATAGTGATTATGGGATGTCAGGTTAAATGATTCATATTATTCTAAGTAATGATAATTATAATTCATTTTCTTAATCTAATGGTCTAGATCTCAAGACAATAACATTAAAATTCAGTGTTTTATAAGCAATTTAAAAATGTGATTTTTTGGAATTCGTAAAAATTATGATAAATTAAAGTCAAATTATGTGTCTATGAAATATAATGTAAAGTATTATTATTAAATGATGAAAACGGTATTAATAATTAATTTTCTAAATCTAATGGTCCAGGTTTGAAGATATAAACTTTAAAATTCAATATTTTATAACCATTTCAAAAAATGAATTTAAAACCTTATGTCAAAATTAACATATAAAACATGTTTTATAGTGATTATGGGATGTCAGGTTAAATGATTCATATTATTCTAAGTAATGATAATTATAATTAATTTCCTTAATCTAATGGTCTAGATCTCAAGACAATAACATTAAAATATAGTGTTTTATAAGCAATTTAAAAATGTGATTTTTTGGAATTCCTAAAAATTATGATAAATTAATGTTCATTTATGTGTCTATGAAATATAATGTATAAATTATTATTAAGTGATGAAAACGGTATTTATAATTAATTTTCTAAATCTAATGGTCCAGGTTTGAAGATATAAACTTTAAAATTCAATATTTTATAACCATTTCAAAAAATGAATTTAAAACGTTATGTCAAAATTAACATATAAAACATGTTTTATAGTGATAATGGAATGTCAGGTTAAACGATTCATATTATTCTAAGTAATGATAATTATAATTAATTTCCTTAATCTAATGGTCTAGATCTCAAGACAATAACATTAAAATATAGTGTTTTATAAGCAATTTAAAAATGTGATTTTTTGGAATTCGTAAAAATTATGATAAATTAATGTTCATTTATGTGTCTATGAAATATAATGTATAAATTATTATTAAGTGATGAAAACGGTATTAATAATTAATTTTCTAAATCTAATGGTCCAGGTTTGAAGATATAAACTTTAAAATTCAATATTTTATAACCATTTCAAAAAATGAATTTAAAACCTTATGTCAAAATTAACATATAAAACATGTTTTATAGTGATTATTTAATGTCAGGTTAAATGATTCATATCATTCTATGGTATGATAATAATAATACATTTTCTTAATCTAATGGTCTAGATCTCAAGACAATAACATTAAAATTCAGTGTTTTATAAGCAATTTAAAAATGTGATTTTTTGGAATTCGTATAAATTATGATAAATTAAAGTCAAATTATGTGTCTATGAAATATAATGTATAAATTATTATTAAGTGATGAAAACGGTATTTATAATTAATTTTCTAAATCTAATGGTCCAGGTTTGAAGATATAAACTTTAAAATTCAATATTTTATAACCATTTCAAAAAATGAATTTAAAACCTTATGTCAAAATTAACATATAAAACATGTTTTAGAGTGATAATGGAATATCAGATTATTTGATTCACAATCAAAATTGTCATATAAAAGTTTGTATTATAGTGTTCTTTAATTGAGATATTATACTTTAACAAATGTAGGTGGAATCTATTGTGTGTATATAATTATTCAGTTGGCTCTTAAAAAGCCCTTATGGGAAATAAAATTATTTATTTAAAATTTATCCATCTCTGATGTTGATAACCTAATCAATGACAAATTATTGGTGTTTATTTTTAATGAAACTGTCTGATGAGATTTTTGATGATAAATATGATTGGTTATTTACCGGTTTCGTTATAAAAACTTCAAATATCACGAAATAAAACGTATACAGTGTATTGCAACCACATAAAGTTGTAGTTGTTTCCTAGTTGGCGAGAATATATAGATAAGTCATTGCAATGGCGAGATTCACATTAAAACATACATGGATTGTTTTAAGAAAAGTGCACACATATGACTACTTATAATTCTTATATGATGGGCACACGGTTCTTGCAATACAAATTACAGATCAAGGACAACTTAAACTTATATATCAATGTGTGGTCTGTTTCAAATGGGATTATTTTATAGCCCGGTTTTCGATCTAGCAACTGAATAAACCAATTAAGTAAACAATATTTTATCACAATTTACAAAAAATTTCCAGTTTTAATTAAATAAATAAAACGATAGTTGTTTTATCAGATTATCTGCGAGTGAGTGGATTTATTTTATATGGTGTATACGAAATGACAACTTATGACTTGTAGACAGCTAGTGAATAGTTAATATACTTAAACACAATGGTTGTTATTTAGCGAAATCTGAATGAGAAAAGTATCATAATAAGTTCATATGAGAGCAATAGAATGATATTCGCGATAATTATACATAAAAACGTTTAATAAGAAATGAGAAAAGGTTACACTATCTTACCGAAAAGACAACCTTTCAAAATGTATTAATAAACCTTTGTGAAATGCCAGTAGACTGTTTATCATTACTGCGCACGGTTACATTAGTGAACTTGAAAAATGGAAACTAGACACACACACTGACATGTACAAAAAGATTATTTAAAATTAACTTATTATTAGCTACTGATTAAATCCCAACGCGACGAAGAGAACACTTTGTATGTTGTTGATATTAGACAATTCCCTGATGCAATTCTGAGGCATGGATGACATCAGTCGTTATAATGACAGGATACACACCAACCATCTCCGGTCCCACTATAGAAAGCATATCCAATATAGTAGGTAAATAATGTATCATTGCTGGATCATTTCTGAAAAAAAACGCAGACAACAGTTGTTCTATCGATATTGAATTAAATACTTCATATTAATATTACAATACAATAGTATTAGCACTTACTATATTTTTTTATCATTTTTAATATTCTTTACATATTTTTTATTAGTAGGTTACATTTTTTCTCAGGAATGTGGTTGGGCAGGATTGAGTATTTTACACTTTTTTGAAATTATTTAGATTACCTACAAAAAATACAGTAAAAACCTAAGAACTTGAATTTAAAATGTATTAATGTTAGAAGTAAAAAATAGTTATACAACCCTATAATTGATGATAATCCATGTTGAAATATTAAAATCCAATATAGTATTTTAACTGTATTTTTTTTTAGTTTTCACATTGTTCTCAATTTTTCTAAATTTATATGTAGTATAATATGTATATTCTTCAAGTCATCTGTCCAACAATATTCTTAGTACATACATGTAATTATCTTAGAATTTTAAAAAGCAACAAATATTCTAGATTAAATCCAATTAAATCTTGGCGATTACAATTTATCAACCATTGTTTAGACCTAAAAAAAGTAGTAATTAGATACAAATATGAATGTGTATAAATAATAAGTAATAGCTAACGTTCAACTTACACAAATTCGTCATTAAGAAACTTAAACAGTTTACAGTTCTTCGTGGTGTACTTATACGAATTTATACGACCTTTCACAAGGCATACATGATAATGATATGAATATAATTCGCACAAACAATTGGAAACACAAAAAAAATGCTTGGTATAAGCATAGAATAAAACAATATAAGCACGATTTCAGCACTTAAATGTAACAACACACTAGTTGTACAGAATAGTCGAGTCAAAGGACAAACGATAAAACGTTAATATTATGAATTTAATTGCGATAACAAAAATGTGATATTAATCATAACTTATTCAGTACTACCAAAAATGCAAACGTTATAATTACATATTTTCCCAGATACTGACTCTATTGCGGACCTACAGTCGTTGATTGTATATTATCAGCACGCCGCCCAGAAGTTTCCTACCACTGGTTTAGTAATCGTCTGGTGGTCGTATCGGTTAGACGATCAAACGTTTATGGTTACGAAAATCAAAACATTTTATTCACCAGACTTATTTAAATGTCCTATAAGAATACCGATTGTTAAAAATGAATTTTTTTTCTTATGCGAGCATTTTTGTAACGGCCAAAACTTAAATACACTGTGCGCCAGTCCGTATTTTACTAGGATCAGATGTGTTGATCCGTTTTTTTCATTCGTTCCAAATTTATAGACATCTATATTTTTTTATTCAAAAGCGTAAACAAAATGTTCGTCTTTTACAATCATAAAATTTGAATTTACAGTACGGTAAACCGAATATTATATTGATTTCATACAAATTAATTATTCACAAATAGTATTTTAGAATCATTAGCAATTTCAACATTGTAATGTAAAGAAGTATGTTAAATTGTAAGAGTAATTGAGTACATAAATATAATTGTTGATTGGACATAATATAAAGTTGTTGTATTTTCATTAGCAAAAATAAAATCATTACTTTTCTATTTTCAAAATACAAAACGATATAACATTTATCGGGTGTATATTAGAATATGAACACATATTATATTTTGTATTGAAATTGGTTGATGAAAAACTCAATACATTTGACAAATTTTAATTTTATATAATAAATGTAATTTGGAGAATAGAAATTATATTATTAATTATAACTTAAAAATTAATTTATAATTCTGATTTTTAAAATGTTTGATATTATTCAACAAAATCTAGTAATCGCGACTAAAATTTATAGAAATTAAGCAAAGAAAAATCTATATTTTTTATAGTGCGGGGTGGGTAAAGCTACATAGTGCATAGGTACATAATCGAAACGAAAATAGAATAAACCAATAACAAAAATAAAATCAGCATTGTGTGTTACATATTTCTATATTCATTAATTTTCGGTACATACATTGTGTATTATCCAGTGTTTACAATTCATCATCATTTTATAAGACGCATTTTTTCTGTTTTCATTTTATTCTTAAAAATAATGTCGAGCTTAATTATATAATACGAGTGACAGGCCACTACTATTACAACACAATAAATTAATTGCAGACGTTGCAGTATAATTAATGAATTAATAAGTAATATTTCAATGTAACTAAAATACATGGGTAATATCAAAGTATGATAGGTAAATTTCCTTTTAACAATGCAAAACTATGTATATGAGATAAACATTTGCTATAGGCAATAGGTACTTACTAGAAGACGGTAAAAACAGAATGCAATTGTTTGGCTTTATATACAAGTGACCTTAAGACCTTATTATAGACATTCACTATTGCGTGATTTACATTATTAAAATAATAATATTATGATGAAACAAATTTTAAATGAGGTGTAATCCTTTATAAAATATTAAGTAAATTTTCAGGACACATGTGTTTTAAGTTTTTAATTAAATAATAAAAACTTCGTTTCGATTTTATGAAAAATGTTCATAAATTATTAAACAATGTGATTTAATCTTATAATATTAGTTATTAACAAACACATTATTTTTTTCTATTTTATAGCGTCATATTATAATAATCAATATAAATTCTATTTTATATTTCACGGCGCTATTTTACAAAATTATCATAGGCGCAATTCAGGCGTGAGGCGATAGCACTTGGGCGTGTTTAGAACATCCGAATTGTTCATGTCGATTTAGATTTTAATAATAATAGGTACTCATAACCATACAATAACTTGAAAAAAATGGAAACGCTTCAGCGCCCCCAGTTTTTTTAATTGAAATTGGACTCTACATATTATATACTGTTTATTTATTGCTCAGTTAAACTTTAACTATTAGCGTTCAAATTAAAGTAAAAAAATAAATAAGTAAAGTATATTTTTAGACGTATCTAAGGGGATTCAAATCAACTCGCGATAGTATGTTGAAAACCACAAATCACCGCGTCCCCATACTTAGATGATTGATTATGTTCAACCTAACAAAAATAACGAGATACTTTTCAAGTAAACTGTCTGGATGATAAACGACAATTAAGTACCTATTAATTGTTATTGCAATAATAATGTGTTTGTTTTTTTTTGTACATAAATAGATTTAATTCTATGTAGTTCGATGTACATTCTACTTATAATAGTTTCCTTAAATTATTTATATTTTTTAAAAAAGTGTTCATATGGTTAATATCACTTATATTGAATTTAGACCTTTCAAACAAATACTCGAGTATAATTACAATTTATACTAGGCATTTAGAGACTACAGTCTTAATTTGACAAAAAATGGATATTATAACATGTTAGAAAGCAACTAATACACTTTTTTACTTACATATATTTATTTGTTTTTGAAGCTATACTGATTCGCTTAGAAAGAAATTACTAAATAAATAATTACACATAACAATTAAAAAAAAACGCAATTCGCAATTTTATAATAAAATGCAAACATTAATATTTGAATGAAAATTCAAGTATGTTTTGTCGTAAACTAGTTCAAATATTTATCCAGTCTCCATTTTACACGATTGAAACTTTAAAACATATATTGTGAAATATAAAAATATACTTATTTTTACTTATAATATTGTATATTATTATATTCATTGTATTTTATTTTACTATTATACTATTATGTCGTATACTAGGTTTTTTATTCTCTCAAGCCTCTTCAATAATAGTATGATATCTGTTTTGGCTAAAACAGTAGTACTATTTATATGAGTTTGAATTATATTGTTTTTATTCAATGAACGATTTGTATAATCAATTATGTGTATAAATAATATCAGACTCTCGATGATCTGCCCTGGAACAAGTTAAAAATATGTAATCGCGCCTAATTCACATGGCTAAGATGCAAATATTGTCAACCTTGACAGCAGCTTATCCACTATCGTGCCCGTGTGGGCATATGTGTATATGCTGTGTTCGTCTTACTAACGTGCACTGTAGCAAATTTGTGTTCATCAGAATCAAAATTTTTTGTTGTTTGCTTTAATTGTATAGTAAATTTACTTTAATTCAACATAAAAGTAAGAATATTATCTATGGTATCGTGTAGACTTTTATGGATATTTTAATTTTAAACTGAGTTATAGGTATGTAAAATATTAAATCTTGACTTACTTTATAATTAAAATATCAATAAAAGCCTACGTTATGGCCCTATAGATAATATTCTTCACTTTGAGCTTGATAATAGGTCAATTCACCCTAATATTATACCTAACAGCATATATTGATTCTGTCGAACGAAAATGTTTGTAAAACCACAATACAATAGTCTATCAAATGATAGACTATTATATTATATTATTGTTATGCATAATTCAAAAAAATTGTCTTAATAATAAAAAAATAAAGAAATATTCAGATTTTGAATAGCTACATAATTAAAGAGGAAAAACGGACAAGCAGGCACGGTGAATCACCCTATATGATTATTATTACTCGACCATACTCAATAACATGAGTACAAACTGCTATTCTATTGGATACTGGACACCCGGAAAATTACGGTCGTCTACTACACCAAGTATTTACAACAATAATAATGTGATCAAATATCCAAACTTCAGGGGGGAGAGGGTAGAATACTGACATCACACAAATGTACACAGAGTTTATTTCAGTGGTGTGGTTGTGCTAATGGTAATTTCTCCAAAACGACATATTATTACTTTTACCACGGACGAGAGAGGTAAATTTCGTAAAAATTTATTTTCACGGAGAAAAAAACATTTCAAAGTAGGGGATTGTGATCTCTTAACCGAACCCTGTCTGCGCACCGATAATGTACACTGATATATGATGTGTCTATGTGGTCTACGTGCTCTGACATCTTAGATAATAATAATAATACGTAATCAATATAATAATGACAACAGTGTACGAAGACATATGATAAGAATAGGTCATTAAAAGATTATTATGCCTATAACCGATGAATATTATGTATCTTTTCGAAGTATGACTTTTTAGTCATATTCAATACTCGATATTCAATATCTGACACGTGTCTAACTAGGTCATCGCACGTTCGCGGAATCCTAAACAGCGTAAACAACGTATGCATAACAAATGTTTCACATCCGTTGACCGGAAGAGACAGCAGAATAATAGGTAGGGGGAAATCGACTATAAAGGGGGCCCTGGTGAGCTCCCCGGTAGACGTGATCCACCAGAGTCAGCACGAGCACTTTCACGTCAGATGTCATCACGAATCAGTCCCTGTGACTTAGTCTAATTTTCTAATTAAAATACACTTAGAATAATTTACAGTATATTTTATTCATCAATAAAACCACACTTTGAAAATATTTACACCAATCTATTTATTTAACCACGGCTACACCGTCACTGCAATCAGTTGCTGGTTAGTCCACCACTGTATATTTTGAATTATTATAAATACAACATTTTTGATGTTTCACATTTGCCAGGCGTCTCGCGAAGGCTCAGTTTTTTTATATTATTTGAATGAATATATTTTATTTAAATTTTAAATACAACTCGAGAGACTCACAACTTACAAAAAGTTTTGATAAATTTTAGTCATGCATTTTCAGATAGGTAGGTACTTCTTTAAATTAATGTTTGAACTTCTTGAAATTCTAAAAAATAATTGATACACGTTTTAAGTTTCAAATGTTTAAGATTAACAAGTATTTTTAGCTTGGAAATTGCATTGAATAATTAGATGTTTTTTCAAATTTTGAAATGTTATAAATTCAATTTTATTTAAGTTGTATATTAAATATTTAAATTAAATAAAAACGTTGAACAAAAATATTGATGGCTCAATCCGCCCTTGCTCTTCACATACAATTATACTAACGTATGTTTTATTGAAATATAACTATTTTTAAGCTTATAGGTTAAACAAAAAATAAACATGATTTTTTATAATATAACCTTATTTATTTTCAATTTTTTTGTGATAATAACAATAAAAATTACAAAACGAAATGTATAAAATAAAATATACAAATAACAGATTGAAAAAAATATATATTCAAATCTTTAAGTAATATTTCATTTGTGAAAAATACAAATGGTATACACAAAACAATTATAACATAATACAAAAAAGAGTTTAATGGCAAGAAAGAATATCCAACATACTTTGTTTCCTGCCGATCGATAACATATCATTGTTTAATTTATTAATTGAATGAAATTTCAAATATCAGCTGTAATTGTTCATATTTATCGTTAATGTGTTGAAGTTTAGCTCTATACTTTTGTTTTCTTGGTTTATGTAATGTGAGATATTGAGTTGTTTGTGTAGTTGAAAACGATTGATCAGAATATGGTGAACTTTGAGATGGCATACCACAAAAAAATATAAAGTAAAAACATTAATTATTTTCATACAGAATCCGAAATACTTGGATCTGGACATGTTGCAGTACTTATTATCAATCATTGCTATAAAAAATAACAAAATAATAATCAGTCGAAAATAAAATATTCAATATTAGGTAAAATTGTAATTACTGAAATCAGTAGGAACAGCAAGCGGAATAGAATTTTTATTTTAGGATTTTGTAGTGTTTAAGGAAAATCAGGTTAAATGACTCATATTATTCTAAGTAATGATAATTAAAATTCATTTTCTTCATCTAATGGTATAGATCTCAAGACAATAACATAAAAATATAGTGTTTTATAAGCAATTTAAAAATGTGAATTTTTGAAATTCGTAAAAATTATGATAAATTAATGTTCATTTATGTGTCTATGAGATATAATGTAAAGTATTATTATTCAGTGATGGAAACGGTATTAATAATTAATTTTCTAAAGCTAATGGTCCAGGTTTGAAGATATAAACATTAAAATTCAATATTTTATAACCATTTCAAAAAATGAATTTAAAACCTTATGTCAAAATTAACATATAAAACATGTTTTATAGTGATTATTTAATGTCAGGTTAAACGATTCATATTATTCTAAGTAATGATAATTATAATTCATTTTCTTAATCTAATGGTCTAGATCTCAAGACAATAACATTAAAATTCAGTGTTTTATAAGCAATTTAAAAATGTGATTTTTTGGAATTCGTAAAAATTATGATAAATTAATGTTCATTTATGTGTCTATGAAATATAATGTAAAGTATTATTATTAAGTGATGGAAACGGTATTAATAATTATTTTCTAAATCAAAAGGTCCAGTAATGAAGATATAAACATTAAAATTCAATAGTTTATAACCATTTCAAAAAATGAATTTAAAACCTTATGTCAAAATTAATATATAAAACATGTTTTATAGTGATTATTTAATGTCAGGTTAAACGATTCATATTATTCTAAGTAATGATAATTATAATTCATTTTCTTAATCTAATGGTCTAGATCTCAAGACAATAACATAAAAATATAGTGTTTTATAAGCAATTTATAAATGTGATTTTTTGGAATTCGTAAAAATTATGATAAATTAAAGTCCGTTTATTTGTCTATGAAATATAATGTAAAGTATTATTATTAAGCGATGAAAACGGTATTAATAATTAATTTTCTAAATCTAATGGTCCAGGTTTGAAGATATAAACTTTAAAATTCAATATTTTATAAGCATATCAAAAATGAATTTAAAACCTTATGTCAAAATTAACATATAAAACATGTTTTATAGTGGTTATTGAATGTCAGGTTAAATGATTCATATTATTCTAAGTTATGATAATAATAATACATTTTCTTAATCTAATGGTCTAGATCTCAAGACAATAACATTAAAATTCAGTGTTTTATAAGCAATTTAAAAATGTGATTTTTTGGAATTCGTAAAAATTATGATAAATTAAAGTCCGTTTATTTGTCTATGAAATATAATGTAAAGTATTATTATTAAGCGATGAAAACGGTATTAATAATTAATTTTCTAAATCTAATGGTCCAGGTTTGAAGATATAAACTTTAAAATTCAATATTTTATAAGCATATCAAAAATGAATTTAAAACCTGATGTCAAAATTAACATATAAAACATGTTTTATAGTGGTTATTGAATGTCAGGTTAAATGATTCATATTATTCTAAGTTATGATAATAATAATACATTTTCTTAATCTAATGGTCTAGATCTCAAGACAATAACATTAAAATTCAGTGTTTTATAAGCAATTTAAAAATGTGATTTTTTGGAATTCGTAAAAATTATGATAAATTAATATTCATTTATGTGTCTATGAGATATAATGTAAAGTATTATTATTCAGTGATGGAAACGGTATTAATAATTAATTTTCTAAAGCTAATGGTCCAGGTTTGAAGATATAAACATTAAAATTCAATATTTTATAAGCATATCAAAAATGAATTTAAAACCTTATGTCAAAATTAACATATAAAACATGTTTTATAGTGGTTATTGAATGTCAGGTAAAATGATTCATATTATTCTAAGTTATGATAATAATAATACATTTTCTTAATCTAATGGTATAGAACTCAAGACAATAACATAAAAATATAGTGTTTTATAAGCAATTTAAAAATGTGAATTTTTGAAATTCGTAAAAATTATGATAAATTAATGTTCATTTATGTGTCTATGAAATATAATGTAAAGTATTATTATTCAGTGATGGAAACGGTATTAATAATTAATTTTCTAAAGCTAATGGTCCAGGTTTTAAGATATAAACATTAAAATTCAATATTTTATAACCATTTCAAAAAATGAATTTAAAACCTTATGTCAAAATTAACATATAAAACATGTTTTATAGTGATTATTTAATGTCAGGTTAAATGATTCATATTATTCTAAGTAATGATAATTATAATTCATTTTCTTAATCTAATGGTCTAGATCTCAAGACAATAACATAAAAATATAGTGTTTTATAAGCAATTTAAAAATGTGATTTTTTGGAATTCGTAAAAATTATGATAAATTAATATTCATTTATGTGTCTATGAAATATAATGTAAAGTATTATTATTATTAAATGATGGAAACGGTATTAATAATTAATTTTCTAAATCTAATGGTCCAGGTTTGAAGATATAAACTTTAAAATACAACATTTTATAAGCATATCAAAAATGAATTTAAAACCTTATGTCAAAATTAACATATAAAACATGTTTTATAGTGGTTATTGAATGTCAGGTTAAATGATTCATATTATTCTAAGTTATGATAATAATAATACATTTTCTTAATCTAATGGTCTAGATCTCAAGACAATAACATTAAAATTCAGTGTTTTATAAGCAATTTAAAAATGTGATTTTTTGGAATTCGTAAAAATTATGATAAATTAAAGTCCGTTTATTTGTCTATGAAATATAATGTAAAGTATTATTATTAAGCGATGAAAACGGTATTAATAATTAATTTTCTAAATCTAATGGTCCAGGTTTGAAGATATAAACTTTAAAATTCAATATTTTATAAGCATATCAAAAATGAATTTAAAACCTTATGTCAAAATTAACATATTAAACATGTTTTATAGTGGTTATTGAATGTCAGGTTAAATGATTCATATTATTCTAAGTTATGATAATAATAATACATTTTCTTAATCTAATGGTCTAGATCTCAAGACAATAACATTAAAATTCAGTGTTTTATAAGCAATTTAAAAATGTGATTTTTTGGAATTCGTAAAAATTATGATAAATTAATATTCATTTATGTGTCTATGAAATATAATGTAAAGTATTATTATTAAATGATGGAAACGGTATTAATAATTAATTTTCTAAATCTAATGGTCCAGGTTTGAAGATATAAACTTTAAAATACAATATTTTATAAGCATATCAAAAATGAATTTAAAACCTTATGTCAAAATTAACATATAATACATGTTTTATAGTGATTATGGGATGTCAGGTTAAATGATTCATATTATTCTAAGTAATGATAATTATAATTCATTTTCTTAATCTAATGGTCTAGATCTCAAGACAAAAACATTAAAATATAGTGTTTTATAAGCAATTTAAAAATGTGATTTTTTGGATTTCGTAAAAATTATGATAAATTAATGTTCATTTATGTGTCTATGAAATATAATGTAAAGTATTATTATTAAATGATGGAAACGGTATTAATAATTAATTTTCTAAATCTAATGGTCCAGGTTTGAAGATATAAAGTTTAAAATACAATATTTTATAAGCATATCAAAAATGAATTTAAAACCTTATGTCAAAATTAACATATAAAACATGTTTTATAGTGATTATGGGATGTCAGGTTAAATGATTCATATTATTCTAAGTAATGATAATTATAATTCATTTTCTTAATCTAATGGTCTAGATCTCAAGACAATAACATAAAAATATAGTGTTTTATAAGCAATTTAAAAATGTGATTTTTTGGAATTCGTAAAAATTATGATAAATTAATATTCATTTATGTGTCTATGAAATATAATGTAAAGTATTATTATTATTAAATGATGGAAACGGTATTAATAATTAATTTTCTAAATCTAATGGTCCAGGTTTGAAGATATAAACTTTAAAATACAACATTTTATAAGCATATCAAAAATGAATTTAAAACCTTATGTCAAAATTAACATATAAAACATGTTTTATAGTGGTTATTGAATGTCAGGTTAAATGATTCATATTATTCTAAGTTATGATAATAATAATACATTTTCTTAATCTAATGGTCTAGATCTCAAGACAATAACATTAAAATTCAGTGTTTTATAAGCAATTTAAAAATGTGATTTTTTGGAATTCGTAAAAATTATGATAAATTAAAGTCCGTTTATTTGTCTATGAAATATAATGTAAAGTATTATTATTAAGCGATGAAAACGGTATTAATAATTAATTTTCTAAATCTAATGGTCCAGGTTTGAAGATATAAACTTTAAAATTCAATATTTTATAAGCATATCAAAAATGAATTTAAAACCTTATGTCAAAATTAACATATAAAACATGTTTTATAGTGGTTATTGAATGTCAGGTTAAATGATTCATATTATTCTAAGTTATGATAATAATAATACATTTTCTTAATCTAATGGTCTAGATCTCAAGACAATAACATTAAAATTCAGTGTTTTATAAGCAATTTAAAAATGTGATTTTTTGGAATTCGTAAAAATTATGATAAATTAATATTCATTTATGTGTCTATGAAATATAATGTAAAGTATTATTATTAAATGATGGAAACGGTATTAATAATTAATTTTCTAAATCTAATGGTCCAGGTTTGAAGATATAAACTTTAAAATACAATATTTTATAAGCATATCAAAAATGAATTTAAAACCTTATGTCAAAATTAACATATAATACATGTTTTATAGTGATTATGGGATGTCAGGTTAAATGATTCATATTATTCTAAGTAATGATAATTATAATTCATTTTCTTAATCTAATGGTCTAGATCTCAAGACAAAAACATTAAAATATAGTGTTTTATAAGCAATTTAAAAATGTGATTTTTTGGATTTCGTAAAAATTATGATAAATTAATGTTCATTTATGTGTCTATGAAATATAATGTATAAATTATTATTAAGTGATGAAAACGGTATTAATAATTAATTTTCTAAATCTAATGGTCCAGGTTTGAAGATATAAACTTTAAAATTCAATATTTTATAACCATTTCAAAAAATGAATTTAAAACCTTATGTCAAAATTAACATATAAAACATGTTTTATAGTGATTATGGGATGTCAGGTTAAATGATTCATATTATTCTAAGTAATGATAATTATAATACATTTTCTTAATCTAATGGTCTAGATCTCAAGACAATAACATAAAAATATAGTGTTTTATAAGCAATTTAAAAATGTGAATTTTTGAAATTCGTAAAAATTATGATAAATTAATGTTCATTTATGTGTCTATGAAATATAATGTAAAGTATTATTATTCAGTGATGGAAACGGTATTAATAATTAATTTTCTAAATCTAATGGTCCAGGTTTGAAGATATAAACTTTAAAATTCAATATTTTATAAGCATATCAAAAATGAATTTAAAACCTTATGTCAAAATTAACATATAAAACATGTTTTATAGTGATTATTTAATGTCAGGTTAAAGGATTCATATTATTCTAAGTAATGATAATTATAATTCATTTTCTTAATCTAATGGTCTAGATCTCAAGACAATAACATAAAAATATAGTGTTTTATAAGCAATTTATAAATGTGATTTTTTGGAATTCGTAAAAATTATGATAAATAAAGTCCGTTTATTTGTCTATGAAATATAATGTAAAGTATTATTATTAAGCGATGAAAACGGTATTAATAATTAATTTTCTAAATCTAATGGTCCAGGTTTGAAGATATAAACTTTAAAATTCAATATTTTATAAGCATATCAAAAATGAATTTAAAACCTTATGTCAAAATTAACATATAAAACATGTTTTATAGTGGTTATTGAATGTCAGGTTAAATGATTCATATTATTCTAAGTTATGATAATAATAATACATTTTCTTAATCTAATGGTCTAGATCTCAAGACAATAACATTAAAATTCAGTGTTTTATAAGCAATTTAAAAATGTGATTTTTTGGAATTCGTAAAAATTATGATAAATTAATATCCATTTATGTGTCTATGAAATATAATGTAAAGTATTATTATTAAATGATGGAAACGGTATTAATAATTAATTTTCTAAATCTAATGGTCCAGGTTTGAAGATATAAACTTTAAAATACAATATTTTATAAGCATATCAAAAATGAATTTAAAACCTTATGTCAAAATTAACATATAAAACATGTTTTATAGTGGTTATTGAATGTCAGGTTAAATGATTCATATTATTCTAAGTTATGATAATAATAATACATTTTCTTCATCTAATGGTATAGATCTCAAGACAATAACATAAAAATATAGTGTTTTATAAGCAATTTAAAAATGTGAATTTTTGAAATTCGTAAAAATTATGATAAATTAATGTTCATTTATGTGTCTATGAGATATAATGTAAAGTATTATTATTCAGTGATGGAAACGGTATTAATAATTAATTTTCTAAAGCTAATGGTCCAGGTTTGAAGATATAAACATTAAAATTCAATATTTTATAACCATTTCAAAAAATGAATTTAAAACCTTATGTCAAAATTAACATATAAAACATGTTTTATAGTGATTATGGGATGTCAGGTTAAATGATTCATATTATTCTAAGTAGTGATAATTATAATTCATTTTCTTAATCTAATGGTCTAGATCTCAAGACAATAACATTAAAATTCAGTGTTTTATAAGCAATTTAAAAATGTGATTTTTTGGAATTCGTAAAAATTATGATAAATTAATATTCATTTATGTGTCTATGAAATATAATGTAAAGTATTATTATTAAATGATGGAAACGGTATTAATAATTAATTTTCTAAATCTAATGGTCCAGGTTTGAAGATATAAACTTTAAAATACAATATTTTATAAGCATATCAAAAATGAATTTAAAACCTTATGTCAAAATTAACATATAATACATGTTTTATAGTGATTATGGGATGTCAGGTTAAATGATTCATATTATTCTAAGTAATGATAATTATAATTCATTTTCTTAATCTAATGGTCTAGATCTCAAGACAAAAACATTAAAATATAGTGTTTTATAAGCAATTTAAAAATGTGATTTTTTGGATTTCGTAAAAATTATGATAAATTAATGTTCATTTATGTGTCTATGAAATATAATGTAAAGTATTATTATTAAATGATGGAAACGGTATTAATAATTAATTTTCTAAATCTAATGGTCCAGGTTTGAAGATATAAAGTTTAAAATACAATATTTTATAAGCATATCAAAAATGAATTTAAAACCTTATGTCAAAATTAACATATAAAACATGTTTTATAGTGATTATGGGATGTCAGGTTAAATGATTCATATTATTCTAAGTAATGATAATTATAATTCATTTTCTTAATCTAATGGTCTAGATCTCAAGACAATAACATAAAAATATAGTGTTTTATAAGCAATTTAAAAATGTGATTTTTTGGAATTCGTAAAAATTATGATAAATTAATATTCATTTATGTGTCTATGAAATATAATGTAAAGTATTATTATTATTAAATGATGGAAACGGTATTAATAATTAATTTTCTAAATCTAATGGTCCAGGTTTGAAGATATAAACTTTAAAATACAACATTTTATAAGCATATCAAAAATGAATTTAAAACCTTATGTCAAAATTAACATATAAAACATGTTTTATAGTGGTTATTGAATGTCAGGTTAAATGATTCATATTATTCTAAGTTATGATAATAATAATACATTTTCTTAATCTAATGGTCTAGATCTCAAGACAATAACATTAAAATTCAGTGTTTTATAAGCAATTTAAAAATGTGATTTTTTGGAATTCGTAAAAATTATGATAAATTAAAGTCCGTTTATTTGTCTATGAAATATAATGTAAAGTATTATTATTAAGCGATGAAAACGGTATTAATAATTAATTTTCTAAATCTAATGGTCCAGGTTTGAAGATATAAACTTTAAAATTCAATATTTTATAAGCATATCAAAAATGAATTTAAAACCTTATGTCAAAATTAACATATAAAACATGTTTTATAGTGGTTATTGAATGTCAGGTTAAATGATTCATATTATTCTAAGTTATGATAATAATAATACATTTTCTTAATCTAATGGTCTAGATCTCAAGACAATAACATTAAAATTCAGTGTTTTATAAGCAATTTAAAAATGTGATTTTTTGGAATTCGTAAAAATTATGATAAATTAATATTCATTTATGTGTCTATGAAATATAATGTAAAGTATTATTATTAAATGATGGAAACGGTATTAATAATTAATTTTCTAAATCTAATGGTCCAGGTTTGAAGATATAAACTTTAAAATACAATATTTTATAAGCATATCAAAAATGAATTTAAAACCTTATGTCAAAATTAACATATAATACATGTTTTATAGTGATTATGGGATGTCAGGTTAAATGATTCATATTATTCTAAGTAATGATAATTATAATTCATTTTCTTAATCTAATGGTCTAGATCTCAAGACAAAAACATTAAAATATAGTGTTTTATAAGCAATTTAAAAATGTGATTTTTTGGATTTCGTAAAAATTATGATAAATTAATGTTCATTTATGTGTCTATGAAATATAATGTATAAATTATTATTAAGTGATGAAAACGGTATTAATAATTAATTTTCTAAATCTAATGGTCCAGGTTTGAAGATATAAACTTTAAAATTCAATATTTTATAACCATTTCAAAAAATGAATTTAAAACCTTATGTCAAAATTAACATATAAA
This sequence comes from Rhopalosiphum nymphaeae, assembly GCA_036289425.1. Taxonomy (NCBI): domain Eukaryota; kingdom Metazoa; phylum Arthropoda; class Insecta; order Hemiptera; family Aphididae; genus Rhopalosiphum; species Rhopalosiphum nymphaeae. The sequence goes on from JAZAQC010000030.1 coordinate 2,079,899, forward strand.
ACATGTTTTATAGTGATTATGGGATGTCAGGTTAAATGATTCATATTATTCTAAGTAATGATAATTATAATACATTTTCTTAATCTAATGGTCTAGATCTCAAGACAATAACATAAAAATATAGTGTTTTATAAGCAATTTAAAAATGTGAATTTTTGAAATTCGTAAAAATTATGATAAATTAATGTTCATTTATGTGTCTATGAAATATAATGTAAAGTATTATTATTCAGTGATGGAAACGGTATTAATAATTAATTTTCTAAATCTAATGGTCCAGGTTTGAAGATATAAACTTTAAAATTCAATATTTTATAAGCATATCAAAAATGAATTTAAAACCTTATGTCAAAATTAACATATAAAACATGTTTTATAGTGATTATTTAATGTCAGGTTAAAGGATTCATATTATTCTAAGTAATGATAATTATAATTCATTTTCTTAATCTAATGGTCTAGATCTCAAGACAATAACATAAAAATATAGTGTTTTATAAGCAATTTATAAATGTGATTTTTTGGAATTCGTAAAAATTATGATAAATAAAGTCCGTTTATTTGTCTATGAAATATAATGTAAAGTATTATTATTAAGCGATGAAAACGGTATTAATAATTAATTTTCTAAATCTAATGGTCCAGGTTTGAAGATATAAACTTTAAAATTCAATATTTTATAAGCATATCAAAAATGAATTTAAAACCTTATGTCAAAATTAACATATAAAACATGTTTTATAGTGGTTATTGAATGTCAGGTTAAATGATTCATATTATTCTAAGTTATGATAATAATAATACATTTTCTTAATCTAATGGTCTAGATCTCAAGACAATAACATTAAAATTCAGTGTTTTATAAGCAATTTAAAAATGTGATTTTTTGGAATTCGTAAAAATTATGATAAATTAATATCCATTTATGTGTCTATGAAATATAATGTAAAGTATTATTATTAAATGATGGAAACGGTATTAATAATTAATTTTCTAAATCTAATGGTCCAGGTTTGAAGATATAAACTTTAAAATTCAATATTTTATAACCATTTCAAAAAATGAATTTAAAACCTTATGTCAAAATTAACATATAAAACATGTTTTATAGTGATAATGGAATGTCAGGTTAAACGATTCATATTATTCTAAGTAATGATAATTATAATTAATTTCCTTAATCTAATGGTCTAGATCTCAAGACAATAACATTAAAATATAGTGTTTTATAAGCAATTTAAAAATGTGATTTTTTGGAATTCCTAAAAATTATGATAAATTAATGTTCATTTATGTGTCTATGAAATATAATGTAAAGTATTATTATTAAGTGATGAAAACGGTATTAATAATTAATTTTCTAAATCTAATGGTCCAGGTTTGAAGATATAAACTTTAAAATTCAATATTTTATAACCATTTCAAAAAATGAATTTAAAACCTTATGTCAAAATTAACATATAAAACATGTTTTATAGTGATTATTTAATGTACGGTTAAATAATTCATATTATTCTAAGTAATGATAATTAAAATTCATTTTCTTAATCTAATGGTCTAGATCTCAAGACAATAACATTAAAATATAGTGTTTTATAAGCAATTTAAAAATGTGATTTTTTGGAATTCGTAAAAATTATGATAAATTAATGTTCATTTATGTGTCTATGAAATATAATGTATAAATTATTATTAAGTGATGAAAACGGTATTAATAATTAATTTTCTAAATCTAATGGTCCAGGTTTGAAGATATAAACTTTAAAATTCAATATTTTATAACCATTTCAAAAAATGAATTTAAAACTTTATGTCAAAATTAACATATAAAACATGTTTTATAGTGATAATGGAATGTCAGGTTAAACGATTCATATTATTCTAAGTAATGATAATTATAATTAATTTCCTTAATCTAATGGTCTAGATCTCAAGACAATAACATTAAAATATAGTGTTTTATAAGCAATTTAAAAATGTGATTTTTTGGAATTCCTAAAAATTATGATAAATTAATGTTCATTTATGTGTCTATGAAATATAATGTATAAATTATTATTAAGTGATGAAAACGGTATAATTAATTAATTTTCTAAATCTAATGGTCCAGGTTTGAAGATATAAACTTTAAAATTCAATATTTTATAACCATTTCAAAAAATGAATTTAAAACCTTATGTCAAAATTAACATATAAAACATGTTTCAGAGTGATAATGGAATATCAGATTATTTGATTCACAATCAAAATTGTCATATAAAAGTTTGTATTATAGTGTTCTTTAATTGAGATATTATACTTTAACAAATGTAGGTGGAATCTATTGTGTGTTTATAATTATTCAGTTGGCTCTTAAAAAGCCCTTATGGGAAATAAAATTATTTATTTAAAATTTATCCATCTCTGATGTTGATAACCTAATCAATGACAAATTATTGGTGTTTATTTTTAATGAAACTGTCTGATGAGATTTTTGATGATAAATATGATTGGTTATTTACCGGTTTCGTTATAAAAACTTCAAATATCACGAAATAAAACGTATACAGTGTATTGCAACCACATAAAGTTGTAGTTGTTTCCTAGTTGGCGAGAATATATAGATAAGTCATTGCAATGGCGAGATTCACATTAAAACATACATGGATTGTTTTAAGAAATGTGCACACATATGACTACTTATAATTCTTATATGATGGGCACACGGTTCTTGCAATACAAATTACAGATCAAGGACAACTTAAACTTATATATCAATGTGTGGTCTGTTTCAAATGGGATTATTTTATAGCCCGGTTTTCGATCTAGCAACTGAATAAACCAATTAAGTAAACAATATTTTATCACAATTTACAAAAAATTTCCAGTTTTAATTAAATAAATAAAACGATAGTTGTTTTATCAGATTATCTGCGAGTGAGTGGATTTATTTTATATGGTGTATACGAAATGACAACTTATGACTTGTAGACAGCTAGTGAATAGTTAATATACTTAAACACAATGGTTGTTATTTAGCGAAATCTGAATGAGAAAAGTATCATAATAAGTTCATATGAGAGCAATAGAATGATATTCGCGATAATTATACATAAAAACGTTTAATAAGAAATGAGAAAAGGTTACACTATCTTACCGAAAAGACAACCTTTCAAAATGTATTAATAAACCTTTGTGAAATGCCAGTAGACTGTTTATCATTACTGCGCACGGTTACATTAGTGAACTTGAAAAATGGAAACTAGACACACACACTGACATGTACAAAAAGATTATTTAAAATTAACTTATTATTAGCTACTGATTAAATCCCAACGCGACGAAGAGAACACTTTGTATGTTGTTGATATTAGACAATTCCCTGATGCAATTCTGAGGCATGGATGACATCAGTCGTTATAATGACAGGATACACACCAACCATCTCCGGTCCCACTATAGAAAGCATATCCAATATAGTAGGTAAATAATGTATCATTGCTGGATCATTTCTGAAAAAAAACGCAGACAACAGTTGTTCTATCGATATTGAATTAAATACTTCATATTAATATTACAATACAATAGTATTAGCACTTACTATATTTTTTTATCATTTTTAATATTCTTTACATATTTTTTATTAGTAGGTTACATTTTTTCTCAGGAATGTGGTTGGGCAGGATTGAGTATTTTACACTTTTTTGAAATTATTTAGATTACCTACAAAAAATACAGTAAAAACCTAAGAACTTGAATTTAAAATGTATTAATGTTAGAAGTAAAAAATAGTTATACAACCCTATAATTGATGATAATCCATGTTGAAATATTAAAATCCAATATAGTATTTTAACTGTATTTTTTTTTAGTTTTCACATTGTTCTCAATTTTTCTAAATTTATATGTAGTATAATATGTACATTCTTCAAGTCATCTGTCCAACAATATTCTTAGTACATACATGTAATTATCTTAGAATTTTAAAAAGCAACAAATATTCTAGATTAAATCCAATTAAATCTTGGCGATTACAATTTATCAACCATTGTTTAGACCTAAAAAAAGTAGTAATTAGATACAAATATGAATGTGTATAAATAATAAGTAATAGCTAACGTTCAACTTACACAAATTCGTCATTAAGAAACTTAAACAGTTTACAGTTCTTCGTGGTGTACTTATACGAATTTATACGACCTTTCACAAGGCATACATGATAATGATATGAATATAATTCGCACAAACAATTGGAAACACAAAAAAAATGCTTGGTATAAGCATAGAATAAAACAATATAAGCACGATTTCAGCACTTAAATGTAACAACACACTAGTTGTACAGAATAGTCGAGTCAAAGGACAAACGATAAAACGTTAATATTATGAATTTAATTGCGATAACAAAAATGTGATATTAATCATAACTTATTCAGTACTACCAAAAATGCAAACGTTATAATTACATATTTTCCCAGATACTGACTCTATTGCGGACCTACAGTCGTTGATTGTATATTATCAGCACGCCGCCCAGAAGTTTCCTACCACTGGTTTAGTAATCGTCTGGTGGTCGTATCGGTTAGACGATCAAACGTTTATGGTTACGAAAATCAAAACATTTTATTCACCAGACTTATTTAAATGTCCTATAAGAATACCGATTGTTAAAAATGAATTTTTTTTCTTATGCGAGCATTTTTGTAACGGCCAAAACTTAAATACACTGTGCGCCAGTCCGTATTTTACTAGGATCAGATGTGTTGATCCGTTTTTTTCATTCGTTCCAAATTTATAGACATCTATATTTTTTTATTCAAAAGCGTAAACAAAATGTTCGTCTTTTACAATCATAAAATTTGAATTTACAGTACGGTAAACCGAATATTATATTGATTTCATACAAATTAATTATTCACAAATAGTATTTTAGAATCATTAGCAATTTCAACATTGTAATGTAAAGAAGTATGTTAAATTGTAAGAGTAATTGAGTACATAAATATAATTGTTGATTGGACATAATATAAAGTTGTTGTATTTTCATTAGCAAAAATAAAATCATTACTTTTCTATTTTCAAAATACAAAACGATATAACATTTATCGGGTGTATATTAGAATATGAACACATATTATATTTTGTATTGAAATTGGTTGATGAAAAACTCAATACATTTGACAAATTTTAATTTTATATAATAAATGTAATTTGGAGAATAGAAATTATATTATTAATTATAACTTAAAAATTAATTTATAATTCTGATTTTTAAAATGTTTGATATTATTCAACAAAATCTAGTAATCGCGACTAAAATTTATAGAAATTAAGCAAAGAAAAATCTATATTTTTTATAGTGCGGGGTGGGTAAAGCTACATAGTGCATAGGTACATAATCGAAACGAAAATAGAATAAACCAATAACAAAAATAAAATCAGCATTGTGTGTTACATATTTCTATATTCATTAATTTTCGGTACATACATTGTGTATTATCCAGTGTTTACAATTCATCATCATTTTATAAGACGCATTTTTTCTGTTTTCATTTTATTCTTAAAAATAATGTCGAGCTTAATTATATAATACGAGTGACAGGCCACTACTATTACAACACAATAAATTAATTGCAGACGTTGCAGTATAATTAATGAATTAATAAGTAATATTTCAATGTAACTAAAATACATGGGTAATATCAAAGTATGATAGGTAAATTTCCTTTTAACAATGCAAAACTATGTATATGAGATAAACATTTGCTATAGGCAATAGGTACTTACTAGAAGACGGTAAAAACAGAATGCAATTGTTTGGCTTTATATACAAGTGACCTTAAGACCTTATTATAGACATTCACTATTGCGTGATTTACATTATTAAAATAATAATATTATGATGAAACAAATTTTAAATGAGGTGTAATCCTTTATAAAATATTAAGTAAATTTTCAGGACACATGTGTTTTAAGTTTTTAATTAAATAATAAAAACTTCGTTTCGATTTTATGAAAAATGTTCATAAATTATTAAACAATGTGATTTAATCTTATAATATTAGTTATTAACAAACACATTATTTTTTTCTATTTTATAGCGTCATATTATAATAATCAATATAAATTCTATTTTATATTTCACGGCGCTATTTTACAAAATTATCATAGGCGCAATTCAGGCGTGAGGCGATAGCACTTGGGCGTGTTTAGAACATCCGAATTGTTCATGTCGATTTAGATTTTAATAATAATAGGTACTCATAACCATACAATAACTTGAAAAAAATGGAAACGCTTCAGCGCCCCCAGTTTTTTTAATTGAAATTGGACTCTACATATTATATACTGTTTATTTATTGCTCAGTTAAACTTTAACTATTAGCGTTCAAATTAAAGTAAAAAAATAAATAAGTAAAGTATATTTTTAGACGTATCTAAGGGGATTCAAATCAACTCGCGATAGTATGTTGAAAACCACAAATCACCGCGTCCCCATACTTAGATGATTGATTATGTTCAACCTAACAAAAATAACGAGATACTTTTCAAGTAAACTGTCTGGATGATAAACGACAATTAAGTACCTATTAATTGTTATTGCAATAATAATGTGTTTGTTTTTTTTTGTACATAAATAGATTTAATTCTATGTAGTTCGATGTACATTCTACTTATAATAGTTTCCTTAAATTATTTATATTTTTTAAAAAAGTGTTCATATGGTTAATATCACTTATATTGAATTTAGACCTTTCAAACAAATACTCGAGTATAATTACAATTTATACTAGGCATTTAGAGACTACAGTCTTAATTTGACAAAAAATGGATATTATAACATGTTAGAAAGCAACTAATACACTTTTTTACTTACATATATTTATTTGTTTTTGAAGCTATACTGATTCGCTTAGAAAGAAATTACTAAATAAATAATTACACATAACAATTAAAAAAAAACGCAATTCGCAATTTTATAATAAAATGCAAACATTAATATTTGAATGAAAATTCAAGTATGTTTTGTCGTAAACTAGTTCAAATATTTATCCAGTCTCCATTTTACACGATTGAAACTTTAAAACATATATTGTGAAATATAAAAATATACTTATTTTTACTTATAATATTGTATATTATTATATTCATTGTATTTTATTTTACTATTATACTATTATGTCGTATACTAGGTTTTTTATTCTCTCAAGCCTCTTCAATAATAGTATGATATCTGTTTTGGCTAAAACAGTAGTACTATTTATATGAGTTTGAATTATATTGTTTTTATTCAATGAACGATTTGTATAATCAATTATGTGTATAAATAATATCAGACTCTCGATGATCTGCCCTGGAACAAGTTAAAAATATGTAATCGCGCCTAATTCACATGGCTAAGATGCAAATATTGTCAACCTTGACAGCAGCTTATCCACTATCGTGCCCGTGTGGGCATATGTGTATATGCTGTGTTCGTCTTACTAACGTGCACTGTAGCAAATTTGTGTTCATCAGAATCAAAATTTTTTGTTGTTTGCTTTAATTGTATAGTAAATTTACTTTAATTCAACATAAAAGTAAGAATATTATCTATGGTATCGTGTAGACTTTTATGGATATTTTAATTTTAAACTGAGTTATAGGTATGTAAAATATTAAATCTTGACTTACTTTATAATTAAAATATCAATAAAAGCCTACGTTATGGCCCTATAGATAATATTCTTCACTTTGAGCTTGATAATAGGTCAATTCACCCTAATATTATACCTAACAGCATATATTGATTCTGTCGAACGAAAATGTTTGTAAAACCACAATACAATAGTCTATCAAATGATAGACTATTATATTATATTATTGTTATGCATAATTCAAAAAAATTGTCTTAATAATAAAAAAATAAAGAAATATTCAGATTTTGAATAGCTACATAATTAAAGAGGAAAAACGGACAAGCAGGCACGGTGAATCACCCTATATGATTATTATTACTCGACCATACTCAATAACATGAGTACAAACTGCTATTCTATTGGATACTGGACACCCGGAAAATTACGGTCGTCTACTACACCAAGTATTTACAACAATAATAATGTGATCAAATATCCAAACTTCAGGGGGGAGAGGGTAGAATACTGACATCACACAAATGTACACAGAGTTTATTTCAGTGGTGTGGTTGTGCTAATGGTAATTTCTCCAAAACGACATATTATTACTTTTACCACGGACGAGAGAGGTAAATTTCGTAAAAATTTATTTTCACGGAGAAAAAAACATTTCAAAGTAGGGGATTGTGATCTCTTAACCGAACCCTGTCTGCGCACCGATAATGTACACTGATATATGATGTGTCTATGTGGTCTACGTGCTCTGACATCTTAGATAATAATAATAATACGTAATCAATATAATAATGACAACAGTGTACGAAGACATATGATAAGAATAGGTCATTAAAAGATTATTATGCCTATAACCGATGAATATTATGTATCTTTTCGAAGTATGACTTTTTAGTCATATTCAATACTCGATATTCAATATCTGACACGTGTCTAACTAGGTCATCGCACGTTCGCGGAATCCTAAACAGCGTAAACAACGTATGCATAACAAATGTTTCACATCCGTTGACCGGAAGAGACAGCAGAATAATAGGTAGGGGGAAATCGACTATAAAGGGGGCCCTGGTGAGCTCCCCGGTAGACGTGATCCACCAGAGTCAGCACGAGCACTTTCACGTCAGATGTCATCACGAATCAGTCCCTGTGACTTAGTCTAATTTTCTAATTAAAATACACTTAGAATAATTTACAGTATATTTTATTCATCAATAAAACCACACTTTGAAAATATTTACACCAATCTATTTATTTAACCACGGCTACACCGTCACTGCAATCAGTTGCTGATTAGTCCACCACTGTATATTTTGAATTATTATAAATACAACATTTTTGATGTTTCACATTTGCCAGGCGTCTCGCGAAGGCTCAGTTTTTTTATATTATTTGAATGAATATATTTTATTTAAATTTTAAATACAACTCGAGAGACTCACAACTTACAAAAAGTTTTGATAAATTTTAGTCATGCATTTTCAGATAGGTAGGTACTTCTTTAAATTAATGTTTGAACTTCTTGAAATTCTAAAAAATAATTGATACACGTTTTAAGTTTCAAATGTTTAAGATTAACAAGTATTTTTAGCTTGGAAATTGCATTGAATAATTAGATGTTTTTTCAAATTTTGAAATGTTATAAATTCAATTTTATTTAAGTTGTATATTAAATATTTAAATTAAATAAAAACGTTGAACAAAAATATTGATGGCTCAATCCGCCCTTGCTCTTCACATACAATTATACTAACGTATGTTTTATTGAAATATAACTATTTTTAAGCTTATAGGTTAAACAAAAAATAAACATGATTTTTTATAATATAACCTTATTTATTTTCAATTTTTTTGTGATAATAACAATAAAAATTACAAAACGAAATGTATAAAATAAAATATACAAATAACAGATTGAAAAAAATATATATTCAAATCTTTAAGTAATATTTCATTTGTGAAAAATACAAATGGTATACACAAAACAATTATAACATAATACAAAAAAGAGTTTAATGGCAAGAAAGAATATCCAACATACTTTGTTTCCTGCCGATCGATAACATATCATTGTTTAATTTATTAATTGAATGAAATTTCAAATATCTGCTGTAATTGTTCATATTTATCGTTAATGTGTTGAAGTTTAGCTCTATACTTTTGTTTTCTTGGTTTATGTAATGTGAGATATTGAGTTGTTTGTGTAGTTGAAAACGATTGATCAGAATATGGTGAACTTTGAGATGGCATACCACAAAAAAATATAAAGTAAAAACATTAATTATTTTCATACAGAATCAGAAATACTTGGATCTGGACATGTTGCAGTACTTATTATCAATCATTGCTATAAAAAATAACAAAATAATAATCAGTCGAAAATAAAATATTCAATATTAGGTAAAATTGTAATTACTGAAATCAGTAGGAACAGCAAGCGGAATAGAATTTTTATTTTAGGATTTTGTAGTGTTTAAGGAAAATCAGGTTAAATGACTCATATTATTCTAAGTAATGATAATTAAAATTCATTTTCTTCATCTAATGGTATAGATCTCAAGACAATAACATAAAAATATAGTGTTTTATAAGCAATTTAAAAATGTGAATTTTTGAAATTCGTAAAAATTATGATAAATTAATGTTCATTTATGTGTCTATGAGATATAATGTAAAGTATTATTATTCAGTGATGGAAACGGTATTAATAATTAATTTTCTAAAGCTAATGGTCCAGGTTTGAAGATATAAACATTAAAATTCAATATTTTATAACCATTTCAAAAAATGAATTTAAAACCTTATGTCAAAATTAACATATAAAACATGTTTTATAGTGATTATTTAATGTCAGGTTAAACGATTCATATTATTCTAAGTAATGATAATTATAATTCATTTTCTTAATCTAATGGTCTAGATCTCAAGACAATAACATTAAAATTCAGTGTTTTATAAGCAATTTAAAAATGTGATTTTTTGGAATTCGTAAAAATTATGATAAATTAATGTTCATTTATGTGTCTATGAAATATAATGTAAAGTATTATTATTAAGTGATGGAAACGGTATTAATAATTATTTTCTAAATCAAAAGGTCCAGTAATGAAGATATAAACATTAAAATTCAATAGTTTATAACCATTTCAAAAAATGAATTTAAAACCTTATGTCAAAATTAACATATAAAACATGTTTTATAGTGATTATTTAATGTCAGGTTAAAGGATTCATATTATTCTAAGTAATGATAATTATAATTCATTTTCTTAATCTAATGGTCTAGATCTCAAGACAATAACATTAAAATTCAGTGTTTTATAAGCAATTTAAAAATGTGATTTTTTGGAATTCGTAAAAATTATGATAAATTAATGTTCATTTATGTGTCTATGAAATATAATGTAAAGTATTATTATTAAGCGATGAAAACGGTATTAATAATTAATTTTCTAAATCTAATGGTCCAGGTTTGAAGATATAAACTTTAAAATTCAATATTTTATAAGCATATCAAAAATGAATTTAAAACCTTATGTCAAAATTAACATATAAAACATGTTTTATAGTGGTTATTGAATGTCAGGTTAAATGATTCATATTATTCTAAGTTATGATAATAATAATACATTTTCTTAATCTAATGGTCTAGATCTCAAGACAATAACATTAAAATTCAGTGTTTTATAAGCAATTTAAAAATGTGATTTTTTGGAATTCGTAAAAATTATGATAAATTAATATTCATTTATGTGTCTATGAAATATAATGTAAAGTATTATTATTAAATGATGGAAACGGTATTAATAATTAATTTTCTAAATCTAATGGTCCAGGTTTGAAGATATAAACTTTAAAATACAATATTTTATAAGCATATCAAAAATGAATTTAAAACCTTATGTCAAAATTAACATATAAAACATGTTTTATAGTGGTTATTGAATGTCAGGTTAAATGATTCATATTATTCTAAGTTATGATAATAATAATACATTTTCTTAATCTAATGGTCTAGAACTCAAGACAATAACATAAAAATATAGTCTTTTATAAGCAATTTAAAAATGTGAATTTTTGAAATTCGTAAAAATTATGATAAATTAATGTTCATTTATGTGTCTATGAAATATAATGTAAAGTATTATTATTCAGTGATGGAAACGGTATTAATAATTAATTTTCTAAAGCTAATGGTCCAGGTTTTAAGATATAAACATTAAAATTCAATATTTTATAACCATTTCAAAAAATGAATTTAAAACCTTATGTCAAAATTAACATATAAAACATGTTTTATAGTGATTATTTAATGTCAGGTTAAATGATTCATATTATTCTAAGTAATGATAATTATAATTCATTTTCTTAATCTAATGGTCTAGATCTCAAGACAATAACATTAAAATTCAGTGTTTTATAAGCAATTTAAAAATGTGATTTTTTGGAATTCGTAAAAATTATGATAAATTAATATTCATTTATGTGTCTATGAAATATAATGTAAAGTATTATTATTAAATGATGGAAACGGTATTAATAATTAATTTTCTAAATCTAATGGTCCAGGTTTGAAGATATAAACTTTAAAATACAATATTTTATAAGCATATCAAAAATGAATTTAAAACCTTATGTCAAAATTAACATATAAAACATGTTTTATAGTGATTATGGGATGTCAGGTTAAATGATTCATATTATTCTAAGTAATGATAATTATAATTCATTTTCTTAATCTAATGGTCTAGATCTCAAGACAAAAACATTAAAATATAGTGTTTTATAAGCAATTTAAAAATGTGATTTTTTGGATTTCGTAAAAATTATGATAAATTAATGTTCATTTATGTGTCTATGAAATATAATGTATAAATTATTATTAAGTGATGAAAACGGTATTAATAATTAATTTTCTAAATCTAATGGTCCAGGTTTGAAGATATAAACTTTAAAATTCAATATTTTATAACCATTTCAAAAAATGAATTTAAAACCTTATGTCAAAATTAACATATAAAACATGTTTTATAGTGATTATGGGATGTCAGGTTAAATGATTCATATTATTCTAAGTAATGATAATTATAATACATTTTCTTAATCTAATGGTCTAGATCTCAAGACAATAACATTAAAATTCAGTGTTTTATAAGCAATTTAAAAATGTGATTTTTTGGAATTCGTAAAAATTATGATAAATTAATATTCATTTATGTGTCTATGAAATATAATGTAAAGTATTATTATTAAATAATGGAAACGGTATTAATAATTAATTTTCTAAATCTAATGGTCCAGGTTTGAAGATATAAACTTTAAAATACAATATTTTATAAGCATATCAAAAATGAATTTAAAACCTTATGTCAAAATTAACATATAAAACATGTTTTATAGTGGTTATTGAATGTCAGGTTAAATGATTCATATTATTCTAAGTTATGATAATAATAATACATTTTCTTAATCTAATGGTCTAGATCTCAAGACAATAACATTAAAATTCAGTGTTTTATAAGCAATTTAAAAATGTGATTTTTTGGAATTCGTAAAAATTATGATAAATTAAAGTCCGTTTATTTATCTATGAAATATAATGTAAAGTATTATTATTAAGCGATGAAAACGGTATTAATAATTAATTTTCTAAATCTAATGGTCCAGGTTTGAAGATATAAACTTTAAAATTCAATATTTTATAAGCATATCAAAAATGAATTTAAAACCTTATGTCAAAATTAACATATAAAACATGTTTTATAGTGGTTATTGAATGTCAGGTTAAATGATTCATATTATTCTAAGTTATGATAATAATAATACATTTTCTTAATCTAATGGTCTAGATCTCAAGACAATAACATTAAAATTCAGTGTTTTATAAGCAATTTAAAAATGTGATTTTTTGGAATTCGTAAAAATTATGATAAATTAATATTCATTTATGTGTCTATGAAATATAATGTAAAGTATTATTATTAAATGATGGAAACGGTATTAATAATTAATTTTCTAAATCTAATGGTCCAGGTTTGAAGATATAAACTTTAAAATACAATATTTTATAAGCATATCAAAAATGAATTTAAAACCTTATGTCAAAATTAACATATAAAACATGTTTTATAGTGGTTATTGAATGTCAGGTTAAATGATTCATATTATTCTAAGTTATGATAATAATAATACATTTTCTTAATCTAATGGTCTAGAACTCAAGACAATAACATAAAAATATAGTGTTTTATAAGCAATTTAAAAATGTGAATTTTTGAAATTCGTAAAAATTATGATAAATTAATGTTCATTTATGTGTCTATGAAATATAATGTAAAGTATTATTATTCAGTGATGGAAACGGTATTAATAATTAATTTTCTAAAGCTAATGGTCCAGGTTTTAAGATATAAACATTAAAATTCAATATTTTATAACCATTTCAAAAAATGAATTTAAAACCTTATGTCAAAATTAACATATAAAACATGTTTTATAGTGATTATGGGATGTCAGGTTAAATGATTCATATTATTCTAAGTAATGATAATTATAATTCATTTTCTTAATCTAATGGTCTAGATCTCAAGACAATAACATTAAAATTCAGTGTTTTATAAGCAATTTAAAAATGTGATTTTTTGGAATTCGTAAAAATTATGATAAATTAATATTCATTTATGTGTCTATGAAATATAATGTAAAGTATTATTATTAAATGATGGAAACGGTATTAATAATTAATTTTCTAAATCTAATGGTCCAGGTTTGAAGATATAAACTTTAAAATACAATATTTTATAAGCATATCAAAAATGAATTTAAAACCTTATGTCAAAATTAACATATAAAACATGTTTTATAGTGGTTATTGAATGTCAGGTTAAATGATTCATATTATTCTAAGTTATGATAATAATAATACATTTTCTTCATCTAATGGTATAGATCTCAAGACAATAACATAAAAATATAGTGTTTTATAAGCAATTTAAAAATGTGAATTTTTGAAATTCGTAAAAATTATGATAAATTAATGTTCATTTATGTGTCTATGAGATATAATGTAAAGTATTATTATTCAGTGATGGAAACGGTATTAATAATTAATTTTCTAAAGCTAATGGTCCAGGTTTGAAGATATAAACATTAAAATTCAATATTTTATAACCATTTCAAAAAATGAATTTAAAACCTTATGTCAAAATTAACATATAAAACATGTTTTATAGTGATTATGGGATGTCAGGTTAAATGATTCATATTATTCTAAGTAGTGATAATTATAATTCATTTTCTTAATCTAATGGTCTAGATCTCAAGACAATAACATTAAAATTCAGTGTTTTATAAGCAATTTAAAAATGTGATTTTTTGGAATTCGTAAAAATTATGATAAATTAATATTCATTTATGTGTCTATGAAATATAATGTAAAGTATTATTATTAAATGATGGAAACGGTATTAATAATTAATTTTCTAAATCTAATGGTCCAGGTTTGAAGATATAAACTTTAAAATACAATATTTTATAAGCATATCAAAAATGAATTTAAAACCTTATGTCAAAATTAACATATAAAACATGTTTTATAGTGGTTATTGAATGTCAGGTTAAATGATTCATATTATTCTAAGTTATGATAATAATAATACATTTTCTTAATCTAATGGTCTAGATCTCAAGACAATAACATTAAAATTCAGTGTTTTATAAGCAATTTAAAAATGTGATTTTTTGGAATTCGTAAAAATTATGATAAATTAATATTCATTTATGTGTCTATGAAATATAATGTAAAGTATTATTATTAAATGATGGAAACGGTATTAATAATTAATTTTCTAAATCTAATGGTCCAGGTTTGAAGATATAAACTTTAAAATACAATATTTTATAAGCATATCAAAAATGAATTTAAAACCTTATGTCAAAATTAACATATAAAACATGTTTTATAGTGGTTATTGAATGTCAGGTTAAATGATTCATATTATTCTAAGTTATGATAATAATAATACATTTTCTTAATCTAATGGTCTAGAACTCAAGACAATAACATAAAAATATAGTGTTTTATAAGCAATTTAAAAATGTGAATTTTTGAAATTCGTAAAAATTATGATAAATTAATGTTCATTTATGTGTCTATGAAATATAATGTAAAGTATTATTATTCAGTGATGGAAACGGTATTAATAATTAATTTTCTAAAGCTAATGGTCCAGGTTTTAAGATATAAACATTAAAATTCAATATTTTATAACCATTTCAAAAAATGAATTTAAAACCTTATGTCAAAATTAACATATAAAACATGTTTTATAGTGATTATGGGATGTCAGGTTAAATGATTCATATTATTCTAAGTAATGATAATTATAATTCATTTTCTTAATCTAATGGTCTAGATCTCAAGACAATAACATTAAAATTCAGTGTTTTATAAGCAATTTAAAAATGTGATTTTTTGGAATTCGTAAAAATTATGATAAATTAATATTCATTTATGTGTCCATGAAATATAATGTAAAGTATTATTATTAAATGATGGAAACGGTATTAATAATTAATTTTCTAAATCTAATGGTCCAGGTTTGAAGATATAAACTTTAAAATACAATATTTTATAAGCATATCAAAAATGAATTTAAAACCTTATGTCAAAATTAACATATAAAACATGTTTTATAGTGATTATGGGATGTCAGGTTAAATGATTCATATTATTCTAAGTAATGATAATTATAATTCATTTTCTTAATCTAATGGTCTAGATCTCAAGACAATAACATTAAAATTCAGTGTTTTATAAGCAATTTAAAAATGTGATTTTTTGGAATTCGTAAAAATTATGATAAATTAATATTCATTTATGTGTCTATGAAATATAATGTAAAGTATTATTATTAAATGATGGAAACGGTATTAATAATTAATTTTCTAAATCTAATGGTCCAGGTTTGAAGATATAAACTTTAAAATACAATATTTTATAAGCATATCAAAAATGAATTTAAAACCTTATGTCAAAATTAACATATAAAACATGTTTTATAGTGATTATGGGATGTCAGGTTAAATGATTCATATTATTCTAAGTAATGATAATTATAATTCATTTTCTTAATCTAATGGTCTAGATCTCAAGACAAAAACATTAAAATATAGTGTTTTATAAGCAATTTAAAAATGTGATTTTTTGGATTTCGTAAAAATTATGATAAATTAATGTTCATTTATGTGTCTATGAAATATAATGTATAAATTATTATTAAGTGATGAAAACGGTATTAATAATTAATTTTCTAAATCTAATGGTCCAGGTTTGAAGATATAAACTTTAAAATTCAATAGTTTATAACCATTTCAAAAAATGAATTTAAAACCTTATGTCAAAATTAACATATAAAACATGTTTTATAGTGGTTATTGAATTTCAGGTTAAATAATTCATATTATTCTAAGTAATGTAAATTATAATTCATTTTCTTAATCTAACGGTCTAGATCTCAAAATAATAACATAAAAATATAGTGTTATATAAGCAATTTAAAAATGTGATTTTTTGGAATTCGTAAAAATTATGATAAATTAAAGTCAAATTATGTGTCTATGAAATATAATGTAAAGTATTATTATTAAATGATGGAAACGGTATTAATAATTAATTTTCTAAATCTAATGGTCCAGGTTTGAAGATATAAACTTTAAAATACAATATTTTATAACAATTTCTAAAAATGAATTTAAAACCTTATGTCAAAATTAACATATAAAACATGTTTTATAGTGATTATTTAATGTCAGGTTAAAGGATTCATATTATTCTAAGTAATGATAATTATAATTCATTTTCTTAATCTAATGGTCTAGAACTCAAGACAATAACATAAAAATATAGTGTTTTATAAGCAATTTAAAAATGTGAATTTTTGAAATTCGTAAAAATTATGATAAATAAAGTCCGTTTATTTGTCTATGAAATATAATGTAAAGTATTATTATTAAGCGATGAAAACGGTATTAATAATTAATTTTCTAACTCTAATGGTCCAGGTTTGAAGATATAAACTTTAAAATTCAATATTTTATAAGCATATCAAAAATGAATTTAAAACCTTATGTCAAAATTAACATATAAAACATGTTTTATAGTGGTTATTTAATGTCAGGTTAAATGATTCATATCATTCTATGGTATGATAATAATAATACATTTTCTTAATCTAATGGTCTAGATCTCAAGACAATAACATTAAAATTCAGTGTTTTATAAGCAATTTAAAAATGTGATTTTTTGGAATTCGTATAAATTATGATAAATTAAAGTCAAATTATGTGTCTATGAAATATAATGTATAAATTATTATTAAGTGATGAAAACGGTATTTATAATTAATTTTCTAAATCTAATGGTCCAGGTTTGAAGATATAAACTTTAAAATTCAATATTTTATAACCATTTCAAAAAATGAATTTAAAACCATATGTCAAAATTAACATATAAAACATGTTTTATAGTGATAATGGAATGTCAGGTTAAACGATTCATATTATTCTAAGTAATGATAATTATAATTAATTTCCTTAATCTAATGGTCTAGATCTCAAGACAATAACATTAAAATATAGTGTTTTATAAGCAATTTAAAAATGTGATTTTTTGGAATTCCTAAAAATTATGATAAATTAATGTTCATTTATGTGTCTATGAAATATAATGTATAAATTATTATTAAGTGATGAAAACGGTATTAATAATTAATTTTCTAAATCTAATGGTCCAGGTTTGAAGATATAAACTTTAAAATTCAATATTTTATAACCATTTCAAAAAATGAATTTAAAACTTTATGTCAAAATTAACATATAAAACATGTTTTATAGTGATAATGGAATGTCAGGTTAAACGATTCATCTTATTCTAAGTAATGATAATTATAATTAATTTCCTTAATCTAATGGTCTAGATCTCAAGACAATAACATTAAAATATAGTGTTTTATAAGCAATTTAAAAATGTGATTTTTTGGAATTCCTAAAAATTATGATAAATTAATGTTCATTTATGTGTCTATGAAATATAATGTATAAATTATTATTAAGTGATGAAAACGGTATTAATAATTAATTTTCTAAATCTAATGGTCCAGGTTTGAAGATATAAACTTTAAAATTCAATATTTTATAACCATTTCAAAAAATGAATTTAAAACCTTATGTCAAAATTAACATATAAAACATGTTTTAGAGTGATAATGGAATATCAGATTATTTGATTCACAATCAAAATTGTCATATAAAAGTTTGTATTATAGTGTTCTTTAATTGAGATATTATACTTTAACAAATGTAGGTGGAATCTATTGTGTGTATATAATTATTCAGTTGGCTCTTAAAAAGCCCTTATGGGAAATAAAATTATTTATTTAAAATTTATCCATCTCTGATGTTGATAACCTAATCAATGACAAATTATTGGTGTTTATTTTTAATGAAACTGTCTGATGAGATTTTTGATGATAAATATGATTGGTTATTTACTGGTTTCGTTATAAAAACTTCAAATATCACGAAATAAAACGTATACAGTGTATTGCAACCACATAAAGTTGTAGTTGTTTCCTAGTTGGCGAGAATATATAGATAAGTCATTGCAATGGCGAGATTCACATTAAAACATACATGGATTGTTTTAAGAAAAGTGCACACATATGACTACTTATAATTCTTATATGATGGGCACACGGTTCTTGCAATACAAATTACAGATCAAGGACAACTTAAACTTATATATCAATGTGTGGTCTGTTTCAAATGGGATTATTTTATAGCCCGGTTTTCGATCTAGCAACTGAATAAACCAATTAAGTAAACAATATTTTATCACAATTTACAAAAAATTTCCAGTTTTAATTAAATAAATAAAACGATAGTTGTTTTATCAGATTATCTGCGAGTGAGTGGATTTATTTTATATGGTGTATACGAAATGACAACTTATGACTTGTAGACAGCTAGTGAATAGTTAATATACTTAAACACAATGGTTGTTATTTAGCGAAATCTGAATGAGAAAAGTATCATAATAAGTTCATATGAGAGCAATAGAATGATATTCGCGATAATTATACATAAAAACGTTTAATAAGAAATGAGAAAAGGTTACACTATCTTACCGAAAAGACAACCTTTCAAAATGTATTAATAAACCTTTGTGAAATGCCAGTAGACTGTTTATCATTACTGCGCACGGTTACATTAGTGAACTTGAAAAATGGAAACTAGACACACACACTGACATGTACAAAAAGATTATTTAAAATTAACTTATTATTAGCTACTGATTAAATCCCAACGCGACGAAGAGAACACTTTGTATGTTGTTGATATTAGACAATTCCCTGATGCAATTCTGAGGCATGGATGACATCAGTCGTTATAATGACAGGATACACACCAACCATCTCCGGTCCCACTATAGAAAGCATATCCAATATAGTAGGTAAATAATGTATCATTGCTGGATCATTTCTGAAAAAAAACGCAGACAACAGTTGTTCTATCGATATTGAATTAAATACTTCATATTAATATTACAATACAATAGTATTAGCACTTACTATATTTTTTTATCATTTTTAATATTCTTTACATATTTTTTATTAGTAGGTTACATTTTTTCTCAGGAATGTGGTTGGGCAGGATTGAGTATTTTACACTTTTTTGAAATTATTTAGATTACCTACAAAAAATACAGTAAAAACCTAAGAACTTGAATTTAAAATGTATTAATGTTAGAAGTAAAAAATAGTTATACAACCCTATAATTGATGATAATCCATGTTGAAATATTAAAATCCAATATAGTATTTTAACTGTATTTTTTTTTAGTTTTCACATTGTTCTCAATTTTTCTAAATTTATATGTAGTATAATATGTATATTCTTCAAGTCATCTGTCCAACAATATTCTTAGTACATACATGTAATTATCTTAGAATTTTAAAAAGCAACAAATATTCTAGATTAAATCCAATTAAATCTTGGCGATTACAATTTATCAACCATTGTTTAGACCTAAAAAAAGTAGTAATTAGATACAAATATGAATGTGTATAAATAATAAGTAATAGCTAACGTTCAACTTACACAAATTCGTCATTAAGAAACTTAAACAGTTTACAGTTCTTCGTGGTGTACTTATACGAATTTATACGACCTTTCACAAGGCATACATGATAATGATATGAATATAATTCGCACAAACAATTGGAAACACAAAAAAAATGCTTGGTATAAGCATAGAATAAAACAATATAAGCACGATTTCAGCACTTAAATGTAACAACACACTAGTTGTACAGAATAGTCGAGTCAAAGGACAAACGATAAAACGTTAATATTATGAATTTAATTGCGATAACAAAAATGTGATATTAATCATAACTTATTCAGTACTACCAAAAATGCAAACGTTATAATTACATATTTTCCCAGATACTGACTCTATTGCGGACCTACAGTCGTTGATTGTATATTATCAGCACGCCGCCCAGAAGTTTCCTACCACTGGTTTAGTAATCGTCTGGTGGTCGTATCGGTTAGACGATCAAACGTTTATGGTTACGAAAATCAAAACATTTTATTCACCAGACTTATTTAAATGTCCTATAAGAATACCGATTGTTAAAAATGAATTTTTTTTCTTATGCGAGCATTTTTGTAACGGCCAAAACTTAAATACACTGTGCGCCAGTCCGTATTTTACTAGGATCAGATGTGTTGATCCGTTTTTTTCATTCGTTCCAAATTTATAGACATCTATATTTTTTTATTCAAAAGCGTAAACAAAATGTTCGTCTTTTACAATCATAAAATTTGAATTTACAGTACGGTAAACCGAATATTATATTGATTTCATACAAATTAATTATTCACAAATAGTATTTTAGAATCATTAGCAATTTCAACATTGTAATGTAAAGAAGTATGTTAAATTGTAAGAGTAATTGAGTACATAAATATAATTGTTGATTGGACTTAATATAAAGTTGTTGTATTTTCATTAGCAAAAATAAAATCATTACTTTTCTATTTTCAAAATACAAAACGATATAACATTTATCGGGTGTATATTAGAATATGAACACATATTATATTTTGTATTGAAATTGGTTGATGAAAAACTCAATACATTTGACAAATTTTAATTTTATATAATAAATGTAATTTGGAGAATAGAAATTATATTATTAATTATAACTTAAAAATTAATTTATAATTCTGATTTTTAAAATGTTTGATATTATTCAACAAAATCTAGTAATCGCGACTAAAATTTATAGAAATTAAGCAAAGAAAAATCTATATTTTTTATAGTGCGGGGTGGGTAAAGCTACATAGTGCATAGGTACATAATCGAAACGAAAATAGAATAAACCAATAACAAAAATAAAATGAGCATTGTGTGTTACATATTTCTATATTCATTAATTTTCGGTACATACATTGTGTATTATCCAGTGTTTACAATTCATCATCATTTTATAAGACGCATTTTTTCTGTTTTCATTTTATTCTTAAAAATAATGTCGAGCTTAATTATATAATACGAGTGACAGGCCACTACTATTACAACACAATAAATTAATTGCAGACGTTGCAGTATAATTAATGAATTAATAAGTAATATTTCAATGTAACTAAAATACATGGGTAATATCAAAGTATGATAGGTAAATTTCCTTTTAACAATGCAAAACTATGTATATGAGATAAACATTTGCTATAGGCAATAGGTACTTACTAGAAGACGGTAAAAACAGAATGCAATTGTTTGGCTTTATATACAAGTGACCTTAAGACCTTATTATAGACATTCACTATTGCGTGATTTACATTATTAAAATAATAATATTATGATGAAACAAATTTTAAATGAGGTGTAATCCTTTATAAAATATTAAGTAAATTTTCAGGACACATGTGTTTTAAGTTTTTAATTAAATAATAAAAACTTCGTTTCGATTTTATGAAAAATGTTCATAAATTATTAAACAATGTGATTTAATCTTATAATATTAGTTATTAACAAACACATTATTTTTTTCTATTTTATAGCGTCATATTATAATAATCAATATAAATTCTATTTTATATTTCACGGCGCTATTTTACAAAATTATCATAGGCGCAATTCAGGCGTGAGGCGATAGCACTTGGGCGTGTTTAGAACATCCGAATTGTTCATGTCGATTTAGATTTTAATAATAATAGGTACTCATAACCATACAATAACTTGAAAAAAATGGAAACGCTTCAGCGCCCCCAGTTTTTTTAATTGAAATTGGACTCTACATATTATATACTGTTTATTTATTGCTCAGTTAAACTTTAACTATTAGCGTTCAAATTAAAGTAAAAAAATAAATAAGTAAAGTATATTTTTAGACGTATCTAAGGGGATTCAAATCAACTCGCGATAGTATGTTGAAAACCACAAATCACCGCGTCCCCATACTTAGATGATTGATTATGTTCAACCTAACAAAAATAACGAGATACTTTTCAAGTAAACTGTCTGGATGATAAACGACAATTAAGTACCTATTAATTGTTATTGCAATAATAATGTGTTTGTTTTTTTTTGTACATAAATAGATTTAATTCTATGTAGTTCGATGTACATTCTACTTATAATAGTTTCCTTAAATTATTTATATTTTTTAAAAAAGTGTTCATATGGTTAATATCACTTATATTGAATTTAGACCTTTCAAACAAATACTCGAGTATAATTACAATTTATACTAGGCATTTAGAGACTACAGTCTTAATTTGACAAAAAATGGATATTATAACATGTTAGAAAGCAACTAATACACTTTTTTACTTACATATATTTATTTGTTTTTGAAGCTATACTGATTCGCTTAGAAAGAAATTACTAAATAAATAATTACACATAACAATTAAAAAAAAACGCAATTCGCAATTTTATAATAAAATGCAAACATTAATATTTGAATGAAAATTCAAGTATGTTTTGTCGTAAACTAGTTCAAATATTTATCCAGTCTCCATTTTACACGATTGAAACTTTAAAACATATATTGTGAAATATAAAAATATACTTATTTTTACTTATAATATTGTATATTATTATATTCATTGTATTTTATTTTACTATTATACTATTATGTCGTATACTAGGTTTTTTATTCTCTCAAGCCTCTTCAATAATAGTATGATATCTGTTTTGGCTAAAACAGTAGTACTATTTATATGAGTTTGAATTATATTGTTTTTATTCAATGAACGATTTGTATAATCAATTATGTGTATAAATAATATCAGACTCTCGATGATCTGCCCTGGAACAAGTTAAAAATATGTAATCGCGCCTAATTCACATGGCTAAGATGCAAATATTGTCAACCTTGACAGCAGCTTATCCACTATCGTGCCCGTGTGGGCATATGTGTATATGCTGTGTTCGTCTTACTAACGTGCACTGTAGCAAATTTGTGTTCATCAGAATCAAAATTTTTTGTTGTTTGCTTTAATTGTATAGTAAATTTACTTTAATTCAACATAAAAGTAAGAATATTATCTATGGTATCGTGTAGACTTTTATGGATATTTTAATTTTAAACTGAGTTATAGGTATGTAAAATATTAAATCTTGACTTACTTTATAATTAAAATATCAATAAAAGCCTACGTTATGGCCCTATAGATAATATTCTTCACTTTGAGCTTGATAATAGGTCAATTCACCCTAATATTATACCTAACAGCATATATTGATTCTGTCGAACGAAAATGTTTGTAAAACCACAATACAATAGTCTATCAAATGATAGACTATTATATTATATTATTGTTATGCATAATTCAAAAAAATTGTCTTAATAATAAAAAAATAAAGAAATATTCAGATTTTGAATAGCTACATAATTAAAGAGGAAAAACGGACAAGCAGGCACGGTGAATCACCCTATATGATTATTATTACTCGACCATACTCAATAACATGAGTACAAACTGCTATTCTATTGGATACTGGACACCCGGAAAATTACGGTCGTCTACTACACCAAGTATTTACAACAATAATAATGTGATCAAATATCCAAACTTCAGGGGGGAGAGGGTAGAATACTGACATCACACAAATGTACACAGAGTTTATTTCAGTGGTGTGGTTGTGCTAATGGTAATTTCTCCAAAACGACATATTATTACTTTTACCACGGACGAGAGAGGTAAATTTCGTAAAAATTTATTTTCACGGAGAAAAAAACATTTCAAAGTAGGGGATTGTGATCTCTTAACCGAACCCTGTCTGCGCACCGATAATGTACACTGATATATGATGTGTCTATGTGGTCTACGTGCTCTGACATCTTAGATAATAATAATAATACGTAATCAATATAATAATGACAACAGTGTACGAAGACATATGATAAGAATAGGTCATTAAAAGATTATTATGCCTATAACCGATGAATATTATGTATCTTTTCGAAGTATGACTTTTTAGTCATATTCAATACTCGATATTCAATATCTGACACGTGTCTAACTAGGTCATCGCACGTTCGCGGAATCCTAAACAGCGTAAACAACGTATGCATAACAAATGTTTCACATCCGTTGACCGGAAGAGACAGCAGAATAATAGGTAGGGGGAAATCGACTATAAAGGGGGCCCTGGTGAGCTCCCCGGTAGACGTGATCCACCAGAGTCAGCACGAGCACTTTCACGTCAGATGTCATCACGAATCAGTCCCTGTGACTTAGTCTAATTTTCTAATTAAAATACACTTAGAATAATTTACAGTATATTTTATTCATCAATAAAACCACACTTTGAAAATATTTACACCAATCTATTTATTTAACCACGGCTACACCGTCACTGCAATCAGTTGCTGGTTAGTCCACCACTGTATATTTTGAATTATTATAAATACAACATTTTTGATGTTTCACATTTGCCAGGCGTCTCGCGAAGGCTCAGTTTTTTTATATTATTTGAATGAATATATTTTATTTAAATTTTAAATACAACTCGAGAGACTCACAACTTACAAAAAGTTTTGATAAATTTTAGTCATGCATTTTCAGATAGGTAGGTACTTCTTTAAATTAATGTTTGAACTTCTTGAAATTCTAAAAAATAATTGATACACGTTTTAAGTTTCAAATGTTTAAGATTAACAAGTATTTTTAGCTTGGAAATTGCATTGAATAATTAGATGTTTTTTCAAATTTTGAAATGTTATAAATTCAATTTTATTTAAGTTGTATATTAAATATTTAAATTAAATAAAAACGTTGAACAAAAATATTGATGGCTCAATCCGCCCTTGCTCTTCACATACAATTATACTAACGTATGTTTTATTGAAATATAACTATTTTTAAGCTTATAGGTTAAACAAAAAATAAACATGATTTTTTATAATATAACCTTATTTATTTTCAATTTTTTTGTGATAATAACAATAAAAATTACAAAACGAAATGTATAAAATAAAATATACAAATAACAGATTGAAAAAAATATATATTCAAATCTTTAAGTAATATTTCATTTGTGAAAAATACAAATGGTATACACAAAACAATTATAACATAATACAAAAAAGAGTTTAATGGCAAGAAAGAATATCCAACATACTTTGTTTCCTGCCGATCGATAACATATCATTGTTTAATTTATTAATTGAATGAAATTTCAAATATCAGCTGTAATTGTTCATATTTATCGTTAATGTGTTGAAGTTTAGCTCTATACTTTTGTTTTCTTGGTTTATGTAATGTGAGATATTGAGTTGTTTGTGTAGTTGAAAACGATTGATCAGAATATGGTGAACTTTGAGATGGCATACCACAAAAAAATATAAAGTAAAAACATTAATTATTTTCATACAGAATCCGAAATACTTGGATCTGGACATGTTGCAGTACTTATTATCAATCATTGCTATAAAAAATAACAAAATAATAATCAGTCGAAAATAAAATATTCAATATTAGGTAAAATTGTAATTACTGAAATCAGTAGGAACAGCAAGCGGAATAGAATTTTTATTTTAGGATTTTGTAGTGTTTAAGGAAAATCAGGTTAAATGACTCATATTATTCTAAGTAATGATAATTAAAATTCATTTTCTTCATCTAATGGTATAGATCTCAAGACAATAACATAAAAATATAGTGTTTTATAAGCAATTTAAAAATGTGAATTTTTGAAATTCGTAAAAATTATGATAAATTAATGTTCATTTATGTGTCTATGAGATATAATGTAAAGTATTATTATTCAGTGATGGAAACGGTATTAATAATTAATTTTCTAAAGCTAATGGTCCAGGTTTGAAGATATAAACATTAAAATTCAATATTTTATAACCATTTCAAAAAATGAATTTAAAACCTTATGTCAAAATTAACATATAAAACATGTTTTATAGTGATTATTTAATGTCAGGTTAAACGATTCATATTATTCTAAGTAATGATAATTATAATTCATTTTCTTAATCTAATGGTCTAGATCTCAAGACAATAACATTAAAATTCAGTGTTTTATAAGCAATTTAAAAATGTGATTTTTTGGAATTCGTAAAAATTATGATAAATTAATGTTCATTTATGTGTCTATGAAATATAATGTAAAGTATTATTATTAAGTGATGGAAACGGTATTAATAATTATTTTCTAAATCAAAAGGTCCAGTAATGAAGATATAAACATTAAAATTCAATAGTTTATAACCATTTCAAAAAATGAATTTAAAACCTTATGTCAAAATTAACATATAAAACATGTTTTATAGTGATTATTTAATGTCAGGTTAAACGATTCATATTATTCTAAGTAATGATAATTATAATTCATTTTCTTAATCTAATGGTCTAGATCTCAAGACAATAACATAAAAATATAGTGTTTTATAAGCAATTTATAAATGTGATTTTTTGGAATTCGTAAAAATTATGATAAATTAAAGTCCGTTTATTTGTCTATGAAATATAATGTAAAGTATTATTATTAAGCGATGAAAACGGTATTAATAATTAATTTTCTAAATCTAATGGTCCAGGTTTGAAGATATAAACTTTAAAATTCAATATTTTATAAGCATATCAAAAATGAATTTAAAACCTTATGTCAAAATTAACATATAAAACATGTTTTATAGTGGTTATTGAATGTCAGGTTAAATGATTCATATTATTCTAAGTTATGATAATAATAATACATTTTCTTAATCTAATGGTCTAGATCTCAAGACAATAACATTAAAATTCAGTGTTTTATAAGCAATTTAAAAATGTGATTTTTTGGAATTCGTAAAAATTATGATAAATTAAAGTCCGTTTATTTGTCTATGAAATATAATGTAAAGTATTATTATTAAGCGATGAAAACGGTATTAATAATTAATTTTCTAAATCTAATGGTCCAGGTTTGAAGATATAAACTTTAAAATTCAATATTTTATAAGCATATCAAAAATGAATTTAAAACCTTATGTCAAAATTAACATATAAAACATGTTTTATAGTGGTTATTGAATGTCAGGTTAAATGATTCATATTATTCTAAGTTATGATAATAATAATACATTTTCTTAATCTAATGGTCTAGATCTCAAGACAATAACATTAAAATTCAGTGTTTTATAAGCAATTTAAAAATGTGATTTTTTGGAATTCGTAAAAATTATGATAAATTAATATTCATTTATGTGTCTATGAAATATAATGTAAAGTATTATTATTAAATGATGGAAACGGTATTAATAATTAATTTTCTAAATCTAATGGTCCAGGTTTGAAGATATAAACTTTAAAATACAATATTTTATAAGCATATCAAAAATGAATTTAAAACCTTATGTCAAAATTAACATATAAAACATGTTTTATAGTGGTTATTGAATGTCAGGTTAAATGATTCATATTATTCTAAGTTATGATAATAATAATACATTTTCTTAATCTAATGGTCTAGAACTCAAGACAATAACATAAAAATATAGTGTTTTATAAGCAATTTAAAAATGTGAATTTTTGAAATTCGTAAAAATTATGATAAATTAATGTTCATTTATGTGTCTATGAAATATAATGTAAAGTATTATTATTCAGTGATGGAAACGGTATTAATAATTAATTTTCTAAAGCTAATGGTCCAGGTTTTAAGATATAAACATTAAAATTCAATATTTTATAACCATTTCAAAAAATGAATTTAAAACCTTATGTCAAAATTAACATATAAAACATGTTTTATAGTGATTATTTAATGTCAGGTTAAATGATTCATATTATTCTAAGTAATGATAATTATAATTCATTTTCTTAATCTAATGGTCTAGATCTCAAGACAATAACATTAAAATTCAGTGTTTTATAAGCAATTTAAAAATGTGATTTTTTGGAATTCGTAAAAATTATGATAAATTAATATTCATTTATGTGTCTATGAAATATAATGTAAAGTATTATTATTAAATGATGGAAACGGTATTAATAATTAATTTTCTAAATCTAATGGTCCAGGTTTGAAGATATAAACTTTAAAATACAATATTTTATAAGCATATCAAAAATGAATTTAAAACCTTATGTCAAAATTAACATATAAAACATGTTTTATAGTGGTTATTGAATGTCAGGTTAAATGATTCATATTATTCTAAGTTATGATAATAATAATACATTTTCTTAATCTAATGGTCTAGAACTCAAGACAATAACATAAAAATATAGTGTTTTATAAGCAATTTAAAAATGTGAATTTTTGAAATTCGTAAAAATTATGATAAATTAATGTTCATTTATGTGTCTATGAAATATAATGTAAAGTATTATTATTCAGTGATGGAAACGGTATTAATAATTAATTTTCTAAAGCTAATGGTCCAGGTTTTAAGATATAAACTTTAAAATACAACATTTTATAAGCATATCAAAAATGAATTTAAAACCTTATGTCAAAATTAACATATAAAACATGTTTTATAGTGGTTATTGAATGTCAGGTTAAATGATTCATATTATTCTAAGTTATGATAATAATAATACATTTTCTTAATCTAATGGTCTAGATCTCAAGACAATAACATTAAAATTCAGTGTTTTATAAGCAATTTAAAAATGTGATTTTTTGGAATTCGTAAAAATTATGATAAATTAAAGTCCGTTTATTTGTCTATGAAATATAATGTAAAGTATTATTATTAAGCGATGAAAACGGTATTAATAATTAATTTTCTAAATCTAATGGTCCAGGTTTGAAGATGTAAACTTTAAAATTCAATATTTTATAAGCATATCAAAAATGAATTTAAAACCTTATGTCAAAATTAACATATAAAACATGTTTTATAGTGGTTATTGAATGTCAGGTTAAATGATTCATATTATTCTAAGTTATGATAATAATAATACATTTTCTTAATCTAATGGTCTAGATCTCAAGACAATAACATTAAAATTCAGTGTTTTATAAGCAATTTAAAAATGTGATTTTTTGGAATTCGTAAAAATTATGATAAATTAATATTCATTTATGTGTCTATGAAATATAATGTAAAGTATTATTATTAAATGATGGAAACGGTATTAATAATTAATTTTCTAAATCTAATGGTCCAGGTTCGAAGATATAAACTTTAAAATACAATATTTTATAAGCATATCAAAAATGAATTTAAAACCTTATGTCAAAATTAACATATAATACATGTTTTATAGTGATTATGGGATGTCAGGTTAAATGATTCATATTATTCTAAGTAATGATAATTATAATTCATTTTCTTAATCTAATGGTCTAGATCTCAAGACAAAAACATTAAAATATAGTGTTTTATAAGCAATTTAAAAATGTGATTTTTTGGATTTCGTAAAAATTATGATAAATTAATGTTCATTTATGTGTCTATGAAATATAATGTATAAATTATTATTAAGTGATGAAAACGGTATTAATAATTAATTTTCTAAATCTAATGGTCCAGGTTTGAAGATATAAACTTTAAAATTCAATATTTTATAACCATTTCAAAAAATGAATTTAAAACCTTATGTCAAAATTAACATATAAAACATGTTTTATAGTGATTATGGGATGTCAGGTTAAATGATTCATATTATTCTAAGTAATGATAATTATAATACATTTTCTTAATCTAATGGTCTAGATCTCAAGACAATAACATTAAAATTCAGTGTTTTATAAGCAATTTAAAAATGTGATTTTTTGGAATTCGTAAAAATTATGATAAATTAATATTCATTTATGTGTCTATGAAATATAATGTAAAGTATTATTATTAAATGATGGAAACGGTATTAATAATTAATTTTCTAAATCTAATGGTCCAGGTTTGAAGATATAAACTTTAAAATACAATATTTTATAAGCATATCAAAAATGAATTTAAAACCTTATGTCAAAATTAACATATAAAACATGTTTTATAGTGGTTATTGAATGTCAGGTTAAATGATTCATATTATTCTAAGTTATGATAATAATAATACATTTTCTTAATCTAATGGTCTAGAACTCAAGACAATAACATAAAAATATAGTGTTTTATAAGCAATTTAAAAATGTGAATTTTTGAAATTCGTAAAAATTATGATAAATTAATGTTCATTTATGTGTCTATGAAATTTAATGTAAAGTATTATTATTAAGCGATGAAAACGGTATTAATAATTAATTTTCTAAATCTAATGGTCCAGGTTTGAAGATATAAACTTTAAAATTCAATATTTTATAAGCATATCAAAAATGAATTTAAAACCTTATGTCAAAATTAACATATAAAACATGTTTTATAGTGGTTATTGAATGTCAGGTTAAATGATTCATATTATTCTAAGTTATGATAATAATAATACATTTTCTTAATCTAATGGTCTAGATCTCAAGACAATAACATTAAAATTCAGTGTTTTATAAGCAATTTAAAAATGTGATTTTTTGGAATTCGTAAAAATTATGATAAATTAAAGTCCGTTTATTTGTCTATGAAATATAATGTAAAGTATTATTATTAAGCGATGAAAACGGTATTAATAATTAATTTTCTAAATCTAATGGTCCAGGTTTGAAGATGTAAACTTTAAAATTCAATATTTTATAAGCATATCAAAAATGAATTTAAAACCTTATGTCAAAATTAACATATAAAACATGTTTTATAGTGGTTATTGAATGTCAGGTTAAATGATTCATATTATTCTAAGTAATGATAATTATAATTCATTTTCTTAATCTAATGGTCTAGATCTCAAGACAATAACATAAAAATATAGTGTTTTATAAGCAATTTAAAAATGTGATTTTTTGGAATTCGTAAAAATTATGATAAATTAATATTCATTTATGTGTCTATGAAATATAATGTAAAGTATTATTATTAAATGATGGAAACGGTATTAATAATTAATTTTCTAAATCTAATGGTCCAGGTTTGAAGATATAAACTTTAAAATACAACATTTTATAAGCATATCAAAAATGAATTTAAAACCTTATGTCAAAATTAACATATAAAACATGTTTTATAGTGATTATGGGATGTCAGGTTAAATGATTCATATTATTCTAAGTTATGATAATAATAATACATTTTCTTAATCTAATGGTCTAGATCTCAAGACAATAACATTAAAATTCAGTGTTTTATAAGCAATTTAAAAATGTGATTTTTTGGAATTCGTAAAAATTATGATAAATTAAAGTCCATTTATTTGTCTATGAAATTTAATGTAAAGTATTATTATTAAGCGATGAAAACGGTATTAATAATTAATTTTCTAAATCTAATGGTCCAGGTTTGAAGATATAAACTTTAAAATTCAATATTTTATAAGCATATCAAAAATGAATTTAAAACCTTATGTCAAAATTAACATATAAAACATGCTTTATAGTGGTTATTGAATGTCAGGTTAAATGATTCATATTATTCTAAGTTATGATAATAATAATACATTTTCTTAATCTAATGGTCTAGATCTCAAGACAATAACATTAAAATTCAGTGTTTTATAAGCAATTTAAAAATGTGATTTTTTGGAATTCGTAAAAATTATGATAAATTAATATTCATTTATGTGTCTATGAAATATAATGTATAAATTATTATTAAGTGATGAAAACGGTATTAATAATTAATTTTCTAAATCTAATGGTCCAGGTTTGAAGATATAAACTTTAAAATTCAATATTTTATAACCATTTCAAAAAATGAATTTAAAACCTTATGTCAAAATTAACATATAAAACATGTTTTATAGTGATTATGGGATGTCAGGTTAAATGATTCATATTATTCTAAGTAATGATAATTATAATACATTTTCTTAATCTAATGTTCTAGATCTCAAGACAATAACATAAAAATATAGTGTTTTATAAGCAATTTAAAAATGTGAATTTTTGAAATTCGTAAAAATTATGATAAATTAATGTTCATTTATGTGTCTATGAAATATAATGTAAAGTATTATTATTCAGTGATGGAAACGGTATTAATAATTAATTTTCTAAAGCTAATGGTCCAGGTTTTAAGATATAAACATTAAAATTCAATATTTTATAACCATTTCAAAAAATGAATTTAAAACCTTATGTCAAAATTAACATATAAAACATGTTTTATAGTGATTATGGGATGTCAGGTTAAATGATTCATATTATTCTAAGTAATGATAATTATAATTCATTTTCTTAATCTAATGGTCTAGATCTCAAGACAATAACATTAAAATTCAGTGTTTTATAAGCAATTTAAAAATGTGATTTTTTGGAATTCGTAAAAATTATGATAAATTAATATTCATTTATGTGTCTATGAAATATAATGTAAAGTATTATTATTAAATGATGGAAACGGTATTAATAATTAATTTTCTAAATCTAATGGTCCAGGTTTGAAGATATAAACTTTAAAATACAATATTTTATAAGCATATCAAAAATGAATTTAAAACCTTATGTCAAAATTAACATATAAAACATGTTTTATAGTGATTATGGGATGTCAGGTTAAATGATTCATATTATTCTAAGTAATGATAATTATAATTCATTTTCTTAATCTAATGGTCTAGATCTCAAGACAAAAACATTAAAATATAGTGTTTTATAAGCAATTTAAAAATGTGATTTTTTGGATTTCGTAAAAATTATGATAAATTAATGTTCATTTATGTGTCTATGAAATATAATGTATAAATTATTATTAAGTGATGAAAACGGTATTAATAATTAATTTTCTAAATCTAATGGTCCAGGTTTGAAGATATAAACTTTAAAATTCAATATTTTATAACCATTTCAAAAAATGAATTTAAAACCTTATGTCAAAATTAACATATAAAACATGTTTTATAGTGATTATGGGATGTCAGGTTAAATGATTCATATTATTCTAAGTAATGATAATTATAATACATTTTCTTAATCTAATGTTCTAGATCTCAAGACAATAACATAAAAATATAGTGTTTTATAAGCAATTTAAAAATGTGAATTTTTGAAATTCGTAAAAATTATGATAAATTAATGTTCATTTATGTGTCTATGAAATATAATGTAAAGTATTATTATTCAGTGATGGAAACGGTATTAATAATTAATTTTCTAAAGCTAATGGTCCAGGTTTTAAGATATAAACATTAAAATTCAATATTTTATAACCATTTCAAAAAATGAATTTAAAACCTTATGTCAAAATTAACATATAAAACATGTTTTATAGTGATTATGGGATGTCAGGTTAAATGATTCATATTATTCTAAGTAATGATAATTATAATTCATTTTCTTAATCTAATGGTCTAGATCTCAAGACAATAACATTAAAATTCAGTGTTTTATAAGCAATTTAAAAATGTGATTTTTTGGAATTCGTAAAAATTATGATAAATTAATATTCATTTATGTGTCTATGAAATATAATGTAAAGTATTATTATTAAATGATGGAAACGGTATTAATAATTAATTTTCTAAATCTAATGGTCCAGGTTTGAAGATATAAACTTTAAAATACAATATTTTATAAGCATATCAAAAATGAATTTAAAACCTTATGTCAAAATTAACATATAAAACATGTTTTATAGTGATTATGGGATGTCAGGTTAAATGATTCATATTATTCTAAGTAATGATAATTATAATTCATTTTCTTAATCTAATGGTCTAGATCTCAAGACAAAAACATTAAAATATAGTGTTTTATAAGCAATTTAAAAATGTGATTTTTTGGATTTCGTAAAAATTATGATAAATTAATGTTCATTTATGTGTCTATGAAATATAATGTATAAATTATTATTAAGTGATGAAAACGGTATTAATAATTAATTTTCTAAATCTAATGGTCCAGGTTTGAAGATATAAACTTTAAAATTCAATAGTTTATAACCATTTCAAAAAATGAATTTAAAACCTTATGTCAAAATTAACATATAAAACATGTTTTATAGTGGTTATTGAATTTCAGGTTAAATAATTCATATTATTCTAAGTAATGTAAATTATAATTCATTTTCTTAATCTAATGGTCTAGATCTCAAAATAATAACATAAAAATATAGTGTTATATAAGCAATTTAAAAATGTGATTTTTTGGAATTCGTAAAAATTATGATAAATTAAAGTCAAATTATGTGTCTATGAAATATAATGTAAATTATTATTATTAAATGATGGAAACGGTATTAATAATTAATTTTCTAAATCTAATGGTCCAGGTTTGAAGATATAAACTTTAAAATACAATATTTTATAACCATTTCTAAAAATGAATTTAAAACCTTATGTCAAAATTAACATATAAAACATGTTTTATAGTGATTATTTAATGTCAGGTTAAAGGATTCATATTATTCTAAGTAATGATAATTATAATTCATTTTCTTAATCTAATGGTCTAGATCTCAAGACAATAACATAAAAATATAGTGTTTTATAAGCAATTTATAAATGTGATTTTTTGGAATTCGTAAAAATTATGATAAATAAAGTTCGTTTATTTGTCTATGAAATATAATGTAAAGTATTATTATTAAGCGATGAAAACGGTATTAATAATTAATTTTCTAAATCTAATGGTCCAGGTTTGAAGATATAAACTTTAAAATTCAATATTTTATAAGCATATCAAAAATGAATTTAAAACCTTATGTCAAAATTAACATATAAAACATGTTTTATAGTGGTTATTGAATGTCAGGTTAAATGATTCATATTATTCTAAGTTATGATAATAATAATACATTTTCTTAATCTAATGGTCTAGATCTCAAGACAATAACATTAAAATTCAGTGTTTTATAAGCAATTTAAAAATGTGATTTTTTGGAATTCGTAAAAATTATGATAAATTAAAGTCAAATTATGTGTCTATGAAATATAATGTATAAATTATTATTAAATGATGAAAACGGTATTAATAATTAATTTTCTAAAGCTAATGGTCCAGGTTTGAAGATATAAACTTTAAAATTCAATATTTTATAACCATTTCAAAAAATGAATTTAAAACCTTATGTCAAAATTAACATATAAAACATGTTTTATAGTGATAATGGAATGTCAGGTTAAACGATTCATATTATTCTAAGTAATGATAATTATAATTAATTTCCTTAATCTAATGGTCTAGATCTCAAGACAATAACATTAAAATATAGTGTTTTATAAGCAATTTAAAAATGTGATTTTTTGGAATTCCTAAAAATTATGATAATTTAATGTTCATTTATGTGTCTATGAAATATAATGTAAAGTATTATTATTAAGTGATGAAAACGGTATTAATAATTAATTTTCTAAATCTAATGGTCCAGGTTTGAAGATATAAACTTTAAAATTCAATATTTTATAACCATTTCAAAAAATGAATTTAAAACCTTATGTCAAAATTAACATATAAAACATGTTTTATAGTGATTATTTAATGTACGGTTAAATAATTCATATTATTCTAAGTAATGATAATTAAAATTCATTTTCTTAATCTAATGGTCTAGATCTCAAGACAATAACATTAAAATATAGTGTTTTATAAGCAATTTAAAAATGTGATTTTTTGGAATTCGTAAAAATTATGATAAATTAATGTTCATTTATGTGTCTATGAAATATAATGTATAAATTATTATTAAGTGATGAAAACGGTATTAATAATTAATTTTCTAAATCTAATGGTCCAGGTTTGAAGATATAAACTTTAAAATTCAATATTTTATAACCATTTCAAAAAATGAATTTAAAACTTTATGTCAAAATTAACATATAAAACATGTTGTATAGTGATAATGGAATGTCAGGTTAAACGATTCATATTATTCTAAGTAATGATAATTATAATTAATTTCCTTAATCTAATGGTCTAGATCTCAAGACAATAACATTAAAATATAGTGTTTTATAAGCAATTTAAAAATGTGATTTTTTGGAATTCCTAAAAATTATGATAAATTAATGTTCATTTATGTGTCTATGAAATATAATGTATAAATTATTATTAAGTGATGAAAACGGTATTAATAATTAATTTTCTAAATCTAATGGTCCAGGTTTGAAGATATAAACTTTAAAATTCAATATTTTATAACCATTTCAAAAAATGAATTTAAAACCTTATGTCAAAATTAACATATAAAACATGTTTTAGAGTGATAATGGAATATCAGATTATTTGATTCACAATCAAAATTGTCATATAAAAGTTTGTATTATAGTGTTCTTTAATTGAGATATTATACTTTAACAAATTTAGGTGGAATCTATTGTGTGTATATAATTATTCAGTTGGCTCTTAAAAAGCCCTTATGGGAAATAAAATTATTTATTTAAAATTTATCCATCTCTGATGTTGATAACCTAATCAATGACAAATTATTGGTGTTTATTTTTAATGAAACTGTCTGATGAGATTTTTGATGATAAATATGATTGGTTATTTACCGGTTTCGTTATAAAAACTTCAAATATCACGAAATAAAACGTATACAGTGTATTGCAACCACATAAAGTTGTAGTTGTTTCCTAGTTGGCGAGAATATATAGATAAGTCATTGCAATGGCGAGATTCACATTAAAACATACATGGATTGTTTTAAGAAAAGTGCACACATATGACTACTTATAATTCTTATATGATGGGCACACGGTTCTTGCAATACAAATTACAGATCAAGGACAACTTAAACTTATATATCAATGTGTGGTCTGTTTCAAATGGGATTATTTTATAGCCCGGTTTTCGATCTAGCAACTGAATAAACCAATTAAGTAAACAATATTTTATCACAATTTACAAAAAATTTCCAGTTTTAATTAAATAAATAAAACGATAGTTGTTTTATCAGATTATCTGCGAGTGAGTGGATTTATTTTATATGGTGTATACGAAATGACAACTTATGACTTGTAGACAGCTAGTGAATAGTTAATATACTTAAACACAATGGTTGTTATTTAGCGAAA
This sequence comes from Rhopalosiphum nymphaeae, assembly GCA_036289425.1. NCBI lineage: Eukaryota > Metazoa > Arthropoda > Insecta > Hemiptera > Aphididae > Rhopalosiphum > Rhopalosiphum nymphaeae. The sequence goes on from JAZAQC010000030.1 coordinate 2,118,070, forward strand.
TCTGAATGAGAAAAGTATCATAATAAGTTCATATGAGAGCAATAGAATGATATTCGCGATAATTATACATAAAAACGTTTAATAAGAAATGAGAAAAGGTTACACTATCTTACCGAAAAGACAACCTTTCAAAATGTATTAATAAACCTTTGTGAAATGCCAGTAGACTGTTTATCATTACTGCGCACGGTTACATTAGTGAACTTGAAAAATGGAAACTAGACACACACACTGACATGTACAAAAAGATTATTTAAAATTAACTTATTATTAGCTACTGATTAAATCCCAACGCGACGAAGAGAACACTTTGTATGTTGTTGATATTAGACAATTCCCTGATGCAATTCTGAGGCATGGATGACATCAGTCGTTATAATGACAGGATACACACCAACCATCTCCGGTCCCACTATAGAAAGCATATCCAATATAGTAGGTAAATAATGTATCATTGCTGGATCATTTCTGAAAAAAAACGCAGACAACAGTTGTTCTATCGATATTGAATTAAATACTTCATATTAATATTACAATACAATAGTATTAGCACTTACTATATTTTTTTATCATTTTTAATATTCTTTACATATTTTTTATTAGTAGGTTACATTTTTTCTCAGGAATGTGGTTGGGCAGGATTGAGTATTTTACACTTTTTTGAAATTATTTAGATTACCTACAAAAAATACAGTAAAAACCTAAGAACTTGAATTTAAAATGTATTAATGTTAGAAGTAAAAAATAGTTATACAACCCTATAATTGATGATAATCCATGTTGAAATATTAAAATCCAATATAGTATTTTAACTGTATTTTTTTTTAGTTTTCACATTGTTCTCAATTTTTCTAAATTTATATGTAGTATAATATGTACATTCTTCAAGTCATCTGTCCAACAATATTCTTAGTACATACATGTAATTATCTTAGAATTTTAAAAAGCAACAAATATTCTAGATTAAATCCAATTAAATCTTGGCGATTACAATTTATCAACCATTGTTTAGACCTAAAAAAAGTAGTAATTAGATACAAATATGAATGTGTATAAATAATAAGTAATAGCTAACGTTCAACTTACACAAATTCGTCATTAAGAAACTTAAACAGTTTACAGTTCTTCGTGGTGTACTTATACGAATTTATACGACCTTTCACAAGGCATACATGATAATGATATGAATATAATTCGCACAAACAATTGGAAACACAAAAAAAATGCTTGGTATAAGCATAGAATAAAACAATATAAGCACGATTTCAGCACTTAAATGTAACAACACACTAGTTGTACAGAATAGTCGAGTCAAAGGACAAACGATAAAACGTTAATATTATGAATTTAATTGCGATAACAAAAATGTGATATTAATCATAACTTATTCAGTACTACCAAAAATGCAAACGTTATAATTACATATTTTCCCAGATACTGACTCTATTGCGGACCTACAGTCGTTGATTGTATATTATCAGCACGCCGCCCAGAAGTTTCCTACCACTGGTTTAGTAATCGTCTGGTGGTCGTATCGGTTAGACGATCAAACGTTTATGGTTACGAAAATCAAAACATTTTATTCACCAGACTTATTTAAATGTCCTATAAGAATACCGATTGTTAAAAATGAATTTTTTTTCTTATGCGAGCATTTTTGTAACGGCCAAAACTTAAATACACTGTGCGCCAGTCCGTATTTTACTAGGATCAGATGTGTTGATCCGTTTTTTTCATTCGTTCCAAATTTATAGACATCTATATTTTTTTATTCAAAAGCGTAAACAAAATGTTCGTCTTTTACAATCATAAAATTTGAATTTACAGTACGGTAAACCGAATATTATATTGATTTCATACAAATTAATTATTCACAAATAGTATTTTAGAATCATTAGCAATTTCAACATTGTAATGTAAAGAAGTATGTTAAATTGTAAGAGTAATTGAGTACATAAATATAATTGTTGATTGGACATAATATAAAGTTGTTGTATTTTCATTAGCAAAAATAAAATCATTACTTTTCTATTTTCAAAATACAAAACGATATAACATTTATCGGGTGTATATTAGAATATGAACACATATTATATTTTGTATTGAAATTGGTTGATGAAAAACTCAATACATTTGACAAATTTTAATTTTATATAATAAATGTAATTTGGAGAATAGAAATTATATTATTAATTATAACTTAAAAATTAATTTATAATTCTGATTTTTAAAATGTTTGATATTATTCAACAAAATCTAGTAATCGCGACTAAAATTTATAGAAATTAAGCAAAGAAAAATTTATATTTTTTATAGTGCGGGGTGGGTAAAGCTACATAGTGCATAGGTACATAATCGAAACGAAAATAGAATAAACCAATAACAAAAATAAAATCAGCATTGTGTGTTACATATTTCTATATTCATTAATTTTCGGTACATACATTGTGTATTATCCAGTGTTTACAATTCATCATCATTTTATAAGACGCATTTTTTCTGTTTTCATTTTATTCTTAAAAATAATGTCGAGCTTAATTATATAATACGAGTGACAGGCCACTACTATTACAACACAATAAATTAATTGCAGACGTTGCAGTATAATTAATGAATTAATAAGTAATATTTCAATGTAACTAAAATACATGGGTAATATCAAAGTATGATAGGTAAATTTCCTTTTAACAATGCAAAACTATGTATATGAGATAAACATTTGCTATAGGCAATAGGTACTTACTAGAAGACGGTAAAAACAGAATGCAATTGTTTGGCTTTATATACAAGTGACCTTAAGACCTTATTATAGACATTCACTATTGCGTGATTTACATTATTAAAATAATAATATTATGATGAAACAAATTTTAAATGAGGTGTAATCCTTTATAAAATATTAAGTAAATTTTCAGGACACATGTGTTTTAAGTTTTTAATTAAATAATAAAAACTTCGTTTCGATTTTATGAAAAATGTTCATAAATTATTAAACAATGTGATTTAATCTTATAATATTAGTTATTAACAAACACATTATTTTTTTCTATTTTATAGCGTCATATTATAATAATCAATATAAATTCTATTTTATATTTCACGGCGCTATTTTACAAAATTATCATAGGCGCAATTCAGGCGTGAGGCGATAGCACTTGGGCGTGTTTAGAACATCCGAATTGTTCATGTCGATTTAGATTTTAATAATAATAGGTACTCATAACCATACAATAACTTGAAAAAAATGGAAACGCTTCAGCGCCCCCAGTTTTTTTAATTGAAATTGGACTCTACATATTATATACTGTTTATTTATTGCTCAGTTAAACTTTAACTATTAGCGTTCAAATTAAAGTAAAAAAATAAATAAGTAAAGTATATTTTTAGACGTATCTAAGGGGATTCAAATCAACTCGCGATAGTATGTTGAAAACCACAAATCACCGCGTCCCCATACTTAGATGATTGATTATGTTCAACCTAACAAAAATAACGAGATACTTTTCAAGTAAACTGTCTGGATGATAAACGACAATTAAGTACCTATTAATTGTTATTGCAATAATAATGTGTTTGTTTTTTTTTGTACATAAATAGATTTAATTCTATGTAGTTCGATGTACATTCTACTTATAATAGTTTCCTTAAATTATTTATATTTTTTAAAAAAGTGTTCATATGGTTAATATCACTTATATTGAATTTAGACCTTTCAAACAAATACTCGAGTATAATTACAATTTATACTAGGCATTTAGAGACTACAGTCTTAATTTGACAAAAAATGGATATTATAACATGTTAGAAAGCAACTAATACACTTTTTTACTTACATATATTTATTTGTTTTTGAAGCTATACTGATTCGCTTAGAAAGAAATTACTAAATAAATAATTACACATAACAATTAAAAAAAAACGCAATTCGCAATTTTATAATAAAATGCAAACATTAATATTTGAATGAAAATTCAAGTATGTTTTGTCGTAAACTAGTTCAAATATTTATCCAGTCTCCATTTTACACGATTGAAACTTTAAAACATATATTGTGAAATATAAAAATATACTTATTTTTACTTATAATATTGTATATTATTATATTCATTGTATTTTATTTTACTATTATACTATTATGTCGTATACTAGGTTTTTTATTCTCTCAAGCCTCTTCAATAATAGTATGATATCTGTTTTGGCTAAAACAGTAGTACTATTTATATGAGTTTGAATTATATTGTTTTTATTCAATGAACGATTTGTATAATCAATTATGTGTATAAATAATATCAGACTCTCGATGATCTGCCCTGGAACAAGTTAAAAATATGTAATCGCGCCTAATTCACATGGCTAAGATGCAAATATTGTCAACCTTGACAGCAGCTTATCCACTATCGTGCCCGTGTGGGCATATGTGTATATGCTGTGTTCGTCTTACTAACGTGCACTGTAGCAAATTTGTGTTCATCAGAATCAAAATTTTTTGTTGTTTGCTTTAATTGTATAGTAAATTTACTTTAATTCAACATAAAAGTAAGAATATTATCTATGGTATCGTGTAGACTTTTATGGATATTTTAATTTTAAACTGAGTTATAGGTATGTAAAATATTAAATCTTGACTTACTTTATAATTAAAATATCAATAAAAGCCTACGTTATGGCCCTATAGATAATATTCTTCACTTTGAGCTTGATAATAGGTCAATTCACCCTAATATTATACCTAACAGCATATATTGATTCTGTCGAACGAAAATGTTTGTAAAACCACAATACAATAGTCTATCAAATGATAGACTATTATATTATATTATTGTTATGCATAATTCAAAAAAATTGTCTTAATAATAAAAAAATAAAGAAATATTCAGATTTTGAATAGCTACATAATTAAAGAGGAAAAACGGACAAGCAGGCACGGTGAATCACCCTATATGATTATTATTACTCGACCATACTCAATAACATGAGTACAAACTGCTATTCTATTGGATACTGGACACCCGGAAAATTACGGTCGTCTACTACACCAAGTATTTACAACAATAATAATGTGATCAAATATCCAAACTTCAGGGGGGAGAGGGTAGAATACTGACATCACACAAATGTACACAGAGTTTATTTCAGTGGTGTGGTTGTGCTAATGGTAATTTCTCCAAAACGACATATTATTACTTTTACCACGGACGAGAGAGGTAAATTTCGTAAAAATTTATTTTCACGGAGAAAAAAACATTTCAAAGTAGGGGATTGTGATCTCTTAACCGAACCCTGTCTGCGCACCGATAATGTACACTGATATATGATGTGTCTATGTGGTCTACGTGCTCTGACATCTTAGATAATAATAATAATACGTAATCAATATAATAATGACAACAGTGTACGAAGACATATGATAAGAATAGGTCATTAAAAGATTATTATGCCTATAACCGATGAATATTATGTATCTTTTCGAAGTATGACTTTTTAGTCATATTCAATACTCGATATTCAATATCTGACACGTGTCTAACTAGGTCATCGCACGTTCGCGGAATCCTAAACAGCGTAAACAACGTATGCATAACAAATGTTTCACATCCGTTGACCGGAAGAGACAGCAGAATAATAGGTAGGGGGAAATCGACTATAAAGGGGGCCCTGGTGAGCTCCCCGGTAGACGTGATCCACCAGAGTCAGCACGAGCACTTTCACGTCAGATGTCATCACGAATCAGTCCCTGTGACTTAGTCTAATTTTCTAATTAAAATACACTTAGAATAATTTACAGTATATTTTATTCATCAATAAAACCACACTTTGAAAATATTTACACCAATCTATTTATTTAACCACGGCTACACCGTCACTGCAATCAGTTGCTGGTTAGTCCACCACTGTATATTTTGAATTATTATAAATACAACATTTTTGATGTTTCACATTTGCCAGGCGTCTCGCGAAGGCTCAGTTTTTTTATATTATTTGAATGAATATATTTTATTTAAATTTTAAATACAACTCGAGAGACTCACAACTTACAAAAAGTTTTGATAAATTTTAGTCATGCATTTTCAGATAGGTAGGTACTTCTTTAAATTAATGTTTGAACTTCTTGAAATTCTAAAAAATAATTGATACACGTTTTAAGTTTCAAATGTTTAAGATTAACAAGTATTTTTAGCTTGGAAATTGCATTGAATAATTAGATGTTTTTTCAAATTTTGAAATGTTATAAATTCAATTTTATTTAAGTTGTATATTAAATATTTAAATTAAATAAAAACGTTGAACAAAAATATTGATGGCTCAATCCGCCCTTGCTCTTCACATACAATTATACTAACGTATGTTTTATTGAAATATAACTATTTTTAAGCTTATAGGTTATACAAAAAATAAACATGATTTTTTATAATATAACCTTATTTATTTTCAATTTTTTTGTGATAATAACAATAAAAATTACAAAACGAAATGTATAAAATAAAATATACAAATAACAGATTGAAAAAAATATATATTCAAATCTTTAAGTAATATTTCATTTGTGAAAAATACAAATGGTATACACAAAACAATTATAACATAATACAAAAAAGAGTTTAATGGCAAGAAAGAATATCCAACATACTTTGTTTCCTGCCGATCGATAACATATCATTGTTTAATTTATTAATTGAATGAAATTTCAAATATCTGCTGTAATTGTTCATATTTATCGTTAATGTGTTGAAGTTTAGCTCTATACTTTTGTTTTCTTGGTTTATGTAATGTGAGATATTGAGTTGTTTGTGTAGTTGAAAACGATTGATCAGAATATGGTGAACTTTGAGATGGCATACCACAAAAAAATATAAAGTAAAAACATTAATTATTTTCATACAGTAAATTATTAAGTATATTTTGTTTTGATCTAACATTCAATAGTCTGTAATACCAATAAAACAATAAAATTAACATAATTACAAAAACTTACAAGTAATAGACAATGATTCTTTTTGTTTTAATGGAGTACTTGTAGAAACAAATGCATTAAATATTGAATCAAAAATACTTGTATCTGGACATGTTGCAGTACTTATTATCAATCATTGCTATAAAAAAAAACAAAATAATAATCAGTCAAAAATAAAATATTCAATATTAGGTAAAATTGTAATTACTGAAATCAGTAGGAACAGCAAGCGGAATAGAATTTTTATTTAAGCATTTTGTAGTGTTTAAGGAAAATCAGGTTAAATGACTCATATTATTCTAAGTTATGATAATAATAATACATTTTCTTAATCTAATGGTCTAGATCTCAAGACAATAACATTGAAATTCAGTGTTTTATAAGCAATTTAAAAATGTGATTTTTTGGAATTCGTAAAAATTATGATAAATTAAAGTCAAATTATGTGTCTATGAAATATAATGTATAAATTATTATTAAGTGATGAAAACGGTATTAATAATTAATTTTCTAAATCTAATGGTCTAGGTTTGAAGATATAAACTTTAAAATTCAATATTTTATAACCATTTCTAAAAATCAATTTAAAACCTTATGTCAAAATTAACATATAAAACATGTTTTATAGTGATTATGGGATGTCAGGTTAAATGATTCATATTATTCTAAGTAATGATAATTATAATTCATTTTCTTAATCTAATGGTCTAGATCTCAAGACAATAACATTAAAATTCAGTGTTTTATAAGCAATTTAAAAATGTGATTTTTTGGAATTCGTAAAAATTATGATAAATTAAAGTCAAATTATGTGTCTATGAAATATAATGTAAAGTATTATTATTAAATGATGAAAACGGTATTTATAATTAATTTTCTAAATCTAATGGTCCAGGTTTGAAGATATAAACTTTAAAATTCAATATTTTATAACCATTTCAAAAAATGAATTTAAAACCTTATGTCAAAATTAACATATAAAACATGTTTTATAGTGATAATGGAATGTCAGGTTAAACGATTCATATTATTCTAAGTAATGATAATTATAATTAATTTCCTTAATCTAATGGTCTAGATCTCAAGACAATAACATTAAAATTCAGTGTTTTATAAGCAATTTAAAAATGTGATTTTTTGGAATTCGTAAAAATTATGATAAATTAATATTCATTTATGTGTCTATGAAATATAATGTAAAGTATTATTATTAAATGATGGAAACGGTATTAATAATTAATTTTCTAAATCTAATGGTCCAGGTTTGAAGATATAAACTTTAAAATACAATATTTTATAAGCATATCAAAAATGAATTTAAAACCTTATGTCAAAATTAACATATAAAACATGTTTTATAGTGATTATGGGATGTCAGGTTAAATGATTCATATTATTCTAAGTAATGATAATTATAATACATTTTCTTAATCTAATGGTCTACATCTCAAGACAATAACATTAAAATTCAGTGTTTTATAAGCAATTTAAAAATGTGATTTTTTGGAATTCGTAAAAATTATGATAAATTAATATTCATTTATGTGTCTATGAAATATAATGTAAAGTATTATTATTAAATAATGGAAACGGTATTAATAATTAATTTTCTAAATCTAATGGTCCAGGTTTGAAGATATAAACTTTAAAATACAATATTTTATAAGCATATCAAAAATGAATTTAAAACCTTATGTCAAAATTAACATATAAAACATGTTTTATAGTGGTTATTGAATGTCAGGTTAAATGATTCATATTATTCTAAGTTATGATAATAATAATACATTTTCTTAATCTAATGGTCTAGATCTCAAGACAATAACATTAAAATTCAGTGTTTTATAAGCAATTTAAAAATGTGATTTTTTGGAATTCGTAAAAATTATGATAAATTAAAGTCAAATTATGTGTCTATGAAATATAATGTAAAATATTATTATTAAATGATGAAAACGGTATTAATAATTAATTTTCTAAAGCTAATGGTCCAGGTTTGAAGATATAAACATTAAAATTCAATAGTTTATAACCATTTCAAAAAATGAATTTAAAACCTTATGTCAAAATTAACATATAAAACATGTTTTATAGTGATTATTTAATGTCAGGTTAAATGATTCATATCATTCTATGGTATGATAATAATAATACATTTTCTTAATCTAATGGTCTAGATCTCAAGACAATAACATTAAAATTCAGTGTTTTATAAGCAATTTAAAAATGTGATTTTTTGGAATTCGTATAAATTATGATAAATTAAAGTCAAATTATGTGTCTATGAAATATAATGTATAAATTATTATTAAGTGATGAAAACGGTATTTATAATTAATTTTCTAAATCTAATGGTCCAGGTTTGAAGATATAAACTTTAAAATTCAATATTTTATAACCATTTCAAAAAATGAATTTAAAACCTTATGTCAAAATTAACATATAAAACATGTTTTATAGTGATAATGGAATGTTAGGTTAAACGATTCATATTATTCTAAGTAATGATAATTATAATTAATTTCCTTAATCTAATGGTCTAGATCTCAAGACAATAACATTAAAATATAGTGTTTTATAAGCAATTTAAAAATGTGATTTTTTGGAATTCCTAAAAATTATGATAAATTAATGTTCATTTATGTGTCTATGAAATATAATGTAAAGTATTATTATTAAGTGATGAAAACGGTATTAATAATTAATTTTCTAAATCTAATGGTCCAGGTTTGAAGATATAAACTTTAAAATTCAATATTTTATAACCATTTCAAAAAATGAATTTAAAACCTTATGTCAAAATTAACATATAAAACATGTTTTATAGTGATTATTTAATGTACGGTTAAATAATTCATATTATTCTAAGTAATGATAATTAAAATTCATTTTCTTAATCTAATGGTCTAGATCTCAAGACAATAACATTAAAATATAGTGTTTTATAAGCAATTTAAAAATGTGATTTTTTGGAATTCGTAAAAATTATGATAAATTAATGTTCATTTATGTGTCTATGAAATATAATGTATAAATTATTATTAAGTGATGAAAACGGTATTAATAATTAATTTTCTAAATCTAATGGTCCAGGTTTGAAGATATAAACTTTAAAATTCAATATTTTATAACCATTTCAAAAAATGAATTTAAAACCTTATGTCAAAATTAACATATAAAACATGTTTTATAGTGATTATTTAATGTCAGGTTAAATGATTCATATTATTCTAAGTAATGATAATTATAATTCATTTTCTTAATCTAATGGTCTAGATCTCAAGACAATAACATTAAAATTCAGTGTTTTATAAGCAATTTAAAAATGTGATTTTTTGGAATTCGTAAAAATTATGATAAATTAAAGTCAAATTATGTGTCTATGAAATATAATGTAAAATATTATTATTAAATGATGAAAACGGTATTAATAATTAATTTTCTAAAGCTAATGGTCCAGGTTTGAAGATATAAACATTAAAATTCAATAGTTTATAACCATTTCAAAAAATGAATTTAAAACCTTATGTCAAAATTAACATATAAAACATGTTTTATAGTGATTATTTAATGTCAGGTTAAATGATTCATATCATTCTATGGTATGATAATAATAATACATTTTCTTAATCTAATGGTCTAGATCTCAAGACAATAACATTAAAATTCAGTGTTTTATAAGCAATTTAAAAATGTGATTTTTTGGAATTCGTATAAATTATGATAAATTAAAGTCAAATTATGTGTCTATGAAATATAATGTATAAATTATTATTAAGTGATGAAAACGGTATTTATAATTAATTTTCTAAATCTAATGGTCCAGGTTTGAAGATATAAACTTTAAAATTCAATATTTTATAACCATTTCAAAAAATGAATTTAAAACCTTATGTCAAAATTAACATATAAAACATGTTTTATAGTGATAATGGAATGTTAGGTTAAACGATTCATATTATTCTAAGTAATGATAATTATAATTAATTTCCTTAATCTAATGGTCTAGATCTCAAGACAATAACATTAAAATATAGTGTTTTATAAGCAATTTAAAAATGTGATTTTTTGGAATTCCTAAAAATTATGATAAATTAATGTTCATTTATGTGTCTATGAAATATAATGTAAAGTATTATTATTAAGTGATGAAAACGGTATTAATAATTAATTTTCTAAATCTAATGGTCCAGGTTTGAAGATATAAACTTTAAAATTCAATATTTTATAACCATTTCAAAAAATGAATTTAAAACCTTATGTCAAAATTAACATATAAAACATGTTTTATAGTGATTATTTAATGTACGGTTAAATAATTCATATTATTCTAAGTAATGATAATTAAAATTCATTTTCTTAATCTAATGGTCTAGATCTCAAGACAATAACATTAAAATATAGTGTTTTATAAGCAATTTAAAAATGTGATTTTTTGGAATTCGTAAAAATTATGATAAATTAATGTTCATTTATGTGTCTATGAAATATAATGTATAAATTATTATTAAGTGATGAAAACGGTATTAATAATTAATTTTCTAAATCTAATGGTCCAGGTTTGAAGATATAAACTTTAAAATTCAATATTTTATAACCATTTCAAAAAATGAATTTAAAACTTTATGTCAAAATTAACATATAAAACATGTTTTATAGTGATAATGGAATGTCAGGTTAAACGATTCATATTATTCTAAGTAATGATAATTATAATTAATTTCCTTAATCTAATGGTCTAGATCTCAAGACAATAACATTAAAATATAGTGTTTTATAAGCAATTTAAAAATGTGATTTTTTGGAATTCCTAAAAATTATGATAAATTAATGTTCATTTATGTGTCTATGAAATATAATGTATAAATTATTATTAAGTGATGAAAACGGTATTAATAATTAATTTTCTAAATCTAATGGTCCAGGTTTGAAGATATAAACTTTAAAATTCAATATTTTATAACCATTTCAAAAAATGAATTTAAAACCTTATGTCAAAATTAACATATAAAACATGTTTTAGAGTGATAATGGAATATCAGATTATTTGATTCACAATCAAAATTGTCATATAAAAGTTTGTATTATAGTGTTCTTTAATTGAGATATTATACTTTAACAAATTTAGGTGGAATCTATTGTGTGTATATAATTATTCAGTTGGCTCTTAAAAAGCCCTTATGGGAAATAAAATTATTTATTTAAAATTTATCCATCTCTGATGTTGATAACCTAATCAATGACAAATTATTGGTGTTTATTTTTAATGAAACTGTCTGATGAGATTTTTGATGATAAATATGATTGGTTATTTACCGGTTTCGTTATAAAAACTTCAAATATCACGAAATAAAACGTATACAGTGTATTGCAACCACATAAAGTTGTAGTTGTTTCCTAGTTGGCGAGAATATATAGATAAGTCATTGCAATGGCGAGATTCACATTAAAACATACATGGATTGTTTTAAGAAAAGTGCACACATATGACTACTTATAATTCTTATATGATGGGCACACGGTTCTTGCAATACAAATTACAGATCAAGGACAACTTAAACTTATATATCAATGTGTGGTCTGTTTCAAATGGGATTATTTTATAGCCCGGTTTTCGATCTAGCAACTGAATAAACCAATTAAGTAAACAATATTTTATCACAATTTACAAAAAATTTCCAGTTTTAATTAAATAAATAAAACGATAGTTGTTTTATCAGATTATCTGCGAGTGAGTGGATTTATTTTATATGGTGTATACGAAATGACAACTTATGACTTGTAGACAGCTAGTGAATAGTTAATATACTTAAACACAATGGTTGTTATTTAGCGAAATCTGAATGAGAAAAGTATCATAATAAGTTCATATGAGAGCAATAGAATGATATTCGCGATAATTATACATAAAAACGTTTAATAAGAAATGAGAAAAGGTTACACTATCTTACCGAAAAGACAACCTTTCAAAATGTATTAATAAACCTTTGTGAAATGCCAGTAGACTGTTTATCATTACTGCGCACGGTTACATTAGTGAACTTGAAAAATGGAAACTAGACACACACACTGACATGTACAAAAAGATTATTTAAAATTAACTTATTATTAGCTACTGATTAAATCCCAACGCGACGAAGAGAACACTTTGTATGTTGTTGATATTAGACAATTCCCTGATGCAATTCTGAGGCATGGATGACATCAGTCGTTATAATGACAGGATACACACCAACCATCTCCGGTCCCACTATAGAAAGCATATCCAATATAGTAGGTAAATAATGTATCATTGCTGGATCATTTCTGAAAAAAAACGCAGACAACAGTTGTTCTATCGATATTGAATTAAATACTTCATATTAATATTACAATACAATAGTATTAGCACTTACTATATTTTTTTATCATTTTTAATATTCTTTACATATTTTTTATTAGTAGGTTACATTTTTTCTCAGGAATGTGGTTGGGCAGGATTGAGTATTTTACACTTTTTTGAAATTATTTAGATTACCTACAAAAAATACAGTAAAAACCTAAGAACTTGAATTTAAAATGTATTAATGTTAGAAGTAAAAAATAGTTATACAACCCTATAATTGATGATAATCCATGTTGAAATATTAAAATCCAATATAGTATTTTAACTGTATTTTTTTTTAGTTTTCACATTGTTCTCAATTTTTCTAAATTTATATGTAGTATAATATGTATATTCTTCAAGTCATCTGTCCAACAATATTCTTAGTACATACATGTAATTATCTTAGAATTTTAAAAAGCAACAAATATTCTAGATTAAATCCAATTAAATCTTGGCGATTACAATTTATCAACCATTGTTTAGACCTAAAAAAAGTAGTAATTAGATACAAATATGAATGTGTATAAATAATAAGTAATAGCTAACGTTCAACTTACACAAATTCGTCATTAAGAAACTTAAACAGTTTACAGTTCTTCGTGGTGTACTTATACGAATTTATACGACCTTTCACAAGGCATACATGATAATGATATGAATATAATTCGCACAAACAATTGGAAACACAAAAAAAATGCTTGGTATAAGCATAGAATAAAACAATATAAGCACGATTTCAGCACTTAAATGTAACAACACACTAGTTGTACAGAATAGTCGAGTCAAAGGACAAACGATAAAACGTTAATATTATGAATTTAATTGCGATAACAAAAATGTGATATTAATCATAACTTATTCAGTACTACCAAAAATGCAAACGTTATAATTACATATTTTCCCAGATACTGACTCTATTGCGGACCTACAGTCGTTGATTGTATATTATCAGCACGCCGCCCAGAAGTTTCCTACCACTGGTTTAGTAATCGTCTGGTGGTCGTATCGGTTAGACGATCAAACGTTTATGGTTACGAAAATCAAAACATTTTATTCACCAGACTTATTTAAATGTCCTATAAGAATACCGATTGTTAAAAATGAATTTTTTTTCTTATGCGAGCATTTTTGTAACGGCCAAAACTTAAATACACTGTGCGCCAGTCCGTATTTTACTAGGATCAGATGTGTTGATCCGTTTTTTTCATTCGTTCCAAATTTATAGACATCTATATTTTTTTATTCAAAAGCGTAAACAAAATGTTCGTCTTTTACAATCATAAAATTTGAATTTACAGTACGGTAAACCGAATATTATATTGATTTCATACAAATTAATTATTCACAAATAGTATTTTAGAATCATTAGCAATTTCAACATTGTAATGTAAAGAAGTATGTTAAATTGTAAGAGTAATTGAGTACATAAATATAATTGTTGATTGGACTTAATATAAAGTTGTTGTATTTTCATTAGCAAAAATAAAATCATTACTTTTCTATTTTCAAAATACAAAACGATATAACATTTATCGGGTGTATATTAGAATATGAACACATATTATATTTTGTATTGAAATTGGTTGATGAAAAACTCAATACATTTGACAAATTTTAATTTTATATAATAAATGTAATTTGGAGAATAGAAATTATATTATTAATTATAACTTAAAAATTAATTTATAATTCTGATTTTTAAAATGTTTGATATTATTCAACAAAATCTAGTAATCGCGACTAAAATTTATAGAAATTAAGCAAAGAAAAATCTATATTTTTTATAGTGCGGGGTGGGTAAAGCTACATAGTGCATAGGTACATAATCGAAACGAAAATAGAATAAACCAATAACAAAAATAAAATGAGCATTGTGTGTTACATATTTCTATATTCATTAATTTTCGGTACATACATTGTGTATTATCCAGTGTTTACAATTCATCATCATTTTATAAGACGCATTTTTTCTGTTTTCATTTTATTCTTAAAAATAATGTCGAGCTTAATTATATAATACGAGTGACAGGCCACTACTATTACAACACAATAAATTAATTGCAGACGTTGCAGTATAATTAATGAATTAATAAGTAATATTTCAATGTAACTAAAATACATGGGTAATATCAAAGTATGATAGGTAAATTTCCTTTTAACAATGCAAAACTATGTATATGAGATAAACATTTGCTATAGGCAATAGGTACTTACTAGAAGACGGTAAAAACAGAATGCAATTGTTTGGCTTTATATACAAGTGACCTTAAGACCTTATTATAGACATTCACTATTGCGTGATTTACATTATTAAAATAATAATATTATGATGAAACAAATTTTAAATGAGGTGTAATCCTTTATAAAATATTAAGTAAATTTTCAGGACACATGTGTTTTAAGTTTTTAATTAAATAATAAAAACTTCGTTTCGATTTTATGAAAAATGTTCATAAATTATTAAACAATGTGATTTAATCTTATAATATTAGTTATTAACAAACACATTATTTTTTTCTATTTTATAGCGTCATATTATAATAATCAATATAAATTCTATTTTATATTTCACGGCGCTATTTTACAAAATTATCATAGGCGCAATTCAGGCGTGAGGCGATAGCACTTGGGCGTGTTTAGAACATCCGAATTGTTCATGTCGATTTAGATTTTAATAATAATAAGTACTCATAACCATACAATAACTTGAAAAAAATGGAAACGCTTCAGCGCCCCCAGTTTTTTTAATTGAAATTGGACTCTACATATTATATACTGTTTATTTATTGCTCAGTTAAACTTTAACTATTAGCGTTCAAATTAAAGTAAAAAAATAAATAAGTAAAGTATATTTTTAGACGTATCTAAGGGGATTCAAATCAACTCGCGATAGTATGTTGAAAACCACAAATCACCGCGTCCCCATACTTAGATGATTGATTATGTTCAACCTAACAAAAATAACGAGATACTTTTCAAGTAAACTGTCTGGATGATAAACGACAATTAAGTACCTATTAATTGTTATTGCAATAATAATGTGTTTGTTTTTTTTTGTACATAAATAGATTTAATTCTATGTAGTTCGATGTACATTCTACTTATAATAGTTTCCTTAAATTATTTATATTTTTTAAAAAAGTGTTCATATGGTTAATATCACTTATATTGAATTTAGACCTTTCAAACAAATACTCGAGTATAATTACAATTTATACTAGGCATTTAGAGACTACAGTCTTAATTTGACAAAAAATGGATATTATAACATGTTAGAAAGCAACTAATACACTTTTTTACTTACATATATTTATTTGTTTTTGAAGCTATACTGATTCGCTTAGAAAGAAATTACTAAATAAATAATTACACATAACAATTAAAAAAAAACGCAATTCGCAATTTTATAATAAAATGCAAACATTAATATTTGAATGAAAATTCAAGTATGTTTTGTCGTAAACTAGTTCAAATATTTATCCAGTCTCCATTTTACACGATTGAAACTTTAAAACATATATTGTGAAATATAAAAATATACTTATTTTTACTTATAATATTGTATATTATTATATTCATTGTATTTTATTTTACTATTATACTATTATGTCGTATACTAGGTTTTTTATTCTCTCAAGCCTCTTCAATAATAGTATGATATCTGTTTTGGCTAAAACAGTAGTACTATTTATATGAGTTTGAATTATATTGTTTTTATTCAATGAACGATTTGTATAATCAATTATGTGTATAAATAATATCAGACTCTCGATGATCTGCCCTGGAACAAGTTAAAAATATGTAATCGCGCCTAATTCACATGGCTAAGATGCAAATATTGTCAACCTTGACAGCAGCTTATCCACTATCGTGCCCGTGTGGGCATATGTGTATATGCTGTGTTCGTCTTACTAACGTGCACTGTAGCAAATTTGTGTTCATCAGAATCAAAATTTTTTGTTGTTTGCTTTAATTGTATAGTAAATTTACTTTAATTCAACATAAAAGTAAGAATATTATCTATGGTATCGTGTAGACTTTTATGGATATTTTAATTTTAAACTGAGTTATAGGTATGTAAAATATTAAATCTTGACTTACTTTATAATTAAAATATCAATAAAAGCCTACGTTATGGCCCTATAGATAATATTCTTCACTTTGAGCTTGATAATAGGTCAATTCACCCTAATATTATACCTAACAGCATATATTGATTCTGTCGAACGAAAATGTTTGTAAAACCACAATACAATAGTCTATCAAATGATAGACTATTATATTATATTATTGTTATGCATAATTCAAAAAAATTGTCTTAATAATAAAAAAATAAAGAAATATTCAGATTTTGAATAGCTACATAATTAAAGAGGAAAAACGGACAAGCAGGCACGGTGAATCACCCTATATGATTATTATTACTCGACCATACTCAATAACATGAGTACAAACTGCTATTCTATTGGATACTGGACACCCGGAAAATTACGGTCGTCTACTACACCAAGTATTTACAACAATAATAATGTGATCAAATATCCAAACTTCAGGGGGGAGAGGGTAGAATACTGACATCACACAAATGTACACAGAGTTTATTTCAGTGGTGTGGTTGTGCTAATGGTAATTTCTCCAAAACGACATATTATTACTTTTACCACGGACGAGAGAGGTAAATTTCGTAAAAATTTATTTTCACGGAGAAAAAAACATTTCAAAGTAGGGGATTGTGATCTCTTAACCGAACCCTGTCTGCGCACCGATAATGTACACTGATATATGATGTGTCTATGTGGTCTACGTGCTCTGACATCTTAGATAATAATAATAATACGTAATCAATATAATAATGACAACAGTGTACGAAGACATATGATAAGAATAGGTCATTAAAAGATTATTATGCCTATAACCGATGAATATTATGTATCTTTTCGAAGTATGACTTTTTAGTCATATTCAATACTCGATATTCAATATCTGACACGTGTCTAACTAGGTCATCGCACGTTCGCGGAATCCTAAACAGCGTAAACAACGTATGCATAACAAATGTTTCACATCCGTTGACCGGAAGAGACAGCAGAATAATAGGTAGGGGGAAATCGACTATAAAGGGGGCCCTGGTGAGCTCCCCGGTAGACGTGATCCACCAGAGTCAGCACGAGCACTTTCACGTCAGATGTCATCACGAATCAGTCCCTGTGACTTAGTCTAATTTTCTAATTAAAATACACTTAGAATAATTTACAGTATATTTTATTCATCAATAAAACCACACTTTGAAAATATTTACACCAATCTATTTATTTAACCACGGCTACACCGTCACTGCAATCAGTTGCTGGTTAGTCCACCACTGTATATTTTGAATTATTATAAATACAACATTTTTGATGTTTCACATTTGCCAGGCGTCTCGCGAAGGCTCAGTTTTTTTATATTATTTGAATGAATATATTTTATTTAAATTTTAAATACAACTCGAGAGACTCACAACTTACAAAAAGTTTTGATAAATTTTAGTCATGCATTTTCAGATAGGTAGGTACTTCTTTAAATTAATGTTTGAACTTCTTGAAATTCTAAAAAATAATTGATACACGTTTTAAGTTTCAAATGTTTAAGATTAACAAGTATTTTTAGCTTGGAAATTGCATTGAATAATTAGATGTTTTTTCAAATTTTGAAATGTTATAAATTCAATTTTATTTAAGTTGTATATTAAATATTTAAATTAAATAAAAACGTTGAACAAAAATATTGATGGCTCAATCCGGCCTTGCTCTTCACATACAATTATACTAACGTATGTTTTATTGAAATATAACTATTTTTAAGCTTATAGGTTATACAAAAAATAAACATGATTTTTTATAATATAACCTTATTTATTTTCAATTTTTTTGTGATAATAACAATAAAAATTACAAAACGAAATGTATAAAATAAAATATACAAATAACAGATTGAAAAAAATATATATTCAAATCTTTAAGTAATATTTCATTTGTGAAAAATACAAATGGTATACACAAAACAATTATAACATAATACAAAAAAGAGTTTAATGGCAAGAAAGAATATCCAACATACTTTGTTTCCTGCCGATCGATAACATATCATTGTTTAATTTATTAATTGAATGAAATTTCAAATATCTGCTGTAATTGTTCATATTTATCGTTAATGTGTTGAAGTTTAGCTCTATACTTTTGTTTTCTTGGTTTATGTAATGTGAGATATTGAGTTGTTTGTGTAGTTGAAAACGATTGATCAGAATATGGTGAACTTTGAGATGGCATACCACAAAAAAATATAAAGTAAAAACATTAATTATTTTCATACAGTAAATTATTAAGTATATTTTGTTTTGATCTAACATTCAATAGTCTGTAATACCAATAAAACAATAAAATTAACATAATTACAAAAACTTACAAGTAATAGACAATGATTCTTTTTGTTTTAATGGAGTACTTGTAGAAACAAATGCATTAAATATTGAATCAAAAATACTTGTATCTGGACATGTTGCAGTACTTATTATCAATCATTGCTATAAAAAAAAACAAAATAATAATCAGTCAAAAATAAAATATTCAATATTAGGTAAAATTGTAATTACTGAAATCAGTAGGAACAGCAAGCGGAATAGAATTTTTATTTAAGCATTTTGTAGTGTTTAAGGAAAATCAGGTTAAATGACTCATATTATTCTAAGTTATGATAATAATAATACATTTTCTTAATCTAATGGTCTAGATCTCAAGACAATAACATTGAAATTCAGTGTTTTATAAGCAATTTAAAAATGTGATTTTTTGGAATTCGTAAAAATTATGATAAATTAAAGTCAAATTATGTGTCTATGAAATATAATGTATAAATTATTATTAAGTGATGAAAACGGTATTAATAATTAATTTTCTAAATCTAATGGTCTAGGTTTGAAGATATAAACTTTAAAATTCAATATTTTATAACCATTTCTAAAAATCAATTTAAAACCTTATGTCAAAATTAACATATAAAACATGTTTTATAGTGATTATGGGATGTCAGGTTAAATGATTCATATTATTCTAAGTAATGATAATTATAATTCATTTTCTTAATCTAATGGTCTAGATCTCAAGACAATAACATTAAAATTCAGTGTTTTATAAGCAATTTAAAAATGTGATTTTTTGGAATTCGTAAAAATTATGATAAATTAAAGTCAAATTATGTGTCTATGAAATATAATGTAAAGTATTATTATTAAATGATGAAAACGGTATTTATAATTAATTTTCTAAATCTAATGGTCCAGGTTTGAAGATATAAACTTTAAAATTCAATATTTTATAACCATTTCAAAAAATGAATTTAAAACCTTATGTCAAAATTAACATATAAAACATGTTTTATAGTGATAATGGAATGTCAGGTTAAACGATTCATATTATTCTAAGTAATGATAATTATAATTAATTTCCTTAATCTAATGGTCTAGATCTCAAGACAATAACATTAAAATTCAGTGTTTTATAAGCAATTTAAAAATGTGATTTTTTGGAATTCGTAAAAATTATGATAAATTAATATTCATTTATGTGTCTATGAAATATAATGTAAAGTATTATTATTAAATGATGGAAACGGTATTAATAATTAATTTTCTAAATCTAATGGTCCAGGTTTGAAGATATAAACTTTAAAATACAATATTTTATAAGCATATCAAAAATGAATTTAAAACCTTATGTCAAAATTAACATATAAAACATGTTTTATAGTGATTATGGGATGTCAGGTTAAATGATTCATATTATTCTAAGTAATGATAATTATAATACATTTTCTTAATCTAATGGTCTACATCTCAAGACAATAACATTAAAATTCAGTGTTTTATAAGCAATTTAAAAATGTGATTTTTTGGAATTCGTAAAAATTATGATAAATTAATATTCATTTATGTGTCTATGAAATATAATGTAAAGTATTATTATTAAATAATGGAAACGGTATTAATAATTAATTTTCTAAATCTAATGGTCCAGGTTTGAAGATATAAACTTTAAAATACAATATTTTATAAGCATATCAAAAATGAATTTAAAACCTTATGTCAAAATTAACATATAAAACATGTTTTATAGTGGTTATTGAATGTCAGGTTAAATGATTCATATTATTCTAAGTTATGATAATAATAATACATTTTCTTAATCTAATGGTCTAGATCTCAAGACAATAACATTAAAATTCAGTGTTTTATAAGCAATTTAAAAATGTGATTTTTTGGAATTCGTAAAAATTATGATAAATTAATATTCATTTATGTGTCTATGAAATATAATGTAAAGTATTATTATTAAATGATGGAAACGGTATTAATAATTAATTTTCTCAATCTAATGGTCCAGGTTTGAAGATATAAACTTTAAAATTCATTATTTTATAACCATTTCAAAAAATGAATTTAAAACCTTATGTCAAAATTAACATATAAAACATGTTTTATAGTGATTATTTAATGTCAGGTTAAATGATTCATATCATTCTATGTTATGATAATAATAATACATTTTCTTAATCTAATGGTCTAGATCTCAAGACAATAACATTGAAATTCAGTGTTTTATAAGCAATTTAAAAATGTGATTTTTTGGAATTCGTAAAAATTATGATAAATTAATGTTCATTTATGTGTCTATGAAATATAATGTGAAGTATTATTATTAAGTGATGAAAACGGTATTAATAATTAATTTTCTAAATCTAATGGTCTAGGTTTGAAGATATAAACTTTAAAATTCAATATTTTATAACCATTTCTAAAAATCAATTTAAAACCTTATGTCAAAATTAACATATAAAACATGTTTTATAGTGATTATGGGATGTCAGGTTAAATGATTCATATTATTCTAAGTAATGATAATTATAATTCATTTTCTTAATCTAATGGTCTAGATCTCAAGACAATAACATTAAAATTCAGTGTTTTATAAGCAATTTAAAAATGTGATTTTTTGGAATTCGTAAAAATTATGATAAATTAAAGTCAAATTATGTGTCTATGAAATATAATGTAAAGTATTATTATTAAAAGATGAAAACGGTATTTATAATTAATTTTCTAAATCTAATGGTCCAGGTTTGAAGATATAAACTTTAAAATTCAATATTTTATAACCATTTCAAAAATGAATTTAAAACCTTATGTCAAAATTAACATATAAAACATGTTTTATAGTGATTATGGGATGTCAGGTTAAATGATTCATATTATTCTAAGTAATGATAATTATAATACATTTTCTTAATCTAATGGTCTAGATCTCAAGACAATAACATTAAAATTCAGTGTTTTATAAGCAATTTAAAAATGTGATTTTTTGGAATTCGTAAAAATTATGATAAATTAATATTCATTTATGTGTCTATGAAATATAATGTAAAGTATTATTATTAAATGATGGAAACGGTATTAATAATTAATTTTCTAAATCTAATGGTCCAGGTTTGAAGATATAAACTTTAAAATACAATATTTTATAAGCATATCAAAAATGAATTTAAAACCTTATGTCAAAATTAACATATAAAACATGTTTTATAGTGATTATGGGATGTCAGGTTAAATGATTCATATTATTCTAAGTAATGATAATTATAATACATTTTCTTAATCTAATGGTCTAGATCTCAAGACAATAACATTAAAATTCAGTGTTTTATAAGCAATTTAAAAATGTGATTTTTTGGAATTCGTAAAAATTATGATAAATTAATATTCATTTATGTGTCTATGAAATATAATGTAAAGTATTATTATTAAATGATGGAAACGGTATTAATAATTAATTTTCTCAATCTAATGGTCCAGGTTTGAAGATATAAACTTTAAAATTCATTATTTTATAAACATTTCAAAAAATGAATTTAAAACCTTATGTCAAAATTAACATATAAAACATGTTTTATAGTGATTATTTAATGTCAGGTTAAATGATTCATATCATTCTATGTTATGATTATAATAATACATTTTCTTAATCTAATGGTCTAGATCTCAAGAGAATAACATAAAAATATAGTGTTTTATAAGCAATTTATAAATGTGATTTTTTGGAATTCGTAAAAATTATGATAAATTAATGTTCATTTATGTGTCTATGAAAAATAATGTAAAGTATTATTATTAAGTGATGAAAACGGTATTAATAATTAATTTTCTAAATCTAATGGTCTAGGTTTGAAGATATAAACTTTAAAATTCAATATTTTATAACCATTTCTAAAAATCAATTTAAAACCTTATGTCAAAATTAACATATAAAACATGTTTTATAGTGATTATGGGATGTCAGGTTAAATGATTCATATTATTCTAAGTAATGATAATTATAATTCATTTTCTTAATCTAATGGTCTAGATCTCAAGACAATAACATTAAAATTCAGTGTTTTATAAGCAATTTAAAAATGTGATTTTTTGGAATTCGTAAAAATTATGATAAATTAAAGTCAAATTATGTGTCTATGAAATATAATGTAAAATATTATTATTAAATGATGACAACGGTATTAATAATTAATTTTCTAAAGCTAATGGTCCAGGTTTGAAGATATAAACATTAAAATTCAATAGTTTATAACCATTTCAAAAAATGAATTTAAAACCTTATGTCAAAATTAACATATAAAACATGTTTTATAGTGATTATTTAATGTCAGGTTAAATGATTCATATCATTCTATGGTATGATAATAATAATACATTTTCTTAATCTAATGGTCTAGATCTCAAGACAATAACATTAAAATTCAGTGTTTTATAAGCAATTTAAAAATGTGATTTTTTGGAATTCGTAAAAATTATGATAAATTAAAGTCAAATTATGTGTCTATGAAATATAATGTAAAGTATTATTATTAAGTGATGAAAACGGTATTAATAATTAATTTTCTAAATCTAATGGTCCAGGTTTGAAGATATAAACTTTAAAATTCAATATTTTATAACCATTTCAAAAAATGAATTTAAAACCTTATGTCAAAATTAACATATAAAACATGTTTTATAGTGATTATTTAATGTACGGTTAAATAATTCATATTATTCTAAGTAATGATAATTAAAATTCATTTTCTTAATCTAATGGTCTAGATCTCAAGACAATAACATTAAAATATAGTGTTTTATAAGCAATTTAAAAATGTGATTTTTTGGAATTCGTAAAAATTATGATAAATTAATGTTCATTTATGTGTCTATGAAATATAATGTATAAATTATTATTAAGTGATGGAAACGGTATTAATAATTATTTTCTAAATCAAAAGGTCCAGTAATGAAGATATAAACATTAAAATTCAATAGTTTATAACCATTTCAAAAAATGAATTTAAAACCTTATGTCAAAATTAACATATAAAACATGTTTTATAGTGATTATTTAATGTCAGGTTAAACGATTCATATTATTCTAAGTAATGATAATTATAATTCATTTTCTTAATCTAATGGTCTAGATCTCAAGACAATAACATAAAAATATAGTGTTTTATAAGCAATTTATAAATGTGATTTTTTGGAATTCGTAAAAATTATGATAAATTAAAGTCCGTTTATTTGTCTATGAAATATAATGTAAAGTATTATTATTAAGCGATGAAAACGGTATTAATAATTAATTTTCTAAATCTAATGGTCCAGGTTTGAAGATATAAACTTTAAAATTCAATATTTTATAAGCATATCAAAAATGAATTTAAAACCTTATGTCAAAATTAACATATAAAACATGTTTTATAGTGGTTATTGAATGTCAGGTTAAATGATTCATATTATTCTAAGTTATGATAATAATAATACATTTTCTTAATCTAATGGTCTAGATCTCAAGACAATAACATTAAAATTCAGTGTTTTATAAGCAATTTAAAAATGTGATTTTTTGGAATTCGTAAAAATTATGATAAATTAAAGTCCGTTTATTTGTCTATGAAATATAATGTAAAGTATTATTATTAAGCGATGAAAACGGTATTAATAATTAATTTTCTAAATCTAATGGTCCAGGTTTGAAGATATAAACTTTAAAATTCAATATTTTATAAGCATATCAAAAATGAATTTAAAACCTTATGTCAAAATTAACATATAAAACATGTTTTATAGTGGTTATTGAATGTCAGGTTAAATGATTCATATTATTCTAAGTTATGATAATAATAATACATTTTCTTAATCTAATGGTCTAGATCTCAAGACAATAACATTAAAATTCAGTGTTTTATAAGCAATTTAAAAATGTGATTTTTTGGAATTCGTAAAAATTATGATAAATTAATATTCATTTATGTGTCTATGAAATATAATGTAAAGTATTATTATTAAATGATGGAAACGGTATTAATAATTAATTTTCTAAATCTAATGGTCCAGGTTTGAAGATATAAACTTTAAAATACAATATTTTATAAGCATATCAAAAATGAATTTAAAACCTTATGTCAAAATTAACATATAAAACATGTTTTATAGTGGTTATTGAATGTCAGGTTAAATGATTCATATTATTCTAAGTTATGATAATAATAATACATTTTCTTAATCTAATGGTCTAGAACTCAAGACAATAACATAAAAATATAGTGTTTTATAAGCAATTTAAAAATGTGAATTTTTGAAATTCGTAAAAATTATGATAAATTAATGTTCATTTATGTGTCTATGAAATATAATGTAAAGTATTATTATTCAGTGATGGAAACGGTATTAATAATTAATTTTCTAAAGCTAATGGTCCAGGTTTTAAGATATAAACATTAAAATTCAATATTTTATAACCATTTCAAAAAATGAATTTAAAACCTTATGTCAAAATTAACATATAAAACATGTTTTATAGTGATTATTTAATGTCAGGTTAAATGATTCATATTATTCTAAGTAATGATAATTATAATTCATTTTCTTAATCTAATGGTCTAGATCTCAAGACAATAACATTAAAATTCAGTGTTTTATAAGCAATTTAAAAATGTGATTTTTTGGAATTCGTAAAAATTATGATAAATTAATATTCATTTATGTGTCTATGAAATATAATGTAAAGTATTATTATTAAATGATGGAAACGGTATTAATAATTAATTTTCTAAATCTAATGGTCCAGGTTTGAAGATATAAACTTTAAAATACAATATTTTATAAGCATATCAAAAATGAATTTAAAACCTTATGTCAAAATTAACATATAAAACATGTTTTATAGTGGTTATTGAATGTCAGGTTAAATGATTCATATTATTCTAAGTTATGATAATAATAATACATTTTCTTAATCTAATGGTCTAGAACTCAAGACAATAACATAAAAATATAGTGTTTTATAAGCAATTTAAAAATGTGAATTTTTGAAATTCGTAAAAATTATGATAAATTAATGTTCATTTATGTGTCTATGAAATATAATGTAAAGTATTATTATTCAGTGATGGAAACGGTATTAATAATTAATTTTCTAAAGCTAATGGTCCAGGTTTTAAGATATAAACATTAAAATTCAATATTTTATAACCATTTCAAAAAATGAATTTAAAACCTTATGTCAAAATTAACATATAAAACATGTTTTATAGTGATTATTTAATGTCAGGTTAAATGATTCATATTATTCTAAGTAATGATAATTATAATTCATTTTCTTAATCTAATGGTCTAGATCTCAAGACAATAACATTAAAATTCAGTGTTTTATAAGCAATTTAAAAATGTGATTTTTTGGAATTCGTAAAAATTATGATAAATTAATATTCATTTATGTGTCTATGAAATATAATGTAAAGTATTATTATTAAATGATGGAAACGGTATTAATAATTAATTTTCTAAATCTAATGGTCCAGGTTTGAAGATATAAACTTTAAAATACAACATTTTATAAGCATATCAAAAATGAATTTAAAACCTTATGTCAAAATTAACATATAAAACATGTTTTATAGTGGTTATTGAATGTCAGGTTAAATGATTCATATTATTCTAAGTTATGATAATAATAATACATTTTCTTAATCTAATGGTCTAGATCTCAAGACAATAACATTAAAATTCAGTGTTTTATAAGCAATTTAAAAATGTGATTTTTTGGAATTCGTAAAAATTATGATAAATTAAAGTCCGTTTATTTGTCTATGAAATATAATGTAAAGTATTATTATTAAGCGATGAAAACGGTATTAATAATTAATTTTCTAAATCTAATGGTCCAGGTTTGAAGATGTAAACTTTAAAATTCAATATTTTATAAGCATATCAAAAATGAATTTAAAACCTTATGTCAAAATTAACATATAAAACATGTTTTATAGTGGTTATTGAATGTCAGGTTAAATGATTCATATTATTCTAAGTTATGATAATAATAATACATTTTCTTAATCTAATGGTCTAGATCTCAAGACAATAACATTAAAATTCAGTGTTTTATAAGCAATTTAAAAATGTGATTTTTTGGAATTCGTAAAAATTATGATAAATTAATATTCATTTATGTGTCTATGAAATATAATGTAAAGTATTATTATTAAATGATGGAAACTGTATTAATAATTAATTTTCTAAATCTAATGGTCCAGGTTCGAAGATATAAACTTTAAAATACAATATTTTATAAGCATATCAAAAATGAATTTAAAACCTTATGTCAAAATTAACATATAATACATGTTTTATAGTGATTATGGGATGTCAGGTTAAATGATTCATATTATTCTAAGTAATGATAATTATAATTCATTTTCTTAATCTAATGGTCTAGATCTCAAGACAAAAACATTAAAATATAGTGTTTTATAAGCAATTTAAAAATGTGATTTTTTGGATTTCGTAAAAATTATGATAAATTAATGTTCATTTATGTGTCTATGAAATATAATGTATAAATTATTATTAAGTGATGAAAACGGTATTAATAATTAATTTTCTAAATCTAATGGTCCAGGTTTGAAGATATAAACTTTAAAATTCAATATTTTATAACCATTTCAAAAAATGAATTTAAAACCTTATGTCAAAATTAACATATAAAACATGTTTTATAGTGATTATGGGATGTCAGGTTAAATGATTCATATTATTCTAAGTAATGATAATTATAATACATTTTCTTAATCTAATGGTCTAGATCTCAAGACAATAACATTAAAATTCAGTGTTTTATAAGCAATTTAAAAATGTGATTTTTTGGAATTCGTAAAAATTATGATAAATTAATATTCATTTATGTGTCTATGAAATATAATGTAAAGTATTATTATTAAATGATGGAAACGGTATTAATAATTAATTTTCTAAATCTAATGGTCCAGGTTTGAAGATATAAACTTTAAAATACAATATTTTATAAGCATATCAAAAATGAATTTAAAACCTTATGTCAAAATTAACATATAAAACATGTTTTATAGTGGTTATTGAATGTCAGGTTAAATGATTCATATTATTCTAAGTTATGATAATAATAATACATTTTCTTAATCTAATGGTCTAGATCTCAAGACAATAACATTAAAATTCAGTGTTTTATAAGCAATTTAAAAATGTGAATTTTTGAAATTCGTAAAAATTATGATAAATTAATGTTCATTTATGTGTCTATGAAATATAATGTAAAGTATTATTATTCAGTGATGGAAACGGTATTAATAATTAATTTTCTAAAGCTAATGGTCCAGGTTTTAAGATATAAACATTAAAATTCAATATTTTATAACCATTTCAAAAAATGAATTTAAAACCTTATGTCAAAATTAACATATAAAACATGTTTTATAGTGATTATGGGATGTCAGGTTAAATGATTCATATTATTCTAAGTAATGATAATTATAATTCATTTTCTTAATCTAATGGTCTAGATCTCAAGACAATAACATTAAAATTCAGTGTTTTATAAGCAATTTAAAAATGTGATTTTTTGGAATTCGTAAAAATTATGATAAATTAATATTCATTTATGTGTCTATGAAATATAATGTAAAGTATTATTATTAAATGATGGAAACAGTATTAATAATTAATTTTCTAAATCTAATGGTCCAGGTTTGAAGATATAAACTTTAAAATACAATATTTTATAAGCATATCAAAAATGAATTTAAAACCTTATGTCAAAATTAACATATAAAACATGTTTTATAGTGATTATGGGATGTCAGGTTAAATGATTCATATTATTCTAAGTAATGATAATTATAATTCATTTTCTTAATCTAATGGTCTAGATCTCAAGACAATAACATAAAAATATAGTGTTTTATAAGCAATTTAAAAATGTGATTTTTTGGAATTCGTAAAAATTATGATAAATTAATATTCATTTATGTGTCTATGAAATATAATGTAAAGTATTATTATTAAATGATGGAAACGGTATTAATAATTAATTTTCTAAATCTAATGGTCCAGGTTTGAAGATATAAACTTTAAAATACAACATTTTATAAGCATATCAAAAATGAATTTAAAACCTTATGTCAAAATTAACATATAAAACATGTTTTATAGTGGTTATTGAATGTCAGGTTAAATGATTCATATTATTCTAAGTTATGATAATAATAATACATTTTCTTAATCTAATGGTCTAGATCTCAAGACAATAACATTAAAATTCAGTGTTTTATAAGCAATTTAAAAATGTGATTTTTTGGAATTCGTAAAAATTATGATAAATTAAAGTCCATTTATTTGTCTATGAAATTTAATGTAAAGTATTATTATTAAGCGATGAAAACGGTATTAATAATTAATTTTCTAAATCTAATGGTCCAGGTTTGAAGATATAAACTTTAAAATTCAATATTTTATAAGCATATCAAAAATGAATTTAAAACCTTATGTCAAAATTAACATATAATACATGTTTTATAGTGATTATGGGATGTCAGGTTAAATGATTCATATTATTCTAAGTAATGATAATTATAATTCATTTTCTTAATCTAATGGTCTAGATCTCAAGACAAAAACATTAAAATATAGTGTTTTATAAGCAATTTAAAAATGTGATTTTTTGGATTTCGTAAAAATTATGATAAATTAATGTTCATTTATGTGTCTATGAAATATAATGTATAAATTATTATTAAGTGATGAAAACGGTATTAATAATTAATTTTCTAAATCTAATGGTCCAGGTTTGAAGATATAAACTTTAAAATTCAATATTTTATAACCATTTCAAAAAATGAATTTAAAACCTTATGTCAAAATTAACATATAAAACATGTTTTATAGTGATTATGGGATGTCAGGTTAAATGATTCATATTATTCTAAGTAATGATAATTATAATACATTTTCTTAATCTAATGGTCTAGATCTCAAGACAATAACATTAAAATTCAGTGTTTTATAAGCAATTTAAAAATGTGATTTTTTGGAATTCGGAAAAATTATGATAAATTAATATTCATTTATGTGTCTATGAAATATAATGTAAAGTATTATTATTAAATGATGGAAACGGTATTCATAATTAATTTTCTAAATCTAATGGTCCAGGTTTGAAGATATAAACTTTAAAATACAATATTTTATAAGCATATCAAAAATGAATTTAAAACCTTATGTCAAAATTAACATATAAAACATGTTTTATAGTGGTTATTGAATGTCAGGTTAAATGATTCATATTATTCTAAGTTATGATAATAATAATACATTTTCTTAATCTAATGGTCTAGAACTCAAGACAATAACATAAAAATATAGTGTTTTATAAGCAATTTAAAAATGTGAATTTTTGAAATTCGTAAAAATTATGATAAATTAATGTTCATTTATGTGTCTATGAAATATAATGTAAAGTATTATTATTCAGTGATGGAAACGGTATTAATAATTAATTTTCTAAAGCTAATGGTCCAGGTTTTAAGATATAAACATTAAAATTCAATATTTTATAACCATTTCAAAAAATGAATTTAAAACCTTATGTCAAAATTAACATATAAAACATGTTTTATAGTGATTATGGGATGTCAGGTTAAATGATTCATATTATTCTAAGTAATGATAATTATAATTCATTTTCTTAATCTAATGGTCTAGATCTCAAGACAATAACATTAAAATTCAGTGTTTTATAAGCAATTTAAAAATGTGATTTTTTGGAATTCGTAAAAATTATGATAAATTAATATTCATTTATGTGTCTATGAAATATAATGTAAAGTATTATTATTAAATGATGGAAACGGTATTAATAATTAATTTTCTAAATCTAATGGTCCAGGTTTGAAGATATAAACTTTAAAATACAATATTTTATAAGCATATCAAAAATGAATTTAAAACCTTATGTCAAAATTAACATATAAAACATGTTTTATAGTGATTATGGGATGTCAGGTTAAATGATTCATATTATTCTAAGTAATGATAATTATAATTCATTTTCTTAATCTAATGGTCTAGATCTCAAGACAATAACATAAAAATATAGTGTTTTATAAGCAATTTAAAAATGTGATTTTTTGGAATTCGTAAAAATTATGATAAATTAATATCCATTTATGTGTCTATGAAATATAATGTAAAGTATTATTATTAAATGATGGAAACGGTATTAATAATTAATTTTCTAAATCTAATGGTCCAGGTTTGAAGATATAAACTTTAAAATACAATATTTTATAAGCATATCAAAAATGAATTTAAAACCTTATGTCAAAATTAACATATAAAACATGCTTTATAGTGGTTATTGAATGTCAGGTTAAATGATTCATATTATTCTAAGTTATGATAATAATAATACATTTTCTTAATCTAATGGTCTAGATCTCAAGACAATAACATTAAAATTCAGTGTTTTATAAGCAATTTAAAAATGTGATTTTTTGGAATTCGTAAAAATTATGATAAATTAATATTCATTTATGTGTCTATGAAATATAATGTATAAATTATTATTAAGTGATGAAAACGGTATTAATAATTAATTTTCTAAATCTAATGGTCCAGGTTTGAAGATATAAACTTTAAAATTCAATATTTTATAACCATTTCAAAAAATGAATTTAAAACCTTATGTCAAAATTAACATATAAAACATGTTTTATAGTGATTATGGGATGTCAGGTTAAATGATTCATATTATTCTAAGTAATGATAATTATAATACATTTTCTTAATCTAATGTTCTAGATCTCAAGACAATAACATAAAAATATAGTGTTTTATAAGCAATTTAAAAATGTGAATTTTTGAAATTCGTAAAAATTATGATAAATTAATGTTCATTTATGTGTCTATGAAATATAATGTAAAGTATTATTATTCAGTGATGGAAACGGTATTAATAATTAATTTTCTAAAGCTAATGGTCCAGGTTTTAAGATATAAACATTAAAATTCAATATTTTATAACCATTTCAAAAAATGAATTTAAAACCTTATGTCAAAATTAACATATAAAACATGTTTTATAGTGATTATGGGATGTCAGGTTAAATGATTCATATTATTCTAAGTAATGATAATTATAATTCATTTTCTTAATCTAATGGTCTAGATCTCAAGACAATAACATTAAAATTCAGTGTTTTATAAGCAATTTAAAAATGTGATTTTTTGGAATTCGTAAAAATTATGATAAATTAATATTCATTTATGTGTCTATGAAATATAATGTAAAGTATTATTATTAAATGATGGAAACGGTATTAATAATTAATTTTCTAAATCTAATGGTCCAGGTTTGAAGATATAAACTTTAAAATACAATATTTTATAAGCATATCAAAAATGAATTTAAAACCTTATGTCAAAATTAACATATAAAACATGTTTTATAGTGATTATGGGATGTCAGGTTAAATGATTCATATTATTCTAAGTAATGATAATTATAATTCATTTTCTTAATCTAATGGTCTAGATCTCAAGACAAAAACATTAAAATATAGTGTTTTATAAGCAATTTAAAAATGTGATTTTTTGGATTTCGTAAAAATTATGATAAATTAATGTTCATTTATGTGTCTATGAAATATAATGTATAAATTATTATTAAGTGATGAAAACGGTATTAATAATTAATTTTCTAAATCTAATGGTCCAGGTTTGAAGATATAAACTTTAAAATTCAATAGTTTATAACCATTTCAAAAAATGAATTTAAAACCTTATGTCAAAATTAACATATAAAACATGTTTTATAGTGGTTATTGAATTTCAGGTTAAATAATTCATATTATTCTAAGTAATGTAAATTATAATTCATTTTCTTAATCTAATGGTCTAGATCTCAAAATAATAACATAAAAATATAGTGTTATATAAGCAATTTAAAAATGTGATTTTTTGGAATTCGTAAAAATTATGATAAATTAAAGTCAAATTATGTGTCTATGAAATATAATGTAAAGTATTTTTATTAAATGATGGAAACGGTATTAATAATTAATTTTCTAAATCTAATGGTCCAGGTTTGAAGATATAAACTTTAAAATACAATATTTTATAACCATTTCTAAAAATGAATTTAAAACCTTATGTCAAAATTAACATATAAAACATGTTTTATAGTGATTATTTAATGTCAGGTTAAAGGATTCATATTATTCTAAGTAATGATAATTATAATTCATTTTCTTAATCTAATGGTCTAGATCTCAAGACAATAACATAAAAATATAGTGTTTTATAAGCAATTTATAAATGTGATTTTTTGGAATTCGTAAAAATTATGATAAATAAAGTTCGTTTATTTGTCTATGAAATATAATGTAAAGTATTATTATTAAGCGATGAAAACGGTATTAATAATTAATTTTCTAAATCTAATGGTCCAGGTTTGAAGATATAAACTTTAAAATTCAATATTTTATAAGCATATCAAAAATGAATTTAAAACCTTATGTCAAAATTAACATATAAAACATGTTTTATAGTGGTTATTGAATGTCAGGTTAAATGATTCATATTATTCTAAGTTATGATAATAATAATACATTTTCTTAATCTAATGGTCTAGATCTCAAGACAATAACATTAAAATTCAGTGTTTTATAAGCAATTTAAAAATGTGATTTTTTGGAATTCGTAAAAATTATGATAAATTAATATCCATTTATGTGTCTATGAAATATAATGTAAAGTATTATTATTAAATGATGGAAACGGTATTAATAATTAATTTTCTAAATCTAATGGTCCAGGTTTGAAGATATAAACTTTAAAATACAATATTTTATAAGCATATCAAAAATGAATTTAAAACCTTATGTCAAAATTAACATATAAAACATGTTTTATAGTGGTTATTGAATGTCAGGTTAAATGATTCATATTATTCTAAGTTATGATAATAATAATACATTTTCTTAATCTAATGGTCTAGAACTCAAGACAATAACATAAAAATATAGTGTTTTATAAGCAATTTAAAAATGTGAATTTTTGAAATTCGTAAAAATTATGATAAATAAAGTCCGTTTATTTGTCTATGAAATATAATGTAAAGTATTATTATTAAGCGATGAAAACGGTATTAATAATTAATTTTCTAACTCTAATGGTCCAGGTTTGAAGATATAAACTTTAAAATTCAATATTTTATAAGCATATCAAAAATGAATTTAAAACCTTATGTCAAAATTAACATATAAAACATGTTTTATAGTGGTTATTTAATGTCAGGTTAAATGATTCATATCATTCTATGGTATGATAATAATAATACATTTTCTTAATCTAATGGTCTAGATCTCAAGACAATAACATTAAAATTCAGTGTTTTATAAGCAATTTAAAAATGTGATTTTTTGGAATTCGTATAAATTATGATAAATTAAAGTCAAATTATGTGTCTATGAAATATAATGTATAAATTATTATTAAATGATGAAAACGGTATTAATAATTAATTTTCTAAAGCTAATGGTCCAGGTTTGAAGATATAAACATTAAAATTCAATAGTTTATAACCATTTCAAAAAATGAATTTAAAACCTTATGTCAAAATTAACATATAAAACATGTTTTATAGTGATTATTTAATGTCAGGTTAAATGATTCATATCATTCTATGGTATGATAATAATAATACATTTTCTTAATCTAATGGTCTAGATCTCAAGACAATAACATTAAAATTCAGTGTTTTATAAGCAATTTAAAAATGTGATTTTTTGGAATTCGTATAAATTATGATAAATTAAAGTCAAATTATGTGTCTATGAAATATAATGTATAAATTATTATTAAGTGATGAAAACGGTATTTATAATTAATTTTCTAAATCTAATGGTCCAGGTTTGAAGATATAAACTTTAAAATTCAATATTTTATAACCATTTCAAAAAATGAATTTAAAACCTTATGTCAAAATTAACATATAAAACATGTTTTATAGTGATAATGGAATGTCAGGTTAAACGATTCATATTATTCTAAGTAATGATAATTATAATTAATTTCCTTAATCTAATGGTCTAGATCTCAAGACAATAACATTAAAATATAGTGTTTTATAAGCAATTTAAAAATGTGATTTTTTGGAATTCCTAAAAATTATGATAATTTAATGTTCATTTATGTGTCTATGAAATATAATGTAAAGTATTATTATTAAGTGATGAAAACGGTATTAATAATTAATTTTCTAAATCTAATGGTCCAGGTTTGAAGATATAAACTTTAAAATTCAATATTTTATAACCATTTCAAAAAATGAATTTAAAACCTTATGTCAAAATTAACATATAAAACATGTTTTATAGTGATTATTTAATGTACGGTTAAATAATTCATATTATTCTAAGTAATGATAATTAAAATTCATTTTCTTAATCTAATGGTCTAGATCTCAAGACAATAACATTAAAATATAGTGTTTTATAAGCAATTTAAAAATGTGATTTTTTGGAATTCGTAAAAATTATGATAAATTAATGTTCATTTATGTGTCTATGAAATATAATGTATAAATTATTATTAAGTGATGAAAACGGTATTAATAATTAATTTTCTAAATCTAATGGTCCAGGTTTGAAGATATAAACTTTAAAATTCAATATTTTATAACCATTTCAAAAAATGAATTTAAAACTTTATGTCAAAATTAACATATAAAACATGTTTTATAGTGATAA
Organism: Rhopalosiphum nymphaeae; assembly: GCA_036289425.1. Taxonomy (NCBI): domain Eukaryota; kingdom Metazoa; phylum Arthropoda; class Insecta; order Hemiptera; family Aphididae; genus Rhopalosiphum; species Rhopalosiphum nymphaeae. Next base: position 2,154,561 of record JAZAQC010000030.1, read on the forward strand.
TGGAATGTCAGGTTAAACGATTCATATTATTCTAAGTAATGATAATTATAATTAATTTCCTTAATCTAATGGTCTAGATCTCAAGACAATAACATTAAAATATAGTGTTTTATAAGCAATTTAAAAATGTGATTTTTTGGAATTCCTAAAAATTATGATAAATTAATGTTCATTTATGTGTCTATGAAATATAATGTATAAATTATTATTAAGTGATGAAAACGGTATAATTAATTAATTTTCTAAATCTAATGGTCCAGGTTTGAAGATATAAACTTTAAAATTCAATATTTTATAACCATTTCAAAAAATGAATTTAAAACCTTATGTCAAAATTAACATATAAAACATGTTTCAGAGTGATAATGGAATATTAGATTATTTGATTCACAATCAAAATTGTCATATAAAAGTTTGTATTATAGTGTTCTTTAATTGAGATATTATACTTTAACAAATGTAGGTGGAATCTATTGTGTGTTTATAATTATTCAGTTGGCTCTTAAAAAGCCCTTATGGGAAATAAAATTATTTATTAAAAATTTATCCATCTCTGATGTTGATAACCTAATCAATGACAAATTATTGGTGTTTATTTTTAATGAAACTGTCTGATGAGATTTTTGATGATAAATATGATTGGTTATTTACCGGTTTCGTTATAAAAACTTCAAATATCACGAAATAAAACGTATACAGTGTATTGCAACCACATAAAGTTGTAGTTGTTTCCTAGTTGGCGAGAATATATAGATAAGTCATTGCAATGGCGAGATTCACATTAAAACATACATGGATTGTTTTAAGAAAAGTGCACACATATGACTACTTATAATTCTTATATGATGGGCACACGGTTCTTGCAATACAAATTACAGATCAAGGACAACTTAAACTTATATATCAATGTGTGGTCTGTTTCAAATGGGATTATTTTATAGCCCGGTTTTCGATCTAGCAACTGAATAAACCAATTAAGTAAACAATATTTTATCACAATTTACAAAAAATTTCCAGTTTTAATTAAATAAATAAAACGATAGTTGTTTTATCAGATTATCTGCGAGTGAGTGGATTTATTTTATATGGTGTATACGAAATGACAACTTATGACTTGTAGACAGCTAGTGAATAGTTAATATACTTAAACACAATGGTTGTTATTTAGCGAAATCTGAATGAGAAAAGTATCATAATAAGTTCATATGAGAGCAATAGAATGATATTCGCGATAATTATACATAAAAACGTTTAATAAGAAATGAGAAAAGGTTACACTATCTTACCGAAAAGACAACCTTTCAAAATGTATTAATAAACCTTTGTGAAATGCCAGTAGACTGTTTATCATTACTGCGCACGGTTACATTAGTGAACTTGAAAAATGGAAACTAGACACACACACTGACATGTACAAAAAGATTATTTAAAATTAACTTATTATTAGCTACTGATTAAATCCCAACGCGACGAAGAGAACACTTTGTATGTTGTTGATATTAGACAATTCCCTGATGCAATTCTGAGGCATGGATGACATCAGTCGTTATAATGACAGGATACACACCAACCATCTCCGGTCCCACTATAGAAAGCATATTCAATATAGTAGGTAAATAATGTATCATTGCTGGATCATTTCTGAAAAAAAACGCAGACAACAGTTGTTCTATCGATATTGAATTAAATACTTCATATTAATATTACAATACAATAGTATTAGCACTTACTATATTTTTTTATCATTTTTAATATTCTTTACATATTTTTTATTAGTAGGTTACATTTTTTCTCAGGAATGTGGTTGGGCAGGATTGAGTATTTTACACTTTTTTGAAATTATTTAGATTACCTACAAAAAATACAGTAAAAACCTAAGAACTTGAATTTAAAATGTATTAATGTTAGAAGTAAAAAATAGTTATACAACCCTATAATTGATGATAATCCATGTTGAAATATTAAAATCCAATATAGTATTTTAACTGTATTTTTTTTTAGTTTTCACATTGTTCTCAATTTTTCTAAATTTATATGTAGTATAATATGTATATTCTTCAAGTCATCTGTCCAACAATATTCTTAGTACATACATGTAATTATCTTAGAATTTTAAAAAGCAACAAATATTCTAGATTAAATCCAATTAAATCTTGGCGATTACAATTTATCAACCATTGTTTAGACCTAAAAAAAGTAGTAATTAGATACAAATATGAATGTGTATAAATAATAAGTAATAGCTAACGTTCAACTTACACAAATTCGTCATTAAGAAACTTAAACAGTTTACAGTTCTTCGTGGTGTACTTATACGAATTTATACGACCTTTCACAAGGCATACATGATAATGATATGAATATAATTCGCACAAACAATTGGAAACACAAAAAAAATGCTTGGTATAAGCATAGAATAAAACAATATAAGCACGATTTCAGCACTTAAATGTAACAACACACTAGTTGTACAGAATAGTCGAGTCAAAGGACAAACGATAAAACGTTAATATTATGAATTTAATTGCGATAACAAAAATGTGATATTAATCATAACTTATTCAGTACTACCAAAAATGCAAACGTTATAATTACATATTTTCCCAGATACTGACTCTATTGCGGACCTACAGTCGTTGATTGTATATTATCAGCACGCCGCCCAGAAGTTTCCTACCACTGGTTTAGTAATCGTCTGGTGGTCGTATCGGTTAGACGATCAAACGTTTATGGTTACGAAAATCAAAACATTTTATTCACCAGACTTATTTAAATGTCCTATAAGAATACCGATTGTTAAAAATGAATTTTTTTTCTTATGCGAGCATTTTTGTAACGGCCAAAACTTAAATACACTGTGCGCCAGTCCGTATTTTACTAGGATCAGATGTGTTGATCCGTTTTTTTCATTCGTTCCAAATTTATAGACATCTATATTTTTTTATTCAAAAGCGTAAACAAAATGTTCGTCTTTTACAATCATAAAATTTGAATTTACAGTACGGTAAACCGAATATTATATTGATTTCATACAAATTAATTATTCACAAATAGTATTTTAGAATCATTAGCAATTTCAACATTGTAATGTAAAGAAGTATGTTAAATTGTAAGAGTAATTGAGTACATAAATATAATTGTTGATTGGACATAATATAAAGTTGTTGTATTTTCATTAGCAAAAATAAAATCATTACTTTTCTATTTTCAAAATACAAAACGATATAACATTTATCGGGTGTATATTAGAATATGAACACATATTATATTTTGTATTGAAATTGGTTGATGAAAAACTCAATACATTTGACAAATTTTAATTTTATATAATAAATGTAATTTGGAGAATAGAAATTATATTATTAATTATAACTTAAAAATTAATTTATAATTCTGATTTTTAAAATGTTTGATATTATTCAACAAAATCTAGTAATCGCGACTAAAATTTATAGAAATTAAGCAAAGAAAAATCTATATTTTTTATAGTGCGGGGTGGGTAAAGCTACATAGTGCATAGGTACATAATCGAAACGAAAATAGAATAAACCAATAACAAAAATAAAATGAGCATTGTGTGTTACATATTTCTATATTCATTAATTTTCGGTACATACATTGTGTATTATCCAGTGTTTACAATTCATCATCATTTTATAAGACGCATTTTTTCTGTTTTCATTTTATTCTTAAAAATAATGTCGAGCTTAATTATATAATACGAGTGACAGGCCACTACTATTACAACACAATAAATTAATTGCAGACGTTGCAGTATAATTAATGAATTAATAAGTAATATTTCAATGTAACTAAAATACATGGGTAATATCAAAGTATGATAGGTAAATTTCCTTTTAACAATGCAAAACTATGTATATGAGATAAACATTTGCTATAGGCAATAGGTACTTACTAGAAGACGGTAAAAACAGAATGCAATTGTTTGGCTTTATATACAAGTGACCTTAAGACCTTATTATAGACATTCACTATTGCGTGATTTACATTATTAAAATAATAATATTATGATGAAACAAATTTTAAATGAGGTGTAATCCTTTATAAAATATTAAGTAAATTTTCAGGACACATGTGTTTTAAGTTTTTAATTAAATAATAAAAACTTCGTTTCGATTTTATGAAAAATGTTCATAAATTATTAAACAATGTGATTTAATCTTATAATATTAGTTATTAACAAACACATTATTTTTTTCTATTTTATAGCGTCATATTATAATAATCAATATAAATTCTATTTTATATTTCACGGCGCTATTTTACAAAATTATCATAGGCGCAATTCAGGCGTGAGGCGATAGCACTTGGGCGTGTTTAGAACATCCGAATTGTTCATGTCGATTTAGATTTTAATAATAATAGGTACTCATAACCATACAATAACTTGAAAAAAATGGAAACGCTTCAGCGCCCCCAGTTTTTTTAATTGAAATTGGACTCTACATATTATATACTGTTTATTTATTGCTCAGTTAAACTTTAACTATTAGCGTTCAAATTAAAGTAAAAAAATAAATAAGTAAAGTATATTTTTAGACGTATCTAAGGGGATTCAAATCAACTCGCGATAGTATGTTGAAAACCACAAATCACCGCGTCCCCATACTTAGATGATTGATTATGTTCAACCTAACAAAAATAACGAGATACTTTTCAAGTAAACTGTCTGGATGATAAACGACAATTAAGTACCTATTAATTGTTATTGCAATAATAATGTGTTTGTTTTTTTTTGTACATAAATAGATTTAATTCTATGTAGTTCGATGTACATTCTACTTATAATAGTTTCCTTAAATTATTTATATTTTTTAAAAAAGTGTTCATATGGTTAATATCACTTATATTGAATTTAGACCTTTCAAACAAATACTCGAGTATAATTACAATTTATACTAGGCATTTAGAGACTACAGTCTTAATTTGACAAAAAATGGATATTATAACATGTTAGAAAGCAACTAATACACTTTTTTACTTACATATATTTATTTGTTTTTGAAGCTATACTGATTCGCTTAGAAAGAAATTACTAAATAAATAATTACACATAACAATTAAAAAAAAACGCAATTCGCAATTTTATAATAAAATGCAAACATTAATATTTGAATGAAAATTCAAGTATGTTTTGTCGTAAACTAGTTCAAATATTTATCCAGTCTCCATTTTACACGATTGAAACTTTAAAACATATATTGTGAAATATAAAAATATACTTATTTTTACTTATAATATTGTATATTATTATATTCATTGTATTTTATTTTACTATTATACTATTATGTCGTATACTAGGTTTTTTATTCTCTCAAGCCTCTTCAATAATAGTATGATATCTGTTTTGGCTAAAACAGTAGTACTATTTATATGAGTTTGAATTATATTGTTTTTATTCAATGAACGATTTGTATAATCAATTATGTGTATAAATAATATCAGACTCTCGATGATCTGCCCTGGAACAAGTTAAAAATATGTAATCGCGCCTAATTCACATGGCTAAGATGCAAATATTGTCAACCTTGACAGCAGCTTATCCACTATCGTGCCCGTGTGGGCATATGTGTATATGCTGTGTTCGTCTTACTAACGTGCACTGTAGCAAATTTGTGTTCATCAGAATCAAAATTTTTTGTTGTTTGCTTTAATTGTATAGTAAATTTACTTTAATTCAACATAAAAGTAAGAATATTATCTATGGTATCGTGTAGACTTTTATGGATATTTTAATTTTAAACTGAGTTATAGGTATGTAAAATATTAAATCTTGACTTACTTTATAATTAAAATATCAATAAAAGCCTACGTTATGGCCCTATAGATAATATTCTTCACTTTGAGCTTGATAATAGGTCAATTCACCCTAATATTATACCTAACAGCATATATTGATTCTGTCGAACGAAAATGTTTGTAAAACCACAATACAATAGTCTATCAAATGATAGACTATTATATTATATTATTGTTATGCATAATTCAAAAAAATTGTCTTAATAATAAAAAAATAAAGAAATATTCAGATTTTGAATAGCTACATAATTAAAGAGGAAAAACGGACAAGCAGGCACGGTGAATCACCCTATATGATTATTATTACTCGACCATACTCAATAACATGAGTACAAACTGCTATTCTATTGGATACTGGACACCCGGAAAATTACGGTCGTCTACTACACCAAGTATTTACAACAATAATAATGTGATCAAATATCCAAACTTCAGGGGGGAGAGGGTAGAATACTGACATCACACAAATGTACACAGAGTTTATTTCAGTGGTGTGGTTGTGCTAATGGTAATTTCTCCAAAACGACATATTATTACTTTTACCACGGACGAGAGAGGTAAATTTCGTAAAAATTTATTTTCACGGAGAAAAAAACATTTCAAAGTAGGGGATTGTGATCTCTTAACCGAACCCTGTCTGCGCACCGATAATGTACACTGATATATGATGTGTCTATGTGGTCTACGTGCTCTGACATCTTAGATAATAATAATAATACGTAATCAATATAATAATGACAACAGTGTACGAAGACATATGATAAGAATAGGTCATTAAAAGATTATTATGCCTATAACCGATGAATATTATGTATCTTTTCGAAGTATGACTTTTTAGTCATATTCAATACTCGATATTCAATATCTGACACGTGTCTAACTAGGTCATCGCACGTTCGCGGAATCCTAAACAGCGTAAACAACGTATGCATAACAAATGTTTCACATCCGTTGACCGGAAGAGACAGCAGAATAATAGGTAGGGGGAAATCGACTATAAAGGGGGCCCTGGTGAGCTCCCCGGTAGACGTGATCCACCAGAGTCAGCACGAGCACTTTCACGTCAGATGTCATCACGAATCAGTCCCTGTGACTTAGTCTAATTTTCTAATTAAAATACACTTAGAATAATTTACAGTATATTTTATTCATCAATAAAACCACACTTTGAAAATATTTACACCAATCTATTTATTTAACCACGGCTACACCGTCACTGCAATCAGTTGCTGGTTAGTCCACCACTGTATATTTTGAATTATTATAAATACAACATTTTTGATGTTTCACATTTGCCAGGCGTCTCGCGAAGGCTCAGTTTTTTTATATTATTTGAATGAATATATTTTATTTAAATTTTAAATACAACTCGAGAGACTCACAACTTACAAAAAGTTTTGATAAATTTTAGTCATGCATTTTCAGATAGGTAGGTACTTCTTTAAATTAATGTTTGAACTTCTTGAAATTCTAAAAAATAATTGATACACGTTTTAAGTTTCAAATGTTTAAGATTAACAAGTATTTTTAGCTTGGAAATTGCATTGAATAATTAGATGTTTTTTCAAATTTTGAAATGTTATAAATTCAATTTTATTTAAGTTGTATATTAAATATTTAAATTAAATAAAAACGTTGAACAAAAATATTGATGGCTCAATCCGGCCTTGCTCTTCACATACAATTATACTAACGTATGTTTTATTGAAATATAACTATTTTTAAGCTTATAGGTTATACAAAAAATAAACATGATTTTTTATAATATAACCTTATTTATTTTCAATTTTTTTGTGATAATAACAATAAAAATTACAAAACGAAATGTATAAAATAAAATATACAAATAACAGATTGAAAAAAATATATATTCAAATCTTTAAGTAATATTTCATTTGTGAAAAATACAAATGGTATACACAAAACAATTATAACATAATACAAAAAAGAGTTTAATGGCAAGAAAGAATATCCAACATACTTTGTTTCCTGCCGATCGATAACATATCATTGTTTAATTTATTAATTGAATGAAATTTCAAATATCTGCTGTAATTGTTCATATTTATCGTTAATGTGTTGAAGTTTAGCTCTATACTTTTGTTTTCTTGGTTTATGTAATGTGAGATATTGAGTTGTTTGTGTAGTTGAAAACGATTGATCAGAATATGGTGAACTTTGAGATGGCATACCACAAAAAAATATAAAGTAAAAACATTAATTATTTTCATACAGTAAATTATTAAGTATATTTTGTTTTGATCTAACATTCAATAGTCTGTAATACCAATAAAACAATAAAATTAACATAATTACAAAAACTTACAAGTAATAGACAATGATTCTTTTTGTTTTAATGGAGTACTTGTAGAAACAAATGCATTAAATATTGAATCAAAAATACTTGTATCTGGACATGTTGCAGTACTTATTATCAATCATTGCTATAAAAAAAAACAAAATAATAATCAGTCAAAAATAAAATATTCAATATTAGGTAAAATTGTAATTACTGAAATCAGTAGGAACAGCAAGCGGAATAGAATTTTTATTTAAGCATTTTGTAGTGTTTAAGGAAAATCAGGTTAAATGACTCATATTATTCTAAGTTATGATAATAATAATACATTTTCTTAATCTAATGGTCTAGATCTCAAGACAATAACATTGAAATTCAGTGTTTTATAAGCAATTTAAAAATGTGATTTTTTGGAATTCGTAAAAATTATGATAAATTAAAGTCAAATTATGTGTCTATGAAATATAATGTATAAATTATTATTAAGTGATGAAAACGGTATTAATAATTAATTTTCTAAATCTAATGGTCTAGGTTTGAAGATATAAACTTTAAAATTCAATATTTTATAACCATTTCTAAAAATCAATTTAAAACCTTATGTCAAAATTAACATATAAAACATGTTTTATAGTGATTATGGGATGTCAGGTTAAATGATTCATATTATTCTAAGTAATGATAATTATAATTCATTTTCTTAATCTAATGGTCTAGATCTCAAGACAATAACATTAAAATTCAGTGTTTTATAAGCAATTTAAAAATGTGATTTTTTGGAATTCGTAAAAATTATGATAAATTAAAGTCAAATTATGTGTCTATGAAATATAATGTAAAGTATTATTATTAAAAGATGAAAACGGTATTTATAATTAATTTTCTAAATCTAATGGTCCAGGTTTGAAGATATAAACTTTAAAATTCAATATTTTATAACCATTTCAAAAAATGAATTTAAAACCTTATGTCAAAATTAACATATAAAACATGTTTTATAGTGATAATGGAATGTCAGGTTAAACGATTCATATTATTCTAAGTAATGATAATTATAATTAATTTCCTTAATCTAATGGTCTAGATCTCAAGACAATAACATTAAAATTCAGTGTTTTATAAGCAATTTAAAAATGTGATTTTTTGGAATTCGTAAAAATTAAGATAAATTAATATTCATTTATGTGTCTATGAAATATAATGTAAAGTATTATTATTAAATGATGGAAACGGTATTAATAATTAATTTTCTAAATCTAATGGTCCAGGTTTGAAGATATAAACTTTAAAATACAATATTTTATAAGCATATCAAAAATGAATTTAAAACCTTATGTCAAAATTAACATATAAAACATGTTTTATAGTGATTATGGGATGTCAGGTTAAATGATTCATATTATTCTAAGTAATGATAATTATAATACATTTTCTTAATCTAATGGTCTAGATCTCAAGACAATAACATTAAAATTCAGTGTTTTATAAGCAATTTAAAAATGTGATTTTTTGGAATTCGTAAAAATTATGATAAATTAATATTCATTTATGTGTCTATGAAATATAATGTAAAGTATTATTATTAAATAATGGAAACGGTATTAATAATTAATTTTCTAAATCTAATGGTCCAGGTTTGAAGATATAAACTTTAAAATACAATATTTTATAAGCATATCAAAAATGAATTTAAAACCTTATGTCAAAATTAACATATAAAACATGTTTTATAGTGGTTATTGAATGTCAGGTTAAATGATTCATATTATTCTAAGTTATGATAATAATAATACATTTTCTTAATCTAATGGTCTAGATCTCAAGACAATAACATTAAAATTCAGTGTTTTATAAGCAATTTAAAAATGTGATTTTTTGGAATTCGTAAAAATTATGATAAATTAATATTCATTTATGTGTCTATGAAATATAATGTAAAGTATTATTATTAAATGATGGAAACGGTATTAATAATTAATTTTCTCAATCTAATGGTCCAGGTTTGAAGATATAAACTTTAAAATTCATTATTTTATAAACATTTCAAAAAATGAATTTAAAACCTTATGTCAAAATTAACATATAAAACATGTTTTATAGTGATTATTTAATGTCAGGTTAAATGATTCATATCATTCTATGTTATGATTATAATAATACATTTTCTTAATCTAATGGTCTAGATCTCAAGAGAATAACATAAAAATATAGTGTTTTATAAGCAATTTATAAATGTGATTTTTTGGAATTCGTAAAAATTATGATAAATTAATGTTCATTTATGTGTCTATGAAAAATAATGTAAAGTATTATTATTAAGTGATGAAAACGGTATTAATAATTAATTTTCTAAATCTAATGGTCTAGGTTTGAAGATATAAACTTTAAAATTCAATATTTTATAACCATTTCTAAAAATCAATTTAAAACCTTATGTCAAAATTAACATATAAAACATGTTTTATAGTGATTATGGGATGTCAGGTTAAATGATTCATATTATTCTAAGTAATGATAATTATAATTCATTTTCTTAATCTAATGGTCTAGATCTCAAGACAATAACATTAAAATTCAGTGTTTTATAAGCAATTTAAAAATGTGATTTTTTGGAATTCGTAAAAATTATGATAAATTAAAGTCAAATTATGTGTCTATGAAATATAATGTAAAGTATTATTATTAAGTGATGAAAACGGTATTAATAATTAATTTTCTAAATCTAATGGTCCAGGTTTGAAGATATAAACTTTAAAATTCAATATTTTATAACCATTTCAAAAAATGAATTTAAAACCTTATGTCAAAATTAACATATAAAACATGTTTTATAGTGATTATTTAATGTACGGTTAAATAATTCATATTATTCTAAGTAATGATAATTAAAATTCATTTTCTTAATCTAATGGTCTAGATCTCAAGACAATAACATTAAAATATAGTGTTTTATAAGCAATTTAAAAATGTGATTTTTTGGAATTCGTAAAAATTATGATAAATTAATGTTCATTTATGTGTCTATGAAATATAATGTATAAATTATTATTAAGTGATGAAAACGGTATTAATAATTAATTTTCTAAATCTAATGGTCCAGGTTTGAAGATATAAACTTTAAAATTCAATATTTTATAACCATTTCAAAAAATGAATTTAAAACCTTATGTCAAAATTAACATATAAAACATGTTTTATAGTGATTATTTAATGTCAGGTTAAATAATTCATATCAATCTAAGTTATGATAATAATAATACATTTTCTTAATCTAATGGTCTAGATCTCAAGACAATAACATTAAAATTCAGTGTTTTATAAGCAATTTAAAAATGTGATTTTTTGGAATTCGTATAAATTATGATAAATTAAAGTCAAATTATGTGTCTATGAAATATAATGTAAAGTATTATTATTAAATGATGAAAACGGTATTAATAATTAATTTTCTAAAGCTAATGGTCCAGGTTTGAAGATATAAACATTAAAATTCAATAGTTTATAACCATTTCAAAAAATGAATTTAAAACCTTATGTCAAAATTAACATATAAAACATGTTTTATAGTGATTATTTAATGTCAGGTTAAATGATTCATATCATTCTATGGTATGATAATAATAATACATTTTCTTAATCTAATGGTCTAGATCTCAAGACAATAACATTAAAATTCAGTGTTTTATAAGAAATTTAAAAATGTGATTTTTTGGAATTCGTAAAAATTATGATAAATTAAAGTCAAATTATGTGTCTATGAAATATAATGTAAAGTATTATTATTAAGTGATGAAAACGGTATTAATAATTAATTTTCTAAATCTAATGGTCCAGGTTTGAAGATATAAAATTTTAAAATTCAATATTGTATAACCATTTCAAAAAATGAATTTAAAACCTTATGTCAAAATTAACATATAAAACATGTTTTATAGTGATTATTTAATGTACGGTTAAATAATTCATATTATTCTAAGTAATGATAATTAAAATTCATTTTCTTAATCTAATGGTCTAGATCTCAAGACAATAACATTAAAATATAGTGTTTTATAAGCAATTTAAAAATGTGATTTTTTGGAATTCGTAAAAATTATGATAAATTAATGTTCATTTATGTGTCTATGAAATATAATGTATAAATTATTATTAAGTGATGAAAACGGTATTAATAATTAATTTTCTAAATCTAATGGTCCAGGTTTGAAGATATAAACTTTAAAATTCAATATTTTATAACCATTTCAAAAAATGAATTTAAAACCTTTTGTCAAAATTAACATATAAAACATGTTTTATAGTGATTATTTAATGTACGGTTAAATAATTCATATTATTCTAAGTAATGATAATTAAAATTCATTTTCTTAATCTAATGGTCTAGATATCAAGACAATAACATTAAAATTCAGTGTTTTATAAGCAATTTAAAAATGTGATTTTTTGGAATTCCTAAAAATTATGATAAATTAATGTTCATTTATGTGTCTATGAAATATAATGTAAAGTATTATTATTCAGTGATGGAAACGGTATTAATAATTAATTTTCTCAATCTAATGGTCCAGGTTTGAAGATATAAACTTTAAAATTCAATATTTTATAACCATTTCAAAAAATGAATTTAAAACCTTATGTCAAAATTAACATATAAAACATGTTTTATAGTGATTATTTAATGTCAGGTTAAATGATTCATATCATTCTATGGTATGATAATAATAATACATTTTCTTAATCTAATGGTCTAGATCTCAAGACAATAACATTAAAATTCAGTGTTTTATAAGCAATTTAAAAATGTGATTTTTTGGAATTCGTAAAAATTATGATAAATTAAAGTCAAATTATGTGTCTATGAAATATAATGTAAAGTATTATTATTAAATGATGAAAACGGTATTAATAATTAATTTTCTAAAGCTAATGGTCCAGGTTTGAAGATATAAACTTTAAAATTCAATATTTTATAACCATTTCAAAAAATGAATTTAAAACCTTATGTCAAAATTAACATATAAAACATGTTTTATAGTGATTATTTAATGTACGGTTAAATAATTCATATTATTCTAAGTAATGATAATTATAATTCATTTTCTTAATCTAATGGTCTAGATCTCAAGACAATAACATTAAAATATAGTGTTTTATAAGCAATTTAAAAATGTGATTTTTTGGAATTCGTAAAAATTATGATAAATTAATGTTCATTTATGTGTCTATGAAATATAATGTATAAATTATTATTAAGTGATGAAAACGGTATTAATAATTAATTTTCTAAATCTAATGGTCCAGGTTTGAAGATATAAACTTTAAAATTCAATATTTTATAACCATTTCAAAAAATGAATTTAAAACCTTATGTCAAAATTAACATATAAAACATGTTTTATAGTGATAATGGAATGTCAGGTTAAACGATTCATATTATTCTAAGTAATGATAATTATAATTAATTTCCTTAATCTAATGGTCTAGATCTCAAGACAATAACATTAAAATTCAGTGTTTTATAAGCAATTTAAAAATGTGATTTTTTGGAATTCCTAAAAATTATGATAAATTAATGTTCATTTATGTGTCTATGAAATATAATGTAAAGTATTATTATTCAGTGATGGAAACGGTATTAATAATTAATTTTCTCAATCTAATGGTCCAGGTTTGAAGATATAAACTTTAAAATTCAATATTTTATAACCATTTCAAAAAATGAATTTAAAACCTTATGTCAAAATTAACATATAAAACATGTTTTATAGTGATTATTTAATGTCAGGTTAAATGATTCATATCATTCTATGGTATGATAATAATAATACATTTTCTTAATCTAATGGTCTAGATCTCAAGACAATAACATTAAAATTCAGTGTTTTATAAGCAATTTAAAAATGTGATTTTTTGGAATTCGTAAAAATTATGATAAATTAAAGTCAAATTATGTGTCTATGAAATATAATGTAAAGTATTATTATTAAATGATGAAAACGGTATTAATAATTAATTTTCTAAAGCTAATGGTCCAGGTTTGAAGATATAAACTTTAAAATTCAATATTTTATAACCATTTCAAAAAATGAATTTAAAACCTTATGTCAAAATTAACATATAAAACATGTTTTATAGTGATTATTTAATGTACGGTTAAATAATTCATATTATTCTAAGTAATGATAATTATAATTCATTTTCTTAATCTAATGGTCTAGATCTCAAGACAATAACATTAAAATATAGTGTTTTATAAGCAATTTAAAAATGTGATTTTTTGGAATTCGTAAAAATTATGATAAATTAATGTTCATTTATGTGTCTATGAAATATAATGTATAAATTATTATTAAGTGATGAAAACGGTATTAATAATTAATTTTCTAAATCTAATGGTCCAGGTTTGAAGATATAAACTTTAAAATTCAATATTTTATAACCATTTCAAAAAATGAATTTAAAACCTTATGTCAAAATTAACATATAAAACATGTTTTATAGTGATAATGGAATGTCAGGTTAAACGATTCATATTATTCTAAGTAATGATAATTATAATTAATTTCCTTAATCTAATGGTCTAGATCTCAAGACAATAACATTAAAATATAGTGTTTTATAAGCAATTTAAAAATGTGATTTTTTGGAATTCCTAAAAATTATGATAAATTAATGTTCATTTATGTGTCTATGAAATATAATGTATAAATTATTATTAAGTGATGAAAACGGTATTAATAATTAAATTTCTAAATCTAATGGTCCAGGTTTGAAGATATAAACTTTAAAATTCAATATTTTATAACCATTTCAAAAAATGAATTTAAAACCTTATGTCAAAATTAACATATAAAACATGTTTTATAGTGATTATTTAATGTCAGGTTAAATGATTCATATCATTCTATGGTATGATAATAATAATACATTTTCTTAATCTAATGGTCTAGATCTCAAGACAATAACATTAAAATTCAGTGTTTTATAAGCAATTTAAAAATGTGATTTTTTGGAATTCGTATAAATTATGATAAATTAAAGTCAAATTATGTGTCTATGAAATATAATGTAAAGTATTATTATTAAATGATGAAAACGGTATTAATAATTAATTTTCTAAAGCTAATGGTCCAGGTTTGAAGATATAAACATTAAAATTCAATAGTTTATAACCATTTCAAAAAATGAATTTAAAACCTTATGTCAAAATTAACATATAAAACATGTTTTATAGTGATTATTTAATGTCAGGTTAAATGATTCATATCATTCTATGGTATGATAATAATAATACATTTTCTTAATCTAATGGTCTAGATCTCAAGACAATAACATTAAAATTCAGTGTTTTATAAGCAATTTAAAAATGTGATTTTTTGGAATTCGTAAAAATTATGATAAATTAAAGTCAAATTATGTGTCTATGAAATATAATGTAAAGTATTATTATTAAGTGATGAAAACGGTATTAATAATTAATTTTCTAAATCTAATGGTCCAGGTTTGAAGATATAAACAGTAAAATTCAATAGTTTATAACCATTTCAAAAAATGAATTTAAAACCTTATGTCAAAATTAACATATAAAACATGTTTTAGAGTGATTATGGAATGTCAGGTTGAATGATTCATATCATTCTAAGTTATGATAATAATAATACATTTTCTTAATCTAATGGTCTAGATCTCAAGACAATAACATTAAAATTCAGTGTTTTATAAGCAATTTAAAAATGTGATTTTTTGGAATTCGTAAAAATTATGATAAATTAAAGTCAAATTATGTGTCTATGAAATATAATGTAAAGTATTATTATTAAATGATGAAAACGGTATTAATAATTAATTTTCTAAAGCTAATGGTCCAGGTTTGAAGATATAAACTTTAAAATTCAATATTTTATAACCATTTCAAAAAATGAATTTAAAACCTTATGTCAAAATTAACATATAAAACATGTTTTATAGTGATTATTTAATGTACGGTTAAATAATTCATATTATTCTAAGTAATGATAATTAAAATTCATTTTCTTAATCTAATGGTCTAGATCTCAAGACAATAACATTAAAATATAGTGTTTTATAAGCAATTTAAAAATGTGATTTTTTGGAATTCGTAAAAATTATGATAAATTAATGTTCATTTATGTGTCTATGAAATATAATGTATAAATTATTATTAAGTGATGAAAACGGTATTAATAATTAATTTTCTAAATCTAATGGTCCAGGTTTGAAGATATAAACTTTAAAATTCAATATTTTATAACCATTTCAAAAAATGAATTTAAAACCTTATGTCAAAATTAACATATAAAACATGTTTTATAGTGATTATTTAATGTCAGGTTAAATGATTCATATCATTCTATGGTATGATAATAATAATACATTTTCTTAATCTAATGGTCTAGATCTCAAGACAATAACATTAAAATTCAGTGTTTTATAAGCAATTTAAAAATGTGATTTTTTGGAATTCGTAAAAATTATGATAAATTAAAGTCAAATTATGTGTCTATGAAATATAATGTAAAGTATTATTATTAAATGATGAAAACGGTATTAATAATTAATTTTCTAAAGCTAATGGTCCAGGTCTGAAGATATAAACAGTAAAATTCAATAGTTTATAACCATTTCAAAAAATGAATTTAAAACCTTATGTCAAAATTAACATATAAAACATGTTTTATAGTGATTATTTAATGTCAGGTTAAATGATTCATATCATTCTATGGTATGATAATAATAATACATTTTCTTAATCTAATGGTCTAGATCTCAAGACAATAACATTAAAATTCAGTGTTTTATAAGCAATTTAAAAATGTGATTTTTTGGAATTCGTATAAATTATGATAAATTAAAGTCAAATTATGTGTCTATGAAATATAATGTATAAATTATTATTAAGTGATGAAAACGGTATTAATAATTAATTTTCTAAATCTAATGGTCCAGGTTTGAAGATATAAACTTTAAAATTCAATAGTTTATAACCATTTCAAAAAATGAATTTAAAACCTTATGTCAAAATTAACATATAAAACATGTTTTATAGTGATAATGGAATGTCAGGTTAAACGATTCATATTATTCTAAGTAATGATAATTATAATTAATTTCCTTAATCTAATGGTCTAGATCTCAAGACAATAACATTAAAATATAGTGTTTTATAAGCAATTTAAAAATGTGATTTTTTGGAATTCCTAAAAATTATGATAAATTAATGTTCATTTATGTGTCTATGAAATATAATGTATAAATTATTATTAAGTGATGAAAACGGTATTAATAATTAAATTTCTAAATCTAATGGTCCAGGTTTGAAGATATAAACTTTAAAATTCAATATTTTATAACCATTTCAAAAAATGAATTTAAAACCTTATGTCAAAATTAACATATAAAACATGTTTTAGAGTGATAATGGAATATCAGATTATTTGATTCACAATCAAAATTGTCATATAAAAGTTTGTATTATAGTGTTCTTTAATTGAGATATTATACTTTAACAAATGTAGGTGGAATCTATTGTGTGTATATAATTATTCAGTTGGCTCTTAAAAAGCCCTTATGGGAAATAAAATTATTTATTTAAAATTTATCCATCTCTGATGTTGATAACCTAATCAATGACAAATTATTGGTGTTTATTTTTAATGAAACTGTCTGATGAGATTTTTGATGATAAATATGATTGGTTATTTACCGGTTTCGTTATAAAAACTTCAAATATCACGAAATAAAACGTATACAGTGTATTGCAACCACATAAAGTTGTAGTTGTTTCCTAGTTGGCGAGAATATATAGATAAGTCATTGCAATGGCGAGATTCACATTAAAACATACATGGATTGTTTTAAGAAAAGTGCACACATATGACTACTTATAATTCTTATATGATGGGCACACGGTTCTTGCAATACAAATTACAGATCAAGGACAACTTAAACTTATATATCAATGTGTGGTCTGTTTCAAATGGGATTATTTTATAGCCCGGTTTTCGATCTAGCAACTGAATAAACCAATTAAGTAAACAATATTTTATCACAATTTACAAAAAATTTCCAGTTTTAATTAAATAAATAAAACGATAGTTGTTTTATCAGATTATCTGCAAGTGAGTGGATTTATTTTATATGGTGTATACGAAATGACAACTTATGACTTGTAGACAGCTAGTGAATAGTTAATATACTTAAACACAATGGTTGTTATTTAGCGAAATCTGAATGAGAAAAGTATCATAATAAGTTCATATGAGAGCAATAGAATGATATTCGCGATAATTATACATAAAAACGTTTAATAAGAAATGAGAAAAGGTTACACTATCTTACCGAAAAGACAACCTTTCAAAATGTATTAATAAACCTTTGTGAAATGCCAGTAGACTGTTTATCATTACTGCGCACGGTTACATTAGTGAACTTGAAAAATGGAAACTAGACACACACACTGACATGTACAAAAAGATTATTTAAAATTAACTTATTATTAGCTACTGATTAAATCCCAACGCGACGAAGAGAACACTTTGTATGTTGTTGATATTAGACAATTCCCTGATGCAATTCTGAGGCATGGATGACATCAGTCGTTATAATGACAGGATACACACCAACCATCTCCGGTCCCACTATAGAAAGCATATCCAATATAGTAGGTAAATAATGTATCATTGCTGGATCATTTCTGAAAAAAAACGCAGACAACAGTTGTTCTATCGATATTGAATTAAATACTTCATATTAATATTACAATACAATAGTATTAGCACTTACTATATTTTTTTATCATTTTTAATATTCTTTACATATTTTTTATTAGTAGGTTACATTTTTTCTCAGGAATGTGGTTGGGCAGGATTGAGTATTTTACACTTTTTTGAAATTATTTAGATTACCTACAAAAAATACAGTAAAAACCTAAGAACTTGAATTTAAAATGTATTAATGTTAGAAGTAAAAAATAGTTATACAACCCTATAATTGATGATAATCCATGTTGAAATATTAAAATCCAATATAGTATTTTAACTGTATTTTTTTTTAGTTTTCACATTGTTCTCAATTTTTCTAAATTTATATGTAGTATAATATGTATATTCTTCAAGTCATCTGTCCAACAATATTCTTAGTACATACATGTAATTATCTTAGAATTTTAAAAAGCAACAAATATTCTAGATCAAATCCAATTAAATCTTGGCGATTACAATTTATCAACCATTGTTTAGACCTAAAAAAAGTAGTAATTAGATACAAATATGAATGTGTATAAATAATAAGTAATAGCTAACGTTCAACTTACACAAATTCGTCATTAAGAAACTTAAACAGTTTACAGTTCTTCGTGGTGTACTTATACGAATTTATACGACCTTTCACAAGGCATACATGATAATGATATGAATATAATTCGCACAAACAATTGGAAACACAAAAAAAATGCTTGGTATAAGCATAGAATAAAACAATATAAGCACGATTTCAGCACTTAAATGTAACAACACACTAGTTGTACAGAATAGTCGAGTCAAAGGACAAACGATAAAACGTTAATATTATGAATTTAATTGCGATAACAAAAATGTGATATTAATCATAACTTATTCAGTACTACCAAAAATGCAAACGTTATAATTACATATTTTCCCAGATACTGACTCTATTGCGGACCTACAGTCGTTGATTGTATATTATCAGCACGCCGCCCAGAAGTTTCCTACCACTGGTTTAGTAATCGTCTGGTGGTCGTATCGGTTAGACGATCAAACGTTTATGGTTACGAAAATCAAAACATTTTATTCACCAGACTTATTTAAATGTCCTATAAGAATACCGATTGTTAAAAATGAATTTTTTTTCTTATGCGAGCATTTTTGTAACGGCCAAAACTTAAATACACTGTGCGCCAGTCCGTATTTTACTAGGATCAGATGTGTTGATCCGTTTTTTTCATTCGTTCCAAATTTATAGACATCTATATTTTTTTATTCAAAAGCGTAAACAAAATGTTCGTCTTTTACAATCATAAAATTTGAATTTACAGTACGGTAAACCGAATATTATATTGATTTCATACAAATTAATTATTCACAAATAGTATTTTAGAATCATTAGCAATTTCAACATTGTAATGTAAAGAAGTATGTTAAATTGTAAGAGTAATTGAGTACATAAATATAATTGTTGATTGGACATAATATAAAGTTGTTGTATTTTCATTAGCAAAAATAAAATCATTACTTTTCTATTTTCAAAATACAAAACGATATAACATTTATCGGGTGTATATTAGAATATGAACACATATTATATTTTGTATTGAAATTGGTTGATGAAAAACTCAATACATTTGACAAATTTTAATTTTATATAATAAATGTAATTTGGAGAATAGAAATTATATTATTAATTATAACTTAAAAATTAATTTATAATTCTGATTTTTAAAATGTTTGATATTATTCAACAAAATCTAGTAATCGCGACTAAAATTTATAGAAATTAAGCAAAGAAAAATCTATATTTTTTATAGTGCGGGGTGGGTAAAGCTACATAGTGCATAGGTACATAATCGAAACGAAAATAGAATAAACCAATAACAAAAATAAAATGAGCATTGTGTGTTACATATTTCTATATTCATTAATTTTCGGTACATACATTGTGTATTATCCAGTGTTTACAATTCATCATCATTTTATAAGACGCATTTTTTCTGTTTTCATTTTATTCTTAAAAATAATGTCGAGCTTAATTATATAATACGAGTGACAGGCCACTACTATTACAACACAATAAATTAATTGCAGACGTTGCAGTATAATTAATGAATTAATAAGTAATATTTCAATGTAACTAAAATACATGGGTAATATCAAAGTATGATAGGTAAATTTCCTTTTAACAATGCAAAACTATGTATATGAGATAAACATTTGCTATAGGCAATAGGTACTTACTAGAAGACGGTAAAAACAGAATGCAATTGTTTGGCTTTATATACAAGTGACCTTAAGACCTTATTATAGACATTCACTATTGCGTGATTTACATTATTAAAATAATAATATTATGATGAAACAAATTTTAAATGAGGTGTAATCCTTTATAAAATATTAAGTAAATTTTCAGGACACATGTGTTTTAAGTTTTTAATTAAATAATAAAAACTTCGTTTCGATTTTATGAAAAATGTTCATAAATTATTAAACAATGTGATTTAATCTTATAATATTAGTTATTAACAAACACATTATTTTTTTCTATTTTATAGCGTCATATTATAATAATCAATATAAATTCTATTTTATATTTCACGGCGCTATTTTACAAAATTATCATAGGCGCAATTCAGGCGTGAGGCGATAGCACTTGGGCGTGTTTAGAACATCCGAATTGTTCATGTCGATTTAGATTTTAATAATAATAGGTACTCATAACCATACAATAACTTGAAAAAAATGGAAACGCTTCAGCGCCCCCAGTTTTTTTAATTGAAATTGGACTCTACATATTATATACTGTTTATTTATTGCTCAGTTAAACTTTAACTATTAGCGTTCAAATTAAAGTAAAAAAATAAATAAGTAAAGTATATTTTTAGACGTATCTAAGGGGATTCAAATCAACTCGCGATAGTATGTTGAAAACCACAAATCACCGCGTCCCCATACTTAGATGATTGATTATGTTCAACCTAACAAAAATAACGAGATACTTTTCAAGTAAACTGTCTGGATGATAAACGACAATTAAGTACCTATTAATTGTTATTGCAATAATAATGTGTTTGTTTTTTTTTGTACATAAATAGATTTAATTCTATGTAGTTCGATGTACATTCTACTTATAATAGTTTCCTTAAATTATTTATATTTTTTAAAAAAGTGTTCATATGGTTAATATCACTTATATTGAATTTAGACCTTTCAAACAAATACTCGAGTATAATTACAATTTATACTAGGCATTTAGAGACTACAGTCTTAATTTGACAAAAAATGGATATTATAACATGTTAGAAAGCAACTAATACACTTTTTTACTTACATATATTTATTTGTTTTTGAAGCTATACTGATTCGCTTAGAAAGAAATTACTAAATAAATAATTACACATAACAATTAAAAAAAAACGCAATTCGCAATTTTATAATAAAATGCAAACATTAATATTTGAATGAAAATTCAAGTATGTTTTGTCGTAAACTAGTTCAAATATTTATCCAGTCTCCATTTTACACGATTGAAACTTTAAAACATATATTGTGAAATATAAAAATATACTTATTTTTACTTATAATATTGTATATTATTATATTCATTGTATTTTATTTTACTATTATACTATTATGTCGTATACTAGGTTTTTTATTCTCTCAAGCCTCTTCAATAATAGTATGATATCTGTTTTGGCTAAAACAGTAGTACTATTTATATGAGTTTGAATTATATTGTTTTTATTCAATGAACGATTTGTATAATCAATTATGTGTATAAATAATATCAGACTCTCGATGATCTGCCCTGGAACAAGTTAAAAATATGTAATCGCGCCTAATTCACATGGCTAAGATGCAAATATTGTCAACCTTGACAGCAGCTTATCCACTATCGTGCCCGTGTGGGCATATGTGTATATGCTGTGTTCGTCTTACTAACGTGCACTGTAGCAAATTTGTGTTCATCAGAATCAAAATTTTTTGTTGTTTGCTTTAATTGTATAGTAAATTTACTTTAATTCAACATAAAAGTAAGAATATTATCTATGGTATCGTGTAGACTTTTATGGATATTTTAATTTTAAACTGAGTTATAGGTATGTAAAATATTAAATCTTGACTTACTTTATAATTAAAATATCAATAAAAGCCTACGTTATGGCCCTATAGATAATATTCTTCACTTTGAGCTTGATAATAGGTCAATTCACCCTAATATTATACCTAACAGCATATATTGATTCTGTCGAACGAAAATGTTTGTAAAACCACAATACAATAGTCTATCAAATGATAGACTATTATATTATATTATTGTTATGCATAATTCAAAAAAATTGTCTTAATAATAAAAAAATAAAGAAATATTCAGATTTTGAATAGCTACATAATTAAAGAGGAAAAACGGACAAGCAGGCACGGTGAATCACCCTATATGATTATTATTACTCGACCATACTCAATAACATGAGTACAAACTGCTATTCTATTGGATACTGGACACCCGGAAAATTACGGTCGTCTACTACACCAAGTATTTACAACAATAATAATGTGATCAAATATCCAAACTTCAGGGGGGAGAGGGTAGAATACTGACATCACACAAATGTACACAGAGTTTATTTCAGTGGTGTGGTTGTGCTAATGGTAATTTCTCCAAAACGACATATTATTACTTTTACCACGGACGAGAGAGGTAAATTTCGTAAAAATTTATTTTCACGGAGAAAAAAACATTTCAAAGTAGGGGATTGTGATCTCTTAACCGAACCCTGTCTGCGCACCGATAATGTACACTGATATATGATGTGTCTATGTGGTCTACGTGCTCTGACATCTTAGATAATAATAATAATACGTAATCAATATAATAATGACAACAGTGTACGAAGACATATGATAAGAATAGGTCATTAAAAGATTATTATGCCTATAACCGATGAATATTATGTATCTTTTCGAAGTATGACTTTTTAGTCATATTCAATACTCGATATTCAATATCTGACACGTGTCTAACTAGGTCATCGCACGTTCGCGGAATCCTAAACAGCGTAAACAACGTATGCATAACAAATGTTTCACATCCGTTGACCGGAAGAGACAGCAGAATAATAGGTAGGGGGAAATCGACTATAAAGGGGGCCCTGGTGAGCTCCCCGGTAGACGTGATCCACCAGAGTCAGCACGAGCACTTTCACGTCAGATGTCATCACGAATCAGTCCCTGTGACTTAGTCTAATTTTCTAATTAAAATACACTTAGAATAATTTACAGTATATTTTATTCATCAATAAAACCACACTTTGAAAATATTTACACCAATCTATTTATTTAACCACGGCTACACCGTCACTGCAATCAGTTGCTGGTTAGTCCACCACTGTATATTTTGAATTATTATAAATACAACATTTTTGATGTTTCACATTTGCCAGGCGTCTCGCGAAGGCTCAGTTTTTTTATATTATTTGAATGAATATATTTTATTTAAATTTTAAATACAACTCGAGAGACTCACAACTTACAAAAAGTTTTGATAAATTTTAGTCATGCATTTTCAGATAGGTAGGTACTTCTTTAAATTAATGTTTGAACTTCTTGAAATTCTAAAAAATAATTGATACACGTTTTAAGTTTCAAATGTTTAAGATTAACAAGTATTTTTAGCTTGGAAATTGCATTGAATAATTAGATGTTTTTTCAAATTTTGAAATGTTATAAATTCAATTTTATTTAAGTTGTATATTAAATATTTAAATTAAATAAAAACGTTGAACAAAAATATTGATGGCTCAATCCGGCCTTGCTCTTCACATACAATTATACTAACGTATGTTTTATTGAAATATAACTATTTTTAAGCTTATAGGTTATACAAAAAATAAACATGATTTTTTATAATATAACCTTATTTATTTTCAATTTTTTTGTGATAATAACAATAAAAATTACAAAACGAAATGTATAAAATAAAATATACAAATAACAGATTGAAAAAAATATATATTCAAATCTTTAAGTAATATTTCATTTGTGAAAAATACAAATGGTATACACAAAACAATTATAACATAATACAAAAAAGAGTTTAATGGCAAGAAAGAATATCCAACATACTTTGTTTCCTGCCGATCGATAACATATCATTGTTTAATTTATTAATTGAATGAAATTTCAAATATCTGCTGTAATTGTTCATATTTATCGTTAATGTGTTGAAGTTTAGCTCTATACTTTTGTTTTCTTGGTTTATGTAATGTGAGATATTGAGTTGTTTGTGTAGTTGAAAACGATTGATCAGAATATGGTGAACTTTGAGATGGCATACCACAAAAAAATATAAAGTAAAAACATTAATTATTTTCATACAGTAAATTATTAAGTATATTTTGTTTTGATCTAACATTCAATAGTCTGTAATACCAATAAAACAATAAAATTAACATAATTACAAAAACTTACAAGTAATAGACAATGATTCTTTTTGTTTTAATGGAGTACTTGTAGAAACAAATGCATTAAATATTGAATCAGAAATACTTGTATCTGGACATGTTGCAGTACTTATTATCAATCATTGCTATAAAAAAAAACAAAATAATAATCAGTCAAAAATAAAATATTCAATATTAGGTAAAATTGTAATTACTGAAATCAGTAGGAACAGCAAGCGGAATAGAATTTTTATTTTAGGATTTTGTAGTGTTTAAGGAAAATCAGGTTAAATGACTCATATTATTCTAAGTTATGATAATAATAATACATTTTCTTAATCTAATGGTCTAGATCTCAAGACAATAACATTGAAATTCAGTGTTTTATAAGCAATTTAAAAATGTGATTTTTTGGAATTCGTAAAAATTATGATAAATTAAAGTCAAATTATGTGTCTATGAAATATAATGTGAAGTATTATTATTAAGTGATGAAAACGGTATTAATAATTAATTTTCTAAATCTAATGGTCTAGGTTTGAAGATATAAACTTTAAAATTCAATATTTTATAACCATTTCTAAAAATCAATTTAAAACCTTATGTCAAAATTAACATATAAAACATGTTTTATAGTGATTATGGGATGTCAGGTTAAATGCTTCATATTATTCTAAGTAATGATAATTATAATTCATTTTCTTAATCTAATGGTCTAGATCTCAAGACAATAACATTAAAATTCAGTGTTTTATAAGCAATTTAAAAATGTGATTTTTTGGAATTCGTATAAATTATGATAAATTAAAGTCAAATTATGTGTCTATGAAATATAATGTATAAATTATTATTAAGTGATGAAAACGGTATTTATAATTAATTTTCTCAATCTTATGGTCCAGGTTTGAAGATATAAACTTTAAAATTCAATATTTTATAACCATTTCAAAAAATGAATTTAAAACCTTATGTCAAAATTAACATATAAAACATGTTTTATAGTGATTATTTAATGTCAGATTAAATGATTCATATCATTCTATGGTATGATAATAATAATACATTTTCTTAAACTAATGGTCTAGATCTCAAGACAATAACATTAAAATTCAGTGTTTTATAAGCAATTTAAAAATGTGATTTTTTGGAATTCCTAAAAATTATGATAAATTAATGTTCATTTATGTGTCCATGAAATATAATGTATAAATTATTATTAAGTGATGAAAACGGTATTAATAATTAATTTTCTAAATCTAATGGTCCAGGTTTGAAGATATAAACATTAAAATTCAATATATTATAACCATTTCAAAAAATGAATTTAAAACCTTTTGTCAAAATTAACATATAAAACATGTTTTAGAGTGATAATGGAATGTCAGGTTAAACGATTCATATTATTCTAAGTAATGATAATTATAATTAATTTCCTTAATCTAATGGTCTAGATCTCATGACAATAACATTAAAATATAGTGTTTTATAAGCAATTTAAAAATGTGATTTTTTGGAATTCGTAAAAATTATGATAAATTAATGTTCATTTATGTGTCTATGAAATATAATGTATAAATTATTATTAAGTGATGAAAACGGTATTAATAATTAATTTTCTAAATCTAATGGTCCAGGTTTGAAGATATAAACTTTAAAATTCAATATTTTATAACCATTTCAAAAAATGAATTTAAAACCTTATGTCAAAATTAACATATAAAACATGTTTTATAGTGATTATTTAATGTACGGTTAAATAATTCATATTATTCTAAGTAATGATAATTAAAATTCATTTTCTTAATCTAATGGTCTAGATCTCAAGACAATAACATTAAAATATAGTGTTTTATAAGCAATTTAAAAATGTGATTTTTTGGAATTCCTAAAAATTATGATAAATTAATGTTCATTTATGTGTCTATGAAATATAATGTATAAATTATTATTAAGTGATGAAAACGGTATTAATAATTAATTTTCTAAATCTAATGGTCCAGGTTTGAAGATATAAACATTAAAATTCAATATTTTATAACCATTTCAAAAAATGAATTTAAAACCTTTTGTCAAAATTAACATATAAAACATGTTTTAGAGTGATAATGGAATGTCAGGTTAAACGATTCATATTATTCTAAGTAATGATAATTATAATTAATTTCCTTAATCTAATGGTCTAGATCTCAAGACAATAACATTAAAATATAGTGTTTTATAAGCAATTTAAAAATGTGATTTTTTGGAATTCGTAAAATTATGATAAATTAATGTTCATTTATGTGTCTATGAAATATAATGTAAAGTATTATTATTCAGTGATGGAAACGGTATTAATAATTAATTTTCTAAATCTAATGGTCCAGGTTTGAAGATATAAACTTTAAAATTCAATATTTTATAACCATTTCAAAAAATGAATTTAAAACCTTATGTCAAAATTAACATATAAAACATGTTTTATAGTGATTATGGGATGTCAGGTTAAATGATTCATATTATTCTAAGTAATGATAATTATAATTCATTTTCTTAATCTAATGGTCTAGATCTCAAGACAATAACATTAAAATTCAGTGTTTTATAAGCAATTTAAAAATGTGATTTTTTGGAATTCCTAAAAATTATGATAAATTAATGTTCATTTATGTGTCTATGAAATATAATGTGAAGTATTATTATTAAGTGATGAAAACGGTATTAATAATTAATTTTCTAAATCTAATGGTCTAGGTTTGAAGATATAAACTTTAAAATTCAATATTTTATAAACATTTCTAAAAATCAATTTAAAACCTTATGTCAAAATTAACATACAAAACATGTTTTATAGTGATTATGGGATGTCAGGTTAAATGATTCATATTATTATAAGTAATGATAATTATAATTCATTTTCTTAATCTAATGGTCTAGATCTCAAGACAATAACATTAAAATTCAGTGTTTTATAAGCAATTTAAAAATGTGATTTTTTGGAATTCGTAAAAATTATGATAAATTAAAGTCAAATTATGTGTCTATGAAATATAATGTAAAGTATTATTATTAAGTGATGAAAACGGTATTTATAATTAATTTTCTAAAGCTAATGGTCCAGGTTTGAAGATATAAACATTAAAATTCAATAGTTTATAACCATTTCAAAAAATGAATTTAAAACCTTATGTCAAAATTAACATATAAAACATGTTTTATAGTGATTATTTAATGTCAGGTTAAATGATTCATATCATTCTATGGTATGATAATAATAATACATTTTCTTAATCTAATGGTCTAGATCTCAAGACAATAACATTAAAATTCAGTGTTTTATAAGCAATTTAAAAATGTGATTTTTTGGAATTCGTAAAAATTATGATAAATTAAAGTCAAATTATGTGTCTATGAAATATAATGTAAAGTATTATTATTAAGTGATGAAAACGGTATTAATAATTAATTTTCTAAATCTAATGGTCCAGGTTTGAAGATATAAACTTTAAAATTCAATATTTTATAACCATTTCAAAAAATGAATTTAAAACCTTATGTCAAAATTAACATATAAAACATGTTTTATAGTGATTATTTAATGTACGGTTAAATAATTCATATTATTCTAAGTAATGATAATTAAAATTCATTTTCTTAATCTAATGGTCTAGATCTCAAGACAATAACATTAAAATATAGTGTTTTATAAGCAATTTAAAAATGTGATTTTTTGGAATTCCTAAAAATTATGATAAATTAATGTTCATTTATGTGTCTATGAAATATAATGTATAAATTATTATTAAGTGATGAAAACGGTATTAATAATTAATTTTCTAAATCTAATGGTCCAGGTTTGAAGATATAAACATTAAAATTCAATATTTTATAACCATTTCAAAAAATGAATTTAAAACCTTATGTCAAAATTAACATATAAAACATGTTTTATAGTGATTATGGGATGTCAGGTTAAATGATTCATATTATTCTAAGTAATGATAATTATAATTCATTTTCTTAATCTAATGGTCTAGATCTCAAGACAATAACATTAAAATTCAGTGTTTTATAAGCAATTTAAAAATGTGATTTTTTGGAATTCCTAAAAATTATGATAAATTAATGTTCATTTATGTGTCTATGAAATATAATGTGAAGTATTATTATTAAGTGATGAAAACGGTATTAATAATTAATTTTCTAAATCTAATGGTCTAGGTTTGAAGATATAAACTTTAAAATTCAATATTTTATAAACATTTCTAAAAATCAATTTAAAACCTTATGTCAAAATTAACATATAAAACATGTTTTATAGTGATTATGGGATGTCAGGTTAAATGATTCATATTATTATAAGTAATGATAATTATAATTCATTTTCTTAATCTAATGGTCTAGATCTCAAGACAATAACATTAAAATTCAGTGTTTTATAAGCAATTTAAAAATGTGATTTTTTGGAATTCGTAAAAATTATGATAAATTAAAGTCAAATTATGTGTCTATGAAATATAATGTATAAATTATTATTAAGTGATGAAAACGGTATTTATAATTAATTTTCTAAAGCTAATGGTCCAGGTTTGAAGATATAAACATTAAAATTCAATAGTTTATAACCATTTCAAAAAATGAATTTAAAACCTTATGTCAAAATTAACATATAAAACATGTTTTATAGTGATTATTTAATGTCAGGTTAAATGATTCATATCATTCTATGGTATGATAATAATAATACATTTTCTTAATCTAATGGTCTAGATCTCAAGACAATAACATTAAAATTCAGTGTTTTATAAGCAATTTAAAAATGTGATTTTTTGGAATTCGTAAAAATTATGATAAATTAAAGTCAAATTATGTGTCTATGAAATATAATGTATAAATTATAATTAAGTGATGAAAACGGTATTTATAATTAATTTTCTAAATCTAATGGTCCAGGTTTGAAGATATAAACATTAAAATTCAATATTTTATAACCATTTCAAAAAATGAATTTAAAACCTTATGTCAAAATTAACATATAAAACATGTTTTATAGTGATAATGGAATGTCAGGTTAAACGATTCATATTATTCTAAGTAATGATAATTATAATTAATTTCCTTAATCTAATGGTCAAGATCTCAAGACAATAACATTAAAATATAGTGTTTTATAAGCAATTTAAAAATGTGATTTTTTGGAATTCGTAAAAATTATGATAAATTAATGTTCATTTATGTGTCTATGAAATATAATGTGAAGTATTATTATTAAGTGATGAAAACGGTATTAATAATTAATTTTCTAAATCTAATGGTCTAGGTTTGAAGATATAAACTTTAAAATTCAATATTTTATAACCATTTCTAAAAATCAATTTAAAACCTTATGTCAAAATTAACATATAAAACATGTTTTATAGTGATTATGGGATGTCAGGTTAAATGATTCATATTATTCTAAGTAATGATAATTATAATTCATTTTCTTAATCTAATGGTCTAGATCTCAAGACAATAACATTAAAATTCAGTGTTTTATAAGCAATTTAAAAATGTGATTTTTTGGAATTCGTAAAAATTATGATAAATTAATGTTCATTTATGTGTCTATGAAATATAATGTATAAATTATTATTAAGTGATGAAAACGGTATTAATAATTAATTTTCTAAATCTAATGGTCCAGGTTTGAAGATATAAACTTTAAAATTCAATATTTTATAACCATTTCAAAAAATGAATTTAAAACCTTATGTCAAAATTAACATATAAAACATGTTTTAGAGTGATTATGGAATGTCAGGTTGAATGATTCATATCATTCTAAGTTATGATAATAATAATACATTTTCTTAATCTAATGGTCTAGATCTCAAGACAATAACATTAAAATTCAGTGTTTTATAAGCAATTTAAAAATGTGATTTTTTGGAATTCGTAAAAATTATGATAAATTAAAGTCAAATTATGTGTCTATGAAATATAATGTAAAGTATTATTATTAAATGATGAAAACGGTATTAATAATTAATTTTCTAAAGCTAATGGTCCAGGTTTGAAGATATAAACATTAAAATTCAATAGTTTATAACCATTTCAAAAAATGAATTTAAAACCTTATGTCAAAATTAACATATAAAACATGTTTTATAGTGATTATTTAATGTCAGGTTAAATGATTCATATCATTCTATGGTATGATAATAATAATACATTTTCTTAATCTAATGGTCTAGATCTCAAGACAATAACATTAAAATTCAGTGTTTTATAAGCAATTTAAAAATGTGATTTTTTGGAATTCGTATAAATTATGATAAATTAAAGTCAAATTATGTGTCTATGAAATATAATGTATAAATTATTATTAAGTGATGAAAACGGTATTTATAATTAATTTTCTAAATCTAATGGTCCAGGTTTGAAGATATAAACTTTAAAATTCAATATTTTATAACTATTTCAAAAAATGAATTTAAAACCTTATGTCAAAATTAACATATAAAACATGTTTTATAGTGATAATGGAATGTCAGGTTAAACGATTCATATTATTCTAAGTAATGATAATTATAATTAATTTCCTTAATCTAATGGTCTAGATCTCAAGACAATAACATTAAAATATAGTGTTTTATAAGCAATTTAAAAATGTGATTTTTTGGAATTCCTAAAAATTATGATAAATTAATGTTCATTTATGTGTCTATGAAATATAATGTATAAATTATTATTAAGTGATGAAAACGGTATTAATAATTAATTTTCTAAATCTAATGGTCCAGGTTTGAAGATATAAACTTTAAAATTCAATAATTTATAACCATTTCAAAAAATGAATTTAAAACCTTATGTCAAAATTAACATATAAAACATGTTTTATAGTGATTATTTAA
Source organism: Rhopalosiphum nymphaeae (assembly GCA_036289425.1). Lineage (NCBI taxonomy): Eukaryota > Metazoa > Arthropoda > Insecta > Hemiptera > Aphididae > Rhopalosiphum > Rhopalosiphum nymphaeae. The sequence goes on from JAZAQC010000030.1 coordinate 2,186,746, forward strand.
TGTCAGGTTAAATGATTCATATCATTCTATGGTATGATAATAATAATACATTTTCTTAATCTAATGGTCTAGATCTCAAGACAATAACATTAAAATTCAGTGTTTTATAAGCAATTTAAAAATGTGATTTTTTGGAATTCGTAAAAATTATGATAAATTAAAGTCAAATTATGTGTCTATGAAATATAATGTAAAGTATTATTATTAAGTGATGAAAACGGTATTAATAATTAATTTTCTAAATCTAATGGTCCAGGTTTGAAGATATAAACTTTAAAATTCAATATTTTATAACCATTTCAAAAAATGAATTTAAAACCTTATGTCAAAATTAACATATAAAACATGTTTTATAGTGATTATTTAATGTACGGTTAAATAATTCATATTATTCTAAGTAATGATAATTAAAATTCATTTTCTTAATCTAATGGTCTAGATCTCAAGACAATAACATTAAAATATAGTGTTTTATAAGCAATTTAAAAATGTGATTTTTTGGAATTCGGAAAAATTATGATAAATTAATGTTCATTTATGTGTCTATGAAATATAATGTATAAATTATTATTAAGTGATGAAAACGGTATTAATAATTAATTTTCTAAATCTAATGGTCCAGGTTTGAAGATATAAACTTTAAAATTCAATATTTTATAACCATTTCAAAAAATGAATTTAAAACCTTTTGTCAAAATTAACATATAAAACATGTTTTATAGTGATTATTTAATGTACGGTTAAATAATTCATATTATTCTAAGTAATGATAATTAAAATTCATTTTCTTAATCTAATGGTCTAGATATCAAGACAATAACCTAAAAATATAGTGTTTTATAAGCAATTTAAAAATATGATTTTTTGGAATTCGTAAAAATTATGATAAATTAATGTTCATTTATGTGTCTATGAAATATAATGTAAAGTATTATTATTAAGTGATGAAAACGGTATTAATAATTAATTTTCTAAATCTAATGGTCCAGGTTTGAAGATATAAACTTTAAAATTCAATATTTTATAACCATTTCAAAAAATGAATTTAAAACCTTATTTCAAAATTAACATATAAAACATGTTTTATAGTGATTATTTAATGTACGGTTAAATAATTCATATTATTCTAAGTAATGATAATTAAAATTCATTTTCTTAATCTAATGGTCTAGATCTCAAGACAATAACATTAAAATATAGTGTTTTATAAGCAATTTAAAAATGTGATTTTTTGGAATTCGTAAAAATTATGATAAATTAATGTTCATTTATGTGTCTATGAAATATAATGTATAAATTATTATTAAGTGATGAAAACGGTATTAATAATTAATTTTCTAAATCTAATGGTCCAGGTTTGAAGATATAAACTTTAAAATTCAATATTTTATAACCATTTCAAAAAATGAATTTAAAACCTTATGTCAAAATTAACATATAAAACATGTTTTAGAGTGATTATGGAATGTCAGGTTGAATGATTCATATCATTCTAAGTTATGATAATAATAATACATTTTCTTAATCTAATGGTCTAGATCTCAAGACAATAACATTAAAATTCAGTGTTTTATAAGCAATTTAAAAATGTGATTTTTTGGAATTCGTAAAAATTATGATAAATTAAAGTCAAATTATGTGTCTATGAAATATAATGTAAAGTATTATTATTAAATGATGAAAACGGTATTAATAATTAATTTTCTAAAGCTAATGGTCCAGGTTTGAAGATATAAACATTAAAATTCAATAGTTTATAACCATTTCAAAAAATGAATTTAAAACCTTATGTCAAAATTAACATATAAAACATGTTTTATAGTGATTATTTAATGTCAGGTTAAATGATTCATATCATTCTATGGTATGATAATAATAATACATTTTCTTAATCTAATGGTCTAGATCTCAAGACAATAACATTAAAATTCAGTGTTTTATAAGCAATTTAAAAATGTGATTTTTTGGAATTCGTATAAATTATGATAAATTAAAGTCAAATTATGTGTCTATGAAATATAATGTATAAATTATTATTAAGTGATGAAAACGGTATTTATAATTAATTTTCTAAATCTAATGGTCCAGGTTTGAAGATATAAACTTTAAAATTCAATATTTTATAACTATTTCAAAAAATGAATTTAAAACCTTATGTCAAAATTAACATATAAAACATGTTTTATAGTGATAATGGAATGTCAGGTTAAACGATTCATATTATTCTAAGTAATGATAATTATAATTAATTTCCTTAATCTAATGGTCTAGATCTCAAGACAATAACATTAAAATATAGTGTTTTATAAGCAATTTAAAAATGTGATTTTTTGGAATTCCTAAAAATTATGATAAATTAATGTTCATTTATGTGTCTATGAAATATAATGTATAAATTATTATTAAGTGATGAAAACGGTATTAATAATTAATTTTCTAAATCTAATGGTCCAGGTTTGAAGATATAAACTTTAAAATTCAATATTTTATAACCATTTCAAAAAATGAATTTAAAACCTTATGTCAAAATTAACATATAAAACATGTTTTAGAGTGATAATGGAATATCAGATTATTTGATTCACAATCAAAATTGTCATATAAAAGTTTGTATTATAGTGTTCTTTAATTGAGATATTATACTTTAACAAATGTAGGTGGAATCTATTGTGTGTATATAATTATTCAGTTGGCTCTTAAAAAGCCCTTATGGGAAATAAAATTATTTATTTAAAATTTATCCATCTCTGATGTTGATAACCTAATCAATGACAAATTATTGGTGTTTATTTTTAATGAAACTGTCTGATGAGATTTTTGATGATAAATATGATTGGTTATTTACCGGTTTCGTTATAAAAACTTCAAATATCACGAAATAAAACGTATACAGTGTATTGCAACCACATAAAGTTGTAGTTGTTTCCTAGTTGGCGAGAATATATAGATAAGTCATTGCAATGGCGAGATTCACATTAAAACATACATGGATTGTTTTAAGAAAAGTGCACACATATGACTACTTATAATTCTTATATGATGGGCACACGGTTCTTGCAATACAAATTACAGATCAAGGACAACTTAAACTTATATATCAATGTGTGGTCTGTTTCAAATGGGATTATTTTATAGCCCGGTTTTCGATCTAGCAACTGAATAAACCAATTAAGTAAACAATATTTTATCACAATTTACAAAAAATTTCCAGTTTTAATTAAATAAATAAAACGATAGTTGTTTTATCAGATTATCTGCGAGTGAGTGGATTTATTTTATATGGTGTATACGAAATGACAACTTATGACTTGTAGACAGCTAGTGAATAGTTAATATACTTAAACACAATGGTTGTTATTTAGCGAAATCTGAATGAGAAAAGTATCATAATAAGTTCATATGAGAGCAATAGAATGATATTCGCGATAATTATACATAAAAACGTTTAATAAGAAATGAGAAAAGGTTACACTATCTTACCGAAAAGACAACCTTTCAAAATGTATTAATAAACCTTTGTGAAATGCCAGTAGACTGTTTATCATTACTGCGCACGGTTACATTAGTGAACTTGAAAAATGGAAACTAGACACACACACTGACATGTACAAAAAGATTATTTAAAATTAACTTATTATTAGCTACTGATTAAATCCCAACGCGACGAAGAGAACACTTTGTATGTTGTTGATATTAGACAATTCCCTGATGCAATTCTGAGGCATGGATGACATCAGTCGTTATAATGACAGGATACACACCAACCATCTCCGGTCCCACTATAGAAAGCATATCCAATATAGTAGGTAAATAATGTATCATTGCTGGATCATTTCTGAAAAAAAACGCAGACAACAGTTGTTCTATCGATATTGAATTAAATACTTCATATTAATATTACAATACAATAGTATTAGCACTTACTATATTTTTTTATCATTTTTAATATTCTTTACATATTTTTTATTAGTAGGTTACATTTTTTCTCAGGAATGTGGTTGAGCAGGATTGAGTATTTTACACTTTTTTGAAATTATTTAGATTACCTACAAAAAATACAGTAAAAACCTAAGAACTTGAATTTAAAATGTATTAATGTTAGAAGTAAAAAATAGTTATACAACCCTATAATTGATGATAATCCATGTTGAAATATTAAAATCCAATATAGTATTTTAACTGTATTTTTTTTTAGTTTTCACATTGTTCTCAATTTTTCTAAATTTATATGTAGTATAATATGTATATTCTTCAAGTCATCTGTCCAACAATATTCTTAGTACATACATGTAATTATCTTAGAATTTTAAAAAGCAACAAATATTCTAGATCAAATCCAATTAAATCTTGGCGATTACAATTTATCAACCATTGTTTAGACCTAAAAAAAGTAGTAATTAGATACAAATATGAATGTGTATAAATAATAAGTAATAGCTAACGTTCAACTTACACAAATTCGTCATTAAGAAACTTAAACAGTTTACAGTTCTTCGTGGTGTACTTATACGAATTTATACGACCTTTCACAAGGCATACATGATAATGATATGAATATAATTCGCACAAACAATTGGAAACACAAAAAAAATGCTTGGTATAAGCATAGAATAAAACAATATAAGCACGATTTCAGCACTTAAATGTAACAACACACTAGTTGTACAGAATAGTCGAGTCAAAGGACAAACGATAAAACGTTAATATTATGAATTTAATTGCGATAACAAAAATGTGATATTAATCATAACTTATTCAGTACTACCAAAAATGCAAACGTTATAATTACATATTTTCCCAGATACTGACTCTATTGCGGACCTACAGTCGTTGATTGTATATTATCAGCACGCCGCCCAGAAGTTTCCTACCACTGGTTTAGTAATCGTCTGGTGGTCGTATCGGTTAGACGATCAAACGTTTATGGTTACGAAAATCAAAACATTTTATTCACCAGACTTATTTAAATGTCCTATAAGAATACCGATTGTTAAAAATGAATTTTTTTTCTTATGCGAGCATTTTTGTAACGGCCAAAACTTAAATACACTGTGCGCCAGTCCGTATTTTACTAGGATCAGATGTGTTGATCCGTTTTTTTCATTCGTTCCAAATTTATAGACATCTATATTTTTTTATTCAAAAGCGTAAACAAAATGTTCGTCTTTTACAATCATAAAATTTGAATTTACAGTACGGTAAACCGAATATTATATTGATTTCATACAAATTAATTATTCACAAATAGTATTTTAGAATCATTAGCAATTTCAACATTGTAATGTAAAGAAGTATGTTAAATTGTAAGAGTAATTGAGTACATAAATATAATTGTTGATTGGACATAATATAAAGTTGTTGTATTTTCATTAGCAAAAATAAAATCATTACTTTTCTATTTTCAAAATACAAAACGATATAACATTTATCGGGTGTATATTAGAATATGAACACATATTATATTTTGTATTGAAATTGGTTGATGAAAAACTCAATACATTTGACAAATTTTAATTTTATATAATAAATGTAATTTGGAGAATAGAAATTATATTATTAATTATAACTTAAAAATTAATTTATAATTCTGATTTTTAAAATGTTTGATATTATTCAACAAAATCTAGTAATCGCGACTAAAATTTATAGAAATTAAGCAAAGAAAAATCTATATTTTTTATAGTGCGGGGTGGGTAAAGCTACATAGTGCATAGGTACATAATCGAAACGAAAATAGAATAAACCAATAACAAAAATAAAATCAGCATTGTGTGTTACATATTTCTATATTCATTAATTTTCGGTACATACATTGTGTATTATCCAGTGTTTACAATTCATTATCATTTTATAAGACGCATTTTTTCTGTTTTCATTTTATTCTTAAAAATAATGTCGAGCTTAATTATATAATACGAGTGACAGGCCACTACTATTACAACACAATAAATTAATTGCAGACGTTGCAGTATAATTAATGAATTAATAAGTAATATTTCAATGTAACTAAAATACATGGGTAATATCAAAGTATGATAGGTAAATTTCCTTTTAACAATGCAAAACTATGTATATGAGATAAACATTTGCTATAGGCAATAGGTACTTACTAGAAGACGGTAAAAACAGAATGCAATTGTTTGGCTTTATATACAAGTGACCTTAAGACCTTATTATAGACATTCACTATTGCGTGATTTACATTATTAAAATAATAATATTATGATGAAACAAATTTTAAATGAGGTGTAATCCTTTATAAAATATTAAGTAAATTTTCAGGACACATGTGTTTTAAGTTTTTAATTAAATAATAAAAACTTCGTTTCGATTTTATGAAAAATGTTCATAAATTATTAAACAATGTGATTTAATCTTATAATATTAGTTATTAACAAACACATTATTTTTTTCTATTTTATAGCGTCATATTATAATAATCAATATAAATTCTATTTTATATTTCACGGCGCTATTTTACAAAATTATCATAGGCGCAATTCAGGCGTGAGGCGATAGCACTTGGGCGTGTTTAGAACATCCTAATTGTTCATGTCGATTTAGATTTTAATAATAATAGGTACTCATAACCATACAATAACTTGAAAAAAATGGAAACGCTTCAGCGCCCCCAGTTTTTTTAATTGAAATTGGACTCTACATATTATATACTGTTTATTTATTGCTCAGTTAAACTTTAACTATTAGCGTTCAAATTAAAGTAAAAAAATAAATAAGTAAAGTATATTTTTAGACGTATCTAAGGGGATTCAAATCAACTCGCGATAGTATGTTGAAAACCACAAATCACCGCGTCCCCATACTTAGATGATTGATTATGTTCAACCTAACAAAAATAACGAGATACTTTTCAAGTAAACTGTCTGGATGATAAACGACAATTAAGTACCTATTAATTGTTATTGCAATAATAATGTGTTTGTTTTTTTTTTGTACATAAATAGATTTAATTCTATGTAGTTCGATGTACATTCTACTTATAATAGTTTCCTTAAATTATTTATATTTTTTAAAAAAGTGTTCATATGGTTAATATCACTTATATTGAATTTAGACCTTTCAAACAAATACTCGAGTATAATTACAATTTATACTAGGCATTTAGAGACTACAGTCTTAATTTGACAAAAAATGGATATTATAACATGTTAGAAAGCAACTAATACACTTTTTTACTTACATATATTTATTTGTTTTTGAAGCTATACTGATTCGCTTAGAAAGAAATTACTAAATAAATAATTACACATAACAATTAAAAAAAAACGCAATTCGCAATTTTATAATAAAATGCAAACATTAATATTTGAATGAAAATTCAAGTATGTTTTGTCGTAAACTAGTTCAAATATTTATCCAGTCTCCATTTTACACGATTGAAACTTTAAAACATATATTGTGAAATATAAAAATATACTTATTTTTACTTATAATATTGTATATTATTATATTCATTGTATTTTATTTTACTATTATACTATTATGTCGTATACTAGGTTTTTTATTCTCTCAAGCCTCTTCAATAATAGTATGATATCTGTTTTGGCTAAAACAGTAGTACTATTTATATGAGTTTGAATTATATTGTTTTTATTCAATGAACGATTTGTATAATCAATTATGTGTATAAATAATATCAGACTCTCGATGATCTGCCCTGGAACAAGTTAAAAATATGTAATCGCGCCTAATTCACATGGCTAAGATGCAAATATTGTCAACCTTGACAGCAGCTTATCCACTATCGTGCCCGTGTGGGCATATGTGTATATGCTGTGTTCGTCTTACTAACGTGCACTGTAGCAAATTTGTGTTCATCAGAATCAAAATTTTTTGTTGTTTGCTTTAATTGTATAGTAAATTTACTTTAATTCAACATAAAAGTAAGAATATTATCTATGGTATCGTGTAGACTTTTATGGATATTTTAATTTTAAACTGAGTTATAGGTATGTAAAATATTAAATCTTGACTTACTTTATAATTAAAATATCAATAAAAGCCTACGTTATGGCCCTATAGATAATATTCTTCACTTTGAGCTTGATAATAGGTCAATTCACCCTAATATTATACCTAACAGCATATATTGATTCTGTCGAACGAAAATGTTTGTAAAACCACAATACAATAGTCTATCAAATGATAGACTATTATATTATATTATTGTTATGCATAATTCAAAAAAATTGTCTTAATAATAAAAAAATAAAGAAATATTCAGATTTTGAATAGCTACATAATTAAAGAGGAAAAACGGACAAGCAGGCACGGTGAATCACCCTATATGATTATTATTACTCGACCATACTCAATAACATGAGTACAAACTGCTATTCTATTGGATACTGGACACCCGGAAAATTACGGTCGTCTACTACACCAAGTATTTACAACAATAATAATGTGATCAAATATCCAAACTTCAGGGGGGAGAGGGTAGAATACTGACATCACACAAATGTACACAGAGTTTATTTCAGTGGTGTGGTTGTGCTAATGGTAATTTCTCCAAAACGACATATTATTACTTTTACCACGGACGAGAGAGGTAAATTTCGTAAAAATTTATTTTCACGGAGAAAAAAACATTTCAAAGTAGGGGATTGTGATCTCTTAACCGAACCCTGTCTGCGCACCGATAATGTACACTGATATATGATGTGTCTATGTGGTCTACGTGCTCTGACATCTTAGATAATAATAATAATACGTAATCAATATAATAATGACAACAGTGTACGAAGACATATGATAAGAATAGGTCATTAAAAGATTATTATGCCTATAACCGATGAATATTATGTATCTTTTCGAAGTATGACTTTTTAGTCATATTCAATACTCGATATTCAATATCTGACACGTGTCTAACTAGGTCATCGCACGTTCGCGGAATCCTAAACAGCGTAAACAACGTATGCATAACAAATGTTTCACATCCGTTGACCGGAAGAGACAGCAGAATAATAGGTAGGGGGAAATCGACTATAAAGGGGGCCCTGGTGAGCTCCCCGGTAGACGTGATCCACCAGAGTCAGCACGAGCACTTTCACGTCAGATGTCATCACGAATCAGTCCCTGTGACTTAGTCTAATTTTCTAATTAAAATACACTTAGAATAATTTACAGTATATTTTATTCATCAATAAAACCACACTTTGAAAATATTTACACCAATCTATTTATTTAACCACGGCTACACCGTCACTGCAATCAGTTGCTGGTTAGTCCACCACTGTATATTTTGAATTATTATAAATACAACATTTTTGATGTTTCACATTTGCCAGGCGTCTCGCGAAGGCTCAGTTTTTTTATATTATTTGAATGAATATATTTTATTTAAATTTTAAATACAACTCGAGAGACTCACAACTTACAAAAAGTTTTGATAAATTTTAGTCATGCATTTTCAGATAGGTAGGTACTTCTTTAAATTAATGTTTGAACTTCTTGAAATTCTAAAAAATAATTGATACACGTTTTAAGTTTCAAATGTTTAAGATTAACAAGTATTTTTAGCTTGGAAATTGCATTGAATAATTAGATGTTTTTTCAAATTTTGAAATGTTATAAATTCAATTTTATTTAAGTTGTATATTAAATATTTAAATTAAATAAAAACGTTGAACAAAAATATTGATGGCTCAATCCGGCCTTGCTCTTCACATACAATTATACTAACGTATGTTTTATTGAAATATAACTATTTTTAAGCTTATAGGTTATACAAAAAATAAACATGATTTTTTATAATATAACCTTATTTATTTTCAATTTTTTTGTGATAATAACAATAAAAATTACAAAACGAAATGTATAAAATAAAATATACAAATAACAGATTGAAAAAAATATATATTCAAATCTTTAAGTAATATTTCATTTGTGAAAAATACAAATGGTATACACAAAACAATTATAACATAATACAAAAAAGAGTTTAATGGCAAGAAAGAATATCCAACATACTTTGTTTCCTGCCGATCGATAACATATCATTGTTTAATTTATTAATTGAATGAAATTTCAAATATCTGCTGTAATTGTTCATATTTATCGTTAATGTGTTGAAGTTTAGCTCTATACTTTTGTTTTCTTGGTTTATGTAATGTGAGATATTGAGTTGTTTGTGTAGTTGAAAACGATTGATCAGAATATGGTGAACTTTGAGATGGCATACCACAAAAAAATATAAAGTAAAAACATTAATTATTTTCATACAGTAAATTATTAAGTATATTTTGTTTTGATCTAACATTCAATAGTCTGTAATACCAATAAAACAATAAAATTAACATAATTACAAAAACTTACAAGTAATAGACAATGATTCTTTTTGTTTTAATGGAGTACTTGTAGAAACAAATGCATTAAATATTGAATCAGAAATACTTGTATCTGGACATGTTGCAGTACTTATTATCAATCATTGCTATAAAAAAAAACAAAATAATAATCAGTCAAAAATAAAATATTCAATATTAGGTAAAATTGTAATTACTGAAATCAGTAGGAACAGCAAGCGGAATAGAATTTTTATTTTAGGATTTTGTAGTGTTTAAGGAAAATCAGGTTAAATGACTCATATTATTCTAAGTTATGATAATAATAATACATTTTCTTAATCTAATGGTCTAGATCTCAAGACAATAACATTGAAATTCAGTGTTTTATAAGCAATTTAAAAATGTGATTTTTTGGAATTCCTAAAAATTATGATAAATTAATGTTCATTTATGTGACTATGAAATATAATGTGAAGTATTATTATTAAGTGATGAAAACGGTATTAATAATTAATTTTCTAAATCTAATGGTCTAGGTTTGAAGATATAAACTTTAAAATTCAATATTTTATAACCATTTCTAAAAATCAATTTAAAACCTTATGTCAAAATTAACATATAAAACATGTTTTATAGTGATTATTTAATGTCAGGTTAAATGATTCATATCATTCTATGGTATGATAATAATAATACATTTTCTTAATCTAATGGTCTAGATCTCAAGACAATAACATTAAAATTCAGTGTTTTATAAGCAATTTAAAAATGTGATTTTTTGGAATTCGTAAAAATTATGATAAATTAATGTTCATTTATGTGTCTATGAAATATAATGTGAAGTATTATTATTAAGTGATGAAAACGGTATTAATAATTAATTTTCTAAATCTAATGGTCTAGGTTTGAAGATATAAACTTTAAAATTCAATATTTTATAACCATTTCTAAAAATCAATTTAAAACCTTATGTCAAAATTAACATATAAAACATGTTTTATAGTGATTATGGGATGTCAGGTTAAATGATTCATATTATTCTAAGTAATGATAATTATAATTCATTTTCTTAATCTAATGGTCTAGATCTCAAGACAATAACATTAAAATTCAGTGTTTTATAAGCAATTTAAAAATGTGATTTTTTGGAATTCGTAAAAATTATGATAAATTAAAGTCAAATTATGTGTCTATGAAATATAATGTGAAGTATTATTATTAAGTGATGAAAACGGTATTAATAATTAATTTTCTAAATCTAATGGTCTAGGTTTGAAGATATAAACTTTAAAATTCAATATTTTATAACCATTTCTAAAAATCAATTTAAAACCTTATGTCAAAATTAACATATAAAACATGTTTTATAGTGATTATGGGATGTCAGGTTAAATGATTCATATTATTCTAAGTAATGATAATTATAATTCATTTTCTTAATCTAATGGTCTAAATCTCAAGACAATAACATTAAAATTCAGTGTTTTATAAGCGATTTAAAAATGTGATTTTTTGGAATTCGTAAAAATTATGATAAATTAAAGTCAAATTATGTGTCTATGAAATATAATGTAAAGTATTATTATTAAATGATGAAAACGGTATTAATAATTAATTTTCTAAAGCTAATGGTTCAGGTTTGAAGATATAAACATTAAAATTCAATAGTTTATAACCATTTCAAAAAATGAATTTAAAACCTTATGTCAAAATTAACATATAAAACATGTTTTATAGTGATTATTTAATGTCAGGTTAAATGATTCATATCATTCTATGGTATGATAATAATAATACATTTTCTTAATCTAATGGTCTAGATCTCAAGACAATAACATTAAAATTCAGTGTTTTATAAGCAATTTAAAAATGTGATTTTTTGGAATTCGTAAAAATTATGATAAATTAAAGTCAAATTATGTGTCTATGAAATATAATGTAAAGTATTATTATTAAATGATGAAAACGGTATTAATAATTAATTTTCTAAAGCTAATGGTCTAGGTTTGAAGATATAAACATTAAAATTCAATAGTTTATAACCATTTCAAAAAATGAATTTAAAACCTTATGTCAAAATTAACATATAAAACATGTTTTATAGTGATTATTTAATGTCAGGTTAAAAGATTCATATCATTCTATGTTATGATTATAATAATACATTTTCTTAATCTAATGGTCTAGATCTCAAGACAATAACATAAAAATATAGTGTTTTATAAGCAATTTATAAATGTGATTTTTTGGAATTCGTAAAAATTATGATAAATTAATGTTCATTTATGTGTCTATGAAATATAATGTGAAGTATTATTATTAAGTGATGAAAACGGTATTAATAATTAATTTTCTAAATCTAATGGTCTAGGTTTGAAGATATAAACTTTAAAATTCAATATTTTATAACCATTTCTAAAAATCAATTTAAAACCTTATGTCAAAATTAACATATAAAACATGTTTTATAGTGATTATGGGATGTCAGGTTAAATGATTCATATTATTGTAAGTAATGATAATTATAATTCATTTTCTTAATCTAATGGTCTAGATCTCAAGACAATAACATTAAAATTCAGTGTTTTATAAGCAATTTAAAAATGTGATTTTTGGAATTCGTAAAAATTATGATAAATTAAAGTCAAATTATGTGTCTATGAAATATAATGTAAAGTATTATTATTAAATGATGAAAACGGTATTAATAATTAATTTTCTAAAGCTAATGGTCCAGGTTTGAAGATATAAACATTAAAATTCAATAGTTTATAACCATTTCAAAAAATGAATTTAAAACCTTATGTCAAAATTAACATATAAAACATGTTTTATAGTGATTATTTAATGTCAGGTTAAATGATTCATATCATTCTATGGTATGATAATAATAATACATTTTCTTAATCTAATGGTCTAGATCTCAAGACAATAACATTAAAATTCAGTGTTTAATAAGCAATTTAAAAATGTGATTTTTTGGAATTCCTAAAAATTATGATAAATTAATGTTCATTTATGTGTCTATGAAATATAATGTATAAATTATTATTAAGTGATGAAAATGGTATTAATAATTAATTTTCTAAATCTAATGGTCCAGGTTTGAAGATATAAACTTTAAAATTCAATATTTTATAACCATTTCAAAAAATGAATTTAAAACCTTTTGTCAAAATTAACATATAAAACATGTTTTAGAGTGATAATGGAATGTCAGGTTAAACGATTCATATTATTCTAAGTAATGATAATTATAATTAATTTCCTTAATCTAATGGTCTAGATCTCAAGACAATAACATTAAAATTCAGTGTTTTATAAGCAATTTAAAAATGTGATTTTTTGGAATTCGTAAAAATTATGATAAATTAAAGTCAAATTATGTGTCTATGAAATATAATGTAAAGTATTATTATTAAATGATGAAAACGGTATTAATAATTAATTTTCTAAAGCTAATCGTCCAGGTTTGAAGATATAAACATTAAAATTCAATAGTTTATAACCATTTCAAAAAATGAATTTAAAACCTTATGTCAAAATTAACATATAAAACATGTTTAATAGTGATTATTTAATGTCACGTTAAAAGATTCATATCATTCTATGTTATGATTATAATAATACATTTTCTTAATCTAATGGTCTAGATCTCAAGACAATAACATAAAAATATAGTGTTTTATAAGCAATTTATAAATGTGATTTTTTGGAATTCGTAAAAATTATGATAAATTAATGTTCATTTATGTGTCTATGAAATATAATGTGAAGTATTATTATTAAGTGATGAAAACGGTATTAATAATTAATTTTCTAAATCTAATGGTCTAGGTTTGAAGATATAAACTTTAAAATTCAATATTTTATAACCATTTCTAAAAATCAATTTAAAACCTTATGTCAAAATTAACATATAAAACATGTTTTATAGTGATTATGGGATGTCAGGTTAAATGATTCATATTATTCTAAGTAATGATAATTATAATTCATTTTCTTAATCTAATGGTCTAGATCTCAAGACAATAACATTAAAATTCAGTGTTTTATAAGCAATTTAAAAATGTGATTTTTGGAATTCGTAAAAATTATGATAAATTAAAGTCAAATTATGTGTCTATGAAATATAATGTAAAGTATTATTATTAAATGATGAAAACGGTATTAATAATTAATTTTCTAAAGCTAATGGTCCAGGTTTGAAGATATAAACATTAAAATTCAATAGTTTATAACCATTTCAAAAAATGAATTTAAAACCTTTTGTCAAAATTAACATATAAAACATGTTTTAGAGTGATAATGGAATGTCAGGTTAAACGATTCATATTATTCTAAGTAATGATAATTATAATTAATTTCCTTAATCTAATGGTCTAGATCTCAAGACAATAACATTAAAATATAGTGTTTTATAAGCAATTTAAAAATGTGATTTTTTGGAATTCGTAAAAATTATGATAAATTAAAGTCAAATTATGTGTCTATGAAATATAATGTAAAGTATTATTATTAAATGATGAAAACGGTATTAATAATTAATTTTCTAAAGCTAATGGTCCAGGTTTGAAGATATAAACATTAAAATTCAATAGTTTATAACCATTTCAAAAAATGAATTTAAAACCTTATGTCAAAATTAACATATAAAACATGTTTAATAGTGATTATTTAATGTCACGTTAAAAGATTCATATCATTCTATGTTATGATTATAATAATACATTTTCTTAATCTAATGGTCTAGATCTCAAGACAATAACATAAAAATATAGTGTTTTATAAGCAATTTATAAATGTGATTTTTTGGAATTCGTAAAAATTATGATAAATTAATGTTCATTTATGTGTCTATGAAATATAATGTGAAGTATTATTATTAAGTGATGAAAACGGTATTAATAATTAATTTTCTAAATCTAATGGTCTAGGTTTGAAGATATAAACTTTAAAATTCAATATTTTATAACCATTTCTAAAAATCAATTTAAAACCTTATGTCAAAATTAACATATAAAACATGTTTTATAGTGATTATGGGATGTCAGGTTAAATGATTCATATTATTCTAAGTAATGATAATTATAATTCATTTTCTTAATCTAATGGTCTAGATCTCAAGACAATAACATTAAAATTCAGTGTTTTATAAGCAATTTAAAAATGTGATTTTTGGAATTCGTAAAAATTATGATAAATTAAAGTCAAATTATGTGTCTATGAAATATAATGTAAAGTATTATTATTAAATGATGAAAACGGTATTAATAATTAATTTTCTAAAGCTAATGGTCCAGGTTTGAAGATATAAACATTAAAATTCAATAGTTTATAACCATTTCAAAAAATGAATTTAAAACCTTTTGTCAAAATTAACATATAAAACATGTTTTAGAGTGATAATGGAATGTCAGGTTAAACGATTCATATTATTCTAAGTAATGATAATTATAATTAATTTCCTTAATCTAATGGTCTAGATCTCAAGACAATAACATTAAAATATAGTGTTTTATAAGCAATTTAAAAATGTGATTTTTTGGAATTCGTAAAAATTATGATAAATTAAAGTCAAATTATGTGTCTATGAAATATAATGTAAAGTATTATTATTAAATGATGAAAACGGTATTAATAATTAATTTTCTAAAGCTAATGGTCCAGGTTTGAAGATATAAACATTAAAATTCAATAGTTTATAACCATTTCAAAAAATGAATTTAAAACCTTATGTCAAAATTAACATATAAAACATGTTTTATAGTGATTATTTAATGTCAGGTTAAAAGATTCATATCATTCTATGTTATGATTATAATAATACATTTTCTTAATCTAATGGTCTAGATCTCAAGACAATAACATAAAAATATAGTGTTTTATAAGCAATTTATAAATGTGATTTTTTGGAATTCGTAAAAATTATGATAAATTAATGTTCATTTATGTGTCTATGAAATATAATGTGAAGTATTATTATTAAGTGATGAAAACGGTATTAATAATTAATTTTCTAAATCTAATGGTCTAGGTTTGAAGATATAAACTTTAAAATTCAATATTTTATAACCATTTCTAAAAATCAATTTAAAACCTTATGTCAAAATTAACATATAAAACATGTTTTATAGTGATTATGGGATGTCAGGTTAAATGATTCATATTATTCTAAGTAATGATAATTATAATTCATTTTCTTAATCTAATGGTCTAGATCTCAAGACAATAACATTAAAATTCAGTGTTTTATAAGCAATTTAAAAATGTGATTTTTGGAATTCGTAAAAATTATGATAAATTAAAGTCAAATTATGTGTCTATGAAATATAATGTAAAGTATTATTATTAAATGATGAAAACGGTATTAATAATTAATTTTCTAAAGCTAATGGTCCAGGTTTGAAGATATAAACATTAAAATTCAATAGTTTATAACCATTTCAAAAAATGAATTTAAAACCTTTTGTCAAAATTAACATATAAAACATGTTTTAGAGTGATAATGGAATGTCAGGTTAAACGATTCATATTATTCTAAGTAATGATAATTATAATTAATTTCCTTAATCTAATGGTCTAGATCTCAAGACAATAACATTAAAATATAGTGTTTTATAAGCAATTTAAAAATGTGATTTTTTGGAATTCGTAAAAATTATGATAAATTAAAGTCAAATTATGTGTCTATGAAATATAATGTAAAGTATTATTATTAAATGATGAAAACGGTATTAATAATTAATTTTCTAAAGCTAATGGTCCAGGTTTGAAGATATAAACATTAAAATTCAATAGTTTATAACCATTTCAAAAAATGAATTTAAAACCTTATGTCAAAATTAACATATAAAACATGTTTTATAGTGATTATTTAATGTCAGGTTAAAAGATTCATATCATTCTATGTTATGATTATAATAATACATTTTCTTAATCTAATGGTCTAGATCTCAAGACAATAACATAAAAATATAGTGTTTTATAAGCAATTTATAAATGTGATTTTTTGGAATTCGTAAAAATTATGATAAATTAATGTTCATTTATGTGTCTATGAAATATAATGTGAAGTATTATTATTAAGTGATGAAAACGGTATTAATAATTAATTTTCTAAATCTAATGGTCTAGGTTTGAAGATATAAACTTTAAAATTCAATATTTTATAACCATTTCTAAAAATCAATTTAAAACCTTATGTCAAAATTAACATATAAAACATGTTTTATAGTGATTATGGGATGTCAGGTTAAATGATTCATATTATTCTAAGTAATGATAATTATAATTCATTTTCTTAATCTAATGGTCTAGATCTCAAGACAATAACATTAAAATTCAGTGTTTTATAAGCAATTTAAAAATGTGATTTTTGGAATTCGTAAAAATTATGATAAATTAAAGTCAAATTATGTGTCTATGAAATATAATGTAAAGTATTATTATTAAATGATGAAAACGGTATTAATAATTAATTTTCTAAAGCTAATGGTCCAGGTTTGAAGATATAAACATTAAAATTCAATAGTTTATAACCATTTCAAAAAATGAATTTAAAACCTTATGTCAAAATTAACATATAAAACATGTTTTATAGTGATTATTTAATGTCAGGTTAAATGATTCATATCATTCTATGGTATGATAATAATAATACATTTTCTTAATCTAATGGTCTAGATCTCAAGACAATAACATTAAAATTCAGTGTTTTATAAGCAATTTAAAAATGTGATTTTTTGGAATTCGTAAAAATTATGATAAATTAAAGTCAAATTATGTGTCTATGAAATATAATGTATAAATTATTATTAAGTGATGAAAACGGTATTTATAATTAATTTTCTAAATCTAATGGTCCAGGTTTGAAGATATAAACTTTAAAATTCAATATTTTATAACCATTTCTAAAAATCAATTTAAAACCTTATGTCAAAATTAACATATAAAACATGTTTTATAGTGATTATGGGATGTCAGGTTAAATGATTCATATTATTCTAAGTAATGATAATTATAATTCATTTTCTTAATCTAATGGTCTAGATCTCAAGACAATAACATTAAAATTCAGTGTTTTATAAGCAATTTAAAAATGTGATTTTTTGGAATTCGTAAAAATTATGATAAATTAAAGTCAAATTATGTGTCTATGAAATATAATGTAAAGTATTATTATTCAGTGATGGAAACGGTATTAATAATTAATTTTCTAAATCTAATGGTCCAGGTTTGAAGATATAAACTTTAAAATTCAATATTTTATAACTATTTCAAAAAATGAATTTAAAACCTTATGTCAAAATTAACATATAAAACATGTTTTATAGTGATTATGGGATGTCAGGTTAAATGATTCATATTATTCTAAGTAATGATAATTATAATTAATTTCCTTAATCTAATGGTCTAGATCTCAAGACAATAACATTA
This sequence comes from Rhopalosiphum nymphaeae, assembly GCA_036289425.1. NCBI lineage: Eukaryota > Metazoa > Arthropoda > Insecta > Hemiptera > Aphididae > Rhopalosiphum > Rhopalosiphum nymphaeae. Next base: position 2,205,498 of record JAZAQC010000030.1, read on the forward strand.
AAATATAGTGTTTTATAAGCAATTTAAAAATGTGATTTTTTGGAATTCCTAAAAATTATGATAAATTAATGTTCATTTATGTGTCTATGAAATATAATGTATAAATTATTATTAAGTGATGAAAACGGTATTTATAATTAATTTTCTAAATCTAATGGTCCAGGTTTGAAGATATAAACTTTAAAATTCAATATTTTATAACCATTTCAAAAAATGAATTTAAAACGTTATGTCAAAATTAACATATAAAACATGTTTTATAGTGATAATGGAATGTCAGGTTAAACGATTCATATTATTCTAAGTAATGATAATTATAATTAATTTCCTTAATCTAATGGTCTAGATCTCAAGACAATAACATTAAAATATAGTGTTTTATAAGCAATTTAAAAATGTGATTTTTTGGAATTCGTAAAAATTATGATAAATTAATGTTCATTTATGTGTCTATGAAATATAATGTATAAATTATTATTAAGTGATGAAAACGGTATTAATAATTAATTTTCTAAATCTAATGGTCCAGGTTTGAAGATATAAACTTTAAAATTCAATATTTTATAACCATTTCAAAAAATGAATTTAAAACCTTATGTCAAAATTAACATATAAAACATGTTTTATAGTGATTATTTAATGTCAGGTTAAATGATTCATATCATTCTATGGTATGATAATAATAATACATTTTCTTAATCTAATGGTCTAGATCTCAAGACAATAACATTAAAATTCAGTGTTTTATAAGCAATTTAAAAATGTGATTTTTTGGAATTCGTATAAATTATGATAAATTAAAGTCAAATTATGTGTCTATGAAATATAATGTATAAATTATTATTAAGTGATGAAAACGGTATTTATAATTAATTTTCTAAATCTAATGGTCCAGGTTTGAAGATATAAACTTTAAAATTCAATATTTTATAACCATTTCAAAAAATGAATTTAAAACCTTATGTCAAAATTAACATATAAAACATGTTTTATAGTGATAATGGAATGTCAGGTTAAACGATTCATATTATTCTAAGTAATGATAATTATAATTAATTTCCTTAATCTAATGGTCTAGATCTCAAGACAATAACATTAAAATATAGTGTTTTATAAGCAATTTAAAAATGTGATTTTTTGGAATTCCTAAAAATTATGATAAATTAATGTTCATTTATGTGTCTATGAAATATAATGTGAAGTATTTTTATTAAGTGATGAAAACGGTATTAATAATTAATTTTCTAAATCTAATGGTCTAGGTTTGAAGATATAAACTTTAAAATTCAATATTTTATAACCATTTCTAAAAATCAATTTAAAACCTTATGTCAAAATTAACATATAAAACATGTTTTATAGTGATTATGGGATGTCAGGTTAAATGATTCATATTATTCTAAGTAATGATAATTATAATTCATTTTCTTAATCTAATGGTCTAGATCTCAAGACAATAACATTAAAATTCAGTGTTTTATAAGCAATTTAAAAATGTGATTTTTTGGAATTCGTAAAAATTATGATAAATTAAAGTCAAATTATGTGTCTATGAAATATAATGTAAAGTATTATTATTAAATGATGAAAACGGTATTAATAATTAATTTTCTAAATCTAATGGTCCAGGTTTGAAGATATAAACTTTAAAATTCAATATTTTATAACCATTTCAAAAAATGAATTTAAAACCTTATGTCAAAATTAACATATAAAACATGTTTTATAGTGATTATGGGATGTCAGGTTAAATGATTCATATTATTCTATGGTATGATAATAATAATACATTTTCTTAATCTAATGGTCTAGATCTCAAGACAATAACATTAAAATTCAGTGTTTTATAAGCAATTTAAAAATGTGATTTTTTGGAATTCGTAAAAATTATGATAAATTAAAGTCAAATTATGTGTCTATGAAATATAATGTAAAGTATTATTATTCAGTGATGGAAACGGTATTAATAATTAATTTTCTAAATCTAATGGTCCAGGTTTGAAGATATAAACTTTAAAATTCAATATTTTATAACTATTTCAAAAAATGAATTTAAAACCTTATGTCAAAATTAACATATAAAACATGTTTTATAGTGATTATGGGATGTCAGGTTAAATGATTCATATTATTCTAAGTAATGATAATTATAATTAATTTCCTTAATCTAATGGTCTAGATCTCAAGACAATAACATTAAAATATAGTGTTTTATAAGCAATTTAAAAATGTGATTTTTTGGAATTCCTAAAAATTATGATAAATTAATGTTCATTTATGTGTCTATGAAATATAATGTAAAGTATTATTATTAAATGATGGAAACGGTATTAATAATTAATTTTCTAAATCTAATGGTCCAGGTTTGAAGATATAAACTTTAAAATACAATATTTTATAAGCATATCAAAAATGAATTTAAAACCTTATGTCAAAATTAACATATAAAACATGTTTTATAGTGATTATGGGATGTCAGGTTAAATGATTCATATTATTCTAAGTAATGATAATTATAATTCATTTTCTTAATCTAATGGTCTAGATCTCAAGACAATAACATTAAAATTCAGTGTTTTATAAGCAATTTAAAAATGTGATTTTTTGGAATTCGTAAAAATTATGATAAATTAAAGTCAAATTATGTGTCTATGAAATATAATGTAAAGTATTATTATTAAATGATGAAAACGGTATTAATAATTAATTTTCTAAATCTAATGGTCCAGGTTTGAAGATATAAACTTTAAAATTCAATATTTTATAACCATTTCAAAAAATGAATTTAAAACCTTATGTCAAAATTAACATATAAAACATGTTTTATAGTGATTATGGGATGTCAGGTTAAATGATTCATATTATTCTATGGTATGATAATAATAATACATTTTCTTAATCTAATGGTCTAGATCTCAAGACAATAACATTAAAATTCAGTGTTTTATAAGCAATTTAAAAATGTGATTTTTTGGAATTCGTAAAAATTATGATAAATTAAAGTCAAATTATGTGTCTATGAAATATAATGTAAAGTATTATTATTCAGTGATGGAAACGGTATTAATAATTAATTTTCTAAATCTAATGGTCCAGGTTTGAAGATATAAACTTTAAAATTCAATATTTTATAACTATTTCAAAAAATGAATTTAAAACCTTATGTCAAAATTAACATATAAAACATGTTTTATAGTGATTATGGGATGTCAGGTTAAATGATTCATATTATTCTATGGTATGATAATAATAATACATTTTCTTAATCTAATGGTCTAGATCTCAAGACAATAACATTAAAATTCAGTGTTTTATAAGCAATTTAAAAATGTGATTTTTTGGAATTCGTAAAAATTATGATAAATTAAAGTCAAATTATGTGTCTATGAAATATAATGTAAAGTATTATTATTCAGTGATGGAAACGGTATTAATAATTAATTTTCTAAATCTAATGGTCCAGGTTTGAAGATATAAACTTTAAAATTCAATATTTTATAACTATTTCAAAAAATGAATTTAAAACCTTATGTCAAAATTAACATATAAAACATGTTTTATAGTGATTATGGGATGTCAGGTTAAATGATTCATATTATTCTAAGTAATGATAATTATAATTAATTTTCTTAATCTAATGGTCTAGATCTCAAGACAATAACATTAAAATATAGTGTTTTATAAGCAATTTAAAAATGTGATTTTTTGGAATTCCTAAAAATTATGATAAATTAATGTTCATTTATGTGTCTATGAAATATAATGTATAAATTATTATTAAGTGATGAAAACGGTATTTATAATTAATTTTCTAAATCTAATGGTCCAGGTTTGAAGATATAAACTTTAAAATTCAATATTTTATAACCATTTCAAAAAATGAATTTAAAACGTTATGTCAAAATTAACATATAAAACATGTTTTATAGTGATAATGGAATGTCAGGTTAAATGATTCATATTATTCTAAGTAATGATAATTATAATTCATTTTCTTAATCTAATGGTCTAGATCTCAAGACAATAACATTAAAATATAGTGTTTTATAAGCAATTTAAAAATGTGATTTTTTGGAATTCGTAAAAATTATGATAAATTAATGTTCATTTATGTGTCTATGAAATATAATGTATAAATTATTATTAAGTGATGAAAACGGTATTAATAATTAATTTTCTAAATCTAATGGTCCAGGTTTGAAGATATAAACTTTAAAATTCAATATTTTATAACCATTTCAAAAAATGAATTTAAAACCTTATGTCAAAATTAACATATAAAACATGTTTTATAGTGATTATTTAATGTCAGGTTAAATGATTCATATCATTCTATGGTATGATAATAATAATACATTTTCTTAATCTAATGGTCTAGATCTCAAGACAATAACATTAAAATTCAGTGTTTTATAAGCAATTTAAAAATGTGATTTTTTGGAATTCGTAAAAATTATGATAAATTAAAGTCAAATTATGTGTCTATGAAATATAATGTAAAGTATTATTATTAAATGATGAAAACGGTATTAATAATTAATTTTCTAAATCTAATGGTCCAGGTTTGAAGATATAAACTTTAAAATTCAATATTTTATAACTATTTCAAAAAATGAATTTAAAACCTTATGTCAAAATTAACATATAAAACATGTTTTATAGTGATTATGGGATGTCAGGTTAAATGATTCATATTATTCTATGGTATGATAATAATAATACATTTTCTTAATCTAATGGTCTAGATCTCAAGACAATAACATTAAAATATAGTGTTTTATAAGCAATTTAAAAATGTGATTTTTTGGAATTCCTAAAAATTATGATAAATTAATGTTCATTTATGTGTCTATGAAATATTATGTATAAATTATTATTAAGTGATGAAAACGGTATTTATAATTAATTTTCTAAATCTAATGGTCCAGGTTTGAAGATATAAACTTTAAAATTCAATATTTTATAACCATTTCAAAAAATGAATTTAAAACCTTATGTCAAAATTAACATATAAAACATGTTTTATAGTGATTATTTAATGTCAGGTTAAATGATTCATATCATTCTATGGTATGATAATAATAATACATTTTCTTAATCTAATGGTCTAGATCTCAAGACAATAACATTAAAATTCAGTGTTTTATAAGCAATTTAAAAATGTGATTTTTTGGAATTCGTATAAATTATGATAAATTAAAGTCAAATTATGTGTCTATGAAATATAATGTATAAATTATTATTAAGTGATGAAAACGGTATTTATAATTAATTTTCTAAATCTAATGGTCCAGGTTTGAAGATATAAACTTTAAAATTCAATATTTTATAACCATTTCAAAAAATGAATTTAAAACCTTATGTCAAAATTAACATATAAAACATGTTTTATAGTGATAATGGAATGTCAGGTTAAACGATTCATATTATTCTAAGTAATGATAATTATAATTAATTTCCTTAATCTAATGGTCTAGATCTCAAGACAATAACATTAAAATATAGTGTTTTATAAGCAATTTAAAAATGTGATTTTTTGGAATTCCTAAAAATTATGATAAATTAATGTTCATTTATGTGTCTATGAAATATAATGTAAAGTATTATTATTAAATGATGAAAACGGTATTAATAATTAATTTTCTAAATCTAATGGTCCAGGTTTGAAGATATAAACTTTAAAATTCAATATTTTATAACCATTTCAAAAAATGAATTTAAAACCTTATGTCAAAATTAACATATAAAACATGTTTTATAGTGATTATGGGATGTCAGGTTAAATGATTCATATTATTCTATGGTATGATAATAATAATACATTTTCTTAATCTAATGGTCTAGATCTCAAGACAATAACATTAAAATTCAGTGTTTTATAAGCAATTTTAAAATGTGATTTTTTGGAATTCGTAAAAATTATGATAAATTAAAGTCAAATTATGTGTCTATGAAATATAATGTAAAGTATTATTATTCAGTGATGGAAACGGTATTAATAATTAATTTTCTAAATCTAATGGTCCAGGTTTGAAGATATAAACTTTAAAATTCAATATTTTATAACTATTTCAAAAAATGAATTTAAAACCTTATGTCAAAATTAACATATAAAACATGTTTTATAGTGATTATGGGATGTCAGGTTAAATGATTCATATTATTCTAAGTAATGATAATTATAATTAATTTCCTTAATCTAATGGTCTAGATCTCAAGACAATAACATTAAAATATAGTGTTTTATAAGCAATTTAAAAATGTGATTTTTTGGAATTCGTAAAAATTATGATAAATTAATGTTCATTTATGTGTCTATGAAATATAATGTATAAATTATTATTAAGTGATGAAAACGGTATTAATAATTAATTTTCTAAATCTAATGGTCCAGGTTTGAAGATATAAACTTTAAAATTCAATATTTTATAACCATTTCAAAAAATGAATTTAAAACCTTATGTCAAAATTAACATATAAAACATGTTTTATAGTGATTATTTAATGTCAGGTTAAATGATTCATATCATTCTATGGTATGATAATAATAATACATTTTCTTAATCTAATGGTCTAGATCTCAAGACAATAACATTAAAATTCAGTGTTTTATAAGCAATTTAAAAATGTGATTTTTTGGAATTCGTATAAATTATGATAAATTAAAGTCAAATTATGTGTCTATGAAATATAATGTATAAATTATTATTAAGTGATGAAAACGGTATTTATAATTAATTTTCTAAATCTAATGGTCCAGGTTTGAAGATATAAACTTTAAAATTCAATATTTTATAACCATTTCAAAAAATGAATTTAAAACCTTATGTCAAAATTAACATATAAAACATGTTTTATAGTGATAATGGAATGTCAGGTTAAACGATTCATATTATTCTAAGTAATGATAATTATAATTAATTTCCTTAATCTAATGGTCTAGATCTCAAGACAATAACATTAAAATATAGTGTTTTATAAGCAATTTAAAAATGTGATTTTTTGGAATTCGTAAAAATTATGATAAATTAAAGTCAAATTATGTGACTATGAAATATAATGTAAAGTATTATTATTAAATGATGAAAACGGTATTAATAATTAATTTTCTAAATCTAATGGTCCAGGTTTGAAGATATAAACTTTAAAATTCAATATTTTATAACCATTTCAAAAAATGAATTTAAAACCTTATGTCAAAATTAACATATAAAACATGTTTTATAGTGTTTATTGAATATCAGGTTATTTGATTCACAATCAAATTTGTCATATAAAAGTTTGTATTATAGTGTTCTTTAATTGAGATATTATACTTTAACAAATGTAGGTGGAATCTATTGTGTGTATATAATTATTCAGTTGGCTCTTAAAAAGCCCTTATGGGAAATAAAATTATTTATTTAAAATTTATCTCCATCTCTGATGTTGATAACCTAATCAATGACAAATTATTGGTGTTTATTTTTAATGAAACTGTCTGATGAGATTTTTGATGATAAATATGATTGGTTATTTACCGGTTTCGTTATAAAAACTTCAAATATCACGAAATAAAACGTATACAGTGTATTGCAACCACATAAAGTTGTAGTTGTTTCCTAGTTGGCGAGAACATATAGATAAGTCATTGCAATGGCGAGATTCACATGAAAACATACATGGATTGTTTTAAGAGAAGTGCACACATACGACTACTTATAATTCTTATATGATGGGCACACGGTTCTTGCAATACAAATTACAGATCAAGGACAACTTAAACTTAAATATCAATGTGTGGTCTGTTTCAAATGGGATTATTTTATAGCCCGGTTTTCGATCTAGCAACTGAATAAACCAATTAAGTAAACAATATTCTATCACAATTTACAAAAAATTTCCAGTTTTAATTAAATAAATAAAACGATAGTAGTTTTATCAGATTATCTGCAAGTGAGTGGATTTATTTTATATGGTGTATACGAAATGACAACTTATGACTTGTAGACAGCTAGTGAATAGTTAATATACTTAAACACAATGGTTGTTATTTAGCGAAATCTGAATGAGAAAAGTATCATAATAAGTTCATATGAGAGCAATAGAATGATATTCGCGATAATTATACATAAAAACGTTTAATAAGAAATGAGAAAAGGTTACACTATCTTACCGAAAAGACAACCTTTCAAAATGTATTAATAAACCTTTGTGAAATGCCAGTAGACTGTTTATCATTACTGCGCACGGTTACATTAGTGAACTTGAAAAATGGAAACTAGACACACACACTGACATGTACAAAAAGATTATTTAAAATTAACTTATTATTAGCTACTGATTAAATCCCAACGCGACGAAGAGAACACTTTGTATGTTGTTGATATTAGACAATTCCCTGATGCAATTCTGAGGCATGGATGACATCAGTCGTTATAATGACAGGATACACACCAACCATCTCCGGTCCCACTATAGAAAGCATATCCAATATAGTAGGTAAATAATGTATCATTGCTGGATCATTTCTGAAAAAAAACGCAGACAACAGTTGTTCTATCGATATTGAATTAAATACTTCATATTAATATTACAATACAATAGTATTAGCACTTACTATATTTTTTTATCATTTTTAATATTCTTTACATATTTTTTATTAGTAGGTTACATTTTTTCTCAGGAATGTGGTTGGGCAGGATTGAGTATTTTACACTTTTTTGAAATTATTTAGATTACCTACAAAAAATACAGTAAAAACCTAAGAACTTGAATTTAAAATGTATTAATGTTAGAAGTAAAAAATAGTTATACACCCCTATAATTGATGATAATCCATGTTGAAATATTAAAATCCAATATAGTATTTTAACTGTATTTTTTTTTAGTTTTCACATTGTTCTCAATTTTTCTAAATTTATATGTAGTATAATATGTATATTCTTCAAGTCATCTGTCCAACAATATTCTTAGTACATACATGTAATTATCTTAGAATTTTAAAAAGCAACAAATATTCTAGATCAAATCCAATTAAATCTTGGCGATTACAATTTATCAACCATTGTTTAGACCTAAAAAAAGTAGTAATTAGATACAAATATGAATGTGTATAAATAATAAGTAATAGCTAACGTTCAACTTACACAAATTCGTCATTAAGAAACTTAAACAGTTTACAGTTCTTCGTGGTGTACTTATACGAATTTATACGACCTTTCACAAGGCATACATGATAATGATATGAATATAATTCGCACAAACAATTGGAAACACAAAAAAAATGCTTGGTATAAGCATAGAATAAAACAATATAAGCACGATTTCAGCACTTAAATGTAACAACACACTAGTTGTACAGAATAGTCGAGTCAAAGGACAAACGATAAAACGTTAATATTATGAATTTAATTGCGATAACAAAAATGTGATATTAATCATAACTTATTCAGTACTACCAAAAATGCAAACGTTATAATTACATATTTTCCCAGATACTGACTCTATTGCGGACCTACAGTCGTTGATTGTATATTATCAGCACGCCGCCCAGAAGTTTCCTACCACTGGTTTAGTAATCGTCTGGTGGTCGTATCGGTTAGACGATCAAACGTTTATGGTTACGAAAATCAAAACATTTTATTCACCAGACTTATTTAAATGTCCTATAAGAATACCGATTGTTAAAAATGAATTTTTTTTCTTATGCGAGCATTTTTGTAACGGCCAAAACTTAAATACACTGTGCGCCAGTCCGTATTTTACTAGGATCAGATGTGTTGATCCGTTTTTTTCATTCGTTCCAAATTTATAGACATCTATATTTTTTTATTCAAAAGCGTAAACAAAATGTTCGTCTTTTACAATCATAAAATTTGAATTTACAGTACGGTAAACCGAATATTATATTGATTTCATACAAATTAATTATTCACAAATAGTATTTTAGAATCATTAGCAATTTCAACATTGTAATGTAAAGAAGTATGTTAAATTGTAAGAGTAATTGAGTACATAAATATAATTGTTGATTGGACATAATATAAAGTTGTTGTATTTTCATTAGCAAAAATAAAATCATTACTTTTCTATTTTCAAAATACAAAACGATATAACATTTATCGGGTGTATATTAGAATATGAACACATATTATATTTTGTATTGAAATTGGTTGATGAAAAACTCAATACATTTGACAAATTTTAATTTTATATAATAAATGTAATTTGGAGAATAGAAATTATATTATTAATTATAACTTAAAAATTAATTTATAATTCTGATTTTTAAAATGTTTGATATTATTCAACAAAATCTAGTAATCGCGACTAAAATTTATAGAAATTAAGCAAAGAAAAATCTATATTTTTTATAGTGCGGGGTGGGTAAAGCTACATAGTGCATAGGTACATAATCGAAACGAAAATAGAATAAACCAATAACAAAAATAAAATGAGCATTGTGTGTTACATATTTCTATATTCATTAATTTTCGGTACATACATTGTGTATTATCCAGTGTTTACAATTCATCATCATTTTATAAGACGCATTTTTTCTGTTTTCATTTTATTCTTAAAAATAATGTCGAGCTTAATTATATAATACGAGTGACAGGCCACTACTATTACAACACAATAAATTAATTGCAGACGTTGCAGTATAATTAATGAATTAATAAGTAATATTTCAATGTAACTAAAATACATGGGTAATATCAAAGTATGATAGGTAAATTTCCTTTTAACAATGCAAAACTATGTATATGAGATAAACATTTGCTATAGGCAATAGGTACTTACTAGAAGACGGTAAAAACAGAATGCAATTGTTTGGCTTTATATACAAGTGACCTTAAGACCTTATTATAGACATTCACTATTGCGTGATTTACATTATTAAAATAATAATATTATGATGAAACAAATTTTAAATGAGGTGTAATCCTTTATAAAATATTAAGTAAATTTTCAGGACACATGTGTTTTAAGTTTTTAATTAAATAATAAAAACTTCGTTTCGATTTTATGAAAAATGTTCATAAATTATTAAACAATGTGATTTAATCTTATAATATTAGTTATTAACAAACACATTATTTTTTTCTATTTTATAGCGTCATATTATAATAATCAATATAAATTCTATTTTATATTTCACGGCGCTATTTTACAAAATTATCATAGGCGCAATTCAGGCGTGAGGCGATAGCACTTGGGCGTGTTTAGAACATCCGAATTGTTCATGTCGATTTAGATTTTAATAATAATAGGTACTCATAACCATACAATAACTTGAAAAAAATGGAAACGCTTCAGCGCCCCCAGTTTTTTTAATTGAAATTGGACTCTACATATTATATACTGTTTATTTATTGCTCAGTTAAACTTTAACTATTAGCGTTCAAATTAAAGTAAAAAAATAAATAAGTAAAGTATATTTTTAGACGTATCTAAGGGGATTCAAATCAACTCGCGATAGTATGTTGAAAACCACAAATCACCGCGTCCCCATACTTAGATGATTGATTATGTTCAACCTAACAAAAATAACGAGATACTTTTCAAGTAAACTGTCTGGATGATAAACGACAATTAAGTACCTATTAATTGTTATTGCAATAATAATGTGTTTGTTTTTTTTTGTACATAAATAGATTTAATTCTATGTAGTTCGATGTACATTCTACTTATAATAGTTTCCTTAAATTATTTATATTTTTTAAAAAAGTGTTCATATGGTTAATATCACTTATATTGAATTTAGACCTTTCAAACAAATACTCGAGTATAATTACAATTTATACTAGGCATTTAGAGACTACAGTCTTAATTTGACAAAAAATGGATATTATAACATGTTAGAAAGCAACTAATACACTTTTTTACTTACATATATTTATTTGTTTTTGAAGCTATACTGATTCGCTTAGAAAGAAATTACTAAATAAATAATTACACATAACAATTAAAAAAAAACGCAATTCGCAATTTTATAATAAAATGCAAACATTAATATTTGAATGAAAATTCAAGTATGTTTTGTCGTAAACTAGTTCAAATATTTATCCAGTCTCCATTTTACACGATTGAAACTTTAAAACATATATTGTGAAATATAAAAATATACTTATTTTTACTTATAATATTGTATATTATTATATTCATTGTATTTTATTTTACTATTATACTATTATGTCGTATACTAGGTTTTTTATTCTCTCAAGCCTCTTCAATAATAGTATGATATCTGTTTTGGCTAAAACAGTAGTACTATTTATATGAGTTTGAATTATATTGTTTTTATTCAATGAACGATTTGTATAATCAATTATGTGTATAAATAATATTAGACTCTCGATGATCTGCCCTGGAACAAGTTAAAAATATGTAATCGCGCCTAATTCACATGGCTAAGATGCAAATATTGTCAACCTTGACAGCAGCTTATCCACTATCGTGCCCGTGTGGGCATATGTGTATATGCTGTGTTCGTCTTACTAACGTGCACTGTAGCAAATTTGTGTTCATCAGAATCAAAATTTTTTGTTGTTTGCTTTAATTGTATAGTAAATTTACTTTAATTCAACATAAAAGTAAGAATATTATCTATGGTATCGTGTAGACTTTTATGGATATTTTAATTTTAAACTGAGTTATAGGTATGTAAAATATTAAATCTTGACTTACTTTATAATTAAAATATCAATAAAAGCCTACGTTATGGCCCTATAGATAATATTCTTCACTTTGAGCTTGATAATAGGTCAATTCACCCTAATATTATACCTAACAGCATATATTGATTCTGTCGAACGAAAATGTTTGTAAAACCACAATACAATAGTCTATCAAATGATAGACTATTATATTATATTATTGTTATGCATAATTCAAAAAAATTGTCTTAATAATAAAAAAATAAAGAAATATTCAGATTTTGAATAGCTACATAATTAAAGAGGAAAAACGGACAAGCAGGCACGGTGAATCACCCTATATGATTATTATTACTCGACCATACTCAATAACATGAGTACAAACTGCTATTCTATTGGATACTGGACACCCGGAAAATTACGGTCGTCTACTACACCAAGTATTTACAACAATAATAATGTGATCAAATATCCAAACTTCAGGGGGGAGAGGGTAGAATACTGACATCACACAAATGTACACAGAGTTTATTTCAGTGGTGTGGTTGTGCTAATGGTAATTTCTCCAAAACGACATATTATTACTTTTACCACGGACGAGAGAGGTAAATTTCGTAAAAATTTATTTTCACGGAGAAAAAAACATTTCAAAGTAGGGGATTGTGATCTCTTAACCGAACCCTGTCTGCGCACCGATAATGTACACTGATATATGATGTGTCTATGTGGTCTACGTGCTCTGACATCTTAGATAATAATAATAATACGTAATCAATATAATAATGACAACAGTGTACGAAGACATATGATAAGAATAGGTCATTAAAAGATTATTATGCCTATAACCGATGAATATTATGTATCTTTTCGAAGTATGACTTTTTAGTCATATTCAATACTCGATATTCAATATCTGACACGTGTCTAACTAGGTCATCGCACGTTCGCGGAATCCTAAACAGCGTAAACAACGTATGCATAACAAATGTTTCACATCCGTTGACCGGAAGAGACAGCAGAATAATAGGTAGGGGGAAATCGACTATAAAGGGGGCCCTGGTGAGCTCCCCGGTAGACGTGATCCACCAGAGTCAGCACGAGCACTTTCACGTCAGATGTCATCACGAATCAGTCCCTGTGACTTAGTCTAATTTTCTAATTAAAATACACTTAGAATAATTTACAGTATATTTTATTCATCAATAAAACCACACTTTGAAAATATTTACACCAATCTATTTATTTAACCACGGCTACACCGTCACTGCAATCAGTTGCTGGTTAGTCCACCACTGTATATTTTGAATTATTATAAATACAACATTTTTGATGTTTCACATTTGCCAGGCGTCTCGCGAAGGCTCAGTTTTTTTATATTATTTGAATGAATATATTTTATTTAAATTTTAAATACAACTCGAGAGACTCACAACTTACAAAAAGTTTTGATAAATTTTAGTCATGCATTTTCAGATAGGTAGGTACTTCTTTAAATTAATGTTTGAACTTCTTGAAATTCTAAAAAATAATTGATACACGTTTTAAGTTTCAAATGTTTAAGATTAACAAGTATTTTTAGCTTGGAAATTGCATTGAATAATTAGATGTTTTTTCAAATTTTGAAATGTTATAAATTCAATTTTATTTAAGTTGTATATTAAATATTTAAATTAAATAAAAACGTTGAACAAAAATATTGATGGCTCAATCCGGCCTTGCTCTTCACATACAATTATACTAACGTATGTTTTATTGAAATATAACTATTTTTAAGCTTATAGGTTATACAAAAAATAAACATGATTTTTTATAATATAACCTTATTTATTTTCAATTTTTTTGTGATAATAACAATAAAAATTACAAAACGAAATGTATAAAATAAAATATACAAATAACAGATTGAAAAAAATATATATTCAAATCTTTAAGTAATATTTCATTTGTGAAAAATACAAATGGTATACACAAAACAATTATAACATAATACAAAAAAGAGTTTAATGGCAAGAAAGAATATCCAACATACTTTGTTTCCTGCCGATCGATAACATATCATTGTTTAATTTATTAATTGAATGAAATTTCAAATATCTGCTGTAATTGTTCATATTTATCGTTAATGTGTTGAAGTTTAGCTCTATACTTTTGTTTTCTTGGTTTATGTAATGTGAGATATTGAGTTGTTTGTGTAGTTGAAAACGATTGATCAGAATATGGTGAACTTTGAGATGGCATACCACAAAAAAATATAAAGTAAAAACATTAATTATTTTCATACAGTAAATTATTAAGTATATTTTGTTTTGATCTAACATTCAATAGTCTGTAATACCAATAAAACAATAAAATTAACATAATTACAAAAACTTACAAGTAATAGACAATGATTCTTTTTGTTTTAATGGAGTACTTGTAGAAACAAATGCATTAAATATTGAATCAGAAATACTTGTATCTGGACATGTTGCAGTACTTATTATCAATCATTGCTATAAAAAAAAAACAAAATAATAATCAGTCAAAAATAAAATATTCAATATTAGGTAAAATTGTAATTACTGAAATCAGTAGGAACAGCAAGCGGAATAGAATTTTTATTTTAGGATTTTGTAGTGTTTAAGGAAAATCAGGTTAAATGACTCATATTATTCTAAGTTATGATAATAATAATACATTTTCTTAATCTAATGGTCTAGATCTCAAGACAATAACATTGAAATTCAGTGTTTTATAAGCAATTTAAAAATGTGATTTTTTGGAATTCCTAAAAATTATGATAAATTAATGTTCATTTATGTGTCTATGAAATATAATGTGAAGTATTATTATTAAGTGATGAAAACGGTATTAATAATTAATTTTCTAAATCTAATGGTCTAGGTTTGAAGATATAAACTTTAAAATTCAATATTTTATAACCATTTCAAAAAATGAATTTAAAACCTTATGTCAAAATTAACATATAAAACATGTTTTATAGTGATTATTTAATGTCAGGTTAAATGATTCATATCATTCTATGTTATGATTATAATAATACATTTTCTTAATCTAATGGTCTAGATCTCAAGAGAATAACATAAAAATATAGTGTTTTATAAGCAATTTATAAATATGATTTTTTGGAATTCGTAAAAATTATGATAAATTAATGTTCATTTATGTGTCTATGAAAAATAATGTAAAGTATTATTATTAAGTGATGAAAACGGTATTAATAATTAATTTTCTAAATCTAATGGTCTAGGTTTGAAGATATAAACTTTAAAATTCAATATTTTATAACCATTTCTAAAAATCAATTTAAAACCTTATGTCAAAATTAACATATAAAACATGTTTTATAGTGATTATAGGATGTCAGGTTAAATGATTCATATTATTCTAAGTAATGATAATTATAATTCATTTTCTTAATCTAATGGTCTAGATCTCAAGACAATAACATTAAAATTCAGTGTTTTATAAGCAATTTAAAAATGTGATTTTTTGGAATTCGTAAAAATTATGATAAATTAAAGTCAAATTATGTGTCTATGAAATATAATGTAAAGTATTATTATTAAATGATGAAAACGGTATTAATAATTAATTTTCTAAAGCTAATGGTCCAGGTTTGAAGATATAAACATTAAAATTCAATAGTTTATAACCATTTCAAAAAATGAATTTAAAACCTTATGTCAAAATTAACATATAAAACATGTTTTATAGTGATTATTTAATGTCAGGTTAAATGATTCATATCATTCTATGGTATGATAATAATAATACATTTTCTTAATCTAATGGTCTAGATCTCAAGACAATAACATTAAAATTCAGTGTTTTATAAGCAATTTAAAAATGTGATTTTTTGGAATTCGTAAAAATTATGATAAATTAAAGTCAAATTATGTGTCTATGAAATATAATGTATAAATTATTATTAAGTGATGAAAACGGTATTTATAATTAATTTTCTAAATCTAATGGTCCAGGTTTGAAGATATAAACTTTAAAATTCAATATTTTATAACTATTTCAAAAAATGAATTTAAAACCTTATGTCAAAATTAACATATAAAACATGTTTTATAGTGATTATTTAATGTACGGTTAAATAATTCATATTATTCTAAGTAATGATAATTAAAATTCATTTTCTTAATCTAATGGTCTAGATCTCAAGACAATAACATTAAAATTCAGTGTTTTATAAGCAATTTAAAAATGTGATTTTTTGGAATTCGTAAAAATTATGATAAATTAAAGTCAAATTATGTGTCTATGAAATATAATGTAAAGTATTATTATTAAATGATGAAAACGGTATTAATAATTAATTTTCTAAAGCTAATGGTCCAGGTTTGAAGATATAAACATTAAAATTCAATAGTTTATAACCATTTCAAAAAATGAATTTAAAACCTTATGTCAAAATTAACATATAAAACATGTTTTATAGTGATTATTTAATGTCAGGTTAAATGATTCATATCATTCTATGGTATGATAATAATAATACATTTTCTTAATCTAATGGTCTAGATCTCAAGACAATAACATTAAAATTCAGTGTTTTATAAGCAATTTAAAAATGTGATTTTTTGGAATTCGTATAAATTATGATAAATTAAAGTCAAATTATGTGTCTATGAAATATAATGTATAAATTATTATTAAGTGATGAAAACGGTATTTATAATTAATTTTCTAAATCTAATGGTCCAGGTTTGAAGATATAAACTTTAAAATTCAATATTTTATAACTATTTCAAAAAATGAATTTAAAACCTTATGTCAAAATTAACATATAAAACATGTTTTATAGTGATAATGGAATGTCAGGTTAAACGATTCATATTATTCTAAGTAATGATAATTATAATTCATTCCCTTAATCTAATGGTCTAGATCTCAAGACAATAACATTAAAATATAGTGTTTTATAAGCAATTTAAAAATGTGATTTTTTGGAATTCCTAAAAATTATGATAAATTAATGTTCATTTATGTGTCTATGAAATATAATGTAAAGTATTATTATTCAGTGATGGAAACGGTATTAATAATTAATTTTCTCAATCTAATGGTCCAGGTTTGAAGATATAAACTTTAAAATTCAATATTTTATAACCATTTCAAAAAATGAATTTAAAACCTTATGTCAAAATTAACATATAAAACATGTTTTATAGTGATTATTTAATGTCAGGTTAAATGATTCATATCATTCTATGTTATGATTATAATAATACATTTTCTTAATCTAATGGTCTAGATCTCAAGAGAATAACATAAAAATATAGTGTTTTATAAGCAATTTATAAATGTGATTTTTTGGAATTCGTAAAAATTATGATAAATTAATGTCAAATTATGTGTCTATGAAATATAATGTAAAGTATTATTATTAAATGATGAAAACGGTATTAATAATTAATTTTCTAAAGCTAATGGTCCAGGTTTGAAGATATAAACATTAAAATTCAATAGTTTATAACCATTTCAAAAAATGAATTTAAAACCTTATGTCAAAATTAACATATAAAACATGTTTTATAGTGATTATTTAATGTCAGGTTAAATGATTCATATCATTCTATGGTATGATAATAATAATACATTTTCTTAATCTAATGGTCTAGATCTCAAGACAATAACATTAAAATTCAGTGTTTTATAAGCAATTTAAAAATGTGATTTTTTGGAATTCGTATAAATTATGATAAATTAAAGTCAAATTATGTGTCTATGAAATATAATGTATAAATTATTATTAAGTGATGAAAACGGTATTTATAATTAATTTTCTAAATCTAATGGTCCAGGTTTGAAGATATAAACTTTAAAATTCAATATTTTATAACTATTTCAAAAAATGAATTTAAAACCTTATGTCAAAATTAACATATAAAACATGTTTTATAGTGATTATTTAATGTACGGTTAAATAATTCATATTATTCTAAGTAATGATAATTAAAATTCATTTTCTTAATCTAATGGTCTAGATCTCAAGACAATAACATTAAAATATAGTGTTTTATAAGCAATTTAAAAATGTGATTTTTTGGAATTCGTAAAAATTATGATAAATTAATGTTCATTTATGTGTCTATGAAATATAATGTATAAATTATTATTAAGTGATGAAAACGGTATTAATAATTAATTTTCTAAATCTAATGGTCCAGGTTTGAAGATATAAACTTTAAAATTCAATATTTTATAACCATTTCAAAAAATGAATTTAAAACCTTATGTCAAAATTAACATATAAAACATGTTTTAGAGTGATTATGGAATGTCAGGTTGAATGATTCATATCATTCTAAGTTATGATAATAATAATACATTTTCTTAATCTAATGGTCTAGATCTCAAGACAATAACATTAAAATTCAGTGTTTTATAAGCAATTTAAAAATGTGATTTTTTGGAATTCGTAAAAATTATGATAAATTAAAGTCAAATTATGTGTCTATGAAATATAATGTAAAGTATTATTATTAAATGATGAAAACGGTATTAATAATTAATTTTCTAAAGCTAATGGTCCAGGTTTGAAGATATAAACATTAAAATTCAATAGTTTATAACCATTTCAAAAAATGAATTTAAAACCTTATGTCAAAATTAACATATAAAACATGTTTTATAGTGATTATTTAATGTCAGGTTAAATGATTCATATCATTCTATGGTATGATAATAATAATACATTTTCTTAATCTAATGGTCTAGATCTCAAGACAATAACATTAAAATTCAGTGTTTTATAAGCAATTTAAAAATGTGATTTTTTGGAATTCGTATAAATTATGATAAATTAAAGTCAAATTATGTGTCTATGAAATATAATGTATAAATTATTATTAAGTGATGAAAACGGTATTTATAATTAATTTTCTAAATCTAATGGTCCAGGTTTGAAGATATAAACTTTAAAATTCAATATTTTATAACTATTTCAAAAAATGAATTTAAAACCTTATGTCAAAATTAACATATAAAACATGTTTTATAGTGATTATTTAATGTACGGTTAAATAATTCATATTATTCTAAGTAATGATAATTAAAATTCATTTTCTTAATCTAATGGTCTAGATCTCAAGACAATAACATTAAAATATAGTGTTTTATAAGCAATTTAAAAATGTGATTTTTTGGAATTCGTAAAAATTATGATAAATTAATGTTCATTTATGTGTCTATGAAATATAATGTATAAATTATTATTAAGTGATGAAAACGGTATTAATAATTAATTTTCTAAATCTAATGGTACAGGTTTGAAGATATAAACTTTAAAATTCAATATTTTATAACCATTTCAAAAAATGAATTTAAAACCTTATGTCAAAATTAACATATAAAACATGTTTTAGAGTGATTATGGAATGTCAGGTTGAATGATTCATATCATTCTAAGTTATCATAATAATAATACATTTTCTTAATCTAATGGTCTAGATCTCAAGACAATAACATTAAAATTCAGTGTTTTATAAGCAATTTAAAAATGTGATTTTTTGGAATTCGTAAAAATTATGATAAATTAAAGTCAAATTATGTGTCTATGAAATATAATGTAAAGTATTATTATTAAATGATGAAAACGGTATTAATAATTAATTTTCTAAAGCTAATGGTCCAGGTTTGAAGATATAAACATTAAAATTCAATAGTTTATAACCATTTCAAAAAATGAATTTAAAACCTTATGTCAAAATTAACATATAAAACATGTTTTATAGTGATTATTTAATGTCAGGTTAAATGATTCATATCATTCTATGGTATGATAATAATAATACATTTTCTTAATCTAATGGTCTAGATCTCAAGACAATAACATTAAAATTCAGTGTTTTATAAGCAATTTAAAAATGTGATTTTTTGGAATTCGTATAAATTATGATAAATTAAAGTCAAATTATGTGTCTATGAAATATAATGTAAAGTATTATTATTCAGTGATGGAAACGGTATTAATAATTAATTTTCTAAATCTAATGGTCCAGGTTTGAAGATATAAACTTTAAAATTCAATATTTTATAACCATTTCAAAAAATGAATTTAAAACCTTATGTCAAAATTAACATATAAAACATGTTTTATAGTGATAATGGAATGTCAGGTTAAACGATTCATATTATTCTAAGTAATGATAATTATAATTAATTTCCTTAATCTAATGGTCTAGATCTCAAGACAATAACATTAAAATATAGTGTTTTATAAGCAATTTAAAAATGTGATTTTTTGGAATTCCTAAAAATTATGATAAATTAATGTTCATTTATGTGTCTATGAAATATAATGTATAAATTATTATTAAGTGATGAAAACGGTATTAATAATTAATTTTCTAAATCTAATGGTCCAGGTTTGAAGATATAAACTTTAAAATTCAATATTTTATAACCATTTCAAAAAATGAATTTAAAACCTTATGTCAAAATTAACATATAAAACATGTTTTAGAGTGATAATGGAATATCAGATTATTTGATTCACAATCAAAATTGTCATAAAAGTTTGTATTATAGTGTTCTTTAATTGAGATATTATACTTTAACAAATGTAGGTGGAATCTATTGTGTGTATATAATTATTCAGTTGGCTCTTAAAAAGCCCTTATGGGAAATAAAATTATTTATTTAAAATTTATCCATCTCTGATGTTGATAACCTAATCAATGACAAATTATTGGTGTTTATTTTTAATGAAACTGTCTGATGAGATTTTTGATGATAAATATGATTGGTTATTTACCGGTTTCGTTATAAAAACTTCAAATATCACGAAATAAAACGTATACAGTGTATTGCAACCACATAAAGTTGTAGTTGTTTCCTAGTTGGCGAGAATATATAGATAAGTCATTGCAATGGCGAGATTCACATTAAAACATACATGGATTGTTTTAAGAAAAGTGCACACATACGACTACTTATAATTCTTATATGATGGGCACACGGTTCTTGCAATACAAATTACAGATCAAGGACAACTTAAACTTAAATATCAATGTGTGGTCTGTTTCAAATGGGATTATTTTATAGCCCGGTTTTCGATCTAGCAACTGAATAAACCAATTAAGTAAACAATATTCTATCACAATTTACAAAAAATTTCCAGTTTTAATTAAATAAATAAAACGATAGTTGTTTTATCAGATTATCTGCAAGTGAGTGGATTTATTTTATATGGTGTATACGAAATGACAACTTATGACTTGTAGACAGCTAGTGAATAGTTAATATACTTAAACACAATGGTTGTTATTTAGCGAAATCTGAATGAGAAAAGTATCATAATAAGTTCATATGAGAGCAATAGAATGATATTCGCGATAATTATACATAAAAACGTTTAATAAGAAATGAGAAAAGGT
Source organism: Rhopalosiphum nymphaeae (assembly GCA_036289425.1). Lineage (NCBI taxonomy): Eukaryota > Metazoa > Arthropoda > Insecta > Hemiptera > Aphididae > Rhopalosiphum > Rhopalosiphum nymphaeae. The sequence continues at coordinate 2,227,531 of JAZAQC010000030.1, forward strand.
TACACTATCTTACCGAAAAGACAACCTTTCAAAATGTATTAATAAACCTTTGTGAAATGCCAGTAGACTGTTTATCATTACTGCGCACGGTTACATTAGTGAACTTGAAAAATGGAAACTAGACACACACACTGACATGTACAAAAAGATTATTTAAAATTAACTTATTATTAGCTACTGATTAAATCCCAACGCGACGAAGAGAACACTTTGTATGTTGTTGATATTAGACAATTCCCTGATGCAATTCTGAGGCATGGATGACATCAGTCGTTATAATGACAGGATACACACCAACCATCTCCGGTCCCACTATAGAAAGCATATCCAATATAGTAGGTAAATAATGTATCATTGCTGGATCATTTCTGAAAAAAAACGCAGACAACAGTTGTTCTATCGATATTGAATTAAATACTTCATATTAATATTACAATACAATAGTATTAGCACTTACTATATTTTTTTATCATTTTTAATATTCTTTACATATTTTTTATTAGTAGGTTACATTTTTTCTCAGGAATGTGGTTGGGCAGGATTGAGTATTTTACACTTTTTTGAAATTATTTAGATTACCTACAAAAAATACAGTAAAAACCTAAGAACTTGAATTTAAAATGTATTAATGTTAGAAGTAAAAAATAGTTATACACCCCTATAATTGATGATAATCCATGTTGAAATATTAAAATCCAATATAGTATTTTAACTGTATTTTTTTTTAGTTTTCACATTGTTCTCAATTTTTCTAAATTTATATGTAGTATAATATGTATATTCTTCAAGTCATCTGTCCAACAATATTCTTAGTACATACATGTAATTATCTTAGAATTTTAAAAAGCAACAAATATTCTAGATCAAATCCAATTAAATCTTGGCGATTACAATTTATCAACCATTGTTTAGACCTAAAAAAAGTAGTAATTAGATACAAATATGAATGTGTATAAATAATAAGTAATAGCTAACGTTCAACTTACACAAATTCGTCATTAAGAAACTTAAACAGTTTACAGTTCTTCGTGGTGTACTTATACGAATTTATACGACCTTTCACAAGGCATACATGATAATGATATGAATATAATTCGCACAAACAATTGGAAACACAAAAAAAATGCTTGGTATAAGCATAGAATAAAACAATATAAGCACGATTTCAGCACTTAAATGTAACAACACACTAGTTGTACAGAATAGTCGAGTCAAAGGACAAACGATAAAACGTTAATATTATGAATTTAATTGCGATAACAAAAATGTGATATTAATCATAACTTATTCAGTACTACCAAAAATGCAAACGTTATAATTACATATTTTCCCAGATACTGACTCTATTGCGGACCTACAGTCGTTGATTGTATATTATCAGCACGCCGCCCAGAAGTTTCCTACCACTGGTTTAGTAATCGTCTGGTGGTCGTATCGGTTAGACGATCAAACGTTTATGGTTACGAAAATCAAAACATTTTATTCACCAGACTTATTTAAATGTCCTATAAGAATACCGATTGTTAAAAATGAATTTTTTTTCTTATGCGAGCATTTTTGTAACGGCCAAAACTTAAATACACTGTGCGCCAGTCCGTATTTTACTAGGATCAGATGTGTTGATCCGTTTTTTTCATTCGTTCCAAATTTATAGACATCTATATTTTTTTATTCAAAAGCGTAAACAAAATGTTCGTCTTTTACAATCATAAAATTTGAATTTACAGTACGGTAAACCGAATATTATATTGATTTCATACAAATTAATTATTCACAAATAGTATTTTAGAATCATTAGCAATTTCAACATTGTAATGTAAAGAAGTATGTTAAATTGTAAGAGTAATTGAGTACATAAATATAATTGTTGATTGGACATAATATAAAGTTGTTGTATTTTCATTAGCAAAAATAAAATCATTACTTTTCTATTTTCAAAATACAAAACGATATAACATTTATCGGGTGTATATTAGAATATGAACACATATTATATTTTGTATTGAAATTGGTTGATGAAAAACTCAATACATTTGACAAATTTTAATTTTATATAATAAATGTAATTTGGAGAATAGAAATTATATTATTAATTATAACTTAAAAATTAATTTATAATTCTGATTTTTAAAATGTTTGATATTATTCAACAAAATCTAGTAATCGCGACTAAAATTTATAGAAATTAAGCAAAGAAAAATCTATATTTTTTATAGTGCGGGGTGGGTAAAGCTACATAGTGCATAGGTACATAATCGAAACGAAAATAGAATAAACCAATAACAAAAATAAAATCAGCATTGTGTGTTACATATTTCTATATTCATTAATTTTCGGTACATACATTGTGTATTATCCAGTGTTTACAATTCATCATCATTTTATAAGACGCATTTTTTCTGTTTTCATTTTATTCTTAAAAATAATGTCGAGCTTAATTATATAATACGAGTGACAGGCCACTACTATTACAACACAATAAATTAATTGCAGACGTTGCAGTATAATTAATGAATTAATAAGTAATATTTCAATGTAACTAAAATACATGGGTAATATCAAAGTATGATAGGTAAATTTCCTTTTAACAATGCAAAACTATGTATATGAGATAAACATTTGCTATAGGCAATAGGTACTTACTAGAAGACGGTAAAAACAGAATGCAATTGTTTGGCTTTATATACAAGTGACCTTAAGACCTTATTATAGACATTCACTATTGCGTGATTTACATTATTAAAATAATAATATTATGATGAAACAAATTTTAAATGAGGTGTAATCCTTTATAAAATATTAAGTAAATTTTCAGGACACATGTGTTTTAAGTTTTTAATTAAATAATAAAAACTTCGTTTCGATTTTATGAAAAATGTTCATAAATTATTAAACAATGTGATTTAATCTTATAATATTAGTTATTAACAAACACATTATTTTTTTCTATTTTATAGCGTCATATTATAATAATCAATATAAATTCTATTTTATATTTCACGGCGCTATTTTACAAAATTATCATAGGCGCAATTCAGGCGTGAGGCGATAGCACTTGGGCGTGTTTAGAACATCCGAATTGTTCATGTCGATTTAGATTTTAATAATAATAGGTACTCATAACCATACAATAACTTGAAAAAAATGGAAACGCTTCAGCGCCCCCAGTTTTTTTAATTGAAATTGGACTCTACATATTATATACTGTTTATTTATTGCTCAGTTAAACTTTAACTATTAGCGTTCAAATTAAAGTAAAAAAATAAATAAGTAAAGTATATTTTTAGACGTATCTAAGGGGATTCAAATCAACTCGCGATAGTATGTTGAAAACCACAAATCACCGCGTCCCCATACTTAGATGATTGATTATGTTCAACCTAACAAAAATAACGAGATACTTTTCAAGTAAACTGTCTGGATGATAAACGACAATTAAGTACCTATTAATTGTTATTGCAATAATAATGTGTTTGTTTTTTTTTGTACATAAATAGATTTAATTCTATGTAGTTCGATGTACATTCTACTTATAATAGTTTCCTTAAATTATTTATATTTTTTAAAAAAGTGTTCATATGGTTAATATCACTTATATTGAATTTAGACCTTTCAAACAAATACTCGAGTATAATTACAATTTATACTAGGCATTTAGAGACTACAGTCTTAATTTGACAAAAAATGGATATTATAACATGTTAGAAAGCAACTAATACACTTTTTTACTTACATATATTTATTTGTTTTTGAAGCTATACTGATTCGCTTAGAAAGAAATTACTAAATAAATAATTACACATAACAATTAAAAAAAAACGCAATTCGCAATTTTATAATAAAATGCAAACATTAATATTTGAATGAAAATTCAAGTATGTTTTGTCGTAAACTAGTTCAAATATTTATCCAGTCTCCATTTTACACGATTGAAACTTTAAAACATATATTGTGAAATATAAAAATATACTTATTTTTACTTATAATATTGTATATTATTATATTCATTGTATTTTATTTTACTATTATACTATTATGTCGTATACTAGGTTTTTTATTCTCTCAAGCCTCTTCAATAATAGTATGATATCTGTTTTGGCTAAAACAGTAGTACTATTTATATGAGTTTGAATTATATTGTTTTTATTCAATGAACGATTTGTATAATCAATTATGTGTATAAATAATATTAGACTCTCGATGATCTGCCCTGGAACAAGTTAAAAATATGTAATCGCGCCTAATTCACATGGCTAAGATGCAAATATTGTCAACCTTGACAGCAGCTTATCCACTATCGTGCCCGTGTGGGCATATGTGTATATGCTGTGTTCGTCTTACTAACGTGCACTGTAGCAAATTTGTGTTCATCAGAATCAAAATTTTTTGTTGTTTGCTTTAATTGTATAGTAAATTTACTTTAATTCAACATAAAAGTAAGAATATTATCTATGGTATCGTGTAGACTTTTATGGATATTTTAATTTTAAACTGAGTTATAGGTATGTAAAATATTAAATCTTGACTTACTTTATAATTAAAATATCAATAAAAGCCTACGTTATGGCCCTATAGATAATATTCTTCACTTTGAGCTTGATAATAGGTCAATTCACCCTAATATTATACCTAACAGCATATATTGATTCTGTCGAACGAAAATGTTTGTAAAACCACAATACAATAGTCTATCAAATGATAGACTATTATATTATATTATTGTTATGCATAATTCAAAAAAATTGTCTTAATAATAAAAAAATAAAGAAATATTCAGATTTTGAATAGCTACATAATTAAAGAGGAAAAACGGACAAGCAGGCACGGTGAATCACCCTATATGATTATTATTACTCGACCATACTCAATAACATGAGTACAAACTGCTATTCTATTGGATACTGGACACCCGGAAAATTACGGTCGTCTACTACACCAAGTATTTACAACAATAATAATGTGATCAAATATCCAAACTTCAGGGGGGAGAGGGTAGAATACTGACATCACACAAATGTACACAGAGTTTATTTCAGTGGTGTGGTTGTGCTAATGGTAATTTCTCCAAAACGACATATTATTACTTTTACCACGGACGAGAGAGGTAAATTTCGTAAAAATTTATTTTCACGGAGAAAAAAACATTTCAAAGTAGGGGATTGTGATCTCTTAACCGAACCCTGTCTGCGCACCGATAATGTACACTGATATATGATGTGTCTATGTGGTCTACGTGCTCTGACATCTTAGATAATAATAATAATACGTAATCAATATAATAATGACAACAGTGTACGAAGACATATGATAAGAATAGGTCATTAAAAGATTATTATGCCTATAACCGATGAATATTATGTATCTTTTCGAAGTATGACTTTTTAGTCATATTCAATACTCGATATTCAATATCTGACACGTGTCTAACTAGGTCATCGCACGTTCGCGGAATCCTAAACAGCGTAAACAACGTATGCATAACAAATGTTTCACATCCGTTGACCGGAAGAGACAGCAGAATAATAGGTAGGGGGAAATCGACTATAAAGGGGGCCCTGGTGAGCTCCCCGGTAGACGTGATCCACCAGAGTCAGCACGAGCACTTTCACGTCAGATGTCATCACGAATCAGTCCCTGTGACTTAGTCTAATTTTCTAATTAAAATACACTTAGAATAATTTACAGTATATTTTATTCATCAATAAAACCACACTTTGAAAATATTTACACCAATCTATTTATTTAACCACGGCTACACCGTCACTGCAATCAGTTGCTGGTTAGTCCACCACTGTATATTTTGAATTATTATAAATACAACATTTTTGATGTTTCACATTTGCCAGGCGTCTCGCGAAGGCTCAGTTTTTTTATATTATTTGAATGAATATATTTTATTTAAATTTTAAATACAACTCGAGAGACTCACAACTTACAAAAAGTTTTGATAAATTTTAGTCATGCATTTTCAGATAGGTAGGTACTTCTTTAAATTAATGTTTGAACTTCTTGAAATTCTAAAAAATAATTGATACACGTTTTAAGTTTCAAATGTTTAAGATTAACAAGTATTTTTAGCTTGGAAATTGCATTGAATAATTAGATGTTTTTTCAAATTTTGAAATGTTATAAATTCAATTTTATTTAAGTTGTATATTAAATATTTAAATTAAATAAAAACGTTGAACAAAAATATTGATGGCTCAATCCGGCCTTGCTCTTCACATACAATTATACTAACGTATGTTTTATTGAAATATAACTATTTTTAAGCTTATAGGTTATACAAAAAATAAACATGATTTTTTATAATATAACCTTATTTATTTTCAATTTTTTTGTGATAATAACAATAAAAATTACAAAACGAAATGTATAAAATAAAATATACAAATAACAGATTGAAAAAAATATATATTCAAATCTTTAAGTAATATTTCATTTGTGAAAAATACAAATGGTATACACAAAACAATTATAACATAATACAAAAAAGAGTTTAATGGCAAGAAAGAATATCCAACATACTTTGTTTCCTGCCGATCGATAACATATCATTGTTTAATTTATTAATTGAATGAAATTTCAAATATCTGCTGTAATTGTTCATATTTATCGTTAATGTGTTGAAGTTTAGCTCTATACTTTTGTTTTCTTGGTTTATGTAATGTGAGATATTGAGTTGTTTGTGTAGTTGAAAACGATTGATCAGAATATGGTGAACTTTGAGATGGCATACCACAAAAAAATATAAAGTAAAAACATTAATTATTTTCATACAGTAAATTATTAAGTATATTTTGTTTTGATCTAACATTCAATAGTCTGTAATACCAATAAAACAATAAAATTAACATAATTACAAAAACTTACAAGTAATAGACAATGATTCTTTTTGTTTTAATGGAGTACTTGTAGAAACAAATGCATTAAATATTGAATCAGAAATACTTGTATCTGGACATGTTGCAGTACTTATTATCAATCATTGCTATAAAAAAAAAACAAAATAATAATCAGTCAAAAATAAAATATTCAATATTAGGTAAAATTGTAATTACTGAAATCAGTAGGAACAGCAAGCGGAATAGAATTTTTATTTTAGGATTTTGTAGTGTTTAAGGAAAATCAGGTTAAATGACTCATATTATTCTAAGTTATGATAATAATAATACATTTTCTTAATCTAATGGTCTAGATCTCAAGACAATAACATTGAAATTCAGTGTTTTATAAGCAATTTAAAAATGTGATTTTTTGGAATTCCTAAAAATTATGATAAATTAATGTTCATTTATGTGTCTATGAAATATAATGTGAAGTATTATTATTAAGTGATGAAAACGGTATTAATAATTAATTTTCTAAATCTAATGGTCTAGGTTTGAAGATATAAACTTTAAAATTCAATATTTTATAACCATTTCAAAAAATGAATTTAAAACCTTATGTCAAAATTAACATATAAAACATGTTTTATAGTGATTATTTAATGTCAGGTTAAATGATTCATATCATTCTATGTTATGATTATAATAATACATTTTCTTAATCTAATGGTCTAGATCTCAAGAGAATAACATAAAAATATAGTGTTTTATAAGCAATTTATAAATATGATTTTTTGGAATTCGTAAAAATTATGATAAATTAATGTTCATTTATGTGTCTATGAAAAATAATGTAAAGTATTATTATTAAGTGATGAAAACGGTATTAATAATTAATTTTCTAAATCTAATGGTCTAGGTTTGAAGATATAAACTTTAAAATTCAATATTTTATAACCATTTCTAAAAATCAATTTAAAACCTTATGTCAAAATTAACATATAAAACATGTTTTATAGTGATTATAGGATGTCAGGTTAAATGATTCATATTATTCTAAGTAATGATAATTATAATTCATTTTCTTAATCTAATGGTCTAGATCTCAAGACAATAACATTAAAATTCAGTGTTTTATAAGCAATTTAAAAATGTGATTTTTTGGAATTCGTAAAAATTATGATAAATTAAAGTCAAATTATGTGTCTATGAAATATAATGTAAAGTATTATTATTAAATGATGAAAACGGTATTAATAATTAATTTTCTAAAGCTAATGGTCCAGGTTTGAAGATATAAACATTAAAATTCAATAGTTTATAACCATTTCAAAAAATGAATTTAAAACCTTATGTCAAAATTAACATATAAAACATGTTTTATAGTGATTATTTAATGTCAGGTTAAATGATTCATATCATTCTATGGTATGATAATAATAATACATTTTCTTAATCTAATGGTCTAGATCTCAAGACAATAACATTAAAATTCAGTGTTTTATAAGCAATTTAAAAATGTGATTTTTTGGAATTCGTAAAAATTATGATAAATTAAAGTCAAATTATGTGTCTATGAAATATAATGTATAAATTATTATTAAGTGATGAAAACGGTATTTATAATTAATTTTCTAAATCTAATGGTCCAGGTTTGAAGATATAAACTTTAAAATTCAATATTTTATAACTATTTCAAAAAATGAATTTAAAACCTTATGTCAAAATTAACATATAAAACATGTTTTATAGTGATTATTTAATGTACGGTTAAATAATTCATATTATTCTAAGTAATGATAATTAAAATTCATTTTCTTAATCTAATGGTCTAGATCTCAAGACAATAACATTAAAATTCAGTGTTTTATAAGCAATTTAAAAATGTGATTTTTTGGAATTCGTAAAAATTATGATAAATTAAAGTCAAATTATGTGTCTATGAAATATAATGTAAAGTATTATTATTAAATGATGAAAACGGTATTAATAATTAATTTTCTAAAGCTAATGGTCCAGGTTTGAAGATATAAACATTAAAATTCAATAGTTTATAACCATTTCAAAAAATGAATTTAAAACCTTATGTCAAAATTAACATATAAAACATGTTTTATAGTGATTATTTAATGTCAGGTTAAATGATTCATATCATTCTATGGTATGATAATAATAATACATTTTCTTAATCTAATGGTCTAGATCTCAAGACAATAACATTAAAATTCAGTGTTTTATAAGCAATTTAAAAATGTGATTTTTTGGAATTCGTATAAATTATGATAAATTAAAGTCAAATTATGTGTCTATGAAATATAATGTATAAATTATTATTAAGTGATGAAAACGGTATTTATAATTAATTTTCTAAATCTAATGGTCCAGGTTTGAAGATATAAACTTTAAAATTCAATATTTTATAACTATTTCAAAAAATGAATTTAAAACCTTATGTCAAAATTAACATATAAAACATGTTTTATAGTGATAATGGAATGTCAGGTTAAACGATTCATATTATTCTAAGTAATGATAATTATAATTCATTCCCTTAATCTAATGGTCTAGATCTCAAGACAATAACATTAAAATATAGTGTTTTATAAGCAATTTAAAAATGTGATTTTTTGGAATTCCTAAAAATTATGATAAATTAATGTTCATTTATGTGTCTATGAAATATAATGTAAAGTATTATTATTCAGTGATGGAAACGGTATTAATAATTAATTTTCTCAATCTAATGGTCCAGGTTTGAAGATATAAACTTTAAAATTCAATATTTTATAACCATTTCAAAAAATGAATTTAAAACCTTATGTCAAAATTAACATATAAAACATGTTTTATAGTGATTATTTAATGTCAGGTTAAATGATTCATATCATTCTATGTTATGATTATAATAATACATTTTCTTAATCTAATGGTCTAGATCTCAAGAGAATAACATAAAAATATAGTGTTTTATAAGCAATTTATAAATGTGATTTTTTGGAATTCGTAAAAATTATGATAAATTAATGTCAAATTATGTGTCTATGAAATATAATGTAAAGTATTATTATTAAATGATGAAAACGGTATTAATAATTAATTTTCTAAAGCTAATGGTCCAGGTTTGAAGATATAAACATTAAAATTCAATAGTTTATAACCATTTCAAAAAATGAATTTAAAACCTTATGTCAAAATTAACATATAAAACATGTTTTATAGTGATTATTTAATGTCAGGTTAAATGATTCATATCATTCTATGGTATGATAATAATAATACATTTTCTTAATCTAATGGTCTAGATCTCAAGACAATAACATTAAAATTCAGTGTTTTATAAGCAATTTAAAAATGTGATTTTTTGGAATTCGTATAAATTATGATAAATTAAAGTCAAATTATGTGTCTATGAAATATAATGTATAAATTATTATTAAGTGATGAAAACGGTATTTATAATTAATTTTCTAAATCTAATGGTCCAGGTTTGAAGATATAAACTTTAAAATTCAATATTTTATAACTATTTCAAAAAATGAATTTAAAACCTTATGTCAAAATTAACATATAAAACATGTTTTATAGTGATTATTTAATGTACGGTTAAATAATTCATATTATTCTAAGTAATGATAATTAAAATTCATTTTCTTAATCTAATGGTCTAGATCTCAAGACAATAACATTAAAATATAGTGTTTTATAAGCAATTTAAAAATGTGATTTTTTGGAATTCGTAAAAATTATGATAAATTAATGTTCATTTATGTGTCTATGAAATATAATGTATAAATTATTATTAAGTGATGAAAACGGTATTAATAATTAATTTTCTAAATCTAATGGTCCAGGTTTGAAGATATAAACTTTAAAATTCAATATTTTATAACCATTTCAAAAAATGAATTTAAAACCTTATGTCAAAATTAACATATAAAACATGTTTTAGAGTGATTATGGAATGTCAGGTTGAATGATTCATATCATTCTAAGTTATGATAATAATAATACATTTTCTTAATCTAATGGTCTAGATCTCAAGACAATAACATTAAAATTCAGTGTTTTATAAGCAATTTAAAAATGTGATTTTTTGGAATTCGTAAAAATTATGATAAATTAAAGTCAAATTATGTGTCTATGAAATATAATGTAAAGTATTATTATTAAATGATGAAAACGGTATTAATAATTAATTTTCTAAAGCTAATGGTCCAGGTTTGAAGATATAAACATTAAAATTCAATAGTTTATAACCATTTCAAAAAATGAATTTAAAACCTTATGTCAAAATTAACATATAAAACATGTTTTATAGTGATTATTTAATGTCAGGTTAAATGATTCATATCATTCTATGGTATGATAATAATAATACATTTTCTTAATCTAATGGTCTAGATCTCAAGACAATAACATTAAAATTCAGTGTTTTATAAGCAATTTAAAAATGTGATTTTTTGGAATTCGTATAAATTATGATAAATTAAAGTCAAATTATGTGTCTATGAAATATAATGTATAAATTATTATTAAGTGATGAAAACGGTATTTATAATTAATTTTCTAAATCTAATGGTCCAGGTTTGAAGATATAAACTTTAAAATTCAATATTTTATAACTATTTCAAAAAATGAATTTAAAACCTTATGTCAAAATTAACATATAAAACATGTTTTATAGTGATTATTTAATGTACGGTTAAATAATTCATATTATTCTAAGTAATGATAATTAAAATTCATTTTCTTAATCTAATGGTCTAGATCTCAAGACAATAACATTAAAATATAGTGTTTTATAAGCAATTTAAAAATGTGATTTTTTGGAATTCGTAAAAATTATGATAAATTAATGTTCATTTATGTGTCTATGAAATATAATGTATAAATTATTATTAAGTGATGAAAACGGTATTAATAATTAATTTTCTAAATCTAATGGTACAGGTTTGAAGATATAAACTTTAAAATTCAATATTTTATAACCATTTCAAAAAATGAATTTAAAACCTTATGTCAAAATTAACATATAAAACATGTTTTAGAGTGATTATGGAATGTCAGGTTGAATGATTCATATCATTCTAAGTTATCATAATAATAATACATTTTCTTAATCTAATGGTCTAGATCTCAAGACAATAACATTAAAATTCAGTGTTTTATAAGCAATTTAAAAATGTGATTTTTTGGAATTCGTAAAAATTATGATAAATTAAAGTCAAATTATGTGTCTATGAAATATAATGTAAAGTATTATTATTAAATGATGAAAACGGTATTAATAATTAATTTTCTAAAGCTAATGGTCCAGGTTTGAAGATATAAACATTAAAATTCAATAGTTTATAACCATTTCAAAAAATGAATTTAAAACCTTATGTCAAAATTAACATATAAAACATGTTTTATAGTGATTATTTAATGTCAGGTTAAATGATTCATATCATTCTATGGTATGATAATAATAATACATTTTCTTAATCTAATGGTCTAGATCTCAAGACAATAACATTAAAATTCAGTGTTTTATAAGCAATTTAAAAATGTGATTTTTTGGAATTCGTATAAATTATGATAAATTAAAGTCAAATTATGTGTCTATGAAATATAATGTAAAGTATTATTATTCAGTGATGGAAACGGTATTAATAATTAATTTTCTAAATCTAATGGTCCAGGTTTGAAGATATAAACTTTAAAATTCAATATTTTATAACCATTTCAAAAAATGAATTTAAAACCTTATGTCAAAATTAACATATAAAACATGTTTTATAGTGATAATGGAATGTCAGGTTAAACGATTCATATTATTCTAAGTAATGATAATTATAATTAATTTCCTTAATCTAATGGTCTAGATCTCAAGACAATAACATTAAAATATAGTGTTTTATAAGCAATTTAAAAATGTGATTTTTTGGAATTCCTAAAAATTATGATAAATTAATGTTCATTTATGTGTCTATGAAATATAATGTATAAATTATTATTAAGTGATGAAAACGGTATTAATAATTAATTTTCTAAATCTAATGGTCCAGGTTTGAAGATATAAACTTTAAAATTCAATATTTTATAACCATTTCAAAAAATGAATTTAAAACCTTATGTCAAAATTAACATATAAAACATGTTTTAGAGTGATAATGGAATATCAGATTATTTGATTCACAATCAAAATTGTCATAAAAGTTTGTATTATAGTGTTCTTTAATTGAGATATTATACTTTAACAAATGTAGGTGGAATCTATTGTGTGTATATAATTATTCAGTTGGCTCTTAAAAAGCCCTTATGGGAAATAAAATTATTTATTTAAAATTTATCCATCTCTGATGTTGATAACCTAATCAATGACAAATTATTGGTGTTTATTTTTAATGAAACTGTCTGATGAGATTTTTGATGATAAATATGATTGGTTATTTACCGGTTTCGTTATAAAAACTTCAAATATCACGAAATAAAACGTATACAGTGTATTGCAACCACATAAAGTTGTAGTTGTTTCCTAGTTGGCGAGAATATATAGATAAGTCATTGCAATGGCGAGATTCACATTAAAACATACATGGATTGTTTTAAGAAAAGTGCACACATACGACTACTTATAATTCTTATATGATGGGCACACGGTTCTTGCAATACAAATTACAGATCAAGGACAACTTAAACTTAAATATCAATGTGTGGTCTGTTTCAAATGGGATTATTTTATAGCCCGGTTTTCGATCTAGCAACTGAATAAACCAATTAAGTAAACAATATTCTATCACAATTTACAAAAAATTTCCAGTTTTAATTAAATAAATAAAACGATAGTTGTTTTATCAGATTATCTGCAAGTGAGTGGATTTATTTTATATGGTGTATACGAAATGACAACTTATGACTTGTAGACAGCTAGTGAATAGTTAATATACTTAAACACAATGGTTGTTATTTAGCGAAATCTGAATGAGAAAAGTATCATAATAAGTTCATATGAGAGCAATAGAATGATATTCGCGATAATTATACATAAAAACGTTTAATAAGAAATGAGAAAAGGTTACACTATCTTACCGAAAAGACAACCTTTCAAAATGTATTAATAAACCTTTGTGAAATGCCAGTAGACTGTTTATCATTACTGCGCACGGTTACATTAGTGAACTTGAAAAATGGAAACTAGACACACACACTGACATGTACAAAAAGATTATTTAAAATTAACTTATTATTAGCTACTGATTAAATCCCAACGCGACGAAGAGAACACTTTGTATGTTGTTGATATTAGACAATTCCCTGATGCAATTCTGAGGCATGGATGACATCAGTCGTTATAATGACAGGATACACACCAACCATCTCCGGTCCCACTATAGAAAGCATATCCAATATAGTAGGTAAATAATGTATCATTGCTGGATCATTTCTGAAAAAAAACGCAGACAACAGTTGTTCTATCGATATTGAATTAAATACTTCATATTAATATTACAATACAATAGTATTAGCACTTACTATATTTTTTTATCATTTTTAATATTCTTTACATATTTTTTATTAGTAGGTTACATTTTTTCTCAGGAATGTGGTTGGGCAGGATTGAGTATTTTACACTTTTTTGAAATTATTTAGATTACCTACAAAAAATACAGTAAAAACCTAAGAACTTGAATTTAAAATGTATTAATGTTAGAAGTAAAAAATAGTTATACACCCCTATAATTGATGATAATCCATGTTGAAATATTAAAATCCAATATAGTATTTTAACTGTATTTTTTTTTAGTTTTCACATTGTTCTCAATTTTTCTAAATTTATATGTAGTATAATATGTATATTCTTCAAGTCATCTGTCCAACAATATTCTTAGTACATACATGTAATTATCTTAGAATTTTAAAAAGCAACAAATATTCTAGATCAAATCCAATTAAATCTTGGCGATTACAATTTATCAACCATTGTTTAGACCTAAAAAAAGTAGTAATTAGATACAAATATGAATGTGTATAAATAATAAGTAATAGCTAACGTTCAACTTACACAAATTCGTCATTAAGAAACTTAAACAGTTTACAGTTCTTCGTGGTGTACTTATACGAATTTATACGACCTTTCACAAGGCATACATGATAATGATATGAATATAATTCGCACAAACAATTGGAAACACAAAAAAAATGCTTGGTATAAGCATAGAATAAAACAATATAAGCACGATTTCAGCACTTAAATGTAACAACACACTAGTTGTACAGAATAGTCGAGTCAAAGGACAAACGATAAAACGTTAATATTATGAATTTAATTGCGATAACAAAAATGTGATATTAATCATAACTTATTCAGTACTACCAAAAATGCAAACGTTATAATTACATATTTTCCCAGATACTGACTCTATTGCGGACCTACAGTCGTTGATTGTATATTATCAGCACGCCGCCCAGAAGTTTCCTACCACTGGTTTAGTAATCGTCTGGTGGTCGTATCGGTTAGACGATCAAACGTTTATGGTTACGAAAATCAAAACATTTTATTCACCAGACTTATTTAAATGTCCTATAAGAATACCGATTGTTAAAAATGAATTTTTTTTCTTATGCGAGCATTTTTGTAACGGCCAAAACTTAAATACACTGTGCGCCAGTCCGTATTTTACTAGGATCAGATGTGTTGATCCGTTTTTTTCATTCGTTCCAAATTTATAGACATCTATATTTTTTTATTCAAAAGCGTAAACAAAATGTTCGTCTTTTACAATCATAAAATTTGAATTTACAGTACGGTAAACCGAATATTATATTGATTTCATACAAATTAATTATTCACAAATAGTATTTTAGAATCATTAGCAATTTCAACATTGTAATGTAAAGAAGTATGTTAAATTGTAAGAGTAATTGAGTACATAAATATAATTGTTGATTGGACATAATATAAAGTTGTTGTATTTTCATTAGCAAAAATAAAATCATTACTTTTCTATTTTCAAAATACAAAACGATATAACATTTATCGGGTGTATATTAGAATATGAACACATATTATATTTTGTATTGAAATTGGTTGATGAAAAACTCAATACATTTGACAAATTTTAATTTTATATAATAAATGTAATTTGGAGAATAGAAATTATATTATTAATTATAACTTAAAAATTAATTTATAATTCTGATTTTTAAAATGTTTGATATTATTCAACAAAATCTAGTAATCGCGACTAAAATTTATAGAAATTAAGCAAAGAAAAATCTATATTTTTTATAGTGCGGGGTGGGTAAAGCTACATAGTGCATAGGTACATAATCGAAACGAAAATAGAATAAACCAATAACAAAAATAAAATCAGCATTGTGTGTTACATATTTCTATATTCATTAATTTTCGGTACATACATTGTGTATTATCCAGTGTTTACAATTCATCATCATTTTATAAGACGCATTTTTTCTGTTTTCATTTTATTCTTAAAAATAATGTCGAGCTTAATTATATAATACGAGTGACAGGCCACTACTATTACAACACAATAAATTAATTGCAGACGTTGCAGTATAATTAATGAATTAATAAGTAATATTTCAATGTAACTAAAATACATGGGTAATATCAAAGTATGATAGGTAAATTTCCTTTTAACAATGCAAAACTATGTATATGAGATAAACATTTGCTATAGGCAATAGGTACTTACTAGAAGACGGTAAAAACAGAATGCAATTGTTTGGCTTTATATACAAGTGACCTTAAGACCTTATTATAGACATTCACTATTGCGTGATTTACATTATTAAAATAATAATATTATGATGAAACAAATTTTAAATGAGGTGTAATCCTTTATAAAATATTAAGTAAATTTTCAGGACACATGTGTTTTAAGTTTTTAATTAAATAATAAAAACTTCGTTTCGATTTTATGAAAAATGTTCATAAATTATTAAACAATGTGATTTAATCTTATAATATTAGTTATTAACAAACACATTATTTTTTTCTATTTTATAGCGTCATATTATAATAATCAATATAAATTCTATTTTATATTTCACGGCGCTATTTTACAAAATTATCATAGGCGCAATTCAGGCGTGAGGCGATAGCACTTGGGCGTGTTTAGAACATCCGAATTGTTCATGTCGATTTAGATTTTAATAATAATAGGTACTCATAACCATACAATAACTTGAAAAAAATGGAAACGCTTCAGCGCCCCCAGTTTTTTTAATTGAAATTGGACTCTACATATTATATACTGTTTATTTATTGCTCAGTTAAACTTTAACTATTAGCGTTCAAATTAAAGTAAAAAAATAAATAAGTAAAGTATATTTTTAGACGTATCTAAGGGGATTCAAATCAACTCGCGATAGTATGTTGAAAACCACAAATCACCGCGTCCCCATACTTAGATGATTGATTATGTTCAACCTAACAAAAATAACGAGATACTTTTCAAGTAAACTGTCTGGATGATAAACGACAATTAAGTACCTATTAATTGTTATTGCAATAATAATGTGTTTGTTTTTTTTTTGTACATAAATAGATTTAATTCTATGTAGTTCGATGTACATTCTACTTATAATAGTTTCCTTAAATTATTTATATTTTTTAAAAAAGTGTTCATATGGTTAATATCACTTATATTGAATTTAGACCTTTCAAACAAATACTCGAGTATAATTACAATTTATACTAGGCATTTAGAGACTACAGTCTTAATTTGACAAAAAATGGATATTATAACATGTTAGAAAGCAACTAATACACTTTTTTACTTACATATATTTATTTGTTTTTGAAGCTATACTGATTCGCTTAGAAAGAAATTACTAAATAAATAATTACACATAACAATTAAAAAAAAACGCAATTCGCAATTTTATAATAAAATGCAAACATTAATATTTGAATGAAAATTCAAGTATGTTTTGTCGTAAACTAGTTCAAATATTTATCCAGTCTCCATTTTACACGATTGAAACTTTAAAACATATATTGTGAAATATAAAAATATACTTATTTTTACTTATAATATTGTATATTATTATATTCATTGTATTTTATTTTACTATTATACTATTATGTCGTATACTAGGTTTTTTATTCTCTCAAGCCTCTTCAATAATAGTATGATATCTGTTTTGGCTAAAACAGTAGTACTATTTATATGAGTTTGAATTATATTGTTTTTATTCAATGAACGATTTGTATAATCAATTATGTGTATAAATAATATTAGACTCTCGATGATCTGCCCTGGAACAAGTTAAAAATATGTAATCGCGCCTAATTCACATGGCTAAGATGCAAATATTGTCAACCTTGACAGCAGCTTATCCACTATCGTGCCCGTGTGGGCATATGTGTATATGCTGTGTTCGTCTTACTAACGTGCACTGTAGCAAATTTGTGTTCATCAGAATCAAAATTTTTTGTTGTTTGCTTTAATTGTATAGTAAATTTACTTTAATTCAACATAAAAGTAAGAATATTATCTATGGTATCGTGTAGACTTTTATGGATATTTTAATTTTAAACTGAGTTATAGGTATGTAAAATATTAAATCTTGACTTACTTTATAATTAAAATATCAATAAAAGCCTACGTTATGGCCCTATAGATAATATTCTTCACTTTGAGCTTGATAATAGGTCAATTCACCCTAATATTATACCTAACAGCATATATTGATTCTGTCGAACGAAAATGTTTGTAAAACCACAATACAATAGTCTATCAAATGATAGACTATTATATTATATTATTGTTATGCATAATTCAAAAAAATTGTCTTAATAATAAAAAAATAAAGAAATATTCAGATTTTGAATAGCTACATAATTAAAGAGGAAAAACGGACAAGCAGGCACGGTGAATCACCCTATATGATTATTATTACTCGACCATACTCAATAACATGAGTACAAACTGCTATTCTATTGGATACTGGACACCCGGAAAATTACGGTCGTCTACTACACCAAGTATTTACAACAATAATAATGTGATCAAATATCCAAACTTCAGGGGGGAGAGGGTAGAATACTGACATCACACAAATGTACACAGAGTTTATTTCAGTGGTGTGGTTGTGCTAATGGTAATTTCTCCAAAACGACATATTATTACTTTTACCACGGACGAGAGAGGTAAATTTCGTAAAAATTTATTTTCACGGAGAAAAAAACATTTCAAAGTAGGGGATTGTGATCTCTTAACCGAACCCTGTCTGCGCACCGATAATGTACACTGATATATGATGTGTCTATGTGGTCTACGTGCTCTGACATCTTAGATAATAATAATAATACGTAATCAATATAATAATGACAACAGTGTACGAAGACATATGATAAGAATAGGTCATTAAAAGATTATTATGCCTATAACCGATGAATATTATGTATCTTTTCGAAGTATGACTTTTTAGTCATATTCAATACTCGATATTCAATATCTGACACGTGTCTAACTAGGTCATCGCACGTTCGCGGAATCCTAAACAGCGTAAACAACGTATGCATAACAAATGTTTCACATCCGTTGACCGGAAGAGACAGCAGAATAATAGGTAGGGGGAAATCGACTATAAAGGGGGCCCTGGTGAGCTCCCCGGTAGACGTGATCCACCAGAGTCAGCACGAGCACTTTCACGTCAGATGTCATCACGAATCAGTCCCTGTGACTTAGTCTAATTTTCTAATTAAAATACACTTAGAATAATTTACAGTATATTTTATTCATCAATAAAACCACACTTTGAAAATATTTACACCAATCTATTTATTTAACCACGGCTACACCGTCACTGCAATCAGTTGCTGGTTAGTCCACCACTGTATATTTTGAATTATTATAAATACAACATTTTTGATGTTTCACATTTGCCAGGCGTCTCGCGAAGGCTCAGTTTTTTTATATTATTTGAATGAATATATTTTATTTAAATTTTAAATACAACTCGAGAGACTCACAACTTACAAAAAGTTTTGATAAATTTTAGTCATGCATTTTCAGATAGGTAGGTACTTCTTTAAATTAATGTTTGAACTTCTTGAAATTCTAAAAAATAATTGATACACGTTTTAAGTTTCAAATGTTTAAGATTAACAAGTATTTTTAGCTTGGAAATTGCATTGAATAATTAGATGTTTTTTCAAATTTTGAAATGTTATAAATTCAATTTTATTTAAGTTGTATATTAAATATTTAAATTAAATAAAAACGTTGAACAAAAATATTGATGGCTCAATCCGGCCTTGCTCTTCACATACAATTATACTAACGTATGTTTTATTGAAATATAACTATTTTTAAGCTTATAGGTTATACAAAAAATAAACATGATTTTTTATAATATAACCTTATTTATTTTCAATTTTTTTGTGATAATAACAATAAAAATTACAAAACGAAATGTATAAAATAAAATATACAAATAACAGATTGAAAAAAATATATATTCAAATCTTTAAGTAATATTTCATTTGTGAAAAATACAAATGGTATACACAAAACAATTATAACATAATACAAAAAAGAGTTTAATGGCAAGAAAGAATATCCAACATACTTTGTTTCCTGCCGATCGATAACATATCATTGTTTAATTTATTAATTGAATGAAATTTCAAATATCTGCTGTAATTGTTCATATTTATCGTTAATGTGTTGAAGTTTAGCTCTATACTTTTGTTTTCTTGGTTTATGTAATGTGAGATATTGAGTTGTTTGTGTAGTTGAAAACGATTGATCAGAATATGGTGAACTTTGAGATGGCATACCACAAAAAAATATAAAGTAAAAACATTAATTATTTTCATACAGTAAATTATTAAGTATATTTTGTTTTGATCTAACATTCAATAGTCTGTAATACCAATAAAACAATAAAATTAACATAATTACAAAAACTTACAAGTAATAGACAATGATTCTTTTTGTTTTAATGGAGTACTTGTAGAAACAAATGCATTAAATATTGAATCAGAAATACTTGTATCTGGACATGTTGCAGTACTTATTATCAATCATTGCTATAAAAAAAAAACAAAATAATAATCAGTCAAAAATAAAATATTCAATATTACGTAAAATTGTAATTACTGAAATCAGTAGGAACAGCAAGCGGAATAGAATTTTTATTTTAGGATTTTGTAGTGTTTAAGGAAAATCAGGTTAAATGACTCATATTATTCTAAGTTATGATAATAATAATACATTTTCTTAATCTAATGGTCTAGATCTCAAGACAATAACATTGAAATTCAGTGTTTTATAAGCAATTTAAAAATGTGATTTTTTGGAATTCCTAAAAATTATGATAAATTAATGTTCATTTATGTGTCTATGAAATATAATGTGAAGTATTATTATTAAGTGATGAAAACGGTATTAATAATTAATTTTCTAAATCTAATGGTCTAGGTTTGAAGATATAAACTTTAAAATTCAATATTTTATAACCATTTCAAAAAATGAATTTAAAACCTTATGTCAAAATTAACATATAAAACATGTTTTATAGTGATTATTTAATGTCAGGTTAAATGATTCATATCATTCTATGTTATGATTATAATAATACATTTTCTTAATCTAATGGTCTAGATCTCAAGAGAATAACATAAAAATATAGTGTTTTATAAGCAATTTATAAATATGATTTTTTGGAATTCGTAAAAATTATGATAAATTAATGTTCATTTATGTGTCTATGAAAAATAATGTAAAGTATTATTATTAAGTGATGAAAACGGTATTAATAATTAATTTTCTAAATCTAATGGTACAGGTTTGAAGATATAAACTTTAAAATTCAATATTTTATAACCATTTCAAAAAATGAATTTAAAACCTTATGTCAAAATTAACATATAAAACATGTTTTAGAGTGATTATGGAATGTCAGGTTGAATGATTCATATCATTCTAAGTTATGATAATAATAATACATTTTCTTAATCTAATGGTCTAGATCTCAAGACAATAACATTAAAATTCAGTGTTTTATAAGCAATTTAAAAATGTGATTTTTTGGAATTCGTAAAAATTATGATAAATTAAAGTCAAATTATGTGTCTATGAAATATAATGTAAAGTATTATTATTAAATGATGAAAACGGTATTAATAATTAATTTTCTAAAGCTAATGGTCCAGGTTTGAAGATATAAACATTAAAATTCAATAGTTTATAACCATTTCAAAAAATGAATTTAAAACCTTATGTCAAAATTAACATATAAAACATGTTTTATAGTGATTATTTAATGTCAGGTTAAATGATTCATATCATTCTATGGTATGATAATAATAATACATTTTCTTAATCTAATGGTCTAGATCTCAAGACAATAACATTAAAATTCAGTGTTTTATAAGCAATTTAAAAATGTGATTTTTTGGAATTCGTAAAAATTATGATAAATTAAAGTCAAATTATGTGTCTATGAAATATAATGTATAAATTATTATTAAGTGATGAAAACGGTATTTATAATTAATTTTCTAAATCTAATGGTCCAGGTTTGAAGATATAAACTTTAAAATTCAATATTTTATAACTATTTCAAAAAATGAATTTAAAACCTTATGTCAAAATTAACATATAAAACATGTTTTATAGTGATTATTTAATGTACGGTTAAATAATTCATATTATTCTAAGTAATGATAATTAAAATTCATTTTCTTAATCTAATGGTCTAGATCTCAAGACAATAACATTAAAATATAGTGTTTTATAAGCAATTTAAAAATGTGATTTTTTGGAATTCGTAAAAATTATGATAAATTAATGTTCATTTATGTGTCTATGAAATATAATGTATAAATTATTATTAAGTGATGAAAACGGTATTAATAATTAATTTTCTAAATCTAATGGTCCAGGTTTGAAGATATAAACTTTAAAATTCAATATTTTATAACCATTTCAAAAAATGAATTTAAAACCTTATGTCAAAATTAACATATAAAACATGTTTTAGAGTGATTATGGAATGTCAGGTTGAATGATTCATATCATTCTAAGTTATGATAATAATAATACATTTTCTTAATCTAATGGTCTAGATCTCAAGACAATAACATTAAAATTCAGTGTTTTATAAGCAATTTAAAAATGTGATTTTTTGGAATTCGTAAAAATTATGATAAATTAAAGTCAAATTATGTGTCTATGAAATATAATGTAAAGTATTATTATTAAATGATGAAAACGGTATTAATAATTAATTTTCTAAAGCTAATGGTCCAGGTTTGAAGATATAAACATTAAAATTCAATAGTTTATAACCATTTCAAAAAATGAATTTAAAACCTTATGTCAAAATTAACATATAAAACATGTTTTATAGTGATTATTTAATGTCAGGTTAAATGATTCATATCATTCTATGGTATGATAATAATAATACATTTTCTTAATCTAATGGTCTAGATCTCAAGACAATAACATTAAAATTCAGTGTTTTATAAGCAATTTAAAAATGTGATTTTTTGGAATTCGTATAAATTATGATAAATTAAAGTCAAATTATGTGTCTATGAAATATAATGTATAAATTATTATTAAGTGATGAAAACGGTATTTATAATTAATTTTCTAAATCTAATGGTCCAGGTTTGAAGATATAAACTTTAAAATTCAATATTTTATAACTATTTCAAAAAATGAATTTAAAACCTTATGTCAAAATTAACATATAAAACATGTTTTATAGTGATAATGGAATGTCAGGTTAAACGATTCATATTATTCTAAGTAATGATAATTATAATTCATTCCCTTAATCTAATGGTCTAGATCTCAAGACAATAACATTAAAATATAGTGTTTTATAAGCAATTTAAAAATGTGATTTTTTGGAATTCCTAAAAATTATGATAAATTAATGTTCATTTATGTGTCTATGAAATATAATGTAAAGTATTATTATTCAGTGATGGAAACGGTATTAATAATTAATTTTCTCAATCTAATGGTCCAGGTTTGAAGATATAAACTTTAAAATTCAATATTTTATAACCATTTCAAAAAATGAATTTAAAACCTTATGTCAAAATTAACATATAAAACATGTTTTATAGTGATTATTTAATGTCAGGTTAAATGATTCATATCATTCTATGTTATGATTATAATAATACATTTTCTTAATCTAATGGTCTAGATCTCAAGAGAATAACATAAAAATATAGTGTTTTATAAGCAATTTATAAATGTGATTTTTTGGAATTCGTAAAAATTATGATAAATTAATGTCAAATTATGTGTCTATGAAATATAATGTAAAGTATTATTATTAAATGATGAAAACGGTATTAATAATTAATTTTCTAAAGCTAATGGTCCAGGTTTGAAGATATAAACATTAAAATTCAATAGTTTATAACCATTTCAAAAAATGAATTTAAAACCTTATGTCAAAATTAACATATAAAACATGTTTTATAGTGATTATTTAATGTCAGGTTAAATGATTCATATCATTCTATGGTATGATAATAATAATACATTTTCTTAATCTAATGGTCTAGATCTCAAGACAATAACATTAAAATTCAGTGTTTTATAAGCAATTTAAAAATGTGATTTTTTGGAATTCGTATAAATTATGATAAATTAAAGTCAAATTATGTGTCTATGAAATATAATGTATAAATTATTATTAAGTGATGAAAACGGTATTTATAATTAATTTTCTAAATCTAATGGTCCAGGTTTGAAGATATAAACTTTAAAATTCAATATTTTATAACTATTTCAAAAAATGAATTTAAAACCTTATGTCAAAATTAACATATAAAACATGTTTTATAGTGATTATTTAATGTACGGTTAAATAATTCATATTATTCTAAGTAATGATAATTAAAATTCATTTTCTTAATCTAATGGTCTAGATCTCAAGACAATAACATTAAAATATAGTGTTTTATAAGCAATTTAAAAATGTGATTTTTTGGAATTCGTAAAAATTATGATAAATTAATGTTCATTTATGTGTCTATGAAATATAATGTATAAATTATTATTAAGTGATGAAAACGGTATTAATAATTAATTTTCTAAAGCTAATGGTCCAGGTTTGAAGATATAAACATTAAAATTCAATAGTTTATAACCATTTCAAAAAATGAATTTAAAACCTTATGTCAAAATTAACATATAAAACATGTTTTATAGTGATTATGGGATGTCAGGTTAAATGATTCATATTATTCTAAGTAATGATAATTATAATTCATTTTCTTAATCTAATGGTCTAGATCTCAAGACAATAACATTAAAATTCAGTGTTTTATAAGCAATTTAAAAATGTGATTTTTTGGAATTCCTAAAAATTATGATAAATTAATGTTCATTTATGTGTCTATGAAATATAATGTATAAATTATTATTAAGTGATGAAAACGGTATTAATAATTAATTTTCTAAATCTAATGGTCCAGGTTTGAAGATATAAACTTTAAAATTCAATATTTTATAACCATTTCAAAAAATGAATTTAAAACCTTTTGTCAAAATTAACATATAAAACATGTTTTAGAGTGATAATGGAATGTCAGGTTAAACGATTCATATTATTCTAAGTAATGATAATTATAATTAATTTCCTTAATCTAATGGTCTAGATCTCAAGACAATAACATTAAAATATAGTGTTTTATAAGCAATTAAAAATGTGATTTTTTGGAATTCCTAAAAATTATGATAAATTAATGTTCATTTATGTGTCTATGAAATATAATGTATAAATTATTATTAAGTGATGAAAACGGTATTAATAATTAATTTTCTAAATCTAATGGTCCAGGTTTGAAGATATAAACTTTAAAATTCAATATTTTATAACCATTTCAAAAAATGAATTTAAAACCTTTTGTCAAAATTAACATATAAAACATGTTTTAGAGTGATAATGGAATGTCAGGTTAAACGATTCATATTATTCTAAGTAATGATAATTATAATTAATTTCCTTAATCTAATGGTCTAGATCTCAAGACAATAACATTAAAATATAGTGTTTTATAAGCAATTTAAAAATGTGATTTTTTGGAATTCGTAAAATTATGATAAATTAATGTTCATTTATGTGTCTATGAAATATAATGTAAAGTATTATTATTCAGTGATGGAAACGGTATTAATAATTAATTTTCTAAATCTAATGGTCCAGGTTTGAAGATATAAACTTTAAAATTCAATATTTTATAACCATTTCAAAAAATGAATTTAAAACCTTATGTCAAAATTAACATATAAAACATGTTTTATAGTGATTATGGGATGTCAGGTTAAATGATTCATATTATTCTAAGTAATGATAATTATAATTCATTTTCTTAATCTAATGGTCTAGATCTCAAGACAATAACATTAAAATTCAGTGTTTTATAAGCAATTTAAAAATGTGATTTTTTGGAATTCGTAAAAATTATGATAAATTAATGTTCATTTATGTGTCTATGAAATATAATGTGAAGTATTATTATTAAGTGATGAAAACGGTATTAATAATTAATTTTCTAAATCTAATGGTCTAGGTTTGAAGATATAAACTTTAAAATTCAATATTTTATAACCATTTCTAAAAATCAATTTAAAACCTTATGTCAAAATTAACATATAAAACATGTTTTATAGTGATTATGGGATGTCAGGTTAAATGATTCATATTATTCTAAGTAATGATAATTATAATTCATTTTCTTAATCTAATGGTCTAGATCTCAAGACAATAACATTAAAATTCAGTGTTTTATAAGCAATTTAAAAATGTGATTTTTTGGAATTCCTAAAAATTATGATAAATTAATGTTCATTTATGTGTCTATGAAATATAATGTATAAATTATTATTAAGTGATGAAAACGGTATTAATAATTAATTTTCTAAATCTAATGGTCCAGGTTTGAAGATATAAACTTTAAAATTCAATATTTTATAATCATTTCAAAAAATGAATTTAAAACCTTTTGTCAAAATTAACATATAAAACATGTTTTAGAGTGATAATGGAATGTCAGGTTAAACGATTCATATTATTCTAAGTAATGATAATTATAATTAATTTCCTTAATCTAATGGTCTAGATCTCAAGACAATAACATTAAAATATAGTGTTTTATAAGCAATTAAAAATGTGATTTTTTGGAATTCCTAAAAATTATGATAAATTAATGTTCATTTATGTGTCTATGAAATATAATGTATAAATTATTATTAAGTGATGAAAACGGTATTAATAATTAATTTTCTAAATCTAATGGTCCAGGTTTGAAGATATAAACTTTAAAATTCAATATTTTATAACCATTTCAAAAAATGAATTTAAAACCTTTTGTCAAAATTAACATATAAAACATGTTTTAGAGTGATAATGGAATGTCAGGTTAAACGATTCATATTATTCTAAGTAATGATAATTATAATTAATTTCCTTAATCTAATGGTCTAGATCTCAAGACAATAACATTAAAATATAGTGTTTTATAAGCAATTTAAAAATGTGATTTTTTGGAATTCGTAAAATTATGATAAATTAATGTTCATTTATGTGTCTATGAAATATAATGTAAAGTATTATTATTCAGTGATGGAAACGGTATTAATAATTAATTTTCTAAATCTAATGGTCCAGGTTTGAAGATATAAACTTTAAAATTCAATATTTTATAACCATTTCAAAAAATGAATTTAAAACCTTATGTCAAAATTAACATATAAAACATGTTTTATAGTGATTATGGGATGTCAGGTTAAATGATTCATATTATTCTAAGTAATGATAATTATAATTCATTTTCTTAATCTAATGGTCTAGATCTCAAGACAATAACATTAAAATTCAGTGTTTTATAAGCAATTTAAAAATGTGATTTTTTGGAATTCGTAAAAATTATGATAAATTAATGTTCATTTATGTGTCTATGAAATATAATGTGAAGTATTATTATTAAGTGATGAAAACGGTATTAATAATTAATTTTTTAAATCTAATGGTCTAGGTTTGAAGATATAAACTTTAAAATTCAATATTTTATAAACATTTCTAAAAATCAATTTAAAACCTTATGTCAAAATTAACATATAAAACATGTTTTATAGTGATTATTTAATGTCAGGTTAAATGATTCATATCATTCTATGGTATGATAATAATAATACATTTTCTTAATCTAATGGTCTAGATCTCAAGACAATAACATTAAAATTCAGTGTTTTATAAGCAATTTAAAAATGTGATTTTTTGGAATTCGTAAAAATTTTGATAAATTAATGTTCATTTATGTGTCTATGAAATATAATGTGAAGTATTATTATTAAGTGATGAAAACGGTATTAATAATTAATTTTCTAAATCTAATGGTCTAGGTTTGAAGATATAAACTTTAAAATTCAATATTTTATAACCATTTCTAAAAATCAATTTAAAACCTTATGTCAAAATTAACATATAAAACATGTTTTATAGTGATTATGGGATGTCAGGTTAAATGATTCATATTATTCTAAGTAATGATAATTATAATTCATTTTCTTAATCTAATGGTCTAGATCTCAAGACAATAACATTAAAATTCAGTGTTTTATAAGCAATTTAAAAATGTGATTTTTGGAATTCGTAAAAATTATGATAAATTAAAGTCAAATTATGTGTCTATGAAATATAATGTAAAGTATTATTATTAAATGATGAAAACGGTATTAATAATTAATTTTCTAAAGCTAATGGTCCAGGTTTGAAGATATAAACATTAAAATTCAATAGTTTATA
Source organism: Rhopalosiphum nymphaeae (assembly GCA_036289425.1). Taxonomy (NCBI): domain Eukaryota; kingdom Metazoa; phylum Arthropoda; class Insecta; order Hemiptera; family Aphididae; genus Rhopalosiphum; species Rhopalosiphum nymphaeae. The sequence continues at coordinate 2,256,168 of JAZAQC010000030.1, forward strand.
ACCATTTCAAAAAATGAATTTAAAACCTTATGTCAAAATTAACATATAAAACATGTTTTATAGTGATTATTTAATGTCAGGTTAAATGATTCATATCATTCTATGGTATGATAATAATAATACATTTTCTTAATCTAATGGTCTAGATCTCAAGACAATAACATTAAAATTCAGTGTTTTATAAGCAATTTAAAAATGTGATTTTTTGGAATTCCTAAAAATTATGATAAATTAATGTTCATTTATGTGTCTATGAAATATAATGTATAAATTATTATTAAGTGATGAAAACGGTATTAATAATTAATTTTCTAAATCTAATGGTCCAGGTTTGAAGATATAAACTTTAAAATTCAATATTTTATAACCATTTCAAAAAATGAATTTAAAACCTTATGTCAAAATTAACATATAAAACATGTTTTATAGTGATTATGGGATGTCAGGTTAAATGATTCATATTATTCTAAGTAATGATAATTATAATTCATTTTCTTAATCTAATGGTCTAGATCTCAAGACAATAACATTAAAATTCAGTGTTTTATAAGCAATTTAAAAATGTGATTTTTTGGAATTCGTAAAAATTATGATAAATTAATGTTCATTTATGTGTCTATGAAATATAATGTGAAGTATTATTATTAAGTGATGAAAACGGTATTAATAATTAATTTTCTAAATCTAATGGTCTAGGTTTGAAGATATAAACTTTAAAATTCAATATTTTATAACCATTTCTAAAAATCAATTTAAAACCTTATGTCAAAATTAACATATAAAACATGTTTTATAGTGATTATGGGATGTCAGGTTAAATGATTCATATTATTCTAAGTAATGATAATTATAATTAATTTCCTTAATCTAATGGTCTAGATCTCAAGACAATAACATTAAAATATAGTGTTTTATAAGCAATTAAAAATGTGATTTTTTGGAATTCCTAAAAATTATGATAAATTAATGTTCATTTATGTGTCTATGAAATATAATGTATAAATTATTATTAAGTGATGAAAACGGTATTAATAATTAATTTTCTAAATCTAATGGTCCAGGTTTGAAGATATAAACTTTAAAATTCAATATTTTATAACCATTTCAAAAAATGAATTTAAAACCTTTTGTCAAAATTAACATATAAAACATGTTTTAGAGTGATAATGGAATGTCAGGTTAAACGATTCATATTATTCTAAGTAATGATAATTATAATTAATTTCCTTAATCTAATGGTCTAGATCTCAAGACAATAACATTAAAATATAGTGTTTTATAAGCAATTTAAAAATGTGATTTTTTGGAATTCGTAAAATTATGATAAATTAATGTTCATTTATGTGTCTATGAAATATAATGTAAAGTATTATTATTCAGTGATGGAAACGGTATTAATAATTAATTTTCTAAATCTAATGGTCCAGGTTTGAAGATATAAACTTTAAAATTCAATATTTTATAACCATTTCAAAAAATGAATTTAAAACCTTATGTCAAAATTAACATATAAAACATGTTTTATAGTGATTATGGGATGTCAGGTTAAATGATTCATATTATTCTAAGTAATGATAATTATAATTCATTTTCTTAATCTAATGGTCTAGATCTCAAGACAATAACATTAAAATTCAGTGTTTTATAAGCAATTTAAAAATGTGATTTTTTGGAATTCGTAAAAATTATGATAAATTAATGTTCATTTATGTGTCTATGAAATATAATGTGAAGTATTATTATTAAGTGATGAAAACGGTATTAATAATTAATTTTCTAAATCTAATGGTCTAGGTTTGAAGATATAAACTTTAAAATTCAATATTTTATAACCATTTCTAAAAATCAATTTAAAACCTTATGTCAAAATTAACATATAAAACATGTTTTATAGTGATTATGGGATGTCAGGTTAAATGATTCATATTATTCTAAGTAATGATAATTATAATTCATTTTCTTAATCTAATGGTCTAGATCTCAAGACAATAACATTAAAATTCAGTGTTTTATAAGCAATTTAAAAATGTGATTTTTTGGAATTCCTAAAAATTATGATAAATTAATGTTCATTTATGTGTCTATGAAATATAATGTATAAATTATTATTAAGTGATGAAAACGGTATTAATAATTAATTTTCTAAATCTAATGGTCCAGGTTTGAAGATATAAACTTTAAAATTCAATATTTTATAATCATTTCAAAAAATGAATTTAAAACCTTTTGTCAAAATTAACATATAAAACATGTTTTAGAGTGATAATGGAATGTCAGGTTAAACGATTCATATTATTCTAAGTAATGATAATTATAATTAATTTCCTTAATCTAATGGTCTAGATCTCAAGACAATAACATTAAAATATAGTGTTTTATAAGCAATTAAAAATGTGATTTTTTGGAATTCCTAAAAATTATGATAAATTAATGTTCATTTATGTGTCTATGAAATATAATGTATAAATTATTATTAAGTGATGAAAACGGTATTAATAATTAATTTTCTAAATCTAATGGTCCAGGTTTGAAGATATAAACTTTAAAATTCAATATTTTATAACCATTTCAAAAAATGAATTTAAAACCTTTTGTCAAAATTAACATATAAAACATGTTTTAGAGTGATAATGGAATGTCAGGTTAAACGATTCATATTATTCTAAGTAATGATAATTATAATTAATTTCCTTAATCTAATGGTCTAGATCTCAAGACAATAACATTAAAATATAGTGTTTTATAAGCAATTTAAAAATGTGATTTTTTGGAATTCGTAAAATTATGATAAATTAATGTTCATTTATGTGTCTATGAAATATAATGTAAAGTATTATTATTCAGTGATGGAAACGGTATTAATAATTAATTTTCTAAATCTAATGGTCCAGGTTTGAAGATATAAACTTTAAAATTCAATATTTTATAACCATTTCAAAAAATGAATTTAAAACCTTATGTCAAAATTAACATATAAAACATGTTTTATAGTGATTATGGGATGTCAGGTTAAATGATTCATATTATTCTAAGTAATGATAATTATAATTCATTTTCTTAATCTAATGGTCTAGATCTCAAGACAATAACATTAAAATTCAGTGTTTTATAAGCAATTTAAAAATGTGATTTTTTGGAATTCGTAAAAATTATGATAAATTAATGTTCATTTATGTGTCTATGAAATATAATGTGAAGTATTATTATTAAGTGATGAAAACGGTATTAATAATTAATTTTTTAAATCTAATGGTCTAGGTTTGAAGATATAAACTTTAAAATTCAATATTTTATAAACATTTCTAAAAATCAATTTAAAACCTTATGTCAAAATTAACATATAAAACATGTTTTATAGTGATTATTTAATGTCAGGTTAAATGATTCATATCATTCTATGGTATGATAATAATAATACATTTTCTTAATCTAATGGTCTAGATCTCAAGACAATAACATTAAAATTCAGTGTTTTATAAGCAATTTAAAAATGTGATTTTTTGGAATTCGTAAAAATTTTGATAAATTAATGTTCATTTATGTGTCTATGAAATATAATGTGAAGTATTATTATTAAGTGATGAAAACGGTATTAATAATTAATTTTCTAAATCTAATGGTCTAGGTTTGAAGATATAAACTTTAAAATTCAATATTTTATAACCATTTCTAAAAATCAATTTAAAACCTTATGTCAAAATTAACATATAAAACATGTTTTATAGTGATTATGGGATGTCAGGTTAAATGATTCATATTATTCTAAGTAATGATAATTATAATTCATTTTCTTAATCTAATGGTCTAGATCTCAAGACAATAACATTAAAATTCAGTGTTTTATAAGCAATTTAAAAATGTGATTTTTGGAATTCGTAAAAATTATGATAAATTAAAGTCAAATTATGTGTCTATGAAATATAATGTAAAGTATTATTATTAAATGATGAAAACGGTATTAATAATTAATTTTCTAAAGCTAATGGTCCAGGTTTGAAGATATAAACATTAAAATTCAATAGTTTATAACCATTTCAAAAAATGAATTTAAAACCTTATGTCAAAATTAACATATAAAACATGTTTTATAGTGATTATTTAATGTCAGGTTAAATGATTCATATCATTCTATGGTATGATAATAATAATACATTTTCTTAATCTAATGGTCTAGATCTCAAGACAATAACATTAAAATTCAGTGTTTTATAAGCAATTTAAAAATGTGATTTTTTGGAATTCCTAAAAATTATGATAAATTAATGTTCATTTATGTGTCTATGAAATATAATGTATAAATTATTATTAAGTGATGAAAACGGTATTAATAATTAATTTTCTAAATCTAATGGTCCAGGTTTGAAGATATAAACTTTAAAATTCAATATTTTATAACCATTTCAAAAAATGAATTTAAAACCTTATGTCAAAATTAACATATAAAACATGTTTTATAGTGATTATGGGATGTCAGGTTAAATGATTCATATTATTCTAAGTAATGATAATTATAATTCATTTTCTTAATCTAATGGTCTAGATCTCAAGACAATAACATTAAAATTCAGTGTTTTATAAGCAATTTAAAAATGTGATTTTTTGGAATTCGTAAAAATTATGATAAATTAATGTTCATTTATGTGTCTATGAAATATAATGTGAAGTATTATTATTAAGTGATGAAAACGGTATTAATAATTAATTTTCTAAATCTAATGGTCTAGGTTTGAAGATATAAACTTTAAAATTCAATATTTTATAACCATTTCTAAAAATCAATTTAAAACCTTATGTCAAAATTAACATATAAAACATGTTTTATAGTGATTATGGGATGTCAGGTTAAATGATTCATATTATTCTAAGTAATGATAATTATAATTCATTTTCTTAATCTAATGGTCTAGATCTCAAGACAATAACATTAAAATTCAGTGTTTTATAAGCAATTTAAAAATGTGATTTTTTGGAATTCCTAAAAATTATGATAAATTAATGTTCATTTATGTGTCTATGAAATATAATGTATAAATTATTATTAAGTGATGAAAACGGTATTAATAATTAATTTTCTAAATCTAATGGTCCAGGTTTGAAGATATAAACTTTAAAATTCAATATTTTATAACCATTTCAAAAAATGAATTTAAAACCTTTTGTCAAAATTAACATATAAAACATGTTTTAGAGTGATAATGGAATGTCAGGTTAAACGATTCATATTATTCTAAGTAATGATAATTATAATTAATTTCCTTAATCTAATGGTCTAGATCTCAAGACAATAACATTAAAATTCAGTGTTTTATAAGCAATTTAAAAATGTGATTTTTTGGAATTCCTAAAAATTATGATAAATTAATGTTCATTTATGTGTCTATGAAATATAATGTATAAATTATTATTAAGTGATGAAAACGGTATTAATAATTAATTTTCTAAATCTAATGGTCCAGGTTTGAAGATATAAACTTTAAAATTCAATATTTTATAACCATTTCAAAAAATGAATTTAAAACCTTTTGTCAAAATTAACATATAAAACATGTTTTAGAGTGATAATGGAATGTCAGGTTAAACGATTCATATTATTCTAAGTAATGATAATTATAATTAATTTCCTTAATCTAATGGTCTAGATCTCAAGACAATAACATTAAAATATAGTGTTTTATAAGCAATTTAAAAATGTGATTTTTTGGAATTCGTAAAATTATGATAAATTAATGTTCATTTATGTGTCTATGAAATATAATGTAAAGTATTATTATTCAGTGATGGAAACGGTATTAATAATTAATTTTCTAAATCTAATGGTCCAGGTTTGAAGATATAAACTTTAAAATTCAATATTTTATAACCATTTCAAAAAATGAATTTAAAACCTTATGTCAAAATTAACATATAAAACATGTTTTATAGTGATTATGGGATGTCAGGTTAAATGATTCATATTATTCTAAGTAATGATAATTATAATTCATTTTCTTAATCTAATGGTCTAGATCTCAAGACAATAACATTAAAATTCAGTGTTTTATAAGCAATTTAAAAATGTGATTTTTTGGAATTCGTAAAAATTATGATAAATTAATGTTCATTTATGTGTCTATGAAATATAATGTGAAGTATTATTATTAAGTGATGAAAACGGTATTAATAATTAATTTTTTAAATCTAATGGTCTAGGTTTGAAGATATAAACTTTAAAATTCAATATTTTATAAACATTTCTAAAAATCAATTTAAAACCTTATGTCAAAATTAACATATAAAACATGTTTTATAGTGATTATTTAATGTCAGGTTAAATGATTCATATCATTCTATGGTATGATAATAATAATACATTTTCTTAATCTAATGGTCTAGATCTCAAGACAATAACATTAAAATTCAGTGTTTTATAAGCAATTTAAAAATGTGATTTTTTGGAATTCGTAAAAATTTTGATAAATTAATGTTCATTTATGTGTCTATGAAATATAATGTGAAGTATTATTATTAAGTGATGAAAACGGTATTAATAATTAATTTTCTAAATCTAATGGTCTAGGTTTGAAGATATAAACTTTAAAATTCAATATTTTATAACCATTTCTAAAAATCAATTTAAAACCTTATGTCAAAATTAACATATAAAACATGTTTTATAGTGATTATGGGATGTCAGGTTAAATGATTCATATTATTCTAAGTAATGATAATTATAATTCATTTTCTTAATCTAATGGTCTAGATCTCAAGACAATAACATTAAAATTCAGTGTTTTATAAGCAATTTAAAAATGTGATTTTTGGAATTCGTAAAAATTATGATAAATTAAAGTCAAATTATGTGTCTATGAAATATAATGTAAAGTATTATTATTAAATGATGAAAACGGTATTAATAATTAATTTTCTAAAGCTAATGGTCCAGGTTTGAAGATATAAACATTAAAATTCAATAGTTTATAACCATTTCAAAAAATGAATTTAAAACCTTATGTCAAAATTAACATATAAAACATGTTTTATAGTGATTATTTAATGTCAGGTTAAATGATTCATATCATTCTATGGTATGATAATAATAATACATTTTCTTAATCTAATGGTCTAGATCTCAAGACAATAACATTAAAATATAGTGTTTTATAAGCAATTTAAAAATGTGATTTTTTGGAATTCCTAAAAATTATGATAAATTAATGTTCATTTATGTGTCTATGAAATATAATGTATAAATTATTATTAAGTGATGAAAACGGTATTAATAATTAATTTTCTAAATCTAATGGTCCAGGTTTGAAGATATAAACTTTAAAATTCAATATTTTATAACCATTTCAAAAAATGAATTTAAAACCTTATGTCAAAATTAACATATAAAACATGTTTTATAGTGATTATGGGATGTCAGGTTAAATGATTCATATTATTCTAAGTAATGATAATTATAATTAATTTCCTTAATCTAATGGTCTAGATCTCAAGACAATAACATTAAAATATAGTGTTTTATAAGCAATTTAAAAATGTGATTTTTTGGAATTCCTAAAAATTATGATAAATTAATGTTCATTTATGTGTCTATGAAATATAATGTATAAATTATTATTAAGTGATGAAAACGGTATTTATAATTAATTTTCTAAATCTAATGGTCCAGGTTTGAAGATATAAACTTTAAAATTCAATATTTTATAACCATTTCAAAAAATGAATTTAAAACCTTATGTCAAAATTAACATATAAAACATGTTTTATAGTGATAATGGAATGTCAGGTTAAACGATTCATATTATTCTAAGTAATGATAATTATAATTAATTTCCTTAATCTAATGGTCTAGATCTCAAGACAATAACATTAAAATATAGTGTTTTATAAGCAATTTAAAAATGTGATTTTTTGGAATTCGTAAAAATTATGATAAATTAAAGTCAAATTATGTGACTATGAAATATAATGTAAAGTATTATTATTAAATGATGAAAACGGTATTAATAATTAATTTTCTAAATCTAATGGTCCAGGTTTGAAGATATAAACTTTAAAATTCAATATTTTATAACCATTTCAAAAAATGAATTTAAAACCTTATGTCAAAATTAACATATAAAACATGTTTTATAGTGTTTATTGAATATCAGGTTATTTGATTCACAATCAAATTTGTCATATAAAAGTTTGTATTATAGTGTTCTTTAATTGAGATATTATACTTTAACAAATGTAGGTGGAATCTATTGTGTGTATATAATTATTCAGTTGGCTCTTAAAAAGCCCTTATGGGAAATAAAATTATTTATTTAAAATTTATCTCCATCTCTGATGTTGATAACCTAATCAATGACAAATTATTGGTGTTTATTTTTAATGAAACTGTCTGATGAGATTTTTGATGATAAATATGATTGGTTATTTACCGGTTTCGTTATAAAAACTTCAAATATCACGAAATAAAACGTATACAGTGTATTGCAACCACATAAAGTTGTAGTTGTTTCCTAGTTGGCGAGAACATATAGATAAGTCATTGCAATGGCGAGATTCACATGAAAACATACATGGATTGTTTTAAGAGAAGTGCACACATACGACTACTTATAATTCTTATATGATGGGCACACGGTTCTTGCAATACAAATTACAGATCAAGGACAACTTAAACTTAAATATCAATGTGTGGTCTGTTTCAAATGGGATTATTTTATAGCCCGGTTTTCGATCTAGCAACTGAATAAACCAATTAAGTAAACAATATTCTATCACAATTTACAAAAAATTTCCAGTTTTAATTAAATAAATAAAACGATAGTAGTTTTATCAGATTATCTGCAAGTGAGTGGATTTATTTTATATGGTGTATACGAAATGACAACTTATGACTTGTAGACAGCTAGTGAATAGTTAATATACTTAAACACAATGGTTGTTATTTAGCGAAATCTGAATGAGAAAAGTATCATAATAAGTTCATATGAGAGCAATAGAATGATATTCGCGATAATTATACATAAAAACGTTTAATAAGAAATGAGAAAAGGTTACACTATCTTACCGAAAAGACAACCTTTCAAAATGTATTAATAAACCTTTGTGAAATGCCAGTAGACTGTTTATCATTACTGCGCACGGTTACATTAGTGAACTTGAAAAATGGAAACTAGACACACACACTGACATGTACAAAAAGATTATTTAAAATTAACTTATTATTAGCTACTGATTAAATCCCAACGCGACGAAGAGAACACTTTGTATGTTGTTGATATTAGACAATTCCCTGATGCAATTCTGAGGCATGGATGACATCAGTCGTTATAATGACAGGATACACACCAACCATCTCCGGTCCCACTATAGAAAGCATATCCAATATAGTAGGTAAATAATGTATCATTGCTGGATCATTTCTGAAAAAAAACGCAGACAACAGTTGTTCTATCGATATTGAATTAAATACTTCATATTAATATTACAATACAATAGTATTAGCACTTACTATATTTTTTTATCATTTTTAATATTCTTTACATATTTTTTATTAGTAGGTTACATTTTTTCTCAGGAATGTGGTTGGGCAGGATTGAGTATTTTACACTTTTTTGAAATTATTTAGATTACCTACAAAAAATACAGTAAAAACCTAAGAACTTGAATTTAAAATGTATTAATGTTAGAAGTAAAAAATAGTTATACACCCCTATAATTGATGATAATCCATGTTGAAATATTAAAATCCAATATAGTATTTTAACTGTATTTTTTTTTAGTTTTCACATTGTTCTCAATTTTTCTAAATTTATATGTAGTATAATATGTATATTCTTCAAGTCATCTGTCCAACAATATTCTTAGTACATACATGTAATTATCTTAGAATTTTAAAAAGCAACAAATATTCTAGATCAAATCCAATTAAATCTTGGCGATTACAATTTATCAACCATTGTTTAGACCTAAAAAAAGTAGTAATTAGATACAAATATGAATGTGTATAAATAATAAGTAATAGCTAACGTTCAACTTACACAAATTCGTCATTAAGAAACTTAAACAGTTTACAGTTCTTCGTGGTGTACTTATACGAATTTATACGACCTTTCACAAGGCATACATGATAATGATATGAATATAATTCGCACAAACAATTGGAAACACAAAAAAAATGCTTGGTATAAGCATAGAATAAAACAATATAAGCACGATTTCAGCACTTAAATGTAACAACACACTAGTTGTACAGAATAGTCGAGTCAAAGGACAAACGATAAAACGTTAATATTATGAATTTAATTGCGATAACAAAAATGTGATATTAATCATAACTTATTCAGTACTACCAAAAATGCAAACGTTATAATTACATATTTTCCCAGATACTGACTCTATTGCGGACCTACAGTCGTTGATTGTATATTATCAGCACGCCGCCCAGAAGTTTCCTACCACTGGTTTAGTAATCGTCTGGTGGTCGTATCGGTTAGACGATCAAACGTTTATGGTTACGAAAATCAAAACATTTTATTCACCAGACTTATTTAAATGTCCTATAAGAATACCGATTGTTAAAAATGAATTTTTTTTCTTATGCGAGCATTTTTGTAACGGCCAAAACTTAAATACACTGTGCGCCAGTCCGTATTTTACTAGGATCAGATGTGTTGATCCGTTTTTTTCATTCGTTCCAAATTTATAGACATCTATATTTTTTTATTCAAAAGCGTAAACAAAATGTTCGTCTTTTACAATCATAAAATTTGAATTTACAGTACGGTAAACCGAATATTATATTGATTTCATACAAATTAATTATTCACAAATAGTATTTTAGAATCATTAGCAATTTCAACATTGTAATGTAAAGAAGTATGTTAAATTGTAAGAGTAATTGAGTACATAAATATAATTGTTGATTGGACATAATATAAAGTTGTTGTATTTTCATTAGCAAAAATAAAATCATTACTTTTCTATTTTCAAAATACAAAACGATATAACATTTATCGGGTGTATATTAGAATATGAACACATATTATATTTTGTATTGAAATTGGTTGATGAAAAACTCAATACATTTGACAAATTTTAATTTTATATAATAAATGTAATTTGGAGAATAGAAATTATATTATTAATTATAACTTAAAAATTAATTTATAATTCTGATTTTTAAAATGTTTGATATTATTCAACAAAATCTAGTAATCGCGACTAAAATTTATAGAAATTAAGCAAAGAAAAATCTATATTTTTTATAGTGCGGGGTGGGTAAAGCTATATAGTGCATAGGTACATAATCGAAACGAAAATAGAATAAACCAATAACAAAAATAAAATCAGCATTGTGTGTTACATATTTCTATATTCATTAATTTTCGGTACATACATTGTGTATTATCCAGTGTTTACAATTCATCATCATTTTATAAGACGCATTTTTTCTGTTTTCATTTTATTCTTAAAAATAATGTCGAGCTTAATTATATAATACGAGTGACAGGCCACTACTATTACAACACAATAAATTAATTGCAGACGTTGCAGTATAATTAATGAATTAATAAGTAATATTTCAATGTAACTAAAATACATGGGTAATATCAAAGTATGATAGGTAAATTTCCTTTTAACAATGCAAAACTATGTATATGAGATAAACATTTGCTATAGGCAATAGGTACTTACTAGAAGACGGTAAAAACAGAATGCAATTGTTTGGCTTTATATACAAGTGACCTTAAGACCTTATTATAGACATTCACTATTGCGTGATTTACATTATTAAAATAATAATATTATGATGAAACAAATTTTAAATGAGGTGTAATCCTTTATAAAATATTAAGTAAATTTTCAGGACACATGTGTTTTAAGTTTTTAATTAAATAATAAAAACTTCGTTTCGATTTTATGAAAAATGTTCATAAATTATTAAACAATGTGATTTAATCTTATAATATTAGTTATTAACAAACACATTATTTTTTTCTATTTTATAGCGTCATATTATAATAATCAATATAAATTCTATTTTATATTTCACGGCGCTATTTTACAAAATTATCATAGGCGCAATTCAGGCGTGAGGCGATAGCACTTGGGCGTGTTTAGAACATCCGAATTGTTCATGTCGATTTAGATTTTAATAATAATAGGTACTCATAACCATACAATAACTTGAAAAAAATGGAAACGCTTCAGCGCCCCCAGTTTTTTTAATTGAAATTGGACTCTACATATTATATACTGTTTATTTATTGCTCAGTTAAACTTTAACTATTAGCGTTCAAATTAAAGTAAAAAAATAAATAAGTAAAGTATATTTTTAGACGTATCTAAGGGGATTCAAATCAACTCGCGATAGTATGTTGAAAACCACAAATCACCGCGTCCCCATACTTAGATGATTGATTATGTTCAACCTAACAAAAATAACGAGATACTTTTCAAGTAAACTGTCTGGATGATAAACGACAATTAAGTACCTATTAATTGTTATTGCAATAATAATGTGTTTGTTTTTTTTTTGTACATAAATAGATTTAATTCTATGTAGTTCGATGTACATTCTACTTATAATAGTTTCCTTAAATTATTTATATTTTTTAAAAAAGTGTTCATATGGTTAATATCACTTATATTGAATTTAGACCTTTCAAACAAATACTCGAGTATAATTACAATTTATACTAGGCATTTAGAGACTACAGTCTTAATTTGACAAAAAATGGATATTATAACATGTTAGAAAGCAACTAATACACTTTTTTACTTACATATATTTATTTGTTTTTGAAGCTATACTGATTCGCTTAGAAAGAAATTACTAAATAAATAATTACACATAACAATTAAAAAAAAACGCAATTCGCAATTTTATAATAAAATGCAAACATTAATATTTGAATGAAAATTCAAGTATGTTTTGTCGTAAACTAGTTCAAATATTTATCCAGTCTCCATTTTACACGATTGAAACTTTAAAACATATATTGTGAAATATAAAAATATACTTATTTTTACTTATAATATTGTATATTATTATATTCATTGTATTTTATTTTACTATTATACTATTATGTCGTATACTAGGTTTTTTATTCTCTCAAGCCTCTTCAATAATAGTATGATATCTGTTTTGGCTAAAACAGTAGTACTATTTATATGAGTTTGAATTATATTGTTTTTATTCAATGAACGATTTGTATAATCAATTATGTGTATAAATAATATTAGACTCTCGATGATCTGCCCTGGAACAAGTTAAAAATATGTAATCGCGCCTAATTCACATGGCTAAGATGCAAATATTGTCAACCTTGACAGCAGCTTATCCACTATCGTGCCCGTGTGGGCATATGTGTATATGCTGTGTTCGTCTTACTAACGTGCACTGTAGCAAATTTGTGTTCATCAGAATCAAAATTTTTTGTTGTTTGCTTTAATTGTATAGTAAATTTACTTTAATTCAACATAAAAGTAAGAATATTATCTATGGTATCGTGTAGACTTTTATGGATATTTTAATTTTAAACTGAGTTATAGGTATGTAAAATATTAAATCTTGACTTACTTTATAATTAAAATATCAATAAAAGCCTACGTTATGGCCCTATAGATAATATTCTTCACTTTGAGCTTGATAATAGGTCAATTCACCCTAATATTATACCTAACAGCATATATTGATTCTGTCGAACGAAAATGTTTGTAAAACCACAATACAATAGTCTATCAAATGATAGACTATTATATTATATTATTGTTATGCATAATTCAAAAAAATTGTCTTAATAATAAAAAAATAAAGAAATATTCAGATTTTGAATAGCTACATAATTAAAGAGGAAAAACGGACAAGCAGGCACGGTGAATCACCCTATATGATTATTATTACTCGACCATACTCAATAACATGAGTACAAACTGCTATTCTATTGGATACTGGACACCCGGAAAATTACGGTCGTCTACTACACCAAGTATTTACAACAATAATAATGTGATCAAATATCCAAACTTCAGGGGGGAGAGGGTAGAATACTGACATCACACAAATGTACACAGAGTTTATTTCAGTGGTGTGGTTGTGCTAATGGTAATTTCTCCAAAACGACATATTATTACTTTTACCACGGACGAGAGAGGTAAATTTCGTAAAAATTTATTTTCACGGAGAAAAAAACATTTCAAAGTAGGGGATTGTGATCTCTTAACCGAACCCTGTCTGCGCACCGATAATGTACACTGATATATGATGTGTCTATGTGGTCTACGTGCTCTGACATCTTAGATAATAATAATAATACGTAATCAATATAATAATGACAACAGTGTACGAAGACATATGATAAGAATAGGTCATTAAAAGATTATTATGCCTATAACCGATGAATATTATGTATCTTTTCGAAGTATGACTTTTTAGTCATATTCAATACTCGATATTCAATATCTGACACGTGTCTAACTAGGTCATCGCACGTTCGCGGAATCCTAAACAGCGTAAACAACGTATGCATAACAAATGTTTCACATCCGTTGACCGGAAGAGACAGCAGAATAATAGGTAGGGGGAAATCGACTATAAAGGGGGCCCTGGTGAGCTCCCCGGTAGACGTGATCCACCAGAGTCAGCACGAGCACTTTCACGTCAGATGTCATCACGAATCAGTCCCTGTGACTTAGTCTAATTTTCTAATTAAAATACACTTAGAATAATTTACAGTATATTTTATTCATCAATAAAACCACACTTTGAAAATATTTACACCAATCTATTTATTTAACCACGGCTACACCGTCACTGCAATCAGTTGCTGGTTAGTCCACCACTGTATATTTTGAATTATTATAAATACAACATTTTTGATGTTTCACATTTGCCAGGCGTCTCGCGAAGGCTCAGTTTTTTTATATTATTTGAATGAATATATTTTATTTAAATTTTAAATACAACTCGAGAGACTCACAACTTACAAAAAGTTTTGATAAATTTTAGTCATGCATTTTCAGATAGGTAGGTACTTCTTTAAATTAATGTTTGAACTTCTTGAAATTCTAAAAAATAATTGATACACGTTTTAAGTTTCAAATGTTTAAGATTAACAAGTATTTTTAGCTTGGAAATTGCATTGAATAATTAGATGTTTTTTCAAATTTTGAAATGTTATAAATTCAATTTTATTTAAGTTGTATATTAAATATTTAAATTAAATAAAAACGTTGAACAAAAATATTGATGGCTCAATCCGGCCTTGCTCTTCACATACAATTATACTAACGTATGTTTTATTGAAATATAACTATTTTTAAGCTTATAGGTTATACAAAAAATAAACATGATTTTTTATAATATAACCTTATTTATTTTCAATTTTTTTGTGATAATAACAATAAAAATTACAAAACGAAATGTATAAAATAAAATATACAAATAACAGATTGAAAAAAATATATATTCAAATCTTTAAGTAATATTTCATTTGTGAAAAATACAAATGGTATACACAAAACAATTATAACATAATACAAAAAAGAGTTTAATGGCAAGAAAGAATATCCAACATACTTTGTTTCCTGCCGATCGATAACATATCATTGTTTAATTTATTAATTGAATGAAATTTCAAATATCTGCTGTAATTGTTCATATTTATCGTTAATGTGTTGAAGTTTAGCTCTATACTTTTGTTTTCTTGGTTTATGTAATGTGAGATATTGAGTTGTTTGTGTAGTTGAAAACGATTGATCAGAATATGGTGAACTTTAAGATGGCATACCACAAAAAAATATAAAGTAAAAACATTAATTATTTTCATACAGTAAATTATTAAGTATATTTTGTTTTGATCTAACATTCAATAGTCTGTAATACCAATAAAACAATAAAATTAACATAATTACAAAAACTTACAAGTAATAGACAATGATTCTTTTTGTTTTAATGGAGTACTTGTAGAAACAAATGCATTAAATATTGAATCAGAAATACTTGTATCTGGACATGTTGCAGTACTTATTATCAATCATTGCTATAAAAAAAAACAAAATAATAATCAGTCAAAAATAAAATATTCAATATTAGGTAAAATTGTAATTACTGAAATCAGTAGGAACAGCAAGCGGAATAGAATTTTTATTTTAGGATTTTGTAGTGTTTAAGGAAAATCAGGTTAAATGACTCATATTATTCTAAGTTATGATAATAATAATACATTTTCTTAATCTAATGGTCTAGATCTCAAGACAATAACATTGAAATTCAGTGTTTTATAAGCAATTTAAAAATGTGATTTTTTGGAATTCGTAAAAATTATGATAAATTAATGTTCATTTATGTGTCTATGAAATATAATGTGAAGTATTATTATTAAGTGATGAAAACGGTATTAATAATTAATTTTCTAAATCTAATGGTCTAGGTTTGAAGATATAAACTTTAAAATTCAATATTTTATAACCATTTCTAAAAATCAATTTAAAACCTTATGTCAAAATTAACATATAAAACATGTTTTATAGTGATTATGGGATGTCAGGTTAAATGATTCATATTATTCTAAGTAATGATAATTATAATTCATTTTCTTAATCTAATGGTCTAGATCTCAAGACAATAACATTAAAATACAGTGTTTTATAAGCAATTTAAACTTAATTCAGTTTTATGCAATATGATATAAAATAATAATTAATAATTTAGTGTAGGTACTTGTAATTAGAAAATTTAAAAAAGTTACAATTAGATACATGTAAAATACTAAATTGTCCAAATTCTATTTTTATACTAGATAATATCAAAAATAAACGTGATTTTTTATAAATAATAATTTTATAAATATTAAATCGTTTCATTTACCGATGTAAAACCATTCGGGTGACTAGGATTAAAATAATAACAACAACATAATTTTTAATATTAAGCCATTTTAATTTATTTTATTTGTATTCACATTTCTCCATGATATAATACATACAAATTTGAAATATTTAGAAAATAATGAAAAGTGTTATTTATTGTGGTTATTATAGTATCATATAAAATACAAAATTCAAAAAAAAAATTGTCAGTACTTTCCTCTAGCTACATTGTATACTTGCCAAGGTACACCTCCTACTGTATTAAAGTAATCTGTATACTTTTGCCTCACTAAAAAAGCATTAGATCCAGTTCTACAATTGTTGTTGGCCAATGGAAGTAACTGAGTATCCGGCATTTCACCAATTTCATCTGTTATATTATTTGAAATAATCGTTTCTTTTCGTAAATAATTGTGTAACACACAAGCCGCTTTGACAACATTGTCAACACTCTCTACTTTAATTTCAAATGGTTTTCGAAAAACGCGAAAACTGGACGCTAATATACCAAAAGTACATTCTATTGTTTGTCGTGCTCGTGAAAGTCTGTAATTAAAAATGTTATTGTTCATATTTCCTACAACACTTTTTTTCGGATAAGGTCTCATTAAATTTTCCGATAATGGAAATGCTTCGTCCGCTACAAAAACATATGGCAACGATTGTTGAAATACAGGTAAAAATTCTGGTGGTGGAATTTGTAAAGATTGTCTGTACATTTTTTTTGCCAACACACTGCTCGTAAAAATATTGGCATCTTCCCATTGATCCAACATCAACACTTATAAATTTATAGTTTGCGTCAACAAGAGCCATTAGTACCAAGGAAAAAGTCTGCTTATAATTAAAAAATGATGTACCACTTTTTGGTGGATTTTTAATCACGACATGTTTGCCATCCAAAGCACCAATACAGTGTGGAAATTGCCATTGCTGTTCAAATTCAAGTGCAACTGACTTCCAGATTTCTATTGTAGGTTGTGGTAAATACAAAGGTTGCATAGTGTCCCATACCGCTAGTGCTACTTCATTTACAATTTTCGACACAATTCGATCACCCATCCTGTAGCTGTAAGCAATACTTTTATAACTGTCTCCCGATGCCAAATACCTGTAAATTTATGAATATTAAATCTAAACTGACATAAATTTAAAATATATTTAGAATAACATTTTTTAAATATTGTTGTCGATAACGCAAAACACCCTCAATGGGGATGCCGTGTCGAAAACGCTCGGGGACGCATGTTCCAAAATTTCCTACAAAACAAAAGATATACAATCATACCCCCTCCAGGACCTACATATTGGCCATCACATCGAAATAGACATTCGGACATACTAGACCTAATTCTATCCAATATTCCTAGACACATAATCTCCACTATAAAAAACTTAGATTACCCGACGTGTGACCACAGCCCAGCACTTCTGCAAATAAATGGTAAAATATCTCTAAACTCTCCGCGACCTTCTCTTGCAAAAGGGCCAGTGCCCTAACCTCTTTTCCGAGAATCTGCAAAATTCGACTAACTTAAAAATCTCGTTAAAAACAAATGAACAAATAGAGGAGGCAGTCCAAAATCTCACAATGTCAATACAGACCGCTGTATATAACTCATCATTCGAAACAAACATACCTGTGGAAAATTTAATTCTCAAAAACTCTCTTCCCCTCCATATTCAAGAGCTAATTAAGACGAAACGTAGGGCCCGAGTTCGCTGGCAACGATACAATTTTCCATCTGATAAACGTATATTAAACAATCTCACTAACGTAATTAAGAAACAGATTCAACAACACAAATCAACGTTTTTCCAAAAAAAATATGAATCACTTAACACAAAAGATGGCTCTCTGTAGAAAACCACTAAAAACATCCTCCAAATTAAAGAACAATCTACTCCTTTAAATGGTCCAAATGGTCAACTAGCCATCTCAGACAGTGATAAAGCTGAACTTTTTGGAAACCATCTCTCAAAAACCTTTACTCCCCACTCAAATATAAACCCCGAACTCGAGCACCTAGATGAAATAAATAACTTTCTTGACAGCCCATTGCCTATGTCTCCTCCAGCAAAGCTCACAACTCCAAACGAAGTTAAATATGTAATAAATAAATTAAAAATAGGGAAATCACCGGGTTATGACCTAATATCCAACAAAATACTTAGGCACCTACCAAAAAAAACAATAATACTCCTTACATATATTTACAATTCAATGCTTAGGCTTTCCTATTTTCCCTTAACATGGAAATTTTCAATCATAATCCTTGTACATAAACCTTCCAAACCCAAACACTTATCTTCCTATAGACCTATAAGTCTACTCCCTACATTAGCAAAAATATATGAAAAATTCTACTAAAAAGAATAAGACCTATAGTTAAATCCCATAACATAATACCTCACTCGCAATTCGGATTCAGGACAAATCATTCAACAATCCAACAAATTCACAGACTCACAAATCAAATCGCAACTTCATATGAAAAAAAGGAATTCTGCTCTGGAGTCTTTTTAGACTTTGCTCAGGCGTTTGATCGAGTTTGGCATATCGACCTCCTCTACAAACTAAAACTTTTCCTTCCAGCACCCTACTACTTACTCATTCGCTCATATCTTTGTAATAGGTCATTTGCAGTTAGATAAGGGATCTCGATTTCCTCTTACTTCTCTATACAAGCCGGAGTCCCTCAAGGAAGTGATCTCGCCCCAGACTTATTTAATATATACACATCGGACATTTCCAAAGTTGCAAATACGACTAAAACTACGTACGCAGACGATACAGCTATACTGGCCTCTAACACAGACCTCTCACTTGCCTCCTCTTCCCTTCAAACCCACCTTGACCTAATTAACAGTTGGGCAAAAAAGTGGCGAATAAAAATTAACCCCGAAAAATCATTCAATGCAATATTTACTCTCCGTAGAAACGACTCCCCTACACTGCAACTGCAGGGAGTTGACATTCCCAAAACTTCTCAAGTAAAATACCAAGGACTTATACTCGACAAACGTCTAACCTGGGGCCCCCACCTAAAATCTAAACGCAAAACATTAAATAACCGCTTACACTTACTTCGACCTATACTCAAATCAAAAATGTTGATTCACACAATATCAATTTTATATAAGTCTCTTTTAAGGCCAATCTGGGCTTATGGCATGCAAATCTGGGGCTGCGCCAAACCTTCCCAAATCCTATCAACTCAAGCCTTCCAATCAATCTCTCTCCGACTTATAGCCTCAGCCTCATGGTATATAACAAACAAAGCACTACACAAAGACCTAAAAATTGTCACAGTTGACCAACTAGCCAAAAATTACTATTCTAAATTTCATGCACAACTACGACACCATCCAAATCCATTCATCTCATACCTATTCTCACTCACGCTACCCGACAACCCTCCACGACGTCTCAAAAGACGTTGGTGTAGAGATAAATAAATAAGTAATTTGCTCTGAAGGGTTCTGTCTATGGATAGTCTCCCTCCTCATGAAAGTCATGTCATGTAATTTTAGTCTCTATAATATTTTATCAAAATTGCTTATTGTACACATGATACAGATTGTAAATATATATTTTAATAAAAAAAAAAAAAATCTTGATTTGAAAAAAATTAAGAAAATTAAAAAATTTTATGAGCATTTAAATTTAAAATTTTTACGAAATCGCGTAAGAATAACGAATTATCCGCAAACGATTTTCAATAATTATTGTTGATAATTTAATACAAGATTTTACCATATTGAATTATTATTATTGTCAATTATTAATTCAACTTCGATACTGCATGCTACTTTATTAATAATAACAATATAAATATGATATAAAACATCTTAGGCTAAAGTTTCGTTTAGAATCTAAAAATAGTTAGTCAAATTTAAATTATGTAACAGGTGAACTTGCAAAAGATACGTGGACAAAATTAAGGTGTTGTCATCGAGATACACTTAGAAGACAAAAAAAAAAGTTTCAAAAGTGGAGCTGCTGTTGAAACAATTAGGCAATGGAAATTTCAAAAACAAATGTAATTTTTATTGCCATACATGACAAATAGAAAAAGGGAGCCCAATTTGGTAGATAGTGGAGATGAAGACTCAGCTACTCCAATGCAAAATGACATTGAAGACCTAGAGGTCAGTGAAGTGTCAGAAAATAATTATCAGGAATTATCAGTCGTGGAAAATGAAAATGACGTATCTATTGAATGCAATGAAGATAGAGATATAGTTTTCAAAGAGCCACAGAATAAAAAAATGAAAAAAAATGACATAGGCAACTTAATCCAACAATCTATTATAAATCGAGAACATAGGGCAAAAACAAG
Organism: Rhopalosiphum nymphaeae; assembly: GCA_036289425.1. Classification (NCBI taxonomy): domain Eukaryota; kingdom Metazoa; phylum Arthropoda; class Insecta; order Hemiptera; family Aphididae; genus Rhopalosiphum; species Rhopalosiphum nymphaeae. The sequence goes on from JAZAQC010000030.1 coordinate 2,277,368, forward strand.
GGCGATTGAGCGTAAAAGGTTGGAGGACTCAAAACCTTTGACTGGTCCACTTTATCATTTTTTTTTATCAATGTATCACACCACGCAAAAACTACCACCAGCATCTCAACTCAGAGTAAAAAATAAAATATTTGAGACCGTTTCGGAAGCTGAGGCAGCTCTTTTGAATATCCCGAACACTTCATTTCAACATCATTTAAACGGACAAACTCAGTCTACTTCCACGTGGCAATTCATAGGAGACTCTTCTAGATCTCATGAAAGTTTTATGTCCAACAGCTCTATGGATACACAATCTTGTGAAAATCGAAGTGACATAAAACAGTTTTATACAAATTTTCAAAACAAATTTTGAGTATCGTTATTTTTTTCATTTTTTTTTAAATTATCATTTCTTTATTTTTATTCCAAAGTTATGCAAAAGTTTTATCAAAATTTAAAATTTTATGTTTAATGTTGAACTTTATGTTGAAAAATATTTTGTTAAAGTTGTTAAGTATAAAATTACTATGTACAATTACAAAATTAGTCCTAATTTTTATATTATAATAATATTTTATTATAAGCAGGTCGCTATTTAATAAAAATTATAACTTACCTTAAAAATACAGCGAGTTTTTCTTCGGGATCAATTGGTTTTTGAGGATTACATCCTACTGAAACAATTTTATCATTGACAATACTTAGGACTTCATTAAATTGGTTTCGATTTAAACGGAAGTAATTGGTGAATTGTTTATCGGAAAATTCCGATGTCAGAATAAATTCACCGTGACTTTTTCTTTTCTTCATGTACGCGCTTTTCCATATAGATTTATTTCGTTTTGATAGTGAATACAAAAGTAAAAGTTCGTTCATTTCTTTATCTGAATCAGACTCTGAACTTAGGTCTAGTTTGTAATTTAGATTGTGTAGTTCATCCATATTTGTATGTTCTATGACCAATTATATACAAAGATGACACGAAACTGCGTTCAATGTGCGGTCATAGGAGTCGACGCAGTTAAATCTGCCCTACCAAACTTAACCTACCCTGCGTTGCGCTGCGTCTCAATGTGCGCCCGGCCTAACAGTTTATTTGTTTGCTTGGTTATGCAGTTTTCCCCGAGTAAATGGTTCATAATTGGAAAAGGTAATTCAGTTTAAGTTAATGATGTTTTATAACAAAAAAAATCATTAAACAATTTCGTTACACCTTACTTTAGTTGTAAAGTTGATGTGACAAATTAAATGGTTTTAAATTTACTAAAGAATCAGTAAATGGTACCTATATTGAACAAAAACATATTTTTATTATTCTAAAAGAACATGAGATGTATATTTTAAGGTTTTTCTAATGCGTTAAAATTTATAGTATTATTTGTACATGAAATCTTCTGAAATGCTTAATAACCTAGTTATATATGTACTTAACTTAATTATTAATTTTAATATCATGTTGAATGCCTCGCAATATTTATAGCACACTATTGGTATAGGTACAGTAGATTAACATAGCGATTACGCAACAATGTTAAAAATAAAGTTACTAACTATGTATAAAAATGGAAGTATTGCATTGATAGGTACTTGAGTAAATTATAGAACCGTAAAGATGCTTATAATATGTGTTCATGGGGACGTCACAGTAACTGACCAAGGCATTTAACATATTAAACAAGTTTATATCAAGCAATTATCTATCTATAAAAATTGAAATACATAAGTAACTAGATGACTCCAGATTTACCTTAAGTTTACCCAAACGTCCTCATTATGCCACTTTAAGAAGTATAAAGCAGACGTTTTTCATAGTACTGGATTGCTATTATAGGCCACCTTTCAGAAAACTCTTTTATATCAACAAAATCCACAATTCCATCTTTTGAATTTTTCCATTTGACCATGAACATTAATTTTCTCTCTATTTCGGTTGTTCCAACAATTCGATCTGGTATAAAACCGCGAGTCAGACCAGACCTTGTCCGTTTCCAATTTAATTCAAATGTCTCACCATTAGAAAAATAGGTATTAATTCTGGTATTAACTACTTCGTTCAAACCTACAGTAATTTGATTGTAATAATATAAAAGAATTAAAAGTTTTAAAAGAATACAAATAGGTATTTTTGTTTTAATTTTGTTGTCCCTATGTGGACCTGGCTTAAAAGTACTGTTTTTATGAATTAAATTATTAAATGTTATTAATGTTGACAAATATTATAGGTACTTTTCACATGGGTTCTGACTGTTCTGAACTTAAGAGATTTAATAGAAAAGTGTGGTATTTGCATTTTCTATACGTATAGATAAGTATAAATTATAATAATTTTAGTCAAATCCACACTTTTAATTTAATACACACAATGAGTTTAATATATTATTATATCTTCTGAATTAAATTCTTAATTATTTGGGAAAAAAAATAGTTTTATATTGATGACTAAGAAAAAATCAATAAACTATATTACTATAGTTTAAATATAAATGGAAAGCACAGAAGTGCAATTATTATGAAAAAATTGTCTATTAAATCGAAGATAAGCGAAATAATAGACATATCTCTGATAACCAATCAATTTAGACTTAAGGAAAAATCATGCATTTGCATAGAAATCTTAGCCCTAGTTATTAGTATTAAATATTAATTATAATATATTTTAATAATTAATTTTACCTTTATTATAATTTTTATTTATGCTTAATTTTTCTATAAAATTATTAACGTTTATCATTAATTTAAGTATATTAAGGCCCCTGCAAACCCCGTCAATTTATCATCAAAAAGACCTACGGGACTGACAAAAATTAAGGTACTTCTAATTGTCCGATTTCAAAAATATAAAAATGTTTGAATTGGTAAACAAGTTTACTTTGCATCGGTCGGAGCATATATTTAATATTTTAAATATTTTTCAGTATATTTAATACTAAAAATTGAAAAATTTATAAAATTTTACATGTCTATTCTCGTCAGAAATGTGCTAAAATTGGAAAAGTGCTCCGACCGATGCAAAGTAAACTTGTTTGCTAATTCAAACATCTTTACATTTTTGAAATCAAACCACGAGAAGTACTTAAATTTCTGTCAGGCGTATAGGTGTTTCTTATTCATAAAATGGTTTTGAACATTTTGATCTTAATGAAAATATTGACGTGTGCATGCGCGTGCGTTAAGCAGACCCGCCGCCGTCGTCGCTGACAATCTCGGCAATTAATTGTTTTCGTTATCGATATTTATATAAATGACTATAGAAATAGTTTTATTGACAAAAATAGAAAGGTACCGGTTTACTTACTATTTTGACTTACGGATTTTATCAATGAACAATAATTATTTTATTATACGATAGTTGTTCTTATGTAATTGTCGTCTCGTAATTACCAGTGGTTTTTGTGATTTGCCTTGTAATTTATATTTTAATAGTGTAGTACTATATTTAAATATTAAAAATGAATAGAAAAGATTATTTTGGTAAAAAGTACAGACCATATTTAAGTAAAAAAAAAAAGAATAAAGGCAATATTTTAGCGTTGCGCAAAGAAAATTTACCTAAAAAGGTAAGTCGTTTTGATTTTATAAGTTATTTTGAATTTAGTATTTTGCTATGATATTTTTTACAGGATATTTCTAATTTGGATATTTCTCTGAGTGAAATATTGCCTTCAGTTAATACTGTCGATAATACAGTTAGTTATGATAACAATATTATGTAAGTGAATATATTATTACATTAGTGTAGTTGGTCTTTATTTTAGATTCTGAGTGCGGTGAGAATCAATAAATACCTACATAAATAAATATAGAGCCTCCATCACTCAGAATCATTAAATTTTTGTGGTCTAAAAAATATTTGAATAATAATTTTATGTTTTTTTGAAAAATTATAATTACAATTAATTAGACCTACTAATACAATAATTCCTGAACATTTTGGAGAGTCGAGTTTGGAATATAGCTATTCGAGTAACAACAGCAATTCGTTCTCAATTCCTGAGTTAGTATATACTATATTGTCGTTTATTATTTAAAATTTGTGTTATAAAATATTATATTTATAATATTATTTATTTATTATATTATATTTATATACGTATCGGTGATTCTTTAATCGGATTAGTAATCTAAGTATTCTCCGATAAAACCATTATCCAGTGTACATTTTTTATCAAAATTATTTTAAAATATTTTTTGTATTTAGAAAATGTGTTGTCAGTGGCCGGAGAATAGTAGATATATAATACATTTTTAATGCTATTGCAAAAATTAGGCACCATCCATTCGAATGTACATTTTTAAACTTACGTCTTACAAAAGAAATACAGTCCGGGTTTTTAAGCGAATTTCATTTTATTTGTGAAATATGCCATAAAGAAGAAGTTCTACGGACTGAACCATTTACCGGTGAACTTGTACTAATTAATTTGGCTATTGTAGCATCAGCTGTTCATAATGGTCAAGGCTATTCCAACATTGAACAATTTTCAGCTAGTTTAGATATGCCTTGTATGTCTAACCCAACTTATCAAAAATTACACGAAGAAGTAGGAGAAAAAATGAAATGTATAGCTTGGGATGCAACTGAAGAAGCTGCTAAAGAAGAAGCCAAAATAGCATATGAGAATGGAGATATATCAAAAGATGGAATACCTATGATAAGTGTTGTGGTCGATGGAGCGTGGTCAAAAAGATCATACAGATCAAATTATAATGCATTATCTGGCGTGGTAAGTAAAATATTTACTATTTCATTTATTTACTGTATCTACTTAAATTAATTAATTTAAATCGAACAATTATAAGTTAATTTTTGTATTTAAAAGTGGTTAAAATTAATAGTCATTTAAAATAAAATAACTTTTTACTAGGCTTGTATTGTGGGATATAAAACTAAAAAAGTTTTATTTATTGGTGTACGGAATAAATATTGCACTGTATGTAAAAAAGCAGAAAAATTAAATAGACCTCCAACCAAGCATGAATGTTATAAAAATTGGACGGGAACATCAACAGCTATGGAGGCAGATAAAATTGTTGATGGATTCCACCAAAGTATTAAAAATGGAAACATCATTAGCAGAGTTTTACTTAGATCATTTATTGCCAGAAATAATTGATCCAAAATTTTCTCCTGACAAGTGACATGTCTTATTTTGTATATTATTTTCAAATACAATAACGTCAATAACTAAATTATTTTATTCGCTTATATTTTTTTTTGTATTTTTTTTTTTATTAGAATTCATATTCTTTCTAGGTCCATAAGATCCATTTAAGATTATTACCGCTTCCAACATACTATTCCATCTCTTTTAGATTTATACGATGCATAGTACTTGTCAGTAATTACCAGTCGTAGCTACTTGTCTTTAGACAAGTCCTAATAAACTAGGCATAACATAGTCTTGTTATAAGATACTAATAAAATTAGGATAATAGTATACGTGCGCATTGTACACATTACATAGTATATTATGTTTCTACCGTATAGGTATATATTTATAATATTTCCTATCGTCGAAAAACCAGATAAGAAATAAACAATGAACCATGAATTGATGCGGGCTATGGTTGGGGAGTATACACACACTAATGATCATTTACTACACACACAACGACAAGCAGCGATGCCAAGAACGAAAACATTGCCTAAACACAACTCCTTAAAAATGATACGTTTGCAGGGGCCTTAAGTGAATAGAATTAAATATGTTATAATAAAAATTCAAAATATTAATTTATTTAAAAGATAAAATTTTTTCTTAAAATATTTTTATTATTTAATATTGGTAAAATTAATAATATAAAATCAATTACCCCTCTCAATTTATTAGGAATTGCTCGTAAAATTGATTCTTATGAAATTCAAATTCAAATTTTAAATTTAAATGGGATAATACTTTGATTATTTACATCAATTAGCCAAAAATTTAAGTTATTCCATTAATTTATTATATAAGATTCAAATTCAATATTAACCAAAAATTTTAATTGTTAAAATTGGACTTACATTTCATTTATCAAATAGAGAAGATACTATGAAGGTATAGCAATAAAAATAAGAATAATGGGAGGAGTTGTAGTTCAAATAATTTAGTATGTGTGTGTGTATGTATAATATCATGTAGTGGATTGACGCCTTGATGTCGGGTTCGAAATATTTTCAAAAAACTTCACCGACTGCAAGGGTCAAGGGATAATAGGGCGAAGTCGCCTTACTATATTTATTGTATGTGTATGCTTACTACTGCAGCAGAAATATTTTGTCGATTATAATCGCATTGTAGTAGATACAATCATGCTGTACACATAGGCTCGAAATATTTTCGAAAATAAAGAAAAACTTGAAAATTATAACCTGTTTACGACGACGGGCGCAGCGAAGTCACCGGCTAGCGGGTGTATAAAATACAAATATAATATTGTAATAAAAGAGTAGGTAATGTATAAAATATTATAATATTATTAACCAATTTTAATATAATATCATTACATCCCTATTTAGCTGTATGTAGCATAGAATTTTAAGATTTCATGGAAATAATCTTCTTAAAATATTTAATTTCAATGAAAAATAAAAAAAATATATCAAAAATTTATATTGAATATTTTTACATGTTTACTATTAATATTTTTTTTGTGTGTGTTATCAATTTATTATTTTTAATCTATAACCGAACACGTTTACAAGAAAAAATATTTACCACCTACAGTATTATACGATTTCTGTAAACAACTTTTAATTCGAGGTAAAATCTACTTTCGATTAAAAATCATTTTAAATTTTATTTTCAAAAATTATACTAAATGAATTTAATTAAAACTGTGAAACCGCGTTTGAAAACTGAGATTCTATTTATATAATCATTGACAATAAATAATAAATATTACTATACTATATTAATGGTAGTATATTAATTCGAAGTATACCTACCTCGTCATGACGTCATTATATAAAAATCATTGTTATGGATAGAAAATTTAAATTTAAATTCAATAATAAACCACAGCAGAAGGTAAATATAATATTATTTTGTTGTGTTAATGTATCATTTTATCGATGACATTTTTTGAATAAAGCGGTTCGAATTTATTTGAATAATTATGAAAAATGTGTTCACTTTACGTTCAATTTATTCTTATATAGTTACTGTAAAAATCATGTAAATTTTTTTTTTTGGATTCATATTTAGTAATAATAATAATAATATATTTTTTAATAAAAACAGGCAATACCCAATTTTTAACAAAAAATGATATACTATGTAACATAATGTACTTGAATTAAATCAGTAGTTGGTCAATGGTCACAATAAAATAGATAAGAAGTATACAATTGAAATATGTATTTGAAATTTTCTAAAATATGTATAGAATATGTTTGTTTGAATATCAATTTTATGAATTTTGCAAATTTTCGTTCAGCATATCTATTTTAGGTTAAGAGGACCTTATATCCGCATATGTTTTCTAGCTATTAGTCCTCAACCGATTTGTACACTTCCTGACGTCGAAATTCTGATGCTGTTTTGTAGGAGAAAAAGTTAAAGTCGAATTACATGTTAAAATTTAAATTAATTTATCAGATATCATCGTGGAAAATTCATTTAAGCGAAACTAAACCTTCCAAATGAGCAATCCGAATATGTCGAATCGTGGTTGGTGTGCGCATAGCAAGTAAAATAAAAATTTGTATAAATTCCAACTTCGAATTATATAAAGTTCCTATACAAACACCTGTTTGAGTATATAAAATATCGTACATATTATATGAATTTATATATTTACAGACTGACAGTGCCGAATCTCGTGTACTTAAACTGTTTCTGAACCGCAAGGGATTTTGCGTCCAGCATTGTTTTACTCACGCAATTCGTATAATTTGTGTGATATGAAACTTGGATAGTCTTATTAATTGTCTTTTTAATGCATATCGCGTATTTAAAAAATTGCCGATTTATGTGTATTATATTAGTTACCTATTATATACATATTTTATAATAATATAATATATTATATACTATTTGAATGTACCAAATCATTCAAAGAATTAAATATTAATTCTCATACATGATCTGTATAATTTTAATACATATATTGTGTTTCGTTAGGTAAGTACTTATGTTTTCAAAAATATAAGAATATAATTATTCACACTCCAGAAGTCTAAATGTACATAATATAAATCTTATGATGGTGTGACGTCCTCTTAAAGTTAATTAATCTATCTTGAAATTGTATTGTGTATGGTAAAATTCATAGATGTATGAAATGTAACATTTTTTGATTTAAAACAAATTAATTAACATTGTTATATTTATCGTTTATATACATTATTTTGTTCAAATCTGAAATACTAATATCTATAAAAAAAATAATTATATATGTGTATTTTTTAGATTGTTTTTAGTTTCAATATATAAACTTCTTATGAAGAACGTTTTATTAAATGTTCAAATCATAGACACTTTTATGAGTTTTCGCTATAAAATACTTGTAGCATACTAATATGTACATTATTGTAATTTTAAAGAATTTTATAAACATTTTAACTTCAAATGCATTTAAAAAAAAATGTTGTATTTGTATTTTTTTTTTAAATAAAAAGTATATACTGAAATACGCAAAACCTATGTGGGATCTTGAATTAAATTTTGACCTAGCAATACATTTTATAATAATAGTAAAATCTAATTGATTATTTTAAAATCAAATAAGTTTTTTACTAATGAATAATATTGCGTTTTTTTATATAGAAGCTTATATAACACCCAAGAGTTTATAATTTTGTTTTGTTGAGACTTCTAAAGGTGTTTCGTTTAAAATTATTCTTAATATGCTATTTAGGTGTTATGAAATTTTAATATTATTAAATTATTTTCATTTGCGACATTTAGACCAGAAGACTATATTGAAATATAGATCGATAAAATGCAAAATATATAATAAGTATATAGCTTTAATCTTTTAGCTTAAAGAATATACAAATTATGGAGCTTAGTTTAACTATTAGATTATTTATATTAAAATCTCACCTTAAATTAACATGAAATATAAAATCTAAATCGCGGATTCTCAATACTTATTTTATTATTTTTCAAGTTAAAAGATCACATTTGTTATATTTATTACAGTCATGTTGTCAAAATTGTTATTATTTTTTAGAATAATACAAAAAAGTAATTAAAAAACAAAAAATACGGGAATTTTCACTTAAATTTAGTTTTCGAAAAAATCGATTTTGTTATTTTTGTTGTAATTCTAAATTTAAGAAAAGTAATAGAGAGACTATAATCATTAATTTTATTTATATAAGCATTTATTGAAAATTATATAATTTTAAAAATATTTTGTATCTTTTTGTACTAATAAATTTAAATATATACAATATACATTTGAAACGTTCGATTTTTTTTCGATTCATTTCTTATTAAATTGTTCTTTTGATTAATAATTTTTATAGCTGAAAATTGAAAATTTATTACGTGCTTTCTCATTAGTTGTTTTGATAGTAACAAAAAAATTCAAATATTTAAAGGACAATGTTTTTATAGTCATTTCAGTTTTAAAATCTCAATGTTTTTTATTTTAATATGATTTTATTGTAATATTACAAAAATGCAATTCAATATTTTATTAATAAAAGTTTGATCATTTTTTTTATACTAATGTTTTTTTCGCATATTTTAATATTTTTAGTGTTTATTTAAGTGCTTATATGAATATTTTTTTAGCATATTATTGTGCTTATAACAACCTTTTTTAGAGCTGTAAGTCACGAACCCTGATTATAAATATTTATTTTTCATACATAATGCTAAAACTGATGCGGACATTGTGTTTCGTGTAAACACGTATATGTACTAAACGTATAAATTTATTTCAATATCTTATCATAGGAGACAATTTTTATCGATTTTACTGAGAGAAATATAATTTAATAATCAGGTTAAAAATTTTACGCCCTTTGACTCATCAACGTGCTGAGAAAGTTAAATATATATGTTATTGCAGCGGTTACCAACCCATAAGCCACGGGTAGCGTAAAACTAGGCCATGGACAACATATAATATTAACATTAATAACATAATTATTTTAAATAATATTATTAAATATTTTTATTATATACCTAAGTCATAATATACATACGTATATTGGTGTGCTATTAGCTATTATTGGACCTCGAAGATTTAGTTAGGTTGTTTTGGTTTGCAGTTACAAATTAGGTACAACAAAAGATAAACTACAATATTATTACAGTAAAAATCAGTTTACAATTTGCAAGGAACAGTGTTTTAGTATAGATGATGTATCTGACATTCGGTTATCACTTAGGGAAGTAGCTAGGATTGAAAAATAGCTGATCGATGTCATTAACATAACTAATTAATGCATTAACAATATTTCACCTTCAACTACGTACCAGCACAGCAGATACGCGATCAAACGTAATGCGATTAACAATTTATAATTATGTTAATAATACACACTTTTTGTTGCTAATTACTAATAATGGACCACAGCTACGTTAGTTTTATATTTCAGTGTTGGTTTTGTAGAGCTGAAAAAATTATAACTAATACATACTCAACACTAATCATTAATATAATAAATTTAATAGTTTTATATTTTAATAAATTCATTTATACATTATAATTTTTTATCTTAATATATTGTTGTTAAGTGATCAATTCATTACCTCTAAATAGAACTTTGTATTTACAAAATATATAAAATATATTGTTTCCTTATATTATATGTAGGAGTATGATATACGATATACCAAATTTATGACTAAAATAATAATTAAAATTCTGTGGTTTTAATATTAATTTAGCATAATTTGACCTATTTTATAAAAATTTTAAAACAGAGAATATATTATTATACGGTGGAGTCCACTAAGAGTTTAATTAATGATTTAATGTTTTACAACAGTGATATTATATGAGCATATTAAAATTGAATAATATTTTAAGTACAGTAACTTGGGTTATTATCATTACAAGATCTATGTTCTAGAATAGGTGTGGGTGTGGCGGACACGGGCTCCCCGTTATTTTAGTTAATAGTAAATATAAATATACACTTAACCTATATAAAAAAAGTAAAAATAAAAATAGTATGTGCTATACAATCAAAGAATATAAGTATTGTCATTAAACCTTAGATCATATTTATTATGTATCAATACATATTTGTTGCACATTGAACAGTATTATAGTCTGCCATAAAGGGTATGCGAATATATTGTATAATATTCTGTGGTATATCCACATTAATATCTTATATTTAAAACTATTTTATCCTTACATTATACATTTACAGAGGATAATGAAAAATTTGAAATTTATTCAATTCGTCCGAAATCTTAAAAAAAAAAAAATTAATAAAATATACTTTATAATTAAGCTACAAAATATTGAATCATTTTATGAACAATAAGTTGATTATATAGAAGAAGGTCTTGTGTGGTATGATATTTGGAAAAAAAAAGAAATAGAAAACAATATGAATTTAATAAAGTTAATAAAAGAAACGACATTTTTACCTTGAATAAAACATTATATTTTAATAGCAATCATACTCCCATTTACTACATGTAGTGCTGAAACATCATTCAGGCTTGAATTTCAGATTCTAAGATTGTATTAATATTTATCATCACTTTAATTATTTGATTTTTCATCATTATTAGCTCACTAAAATAAAACTAAGAATATGGCTTCGCAATACTAATGCCCAGCACCGCTTAAATCGATTAGCTTTAATGTATATATTCATGATGTACTTAAAAACCAAAACTCTATGGTTTTAGAGAAAAAATATAATCGTTTTCTATGGAACCTAGAAAAGTTTAATTTTTATTTCATAACAAACAATTGACAATTATATTCTGTAATGCTTTAAACTTTTAATAAGTTTTTTATATTTTTTGTTCAAATTTTTAATTTACTAATTTTTTTATTTTACCTATTATCAAAAATATTAATATTTATTCTACTTCAATTGCATGTACAAATATACAGACATTTGATATAGCTAGGTACATCGTTTTATTTTAATTCAGTGAGCCGGTATTAAGCATTCAATACAAGTACGGTAATTTCAGATAAAGTTATATAATTTTGCTTCCATAAAATATAGATAAGTATTACGTTTTTTAAACGGTAGTACTGTGCATTTTACTTTGACACCTGCTTAGTGACTTATACTTCTGGGGTCACCCGGGGGAAATACGTTTGGGGACATTTACCCAAAACAGAATATTTCCCTTAATAATAGCACGTTTGGGCACATATATTTTTTGCATATATTAGTATACTAAACTAAATCAGAGCCTATTAGCTTTATACTCAGATGACACTGTGAGTAGGTTGACTCAATAGTTAAAAAATATTTAAAGATTTTTTTTTAAATGTCCTAATTTAATTTTGTATATACTATTGTTTATTATTTATTATTAATATTATTGTATATTATGATCTTAGTATTTTCCAATAATTAAAACATGGTCTATAGATCAAACATGAAACGATTGAGTACTTAATGTTAAATTAGATTACACAAGACTTTCGATTACTAGTTACAATATTCAATATTATGCCCAGAGATGTTAATAATGTTTAGGAAATTTTTTTAAACTACGCCCAAATTAAATTTAAACATATAAATCTAGTAAAATATTCATCTCACTTCAAAATTAAAACATCAAAAATTATCTTGGAAATAATTTCAAGGTATTTACCTTTAAGTTTGATAACAATTATATCTTTACTTATCTATTTGTTAAATACTTGTATTTTTGAATAATGCTTTTTCAATTATCTTAAGACTTGTGATGCCTGTAGCCTCTTTAAACATAAAGAATATGAAAATCTTTATTGAATTATAAACTAACGTGACCCTGTCATAATGATAGACATACCGTTGCATTTTTAAATTGTCTAAATAACGGCTTCACATGTCTAATTTTTATATTATTTATAATAATTATCCAGAAGTTATATTATTTTTTATTGTTTACACACAAATTATTAAATTGAACGATTTCGTTTTTTAGCAATTTCTTCTCAGAAAAATAATATGATTTCAGCAATGAATTCTAATAGTTGGTTTAATGATGAACTAGTTGGTCATGTTGTGTCCGTAAGTGGTTCTACATCAATATCAACAAATGGCTGTATTGATATAAATAGTATGACAGAAATACCTCCTATATTACCTTCGTTTGAGCCTAAATACAACTATGTGACTTTCAATGCAGCAAATTCTGCACAAATAATGTCATGATCGTCATAAATCCTCAAGTAGTTAGTATTTTCTACAAAAGTATATGGGAAATATTAACATCATATAATAATGATATTTTTGACTGTACTTTGTTATTGGCAAATGTATGTCTTAAAATATCTTAAATTTCCTGTTAAATTGCAATTTCATCTTTAATTTTAAAATTAGTTATTGAAAAAATATAGACACACTTTTTGATGGTTTAGACTTATTAAACATATTTGTATATTTATTAGTTAACTAAACTATGAACGAATTATTTCAAGTTATACATTTTATTGTTAAGATTACAGAAAAGACATACTCCGAAATCAAAAAGAAATGGTTGATCAGACTTGTATCACGTGTGCATACAATTATTTAGAGTTAGCTTGTGCTTTTGTACAGAAAATTGCTACTGATAAAACAGTTATTGAAATTGATAACTACTTGAAAGTTGTAAGTACTATTTTTATTAATTTAAAGTTATGATTGATTACATTTTTTAAAGCAATAATAGTTTACAGTTGTTATTGTTATATATAGACATAATATCTTCCAAATTCGCTTTGTTATAATTTTATAATAAAGAATTGCCATTACCTCAAATGATTGAAGTCTAAGAAGATTTTGCAAGTATCATCCCTACATTCTTACCACATGACTTTTTCTTACAGAATATTTTCATATGATATTTTTTTCAACTTATTTAGATTGTAGATACATTATTGAGTTTATATCGGCCATAGGTCCCTATTATACATTTATATTATAAGTAATATTTAGCTCAAATATCGCGATATACTACAAATTTAGTAAATCTAATCTGTATTACATTGACATAAAATAAAAATTGTCCAAGTTATGTTGGCTATTAGTACCTATCTATTGTTATATAACTAACCACTAGCTAGTAGCAAATAAAAAGTAAATTCAAATTTTATTGACCCATACCTACTTTGAATGGAGTTCAATATCTTTTGTATATATATTTTTTAAATTATTGGCAAGTATCTACTTTTTTATAATGTTTGAGGCTTGACAAATAGTATTGGTAGGTAATAAGTAATTATTTACTCAAGGTTGGGCATTAACGAATTAAAAGTTAAAATTAAGTTAATTTTAATTAAATTAATTAACTCATTACTTTTTTTTCAAATTAACTTTTAACTTAATAAGTTACTTTTTTTAAAGATTAACACGTTAACTTCAAATTAATTTTATTCTAAATTAAGTTTATTTTTGTCTGAAGAATAATGCACGAATAATTCAAAATGTTAGGATTTATTTTAGAAAATCAGGTTTTTTGAAAATATTGAAAACATTATCTGAATCAGTATTGAAGTATTGAAAACTTGACACGAGATTGTAATTTTCTTTATTTTGGCTAAAACTTTTTTATGACCTATTTTATAGTAATATATTCTTCTTGAGCTTAATAGCAGATAATATATTTTTTATTAGATAGTAATAAAAAGTTTAAACTTATAAATCGTCATCAATAAGAATAAAATATTAATAAAGTCAAGATCTGGCGAAAATATTTTAGACATTCTTTCGTCACCGTAACCGTCGTTTTCATTACTAAAAGATATTATAAATATCATATAAAGAAAAAGAAAAATTTTTATATTTTAAATTCGTTTTCATTTGATACAGAGTCATATACATAATGTTGTTCTTCATTTTAGCCGGCGGCCGCATCAAATATTGTAGTGATGGATCCGCATTAGCTCGTCATGTCTAAACACCAAATATTATGAATTAAAAAGAAATTAGGTATAATTTATTAAAGTTACTTACAATGTATCCATAATTATTTCGTCTATCAATCTAAATGTCTCCTTTAAATCGACTGCAACCGGTTGCTTTTTGACACTAAACATTGAGTAAGATAATTTAAAAATAATAATAAAAATAAATAATATTAAACTTACGTATTTACTGGTATATCATTTTGATTTTTTAATCCTATTTCTTTTTTTTCATGTCTTGCAAACTCCCTAGTGTTAATAAAAAAAAAAAAAAATTAGTTAAATTATATATTATGTAAAACGTCTTTTTAAATGTACGATCTTTTATATACTGGCTTAAAAATCTATTTGTCTTAAAAATATTCACAGCGACAATAACAGCTCAGTCGGTATTTTATATCGATTTGTAATGACACACGATTGGTTATACAATTAGCTTACATTCAAGAAAATAAATCAAATATTATAGTTCATAAGAATAACTGATATTTACACATCACTCATTATTATAAAAAACTAATGTCTCGTAATGGATGTAATTTAATAATAATAATCAAGTACCCATCAATAGTCATTAAGAATGTTTCACACGATATAAAGTTTAATTATGACCAAATGCTACGGCATCCATTATCGAACAGACATCTATACAAATCCTTAGTGAATGACAGAAAAATAATATTATTTTATCTAATACTACTCTATAAGAATTATTCATCTCCTATGTATCCCATATTGAATGAGTAAGGAATACATTGTTCTGTAAAACGAGCACTACAGAAAATCAGAAAAAATAGCCACTACGATCGCAATGCAGTGCATAAAGTAATTAGTTGTTATATTTCTTTTATTAATTCATTGTGTATGTTTATTAAAAATTTAGTTCAACGTTATTTTTCTAACAGTTGTTTGAATTCTTTGAAGCTTGAGCAAGGTGAAGGATTTGTATCTACATTTATGCTTGTGTTAAGTTTATAGGTACAGGTCTGTTTTTTATAGTATACTTTAATTATTGTGTATTTAGTAATCAAGTGATTATAAAAATTCAACCATTATTTAAAACTATATTATTATTCAATAGAACCAATTATATTATTATTAGAAATGCTATCCTCAACTTATTGGATTATCGGCTAAAGAAGAAAATACATTAAAACATACATACTCATTTGACATCAGAAACTAGTAATAAATTTAAATTACTAACTTACCATTACTAGGTAAGTTAAAAAACAATACTTCTTTAGATTTTTAGTATTATATATAATTTAACGATAACTAACTATTTATATTTATATTAAAGCAACTATATATTGCAAAAGAATTGGAGAGATCCTAAGAGTTTTACTTATTTAAAATGTATTGACTTAAATTAAAAAATTATCAATTGTGTATATACTTCATTTTTAATAGATAACAGTTTATTATGGATGGCAATATGGCAGTTTTTGTTTCCATAGATATTGAGGATGAAACAAATAGTTATTTCATCGTATTTAAAACTTTCAACAATTCGCTCAACATCTCATTGAAGTATATTATAATATAATTATATTCATTATAATTCTTTTTAAGCAAATAATTTAAAAAAATAAGTCTAAACATTTTATAAATATGCAGCCAATTATTTAGAAATACAATTTTTAATTAATTTAGCTTTCTACCTATATGTTATATTAGATTACCTACTAAATTATTGTAAAATTATACTTAGAAGTTAAGTTTAGAATTTAAGAAACTCATAGACAGATTTTTCTTAAATTATTTATATTTAGTTTATCATTTAAAACAGGAAAATTATTCAAAATTTAAAACTATTTTTATATAAAATAAAAGTAAAAATAATTGATTGATACATGGCTTACAAACATAATATTGAAAATGTTATAATCTAAAAATATATCAAAAATGATTAGTTTGTTAAAACTTTAGTTAATTAAGCATAAGACTTTTATTACTAAAAATAATCATATATATTTTGTATCAAATCAGTTTAAAATAAATGTATTTAAATTACTTACTCCTATGACATCATCTACTCATAATCACAGACTCTTTATTTTTAAATCTAGAATAAGTTTATATAAAAATGTCTCATGTTATGCCTTTTTTTATAATATTTTATTTAACTTTCTATTATATGTGCAGCCTTTAATTGAAACTACTATAAATATGGATAACTTACTTTTTGTAACCGTAAAGTAAAATAAATTAATTGTACCACTGGAAAATTTACAAGATCAGATTGGGTTCATATTTAATAATTTAAGATAAGTTAATCTCCAAACTAAGGTAAAATTAAAGCTTTTCCATCTATAGTAAAAGTATATAATATAATATGATAAATAATAATATGTATATTACAGTGTGAGGAAATTAGAGAAATCATCAACAATGATTATTTACGCACAGTAAATCCTTCCATTCACTATATTTCAATTTTTTGGACTGCTTAATAATGAAAATTACATTTTATAATAATAAAAAAACTTTTAGAAATATCAGAGTTAGTATGTATAGCATTATGTGTTAATAAATAATTTGTAATTCAATTTTATTTTCTTACGTTTTAAATGTTATTAAAAAGTGATATAAGAATGGACATTTTTTCGATAAGATAATTATTAAAAAATTTAGTTCATCTGCCAAAAATAAATACTTCTACATGACAATATTAATCTAAAAATGCTACCGGTAGAGGCTTATTACGAAGGATATCAGAAATTACTTTTTAGCATTCTAATTATTGCTACAGTCTTTGAGTCTTATGCTAAAAGTAGAGTATATATTAAATGATAAATTTGTGTATTATATATTAGGATTTTTTTTTGTTTTTAAACTAGAGAAAAAGTTTTTTGAATGTATCAAATTTTGGTTTTAAGAATATAATCATAATATATCAGTTTAATATTTAATATTCTAATATATGACTTACTATATAAAAAGCATCTAATCAGTTAATAAAATTATTAATTTAAACTTAAATGTATCTTTATTATGTACTCTAGATTTAGTCTATAAATCAATCATATCTCAACCTTCCATTGTTGTCCACTACATAGTTTTTGAACTAATTTTATAAATAATATTAATATTATTTAAGTATTTAAGCCAAGTAATTCATGGACAATGTTTATAAGAATTATTTTACTGAACTTATCAAGAGCCTAAATTAAAAATAACATAGAAGTGTGATGTTGAAGTGTTATGTAAAGCGTTAAACATTGACATTCAAGTAATTAAAATTGTAATAGTCTTACAAAATACTGAATGTATCTATGAATTAAATATATTATATATATAATAATAAATTTAAATTCCAAGAGTTGTACTTAAAAATCCTGAAATAGCCAAAAATTATATATATATATAAAAATCTTTATCAATTGTAAGTTAAACTAAACCTATCATGATTATAGATGTATTGATGCATTTTTAAATTGTCTAAATAACAGTTTCAGATACCTAATTTTTGTATTTATAAAAATTATCTAGAAGTTGTATTATTTTTTTATTATAGTGGCTACTACACTATTTTTTTTTTACTTCATAATATAAAATACAATAATTAACATTAAATTATACTTACGTAGTATTAAAGATGATTGGCTCATCTTCATAATAGGCAGGGAAATTTCCTTTGTAACGCCATGCTATAAAATCATACCAAATTAAAAAAAAATTGATTGTCTTTATAATTTTACATAATACATATTTAACTTATAAAATGTCTTCTATTTTATACAGTTGTATTCAATAAAATTCACGAAATAAAATGCCTATGTAAGATTTCAATTATCTATAGTTTATACCCTACCTAATTTTATAATTAGTTTGAAATGAAACATTAGATAGTAGTAATAGATCGGTAATAAATTCTGTATATGTATAAAATTCTATATAAAATAGTTAATATTAAAAATTATGTAGAAATAGTAAAAATAATTTTAGATTGAGGTGAATACATCCACATAGATGAACATACATCGTATGTTTGCGTTTATCATTACCAATTTTATGGTGTTAGCTTTAATATTAAAATAAATCGGTCTATTATTGGCTAAACTTGAATAAAAATATTAAATAGTACATAATCTAGAGTTTTATTGATACTGAAATTTTAAAATGAGTATACCTTTACTAGGAAGCACGCATTTTTTCTCTCGTTTTTTATCTATTAAACGATTCATATTAAATATATTTTTACTCTTACTCTTAATCAATTTAGCTTTAAGTGAAAAATCTGTTATTATATTCATATATTATATTTATAATATATATCTTTACTAAATTGTAAGAATCCCGTTGGCGTTAATTTTAATTTTAATAAAAAATAATGGTTTAATTTACTCTAATTTTAAATTTAGCAGATCTGAATTGGCTTTACATAATGTAAATTTTGTATGTTGTTGGATTATTATAAGACAGAAACACAACAAATTGGTTAGATATACAATCTCAATATTAATATTTATAACAACAATAAATATTTAGTATTTGGACACTCACCTGGATAAATTATTGGTATTAAAGCTAAAGGCTTGTATTCTTCATCAGATAGATCCTTTGTATGTTTGCAATTTTCCATTTTTGTAACTATAGGTAATTAATTATAGCATAAATAATAACTATTTTTTAATAATTCAGAAAGTTATTCCACATACATTGGTGGTTGTTTAAATAATAAAAGATAATAGGTACAATTTAATTGAATAAAAAAAAAAAAATCAACATACCTTAAAATTCTCGTGAGTGCAGTTAGTAAGTAACGATTAAAGATAAGCGCCAATAATGCGTGTTCAGCGACAACTGAATACTAGTGGTTACTAGGTAGTGACTATAGAATACTGAACGACCCACTACCGCCCCACCACACTCTAACGGCATCACAGAATCGGAAGGACGTTTTGTTGTGGTGGAAGACTTCAACGTATGTTTGGTATACAATATAATCTGTACTATAATGTTATAAAGCTGAAGAGTTTGTTTGTTTGACCGCGCTAATTTCAGGAATTACTGGTTCAAATTGAAAAATTATTTTTGTGTTGGATAGTCCATTTGTCGAGGAAGGTTTTAAGCTATATAATATTACGCTGCAACCAATAGGAGCTAAGCATCAGTGGCAAATGTTGCAAAAACGGGAAAAATTATTCATATTTGAAGGCTTCCGTTGCGTGTGCTGCGTAAACGGTTCAAGTTACCCAAAAAATATGTATGAAAAAATTATTCTTCTTTAAATGATCTAAAAAAATGTCTGCGACAGTTTATGTCTATTTTTTAAGATTGACTCACTGTGACCTTTTTTATGATAATCAAATTTGATTGAAATTAATGCATTATTGGCAATTATTAGCCAAAGAGTTTTATCAACATAATATTAATTTTTATCCAAATAAATGTGTTGTTGATTAACACGTTGAGTGCCACGGTATTTATGAAGCGCATTTAGTGTATTTCCGCGTCAAAACTGAGCTGCGACGCCGTCGGTCGATTACGTGTCAACACCAGTTCCACGCGCAGTGCACCAATAAACGAAATACGAGCACTCTGTACTAACGTTTTCGGAATATTAATGTGTTTTACAAATAATCGGTAGTACCAAATAATAATAATTTTGTCGTAGACAAATAGGTATCAAATTAAATATATAATAAACGGTATGTAAAAATATGAATATAGAATGTACCATAGTCTGCGAACATAAATATGCACTTATTGTTATTATAAATCCAAGCAAGACACACCCTGTACATTATTAAAATAAACTAATAATATTTCATCAGAATATTATAATAACAACGAAAATAATATATCTCATCGTGTAATACCTTAATAATATTTTTTTCCGTTACACATATATCTAAATAGATTTTGTTGCGTTTTCTGAAGTCATTTTATGGAAAGTCCTTTGACATATATTTTATTTATTTTTTTAAGTTAAAAATAGATGCTCCAATAATTTTACTTAGAAATCTAAAACCACCAAATTTATGTAACGGGACCCGACTTCAAGTAAAATTTTTTCGCAATAACGTGATTGTTTCAATAGTTTTAGCTGATCCAGCAGTTGGTCAAACAGTGCTTATACCTCCCATACCAATGATTCCAAATGATTTACATTTTAATTTTAAAAGAATTCAATTTCCCGTTAAGATATCTTTTGCCGTAACAATTAATAAATTACAGAGGCAAATATTTAAACACGTAGGAATCGATTTACGTCAAGATTGCTTTCACACGGCCAACTATATGTCGCGTTGTCAAGATCGGGTTGCGGAGAAAATCAATATGTTCTTCTGTCACAAGAAAATAAAACTAAAAATATCATTTATGCAGAAGTACTTAAAAACATATTCTTTTAAAAACTTCTTAATCGTGATCATTATAACAGAAATTGACGCGGACGAAATCGCGGGCAACAGCTATACTAATTATATAATGGAAGATAATAATATAATTTACGAATTGTTTTTATTAATTTATCTATGTAATGATTAAAATAAATAAAATTTCAATGTATTGATTCAAAAACTTAAAAAAAAAATTGTTTTTTTTATTCGGTGATAAAAATAAACGAGAATTTATTATTTAACATTGACAATAATCTCAACACGCATACGGATTACGAAGAAACGAATACATCGTTATTGGTCGGCGGGCAACGTCGAGTAATTCATTATATTAAACAAAACATAATATTTATTATGGTTGGCACTTTTAATGGGCAACAAAGTGCACGGGATCAGCTAGTATGTTTATAAAATGAGCATCCCAGAATGTCGTGATAAACAAAAACGCGGCTATATTATTTTCGTAATTAACATGCTATCGGTAAATAATTGTTAAAAATGTTAAGTTAGTAAGGTACATTTAACACTTTTACAGTTTTCAACGTATAGTCGTGATTATTAGTTAAGTAAATAAATTTAAAAAATTGAAGATAGCAATTATGTAGTTTTTTGAAAATTTTAACGTTTCAACAATTTATTTTCATTAATATCGTTAGTTTTAATATTTTTTCTTGTTTCGAGAAAAACTGTAAATTATTTAATAGGTAGGTACCAAATAAATGCTTATGTTATCAAACATGCGACCTTCGGGCTCGAGCCCGTATTATAATACAAAACTATTCTCAAAACTAAAATAAAGTATTAAAAATCACGACTTTAATGAAAATAAATAGACTAAATTAGTGAACCAAGAAGTTCACATTTTAAGTATTATTTACCCCAACATTTTAAATGAGCCGCCATTCGATTTTTTTAAATGATATGTATATTTTAAAATAAAATAACATTTTACTACATTTTCGTAAGTTATTTACCAATTATTAATATTTCGTGGTAATGTCGGACTTTGAGTATATTTCAAAATTTATTTGTTAAAAAATATGTTCTTATAAAAACTTTGCTAAAATATAATAAATGCATATTTTGATAGTTTTTAGTACACGAACTTCCGGGCCGTAGTAATGATAAATAAAATATTAAATTAGTATAGTGACTTACTATAATTTTTATGCGATATGTTTGCCAATTTACAAGTAATGAAACATTCTTTTTATTTTTTTTTCACTTTGATCTTGATTTTTTATTCCCATTTTACCAAAATGTTTATCAATAAAAAAAAACCACACTATATATAAACGATTGGAAACGCGTCTTACTATTTTACATTAGTGAAACAATTCATTGAACTATAATTTTAATATTTTGAAATTTCTGAAATAATTATTCGGAATTTAAATCAGAATTCTTAAAATGAGGACAGACCGATCTCAAGTAGACATAATAACGAATTCAAATCAGTTTTCAGAAATATTTTTGAATTATTAGGTCGATCGATGGGATGATCAAAAAATACATAGTTTTAGTCAAATAAAAATAAAACACGCGTTCGGAAGCATTCCTCCACCACTACCATTCCATCATCAATATCGCATGCCACCGTCGACGACGACAGATTACTTAGAAATAGACAATAGTAATATACTATTCTAAGTAAGTACTATTACGGTACTATTATAAATATATTATATGTATTAGAATATTGATAATATGGTATGAATTCAAAATAAAGAAATATAATATAAAATATTGTTTTGAATTTGTTCATTTGAACTTTGTCTCACACCAACACGTCACTATTCATGATGATGGGGGGCGGGATTAGAAAAACGGACTGACCGATAATGACAGTGACTCGTGGTAAGTATGATAAGTGCATTGGTACAATATACACAATATTGTTTACAATAAACAAAAAAATAAAATTTAGAACGAAATAAAAAAACATAAAATTAATTAATGTATTAGAAAACTGTTTTCGAAATAATAAAATATGCTGAAATCTTTAAAATATACTTATAAAATTACACTCATAATTGAGTTTTATTGTATATTATGTTATTACTATAAAATGTTTTATTAAAACCAATTATAAATTTACAAAACTAGTGAACGGTATATCTTGCACTACGCGCATCACGGTCACCAAAATACTTCGCGCGTCACATACACCGACCGACCTGTACACATTGTGTGTAGCACTCAACAGGAGGTGGACAGAGTCGCCAAGCAAATCGTGTGAATGCTAATATGTGGGTGGTGTATGTATGAGTGTATATTTGTGTGCGTGTAAAACTTAAGGCTATAGAACACGGGTAACTCAAAAAAAATCGTAACGCAGTAAAAATTTAGTAAAGATATAATAAAACAATAATCAATAATAATTTACGGCCTTTTTGGCCCAACAAATAAAATGTAATAAGATGCTGGTCGGTTCGGCACAACCACAAATAATATTATACCGCTAAATATAAAATATAATAATGTATACAACCAATAAAAAATATAAATACTATAGCTATATATAATAATTACACACACATGCAAGCAATAAAATAAAAATTATAACACGTTAGACGATTCGTGCCTATAAAATAAATAAAATCGTAATATGTGACCTTGCAACAAAATATAATAAAAAGGGGCGATACGCGCCTTGCAAAAATATAACAAAACACTGGTGATTGACAATATAATATAGTAAAACGAACACCGATTTAAACCAATACGATATTTTTGGGGCACGCCGGTCCTACCGTGACAACGTACGGGACGAGCGTGCGGCGGCCGTGCTATTTTGCACACGGGTGATCCGGTGGCGAAGACGATAAGATGTCGTTACATAATATTATATTATATAATTCACATGACAATTAAACAAAGATAAAATAATAATAAAAATAAATAAATATGTTGTGTGTGTGTGTGTGTATGTGTGTGTAAAAAATAAAAGGTCGTTAGTTACATAATATTATAATAGGTACATGCATTTTTACGAATTTATTTATTATAATAAAAATATATGTATAATAGTATAATATGAATAAGTACACTCGTAATATATATGAGTTTATGTCTAAAAATGTATGTATATATGTAATGTGTATAGTGAATTTGTTCATTAAACCATAGAGGTATTCAGTATTTTTTTTAGCAAAGCCAGAAGTGCTCATTTTTGCTGTATTAAGTAAATTGAGTGTAAAAATCATATTGTACACTTTGATATGTATAAAATATCATTTCTGTATAATAATCACAGTACAAATCGATATAAAATTGAATGTTATTCAAATCGAATAATAACCATGCATATCTAATTTAATCCACGTGAAAAAAAAAATATTTTTGAAATTGCCATTGTGCTAAGAAATATTTCTATAGTGTAAAATTACCTTCATTATTGAGTTATTGTATATGTTATTAATTTAAAATAACAAATATTTTTATCAAAAGAAAATATAAATTCATAAAACTAGTTAAAAATGTTAGCCCGTGAACAATATATAATACTATGATCCATGCATTTTTATGAATACATTTATCATGATAAAAGTCCAAAGATGAATTTCCAAAACATTTTTTTTGATTATCAATTCCTATAAATTATAAGTCAAATTTAATTTTATAAATGTCCATTTTTAAGGGTTGAATAAAAATCCAGTTGATTATGCAGGGGCGGCATGTTATAAGAATATTAGGAGCGACTGCTCCTACCTCGAAAATGGGGAAAATTTTTTTTTAAGTTTAACAAGTTTATTCATATTTCACAAAAGAAGATTAATTATTCAATTAAAAAAAAAGTGTATTTATATCATAAATTAAAATATTTAATGAAAAATTTAACTAAAGAAGAACCTAAAAATATTTCATTAGTACTAGTTAATGTAGTTGGTAGGTGGGTTGTTTAGAAACTTAAACAATATAAATAATTTTATGCGGACTGGAGTCATTGGGTTCCTTTAATTATCTAAAATGTAAAGTAGTGCATGCTATACCGTCGTCCGTCATATAGTTTACCTACCTGAGTATATGGGTAGGTGCAGCAGTTTAATAGTAAATGGCAGTGCCGTAGACAGGATTGTTTTCGGGTGGTGGACGGAGGTTAATTTTTAATTACTAATTATGAAAACAAATTAAGTTTGCACTGTATATCTGACAATATAACTCATATAATTATACATATTATCAAATCAAGATTAAGTAAGTGTGATAAGAGCGGCGTTGCTTTATCACCACGAACCATAACCGTATTTAGCGGGGGGCATGGGGGGCAATTGTGCCGGAGCGGCAATTTTAAGGTGATTTGAAAGGCGGCAAATTTTTAGAAAATATATCATATTATAATATTATACTTTCTCCGTTATGAAACTATTTTTAATTTTTAATTATAATTCTAATTAATTATATTATGAATATTTAATAAATAATGTGTTTCAAAAAAAAAAAATTCAAATATAAATTCATTGTATAGCTAGTTATTCGTACAGATTTCTCGATTATCGTACGCACATGTTTTTAGTTATACCGGCGAGGGAAACGCACCATTGTCAGAGTACTTATTGAATTGCTATTCATGTAGATGGAATGCGATAAATACACGACCGTGTCCAATTCGTATAGTTCACAAATATTTACACTGATTCGAATATATAACATTTTTGAAAACGTGTGTGAACAATGAACGTATTGTTGGAACTCGTATAAGCAACAATTGTCGATCGTATGTCTACCTAAAAACCATATTAAATATACAAAAATAATGTATTATATGAGCAGTTAAAACGTGTAAAATATTTTTTCGAATACTTAAATATAAACTTCGAATTTTGGATGAGTAGTTTGAGTTCAATGGTAAGACTTTTTCAGTATCTACGTCGATCGACCAAGTACTTAAGTGTCGAGAAAGAAGAGTAGGTGACTTACGATTTTGCATAAATATTATTACGATGTTGCCATCTATATGGCAAAACTAATTTATATTAGTCCAAGCATATATGATGTTTAAATAAGAACCATTTGATAGTTTTAATATTCTTGATTGTTGTATATTATTAATAAAATTATTATTTATTACTTGGTTTTATAGAATTCACAGGAAATTGTTATGTAAAACCAAAATATTATTTCCTCCATAAATATTAATTATTATATCTAAATTTGTTTATATAATATTCATAATCATAAGAAATTGAAACTTTTTGGTATATATATAGTTGATAATATATTATCGTATTTTGTATAAATGTATAAATTACCTATATATAGGTATACCGATGAATGAATTTGTAATAAAGATTCTTATAAATATAGAAATCCTCAAGTCTACGGACGTGCCTGATACAATTAAATACCGAAATCGAAGATATGTCCGGTGTGTAGGTACGTGCGTTTTTTTCTTTTATATTCAGTCTAAATATATTCTGTGCTGGGCGCCGCTGGTGACACTATTTGCTTAATGCACGCCCTACTTTAATGCTCTGCCGACGAGTCTATTCTCGTTGGCCACCCTTGTTATATTATATCGGTCGTTAAAGTCCATTAGAACCAACGTCGCATTACCGCTCGTGTAGGACGCACACCAAGCCAGGTAAACGTGTTAGTTTGTAGTTTGTACCCAAAGTTAATATTAATTAATATAGTTAATAAAAATGGTTTCTTAACTAGTATTTCAAAATGAAATTTACCGTTTACTTTAAATAAGTTACAATTTTATATATTTTTAAAATATAATATACAATGTTTTTTTCAACACATTTTATATTATCTGTAAGGATCAAACTACATTATTATAATATAACATCTGTGTGTATTATGTGCATTATTATACTGTAGACAATACATACAATTTTCCTGGAATACAAATACAATGATAAGAAACCTATTTATTATTAGAGGTCTTCAAACTGTCAACCTATATCTGTAATCCGTAAAAGACCGACCCCACACCCTGATGAACGATTGTTCCAAAAAAAAAAATACGTTAACAAAACTTAGTTTTATGTCACCACTGGGGACTGACGCTCACCGTTAAATGGTCGTCGTACATTTTTATACGAACCACATTTTCTACACGAAAATCAAAAGGAAATGTTTTCGGTACAGTACCTACCACCTACAGACATTTTGATTGTGTTAGAGAATACCCGAGTTGACCTTATGGACCTATAATCTATACATAATACACGTATATATAGATTATATAGGATGCTGCATGTCTGCATAGTAACAATTAATATAATAAAAGTATACGTCTACCCATATCCGTTATCCTGGCCACTTATTTGTGCACGTCTAAACAACAATACATGTAGTAAAATCGGTAAAACGTACTTGTTATGTTCCTAAGTAGTCGTTGTAGGCCGTTAAATTTATGGCTAGCATTTTCAAATAAATCAATAATAATAGTTGACGTAGATATTTCCGCTTTGCACAATGACATTATATACCCAGGAGTACATGGCGCGTCGGGAGACACTTTAAAAATATAATAAATAATGTTATCAGTCATAAAACTAATAGTTTGAGTATATCAGAAAATCGAGAAAATATAAAAAAAGATAAAATGTATATTTGACATAGTATAATGCATAAACTATTTATATTAAATATAAATTTAATAAATCTTTAATAGTGAAATATTAATTATACAATAACAAGATACGCTGAAAACCTATAAACGTACATATACGAAGTGTTTCGACACCATGGCGGTGACCTTTACTAGTCCGCATTTTATCTAATTAATAAAATAATGTAGATTCGTAATTTAAAAAAAACCAAATTCAATGGTATTAAGTATTAAGTACTGCATTGCTCTATATTTGGTGTCGACTGAGTTATTATAAATTAATAACACTTTACTATGAATAGTGTAGAGCAGTATGATTATATTCATTACCTATATAATTAATTATCATATCTTAAAAATTATAATAACCTAATGAAATAATAATAGTTATATTAATATATTATAAATTATAATGCAGCACTTTCAAACATGAGAGTACTGGCAGTACTGCTGTTATGGCTTATGAGCTTATTTTTAATATTTTATCAATGTTTAATTTTCATATCAATATAAGCTTATCTTTGTATTAATCAATATATGTACTAATATATAAAAAAAAATATATATATACGACCAACCACTCAAAATCGGCACACTTAGTTTTACTCGGTATCTCGTCAAATTAATCCGGCCGTGATATTAAATATGAAATAAGATTATGTATTATATACATGCAGTCGTCGCCTCGGAGAACGAATCCTTGACGCCACAAGCAATATTAAAAAACCCCGTAACCTGGGAAAGTACGAATTTTAGTGGTATCATTATAGTCTAAGTAGCTATATTCTATTTATTATGGTAAATAATCTTAATTTAAAATGATCGGTATAAATTTCGAAGACGATTACATTACTTTATTATCTACTTTTATCATTATATTAATAAGTGTATTATCGTTTTCCAATACAATAACATATATGATAAAAAATAATAATACATAGATACCTTTATAAATTGATAATTTAAATTTTTTACTTTTTCTTAAACCCTCTCTATAACAAAAAAATGCCTTGGTCCCTTAAGATTCGTTGTAGTTTACAACAAATTATAAAAATGAAATTGAAAATTCTTTTGTGAAACATATATAACAATTTCTTACTCAATATATACTAATATTTTATATTTTATAATTTATTTGACAAATTTACAAAGTAATATATATATGTGTAATTTTAGCAAATTCATAAAAGTGTTAAATGCAAACCAATAGTTTTGGATATTATTCGTGAATTTTTAACCATCTAATAAATTGATCATGATCAGAAAAATAAATAACAAACCTTTGTATTTCTTTTAGAAGAGCTAAAAACTTCACAGTCAAAAAGAATTTTTATATATAAAGGTACATTTATACATATACGTTGTTAAACGTGCTGTCAGCGTCGGCATACCGATGAAGCCCATAATACACTATTATATTGCTGAACCTACCCATGTAGGTACTCAGGTAAGTAAACTACATAAAGGTATGCCACCCACGACCACATAACATATGTTAAAGAATAATAGGAATTCAATAACCTCAGACTACATATTATTTGAATTATATAGTTTTATATGTATGTATTGTACGAATTGTACGTATTGTACTATTGTAGTGTCAATTTATAAAATATATAATACGAGTATTTGGGTATAGGCTATATAGTATAGATTTAAACCAGCAGTATTTTTAATCAACCTTTAAAAATGAACATTTATGAAATCAAATTTGACTTATAAGATATACTTAATTTTGAAATCTTTTCTTAGAATTTTTTCATGATAAATATATTCATAAAAATACATGTTTCATAATATGTAAATGTAACTCACCGGCTGACATTTTTAACTAGTCTTGTGAACTTATATTAACTTTTAGTAAAAATATTTATCATAATAACAAATACAATATCTCAATATAATGAATGTAATTTTAAATTATAAAAATATTTCTTAGCAAAAAGGTATTTAAAAAGATATAAGTTATTATTCGATTTGTACAAATACGATATTCTATACATATCAAATTATACAATATGTATTTTACAATCAATTTACTTTGTACAGTAACAATGTACACTTCTGGCTTTGCTAAAAAAATGTTTCCTAGTAGAATCAAAAAAACCCAATATCTGTATGATTCTACGTACAAATTCACTGTATATAGCCGGGTTTTTTTTTATCATGACATTCGGAGACGCTAAGTTTATATAGATATTATATTTAATAAATTATAATATTAATATTTTATTATACGTTGAAATCCTCTACCGCAACAAAACGTCCTTCCGATTCTGTGATGCCAATCGAGTGAATTAAATAAATATACCATATTTATAAGTCTATGTATAATTTTTGAGTTTTTAATTATTTTATATAATATATAATTTATATCATAAACTGAATTATAATACTAAAACCATGATTAACGAAATAGTTAAATAAGCAGTTCACTAGTTCACTATAATATTGTTGACATACAATATAGTTACCATAGAAGTGCCATACGTGGGACATACGTGGGTATCTTGGAGCACAAATGTCGTTTTTGTTTGATATCGTCGCTACACCGGTTATAATCACTTTGTAATTACGTTTGATAAGAATTTAATAGCTGAACAACATTAGACACTAGAATCAATCAGTGGAACGTTCAAAACTTTAAGGTAAATTCAATTTTTAAGTTTTTGGAAACAAGCACGAATCACTTTACTAATCTGAATCCTTATTTCAATCCTACTTTACTTGAATAAGTTGTAATTTGTCGTAAAAACTGTGTATAATACTTTTTTTCCCTTTCTGTGTAGTATTAATCTGTATAAGAAACATCATATTCACATTAAATGCTCTTGAGTTATAAGCGATTTTGTTGTTCATGGGTAACTTGGGTCATGTAATGTACAATGACATTCTAATATTTATAGAAAAAAGATTGCAGTTTTACTTATATCAGTATTTAATTATTACAAATGGATAATTGTGATGACTCTTTCATGGTATTATGTAAAATGTTGTAAGGAACACATTTTTTAAATTTATTTTGCCCCAATATAGCCTCCTAAGATTCAAAATAAGTTTTTCTGCAAAATTAAATAATAATCTCCAAGATTCACCATTTTACTGGTAACTTGTGGCAGCCGCAAAAAATAATATATAAAATCAGGAATTAATTATACAAGTTTAAATTAAAGTAGATATTGAAGTAGAGATCAAAAAAAAACGTTTGATATAAATATTGAACCCATACGATGATTATTTATTGAGAAATAGAACAAATAAGTATATCAAACCTTCAAAAATATTATTCTCAATAGTTTTTCTAATGAGTGATTTTATTCTAAGAGTTCTAAACTACATTTAAAAAAATAATTTTGGGCCCACTCAGCACGATAATAATTTTTAAACGTTTATTTAATAATGAACATTAGATGTCAAATATTTTGTATTAGTTGAAATTTAATTGATAACTCATTTTTATATATTTACTCGACGTTGTAGGTACATTAGTTGAACCAAAAATAAATGTTAACTATTAATTTGAATTTATAAATTTTATAAACATTATTTACAAAAATGTATTTATTAAATATAGGATATTTTGACATTCAAAATTAACTGTTAATTTATTGTATATTTATTTATATTGCAAGTACATAAATTATATTATTAAACCCCATTAAATAAAATTATACAATTAATATAAAATAATAATGCTTACATAGAATAATAAATACATTTTAGCCATGTCTACACGTATAAAAAAATAAATATATTAACATTCTTAACCAAAAATACACATTTTGCAGAATTTACACAGGAATGAATATGAAATAAATATGTATAGGTACATTTAATATTATGATGATCAAATAATAATACATGATGTTTTAATTATATATATAACTTAAAACAAGAATTTTTTTTGGTAAAAATATAATATAGTATAGAACTAAAATGGTTAAAAATTATAATTCTTAAGTAAAATACTGTTGTTGTAGATACTAAAAAGTAACAATATATTATTTTTCTTTGATACAAAAAATAAAAACGAATTTACATTTTTGAAATAAAGGATATAATATATTAATAATTAAAAAAAAAAAATGTGTTTAAATAATATGGTCAAACCGATTGTATAATGGTTATTTTGTCCTGCTCTCTTTTAATGTTGAACGGAGTTTGAGCTAATACACGTTTGATTGTTTGTTCAATTGCAGTTTTAGGAATATTTGAAAATTTAACTTGTTTTTCATAGCATCTGTACAATTAAAAAAATATTAATTATGCAGTCTTTATATTTCACTTTAAAAATTATATAAGGTCTCATTCCATTTATCATACTGTATTATAATATACAATGTAGAGTTAATACTACTTTATCATTATAGTCTTATTTGATTTACTATTTTTATTAGATTTCTATATAAAAGTTTACTCAATAATTACAATAATTTAATAACATTAAGATAACATCAAACCTGCATAATATGTTTGTCTCTGTTTTAGAAACGTAAAGAATAACAAATAGTACATTCACAAAAATGCTTTTTACTGTTTTTTTTTTTTTAAATTAGAGTGAATTGACCTATTTAACATTTTAAGATTCCTATATATATAGGGCTTCAGAGAATTTTAAATTGATGTTTTTATTATGAAGCAAGTTATGATCATTTTAAAATTTATAACAATATAGTTTTAAAATGCTTATAACTTGCTTGGAATTAAAATATCAATAAAAGCTTCAAAGATACCCTGTATAATACTATTTCATATTTAAATTATATAATAAGTCAGTTTACTATCACTTTAAAAATAACAAATAAAGCTCATAATTATGAATATAAAATTTTTCATGTTGTACAGCTGTAAGACGTAAACAATACACATTTAATAATAATATAGAAAACATAAAATATAATAAAATACAAATTGTTAAAATTGTAATAATGTATTTAACTGAAAATACAAATAGAGGGCTCCTACAAAAGCTTTTACAATAGTACACACTAATTAAAGTATTAACTATAAATAATATTAAATTAGTAACAATAATATATTTTCACTGTCATTGCTTAAATTATAATTAATATATATATATTATAGTTGATATCTACCAAATATAACTGAGCAAATAAATAGTGTTGAAAATGGTTTTTACCCTTTTTACCGGTATAAAGTTAATCAGATAAAATATTGTTCATAAACAATTTTGACATTAGTCTTTTGACCCTGGCTTTTACATGTTTTCTACCAATTTATGACAACTTATCAGTCTTTAATATAAAATATATTCAACACATTAAATTAGTTAATTTTAACATAAAAACTGTAATAATAGTTACCAAAAGTGATTTAAATTAATGATCGCCAGCAATTTTATCTTCTACAGTATTTAAATCAATATTATTATCTAATGGTAATGGGCAGTAATCATGAAAATTGTTTTGAGTCAAACTATTTTTATTATTAGTATAAGTATTATTATTGCCCTGTAAATAAGTTAATATTGAGTCAAAGTGTTCAAACAAATGACATGATCAATCTCTAATTTTACAGAATTCATAACAACTGGGATGAAAAACTTAAAAACTATAAATGAATATGAGGTTAATATATAGGCCAGAAAAGAGAAAGAGTACATATTACATACCTAATTAGTACTTACCAAGTTTAGAGTAGTTAATTTGAACGATTTGTATGACCATAAAGAGTAAACATTGATAGATTTGTTTTTATTATAATGAAACTTAAAATTATATAAAAATAATAATATGATAAATATTACTATTTCATTGGTCAACTATAAAAACAATTTTAATAATAATAATATATTTTTTTTTATGTTTTTTTCAGAATAAACATCTGGTATAAATATTTCAATTTATATAATTTATTGTACCTTTTTGGAAGATATTTGAAAAATTCTTTTTAGTACCTTTGAATATTTTATAAAATTTATTTCTAAGAATTAAAAAATAATGAGTGGTATAAAAATTAAATGTATGTATTTAAGCTTATAATCTATTATTTGTTAATAGGTATACATTTAACTACAGCATTGAAAAAGTTCATTTTTCAACATGTCTCATATTGAAAATTCTGACAGTCAACATCATGTAATCAACAATGTTGAATCAAATCCATCTAAACCAATTCAATCCACACAAGATAGACAAAATATACTTTCAACTACTAATGCTTTTGGTATTACTGACGAGACTACTTATCCAATTCTTTCCTGTACACAAAGCAACGGTGCTATATCTAGCACACAAACCAATTCCACTATACCTAGTATACATAGTAGCGAAAATTTACCTATACATGGATTTGACTTTGATGGATCTAGTTCACAAAGCAATGCAACTATACCTGGTATGCAGAACATTAACTTTAGACCTAAGTCACAGAGCAATGACATTGGTTCTAGATCATATATGCCACACTATGTACATAGAACTTTATCTGGATTAACGGCTGAAGCATGGGCTAAATATTGGAATCCCGAGCCTATTCAAAAAGTACGTCCTCTTTGGCATCGTATAGTAACAACTGATGTAAATTCAGCCAATTCAAATGAATCATACTCTTCACAACCATATAAGGTTCAACGTACAGCATACGGTGGACGTAGTACTGTGGGTGTAACTAATTCTCAATCGGATGTGGAATTGTATCGTAGAGTGAATTGTGATGTTATTGAATCACAGAAAACAGTACCGTCATCGCAATCCGAAGGGTTGGAATGTAGAAGCAAAAGTCAACATCCTACACCACCTCCGTCGTCCATTCAAGTTCATTCGAACCATTCTTATCCAGAAAGTTCAGTGAATAATGTTCTTCAAGCTGATTCACAAAATGACAAAGTTATTCATACAATTAATCCTTCAGCCTTACATTGTCTATTTCAAGACATAAACAGTGACCAGTCATCAGCTGTATCAATTTCAACAAATTCTGAACCTACCGCTGCTCAAGATACAACTCCTTCTTCAACTGTAACTAATAATTCAAACCATGCACAAGTATTGATTGAACTTCATGATTTTTATACTAATACTGAATATCAACCCCTTCCTGTTCCATCAAATTCCTCTAATGCAGTCAATCCTAATCCAGGAAACAATGTAATTGGAGTTATTCCAACACCTCCTCCAACTTATTCATCAGCAATCAATGAACCTGAAACACTTGAAGTTGTTATTCGTTCAAGAGACTATGCTGATTATAATATTATTATCTCAAATCCTACAATTATTCGTATGCACACAATTTTGCAAAGATCTATTTTGAGTTTAAACAATACAAATTCTCCTACAGACAATACAAATTTGAACGAACAAATCAATAACTATACGCGAGTCTTAAGAAGCACCATATTATCGACAGATACCAATTCTTCAAGTGTTACATCACTAATGAGTGCATTAGTTCCTCGGTTACTAACTATGGGTCAATCTTCTTATCTTCTACTTAATAATACATCTGAAATGCCACCAATAGCTATAATTGACCGTATACAAAATGGTAATTATGATTTATGATTTAAAAATATAATACATATCAAAAATATTTTACAATTTTTAGGTTGCGTCATTAAAGAATTAACAAACTGTGCAATATGTTTGGAAGAAAATAATGGCAATGTCTTGTTAAAGCCATGTGGACATTCCAATATGTGTGGACTTTGTATGGAAAGACTGACATCATGGATTTGCCCAATATGTAGAAGTCAAATAACAAATATAATAGTTTATGTTTAAATACGACATAAATATATTATAAGCCGCAGAATATTGGTAACTGAAAATAATATTTGATAACACAAGATTCTCTTAATCTTTGCTCTTTGTAAACTCTCACTCTTCTCTCCACTAGATATATTAACTTTTCAAACTGTCAATCATAATGTATATTCATCATTAAAATGCATTTCTGTATACTCTATTCAGAATAAGATCGTACCTCGGCTGACTTCTTGTACAAGACTTCCAGGTTTCACTAAACAGCAAGTGCAGATGTTAGAGTCAGTGCAAATAGCTCAATGTATATATAATAGGTCAATGCTCACCAAAACTGGTTTTTGCGCAAGTAGGTACGTTTTTATTTTGAATACAGTATATTATTCAATTTTTTATTTACAGTCATTAAAATATACATTTTTGATTAAATAGGCTTTTTTTCTGATTGACGTAATAAAATTGTTATTATTTTTATATTATTATAATATTTAGTATTGTACCATATAATGATATGGCTGGGCATTATGAGTTAAAAGGTAAAATACATAACCAGTTGCTTTTAATTTAAAACTAACTTTCAACTAAACAAATGAAAATTGTTTTAATGATATTTAGTTATTTGTCACTTAGTCAATTCATTAATTTGATGTAAAGTTAATTTTTTTCCTTGCATACACATTATAAGCTTAAAATATATTTTTTTGTAGAAATTATTGTTTTTCATAAAAAAATAAATGGTAATAATTAGTCAGCTATTATTTAAAAATGTTTGATATGTACTTATTATAAAAATTAAATTTCAGATAGTCTAAGTATTGAGTATAGCACTTCTAGATTATGTATAAAAGTACTGCTATGTATTTTTTCATTGAAATTACAATTTTTACCAAACATATTAATTTCAAATTTCATAGCAGTATTACTACTAGATTACTTGTTAAACATTAAAAAAGGCATTATTCATGCTATAATTTCTTAAAAATTAACAAACTAAAAAAAATCTAAATAATTCATTACATCAGTTAGTAAAATTCTATCAAAAGGAGGTCATCTCTCTTTCTTTTAATTTTTCTGTGAATAACTCTTTTATACTGTATTATTTTTACTATGCATTTCGGTTTTTGTATATATTATATACTTTCATAAAATTGTCTTATTGTATAGATTATAACTATTTAGTTTTCAAAAATAAAATGTATAATAAATTTTTAACAGGTTTAGCTACTTTTTTCAATTAAACTTATAAATTTTATAAGTTTAAATAATTAGTTGACTTGCCCAGACATGAACTTATACTATAAAAATTTGGTTAATGTAACCAATAGTACTTAACCTCAAGTATTTGAAAAAAAAAATTATCATGCTAAAAATATTACCTAAAATGTAAATATTATTTTTAACTTTAAATTATACATAAACCATTTTATAATTAATTTTTATATAATATTTTGCATAGTAAACATGTTATGCTGTCACTATTACTTAAGATGATTTTTCTCTTGGACTTTAATTTTATGTAGGTTATTATTATAGATATTATTTTTTTTTGGGGTATCCTTGCCTACTTTAAATGTAAGACTTATATATTATGAGAATACTTATTGTGTATTTTATAAATTATGAATAAATTATTTGACTTTTAAATTAGTAATTATTGTTATTTACGATTAAATGTCCTATTGGTAAAAGATGGTTTCATCAATTTTAAATTGTAATGTTACTACGGTAGTTTGTTATAATTTATAACTGTGATTTTATAATTGACAAAAGTTAAAAAAAACATATATTAAACATATTTTAAAGCAATCAATATAGTTAATATGATTACTTCTTAACTATTAAAATTATTATAATACCTAACTTCAAAATATGGGCTTTTTTTTAGATTTAGTAGTGACACAGTTTATTACTATATAGATTCATGTCACTCTTATCATATTCGTTTTTAAAAATACTGATTTTTATTTTATCCTATTAATTTAAAGACAGTAATATGTTTAAAATATTTCATTTTGATCTTATATCTTTAAATATTTTTGGATTAAATAAATATGGGGTAAATATTGACAACACTTTTTAAAAATGTAATAATAAATATGTGTTATAATTTTCAATATATTGTTAAAATATTTAAGAGTTCCCACCGTGTAAATACTAAATTGGTTGTTGTGCTATTATGAAATATGTTTAAATAAAAACGTGGTTTTTATATAGTTATTTATATAAATTTTATCCTAAGTGTTTGAATATTTCTTTTAAAGGCTTTAAGTAGCTTATCAGATAAGTTAAGAATTAAAAATTGTTGTTGATATTATTTTATGTTATATAAAAGTTAATTTTAAGAAAGACATGAACTTGAATGCATATACAAGCAACATTTTAATATCAGTGCTTAAAACCCTTCAAACAAAAAATATAACCTGCTGTAGTAGGAACTCAGTACATCACTAGTCTAAATTTTTTTTTTGTTTGGGTCTTGTTAATTTTAGTTTTTACTGAAATTTAGTTTCAATATATAATTTAACCAATTAATTGTTAATATTTAAAAAGTTAATTTAGTTAAAATTAATTAATGCATTACAAATTGATATTTGATGGTTGGATGACAATTATACCAAAAGTCAAATATTTTGTCAACTTATCAAATCCATATAATTTTCTGAAAATATGAATATTTGTGGAAAAAAAAATTGTCCATTCAACCTCAAATCTGAAATTTGAAGAAAGTATTTGTGATTAGTAATCCTATCACTCTGGATATAAGGGTTACAAATTACATATTTGATGGTTTGATGACGGTTATCCCAAAAGTCACAATTTGTTCTTGAAAAATGATGCTTGTGAAATCTTTACAATATTCAAACACTGAAAATTTGTGAAAAAAATGTTTATCCATTCAACTTCAAATATGAAATCACAAATAAGGATTCATGATTAATTAGGCTGTCATGATTGGTTAAAATCCATTAATATCTTGGATTTGGAAGGGTGTAAAAATCCTTAAATAATACTTAAAATTCCTTAAAAATGTTCTTGAAATGGCTACAAATACTTGAAAATTATACTCCAAATACTTAAAAATCCTAATAATCCTTGAAAATCATTCTCCAAATATTTAATAAACCCAATTATTCTTGGAAATTCTGGTCCAAATACTTAATAATCCCATAATCCCAATAATTCTCGAAAATCATTCTCCATTTAATTAAAAATCCCAATAATCGTTTAAAATCATGTTCCAAATACTTCAAAATCTAATTTATCTATGCAAATCATGCTCCATTTACTAAAACATCCCATAATTCCTTGAAAATCATGATCCAAAAACTTAAAAATCCTATAAATCCATTAATATATTGAGGAAGGGTACAAAACTCCTTAAAAAACTCTTAAATCTCTTAAAAATGTTGGTGATATGGCTAATAATTCTTGGAAAATCATGCTCCAAACTCTTAATACTCCCAATAATTCTTGAAAATCCTAGTCCAAATACATAAAAATCCCAATAATTTTTGTAAATCATGCTCCAAATACTTAATAATCCCAATCATCCTTAAAAACCATGATTTTCAAGATTCATTAAAATTTTTAATTAAACGGACTATGATTTTCAAAAGGTATTGGGATTTTTAGTTAAATGGACCTTGATATCCAAAAGTTATTGGGGTTTTAAAGTATTTGGAACATGATCTTTAACGATTAATGAGATTTTTAAGTAAGTGGAGTAAGATTTTCAATAGTTATTGGGATTATTAAGTATTTGGAGAATAATATTTAAGAATTTTTAGACATATCACTTAGGTATAAATCTAAAAATTCATTATTCTTCATCGTTCATTTTTAATCTAGAACTTGGAATTAAATGTATTTAAAAATTAATATAATGTAATATGATATAAAGAAAAAGTGACTACCTATATATTTTAGTCTATTCTATTAAATGTTTGTTACAATTTTAGTTATTTAAGTATTTGTGTTTCTGATAAAAAAATTTAGTAGTTTATTAGTTTAATATTACTAATAATAAACTATTAAATTATTTAAAAAAATACTAAAAATTATTTATATGAATGGGTAAGTTTTTAATTCCCAACTTAAAAAAATATCTAAATAATTCAATTTAATGCTCAAGGTAATTAGTATTATATTAAAAATATAGTACTGTATTCAATTTAAGTTGCTTTTAAAAAAATTTAAACATTTTTGTCTTAGACTAAAACTCTATGTAAGATACAAATTTGAAAAAAAGATAATAATTATCGCCGATAATTAATCAAATTAATCTATATAATTAAATTTATTTATTTATGTATCATATCTACAAATATTATTATTAATTGTTACAAATATACCGTTTTAAATGCATATTTTAATGTTTTTTAGGGTATGTAGTCCCAATTCCTAATTATTAGGCATTACTATTCTTGGTGTTTTATTTTTTTAAGCATATTTCATTAGGTACAATATTATGCATATAATCATAGGTATAAATCTAGTTTAGCGCCCACGCAGTTTTCTAAATTTTTTTTTCTACCAGATAGATGGTGTTTTTTCGCTGAGAACGATAGTGCAATCAGAATTGAGCGGTCAAATTTAGTTTTTGAGTTACAACACTTTGATGTTGTAAATCTGTTAAATAACTCAATATGGATGCTAAAAGAGTAAAAGATATGATTTTGATGATGAATCAACATTTAATTTTTCAACAACAAAGTTCGCAACATATTTGCCTCGTGGGTCAGTAGTCTCATCGATACAAAAATATATGAAAGAAGTTCCTTTATTTTCTAGTTTTTTTTTTTAAACGTTTGTGTATCATTTGATTACATAATTCTTCCTTAGGGTACTTTCATC
The DNA here is from genome assembly GCA_036289425.1 of Rhopalosiphum nymphaeae. Taxonomy (NCBI): domain Eukaryota; kingdom Metazoa; phylum Arthropoda; class Insecta; order Hemiptera; family Aphididae; genus Rhopalosiphum; species Rhopalosiphum nymphaeae. Next base: position 2,317,867 of record JAZAQC010000030.1, read on the forward strand.
AGGTATATGTAGATGATATCGCCTTCAAAATCACACCAATCCCTATATTAAAAAGCTACCATCCTAGATTATCCTCCCAGACGACTTAAACGACAATGGCTCCGAAACCTTATATTATAAAATAAACATAATATGAATACTTAAATACCCAAATAATGTAAATTCACACCGAAGTACCTTCACTGGACGGTTTCTTCCCTGAAGATACTCAAGCCATTGCACTTAATTTAAAAAACATACATTATGCTTATTGTACATTTTTTTAGTATAGATTGTATAATACCCTAATTAAAAAATAAAAAAAAGTCAATATAAGAAATATCGTACATTTAAAAAGACGTTTTACATAATGTATAATTAAACTAAATTTTTTTTTATTTATACTAGGGAATTTGCAAGACATGTAAAAAAAGAAATAGAATTAACAAATCAAAATGATATACCAGTAAATACGTAAGTTTAATATTATTTATTTTTATTATTATTTTTAAATTATCTTACTCAATGTTTAGTGTCAAAAAGCAACCGGTTGCAGTCGATTTAAAGGAGACATTTAGATTGATAGACGAAATAACTATGGATACACTGTAAGTAACTTTAATAAATTATACCTAATTTCTTTTTAATTCATAATATTTGGTGTTTAGACATGACGAGCTTATGCGGATCCATCACTACAGTAATTGATGCGGCCGCCGGCTAAAATGAAGAACAACATTATGTATATGACTCTGTATCAAATGACAACGAATTTAAAATATAAAAAATTTTCTTTTTTTTATATGATATTTATAATATCTTTTAGTAATGAAAATGACGGTTACGGTGACGAAAGAATGTCTAAAATATTTTCGCCAGATCTTGACTTTATTAATATTTTATTCTTATTGATGACGATATATAAGCTTAAACTTTTTATTACTATAATATATACAATTTTATTTTTATAATATATTATATTTATAATTAATCAGATTGCGTTTTTAACAAAAAAACTAAATTTAAAATATTAAATTATATTTATTTATTTACTAGTACCTATTATTAAAATATCGATTAGTTGTAATAAAAAAAAACAACTTATTAAACTCTCCATTTTTAGAGAATAAACTTTAAGAAAGAAATACTTCATTAAATGCATTTATATTTACATATTTTGGTAGAAACTATAATTAGTAATTTATGTATTATTGATGATAGTAATTTGGTGGTTAGATAAATGGAATAATAACTAAAAAAAGGTGGGCAAGTGGATATCGCTCTGCTGTATAGTAGAGATAGAGAGTAAGTCACTATTATTGATGTGTTAAATTTTATTGCAATGACAGGTATCATTGTATAAGAAAAACGATTCTGAACAGAGATGATTTGTCAGTCTAGGATATATATTATAATATTACCTATATTTAAATTGTAATTGATATTTCTCAACTACTAGTGAAAGTTTCAAGTTTATACTTATATTTTTTGAATAACAGCAAATATTTTAAATCGTTTTAGGACATATCGTTATTTTACGAAATTTTGTAAATAATTAAATTTCACGCGTTCATAAATTTTTTTCTATATTGACGCTGGGGTTTTTTTTTACAGTTATTTGAAGGAAAACTTTTGGAAAATCCTGTATTGGGTTTTCTAAGTTTTAACCTTAGGTATAAATCATAAAAATATTATGGATTTTCAACTTTAAAATTCCTTGCAAAATGTTCGTGGTTTTGTCATATTTCGTAAACATTTGAACTTTAAATACTTATAAATAAAAATTGTGACTAACGATTTTCGATTTTTTTTACTGCGATAAGTACTACTTATAATAAATCTTGTATTAAATTTTAAAAAATTTTTGGAAAGCCATATTTTTTTTTATCGACATTTCAAGAAAAAAAATTAGAAAAATCGAAAATTTTAATTGTTTGTAAATAGCTTATAAAAGGCAAAATATTTTAATAATTTAATTGTTAACACATAATGTTAATATAAACATTTGGTGAAAATGTCAATTTTGCGGCACTTCAGGTTCCTTTTAGAGGAGAAAAGGTTTACACGAAGTATCCGCTTTATGAGGTTGCTACGTGCTCTGACATCCTAGATAATGATAGTAATAGTAATACACAATAATTATAATAATAGTGCTAAGAATAGCAACAACGCTTTACAAAGAATAATGGACATAACGGGTTATTAACAGATGTCCACTAAAAGCACTCGAATTCTATAATATATATGCCGATACATGCTTGAAACATAGACCACAGACTCCGACCTACCAAAATACACCAGCTCTGAGATATAGTAATATCAGTCCCTTGTTTAAAACAAAATAGCTTAATACAGAATAGAACTACGCAGTAGTAATATAATAGAGAATACCATGTATGGGCATGAACGGAAGGGGCTTCATCCTGCCGCGTATCTAATTAGGTCATCGCACGTCACAGAATCCTAAAACGCGTTAACCACACGTGTACAACTGAGTCACATCCGTTGACCAGAAGGGACAGCAGAAGAATAGGTAGGGAGAATCTACTATATAAGGGGGCCCTGGAGAGCTCCCCGGCAGACGTGATTCATCAGTCAGCACGAGCACCTTCACGTCAGATGTCATCACGATTCAGTCCCTGTGACTTAGTCTGATTTTCTAATTTAATTACACTTAGAATAATTTACAGTATAATTTATTTATCAATAAAACCACACTTATAAAAAAATATCTGCACTATCTATTTATTTATTACGGCTATATCGCTCAAGTAATCAGTTGCTGGTTAGTCCACTATAAGTTTAATAATATGAAAATGGTAAACGGTGATAATAATGACTGAGAATATAATGAATATATTATATCATAAAAAAAATAAATAGTAAACTGACATTTAATAATATTAACAGAAACAACAGATGCTGCTGAAGACGTCTCTCTTCAACGCATTAATACATAATATGAAACTTGCATAAGTATAATATTCAATATATATAATAATATATAACAATCACACAACATTAATCTGATATACGAGTTGTGGTCATTCCGCAGTCGACCAGTAATAATATCCGATCGTAATAGTGCGCGGTGACGACTGCTGAGATTTGACCCGTATAATGCCAGTCCGCGGCAGCGACGGATGCGATAACAATTGCGGCGACGGAGACGGCGATTACGTAAACGACAGCGTTGACTGCAACGCAGAGGCGTATTTAGGCACAGGCCTTATAGGCGACATTTGAAGGTCGGGAAAATTTTATAATTTTAGGAAGGATGAGGGGGAGGCGACGAATTGGAAAGTGTTTATAAGCGGAAAAACCTTAAATACGCCACTGCTGCGACGTTATGGAAGGTAGACAAAAGCAAGATATTAATATAAACACAGATGTTTGCCATAAATGTGACGACGCACAAAATGATGCGGACAAATTGCCGAGCAACACGCACGACACACGTAATAGAGCCGACGGTAGTATCGAGCTTTAATAAATCCGCGAAGCCACGAGGTTTTACGCACCGTCGTCCGTGATATGAACGGATGACAGTCAACGGGAGGTAAAACAGAACTGACTGGGCTACTTCGCACCAGCAATCTCAAAGGTCGGTTAAGGTGAACTGAGCCGAAATCGCATTTAACGCGAGAGCGGAAACGATTAGTACCGTCGATATCCTAATGCAAGTTCGCGGGCCGATCAGTTTGCTCAGTGTCGCGAAACCGACATGGATTTGAACGATAACTTGCTCGAACAGTCAAATACCTATTTACAATGATTCGTTTTTGAGTTACAGCAAAATATAAAAATCAGTTTTGTCGAAAATTGGTTGTGCGTGAAAAAGACCTTTTTTCCGTTACTTTTTAGTGTGTTCCTGACGCTTTTGAAAAATAGTGGACATTTTTTATTTTTGACCCCCCACCCCCACCCCACCACACCACACCACACCACCAAAGTGGCAAAGTACCAAATTGATTCATTTTCCTTTTCAAACAGGGTCTGAAGTCAACAATCAAAGCACTATCACTACTCCAAAACGGAATGACAAAAAAAAAAAACACACACATCATTGTAAAACCAATACGTTTATCACTCCGTTTAGAATCTAAAATAAGTAATTCAAGCATAATGGGTTATTGGTATATTATTCATTGTCCGCGGCATCAGGCAACGCGATAAATTATTGTGCCGTGACTGTGCGCGTTGTCTCATTGTCGGCTTGTGATAATATAGCGATATGCTTTTATCGGATTAATAGTACCAATGATAGTACCTAAGCGGTTTTTATTTATAATATTTTTGCTTTTACGTATTTAAATGTCTTTTATAAGTCTTATATAATGCTTTCAGTACCACCGATAGTCTGTATTTCAAAGTTTCATTTTGTTTTAGTGGTATTGAAACACATTTTTGTTATTATGTATAATTTTTCATCGGTTGTTGTGTTTTTTTTTTTTTTTATGTAAAAGTTCAGCCAAAACCTCAAAATTGTTATAGGTATACGACGTTCCTTCTTCTTTTTCCGCCGTTCGAGCTGCATGGTCATAGTCTTAGCCAGTGGTCTTATTCTATTTCTTTTAATATTTTGCGTTGAAACATTATTTTATTATTCATCAGTGTTTTTTCTTGTTGTTTCAACGTCCTGTGTATATTTATTGGTTTTCTGTAAGTATTCTTGTATCAAATCATTAATATTATTCCCCGATTCAGGGTGGTCATAAGACACACTTGCAGAACCACTTGAATTAAATGTTTGTGTAGTAGTTTGTTGTGTCTATGAGTTATTTGTTTGAGCTGGTGGTCTGTTGGTCATACGTTCTCGATATTGTCACACATTTTTTTGGAAATTGTATTATTTTTATTGTACAAGTGTAGGCGATCCGAGACAGTGGCGTTCTGGTTTGAAGCCGCCAACAAACACCAGTTCCCAGGTAATTGACTAACGAGCCGCATATTTTATTTCTATTTTTATATTATTACTTATAGCATATTGTTTTTTTATTGCTGTTGAGCTGGCATAGGCCAAAATCATACTTTTATTATATTTTTACATTATTGTAGGGCCAATTACATACATTGCCATATAATATTATCATTGAACTGGCTCAGGTCAATTATATACTGTTATATTATACTATCATTGCGCTTGCATAGACCAATTATATTATATTAATTATATTGGTTATTTTTTATTAGGTTATAATTTTATTCGTTGTTTCCTATTTTATTATTATATTTTGTATCGAGTCAAACAGACCAATTAGTTATTTTTTATACATATTGTATTGAACCAGCAGGTTAAATATTTTTCCAAGTCATTATAGCTTTTTTTATTAATATGTATTTATTTTATATGCTAAACAGACCGTCACTCAGTTTATTCTTTTATTTATATTATTATATCTCAAAATTTATGACCATAAAAATTGTTTCTTGTTTTTTTTATTTATTTACATTACTAAATTATTCAAATATTAACATACAGCATAAGGGCATATCGGTGCCTTAAAGCACAGAGGCTGTATGCGTGTACATTTATAATAAAAACAAAACCCGTTGACTAGTGAACACGCATGTATAATATAATTTATAACGTGGCTATTTGCTCCAAGGTAGATATATACTTATATCTTATATCCTATATTCATATATGTATATATATATATGAATATTATATGTTCCAGCATCTCGTAAGCAAATATAGTATTGCTAGTGTACACTTATAATACAAACTACATAATTATCTTAAAAAAATTCGAAAAATTAACATTTTGAGAAAATAATTAGGTAAGTAGATTAGTTAACTAACATTTTGATATTTCTGTATCTCAACACTCCCCATACCAAACTTATAGGTAAATAATTAAAACTCAATATTAATTTGTTTCATAAAACTAAAATTAATGAAGGGCTCTTAGAAACACAATAGGTACATTAGATTTTTCATTTTGGTACAATAATAAAACAAAGATTAAATTAACTTTATAATTTGTAAATTGATGAATCATACTTTGTACACTTGGAATTTTTGTTTTTAATTAGTCAAATAATAAATTACAAAAAAACCATCAATGTTTAATTTAAAATTAATTAATTTTTTCACATATTTGATTTTTATAAGTGATTAGATGATGCTTGAACTGCATGATGTAACATAGTTTAAACATTTAGGTAATTAAATTCTTCACTGTTCCATGTAGTGAAAAATTGTTTGATGGTCAAATATCAATACTCACTGAACCACTTAAATTGAAATCTTAAATATGAAATTTACGAGTCTGTAGTTTTTTTTTTTTTAATTATGATACGTATTATGTTAAATTTTAATTGACTGATAAACCGTTAAATAAAAAATTAATTCTGTGAAGAAATGTACTTTTAACCTGTAGCATAAAGGATATTATATTATCTATTTACATTGCTATAAGTTACTATTATAGTAAATATTTTAAAATTGTCGGTGTCATTTATCAAAAAGAATTTTATACTAATTTAGTATACCTTTAATATGTATTTCTTTTTAACAAAATCTATATAATTAATAATATATAATATATTATCGCATTTTGTAGAAATATATAAAATAACCTATATATCGAGTAATGAGTATAATAGTTCTATATTATAGTACTAATAAAATAAAAATAAATTGTTATTGCTTTAACTTAATATTTTGAGTTACCTATAGCTTTTAAAAAATCTTTAAGTTGTTTTTTATTTTCTCCAAAACTAGTAAAATTATATTAATATTAATAATTAAAAAATAATAATGGCTAATAAATATATAAAACAAACATTAAAAAAAAATAATTGGCAATAATTATAATAAAAAAATGTTAGGAATACTTATGTTTCAGAATGAAAAAATTTAAAATATTCTAATTGATACTTTTTTCCTACCATCCAATAACTCATATAATATGAAAAATTCTAACTTTCAATCAAATACAATACATTTGGAACTAAATTTATTTATAATATAGTCCTTAACAAAATAATATATATGTATAAATAAATTAGACCCATACTCTGTATACAGATCACTAGTCCAGTATTGGTCCATTAGACAACTAGACAAATGCACATGAAAATTACAATGCAATGAGCTTTTAAAGAAATATTGAATTAAATATTTAACAACTCAATAGTGTACGATACTTATCACACTCTCTTTTACCAAGTATAATAATGTGCCGGTACACAACAACATAATATAGATAGCAGGTACATACTCTCATACCTATATCTATATACTTTTTCATGTCTGTGCACTGACAGAGTTGACCCCGTTGATAATGTTTAAAATATGACCATATACAATTAATGTAGGCATAAACTCATACAGAATTAAGATTTATAAAGAAAATTGTATAGAATAAACAATTTCATAAGTTTAGTATTTGTAAAGTAAATCATAATATAATAATAGTATTTATATTCAATAATAATACTAAGTTATGATAAAATTGGATTGTATATTTATTATTCTGTATTTACATTTATACATTTTGTGTTATACATTGCATTTTATATAATTCACTATGTATTAATTCTTACGTAATATTTTATTTATATACATTTACCCTTAATTATATTTCTCTTAATAGTTATGATATAGCTTATAATACAAATCTTTTAAATTTTATTAACAAAAATGTGTTTTTACATGTTCATATTCATGAAGCTTTAGTTGTTCTTTGTTAGAAAATTGTTGGTTACAAACATGACATTTTAAATATCATCAGATGACCACCACTGTTGAAACTGGTAATGATCAAATTGATCACAAGTTTTATTACAAATTTTACATTGGAATGGCTGATGGACTACACATATTTCAATTAAAGCTTTTATATGACTTTCATCGATTTTATGTGTATATTTTCGTTGTATGTCGATTTTACTATTTGTTATTTTTTTCGGTTTAAAATAAAGTTTCGATTTAAAAATGGATCCATTTTCACTTGAAGAAGCAGGATTTGACTGACCATGAAAATCCTTCATATGTTTTTTAAAAGACGAATTGGTTGAATATTTTTTACAACAGACGTCACAATAACGATTAACATATTTTTTCTTGCGTTTAATTTGTTTTTGTGATTTGTTGTTATTTTGTTGAATATAGTTCCGATCCATTCTATAATAAAATAATATATGAAAAAATTAATAAATTACTATAACGAATAAACAAATATTATATTTTAAAAGGAAATCTATTTTATTACATTTTTATACTTATTTAAAAATGTTAAAGCAATACTTTATACCTTAGCAAAATAATGACTATTGATTTTACAATGATTTATTTGTGTGTGTGCGTGTGTGTGTTTGTCATCACTTTTTGGGGCAGTAGAAATGCTTTTTCAATATATGGAGTTGGTTAATTGTAAAAATTTTGGCAAAAAATTGCCAGTACTTTTCTTAATAATTGAGGAAAAACAAAAAAGGAATTAATATTTGAAATAAAACAATTGTGTTTAAATATTGTTAATATTTTATGTATATGTGTATGTACAGTATTCAGATAAATTACAAGTTTACAAAAATTCTAGTTATACAAACATGTCTTAGCCGAAAAGTAATATGAGCCTCCTCAGCTTTAAATAGCAAACAACTTAAAGTATAGAATTACAGATTTCTTTAAAGTATGCATAAATCTATAAAATTAATTTTAATGTTTTCTTAACTAATTACCCATATTGATGCTTGTATGTTGCTGATACACACAAAATTAATTACTACAATTTTTTTACTATAATTTAAAATAATTATTTAGGTATTAAATATGATTTATAACCATGTTTTGTATGTGTATTTTCATTAATTTTAAATTTTAATGAAAAATAAATAATTTTTGATCACTGGATCAAAAAAAAAAAAATACATGAAAATTTGTAAAATCATAAAGTAATTATTGACAAAATTAATGATTTAAATTTAAACATTACCTAGCTAGTTGTCATTCAGTCAATTTTAGTTTTAGAACCTTGGTTAATAGGTCAAAATAACTTAAAAAATGTAATCTATACAAATTTGGTATTAAAATTACCTGTTACTATTTAAAAAAAATCATTATTGTATTTGTATACAAGTTGAATATAAAAATATATTAATAATACATCTAATCCAATGGTCGGCAATCGGTGGTCCACACCGCTATTGTATACAGCTCGCTTTAAATTTTAAAACAAGTAATTTTTTTTTCTATAATTCTTTATTTAAATGTTTAAGATAATAATTTCTTTTTGTAGTAAATAGTTATAGAATATAAAATTTTTATTTTTGCCTGGCCTAAAAATTCTATTTAATTTGTCAATGTGACCTGAGAGTTCAAAAAGGTTACCGACCATTGCAGAACGTTAAAAAAGATATTTGTATTATATCAATACTTAATGTTGTTGATACATTCATGTTAATATAAATTTGATATTTTTAATCTGATATTATCAAATAAACAAAATTGATTCATAAGACATTTATATGATATCTGATTGATATATTAAGTTTGTGTTTAATTATTATATTTTAATATGTTGGAAAGTTATTCCGCATACATCGGCAGTTGTTTAAATAAAGAAAAACAATAGGTGCAATTTAATTAGATAAAGAAAAATGAATTCAACATACCTTAAAATTCTTGTACTTGCAGTAAGTAAGCAAAACTTCTAGATATTACCGTCAAGAAAGCGTGTTCGATGATAACTGAATACTAGGCCACTAGGGGCATGTTAGCACTATACTGGTTTTGAAACAAATCACACATCCACCCTCCGCCCAACCATTTACTGTGACGTAAAATGTCTTCGTTTCTCATTGGTCTGCCGTCGCCACAGCCACCACAGCCGCCGCCGTCGATGATTTCACCACCGTGACAAAATATATATTAAATATATATATATATTTTGTCATGTCTACCTCCACTTCGCCACTATTCTAGTCGGAGAAATGCATACGTCACAGACCTGCGTATCATGAATTGCTGACATGTCTATATATTTTGTCATGGCTAGGTGGAAAAAAAATCCAAACTTATTGGCTTGTATTAAACAATTTTATAAATTTGCTTATTATAATATGTTAGTGTATTTTATAAAGCAACGAGCGTCATTTTAGTGTGGTATAGCACAGTCTATATTTTTAAATACTAATCAATTTAAAACGATATATCGCACAATCTATAAACTATTATTCTGATGAATAGTCATATTACAGCTTACAGATGAGTCATTTGAGACTAATAGTTTTAGTAGTGTCTCCGGACTATCATACGAGTGCCGCAGCACCACTCAGAGTCGCGTAAAGTTTATGATATCATTTCGGGCTAGAGTGGCTGAACTCATATGAAGTATACGATATGTAAATACAATGCCGGGCCATGTCGTCGGCTACTGTTTTTAAAATTTCCAAGGAATAAAATATTTGCCTATTTATCTTAACTTGTTTACTTTAATCATATTATATATCATAATAATATAACAATATGATCTTTTTTTCCATTTTGGCTCTTCCCTATTTATTATTATATTGGATGGCTCGAGAGTCTCTTCTCGCTGGCCACCCCTATTCTATTATATCGGTCGTTAAAGTCCATTAAAACCAAAGTCGCATTATCACTCGTGTAGGACGTGCATAAAATACGTACCAAGCTAGGTAAACGTGTTAGCTTGTAGTTTGTATCCAAAGTTAATATTAATTAATATAGTTAATAAAAATGGTTTCTTAACTAGCATTTCCAAATAAAATTTATGTTTACTTTAAATAAGTTACAATTTAATATATTTTACAATAAACCGGCAGATGTTTAGAAAATATATCATTTTATAATATTATACTTTAATTATATTATGAATATTTAATAAATAATGTGTTAAAAAAAAAAAATTCAAGTATAAATTCATTGTATAGCTAGTTACTCGTACAGATTTCTCGATTATCGTACGCACATGTTTTTAGTTATACCGGCGAGGGAAACGCACCATTACTTATTGAATTGCTATTCATGCTTATGGAATGCGATAAATACACGACCGTGTCCAATTCGTATAGTTCACAAATATTTACTCTGATTCGATACATAACATTTTTGAAAACGTGTGTGAACAATGAACGTATTGTTGGAACGGCTTGAATACGAATATTTTTTTACCGTGGTGTTTGATACCTAGAAATCTGTCTATTCGTATTATTGTATCACATTTCGGTTTAATGCAAATGAAATAATAATAGTTATATGAATATATTATAAATTATAATGCACCACTGTCAAACATGAGAGTACTGGCAGTACTGCTGTTATGGCTTATGAGCTTATTTTTAATATTATATTAATGTTTAATTTTCATATCAATATAAGATTATCTTTGTATTAATCAATATACAAATCAATATATGTACTAATATATAAAAAAAAATATATATATATATACGACCAACCACTCAAAATCGGCACACCTAGTTTTACTCGGTATCTCGTCAAATCAATCCGGCCGTGATATTAAATATGAAATAAGATTATGTATTGTATGCATGCAGTCGTCGCCTCGGAGAACGAATCCTTGACGCCACAAGCTATATTAAAAAACACCGTAACCTAGGAAAGTACGAATTTTAGTGGTATCATTATAGTCTAAGTAGCTATATTCTATTTATTATGGTAATTAATCTTAATTTAAAATGATCGGTATAAATTTCGAAGACGATTACATTACTTTATTATCTACTTTTATCATTATATTAATAAGTGTATTATCGTTTTCCAATACAATAACATATATGATAAAAAATAATAATACATAGATACCTTTATAAATTGATAATTTAAATTTTTTACTTTTTCTTAAACCCTCTCTAAAACAAAAAAATGTCTTGGTCCCTTAAGATTCGTTGTAGTTGACACAAATTATAAAAATGAAATTGAAAATTCTTTTGTGAAACATATATAACAATTTCTTACTCAATATATACTAATATTTTATATTTTATAATTTATTTGACAAATTTTCGAAGTAATATATATATGTGTAATTTTAGCAAATTCATAAAAGTGTTAAATGCAAACCAATAGTTTTGGATATTATTCGTGAATTTTTAACCATCTAATAAATTGATCAAGATCAGAAAAATAAATAACAAACCTTTGTATTTCTTTTAGAAGAGCTAAAAACTTCACAGTCAAAAAGAATTTTTATATATAAAGGTACATTTATACATATACGTTGTTAAACGTGCTGTCAGCGTCGGCATACCGATGAAGCCCATAATACACTATTATATTGCTGAACCTACCCATGTAGGTACTCAGGTAAGTAAACTACATAAAGGTATGCCACCCACGACCACATAACATATGTTAAAGAATAATAGGAATTCAATAACCTCAGACTACATATTATTTGAATTATATAGTTTTATATGTATGTATTGTACGAATTGTACGTATTGTACTATTGTAGTGTCAATTTATAAAATATATAATACGAGTATTTGGGTATAGGCTATATAGTATAGATTTAAACCAGCAGTAATTTTAATCAACCTATAAAAATGAACATTTATGAAATCAAATTTGACTTATAAGATATACTTAATTTTGAAATCTTTTCTTAGAATTTTTATCATGATAAATATATTCATAAAAATGCATGTTTCATAATATGTAAATGTAACTCAGGGGCTGACATTTTTAATTAGTCTTGTGAATTTATATTAACTTTTAGTAAAAATATTTATCATAATAACAAATACAATAACTCAATATAATGAATGTAATTTTAAACTATAAAAATATTTCTTAGCAAAAAGTTATTTAAAAAAATATAAGTTATTTCTTTTTGTATGTGATTTAAATAATTATAACTATGAACGTAGTTATTATTCGATTTGTACAAATACGATATTCTATACATATCAAATTATACAATATGTATTTTACAATCAATTTACTTTGTACAGTAACAATGTACACTTCTGGCTTTGCTAAAAAAATGTTTCCTAGTAGAATCAAAAAAACCCAATATCTGTATGGTTCTACGTACAAATTCACTGTATATAGCCTGGTTTTTTTTATCATGACATTCGGAGACGCTAAGTTTATATAGATATTATATTTAATAAATTATAATATTAATATTTTATTATACGTTGAAATCCTCTACCGCAACAAAACGTCCTTCCGATACTGTGATGCCAATCGAGTGAATTAAATAAATATACCATATTTATAAGTCTATGTATAATTTTTGAGTTTTTAATTATTTTATATAATATATAATTTATATCATAAACTGAATTATAATACTAAAACCATGATTAACGAACTAGTTAAATTAGCAGTTCACTAGTTCACTATAATATTGTTGACATACAATATACCATAGAAGTGCCATACGTGGGACAAGTGATAAAATGTATATTTGACATAGTATAATGCATATACTATCTATATTAAATACAAATATAATAAATCTTTAATACTGATATACTAATTATACAATAACGAGATACGCTGAAAACCTTTAAATGTATACGTAGTATTTCGACACGATGGCGGTGACCTTTACTAGTCCGCATTTTTTCTAATTAATAAAATAATGTAGATTCGTGATTTAAAAAAAACCAAATTAAATGGTAGTAAGTATTAAGTATTGCATTGCTCTATATTTGGTGTCGACTGAGTTATGATAAATTAATAACACTTTACTATGAATACTGTAAATCAGTATGATTATATTCATTACCTACATAATTAATTATCATATCTTAATAAATATTAAAGTAAATTTAACAATTCTAAACTTAAAGGTAAGAGTATAATCTAAGTAACTTATTACATACGATTTTATTATGTATAATTTTAAATTGGAATGTGATAATTTTATTTATATTTTATTTATCTAACTTTAAATAAATTCATCAACATCTAGACATTTAAATTATTATGTAGTTAAACATTTATAAAATGTTCAATTTGTGTAGCTAAAAATTGAAAATTTAACATAAGGTTTTTCATAAGTAGTTCATACGGTATTTAAAAATCTAAAAATGATATAAACACAATTTTTTTTTATATTTATTTTAATTTAAATCTGAACAAAATTATATAGATATTTAACCAAAGAATAACGATTTTAGTTATATTGTTGTAACTAAAAAATATTGTTCATGTGTACTTAAAACTTGTATAGTATATTATTGTAATTTTGTTTAACTTAATGATGTTTTATAACAAAAAATATTATTAAACAATTTCTCTACATTTTACTTTAATTGTTAAGTTCCTGTCTATGAACAAATTTTAAAATTTAACCAAAATGAATTGGTTTTATTATTAAAGAATAATAAATTTTATCAATGAATCAGTAAACAGTACCTATTTTATTATTATTGTTTTGCATATTTTAATATAAACACAAGTCAATTTCTTTCTCTGTTCTTATCTATTCTTTCTCATTATTCACTAGTAGGTAAACTAATCACATTAAAAAATACATCGCAAGTTGTTGCAGCCAATCGCTTAATAATCGTGTAGGAGTTGGATAAGCGTAAAGCAATTATGTTGAACTTGAATACCTCGTAGTATTGTAGCACATTATTGGCAGGTCCTATTTTTTAGTGAACCTTAACCCGAAGTGTGTAGTCCGAAATTGGAAGAGTGCACTATGCATTCGAGAAGTGTGTACCTACTAATTATGTAGTAAATATTAATAAATAAGACTACTAGCTAAATAGTAAGTGGAACCTACATTATTCAAATTTAAAAAAAAAAAGAATATTTTCTTAGTTTTTTTTCTAGTTATCACTTATCATCAAAGACAATCGACTATCAAGAATCTATTAACCTACTAGTCTGTTAAGGATACATATATTCAGTTTTAAATAATATATCCCACATTAAAATAAAAAAATTGTTAATTGTTTTCAAATTTATAACAGACATAAGTATATTTTCAGTTTATAAAATAACAACAGTTTAGTCGTTATCAAATAATAAGGTACAATTGTATTAATAAAAAGAATTATAACTAAATAATATAATAATAGAATTGTGTAGAGGAGGTAAGGGGGCTTTGAAAAATGTGCAGTACGAATTTTTATAAAAAATAGGTGCTGATTATTGATATAGCTACATTAAATTAGCAACGCGATTACATAACAATGTTAAAAATAAAGTTAATAAATATGCATAAAAATGGAAGCATTAATCGGATAGGTACTTAAGTGAATTATATACAGCCATAAAGATGCCTTTAAAATGAGTTTATGGGGACAATGTCACAGTACTTGATCAAGGCATTTAACACGTTAAATAAGTTTATATCAAGCAATTATCTATCTATAAAAATTTAAATACTTAAGTAACTATATGGCTCCAGATTTACTTTGTCGCCGGGGCCCAAAGGTTCTAGTAGTGCCAGTGATAAAGTATACAAAAGAGAAGTTTTTGTAAATACCTCACTGCTATTTGAGGTTATCTTTCGTAAATTTCTTTTGCCTCCAATAAATCAACTCCTTCATCCTGTACATTTTTCCATTTAATAAAAAAAAATCAATTTTTTATCTTTTTCAATAATGTTATTTGATACAATTCCACGATTAAGACCATAACTTTATCGTTTGATATTTGATTTTTACATAAATACTTTTCATATCCCAAATTAATAATAAATTCTTCTTTGATTAAAGTTTTTTTCTATTTTAATGCAAAAAAAAAAAGTAATTAAACACTAATTAAAAATAATGTTTAAAGATTATATTTTGTAAATCAAAGTTAAAATTAATTTTTATTACCTATATATTTTTAACTAATATGCTGGGAACAAAATTAAAAATAAATTGTTTTAAAAAAATACAAATACTTTTGTTATAATTTTGTTGTCTCTATGTGGATCCAGTCTTAAGAATACTGTTTTTATGCTATAAAAATAATATTAAACTTTTAAACTTCATTAATTAATAAGAACTTCTTGCTAATAGGTAGGATACTATGATGTATTTATTGATTATACATTTTTTTCAGGTAGAATTTACATGTACCTTTTTTTACCTGTAGTTTTTTTGGGCGGAATTTATCATTTTTGAGTAAAATTTACATGCGGCCTGTTGAATACTTAACCATTGTTAGGTTCATGTATTAAAAATATTTTCAGCCTAAAAATTTAATTCACACTTAAGATCAAGAAAATAATATACTACTTATTCATTACACTTATATTCTAATATTATTTAAATTAATGATACATTTACATATATTGAAAATTAATTGTATGGTGATGATACACTGTTAATTATTATATTATATTAAACACTTTATTAATTATTTTTTAAATTTGTTGTGTTGTGTAAAACCATATATCATGTTTTATTACTGTTGTAGTAGTTTTAAAAACCGAATATCCAAGCCTAAATAACTAATTATTTTTTTTTATTGAACAACTTGTTAAAAGTTATTGAATTTAAATTATATAATAAATTTTTATTTTAACAATACGTTTGATATGTAACGTGTGCTCAATGAGCAGAGTAATACAATTTTTAGATTGATGAATATGTTTTTTTAGCTTAATATAATTCTCAAATTTATTTTGACAAAATATAAAATTATACAAAAAACCGAAATGTAATATAAAATCAATTAAAAACGATCGTTTATTAATTTTGTTTTACATTTTTACAAAAATAGGATGGATAAAGACGTGTGAATATCACGTAATTATAACATTAATTATAAATACCATTTTTTTTCTATATTAATTACATTGAAAACTATAGCAAAAGTAATAATATATTTAGTATTTTAAAATATAATATATGCAGTGCCGGATTATAATTAAATAACCTTTGTGTGTTGTATAAATAAATATAGATGTCTAATGGTCACCAATGCTACTGGGGAACGAACTTTTTCGAAGTTTAAATTTTTAAAAAATTGTCATCGATCTTCAATAACCCAAGAACGTTTAATTTCACATGCCATTATAATTACAGAAAATTACATTTTACAAAAAACCGACTTCAAAGAGTTAATTGCAAACAAATTATGAGGAGTTAATATTTGAAAATTAAATGTTTTTTTACAATTTAGTTAAGGTCTTTTTTATAGCTCATTAAGAATAATTAAAAAAAAAAAAAAAAGAATAATATAATAATTAATTAATTTTTCTTGTAAATGAAAAAATTTAATAAACATAATTTTAATTATTAATATTATATTTGGTTATTATTAAAACTGTTTATTTTAATTGTTGGGTAGTAAAGTTAAAGATGTATGTAGCAATAATTTAGTAGGGGCCAGCAAATGTTTTATCCGGCACTGTATAGTTATATGCAAAAAACAAAAGATTGAGAATAATACCTGACGAGCCTGCACAGAGTATTGTACATCATATTATATTATTATACACTATAATAATATCATGTTGATATAACAAAATTAGTATCATTAATAATTGAAATGAATATAACTAAGTACTAAAAATGCACGTGTGTGGAGTTGGCATTTACTACGACCAATTTATTTGAAAATTATGAACTTATTTTGAAATTAATTTGCAATTATCGTTTTTAACTCTATTATAAACAAAATAAGATTGTGTAATGGTATATATGGTCACATTATACTATTATAGGTAGTGCAAAACTTATGGATATTTAACGAACAATACAATTTTTTTTTCGCAAAATAACTTTTTAATTCACAGTAGCTATTTGTTAAAAAGTGTATTCAGTTATTTTGTTTTATTTTTTTAAACACTTGAGAGTAAAATGTATATAATATTATTCAGTTATGGGTGTTATGGTGGTATTCAAAGTAGATACGTCGTAATATGACGAGACAAATTTATTTTTAAAATTAAATTTGAATAAAATATTGCTATTCGTTATAGTTACAATGATAAATGTTACAATAGAAATCCGAAGTAAGAAAATGTAATAACTGACAAGATATTTAAAGCTGAAACTTTTGTAGTGAAGACATTATTATATATTATAATATTTTATATTGCCCCTCATGCCATTATACCGATGGTGTCACTATTGGAGACACAAAAATCGTTTTCTATAGTTACTATACTGAAATTACAGATATCTAACAATAATTATAGTTATTTCTTAAATATTTATAGTATTTTTATATTTATAAAACAACAGAAATCGAGTTCAGTTGAAGTATAGTAATTTAGTAATAATATCTTATCGTATTTTATCGTAACAAGTAACGCACAATAATGGTGACATTAATAATCATATAAAATAACTATACAGTATATACAGTAAAATGTATATAAAATAGTGTTCGATAGCTCTAAAGTCAACTCCATTATAAAAGCTTGGAAATTGCAAAAGAAAAACCTTTGCAGATTGAACTACCTAAAAACAGTGAACTAATATCACATATTGACGTATGTGATTACAACGGATATCGACGTATTTAAGGCCTTAACATTGAAAGATTTTTTATATACGAAAATTCTCATTACAGGTAAAAAAATAAAACTGGCAGAGTTTACATTAGGCCTTTTTATTACCTTTTTTCTATCCAGTATTCTATATTTTAGCGGAATTTCACCCAACATCACAGCTTTAAATTTTCAGTTATTTTAAAAAAATAATCTAATTGAACAGGTATTCTAATAGAAGTTCTGAACTTAAAATATACATATAATACATACAATTTAAAGTATCATATTATTATTATTTATTTTTCTCGTACTTTCGTTTTGTGATTTAATAATAATTTTTATATTTAGTAATATATTGATTTTGTGTGTATGAAGTTTTCCGGATAAAAAAAATTTTACGAGATACTTAAATAATCATAAAACACCTGAAATAGACGCTTCAAATATTAGTTTTTAAATCTATTTCCAGTTAAGTACATATAACTAAAGCAGGGCCTAAAATAGTGTGCAGTGCGAGTAAGTGCAGGTAAATATCCAAACAGCTCCGGTTTTAACACAAATTCCTCCTCACTTCATACAGACATAGGATTGTCGCAAAAAAGTTGTGGTTAAGAATGTGTTGGTGATCACTTAGTAAATTAAACAAATTATATAAAAAAGCATATACTATCCTATTGTTGTGAATTAAATTTAAAAGTTAAAAATTAAAAAAAAACGTAAAACATGTGTTATTTTGTATACTAAATAGATAACAAAATTAATAATGATTGTTTTAAATTTAAAAAATCGTAATATTTGTTATGTTATCGCATAGTTATGTTTATATAATAAATATAATTATTTTATATTATTTTAAATTTATTTTTAAATAAAAGACACCAAATAAATTGACATTTTAAATAACCGAGGTTTTTTAATGATTTAATATCTTAAACAGTTATTATTATCAAATACATAACAAGTTGTTGTGTACCACTGTACCACACAGCAATTGTCAATCATAATTCTTTCATAAATATGATTTTGACTAGAAATTAAATGTTATAATTATTAAACACTAATTTATACAACTACGATATAATATTTTATTTTTTTTAACCTAAATATAATATGGTTGTAATGAATCAATTAGCAGAACCGTTGAACAGTGATGTTTAGTCGTAGTGAAACTAAAAGATGAAGTAAATATTTTTTATAAGTGTTTTTTTTTTATTTTAACTGTTTTATATTATTAGAAAATTAGACTAAGACCAAATGACTGATAAGTAATATAGACTGATGTGAAGATTCTCGTACAAGCTCTGCTGAATCATGTCTATCGGAGTCCTATCCAGGCCCCTCTCATATAGTACGTTTTCCCATGCCTTAATTATCTTGTCCTTACTGACCAAGTTCTCAAGTTTTATGCGTAATTGTGTTCTCACTTTAATACATGTTAAAGGAATCAGGCGTACGTGCGATGATCTAATTAGAGCATTGTATCTGGATGACGCTCTGCAGCCTAAGCACAAGCTTGTAAACCGCAACGGATCGCTAGAATTTCGCAAGTATGATATTATATTATCGTTACCAATTATAGGACTACAAGGTATTGCTGTTTTGACATCAACAAATGAGGCTAATGTTAGTTCCTTCCCAGTTTATGTGTTGAGTTTCCTTCGTTATTGTTGTTATTTATTATCTTTATGACTATACGAGCGTCTTACCCAAATACAATAGACATCTTTATGTATTTATTATTTATTTATTTATTTATCTTTATGTATTTTTTTTTATTTTTTTTTCTTTATTTATGTATCTTTATAGTATTTTAGTATTAAAACCTACATCATATTACCTCTTTGTATATCGTATTATGTTGAATATTGGAGCATTTGGAGGACGTAGCAATACTCGTATATGTTAATATTTATTATTTATTAATAAAAAAATATTTAAAATTAAATGTATCAAAATACAACTTTGGAAATTCAATAAAAATTAAACCTTTGGTAAAAAAAAAATTTATGAAGACGACAAATGTTATTATACACTCGCATATGTTGTCACCGTCTTACAAATATAGAAGTAAGTAAAACATACTAACACAGTAAAAACTGTTTTGCGCAAAAAGTTCAAGGAAGTTACAATCATAATTTATAACTAAGAAACGAAATTTGCACCGTTTATAAAGAACATTGGCTATTTGAAATATCGATTTATTTATTCGATATCGGAACAACAAAAATAACTTATTCGAGTTCAAAAATAATGTATTTTGAAATAATATGAACTTTTTGTGTATTCGAAATTTCAAAAAAATGAACGATATTTCACATATAATATTCTCAACTATATTATACAGAAATTTGCAGTCTAGACTATCACTATAGAGTTTGAGTGGTTTTATCCCGAGCAAAACAGTTAATTCCATGTCGTACGTGTGCAATACGGAGACAACACATGCAGATACTACCTACGTCGTCTTAAAAATAAAAACTACCAATTCTATGTAACTGTGTATGCTGTACGCCTTACAGCCTACAATAATAAACGCATTTGAAGTTTCATTTTATAAGATTTTGATAAGTTATCAATTTTACTGGTCAATACTCTTAAATTATTAATTATCAAATCAGAAATTTTATAAATATTGTAAAAAACCAATATAGAAAATGTGCGACGAGTCTCTGAATTAGGTGTTCGATATGCGCTTACGTGCTGCAACTTCTGGCATATTTATCCACAGATAAATTAAATTGTCCATTGTACCTATGGATAATTATGCAAGCGGTTGCATCACGCATGCGCACATCGATCACTAATTCAGAGACTCGTCGCTAATATCGGCAACACAATAATACGCTGTGGCTCCATCCATAATATATATGATCAAAGGAGTACTCACAGAAGTGTATACATGTTTATGTATCTGTGATTAGTACTGCAATACAACAACTATGATAAGACGTCGCGTGTGAAAGCCGTGAAATTAAGTTTTGTAAGTAGAATACAAATTTCGAACGATAATTAAATATTAATCGTCATTACTCTTTCTTCGTCAGTTCATCTGCCTAAGTGTTGACAGATTCCAGTTTCCAACAGTTATCTGCAGACTGCAGTGTCTCTTGGTGATTTATCATTGCTGTGCTTGTCGTAGTTGCCTAATGGTATGTATCTACTTAATAATCAGACCTACGATTTGTATGCAAAAGCATGATTTGTTACGTTTAAAGTTTAAATAGTTTTATTGAGTACTAGGTAATGTCTACGATTTATATTTTTCTGACTGAACTGGTATAATTTTGAATTTGCATGTTTTCATATTTATTTATTGAACCTAATGCATATGTTTGCATATTCTAGTACGATTGTATTTATTGTATTTAACCTGTTAAGGCTTTTACGTTAAGTAAAAGCTAAACTAATATAAAATATTACATGTACTTCCACTGCTGAATGTGAATTAATATAAATCAGTCAATCACTGAATTAAATAGATTAATAAATATTTGTTCTTGTACCTACCTATAATTTTTGTATGCATCTTAAAAAAGTAGAATGCATATTTTCTTGTTTTTATTATCATGTAAATCTTAGCCTTGTTAATAATTTATGGCTGGTACTTGTTTAATATATATATTTTTTAATAATATAATTATTTATACTGTGCAGGTTAATATCAACGTAAATGTATTGTGAACATATTTTATTAACATAATATACCTAGCTAATCAAATTGGATATCTTCTGTACTCATCAACATTCACAATCGACTATATACAGTGTACGTATGCTTTACAAATAGGTACGCTACATAGCCAACTAATATAATATAATACCTACCTATTTTGTTCATTATTTAGAGTTTTATAAATTTTATTTTTAAAGTAATCTGTTTTTCTTAAATTCCTATAATATGTTATATCTAATAATGACTTAGGTCCTAGATTACATTTTATACTAAATTATAATAATTTTAACTGACCTAATAACTATTGTTAAAAGGTTTTTATAGTTATTATTATTTAAAACATTAATGAATTATGTCTTGCCGAATTCACAATAGCTTGTCTACTAAACGCCATAGATTTTTAGAAAATACAGTGATTATAGAACTTGTCTATACCCAAATTTATCTAGAAATGATACATCTAATCAAGACATCATTTTTAGTAATAATATTGTTGTTGGAAATGAAAGTCAAGGATCACATTTAATTTCAGATAAACTTAATTAGTCTTCATTCGCACTATGTATTGAAGATAATAATGTATCTTATACTATTTCTGTAGTGATGATACTGATGAGGAGTTGAATCATTTTAGTTATTTTAACGATAATGAAGATTTAATAATTCAATTAATTACAAAATGGGCAGTTACATATAATATTTCTAACATTACTTTATTTGCTTTGTTTAAGTCTTAAAAATTGCATAGATGTTTTAATAAATTCTAATAAGTAATTAATGCTAGAACTATACTAAAAATTAATTTTATTCATTCAATAAAAATTCATTCTGTACCCCCAGGGAAGTATCATCATTTTTGTACAATTATTAAAATACTTGTAAGTATTGATAGATTACGTCTTACAAAGAGTTTTTGTAGTACCTTTGGCCTATTCTAATATGTGTTCAATGGTTGAATTTTTATTATATTTTTCTGATTGGTCTTTATTGGGGTTATGAAAAACCTAGAAAGCAATTTATTTATAAAAAATCTCATAAATGAGCTCAAAAAATTATCGGTTAGCTGTATATTTGCAAATGTTGACCAAATATTTGTTATAGTTAGTAGGTTTTGTTGTGATGCACTTGCTAAAAGTAGGTCTATTATTTAAACCGAATTGACAATAAACGTTATTAGACTAATAAAATACTTTCACTGAAACTCCTAACATTGATATAGTAAATGACTTTCCTTTTGATTATATAATGTTTCAATAAAATTTAACCAATTAATAGTTTAACATTAGGTTTAGCTGTAGTTAAAAATATAACTAGTATTTATATAACAATTTGTATTAAAAAAATAAATATTTTATAATTATAAATATTAAATAAAAGTAATATAAAATAAATGATGTAGGTGTATAAATTATGAATATTATTCCTAAACGAAGTAATGAAACACAACATATTGTTGTAGGTTTGTAAATAAAAAATTGTGACTGCAAGATAAATTACAAAATTGAAATTTTACATTTATACACTTAACAATATTTTACAATTTTAAAACAAGAATTCTGATAAAAGAAAGAAAAATACAAACACAAATTATTTTCCTCATATTATTAAATATTTAAATGTATCTATATAATAATATATTATTAATCAATACACTTAGATTAATTTTAAGAAAAACCAATTATATACAAATATACTACTTTGATGAAGATGGATATTTTTTTTAACTTTATGGCACAGAAATAGAATTAAAGTATGTAATCCCTAAATAATCAACAAGTGATTAACCAAAAGATAACTACTATATTTCATTTATAAAGTTTGGGTAACAAAATTAATCATTCCACGTAATCTGCTGATTTTTAATTTTTATAGTTTTGTGACAATTAATGTTAACACGATTACTCCTTGACCATCATTTCCCCA
The DNA here is from genome assembly GCA_036289425.1 of Rhopalosiphum nymphaeae. Lineage (NCBI taxonomy): Eukaryota > Metazoa > Arthropoda > Insecta > Hemiptera > Aphididae > Rhopalosiphum > Rhopalosiphum nymphaeae. The sequence continues at coordinate 2,341,837 of JAZAQC010000030.1, forward strand.
TTTACCTCTACCACTATATTTTCCCAGCCCGAACAAATACATCCTCTGCAATATAACGTAGATAAATATTGAAACAGAATTATTTATAAGTAAATTGTATATAAATATTAAAGTTGTTGCGCTAATGGTTTTTACCTGGGACGCTACTTACCTATTACCTTTTTATTCGCGGGACTCAACTTATCGTTTTCAAAATGAACACAAATTATTGCATATTTAATTTACTTAGCCCCATTAGGTTTTACTTATATTTAGACAATGTCATTAATACTCAGAAATAAGCCAACTGTAAATTAAAAACTAACCACGATTATAAGTTTAAGGCGGTCAATGAATAATAATAATTCAATATGATCACAAAGGTAAAAATTATATTGATAACAATACATTTTTAGTAAATAGCTTATATATATATTATATATATTATATATTCTTTTAACAACAATTAAAAATTAATGTTTAAGAAACCTGATTTATAAATTTATATAATAATAATATTCATATGTCCAATAATAATAACTAAATATTTTTCATTCGTAACGCATAGTTTAGTGTTTTTTAGTCCTATAAATTCTGAACCCTTTTCATAACCAATTACATAATTATTTAATTATTATTTAACTATATTATAATTATTTCTAATCCTAATATACGTGTTACAAATATATTATATTATAGTATAATAGTTCGTAATAAATATAATAAATAATACTTTTACTTTGTAATCGTAAAGTTCGTTAAGTATTTATCGTGCCTGTAGAATTTTCCTCCACGTATACAAAGTTTACGGTATAGATGTACACAATCAACATAAAAAGCACACATAATTTTGACAGAACACAATGAATAACATTAAAATATAATATTCACTCTATCGCTGATTTAACATAATAAAAACGAGCATGAGCCAAAATTCACATTAATACAATGCTAATTTACAATATGACGAAATTCGGTTGTGTTTTTATATATTTTTTTTTACCAATTCACTACGTAGTATATGGCTGTTTAATAAAATCGTAAACTGTACTTCTCTGTAGGCGATGAAATACTCAACTATATTATTTAGGTACATTTTTTTTTATTTCACGTTCAGTCCGGTGAGTGGCGATGGCTATTCACAATTGCAACAAAATGTGTTGTATATAAACACTAAAAAGAGATGGCAGGGCGTAGAAGAAACCGTGCGTACCATAACAAAGAATATTGGTATGTCAATAACAATACAAGATTTTATTTTGTGTGTGTTCTCCACTTTTTTTTTATGTATTGGTTAATTTTTGGAATAATTTTATAGTCAGGGTGGCTGGGTGTAAAGTGCCGTACCGTATACCTATTACAAAATGAAAATATCCTTTTTCATTGTGAAGATGTGATACGTCGACCCAGCCACACAGTTTCGACTTGTATAGATACCTAATATAATTTATAATTGTCGTATTTTCATGTCTCATTATCGGTTTTCGGCCTTATTCTTTGGTTTTGTCTTTAGTTCTTTATCTCGCCTTTATCACTACGCGCTACGACGAAATTGAAAATCAACGTGCTTCATTGTAGTTTAGCTGTAGTAAACTAGTATATTAAGTATGACTATATAGTTATGAAAAATAAATATACTGTATGCACCGTGTACATTAAAAATCGATTTCGACAATATAAAAACCAATTTAAAGTATGACACACGAGTCACTGAAGTCGAAAACAACCTATTGTGAAATATAAGTATTCATAAAATATATATGTAATGTCAATTAAAGTTTTTAGTTATTCGAAAATGTTTACTGTTTTCCTTCAAATTAATTCGTATACCCTCATAGAATCGTATAGAATAAATACGTTTTAAATACAATTTTACGGACTAATACTCGTTGTGGACATTAATACTATCTATTCAAAATGATATATTTATTTTAGTATTTAACTACATTCGACTTAAGAAATACAATTAAAACTTTAATTAGAATGAATATTAAATTGATTCAATATTTAGAAAAACCGATAAACATCACACTCTCAACAAATTTTACAACAAGTAATTTGTTATTAATGACAAAAACATAAAACAATGATTTTGGGTTAATGCATTTGTCTATGTTACCTACTGACTAAAAAGAGAAAACAAAATGTAAGGTGCTTTAGAGTTAGGTACATCCTCTTAATCCAATTGTACCTGCTGCAGAATTATTACACGTCTAAGAGACAAAGACATGGAGGGGGCGGGTTTTAGTCAATATTTTTGAACACTAAAAACATAACAAAACATATAACAATAATAATATTATTATAAACTGCTTTCAGTATCGGTCCGTCCCCGCAGTCCATGACCTCTCCCAAACAACGAAGTGTTGCAATCGTCTCCGCTGCCGTACGAGCGCTGCCCATCGGCATTCCAAAATCCGGTTAGGGTAGGTCCCCCTGTGCCCATCAGCGCTCGTCAGTCGTTTTCGTATTGTATTGCACGTTTAAACACTTGTACGTTACCTAGTTCAGTCATTGACGTCTTCATTTGAAAGGTATGTTATTAGTTTTATTTTATTTCTTTACTTTAAAAGGATCTCAATTAATATTATTGTTTGGATTCAATTTTTCTTTTTTAAATTTAAATGGATCATAAATTGGTCACATTCGTTCGCTAGTTACGGTAAATTTTCACATTGCGCGTGACACGTCACAGATTCGTTTTCCGCCGCGACGGCCATATTGAATACACGGTAATTTTTATGCATTTTTAGTTTAATTTAAAATAACTGCTAATGAACTCATTATTTTTTTTTTTAATAAATTTATAACTTATATTTAACAGAACATCATATTTATCCATTCGTATAATTATATCACAGTTCGGTTTAATATTTTAGAAAAAAATAACATTTAAACGAATTATATTACGAATTCGCCATACATTCACTGTAGTAAAAGTGTGCGATATTGTTTTGACGATTGTAACATCGTGTATCTATAGACTTTTGAAACTCCTAAACTGACTATTTTAGTTTAAACTCGTAGCTAATATTAGAAGTGAGTGAGAGCTTGCATAATATTATTATCTAACTATTTCACTATCTTAAAATCTATTATAATTTATAGTGTAATTGTTATTATTTCATTAATATTATACCAAAATGTGATATAATTATACAGATAGAAAGATTATGAAGTACTCTTAAATACATTTGATTAGTTCATTCGAAAAAATTTAAGTTGTCCGAAAAACGATAACACATTTGATACCACAATTGCCAGTGACCCAACAGTGAAATAAAAAGTCATAATAGTGATGCCCCCGTCGCCACTGGTTCGCTGCGCTGGCTCGGACAAAAAAAACGAAAATATGCAATACCACCTCAAATGGATCACTGAACAAGTGCTTATCACCACAACTTAGGATATATCTTAATTCGTGATTATCACTCACCGTAACTTGCGACCGGCTTATCACAAACGAATTTTAGTATTATCATTTTTTTTCGTTATATATCATAGTATGTATTATAATTTAAGCCAAAGAAAATTTTATGAGTTGGATGGCCTTTTAATGTTGTGTAAGTTAAAAATTTCGATATCACTATCGAACTATTTAAGTGGTTCTCTCAGTGTTCTTGTGATTCATTGGCGTACATCTCGTTCTATTCAAAATACCTATGAAAAATCTTAATCACAAAATTTAATTAGTTAATTAACAGTTCACTTACTTACTGCACTTTGTGAATATCGCGATTAGCATGTCGATAACTACGTCGTTAAATTGTCTATATTTTAGTTACAAAACACCGGACCGTGCTATTTTACAGCACCCAAATTATCCAAATTTTCATACTATACACATAGTTTCGTATCCTCTAAATCTAAATAAAAAAATCAATGCTCAAAAACTGAACACCATCGATTATGTACTTCTTTAATCAATAACCCATAAGATAAATTAAATAACAATATGTATATTATTTTATAATTATGAACAAAATTACATTGTTAGTAATTAATTAATAAATTGATTCACTGAAACATTTGAAACTATTACATTAGTAGAATAATTTAAAATAGGATATATTAAACCTTTAAAGGGATACAGTTGTAGACTTCCTGAAGTAGAAACAAATCATCAGGTTAGTCCTTTACTTTCTCAGGCAGTTGAGGATTTAGTCTAATACATTCAACACAATCACTGTAAACACTAATTACAGGTATAGTTATTCAACGTCTATCTCCTCAAATGCCACCACAAACTGATGGTGCTCCGCAGCAAAAGTCTCCTGGACAAGACCCAACGACAGTAGTAAGAAACCTTTTGAATATTTATACTATTTATATGTACTAATTATATGCAATGTTTTTAAAGGTGTGAAAAGTTGCAGAAGGAATTAAAACTTTGGGTGCAGGTAATGTATAATTTATATTATATCAAGTCTGTGTTAGGTATATAAATATAGTTTAAAATCTAAACATTCAAGTCTTCAACTAACTTTTGCGTAGTTGTCTACGTCATCTGAAATTAACATTGATTAGAAGAAACTATTATGATTCAACCGTCAAAGTAAATTTTTTATTCCAATAGTATTGAATTCATTATTTTTCTGACTTCTCATGATTGTTTTTAGATTGATGTGGCCAATAAGCTTCAACTTTTGATAGGTTATGAAACAACGATTAGCAGATATGAAGATAAAATTTTCCACATGAATGACAGGAGAGCCAATACATTTTTAATGTTTCTTGAACAACTAATCAACGAATCGAATAGGTATAATGGTGCTGATTTGTCAAAGCATTTATGTGCTTTTCCAATATTCACCTCTGCAATCGTAAAGCATTTAGTTATTTTAGCTGAAAAAGACTGTTGTCAAGAAGTGGATGTATTTACTCAATCTCTTGTAAGGGCTGCACAAGGACTGCAATTTTTACTACCAAAGCCTTTCATGTAAATATTTATTAATGTAATATTTTCTTAAAAACTCACGAGTATAATTTTTAGAGTCCACATGAATGACAGCAAAGCCAAAACATTTTTAACACATATTGAACAAGTATTCAAAGAATCAAATCCAGCATTGATTTTATGTGTAATTCCATCGATACGTGGTGACGTTTATAGTTTGATCAAAAGAAAACTATCCATTAACAGAGCAGGTATCTTTTTGATGTATGTATAAAATATTGTTGCATGTATATTTATCGTAAACATTTGTTTTTAGTACCATTCCAAATAGTACTGTTGAAAAATGTAAAAAAGAACAGTATGTCAGTTTGCATAAAAATCGCTATACAAATAAACTGCAAACTATGTGTTGGTCCTTGGCAGGTTTCCATACCAAAAAAATTTGAACTTTCAACTTCGGTGTCTGATATTACAAAAGCTTTAGAATTAAGCCCGAAATCGTTAAAAAGAAAAATGTCTGATTTGATTCAAAATAACACTAATACTGAGATAATTAAATCTAAATTTGTAAAATATAATGAATCTTCTCCTATAGCATTTATTGATTTAACTATAGACAGTTTATCAGATGTAATGGCTTCAAGATCATTAAACAGTCAAATTACAAATTTTACTCATCATAACACTGGTATCGAAAAGACTGAGTCCAATACAACTGAATTTCATGAACCTGCTATTTCAACATTCATTGATTTAACTGCTGACGATCCACCAGTTCAAACTTATTCAAAGACCATGTTACTCACGTATCAAGTAAAAGGAAGCGATAAGGGAGAGACAATTAAAAAAATGTCGATTGTCGATGAAACAGGTACAAGAAGAACTGTTATTTTACCCTTTGCCATACAACAAGTATCAACATCAAATAAGCATTCACCGTGACAATAACTAATGTTAAATGAGCTGCTTACAAACAATTGATTAAAATAAGTGTATTAAATACACCCTTTATTTCTGTAAGTCATTTATATCGTAATACCTAATACATATTAATTTTGATGTTTATATTTAAAAGATTCAATTGAAAAACTATTTCCTTATGTTGCATATGAAAGCACTCATCAAATAATGAATAAGATTGAAACAATTCAATCAAATCATCCACATGATCGACATAAATCACCAAACCAGATGAAGTACATCTTACTTAAAGCTATTTCACTATTACTTTCAGAAATAATCAATGATTTTTCAAATAAGATATAAATTATTTGTATTTAATGTATGTATTTAAAATATTTTGTTTAAGAAAAGAACATTTTTAGTTGACATTATTTTATCTTGGTAAAAAATTAATAAATTATTAAGTAGTATTTAATTTATTTTAATTTTAGAAATATTTTAATGTTAAAATAATTAATAAATGTAAAATGCAAATGATTTTAATGGTTTAATCATCCTGTGCCAGGGATTGCTATTTTTCTAATGTTTCGTACAAACAATTACACTTGTCTTTATTTTTTTCCTGCATGTTATTTAAGTATAAAAAGTATTATAAGAAAAATAAAAAAAAATGTATTACTTTAATTTTATGTATAGTATTTATTTGGTATATAAATAAAAGATTTAATTTTGAAATAAATAAATATACTTTATTACTTATTAATTTGATTTATGAACTATAAAATATCAGGTATTAAATATTTTAATTTTTTGTGTCGACTTTTTTTTTGGTGTGACATCTTGGGACACATACTACAGCTATCATGTATCTTAGTGAATCTGTACTACATTTTGATTTTAATTTATAATATATTGTTCTTATTAATTTCATTATTCTTTAATACATATATTAGTAAATAACTACTTATTACCTACCAATACTATCTGTTAGCATTAAACAAAGTAGGAACTTACCTATAATTTAAATACGACAATATTGAAGTTCATTCAAAGTAAATACGAGTAAATATAGTTTGAATTTAATTTTTGTTTGTTTTTGGCTAATGGTTAGGTATATAACCAATTGACAGGTACCAATAGCCAATGTAACTTGGACAATTTTTATTTTATTTTATGTCAGTATAAACACAAATTAGATTTACTAAATCTGTAGTATAACATGATATCTGAGATAAATGTTACTTAATAATATAAATTTAAAATAAGAACCTATATAAACTCGATGATGTATCTGCATAACTCGATAGAATAGGATTTTTGTCATTTAAAGAATGTCTTAAAATGATGAATAGTTTTAAATTGTTTTTAAAAATAAAAAACCAGCTTGTTTTACTACAAATAATTTAACATTTATTGTGAAGTATTTTTTTTTTTTACTACTTTTATGGATATATTTGTCAAAATTAAAATTCAAACGAGTAGTGCAATGATGTACAGTTTTCAGGTTAATCAATACTAAAAAATATTATTCTAATAAAATATTTTATAAAAATATAAACTAATATTTATTCTAGTATTTGTATACTCAAGCAATGTTTATAAATTATAAAAAGTTGATGAAGAAGATTTTTAATAAGATATATAATAAAATTATAATAATATTTTGGTCAATTAAATATAGTTAAACTTAAAATAAATATAAAAATACAATAATTTATTTAAAGGAAATATCCTTGTGAAATATATTGTATGTTATTACAAGTTTCGTAAGCCAGTTACAAAATGTATGATTTTTCTACAATACAGTATGTTAATGATTAAGTACTTAAGAAAATTTATGGTGATCAATAAATAAATAAATGATATTTTTATTTCAACATACTTTTTAATAGTTTTTCTAAACTATACGTTATTCCAACAAACTATTTACTTAGTATTTTTCCTTTACATACTATTGTCATAAAATTAAATAAGTTGGTATTTATTGGCTATTATACGTTTTAGATTTTAACCACTAATAATATAATAACTGTGTATAATTTGCAGTACAAAAAAGTACAACATAGGTATTACATTTAATTTATTGTATTTATTACACATAATTTTGTCTTCTGGTATTTTGTTATATATTACTACATATTTTAAAATAATGTTTTATTTGATTCGTAATAATTGTCGTTCTTGTATTATAATGATATGATAATTTTGTTTGTCAATTATCAAATTATTGTTTTATGTATTACTTTGAACTACACTTTTATAAAAAAGTTATTTTTATTGATAATAGATATAATAAACAGGGCTCATACGGTCATGTACAAAGATAACATTTTAATAAACGTGGGTTAGGTTAGATATGCTCCTAATATTGTTTAATTGTCAACTTAATTTTTTAACATGCAGTAAAAAAACTTTTAAATTAGCTTAAAATTAAAATCACTTATATAATTATGCTAAAATATAACTATCAAATCTCAAGTATATACGAAATAAAATACCATATGTACCTATTGAATCATATTTTACTTCGTAGCGAATTTCTTCGTTACTTAGAATTTAATAAGACTGGAAAAGAGTAATTAGTATTCAAATACACAAATTTATGATCTCTGATACACCTATTTAATTGTTAAGCAGTCATTTAATATATTTTTTTATAATGGATGATGTCTACATAAATAAATGTTTTAAAATCACGTTATATACTAAACCTATTAATTATTATATTCTGTTGTGACTGTTTCGCATAAAAGGAAATAAAGTTTTTCGGGATATATTTGCTTGTAAATAACTTAAGAGTACCTATCTTATTATTTTCAAAAACTATATAAAATAATCATTTATATCACGTCACATTGTAAATTATTCCACTCTTGTCTATTGAGCGATTATAAAAATATAATTAGCCGCAGAGGCGTATTGGTAAGTATAATTATGGCTACATATGCACTAATAAAATAGGTATATAAAAAGAATTTGTATTGACTACAATCATGGTGTATTTTAGGGGGAGGGATTAATCCCCTTACTCTTTTTTTTGTTTTTGACAAGTTTAATATTGTCTTCTAACAATAAGCGTTAAATTATATGTATATAAATTTTATAAATTCTCAACATTTTTGAGAAACGGTAACGATGGTTAAGTGTATCCCCCCCCCCCCATTGCGATAATTATACGTTTGTCTAGGTATATCCTACACAAAATCTTAAATACGCCCCTGATTACAATAACAGTAATCATACGAAAAGTACAGGTCATTGGCTTTTAATCTGTGCGACGCGGCTCCTAGGGACGTCGTCGGTTATTATAAAGGGATTTGTTCAATTCCAAAATTATTTATCTGACGACAATCTGGAAATGAGGAAAAGAAATTTGATAATAGTATGCAATAAAAACAAACACAGCCATCCACTAAATATTATTAAATTAATATTGTTATTTACTAAATTGAACTTAAAATTCGTTGAACACAGCGTATACTGTTATCTTATACTGTGTTACAGATAAATAATTCGTTAAAACCTTAAAACATAATAACAATTTTTTCTTATGAACTTTTAAATTAGTTTTATTTTGTTTTCGAGTTATTTTAGGAGCGTATACATAGCGTATCCAATGATAAAACATTGCATACGAAAAATGGTTTCAAGTGGTTACGGTCTGTGCAGCTTTTATTTAACGATTTAAAATAACCAAGAATCACCCCAAAGTAGAATATCAATAATGCACTTTTACCTTTTACCCCATTAAAAAGACCTTTATGTAGTTGTCAAATCAAGTTAAAAATGTGTTAAGTGCTTAAAATTAATAATAAAAAAAAAATGACTTAAAAATGTGTTAGAAGATTCATATTAAATTCTTGATAATTCCTGTTAACAAATCTTGTTAACTTAATTTCAATTGATAAATTAAGTAATCTAAAAAAAAAATGCAATGAAAAGGTATTAAAATAAGTGAAAAACTTCATCCTGAAGACTTGGTTGATTTAAATTTTAAGGAAATACTATTATAATATTTAAATTAAAAGAGTCACAATTTATGATAACCGTTAATCGTACAAATTATTATTAATAAATATTAAATAATATTTAAAAACTAATGAGATTCTAAGAAGCCCGTAGCATTAATCATGACTTAGTGGACTTATAGTTATTGATATATTTTATACGGTCATGCGGCTGACTAAATGTCACATTTTTACAATGTTATCTCTTATATTATTATTTATTATTTTACAACAGTCTCATGCCAAAACAAATCGTTTGCTAGTCGATATTGCCGTATGTGTTCTCTCGTGGTGGTAGAAATGTGGCCTCGAAACGATGGAGCGCGATCATTCGGATGTGCGAGGCGTATGCGTTCTCTCGTGATGCGGAGTATAGTAAGTTAAGTTAATAAGTTAAAATTAACTTCACTTTTAACTTATTAACTCGTTAATGCCCAGTCTTGTTAAGTTATGACCTAGATAATATTCTTACATTTAAGTTTGATAATAGGTCAATTTACATCAATATTAAAACTAACAACATAAAACTGATTCTATTGAACGCCAACTTGCTATGCTGTGTGCATGTAAGCGTGTAACACAGATACATCATAATAATATGTAGATTTACATTTTATTAATAATGCATTTTTCAAATTTCTAATTTAAAATTACTACTTATTAAAAATAAAACTTAAGATGTAATGTTTAAATCTGAAATTGGTTTGCTAATTGAACATTTAATTCAGCTGATCTTATATTAACGCAAATTTATACAATACGTCATATGTAAATGAAAATAAATATAAGTAATCACATTTCTATATTAACGTTATACGCATAGTTATCTAGTAAAAAGTTATACAATTATCTATGCTATTTATTATCTATACTATCTATACTATTTATCTATTGCTATTTATGCTGTTCGTATAATCGAGAGATTAAAAAAAAATACCTAGTCTAAACCCAAAATCATTGTTGATCAATTTTGAACACATCTTAACAAACTTATTTAAATTATTATTTCCTTATTATTGATAATTATGGATGCTTTAAACCTTAATTAATGTATTTTGTGAAAACTCCAAGTAATAACGTCTGTTCTTCGGCGTTGAACCACTACGGTTATATGCCTATAAACAAAAAAAACTTAAAAATATATTCCGAACTCGATATTTATTGTAATACCTTCAAATAATACCTACTACAAAATAAAAAAGACTTGTTTAATTTTGTTTTCCACTATAAATATTTCGAACTCTATAGAAAGTCGTAAATTGTAATACAACATTATATTATATGTAATATAATATATAGTAGGTAAGTAGTACAGGTATTAAGACATGACATAGGTAGGTTAGTTGAAAAAAATATGTCCACTACGAGGTATACACATCTAATAAAAGTAACTTGAAATTCAGATACAAAAAATATATTTATTTTATTATGTCGCAATATATATATATTATGCATAACTAGAAGTTTACAACAATAATAATCTAATAAATATCGGAACAAAAATATATACTATAAAAAAATATCCGAGTATGTCCGAACGATAAGTTTTGAAAATATCAAACTGGCACTACTTATTAATATAAATATTTATATTATTCTAATTTGTACGTCGTCGACTGTTGTGAAAAATGTAATAACTTCTAATAGTAGTATATAATAGTATAACTATAAGTAGTAGTAATTTTAATTAGTGGCAGTAATATTGCTATTATTTAAAATTATAGTAGGATTTTACTAATTGTAGTATTATTATAAACCAAATATACCATTTATTAAAATATATACAATTTATCAGATAATATTTAAATTTAAATATAACTAAGGTTCAGATTTAAAGGTAAAATCCCTTTTTTTCAAAATAATAAAAAAATAATTTTTTTATAAAAATGTGTGTTATTTAATATCAAAGACGATGGAAGTATTTTTTGCCTTTTCGTGTTTAATTTTCAATTTCTCTTATAGTTTTATACGTGACATACATATTATCAGTACAAATCGATGAGACCTTGTGAAGACGGTGTATTGTCGATGTTATATTTAAAATTATTTTAAATGGGTTCTATTATCGACAATATTTATCAATATTGTTAAATACTTTATCGAGTTCTTAAGATTTAGACATCTTAATTTTGATAATTATTTATGTATTAAATACGCCTCAATAACTTTAGTGGAAATAGAAAGATATTTTTATATGTATAAAAATAAAAATAAATATAAATTATTACAAATATATCTATCTTTTCATCATATTTGTGTCAATTGTATTATTCATTAGCCAGTCTTGAATATTTCGTAAATACTAAATAGGTTTTCGGTACATTACAATATTATTGCATTATACTCCGTTGTCCGTAACAAATTAAATAATGTTATTGCCTATTCGGTTCATCCTGTTATAAGCTACGTTAATAAAACTCCACATATTTTGAACACAGTAATTTGAGTGGTATATATTGACTGAATATAAAATGCTGTAGTATTAATATATGGAATACAATTATATAATAACAATTTTATTTTTCGTAATCAATTTGAAACCTTATACGACAAAAAAATAAATATTCGTTTTCCACGAGTCAACAAATTTTCGGGTGGTCCACTCTTTATAATGTAAAATTTAAAAAATTGACTTCGGAATGCACAGCATATAAGGTATAGGATTACGTATGTACCAAATTTTAAAACCATGGCTGCCGTAGACTTGGCTGTGGATTGCTCACAGTGTAGTCACATACAAACCTACTGTATTCTATTAATATAAATATTATGCTCACTTGTAAACCGGATTTTCTCGCAATTTTTTCGCATTTTTTAACAACGTATTTGGTGAAAGCTGTCAATGCATTGCCGGGTTCTTCTCGGACGGTCGGTGGTTGTGTCGGCTGCATCCGAATTGCAGGTCAGAGTCGATTTTTGAGATAAGCACATATAACAGTTGCGTTTACAGGAATTGTAGGTAATATCCTAGTTGCGGTCATATACCTAATACTTATCTTTAAAGTTTATATATAAAATAAATAAAATTCTTCCATTACACGAACAACCAATGCATGCGAAAGTTTTCATTCGAAGCTCAATAGCATGTTTTACCACTCTCACCCAAATATTTATATATTTCTTGATATACGTATATTTTTGATATTCTTCATAAACGAAATTCAAACGAAGAATTATTTGAAAATGAATTGTTCAAAAACGATTCGTGCGAATAAGATTTCGACCGAGAAAGAGCATTTTCTTGAGCAACAAATACGCTACTATGAAGAGGGTAAAATTAATCGACTAGAACAGTGCTTCTCAACGGGGACGATATCGCCCCCCGGTGGGCGGTGAAGGAGTACTGATGGGTTTGCGAGCTCGTTTTGGGCGGTGGGGGGGGGGGGGGGCTGTGTGCTCGTTTTGGGTGATAGGTGAGCGGTGAACTTTTTTTCCGTTCAAAGCAACGCACCAAGATTTATCTTGGTAAATATTTTAGTTTTTATCGATTACTAAAATAAACTTGCGATTATGAAATATAAGCTATACATACCAGAGCGTTAAACGTTTGCTTATCTGTAATCGTTTTCAAACGAATCTTTATCTTTATTACTCTTTAACTGCATTATGCTTTTTCTTACTGTCTTTCAGTATACATTTATATTTTACCCGTGCCAGTTGTGTTAGTTTTCGTTTCGTGTTTCGGTTTATATTCAAATTATATATTATTCAACGATACCAGAAGCAAAAAGGAAATGTCGCCAATATTATACAAATTACTTGATGTACCGATTTATTCCATCACCGTCCAACGCCCAGCTTCCTATGTGTTTACTGTGCAACTGAGTATTATCTAACGAAGCAATGTAACCATCGCGTTTGCAAGAGCATCTTCAAAAAATTCACCCAGACAAACAGAATAAAAATTTGTTATTTTTTACGAATATTAGGGACAAGTTTTTGAAGGCACCGTCAGTCTCAGGTTTACTCACAACTTCTTCAACACAATGTGACGATAGTTTAATAGCCTCTTATAATATATCAAAATTAATAGCTAAATCAGGAAAAGCCCATACCATTGGTGAACAATTGATACTGCCAGCTATGAAGGAAGTTCTAGAAACAGTTCTACACCATTCAGCCTCATACAATGTCATTAAAAAAGTTCCATTAAGTAACAATACTGTGCGACGACGAATTGATGAAATGGTTGAAGACGTAGATGTTTCTTTATGCGAGCTCTTGGTATCCAACAAATTTTCCCTTCAAGTTGATGAATGGGTATTGCCTGGCAACGAGGCTTTACTGTTGGCGTATGTTCGACTTTTCAAGGAAGGAAAAATCATACAAGAGATGCTTTTTGCAAGAACCTTGATAGCAGATACTAAAGGTGAATCTATATTCTAGTCACTATAATAGGTGAAGTAGATTTCTTTCAAATTTGTACCAACAAAAATTTTAAAAACTTATTTAGACGTATATAATTTAAAAAAAATTATAAAACATTATATTATATTATTTGATATAAGTTTAACCACTTAATTTAAACATAAAACCAAGTAACAACGTTTTTAACCATACCTACACAATGAAAAGAGTGTAAACAGTCCTAAGTCTGTTATAAATAGGAAGGAAAATGTTGAAACTTTTTAACTATAAAATAGCATTGTATATATACTTGGTATAATTTTTGAGTAATCGCAACTAGTATGTAACCTTTTTATTGGGTGATCGCAACTAGTACGTAACCTTTTCGTTGGGTGACCGCAACTAGTACGTGATTTTTGATCTTGACCGCAACTAGTGTAGACCGGTTGTGTCGTCTCCACCTTTTCATCGGCTTAGTCCTTGTAGGTAACTGCGTCGGGCATCGTTGGCAACTTGAACAAGTGACGTGGATGGCCGTATCCTCGTTTTTGCTTATAATTGACTGTGCCGCTCATTGTGGTCTCCGGAAAAGGGTGTTTACAGAATATTAAGATCAAAAGTTACAGTAACTTGGCTTTGCGTATATATCTACGTAAATAGTGTCTGAGCCCGCGTATCGATCACACGATCGCCGTTTGCAGTGTAAAAGACTTGTGTGCACTGTGCACAACACATGGACCGGTCTTATGTTATGTAGGCGGCGGAAAATGGCCTACGTAACCAACGTAAAAGCGGCGTTTAAACAATGTCGCGGTTTTCATCATTAAACAATAATATAATATTACACGAACACAATTCCGAGTGATCGCGGTCCGTCGCTCTTTGCTAACCAATGACGTTGTTTCTTATGGATTTTGCGTCGTAAAATAATAATAACAATAATGTGGATTGTACCAAATATTTTAAAATCATATTATTGAAAGGCGGCTCATTGTTTGGTGGACAATACTACGATTTATCCACCCCATATTAATGCTACTTTAAAATTACTATAATACATACACCTTTGAACTTGAACAAATTATAATGGGATTGAAAAAAAATCATTCCTATAATGATTAAAACATTATATTTTAAACAATATTGGTTTCAAAATACAGCAATTGGACAAATAATAAAGCCGAAATCGAAACATTAAATATTGTTTCTTCAAATCAATTATATTATATAAACATAAATTTTCTATATTATAATTTTTAAAGTTTATTATTCTGCAGATATTTTGTCAAATTAAAATAATAGTTTTATACTTATATCTTATATTTATTTGCCGTATCCAGAGGGGGAGCCTTTTGGGCTTAAGCCACACCCCCCCCCCCCCCCCCCCCGAATTATTTTCATTTTAAATAATACGTATATATATATGTTTTAAATTATTTCCTATTTTCCTATAGAGTTAAATATGAATGTTTAAGCACCTCTTAAACACAATGATTATTAATTTTTTAAAATATGTAATACCATAATATAATATATAACATCCTGATGCGACAAACGCGACAGTATAAGTACGTTTCTTTTGTTATATTATCGGGTGATCATTTTACTCGGTCTTAACCCGTGTTTATGCACCCAAATCAGGTATCCGTGTATTATGATGGACATTTTGACGCACTGATTTCAAAAATCGAACCGTTCGTTTATATTTCTCCGCATTATTGTGCACGCTTTCAAATATGTATTGCACATGAGTAGTTTACGGTAATGGGCCCTCCCACTACCACCGAACAGACTGATATAAATAGTTTACGCCCCGCTAGTCGCCACAATTGTGCAGATGGTGTTTAGGTATGTTAATCGTGACCATAATATTTGATGTCACACGACGAAATCGTCCGTGAACATCAACACTGATAATAACCAGAACTGTCGATTTATTATTCATATGGATAATGACATTTTATTCGATAATACATATATCCAAAAAAACCAATATGACTTATAAAGTGAACGTTACGTACGGTTAATTCGTCATAAAAACCCTTTCACTGAGCCATTGCTTTCACCACATCATTCGTCCTTCAATTGCAATGGCAAACGAGTAGAATTCAAATCGTACTACAATATCTTATTTACTCGAAATCAAAAATTGTTTTTGTTGAAATTCCGTATTCGTTGTAAACTCTATTTTAAAAGCAAACACTGTAGACATCGTTTGTGATTTTTATTTGTTCGTTCTTTGATTTCCGAAAATGTTATTAAGTTGTTGTGCACATATGTACGACGTACACAATACACACTCAGATTACTCACGCAGATGGCCAGATGGTTTTTATTGTGTATAATATACTATACAATTCCGAATTTCACTCGACATGATATTGCACTCTGATTTTATTTTTTCAAAACGCTTTATACGTATCTTAAGAATATTAACCGAACGGACCCATTTAAACCCAAATGTAATATAAAATCTCGTTTATACTATGATGGTATTTTTTATAGTACCTCGTTCACCAAAAAACCACTGTTTTTCAATGTTTGTTACCGTAGAATTCCAAATCCATATACTTTGCTGTAATAGTTTTAACAAAAAATTTCAATAATTACATATAATAATAATATTTATTTGATTTGAAAAAAATATAAAATATAAAATATGTAATATTAAATACAAATTAAAACTTATAACTAATATTAAGTTGTTAAACACTGTTTAAAGCTAATATTGTCTACTAATTTTTGTATCGAATAAAATATAATTGCCGAGTGTTCGCTTTATGAAAAACCGTGTAACACGAATAAATCGATTATTTTTCTATTATAGTCTAACACATTAGACCTAATCTTTCTATTGTGAGACACATATCTTATGGCATTAGAATGTTAGTTATGTCATACAACAATTATATTTTAATAAATTAAATTATTGATTAAGGAAAAATAGGACGATCCTTTAAACGAAAAACTAATAAACTAATTTTTAGCTATATATTTACAATTTAAATTTAGTCATAATCAAAGTAAGACTGACATAATTCTTTAAATAATAGGTAATAAGAAAAAAATATAATTTGTTTTTCATAAATTGTTTAAGTACAGTGTTTATATGTAAGTACTACATTACTTATATGAGTTCAAACAATTGTTAATATTTTAAGTTGCATATTTTATAATTAAAATTTATGATCAAAGTCAAAGTAGGTCTATGTTAATTTAATAATTTAAATAAAAATAAAAATATTACCTATTTGTTTGTTTTTATTTTATTTATATAAGTTATTCATTTGGTATATACTGGGTGTATATAATTATATTATATAGGTATATAATATATAGTACACCTGTACCTATGTACTATATTTCCATTTTATGATATTTGAAAGGTAAAAAACCAAAATTTAAAAAAGTTGAATTAGTTTTTCATGTTCATTATTTTTATTTTATATCGAGAATAACATACTTTTCATTGTTGATCATGGGTGGTCTACATTGAGACATTTTTTACTTTTTAAAAAAATAATTTTTATTTATGGTTTATATAGTTTTCAATAATGATCTAATAGGCCATAATAAGCTCCACTACTTCCTGATGGTTTTAGTACAGTTAGAAATGATCTACCATAGTTAGTATATTGTTTCAAAAATGTCATAGTAACTAAATAAATAGTTACTTCTAAAACGTTGTTAATATTTAACCTAACTATAGTTTCAAGTTAATTTACAAGTTAATGTTAATCTACTAGATAATTATTATGATGAGTTGGATTCATATTTTCTAAATTGCTTAGTGCAATGCCTACAATATTTTTTGTTATGGATACATTAAATGCTTGTTAATGATTGTAAAAATACAATTACATTTGAATCTGTTATAAGAATACATTTTATTAAACCAAAACATGGCAAGAAAATATATAACAAAATTATAATTATTTTCTTCGCATAAATTCAACACAATAGTCATATTATAATTACTACAATACTTAATAGGTACCTTTTTCACTTATTCATGAAATTAAAACAATATTATATGTTGAATGGAATAAAGTATTTGATGCTAATATTTTAATATATCTAGTGGTACTTTAGCAACTGGTCCTATATCTGTTTTAATTTTATACATAATTTATTGGGTATTAAAAGTCTATAGCAAATTGTAGTTGCTATTTAAGTGCTGATGTTAAGGTAATATTTTTTCTAGATGTAATAGAATGTGCTATTTATTTTAGTTCTTTATAATTAGCTTTGAAACGCGTAGGCCAAAAAAACTATGGACAAGCATTTTTATAATTTATGGATAATGTATAATGGTGATGTTTTGGAATAATAGTATGTGTAATTTATGGTGTTCAGAAATAATTGATTGCAATACTGTTACATCTTGTTTTTGCATCCCTTCACAAAAAATAATGTTTTTAGAATTTAAATGAATTTATAAATTCCAAAATTGAGATTTTTCTGGAACCAAATCTCCTATAATCAATCCAAGGTATTTTGTAAACCATAACCTTTCAGAAGTTGATATTTTGAGACATCTATCTCGTTTTAAACTTGAACCTGTAATTAATGTTGGGCTACTTCTGATATCTAATGGCCCATAATTACATGATTTTTCATTACCAGTAATAGATACATTATTACATACAATATCAGCTATATAATTTACAGGATCTCTTAAGTTGTTATCATTTTCTATAGATTGTTGATGATATTCTTTTTTATGAGTTTTACAGAATCAACAATGATGATTTGCAAAAAAACTCTCAAATCCTAGAATAGAGAGCACTCATATGTTATCACCGAGAATCTTACTTTAAACGAAAATATTATAGATTTTATTGTTCACAAACATTTCAATTCCAGTTGACTTTAAAAAATTAAATCCTGTAATTAGCTCTTTAGATATAACACGTTTCCCAAAAAAGTTTTTATCATCAGTTTTGAAAAGAGCAACTAGATAAATATAATTTATTTTTAGTGAGTTAAATTATTTAATTTAGAAAGTTCAGCATGAATTTTTTGTTTCATTATGGAAAAAATTGAATCATTAAAATGTTGTACATCATCAATTAAAAATATTTACAATATTTCTTGGAATTGAAACATTACTATACCATTTATATATCACTGGAAGATTCCAAATCTGGAGTATCAAGTACAGCATTATTATCTAATTGTTGTTTATTTGGTGTATCTGATAGAACAATTAATATTTTGATCAATTAAATTAGGAATTTAAATATTAGAATTATAGTTATTTTTAATTAATCATATTGAAAATTATGATAAGGAAATAAAATATAGGTTCTTAAAAAAATATAGTGTACTAAAACTTTTTAGACAATTAGTAGTTTTACAGATTAATTCCTATATTTTATTTAAATCATCATAAATACTAAGATGAATAATTAAATAGTTAATACAATTTAATTTTGAACTGCATAAAAAACAATTAAATATTTTGCAGTTCTTTTAAAATACAATAAATCTAATGAGTTTTAGGTTTTGAGGGTTGTAAATTCTTATACAAGCTTTGAACTTTTTTGAATTTTCAAGTTTCAGATTAGAATTATTATATTTCATTGTTATTGTAATATTATACACACTCCAGTATTATAGTAGTATTTATTATCATACTATATATGGTATTTATTTATAATTACCTTATTATTATGTAATTCTTTACAATACCTATTGCTTAAATAAATGAAAATTCTATACAGCAGACAACAGAAGTATAAATAATAATATTACACATTTACTTTTATTTATTTAATTTAATTTCATATAGGAGGTACATATGAATACTGAGTTCAACTGAGAAAACATTTACTAAATACATCATAAAGGTATTAAATATTAAAAATCGGTTTCAAATTAAAATATATTGCTATGGAAATGTATACAATAGTGTCAAATTACATTAAAAAAAAAAAAAATTTATTACACTATGAAATCATACCTATATGAAAAAGGGTACTTAGGTATTAATAATATCAGAAGCATAAAACATTTTGTTTTATCTATTAATATTAAAATTATAATATTATTTAAAAATATTAAAAATAAATACATTTAAAAATGATAATTTTGCTTACAATATATAATATATTATAAACAATTAATAGTTATTTTATTCACTTGTTAAGTAGCCGTGTGATTCTACACTTGGGTCTTGTTCCTTAGTCTTCATCAGATTCTGACGAGGATTCTGCATATCTTTCAGCACGTGATTCATCATATGTATCAACTGAGTGATAGGTACCAAAATGTAATTTATAGTCAAATAAGTCTGGTAAAGTCGTAACAAATGTTAAGGAATGTATGGGTATTAATCTATCATCGATAGAAATATGTTCGAATTCAGTAGGGTTGAAAATATCATCATGCACTTTTTTTGATTCATTTTTGACTCCAAGGTAAGCTTTAGGTGTCAACCAGAAGATTTTTGCTAGTTTTTCACAAAAACCGTTTTCAAATAGATCAATAATTTGTCCATAAAAATTTTTAGGTAATTTTGATTCATTTAAAGATACAATATCACCTATATTCCAAACTTGATTCATGTATTTAAATTGTTTAGTCCTACGTAAAATGTATGGACGGCGAAATCTATACAATTTGGATGAAGAAGTTTTTTCTCTTGCTAACCAGCCTGCAGTATTTTTTGATCCTGATCCAGAAGGTATTAAAGTTAAATCTTTTTCACTTGACGAACTCATGGTATTTGTCAACAGTGTTAGTGTAGTTTGCATTAAAATAAAAACAATAACTGTTAATGAGTGTATTTAGAATTTAATAGTTACTTAATTATTTAACTTTTTAAAAATCAAAATAAATAATAATGTGGTGCACCGGTGATACAACGTTAATCACTGCTAAATCGTGAATTGTATTATATTGTATTCGTTTTCTGCATTGTCACGTACACGAGACTTTCACGAGTGCTACGATTTTTAAATATGTTCTTTAATGTAGTACCAACGATACCGTTTTCCCCTCCACCAATGCAGGCTCGTGGCTAAACGTACATACGATCCGCAGTAGTCCGAATACCGAGTACCAACATCACTCTCGGTTTTTTGCGCCCGCTCGCAATGCTCACATGGTCACCGGTCGGTAGTCGCAACGTTGTTTGCACCGATACGCTCCGATCGATCCGACGCGACACCTAAACGCATTCTGCCGCCAATTGCGATTTCGAACTCGCGTTCGCTAATTTGTATTTTGTGTTTGTCTGTATTTTTAATTACCTTTACGAGTTATTAAACATTTTTTGCACTTTGACGTAAGCACGTCGTCGACGAATAACGCGACCGTCTTCTTTTTTCTTTAGTTATAAGACCTCTTGTCCTGCTTTCTTCACGCTCATCGCGTGAACATTGGCTATTTTTTTTGTCGACGACATTGGGCAAATCGGTTAAATCTTCTACGCCCTCCCGGACCGAATTATCCAAAATCTTAGATCAATATACTATGGATATTGGATGAAGCTACGGTATATTATATCCATACCAAGGTTTATCGATACACCTCGGCCCTTGATCAATACAAAGAATTGTTGCCTATATTAGCGACGGGTCTCTTAATTATTTAGGTGCTCGATGTGCTCACACGCGAAGTTATTCGTTACATATATATCCTCTGGATTATCATTTAACAGTTAATTATTCTATTATAATACGGTACACATTAATTATTTATTATTTATTTTGTGTATAGTTTATATACAGTTTTATACAATAGTAAGTAGAAAAAAAAGAAAAAAGGAAAGGTCGATAACACTAAACTTGAAACTTGACCAAAACTTATTTTTATTCACGATTTGTGAGCTAGACCTTAAGACGAGGCTCAGTTCAATTTCCCTGTTAGATAAATAAATTTCATTTTTTTAGTTTTGACAACTAAGGCAAACTATAATGCATGTGTGTTTTGTTTGAAATCGGTAAAATTAAATCTCGAATTAACTTTGCTTGTGTAAGTCAATTAATTATTTATTTTTAACGGCATAAATATAGGCCCGGGATTTTAATGCTCTAAAAAATTTCAAAAACTGCATTTAAATGTATTTATTATAGCTTCGAATATAAAAAAATACTAGTACATATTAGTCTTCTGACTTAATAATAATTTACATTTAAATATTTAAATTTTTTATGCTAATTATATTAATTATAATATTATAATATTATTATTATATTTATTTTATTATTTTAATTATATTGCGATTGTTCATCTCCCAATTACGAAGGTTAAAGTCATATTGGTTTTATTCTTGTCTATTGTATTTTAAGTTTAATGCGTTGCCGCTCGGATATGATGGACGTCTTTTATAATTTTGTAAAAACGTTCGTTCCTACGTTGTAGCATCCTTATTGCGTGTTATATTATTCTTTAGTGTATTATTAATTATTGTCTTAATACTCATGCCTACGTCGCAATACCCTTATTATGTATTATGTAAGGGATATCAGAGCACGTAGCAAGTTTGCATGTTTTTAAATAATCATTAAAAATAACATAACTAAGTAATTTAAAAATTCGTTTCATAGCAACACGAATTTATATTTAAAATTTATAGTTACATATTTTGCATATTTGACTATTATTTATTTTATACAATTATTCATATGAATGGGTAAGTTTTTTATTCCCAACTTGAGAAAATATCTAATATTTCAATGTAATAATCAAGGTAATTGGTACTATATTAAAAATAAAAAAATGTATTCAATTTAAAAGTTGGTTTTAAAAAAAAAAAAATTGTTTTAGACTAAAACTCAATCTAAAATGAAAACAAATCTGAAAATAATTACCTCAAATAATTAATCAAATTCATTTATTTATGTATTATATTTACGAATATTATTATTATTTATTACAAATATACTTTATTTAAATGCATATTTAATAGCATATTTAGTGATTTATTGGGGCATAAATACAAGCACATTTTAAGGTCTTTTTGGGCATGAAGTCCCTAGTCCTACTTATTATATTTATTTTTTAAATAAATATTATTTTTATATGTCAAAAGCGATACTGATCGAGTTCAGATAAAGTTTAGTATTAAAATTATAATTATCGTATCGTATTTTATTGTAACAAATTACAGTGTTGATTGATAATGATTTAAGATATAACTATACCACGTATATACAGTATAAACGTAGGTATATCAAATGGTATTTGTTAAAGTCAATTCCAATATAATAACATTGAACTTCCAGGTTAGATTACTTTAAAAGTGCGGGATTCAAATTTACGGTACTCAGTATAATTTATTAAACAAATATACAATTTAAATTTAAAATTTTTTTACTCATTTTTATATTACTATAAAAGCTGAATCAATAACTATATATACATAGTTTGGATAAAATATACTTTATTTTTGATTTGTTAAAAAGGCATTTTTTTTTTTGCAGTTTTGCGGATTTATATTTGAGTCATATTTTACTTGGTCACTTTATAGGGTCGAGCATTAAAAATGCGAAACGCGGACACTTGTACGGTCAGGTAAAACTTACTACTTAGGTATAAAACTATAGACATTAATATATACTTTATGTATATAATAGTACAATAACATATTATTCTTAAACTTAAATTTTTACCCGACCGTGTAAAAGTGTACTCCTTATGGAGTTTAAACAATTGACCATAATTGACAAAATGACCAAATAAACGGGCGTAGCCCGTGCGCCTAAAAATAACCCCGCTTCGCCCAGAGTAGTTAAGGTCAATTTAAAATTAAGTTAACAATAATTCGATCAAATATTATATTTTAGCGAACGTTATAAAACCTATAGTAATAAAATTACTTATAGTTAGGAAAATAAAGTCAAAAGAAATACCCAGTCGGGCCAGTCGTTATCAAATTGAAATCGAGCAAAACCTATAAAGCACACCGAAAAAATGAAGCCTACGAATTTATCAACGAGTTGTTTCATCGCCGTAGCTTATCTTATCTAATATAAAAGGTACCTAGCCATAAAACAAATAGCATACTTAAAACTTATAAAAGTAATGAACAACAAAGATTACCAGCTTTGATCGCGATCAGTTAGTAGGCGCGACGTCGACGTGTAAACATATCACGAATTTTACTAAAATAGCTGTGTTTTTAAAAAGTAAAAGAAACAAAGTTTAATAATTATAAATAAAATGTTGGTTCAAATAACGTAAATACATGTGCGATTCGTTGGTATTGTGTTAAACGTTCGTGTTCTGCCACATTATATACTTTTGCAAATGAAGAAAATATTTCACAATCTGATCAAAATCGCCACAACTATATACTATGCGATTGTTCAGATATAAACTATCAAACAATGGTACACACACAAAGGTTCACGTTTTAAATGCCAACTCGAATATACATAACACGGACTGTACACATATCACATATTATGTCTTATATAATGTTTCTATTCATTGGCACTAAGTAGTTGGCGATTGGCGTCACAGTTATTGAAATTCCAAAGTCCGGATAATGGTTTTAATAACCATTTATGTCATTTGATTATTGACCATTTATTTAAAAATATGTATACCACAATTCAATTTTCAATTTTTTTTGTTGTCGCATACATAACTCATCATGTATGATGTGTTGTGTGACGAATATCTCACCTGTCTTGAATTTAATATAAATTTTACAATTAAAAACTGTATGGACTTGTATAATTTTGGCCAACTAAAAAGCATTAAATTTTTTATATTACCTTCAATCACTTTTGATCTACTTGCTGCTGTGTTTTGAAATGGTATAGACTGTATGCTATTATTGTTATTATCTAAAAGTTCGTATTTTTCGTTCAAGTACCGTTCCTACAAACCTTTTTTCACGGATCTCATAGTTTCAAGTCGTATATAATTATTAATTTTTTTTTATACAGGAAGTATGACTATGATAATTGAGTCAACACTATAATTGTATATGTATATTCTCTGCGACCGTCCAAAGTATTACGGTATATAAAAACGGCGAAACAAATGAGATGACGATAATCCAAAAACAACGATCAATAACAAGTCGGCCGTAGCCATTTTCTTCGACAAAAAAAAGGTTGGTTTCCCTCCACATTAATTTTGACTAAAATTATGTCTATTTTTCTCCAATATTTTAGCCAGTGTTGTAGTGCTGCGTTACGCATTAGTATTATAAATATAGAGTATGGCTATAAGATCACATTTTGCGCGTATCTGTTGATTAAATTCTGGTCGCGTTCTTATCGTATAGGGAAAACGCTAGTCCAAGTGTGCGATAGCACTCGCAGTTTGTAACAGCCGATAGCATTATATTGTAATTTTGATAAAGCCTAATAAAGATACGTACGTATAGCATATGGGCATGTACGTATATATTTATATTGTTATATTGTGTATCATTAGTTGTCACTGATTATTGTGATTGAGTGAGACAGACACACGAATATACGATACATTGTATCAATAAGATTATATTTTTAGTAGATTACTGTACGTCGAATTTTTACAACAAAATGAAGATTTTATTATTTTATTTATAAGAGGAAAATGGTCAAGAATTACTTTTTATTTTTTTGGAGGAAAATGGACAGTGTAGGAAAACGGTATCTCATTTTTGGAGGAAAATGGACTCGTCCAACAAGTCAACAACACACGCCATCATGCATATATATAATATAATATAGTAAATTACGGGGACGTTACACTCGCACGCGTTGTCACATGTTTGTGTTGGTATTGAACGCCATTTGATCGTAATACAGAAAAAGTTATTATGCATTTGAAATTTGATAATGAAATGAATAAGACATAAAATTATAGAAAAACTACGTTTATTTACTATGCCAATATATTTGCTGCATTTCATTTAAAAATGAATTTAAAATATTTATATATAAACATAACAAAGTACAGTGTTCAAAAGATATGGAAACGATATTTTTCTTCTTTATTAGCTAATGAATATTTTTGAATTGCGATTTGTCTATAATAGTAAGGACCATAAAACGCATATTGTAGGTGCATTTGTTCGATAAGCAGGTTTTCACGGTGGTGCAGAGAGTAATCATTTGGCAATAATTTTATGTCAAAATTGTTTAATTTTTACTGCCTAATAAATAATGATACAATTAACGAGATACTCCAATAATAAATCAAATAAATATATTGAACAATATAGCTTATCAGCATATCTTAATATGTAAATATTGTAATATGCAACACAGTGTTTAGAGTATTTTAAGAGATACAAAAAATAAACCAATCATCCCAATACAAAACAATTACTAGGTATAATTTTTTTCTGATTTTCAAATTGTGTTTTTGAAAATATGGTAGTCATGATTTAAGCTTAGGCTACATTTATCATTTTATTTTATTTTTGCAAGTCAATTAGAATATGAAAAACAATAGTAGTGTTGCCATTTAAAAATTAAAAGATAAAAATGTGCCTTACGGCTTACACATAAAATAAAATAAGAGATATTTTTAAAAACATTCTTAAGTATGGATTTTATGATCCTTATTATTATGTTAAAATATAGAAATAAAAATCACGACCAAAAAATTTTTAATAGGGGAAAGATATAAAATTAAATGCTATTATTTAAATTGGTAGGTACGTATTTAAAATTGTTACTGTTGACATGCAATTTAAACACAATAAAAATAAAATAAAAAAATCTAAAAAATTATAAAATTATCTATGAAGAATATTTGTTTGCAGCTTTCATTTTATATTATAAGCTCAAGTATATTAGTTGTACAATAGATAAATATTTAATAATTATTCTCTTGACATTTAACATAATAAAAACTAAAAATAAAATAACAGATAAGTAACAAAAACATTTATAATTATAACTTTAACAAAATTATTTAAATTATTTTTTTTTATTAGTTTCTTAATAAAAATACATCTTTTTCTTCATTTATACTTTTAGAGCATATTTTTGGAGTATTTCAACATAAAAATCGATACCTAAGAAAATTTTAATTTACTATCTACTTTATTTGCCTATGCTTAAATTACGTATCACATAAACTATACTTTAAAATAAAAGTTATAATATCTGTATTCGTATATAGTTATCTATATATATATATATATATAAACTCATCATTGTTATTCTACTATTAATGTCCTGCATTTTTTAGGAATATTGTGTGGGCTCTATTAAAATTATTTTACCTGTGCCTTGTGACTTGTTAGCGAATCGCCATATTTTAAATTATATTACATTCATGTTCGCTGATCGACGTATTTATTTTAATTATAAATATACTTACAACCCGTGTGCTCGAATAACTTTTTTTTTATTATTATTATTCTATTTATTTAACCATCAAATCATTATCATGAATAATGCATAAACCTATTTGTGGTCAGATTATACTGCTAATATTCCTTTATAGGCGGTGTTATTTAAGAGGTTGACCTATATCGTAAAACTCAGAACTAGAATCACATCTATAAGATAGTAATAGTTAATAGCAAAACGAACATCCTGGCGTCGGCTGTAGTGCAGTGTCCAACACTTCAACAATACTATTATCATTAAACAATTATCGCAAATATCGCAACGCGTCCAATCTACCGTTTTTCGCTAACTTTTCACACACTCCGGGCCACGAGGCGTGTGAAGGTATTAGAACGATTTTCATACATTTTTTACAGCCGTATTTAAGAAACGCGACCATTACGTAGTGCATATTAACCGCTTCGGTATTATAAACTATATGGCGCACAATAGTTTGACAACATTTTCGTAATTTAATTTCCGGTATATCATATAATGCTCTAATATTTAGGTCATCATCATTTAACATCGAACCCATAACAAGTTCATACAACGTAAACATATGTTACCCCTTTACTTATATTATAGTACTATGAAGGTTTGTTAATTTTAATTGATACAAAAAAAATAATGAAAAGTTTTTTTATTAAACATACAAATATACCACCAACATTCGCAATAATAATAAAACATAAAAATACAAAATAAATACAATAAATACAATAAATACAATAAATACAATAAAAAAATTACCAACATTTACGACCCATTCGTGATCGTTTTTTAGTGATGCATTGACAATTAATTCATTACTAGCCATTAAATTTAAATATTCATACGCTGTGTGTCTTATATCATAATTCTTTTTAATATTTACAACTATACATTTTTCAAATTCGGTATCAACAAAACAATTTAAAATATAATGTTGATTATAGCACTTTACGAATATACTATTATCAAATAAATATAATAGTGACCAATTAAATGGTGATAATATTATTTTACATAAATCAATTAAACCTAATATATTTAAATCTATGTTAGTATCTATATTATAAATATCTATAAAATTAGTACTGCTATAAGTATGTAAATTTACATATGATTCAAAAAATTTTATAAAATCATGATAATTAATATCACTATTATTATACATATATAAATCGTCACGTGTATTCGATATATCACTCACACTAATTTGAATTGTATTTTCAACGTCTAAGATACCATTCAAATTAGTGTGAGTGATATATGGAAAATTTTTTTCATATAGTGATAAGATGGACATGTACAATATTATTTTCCAAAAATTGTTTCCCTTGAGAGCAATATCGTTTTCGTACATGAAAGATTTAGGGAGTACGTTGTTAACGAAATGTGAATGCGATTCGTCTTTAAATTTTATATACAGATGTTCATAATAATTTCTTAGGTCTCTTACAACATTTCCAACTCAATATTACACATTTCGTCAATCAAGTTATCGGAAATATTTGGAAAATAATATTGCAATGATATCTTAAAACTATATTTTCTATATAAGTGATATTTACTACATAATAGTGATTTTCTGTACCTGCACGAACGGCACATGAATTCTAGTGCACATTTATTATAGTGATCCTCTTGATAATTCTTGACACTATTCCCATAGATTTATTTTTATGTTTGATCGACATGCCACAAAAAACATTGTATCCGTTGACCATGATGAACGTCTTGAATTGAATAGTCGTTGAACATTGAATGTTTGCTTATTGTTATGTTAGGTTATATATCAAATACATTATCAAGTACATTACCGCGGAACCGGTAATATTTTTTTTGTTCCGCATTATTGCCTGATAATGAAAATGATATAAATACGCGGAACAATTATAGTATACCCAGACAGCAAAAGAATATTCTTATAATGTTATACCAATGTTATTTACAAAACAGTAACATTTAGTAAAATATTTTTCAATGTTATAATAATATTTGTAGATGTTACTGTAACATTACTACAAAATTATTTGGCCGCTATTTTCATGTTATCCTAACAACATATTATCAATATTATCATAATATCCAGTTAATAATAATTTTAAATATTTGATTAACATTTTAACTCAATAGTATTGTAATATTTTAATTTAAACATTAAAACAATAATAAAAAAATTATTTTTAATTATTCCTTAGTTCTTTTAACATTGGTTTTTTAAAATATGTGTGATTATTGTAATTATATAAACAAATTCAACTAAAATGTTCATTTATTGACCATATTATAAATCATACAAATTTGAAATACCTATATATAATAATAATATAATATATTTACATGATTAATATATAAATTTAATATAATATTGGAATATCAATATTTTAATTTATATTTATATAATATTATGATCCAACACAAAAATAAAAATAATAACTGGAGAGTAGTATAATATATACCCAATATTAACTTCATTAAAATAGTAAATATTAAATAATAAAACTGCAAACTTGTAAGATACAAATCTAAGAATTTAAAAAAATGTAAATAATATAATAATAACGATAACATAATCTTTTAAATATATTAACTTCATAAAAGGCTTCTTGAGAGTTTTTCTTGTTTTTGGGATACTTTTTTAATGCGGAATGGAGCACGGGATAGCCAAATTCCTAATGAGTTGTCTATTTATTTTTCAGGAACAATACTGTACTTGACGTTAACTCGTATAGCATCTATAATATTCAAAATACAATAATATAGACTGATCAATTCTATCTGTTCGAAAACAATAAAATATGGAAAGCGCATGGAATTTAAAAAATTGCATTTATCCTATATTTAATAGGACACTGCGTTAAAGTCATTGTGAACTACAGACGACACAGGGGTTGATGTGATAGCATATTACAACTTACGGATGTGATCCTGGTACCGAATTTTGTGATTTAAGTCAGCCTTCTAAAAAACAGCATCCATATCAGCTGTATAATCTGATTGATTAAATACTACAATTTGTCCGTAAATTATTATGACATATACGATATAAGTATCGTCTTAGCAACATACCTATCCGTGTTACTGTTGACACACTCTATAGCCATGTTTTAATGAATATAATTTTAATAAAATGTAATAAATAATAGGTACCAAAAAAATTCATTTTAAACATTTTGCCCCTTTAATTTTTTCATTTTTTTTTCAACCTAACTATTACTATAGAAATAACAAATTGTTATCAGAACAGTGAAAATACACTTAACCAAACAATGTCTTAATAGTTTTTAGAAACGAAAAAGAATAAAATAAAAAAAACAATATTATTATAATATGATTTACAGAAATATTAAATATATTGAGGCTTACTGAACATGTATTTATTTTGCAACTTACAAATCTAGTAGAAAGTTCTTTCAATATGTTTTTTTTTAAATAATTTGTCCAAGTTTAAAAGTTAGATTATTGATTTCTCCAACCTCATCTAAATAATTGTAATGTTTATTTTGCATAATCCGCAGCAAACTCATAACTTTTTTTTCTTATAAAATGTAATTGGCTCACGAATATCGGAATACATAATATATTATAAAGATTTTAAGTGTATATCGGTGTATTATTAAAGGTATATATTATACCTATATAGGTATCATTTAACCAAATGCAATAAACTAAGCAACAGCCAGCTAATGCATATATATATAATATTGTTAATTATATAAAAAAAAACAAACATCCATATTTATTTAATAATTATATAATATTAAATTTCACACACACACACACACACACACACACACACACACACACACACACACACACACACACACACACACACACACACACACACACACACACACACACACACACACACACACACACACACACACACACACACACAGTGGCGTATATTGGGAGGGGTTTTAGGGGTTCAACCCCCCTAAATTAAATTCTTGACTGTACCATGTTGTGAAAAATTGTTTGATGGTCAAATATCAATACTCACTAGAACCACTTAAATTGAAATCTTAAATATAAGAGTCTGATGTTTTTATTTTTAATTATGATAAGTATTGTGTTAAATTTTAATTGACTGATAAACCGTTAAATAAAAAAAATAATTCTGAGAAGAAATGTACTTTTATCATATAGCATAAAGGATATTATATTTTATATTTAAATTGGTATAAGTTACTATTATAGTAAATATTTTAAAATTGTCAGTGTCAATTATCAAAAAGAATTTTATACTAATTTAGTATACCTTTAATATGTATTTATTTTTAACAAAATCTATATAATTAATAATATATAATATATTATCACATTTTATAGAAATATATAAATCACCTATATATCGAGTAATGAGTATAATAGTGCTATATTATAGTACTAATAAAATAAAAATAAATTGTTATTGCTTTAACTTAATATTTTGAGTTACTTATAGCTTTTAAAAAATCTTTAAGTTGTTTTTTATTTTCTCCAAAACTAGTAAAATTATATTAATATTAATAATTAAAAAATAATAATAGCTAATAAGTATATAAAACAAACATTAAAAAAAAATAATAGGCAATAATTATAATAAAAAAATGTCAGGAAAACTTTATGTTTCAGAATGAAATAATTTAAAATATTCTAATTTATACTTTTTTCCTACCATCCAATAGCTCTTATAATATGAAAAATTCTAACTTCCAATCAAATACAATACATTTGGAACCAAATTTATTTATAATATAGACCTTAACAAAATAATATATATGTATAAATAAATTAGACCCATACTCTGTATACAGATCACTAGTCCAGTATTGGTCCATTAGACAACTAGACAAATGCACATGAAAATTACAATGTAATAAGCTTTTAATGAAATATTGAATTAAATATTTAACAACTCAATAGTGTACGGTACTTATCACACTCTCTTTTACTAAGTATAATAATGTGCTGGTACACAACAACATAATATAGATAGCAGGTACATACCTATATATATATACTTTTTCGTGTCTGTGCACTGACAAAGTTGGCCCCGTTGATAATGTTTAAAAAATGACCATATACAATTAATATAGGCATAAAGTCATACAGAATTAAGATTTATAAAGAAAATAATACAGAATAAACAATTTCATAAGTTTGGTGTTTGTAAAGTAAATCATAATATAATAATAGTATTTATATTCAATAATAATGCTAAGTTATGATAAAATTGGATTGTATATTTATTATTCTGTATTTACATTTGTACATTTTGAGTTATACATTGCATTTTATATAATTTACTATGCATTATTTCTTACGTAATTATGATATTTATATACATTTTCCCTTAATTATATTTATTTTAATAGCTATAAAATAGCTTGTAATACAAATCTTTTAAATTTTATTAACAAAACTGTGTTTTCACATGTTCATATTCCTGAAGCTTTGAAGCTTAAATTTTTCATTGTCAGATCATTTTTGATTACAAACATGAAATTTTTAAATGTTGCCAGATGACCACTATTGTTGAAACTGTTAATGATCAAATTGATCACAAATTTTATTACAAATTTTACATTGAAATAGCTGATGGACTACACATATTTCAATTAAAGCTTTTATATGATTTTCATCAATTTTATGTTTATATTTTCGTTGAATGTCGATTTTACTATTTATTGTTTGTTTCGGTTTAAAATAAAGTTTCGATTTAAAGATGGATCCATTTTCATTTGAAGAAGCAGGATTTGACTGTCCATGAAAATCCTTCATATGTTTTTTAAAAGACGAATTGGTTGAATATTTTTTACAACAAACATCACAATAACGATTTACATATTTTTTCTTGCGTTTAATTTGTTTTTGTGATTTGTTGTTATTTTTTTGAACACAGTTCCGATCCATTCTATAATAAAATAATATATGAAAAAATTAATAAATTACTATAACGAATAAACAAATATTATATTTTAAAAGGAAATCTATTTTATTACATTTTTATACTTATTTAAAAATGTTAAAGCAATACTTTATACCTTAGCAAAATAATGACTATTGATTTTACAATGATGTATTTGTTTGTGTATGTGTGTGTGTGCGTGTGTGTATGTGTGTTTGTCATCATTTTTTGGGGCAGTAAAAATGCTTTTTCAATATATGGAGTTGGTTACTTGTAGAAAATTTGTTTATGAAATGAATTATTCTATTGAAATTTGAGACTCCGCAGCATTAAATAATAAAATACTTAAAATCCAGATTTACAGATTTATAACCATGTTTTTTGTGTGTATTTTCATTAATTTTATATTTCAATGATAAATAAATAATTTTCGATCATCGATTGAAAAAAAAAAATTTGAAAATTTGTGAAATCATTAAATAACTGTTGAACAATTCAATGATTGCAATTTAAATATTAATTATTTATCATTCAGTAAATTTTAGTTTTAGAGCCTTTGTTAAGAGATCAAAACAACTTAAAAAATTTAATCTATTCAAATTTGGTATAAAAGCACCTGTTGCTGTTTAAAAAATTCAAGTTGTAATGTACATATGGATACTGTAAGAACTATAATTTTAAAAATCATCAAAATATATGTATTTTTTTAATTCCCTATCTCCTACAGAAAACCTGATATTTATCTGAGGTCACCTAACTGAAATATTTAATGTTACCTAAAGAAACTCACTATTTAGTTTTTAATTTAGAACAATAGAAGTATCATTGTGTACAGTTAGTAGTAGATCTCACCAACTTTAATTAAAACCTTATTCAACATCCCTCATAGAGAGGGGTTTTACAGGTTCAACCCCCCCTGAAATATATGTACTATATATTTTTTATATTTTTTTTTTATTTTTCATTGAAATAAAATATTTCAAGAATTTTTCCAACCCTATGCATAATATACTGCTATTTGGGAATGTGCGATATTATATTAATATTGTGTAATAATATTATAATTTTATATATTAGTCTTATATGTTTTTATAGGTACCTACTCGTATTTTATACCGTCGTTGACTACGCGGCCCCCGCCGTCGTAAACAGGTTGTAGGTTTTCAGTTTTTTTTTTATTTTCGAAATATTTCGAGCCTTTTATGTGTATTCCGCTACGACGCGATAATGATCGACAAAATATGTTCCAAGATGAGCCGTCTGCTTCAGCAGTAATAGCATACACCACACACACAATAATTAATAAATATAGTAAGGCGACGCCGTGTAGTCGGTGAAGTTTTTCGATATTATCTCGGACCCGACATCAAGGCGTCAATCCAATACATGATATTATATATATATATACACTTAAGTACATTCTTTGTATATGGGTATTTGTATATATATATATATATATAAAATCATTTCGAGACTTCCATTCGGACAGGTTTTTAAATGTGTCGGCCCTACACACACATACACATACGTGGCATTGTTAACGGATTTTGTGGCCGTAGTAGCGTTTTGAAATAAATTAAACGCACCCGCATATCTGCATCTTAAATGTTATCCAGGTACGTATGGTGAGAGGCTGGCATCGGGGAGAGGACCGATGAAATTTCACATCTGTCACGCACTCACACACACACAGTAGACGCTCGTTCGGTTCACTCAATAATAACATAACAAACGATGTATAATAAATAATAATAAACAGTGGGCAATGCATATGAGAAAACGTTTTGCATTATAATCTATCCTAATAAGACAAATCGATGAAACTGAAAAAAAATACTTTTAACTGTTATGCGTACCTATTTGATTCGGTAACCGACTATTGTAGAAAAAGGACACGAAATAAAAATGAAAAATCGTCGTTCCGCATACGTCACCTGTTTACCTATAGATTTTTCAAAAAAAAATTTGGTTTTAAAAATAAAATTTCCTGCATTTTGATGTCACCTTACTATAATATATGACCAATCCAACAACAATTAGTTACAGTAAACGTCTTGGAACAATTTGTAGCACGTGATTTTATTCAAATCGTAAATCGTCGACGAGATAAAAGCATAATAATCCGGACATGATATAGGTATTAGGCACTAATAGCTATATTATTACTGTGTAATAAGGACATTGCTCATTGTTTTGGTGCAGGCTTAACGAATAGTATATTTATATTATTATTGGGGATGATTGGTTTTGATTATAAATAATATAATATGCTCTACGGCATTTGAAGACCGCAATACCTATATGTCCTCATCACAGTTCATTGAAACGTAATTATTTATCGTAGGTATGCATGACTTTTTTTTTATGAAAACAGGTTCTATATTAATTATGATTAAGTATCCTATATTAATATATTCTATATTAAGTATGATTAAGTATAAAAACCGCGTTTATTTATTAGGTATGCCAGTATATTTGGTGCCTTTTCATTTAAAAATGAATTTAAAATATTATCATAAAATATTGACATATAAATATAACAAAGTGCAGAGTACTAAAAAGGTATGGAAACTGTATTTTTCTACTTTCTTAGCTAATAAATATTTATGAATTGCGATTTTAATATATTAATAAAGAGTGCATCATATACATATGCGATACGCGTACAACACAACATATATAAACCGATTGCACACAGTGCACATTGTATATGTCGCGTAGACCGTTTCGGTATTAACAATATAATATTTTATTGTGTATACGTTTTGAATTGTAAAATAATATATCAAATAACCTAATTATGTTTGTTTGATTCTTAGAATTCTCAGGTTATCATTAATATTATGTTGTTGGTGTTCTTCAAAATCAGATTCCGAAGTAAATACACCCTAACATGAGTTGCTTATAATTTTATAATTAGAAGTGTTTGAATTTCTATTATTATTGGGAGTACCTGTAATTATACTATCAGGTTTCTAATTCCATTTTTTGTTTGTTTTGGTTTAAAATAAAGTTTTGATTTAAAAATGGATCCATTTTCACTCGAAGAAGCATGATTTGACTGACCATGAAAATCCTTCATATGTTTTTTAAAAGACGAATTGGTTGAATATTTTTTACAACAAACGTCACAATAACGATTAACATATTTTTTCTTGCGTTTAGTTTGTTTTTGTGATTTGTTGTTGTGATTTTGTTTAATACAGTTCCGATCCATTCTATAATAAAATAATATATGAAAAAATTAATAAATTACTATAACTTATAAGCAAATATTATATTTTAAAAGGAAATTTATTTTATTACATTTTGATACTTATTTAAAAATGTTATAGGAATACTTTATACCATAGCAAAATAATGTCTATTGATTTTACAATGATGTATTTGTGTGTGTATGTGTGTTTGTCATCACTTTTTTCAATTGCAACTAAACAAAAAAATATTTATGAATTTTACAGCAATGATTGTTAATTTGTTTTCAATTAAGAAAAAACAAGGAACAAGCTAGTTCTCAAATGTTGCATGTTGAACGTTGATGTTGGTTAACAGCTTAAAATTATAGTCGTGTCTTCAGTGGCGGCTCGTTGATGTGGTGATGCGGCGATCGCCCCCCTTCTAAAACCCTCATTTGTTACTAATTTATAAGTTAAATATTAAATTTTAAATTTATATTGTAGTATAATATTGTCAAAAATAAAAATTGTGTTTCCTATATTTACACAAATAAATATTATGAAAACAGTATCAGATAATGAGAGTTTAAAATTTCTGAGAATGGATAACCAATAACAATTTACCGGAATCCGTGAGCAGCGCATGCGATGCTTGGCGATGTTAAAAGTCGCTGATCATAGTTATGATCGGAATACAACAACTAAGAAGGGGGAACACAATAATAATACTGACGCCGGGGCGATGATTTTAATCACCTCATATGAACGGATTCCGAACTTGCTTATTATATACGTTTAATTCGCAATCAATTCTTACTTCATTATCATTATATATATTAAATAAATTTAATTAAATAATAATTATTTATACTATTTGAATTCGATACTTTCCATAAATAAGCAATTTTATATCGCCCTCTCACTTTCGAAGTACACGAGCCGCCACAGGGTGTTTGTAAAGTTCGTCCAATTACGTGTCTACGTTGTTCAATAATAAATCTGTCTATAAATACTATATACATAGAAAGTATTCTTTGAAAGCTACAGATTATGGTAAAGCCACTGAACCACAAACTATCGTCGTACTGGAAAAACAATTTAACTGTAAAGTGAATCTATGTGGACTAATTATTGACGAACATTTTCATTATTTATCAGCTTCTCCTGATAAAAAATAATATAATACTCAATTATAAATATTATAATTAAATCAGTTATTATCAAATACTTAACTTAACACGCGGGATCGACGTCTTTAACTATAACCTTATAGCTTATACGAGTTATACGGAAAGTTATTCGTTATAATTATTTACTTATTTTGTTATTATGTATTATGTAATTATAATAATTATTATTTTGTAACGAATTAATCGATCGTTTAAGACAAAGTCTAACGAAATAATAACAACAGTATAATAAACACTATAAACCTAAGGATGAGCCTCAGCCGTAGCTGTGTTAAAAAAAAATAATCTTACACAGTATACAATTATGAGTGTATAAATTTTCTTGTATAAATTTACGAAAAAAATAGACATGTGTGGGCGGAAAAGTACGAAGATCGTTTAAGATATTATTTTTTTTATCGCATCTGTACAATAAATGTTTGGCTTAGGACACCAGACATCACGGGAATTCGGTTATTTGATATAGTCGTACTATACAATACAAAACGTATACACAATATAAATATATATTTATATGGTATTAATACCGAAACGGTCTACGCGGGACACACTGTGCAGTCTGTTTATACGTTGTGTTTTACACGTATGCATATGCACTCCTTACTAATTATGTAAAAATCACAGTTCATAAGTGTTCATTGACTAAGAAAGATTGAACACACTGTACTCTGTTATGGTTATGATAATATTTTAAATTCACTTTTAAAATATGAAAAGACACCAAATATATTGTCATTATAAATGAACACGGTTTTTCTACAATTGTATGTCTTGTACATTACATTGTCATATACATAACAACTTATTCTGTGCCACGATTAAATCCTGTTCTGTACCAACACAGACGTGCGATAACATGTGCGGGTGTAATGTCCTCGCATTTTACTATACAATACATACGATAGCGTGTGTTGTTGACTTGTTATTGTCGTTGTCCCTTTGTGATCAGCATCGCCGTCATGGCACGATATCTCGCTGTTGCTCCTGAGGGGTCTATATAGTTAACATTCCAGGCCGTAAACGAATTCGTTCGGTGCACATGCATCGTGGCCATTTTGTAATATATCACCTCAACTCCGCATACAAGGTTTTGTTTTTAACACGGTAACCCCGTACATAATTTTTTTCTATTTTTTAAATACAAAATACAATATGTGTTATTTAAGTTAAATAAAACTAATTATCAAATAAAAATAATAATAAATAATGCATACAATGAAAATTGTCGTTGTCTGTATAAAATGTATAGGTTATAAAATAAAATAGTATATGGTATATATTAAGTGTAATAAAATTATAATGAAAATTAAAATAAAATATTATTAAACGAAGCCAATTTTTTTAATTTTGGTTGTTATTCTATGACTCAATTTATTTTATTTATAAGTTGTACATTAATTTTTTGTATGACAGTTTAATTACAACACGGTTTTACACTTTATGCCGATATAGCGGCATAGCATTATCTTAATTAATTTTTGGGCATGCGTACTTTTGGTGTCAAAAATATTCATAGAATGCGGAATTACGGCACGTTCATATTTTCAACCGTGCGAATATACGGTGCACGTGGAGCTACGGAAGCACAAAATATTTTTATTCATGCGGATCTGTGGTGCGTCCGATCCATTGTCATCGATTTCGTTTTGCCGAAGTGTATTTCGTTTTATTCTAGCAGCAGGTGCTAGCAGGCAAGCGTTCGAACGAAACACAATGTGCATTATAATATTAATAATATTATTTTAGTAGTTGGGTGGGCAAACACCCCCACAAAAAAAAATCATTATCTCACGCGTACGAGCATAACGAAATTCGAAAAGCAAAATGTTCAAGCCCGGGACGGATTTATTACCTTTTCGTTTCAACATTTCGAATGAGGCACGATCAAAGTGGCCGAAACCAATTGGCGTGCACCTGCCCAGTGTTACCCCGCATCGACTATCTTGGACATTATATAGATATATTATTATTAATTATAATTCTCATCATTCGAAATGTAGATATGTGAGTACGTTTAATTTATTTCAAAGCGCTATGACGTCTATCCGTCCGTTAATAACGCCACGCGTATGTGTGTGTGTAGGCCCGACATATTTTAAAATCCTATCCGAATGGAAGACGCAGAACGATTTTATTATATATATATGAGTACAAACATACACACATACACACATAAAATGAATATAATTTAGTGTGTGTGTGTGTGTGTGTATAATATCATGTAGTGGATTGACGCCTTGATGTCGGGTTCGAAGTATTTTCAAAAGACTTCACCGACTGCAAGGGATAATAGGGTGGCGTCGCCTTACTATATTTATTGTGTGTGTATGGTTACTACTGCAGCAGACATATTTTGTCGATTATAATCGCGTCGAGTAGATACAATCGTGCCGTAAACATTGGCTCGAAATATTTTCGAAAATAAAGAAAAACCTGAAAATTATAACCTGTTTACGACGACGGGCGCCGCGAAGTCACCGGCTCGCGGCTGTATAAAATATGAATATAATATTGTAATAAAAGAGTAGGTAATATATAAAATATTATAATATTATTAAGCAATTTTAATATAATATCATTACATCCCTACTTAGCTGTATGTAATGCATAGGATTTTAAGATTTCATGAAAATAATCTTCTTAAAATATTTAATTTCAATGAAAAATAAAAATAAAATATCATTGACAATAAATAATAAATATTACTATACTATATTATAATTAATGGTAGTATATTGATTCGAAGTATACCTACCTCGTCATGATGTCATTATACAAATCACTGTTATGGATAGAAAATTTAAATTTAAATTCAATAATAAACCACAGCAGAAGGTAAATATAATATTATTTTGTTGTGTTAATGTATCATTTTATCGATGACATATTTTGAATAAAGAGGTTCGAATTTATTTGAATAATTACGAAAAATGTGTTCACTTTACGTTCAATTTATTCTTATATAGTTACTGTAAAAATCATGTAAATTTTTTTTTTTTTTGGATTCATATTTAGTAATAATAATAATATATTTTTTAATAAAAACAGACAATATCCAATTTTTAACAAAAAATGATGTACTATGTAACATAATGTACTTGAATTAAATCAGTAGTTGGTCAATGGTCACAATAAAATAGATAAGAAGTATACAATTGAAATAGGTATTTGAAATTTTCTAAAATATGTATAGAATATGTTTGTTTGAATATCAATTTTATGAATTTTGCAAATTTTCGTTCAGCATATCTATTTTAGGTTAAGAGGACCTTATATCCGCATATGTTTTCTAGCTATTAGCCCTCAACCGATTTGTACACTTCCTGACGTCGAAATTCTGATGCTGTTTTGTAGGAGAAATAGTTAAAGTCGAATTACATGTTAAAATTTAAATTAAGTTGTCAGATATCATCGTTGAAAATTCATTTAAGCGAAACTAAACCTTCCAAATAAGCAATCCGAATATGTCGAATCGTGGTTGGTGTGCGCATAGCAAGTAAAATCAAAATTTGTATAAATTCCAACTTCGAATTATATAAAGTTCCTATACAAACACCTGTTTGAGTATATAAAATATCGTACATATTATATGAATTTATATATTTACAGACTGACAGTGCCGAATCTCGTGTACTTAAACTGTTTCTGAGCCGCAAAGGATTTTGCGTCCAGCATTGTTTTACTCACGCAATTCGTATAATTTGTGTGATATGAAACTTGGATATTCTTATTAATTGTCTTTTTAATGCATATCGCGTATTTAAAAAATTGCCGATTTATGTGTATTATATTAGTTACCTATTATATACATATTTTATAATAATATAATATATTATATACTATTTGAATGTACCAAATCATTCAAAGAATTAAATATTAATTCTCATACACGATCTGTATAGTTTTAATACATATATTGTGTTTCATTAGGTAAGTACTTATGTTTTCAAAAATATAAGAATATAATTATTCACACTCCAGAAGTCTAAATTTACATAATATAAATCTTATGATGGTGTGACGTCCTCTTAAAGTTAATTAATCTATCTTGAAATTGTATTGTGTATGGTAAAATTCATAGATGTATGAAATGTAACATTTTTTGATTTAAAACAAATTAATTAACATAGTTATAGTTATCGTTTATATACATTATTTTGTTCAAATCTGAAATACTCAAAATAATCTCAAAATTTTGTATTTGTATTTTTTTTTTAATAAATGGTTTATACTGAAATACGCAAAACCTATGTAGGATCTTGAATTAAATTTTGACCTAGCAATACATACATTGCCATATAATATTATCATTAAACTGGTTCAGGTCAATTATATACTGTTATATTATACTATCATTGCGCTTGCATAGACCAATTACATTATATTAATTATATTGGTTATTTTTTATTAGGTTATAATTTTATTCGTTGTTTCCTATTTTATTATTATATTTTGTATCGAGTCAAACAGACCAATTAGTTACTTTTTATACATATTGTATTGAACCAGCAAGTTAAATATTTTTCCAAGTCATTATAGTTTTTTTTATTAATACATATTTTTTTTGTATGCTAAACAGACCGTCACTCAGTTTATTGTTTTATTTATATTATTATATCTCAAAATTTATGACCATAAAAATTGTTTCTAGTTTTATTTATTTATTTACATTATTAAACTATTCAAATATTAACATACAGCATAAGGGCATATCGGTGCCTTAAAGCACAGAGGCTGTATGCGTGTACATTTATAATAAAAACAAAACCCGTTCACTAGTGAACACGCATGTATAATATAATTTATAACGTGGCTATTTGCTCCAAGGTCGATATATACTTATATCTTATATCCTATATTCATATATGTATATATATATATATATATATGAATATTATATGTTCCAGCATGTCGTAAGCAAATATAGTATTGCTAGTATACACTTATAATACAAAATACATAATTATCTTAAAAAAATTCGAAAAATTAACATTTTGAGAAAATAATTAGGTAAGTAGATTAGTTAACTAACATTTTGATATTTCTGTATCTCAACACTCCCCATACCAAACTTATAGGTAAATAATTAAAACTCAATATTAATTTGTTTCATAAAACTAAAATTAATGAAGGGCTCTTAGAAACACAATAGGTACATTAGTTTTTTCATTTTGGTACAATAATAAAACAAAGATTAAATTAACTTTATAATTTATAAATTGATGAATCATACTTTGTACACTTTGAATTTTTGTATTTAATTAGTCAAATAATAAATTACAAAAAACCATCAATGTTTAATTTAAAATTAATTAATTTTTTCATATATTTGATTTTTATAAGTGATTAGTTGATGCTTGAACTGCATGCTGTAACATAGTTTAAACATTTAGATAATTAAATACTTGACTGTTCCATGTTGTGAAAAATTGTTTGATGGTCAAATATCAATACTCACTAGAACCACTTAAATTGAAATCTTAAATATAAAATATAAGAGTCTGATGTTTTTATTTTTAATTATGATAAGTATTGTGTTAAATTTTAATTGACTGAAAAACCGTTAAATAAAAAAAATAATTCTGAGAAGAAATGTACTTTTAACCTATAGCATAAAGGATATTATATTTTATATTTATATTGCTATAAGTTACTATTATAGTAAATATTTTAAAATTGTCAGTGTCAATTATCAAAAAGAATTTTATACTAATTTAGTATACTTTTAATATGTATTTATTTTTAACAAAATCTATATAATTAATAATATATAATATATTATCACATTTTATAGAAATATATAAATCACCTATATATCGAATAATGAGTATAATAGTGCTATATTATAGTACTAATAAAAAAAAAATAAATTGTTATTGCTTTAACTTAATATTTTGAGTTACTTATAGCTTTTAAAAAATCTTTAAGTTGTTTTTTATTTTCTCCAAAACTAGTAAAATTATATTAATATTAATAATTAAAAAATAATAATAGCTAATAAGTATATAAAACAAACATTAAAAAAAAATAATAGGCAATAATTATAATAAAAAAATGTCAGGAAAACTTTATGTTTCAGAATGAAATAATTTAAAATATTCTAATTGATACTTTTTTCCTACCATCCAATAACTCATATAATATGAAAAATTCTAACTTTCAATCAAATACAATACATTTGGAACTAAATTTATTTATAATATAGTCCTTAACAAAATAATATATATGTATAAATAAATTAGACTCATACTCTGTATACAGATCACTAGCCCAGTACTGGTCCATAAGACAACTAGACAAATGCACATGAAAATTACAATGCAATAAGCTTTTAAAGAAATATTGAATTAAATATTTAACAACTCAATAGTGTACGATACTTATCACACTCTCTTTTACTAAGTATAATAATGTGCTGGTACACAACAACATAATATAGATAGCAGGTACATACCTATATCTATATACTTTTTCGTGTCTGTGCACTGACAGAGTTGGCCCCGTTGATAATGTTTAAAATATGACCATATACAATTAATATAGGCATAAAG
Organism: Rhopalosiphum nymphaeae; assembly: GCA_036289425.1. Taxonomy (NCBI): domain Eukaryota; kingdom Metazoa; phylum Arthropoda; class Insecta; order Hemiptera; family Aphididae; genus Rhopalosiphum; species Rhopalosiphum nymphaeae. Next base: position 2,386,063 of record JAZAQC010000030.1, read on the forward strand.
TCATACAGAATTAAGATTTATAAAGAAAATAATACAGAATAAACAATTTCATAAGTTTGGTATTTGTAAAGTAAATCATAATATAATAATAGTATTTATATTCAATAATAATACTCAATTATGTTAAAATTAGATGGTATATTTATTATTCAGTATTTACATTTGTACATTTTGAGTTATACATGGTATTTTATATAATTTACTATGTATTATTTCTTACGTAATTATGATATTTATATACATTTACCCTTAATTATATGTCTCTTAATAGTTATGATATAGCTTATAATACAAATCTTTTAAACTTTATTAACAAAAATGTGTTTTTACATGTTCATATTCATGAAGCTTTAGTTGTTCTTTGTTAGAAAATTGTTGGTTACAAACATGACATTTTAAATATCATCAGATGACCACCACTGTTGAAACTGGTAATGATCAAATTGATCACAAGTTTTATTACAAATTTTACATTGGAATGGCTGATGGACTACACATATTTCAATTAAAGCTTTTATATGATTTTCATCAATTTTATGTTTATATTTTCGTTGAATGTCGATTTTACTATTTGTTGTTTGTTTCGGTTTAAAATAAAGTTTTGATTTAAAGATGGATCCATTTTCATTTGAAGAAGCAGGATTTGACTGTCCATGAAAATCCTTCATATGTTTTTTAAAAGACGAATTGGTTGAATATTTTTTACAACAAACATCACAATAACGATTAACATATTTTTTCTTGCGTTTAGTTTGTTTTTGTGATTTGTTGTTGTGATTTTGTTTAATACAGTTCCGATCCATTCTATAATAAAATAATATATGAAAAAATTAATAAATTACTATAACTTATAAACAAATATTATATTTTAAAAGGAAATTTATTTTATTACATTTTGATACTTATTTAAAAATGTTATAGGAATACTTTATACCATAGCAAAATAATGTCTATTGATTTTACAATGATGTATTTGTGTGTGTATGTGTGTGTGTGCGTGTGTGTATGCGTGTTTGTCATCATTTTTTGGGGCAGTAGAAATGCTTTTTCATTCAATATATGGAGTTGGTTACTTGTAGAAAATTTATTACAGTTAATATTTTAAGGAGGTGGAATTGTTCGGAGTAAAATATGTCCAGTACTGTTCTTAATAATTGAGAAAAAACAAAAAAGGAATTAATATTTGAAATAAAACAATTGTTTATGTTTTCTTATCTGATTACCCATATTGATGCCTGTATGTTACTGATACATACAAAATTAATTACTACAACAGATGAGGAAGTCATATTATCTATTGGAAAATATATGATTAGCTACAGCTATTATATTTTGAATTCATGAATCTGTAAGCGATTATTAAATTAGAAATCAACTTAATGGAAACAGATATTTAAAATATAAGATATATTTGTGTATATATACATTAGATATTTGTTATTTGTATACAAGTATGGATACAAGTTGAATATAAAAATATATTAATAATACATCTAATCCAATGGTCGCAATCGTTGGTCCACACCGCTATTGTATACAACTAATTTAAATTTTAAAACAAGTAATTTTTTTTTCTAAAATTCTTTATTTAAATATTTAAGATAATAATTTTGTTTTGTAATAAATAGTTATAGAATGTAAAATTTTTATTTTTGCCTGGCCTACAAATTCTATTTAATTTGTCAATGTGACCTGAAAGTTCAAAAAGGTTACCGACCATTGCAGATCTAATCAATATATATTATATATGTATGTGTTGATATAAATTAAATATTTGTAATTGGATATTAGGATAACGTTAAAAAGATATTTATATTATATCAATACTTAATGTTGTTGATACATTCATGTTAATATAAATTTGATATTTTTAATCTAATATTATCAAATAAACAAAATTGATTCATAAGACATTTATATGATATCTGATTGATATATTAAGTTTGTGTTTAATTATTATGTTTTAATATGTTGGAAAGTTATTCCGCATACATCGGCAGTTGTTTAAATAAAGAAAAACAATAGGTGCAATTTAATTAGATAAAGAAAAATGAATTCAACATACCTTAAAATTCTTGTGCGTGCAGTAAGTAAGCAAAACTTCTAAATATTACCGTCAAGAAAGCGTGTTCAATGATAACTGAATACTAGGCCGCTAGGGACATGTTAGCACTATACTGGTTTTGAAACTAATCACACATCCACCCTCCGCCCAACCATTTACTGTGACGTAAAATGTCTTCGTTTCTCATTGGTCTGCCATCGCCACAACCGCCACAGCCGCCACAACCGCCACAGCCGCCACAGCCGCCGCCGTCGATGATTCCACCACCGTGACAAAATATATATTAAATATATATATATTTTGTCATGTCTACCTCCACTTCGCCACTATTCTAGTCGGAGAAATGCATACGTCACAGACCTGCGTATCATGAATTGCTGACATGTCTATATATTTTGTCATGGCTAGGTGGAAAAAAAATCCAAACTTATTGGCTTGTATTAAACAATTTATTAATATATTGGATGACTCGAGAGTCTCTTCTCGCTGGCCACCCCTATTCTATTATATCGGTCGTTAAAGTCCATTAAAAACCAACGTCGCATTATCACTCGTGTAGGATGCACATAAAATGCGTACCAAGCTAGGTAAACGTGTTAGTTTGTAGTTGGTACCCAAAGTTAATATTAATTAATATAGTTAATAAAAATGATTTCTTAACTAGCATTTCCAAATAAAATTTACGTTTACTTTAAATAAGTTACAATTTAATATATTTTTCAATAAGGCGGCAGATTTTTAGAAAATATATCATATTATAATATTATACTTTAATTATATTATGAATATTTTATAAATAATGTGTTTCAAAAAAAAAAAAATTCAAGTATAAATTCATTGTATAGCTAGTTACTCGTACAGATTTCTCGATTATCGTACGCACATGTTTTTAGTTATACCGGCGAGGGAAACGCACCATTACTTATTGAATTGCTATTCATGCTTATGGAATGCGATAAATACACGACCGTGTCCAATTCGTATAGTTCACAAATATTTACTCTGATTCGATACATAACATTTTTGAAAACGTGTGTGAACAATGAACGTATCGTTGGAATGGCTTGAATACGAATATTTTTGTACCGTGGTGTTTGTAAAGAAAGAGCTCGTATAAGCAACAATTGTCGGTCGTATGTCTACCCAAAAACCATATTAAATATACAAAAATAATATATTATATGAGCAGTTAAAACGTGTTTATATTCCGCATAAGATACATATATAAATAACACCGTCTACATAGCCACGTGCTCATTAGCTAATGCTAATATAGCTGTATTATAATTATCGTTATAACAATTTCAATTTCGGACTCAAAATGGGCTGGTTAAATGCGAAAAAACTGCATTCTGTGGCTCCACAACTCTAATTCTATAATTTATAGTATTAAATAGTTCTTTATATTCATACAATCACGAATCTCATTAAGTTTGACGTGATTTACTGTAACTATAACAAAATAGATTTATTTAATGTAAGGCATACATTGATTCAAGAACTGTATTTACGATTATGAAAATATTTTTATCGTATATTAAGTAGTTAACAACATTTATCGAAAAAAAGTTTTTTATGGTTCTTTTTTAATTTCTTATTCCAAAGTAAAATATTTTTTGGAATACTTTATAAATTAATAACATTTTACTATGAATACTGTAAAGCACTATGATTATATTTATTACCTATATAATTAATTATTATATTTAAAAACTTAAATTGACACTGCAGTGATACTTCTGTCTTACATATTCGCACACATAAAAAATGTTTGTTCAGAAAAATCTATTTTAAAGTAAATTTAACAATTTTAAACATAAAGACGACAATATTATCTAGGTAATCACTAAAATTCGTATGTGACTATTAGTTCACTAGTTCAGTGATTTGTAATATTATGTGTGATATCACGGATTCGTTCGTCGCGGCGGAGCCGGTCTTTTATAGGTACGTATTTATCTGGTTTTGGTTTAACGTCAAGTAACTGCTAATTCACTTATTTTTTTCCGAATAATCTAATAAAATGCATTGAAGAGTAGATACCTAGAAATCTGTCTATTCGTCTACTAAAACTGTCATACGTGAGAGTACTGGCAGTACTTCTGTTATGGCTTATGAGCTTATTCTTAATATTATATCAATGTTTAATTTTCATAACAATATAAGCTTATCTTTGTATTAAAGTTGTAAATATCTTTTTTATTATAATAATAACCAAAATGTGATGTAAAGGTATTCTTAATACCAATAATTGGATTGTCATCGTAAACACATTTGATTAGTTCATTTGAAAAAAAATAAGGTTATTAGTAGTCGTTTTACGTTTGATTATAGCTACAGTTACCGTACGATTTAAATAATTCAAATCAATATATTGTCTAATGTATCAAAAAATATATATATATATAAATATATACGACCAACCACTCAAAATGGCACACCTAGTTTTACTCGGTATCTCGTCAAATCAATCCGGCCTTGATATTAAATATGAAATAAGATTATGTATTGTATGCATGCAGCGTCGCCTCGGAGAACGAATCCTTGACGCCACAAGCAATATTAAAAAACACCGTAACCTAGGAAAGTACGAATTTTAGTGGTATCATTATAGTCTAAGTAGCTATATTCTATTTATTATGGTAATTAATCTTAATTTAAAATGATCGGTATAAATTTCGAAGACGATTACATTACTTTATTATCTACTTTTATCATTATATTAATAAGTGTATTATCGTTTTCGAATACAATAACATATATGATAAAAAATAATAATACATAGATACCTTTATAAATTGATAATTTAAATTTTATACTTTTTCTTAAACCCTCTCTATAACAAAAAAATGTCTTGGTCCCTTAAGATTCGTTGTAGTTTACAACAAAATATAAAAGTAAAATTGAAAATTCTTTTGTGAAACATATATAACAATTTCTTACTCAATATATACTAATATTTTATATTTTATAATTTATTTGACAAATTTTCGAAGTAATATATATATGTGTAATTTTAGCAAATTCATAAAAGTGTTAAATGCAAACCAATAGTTTGGATATTATTCGTGAATTTTTAACCATCTAATAAATTGATCAAGATCAGAAAAATAAATAAAAAACCTTTGTATTTCTTTTAGAAGAGCTGAAAACTTCACAGTCAAAAAGAATTTTTATATATATAGGTGCATTTATACATATACGTTGTTAAACGTGCTGTTAGCGTCGGCATACCGATGAAGCCCATAATACACTATTATATTGCTGAACCTACCCATGTAGGTACTCAGGTAAGTAAACTACATAAAGGTATGCCACCCACGACCACATAACATATGTTAAAGAATAATAGGAATTCAATAACCTCAGACTACTTATTATTTGTATTATATAGTTTTATATGCATGTATTGTACGAATTGTACGTATTGTACTATTGTAGTGTCAATTTATAAAATATATAATACGAGTATTTGGGTAAAGGCTATATAGTATAGATTTTAACCAGCAGAATTTTTAATCAACTTTTAAAAATGAACATTTATAAAATCAAATTTGACTTATAAGTTATACTTTTTTTGAAATCTTTTTTTAGAATTGTTATCATGATAAATCATAAATATATTCGTAAAAATGCATGTTTCATAATATGTAAATGTAACTCACGGGCTGACATTTTTAACTAGTCTTGTGAATTTATATTAACTTTTAGTAAAAATATTTATCATAATAACAAATACAATAACTCAATATAATGAATGTAATTTTAAACTATAAAAATATTTCTTAGCAAAAAGGTATTTAAAAAAATATAAGTTATTTCTTTTTGTATGTGATTTAAATAATTATAACTATGAACGTAGTTATTATTCGATTTGTACAAATACGATATTCTATACATATCAAATTATACAATATGTATTTTACAATCAATTTACTTTGTACAGTAACAATGTACACTTCTGTTTTTGCTAAAAAAATGTTTCCTAGTAGAATCAAAAAAACCCAATATCTGTATGGTTCTACGTACAAATTCACTGTATATAGCCGGGTTTTTTTTTTATCATGACATTCGGAGACGCTAAGTTTATATAGATATTATATTAATATATTATATTTAATAAATTGTAATATTAATATTTTATTATACGTTGAAATCCTCTACCGCAACAAAACGTCCTTCCGATTCTGTGATGCCAATCGAGTGAAGGGGCGGTAGTCAGCCGTTCAGTATTCACTATTCACTACCTTCTAGTATTCAGTTCTCGCCGAACACGCATTTTTAATGCATATACTATCTATAATAAATACAAATTTAATAAATCTTTAATAGTGATATACTAATTATACAAGAACGAGATACGCTGAAAACCTTTAAACGTATACGTAGTATTTCGACACGATGGCGGTGACCTTTACTAGTCCGCATTTTTTCTAATTAATAAAATAATGTAGATTCGTGATTTAAAAAAAACCAAATTAAATGGTAGTAAGTATTAAGTATTGCATTGCTCTATATTTGGTGTCGACTGAGTTATGATAAATTAATAACACTTTACTATGAATACTGTAAATCAGTATGATTATATTCATTACCTACATAATTAATTATCATATCTTAATAAATATTAAAGAAAATCTAACAATTCTAAACTTAAAGGTAAGAGTATAATTTAAGTACCTAATTATATACGATTTTATTAATTCATAATTTTAGATTGAAATATGATCATTTTAAAATTGTAATATTTTACGTAGGTATTACGCCGTGTATAGCCCCAGTCTTAGCTATAATTCACTTTAAAATGTTAATACCAATAAAAGCCCATTGATGACCTGGATAATATTCTAAGTTTAATAATAGGTAAATTTACTTTAATATTAAAACTAACAACATAAATAAATTTTATTGAACGAAAATGTGCCTATGTATGTAAAATGGAGACAACGCAATATGCTGGTGTGGTGTTCTTTTAAAATTAATCAATTTATATTAAAATGCAGGGCCGGCGTTAAAGAGAGGCAAAACGGAGCATATTTTGTCCAGGGTCTCGCGTTTTTATTTATACATATGTCCTTTTGACTTTATAGGTGACTATATGGTTATTGGATAAATACGTTTTGCCAAGGCCTCGCAAAAGGTAGCACCGGTCCTGTTGAAATGTTATTGTTAATATATATGAACATATAACCTAGTTGTTTTGACAACGGTAACAAAAAATCTCAAAAATAAAAATGCACAATTTTTTTATTGTTATTTCAATTTTCAATTCAAATATGTATAATAGGAAAAACAATTATGAGCATATTCGATTTTTCATAGCAAATAACACTAAGTATATTTAATGATATAATATAAGTCGTTTAATTTGTTTCACCATTCATATTACGGTAGGTTATTATAATATTTTCTAAAGTATTACAGTTATTAATTTATTATATTAATAGTATTTAATTATTATAATATTATAATAGTATAATATATATATATATATATAATAAATAATAATGTATAATATAAACGATGCAAAATTTAATAAAATCTTTCTGGAAATACTGTAAAATAGTACCTAAACATATAGAATCATAGTATAAATAAACAATTTCTTAAAATAAATCTCAATACCATAACATAATATAGTAAAATTTGTATACCCAAACATTATTATATTCGTAGGAGTTAAATCCTCACAAATTTATGTGTTTTTGATTTATTATGAAATATTTAACATCGTTATTTATCGTTATAATAAATAATTTCATAACATTTTTATCTTAAAATGTCTTTAAAAAATAATTGTATATATAGATTTTTTTTCGATTTCAGCAGATCCTATTTGCTTATGAAAAATTATGTATTACAATTTCAAAATTTAGAAATAAAAAGAAAAGTTTTTGTAAATTTATAACTACTAAATAATTTGCAAATTTTTGTGACTGACGAATTTCGTTATAACTATAATTTTAAATGTATATATAAAAAAAATGATGCATATATATTTTTATATACCTAGATATGAGAAAAACATATATACTATGACTTATAATAAGGTTAGTATGAAAGTTATTTTTATATGCATATTATATTTTCATATTTTAAAATGTATATAGCTTGCTTTTAACACTTAAATGCATAAATATTTGACAACATTGTAACTTCTCGCACAATCTTATACTCAGGTTCGGTGTGTGGAGCGCACATTAACGTAAACGGTGGGGCCTTACAACTCACAGCCGAGATTTGGAAACCGGAGCATGCGGGATTTTATAATATTACAAACAGGAAAGAATAATTAACGCATTTTTTAGGGATTGTTGTATTTATATTAATACATGAAAAAGAATATAATTTAAGTTGTAGTCAAGAAAAGCCATACGGCATAAAAATGTCGCTTCAAATAAAGGCTACACCAAAAATATAATAATAATATAATATCAGTATATCACGAATGAGTAATGTGACATAATATAACACGGCACGGCTCCGATCATCGGTTACCGACACATATACTAATAGTAACAAATATGTATGTATAACACAATACCTAGTGCCGTAAAGCACGATAATAATAATAAATTGTGTATAAAAATTAGTGCCGATGAGCACAACCATTATAAACAAACATAAAAAGCACAACAATTAATAATACTGTTAGGCACACCAATAATAAATGTATATATATTTAATAATTAATACCGGCCAAGGTATGCGGTTTTGGACGTAATAATGAAAGCTTTCGGGTTATCAAAAAACATTTTACAGCCTTATGCATGAAATAATTTAAACTATAAAAAATATATTTTAAGTATCATTTATCGCATGCAAGGAGAAATATTGAATGCAGTTTAGGAATATTATCTAATAAATTTCGTATTTTTCACAAACCAATAAATGTGAATGTTGAGTTGGCTGTATCTATTGTAAAGGCATAATGTATCCTACATAATTTTATACGCGTTAGAGATGAATTTAATTTTGAAAACACTCTTACTATTGAAGGTTTAGAAAATGTGAACGAGATAAATATACAAAATAATAATGTGAATAGATGTAGTAATACAATAAGAGACAAGTTTGCAATTATTTTATAAGTGATGCAGGAAGATTAGAATGGCAAGATAAATGTATTTAATAAAATCTAATTATTTATTATAAAGAATTTGAATTAAAAAATATACGTTTTTAAACCATTAATTAGGCATAGAACAAAAAAATTAAAAAAATTAACACTTTATTAGTATATTAAAACAATTGTATAATTTTGATTCGATACTAAATATGTGCTCGTGCCGTTATGACGACGAACCAACAACGAGACGAGACGATCTTGACGTAATATATATGAGTCGCTGTAAATTACGTCCCATGTATATTTTTATATATTTGCCTACCTAAATATAATTTTGGACGACTATTGAATGTACCATCTACAAATATAGTATCCGAATTGCATAGCACTTATAAATTGCTTAATGTAGAGAAACCTACAATATTTGTTTCTTTACTATTTACTAACAAAAAATTTCATTTTTATTTGTATTAAGCCTCATGTTATCAAAAATATTATGAAATTCCAAAAGAGTGGCTGGTAATTTTTTTGCCATTTTGGGAACAGCTTATGAGAAATCTTAAATCTTTTTTTATTATTTAAAAACCAAAAAATGAAATCATACAAGCATAAATTGAGAATAATTAAAAAAATTGTATAGGTATTTCAAATATCATAAAAATATATAAAATATTTTGAAAATTATACCGTTTCTTTAGTAAATGCTTCAATTAATATTTTATTGAAAATGTCAAGTCTATAGCCATAACATTTTTAATTAAAACCAAAAAAAATTAAAATCGATCTCTCCAAAATTTGGGTTTTCGTATTAATAATATACATGGGTTATAATAAAAACACTTTTTCAAATTACTTGTAAAAAACAGCAGATTAAACAAAGAATAAATCATTAAGCACTATAAAGATGTGATATCATAAATAAATGCTAAGTAAATTGATTAAAAGTAAACTTATTAGTTATTTTATCTCAGTAATTTATTTATTTGACGAGAAATTGTATACTTTATATGAAGTGCACACGAAACCACAATCGAAAGGCGAACAACGCAACTTCAATAGATCAATGAAAAGGTTTTTTAATTTGTATGACAACTAAAATGTATAATGTATACTATAGTCATATATAGATTACCTTGAATATTACATTGAACTATTAGATATTTTCTCTAGTTAGGAATTAAAAACTTATCCATTCATATAAATAATTGTCAACTATGCACTTATACAATGAAAAATAGTCAAATATGCACTTATAAATAAAAAATGGTCAAATATGCAACTATACATTTTTAATATAAACTCGTATTGCCATGAAACAAATTTCTTTATTACTTAGTTATGTTTTTAATGATTATTTAAAAATGTGTAAACATTGCAAACTCCTAGAAAACTCGATCCCTTCACATTAGTGATAAATTTATAAAAATATTTTATACGTAATGACGTACTTAGGAAGTAGTAATCCTAAGATTTTTTTACAAGAAAGTTACCACTAAGGCGTGTTATAATCAAGTATGAAATCGTAATGAAACTATGATAATATTTGTGAAGAAAAAGTATTGCAAGGTATCGGGAAACCCTCCAAAATGGTTTTAATTTAAATCGACAAAACTAGACTACAAGAACAGTCTGACACTGACCAACAAATCATCGTCTCAGAATAAAAAGGTTCTAAATCAATTTTTTTGATAATTGATTTTTTTGCATATATAGTATAATATTTTATTCTTGTATAAGTCAGTCTTGAAATTGTATCCATTCGTTGAAAAGGTTCTAACTCATACAAATATGAATGATAAGAGGCAATTCGAGAAATATCAGTTATAACCTTTTCATTCTAAATAATAATTAAGAACGAAATAGTTCTAAACGGTTTTAGGTATGACCATCATTTATATTTATATCAAAATGACTGTTTAATTTTAAATAATCATTCACGGTGACTTTAACACTCGTTTTCATGTCCATTGTTTATCTACGGTTCTCAAAACCAAAAAAAAAAAAATTAAGGAAAAACGGAGATTTTTACATAAAACGCCAAAACTATTTTTCGATAAAATTGATTTGTTTTTTTTTTTTTTTAGTTAGAAATTTACCAAAAAATGTCTATTTACATAAAATGTTTTTAAAATTTTAAACAAGATTCCCCATAAATTTTACTATCTTTATTAAAAAAAAAAGTTTGCCGGAAAACCAAATAAATTTTTTACAAGCGTTTGAAGTTGTTTCAACATGAGTTATTCAACTGTAAAAATTAACGACTCCTCATCTAACATCAATACATTTTTATTCGTTGGGTCGAAAAGCTTGAAAATGTAATACTAGGTTCTTTATAATTTGATATAATAGTAGTTAAAAGTATTAAGGATACAGAGTATGCACGATTTCCCTTTATAAGCATTTAAAGTTCTAACTTTAAATAAATTCATCAACATCTAGACATTTAAATTATTATGTAGTTAAACATTTATAAAATGTTCAATTTGTGTAGCTAAAAATTGAAAATTTAACATAAGGTTTTTCATAAGTAGTTCATACGGTATTTAAAAATCTAAAAATGATATAAACACAGTTTTTTTTTATAATTATTTTAATTTAAATCTGAACAGAATTATATAGATATTTAACCAAAGAATAACGATTTTAGTTATATTGTTGTAACTAAAAAATATTGTTTATGTGTACTTAAAACTTGTATAGTATATTATTGTAATTTTGTTTAACTTAATGATGTTTTATAACAAAAATATTATTAAACAATTTCTCTACATTTTACTTTAGTTGTCAAGTTTGTGTCTATGAACAAATTTTAAAATTTAACCAAAATGAATTGGTTTTATTATTAAAGAATGATAAATTTTATCAACGAATCAGTAAACAGTATCTATTTTGAACAAGAACATATATTTTATTATTTCAAGAAAACCTAAGATGTATGTTTTAAGGTTATTCTAATTGTTGAAAATATAATTATTATGTTATATAAGATCACATCATAATACATATTTGTTGTATCAACTTGTTTTTGTAAATGTAAATCACGCGATCGTTTATTTCTTATTGTGTTGTTTATATTATCTTTTGTCGGTCCACATTATAATCCTCATTCATTACTAATGCATAAATGTATAGAATTATTTGTATTTGAAATATTTTGAAATGCATAAACTTTTTTCTTTAATTTTTAACAATTTTTAGCATTCACATTTTTAAATCTATGTTTGAATAGTATAAATTGGTATTATATTATACCTAATTATATTCACTTAACTTAATTATTAGTTTTAATATTATTGTTCGACCGCGGATCGTTTAGCCACCGGTTCGAGATTGACAACACGCTCGCCGGCTGCGGGATCGTCGGCCTGCGACGCGACGCTTTGCAATTGGAGTTCGATGATCGAACTGTCGTTTGTTTTTTACGAACTTTTTACCAACACAGAGCGTCATCTACGCGTCGCTCGTTTTTTGGCTGTCGAAAACCTCGTGTTTTTTTTTTTGTTTCACACAATTTTCCTAATTTTATTTTATGTGCGTTAGACCCACGTTGGAAAAATGTGCAGTACGAATTTTTATAAAAAATAGGTGCTGATGATTGGTATGGCTACATTAAATTAGCATCGCGATTACATAACAATGTTAAAAATAAATTTAATAAATATGTATAAAAATGGAAGCATTGCTCTGATAGGTACTTAAGTGCATTATATACAGCCATAATAATGCCTTTAAAATGCGTTCATGGGGACAATGTCACAGTACTTGACCAATTGTTAGATTCATTGTTAGAATCATATATTAAAAATATTTTCAGCCTAAAAATTTAATTCACACTTAAGATCAAGAAAATAATAAACTACTTATTCATTACACTTATATTCTAATATTATTTAAATTAATGATACATTTACATATATTGAAAATTAATTGTATGGTGATGATACACTGTTAATTATTATATTATATTAAACATTTTATTAATTATTTTTTAAATTTGTTGTGTTGTGTAAAACCATATATCGTGTTTTACTACTGTTGTAGTAGTTTTAAAAATTGAATATCCAAGCCTAAATAACTAATTATTTTTTTTATTGAACAAATTGTTAAAAGTTATTTAATTTAAATTGTGTAATAAATTTTTATTTTAACAATACGTTTGATATGTAACGTGTGATCGATGAACAGAGTAATACAATTTTTAGATTGATGAATATGTTTTTTTAGCTTAATATAATTTGCAAATTTATTTTGACAAAATATAAAATTATACGAAAAACCGAAATGTAGTATAAAATCAATTAAAAACGATCATTTATTAATTTTGTTTCACCTTTTTACAAAAATAGGATGGATAAAGACGTGTGAATATCACGTAGTTATAACATTAATTATAAATACCATTTTTTTTCTATATTAATTACATTGAAAACTATAGCAAAAGTAATAATAAACTTAATATTTTAAAATATAATATATGCAGTGCCGGATTACCCATTAGGCGGTGTAGGCGTCCACTTCAGAGCCTCGTTCGTTTAAGGGATTCTGTGAAAACAAAAACCATATTTTTTTTTTATTTAATAATGCCTGTGTTTTATTTATGAATTTACCGAACAAAAATCAATATGAAATATAAATATTAAGTTATATATGATTTATAAGGTATATATGTAGTAATAAAAATAAAATTATTTTGTGGATTTTGTCGTTGTGGTAAATAGGTACTTAATAATATTATCTGGCGGCGACGAAAATAATTAATTAACCGTCACGTGTTGTAAAAAAAAATATAGATGTCTAATGGTCACCAATGCTACTGAGGAACAAACTTTTTCGAAGTTGAAATTTTTAAAAATTGTCTATTATAAACAAAATAAGATTGTGTAATGGTACATATGGTCACATTATACTATTAAAGGTAGTGCAAAACTTATGGATATTTGACGAACAATAAAATTTTTTTTTCGCAAAATAACTTTTTAGTTCGCAGTAACTATTTGTTACAAAGTTTATTCAGTTATTTTATTTTATTTTTTTAAACACCTGAGAGTAAGATGTATATAATATTATTCAGTTATGGGTGTTATGGTGGTAATCAAAGTAGATACGTCGTAATATGACGAGAAAAATTTATTTTAAAATTTAAATTTAAATTTGAATAAAATATAGTTACAATGATAAATGTTATAGTAGAAATCCGAAGTAAAAAAATGTAATAACTGACAAGATATTTAAAGCTGAAAAAAAACTTTTGTAGTGAAGACATTATTATTGCCCCTCATGCTTTACATACCGATGGTGCCACTATTGGATACACAAAAATCGTTTTCTATAGTTACTATATAGAAATTACAGATACCTAACAATTGAGTTAATTTTCAATGAAACGCGGTCTTTCAGCCAATATTATAGGATATTTGACTAAATATTAATATTGCTACTTATAATATAGTAATTATTTGTCTATTATATAATTATAAATAGATATCGTACATACCTAACTAACTACATAGTACATCACTACGTAACACGGATAAGTAAATATTTCCAAAAACTATTTCAATAACTAATTTTTTAAACATTTCATATTATATAATAAGAAATATGGCTTGTTTGCACACTGAGTACTTGTGCTTAAATAATACATACCTATATGTACAAAGATTATATTTTATTTTCATGGAATACTTAGGTATACACTGTTATTAACTTAAAACAATTTGTAAATCAATACCAACAAGCCATATTATTGGCTGATGTGAATGATTTTGTAGTATAAATAGCTAAAAATTAATATAAATATTTTAAAACAACGATTATTTTATCAAATAAATAAATAAATATAATATACAATTATAATAAAATAACATTTAAATAAAAGAAAACATTACCTACTGTAAATACATTATTATATTTGAGTTAATGCCAACTTACTATGTTGTGTGTATGTAAGCGTGTAACACAGATACATTATAATGATATGTGGATTTACATTTTATTAATAATGCATTTAGTAAAAAGTTATACAATTATCTATGCTATTTATTATCTATACTATCTATACTATTTATCTATTGCTATTTATGCTGTTCGTATAATCGAGAGATTAAAAAAAAATACCTAGTCTAAACCCAAAATCATTGTTGATCAATTTTGAACACATCTTAACAAACCTATTTAAATTATATAATTTCCTTATTATTGATAATTATGGATGCTTTAAACCTTAATTAATGTATTTTGTGAAAACTCCAAGTAATAACGTCTGTTCTTCGGCGTTGAACCACTACGGTTATATGCGTATAAACAAAAAAAACTTAAAAGTATATTCCGAACTTGATATTTATATTGATTTTATTGTAATACCTTCAAATAATACCTACTATAAAATAAAACAGAAAAATAAAAAAGACTTGTTTAATTTTGTTTTCCACTATAAATATTTCGAACTCTATAGAAAGTGGTAAATTGTAATACAGCATTAAATTATATGTAATATAATAAATTGTAGGTAAGTAGTCCAGGTATTAAGATATGACATAGGTAAGTTAGTTGAAAAAAATATGTCCACTACGAGGTATACACATCTAATAAAAGTAACTTGAAATACAGATATAAAAAATATATTTATTTTATTATGTCGCAATATATATATATATATATTATGCATAACTAGAAGATTACAACAATAATAATCTAATAAATATCGGAACAAAAATATATACTATAAAAAAATATCCGAATTATGTCCGAACGATAAGTTTTGAACTGGCACTACTTATTAATATAAATATTTATATTATTCTAATTTGTACGTCGTCGACTGTTGTGATAAAAGTAATAACTTCTAATAGTAGTATATAGTAGTATAACTATAAGTAGTAGTAATTTTAATTAGTGGCAGTAATATTGCTATTATTTAAAATTATAGTAGGATTTTACTAATTGTAGTATTATTATAAACCAAATATACTATTTATTAAAACATATACAAATTATCATATAATATTTAAATTTAAATATAACTAAGGTTCAGATTTAAAGGTAAAATCCCTTTTTTTCAAAATAATAAAAAAATAATTTTTTTATAAAAATGTGTGTTATTTAATATCAAAGACGATGGAAGTATTTTTTGCCTATTCGTGTTTAATTTTCAATTTATCTTATAGTTTTATACGTGACATACATATTATCAGTACAAATCGATGAGACCTTGTGAAGACGGTGTATTGTCGATGTTATATTTAAAATTATTTTAAATGGGTTCTATTATCGACAATATTTATCAATATTGTTAAATACTTTATCGAGTTCTTAAGATTTAGACATCTTAATTTTGATAATTATTTATGTATTAAATACGCCTCAATAACTTTAGTGGAAATAGAAAGATATTTTTATATGTATAAAAATAAAAATAAATATAAATTATTACAAATATATCTATCTTTTCATCATATTTGTGTCAATTGTATTATTCATTAGCCAGTCTTGAATATTTCGTAAATACTAAATAGGTTTTCGGTACATTACAATATTATTGCATTATACTCCGTTGTCCGTAACAAATTAAATAATGTTATTGCCTATTCGGTTCATCCTGTTATAAGCTACGTTAATAAAACTCCACATATTTTGAACACAGTAATTTGAGTGGTATATATTGACTGAATATAAAATGCTGTAGTATTAATATATGGAATACAATTATATAATAACAATTTTATTTTTCGTAATCAATTTGAAACCTTATACGACAAAAAAATAAATATTCGTTTTCCACGAGTCAACAAATTTTCGGGTGGTCCACTCTTTATAATGTAAAATTTAAAAAATTGACTTCGGAATGCACAGCATATAAGGTATAGGATTACGTATGTACCAAATTTTAAAACCATGGCTGCCGTAGACTTGGCTGTGGATTGCTATCTACTTATATGTGCGAGCAACAGTGATTTTGGTGTAATAATATATACCTACCTATGCTGGCCATACCTCGTATATGTATATGATTGTTAAACATTTTTAAAAGTTAATATTTTCTATTTATTTTTGTATCAAATAAAATATAATTTTTGAATGTACGGCATTATCCAGTGCCGTATTTAGGGGAGAGCCCTTTGGGCTTAAGCCTCACCCCCAAAATTATTTTCATTTTAAATAGTACGTGTATATATATGTTTTAAATTATTTCCTATTTTCCTTTAGAGTTAAATATGAATGTTTAAGAACCTCTTAAACACAATGATTATTAATTTTTTTAAATATGTAATACCATAATATAATATATAATATCCTGATGGGACAAACGCGACAGTATAAGTACGTTTCTTTTGTTATATTATCGGGTGATCATTTTACTCGGTCTTAACCCGTGTTTATGCACCCAAATCAGGTATCCGTGTGTTATGATGGACATTTTGACGCACTGATTTCAAAAATCGAACCGTTCATTAATATTTCTCAGCATTATTGTGCACGCTTTCAAATATGTATCGCACATGGGTAGTTTACGGTAATGGGCCCTCCCACTACCCACCGAACAGACTGATATGAATAGTTTGCGCCCCGCTAGTCGCCACAATTGTGCAGATGGTGTTTAGGTATGTTAATCGTGACCATAATATTTGATGTCACACGACGAAATCGTCAGTGAACATCAACACTGATAATAACCAGAACTGTAGATTTATTATTCATATGGATAATGACATTTTATTCGATAATACATATATCCAAAAAAACCAATATGACTTATAAAGTGAACGTTACGTACGGTTAATTCGTCATAAAAACCCTTTCACTGAGCCATTGCTTTCACCACATCATTCGTCCTTCAATTGCAATGGCAAACGAGTAGAATTCAAATCGTACTACAATATCTTATTTACTCGAAATCAAAAATTGTTTTTGTTGAAATTCCGTATTCGTTGTAAACTCTATTTTAAAAGCAAACACTGTAGACATCGTTTGTGATTTTTATTTGTTCGTTCTTTGATTTCCGAAAATGTTATTAAGTTGTTGTGCACATATGTACGACGTACACAATACACACTCAGATTACTCACGCAGATGGCCAGATGGTTTTTATTGTGTATAATATACTATACAATTCCGAATTTCACTCGACATGATATTGCACTCTGATTTTATTTTTTCAAAACGCTTTATACGTATCTTAAGAATATTAACCGAACGGACCCATTTAAACCCAAATGTAATATAAAATCTCGTTTATACTATGATGGTATTTTTTATAGTACCTCGTTCACCAAAAAACCACTGTTTTTTATTGTTTGTTACCGTAGAATTCCAAATCCATATACTTTGCTGTAATAGTTTTAACAAAAAATTTCAATAATTACATATAATAATAATATTTATTTGATTTGAAAAAAATATAAAATATAAAATATGTAATATTAAATACAAATTAAAACTTATAACTAATATTAAGTTGTTAAACACTGTTTAAAGCTAATATTGTCTACTAATTTTTGTATCGAATAAAATATAATTGCCGAGTGTTCGCTTTATGAAAAACCGTGTAACACGAATAAATCGATTATTTTTCTATTATAGTCTAACACATTAGACCTAATCTTTCTATTGTGAGACACATATCTTATGGCATTAGAATGTTAGTTATGTCATACAACAATTATATTTTAATAAATTAAATTATTGATTAAGGAAAAATAGGACGATCCTTTAAACGAAATACTAATAAACTAATTTTTAGCTATATATTTACAATTTAAATTTAGTCATAGACAAAGTAAGACTGATATGTTTCTTTAAATAATGGGTAATATGAAAAAAATATAATTTGTTTTCCATAAATTGTTTAAGTACAGTGTTTATATGTAAGTACCTACATTACTTATATGAGTTCAAACAATTGTTAATATTTTAAGTTGCATATTTTATAATTAAAATTTATGATCAAAGTCAAAGTAGGCCTATGTTAATTTAATAATTTAAATAAAAATAAAAATATTACCTATATGTTTGTTTTTATTTTATTTATATAAGTTATTCATTTGGTATATACTGGATGTATATAATTATATTATATAGGTATATAATATATAGTATACCTGTACCTATGTACTATATTTCCATTTTATGATATTTGAAAGGTAAAAAACCAAAATTTAAAAAAGTTGAATTAGTTTTTCATGTTCATTATTTTTATTTTATATCGAGAATAACATACTTTTCATTGTTGATCATGGGTGGTCTACATTGAGACATTTTTTACTTTTTAAAAAAATAATTTTTATTTATGGTTTATATAGTTTTCAATAATGATCTAATAGGTCATAATAAGCTCCACTACTTCCTGATGGTTTTAGTACAGTTAGAAATGATCTACCATAGTTAGTATATTGTTTCAAAAATGTCATAGTAACTAAATAAATAGTTACTTCTAAAACGTTGTTAATATTTAACCTAACTATAGTTTCAAGTTAATTTACAAGTTAATGTTAATCTACTAGATAATTATTATGATGAGTTGGATTCATATTTTCTAAATTGCTTAGTGCAATGCCTACAATATTTTTTGTTATGGATACATTAAATGCTTGTTAATGATTGTAAAAATACAATTACATTTGAATCTGTTATAAGAATACATTTTATTAAACCAAAACATGGCAAGAAAATATATAACAAAATTATAATTATTTTCTTCGCATAAATTCAACACAATAGTCATATTATAATTACTACAATACTTAATAGGTACCTTTTTCACTTATTCATGAAATTAAAACAATATTATATGTTGAATGGAATAAAGTATTTGATGCTAATATTTTAATATATCTAGTGGTTCTTTAGAAACTGGTCCTATATCTGTTTTAATTTTATACATAATTTATTGGGTATTAAAAATCTATAGCAAATTGTAGTTGCTATTTAAGTGCTGATGTTAAGGTAATATTTTTTCTAGATGTAATAGAATATGCTATTTATTTTAGTTCTTTATAATTAGCTTTGAAACGCGTAGGCCAAAAAAAATATAGACAAGCATTTTTATAATTTATGGATAATGTATAATGGTGATGTTTTGGAATAATAGTATGTGTAATTTATGGTGTTCAGAAATAATTGATTGCAATACTGTTACATCTTGTTTTTGCATCCCTTCACAAAAAATAATGTTTTTAGAATTTAAATGAATTTATAAATTCCAAAATTGAGATTTTTCTGGAACCAAATCTCCTATAATCAATCCAAGGTATTTTGTAAACCATAATCTTTCAGAAGCTGATATTTTGAGACATCTATCTCGTTTTAAACTTGAACCTGTAATTAATATTGGGCTACTTCTGATATCTAATGGCCCATAATTACATGATTTTTCATTACCAGTAATAGATACATTATTACATACAATATCAGCTATATAATTAACAGGATCTCTTAAGTTGTTATCATTTTCTATAGATTGTTGATGATATTCTTTAAAAAAATTTAGTGTACTAAAACTTTTTAGACAATTAGTAGTTTTACAGATTAATTCCTATATTTTATTTAAATCATCATAAATACTAAGATGAATAATTAAATAGTTAATACAATTTAATTTTAAACTGCATAAAAAGCAATTAAATATTTTGCGGTTCTTTTAAAATACAATAAATCTAATGAGTTTTAGGTTTTGAGGGTTGTAAATTCTTATACAAGCTTTGAACTTTTTTGAATTTTCAAGTTTCAGATTAGAATTATTATATTTCATTGTTATTGTAATATTATACACACTCCAGTATTATAGTAGTATTTATTATCATACTATATATGGTATTTATTTATAATTACCTTATTATTATGTAATTCTTTACAATACCTATTACTTAAATAAATGAAAATTCTATACAGCAGACAACAGAAGTATAAATAATAATATTACACATTTACTTTTATTTATTTAATTTAATTTCATATAGGAGGTACATATGAATACTGAGTTCAACTGAGAAAACATTTACTAAATACATCATAAAGGTATTAAATATTAAAAATCGGTTTCAAATTAAAATATATTGCTATGGAAATGTATACGATAGTGTCAAATTACATTAAAAAAAAAAATTATTATTATTTATTTTGTGTATAGTTTATATACAGTTTTATACAATAGTAAGTAGAAAAAAAAGAAAAAAAGAAAGGTCGATAACACTGAATTTGAAACTTGACCAAAACTTATTTTTATTCACGATTTGTGAGCTAGACCTTAAGACGAGGCTCATTTCATTCTCCCTGTTAGATAAATAAATTTCATTTTTTTAGTTTTGACAACTATGGCGAACTATAATGCATGTGTGTTTTGTTTGAAATCGGTAAAATTAAATTTCGAATTAACTTTGCGTGTGTAAGTCAATTATGTATTTATTTTTAACGGCATAAATATAGGGCCGGGATTTTAATGCTCTAAAAAATTTCAAAAAATGCATTTAAATTTATTTATTATAGCTTAGAATATAAAAAAAATATTGGTACATATTGGTCTTCTGACTTAATAATAATTTACATTTAAATATTTAAATTGTTTATGCTAATTATTACCCGAATGATTTACCAACTTAAATGCTAAGTGCGTCGAAATCTTAGCTCGAATCATTGTAATTAACATTTCCTAAGAAATACAGGATGAACAATTTAATAAACAAGTTATGTTTTGTACGTTAGTAGTGGAATAAAAGCGCAAAAATAAATTATTAACTTGATAGATGCAATATTGTACCCATTACACTATAAGTTTCAATTAAAAATTTGATGCTTATTATTAGGGCTCGGGACTTCTAGAAGTTTGTAGTGGACCAACAACTGGTCGTGTCGAATAAATAAAATTTCGAAATTATTTTAAGTGTTTTTATTTGAAAATATTTCTAAGTAATTTTTAAATTAAAAAACCTTCTATGTCCAAATGACAAGATTCTGATGTAGATTGGCGTGAAGGTGCTTGTGTTAACTCTGGTAAATCACGTCTGTCGGAGTTCTCTCCAGGGCCCCCTTATACAATCGGTGTCTCACCGACCTACTACCCATGTCCTTTCTGGCCTATTCCAGGTGCGTCATTATGATCTTACCCTATTACACATTTCAGGATGCACGCGCGATGATAACTTTTAATATGACGTCCAGTGATGCTCTGCCTATGTTTGTGGTCAGTTTGTAATCGAATTTCTCAGAACTCGAATTTAATTAAGTATCAAATCCAATTAAAGGTTTATTATGCATTGTGGCGATTGTTCATCTCCCAATTACGAAGGTTAAAGTCAAATTGGTTTTATTATTGTCTATTGTATTTTAAGTTGATTGCGTTGTCGCTCGGATATGATGGACGTCTTTTATAATTTTGTAAAAACGTTCGTTCCTACGTTGTAGCATCCTTATTGCGTGTTATATTATTCTTTAGTGTATTATTGATTATTGTCTTAATACACATGCCTACGTCGCAATACCCTTATTATGTATTATGTATGGGATGACAGAGCACGTAGCAAGTTTGCATGTTTTTAAATAATCATTAAAAATAACATAGCTAAGTAATTTAGAAATTCGTTTCATAGCAAAACGAATTTATATTTAAAATTTATAGTTACATATTTTGCATATTTGACTATTATTTATTTTATACAATTATTCATATGAATGGGTAAGTTTTTTATTCCCAACTTGAGAAAATATCTAATATTTCAATGTAATAATCAAGGTAATTGGTACTATATTAAAAATAAAAAAATGTATTCAATTTAAAAGTTGGTTTTAAAAAAAAAAAATTGTTTTAGACTAAAACTCAATCTAAAATGAAAACAAATCTGAAAATAATTACCTCAAATAATTAATCAAATTCATTTATTTATGTATTATATTTACGAATATTATTATTATTTATTACAAATATACTTTATTTAAATGCATATTTAATAGCATATTTAGTGATTTATTGGGGCATAAATACAAGCACATTTTAAGGTCTTTTTGGGCATGAAGTCCCTAGTCCTACTTATTATATTTATTTTTTAAATAAATATTATTTTTATATGTCAAAAGCGATACTGATCGAGTTCAGATAAAGTTTAGTATTAAAATTATAATTATCGTATCGTATTTTATTGTAACAAATTACAGTGTTGATTGATAATGATTTAAGATATAACTATACCACGTATATACAGTATAAACGTAGGTATATCAAATGGTATTTGTTAAAGTCAATTCCAATATAAAAACATTGAACTTCCAGGTTAGATTACTTTAAAAGTGTGGGATTCAAATTTACGGTACTCAGTATAATTTATTAAACAAATATACAATTTAAATTTAAAATTTTTTTACTCATTTTTATATTACTATAAAAGCTTAATCAATAACTATATATACATAGTTTGGATAATATATACTTTATTTTTGATTTGTTAAAAATGCGTTTTTTTTTTTGCAGTTTTGCGGATTTATGTTTGAGTCATATTTTACTCGGTCACTTTATAGGATCGAGCATTAAAAGTGCGAAACGCGGACACTTGTACGGTCAGGTAAAACTTAACATTGTGGAACTCTTTGTACTATTAAATTCATAAAGTATCCATAATATAATATAAGTAAGTCTGAAGTTATGAATGACCAATTTTATTAAAAATATTTAAATATTATTTGGTAAATCTGAGAATCTAATAATAGTAAATATATATATTTACCAAGCGCGATATCGAAGTTAATCAAATTATTATCGTTTGCGTTTATTGTTGAAATGCATTACACTAAGAGTCTAAGACAACGACTGCCACAACTTTACGATGGCAACAACAAGGTTTACTAAATTAAGACCAAAACTTATAAAAGATGGTTTTGAATACACAACATTAAGAGACAATTTGAACGATATACGTTGAAACTGTTCTATCACTACGTGTATAAGAACAATTTTTACAAATAATGTAGAACCAGAAGTAACTACTATAGATAATTATTGTATTTTGTTTTTTTAATTATATATGTTTAAATAATTATAATATATTTATTATTGTTAAAAATATTATTTATTTTTCAACAATATAACATATTAAGTACATATACTTCACAAATATTATAGGTCATCCTTACTAATTACATATTACCCAAAGTAAGTATTTTTGTGAACATTTTGTTAGACTTTTTAAAATCTAATGATTATGAAGAATTTGATTTGTAGTTAATATACTATATTTTATAACTTTTCAGTTTACTTTTTATTTTATATTTAATTTAATAGTACAATGTCATATTATTCTTAAACTTAAATTTTTACCCGACCGTGCAAAAGTGTACTCGTTATGCAGTTTAAACAATTGACCAAAATTGACAAAATGACTAGGAAAATAAAGTCAAAAGAAATACCCAGTCGGACCAGTCGTTATCAAATTGAAATCGAGCAAAACCTATAAATCGAAAAAATGATTCCTACGAATTTATCAACGAGTTGTTTCATCGCTGTAGCTTATCTTATCTAATACAAAAGGTACCTAGCCATAAAACAAATAGCATACTTAAAACTTATAAAAGTAATGAACAACAAAGATTACCAGCTTTGATCGCGATCAGTTAGTAGGCGCGACGTCGACGTGTAAACATATCACGAATTTTACTAAAATGTGTTTTTAAAAAGTAAAAGAAACAAAGTTTAATAATTATAAGTAAAATGTTGGTTCAAATAACGTAAATACATGTGCGATTCGTTAGTATTATGTTAAACGTTCGTGTTCTGCCACGTTATATCCTTTTGGTTCTAAAATTGCAAATGAAGAAAATATTTCACAATCTGATCAAAATCGCCACAACCATATACTATGCGATTATTCAGATATAAACCAGCAAACAATGGTACACATACAAAGGTTCACGTTTTAAATGCCAACTCGAATATACATAACACGGACTGTACACATATCACATATTATGTCGTATATAATGTTTCTATTCTTTGGCACTAAGTAGTTGGCGACTGGCGTCATAGTTATTGAAATTCCATAGTCCGGATAATGGTTTTTATAACCATTTAAGTCATTTGACTATTGACCATTTATTTAAAAATATGTATACCACAATTAATCGTTGTCGCATACATAACTCATCATGTAT
This sequence comes from Rhopalosiphum nymphaeae, assembly GCA_036289425.1. Taxonomy (NCBI): domain Eukaryota; kingdom Metazoa; phylum Arthropoda; class Insecta; order Hemiptera; family Aphididae; genus Rhopalosiphum; species Rhopalosiphum nymphaeae. The sequence goes on from JAZAQC010000030.1 coordinate 2,411,325, forward strand.
GATGTATTGTGTGACGAATATCTCACCTGTCTTGAATTTAATATAAATTTTACAATTAAAAGTATGGACTTGTATAATTTTGGCCAACTAAAAAGCATTAAATTGTTTATATTACCCTGCATACATATAATATAATATAGTAAATTACGGGGACGTTACACTCGCACGCGTTGTCACATGTTTGTGTTGGTATTGAACGCGATTTGATCGTAGTACAGAAAAAGTTATTATGCATTTGAAATTTGATGTGTTTTTGAAAATATGGCAGTCATATTTAAGCTTAAGCTACATTTATCATTTTATTTTATTTTTGCAAGTCAATTAAAATATGAAAAACAATAGTAGTGTTGCCATTTAAAAATTAAAAGATTAAAATGTGCCTTACGGCTTACACATAAAATAAAATAAGAGATATTTTTAAAAACATTCTTAAGTATGGATTTTATGATCCTTATTATTATGTTAAAATATAGAAATAAAAATCATGACCAAAAAATGTTTAATAGGGGAAAGATATAAAATTAAATGCTATTATTTAAATTGGTAGGTACGTATTTAAAATTGTTACTGTTGACATGCAATTTAAACACAATAAAAATAAAATAAAAAAATCTAAAAAATTATAAAATTATCTATGAAGAATATTTGTTTGCAGCTTTCATTTTATATTATAAGCTCAAGTATATTAGTTGTACAATAGATAAATATTTAATAATTATTCTCTTGACATTTAACATAATAAAAACTAAAAATAAAATAACGGATAAGTAACAAAAACCTTTATAATTATAACTTTAACAAAATTATTAAAATTTTTTTTTTTATTAGTTTCATAATAAAAATACATCTTTTTCTTCATTTATACTTTTATAGCATATTTTCGGAGTATTTCAACATAAAAATCGATACCTCGGAAAATGTTGATTTACTACCTACTTTATTTACCTATGCTTAAATTATGTATCACATTAACTACACTTTAGAATAAAAGTTATAATATCCGTATTCGTATATAGTTGTCTATATTTATATATATATAAACTCATCATTGTTATTCTAATATTAATGTCCTGCATTTTTTAGGAATATTGTGTGGGTTCCATTAAAATTATTTTACTTGTGCCTTGTGACTTGTGAGCGAATCGCCATGTTTTAAATTATATTACATTCATGTTCGCTGATCGACGTATTTATTTTAATTATAAATATACTTACAACCTGTGTGCTCGAATAACTTTTTTTTATTATTATTATTATTCTATTTATTTAACCATCAAATCATTATCATTAATAATGCATAAACCTATTTGTGGTCAGATTATACTGCTAATATTCCTTTATAGGCGGTATTATTTAGGAGGTTGACCTAAATCGTAAAACTCAGTACTAGGATCACATCCATAAGATAGTAATAGTTAATAGCAAAACGAACATCCTGGCGTCGGCTGTAGTGCGGTGTCCAACACTTCAACAATACTATTATCATTAAACAATTATGATTAACTGAATTAAATAAACATTTTATAATCATAATTGCAGGATAACAAATATATTAAGAAAACAGATATTAAGATTGTATTAATAATACATTTTGCTTTTTTGAGGACACTAGTGAAAAACTTAGTATTACATGAAAACAGTCAATATTTGTTTTAAAATATAATATAATAAAAAATGTAAATTCGAAAATATGGAAATATAAACACCTAAAAAAAAGTACACTACATGGATTGCTTTACATTTACATAAATATTAAACACACTATTTATTCTCGTATGGCATTGCGTCATTGTTAACTACAGACGATACTTGAACGAATGGTCTGCTAGTACACCATACGAATATGTCCTGGTACTAAATATTGCGATTTAAGTCGTCCTCTAGTATATAGGTATATTAACTGTAACATATTTTGACAGACTGATCAATTCTATCTGTTCGAAAAAAATAAAATATGGAAAGCGCATGGAATTAAAAAAATCGCATGTATCCTATATTTAATAGGACACTGCGTTAAAGTCATTGTGAACTACAGACGACACAGGGGTTGATAAACGGGTTTACCCGTTTAGGCGTAGTTTAAAAAATTACCCGAAAACACATTTGGGCATAATATTGAATATTATAATTAGTAATCGAAAATTTTATGTAGTTTAATTTAATATTAAGTAATCGAAGTTTCATGTTCGATCTAGAGACCATGTCTTAATTATTGGAGAAATACTAGGATCATAATATACAATAATATTAATAAATAATAAATTATTAATATACAAAATTAAATTAGAACATTTAAAAAATATAATCTTTAAATATTTCTTGACTATTGAGTCAACCTCCTGATTACATATTAGTTGCGGTTGTGGATAATTTTTGAGATGAGCACATATAATATTTGCGGTCACTGCAATTGTAGGTAATATTTATGTTGCGGTCACAACAAAGACTAAGCTTTTACATTGATAATAAAATAAGAAAAAAAAATAGAATTGAAATTATATAATAATAGTAATTAGTATGATACATTTAAAAAAATACTTGGCACAATTTTTTTTTAATATGCATTTGAAGTTAAAATGTTTATACAATTTTTTTAAATCACAAAAATGTACATACTATAGCAAACTACAAGTATTTTTTATTGAAATGTATACAAGTGGCTATAGTTTGATCATTTAATAAAACTTTCTTCATAATTAGTACATATTGACTTAACTAAAAAAATTCTAAAATTGAATGTAAATTGAACATATTTTTCGTAATTATTCAAATTAACTCAAACCGCTTTATTATAAGTAATACGTCATAGATAAAATGATACTTGAACACAACATAATAATATTATAATAATTTATACCTTTACCTGTGGTTTTTTATTGATATTTTATATAAATTTAAATCTAACACGTTTTTATTGACTTATCCATAACAGTGATCTATATAATGACGAGGTAGGTGCGTGTACTCCGAATATATTATCATTGACTATAACATAATATATTAGTATTTATTATCAATGTGATAATACCTATAAATCAAATTCCAGTTGTCAAACGCGATTTAACATTTTAATTAAATTCAATTAGTATAACTTTTGAAAATAAAATTGAAAAATATTATCAATTGCAAGTATATGTTTTATCTTGAATTAAAGTGTATTTACAGAATGTAAGTAGTACGTCAACATTTTTATGTTATACTTATATAATAAATAATATACAGACAGTAAAATTGATCACCTTCGATTCCTTTTAGAAAAGTCATTGGAATGTGTATTTTTATATAAACGGAAAAAAATTTCGTAACATACAATGCGAATATGTAGGTGGAGTAACATAACACTAACACAGGCAGGATTAGCATTATAACAGGAACATAGTGACCCTTTTTAACTGGCTACCCTACCCTCTCCCTATTGTCTTATAATATACTATAGTTGTACACGAAAACAATATTCTATTATCACAATTGAACCACAAAATCATTAATCATGACAGGCAATGGGTTGGTCGTAGGCGCCGTAGGTATAATCCGACTGCATTGTATAGTTAGTAAATAATGACGATTTCTGCAGACGATGAAATTCGTAGATTAAATTCAGTACGACCAACCTTCTTAAAAATTGTAAAATACAAATTAAAATAGTATTTACAGTGTACTATGTACATCATGTCAACTATAATTAACATCCGAATGTGACAATAGCAAAAAAAACTAATAATAAATTATAATAAGTTCCATAATTTAAGTTCTTATAAAAAACCAAATGCCTGTATTATACTACACTATATTATTGAAATGTATTGTCTGGCTAACAGAGAAAACGAAAGAACTTCAAATAAGTATAAAAACATAGTATAAAAATTGTATAACAACGACTCGTAATCAAGATGTGAATATTAATTTAATTATATATCAAATAAATGTATGATTAAATAATTAATTCATTGAAATTGGATCATTTATTGGGATCCATACTATACTGTCTATACTGCAGTGGTTGTAAAATTGTAGTGTAATATGTTATGCAAAACTTCATGTAAAAATTTACCGTAGTCATATTTGTCTTATTTTTTTTTATGTCTTAGCAACATACCTATCCGTGTTACTGTTAACACACTCTATAGCCATGTTTTAATGAATATAATTTTATTAAAATGTAATAAATAGTAGGTACCAAAAAAATTCATTTTAAACATTTTGCCCCTTTACTTTTTTCATTTATTTTCAACCTAACTATTTCTACAGAAATAACAAATTGTTATCAGAAAAGTGAAAATACACTTAACCAAACAATGTCTTACTAGTTTTTAGAAACGAAAAAGAATAAAATAAAAAAAACAATATTATTATAATATGATTTACAGAAATATTAAATATATTGAGGCTTACTGAACATGTATTTATTTTGCAACTTACAAATCTAGTAGAAAGTTCTTTCAATATGTTTTTTTTTAAATAATTTGTCCAAGTTTAGTAGTTAGCTTATTGATTTCTCTAACCTAATCTAAATAATTGTAATGCTTATTTTGCATAATCCGCAGCAAACTCATAACTTTTTTTTCTTATTAAATGTAATTGGCTCACGAATATCGGAATACATAATATATTATAAAGATTTTAAGTGTATATCAGTGTATTATTAAAGGTATACATTATACCTATATAGGTATCATTTAACCAAATGCAATAAACTAAGCACCAGCCAGCTAATGCATATATATAATATAATTAATTATATAAAAAGAAACAAACATCCATATTTATTTAATAATTATACAATATCACATTTTACATCAAGTTTATGTAGGCGTAGCGAGGCGTCGTTTTATTTTTTGACTCATCCACACACACACACACACACACACAGTGGCGTATAAAAGGAGGGGTTTTAGGGGTTCAACCCCCTAAATTAAATTCTTGACTGTTCCATGTTGTAAAAAATTGATTGATGGCCAAATATCAATACTCACTAGAACCACTTAAATTGAAATCTTAAATATAAAATATACGAGTCTGATGTTTTTTTTTTTTTAATTATGATAAGTATTGTGTTAAATTTTAATTGACTGATAAACCGTTAAATAAAAAAAATAATTCTGAGAAGAAATGTACTTTTATCATATAGCATAAAGGATATTATATTTTATATTTATATTACTATTAGTTACGGTTATAGTAAATATTTTAAAATTGTCATAGTATCAATTAACAAAAAGAATATTATACTAATTTAGTATACCTTTAATATGTATTTCTGTTTAATAAAATCTATAGAGTTAATAATATATAATATATTATCACATTTTATAGAATTATATAAATCACCTATATGGTAGTGAGTATAATAGTACTATATTATAGTACTAATAAAATTTTTTTTTTTTTTTTATTTATTCAAAATAATTTACAATCTATACAAAAATTTGTACAATAAGCAAATTTGATATCTTATAATGGTTAGTGACAGGAGATTAACATTTATGGGCAGGCACTCAGCAGTACCACCCGACCGGGTACACTTTAAGTTAAGTATTAGAATTTTTTTTTTTTTTTTTATTTTATTAGGTCTCTAGGCCACTGTCTTTTGAGTCTTCTGCGTACGTTACCAGAAAGTGAATTGGAGGATAGTTGTTTTATTAATGGGTTACTGTGAGAGTTTAAGTTGTTGTGAAATTTAGAGTAATATAATTTTGCTAATTGATTGAGTGTAGACATTTTTAGGTCTTTATGAAGATTATTGTTTGTGAAGTACCAAGGGGAGGATGTTATTACTCGTAGGCAGATGGATTGGAAGGCCTGAAGCGTTTTGATATTGGATGGCTTTGCAGTGCCCCATAACTGAATACCGTATGTCCAAACTAGTCGGATTATTGATTTATAAATGATAAGTTTATTGTGTAGGGAAAGTTTGGATTTTAGGAGTGGTTTAAGGATATGAAGTCTAGAGTTAACAGTTTTACGTTTATGTTTAATTTGTGGGCTCCAGGTTAGTCGTTTATCTAGGATTAGACCAAGATATTTTACTTCGTTTGCCGCTGGAATTATTAAATTATTTAGTGTAACAGATGGAGCATCGAGATTTCTTAATGTGAAGGTTACTTGGACAGATTTAGTTTCGTTTATTTTGATTTTCCACCTGTTTGCCCATAGGCTGATCATATTTAAGTGGTTTTGTATCATTTCACTGGCTGTAACGTGGTTTTTGTGGGAGGCAGTTATTAGCGTGTCGTCAGCGTATGTACCTAGAGAGGTATAGAAGGTCTTGGGTATGTCATGAGTGAAAATCGAATAAAGGAATGGTGCTATGTCGCTTCCTTGTGGGACTCCAGCTTTAATAGTATAACGGGTTGAGTAGGTGGTATTTAGGCGGACAGTAAAAGAACGATTTGACAGATATGATTTAATTAAAAGAAAATAAGGGGCGGGTAAGAACTTTTTAAGTTTATACAATAGACCATCATGCCAAACCCGGTCAAAGGCTTGGGAGATGTCTAGGAATACTGCTGTACAAAATTGTTTTTTTTCCAGAGAGCTGGATATGATATCGACTGTTCTGTGTAATTGATGCATTGTTGAGTGTTTTGGTCTGAATCCGAATTGAGTGTGTGGTATTATATTTTTGGAGGAAGCGAGAGGAAGGAGTCTTTTTAAAAGAATTTTCTCAAATATTTTATAAAAGGTTGGGAGAAGACTGATAGGTCTGTATGAGGCAGGATCTTGTGGTGGTTTATTGGGTTTAGGGATTAAAATAACGACCGAGTATTTCCAAGTGCTTGGGAAGTATGATAGTCTGAAGATGGCGTTAAATATGTGTGACAAAAAAATAATGATTTTATTGGGTAAGTTCTTTGTGATGACATTACTAATTAAATCACTAATAAAATAAAAATAAATTGTTATTGCTTTAACTTAATATTTTGAGTTACTTATAGCTTTTAAAAAATCTTTAAGTTGTTTTTTATTTTCTCCAACACTAGTAAAATTATATTAATATTAATAATTAAAAAATAATAATAGCTAATTAGTATATAAAACAAACATTAAAAAAAAATAATAGGCAATAATTATAATAAAAAAATGTCAGGAAAACTTTATGTTTCAGAATGAAAAAATTTAAAATATTCTAATTTATACTTTTTTCCTACCATCCAATAGCTCTTATAATATGAAAAATTCTAACTTACAATCAATTACAATACATTTGGAATCAAATTTATTTGTAATATAATCCTTAACAAAATAATATTTATGTATAAATAAATTAGACTCATACTCTGTATACAGATCACTAGTCCAGTATTGGTCCATTAGACAACTAGACAAATGCACATGAAAATTACAATGCAATAAGCTTTTAATGAAATATTGAATTCAATATTTAACAACTCAATAGTGTACGGTATCTATTATATTAATGAAGACTGAAGAATCAAATTTTGAATATCAAGTATAAGTATGAATATAAGCCTAATTGATGATCTGAGCCTGTTTTTATATGATTGATATTTAGATTCTATGATTGTAAATCCTACGTTTTATATCGCCTTTTCCATAGACTTGGTTGGGGAGGAGGGGAGACCTTAGTTGTAATTTTTCTTCATACTATTTCCATAATCCATACGGAAATATGCTGCACTGCTACATAATTAATCTTTTAAACATTATATAAATAATATCATACCATAGTTTGTTTTATATTAATACAATATTATAGCTTACTAAAAAGTTCATCATAATATACATAATATAGATAGCAGTACTCTCATACCTATATCTATATACTTTTTAGTGTCTGTGCACTGACAGAGTTGGCCCCGTTGATAATGTTTAAAATATGACCATATACAATTAATATAGGCATAAACTCATACAGAATTAAGATTTATAAAGAAAATAATATAGAATAAACAATTTCATAAGTTTGGTATTTGTAAAGTAAATCATAATATAATAATAGTATTTATATTCAATAATAATGCTAAGTTATGATAAAATTGGATTGTATATTTATTATTCTGTATTTACATTTGTACATTTTTACATTGCATTTTATATAATTCACTATGTATTATTTCTTACGTAATTATTTTATTTTTATATAATTATATTTCTTTTAATAGTTATGATATAGCTTATAATACAATTTTTTTAAATTTTATTAACAAAAATGTGTTTTCACATGTTCATATTCCTGAAGCTTTGAAGCTTAAATTTTTCATTGTCAGAAAATTTTTGATTACAATCATGAAATTTTTAAATGTTGCCAGATGACCACTTTTGTTGAAATTGTCAATGATCAAATTGATCACAAATTTTATTACAAATTTTACAATTTAAAGTATGTTTGTATTATCAACATCAGAAGGGTCCAAAGCTATATTATTATCAATTAGAATTGTGAGAAACACTAGAATTGTTATTTATGGCTGTTTGATAATGACATTTTTCATGATTCATATAATCGATACAATTTGCAAATACTTTATGACACACATTACATCTATACTGATCATTTTTCAGTTCTAATGGCATTTGATCTTCAAATTCAATAAAAATATTATCAGTCTTTCCAATTCCATCTTTTGTTTGCTTCGGCTTAAAAAAATAAAGTTTTGACTTAAAAATGAATCCATTTTCACTTGAAGCATGTATGTTTAAATTTGATTCATCATGAAAATGTTTCATATGTTTTTTAAAAGACGAATGACTTGTATAATTTTTACAACAGATGTCACAATATTTTTTCTTGCTTTTAGTTGGTTTTTGTGATTTGTTTTTATTTTTTTTAATACAATTCTGGTGCATTCTATGTTGAGTATTCATAGTGTCAATTGTGTTCAATATCAGTGTTCGATGGTTCGATGTATTCATAAAAATATTACTATATTTGGTCAACCTGTCAACAATTGAAAAAACCATCAATAATTTAATGATTATTGTGACATTAAGTTAACAAAATAATATAAAAAAAAATGAATAAATTTCTAGAACTTATAAGCAGATATAATATTTTAAAGAAAAACTATTTTATTACATTTTTATACTTGTTTAAAAATGTTAAAGGAATACTTTATACCATAGCTAAATAATGACTATTGATTTTACAATGATGTATTAGTGTTTATGTGTGTGTGTGTGTGTGTGTGTGTGTGTGTGTGTGTGTGTGTGTGTGTGTGTGTGTGTGTGTGTGTGTGTGTGTGTGTGTGTGTAAAATATGTCCAGTACTTTTCTTAATAATTGAGGAAAAGCATAAATTACGAGTTCACAAAAAATCTAGTTACACAAACATGTCTTAGCTAAACAGTAATATGAGACTCCGCAGCTTTAAATAGCAAACAACTTAAAATAAAGATTTTAAGATTTATAACCATGTTTTTTGTGTGTATTTTCATTAATTTTATATTTCAATGATAAATAAATAATTTAAAAAAACGACGGGGGTTTGGGAATATACTGCGTAATACTTTTATGAGCATGTCTCTGGTTATCGATGGCTATTATTTAATATTCAATTAAGTAAGAAATTTATTGTCATATTATGTAAATAACTTAATAAATATTTTTTATAAGAAAAATGTACCTGAGCAGGCATTAATTTATTTAAATTTATACTTTTAATGCTCCGAGAAAATATAATTTAATTTTTGTTCTTATGTATTAATTTTACAAACATTTTACATATATATTTGATTTTTCTAACTTAAAAACATTAAAATAATTATATCAAAAGTATAATAATTAATAATTGAATGGTTTATAAATCCTAGATCATTTCAATAATATATTATAACTAGGTAGTACATATTATAATATAATTAAAATAATTATCTAAACAATATTATTAATATTTAATAACTGATATAATACATTTCAAAATACTTGGTACTTAACTGAAAGTCTTTTACTATTGTATTTGGTTGTTAACATGTTAAAAAATATGGTTACCGATAAAAAAAACGAATGCAATATAATGCATTGAAAGTAAGTATTAACATACCTATTTAAAATTAATTAATATGTACTATTTTATATAAAAAATGTAATTAAACTTCTTACTTTTCAAATTAAAATCGCAAGCGTTCTATTTTGAAAATGAAAATTCCTCAATACTTCAAAGAAAATTATCCAGGTACATCTACAACCATGCGAATGCTTGGAAAGTGAACAACTGCACATTCGTGTAATAGTGAGCGTTCCATTAGGTAAGGTATCGGTTTCGTGATTTATAGTTTAGGCGTGGGCGGACCGTATAAGATTGTGTTTGCCAAGATACGCCATCTTTTGGATTGTTCAACAAATACGCACTAGTTGACACGATCATTGCATAGCACGAGAAAAAGCAATTCGATAAAACACCACCCGACTACAGGCCACAATGGTTATTTTTCATATAGTTTTATGCCGTTTTCTAAATCTAGATTCGACATAAAGCCATCATGATGTAAATTAACACAAATAGTATATACGGAAATCAACAGTATTATAACGAAAAAAGCCACCTCCTAATGGAATTATAATTTAATTATTTTTTAAAATTTTTTTGTCCTCAATTCGATTACAAAATATATATTACACTAATTTGTTAATTTTAACGTTTTATAGGAGTTCCGATAGACAAAATCTAAACTGGTGCCATTGACAAATAATGATCGATCGTCTAAATCTCCAATCTTACCGATGTCTTCACTTATGGCCACCGTTGTCTTGAGAAACCGGGGCATTGTAATTTTCGGCCGGCTTATTACTAGTTAAACTTTGCCAAATGGATCTCAAAAATACGAGCTAAATATTGAATAGGGTTTGACAACGTCATTAAAAGAAAAATATATAGTATAGAAAAACGTATATTATTAACGTATAAAATATTATTACTATAAACAAATAATAAAATATAATAGTAATATAAACTACCATGCAGTGACTATTAAGAGTGAAAGGAGTAATGACATAGGAGCTCATCATATGACATATATTTAATAATTTCGCGTAAATTTAAACATATATCTATACTATCGATTAGACAAATGCAAATCCTAATTTATTTCTAACAGTAGGTAATTTATTTATACGAATCAAATCGGCTTGATTTCGAACAACTGGAGCAACGGTTAAACGATTGCAGTAATAATCGTTAGTGTTACGAATTTAATTTCCAGTATATACTGTATAGGTATAGGTACTTATTTACGCGTACTGTACCGCGATCGTTTTATTTTATTGACTGGAAATTCTTGCAGACTTATAATCAGTTTATCCACCACTTCGTAATATATATTTTGTAATATAAACGTGTAAGCAAACTATAAGATAAAAAACCAACCACGATTACAAGTTTGCGGTGGTCAATGAATAATAATAATTCAATGCGATCACAAAGGTAAAAATCATATTAATAACAACAAATTTTTAGTAAATAACCTATGTTATATTTACATATATGTAATCTTTTCAGAACATTTAACAACGAAATATTTTTCATATCTAACAAAACCTTTTTGCATGTTAATATTATTATTTAAGGGATTTTTTTGATTTGTAACGCATAATTGAGTGTTTTTAGTCCTGTAAGTTCCGAAACCTTTTCATAACCGACCTTATATTATAATACAGTAATGTTCAAATGTATTATAATTCTTTCTAAACTTTAATGTATGTGTTACAAATATATTATATTACGATATTATAGTTTGTAATAAAAATACGATCAAAATATAATAAATAATACTTTTACTTGAGAATCGCAAAGTTCGTAAAGTATTTATCGTGTCTGCAAAATTTTTCTCCACCCGTATAAAGCTTATGGTACAAATAAATAAATACAAGTAAAATAAAATGCACGCATAGTTTTTACACAATGGCTACCATTAAAATAATATAATATTCATTCTAGCACTGACTTAATATATTAAAAACGAACATGAATCAAAATTCACATTATTAATAATACAATGTTAGTTTACAATATGATGGATTTCGGTTGTGTTTCTATACATTTTTTTTTGCCAATTCACTACGTAGTTTATGGCTGTTTAAATATAATCATACACTGTACTACTTTGTAGGTGATTTAGGTGATGAAATACTTAACTATATTATTTAGGTACATTTTTTTTTTATTCCCATTCAGTCCCATGATATATTATGGATCACGTGAGATTAAGGTCTTTGACTGTAACCCAGCCTATACGGACAACGTCTTATCCGGCAAGGCTGCAGAAGTACGGTTTCGTTATTATTATTAACTTATTTTATTATTATACATTATGTAATTATTTTTATAACGAATAAATCCATCGTGTAAGGTATTGAAGTCCAATGAAATAATAACAATAATGTAAATCCGGGGATGAGCCTGAGTCGTGACTGTGTTAAAAAAATATAATCTTACACAGTATACAATTATAAAGGTATAACAATACCTGTATATATTTATGAAAAAGAATAGACTTGCGTGGGCAGAAAAGGATGAAGATCGTTAAAAATATTATTTATTTTATCACATCTATACAATACTTGGTTTAGGTCACCAGACTTCACGGGAATTAGGTTATTTGACACATTATTTTACAATTAAAAACGTATACACAATATAATATTATATTGTTAATACCGAAACGGTTTACGCGGCATATACAGTGTGCACTGTGTGCAATCGGTTTATATATGTTGTGTTGTACGCGTATCGCATATGTATATGATGCACTCTTTATTAATATATTAAAATCGCAATTCATAAATATTTATTAGCTAAGAAAGTAGAAAAATACAGTTACCATACCTTTTTAGTACTCTGCACTTTGTTACATTTATATGTCAATATTTTATGATAATATTTTAAATTCATTTTTAAATGAAAAGGCACCAAATAGACTGGAATACCTAATAAATAAACGCGGTTTTTCTATAATTGTATGTCTTATAATTATACATTACATATCAAATACATAACAGTTTATACTGTACCATGATTAAATCGTGTTCAGTATCAACACAAACATGCGACAACGCTTGAAACTTTCGAGAAATCTTTATATAGTTAACACCACAGGACCGTAAATTAATTTATAGCTCCGATCCATTGTCAACGATTTCGTTTTATTTGAACGGAATAGTCAACAGGGAAGAGTTCGAACGAAACACAATGAGCATTATAATATTATTGTAGCTGTAGGGCGGGCAAACATCGTCATAAAAAATCATTATCTCCGTGCGAACATAACTAAAGCCGAAGAGCAAATTGTTCAACCCCGGGACGGATGCACTGCCTTTTCATTTCGACGTCCTGGTTGAATAAGGACGGAGCAAAATGCACCTGCCCAGTCTTTCTCCGTATCGAATATTTCGGAGGTTGTATAGATACATTATTATTTATTATAGTTGTCATCATTATAATTAATATAGAACCTGTTCTCATAAAAAAAAAAGTCATACATACCTACGATAAATAATTACGTTTCAATGAACTTTGAGGAAGACATATAGGTATTACGGTCTTCATATGCCGTAGAGTATATTATTATATTATTTATAATCAAAACCTATGAACCCCAATAATAATAATCATTTAAAACATTTATTTTGACTTCGTCATGAAGTTTACTTGAAACATCTTTTCCACGTATTTAAAATTATACGCATAATCCCTTCAACATTAGATTTTTTAATTATCTATATGAAATATTTTAAAATATTGAAATGAAAAGGTCTTCAGAAAGTTGTTTTTGAATAAATTTCATGATGAATTCGAATAATTTCTCTGAAATTATATTGATAAATAGATTAGTTATTACAATTGGCACAATAATGATGCTTTTGACAAATTTAAATAAATCAATATATAAACAAATAATTTATCAATTATGTATAATCTGTTATTGACATGTGAACTGATATGTAGTAAGATGCAATTGGAATACTTTAAAAATTATGTTTGGATTATGTGCCTCCGAAATAAATTAAGGTAATTACTAATTTTACAACGATGCAGTAAGTATAATAGTATACGCCATACGGAACAGATGACTGTAACGTATAATAATAAATTTATATTATGTATATATAAGCAGTGGCGTAGCCAGGGGGAAGGTTCTGGGTGTTAACCCCCTCCCCCCACGGCCGTATTTATATTAAAAATATAACGTTTATAATGATATAAGAATACAATCATTTGGACGTGGTAAAATGTATTCTGTTATGCCGTATTCACACACTACCACGGTTTAAGATAAACTATGAAAATATGGTCAGAAAGAGTCGCCGCATTAAACTGTTATATGTATAATGTTGTTAAATACTATTGTTATTATTTGTAAAAAAAGGAAAAAAATTATTTTAAATAAATATTTAGGAGTTAAACGTATATTATAATTTATTTAAACAATTTATGAGTACATTCCAGGGAGTGTGAAATCTTCCACAAGTTACATTCTATTACAACCCCCCCTCCTCTTCCTCCTTAAAAAAAATCCTGGCTACGCCACTGATATATGCTTTAAGTAACACAAATCTTATTGACTAAGCTACAGATTACGATAATTTAACTCTAGGCCTCGCTATGGTATCGTTATTCTCGATAAGAGACCGCACATTATATAATATAAATATACTATTCGTTAAGCCTGCACCAAAACAATGAGCAATGTCCTTATTACACAGTAATAATATAGCTATTAGTGCCTAATACCTATATCATGTCCGGATTATTATGCTTTTATCTCGTCGACGATTTACGATTTGAATAAAATCACGTGCTACAAATTGTTCCAAGACGTTTACTGTAACTAATTGTTGTTGGATTGGTCATATATTATAGTAAGGTGACATCAAAATGCAGGAAATTTTATTTTTAAAACCAAATTTTTTTTTGAAAAATCTATAGGTAAACAGGTGACGTATGCGGAACGACGATTTTTCATTTTTATTTCGTGTCCTTTTTCTACAATAGTCGGTTACCGAATCAAATAGGTACGCATAATAGTTAAAAGTATTTTTTTTCAGTTTCATCGATTTGTCTTATTAGGATAGATTATAATGCAACACGTTTTCTCATATGCATTGCCCACTGTTTATTATTATTTATTATACATCGTTTGTTATGTTATTATTGAGTGAACCGAACGAGCGTCTACTGTGTGCGTGTGAGTGCGTGACAGATGTGAAATTTCATCGGTCCTCTCCCCGATGCCAGCCTCTCACCATACGTACCTGGATAACATTTAAGATGCAGATATGCGGGTGCGTTTAATTTATTTCAAAACGCTACTACGGCCACAAAATCCGTTAACAATGCCACGTATGTGTATGTGTGTGTAGGGCCGACACATTTAAAAACCTGTCCGAATGGAAGTCTCGAAATGATTTTATATATATATATATATATATATATATATACAAATACCCATATACAAAGAATGTACTTAAGTGTATATATATATATAATATCATGTATTGGATTGACGCCTTGATGTCGGGTCCGAGATAATATCGAAAAACTTCACCGACTACACGGCGTCGCCTTACTATATTTATTAATTATTGTGTGTGTGGTGTATGCTATTACTGCTGAAGCAGACGGCTCATCTTGGAACATATTTTGTCGATCATTATCGCGTCGTAGCGGAATACACATAAAAGGCTCGAAATATTTCAAAAATAAAAAAAAAACTGAAAACCTACAACCTGTTTACGACGGCGGGCGCCGCGTAGTCAACGACGGTATAAAATACGAGTAGGTACCTATAAAAACATATAAGACTAATATATAAAATTATAATATTATTACACAATATTAATATAATATCGCACATTCCCAAATAGCAGTATATTATGCATAGGGTTGGAAAAATTCTTGAAATATTTTATTTCAATGAAAAATAAAAAAAAAATATAAAAAATATATAGTACATATATTTCAGGGGGGGTTGAACCTGTAAAACCCCTCTCTATGAGGGATGTTGAATAAGGTTTTAATTAAAGTTGGTGAGATCTACTACTAACTGTACACAATGATACTTCTATTGTTCTAAATTAAAAACTAAATAGTGAGTTTCTTTAGGTAACATTAAATATTTCAGTTAGGTGACCTCAGATAAATATCAGGTTTTCTGTAGGAGATAGGGAATTAAAAAAATACATATATTTTGATGATTTTTAAAATTATAGTTCTTACAGTATCCATATGTACATTACAACTTGAATTTTTTAAACAGCAACAGGTGCTTTTAAACCAAATTTGAATAGATTAAATTTTTTAAGTTGTTTTGATCTCTTAACAAAGGCTCTAAAACTAAAATTTACTGAATGATAAATAATTAATATTTAAATTGCAATCATTGAATTGTTCAACAGTTATTTAATGATTTCACAAATTTTCAAATTTTTTTTTTTCAATCGATGATCGAAAATTATTTATTTATCATTGAAATATAAAATTAATGAAAATACACACAAAAAACATGGTTATAAATCTGTAAATCTGGATTTTAAGTATTTTGTTATTTAATGCTGCGGAGTCTCATATTTCAATAGAATAATTCATTTCATAAACAAATTTTCTACAAGTAACCAACTCCATATATTGAAAAAGCATTTATACTGCCCCAAAAAGTGATGACAAACACGCATACATACACGCACACACACACATACACACACATACACACACAAATACATCATTGTAAAATCAATAGTCATTATTTTGGTATGGTATAAAGTATTCCTATAACATTTTTAAATAAGTATCAAAATGTAATAAAAGAGATTTATTTTTAAAATACAATATTTGTTTATAAGTTATAGTAATGTATTAATTTTTTCTTATATTATTTTATTATAGAATGGATCAGAACTGTATTAAACAAAATAACAACAAATCACAAAAACAAACTAAACGCAAGAAAAAATATGTTAATCGTTATTGTGACGTCTGTTGTAATAAATATTCAACTAATTCGTCTTTTAAAAAACATATGAAGGATTTTCATGGTCAGTCAAATCCTGCTTCTTCAAGCAAAAATGGATCCATTTTTAAATCAAAACTTTATTTTAAACCGAAACAAACAGTAAATAGTAAAATCAACATACAACAAAAATATACACGTAAAATTGATGAAAATCATATAAAAGTATTAATTGAAATATATGTAGTCATCAGCCATTTGAATGTAAAATTTGTAATAAAATTTGTGATCAATTTGATCATTGACAATTTCAACAATGGTGGTCATCTAGCATTTCATTTTTGTAATCAAAAATTTTCTGACAATGAAAAATTTAAGCTTCAAAGCTTCAGGAATATGAACATGTGAAAACACATTTTTGTTAATAAAATTTAAAAAAATTGTATTATAAGCTATATCATAACTATTAAAAGAAATATAATTATATAAAAATAAAATAATTACGTAAGAAATAATACATAGTGAATTATATAAAATGCAATGTAAAAATGTACAAATGTAAATACAGAATAATAAATATACAATCCAATTTTATCATAACTTGGTATTATTATTGAATATAAATACTATTATTATATTATGATTTACTTTACAAATACCAAACTTATGAAATTGTTTATTCTATATTATTTTCTTTATAAATCTTAATTCTGTATGAGTTTATGCCTATATTAATTGTATATGGTCATATTTTAAACATTATCAACGGGGCCAACTCTGTCAGTGCACAGACACTAAAAAGTATATAGATATAGGTATGAGAGTACTGCTATCTATATTATGTATATTATGATGAACTTTTTAGTAAGCTATAATATTGTATTAATATAAAACAAACTATGGTATGATATTATTTATATAATGTTTAAAAGATTAATTATGTAGCAGTGCAGCATATTTCCGTATGGATTATGGAAATAGTATGAAGAAAAATTACAACTAAGGTCTCCCCTCCTCCCCAACCAAGTCTATGGAAAAGGCGATATAAAACGTAGGATTTACAATCATAGAATCTAAATATCAATCATATAAAAACAGGCTCAGATCATCAATTAGGCTTATATTCATACTTATACTTGATATTCAAAATTTGATTCTTCAGTCTTCATTAATATAATAGATACCGTACACTATTGAGTTGTTAAATATTGAATTCAATATTTCATTAAAAGCTTATTGCATTGTAATTTTCATGTGCATTTGTCTAGTTGTCTAATGGACCAATACTGGACTAGTGATCTGTATACAGAGTATGAGTCTAATTTATTTATACATAAATATTATTTTGTTAAGGATTATATTACAAATAAATTTGATTCCAAATGTATTGTAATTGATTGTAAGTTAGAATTTTTCATATTATAAGAGCTATTGGATGGTAGGAAAAAAGTATAAATTAGAATATTTTAAATTTTTTCATTCTGAAACATAAAGTTTTCCTGACATTTTTTTATTATAATTATTGCCTATTATTTTTTTTTAATGTTTGTTTTATATACTAATTAGCTATTATTATTTTTTAATTATTAATATTAATATAATTTTACTAGTGTTGGAGAAAATAAAAAACAACTTAAAGATTTTTTAAAAGCTATAAGTAACTCAAAATATTAAGTTAAAGCAATAACAATTTATTTTTATTTTATTAGTACTATAATATAGTACTATTATACTCATTACTCGATATATAGGTAGTTTATATATTTCTACAAAATGCGATAATATATTATATATTATTAACTTTATAGATTTTGTTAAAAATAAATACATATTAAAGGTATACTAAATTAGTATAAAATTCTTTTTGATAATTGACACTGAAAATTTTAAAATATTTACTATAATAACAACTAATAGCAATATAAATAGAAAATATAATATCCTTTATGCTATAGTTTGAAAGTACATTTCCTCTCAGAATTATTTTTTTTATTTAACAGTTTATCACTCTATTAAAATTTAACACAATACCAGTTATTGCCTAGTAGTCAACAATCATTATCGAAACCAATTTAATGACGAGATATACCAAGAAAATACAGCTGATTAAAAGACCCTGGTCTTGTTTTTAACAATATATTTTATGACTAATTTAAACAAAAATGCTATGTGTATACAACGAATCTTCAATAAAGTACAATTATGCTATTTTAACCTGTTATTTAATTGTGTGTACATCGTTAATGGAAATAAGGTTATCTGTCAATATTTTTGACGGAGTACTATTTTAATATATTAGTTTGATAAATAAATTGATTAATTGTTTAATTAATTGCAATGGATATTGAACCATAAACGTATGTACTATTATTATTGTTTGCGCCGCGTTAATAAGCGCAGTATTAGATTTGGTCGCCACAGCCGCCGATCAACACGCACACACACACACACACACACACACACGCACATACACATACATTTTTTTTGTTTTAATTGTTTATTTTATTTTTATATCATTGTAATATCTTCGTTCGTGAATTATACAATTGTAAAATATAATAAGATTACGGCAACGCGTTATCAGCCGCCGCCGCGCCGGTTCGCTGATGTGCGAAGTTAACACGGCCGCCGTAATTTTGACGAGTCTCGATCTTACCTTCGTATTGTTACGCGGACCAAATATACTATTGTCGCGGGTGCTAATCGCCACTTTTTATGTATTATTTTACTGGCGCTAATCGCCGTAATTTTATTGTTTGTGTTATTTATTGTTGTGTGTGTAATTATTATTTAGCTGTATAGGTAGCGGCTGGCCAGCAGTGCACCCACAAATTTGTGAGTTATATAAATTAATCAATTATATCAAGCTCTACTAGCTGTTAATATATTATAATTGTGTTATTGTGCCAGGGCTATAACTTATATTTATAATTTATATTTTTGTTAATGTGGTTTCTTATACATTTGCGCCAATTATTTATTAAATATTATTATATACATTTTTACCTGTTGGGCCAAAAGGGCCGTATTTAATATTACTATTATACAGCATATTTTTTATTATTCACATTTGCGTTACCATTTTACTAGAGTTACCTATATCCGTTTAGCATTTAAGTACACACACACAATAATACACACACCACCCACATACTAGCACTCACAGGTTTTGCTCGGCGACCCTGTCCAACTCCTGTTGAGTGCTATATACATTATACACAATTTACAAAGGTCGGTCGGTGTGTTAGTATAATACGTAGTAAAACGCGAAACATTTTAGTAACCGGGCGCACGGCCTATTATTGTCCGTTCCCGGCTTAAACAATTATAATATATCATAATTAAAAAAAAAAACATCAGACTCGTATATTTTATATTTAAGATTTCCATTTAGGCGGTTCTAGTGAGTATTGATATTTAGCCATCAAGCAATTTTTTAAAACATAGAACAGTCAAGAATTGTATTACCTAAATGTTTAAACTATGTTACATCGTGCAGTTCAAGCATCAACTGATCACTTATAAAAATCAAATACATAAAAAAAAAATACTCTTAAATTACATTGACGGTTTACTTGTAATTTATTTTGTGACTAATTTGAAACAAAAATTCCAAGTGTACTAAGTATGAATCATCAATAAACAAATTATAAAGTTAATTTGATCTTTCTTTTATTATTATACCGAAATGAAGAAACCAACGTATTGTGTTAGTAAGAGACCTTCATTAGTTTTAGTTTTATGACACAGATTAATTTTGAGTTTTAAATTTTTACCTATAAGTATGGTATGAGAAGTGTTGAAGTACAGGGATACCAAAATATTGGTTAACTTATCAATTAACCTATACTTAAAATACTTATTTTTAAACTACACATTAGAATTTCAATTTGTATGTAAAGAAAAAATTGTTATGATGTTTTAAGGTTTTAACAAATTATTTATCTGTAACACACTATAAGATAACAGTATACGCTGTGTTCAACGAATTTTAAGTTCAATTTAGTAAATAACAATATTAATTTAATAATATTTAGTGGATGGCTGTGTTTGTTTTTATTGCATACTATTATCAAATTTCTTTTCCTCATTTCCAGATTGTCGTCAGATAAATAATTTTGGAATTGAACAAATCCCTTTATAATAACCGACGACGTCCCTAGGAGCCGCGTCGCACAGATTAAAAGCCAATGACCTGTACTTTTCGTATGATTACTGTTATTGTAATCAGGGGCGTATTTAAGATTTTGTGTAGGATATACCTAGACAAACGTATAATTATCGCAATGGGGGGGGGGATACACTTAACCATCGTTACCGTTTCTCAAAAATGTTGAGAATTTATAAAATTTATATACATATAATTTAACGCTTATTGTTAGAAGACAATATTAAACTTGTCAAAAACAAAAAAAAGAGTAAGGGGATTAATCCCTCCCCCTAAAATACACCATGATTGTAGTCAATACAAATTTTTTTTATATACCTATTTTATTAGTGCATATATAGCCATAATTATACTTACCAATACGCCTCTGCGGCTAATTATATTTTTATAATCGCTCAATAGACAATAGTGCAATAATTCACAATGTGGCGTGATATAAATGATTATTTTATATAGTTTTTGAAAATAATAAGATAGGTACTCTTAAGTTATTTACAAGCAAATATATCCCGAAAAACTTTATTTCCTTTTATGCGAAACAGTCACAACAGAATATAATAATTAATAGGTTTAGTATATAACGTGATTTTAAAACATTTATTTATGTAGACATCATCCATTATAAAAAAATATATTAAATGACTGCTTAACAATTAAATAGGTGTATCAGAGATCATAAATTTGTGTATTTGAATACTAATTACTCTTTTCCAGTCTTATTAAATTCTAAGTAACGAAGAAATTCGCTACGAAGTAAAATATGATTCAATAGGTACATATGGTATTTTATTTCGTATATACTTGAGATTTGATAGTTATATTTTAGCATAATTATATAAGTGATTTTAATTTTAAGCTAATTTAAAAGTTTTTTTACTGCATGTTAAAAAATTAAGTTGACAATTAAACAATATTAGGAGCATATCTAACCTAACCCACGTTTATTAAAATGTTATCTTTGTACATGACCGTATGAGCCCTGTTTATTATATCTATTATCAATAAAAATAACTTTTTTATAAAAGTGTAGTTCAAAGTAATACATAAAACAATAATTTGATAATTGACAAACAAAATTATCATATCATTATAATACAAGAACGACAATTATTACGAATCAAATAAAACATTATTTTAAAATATGTAGTAATATATAACAAAATACCAGAAGACAAAATTATGTGTAATAAATACAATAAATTAATTGTAATACCTATGTTGTACTTTTTTGTACTGCAAATTATACACAGTTATTATATTATTAGTGGTTAAAATCTAAAACGTATAATAGCCAATAAATACCAACTTATTTAATTTTATGACAATAGTATGTAAAGGAAAAATACTAAGTAAATAGTTTGTTGGAATAACGTATAGTTTAGAAAAACTATTAAAAAGTATGTTGAAATAAAAATATCATTTATTTATTTATTGATCACCATAAATTTTCTTAAGTACTTAAATCATTAACATACTATATTGTAGAAAAATCATACATTTTGTAACTGGCTTACGAAACTTGTAATAACATACAATATATTTCACAAGGATATTTCCTTTAAATAAATTATTGTATTTTTATATTTATTTTAAGTTTAACTATATTTAATTGACCAAAATATTATTATAATTTTATTATATATCTTATTAAAAATCTTCTTCATCAACTTTTTATAATTTATAAACATTGCTTGAGTATACAAATACTAGAATAAATATTAGTTTATATTTTTATAAAATATTTTATTAGAATAATATTTTTTAGTATTGATTAATCTGAAAACTGTACATCATTGCACTACTCGTTTGAATTTTAATTTTGACAAGTATATCCATAAAAGTAGTAAAAAAAAAAAAATACTTCACAATAAATGTTAAATTATTTGTAGTAAAACAAGCTGGTTTTTTATTTTTAAAAACAATTTAAAACTTTTCATCACTTTAAGACATTCTTTAAATGACAAAAATCCTATTCTATCGAGTTATGCAGATACATCATCGAGTTTATATAGGTTCTTATTTTAAATTTATATTATTAAGTAACATTTATCTCAGATATCATGTTATACTACAGATTTAGTAAATCTAATTTGTGTTTATACTGACATAAAATAAAATAAAAATTGTCCAAGTTACATTGGCTATTGGTACCTGTCAATTGGTTATATACCTAACCATTAGCCAAAAACAAACAAAAATTAAATTCAAACTATATTTACTCGTATTTACTTTGAATGAAATTCAATGTTGTCGTTTGTATACTAATTATTTAAATTATAGGTAAGTTCCTACTTTGTTTAATGCTAACAGATAGTATTGGTAGGTAATAAGTAGTTACTTACTAATATATGTATTAAAGAATAATGAAATTAATAAGAACAATATATTATAAATTAAAATCAAAATGTAGTACAGATTCACTAAGATACATGATAGCTGTAGTATGTGTCCCAAGATGTCACACCAAAAAAAAAGTCGACACAAAAAATTAAAATATTTAATACCTGATATTTTATAGTTTATAAATCAAATTAATAAATAATAAAGTATATTTATTTATTTTAAAATTAAATCTTTTATTTATATACCAAATAAATACTATACATAAAATTAAAGTAATACATTTTTTTTTATTTTTTTTATAATACTTTTTATACTTAAATAACATGCAGGAAAAAAATAAAGACAAGTGTAATTGTTTATACGAAACATTAGAAAAATAGCAATCCTTGGCACAGGATGATTAAACCATTAAAATCATTTGCATTTTACATTTATTAATTATTTTAACATTAAAATATTTCTAAAATTAAAATAAATTAAATACTACTTAATAATTTATTAATTTTTTAATTTTTTACCAAGACAAAATAATGTCGACTAAAAATTTTCTTTTCTTATACAAAATATTTTAAATACATACGTTAAATACAAATAATTTATATCTTATTTGAAAAATCATTGATTATTTCTGAAAGTAATAGTGAAATAGCTTTAAGTAAGATGTACTTCATCTGGTTTGGTGATTTATGTCCATCATGTGGATGATTTGATTAAATTGTTTCAATCTTATTCATTATTTGATGAATGCTTTCATATACAACATAAGGAAATAGTGTTTTCAATTGAATCTTTTAAATATAAACATCAAAATTAATATATATTAGGTATTACAATATAAATGACTTACAGAAATAAAGGTTGTATTTAATACACTTGTTTTAATCAATTGTTTGTAAGCAGCTCATTTAACATTAGTTATTGTCACGGTGAATGCTTATTTGATGTTGATACCTGTTGTATGGCAAAGGGTAAAATAACAGTTCTTCTTGTACCTGTTTCATCGACAATCGACATTTTATTAATTGTCTCCCCCTTATCGCTTCCTTTTTCTTGATACGTGAGTAACATGGTCTTTGAATATGTTTGAACTGGTGGATCGTCAGCAGTTAAATCAATGAATGTTGAAATTGCAGGTTCATGAAATTCAGTTGTATTGGACTCAGTCTTTTCGATACCAGTGTTATGATGAGTAAAATTTGTAATTTGACTGTTTAATGATCTTGAAGCCATTACATCTGATAAACTGTCTATAGTTAAATCAATAAATGCTATAGGAGAAGATTCATTATATTTTACAAATTTAGATTTAATTATCTCAGTATTAGTGTTATTTTGAATCAAATCAGACATTTTTCTTTTTAACGATTTCGGGCTTAATTCTAAAGCTTTTGTAATATCAGACATCGAAGTTGAAAGTTCAAATTTTTTTGCTATGGAAACCTGCCAAGGACCATCACATAGTTTGCAGTTTATTTGTATAGCGATTTTTATGCAAACTGACATACTGTTCTTTTTCACATTTTTCAACAGTACTATTTGGAATGGTACTAAAAACAAATGTTTACGATAAATATACATGCAACAATATTTTATACATACATCAAAAAGATACCTGATCTATTAATGGATAGTTTTCTTTTGATCAAACTATAAACGTCACCACGTATCGATGGAATTACACATAAAATCAATGCTGGATTTGATTCTTTGAATACTTGTTCAATATGTGTTAAAAATGTTTTGGCTTTGCTGTCATTCATGGGGACTCTAAAAATTATACTCGTGAGTTTTTAAGAAAATATTACATTAATAAATATTTACATGACAGGCTTTGGTAGTAAAAATTGCAGTCTTTGTGCAGCCCTTGCAAGAGATTGAGTAAATACATCCACTTCTTGACAACAGTCTTTTTCAGCTAAAATAACCAAATGCTTCACGATTGCAGAGGTGAATGTTGGAAAAGCACGTAAATGCTTTGACAAATCAGCACCATTATACCTATTCGATTCGTTGATTAGTTGTTCAAGAAACATTAAAAATGTATTGTCTCTCCTGTCATTCATGTGGAAAATTTTATCTTCATATCTGCTAATCGTTGTTTTGTATCCTGGCAAAAGTTGAAGCTTATTGGCCACATCAATCTAAAAACAATTATGAGAAGTCAGAAAAATAATGTATTCAATACTATTGAATTAAAAAATTTACTTTGGCGGCTGAATCATAATAGTTTCTACCAATCAATGTTAATTTCAGATGACGAAGACAACTACGCAAAAGTAAGTTGAAGACTTGAATGTTGGCATAATCACTAGTCTCTATTATACTTGTAAATTTCACTGTAATAACAACTGTTTGATCATCCCGGCGACGCTTAGATGTAAGTTCAAAAGTCTAGATCAAAATATTAAAATTGATTTAAAACATTTTAATGTTGGGTTGGTAAAACAATCATTAAATATTATCTCATAAATAGCCCTAAACATAATTTAGCGGCAACCATTAATTTAATCAATTTTTTATGCAACCCATTATATTATTCTTGATTTATTATAATCGAATACCATGAAAACAATAATCAATAAAATATAAACACATTTGATACATTATATTTTACTTTTAACAACAATAACTTACCGGTGGATCAAATCGTTTTCCAGAAAACAACATTGTTCCATCAAATAAATATCCTCCTAAACGTTCTTGATGCTGACCTAACAACCCTCTTTTAGTGCTAATTCTATCTTCTTCAGGACTGAAGTCAACTCTATACTGATATAAACTCCAATTCATGTATGAAGTGATTGGAAAATAATTTGACAATAATTTGACAGGTTGCCCAGTAATTCCTAAGAAAAAATCAAAAAATAAATCACTTTGTTATTACTTTAATATACAGATATTATAATACAGTAGAAACCCGATTAACCAATATTCCCCGTTATCATCATAAATCTGAGATTACCCCCTTAACTGATGATTGGAAATTCCAAACAATCATAATTTAAATAAAAATACGTTCTATGACAACTATTATACTATGCACATTAAAATGATTGTACAGACCAAACAAATTCTACGGATTGGTTTCATAATAAAGTGTTAATACTTCAACTAACGCTTTTGTGTGCTTGGGAATTATAATCCAACATTCATTGCAAATAATATTAAAATATTATCTCTTAAATACCTAGTGTCCTATAATTGGTCCATTAAATTTTATTAACTATTATATTTATCAATTTTTCATCTATTTCCTTATCAAATATCATCATATTATCTCCTAAGGAAGTTTTTATAAATGAAAAAAATAATTATTCCTAGGAATTACTATAAAATTAAAAAAAAATAAAGTACTATACATTACCTGCACCCAAAGTTTTAATTCCTTCTGCAACTTTTCGCACCTTTAAAAACATTGCATATAATTAGTACATATAAATAGTATAAATATTCAAAAGGTTTCTTACTACTGCCATTGGGTCTTGTCCAGGAGACTTTTGCTGCGGAGCACCAACAGCTTGAGGTGGCATATGAGGAGATAGACGTTGCATAACTACACCTGTAATTAGGATTTACAGTGATTGTGTTGAATGTATTAGACTAAATCCTCAATTGCCTGGGAAAGTACAGACCAACCCTGATGATTTGTTTCTACTTCAGGAAGTCTACAACTGTATCCCTTTAAAGGTTTAATGTATCCTTTTTTAAATTATTCTACTAAAGTAATAGTTTCAAACGTTTCAGTGAATCAATTTATTAATTAATTATTAAAAATGTAATTTTGTTCATAATTATAAAATAATATACATATTGTTATTTAATTTATCTTATGTGTTATTGATTAATAAAGAAGTACATAATCGATGGTGTTCAGTTTTTAAGCATTGATTTTTTTATTTAGATTTGGAGGATACGGAACTATGTGTATAATATGAAAATTTGGATACTTTGAGTGCTGTAAAAGAGCACAGACAGGTAAGAAAATATATATATAATGAAATCCAACCATTGAACACATATTAGAATAGGGCAAAAGATACTACAAAAACTCTATGTAAGACGTAATCTATCAATACTTACAAATATTTTAATAATTGTACAAAAATGATAATAATTCCTTGGGGGTATAGAATGAATTTTTATTGAATGAATAAAATTCATTTTTAGTATAGTTCTAGCATTAATTACTTATTAGAATTTATTAAAACATCTATGCAATTTTTAAGACTTAAACAAAGCAAATAAAGCAATGTTAGAAATATTATATGTAACTGCCCATTTTGTAATTAATTGAATTATTAAATCTTCATTATCGTTAAAATAACTAAAATGATTCAACTCCTCATCAGTATCATCACTACAGAAATAGTATAAGATACATTATTATCTTCAATACATAGTGCGAATGAAGACTAATTAAGTTTATCTGAAATTAAATGTGATCCTTGACTTTCATTTCCAACAACAATATTATTACTAAAAATGATGTCTTGATTAGATGTATCATTTCTAGATAAATTTGGGTATAGACAAGTTCTATAATCACTGTATTTTCTAAAAATCTATGGCGTTTAGTAGACAAGCTATTGTGAATTCGGCAAGACATAATTCATTAATGTTTTAAATAATAATAACTATAAAAACCTTTTAACAATAGTTATTAGGTCAGTTAAAATTATTATAATTTAGTATAAAATGTAATCTAGGACCTAAGTCATTATTAGATATAACTTATTATAGAAATTTAAGAAAAACAGATTATTTTAAAAATAAAATTTATAAAACTCTAAATAATGAACAAAATAGATAGGTATTATATTATATTAGTTGGCTATGTAGCGTACCTATTTGTAAAGCATACGTACACTGTATATAGTCGATTGTGAATGTTGATGAGTACAGAAGATATCCAATTTGATTAGCTAGGTATATTATGTTAATACAATATGTTCACAATACATTTACGTTGATATTAACCTGCAGAGTATAAATAATTATATTATTGAAAAATATATATATTAAACAAGTACCAGCCATAAATTATTAACAAGGCTAAGATTTACATGATAATAAAAACAAGAAAATATGCATTCTACTTTTTTAAGATGCATACAAAAATTATAGGTAGGTACACAAACAAATATTTATTAATCTATTTAATTCAGTGATTGACTGATTTATATTAATTCACATTCAGCAGTGGAAGTACATGTAATATTTTATATTAGTTTAGCTTTTACTTAACGTAAAAGCCTTAACAGGTTAAATACAATAAATACAATCGTACTAGAATATGCAAACATATGCATTAGGTTCAATAAATAAATATGAAAACATGCAAATTCAAAATTATACCAGTTCAGTCAGAAAAATATAAATCGTAGACATTACCCAGTACTCAATAAAACTATTTAAACTTTAAACGTAACAAATCATGCTTTTGCATACAAATCGTAGGTCTGATTATTAAGTAGTTACATACCATTAGGCAACTACGACAAGCACAGCAATGATAAATCACCAAGAGACACTGCAGTCTGCAGATAACTGTTGGAAACTGGAATCTGTCAACACTTCGGCAGATGAACTGACGAAGAAAGAGTAATGACGATTAATATTTAATTATCGTTCGAAATTTGTATTCTACTTACAAAATTTAATTTCACGGCTTTCACACGCGACGTCTTATCATAGTTGTTGTATTGCAGTACTAATCACAGATACATAAACATGTTTACACTTCTGTGAGTACTCCTTTGATCATATATATTATGGATGGAGCCACAGCGTATTATTGTGTTGCCGATATTAGCGACGAGTCTCTGAATTAGTGATCGATGTGCGCATGCGTGATGCAACCGCTTGCATAATTATCCATAGGTACAATGGACAATTTAATTTATCTGTGGATAAATATGCCAGAAGTTGCAGCACGCAAGCGCATATCGAACACCTAATTCAGAGACTCGTCGCACATTTTCTATATTGGTTTTTTACAATATTTATACAATTTCTGATTTGATAATTAATAATTTAAGAGTATTGACCAGTAAAATTGATAACTTATCAAAATCTTATAAAATGAAACTTCAAATGCGTTTATTATTGTAGGCTGTAAGGCGTACAGCATACACAGTTACGTAGAATTGGTAGTTTTTATTTTTAAGACGACGTAGGTAGTATCTGCATGTGTTGTCTCCGTATTGCACACGTACGACATGGAATTAACTGTTTTGCTCGGGATAAAACCACTCAAACTCTATAGTGATAGTTTAGACTGCAAATTTCTATATAATATAGTTGAGAATATTATATGTAAAATATCGTTCATTTTTTTGAAATTTCGAATACACAAAAAGTTCATATTATTTCAAAATTCATTATTTTTGAACTCGAATAAGTTATTTTTGTTGTTCCGATATCGAATAAATAAATCGATATTTCAAAAAGCCAATGTTCTTTATAAACGGTGCAAATTTCGTTTCTTAGTTATAAATTATGATTGTAACTTACTCGAACTTTTTGCGCAAAACAGTTTTTACTGTGTTAGTATGTTTTACTTACTTCTATATTTGTAAGACGGTGACAACATATGCGAGTGTATAATAACATTTGTCGTCTTCATAAATTTTTTTTTTACCAAAGGTTTAATTTTTATTGAATTTCCAAAGTTGTATTTTGATACATTTAATTTTAAATATTTTTTTATTAATAAATAATAAATATTAACATATACGAGTATTGCTACGTCCTCCAAATGCTCCAATATTTAACATAATACGATATACAAAGAGGTAATATGATGTAGGTTTTAATACTAAAATACTATAAAGATACATAAATAAAGAAAAAAAAAATAAAAAAAATACATAAAGATAAATAAATAAATAAATAATAAATACTTAAAGATGTCTATTGTATTTGGGTAAGACGCTCGTATAGTCATAAAGATAATAAATAACAACAATAACGAAGGAAACTCAACACATAAACTGGGAAGGAACTAACATTAGCCTCATTTGTTGATGTCAAAACAGCAATACCTTGTAGTCCTATAATTGGTAACGATAATATAATATCATACTTGCGAAATTCTAGCGATCCGTTGCGGTTTACAAGCTTGTGCTTAGGCTGCAGAGCGTCATCCAGGTACAATGCTCTAATTAGATCATCGCACGTACGCCTGATTCCTTTAACATGTATTAAAGTGAGAACACAATTACGCATAAAACTTGAGAACTTGGTTAGTAAGGACAAGATAATTAAGGCATGGGAAAACGTACTATATGAGAGGGGCCTGGATAGGACTCCGATAGACATGATTCAGCAGAGCTTGTACGAGAATCTTCACATCAGTCTATATTACTTATCAGTCATTTGGTCTTAGTCTAATTTTCTAATAATATAAAACAGTTAAAATAAAAAAAAAAACACTTATAAAAAATATTTACTTCATCTTTTAGTTTCACTACGACTAAACGTCACTGTTCAACGGTTCTGCTAATTGATTCATTACAACCATATTATATTTAGGTTAAAAAAAATAAAATATTATATCGTAGTTGTATAAATTAGTGTTTAATAATTATAACATTTAATTTCTAGTCAAAATCATATTTATGAAAGAATTATGATTGACAATTGCTGTGTGGTACAGTGGTACACAACAACTTGTTATGTATTTGATAATAATAACTGTTTAAGATATAAAATCATTAAAAAACCTCGGTTATTTAAAATGTCAATTTATTTGGTGTCTTTTATTTAAAAATAAATTTAAAATAATATAAAATAATTATATATATTATATAAACATAACTATGCGATAACATAACAAATATTACGATTTTTTAAATCTAAAACAATCATTATTAATTTTGTTATCTATTTAGTATACAAAATAACACATGTTTTACGTTTTTTTTTAATTTTTAACTTTTAAATTTAATTCACAACAATAGGATAGTATATGCTTTTTTATATAATTTGTTTAATTTACTAAGTGATCACCAACACATTCTTAACCACAACTTTTTTGCGACAATCCTATGTCTGTATGAAGTGGGGAGGAATTTGTGTTAAAACCGGAGCTGTTTGGAGATTTACCTGCCAGTAAAACCTTTTCGACGAGAGGTGTTTAAAAATTTACCTTTTTGTAACACGGGAGCTGTTTAGGAAAACAGCAACCGAATGGGTTACGTCCGAAAAAATGTTTATGTACAATTGTATTATCACAATTGAACCCCAAAACTATTAATAATGACAGGCGATGGGTTAGTCGTCGGGCGCCGTAGGTATTGGATGATATAGTTCGTAAATATTAATTTCTGACCACTTTAATATTATAACGACTATAATCATAATGTCGTAGATTGAATTCAGTACGACTGACCTTCACTACATAATGTAAGACTAACCGGTGTTAATGTAAAAAATCTGGTCGAATTTTTAACTCAAAATGCAATAATAGTAGTATATGTGATTAATACAATGATATCCTTAATTTGTTTTAAATATTAATTAATGAAAATAATTATAGTTTAGAAATTAATAGTATTCAATTTATTTATGTCAAATCGCTTTTAGATAATAATATTAATTCTTCAGTTCAGGGCCTAAAATAAATAAAACTTCGTACTACACTATTTTATAATTTCACTTAATTTAATATGAGTTCTCTCTTTCTGAAAATTAAATATAAGTTAAAAATGAAAATAGTATTATCACATATATATGTATATTAATATATAAAAGTCAATAATATAACCATAGATTAAAATTAAAATTTAATAATATAAGTTTTAACTATATGGTTAATTGACGGAATTATCAAAGTCTAAACATAACACTAAAATAATCAACACACTTTTTCATTTTTTACTGCACTATACCATTTTCGTACTACACTAACAGTGTCGCACTGCACACTATTTTAGGCCCTGCTTTAGTTATATGTACTTAACTGGAAATAGATTTAAAAACTAATATTTGAAGCGTCTATTTCAGGTGTTTTATGATTATTTAAGTACCTCGTAAAATTTTTTTTATCCGGAAAACTTCATACACACAAAATCAATATATTACTAAATATAAAAATTATTATTAAATCACAAAACGAAAGTACGAGAAAAATAAATAATAATAATATGATACTTTAAATTGTATGTATTATATGTATATTTTAAGTTCAGAACTTCTATTAGAATACCTGTTCAATTAGATTATTTTTTTAAAATAACTGAAAATTTAAAGCTGTGATGTTGGGTGAAATTCCGCTAAAATATAGAATACTGGATAGAAAAAAGGTAATAAAAAGGCCTAATGTAAACTCTGCCAGTTTTATTTTTTTACCTGGAATGAGAATTTGCGTATATAAAAAATCTTTCAATGTTAAGGCCTTAAATACGTCGATATCCGTTGTAATCACATACGTCAATATGTGATATTAGTTCACTGTTTTTAGGTAGTTCAATCTGCAAAGGTTTTTCTTTTGCAATTTCCAAGCTTTTATAATGGAGTTGACTTTAGAGCTATCGAACACTATTTTATATACATTTTACTGTATATACTGTATAGTTATTTTATATGATTATTAATGTCACCATTATTGTGCGTTACTTGTTACGATAAAATACGATAAGATATTATTACTAAATTACTATACTTCAACTGAACTCGATTTCTGTTGTTTTATAAATATAAAAATACTATAAATATTTAAGAATTAACTATAATTATTGTTAGATATCTGTAATTTCAATATAGTAACTATAGAAAACGATTTTTGTGTCTCCAATAGTGACACCATCGGTATAATGGCATGAGGGGCAATATAAAATATTATAATATATAATAATGTCTTCACTACAAAAGTTTCAGCTTTAAATATCTTGTCAGTTATTACATTTTCTTACTTCGGATTTCTATTGTAACATTTATCATTGTAACTATAACGAATAGCAATATTTTATTCAAATTTAAATTTAAAAATAAATTTGTCTCGTCATATTACGACGTATCTACTTTGATTACCACCATAACACCCATAACTGAATAATATTATATACATTTTACTCTCAAGTGTTTAAAAAAATAAAACAAAATAACTGAATACACTTTTTAACAAATAGCTACTGCGAATTAAAAAGTTATTTTGCGAGAAAAAAAATTGTATTGTTCGTTAAATATCCATAAGTTTTGCACTACCTATAATAGTATAATGTGACCATATATACCATTACACAATCTTATTTTGTTTATAATAGAGTTAAAAACGATAATTGCAAATTAATTTCAAAATAAGTTCATAATTTTCAAATAAATTGGTCGCAGTAAATGCCAACTCCACACACGTGCATTTTTGGTACTTAGTTATATTCATTTCAATTATTAATGATACTAATTTTGTTATATCAACATGATATTATTATAGTGTATAATAATATAATATGATGTACAATACTCTGTGCAGGCTCGTCAGGTATTATTCTCAATCTTTTGTTTTTTGCATATAACTATACAGTGCCGGATAAAACATTTGCGGGCCCCTACTAAATTATTGTTACATACATCTTTAACTTTACTACTCAACAATTAAAATAAACAGTTTTAATAATAACCAAATATAATATTAATAATTAAAATTATGTTTATTAAATTTTTTCATTTACAAGAAAAATTAATTAATTATTATATTATTCTTATTTTTTTTTTTTTAATTATTCTTAATGAGCTATAAAAAAGACCTTAAATAAATTGTAAAAAAACATTTAATTTTCAAATATTAACTCCTCATAATTTGTTTGCAATTAACTCTTTGAAGTCGGTTTTTTGTAAAATGTAATTTTCTGTAGTTATAATGACATGTGAAATTAAACGTTCTTGGGTTATTGAAGATCGATGACAATTTTTTAAAAATTTCAACTTCGAAAAAGTTCGTTCCCCAGTAGCATTGGTGACCATTAGACATCTATATTTATTTATACAACACACAAAGGTTATTTAATTATAATCCGGCACTGCATATATTATATTTTAAAATACTAAGTATATTATTACTTTTGCTATAGTTTTCAATGTAATTAATATAGAAAAAAAATGGTATTTATAATTAATGTTATAATAACGTGATATTCACACGTCTTTATCCATCCTATTTTTGTATAAATGATCGTTTTTAATTGATTTTATATTACATTTCGGTTTTTTGTATAATTTTATATTTTGTCAAAATAAATTTGAGAATTATATTAAGCTAAAAAAACATATTCATCAATCTAAAAATTGTATTACTCTGCTTATTGAGCACACGTTACATATCAAACGTATTGTTAAAATAAAAATTTATTATATAATTTAAATTCAATAACTTTTAACAATTTGTTCAATAAAAAAAAATATTTAGTTATTTAGGCTTGGATATTCGGTTTTTAAAACTACTACAACAGTAATAAAACATGATATATGGTTTTACACAACACAACAAATTTAAAAAAAAATTAATAAAGTGTTTAATATAATATAATAATTAACAGTGTATCATCACCATACAATTAATTTTCAATATATGTAAATGTATCATTAATTTAAATAATATTAGAATATAAGTGTAATGAATAAGAAGTATATTATTTTCTTGATCTTAAGTGTGAATTAAATTTATAGGCTGAAAATATTTTTAATACATGAACCTAACAATGGTTAGGTATTCAACAGGCCGCATGTAAATTTTACTCAAAAATGATAAATTCCGCCCAAAAACAGTACAGGTAAAAAAAGGTACATGTAAATTCTACCTGAAAAAAATGTATAATCAATAAATACATCATAGTATCCTACCTATTAGCAAGAAGTTCTTATTAATTAATGAAGTTTAAAAGTTTAATATTATTTTTATAGCATAAAAACAGTATTCTTAAGACTGGATCCACAAAGAGACAACAAAATTATAACAAAAGTATTTGTATTTTTTTAAAACAATTTATTTTTAATTTTGTTCCCAGCATATTAGTTAAAAATATATAGGTAATAAAAATTAATTTTAACTTTGATTTACAAAATATAATCTTTAAACATTATTTTTAATTAGTGTTTAATTACTTTTTTTTTTTGCATTAAAATAGAAAAAAACTTTAATCAAAGAAGAATTTATTATTAATTTGGGATATGAAAAGTATTTATGTAAAAATCAAATATCAAACGATAAAGTTATGGTCTTAATCGTGGAATTGTATCAAATAACATTATTGGAAAAGATAGAAAATTGATTTTTTTTTATTAAATGGAAAAATGTACAGGATGAAGAAGTTGATTTATTGGAGGCAAAAGAAATTTACGAAAGATAACCTCAAATAGCAGTGAGGTATTTACAAAAAATTCTCTTTTGTATACTTCATCACTGGCACTACTAGAACCTTTGGGCCCCGGCGACACAGTAAATCTGGAGCCATATAGTTACTTAAGTATTTAAATTTTTATAGATAGATAATTGCTTGATATAAACTTATTTAACGTGTTAAATGCCTTGATCAAGTACTGTGACATTGTCCCCATCAACTCATTTTAAAGGCATCTTTATGGCTGTATATAATTCACTTAAGTACCTATCCGATTAATGCTTCCATTTTTATGCATATTTATTAACTTTATTTTTAACATTGTTATGTAATCGCGTTGCTAATTTAATGTAGCTATATCAATAATCAGCACCTATTTTTTATAAAAATTCGTACTGCACATTTTTCAAAGCCCCCTTACCTCCTCTACACAATTCTATTATTATATTATTTAGTTATAATTCTTTTTATTAATACAATTGTACCTTATTATTTGATAACGACTAAACTGTTGTTATTTTATAAACTGAAAATATACTTATGTCTGTTATAAATTTGAAAACAATTAACAATTTTTTTATTTTAATGTGGGATATATTATTTAAAACTGAATATATGTATCCTTAACAGACTAGTAGGTTAATAGATTCTTGATAGTCGATTGTCTTTGATGATAAGTGATAACTAGAAAAAAAACTAAGAAAATATTCTTTTTTTTTTTAAATTTGAATAATGTAAGTACCACTTACTATTTAGCTAGTAGTCTTATTTATTAATATTTACTACATAATTAGTAGGTACACACTTCTCGAATGCATAGTGCACTCTTCCAATTTCGGACTACACACTTCGGGTTAAGGTTCACTAAAAAATAGGACCTGCCAATAATGTGCTACAATACTACGAGGTATTCAAATTCAACATAATTGTTTTACGCTTATCCAACTCCTACACGATTATTAAGCGATTGGCTGCAACAACTTGCGATGTATTTTTTAATGTGATTAGTTTACCTACTAGCGAATAATGAGAAAGAATAGATAAGAAGAGAGAAAGAAATTGACTTGTGTTTATATTAAAATATGCAAAACAATAATAATAAAATAGGTACTGTTTACTGATTCGTTGATAAAATTTATCATTCTTTAATAATAAAACCAATTCATTTTGGTTAAATTTTAAAATTTGTTCATAGACAGGAACTTAACAACTAAAGTAAAATGTAGAGAAATTGTTTAATAATATTTTTTGTTATAAAACATCATTCAGTTAAACAAAATTACAATAATATACTATACAAGTTTTAAGTACACATGAACAATATTTTTTAATTACAACAAAATAACTAAAATCATTATTCTTCGGTGAAATATCTATATAATTTTGTTCAGATTTAAATTAAAATAATTATAAAAAAAAACTGTGTTTATATCATTATTAGATTTTTAAATACAGTATAAACTACTTATGAAAAACCTTATTTTAAATTTTAAATTTTTAGCTATACAAATTGAACATTTTATAATTGTTTAACTACATAATAATTTATATGTCTAAATGATGATGAATTTAGTTAAAGTTAGATGAATAAAATAAAAATAAAATTATCACGTTTCAATTTAAAATTATAAACAATAAAATCGTATGTAATTAGGTACTTAGATCATATTCTTACCTTTAAGTTTAGAATTGTTGAGCAATGCAATACTTAATACTTACCTACCATTTAGTTTGGTTCTTTTTAAATCACGAATCTACATTATTTTATTAATTAGAAAAAATGCGGACTAGTAAAGGTCACCGCCATCGTGTCGAAATACTATGTATACGTTTAAAGGTTTTCAGCGTATCTCGTTCTTGTATAATTAGTATATCACTATTAAAGATTTATTAAATTTGTATTTATTATAGATAGTATATGCATTAAAAATGCGTGTTCGGCGAGAACTGAATACTAGAAGGTAGTGACTAGTGAATACTGAACGGCTGACTACCGCCCCTTCACTCGATTGGCATCACAGAATCGGAAGGACGTTTTGTTGCGGTAGAGGATTTCAACGTATAATAAAATATTAATATTACAATTTATTAAATATAATATATTAATATAATATCTATATAAACTTAGCGTCTCCGAATGTCATGATAAAAAAAAACCCGGCTATATACAGTGAATTTGTACGTAGAACCATACAGATATTGGGTTTTTTTGATTCTACTAGGAAACATTTTTTTAGCAAAAACAGAAGTGTACATTGTTACTGTACAAAGTAAATTGATTGTAAAATACATATTGTATAATTTGATATGTATAGAATATCGTATTTGTACAAATCGAATAATAACTACGTTCATAGTTATAATTATTTAAATCACATACAAAAAGAAATAACTTATATTTTTTTAAATACCTTTTTGCTAAGAAATATTTTTATAGTTTAAAATTACATTCATTATATTGAGTTATTGTATTTGTTATTATGATAAATATTTTTACTAAAAGTTAATATAAATTCACAAGACTAGTTAAAAATGTCAGCCCGTGAGTTACATTTACATATTATGAAACATGCATTTTTACGAATATATTTATGATTTATCATGATAACAATTCTAAAAAAAGATTTCAAAAAAAGTATAACTTATAAGTCAAATTTGATTTTATAAATGTTCATTTTTAAAAGTTGATTAAAAATTCTGCTGGTTAAAATCTATACTATATAGCCTTAACCCAAATACTCGTATTATATATTTTATAAATTGACACTACAATAGTACAATACGTACAATTCGTACAATACATACATATAAAACTATATAATACAAATAATATGTAGTCTGAGGTTATTGAATTCCTATTATTCTTTAACATATGTTATGTGGTCGTGGGTGACATACCTTTATGTAATTTACTTACCTGAGTACCTACATGGGTAGGTTCAGCAATATAATAGTGTATTATGGGCTTCATCGGTATGCCGACGCTGACAGCACGTTTAACAACGTATATGTATAAATGTACCTTTATATATAAAAATTATTTTTGACTGTGAAGTTTTTAGCTCTTCTAAAAGAAATACAAAGGTTTGTTATTTATTTTTCTGATCTTGATCAATTTATTAGATGGTTAAAAATTCACGAATAATATCCAAAACTATTGGTTTGCATTTAACACTTTTATGAATTTGCTAAAATTACACATATATATATTGCTTTGTAAATTTGTCAAATAAATTATAAAATATAAAATATTAGTATATATTGAGTAAGAAATTGTTATATATGTTTCACAAAAGAATTTTCAATTTCATTTTTATAATTTGTTGTAAACTACAACGAATCTTAAGGGACCAAGGCATTTTTTTGTTATAGAGAGGGTTTAAGAAAAAGTAAAAAATTTAAATTATCAATTTATAAAGGTATCTATGTATTATTATTTTTTATCATATATGTTATTGTATTCGAAAACGATAATACACTTATTAATATAATGATAAAAGTAGATAATAAAGTAATGTAATCGTCTTCGAAATTTATACCGATCATTTTAAATTAAGATTAATTACCATAATAAATAGAATATAGCTACTTAGACTATAATGATACCACTAAAATTCGTACTTTCCCAGGTTACGGTGTTTTTTAATATTGCTTGTGGCGTCAAGGATTCGTTCTCCGAGGCGACGACTGCATGTATATAATACATAATCTTATTTCATATTTAATATCACGGCCGGATTAATTTGACGAGATACCGAGTAAAACTAGGTGTGCCGATTTTGAGTGGTTGGTCGTATATATATATATATTTTTTTTTATATATTAGTACATATATTGATTTGTATATTGATTAATACAAAGATAAGCTTATATTGATATGAAAATTAAACATTAATATAATATTAAAAATAAGCTCATAAGCCATAACAGCAGTACTGCCAGTACTCTCATGTTTGACAGTGGTGCATTATAATTTATAATATATTCATATAACTATTATTATTTCATTTGCATTAAACCGAAATGTGATACAATAATACGAATAGACAGATTTCTAGGTATCAAACACCACGGTAAAAAAATATTCGTATTCA
This sequence comes from Rhopalosiphum nymphaeae, assembly GCA_036289425.1. NCBI lineage: Eukaryota > Metazoa > Arthropoda > Insecta > Hemiptera > Aphididae > Rhopalosiphum > Rhopalosiphum nymphaeae. The sequence continues at coordinate 2,451,166 of JAZAQC010000030.1, forward strand.
AGCCGTTCCAACAATACGTTCATTGTTCACACACGTTTTCAAAAATGTTATGTATCGAATCAGAGTAAATATTTGTGAACTATACGAATTGGACACGGTCGTGTATTTATCGCATTCCATAAGCATGAATAGCAATTCAATAAGTAATGGTGCGTTTCCCTCGCCGGTATAACTAAAAACATGTGCGTACGATAATCGAGAAATCTGTACGAGTAACTAGCTATACAATGAATTTATACTTGAATTTTTTTTTTTTAACACATTATTTATTAAATATTCATAATATAATTAAAGTATAATATTATAAAATGATATATTTTCTAAACATCTGCCGGTTTATTGTAAAATATATTAAATTGTAACTTATTTAAAGTAAACATAAATTTTATTTGGAAATGCTAGTTAAGAAACCATTTTTATTAACTATATTAATTAATATTAACTTTGGATACAAACTACAAGCTAACACGTTTACCTAGCTTGGTACGTATTTTATGCACGTCCTACACGAGTGATAATGCGACTTTGGTTTTAATGGACTTTAACGACCGATATAATAGAATAGGGGTGGCCAGCGAGAAGAGACTCTCGAGCCATCCAATATAATAATAAATAGGGAAGAGCCAAAATGGAAAAAAAGATCATATTGTTATATTATTATGATATATAATATGATTAAAGTAAACAAGTTAAGATAAATAGGCAAATATTTTATTCCTTGGAAATTTTAAAAACAGTAGCCGACGACATGGCCCGGCATTGTATTTACATATCGTATACTTCATATGAGTTCAGCCACTCTAGCCCGAAATGATATCATAAACTTTACGCGACTCTGAGTGGTGCTGCGGCACTCGTATGATAGTCCGGAGACACTACTAAAACTATTAGTCTCAAATGACTCATCTGTAAGCTGTAATATGACTATTCATCAGAATAATAGTTTATAGATTGTGCGATATATCGTTTTAAATTGATTAGTATTTAAAAATATAGACTGTGCTATACCACACTAAAATGACGCTCGTTGCTTTATAAAATACACTAACATATTATAATAAGCAAATTTATAAAATTGTTTAATACAAGCCAATAAGTTTGGATTTTTTTTCCACCTAGCCATGACAAAATATATAGACATGTCAGCAATTCATGATACGCAGGTCTGTGACGTATGCATTTCTCCGACTAGAATAGTGGCGAAGTGGAGGTAGACATGACAAAATATATATATATATTTAATATATATTTTGTCACGGTGGTGAAATCATCGACGGCGGCGGCTGTGGTGGCTGTGGCGACGGCAGACCAATGAGAAACGAAGACATTTTACGTCACAGTAAATGGTTGGGCGGAGGGTGGATGTGTGATTTGTTTCAAAACCAGTATAGTGCTAACATGCCCCTAGTGGCCTAGTATTCAGTTATCATCGAACACGCTTTCTTGACGGTAATATCTAGAAGTTTTGCTTACTTACTGCAAGTACAAGAATTTTAAGGTATGTTGAATTCATTTTTCTTTATCTAATTAAATTGCACCTATTGTTTTTCTTTATTTAAACAACTGCCGATGTATGCGGAATAACTTTCCAACATATTAAAATATAATAATTAAACACAAACTTAATATATCAATCAGATATCATATAAATGTCTTATGAATCAATTTTGTTTATTTGATAATATCAGATTAAAAATATCAAATTTATATTAACATGAATGTATCAACAACATTAAGTATTGATATAATACAAATATCTTTTTTAACGTTCTGCAATGGTCGGTAACCTTTTTGAACTCTCAGGTCACATTGACAAATTAAATAGAATTTTTAGGCCAGGCAAAAATAAAAATTTTACATTCTATAACTATTTACTACAAAAAGAAATTATTATCTTAAACATTTAAATAAAGAATTATAGAAAAAAAAATTACTTGTTTTAAAATTTAAAGCGAGCTGTATACAATAGCGGTGTGGACCACCGATTGCCGACCATTGGATTAGATGTATTATTAATATATTTTTATATTCAACTTGTATACAAATACAATAATGATTTTTTTTAAATAGTAACAGGTAATTTTAATACCAAATTTGTATAGATTACATTTTTTAAGTTATTTTGACCTATTAACCAAGGTTCTAAAACTAAAATTGACTGAATGACAACTAGCTAGGTAATGTTTAAATTTAAATCATTAATTTTGTCAATAATTACTTTATGATTTTACAAATTTTCATGTATTTTTTTTTTTTTGATCCACTGATCAAAAATTATTTATTTTTCATTAAAATTTAAAATTAATGAAAATACACATACAAAACATGGTTATAAATCATATTTAATACCTAAATAATTATTTTAAATTATAGTAAAAAAATTGTAGTAATTAATTTTGTGTGTATCAGCAACATACAAGCATCAATATGGGTAATTAGTTAAGAAAACATTAAAATTAATTTTATAGATTTATGCATACTTTAAAGAAATCTGTAATTCTATACTTTAAGTTGTTTGCTATTTAAAGCTGAGGAGGCTCATATTACTTTTCGGCTAAGACATGTTTGTATAACTAGAATTTTTGTAAACTTGTAATTTATCTGAATACTGTACATACACATATACATAAAATATTAACAATATTTAAACACAATTGTTTTATTTCAAATATTAATTCCTTTTTTGTTTTTCCTCAATTATTAAGAAAAGTACTGGCAATTTTTTGCCAAAATTTTTACAATTAACCAACTCCATATATTGAAAAAGCATTTCTACTGCCCCAAAAAGTGATGACAAACACACACACGCACACACACAAATAAATCATTGTAAAATCAATAGTCATTATTTTGCTAAGGTATAAAGTATTGCTTTAACATTTTTAAATAAGTATAAAAATGTAATAAAATAGATTTCCTTTTAAAATATAATATTTGTTTATTCGTTATAGTAATTTATTAATTTTTTCATATATTATTTTATTATAGGATGGATCGGAACTATATTCAACAAAATAACAACAAATCACAAAAACAAATTAAACGCAAGAAAAAATATGTTAATCGTTATTGTGACGTCTGTTGTAAAAAATATTCAACCAATTCGTCTTTTAAAAAACATATGAAGGATTTTCATGGTCAGTCAAATCCTGCTTCTTCAAGTGAAAATGGATCCATTTTTAAATCGAAACTTTATTTTAAACCGAAAAAAATAACAAATAGTAAAATCGACATACAACGAAAATATACACATAAAATCGATGAAAATCATATAAAAGCTTTAATTGAAATATGTGTAGTCCATCAGCCATTCCAATGTAAAATTTGTAATAAAACTTGTGATCAATTTGATCATTACCAGTTTCAACAGTGGTGGTCATCTGATGATATTTAAAATGTCATGTTTGTAACCAACAATTTTCTAACAAAGAACAACTAAAGCTTCATGAATATGAACATGTAAAAACACATTTTTGTTAATAAAATTTAAAAGATTTGTATTATAAGCTATATCATAACTATTAAGAGAAATATAATTAAGGGTAAATGTATATAAATAAAATATTACGTAAGAATTAATACATAGTGAATTATATAAAATGCAATGTATAACACAAAATATATAAATGTAAATACAGAATAATAAATATACAATCCAATTTTATCATAACTTAGTATTATTATTGAATATAAATACTATTATTATATTATGATTTACTTTACAAATACTAAACTTATGAAATTGTTTATTCTATACAATTTTCTTTATAAATCTTAATTCTGTATGAGTTTATGCCTATATTAATTGTATATGGTCATATTTTAAACATTATCAACGGGGTCAACTCTGTCAGTGCACAGACATGAAAAAGTATATAGATATAGGTATGAGAGTATGTACCTGCTATCTATATTATGTTGTTGTGTACCGGCACATTATTATACTTGGTAAAAGAGAGTGTGATAAGTATCGTACACTATTGAGTTGTTAAATATTTAATTCAATATTTCTTTAAAAGCTCATTGCATTGTAATTTTCATGTGCATTTGTCTAGTTGTCTAATGGACCAATACTGGACTAGTGATCTGTATACAGAGTATGGGTCTAATTTATTTATACATATATATTATTTTGTTAAGGACTATATTATAAATAAATTTAGTTCCAAATGTATTGTATTTGATTGAAAGTTAGAATTTTTCATATTATATGAGTTATTGGATGGTAGGAAAAAAGTATCAATTAGAATATTTTAAATTTTTTCATTCTGAAACATAAGTATTCCTAACATTTTTTTATTATAATTATTGCCAATTATTTTTTTTTAATGTTTGTTTTATATATTTATTAGCCATTATTATTTTTTAATTATTAATATTAATATAATTTTACTAGTTTTGGAGAAAATAAAAAACAACTTAAAGATTTTTTAAAAGCTATAGGTAACTCAAAATATTAAGTTAAAGCAATAACAATTTATTTTTATTTTATTAGTACTATAATATAGAACTATTATACTCATTACTCGATATATAGGTTATTTTATATATTTCTACAAAATGCGATAATATATTATATATTATTAATTATATAGATTTTGTTAAAAAGAAATACATATTAAAGGTATACTAAATTAGTATAAAATTCTTTTTGATAAATGACACCGACAATTTTAAAATATTTACTATAATAGTAACTTATAGCAATGTAAATAGATAATATAATATCCTTTATGCTATAGGTTAAAAGTACATTTCTTCACAGAATTAATTTTTTATTTAACGGTTTATCAGTCAATTAAAATTTAACATAATACGTATCATAATTAAAAAAAAAAAAACTACAGACTCGTAAATTTCATATTTAAGATTTCAATTTAAGTGGTTCAGTGAGTATTGATATTTGACCATCAAACAATTTTTCACTACATGGAACAGTGAAGAATTTAATTACCTAAATGTTTAAACTATGTTACATCATGCAGTTCAAGCATCATCTAATCACTTATAAAAATCAAATATGTGAAAAAATTAATTAATTTTAAATTAAACATTGATGGTTTTTTTGTAATTTATTATTTGACTAATTAAAAACAAAAATTCCAAGTGTACAAAGTATGATTCATCAATTTACAAATTATAAAGTTAATTTAATCTTTGTTTTATTATTGTACCAAAATGAAAAATCTAATGTACCTATTGTGTTTCTAAGAGCCCTTCATTAATTTTAGTTTTATGAAACAAATTAATATTGAGTTTTAATTATTTACCTATAAGTTTGGTATGGGGAGTGTTGAGATACAGAAATATCAAAATGTTAGTTAACTAATCTACTTACCTAATTATTTTCTCAAAATGTTAATTTTTCGAATTTTTTTAAGATAATTATGTAGTTTGTATTATAAGTGTACACTAGCAATACTATATTTGCTTACGAGATGCTGGAACATATAATATTCATATATATATATATACATATATGAATATAGGATATAAGATATAAGTATATATCTACCTTGGAGCAAATAGCCACGTTATAAATTATATTATACATGCGTGTTCACTAGTCAACGGGTTTTGTTTTTATTATAAATGTACACGCATACAGCCTCTGTGCTTTAAGGCACCGATATGCCCTTATGCTGTATGTTAATATTTGAATAATTTAGTAATGTAAATAAATAAAAAAAACAAGAAACAATTTTTATGGTCATAAATTTTGAGATATAATAATATAAATAAAAGAATAAACTGAGTGACGGTCTGTTTAGCATATAAAATAAATACATATTAATAAAAAAAGCTATAATGACTTGGAAAAATATTTAACCTGCTGGTTCAATACAATATGTATAAAAAATAACTAATTGGTCTGTTTGACTCGATACAAAATATAATAATAAAATAGGAAACAACGAATAAAATTATAACCTAATAAAAAATAACCAATATAATTAATATAATATAATTGGTCTATGCAAGCGCAATGATAGTATAATATAACAGTATATAATTGACCTGAGCCAGTTCAATGATAATATTATATGGCAATGTATGTAATTGGCCCTACAATAATGTAAAAATATAATAAAAGTATGATTTTGGCCTATGCCAGCTCAACAGCAATAAAAAAACAATATGCTATAAGTAATAATATAAAAATAGAAATAAAATATGCGGCTCGTTAGTCAATTACCTGGGAACTGGTGTTTGTTGGCGGCTTCAAACCAGAACGCCACTGTCTCGGATCGCCTACACTTGTACAATAAAAATAATACAATTTCCAAAAAAATGTGTGACAATATCGAGAACGTATGACCAACAGACCACCAGCTCAAACAAATAACTCATAGACACAACAAACTACTACACAAACATTTAATTCAAGTGGTTCTGCAAGTGTGTCTTATGACCACCCTGAATCGGGGAATAATATTAATGATTTGATACAAGAATACTTACAGAAAACCAATAAATATACACAGGACGTTGAAACAACAAGAAAAAACACTGATGAATAATAAAATAATGTTTCAACGCAAAATATTAAAAGAAATAGAATAAGACCACTGGCTAAGACTATGACCATGCAGCTCGAACGGCGGAAAAAGAAGAAGGAACGTCGTATACCTATAACAATTTTGAGGTTTTGGCTGAACTTTTACATAAAAAAAAAAAAAAAACACAACAACCGATGAAAAATTATACATAATAACAAAAATGTGTTTCAATACCACTAAAACAAAATGAAACTTTGAAATACAGACTATCGGTGGTACTGAAAGCATTATATAAGACTTATAAAAGACATTTAAATACGTAAAAGCAAAAATATTATAAATAAAAACCGCTTAGGTACTATCATTGGTACTATTAATCCGATAAAAGCATATCGCTATATTATCACAAGCCGACAATGAGACAACGCGCACAGTCACGGCACAATAATTTATCGCGTTGCCTGATGCCGCGGACAATGAATAATATACCAATAACCCATTATGCTTGAATTACTTATTTTAGATTCTAAACGGAGTGATAAACGTATTGGTTTTACAATGATGTGTGTGTTTTTTTTTTTTGTCATTCCGTTTTGGAGTAGTGATAGTGCTTTGATTGTTGACTTCAGACCCTGTTTGAAAAGGAAAATGAATCAATTTGGTACTTTGCCACTTTGGTGGTGTGGTGTGGTGTGATGGGGTGGGGGTGGGGGGGGGTCAAAAATAAAAAATGTCCACTATTTTTCAAAAGCGTCAGGAACACACTAAAAAGTAACGGAAAAAAGGTCTTTTTCACGCACAACCAATTTTCGACAAAACTGATTTTTATATTTTGCTGTAACTCAAAAACGAATCATTGTAAATAGGTATTTGACTGTTCGAGCAAGTTATCGTTCAAATCCATGTCGGTTTCGCGACACTGAGCAAACTGATCGGCCCGCGAACTTGCATTAGGATATCGACGGTACTAATCGTTTCCGCTCTCGCGTTAAATGCGATTTCGGCTCAGTTCACCTTAACCGACCTTTGAGATTGCTGGTGCGAAGTAGCCCAGTCAGTTCTGTTTTACCTCCCGTTGACTGTCATCCGTTCATATCACGGACGACGGTGCGTAAAACCTGGTGGCTTCGCGGATTTATTAAAGCTCGATACTACCGTCGGCTCTATTACGTGTGTCGTGCGTGTTGCTCGGCAATTTGTCCGCATCATTTTGTGCGTCGTCACATTTATGGCAAACATCTGTGTTTATATTAATATCTTGCTTTTGTCTACCTTCCATAACGTCGCAGCAGTGGCGTATTTAAGGTTTTTCCGCTTATAAACACTTTCCAATTCGTCGCCTCCCCCCCATCCTTCCTAAAATTATAAAATTTTCCCGACCTTCAAATGTCGCCTATAAGGCCTGTGCCTAAATACGCCTCTGCGTTGCAGTCAACGCTGTCGTTTACGTAATCGCCGTCTCCGTCGCCGCAATTGTTATCGCATCCGTCGCTGCCGCGGACTGGCATTATACGGGTCAAATCTCAGCAGTCGTCACCGCGCACTATTACGATCGGATATTATTACTGGTCGACTGCGGAATGACCACAACTCGTATATCAGATTAATGTTGTGTGATTGTTATATATTATTATATATATTGAATATTATACTTATGCAAGTTTCATATTATGTATTAATGCGTTGAAGAGAGACGTCTTCAGCAGCATCTGTTGTTTCTGTTAATATTATTAAATGTCAGTTTACTATTTATTTTTTTTATGATATAATATATTCATTATATTCTCAGTCATTATTATCACCGTTTACCATTTTCATATTATTAAACTTATAGTGGACTAACCAGCAACTGATTACTTGAGCGATATAGCCGTAATAAATAAATAGATAGTGCAGATATTTTTTTATAAGTGTGGTTTTATTGATAAATAAATTATACTGTAAATTATTCTAAGTGTAATTAAATTAGAAAATCAGACTAAGTCACAGGGACTGAATCGTGATGACATCTGACGTGAAGGTGCTCGTGCTGACTGATGAATCACGTCTGCCGGGGAGCTCTCCAGGGCCCCCTTATATAGTAGATTCTCCCTACCTATTCTTCTGCTGTCCCTTCTGGTCAACGGATGTGACTCAGTTGTACACGTGTGGTTAACGCGTTTTAGGATTCTGTGACGTGCGATGACCTAATTAGATACGCGGCAGGATGAAGCCCCTTCCGTTCATGCCCATACATGGTATTCTCTATTATATTACTACTGCGTAGTTCTATTCTGTATTAAGCTATTTTGTTTTAAACAAGGGACTGATATTACTATATCTCAGAGCTGGTGTATTTTGGTAGGTCGGAGTCTGTGGTCTATGTTTCAAGCATGTATCGGCATATATATTATAGAATTCGAGTGCTTTTAGTGGACATCTGTTAATAACCCGTTATGTCCATTATTCTTTGTAAAGCGTTGTTGCTATTCTTAGCACTATTATTATAATTATTGTGTATTACTATTACTATCATTATCTAGGATGTCAGAGCACGTAGCAACCTCATAAAGCGGATACTTCGTGTAAACCTTTTCTCCTCTAAAAGGAACCTGAAGTGCCGCAAAATTGACATTTTCACCAAATGTTTATATTAACATTATGTGTTAACAATTAAATTATTAAAATATTTTGCCTTTTATAAGCTATTTACAAACAATTAAAATTTTCGATTTTTCTAATTTTTTTTCTTGAAATGTCGATAAAAAAAAATATGGCTTTCCAAAAATTTTTTAAAATTTAATACAAGATTTATTATAAGTAGTACTTATCGCAGTAAAAAAAATCGAAAATCGTTAGTCACAATTTTTATTTATAAGTATTTAAAGTTCAAATGTTTACGAAATATGACAAAACCACGAACATTTTGCAAGGAATTTTAAAGTTGAAAATCCATAATATTTTTATGATTTATACCTAAGGTTAAAACTTAGAAAACCCAATACAGGATTTTCCAAAAGTTTTCCTTCAAATAACTGTAAAAAAAAAACCCCAGCGTCAATATAGAAAAAAATTTATGAACGCGTGAAATTTAATTATTTACAAAATTTCGTAAAATAACGATATGTCCTAAAACGATTTAAAATATTTGCTGTTATTCAAAAAATATAAGTATAAACTTGAAACTTTCACTAGTAGTTGAGAAATATCAATTACAATTTAAATATAGGTAATATTATAATATATATCCTAGACTGACAAATCATCTCTGTTCAGAATCGTTTTTCTTATACAATGATACCTGTCATTGCAATAAAATTTAACACATCAATAATAGTGACTTACTCTCTATCTCTACTATACAGCAGAGCGATATCCACTTGCCCACCTTTTTTTAGTTATTATTCCATTTATCTAACCACCAAATTACTATCATCAATAATACATAAATTACTAATTATAGTTTCTACCAAAATATGTAAATATAAATGCATTTAATGAAGTATTTCTTTCTTAAAGTTTATTCTCTAAAAATGGAGAGTTTAATAAGTTGTTTTTTTTTATTACAACTAATCGATATTTTAATAATAGGTACTAGTAAATAAATAAATATAATTTAATATTTTAAATTTAGTTTTTTTGTTAAAAACGCAATCTGATTAATTATAAATATAATATATTATAAAAATAAAATTGTATATATTATAGTAATAAAAAGTTTAAGCTTATATATCGTCATCAATAAGAATAAAATATTAATAAAGTCAAGATCTGGCGAAAATATTTTAGACATTCTTTCGTCACCGTAACCGTCATTTTCATTACTAAAAGATATTATAAATATCATATAAAAAAAAGAAAATTTTTTATATTTTAAATTCGTTGTCATTTGATACAGAGTCATATACATAATGTTGTTCTTCATTTTAGCCGGCGGCCGCATCAATTACTGTAGTGATGGATCCGCATAAGCTCGTCATGTCTAAACACCAAATATTATGAATTAAAAAGAAATTAGGTATAATTTATTAAAGTTACTTACAGTGTATCCATAGTTATTTCGTCTATCAATCTAAATGTCTCCTTTAAATCGACTGCAACCGGTTGCTTTTTGACACTAAACATTGAGTAAGATAATTTAAAAATAATAATAAAAATAAATAATATTAAACTTACGTATTTACTGGTATATCATTTTGATTTGTTAATTCTATTTCTTTTTTTACATGTCTTGCAAATTCCCTAGTATAAATAAAAAAAAATTTAGTTTAATTATACATTATGTAAAACGTCTTTTTAAATGTACGATATTTCTTATATTGACTTTTTTTTATTTTTTAATTAGGGTATTATACAATCTATACTAAAAAAATGTACAATAAGCATAATGTATGTTTTTTAAATTAAGTGCAATGGCTTGAGTATCTTCAGGGAAGAAACCGTCCAGTGAAGGTACTTCGGTGTGAATTTACATTATTTGGGTATTTAAGTATTCATATTATGTTTATTTTATAATATAAGGTTTCGGAGCCATTGTCGTTTAAGTCGTCTGGGAGGATAATCTAGGATGGTAGCTTTTTAATATAGGGATTGGTGTGATTTTGAAGGCGATATCATCTACATATACCTGATGAAAGTACCCTAAGGAAGAATTATGTAATCAAATGATACACAAACGTTTAAAAAAAAAAACTAGAAAATAAAGGAACTTCTTTCATATATTTTTGTATCGATGAGACTACTGACCCACGAGGCAAATATGTTGCGAACTTTGTTGTTGAAAAATTAAATGTTGATTCATCATCAAAATCATATCTTTTACTCTTTTAGCATCCATATTGAGTTATTTAACAGATTTACAACATCAAAGTGTTGTAACTCAAAAACTAAATTTGACCGCTCAATTCTGATTGCACTATCGTTCTCAGCGAAAAAACACCATCTATCTGGTAGAAAAAAAAATTTAGAAAACTGCGTGGGCGCTAAACTAGATTTATACCTATGATTATATGCATAATATTGTACCTAATGAAATATGCTTAAAAAAATAAAACACCAAGAATAGTAATGCCTAATAATTAGGAATTGGGACTACATACCCTAAAAAACATTAAAATATGCATTTAAAACGGTATATTTGTAACAATTAATAATAATATTTGTAGATATGATACATAAATAAATAAATTTAATTATATAGATTAATTTGATTAATTATCGGCGATAATTATTATCTTTTTTTCAAATTTGTATCTTACATAGAGTTTTAGTCTAAGACAAAAATGTTTAAATTTTTTTAAAAGCAACTTAAATTGAATACAGTACTATATTTTTAATATAATACTAATTACCTTGAGCATTAAATTGAATTATTTAGATATTTTTTTAAGTTGGGAATTAAAAACTTACCCATTCATATAAATAATTTTTAGTATTTTTTTAAATAATTTAATAGTTTATTATTAGTAATATTAAACTAATAAACTACTAAATTTTTTTATCAGAAACACAAATACTTAAATAACTAAAATTGTAACAAACATTTAATAGAATAGACTAAAATATATAGGTAGTCACTTTTTCTTTATATCATATTACATTATATTAATTTTTAAATACATTTAATTCCAAGTTCTAGATTAAAAATGAACGATGAAGAATAATGAATTTTTAGATTTATACCTAAGTGATATGTCTAAAAATTCTTAAATATTATTCTCCAAATACTTAATAATCCCAATAACTATTGAAAATCTTACTCCACTTACTTAAAAATCTCATTAATCGTTAAAGATCATGTTCCAAATACTTTAAAACCCCAATAACTTTTGGATATCAAGGTCCATTTAACTAAAAATCCCAATACCTTTTGAAAATCATAGTCCGTTTAATTAAAAATTTTAATGAATCTTGAAAATCATGGTTTTTAAGGATGATTGGGATTATTAAGTATTTGGAGCATGATTTACAAAAATTATTGGGATTTTTATGTATTTGGACTAGGATTTTCAAGAATTATTGGGAGTATTAAGAGTTTGGAGCATGATTTTCCAAGAATTATTAGCCATATCACCAACATTTTTAAGAGATTTAAGAGTTTTTTAAGGAGTTTTGTACCCTTCCTCAATATATTAATGGATTTATAGGATTTTTAAGTTTTTGGATCATGATTTTCAAGGAATTATGGGATGTTTTAGTAAATGGAGCATGATTTGCATAGATAAATTAGATTTTGAAGTATTTGGAACATGATTTTAAACGATTATTGGGATTTTTAATTAAATGGAGAATGATTTTCGAGAATTATTGGGATTATGGGATTATTAAGTATTTGGACCAGAATTTCCAAGAATAATTGGGTTTATTAAATATTTGGAGAATGATTTTCAAGGATTATTAGGATTTTTAAGTATTTGGAGTATAATTTTCAAGTATTTGTAGCCATTTCAAGAACATTTTTAAGGAATTTTAAGTATTATTTAAGGATTTTTACACCCTTCCAAATCCAAGATATTAATGGATTTTAACCAATCATGACAGCCTAATTAATCATGAATCCTTATTTGTGATTTCATATTTGAAGTTGAATGGATAAACATTTTTTTCACAAATTTTCAGTGTTTGAATATTGTAAAGATTTCACAAGCATCATTTTTCAAGAACAAATTGTGACTTTTGGGATAACCGTCATCAAACCATCAAATATGTAATTTGTAACCCTTATATCCAGAGTGATAGGATTACTAATCACAAATACTTTCTTCAAATTTCAGATTTGAGGTTGAATGGACAATTTTTTTTTCCACAAATATTCATATTTTCAGAAAATTATATGGATTTGATAAGTTGACAAAATATTTGACTTTTGGTATAATTGTCATCCAACCATCAAATATCAATTTGTAATGCATTAATTAATTTTAACTAAATTAACTTTTTAAATATTAACAATTAATTGGTTAAATTATATATTGAAACTAAATTTCAGTAAAAACTAAAATTAACAAGACCCAAACAAAAAAAAAATTTAGACTAGTGATGTACTGAGTTCCTACTACAGCAGGTTATATTTTTTGTTTGAAGGGTTTTAAGCACTGATATTAAAATGTTGCTTGTATATGCATTCAAGTTCATGTCTTTCTTAAAATTAACTTTTATATAACATAAAATAATATCAACAACAATTTTTAATTCTTAACTTATCTGATAAGCTACTTAAAGCCTTTAAAAGAAATATTCAAACACTTAGGATAAAATTTATATAAATAACTATATAAAAACCACGTTTTTATTTAAACATATTTCATAATAGCACAACAACCAATTTAGTATTTACACGGTGGGAACTCTTAAATATTTTAACAATATATTGAAAATTATAACACATATTTATTATTACATTTTTAAAAAGTGTTGTCAATATTTACCCCATATTTATTTAATCCAAAAATATTTAAAGATATAAGATCAAAATGAAATATTTTAAACATATTACTGTCTTTAAATTAATAGGATAAAATAAAAATCAGTATTTTTAAAAACGAATATGATAAGAGTGACATGAATCTATATAGTAATAAACTGTGTCACTACTAAATCTAAAAAAAAGCCCATATTTTGAAGTTAGGTATTATAATAATTTTAATAGTTAAGAAGTAATCATATTAACTATATTGATTGCTTTAAAATATGTTTAATATATGTTTTTTTTAACTTTTGTCAATTATAAAATCACAGTTATAAATTATAACAAACTACCGTAGTAACATTACAATTTAAAATTGATGAAACCATCTATTACCAATAGGACATTTAATCGTAAATAACAATAATTACTAATTTAAAAGTCAAATAATTTATTCATAATTTATAAAATACACAATAAGTATTCTCATAATATATAAGTCTTACATTTAAAGTAGGCAAGGATACCCCAAAAAAAAATAATATCTATAATAATAACCTACATAAAATTAAAGTCCAAGAGAAAAATCATCTTAAGTAATAGTGACAGCATAACATGTTTACTATGCAAAATATTATATAAAAATTAATTATAAAATGGTTTATGTATAATTTAAAGTTAAAAATAATATTTACATTTTAGGTAATATTTTTAGCATGATAATTTTTTTTTTCAAATACTTGAGGTTAAGTACTATTGGTTACATTAACCAAATTTTTATAGTATAAGTTCATGTCTGGGCAAGTCAACTAATTATTTAAACTTATAAAATTTATAAGTTTAATTGAAAAAAGTAGCTAAACCTGTTAAAAATTTATTATACATTTTATTTTTGAAAACTAAATAGTTATAATCTATACAATAAGACAATTTTATGAAAGTATATAATATATACAAAAACCGAAATGCATAGTAAAAATAATACAGTATAAAAGAGTTATTCACAGAAAAATTAAAAGAAAGAGAGATGACCTCCTTTTGATAGAATTTTACTAACTGATGTAATGAATTATTTAGATTTTTTTTAGTTTGTTAATTTTTAAGAAATTATAGCATGAATAATGCCTTTTTTAATGTTTAACAAGTAATCTAGTAGTAATACTGCTATGAAATTTGAAATTAATATGTTTGGTAAAAATTGTAATTTCAATGAAAAAATACATAGCAGTACTTTTATACATAATCTAGAAGTGCTATACTCAATACTTAGACTATCTGAAATTTAATTTTTATAATAAGTACATATCAAACATTTTTAAATAATAGCTGACTAATTATTACCATTTATTTTTTTATGAAAAACAATAATTTCTACAAAAAAATATATTTTAAGCTTATAATGTGTATGCAAGGAAAAAAATTAACTTTACATCAAATTAATGAATTGACTAAGTGACAAATAACTAAATATCATTAAAACAATTTTCATTTGTTTAGTTGAAAGTTAGTTTTAAATTAAAAGCAACTGGTTATGTATTTTACCTTTTAACTCATAATGCCCAGCCATATCATTATATGGTACAATACTAAATATTATAATAATATAAAAATAATAACAATTTTATTATGTCAATCAGAAAAAAAGCCTATTTAATCAAAAATGTATATTTTAATGACTGTAAATAAAAAATTGAATAATATACTGTATTCAAAATAAAAACGTACCTACTTGCGCAAAAACCAGTTTTGGTGAGCATTGACCTATTATATATACATTGAGCTATTTGCACTGACTCTAACATCTGCACTTGCTGTTTAGTGAAACCTGGAAGTCTTGTACAAGAAGTCAGCCGAGGTACGATCTTATTCTGAATAGAGTATACAGAAATGCATTTTAATGATGAATATACATTATGATTGACAGTTTGAAAAGTTAATATATCTAGTGGAGAGAAGAGTGAGAGTTTACAAAGAGCAAAGATTAAGAGAATCTTGTGTTATCAAATATTATTTTCAGTTACCAATATTCTGCGGCTTATAATATATTTATGTCGTATTTAAACATAAACTATTATATTTGTTATTTGACTTCTACATATTGGGCAAATCCATGATGTCAGTCTTTCCATACAAAGTCCACACATATTGGAATGTCCACATGGCTTTAACAAGACATTGCCATTATTTTCTTCCAAACATATTGCACAGTTTGTTAATTCTTTAATGACGCAACCTAAAAATTGTAAAATATTTTTGATATGTATTATATTTTTAAATCATAAATCATAATTACCATTTTGTATACGGTCAATTATAGCTATTGGTGGCATTTCAGATGTATTATTAAGTAGAAGATAAGAAGATTGACCCATAGTTAGTAACCGAGGAACTAATGCACTCATTAGTGATGTAACACTTGAAGAATTGGTATCTGTCGATAATATGGTGCTTCTTAAGACTCGCGTATAGTTATTGATTTGTTCGTTCAAATTTGTATTGTCTGTAGGAGAATTTGTATTGTTTAAACTCAAAATAGATCTTTGCAAAATTGTGTGCATACGAATAATTGTAGGATTTGAGATAATAATATTATAATCAGCATAGTCTCTCGAACGAATAACAACTTCAAGTGTTTCAGGTTCATTGATTGCTGATGAATAAGTTGGAGGAGGTGTTGGAATAACTCCAATTACATTGTTTCCTGGATTAGGATTGACTGCATTAGAGGAATTTGATGGAACAGGAAGGGGTTGATATTCAGTATTAGTATAAAAATCATGAAGTTCAATCAATACTTGTGCATGGTTTGAATTATTAGTTACAGTTGAAGAAGGAGTTGTATCTTGAGCAGCGGTAGGTTCAGAATTTGTTGAAATTGATACAGCTGATGACTGGTCACTGTTTATGTCTTGAAATAGACAATGTAAGGCTGAAGGATTAATTGTATGAATAACTTTGTCATTTTGTGAATCAGCTTGAAGAACATTATTCACTGAACTTTCTGGATAAGAATGGTTCGAATGAACTTGAACGGACGACGGAGGTGATGTAGGATGTTGACTTTTGCTTCTACATTCCAACCCTTCGGATTGCGATGACGGTACTGTTTTCTGTGATTCAATAACATCACAATTCACTCTACGATACAATTCCACATCCGATTGAGAATTAGTTACACCCACAGTACTACGTCCACCGTATGCTGTACGTTGAACCTTATATGGTTGTGAAGAGTATGATTCATTTGAATTAGCTGAATTTACATCAGTTGTTACTATACGATGCCAAAGAGGACGTACTTTTTGAATAGGCTCGGGATTCCAATATTTAGCCCATGCTTCAGCCGTTAATCCAGATAAAGTTCTATGTACATAGTGTGGCATATATGATCTAGAACCAATGTCAATGCTCTGTGACTTAGGTCTAAAGTTAATGTTCTGCATACCAGGTATAGTTGCATTGCTTTGTGAACTAGATCCATCAAAGTCAAATCCATGTATAGGTAAATTTTCGCTACTATGTATACTAGGTATAGTGGAATTGGTTTGTGTGCTAGATATAGCACCGTTGCTTTGTATACAGGAAAGAATTGGATAAGTAGTCTCGTCAGTAATACCAAAAGCATTAGTAGTTGAAAGTATATTTTGTCTATCTTGAGTGGATTGAATTGGTTTAGATGGATTTGATTCAACATTGTTGATTACATGATGTTGACTGTCAGAATTTTCAATATGAGACATGTTGAAAAATGAACTTTTTCAATGCTGTAGTTAAATGTACACCTATTAACAAATAATAGATTATAAGCTTAAATACATACATTTAATTTTTATACCACTCATTATTTTTTAATTCTTATAAATAAATTTTATAAAATATTCAAAGGTACTAAAAAGAATTTTTCAAATATCTTCCAAAAAGGTACAATAAATTATATAAATTGAAATGTTTATTAAATTGGATTAGAAGCACTTATGAGTTGTTTGAAGACAAATTTTCCAAACAAAAATTTGTAATTAAAATATTTTGTACATTGCCAATATCTATAGCTACTCCTAAAAGATCTTTATTTTTTCAATCATAAAAAGATTGAAAACTTCTCTTAGACTTCTAAGTCACCTAATTATGCATGAAGTAATGAATTTAGAAAATATTTATCATAAAAGTTATAACTTAACATATTTTAAATGTGTTTTGGATATAGGATAGGTTAAATGGACTGGCATTGATGTCTATTCATCAGGACATACCCATCGATGTGGATGAAATTATTAATGCTATGACACTAAGTCCTAGGCAATTAGATTTTGTTTAGTAATCTCACAATTTTGATCACAATAAATAGTTAACAGTCCATAAGCTCTCATGTATTGTTTTCATAACATTTGAATATCAATTTTAAACGATTGTAATTATGAATAACTACTGTAACCATGCCTAACTTGGGGCAGTTTTTGACTTTGATGTTCTATTTCTCAATAATTAATCATCGTATGGGTTCAATATTTATATCAAACGTTTTCTTTTGATCTCTACTTCAATATCTACTTTAATTTAAACTTGTATAATTAATTCCTGATTTTATATATTATTTTTTGCGGCTGCCACAAGTTACCAGTAAAATGGTGAATCTTGGAGATTATTATTTAATTTTGCAGAAAAACTTATTTTGAATCTTAGGAGGCTATATTGGGGCAAAATAAATTTAAAAAATGTGTTCCTTACAACATTTTACATAATACTATGAAAGAGTCATCACAATTATCCATTTGTAATAATTAAATACTGATACAAGTAAAACTGCAATCTTTTTTCTATAAATGTTAGAATGTCATTGTACATTACATGACCCAAGTTACCCATGAACAATAAAATCGCTTATAACTCTAGAGCATTTAATGTGATTATGATGTTTCTTATACAGATTAATACTACACCGAAAGGGAAAAAAAGTATTATACACAGTTTTTACGACAAACTACAACTTATTCAAGTAAAGTAGGATTGAAATAAGGATTCAGATTAGTAAAGTGATTCGTGCTTGTTTCCAAAAACTTAAAAATTGAATTTACCTTAAAGTTTTGAACGTTCCACTGATTGATTCTAGTGTCAAATGTTGTTCAGCTATTAAATTCTTATCAAACGTAATTACAAAGTGATTATGACCGGTGTAGCGACGATATCAAACAAAAACGACATTTGTGCTCCAAGATACCCACGTATGTCCCACGTATGGCACTTCTATGGTAACAATATTGTATGTCAACAATATTATAGTGAACTAGTGAACTGCTTATTTAACTATTTCGTTAATCATGGTTTTAGTATTATAATTCAGTTTATGATATAAATTATATATTATATAAAATAATTAAAAACTCAAAAATTATACATAGACTTATAAATATGGTATATTTATTTAATTCACTCGATTGGCATCACAGAATCGGAAGGACGTTTTGTTGCGGTAGAGGATTTCAACGTATAATAAAATATTAATATTATAATTTATTAAATATAATATCTATATAAACTTAGCGTCTCCGAATGTCATGATAAAAAAAAACCCGGCTATATACAGTGAATTTGTACGTAGAATCATACAGATATTGGGTTTTTTTGATTCTACTAGGAAACATTTTTTTAGCAAAGCCAGAAGTGTACATTGTTACTGTACAAAGTAAATTGATTGTAAAATACATATTGTATAATTTGATATGTATAGAATATCGTATTTGTACAAATCGAATAATAACTACGTTCATAGTTATAATTATTTAAATCACATACAAAAAGGAATAACTTATATTTTTTTAAATACCTTTTTGCTAAGAAATATTTTTATAATTTTTTTTTTTTAACGTTTATTTAAATATACACAATCTGTAAATGTTGTTTTACAATAAGTGCACGTGATGGAGGTGATATGGCTTTTGAGAGGCTGGAAATAAGAAACCGCCCATTGGAGGCACTTAAGGTTATGGTTTTAGGCTAGGATTTTAGTTTGCTAGTAGGAGAGGGTGTGATTACAAAATTAAGGGAGATAGAGGTATTTACAATTTTAGCTTAGTAGGTCACGACACCAGGTACGTTTTAGATGCCATTTGGGGTCACCAGGAATAGTGTTGGTAGATAGTTCGGAAATCAGGGGATTACGATGGCTGTGGAACTTGGAGTGTGTGCGTTTGTAGAAAGTTTTTGCGACGTTTTGGACTGTTGGAATAGCTAGATCTTTATGTAGAGTGTCGTTAGATACATAGTAGGGAGCTTTGGTTATTTGACGGAGACATTTAGATTGGAAGATTTGAATTTTGTTTAAGTTGGACTTTTTGGCTGCACCCCAGAGTTGGATACCGTATGTCCAGATTGGTTTGAGTAGGAGTTTGTATAATAGTAGCTTGTTTTTTAAGTTGACATGTTGTGATGTGAGGAGATAACGTAGTTTTCGAGAGCGCTTATTTAAGGTTAGTCTTTTGTTGTGGGTGTGAGTTGTCCAAGTTAACCTGCGGTCTAAATGTAGACCTAGGTATCGAACATTTTGGGCGGTTGGGAGAGGTACATTGTTGAGGAAGATGGGCGGGTAGACTATTTGCCTTAGTGTGAACGTACAATGGATGGATTTTGTTTCGTTGATTTTTATTCCCCAGTCTTTTTTACCAGGTTGATAAGAGATTGAGATGATTTTGTACGAGGTTTGAGGCTATTTCGGGGTCGGAATGGATCGCTAGAATCGCCTTGTCATCGGCAAAGTCACCAGTTGTAGTGTTGGGGGTGATAGGTTGATCTGAGGTGAATAAATTGAAGAGTAGAGGTGCTGTTACGGAACCTTGAGGTACTCCTGCGTGGATTGGTGATACTTCGGATAAGGAGAAGCCAGATCGAACGGAAAAATGTCTGTTTTCTAAATAGGATTTAAATAATAGAAAATAGTAAGGTGGAAGAATAGATTTGAGTTTGAAGAGTAGGCCTTCATGCCATACTCTGTCGAATGCCTGTGATACGTCGAGGAAGGCAGTTGTGCAAATAAGCTTTTTCTCAAGAGTGTACGATATTTTATCCACAAGACGATGGACTTTGTGTATTATAGAGTGGTTATGACGAAATCCAAATTGGGTATTAGGTATACTGGCTTCAATGATAGGAAGGATGCGTTTTAGGATGATTCGTTCAAAAATTTTAGAAAATAGTGGAAGAAGACTAATGGGCCTGTATGATTCAGGAGAGTCGGGAGGTTTGCCAGGTTTGGGGATCATAATGATGATTGAGAATTTCCAAAGAACGGGGAAGTATTACAGTCTAAGTATAGAGTTGAAAATGTGTGTTAAGAGAAGTAAGGTTTTTTTGGGGAGTTGTGTAGCTACCTCTGCTGTGATTAGGTCATAGCCTGGGCTTTTGTGACGAGGGGAGTTTTTTATCGCATATTCAACGTCGCTAGGTCGAATATGTTTAGGTGGGAGAGTCATGGGAAGAGGGTGAGAGAGAGAATGGTTCACTTTTTCGATTTGAGAAGGAGTGAGAATATTGTTGTGGGGTTGGAAGGTAGAGTAGAGATGATGTCGAAATATATTGGCTTTATATAGGTCAGTGACAGCACAAGTACCATCGGATTTTTTTAGTGGAGGAACAGATTGTTTTGTTCGAAGGATTTTCCTTGTTGTTTGCCAAAGCGAGTTGTCAGTAGACGAGAGGGAGACGAGACGTTTGGTGAAATTATCTGATCTAATAGAGGCTAGGATTCTTTTAAGTTTATTTGTTAAATTGTTAAGTTTGCGTTTGTCCGAGGGATATTTGGTTCTCTGCCAAGTTGCACGCGCTCTCCGTTTGTCTGAGATTAGTATTTTTATATGTAGGGGAAGATTTATGGAGGTGTTTGTATTTGGCATTGGGGAGGAGGAGGACCAAGCAGCTTCTTGTATAGACTTGGTTAGGTGGTGTACGGCTTCATCGATATCATTTGGAGATTTTAAGCTGATTTTGAGGTTACATTGATTATCAAGGGATGATTTGAATTTTGCCCAGTCCATTTGGCCTAGGATGAGGCTTGGTTGTTTTGGTTTAGCAAGAGGGGCAGAGTCAATTGTTAGGAGGATGGCTGAATGGTCAGAATAGAAGTCGTTGAGATTAGTTTTTAGGCTGTGGAAACTATTGGGAATTTTAGATATAAATATGTCCAAAATGTCTGGGCTTTTTCTGAGTGAAGTGGGCTAGTATGTCGGGGATGGGGGAGAGTGTACTTTGTAGTTACGATTTTGTGTTGTGAGTTCAAGTAGGTTACCACGGTGATTGTTTACGCGACATCCCCATTGTTTATTTTTAGCATTTAGATCACCTCCTATTATAAATTTATAACCAAGAGTAATGAAGAAGTCGTTGAATTGGTTTAAGGTTATTGTGTGGCGTGGTGGACTATATACTGCAAATATATTTAGAGGGGTGTTGTTAAGTGTTATTTGTATGCCACTGGCTTGAATGTGGTCCGTTTGGAATTGCGGGAGAGGATAGAATAGTAGGGAAGATTTTACTATGATGGCGGCTACCGCGTGTGCGGTGCCATCAGGGTGGTTGGTTTTGAAGACTTGGTATCCAGGAAGGTAGAAGTGTGTTGAATTGGTGAAGTGAGTTTCTGATATGAGTGCGATGTCAATTCTGTTATTTTGTAGTAAGGCTAAGAGTTCGTCTTTGTGTTTTGCTAGACCATTAGCATTCCAATTAAGGATGAGGAGAGAGTGAGATGTTGCGTTATTATTTGACATTTTTGGTGTTAATGAGATTTGAAAGGACGGTGGTGAGGAGAGAGATAAGAGGTTTTATTATAGATTTGAACTCGTCTAGGAATTTTAGAAGTGAGGATTCATTGTTGTTTGTGGAGGTATTAGAGTTTGCGGACTGGTGACCCTCAGTTACATTAGCATACGTACGTGACCTGGGTGTGTTTTCGGAGCCTGGTTGTTGCTGTTGATACTCAGGATTGGTATTGATGTTGAGGTTGAGATTATGAGGCGGTGGCTGCTGGGCTTTCTTGCTTGAGGTGTTGTTGTTGTGTTTCCGGGAAATTGTTTGATATATTGTGCATTCCTTGTAGTTGGCTGGATGCGCACCTTGACAGAGGCCGCATTTTCCTGGTAAATCTGGAGATTTTGTGCACGATGATGAAAGGTGGTTTTCTCCACATTTGACACATATGGGTGGGTAAACGCAGTATGAACGTGTGTGTCCATAGCTTTGACAGTTTTGGCATTGTGGTATCTGACGTTTTTTATGGGGCTCTTCTATTTTTACTTTTGTATGCAAAATAGAAGTAATAGAGAAGATATCGGTAACGTTTTCTCCATTAGGGTCTATGTCAATAAAGAACATGGGCAACGAAGTTTTGGTTTGGTGGTGTTTAACATTGGTGACATTTCTCACCGTGAAACCTATTTCTTCTAGAGCTGTTGTTATGTCAGATTCTGGAGTTGATGGATATAGGTTCCTTATGACTGCTCTTAGAGGTTTGTCGGATTGGAGCTGGTATGTGTGGTACTGTGCATTGATTTCTTTCAATAAGTGAATGATTTTTCTGTAATTGTCTGGGGTATCAGTTTGGACTTTTAGATGAGTTGATGTCGATTTACACGAGATGGTGTTTGGACTGATAGTGTGTTTAAATTGGTTTATTAACACCATGTAGTTAAGTACCCCTTTAATGAAAATGGGTGGAGGAAAAATTGTTTTCGGTGTATTGTTAGTGGTATTCAGTTGCTCCTCGTTTTGATTATCAGATATGACGTCGAGGTTTTCGATAGTAGACTCGTCTACAGATAGAACGCTATACCTGTTTGGCGTGACTAACGATTTAGCTTTCTTAATGGCGGCTGTATAGGATGGAGATTGCGGTGGAGTGGACGATGTCGATAAGTTACGTTTATTTTAATTTTTGTTTTTGTCATCATTATTTTTACTAATTATTTGGTTATTGACAATTTTAATCGGGGATACGGTTTTGGAGGCCATATCGCCAATGTTATCGGAGTCCAAAGGTCACCGCGCGCGACGGTGCCTGTGGCCGGTTTGTGTTTGACAAAGTATATTTCGCAGTAGTGGGATGTATTGTATTTTGATTAATTTATAAATAATTAAAATATTTGACGATGTTACTTGATTTGGAGAAGTATTTATCTCGTGAGTTGATCAGCTAACAAGTTTGTATCAAGAGTGTCAGGTATTTCGTTGAATGAGATGAAAAATAGAATTTTCTGTTCAGTAGAAGTTTCAGAACTGGACATATTCCGGGAGCGACGTATAAATGCGTGCGCACTATCGGACTGCCTTGAGAAAACTATTTTTATAATTTAAAATTACATTCATTATATTGAGATATTCTATTTATTCTAATGATAAATATTTTTACTAAAAGTTAATATAAATTCACAAGACTAATTAAAAATGTCAGCCCGTCAGTTACATCTAAGAAAAGATTTCAAAATTAAGTATATCTTATAAGTCAAATTCGATTTCATAAATGTTCATTTTTAAAGGTTGATTAAAAATACTGCTGGTTTAAATCTATACTATATAGCCTATACCCAAATACTTGTATTATTTATTTTATAAATTGACACTATAATAGTACAATACGTACAATTCGTACAATACATACATATAAAACTATATAATACAAATAATATGTAGTCTGAGGTTATTGAATTCCTATTATTCTTTAACATATGTTATGTGGTCGTGGTTGACATACCTTTATGTAATTTACTTACCTGAGTACCTACATGGGTAGGTTCAGCAATATAATAGTGTATTATGGGCTTCATCGGTATGCCGACGCTGACAGCACGTTTAACAACGTATATGTATAAATGTACCTTTATATATAAAAATTATTTTTGACTGTGAAGTTTTTAGCTCTTCTAAAAGAAATACAAAGGTTTTTTATTTATTTTTCTGATCTTGATCAATTTATTAGATGGTTAAAAATTCACGAATAATATCCAAAACTATTGGTTTGCATTTAACACTTTTATGAATTTGCTAAAATTACACATATATATATTGCTTTGTAAATTTGTCAAATAAATTATAAAATATAAAATATTAGTATATATTGAGTAAGAAATTGTTATATATGTTTCACAAAAGAATTTTCAATTTCATTTTTATAATTTGTTGTAAACTACAACGAATCTTAAGGGACCAAGGCATTTTTTTGTTATAGAGAGGGTTTAAGAAAAAGTAAAAAATTTAAATTATCAATTTATAAAGGTATCTATGTATTATTATTTTTTATCATATATGTTATTGTATTCGAAAACGATAATACACTTATTAATATAATGATAAAAGTAGATAATAAAGTAATGTAATCGTCTTCGAAATTTATACCGATCATTTTAAATTAAGATTAATTACCATAATAAATAGAATATAGCTACTTAGACTATAATGATACCACTAAAATTCGTACTTTCCCAGGTTACGGTGTTTTTTAATATTGCTTGTGGCGTCAAGGATTCGTTCTCCGAGGCGACGACTGCATGTATATAATACATAATCTTATTTCATATTTAATATCACGGCCGGATTAATTTGACGAGATACCGAGTAAAACTAGGTGTGCCGATTTTGAGTGGTTGGTCGTATATATATATATATATTTTTTTTTATATATTAGTACATATATTGATTAATACAAAGATAAGCTTATATTGATATGAAAATTAAACATTGATAAAATATTAAAAATAAGCTCATAAGCCATAACAGCAGTACTGCCAGTACTCTCATGTTTGACAGTGGTGCATTATAATTTATAATATATTAATATAACTATTATTATTTCATTAGGTTATTATAATTTTTAAGATATGATAATTAATTATATAGGTTATGAATATAATCATACTGCTCTACAGTATTCATAGTAAAGTGTTATTAATTTATAATAACTCAGTCGACACCAAATATAGAGCAATGCAGTACTTAATACTTACTACCATTGAATTTGGTTTTTTTTAAATTACGAATCTACATTATTTTATTAATTAGATAAAATGCGGACTAGTAAAGGTCACCGCCATGGTGTCGAAACACTTCGTATATGTACGTTTATAGGTTTTCAGCGTATCTTGTTATTGTATAATTAATATTTCACTATTAAAGATTTATTAAATTTATATTTAATATAAATAGTTTATGCATTATACTATGTCAAATATACATTTTATCTTTTTTTATATTTTCTGGATTTTCTGATATACTCAAACTATTAGTTTTATGACTGATAACATTATTTATTATATTTTTAAAGTGTCTCCCGACGCGCCATGTACTCCTGGGTATATAATGTCATTGTGCAAAGCGGAAATATCTACGTCAACTATTATTATTGATTTATTTGAAAATGCTAGCCATAAATTTAACGGCCTACAACGACTACTTAGGAACATAACAAGTACGTTTTACCGATTTTACTACATGTATTGTTGTTTAGACGTGCACAAATAAGTGGCCAGGATAACGGATATGGGTAGACGTATACTTTTATTATATTAATTGTTACTATGCAGACATGCAGCATCCTATATAATCTATATATACGTGTATTATGTATAGATTATAGGTCCATAAGGTCAACTCGGGTATTCTCTAACACAATCAAAATGTCTGTAGGTGGTAGGTACTGTACCGAAAACATTTCCTTTTGATTTTCGTGCAGAAAATGTGGTTCGTATAAAAATGTACGACGACCATTTAACGGTGAGCGTCAGTCCCCAGTGGTGACATAAAACTAAGTTTTGTTAACGTATTTTTTTTTTTGGAACAATCGTTCATCAGGGTGTGGGGTCGGTCTTTTACGGATTACAGATATAGGTTGACAGTTTGAAGACCTCTAATAATAAATAGGTTTCTTATCATTGTATTTGTATTCCAGGAAAATTGTATGTATTGTCTACAGTATAATAATGCACATAATACACACAGATGTTATATTATAATAATGTAGTTTGATCCTTACAGATAATATAAAATGTGTTGAAAAAAACATTGTATATTATATTTTAAAAATATATAAAATTGTAACTTATTTAAAGTAAACGGTAAATTTCATTTTGAAATACTAGTTAAGAAACCATTTTTATTAACTATATTAATTAATATTAACTTTGGGTACAAACTACAAACTAACACGTTTACCTGGCTTGGTGTGCGTCCTACACGAGCGGTAATGCGACGTTGGTTCTAATGGACTTTAACGACCGATATAATATAACAAGGGTGGCCAACGAGAATAGACTCGTCGGCAGAGCATTAAAGTAGGGCGTGCATTAAGCAAATAGTGTCACCAGCGGCGCCCAGCACAGAATATATTTAGACTGAATATAAAAGAAAAAAACGCACGTACCTACACACCGGACATATCTTCGATTTCGGTATTTAATTGTATCAGGCACGTCCGTAGACTTGAGGATTTCTATATTTATAAGAATCTTTATTACAAATTCATTCATCGGTATACCTATATATAGGTAATTTATACATTTATACAAAATACGATAATATATTATCAACTATATATATACCAAAAAGTTTCAATTTCTTATGATTATGAATATTATATAAACAAATTTAGATATAATAATTAATATTTATGGAGGAAATAATATTTTGGTTTTACATAACAATTTCCTGTGAATTCTATAAACCAAGTAATAAATAATAATTTTATTAATAATATACAACAATCAAGAATATTAAAACTATCAAATGGTTCTTATTTAAACATCATATATGCTTGGACTAATATAAATTAGTTTTGCCATATAGATGGCAACATCGTAATAATATTTATGCAAAATCGTAAGTCACCTACTCTTCTTTCTCGACACTTAAGTACTTGGTCAATCGGTCAATTTGTTTTCATAATTAGTAATTAAAAATTAACCTCCGTCCACCACCCGAAAACAATTCTGTCTACGGCACTGCCATTTACTATTAAACTGCTGCACCTACCCATATACTCAGGTAGGTAAACTATATGACGGACGACGGTATAGCATGCACTACTTTACATTTTAGATAATTAAAGGAACCCAATGACTCCAGTCCGCATAAAATTATTTATATTGTTTAAGTTTCTAAACAACCCACCTACCAACTACATTAACTAGTACTAATGAAATATTTTTAGGTTCTTCTTTAGTTAAATTTTTCATTAAATATTTTAATTTATGATATAAATACACTTTTTTTTTAATTGAATAATTAATCTTCTTTTGTGAAATATGAATAAACTTGTTAAACTTAAAAAAAAATTTTCCCCATTTTCGAGGCAGGAGCAGTCGCTCCTAATATTCTTATAACATGCCGCCCCTGCATAATCAACTGGATTTTTATTCAACCCTTAAAAATGGACATTTATAAAATTAAATTTGACTTATAATTTATAGGAATTGATAATCAAAAAAAATGTTTTGGAAATTCATCTTTGGACTTTTATCATGATAAATGTATTCATAAAAATGCATGGATCATAGTATTATATATTGTTCACGGGCTAACATTTTTAACTAGTCTTATGAATTTATATTTTCTTTTGATAAAAATATTTGTAATTTTAAATTAATAACATATACAATAACTCAATAATGAAGGTAATTTTACACTATAGAAATATTTCTTAGCACAATGGCAATTTCAAAAATATTTTTTTTTTCACGTGGATTAAATTAGATATGCATGGTTATTATTCGATTTGAATAACATTCTATTTTATATCGATTTGTACTGTGATTATTATACAGAAATGACATTTTATACATATCAAAGTGTACAATATGATTTTTACACTCAATTTACTTAATACAGCAAAAATGAGCACTTCTGGCTTTGCTAAAAAAAATACTGAATACCTCTATGGTTTAATGAACAAATTCACTATACACATTACATATATACATACATTTTTAGACATAAACTCATATATATTACGAGTGTACTTATTCATATTATACTATTATACATATATTTTTATCATAATAAATAAATTCGTAAAAATGCATGTACCTATTATAATATTATGTAACTAACGACCTTTTATTTTTTACACACACATACACACACACACACACAACATATTTATTTATTTTTATTATTATTTTATCTTTGTTTAATTGTCATGTGAATTATATAATATAATATTATGTAACGACATCTTATCGTCTTCGCCACCGGATCACCCGTGTGCAAAATAGCACGGCCGCCGCACGCTCGTCCCGTACGTTGTCACGGTAGGACCGGCGTGCCCCAAAAATATCGTATTGGTTTAAATCGGTGTTCGTTTTACTATATTATATTGTCAATCACCAGTGTTTTGTTATATTTTTGCAAGGCGCGTATCGCCCCTTTTTATTATATTTTGTTGCAAGGTCACATATTACGATTTTATTTATTTTATAGGCACGAATCGTCTAACGTGTTATAATTTTTATTTTATTGCTTGCATGTGTGTGTAATTATTATATATAGCTATAGTATTTATATTTTTTATTGGTTGTATACATTATTATATTTTATATTTAGCGGTATAATATTATTTGTGGTTGTGCCGAACCGACCAGCATCTTATTACATTTTATTTGTTGGGCCAAAAAGGCCGTAAATTATTATTGATTATTGTTTTATTATATCTTTACTAAATTTCTACTGCGTTACGATTTTTTTTGAGTTACCCGTGTTCTATAGCCTTAAGTTTTACACGCACACAAATATACACTCATACATACACCACCCACATATTAGCATTCACACGATTTGCTTGGCGACTCTGTCCACCTCCTGTTGAGTGCTACACACAATGTGTACAGGTCGGTCGGTGTATGTGACGCGCGAAGTATTTTGGTGACCGTGATGCGCGTAGTGCAAGATATACCGTTCACTAGTTTTGTAAATTTATAATTGGTTTTAATAAAACATTTTATAGTAATAACATAATATACAATAAAACTCAATTATGAGTGTAATTTTATAAGTATATTTTAAAGATTTCAGCATATTTTATTATTTCGAAAACAGTTTTCTAATACATTAATTAATTTTATGTTTTTTTATTTCGTTCTAAATTTTATTTTTTTGTTTATTGTAAACAATATTGTGTATATTGTACCAATGCACTTATCATACTTACCACGAGTCACTGTCATTATCGGTCAGTCCGTTTTTCTAATCCCGCCCCCCATCATCATGAATAGTGACGTGTTGGTGTGAGACAAAGTTCAAATGAACAAATTCAAAACAATATTTTATATTATATTTCTTTATTTTGAATTCATACCATATTATCAATATTCTAATACATATAATATATTTATAATAGTACCGTAATAGTACTTACTTAGAATAGTATATTACTATTGTCTATTTCTAAGTAATCTGTCGTCGTCGACGGTGGCATGCGATATTGATGATGGAATGGTAGTGGTGGAGGAATGCTTCCGAACGCGTGTTTTATTTTTATTTGACTAAAACTATGTATTTTTTGATCATCCCATCGATCGACCTAATAATGCAAAAATATTTCTGAAAACTGATTTGAATTCGTTATTATGTCTACTTGAGATCGGTCTGTCCTCATTTTAAGAATTCTGATTTAAATTCCGAATAATTATTTCAGAAATTTCAAAATATTAAAATTATAGTTCAATGAATTGTTTCACTAATGTAAAATAGTAAGACGCGTTTCCAATCGTTTATATATAGTGTGGTTTTTTTTTATTGATAAACATTTTGGTAAAATGGGAATAAAAAATCAAGATCAAAGTGAAAAAAAAATAAAAAGAATGTTTCATTACTTGTAAATTGGCAAACATATCGCATAAAAATTATAGTAAGTCACTATACTAATTTAATATTTTATTTATCATTACTACGGCCCGGAAGTTCGTGTACTAAAAACTATCAAAATATGCATTTATTATATTTTAGCAAAGTTTTTATAAGAACATATTTTTTAACAAATAAATTTTGGAATATACTCAAAGTCCGACATTACCACGAAATATTAATAATTGGTAAATAACTTACGAAAATGTAGTAAAATGTTATTTTATTTTAAAATATACATATCATTTAAAAAAATCGAATGGCGGCTCATTTAAAATGTTGGGGTAAATAATACTTAAAATGTGAACTTCTTGGTTCACTAATTTAGTCTATTTATTTTCATTAAAGTCGTGATTTTTAATACTTTATTTTAGTTTTGAGAATAGTTTTGTATTATAATACGGGCTCGAGCCCGAAGGTCGCATGTTTGATAACATAAGCATTTATTTGGTACCTACCTATTAAATAATTTACAGTTTTTCTCGAAACAAGAAAAAATATTAAAACTAACGATATTAATGAAAATAAATTGTTGAAACGTTAAAATTTTCAAAAAACTACATAATTGCTATCTTCAATTTTTTAAATTTATTTACTTAACTAATAATCACGACTATACGTTGAAAACTGTAAAAGTGTTAAATGTACCTTACTAACTTAACATTTTTAACAATTATTTACCGATAGCATGTTAATTACGAAAATAATATAGCCGCGTTTTTGTTTATCACGACATTCTGGGATGCTCATTTTATAAACATACTAGCTGATCCCGTGCACTTTGTTGCCCATTAAAAGTGCCAACCATAATAAATATTATGTTTTGTTTAATATAATGAATTACTCGACGTTGCCCGCCGACCAATAACGATGTATTCGTTTCTTCGTAATCCGTATGCGTGTTGAGATTATTGTCAATGTTAAATAATAAATTCTCGTTTATTTTTATCACCGAATAAAAAAAACAATTTTTTTTTTAAGTTTTTGAATCAATACATTGAAATTTTATTTATTTTAATCATTACATAGATAAATTAATAAAAACAATTCGTAAATTATATTATTATCTTCCATTATATAATTAGTATAGCTGTTGCCCGCGATTTCGTCCGCGTCAATTTCTGTTATAATGATCACGATTAAGAAGTTTTTAAAAGAATATGTTTTTAAGTACTTCTGCATAAATGATATTTTTAGTTTTATTTTCTTGTGACAGAAGAACATATTGATTTTCTCCGCAACCCGATCTTGACAACGCGACATATAGTTGGCCGTGTGAAAGCAATCTTGACGTAAATCGATTCCTACGTGTTTAAATATTTGCCTCTGTAATTTATTAATTGTTACGGCAAAAGATATCTTAACGGGAAATTGAATTCTTTTAAAATTAAAAGGTAAATCATTTGGAATCATTGGTATGGGAGGTATAAGCACTGTTTGACCAACTGCTGGATCAGCTAAAACTATTGAAACAATCACGTTATTGCGAAAAAATTTTACTTGAAGTCGGGTCCCGTTACATAAATTTGGTGGTTTTAGATTTCTAAGTAAAATTATTGGAGCATCTATTTTTAACTTAAAAAAATAAATAAAATATATGTCAAAGGACTTTCCATAAAATGACTTCAGAAAACGCAACAAAATCTATTTAGATATATGTGTAACGGAAAAAAATATTATTAAGGTATTACACGATGAGATATATTATTTTCGTTGTTATTATAATATTCTGATGAAATATTATTAGTTTATTTTAATAATGTACAGGGTGTGTCTTGCTTGGATTTATAATAACAATAAGTGCATATTTATGTTCGCAGACTATGGTACATTCTATATTCATATTTTTACATACCGTTTATTATATATTTAATTTGATACCTATTTGTCTACGACAAAATTATTATTATTTGGTACTACCGATTATTTGTAAAACACATTAATATTCCGAAAACGTTAGTACAGAGTGCTCGTATTTCGTTTATTGGTGCACTGCGCGTGGAACTGGTGTTGACACGTAGTCGACCGACGGCGTCGCAGCTCAGTTTTGACGCGGAAATACACTAAATGCGCTTCATAAATACCGTGGCACTCAACGTGTTAATCAACAACACATTTATTTGGATAAAAATTAATATTATGTTGATAAAACTCTTTGGCTAATAATTGCCAATAATG
Organism: Rhopalosiphum nymphaeae; assembly: GCA_036289425.1. NCBI lineage: Eukaryota > Metazoa > Arthropoda > Insecta > Hemiptera > Aphididae > Rhopalosiphum > Rhopalosiphum nymphaeae. The sequence goes on from JAZAQC010000030.1 coordinate 2,484,097, forward strand.
CATTAATTTCAATCAAATTTGATTATCATAAAAAAGGTCACAGTGAGTCAATCTTAAAAAATAGACATAAACTGTCGCAGACATTTTTTTAGATCATTTAAAGAAGAATAATTTTTTCATACATATTTTTTGGGTAACTTGAACCGTTTACGCAGCACACGCAACGGAAGCCTTCAAATATGAATAATTTTTCCCGTTTTTGCAACATTTGCCACTGATGCTTAGCTCCTATTGGTTGCAGCGTAATATTATATAGCTTAAAACCTTCCTCGACAAATGGACTATCCAACACAAAAATAATTTTTCAATTTGAACCAGTAATTCCTGAAATTAGCGCGGTCAAACAAACAAACTCTTCAGCTTTATAACATTATAGTACAGATTATATTGTATACCAAACATACGTTGAAGTCTTCCACCACAACAAAACGTCCTTCCGATTCTGTGATGCCGTTAGAGTGTGGTGGGGCGGTAGTGGGTCGTTCAGTATTCTATAGTCACTACCTAGTAACCACTAGTATTCAGTTGTCGCTGAACACGCATTATTGGCGCTTATCTTTAATCGTTACTTACTAACTGCACTCACGAGAATTTTAAGGTATGTTGATTTTTTTTTTTTATTCAATTAAATTGTACCTATTATCTTTTATTATTTAAACAACCACCAATGTATGTGGAATAACTTTCTGAATTATTAAAAAATAGTTATTATTTATGCTATAATTAATTACCTATAGTTACAAAAATGGAAAATTGCAAACATACAAAGGATCTATCTGATGAAGAATACAAGCCTTTAGCTTTAATACCAATAATTTATCCAGGTGAGTGTCCAAATACTAAATATTTATTGTTGTTATAAATATTAATATTGAGATTGTATATCTAACCAATTTGTTGTGTTTCTGTCTTATAATAATCCAACAACATACAAAATTTACATTATGTAAAGCCAATTCAGATCTGCTAAATTTAAAATTAGAGTAAATTAAACCATTATTTTTTATTAAAATTAAAATTAACGCCAACGGGATTCTTACAATTTAGTAAAGATATATATTATAAATATAATATATGAATATAATAACAGATTTTTCACTTAAAGCTAAATTGATTAAGAGTAAGAGTAAAAATATATTTAATATGAATCGTTTAATAGATAAAAAACGAGAGAAAAAATGCGTGCTTCCAAGTAAAGGTATACTCATTTTAAAATTTCAGTATCAATAAAACTCTAGATTATGTACTATTTAATATTTTTATTCAAGTTTAGCCAATAATAGACCGATTTATTTTAATATTAAAGCTAACACCATAAAATTGGTAATGATAAACGCAAACATACGATGTATGTTCATCTATGTGGATGTATTCACCTCAATCTAAAATTATTTTTACTATTTCTACATAATTTTTAATATTAACTATTTTATATAGAATTTTATACATATACAGAATTTATTACCGATCTATTACTACTATCTAATGTTTCATTTCAAACTAATTATAAAATTAGGTAGGGTATAAACTATAGATAATTGAAATCTTACATAGGCATTTTATTTCGTGAATTTTATTGAATACAACTGTATAAAATAGAAGACATTTTATAAGTTAAATATGTATTATGTAAAATTATAAAGACAATCAATTTTTTTTTAATTTGGTATGATTTTATAGCATGGCGTTACAAAGGAAATTTCCCTGCCTATTATGAAGATGAGCCAATCATCTTTAATACTACGTAAGTATAATTTAATGTTAATTATTGTATTTTATATTATGAAGTAAAAAAAAAATAGTGTAGTAGCCACTATAATAAAAAAATAATACAACTTCTAGATAATTTTTATAAATACAAAAATTAGGTATCTGAAACTGTTATTTAGACAATTTAAAAATGCATCAATACATCTATAATCATGATAGGTTTAGTTTAACTTACAATTGATAAAGATTTATATATATATATATAATTTTTGGCTATTTCAGGATTTTTAAGTACAACTCTTGGAATTTAAATTTATTATTATATATATAATATATTTAATTCATAGATACATTCAGTATTTTGTAAGACTATTACAATTTTAATTACTTGAATGTCAATGTTTAACGCTTTACATAACACTTCAACATCACACTTCTATGTTATTTTTAATTTAGGCTCTTGATAAGTTCAGTAAAATAATTCTTATAAACATTGTCCATGAATTACTTGGCTTAAATACTTAAATAATATTAATATTATTTATAAAATTAGTTCAAAAACTATGTAGTGGACAACAATGGAAGGTTGAGATATGATTGATTTATAGACTAAATCTAGAGTACATAATAAAGATACATTTAAGTTTAAATTAATAATTTTATTAACTGATTAGATGCTTTTTATATAGTAAGTCATATATTAGAATATTAAATATTAAACTGATATATTATGATTATATTCTTAAAACCAAAATTTGATACATTCAAAAAACTTTTTCTCTAGTTTAAAAACAAAAAAAAATCCTAATATATAATACACAAATTTATCATTTAATATATACTCTACTTTTAGCATAAGACTCAAAGACTGTAGCAATAATTAGAATGCTAAAAAGTAATTTCTGATATCCTTCGTAATAAGCCTCTACCGGTAGCATTTTTAGATTAATATTGTCATGTAGAAGTATTTATTTTTGGCAGATGAACTAAATTTTTTAATAATTATCTTATCGAAAAAATGTCCATTCTTATATCACTTTTTAATAACATTTAAAACGTAAGAAAATAAAATTGAATTACAAATTATTTATTAACACATAATGCTATACATACTAACTCTGATATTTCTAAAAGTTTTTTTATTATTATAAAATGTAATTTTCATTATTAAGCAGTCCAAAAAATTGAAATATAGTGAATGGAAGGATTTACTGTGCGTAAATAATCATTGTTGATGATTTCTCTAATTTCCTCACACTGTAATATACATATTATTATTTATCATATTATATTATATACTTTTACTATAGATGGAAAAGCTTTAATTTTACCTTAGTTTGGAGATTAACTTATCTTAAATTATTAAATATGAACCCAATCTGATCTTGTAAATTTTCCAGTGGTACAATTAATTTATTTTACTTTACGGTTACAAAAAGTAAGTTATCCATATTTATAGTAGTTTCAATTAAAGGCTGCACATATAATAGAAAGTTAAATAAAATATTATAAAAAAAGGCATAACATGAGACATTTTTATATAAACTTATTCTAGATTTAAAAATAAAGAGTCTGTGATTATGAGTAGATGATGTCATAGGAGTAAGTAATTTAAATACATTTATTTTAAACTGATTTGATACAAAATATATATGATTATTTTTAGTAATAAAAGTCTTATGCTTAATTAACTAAAGTTTTAACAAACTAATCATTTTTGATATATTTTTAGATTATAACATTTTCAATATTATGTTTGTAAGCCATGTATCAATCAATTATTTTTACTTTTATTTTATATAAAAATAGTTTTAAATTTTGAATAATTTTCCTGTTTTAAATGATAAACTAAATATAAATAATTTAAGAAAAATCTGTCTATGAGTTTCTTAAATTCTAAACTTAACTTCTAAGTATAATTTTACAATAATTTAGTAGGTAATCTAATATAACATATAGGTAGAAAGCTAAATTAATTAAAAATTGTATTTCTAAATAATTGGCTGCATATTTATAAAATGTTTAGACTTATTTTTTTAAATTATTTGCTTAAAAAGAATTATAATGAATATAATTATATTATAATATACTTCAATGAGATGTTGAGCGAATTGTTGAAAGTTTTAAATACGATGAAATAACTATTTGTTTCATCCTCAATATCTATGGAAACAAAAACTGCCATATTGCCATCCATAATAAACTGTTATCTATTAAAAATGAAGTATATACACAATTGATAATTTTTTAATTTAAGTCAATACATTTTAAATAAGTAAAACTCTTAGGATCTCTCCAATTTTTTTGCAATATATAGTTGCTTTAATATAAATATAAATAGTTAGTTATCGTTAAATTATATATAATACTAAAAATCTAAAGAAGTATTGTTTTTTAACTTACCTAGTAATGGTAAGTTAGTAATTTAAATTTATTACTAGTTTCTGATGTCAAATGAGTATGTATGTTTTAATGTATTTTCTTCTTTAGCCGATAATCCAATAAGTTGAGGATAGCATTTCTAATAATAATATAATTGGTTCTATTGAATAATAATATAGTTTTAAATAATGGTTGAATTTTTAAAATTACTTGATTACTAAATACACAATAATTAAAGTATACTATAAAAAACAGACCTGTACCTATAAACTTAACACAAGCATAAATGTAGATACAAATCCTTCACCTTGCTCAAGCTTCAAAGAATTCAAACAACTGTTAGAAAAATAACGTTGAACTAAATTTTTAATAAACATACACAATGAATTAATAAAAAAAATATAACAACTAATTACTTTATGCACTGCATTGCGATCGTAGTGGCTATTTTTTCTGATTTTCTGTAGTGCTCGTTTTACAGAACAATGTATTCCTTACTCATTCAATATGGGATACATAGGAGATGAATAATTCTTATAGAGTAGTATTAGATAAAATAATATTATTTTTCTGTCATTCACTAAGGATTTGTATAGATGTCTGTTCGATAATGGATGCCGTAGCATTTGGTCATAATTAAACTTTATATCGTGTGAAACATTCTTAATGACTATTGATGGGTACTTGATTATTATTATTAAATTACATCCATTACGAGACATTAGTTTTTTATAATAATGAGTGATGTGTAAATATCAGTTATTCTTATGAACTATAATATTTGATTTATTTTCTTGAATGTAAGCTAATTGTATAACCAATCGTGTGTCATTACAAATCGATATAAAATACCGACTGAGCTGTTATTGTCGCTGTGAATATTTTTAAGACAAATAGATTTTTAAGCCAGTATATAAAAGATCGTACATTTAAAAAGACGTTTTACATAATATATAATTTAACTAATTTTTTTTTTTTTTTATTAACACTAGGGAGTTTGCAAGACATGAAAAAAAAGAAATAGGATTAAAAAATCAAAATGATATACCAGTAAATACGTAAGTTTAATATTATTTATTTTTATTATTATTTTTAAATTATCTTACTCAATGTTTAGTGTCAAAAAGCAACCGGTTGCAGTCGATTTAAAGGAGACATTTAGATTGATAGACGAAATAATTATGGATACATTGTAAGTAACTTTAATAAATTATACCTAATTTCTTTTTAATTCATAATATTTGGTGTTTAGACATGACGAGCTAATGCGGATCCATCACTACAATATTTGATGCGGCCGCCGGCTAAAATGAAGAACAACATTATGTATATGACTCTGTATCAAATGAAAACGAATTTAAAATATAAAAATTTTTCTTTTTCTTTATATGATATTTATACTATCTTTTAGTAATGAAAACGACGGTTACGGTGACGAAAGAATGTCTAAAATATTTTCGCCAGATCTTGACTTTATTAATATTTTATTCTTATTGATGACGATTTATAAGTTTAAACTTTTTATTACTATCTAATAAAAAATATATTATCTGCTATTAAGCTCAAGAAGAATATATTACTATAAAATAGGTCATAAAAAAGTTTTAGCCAAAATAAAGAAAATTACAATCTCGTGTCAAGTTTTCAATACTTCAATACTGATTCAGATAATGTTTTCAATATTTTCAAAAAACCTGATTTTCTAAAATAAATCCTAACATTTTGAATTATTCGTGCATTATTCTTCAGACAAAAATAAACTTAATTTAGAATAAAATTAATTTGAAGTTAACGTGTTAATCTTTAAAAAAAGTAACTTATTAAGTTAAAAGTTAATTTGAAAAAAAAGTAATGAGTTAATTAATTTAATTAAAATTAACTTAATTTTAACTTTTAATTCGTTAATGCCCAACCTTGAGTAAATAATTACTTATTACCTACCAATACTATTTGTCAAGCCTCAAACATTATAAAAAAGTAGATACTTGCCAATAATTTAAAAAATATATATACAAAAGATATTGAACTCCATTCAAAGTAGGTATGGGTCAATAAAATTTGAATTTACTTTTTATTTGCTACTAGCTAGTGGTTAGTTATATAACAATAGATAGGTACTAATAGCCAACATAACTTGGACAATTTTTATTTTATGTCAATGTAATACAGATTAGATTTACTAAATTTGTAGTATATCGCGATATTTGAGCTAAATATTACTTATAATATAAATGTATAATAGGGACCTATGGCCGATATAAACTCAATAATGTATCTACAATCTAAATAAGTTGAAAAAAATATCATATGAAAATATTCTGTAAGAAAAAGTCATGTGGTAAGAATGTAGGGATGATACTTGCAAAATCTTCTTAGACTTCAATCATTTGAGGTAATGGCAATTCTTTATTATAAAATTATAACAAAGCGAATTTGGAAGATATTATGTCTATATATAACAATAACAACTGTAAACTATTATTGCTTTAAAAAATGTAATCAATCATAACTTTAAATTAATAAAAATAGTAGTTACAACTTTCAAGTAGTTATCAATTTCAATAACTGTTTTATCAGTAGCAATTTTCTGTACAAAAGCACAAGCTAACTCTAAATAATTGTATGCACACGTGATACAAGTCTGATCAACCATTTCTTTTTGATTTCGGAGTATGTCTTTTCTGTAATCTTAACAATAAAATGTATAACTTGAAATAATTCGTTCATAGTTTAGTTAACTAATAAATATACAAATATGTTTAATAAGTCTAAACCATCAAAAAGTGTGTCTATATTTTTTCAATAACTAATTTTAAAATTAAAGATGAAATTGCAATTTAACAGGAAATTTAAGATATTTTAAGACATACATTTGCCAATAACAAAGTACAGTCAAAAATATCATTATTATATGATGTTAATATTTCCCATATACTTTTGTAGAAAATACTAACTACTTGAGGATTTATGACGATCATGACATTATTTGTGCAGAATTTGCTGCATTGAAAGTCACATAGTTGTATTTAGGCTCAAACGAAGGTAATATAGGAGGTATTTCTATCATACTATTTATATCAATACAGCCATTTGTTGATATTGATGTAGAACCACTTACGGACACAACATGACCAACTAGTTCATCATTAAACCAACTATTAGAATTCATTGCTGAAATCATATTATTTTTCTGAGAAGAAATTGCTAAAAAACGAAATCGTTCAATTTAATAATTTGTGTGTAAACAATAAAAAATAATATAACTTCTGGATAATTATTATAAATAATATAAAAATTAGACATGTGAAGCCGTTATTTAGACAATTTAAAAATGCAACGGTATGTCTATCATTATGACAGGGTCACGTTAGTTTATAATTCAATAAAGATTTTCATATTCTTTATGTTTAAAGAGGCTACAGGCATCACAAGTCTTAAGATAATTGAAAAAGCATTATTCAAAAATACAAGTATTTAACAAATAGATAAGTAAAGATATAATTGTTATCAAACTTAAAGGTAAATACCTTGAAATTATTTCCAAGATAATTTTTGATGTTTTAATTTTGAAGTGAGATGAATATTTTACTAGATTTATATGTTTAAATTTAATTTGGGCGTAGTTTAAAAAAATTTCCTAAACATTATTAACATCTCTGGGCATAATATTGAATATTGTAACTAGTAATCGAAAGTCTTGTGTAATCTAATTTAACATTAAGTACTCAATCGTTTCATGTTTGATCTATAGACCATGTTTTAATTATTGGAAAATACTAAGATCATAATATACAATAATATTAATAATAAATAATAAACAATAGTATATACAAAATTAAATTAGGACATTTAAAAAAAAATCTTTAAATATTTTTTAACTATTGAGTCAACCTACTCACAGTGTCATCTGAGTATAAAGCTAATAGGCTCTGATTTAGTTTAGTATACTAATATATGCAAAAAATATATGTGCCCAAACGTGCTATTATTAAGGGAAATATTCTGTTTTGGGTAAATGTCCCCAAACGTATTTCCCCCGGGTGACCCCAGAAGTATAAGTCACTAAGCAGGTGTCAAAGTAAAATGCACAGTACTACCGTTTAAAAAACGTAATACTTATCTATATTTTATGGAAGCAAAATTATATAACTTTATCTGAAATTACCGTACTTGTATTGAATGCTTAATACCGGCTCACTGAATTAAAATAAAACGATGTACCTAGCTATATCAAATGTCTGTATATTTGTACATGCAATTGAAGTAGAATAAATATTAATATTTTTGATAATAGGTAAAATAAAAAAATTAGTAAATTAAAAATTTGAACAAAAAATATAAAAAACTTATTAAAAGTTTAAAGCATTACAGAATATAATTGTCAATTGTTTGTTATGAAATAAAAATTAAACTTTTCTAGGTTCCATAGAAAACGATTATATTTTTTCTCTAAAACCATAGAGTTTTGGTTTTTAAGTACATCATGAATATATACATTAAAGCTAATCGATTTAAGCGGTGCTGGGCATTAGTATTGCGAAGCCATATTCTTAGTTTTATTTTAGTGAGCTAATAATGATGAAAAATCAAATAATTAAAGTGATGATAAATATTAATACAATCTTAGAATCTGAAATTCAAGCCTGAATGATGTTTCAGCACTACATGTAGTAAATGGGAGTATGATTGCTATTAAAATATAATGTTTTATTCAAGGTAAAAATGTCGTTTCTTTTATTAACTTTATTAAATTCATATTGTTTTCTATTTCTTTTTTTTTCCAAATATCATACCACACAAGACCTTCTTCTATATAATCAACTTATTGTTCATAAAATGATTCAATATTTTGTAGCTTAATTATAAAGTATATTTTATTAATTTTTTTTTTTTTAAGATTTCGGACGAATTGAATAAATTTCAAATTTTTCATTATCCTCTGTAAATGTATAATGTAAGGATAAAATAGTTTTAAATATAAGATATTAATGTGGATATACCACAGAATATTATACAATATATTCGCATACCCTTTATGGCAGACTATAATACTGTTCAATGTGCAACAAATATGTATTGATACATAATAAATATGATCTAAGGTTTAATGACAATACTTATATTCTTTGATTGTATAGCACATACTATTTTTATTTTTACTTTTTTTATATAGGTTAAGTGTATATTTATATTTACTATTAACTAAAATAACGGGGAGCCCGTGTCCGCCACACCCACACCTATTCTAGAACATAGATCTTGTAATGATAATAACCCAAGTTACTGTACTTAAAATATTATTCAATTTTAATATGCTCATATAATATCACTGTTGTAAAACATTAAATCATTAATTAAACTCTTAGTGGACTCCACCGTATAATAATATATTCTCTGTTTTAAAATTTTTATAAAATAGGTCAAATTATGCTAAATTAATATTAAAACCACAGAATTTTAATTATTATTTTAGTCATAAATTTGGTATATCGTATATCATACTCCTACATATAATATAAGGAAACAATATATTTTATATATTTTGTAAATACAAAGTTCTATTTAGAGGTAATGAATTGATCACTTAACAACAATATATTAAGATAAAAAATTATAATGTATAAATGAATTTATTAAAATATAAAACTATTAAATTTATTATATTAATGATTAGTGTTGAGTATGTATTAGTTATAATTTTTTCAGCTCTACAAAACCAACACTGAAATATAAAACTAACGTAGCTGTGGTCCATTATTAGTAATTAGCAACAAAAAGTGTGTATTATTAACATAATTATAAATTGTTAATCGCATTACGTTTGATCGCGTATCTGCTGTGCTGGTACGTAGTTGAAGGTGAAATATTGTTAATGCATTAATTAGTTATGTTAATGACATCGATCAGCTATTTTTCAATCCTAGCTACTTCCCTAAGTGATAACCGAATGTCAGATACATCATCTATACTAAAACACTGTTCCTTGCAAATTGTAAACTGATTTTTACTGTAATAATATTGTAGTTTATCTTTTGTTGTACCTAATTTGTAACTGCAAACCAAAACAACCTAACTAAATCTTCGAGGTCCAATAATAGCTAATAGCACACCAATATACGTATGTATATTATGACTTAGGTATATAATAAAAATATTTAATAATATTATTTAAAATAATTATGTTATTAATGTTAATATTATATGTTGTCCATGGCCTAGTTTTACGCTACCCGTGGCTTATGGGTTGGTAACCGCTGCAATAACATATATATTTAACTTTCTCAGCACGTTGATGAGTCAAAGGGCGTAAAATTTTTAACCTGATTATTAAATTATATTTCTCTCAGTAAAATCGATAAAAATTGTCTCCTATGATAAGATATTGAAATAAATTTATACGTTTAGTACATATACGTGTTTACACGAAACACAATGTCCGCATCAGTTTTAGCATTATGTATGAAAAATAAATATTTATAATCAGGGTTCGTGACTTACAGCTCTAAAAAAGGTTGTTATAAGCACAATAATATGCTAAAAAAATATTCATATAAGCACTTAAATAAACACTAAAAATATTAAAATATGCGAAAAAAACATTAGTATAAAAAAAATGATCAAACTTTTATTAATAAAATATTGAATTGCATTTTTGTAATATTACAATAAAATCATATTAAAATAAAAAACATTGAGATTTTAAAACTGAAATGACTATAAAAACATTGTCCTTTAAATATTTGAATTTTTTTGTTACTATCAAAACAACTAATGAGAAAGCACGTAATAAATTTTCAATTTTCAGCTATAAAAATTATTAATCAAAAGAACAATTTAATAAGAAATGAATCGAAAAAAAATCGAACGTTTCAAATGTATATTGTATATATTTAAATTTATTAGTACAAAAAGATACAAAATATTTTTAAAATTATATAATTTTCAATAAATGCTTATATGAATAAAATTAATGATTATAGTCTCTCTATTACTTTTCTTAAATTTAGAATTACAACAAAAATAACAAAATCGATTTTTTCGAAAACTAAATTTAAGTGAAAATTCCCGTATTTTTTGTTTTTTAATTACTTTTTTGTATTATTCTAAAAAATAATAACAATTTTGACAACATGACTGTAATAAATATAACAAATGTGATCTTTTAACTTGAAAAATAATAAAATAAGTATTGAGAATCCGCGATTTAGATTTTATATTTCATGTTAATTTAAGGTGAGATTTTAATATAAATAATCTAATAGTTAAACTAAGCTCCATAATTTGTATATTCTTTAAGCTAAAAGATTAAAGCTATATACTTATTATATATTTTGCATTTTATCGATCTATATTTCAATATAGTCTTCTGGTCTAAATGGCGCAAATGAAAATAATTTAATAATATTAAAATTTCATAACACCTAAATAGCATATTAAGAATAATTTTAAACGAAACACCTTTAGAAGTCTCAACAAAACAAAATTCTAAACTCTTGGGTGTTATATAAGCTTCTATATAAAAAAACGCAATATTATTCATTAGTAAAAAACTTATTTAATTTTAAAATAATCAATTAGATTTTACTATTATTATAAAATGTATTGCTAGGTCAAAATTTAATTCAAGATCCCACATAGGTTTTGCGTATTTCAGTATATACCTTTTATTTAAAAAAAAATACAAATACAAAATTATTAGAAACAGGTTATAATTTTCAGGTTTTTCTTTATTTTCGAAAATATTTCGAGCCAATGTTTACGGCACGATTGTATCTACTACGACGCGATTATAATCGACAAAATATGTCTGCTGCAGTAGTAACCATACACACACAATAAATATAGTAAGGCGACGCCACCCTATTATCCCTTGCAGTCGGTGAAGTCTTTTGAAAATACTTCGAACCCGACATCAAGGCGTCAATCCACTACATGATATTATACACACACACACTAAATTATATTCATTTTATGTGTGTATGTGTGTATGTTTGTACTCATATATATATAATAAAATCGTTCTGCGTCTTCCATTCGGATAGGATTTTAAAATATGTCGGGCCTACACACACACATACGCGTGGCGTTATTAACGGACGGATAGACGTCATAGCGCTTTGAAATAAATTAAACGTACTCACATATCTACATTTCGAATGATGAGAATTATAATTAATAATAATATATCTATATAATGTCCAAGATAGTCGATGCGGGGTAACACTGGGCAGGTGCACGCCAATTGGTTTCGGCCACTTTGATCGTGCCTCATTCGAAATGTTGAAACGAAAAGGTAATAAATCCGTCCCGGGCTTGAACATTTTGCTTTTCGAATTTCGTTATGCTCGTACGCGTGAGATAATGATTTTTTTTTGTGGGGGTGTTTGCCCACCCAACTACTAAAATAATATTATTAATATTATAATGCACATTGTGTTTCGTTCGAACGCTTGCCTGCTAGCACCTGCTGCTAGAATAAAACGAAATACACTTCGGCAAAACGAAATCGATGACAATGGATCGGACGCACCACAGATCCGCATGAATAAAAATATTTTGTGCTTCCGTAGCTCCACGTGCACCGTATATTCGCACGGTTGAAAATATGAACGTGCCGTAATTCCGCATTCTATGAATATTTTTGACACCAAAAGTACGCATGCCCAAAAATTAATTAAGATAATGCTATGCCGCTATATCGGCATAAAGTGTAAAACTGTGTTGTAATTAAACTGTCATACAAAAAATTAATGTACAACTTATAAATAAAATAAATTGAGTCATAGAATAACAACCAAAATTAAAAAAATTGGCTTCGTTTAATAATATTTTATTTTAATTTTCATTATAATTTTATTACACTTAATATATACCATATACTACTTTATTTTATAACCTATACATTTTATACAGACAACGACAATTTTCATTGTATGCATTATTTATTATTATTTTTATTTGATAATTAGTTTTATTTAACTTAAATAATACATATTGTATTTTGTATTTAAAAAATAGAAAAAAATTATGTACGGGGTTACCGTGTTAAAAACAAAACCTTGTATGCGGAGTTGAGGTGATATATTACAAAATGGCCACGATGCATGTGCACCGAACGAATTCGTTTACGGCCTGGAATGTTAACTATATAGACCCCTCAGGAGCAATAGCGAGATATCGCGCCGAAACGGTCTACGCGGCATAAACAGTGTGCACTGTGTACAATCGGTTTATATGTGTTGTGTTGTACGCGTATCGCATATGTATATGATGCACTCTTTATTAATATATTAAAATGGCAATTCATAAATATTTATTAGGTAAGAAAGTAGAAAAATACAGTTTTCATACCTTTTTAGTACTCTGCACTTTGTTATATTTATATGTAAATATTTTATGATAATATTTTAAATTCATTTTTAAATGAAAAGGCACCAAATATACTGGCATACCTAATAAATAAACGCGGTTTTTATACTTAATCATAATTAATATAGAACCTGTTTTCATAAAAAAAAAATCATGCTTACCTACGATAAATAATTACGTTTCAATGAACTGTGATGAGGACATATAGGTATTGCGGTCTTCAAATGCCGTAGAGCATATTATATTATTTATAATCAAAACCAATCATCCCCAATAATAATATAAATATACTATTCGTTAAGCCTGCACCAAAACAATGAGCAATGTCCTTATTACACAGTAATAATATAGCTATTAGTGCCTAATACCTATATCATGTCCGGATTATTATGCTTTTATCTCGTCGACGATTTACGATTTGAATAAAATCACGTGCTACAAATTGTTCCAAGACGTTTACTGTAACTAATTGTTGTTGGATTGGTCATATATTATAGTAAGGTGACATCAAAATGCAGGAAATTTTATTTTTAAAACCAAATTTTTTTTTGAAAAATCTATAGGTAAACAGGTGACGTATGCGGAACGACGATTTTTCATTTTTATTTCGTGTCCTTTTTCTACAATAGTCGGTTACCGAATCAAATAGGTACGCATAACAGTTAAAAGTATTTTTTTTCAGTTTCATCGATTTGTCTTATTAGGATAGATTATAATGCAACACGTTTTCTCATATGCATTGCCCACTGTTTATTATTATTTATTATACATCGTTTGTTATGTTATTATTGAGTGAACCGAACGAGCGTCTACTGTGTGCGTGTGAGTGCGTGACAGATGTGAAATTTCATCGGTCCTCTCCCCGATGCCAGCCTCTCACCATACGTACCTGGATAACATTTAAGATGCAGATATGCGGGTGCGTTTAATTTATTTCAAAACGCTACTACGGCCACAAAATCCGTTAACAATGCCACGTATGTGTATGTGTGTGTAGGGCCGACACATTTAAAAACCTGTCCGAATGGAAGTCTCGAAATGATTTTATATATATATATATATATACAAATACCCATATACAAAGAATGTACTTAAGTGTATATATATATATAATATCATGTATTGGATTGACGCCTTGATGTCGGGTCCGAGATAATATCGAAAAACTTCACCGACTACACGGCGTCGCCTTACTATATTTATTAATTATTGTGTGTGTGGTGTATGCTATTACTGCTGAAGCAGACGGCTCATCTTGGAACATATTTTGTCGATCATTATTGCGTCGTAGCGGAATACACATAAAAGGCTCGAAATATTTCGAAAATAAAAAAAAAACTGAAAACCTACAACCTGTTTACGACGGCGGGGGCCGCGTAGTCAACGACGGTATAAAATACCTATAAAAACATATAATACTAATATATAAAATTAATAATAAAATAATATTATTACACAATATTAATATAATATCGCACATCCCCAAATAGCTGTATATTATATGTTTGAAAATGTCTTGAAATATTTTATTTCAATGAAAAATAAAAATAAAAATATAAAAATATATAGTACATATATTTCAGGGGGGGGGGGGGGTTGAACCTCTAAAACCCTCTCTATATATGCCAGTTGTGTTGAATAAGGTTTTAATTAAAGTTGGTGAGATCTACTACTAACTGTACACAATGATACTTCTATTGTTCTAAATTAAAAACTAAATAGTGTGTTTCTTTAGGTAACATTAAATATTTCAGTTAGGTGACCTCAGATAAATATCGGGTTTTCTGTAGGAGATAGGGAATTAAAAAATACATATATTTTGATGATTTTTAATATTATAGTTCTTAGAGTATCCATATGTACAATACAACTTGAATTTTTTAAGCAGCAACAAGTGCTTTAATACCAAATTTGGATAGATTAAATTTTTATAAGTTGTTTTGATCTCTTACATATACCCAAAATATTAACAATATTTAAACACAATTGTTTTATTTCAAATATTAATTCCTTTTTAGTTTTTCCTCAATTATTAAGAACAGTACTGGACATATTTTACTCTGAACAATTCCACCTCCTTAAAATATTAACTGTAATAATTTTCTACAAGTAACCAACTCCATATATTGAAAAAGCATTTCTACTGCCCCAAAAAGTGATGACAAACACACATACACACACAAATACATCATTGTAAAATCAATAGTCATTATTTTGCTAAGGTATAAAGTATTCCTTTAACATTTATAATAAGTATAAAAATGTAATAAAATAGATTTCCTTTTAAAATATAATATTTGTTTATAAGTTATAGTAATTTATTAATTTTTTCATATATTATTTTATTATAGAATGGATCGGAACTGTATTCAACAAAATAACAACAAATCACAAAAACAAATTAAACGCAAAAAAAAATATGTTAATCGTTATTGTGACGTCTGTTGTAAAAAATATTCAACTAATTCGTCTTTTAAAAAACATATGAAGGATTTTCATGGTCAGTCAAATCCTGCTTCTTCAAGTGAAAATGGATCCATTTTTAAATCAAAACTTTATTTTAAACCAAAACAAACAGTAAATAGTAAAATCAACATACAACAAAAATATACACGTAAAATTGATGAAAATCATATAAAAGCATTTTAACCCTTTCGGTACTAGCGGGACGTTTGAGTCCCGGACACTTTAATCGGTAATAGAAAATATATGCTTTTAGATATCGGTATGTTCTGGCCTGGCGGGACATCTGAGTCCCGTCTAATACACGTTGAAAAAAAAAAAAGTGAAATATACTTATTCTTAGACTATTTATTTTACATTGTAATGGGGCAAACCCAACCGTACTCTTATCTGCCAGCAATTGTATTTTTGTAGTTATATTCTGCGTATATAGTCTGTTTACGGACGACGCTAATCGTTTGTTTATTTTTCAATACTTCTCAAAAATGAAATAATATATGTTTGGTCGTCATATTATCAATATTTACGAAATTAATCAACATTTTTGTCGCGGGACTCATATATCCCGTCAGTATTCGTCAGTCGTAAAACTCCCGATCGTGTGTTCACAATATAATATAATATAATATAGTCTTACGTACGCACGTTTTGTATATTTCGTCATCAATTTTTATCGTAAAAATATTTTTTTGAATTATTTTTTTTTCTTAAAATGAGTGCAAGTAAAAAAGATCAAGATATCGAGGATTGGCTATTAATGGATATTCCGGATGATCCAGAATCTGAGGACGAATACGATTTAGATGATGGTGATACCGATGAGCAAGCCCAACAAGAGGTAATTGAATTTAGTAATTTTTTTTTGCAAAGTGAATGTGAAACTGGTAAAAATGACAAAGAACCATTAATAATTGATAATTCGGATGTTATTATTTTTGATTTTCCGGAATTTGACTTTTCCCATCAAACCGAGGACGTAAGTCTAAAAACCACTAATACACCAAGCTGTTCTAGAACTTTGAGACCACGAGTATCAAATTCAACTAATTTATCCAATAAATCTATTTCTGACCATGTTATACCTGATAATACACGCACACCAGAACATATCGATAATAATACGACTATAGAATTTGCTGTTAATAATACTCCAGATCCTGTTGAAATTAATAGACAATGGCGTAAAAAAAATGAAATCACAGCAACTTTACCAGATTATGAAAAAAGTTTAGGTTACAACCAAGTGATGTTTGGTAACTGTAAAACGGCAACGGATATTTTTTTAAAACTTATTAATCCTATCATAGAAAATATTTTGGACCAAAGTAATCTGTACGCAACTCAAAAAAATAAAAATCTCAATCTACAAGAAAATGAACTACTCTCTTTTTTTGGAATTAATTTTTGTATGGGGTATCATAAACTACCTTCGTATAAACATTATTGGAAGGGGGCCAAAGATTTAAATGTGCCAGCTATTTCTGAAGTTATGACAAGAGATCGATTTGTAGAAATACTATCTAATATTCACGTCAATAATAATGAAAATATTCCTCAGAACAATAAAGATAAATTGTTCAAATTACGTCCTATGATAAATAGTTTGAACCAAATATTTTTTGAGTCTTCATCTGGAACACGTGAACTTAGTGTTGATGAGTCTATGATTAAATTCAAGGGTCGCAGTACGTTAAAGCAATATAACCCAATGAAACCCATAAAAAGGGGTTATAAATTGTGGTGTATTGCAGACCAGAACGGATATATTATGAAATTTTCGGTGTACCAAGGAAAAAACGAAACGTTAGAAAAAGAGTTCGAGAACACTAATTTGGGAGAGAGAATTGTATTGCAGTTGACAAAACCATTTTGGAACGAATCTAGACTTGTATTTTTCGATAACTATTTTACAACTATTTCACTCCTTGAAAAGTTGAGAACGCTACAAACACTAGCTTGTGGTACAATCAGACAAAATCGTAAAGGGATGCCACAAAATTTAAAAAAAGATTCTGAAATACCTCGGGGAGAATTTGACTACCGATTTTCTACTTCAGGTATTGGAATATTCAAATGGAAAGATAACAAAGTGGTACATATTGGGTCAAACTATCACGGTAACGAAATAACATCTGTTGATAGGACTATGAAAGATGGCTCTAGATTGAGTATATCGTGCCCAAATCCAATCAAAGACTACAATAAATATATGGGTGGAGTTGATCACGCAGACAGATTGAGGGCATTATATAACGTTGACCGTAAATCCAAAAAGTGGTGGCTTAGGATTTTTTGGGGACTGTTAGACATAACGTTTGTAAACGCATATGTCATTTATTGCCAAATGTTTGAAAAAACAGATGTATTTGATTTCCGTCGATCAGTTGCCCTTGGTCTGATGACAGCTCGAAATACTCCATCAAGAAAATCTATAAGCCTGAAAAGATCAGCTCCACAAACGCCATCAAATCGAAGAAAGAAAACTTTATCCAACTCCAAAGACGTCAGATTAGGCAACAGGTATAATAAAACTATTTCATCATTATACTATAATATAATATTATAATATAGTTAATTTTTTATTTTATCACAGGGGTATTCATTGGCCAAAATTTGGTATAAAGAGAGGTAGATGTGAACTTTGCAGTATTCGAGGAGTAGAGTCCCGGCCACTTTCTTCGTGTAACCACTGCCGAGTATTTCTGTGTTGCAATGAAAGGAAAAATTGTTTTGTAGAATACCATCAAGTTGACATTGTATAATTTTTTTAATTATTTACAAAAATGTTAATAATTTTACTACTATATGTATTATTTTTTTTATGTAAAATAACAAAGTAAAAATTGGCAAGGAGTCCGTTCATTTTTATGTTTACAATCTAAATAAAATTATATTATCAGAAGGATATTTCTCGTATTTTTTTAATGCAAACAATGATTTGTTATTAATTTTCATTGTAATGCATATCAACCTGACGGGACTTTGAAGTCCCGGACAAAAAAGTAAGTGAAGGGCTTAAAAAAAAATTTTGAAAAAAATCAGAGACCTTAGTTGGACCACAATAAAAAATTCTGGCAAAAAATTTTTTAACTTTTTTCATTTTTTCCAATAGCCGGACTCAAAGGGTTAATTGAAATATGTGTTGTCCATCAGCTATTTCAATGTAAAATTTGTAATAATACTTGTGATCATAACTATTAAGAGACATATCATTAAGGGTAAATGTATATAAATATCATAATTACGTAAGAAATAATACATAGTAAATTATATAAAATGCAATGTATAACTCAAAATGTACAAATGTAAATACTGAATAATAAATATACCATCTAATTTTAACATAATTTAGTATTATTATTGAATATAAATACTATTATTATATTATGATTTACTTTACAAATACCAAACTTATGAAATTGTTTATTCTGTATTATTTTCTTTATAAACCTTAATTCTGTATGACTTTATGCCTATATTAATTGTATATGGTCATATTTTAAACATTATCAACGGGGCCATCTCTGTCAGTGCACAGACACGAAAAAGTATATAGATATAGGTATGAGAGTATGTACCTGCTATCTATATTATGTTGTTGTGTACCAGCACATTATTATACTTGGTAAAAGAGAGTGTGATAAGTATCGTACACTATTGAGTTGTTAAATATTGAATTCAATATTTCTTTAAAAGCTTATTGCATTGTAATTTTCATGTGCATTTGTCTAGTTGTCTAATGGACCAATACTGGACTAGTGATCTGTATACAGAGTATGAGTCTAATTTATTTATACATAAATATTATTTTGTTAAGGATTATATTACAAATAAATTTGGTTCCAAATGTATTGTAATTGATTGTAAGTTAGAATTTTTCATATTATAAGAGCTATTGGATGGTAGGAAAAAAGTATCAATTAGAATATTTTTAATTTTTTCATTCAGAAACATAAAGTTTTCTTAACATTTTTTATTAGGTTAGGTCAACCTCCTAAATAATACCGCCTATAAAGGAATATTAGCAGTATAATCTGACCACAAATAGGTTTATGCATTATTAATGATTACGATTTGATGGTTAAATAAATAGAATAATAATAATAAAAAAAAAGTTATTCGAGAATACGGGTTGTAAGTATATTTATAATTAAAATAAATATGTCGATCAGCGAACATGAATGTAATATAATTTAAAACATGGCGATTCGCTCACAAGTCACAAGGCACAAGTAAAATAATTTTAATGGAGCCCACATAATATTTCTAAAAAATGCAGGACATTAATAGTAGAATAACAATGATGAGTTTATATATATATATAACTATATACGAATACAGATATTATAACTTTTATTTTAAAGTATAGTTTATGTGATACGTAATTTAAGCATAGGCAAATAAAGTAGATAGTAAATCAAAATTTTCTTAGGTATCGATTTTTATGTTGAAATACTCCAAAAATATGCTCTAAAAGATTTATTTTTTGTATCTCTTAAAATACTCTAAACACAGTGTTGCTTATTACAATATTTATACTTTAAGATAAAACTGCTATATTGTTCAATATATTTATTTGATTTTTTATTGGAGTATCTCGTTAATTGTATCATTATTTATTAGGCAGTAAAAATTAAACAATTTTGACATAAAATTATTGCCAAATGATTACTCTCTGCACCACCGTGAAAACCTGCTTATCGAATAAATGCACCTACAATATGCGTTTTATGGTCCTTACTATTATAGACAAATCGCAATTCAAAAATATTCATTAGCTAATAAAGAAGAAAAATATCGTTTCCATATATGTTTAACACTGTACTTTGTTATGCTTATACATAAATATTTTAAATTCATTTTTAAATGAAATGCAGCAAATATATTGGCATAGTAAATAAACGTAGTTTTTCTATAATTTTATGTCTTATTCATTTCATTATCAAATTTCAAATGCATAATAACTTTTTCTGTATTACGATCAAATGGCGTTCAATACCAACACAAACATGTGACAACGCGTGCGAGTGTAACGTCCCCGTAATTTACTATTATTATATTATATATATGCATGATGGCGTGTGTTGTTGACTTGTTGGACGAGTCCATTTTCCTCCATAAATGAGATACCGTTTTCCTACACTGTTCATTTTCCTCCAAAAAAATAAAAAGTAATTCTTGACCATTTTCCTCTTATAAATAAAATAATAAAATCTTAATTTGTTGTCAGAATTCGACGTACAGTAATCTACTAAAAATAACATCTTATTGATACAATGTATCGTATATTCGTGTGTCTGTCTCACTCAATCACAATAATCAGTGACAACTAATGATACACAATATAACAATATAAATATATACGTACATGCCCATATGCTATACGTACGTATCTTTATTAGGCTTTATCAAAATTACAATATAAAGCTATCGGCTGTTACAAATTGCGAGTGCTATCGCACACTTGGACTAGCGTTTTCCCTATACGATAAGAACGCGACCAGAATTTAATCAATAGATACGCACAAAATGTGAGCCATACTCTATATTTATAATACTAATGCGTAACGCTACAATACAACACTGGCTAAAATATTGGAGAAAAATAGACATAATTTTAGTCAAAATTAATGTGAAGGGAAACCAACCTTTTTTTTGTCGAAGAAAATGGCTACGGTTGACTTGTTATTGATCGTTGTTTTTGAATTATCGTCATCTCATTTGTTTCGCCGTTTTTATATACCGTAATACTTTGGACGGTCGCAGAGAATATACGTACACAATTTTAGTGTTGACTCAATTATCATACAGTCATACTTCCTATATAAAAAAAAATTAATAATTATATACGACTTGAAACTATGAGATCCGTGAAAATATGTTTGTAGGAACGGTACTTGAACGAAAAATACGAACTTTTAAATAATAGCAATAATAGCATACAGTCTATACCATTTCAAAACACAGCAGCAAGTAGATCAAAAGTGATTGAAGATAATATAAAAAATTTAATGCTTTTTAGTTGGCCAAAATTATACAAGTCCATACAGTTTTTAATTGTAAAATTTATATTAAATTCAAGACAGGTGAGATATTCGTCACACAATACATCATACATGATGAGTTATGTATGCGACAACGATTAATTGTGGTATACATATTTTTAAATAAATGGTCAATAGTCAAATGACTTAAATGGTTATAAAAACCATTATCCGGACTATGGAATTTCAATAACTGTGACGCCAATCGCCAACTACTTAGTGCCAATGAATAGAAACATTATATACGACATAATATGTGATATGTGTACAGTCCGTGTTATGTATATTCGAGTTGGCATTTAAAACGTAAACCTTTGTATGTGTACCATTGTTTGATGGTTTATATCTGAACAATCGCATAGTATATAGTTGTGGCGATTTTGATCAGATTGTGAAATATTTTCTTCATTTGCAATTTTAGAACCAAAAGTATATAATGTGCAGAACACGAACGTTTAACACAATACCAACGAACCGCACATGTATTTACGTTATTTGAACCAGCATTTTACTTATAGATATTAAACTTTGTTTCTTTTACTTTTTAAAAACACAGCTATTTTAGTAAAATTCGTGATATGTTTACACGTCGACGTCGCGCCTACTAACTGATCGCGATCAAAGCTGGTAATCTTTGTTGTTCATTACTTTTATAAGTTTTAAGTATGCTATTTGTTTTATGGCTAGGTACCTTTTATATTAGATAAGATAAGCTACGGCGATGAAACAACTCGTTGATAAATTCGTAGGCATCATTTTTTCGATTTATAGGTTTTGCTCGATTTCAATTTGATAACGACTGGCCCGACTGGGTATTTCTTTTGACTTTATTTTCCTAACTATAAGTAATTTTATTACTATAGGTTTTATAACGTTCGTAAAATATAATAATTGACCGAACTATTGTTAACTTAATTTTAAATTGACCTTAACTACTCTGGGCGAAGCGGGGTTATTTTTAGGCGCACGGGCTACGCCCGTTTATTTGGTAATTTTGTCAATTATGGTCAATTGTTTAAACTGCATAACGAGTACACTTTTGCACGATCGGGTAAAAATTTAAGTTTAAGAATAATATGTCATTGTACTATTAAATTAAATATAAAATAAAAAGTAAACTGAAAAGTTATAAAATATAGTATATTAACTACAAATCAAATTCTTCATAATCATTAGATTTTAAAAAGTCTAACAAAATGTTCACAAAAATACTTACTTTGTGTAATATGTAATTAGTAAGGATGACCTATAATATTTGTGAAGTATATGTAATTAATATGTTATATTGTTGAAAAATAAATAATATTTTTAACAATAATAAATATATTATAATTATTTAAACATATATAATTAAAAAAACAAAATGCAATAATTATCTATAGTAGTTACTTCTGGTTCTACATTATTTGTAAAAATTGTTCTTATACACGTAGTGATAGAACAGTTTCAACGTATATTGTCTCTTAATGTTGTGTATTCAAAACCATCTTTTATAAGTTTTGGTCTTAATTTAGTAAACCTTGTTGTTGCCATCGTAAAGTTGAGGCAGTCGTTGTCTTAGACTCTTAGTGTAATGCATTTCAACAATAAACGCAAACGATAATAATTTGATTAATTTCGATATCGCGCTTGGTAAATATATATATTTACTATTATAAGATTCTCAGATTTACCAAATAATATTTAAATATTTTTAATAAAATTGGTCATTCATAACTTCAGACTTACTTATATTATATTATGGATATTTTACTAACCAACTTAAATTGAATACATTTTTATATTTTTACTATAGTACCAATTACCTTGATTATTACATTGAAATATTAGATATTTTCTCAAGTTGGTGATAAAAAACTTACCCATTTATATGAATAATTATATAAAATAAATAATAGTCAAATATGCAAAATATGTAACTATAAGTTTTAAATATAAATTCATTTTGCTATGAAACGAATTTCTAAATTACTTAGCAATGTTATTTTTAATGATTATTTAAAAACATGCAAACTTGCTACGTGCTCTGATATCCCATACATAATACATAATAAGGGTATTGCGACGTAGGCATGTGTATTAAGACAATAATCAATAATACACTAAAGAATAATATAACACGCAATAAGGATGCTACAACGTAGGAACGAACGTTTTTACAAAATTATAAAAGACGTCCATCATATCCGAGCGACAACGCAATCAACTTAAAATACAATAGACAATAATAAAACCAATATGACTTTAACCTTCGTAATTGGGAGATGAACAATCGCCACAATGCATAATAAACCTATAATTGGATTTGATACTTAATTAAATTCGAGCTCTGAGAAATTCGATTACAAACTGACCACAAACATAGGCAGAGCATCACTGGACGTCATATTAAAAGTTATCATCGCGCGTGCATCCTGAAATGTGTAATAGGGTAAGATCATAATGACGCACCTGGAATAGGCCAGAAAGGACATGGGTAGTAGGTCGGTGAGACACCGATTGTATAAGGGGGCCCTGGAGAGAACTCCGACAGACGTGATTTACCAGAGTTAACACAAGCACCTTCACGCCAATCTACATCAGAATCTTGTCATTTGGACATAGAAGGTTTTTTAATTTAAAAATTACTTAGAAATATTTTCAAATAAAAACACTTAAAATAATTTCGAAATTTTATTTATTCGACACGACCAGTTGTTGGTCCACTACAAACTTCTAGAAGTCCCGAGCCCTAATAATAAGCATCAAATTTTTAATTGAAACTTATAGTGTAATGGGTACAATATTGCATCTATCAAGTTAATAATTTATTTTTGCGCTTTTATTCCACTACTAACGTACAAAACATAACTTGTTTATTAAATTGTTCATCCTGTATTTCTTAGGAAATGTTAATTACAATGATTCGAGCTAAGATTTCGACGCACTTAGCATTTAAGTTGGTAAATCATTCGGGTAATAATTAGCATAAACAATTTAAATATTTAAATGTAAATTATTATTAAGTCAGAAGACCAATATGTACCAATATTTTTTTTATATTCTAAGCTATAATAAATAAATTTAAATGCATTTTTTGAAATTTTTTAGAGCATTAAAATCCCGGCCCTATATTTATGCCGTTAAAAATAAATACATAATTGACTTACACACGCAAAGTTAATTCGAAATTTAATTTTACCGATTTCAAACAAAACACACATGCATTATAGTTCGCCATAGTTGTCAAAACTAAAAAAATGAAATTTATTTATCTAACAGGGAGAATGAAATGAGCCTCGTCTTAAGGTCTAGCTCACAAATCGTGAATAAAAATAAGTTTTGGTCAAGTTTCAAATTCAGTGTTATCGACCTTTCTTTTTTTCTTTTTTTTCTACTTACTATTGTATAAAACTGTATATAAACTATACACAAAATAAATAATAATAATTTTTTTTTTTAATGTAATTTGACACTATCGTATACATTTCCATAGCAATATATTTTAATTTGAAACCGATTTTTAATATTTAATACCTTTATGATGTATTTAGTAAATGTTTTCTCAGTTGAACTCAGTATTCATATGTACCTCCTATATGAAATTAAATTAAATAAATAAAAGTAAATGTGTAATATTATTATTTATACTTCTGTTGTCTGCTGTATAGAATTTTCATTTATTTAAGTAATAGGTATTGTAAAGAATTACATAATAATAAGGTAATTATAAATAAATACCATATATAGTATGATAATAAATACTACTATAATACTGGAGTGTGTATAATATTACAATAACAATGAAATATAATAATTCTAATCTGAAACTTGAAAATTCAAAAAAGTTCAAAGCTTGTATAAGAATTTACAACCCTCAAAACCTAAAACTCATTAGATTTATTGTATTTTAAAAGAACCGCAAAATATTTAATTGCTTTTTATGCAGTTTAAAATTAAATTGTATTAACTATTTAATTATTCATCTTAGTATTTATGATGATTTAAATAAAATATAGGAATTAATCTGTAAAACTACTAATTGTCTAAAAAGTTTTAGTACACTAAATTTTTTTAAAGAATATCATCAACAATCTATAGAAAATGATAACAACTTAAGAGATCCTGTTAATTATATAGCTGATATTGTATGTAATAATGTATCTATTACTGGTAATGAAAAATCATGTAATTATGGGCCATTAGATATCAGAAGTAGCCCAATATTAATTACAGGTTCAAGTTTAAAACGAGATAGATGTCTCAAAATATCAGCTTCTGAAAGATTATGGTTTACAAAATACCTTGGATTGATTATAGGAGATTTGGTTCCAGAAAAATCTCAATTTTGGAATTTATAAATTCATTTAAATTCTAAAAACATTATTTTTTGTGAAGGGATGCAAAAACAAGATGTAACAGTATTGCAATCAATTATTTCTGAACACCATAAATTACACATACTATTATTCCAAAACATCACCATTATACATTATCCATAAATTATAAAAATGCTTGTCTATATTTTTTTTGGCCTACGCGTTTCAAAGCTAATTATAAAGAACTAAAATAAATAGCATATTCTATTACATCTAGAAAAAATATTACCTTAACATCAGCACTTAAATAGCAACTACAATTTGCTATAGATTTTTAATACCCAATAAATTATGTATAAAATTAAAACAGATATAGGACCAGTTTCTAAAGAACCACTAGATATATTAAAATATTAGCATCAAATACTTTATTCCATTCAACATATAATATTGTTTTAATTTCATGAATAAGTGAAAAAGGTACCTATTAAGTATTGTAGTAATTATAATATGACTATTGTGTTGAATTTATGCGAAGAAAATAATTATAATTTTGTTATATATTTTCTTGCCATGTTTTGGTTTAATAAAATGTATTCTTATAACAGATTCAAATGTAATTGTATTTTTACAATCATTAACAAGCATTTAATGTATCCATAACAAAAAATATTGTAGGCATTGCACTAAGCAATTTAGAAAATATGAATCCAACTCATCATAATAATTATCTAGTAGATTAACATTAACTTGTAAATTAACTTGAAACTATAGTTAGGTTAAATATTAACAACGTTTTAGAAGTAACTATTTATTTAGTTACTATGACATTTTTGAAACAATATACTAACTATGATGGTAGATCATTTCTAACTGTACTAAAACCATCAGGAAGTAGTGGAGCTTATTATGACCTATTAGATCATTATTGAAAACTATATAAACCATAAATAAAAATTATTTTTTTAAAAAGTAAAAAATGTCTCAATGTAGACCACCCATGATCAACAATGAAAAGTATGTTATTCTCGATATAAAATAAAAATAATGAACATGAAAAACTAATTCAACTTTTTTAAATTTTGGTTTTTTACCTTTCAAATATCATAAAATGCAAATATAGTACATAGGTACAGGTATACTATATATTATATACCTATATAATATAATTATATACATCCAGTATATACCAAATGAATAACTTATATAAATAAAATAAAAACAAACAAATAGGTAATATTTTTATTTTTATTTAAATTATTAAATTAACATAGGCCTACTTTGACTTTGATCATACATTTTAATTATAAAATATGCAACTTAAAATATTAACAATTGTTTGAACTCATATAAGTAATGTAGGTACTTACATATAAACACTGTACTTAAACAATTTATGGAAAACAAATTATATTTTTTTCATATTACCCATTATTTAAAGAAACATATCAGTCTTACTTTGTCTATGACTAAATTTAAATTGTAAATATATAGCTAAAAATTAGTTTATTAGTATTTCGTTTAAAGGATCGTCCTATTTTTCCTTAATCAATAATTTAATTTATTAAAATATAATTGTTGTATGACATAACTAACATTCTAATGCCATAAGATATGTGTCTCACAATAGAAAGATTAGGTCTAATATGTTAGACTATAATAGAAAAATAATCGATTTATTCGTGTTACACGGTTTTTCATAAAGCGAACACTCGGAAATTATATTTTATTCGATACAAAAATTAGTAGACAATATTAGCTTTAAACAGTGTTTAACAACTTAATATTAGTTATAAGTTTTAATTTGTATTTAATATTACATATTTTATATTTTATATTTTTTTCAAATCAAATAAATATTATTATTATATGTAATTATTGAAATTTTTTGTTAAAACTATTACAGCAAAGTATATGGATTTGGAATTCTACGGTAACAAACATTGAAAAACAGTGGTTTTTTGGTGAACGAGGTACTATAAAAAATACCATCATAGTATAAACGAGATTTTATATTACATTTGGGTTTAAATGGGTCCGTTCGGTTAATATTCTTAAGATACGTATAAAGCGTTTTGAAAAAATAAAATCAGAGTGCAATATCATGTCGAGTGAAATTCGGAATTGTATAGTATATTATACACAATAAAAACCATCTGGCCATCTGCGTGAGTAATCTGAGTGTGTATTGTGTACGTCGTACATATGTGCACAACAACTTAATAACATTTTCGGAAATCAAAGAACGAACAAATAAAAATCACAAACGATGTCTACAGTGTTTGCTTTTAAAATAGAGTTTACAACGAATACGGAATTTCAACAAAAACAATTTTTGATTTCGAGTAAATAAGATATTGTAGTACGATTTGAATTCTACTCGTTTGCCATTGCAATTGAAGGACGAATGATGTGGTGAAAGCAATGGCTCAGTGAAAGGGTTTTTATGACGAATTAACCGTACGTAACGTTCACTTTATAAGTCATATGGGTTTTTTTGGATATATGTATTATCGAATAAAATGTCATTATCCATATGAATAATAAATCGACAGTTCTGGTTATTATCAGTGTTGATGTTCACTGACGATTTCGTCGTGTGACATCAAATATTATGGTCACGATTAACATACCTAAACACCATCTGCACAATTGTGGCGACTAGCGGGGCGCAAACTATTCATATCAGTCTGTTCGGTGGGTAGTGGGAGGGCCCATTACCGTAAACTACCCATGTGCGATACATATTTAAAAGCGTGCACAATAATGCGGAGAAATATAAACGAACGGTTCGATTTTTGAAATCAGTGCGTCAAAATGTCCATCATAACACACGGATACCTGATTTGGGTGCATAAACACGGGTTAAGACCGAGTAAAATGATCACCCGATAATATAACAAAAGAAACGTACTTATACTGTCGCGTTTGTCGCATCAGGATATTATATATTATATTATGGTATCACATATTTAAAAAAATTAATAACCATTGTGTTTAAGAGGTGCTTAAACATTCATATTTAACTCTAAAGGAAAATAGGAAATAATTTAAAACATATATATACACGTACTATTTAAAATGAAAATAATTTTGGGGGTGAGGCTTAAGCCCAAAGGGCTCTCCCCTAAATACGGCACTGGATAATGCCGTACATTCAAAAATTATATTTTATTTGATACAAAAATAAATAGAAAATATTAACTTTTAAAAATGTTTAACAATCATATACATATACGAGGTATGGCCAGCATAGGTAGGTATATATTATTACACCAAAATCACTGTTGCTCGCACATATAAGTAGATAGCAATCCACAGCCAAGTCTACGGCAGCCATGGTTTTAAAATTTGGTACATACGTAATCCTATACCTTATATGCTGTGCATTCCGAAGTCAATTTTTTAAATTTTACATTATAAAGAGTGGACCACCCGAAAATTTGTTGACTCGTGGAAAACGAATATTTATTTTTTTGTCGTATAAGGGTTTCAAATTGATTACGAAAAATAAAATTGTTATTATATAATTGTATTCCATATATTAATACTACAGCATTTTATATTCAGTCAATATATACCACTCAAATTACTGTGTTCAAAATATGTGGAGTTTTATTAACGTAGCTTATAACATGATGAACCGAATAGGCAATAACATTATTTAATTTGTTACGGACAACGGAGTATAATACAATAATATTGTAATGTACCGAAAACCTATTTAGTATTTACGAAATATTCAAGACTGGCTAATGAATAATACAATTGACACAAATATGATGAAAAGATAGATACATTTGTAATAATTTATATTTATTTTTATTTTTATACATATAAAAATATCTTTCTATTTCCACTAAAGTTATTGAGGCGTATTTAATACATAAATAATTATCAAAATTAAGATATCTAAATCTTAAGAACTCGATAAAGTATTTAACAATATTGATAAATATTGTCGATAATAGAACCCATTTAAAATAATTTTAAATATAACATCGACAATACACCGTCTTCACAAGGTCTCATCGATTTGTACTGATAATATGTATGTCACGTATAAAACTATAAGATAAATTGAAAATTAAACACGAATAGGCAAAAAATACTTCCATCGTCTTTGATATTAAATAACACACATTTTTATAAAAAAATTATTTTTTTATTATTTTGAAAAAAAGGGATTTTACCTTTAAATCTGAACCTTAGTTATATTTAAATTTAAATATTATATGATAATTTGTATATGTTTTAATAAATAGTATATTTGGTTTATAATAATACTACAATTAGTAAAATCCTACTATAATTTTAAATAATAGCAATATTACTGCCACTAATTAAAATTACTACTACTTATAGTTATACTACTATATACTACTATTAGAAGTTATTACTTTTATCACAACAGTCGACGACGTACAAATTAGAATAATATAAATATTTATATTAATAAGTAGTGCCAGTTCAAAACTTATCGTTCGGACATAATTCGGATATTTTTTTATAGTATATATTTTTGTTCCGATATTTATTAGATTATTATTGTTGTAATCTTCTAGTTATGCATAATATATATATATATATTGCGACATAATAAAATAAATATATTTTTTATATCTGTATTTCAAGTTACTTTTATTAGATGTGTATACCTCGTAGTGGACATATTTTTTTCAACTAACTTACCTATGTCATATCTTAATACCTGGACTACTTACCTACAATATATTATATTACATATAATTTAATGCTGTATTACAATTTACCACTTTCTATAGAGTTCGAAATATTTATAGTGGAAAACAAAATTAAACAAGTCTTTTTTATTTTTCTGTTTTATTTTATAGTAGGTATTATTTGAAGGTATTACAATAAAATCAATATAAATATCAAGTTCGGAATATACTTTTAAGTTTTTTTTGTTTATACGCATATAACCGTAGTGGTTCAACGCCGAAGAACAGACGTTATTACTTGGAGTTTTCACAAAATACATTAATTAAGGTTTAAAGCATCCATAATTATCAATAATAAGGAAATTATATAATTTAAATAGGTTTGTTAAGATGTGTTCAAAATTGATCAACAATGATTTTGGGTTTAGACTAGGTATTTTTTTTTAATCTCTCGATTATACGAACAGCATAAATAGCAATAGATAAATAGTATAGATAGTATAGATAATAAATAGCATAGATAATTGTATAACTTTTTACTAAATGCATTATTAATAAAATGTAAATCCACATATCATTATAATGTATCTGTGTTACACGCTTACATACACACAACATAGTAAGTTGGCATTAACTCAAATATAATAATGTATTTACAGTAGGTAATGTTTTCTTTTATTTAAATGTTATTTTATTATAATTGTATATTATATTTATTTATTTATTTGATAAAATAATCGTTGTTTTAAAATATTTATATTAATTTTTAGCTATTTATACTACAAAATCATTCACATCAGCCAATAATATGGCTTGTTGGTATTGATTTACAAATTGTTTTAAGTTAATAACAGTGTATACCTAAGTATTCCATGAAAATAAAATATAATCTTTGTACATATAGGTATGTATTATTTAAGCACAAGTACTCAGTGTGCAAACAAGCCATATTTCTTATTATATAATATGAAATGTTTAAAAAATTAGTTATTGAAATAGTTTTTGGAAATATTTACTTATCCGTGTTACGTAGTGATGTACTATGTAGTTAGTTAGGTATGTACGATATCTATTTATAATTATATAATAGACAAATAATTACTATATTATAAGTAGCAATATTAATATTTAGTCAAATATCCTATAATATTGGTTGAAAGACCGCGTTTCATTGAAAATTAACTCAATTGTTAGGTATCTGTAATTTCTATATAGTAACTATAGAAAACGATTTTTGTGTATCCAATAGTGGCACCATCGGTATGTAAAGCATGAGGGGCAATAATAATGTCTTCACTACAAAAGTTTTTTTTCAGCTTTAAATATCTTGTCAGTTATTACATTTTTTTACTTCGGATTTCTACTATAACATTTATCATTGTAACTATATTTTATTCAAATTTAAATTTAAATTTTAAAATAAATTTTTCTCGTCATATTACGACGTATCTACTTTGATTACCACCATAACACCCATAACTGAATAATATTATATACATCTTACTCTCAGGTGTTTAAAAAAATAAAATAAAATAACTGAATAAACTTTGTAACAAATAGTTACTGCGAACTAAAAAGTTATTTTGCGAAAAAAAAATT
This sequence comes from Rhopalosiphum nymphaeae, assembly GCA_036289425.1. Lineage (NCBI taxonomy): Eukaryota > Metazoa > Arthropoda > Insecta > Hemiptera > Aphididae > Rhopalosiphum > Rhopalosiphum nymphaeae. The sequence continues at coordinate 2,516,644 of JAZAQC010000030.1, forward strand.
TTATTGTTCGTCAAATATCCATAAGTTTTGCACTACCTTTAATAGTATAATGTGACCATATGTACCATTACACAATCTTATTTTGTTTATAATAGACAATTTTTTAAAAATTTCAACTTCGAAAAAGTTCGTTCCTCAGTACCATTAGACATCTATATTTTTTTTTACAACACGTGACGGTTAATTAATTATTTTCGTCGCCGCCAGATAATATTATCAAGTACCTATTTACCACAACGACAAAATCCACAAAATAATTTTATTTTTATTACTACATATATACCTTATAAATCATATATAACTTAATATTTATATTTCATATTGATTTTTGTTCGGTAAATTCATAAATAAAACACAGGCATTATTAAATAAAAAAAAAATATGGTTTTTGTTTTCACAGAATCCCTTAAACGAACGAGGCTCTGAAGTGGACGCCTACACCGCCTAATGGGTAATCCGGCACTGCATATATTATATTTTAAAATATTAAGTTTATTATTACTTTTGCTATAGTTTTCAATGTAATTAATATAGAAAAAAAATGGTATTTATAATTAATGTTATAACTACGTGATATTCACACGTCTTTATCCATCCTATTTTTGTAAAAAGGTGAAACAAAATTAATAAATGATCGTTTTTAATTGATTTTATACTACATTTCGGTTTTTCGTATAATTTTATATTTTGTCAAAATAAATTTGCAAATTATATTAAGCTAAAAAAACATATTCATCAATCTAAAAATTGTATTACTCTGTTCATCGATCACACGTTACATATCAAACGTATTGTTAAAATAAAAATTTATTACACAATTTAAATTAAATAACTTTTAACAATTTGTTCAATAAAAAAAATAATTAGTTATTTAGGCTTGGATATTCAATTTTTAAAACTACTACAACAGTAGTAAAACACGATATATGGTTTTACACAACACAACAAATTTAAAAAATAATTAATAAAATGTTTAATATAATATAATAATTAACAGTGTATCATCACCATACAATTAATTTTCAATATATGTAAATGTATCATTAATTTAAATAATATTAGAATATAAGTGTAATGAATAAGTAGTTTATTATTTTCTTGATCTTAAGTGTGAATTAAATTTTTAGGCTGAAAATATTTTTAATATATGATTCTAACAATGAATCTAACAATTGGTCAAGTACTGTGACATTGTCCCCATGAACGCATTTTAAAGGCATTATTATGGCTGTATATAATGCACTTAAGTACCTATCAGAGCAATGCTTCCATTTTTATACATATTTATTAAATTTATTTTTAACATTGTTATGTAATCGCGATGCTAATTTAATGTAGCCATACCAATCATCAGCACCTATTTTTTATAAAAATTCGTACTGCACATTTTTCCAACGTGGGTCTAACGCACATAAAATAAAATTAGGAAAATTGTGTGAAACAAAAAAAAAACACGAGGTTTTCGACAGCCAAAAAACGAGCGACGCGTAGATGACGCTCTGTGTTGGTAAAAAGTTCGTAAAAAACAAACGACAGTTCGATCATCGAACTCCAATTGCAAAGCGTCGCGTCGCAGGCCGACGATCCCGCAGCCGGCGAGCGTGTTGTCAATCTCGAACCGGTGGCTAAACGATCCGCGGTCGAACAATAATATTAAAACTAATAATTAAGTTAAGTGAATATAATTAGGTATAATATAATACCAATTTATACTATTCAAACATAGATTTAAAAATGTGAATGCTAAAAATTGTTAAAAATTAAAGAAAAAAGTTTATGCATTTCAAAATATTTCAAATACAAATAATTCTATACATTTATGCATTAGTAATGAATGAGGATTATAATGTGGACCGACAAAAGATAATATAAACAACACAATAAGAAATAAACGATCGCGTGATTTACATTTACAAAAACAAGTTGATACAACAAATATGTATTATGATGTGATCTTATATAACATAATAATTATATTTTCAACAATTAGAATAACCTTAAAACATACATCTTAGGTTTTCTTGAAATAATAAAATATATGTTCTTGTTCAAAATAGATACTGTTTACTGATTCGTTGATAAAATTTATCATTCTTTAATAATAAAACCAATTCATTTTGGTTAAATTTTAAAATTTGTTCATAGACACAAACTTGACAACTAAAGTAAAATGTAGAGAAATTGTTTAATAATATTTTTGTTATAAAACATCATTAAGTTAAACAAAATTACAATAATATACTATACAAGTTTTAAGTACACATAAACAATATTTTTTAGTTACAACAATATAACTAAAATCGTTATTCTTTGGTTAAATATCTATATAATTCTGTTCAGATTTAAATTAAAATAATTATAAAAAAAAAACTGTGTTTATATCATTTTTAGATTTTTAAATACCGTATGAACTACTTATGAAAAACCTTATGTTAAATTTTCAATTTTTAGCTACACAAATTGAACATTTTATAAATGTTTAACTACATAATAATTTAAATGTCTAGATGTTGATGAATTTATTTAAAGTTAGAACTTTAAATGCTTATAAAGGGAAATCGTGCATACTCTGTATCCTTAATACTTTTAACTACTATTATATCAAATTATAAAGAACCTAGTATTACATTTTCAAGCTTTTCGACCCAACGAATAAAAATGTATTGATGTTAGATGAGGAGTCGTTAATTTTTACAGTTGAATAACTCATGTTGAAACAACTTCAAACGCTTGTAAAAAATTTATTTGGTTTTCCGGCAAACTTTTTTTTTTAATAAAGATAGTAAAATTTATGGGGAATCTTGTTTAAAATTTTAAAAACATTTTATGTAAATAGACATTTTTTGGTAAATTTCTAACTAAAAAAAAAAAAAAACAAATCAATTTTATCGAAAAATAGTTTTGGCGTTTTATGTAAAAATCTCCGTTTTTCCTTAATTTTTTTTTTTTTGGTTTTGAGAACCGTAGATAAACAATGGACATGAAAACGAGTGTTAAAGTCACCGTGAATGATTATTTAAAATTAAACAGTCATTTTGATATAAATATAAATGATGGTCATACCTAAAACCGTTTAGAACTATTTCGTTCTTAATTATTATTTAGAATGAAAAGGTTATAACTGATATTTCTCGAATTGCCTCTTATCATTCATATTTGTATGAGTTAGAACCTTTTCAACGAATGGATACAATTTCAAGACTGACTTATACAAGAATAAAATATTATACTATATATGCAAAAAAATCAATTATCAAAAAAATTGATTTAGAACCTTTTTATTCTGAGACGATGATTTGTTGGTCAGTGTCAGACTGCTCTTGTAGTCTAGTTTTGTCGATTTAAATTAAAACCATTTTGGAGGGTTTCCCGATACCTTGCAATACTTTTTCTTCACAAATATTATCATAGTTTCATTACGATTTCATACTTGATTATAACACGCCTTAGTGGTAACTTTCTTGTAAAAAAATCTTAGGATTACTACTTCCTAAGTACGTCATTACGTATAAAATATTTTTATAAATTTATCACTAATGTGAAGGGATCGAGTTTTCTAGGAGTTTGCAATGTTTACACATTTTTAAATAATCATTAAAAACATAACTAAGTAATAAAGAAATTTGTTTCATGGCAATACGAGTTTATATTAAAAATGTATAGTTGCATATTTGACCATTTTTTATTTATAAGTGCATATTTGACTATTTTTCATTGTATAAGTGCATAGTTGACAATTATTTATATGAATGGATAAGTTTTTAATTCCTAACTAGAGAAAATATCTAATAGTTCAATGTAATATTCAAGGTAATCTATATATGACTATAGTATACATTATACATTTTAGTTGTCATACAAATTAAAAAACCTTTTCATTGATCTATTGAAGTTGCGTTGTTCGCCTTTCGATTGTGGTTTCGTGTGCACTTCATATAAAGTATACAATTTCTCGTCAAATAAATAAATTACTGAGATAAAATAACTAATAAGTTTACTTTTAATCAATTTACTTAGCATTTATTTATGATATCACATCTTTATAGTGCTTAATGATTTATTCTTTGTTTAATCTGCTGTTTTTTACAAGTAATTTGAAAAAGTGTTTTTATTATAACCCATGTATATTATTAATACGAAAACCCAAATTTTGGAGAGATCGATTTTAATTTTTTTTGGTTTTAATTAAAAATGTTATGGCTATAGACTTGACATTTTCAATAAAATATTAATTGAAGCATTTACTAAAGAAACGGTATAATTTTCAAAATATTTTATATATTTTTATGATATTTGAAATACCTATACAATTTTTTTAATTATTCTCAATTTATGCTTGTATGATTTCATTTTTTGGTTTTTAAATAATAAAAAAAGATTTAAGATTTCTCATAAGCTGTTCCCAAAATGGCAAAAAAATTACCAGCCACTCTTTTGGAATTTCATAATATTTTTGATAACATGAGGCTTAATACAAATAAAAATGAAATTTTTTGTTAGTAAATAGTAAAGAAACAAATATTGTAGGTTTCTCTACATTAAGCAATTTATAAGTGCTATGCAATTCGGATACTATATTTGTAGATGGTACATTCAATAGTCGTCCAAAATTATATTTAGGTAGGCAAATATATAAAAATATACATGGGACGTAATTTACAGCGACTCATATATATTACGTCAAGATCGTCTCGTCTCGTTGTTGGTTCGTCGTCATAACGGCACGAGCACATATTTAGTATCGAATCAAAATTATACAATTGTTTTAATATACTAATAAAGTGTTAATTTTTTTAATTTTTTTGTTCTATGCCTAATTAATGGTTTAAAAACGTATATTTTTTAATTCAAATTCTTTATAATAAATAATTAGATTTTATTAAATACATTTATCTTGCCATTCTAATCTTCCTGCATCACTTATAAAATAATTGCAAACTTGTCTCTTATTGTATTACTACATCTATTCACATTATTATTTTGTATATTTATCTCGTTCACATTTTCTAAACCTTCAATAGTAAGAGTGTTTTCAAAATTAAATTCATCTCTAACGCGTATAAAATTATGTAGGATACATTATGCCTTTACAATAGATACAGCCAACTCAACATTCACATTTATTGGTTTGTGAAAAATACGAAATTTATTAGATAATATTCCTAAACTGCATTCAATATTTCTCCTTGCATGCGATAAATGATACTTAAAATATATTTTTTATAGTTTAAATTATTTCATGCATAAGGCTGTAAAATGTTTTTTGATAACCCGAAAGCTTTCATTATTACGTCCAAAACCGCATACCTTGGCCGGTATTAATTATTAAATATATATACATTTATTATTGGTGTGCCTAACAGTATTATTAATTGTTGTGCTTTTTATGTTTGTTTATAATGGTTGTGCTCATCGGCACTAATTTTTATACACAATTTATTATTATTATCGTGCTTTACGGCACTAGGTATTGTGTTATACATACATATTTGTTACTATTAGTATATGTGTCGGTAACCGATGATCGGAGCCGTGCCGTGTTATATTATGTCACATTACTCATTCGTGATATACTGATATTATATTATTATTATATTTTTGGTGTAGCCTTTATTTGAAGCGACATTTTTATGCCGTATGGCTTTTCTTGACTACAACTTAAATTATATTCTTTTTCATGTATTAATATAAATACAACAATCCCTAAAAAATGCGTTAATTATTCTTTCCTGTTTGTAATATTATAAAATCCCGCATGCTCCGGTTTCCAAATCTCGGCTGTGAGTTGTAAGGCCCCACCGTTTACGTTAATGTGCGCTCCACACACCGAACCTGAGTATAAGATTGTGCGAGAAGTTACAATGTTGTCAAATATTTATGCATTTAAGTGTTAAAAGCAAGCTATATACATTTTAAAATATGAAAATATAATATGCATATAAAAATAACTTTCATACTAACCTTATTATAAGTCATAGTATATATGTTTTTCTCATATCTAGGTATATAAAAATATATATGCATCATTTTTTTTATATATACATTTAAAATTATAGTTATAACGAAATTCGTCAGTCACAAAAATTTGCAAATTATTTAGTAGTTATAAATTTACAAAAACTTTTCTTTTTATTTCTAAATTTTGAAATTGTAATACATAATTTTTCATAAGCAAATAGGATCTGCTGAAATCGAAAAAAAATCTATATATACAATTATTTTTTAAAGACATTTTAAGATAAAAATGTTATGAAATTATTTATTATAACGATAAATAACGATGTTAAATATTTCATAATAAATCAAAAACACATAAATTTGTGAGGATTTAACTCCTACGAATATAATAATGTTTGGGTATACAAATTTTACTATATTATGTTATGGTATTGAGATTTATTTTAAGAAATTGTTTATTTATACTATGATTCTATATGTTTAGGTACTATTTTACAGTATTTCCAGAAAGATTTTATTAAATTTTGCATCGTTTATATTATACATTATTATTTATTATATATATATATATATTATACTATTATAATATTATAATAATTAAATACTATTAATATAATAAATTAATAACTGTAATACTTTAGAAAATATTATAATAACCTACCGTAATATGAATGGTGAAACAAATTAAACGACTTATATTATATCATTAAATATACTTAGTGTTATTTGCTATGAAAAATCGAATATGCTCATAATTGTTTTTCCTATTATACATATTTGAATTGAAAATTGAAATAACAATAAAAAAATTGTGCATTTTTATTTTTGAGATTTTTTGTTACCGTTGTCAAAACAACTAGGTTATATGTTCATATATATTAACAATAACATTTCAACAGGACCGGTGCTACCTTTTGCGAGGCCTTGGCAAAACTTATTTATCCAATAACCATATAGTCACCTATAAAGTCAAAAGGACATATGTATAAATAAAAACGCGAGACCCTGGACAAAATATGCTCCGTTTTGCCTCTCTTTAACGCCGGCCCTGCATTTTAATATAAATTGATTAATTTTAAAAGAACACCACACCAGCATATTGCGTTGTCTCCATTTTACATACATAGGCACATTTTCGTTCAATAAAATTTATTTATGTTGTTAGTTTTAATATTAAAGTAAATTTACCTATTATTAAACTTAGAATATTATCCAGGTCATCAATGGGCTTTTATTGGTATTAACATTTTAAAGTGAATTATAGCTAAGACTGGGGCTATACACGGCGTAATACCTACGTAAAATATTACAATTTTAAAATGATCATATTTCAATCTAAAATTATGAATTAATAAAATCGTATATAATTAGGTACTTAAATTATACTCTTACCTTTAAGTTTAGAATTGTTAGATTTTCTTTAATATTTATTAAGATATGATAATTAATTATGTAGGTAATGAATATAATCATACTGATTTACAGTATTCATAGTAAAGTGTTATTAATTTATCATAACTCAGTCGACACCAAATATAGAGCAATGCAATACTTAATACTTACTACCATTTAATTTGGTTTTTTTTAAATCACGAATCTACATTATTTTATTAATTAGAAAAAATGCGGACTAGTAAAGGTCACCGCCATCGTGTCGAAATACTACGTATACGTTTAAAGGTTTTCAGCGTATCTCGTTCTTGTATAATTAGTATATCACTATTAAAGATTTATTAAATTTGTATTTATTATAGATAGTATATGCATTAAAAATGCGTGTTCGGCGAGAACTGAATACTAGAAGGTAGTGAATAGTGAATACTGAACGGCTGACTACCGCCCCTTCACTCGATTGGCATCACAGAATCGGAAGGACGTTTTGTTGCGGTAGAGGATTTCAACGTATAATAAAATATTAATATTACAATTTATTAAATATAATATATTAATATAATATCTATATAAACTTAGCGTCTCCGAATGTCATGATAAAAAAAAAACCCGGCTATATACAGTGAATTTGTACGTAGAACCATACAGATATTGGGTTTTTTTGATTCTACTAGGAAACATTTTTTTAGCAAAAACAGAAGTGTACATTGTTACTGTACAAAGTAAATTGATTGTAAAATACATATTGTATAATTTGATATGTATAGAATATCGTATTTGTACAAATCGAATAATAACTACGTTCATAGTTATAATTATTTAAATCACATACAAAAAGAAATAACTTATATTTTTTTAAATACCTTTTTGCTAAGAAATATTTTTATAGTTTAAAATTACATTCATTATATTGAGTTATTGTATTTGTTATTATGATAAATATTTTTACTAAAAGTTAATATAAATTCACAAGACTAGTTAAAAATGTCAGCCCGTGAGTTACATTTACATATTATGAAACATGCATTTTTACGAATATATTTATGATTTATCATGATAACAATTCTAAAAAAAGATTTCAAAAAAAGTATAACTTATAAGTCAAATTTGATTTTATAAATGTTCATTTTTAAAAGTTGATTAAAAATTCTGCTGGTTAAAATCTATACTATATAGCCTTTACCCAAATACTCGTATTATATATTTTATAAATTGACACTACAATAGTACAATACGTACAATTCGTACAATACATGCATATAAAACTATATAATACAAATAATAAGTAGTCTGAGGTTATTGAATTCCTATTATTCTTTAACATATGTTATGTGGTCGTGGGTGGCATACCTTTATGTAGTTTACTTACCTGAGTACCTACATGGGTAGGTTCAGCAATATAATAGTGTATTATGGGCTTCATCGGTATGCCGACGCTAACAGCACGTTTAACAACGTATATGTATAAATGCACCTATATATATAAAAATTCTTTTTGACTGTGAAGTTTTCAGCTCTTCTAAAAGAAATACAAAGGTTTTTTATTTATTTTTCTGATCTTGATCAATTTATTAGATGGTTAAAAATTCACGAATAATATCCAAACTATTGGTTTGCATTTAACACTTTTATGAATTTGCTAAAATTACACATATATATATTACTTCGAAAATTTGTCAAATAAATTATAAAATATAAAATATTAGTATATATTGAGTAAGAAATTGTTATATATGTTTCACAAAAGAATTTTCAATTTTACTTTTATATTTTGTTGTAAACTACAACGAATCTTAAGGGACCAAGACATTTTTTTGTTATAGAGAGGGTTTAAGAAAAAGTATAAAATTTAAATTATCAATTTATAAAGGTATCTATGTATTATTATTTTTTATCATATATGTTATTGTATTCGAAAACGATAATACACTTATTAATATAATGATAAAAGTAGATAATAAAGTAATGTAATCGTCTTCGAAATTTATACCGATCATTTTAAATTAAGATTAATTACCATAATAAATAGAATATAGCTACTTAGACTATAATGATACCACTAAAATTCGTACTTTCCTAGGTTACGGTGTTTTTTAATATTGCTTGTGGCGTCAAGGATTCGTTCTCCGAGGCGACGCTGCATGCATACAATACATAATCTTATTTCATATTTAATATCAAGGCCGGATTGATTTGACGAGATACCGAGTAAAACTAGGTGTGCCATTTTGAGTGGTTGGTCGTATATATTTATATATATATATTTTTTGATACATTAGACAATATATTGATTTGAATTATTTAAATCGTACGGTAACTGTAGCTATAATCAAACGTAAAACGACTACTAATAACCTTATTTTTTTTCAAATGAACTAATCAAATGTGTTTACGATGACAATCCAATTATTGGTATTAAGAATACCTTTACATCACATTTTGGTTATTATTATAATAAAAAAGATATTTACAACTTTAATACAAAGATAAGCTTATATTGTTATGAAAATTAAACATTGATATAATATTAAGAATAAGCTCATAAGCCATAACAGAAGTACTGCCAGTACTCTCACGTATGACAGTTTTAGTAGACGAATAGACAGATTTCTAGGTATCTACTCTTCAATGCATTTTATTAGATTATTCGGAAAAAAATAAGTGAATTAGCAGTTACTTGACGTTAAACCAAAACCAGATAAATACGTACCTATAAAAGACCGGCTCCGCCGCGACGAACGAATCCGTGATATCACACATAATATTACAAATCACTGAACTAGTGAACTAATAGTCACATACGAATTTTAGTGATTACCTAGATAATATTGTCGTCTTTATGTTTAAAATTGTTAAATTTACTTTAAAATAGATTTTTCTGAACAAACATTTTTTATGTGTGCGAATATGTAAGACAGAAGTATCACTGCAGTGTCAATTTAAGTTTTTAAATATAATAATTAATTATATAGGTAATAAATATAATCATAGTGCTTTACAGTATTCATAGTAAAATGTTATTAATTTATAAAGTATTCCAAAAAATATTTTACTTTGGAATAAGAAATTAAAAAAGAACCATAAAAAACTTTTTTTCGATAAATGTTGTTAACTACTTAATATACGATAAAAATATTTTCATAATCGTAAATACAGTTCTTGAATCAATGTATGCCTTACTTTAAATAAATCTATTTTGTTATAGTTACAGTAAATCACGTCAAACTTAATGAGATTCGTGATTGTATGAATATAAAGAACTATTTAATACTATAAATTATAGAATTAGAGTTGTGGAGCCACAGAATGCAGTTTTTTCGCATTTAACCAGCCCATTTTGAGTCCGAAATTGAAATTGTTATAACGATAATTATAATACAGCTATATTAGCATTAGCTAATGAGCACGTGGCTATGTAGACGGTGTTATTTATATATGTATCTTATGCGGAATATAAACACGTTTTAACTGCTCATATAATATATTATTTTTGTATATTTAATATGGTTTTTGGGTAGACATACGACCGACAATTGTTGCTTATACGAGCTCTTTCTTTACAAACACCACGGTACAAAAATATTCGTATTCAAGCCATTCCAACGATACGTTCATTGTTCACACACGTTTTCAAAAATGTTATGTATCGAATCAGAGTAAATATTTGTGAACTATACGAATTGGACACGGTCGTGTATTTATCGCATTCCATAAGCATGAATAGCAATTCAATAAGTAATGGTGCGTTTCCCTCGCCGGTATAACTAAAAACATGTGCGTACGATAATCGAGAAATCTGTACGAGTAACTAGCTATACAATGAATTTATACTTGAATTTTTTTTTTTTGAAACACATTATTTATAAAATATTCATAATATAATTAAAGTATAATATTATAATATGATATATTTTCTAAAAATCTGCCGCCTTATTGAAAAATATATTAAATTGTAACTTATTTAAAGTAAACGTAAATTTTATTTGGAAATGCTAGTTAAGAAATCATTTTTATTAACTATATTAATTAATATTAACTTTGGGTACCAACTACAAACTAACACGTTTACCTAGCTTGGTACGCATTTTATGTGCATCCTACACGAGTGATAATGCGACGTTGGTTTTTAATGGACTTTAACGACCGATATAATAGAATAGGGGTGGCCAGCGAGAAGAGACTCTCGAGTCATCCAATATATTAATAAATTGTTTAATACAAGCCAATAAGTTTGGATTTTTTTTCCACCTAGCCATGACAAAATATATAGACATGTCAGCAATTCATGATACGCAGGTCTGTGACGTATGCATTTCTCCGACTAGAATAGTGGCGAAGTGGAGGTAGACATGACAAAATATATATATATTTAATATATATTTTGTCACGGTGGTGGAATCATCGACGGCGGCGGCTGTGGCGGCTGTGGCGGTTGTGGCGGCTGTGGCGGTTGTGGCGATGGCAGACCAATGAGAAACGAAGACATTTTACGTCACAGTAAATGGTTGGGCGGAGGGTGGATGTGTGATTAGTTTCAAAACCAGTATAGTGCTAACATGTCCCTAGCGGCCTAGTATTCAGTTATCATTGAACACGCTTTCTTGACGGTAATATTTAGAAGTTTTGCTTACTTACTGCACGCACAAGAATTTTAAGGTATGTTGAATTCATTTTTCTTTATCTAATTAAATTGCACCTATTGTTTTTCTTTATTTAAACAACTGCCGATGTATGCGGAATAACTTTCCAACATATTAAAACATAATAATTAAACACAAACTTAATATATCAATCAGATATCATATAAATGTCTTATGAATCAATTTTGTTTATTTGATAATATTAGATTAAAAATATCAAATTTATATTAACATGAATGTATCAACAACATTAAGTATTGATATAATATAAATATCTTTTTAACGTTATCCTAATATCCAATTACAAATATTTAATTTATATCAACACATACATATATAATATATATTGATTAGATCTGCAATGGTCGGTAACCTTTTTGAACTTTCAGGTCACATTGACAAATTAAATAGAATTTGTAGGCCAGGCAAAAATAAAAATTTTACATTCATTAACTATTTATTACAAAACAAAATTATTATCTTAAATATTTAAATAAAGAATTTTAGAAAAAAAAATTACTTGTTTTAAAATTTAAATTAGTTGTATACAATAGCGGTGTGGACCAACGATTGCGACCATTGGATTAGATGTATTATTAATATATTTTTATATTCAACTTGTATCCATACTTGTATACAAATAACAAATATCTAATGTATATATACACAAATATATCTTATATTTTAAATATCTGTTTCCATTAAGTTGATTTCTAATTTAATAATCGCTTACAGATTCATGAATTCAAAATATAATAGCTGTAGCTAATCATGTATTTTCCAATAGATAATATGACTTCCTCATCTGTTGTAGTAATTAATTTTGTATGTATCAGTAACATACAGGCATCAATATGGGTAATCAGATAAGAAAACATAAACAATTGTTTTATTTCAAATATTAATTCCTTTTTTGTTTTTTCTCAATTATTAAGAACAGTACTGGACATATTTTACTCCGAACAATTCCACCTCCTTAAAATATTAACTGTAATAAATTTTCTACAAGTAACCAACTCCATATATTGAATGAAAAAGCATTTCTACTGCCCCAAAAAATGATGACAAACACGCATACACACACGCACACACACACATACACACACAAATACATCATTGTAAAATCAATAGACATTATTTTGCTATGGTATAAAGTATTCCTATAACATTTTTAAATAAGTATCAAAATGTAATAAAATAAATTTCCTTTTAAAATATAATATTTGTTTATAAGTTATAGTAATTTATTAATTTTTTCATATATTATTTTATTATAGAATGGATCGGAACTGTATTAAACAAAATCACAACAACAAATCACAAAAACAAACTAAACGCAAGAAAAAATATGTTAATCGTTATTGTGATGTTTGTTGTAAAAAATATTCAACCAATTCGTCTTTTAAAAAACATATGAAGGATTTTCATGGACAGTCAAATCCTGCTTCTTCAAATGAAAATGGATCCATCTTTAAATCAAAACTTTATTTTAAACCGAAACAAACAACAAATAGTAAAATCGACATTCAACGAAAATATAAACATAAAATTGATGAAAATCATATAAAAGCTTTAATTGAAATATGTGTAGTCCATCAGCCATTCCAATGTAAAATTTGTAATAAAACTTGTGATCAATTTGATCATTACCAGTTTCAACAGTGGTGGTCATCTGATGATATTTAAAATGTCATGTTTGTAACCAACAATTTTCTAACAAAGAACAACTAAAGCTTCATGAATATGAACATGTAAAAACACATTTTTGTTAATAAAGTTTAAAAGATTTGTATTATAAGCTATATCATAACTATTAAGAGACATATAATTAAGGGTAAATGTATATAAATATCATAATTACGTAAGAAATAATACATAGTAAATTATATAAAATACCATGTATAACTCAAAATGTACAAATGTAAATACTGAATAATAAATATACCATCTAATTTTAACATAATTGAGTATTATTATTGAATATAAATACTATTATTATATTATGATTTACTTTACAAATACCAAACTTATGAAATTGTTTATTCTGTATTATTTTCTTTATAAATCTTAATTCTGTATGACTTTATGCTTATATTAATTGTATATGGTCATATTTTAAACATTATCAACGGGGCCAACTCTGTCAGTGCACAGACACGAAAAAGTATATAGATATAGGTATGTACCTGCTATCTATATTATGTTGTTGTGTACCAGCACATTATTATACTTAGTAAAAGAGAGTGTGATAAGTATCGTACACTATTGAGTTGTTAAATATTTAATTCAATATTTCTTTAAAAGCTTATTGCATTGTAATTTTCATGTGCATTTGTCTAGTTGTCTTATGGACCAGTACTGGGCTAGTGATCTGTATACAGAGTATGAGTCTAATTTATTTATACATATATATTATTTTGTTAAGGACTATATTATAAATAAATTTAGTTCCAAATGTATTGTATTTGATTGAAAGTTAGAATTTTTCATATTATATGAGTTATTGGATGGTAGGAAAAAAGTATAAATTAGAATATTTTAAATTATTTCATTCTGAAACATAAAGTTTTCCTGACATTTTTTTATTATAATTATTGCCTATTATTTTTTTTTAATGTTTGTTTTATATACTTATTAGCTATTATTATTTTTTAATTATTAATATTAATATAATTTTACTAGTTTTGGAGAAAATAAAAAACAACTTAAAGATTTTTTAAAAGCTATAAGTAACTCAAAATATTAAGTTAAAGCAATAACAATTTATTTTTTTTTTATTAGTACTATAATATAGCACTATTATACTCATTATTCGATATATAGGTGATTTATATATTTCTATAAAATGTGATAATATATTATATATTATTAATTATATAGATTTTGTTAAAAATAAATACATATTAAAAGTATACTAAATTAGTATAAAATTCTTTTTGATAATTGACACTGACAATTTTAAAATATTTACTATAATAGTAACTTATAGCAATATAAATATAAAATATAATATCCTTTATGCTATAGGTTAAAAGTACATTTCTTCTCAGAATTATTTTTTTTATTTAACGGTTTTTCAGTCAATTAAAATTTAACACAATACTTATCATAATTAAAAATAAAAACATCAGACTCTTATATTTTATATTTAAGATTTCAATTTAAGTGGTTCTAGTGAGTATTGATATTTGACCATCAAACAATTTTTCACAACATGGAACAGTCAAGTATTTAATTATCTAAATGTTTAAACTATGTTACAGCATGCAGTTCAAGCATCAACTAATCACTTATAAAAATCAAATATATGAAAAAATTAATTAATTTTAAATTAAACATTGATGGTTTTTTGTAATTTATTATTTGACTAATTAAATACAAAAATTCAAAGTGTACAAAGTATGATTCATCAATTTATAAATTATAAAGTTAATTTAATCTTTGTTTTATTATTGTACCAAAATGAAAAAACTAATGTACCTATTGTGTTTCTAAGAGCCCTTCATTAATTTTAGTTTTATGAAACAAATTAATATTGAGTTTTAATTATTTACCTATAAGTTTGGTATGGGGAGTGTTGAGATACAGAAATATCAAAATGTTAGTTAACTAATCTACTTACCTAATTATTTTCTCAAAATGTTAATTTTTCGAATTTTTTTAAGATAATTATGTATTTTGTATTATAAGTGTATACTAGCAATACTATATTTGCTTACGACATGCTGGAACATATAATATTCATATATATATATATATATATATACATATATGAATATAGGATATAAGATATAAGTATATATCGACCTTGGAGCAAATAGCCACGTTATAAATTATATTATACATGCGTGTTCACTAGTGAACGGGTTTTGTTTTTATTATAAATGTACACGCATACAGCCTCTGTGCTTTAAGGCACCGATATGCCCTTATGCTGTATGTTAATATTTGAATAGTTTAATAATGTAAATAAATAAATAAAACTAGAAACAATTTTTATGGTCATAAATTTTGAGATATAATAATATAAATAAAACAATAAACTGAGTGACGGTCTGTTTAGCATACAAAAAAAATATGTATTAATAAAAAAAACTATAATGACTTGGAAAAATATTTAACTTGCTGGTTCAATACAATATGTATAAAAAGTAACTAATTGGTCTGTTTGACTCGATACAAAATATAATAATAAAATAGGAAACAACGAATAAAATTATAACCTAATAAAAAATAACCAATATAATTAATATAATGTAATTGGTCTATGCAAGCGCAATGATAGTATAATATAACAGTATATAATTGACCTGAACCAGTTTAATGATAATATTATATGGCAATGTATGTATTGCTAGGTCAAAATTTAATTCAAGATCCTACATAGGTTTTGCGTATTTCAGTATAAACCATTTATTAAAAAAAAAATACAAATACAAAATTTTTTTTTAAATGCATTTGAAGTTAAAATGTTTATAAAATTCTTTAAAATTACAATAATGTACATATTAGTATGGTACAAGTATTTTATAGCAAAAACTTATAAAAGTGTCTATGATTTGAACATTTAATAAAACGTTCTTCATAAGAAGTTTATAAATTGAAACTAAAAAAAATCTAAAAAATACACATATATAATTATTTTTTTTATAGATATTAGTATTTCAGATTTGAACAAAATAATGTATATAAACGATAACTATAACTATGTTAATTAATTTGTTTTAAATCAAAAAATGTTACATTTCATACATCTATGAATTTTACCATACACAATACAATTTCAAGATAGATTAATTAACTTTAAGAGGACGTCACACCATCATAAGATTTATATTATGTAAATTTAGACTTCTGGAGTGTGAATAATTATATTCTTATATTTTTGAAAACATAAGTACTTACCTAATGAAACACAATATATGTATTAAAACTATACAGATCGTGTATGAGAATTAATATTTAATTCTTTGAATGATTTGGTACATTCAAATAGTATATAATATATTATATTATTATAAAATATGTATATAATAGGTAACTAATATAATACACATAAATCGGCAATTTTTTAAATACGCGATATGCATTAAAAAGACAATTAATAAGAATATCCAAGTTTCATATCACACAAATTATACGAATTGCGTGAGTAAAACAATGCTGGACGCAAAATCCTTTGCGGCTCAGAAACAGTTTAAGTACACGAGATTCGGCACTGTCAGTCTGTAAATATATAAATTCATATAATATGTACGATATTTTATATACTCAAACAGGTGTTTGTATAGGAACTTTATATAATTCGAAGTTGGAATTTATACAAATTTTGATTTTACTTGCTATGCGCACACCAACCACGATTCGACATATTCGGATTGCTTATTTGGAAGGTTTAGTTTCGCTTAAATGAATTTTCAACGATGATATCTGACAACTTAATTTAAATTTTAACATGTAATTCGACTTTAACTATTTCTCCTACAAAACAGCATCAGAATTTCGACGTCAGGAAGTGTACAAATCGGTTGAGGGCTAATAGCTAGAAAACATATGCGGATATAAGGTCCTCTTAACCTAAAATAGATATGCTGAACGAAAATTTGCAAAATTCATAAAATTGATATTCAAACAAACATATTCTATACATATTTTAGAAAATTTCAAATACCTATTTCAATTGTATACTTCTTATCTATTTTATTGTGACCATTGACCAACTACTGATTTAATTCAAGTACATTATGTTACATAGTACATCATTTTTTGTTAAAAATTGGATATTGTCTGTTTTTATTAAAAAATATATTATTATTATTACTAAATATGAATCCAAAAAAAAAAAAAATTTACATGATTTTTACAGTAACTATATAAGAATAAATTGAACGTAAAGTGAACACATTTTTCGTAATTATTCAAATAAATTCGAACCTCTTTATTCAAAATATGTCATCGATAAAATGATACATTAACACAACAAAATAATATTATATTTACCTTCTGCTGTGGTTTATTATTGAATTTAAATTTAAATTTTCTATCCATAACAGTGATTTGTATAATGACATCATGACGAGGTAGGTATACTTCGAATCAATATACTACCATTAATTATAATATAGTATAGTAATATTTATTATTTATTGTCAATGATATTTTATTTTTATTTTTCATTGAAATTAAATATTTTAAGAAGATTATTTTCATGAAATCTTAAAATCCTATGCATTACATACAGCTAAGTAGGGATGTAATGATATTATATTAAAATTGCTTAATAATATTATAATATTTTATATATTACCTACTCTTTTATTACAATATTATATTCATATTTTATACAGCCGCGAGCCGGTGACTTCGCGGCGCCCGTCGTCGTAAACAGGTTATAATTTTCAGGTTTTTCTTTATTTTCGAAAATATTTCGAGCCAATGTTTACGGCACGATTGTATCTACTCGACGCGATTATAATCGACAAAATATGTCTGCTGCAGTAGTAACCATACACACACAATAAATATAGTAAGGCGACGCCACCCTATTATCCCTTGCAGTCGGTGAAGTCTTTTGAAAATACTTCGAACCCGACATCAAGGCGTCAATCCACTACATGATATTATACACACACACACACACACACTAAATTATATTCATTTTATGTGTGTATGTGTGTATGTTTGTACTCATATATATATAATAAAATCGTTCTGCGTCTTCCATTCGGATAGGATTTTAAAATATGTCGGGCCTACACACACACATACGCGTGGCGTTATTAACGGACGGATAGACGTCATAGCGCTTTGAAATAAATTAAACGTACTCACATATCTACATTTCGAATGATGAGAATTATAATTAATAATAATATATCTATATAATGTCCAAGATAGTCGATGCGGGGTAACACTGGGCAGGTGCACGCCAATTGGTTTCGGCCACTTTGATCGTGCCTCATTCGAAATGTTGAAACGAAAAGGTAATAAATCCGTCCCGGGCTTGAACATTTTGCTTTTCGAATTTCGTTATGCTCGTACGCGTGAGATAATGATTTTTTTTTGTGGGGGTGTTTGCCCACCCAACTACTAAAATAATATTATTAATATTATAATGCACATTGTGTTTCGTTCGAACGCTTGCCTGCTAGCACCTGCTGCTAGAATAAAACGAAATACACTTCGGCAAAACGAAATCGATGCAATGGATCGGACGCACCACAGATCCGCATGAATAAAAATATTTTGTGCTTCCGTAGCTCCACGTGCACCGTATATTCGCACGGTTGAAAATATGAACGTGCCGTAATTCCGCATTCTATGAATATTTTTGACACCAAAAGTACGCATGCCCAAAAATTAATTAAGATAATGCTATACGGCTATATCGGCATAAAGTGTAAAACTGTGTTGTAATTAAACTGTCATACAAAAAATTAATGTACAACTTATAAATAAAATAAATTGAGTCATAGAATAACAACCAAAATTAAAAAAATTGGCTTCGTTTAATAATATTTTATTTTAATTTTCATTATAATTTTATTACACTTAATATATACCATATACTACTTTATTTTATAACCTATACATTTTATACAGACAACGACAATTTTCATTGTATGCATTATTTATTATTATTTTTATTTGATAATTAGTTTTATTTAACTTAAATAATACATATTGTATTTTGTATTTAAAAAATAGAAAAAAATTATGTACGGGGTTACCGTGTTAAAAACAAAACCTTGTATGCGGAGTTGAGGTGATATATTACAAAATGGCCACGATGCATGTGCACCGAACGAATTCGTTTACGGCCTGGAATGTTAACTATATAGACCCCTCAGGAGCAACAGCGAGATATCGTGCCATGACGGCGATGCTGATCACAAAGGGACAACGACAATAACAAGTCAACAACACACGCTATCGTATGTATTGTATAGTAAAATGCGAGGACATTACACCCGCACATGTTATCGCACGTCTGTGTTGGTACAGAACAGGATTTAATCGTGGCACAGAATAAGTTGTTATGTATATGACAATGTAATGTACAAGACATACAATTGTAGAAAAACCGTGTTCATTTATAATGACAATATATTTGGTGTCTTTTCATATTTTAAAAGTGAATTTAAAATATTATCATAACCATAACAGAGTACAGTGTGTTCAATCTTTCTTAGTCAATGAACACTTATGAACTGTGATTTTTACATAATTAGTAAGGAGTGCATATGCATACGTGTAAAACACAACGTATAAACAGACTGCACAGTGTGTCCCGCGTAGACCGTTTCGGTATTAATACCATATAAATATATATTTATATTGTGTATACGTTTTGTATTGTATAGTACGACTATATCAAATAACCGAATTCCCGTGATGTCTGGTGTCCTAAGCCAAACATTTATTGTACAGATGCGATAAAAAAAATAATATCTTAAACGATCTTCGTACTTTTCCGCCCACACATGTCTATTTTTTTCGTAAATTTATACAAGAAAATTTATACACTCATAATTGTATACTGTGTAAGATTATTTTTTTTTAACACAGCTACGGCTGAGGCTCATCCTTAGGTTTATAGTGTTTATTATACTGTTGTTATTATTTCGTTAGACTTTGTCTTAAACGATCGATTAATTCGTTACAAAATAATAATTATTATAATTACATAATACATAATAACAAAATAAGTAAATAATTATAACGAATAACTTTCCGTATAACTCGTATAAGCTATAAGGTTATAGTTAAAGACGTCGATCCCGCGTGTTAAGTTAAGTATTTGATAATAACTGATTTAATTATAATGTTTATAATTGAGTATTATATTATTTTTTATCAGGAGAAGCTGATAAATAATGAAAATGTTCGTCAATAATTAGTCCACATAGATTCACTTTACAGTTAAATTGTTTTTCCAGTACGACGATAGTTTGTGGTTCAGTGGCTTTACCATAATCTGTAGCTTTCAAAGAATACTTTCTATGTATATAGTATTTATAGACAGATTTATTATTGAACAACGTAGACACGTAATTGGACGAACTTTACAAACACCCTGTGGCGGCTCGTGTACTTCGAAAGTGAGAGGGCGATATAAAATTGCTTATTTATGGAAAGTATCGAATTCAAATAGTATAAATAATTATTATTTAATTAAATTTATTTAATATATATAATGATAATGAAGTAAGAATTGATTGCGAATTAAACGTATATAATAAGCAAGTTCGGAATCCGTTCATATGAGGTGATTAAAATCATCGCCCCGGCGTCAGTATTATTATTGTGTTCCCCCTTCTTAGTTGTTGTATTCCGATCATAACTATGATCAGCGACTTTTAACATCGCCAAGCATCGCATGCGCTGCTCACGGATCCCGGTAAATTGTTATTGGTTATCCATTCTCAGAAATTTTAAACTCTCATTATCTGATACTGTTTTCATAATATTTATTTGTGTAAATATAGGAAACACAATTTTTATTTTTGACAATATTATACTACAATATAAATTTAAAATTTAATATTTAACTTATAAATTAGTAACAAATGAGGGTTTTAGAAGGGGGGCGATCGCCGCATCACCACATCAACGAGCCGCCACTGAAGACACGACTATAATTTTAAGCTGTTAACCAACATCAACGTTCAACATGCAACATTTGAGAACTAGCTTGTTCCTTGTTTTTTCTTAATTGAAAACAAATTAACAATCATTGCTGTAAAATTCATAAATATTTTTTTGTTTAGTTGCAATTGAAAAAAGTGATGACAAACACACATACACACACAAATACATCATTGTAAAATCAATAGACATTATTTTGCTATGGTATAAAGTATTCCTATAACATTTTTAAATAAGTATCAAAATGTAATAAAATAAATTTCCTTTTAAAATATAATATTTGCTTATAAGTTATAGTAATTTATTAATTTTTTCATATATTATTTTATTATAGAATGGATCGGAACTGTATTAAACAAAATCACAACAACAAATCACAAAAACAAACTAAACGCAAGAAAAAATATGTTAATCGTTATTGTGACGTTTGTTGTAAAAAATATTCAACCAATTCGTCTTTTAAAAAACATATGAAGGATTTTCATGGTCAGTCAAATCATGCTTCTTCGAGTGAAAATGGATCCATTTTTAAATCAAAACTTTATTTTAAACCAAAACAAACAAAAAATGGAATTAGAAACCTGATAGTATAATTACAGGTACTCCCAATAATAATAGAAATTCAAACACTTCTAATTATAAAATTATAAGCAACTCATGTTAGGGTGTATTTACTTCGGAATCTGATTTTGAAGAACACCAACAACATAATATTAATGATAACCTGAGAATTCTAAGAATCAAACAAACATAATTAGGTTATTTGATATATTATTTTACAATTCAAAACGTATACACAATAAAATATTATATTGTTAATACCGAAACGGTCTACGCGACATATACAATGTGCACTGTGTGCAATCGGTTTATATATGTTGTGTTGTACGCGTATCGCATATGTATATGATGCACTCTTTATTAATATATTAAAATCGCAATTCATAAATATTTATTAGCTAAGAAAGTAGAAAAATACAGTTTCCATACCTTTTTAGTACTCTGCACTTTGTTATATTTATATGTCAATATTTTATGATAATATTTTAAATTCATTTTTAAATGAAAAGGCACCAAATATACTGGCATACCTAATAAATAAACGCGGTTTTTATACTTAATCATACTTAATATAGAATATATTAATATAGGATACTTAATCATAATTAATATAGAACCTGTTTTCATAAAAAAAAAATCATGCATACCTACGATAAATAATTACGTTTCAATGAACTGTGATGAGGACATATAGGTATTGCGGTCTTCAAATGCCGTAGAGCATATTATATTATTTATAATCAAAACCAATCATCCCCAATAATAATATAAATATACTATTCGTTAAGCCTGCACCAAAACAATGAGCAATGTCCTTATTACACAGTAATAATATAGCTATTAGTGCCTAATACCTATATCATGTCCGGATTATTATGCTTTTATCTCGTCGACGATTTACGATTTGAATAAAATCACGTGCTACAAATTGTTCCAAGACGTTTACTGTAACTAATTGTTGTTGGATTGGTCATATATTATAGTAAGGTGACATCAAAATGCAGGAAATTTTATTTTTAAAACCAAATTTTTTTTTGAAAAATCTATAGGTAAACAGGTGACGTATGCGGAACGACGATTTTTCATTTTTATTTCGTGTCCTTTTTCTACAATAGTCGGTTACCGAATCAAATAGGTACGCATAATAGTTAAAAGTATTTTTTTTCAGTTTCATCGATTTGTCTTATTAGGATAGATTATAATGCAACACGTTTTCTCATATGCATTGCCCACTGTTTATTATTATTTATTATACATCGTTTGTTATGTTATTATTGAGTGAACCGAACGAGCGTCTACTGTGTGCGTGTGAGTGCGTGACAGATGTGAAATTTCATCGGTCCTCTCCCCGATGCCAGCCTCTCACCATACGTACCTGGATAACATTTAAGATGCAGATATGCGGGTGCGTTTAATTTATTTCAAAACGCTACTACGGCCACAAAATCCGTTAACAATGCCACGTATGTGTATGTGTGTGTAGGGCCGACACATTTAAAAACCTGTCCGAATGGAAGTCTCGAAATGATTTTATATATATATATATATATACAAATACCCATATACAAAGAATGTACTTAAGTGTATATATATATATAATATCATGTATTGGATTGACGCCTTGATGTCGGGTCCGAGATAATATCGAAAAACTTCACCGACTACACGGCGTCGCCTTACTATATTTATTAATTATTGTGTGTGTGGTGTATGCTATTACTGCTGAAGCAGACGGCTCATCTTGGAACATATTTTGTCGATCATTATCGCGTCGTAGCGGAATACACATAAAAGGCTCGAAATATTTCGAAAATAAAAAAAAAACTGAAAACCTACAACCTGTTTACGACGCCGGGGGCCGCGTAGTCAACGACGGTATAAAATACGAGTAGGTACCTATAAAAACATATAAGACTAATATATAAAATTATAATATTATTACACAATATTAATATAATATCGCACATTCCCAAATAGCAGTATATTATGCATAGGGTTGGAAAAATTCTTGAAATATTTTATTTCAATGAAAAATAAAAAAAAAATATAAAAAATATATAGTACATATATTTCAGGGGGGGTTGAACCTGTAAAACCCCTCTCTATGAGGGATGTTGAATAAGGTTTTAATTAAAGTTGGTGAGATCTACTACTAACTGTACACAATGATACTTCTATTGTTCTAAATTAAAAACTAAATAGTGAGTTTCTTTAGGTAACATTAAATATTTCAGTTAGGTGACCTCAGATAAATATCAGGTTTTCTGTAGGAGATAGGGAATTAAAAAAATACATATATTTTGATGATTTTTAAAATTATAGTTCTTACAGTATCCATATGTACATTACAACTTGAATTTTTTAAACAGCAACAGGTGCTTTTATACCAAATTTGAATAGATTAAATTTTTTAAGTTGTTTTGATCTCTTAACAAAGGCTCTAAAACTAAAATTTACTGAATGATAAATAATTAATATTTAAATTGCAATCATTGAATTGTTCAACAGTTATTTAATGATTTCACAAATTTTCAAATTTTTTTTTTTCAATCGATGATCGAAAATTATTTATTTATCATTGAAATATAAAATTAATGAAAATACACACAAAAAACATGGTTATAAATCTGTAAATCTGGATTTTAAGTATTTTATTATTTAATGCTGCGGAGTCTCAAATTTCAATAGAATAATTCATTTCATAAACAAATTTTCTACAAGTAACCAACTCCATATATTGAAAAAGCATTTTTACTGCCCCAAAAAATGATGACAAACACACATACACACACGCACACACACACATACACAAACAAATACATCATTGTAAAATCAATAGTCATTATTTTGCTAAGGTATAAAGTATTGCTTTAACATTTTTAAATAAGTATAAAAATGTAATAAAATAGATTTCCTTTTAAAATATAATATTTGTTTATTCGTTATAGTAATTTATTAATTTTTTCATATATTATTTTATTATAGAATGGATCGGAACTGTGTTCAAAAAAATAACAACAAATCACAAAAACAAATTAAACGCAAGAAAAAATATGTAAATCGTTATTGTGATGTTTGTTGTAAAAAATATTCAACCAATTCGTCTTTTAAAAAACATATGAAGGATTTTCATGGACAGTCAAATCCTGCTTCTTCAAATGAAAATGGATCCATCTTTAAATCGAAACTTTATTTTAAACCGAAACAAACAATAAATAGTAAAATCGACATTCAACGAAAATATAAACATAAAATTGATGAAAATCATATAAAAGCTTTAATTGAAATATGTGTAGTCCATCAGCTATTTCAATGTAAAATTTGTAATATAATTTGTGATCAATTTGATCATTAACAGTTTCAACAATAGTGGTCATCTGGCAACATTTAAAAATTTCATGTTTGTAATCAAAAATGATCTGACAATGAAAAATTTAAGCTTCAAAGCTTCAGGAATATGAACATGTGAAAACACAGTTTTGTTAATAAAATTTAAAAGATTTGTATTACAAGCTATTTTATAGCTATTAAAATAAATATAATTAAGGGAAAATGTATATAAATATCATAATTACGTAAGAAATAATGCATAGTAAATTATATAAAATGCAATGTATAACTCAAAATGTACAAATGTAAATACAGAATAATAAATATACAATCCAATTTTATCATAACTTAGCATTATTATTGAATATAAATACTATTATTATATTATGATTTACTTTACAAACACCAAACTTATGAAATTGTTTATTCTGTATTATTTTCTTTATAAATCTTAATTCTGTATGACTTTATGCCTATATTAATTGTATATGGTCATTTTTTAAACATTATCAACGGGGCCAACTTTGTCAGTGCACAGACACGAAAAAGTATATATATATAGGTATGTACCTGCTATCTATATTATGTTGTTGTGTACCAGCACATTATTATACTTAGTAAAAGAGAGTGTGATAAGTACCGTACACTATTGAGTTGTTAAATATTTAATTCAATATTTCATTAAAAGCTTATTACATTGTAATTTTCATGTGCATTTGTCTAGTTGTCTAATGGACCAATACTGGACTAGTGATCTGTATACAGAGTATGGGTCTAATTTATTTATACATATATATTATTTTGTTAAGGTCTATATTATAAATAAATTTGGTTCCAAATGTATTGTATTTGATTGGAAGTTAGAATTTTTCATATTATAAGAGCTATTGGATGGTAGGAAAAAAGTATCAATTAGAATATTTTAAATTTTTTCATTCTGAAACATAAGTATTCCTAACATTTTTTTATTATAATTATTGCCAATTATTTTTTTTTAATGTTTGTTTTATATATTTATTAGCTATTATTATTTTTTAATAATTAATATTAATATAATTTTACTAGTTTTGGAGAAAATAAAAAACAACTTAAAGATTTTTTAAAAGCTATAAGTAACTCAAAATATTAAGTTAAAGCAATAACAATTTATTTTTATTTTATTAGTACTATAATATAGCACTATTATACTCATTACTCGATATATAGGTGATTTATATATTTCTATAAAATGTGATAATATATTATATATTATTAATTATATAGATTTTGTTAAAAATAAATACATATTAAAGGTATACTAAATTAGTATAAAATTCTTTTTGATAATTGACACTGACAATTTTAAAATATTTACTATAATAGTAACTTATAGCAATTTAAATATAAAATATAATATCCTTTATGCTATATGATAAAAGTACATTTCTTCTCAGAATTATTTTTTTTATTTAACGGTTTATCAGTCAATTAAAATTTAACACAATACTTATCATAATGAAAAATAAAAACATCAGACTCTTATATTTTATATTTAAGATTTCAATTTAAGTGGTTCTAGTGAGTATTGATATTTGACCATCAAACAATTTTTCACAACATGGTACAGTCAAGAATTTAATTTAGGGGGGTTGAACCCCTAAAACCCCTCCCAATATACGCCACTGTGTGTGTGTGTGTGTGTGTGTGTGTGTGTGTGTGTGTGTGTGTGTGTGTGTGTGTGTGTGTGTGTGTGTGTGTGTGTGTGTGAAATTTAATATTATATAATTATTAAATAAATATGGATGTTTGTTTTTTTTTATATAATTAACAATATTATATATATATGCATTAGCTGGCTGTTGCTTAGTTTATTGCATTTGGTTAAATGATACCTATATAGGTATAATATATACCTTTAATAATACACCGATATACACTTAAAATCTTTATAATATATTATGTATTCCGATATTCGTGAGCCAATTACATTTTATAAGAAAAAAAAGTTATGAGTTTGCTGCGGATTATGCAAAATAAACATTACAATTATTTAGATGAGGTTGGAGAAATCAATAATCTAACTTTTAAACTTGGACAAATTATTTAAAAAAAAACATATTGAAAGAACTTTCTACTAGATTTGTAAGTTGCAAAATAAATACATGTTCAGTAAGCCTCAATATATTTAATATTTCTGTAAATCATATTATAATAATATTGTTTTTTTTATTTTATTCTTTTTCGTTTCTAAAAACTATTAAGACATTGTTTGGTTAAGTGTATTTTCACTGTTCTGATAACAATTTGTTATTTCTATAGTAATAGTTAGGTTGAAAAAAAAATGAAAAAATTAAAGGGGCAAAATGTTTAAAATGAATTTTTTTGGTACCTATTATTTATTACATTTTATTAAAATTATATTCATTAAAACATGGCTATAGAGTGTGTCAACAGTAACACGGATAGGTATGTTGCTAAGACGATACTTATATCGTATATGTCATAATAATTTACGGACAAATTGTAGTATTTAATCAATCAGATTATACAGCTGATATGGATGCTGTTTTTTAGAAGGCTGACTTAAATCACAAAATTCGGTACCAGGATCACATCCGTAAGTTGTAATATGCTATCACATCAACCCCTGTGTCGTCTGTAGTTCACAATGACTTTAACGCAGTGTCCTATTAAATATAGGATAAATGCAATTTTTTAAATTCCATGCGCTTTCCATATTTTATTGTTTTCGAACAGATAGAATTGATCAGTCTATATTATTGTATTTTGAATATTATAGATGCTATACGAGTTAACGTCAAGTACAGTGTTGTTCCTGAAAAATAAATAGACAACTCATTAGGAATTTGGCTATCCCGTGCTCCATTCCGCATTAAAAAAGTATCCCAAAAACAAGAAAAACTCTCAAGAAGCCTTTTATGAAGTTAATATATTTAAAAGATTATGTTATCGTTATTATTATATTATTTACATTTTTTTAAATTCTTAGATTTGTATCTTACAAGTTTGCAGTTTTATTATTTAATATTTACTATTTTAATGAAGTTAATATTGGGTATATATTATACTACTCTCCAGTTATTATTTTTATTTTTGTGTTGGATCATAATATTATATAAATATAAATTAAAATATTGATATTCCAATATTATATTAAATTTATATATTAATCATGTAAATATATTATATTATTATTATATATAGGTATTTCAAATTTGTATGATTTATAATATGGTCAATAAATGAACATTTTAGTTGAATTTGTTTATATAATTACAATAATCACACATATTTTAAAAAACCAATGTTAAAAGAACTAAGGAATAATTAAAAATAATTTTTTTATTATTGTTTTAATGTTTAAATTAAAATATTACAATACTATTGAGTTAAAATGTTAATCAAATATTTAAAATTATTATTAACTGGATATTATGATAATATTGATAATATGTTGTTAGGATAACATGAAAATAGCGGCCAAATAATTTTGTAGTAATGTTACAGTAACATCTACAAATATTATTATAACATTGAAAAATATTTTACTAAATGTTACTGTTTTGTAAATAACATTGGTATAACATTATAAGAATATTCTTTTGCTGTCTGGGTATACTATAATTGTTCCGCGTATTTATATCATTTTCATTATCAGGCAATAATGCGGAACAAAAAAAATATTACCGGTTCCGCGGTAATGTACTTGATAATGTATTTGATATATAACCTAACATAACAATAAGCAAACATTCAATGTTCAACGACTATTCAATTCAAGACGTTCATCATGGTCAACGGATACAATGTTTTTTGTGGCATGTCGATCAAACATAAAAATAAATCTATGGGAATAGTGTCAAGAATTATCAAGAGGATCACTATAATAAATGTGCACTAGAATTCATGTGCCGTTCGTGCAGGTACAGAAAATCACTATTATGTAGTAAATATCACTTATATAGAAAATATAGTTTTAAGATATCATTGCAATATTATTTTCCAAATATTTCCGATAACTTGATTGACGAAATGTGTAATATTGAGTTGGAAATGTTGTAAGAGACCTAAGAAATTATTATGAACATCTGTATATAAAATTTAAAGACGAATCGCATTCACATTTCGTTAACAACGTACTCCCTAAATCTTTCATGTACGAAAACGATATTGCTCTCAAGGGAAACAATTTTTGGAAAATAATATTGTACATGTCCATCTTATCACTATATGAAAAAAATTTTCCATATATCACTCACACTAATTTGAATGGTATCTTAGACGTTGAAAATACAATTCAAATTAGTGTGAGTGATATATCGAATACACGTGACGATTTATATATGTATAATAATAGTGATATTAATTATCATGATTTTATAAAATTTTTTGAATCATATGTAAATTTACATACTTATAGCAGTATTAATTTTATAGATATTTATAATATAGATACTAACATAGATTTAAATATATTAGGTTTAATTGATTTATGTAAAATAATATTATCACCATTTAATTGGTCACTATTATATTTATTTGATAATAGTATATTCGTAAAGTGCTATAATCAACATTATATTTTAAATTGTTTTGTTGATACCGAATTTGAAAAATGTATAGTTGTAAATATTAAAAAGAATTATGATATAAGACACACAGCGTATGAATATTTAAATTTAATGGCTAGTAATGAATTAATTGTCAATGCATCACTAAAAAACGATCACGAATGAGTCGTAAATGTTGGTAATTTTTTTATTGTATTTATTGTATTTATTTTGTATTTTTATGTTTTATTATTATTGCGAATGTTGGTGGTATATTTGTATGTTTAATAAAAAAACTTTTCATTATTTTTTTTGTATCAATTAAAATTAACAAACCTTCATAGTACTATAATATAAGTAAAGGGGTAACATATGTTTACGTTGTATGAACTTGTTATGGGTTCGATGTTAAATGATGATGACCTAAATATTAGAGCATTATATGATATACCGGAAATTAAATTACGAAAATGTTGTCAAACTATCGTGCGCCATATAGTTTATAATACCGAAGCGGTTAATATGCACTACGTAATGGTCGCGTTTCTTAAATACGGCTGTAAAAAATGTATGAAAATCGTTCTAATACCTTCACACGCCTCGTGGCCCGGAGTGTGTGAAAAGTTAGCGAAAAACGGTAGATTGGACGCGTTGCGATATTTGCGATAATTGTTTAATGATAATAGTATTGTTGAAGTGTTGGACACTGCACTACAGCCGACGCCAGGATGTTCGTTTTGCTATTAACTATTACTATCTTATAGATGTGATTCTAGTTCTGAGTTTTACGATATAGGTCAACCTCTTAAATAACACCGCCTATAAAGGAATATTAGCAGTATAATCTGACCACAAATAGGTTTATGCATTATTCATGATAATGATTTGATGGTTAAATAAATAGAATAATAATAATAAAAAAAAAGTTATTCGAGCACACGGGTTGTAAGTATATTTATAATTAAAATAAATACGTCGATCAGCGAACATGAATGTAATATAATTTAAAATATGGCGATTCGCTAACAAGTCACAAGGCACAGGTAAAATAATTTTAATAGAGCCCACACAATATTCCTAAAAAATGCAGGACATTAATAGTAGAATAACAATGATGAGTTTATATATATATATATATATAGATAACTATATACGAATACAGATATTATAACTTTTATTTTAAAGTATAGTTTATGTGATACGTAATTTAAGCATAGGCAAATAAAGTAGATAGTAAATTAAAATTTTCTTAGGTATCGATTTTTATGTTGAAATACTCCAAAAATATGCTCTAAAAGTATAAATGAAGAAAAAGATGTATTTTTATTAAGAAACTAATAAAAAAAAATAATTTAAATAATTTTGTTAAAGTTATAATTATAAATGTTTTTGTTACTTATCTGTTATTTTATTTTTAGTTTTTATTATGTTAAATGTCAAGAGAATAATTATTAAATATTTATCTATTGTACAACTAATATACTTGAGCTTATAATATAAAATGAAAGCTGCAAACAAATATTCTTCATAGATAATTTTATAATTTTTTAGATTTTTTTATTTTATTTTTATTGTGTTTAAATTGCATGTCAACAGTAACAATTTTAAATACGTACCTACCAATTTAAATAATAGCATTTAATTTTATATCTTTCCCCTATTAAACATTTTTTGGTCGTGATTTTTATTTCTATATTTTAACATAATAATAAGGATCATAAAATCCATACTTAAGAATGTTTTTAAAAATATCTCTTATTTTATTTTATGTGTAAGCCGTAAGGCACATTTTTATCTTTTAATTTTTAAATGGCAACACTACTATTGTTTTTCATATTCTAATTGACTTGCAAAAATAAAATAAAATGATAAATGTAGCCTAAGCTTAAATCATGACTACCATATTTTCAAAAACACAATTTGAAAATCAGAAAAAAATTATACCTAGTAATTGTTTTGTATTGGGATGATTGGTTTATTTTTTGTATCTCTTAAAATACTCTAAACACTGTGTTGCATATTACAATATTTACATATTAAGATATGCTGATAAGCTATATTGTTCAATATATTTATTTGATTTATTATTGGAGTATCTCGTTAATTGTATCATTATTTATTAGGCAGTAAAAATTAAACAATTTTGACATAAAATTATTGCCAAATGATTACTCTCTGCACCACCGTGAAAACCTGCTTATCGAACAAATGCACCTACAATATGCGTTTTATGGTCCTTACTATTATAGACAAATCGCAATTCAAAAATATTCATTAGCTAATAAAGAAGAAAAATATCGTTTCCATATCTTTTGAACACTGTACTTTGTTATGTTTATATATAAATATTTTAAATTCATTTTTAAATGAAATGCAGCAAATATATTGGCATAGTAAATAAACGTAGTTTTTCTATAATTTTATGTCTTATTCATTTCATTATCAAATTTCAAATGCATAATAACTTTTTCTGTATTACGATCAAATGGCGTTCAATACCAACACAAACATGTGACAACGCGTGCGAGTGTAACGTCCCCGTAATTTACTATATTATATTATATATATGCATGATGGCGTGTGTTGTTGACTTGTTGGACGAGTCCATTTTCCTCCAAAAATGAGATACCGTTTTCCTACACTGTCCATTTTCCTCCAAAAAAATAAAAAGTAATTCTTGACCATTTTCCTCTTATAAATAAAATAATAAAATCTTCATTTTGTTGTAAAAATTCGACGTACAGTAATCTACTAAAAATATAATCTTATTGATACAATGTATCGTATATTCGTGTGTCTGTCTCACTCAATCACAATAATCAGTGACAACTAATGATACACAATATAACAATATAAATATATACGTACATGCCCATATGCTATACGTACGTATCTTTATTAGGCTTTATCAAAATTACAATATAATGCTATCGGCTGTTACAAACTGCGAGTGCTATCGCACACTTGGACTAGCGTTTTCCCTATACGATAAGAACGCGACCAGAATTTAATCAACAGATACGCGCAAAATGTGATCTTATAGCCATACTCTATATTTATAATACTAATGCGTAACGCAGCACTACAACACTGGCTAAAATATTTGAGAAAAATAGACATAATTTTAGTCAAAATTAATGTGGAGGGAAACCAACCTTTTTTTTGTCGAAGAAAATGGCTACGGCCGACTTGTTATTGATCGTTGTTTTTGGATTATCGTCATCTCATTTGTTTCGCCGTTTTTATATACCGTAATACTTTGGACGGTCGCAGAGAATATACATATACAATTATAGTGTTGACTCAATTATCATAGTCATACTTCCTGTATAAAAAAAAATTAATAATTATATACGACTTGAAACTATGAGATCCGTGAAAAAAGGTTTGTAGGAACGGTACTTGAACGAAAAATACGAACTTTTAGATAATAACAATAATAGCATACAGTCTATACCATTTCAAAACACAGCAGCAAGTAGATCAAAAGTGATTGAAGGTAATATAAAAAATTTAATGCTTTTTAGTTGGCCAAAATTATACAAGTCCATACAGTTTTTAATTGTAAAATTTATATTAAATTCAAGACAGGTGAGATATTCGTCACACAACACATCATACATGATGAGTTATGTATGCGACAACAAAAAAAATTGAAAATTGAATTGTGGTATACATATTTTTAAATAAATGGTCAATAATCAAATGACATAAATGGTTATTAAAACCATTATCCGGACTTTGGAATTTCAATAACTGTGACGCCAATCGCCAACTACTTAGTGCCAATGAATAGAAACATTATATAAGACATAATATGTGATATGTGTACAGTCCGTGTTATGTATATTCGAGTTGGCATTTAAAACGTGAACCTTTGTGTGTGTACCATTGTTTGATAGTTTATATCTGAACAATCGCATAGTATATAGTTGTGGCGATTTTGATCAGATTGTGAAATATTTTCTTCATTTGCAAAAGTATATAATGTGGCAGAACACGAACGTTTAACACAATACCAACGAATCGCACATGTATTTACGTTATTTGAACCAACATTTTATTTATAATTATTAAACTTTGTTTCTTTTACTTTTTAAAAACACAGCTATTTTAGTAAAATTCGTGATATGTTTACACGTCGACGTCGCGCCTACTAACTGATCGCGATCAAAGCTGGTAATCTTTGTTGTTCATTACTTTTATAAGTTTTAAGTATGCTATTTGTTTTATGGCTAGGTACCTTTTATATTAGATAAGATAAGCTACGGCGATGAAACAACTCGTTGATAAATTCGTAGGCTTCATTTTTTCGGTGTGCTTTATAGGTTTTGCTCGATTTCAATTTGATAACGACTGGCCCGACTGGGTATTTCTTTTGACTTTATTTTCCTAACTATAAGTAATTTTATTACTATAGGTTTTATAACGTTCGCTAAAATATAATATTTGATCGAATTATTGTTAACTTAATTTTAAATTGACCTTAACTACTCTGGGCGAAGCGGGGTTATTTTTAGGCGCACGGGCTACGCCCGTTTATTTGGTCATTTTGTCAATTATGGTCAATTGTTTAAACTCCATAAGGAGTACACTTTTACACGGTCGGGTAAAAATTTAAGTTTAAGAATAATATGTTATTGTACTAT
This sequence comes from Rhopalosiphum nymphaeae, assembly GCA_036289425.1. Lineage (NCBI taxonomy): Eukaryota > Metazoa > Arthropoda > Insecta > Hemiptera > Aphididae > Rhopalosiphum > Rhopalosiphum nymphaeae. The sequence goes on from JAZAQC010000030.1 coordinate 2,551,372, forward strand.
TATATACATAAAGTATATATTAATGTCTATAGTTTTATACCTAAGTAGTAAGTTTTACCTGACCGTACAAGTGTCCGCGTTTCGCATTTTTAATGCTCGACCCTATAAAGTGACCAAGTAAAATATGACTCAAATATAAATCCGCAAAACTGCAAAAAAAAAAATGCCTTTTTAACAAATCAAAAATAAAGTATATTTTATCCAAACTATGTATATATAGTTATTGATTCAGCTTTTATAGTAATATAAAAATGAATAAAAAAATTTTAAATTTAAATTGTATATTTGTTTAATAAATTATACTGAGTACCGTAAATTTGAATCCCGCACTTTTAAAGTAATCTAACCTGGAAGTTCAATGTTATTATATTGGAATTGACTTTAACAAATACCATTTGATATACCTACGTTTATACTGTATATACGTGGTATAGTTATATCTTAAATCATTATCAATCAACACTGTAATTTGTTACAATAAAATACGATACGATAATTATAATTTTAATACTAAACTTTATCTGAACTCGATCAGTATCGCTTTTGACATATAAAAATAATATTTATTTAAAAAATAAATATAATAAGTAGGACTAGGGACTTCATGCCCAAAAAGACCTTAAAATGTGCTTGTATTTATGCCCCAATAAATCACTAAATATGCTATTAAATATGCATTTAAATAAAGTATATTTGTAATAAATAATAATAATATTCGTAAATATAATACATAAATAAATGAATTTGATTAATTATTTGAGGTAATTATTTTCAGATTTGTTTTCATTTTAGATTGAGTTTTAGTCTAAAACAATTTTTTTTTTTTTAAAACCAACTTTTAAATTGAATACATTTTTTTATTTTTAATATAGTACCAATTACCTTGATTATTACATTGAAATATTAGATATTTTCTCAAGTTGGGAATAAAAAACTTACCCATTCATATGAATAATTGTATAAAATAAATAATAGTCAAATATGCAAAATATGTAACTATAAATTTTAAATATAAATTCGTGTTGCTATGAAACGAATTTTTAAATTACTTAGTTATGTTATTTTTAATGATTATTTAAAAACATGCAAACTTGCTACGTGCTCTGATATCCCTTACATAATACATAATAAGGGTATTGCGACGTAGGCATGAGTATTAAGACAATAATTAATAATACACTAAAGAATAATATAACACGCAATAAGGATGCTACAACGTAGGAACGAACGTTTTTACAAAATTATAAAAGACGTCCATCATATCCGAGCGGCAACGCATTAAACTTAAAATACAATAGACAAGAATAAAACCAATATGACTTTAACCTTCGTAATTGGGAGATGAACAATCGCAATATAATTAAAATAATAAAATAAATATAATAATAATATTATAATATTATAATTAATATAATTAGCATAAAAAATTTAAATATTTAAATGTAAATTATTATTAAGTCAGAAGACTAATATGTACTAGTATTTTTTTATATTCGAAGCTATAATAAATACATTTAAATGCAGTTTTTGAAATTTTTTAGAGCATTAAAATCCCGGGCCTATATTTATGCCGTTAAAAATAAATAATTAATTGACTTACACAAGCAAAGTTAATTCGAGATTTAATTTTACCGATTTCAAACAAAACACACATGCATTATAGTTTGCCTTAGTTGTCAAAACTAAAAAAATGAAATTTATTTATCTAACAGGGAAATTGAACTGAGCCTCGTCTTAAGGTCTAGCTCACAAATCGTGAATAAAAATAAGTTTTGGTCAAGTTTCAAGTTTAGTGTTATCGACCTTTCCTTTTTTCTTTTTTTTCTACTTACTATTGTATAAAACTGTATATAAACTATACACAAAATAAATAATAAATAATTAATGTGTACCGTATTATAATAGAATAATTAACTGTTAAATGATAATCCAGAGGATATATATGTAACGAATAACTTCGCGTGTGAGCACATCGAGCACCTAAATAATTAAGAGACCCGTCGCTAATATAGGCAACAATTCTTTGTATTGATCAAGGGCCGAGGTGTATCGATAAACCTTGGTATGGATATAATATACCGTAGCTTCATCCAATATCCATAGTATATTGATCTAAGATTTTGGATAATTCGGTCCGGGAGGGCGTAGAAGATTTAACCGATTTGCCCAATGTCGTCGACAAAAAAAATAGCCAATGTTCACGCGATGAGCGTGAAGAAAGCAGGACAAGAGGTCTTATAACTAAAGAAAAAAGAAGACGGTCGCGTTATTCGTCGACGACGTGCTTACGTCAAAGTGCAAAAAATGTTTAATAACTCGTAAAGGTAATTAAAAATACAGACAAACACAAAATACAAATTAGCGAACGCGAGTTCGAAATCGCAATTGGCGGCAGAATGCGTTTAGGTGTCGCGTCGGATCGATCGGAGCGTATCGGTGCAAACAACGTTGCGACTACCGACCGGTGACCATGTGAGCATTGCGAGCGGGCGCAAAAAACCGAGAGTGATGTTGGTACTCGGTATTCGGACTACTGCGGATCGTATGTACGTTTAGCCACGAGCCTGCATTGGTGGAGGGGAAAACGGTATCGTTGGTACTACATTAAAGAACATATTTAAAAATCGTAGCACTCGTGAAAGTCTCGTGTACGTGACAATGCAGAAAACGAATACAATATAATACAATTCACGATTTAGCAGTGATTAACGTTGTATCACCGGTGCACCACATTATTATTTATTTTGATTTTTAAAAAGTTAAATAATTAAGTAACTATTAAATTCTAAATACACTCATTAACAGTTATTGTTTTTATTTTAATGCAAACTACACTAACACTGTTGACAAATACCATGAGTTCGTCAAGTGAAAAAGATTTAACTTTAATACCTTCTGGATCAGGATCAAAAAATACTGCAGGCTGGTTAGCAAGAGAAAAAACTTCTTCATCCAAATTGTATAGATTTCGCCGTCCATACATTTTACGTAGGACTAAACAATTTAAATACATGAATCAAGTTTGGAATATAGGTGATATTGTATCTTTAAATGAATCAAAATTACCTAAAAATTTTTATGGACAAATTATTGATCTATTTGAAAACGGTTTTTGTGAAAAACTAGCAAAAATCTTCTGGTTGACACCTAAAGCTTACCTTGGAGTCAAAAATGAATCAAAAAAAGTGCATGATGATATTTTCAACCCTACTGAATTCGAACATATTTCTATCGATGATAGATTAATACCCATACATTCCTTAACATTTGTTACGACTTTACCAGACTTATTTGACTATAAATTACATTTTGGTACCTATCACTCAGTTGATACATATGATGAATCACGTGCTGAAAGATATGCAGAATCCTCGTCAGAATCTGATGAAGACTAAGGAACAAGACCCAAGTGTAGAATCACACGGCTACTTAACAAGTGAATAAAATAACTATTAATTGTTTATAATATATTATATATTGTAAGCAAAATTATCATTTTTAAATGTATTTATTTTTAATATTTTTAAATAATATTATAATTTTAATATTAATAGATAAAACAAAATGTTTTATGCTTCTGATATTATTAATACCTAAGTACCCTTTTTCATATAGGTACGATTTCATAGTGTAATAAATTTTTTTTTTTTTTAATGTAATTTGACACTATTGTATACATTTCCATAGCAATATATTTTAATTTGAAACCGATTTTTAATATTTAATACCTTTATGATGTATTTAGTAAATGTTTTCTCAGTTGAACTCAGTATTCATATGTACCTCCTATATGAAATTAAATTAAATAAATAAAAGTAAATGTGTAATATTATTATTTATACTTCTGTTGTCTGCTGTATAGAATTTTCATTTATTTAAGCAATAGGTATTGTAAAGAATTACATAATAATAAGGTAATTATAAATAAATACCATATATAGTATGATAATAAATACTACTATAATACTGGAGTGTGTATAATATTACAATAACAATGAAATATAATAATTCTAATCTGAAACTTGAAAATTCAAAAAAGTTCAAAGCTTGTATAAGAATTTACAACCCTCAAAACCTAAAACTCATTAGATTTATTGTATTTTAAAAGAACTGCAAAATATTTAATTGTTTTTTATGCAGTTCAAAATTAAATTGTATTAACTATTTAATTATTCATCTTAGTATTTATGATGATTTAAATAAAATATAGGAATTAATCTGTAAAACTACTAATTGTCTAAAAAGTTTTAGTACACTATATTTTTTTAAGAACCTATATTTTATTTCCTTATCATAATTTTCAATATGATTAATTAAAAATAACTATAATTCTAATATTTAAATTCCTAATTTAATTGATCAAAATATTAATTGTTCTATCAGATACACCAAATAAACAACAATTAGATAATAATGCTGTACTTGATACTCCAGATTTGGAATCTTCCAGTGATATATAAATGGTATAGTAATGTTTCAATTCCAAGAAATATTGTAAATATTTTTAATTGATGATGTACAACATTTTAATGATTCAATTTTTTCCATAATGAAACAAAAAATTCATGCTGAACTTTCTAAATTAAATAATTTAACTCACTAAAAATAAATTATATTTATCTAGTTGCTCTTTTCAAAACTGATGATAAAAACTTTTTTGGGAAACGTGTTATATCTAAAGAGCTAATTACAGGATTTAATTTTTTAAAGTCAACTGGAATTGAAATGTTTGTGAACAATAAAATCTATAATATTTTCGTTTAAAGTAAGATTCTCGGTGATAACATATGAGTGCTCTCTATTCTAGGATTTGAGAGTTTTTTTGCAAATCATCATTGTTGATTCTGTAAAACTCATAAAAAAGAATATCATCAACAATCTATAGAAAATGATAACAACTTAAGAGATCCTGTAAATTATATAGCTGATATTGTATGTAATAATGTATCTATTACTGGTAATGAAAAATCATGTAATTATGGGCCATTAGATATCAGAAGTAGCCCAACATTAATTACAGGTTCAAGTTTAAAACGAGATAGATGTCTCAAAATATCAACTTCTGAAAGGTTATGGTTTACAAAATACCTTGGATTGATTATAGGAGATTTGGTTCCAGAAAAATCTCAATTTTGGAATTTATAAATTCATTTAAATTCTAAAAACATTATTTTTTGTGAAGGGATGCAAAAACAAGATGTAACAGTATTGCAATCAATTATTTCTGAACACCATAAATTACACATACTATTATTCCAAAACATCACCATTATACATTATCCATAAATTATAAAAATGCTTGTCCATAGTTTTTTTGGCCTACGCGTTTCAAAGCTAATTATAAAGAACTAAAATAAATAGCACATTCTATTACATCTAGAAAAAATATTACCTTAACATCAGCACTTAAATAGCAACTACAATTTGCTATAGACTTTTAATACCCAATAAATTATGTATAAAATTAAAACAGATATAGGACCAGTTGCTAAAGTACCACTAGATATATTAAAATATTAGCATCAAATACTTTATTCCATTCAACATATAATATTGTTTTAATTTCATGAATAAGTGAAAAAGGTACCTATTAAGTATTGTAGTAATTATAATATGACTATTGTGTTGAATTTATGCGAAGAAAATAATTATAATTTTGTTATATATTTTCTTGCCATGTTTTGGTTTAATAAAATGTATTCTTATAACAGATTCAAATGTAATTGTATTTTTACAATCATTAACAAGCATTTAATGTATCCATAACAAAAAATATTGTAGGCATTGCACTAAGCAATTTAGAAAATATGAATCCAACTCATCATAATAATTATCTAGTAGATTAACATTAACTTGTAAATTAACTTGAAACTATAGTTAGGTTAAATATTAACAACGTTTTAGAAGTAACTATTTATTTAGTTACTATGACATTTTTGAAACAATATACTAACTATGGTAGATCATTTCTAACTGTACTAAAACCATCAGGAAGTAGTGGAGCTTATTATGGCCTATTAGATCATTATTGAAAACTATATAAACCATAAATAAAAATTATTTTTTTAAAAAGTAAAAAATGTCTCAATGTAGACCACCCATGATCAACAATGAAAAGTATGTTATTCTCGATATAAAATAAAAATAATGAACATGAAAAACTAATTCAACTTTTTTAAATTTTGGTTTTTTACCTTTCAAATATCATAAAATGGAAATATAGTACATAGGTACAGGTGTACTATATATTATATACCTATATAATATAATTATATACACCCAGTATATACCAAATGAATAACTTATATAAATAAAATAAAAACAAACAAATAGGTAATATTTTTATTTTTATTTAAATTATTAAATTAACATAGACCTACTTTGACTTTGATCATAAATTTTAATTATAAAATATGCAACTTAAAATATTAACAATTGTTTGAACTCATATAAGTAATGTAGTACTTACATATAAACACTGTACTTAAACAATTTATGAAAAACAAATTATATTTTTTTCTTATTACCTATTATTTAAAGAATTATGTCAGTCTTACTTTGATTATGACTAAATTTAAATTGTAAATATATAGCTAAAAATTAGTTTATTAGTTTTTCGTTTAAAGGATCGTCCTATTTTTCCTTAATCAATAATTTAATTTATTAAAATATAATTGTTGTATGACATAACTAACATTCTAATGCCATAAGATATGTGTCTCACAATAGAAAGATTAGGTCTAATGTGTTAGACTATAATAGAAAAATAATCGATTTATTCGTGTTACACGGTTTTTCATAAAGCGAACACTCGGCAATTATATTTTATTCGATACAAAAATTAGTAGACAATATTAGCTTTAAACAGTGTTTAACAACTTAATATTAGTTATAAGTTTTAATTTGTATTTAATATTACATATTTTATATTTTATATTTTTTTCAAATCAAATAAATATTATTATTATATGTAATTATTGAAATTTTTTGTTAAAACTATTACAGCAAAGTATATGGATTTGGAATTCTACGGTAACAAACATTGAAAAACAGTGGTTTTTTGGTGAACGAGGTACTATAAAAAATACCATCATAGTATAAACGAGATTTTATATTACATTTGGGTTTAAATGGGTCCGTTCGGTTAATATTCTTAAGATACGTATAAAGCGTTTTGAAAAAATAAAATCAGAGTGCAATATCATGTCGAGTGAAATTCGGAATTGTATAGTATATTATACACAATAAAAACCATCTGGCCATCTGCGTGAGTAATCTGAGTGTGTATTGTGTACGTCGTACATATGTGCACAACAACTTAATAACATTTTCGGAAATCAAAGAACGAACAAATAAAAATCACAAACGATGTCTACAGTGTTTGCTTTTAAAATAGAGTTTACAACGAATACGGAATTTCAACAAAAACAATTTTTGATTTCGAGTAAATAAGATATTGTAGTACGATTTGAATTCTACTCGTTTGCCATTGCAATTGAAGGACGAATGATGTGGTGAAAGCAATGGCTCAGTGAAAGGGTTTTTATGACGAATTAACCGTACGTAACGTTCACTTTATAAGTCATATTGGTTTTTTTGGATATATGTATTATCGAATAAAATGTCATTATCCATATGAATAATAAATCGACAGTTCTGGTTATTATCAGTGTTGATGTTCACGGACGATTTCGTCGTGTGACATCAAATATTATGGTCACGATTAACATACCTAAACACCATCTGCACAATTGTGGCGACTAGCGGGGCGTAAACTATTTATATCAGTCTGTTCGGTGGTAGTGGGAGGGCCCATTACCGTAAACTACTCATGTGCAATACATATTTGAAAGCGTGCACAATAATGCGGAGAAATATAAACGAACGGTTCGATTTTTGAAATCAGTGCGTCAAAATGTCCATCATAATACACGGATACCTGATTTGGGTGCATAAACACGGGTTAAGACCGAGTAAAATGATCACCCGATAATATAACAAAAGAAACGTACTTATACTGTCGCGTTTGTCGCATCAGGATGTTATATATTATATTATGGTATTACATATTTTAAAAAATTAATAATCATTGTGTTTAAGAGGTGCTTAAACATTCATATTTAACTCTATAGGAAAATAGGAAATAATTTAAAACATATATATATACGTATTATTTAAAATGAAAATAATTCGGGGGGGGGGGGGGGGGGGGTGGCGGCTTAAGCCCAAAAGGCTCCCCCTCTGGATACGGCAAATAAATATAAGATATAAGTATAAAACTATTATTTTAATTTGACAAAATATCTGCAGAATAATAAACTTTAAAAATTATAATATAGAAAATTTATGTTTATATAATATAATTGATTTGAAGAAACAATATTTAATGTTTCGATTTCGGCTTTATTATTTGTCCAATTGCTGTATTTTGAAACCAATATTGTTTAAAATATAATGTTTTAATCATTATAGGAATGATTTTTTTTCAATCCCATTATAATTTGTTCAAGTTCAAAGGTGTATGTATTATAGTAATTTTAAAGTAGCATTAATATGGGGTGGATAAATCGTAGTATTGTCCACCAAACAATGAGCCGCCTTTCAATAATATGATTTTAAAATATTTGGTACAATCCACATTATTGTTATTATTATTTTACGACGCAAAATCCATAAGAAACAACGTCATTGGTTAGCAAAGAGCGACGGACCGCGATCACTCGGAATTGTGTTCGTGTAATATTATATTATTGTTTAATGATGAAAACCGCGACATTGTTTAAACGCCGCTTTTACGTTGGTTACGTAGGCCATTTTCCGCCGCCTACATAACATAAGACCGGTCCATGTGTTGTGCACAGTGCACACAAGTCTTTTACACTGCAAACGGCGATCGTGTGATCGATACGCGGGCTCAGACACTATTTACGTAGATATATACGCAAAGCCAAGTTACTGTAACTTTTGATCTTAATATTCTGTAAACACCCTTTTCCGGAGACCACAATGAGCGGCACAGTCAATTATAAGCAAAAACGAGGATACGGCCATCCACGTCACTTGTTCAAGTTGCCAACGATGCCCGACGCAGTTACCTACAAGGACTAAGCCGATGAAAAGGTGGAGACGACACAACCGGTCTACACTAGTTGCGGTCAAGATCAAAAATCACGTACTAGTTGCGGTCACCCAACGAAAAGGTTACGTACTAGTTGCGATCACCCAATAAAAAGGTTACATACTAGTTGCGATTACTCAAAAATTATACCAAGTATATATACAATGCTATTTTATAGTTAAAAAGTTTCAACATTTTCCTTCCTATTTATAACAGACTTAGGACTGTTTACACTCTTTTCATTGTGTAGGTATGGTTAAAAACGTTGTTACTTGGTTTTATGTTTAAATTAAGTGGTTAAACTTATATCAAATAATATAATATAATGTTTTATAATTTTTTTTAAATTATATACGTCTAAATAAGTTTTTAAAATTTTTGTTGGTACAAATTTGAAAGAAATCTACTTCACCTATTATAGTGACTAGAATATAGATTCACCTTTAGTATCTGCTATCAAGGTTCTTGCAAAAAGCATCTCTTGTATGATTTTTCCTTCCTTGAAAAGTCGAACATACGCCAACAGTAAAGCCTCGTTGCCAGGCAATACCCATTCATCAACTTGAAGGGAAAATTTGTTGGATACCAAGAGCTCGCATAAAGAAACATCTACGTCTTCAACCATTTCATCAATTCGTCGTCGCACAGTATTGTTACTTAATGGAACTTTTTTAATGACATTGTATGAGGCTGAATGGTGTAGAACTGTTTCTAGAACTTCCTTCATAGCTGGCAGTATCAATTGTTCACCAATGGTATGGGCTTTTCCTGATTTAGCTATTAATTTTGATATATTATAAGAGGCTATTAAACTATCGTCACATTGTGTTGAAGAAGTTGTGAGTAAACCTGAGACTGACGGTGCCTTCAAAAACTTGTCCCTAATATTCGTAAAAAATAACAAATTTTTATTCTGTTTGTCTGGGTGAATTTTTTGAAGATGCTCTTGCAAACGCGATGGTTACATTGCTTCGTTAGATAATACTCAGTTGCACAGTAAACACATAGGAAGCTGGGCGTTGGACGGTGATGGAATAAATCGGTACATCAAGTAATTTGTATAATATTGGCGACATTTCCTTTTTGCTTCTGGTATCGTTGAATAATATATAATTTGAATATAAACCGAAACACGAAACGAAAACTAACACAACTGGCACGGGTAAAATATAAATGTATACTGAAAGACAGTAAGAAAAAGCATAATGCAGTTAAAGAGTAATAAAGATAAAGATTCGTTTGAAAACGATTACAGATAAGCAAACGTTTAACGCTCTGGTATGTATAGCTTATATTTCATAATCGCAAGTTTATTTTAGTAATCGATAAAAACTAAAATATTTACCAAGATAAATCTTGGTGCGTTGCTTTGAACGGAAAAAAAGTTCACCGCTCACCTATCACCCAAAACGAGCACACAGCCCCCCCCCCCCCACCGCCCAAAACGAGCTCGCAAACCCATCAGTACTCCTTCACCGCCCACCGGGGGGCGATATCGTCCCCGTTGAGAAGCACTGTTCTAGTCGATTAATTTTACCCTCTTCATAGTAGCGTATTTGTTGCTCAAGAAAATGCTCTTTCTCGGTCGAAATCTTATTCGCACGAATCGTTTTTGAACAATTCATTTTCAAATAATTCTTCGTTTGAATTTCGTTTATGAAGAATATCAAAAATATACGTATATCAAGAAATATATAAATATTTGGGTGAGAGTGGTAAAACATGCTATTGAGCTTCGAATGAAAACTTTCGCATGCATTGGTTGTTCGTGTAATGGAAGAATTTTATTTATTTTATATATAAACTTTAAAGATAAGTATTAGGTATATGACCGCAACTAGGATATTACCTACAATTCCTGTAAACGCAACTGTTATATGTGCTTATCTCAAAAATCGACTCTGACCTGCAATTCGGATGCAGCCGACACAACCACCGACCGTCCGAGAAGAACCCGGCAATGCATTGACAGCTTTCACCAAATACGTTGTTAAAAAATGCGAAAAAATTGCGAGAAAATCCGGTTTACAAGTGAGCATAATATTTATATTAATAGAATACAGTAGGTTTGTATGTGACTACACTGTGAGCAATCCACAGCCAAGTCTACGGCAGCCATGGTTTTAAAATTTGGTACATACGTAATCCTATACCTTATATGCTGTGCATTCCGAAGTCAATTTTTTAAATTTTACATTATAAAGAGTGGACCACCCGAAAATTTGTTGACTCGTGGAAAACGAATATTTATTTTTTTGTCGTATAAGGTTTCAAATTGATTACGAAAAATAAAATTGTTATTATATAATTGTATTCCATATATTAATACTACAGCATTTTATATTCAGTCAATATATACCACTCAAATTACTGTGTTCAAAATATGTGGAGTTTTATTAACGTAGCTTATAACAGGATGAACCGAATAGGCAATAACATTATTTAATTTGTTACGGACAACGGAGTATAATGCAATAATATTGTAATGTACCGAAAACCTATTTAGTATTTACGAAATATTCAAGACTGGCTAATGAATAATACAATTGACACAAATATGATGAAAAGATAGATATATTTGTAATAATTTATATTTATTTTTATTTTTATACATATAAAAATATCTTTCTATTTCCACTAAAGTTATTGAGGCGTATTTAATACATAAATAATTATCAAAATTAAGATATCTAAATCTTAAGAACTCGATAAAGTATTTAACAATATTGATAAATATTGTCGATAATAGAACCCATTTAAAATAATTTTAAATATAACATCGACAATACACCGTCTTCACAAGGTCTCATCGATTTGTACTGATAATATGTATGTCACGTATAAAACTATAAGAGAAATTGAAAATTAAACACGAATAGGCAAAAAATACTTCCATCGTCTTTGATATTAAATAACACACATTTTTATAAAAAAATTATTTTTTTATTATTTTGAAAAAAAGGGATTTTACCTTTAAATCTGAACCTTAGTTATATTTAAATTTAAATATTATCTGATAAATTGTATATATTTTAATAAATGGTATATTTGGTTTATAATAATACTACAATTAGTAAAATCCTACTATAATTTTAAATAATAGCAATATTACTGCCACTAATTAAAATTACTACTACTTATAGTTATACTATTATATACTACTATTAGAAGTTATTACATTTTTCACAACAGTCGACGACGTACAAATTAGAATAATATAAATATTTATATTAATAAGTAGTGCCAGTTTGATATTTTCAAAACTTATCGTTCGGACATACTCGGATATTTTTTTATAGTATATATTTTTGTTCCGATATTTATTAGATTATTATTGTTGTAAACTTCTAGTTATGCATAATATATATATATTGCGACATAATAAAATAAATATATTTTTTGTATCTGAATTTCAAGTTACTTTTATTAGATGTGTATACCTCGTAGTGGACATATTTTTTTCAACTAACCTACCTATGTCATGTCTTAATACCTGTACTACTTACCTACTATATATTATATTACATATAATATAATGTTGTATTACAATTTACGACTTTCTATAGAGTTCGAAATATTTATAGTGGAAAACAAAATTAAACAAGTCTTTTTTATTTTGTAGTAGGTATTATTTGAAGGTATTACAATAAATATCGAGTTCGGAATATATTTTTAAGTTTTTTTTGTTTATAGGCATATAACCGTAGTGGTTCAACGCCGAAGAACAGACGTTATTACTTGGAGTTTTCACAAAATACATTAATTAAGGTTTAAAGCATCCATAATTATCAATAATAAGGAAATAATAATTTAAATAAGTTTGTTAAGATGTGTTCAAAATTGATCAACAATGATTTTGGGTTTAGACTAGGTATTTTTTTTTAATCTCTCGATTATACGAACAGCATAAATAGCAATAGATAAATAGTATAGATAGTATAGATAATAAATAGCATAGATAATTGTATAACTTTTTACTAGATAACTATGCGTATAACGTTAATATAGAAATGTGATTACTTATATTTATTTTCATTTACATATGACGTATTGTATAAATTTGCGTTAATATAAGATCAGCTGAATTAAATGTTCAATTAGCAAACCAATTTCAGATTTAAACATTACATCTTAAGTTTTATTTTTAATAAGTAGTAATTTTAAATTAGAAATTTGAAAAATGCATTATTAATAAAATGTAAATCTACATATTATTATGATGTATCTGTGTTACACGCTTACATGCACACAGCATAGCAAGTTGGCGTTCAATAGAATCAGTTTTATGTTGTTAGTTTTAATATTGATGTAAATTGACCTATTATCAAACTTAAATGTAAGAATATTATCTAGGTCATAACTTAACAAGACTGGGCATTAACGAGTTAATAAGTTAAAAGTGAAGTTAATTTTAACTTATTAACTTAACTTACTATACTCCGCATCACGAGAGAACGCATACGCCTCGCACATCCGAATGATCGCGCTCCATCGTTTCGAGGCCACATTTCTACCACCACGAGAGAACACATACGGCAATATCGACTAGCAAACGATTTGTTTTGGCATGAGACTGTTGTAAAATAATAAATAATAATATAAGAGATAACATTGTAAAAATGTGACATTTAGTCAGCCGCATGACCGTATAAAATATATCAATAACTATAAGTCCACTAAGTCATGATTAATGCTACGGGCTTCTTAGAATCTCATTAGTTTTTAAATATTATTTAATATTTATTAATAATAATTTGTACGATTAACGGTTATCATAAATTGTGACTCTTTTAATTTAAATATTATAATAGTATTTCCTTAAAATTTAAATCAACCAAGTCTTCAGGATGAAGTTTTTCACTTATTTTAATACCTTTTCATTGCATTTTTTTTTTAGATTACTTAATTTATCAATTGAAATTAAGTTAACAAGATTTGTTAACAGGAATTATCAAGAATTTAATATGAATCTTCTAACACATTTTTAAGTCATTTTTTTTTTATTATTAATTTTAAGCACTTAACACATTTTTAACTTGATTTGACAACTACATAAAGGTCTTTTTAATGGGGTAAAAGGTAAAAGTGCATTATTGATATTCTACTTTGGGGTGATTCTTGGTTATTTTAAATCGTTAAATAAAAGCTGCACAGACCGTAACCACTTGAAACCATTTTTCGTATGCAATGTTTTATCATTAGATACGCTATGTATACGCTCCTAAAATAACTCGAAAACAAAATAAAACTAATTTAAAAGTTCATAAGAAAAAATTGTTATTATGTTTTAAGGTTTTAACGAATTATTTATCTGTAACACAGTATAAGATAACAGTATACGCTGTGTTCAACGAATTTTAAGTTCAATTTAGTAAATAACAATATTAATTTAATAATATTTAGTGGATGGCTGTGTTTGTTTTTATTGCATACTATTATCAAATTTCTTTTCCTCATTTCCAGATTGTCGTCAGATAAATAATTTTGGAATTGAACAAATCCCTTTATAATAACCGACGACGTCCCTAGGAGCCGCGTCGCACAGATTAAAAGCCAATGACCTGTACTTTTCGTATGATTACTGTTATTGTAATCAGGGGCGTATTTAAGATTTTGTGTAGGATATACCTAGACAAACGTATAATTATCGCAATGGGGGGGGGGGGATACACTTAACCATCGTTACCGTTTCTCAAAAATGTTGAGAATTTATAAAATTTATATACATATAATTTAACGCTTATTGTTAGAAGACAATATTAAACTTGTCAAAAACAAAAAAAAGAGTAAGGGGATTAATCCCTCCCCCTAAAATACACCATGATTGTAGTCAATACAAATTCTTTTTATATACCTATTTTATTAGTGCATATGTAGCCATAATTATACTTACCAATACGCCTCTGCGGCTAATTATATTTTTATAATCGCTCAATAGACAAGAGTGGAATAATTTACAATGTGACGTGATATAAATGATTATTTTATATAGTTTTTGAAAATAATAAGATAGGTACTCTTAAGTTATTTACAAGCAAATATATCCCGAAAAACTTTATTTCCTTTTATGCGAAACAGTCACAACAGAATATAATAATTAATAGGTTTAGTATATAACGTGATTTTAAAACATTTATTTATGTAGACATCATCCATTATAAAAAAATATATTAAATGACTGCTTAACAATTAAATAGGTGTATCAGAGATCATAAATTTGTGTATTTGAATACTAATTACTCTTTTCCAGTCTTATTAAATTCTAAGTAACGAAGAAATTCGCTACGAAGTAAAATATGATTCAATAGGTACATATGGTATTTTATTTCGTATATACTTGAGATTTGATAGTTATATTTTAGCATAATTATATAAGTGATTTTAATTTTAAGCTAATTTAAAAGTTTTTTTACTGCATGTTAAAAAATTAAGTTGACAATTAAACAATATTAGGAGCATATCTAACCTAACCCACGTTTATTAAAATGTTATCTTTGTACATGACCGTATGAGCCCTGTTTATTATATCTATTATCAATAAAAATAACTTTTTTATAAAAGTGTAGTTCAAAGTAATACATAAAACAATAATTTGATAATTGACAAACAAAATTATCATATCATTATAATACAAGAACGACAATTATTACGAATCAAATAAAACATTATTTTAAAATATGTAGTAATATATAACAAAATACCAGAAGACAAAATTATGTGTAATAAATACAATAAATTAAATGTAATACCTATGTTGTACTTTTTTGTACTGCAAATTATACACAGTTATTATATTATTAGTGGTTAAAATCTAAAACGTATAATAGCCAATAAATACCAACTTATTTAATTTTATGACAATAGTATGTAAAGGAAAAATACTAAGTAAATAGTTTGTTGGAATAACGTATAGTTTAGAAAAACTATTAAAAAGTATGTTGAAATAAAAATATCATTTATTTATTTATCGATCACCCTAAATTTTCTTAAGTACTTAATCATTAACATACTGTATTGTAGAAAAATCATACATTTTGTAACTGGCTTACGAAACTTGTAATAACATACAATATATTTCACAAGGATATTTCCTTTAAATAAATTATTGTATTTTTATATTTATTTTAAGTTTAACTATATTTAATTGACCAAAATATTATTATAATTTTATTATATATCTTATTAAAAATCTTCTTCATCAACTTTTTATAATTTATAAACATTGCTTGAGTATACAAATACTAGAATAAATATTAGTTTATATTTTTATAAAATATTTTATTAGAATAATATTTTTTAGTATTGATTAACCTGAAAACTGTACATCATTGCACTACTCGTTTGAATTTTAATTTTGACAAGTATATCCATAAAAGTAGTAAAAAAAAAAAATACTTCACAATAAATGTTAAATTATTTGTAGTAAAACAAGCTGGTTTTTTATTTTTAAAAACAATTTAAAACTATTCATCACTTTAAGACATTCTTTAAATAACAAAAATCCTATTCTATCGAGTTATGCAGATACATCATCGAGTTTATATAGGTTCTTATTTTAAATTTATATTATTAAGTAACATTTATCTCAGATATCATTTTATACTACAGATTTAGTAAATCTAATTTGTGTTTATACTGACATAAAATAAAACAAAAATTGTCCAAGTTACATTGGCTATTGGTACCTGTCAATTGGTTATATACCTAACCATTAGCCAAAAACAAACAAAAATTAAATTCAAACTATATTTACTCGTATTTACTTTGAATGAACTTCAATATTGTCGTATTTAAATTATAGGTAAGTTCCTACTTTGTTTAATGCTAACAGATAGTATTGGTAGGTAATAAGTAGTTATTTACTAATATATGTATTAAAGAATAATGAAATTAATAAGAACAATATATTATAAATTAAAATCAAAATGTAGTACAGATTCACTATGATACATGATAGCTATAGTATGTGTCCCAAGATGTCACACCAAAAAAAAAGTCGACACAAAAAATTAAAATATTTAATACCTGATATTTTATAGTTCATAAATCAAATTAATAAGTAATAAAGTATATTTATTTATTTCAAAATTAAATCTTTTATTTATATACCAAATAAATACTATACATAAAATTAAAGTAATACATTTTTTTTTATTTTTCTTATAATACTTTTTATACTTAAATAACATGCAGGAAAAAAATAAAGACAAGTGTAATTGTTTGTACGAAACATTAGAAAAATAGCAATCCCTGGCACAGGATGATTAAACCATTAAAATCATTTGCATTTTACATTTATTAATTATTTTAACATTAAAATATTTCTAAAATTAAAATAAATTAAATACTACTTAATAATTTATTAATTTTTTAATTTTTTACCAAGACAAAATAATGTCGACTAAAAATTTTCTTTTCTTATACAAAATATTTTAAATACATACGTTAAATACAAATAATTTATATCTTATTTGAAAAATCATTGATTATTTCTGAAAGTAATAGTGAAATAGCTTTAAGTAAGATGTACTTCATCTGGTTTGGTGATTTATGTCCATCATGTGGATGATTTGATTAAATTGTTTCAATCTTATTCATTATTTGATGAATGCTTTCATATACAACATAAGGAAATAGTGTTTTCAATTGAATCTTTTAAATATAAACATCAAAATTAATATGTATTAGGTATTACAATATAAATGACTTACAGAAATAAAGGTTGTATTTAATACACTTGTTTTAATCAATTGTTTGTAAGCAGCTCATTTAACATTAGTTATTGTCACGGTGAATGCTTATTTGATGTTGATACCTGTTGTATGGCAAAGGGTAAAATAACAGTTCTTCTTGTACCTGTTTCATCGACAATCGACATTTTATTAATTGTCTCCCCCTTATCGCTTCCTTTTTCTTGATACGTGAGTAACATGGTCTTTGAATATGTTTGAACTGGTGGATCGTCAGCAGTTAAATCAATGAATGTTGAAATTGCAGGTTCATGAAATTCAGTTGTATTGGACTCAGTCTTTTCGATACCAGTGTTATGATGAGTAAAATTTGTAATTTGACTGTTTAATGATCTTGAAGCCATTACATCTGATAAACTGTCTATAGTTAAATCAATAAATGCTATAGGAGAAGATTCATTATATTTTACAAATTTAGATTTAATTATCTCAGTATTAGTGTTATTTTGAATCAAATCAGACATTTTTCTTTTTAACGATTTCGGGCTTAATTCTAAAGCTTTTGTAATATCAGACATCGAAGTTGAAAGTTCAAATTTTTTTGCTATGGAAACCTGCCAAGGACCATCACATAGTTTGCAGTTTATTTGTATAGCGATTTTTATGCAAACTGACATACTGTTCTTTTTCACATTTTTCAACAGTACTATTTGGAATGGTACTAAAAACAAATGTTTACGATAAATATACATGCAACAATATTTTATACATACATCAAAAAGATACCTGATCTATTAATGGATAGTTTTCTTTTGATCAAACTATAAACGTCACCACGTATCGATGGAATTACACATAAAATCAATGCTGGATTTGATTCTTTGAATACTTGTTCAATATGTGTTAAAAATGTTTTGGCTTTGCTGTCATTCATGGGGACTCTAAAAATTATACTCGTGAGTTTTTAAGAAAATATTACATTAATAAATATTTACATGACAGGCTTTGGTAGTAAAAATTGCAGTCTTTGTGCAGCCCTTGCAAGAGATTGAGTAAATACATCCACTTCTTGACAACAGTCTTTTTCAGCTAAAATAACCAAATGCTTCACGATTGCAGAGGTGAATGTTGGAAAAGCACGTAAATGCTTTGACAAATCAGTACCATTATACCTATTCGATTCGTTGATTAGTTGTTCAAGAAACATTAAAAATGTATTGTCTCTCCTGTCATTCATGTGGAAAATTTTATCTTCATATCTGCTAATCGTTGTTTTGTATCCTGGCAAAAGTTGAAGCTTATTGGCCACATCAATCTAAAAACAATTATGAGAAGTCAGAAAAATAATGTATTCAATACTATTGAATTAAAAAATTTACTTTGGCGGCTGAATCATAATAGTTTCTACCAATCAATGTTAATTTCAGATGACGAAGACAACTACGCAAAAGTAAGTTGAAGACTTGAATGTTGGCATAATCACTAGTCTCTATTATACTTGTAAATTTCACTGTAATAACAACTGTTTGATCATCCCGGCGACGCTTAGATGTAAGTTCAAAAGTCTAGATCAAAATATTAAAATTGATTTAAAACATTTTAATGTTGGGTTGGTAAAACAATCATTAAATATTATCTCATAAATAGCCCTAAACATAATTTAGCGGCAACCATTAATTTAATCAATTTTTTATGCAACCCATTATATTATTCTTGATTTATTATAATCGAATACCATGAAAACAATAATCAATAAAATATAAACACATTTGATACATTATATTTTACTTTTAACAACAATAACTTACCGGTGGATCAAATCGTTTTCCAGAAAACAACATTGTTCCATCAAATAAATATCCTCCTAAACGTTCTTGATGCTGACCTAACAACCCTCTTTTAGTGCTAATTCTATCTTCTTCAGGACTGAAGTCAACTCTATACTGATATAAACTCCAATTCATGTATGAAGTGATTGGAAAATAATTTGACAATAATTTGACAGGTTGCCCAGTAATTCCTAAGAAAAAATCAAAAAATAAATCACTTTGTTATTACTTTAATATACAGATATTATAATACAGTAGAAACCCGATTAACCAATATTCCCCGTTATCATCATAAATCTGAGATTACCCCCTTAACTGATGATTGGAAATTCCAAACAATCATAATTTAAATAAAAATACGTTCTATGACAACTATTATACTATGCACATTAAAATGATTGTACAGACCAAACAAATTCTACGGATTGGTTTCATAATAAAGTGTTAATACTTCAACTAACGCTTTTGTGTGCTTGGGAATTATAATCCAACATTCATTGCAAATAATATTAAAATATTATCTCTTAAATACCTAGTGTCCTATAATTGGTCCATTAAATTTTATTAACTATTATATTTATCAATTTTTCATCTATTTCCTTATCAAATATCATCATATTATCTCCTAAGGAAGTTTTTATAAATGAAAAAAATAATTATTCCTAGGAATTACTATAAAATTAAAAAAAAATAAAGTACTATACATTACCTGCACCCAAAGTTTTAATTCCTTCTGCAACTTTTCGCACCTTTAAAAACATTGCATATAATTAGTACATATAAATAGTATAAATATTCAAAAGGTTTCTTACTACTGCCATTGGGTCTTGTCCAGGAGACTTTTGCTGCGGAGCACCAACAGCTTGAGGTGGCATATGAGGAGATAGACGTTGCATAACTACACCTGTAATTAGGATTTACAGTGATTGTGTTGAATGTATTAGACTAAATCCTCAATTGCCTGGGAAAGTACAGACCAACCCTGATGATTTGTTTCTACTTCAGGAAGTCTACAACTGTATCCCTTTAAAGGTTTAATGTATCCTTTTTTAAATTATTCTACTAAAGTAATAGTTTCAAACGTTTCAGTGAATCAATTTATTAATTAATTATTAAAAATGTAATTTTGTTCATAATTATAAAATAATATACATATTGTTATTTAATTTATCTTATGTGTTATTGATTAATAAAGAAGTACATAATCGATGGTGTTCAGTTTTTAAGCATTGATTTTTTTATTTAGATTTGGAGGATACGGAACTATGTGTATAATATGAAAATTTGGATACTTTGAGTGCTGTAAAAGAGCACAGACAGGTAAGAAAATATATATATAATGAAATCCAACCATTGAACACATATTAGAATAGGGCAAAAGATACTACAAAAACTCTATGTAAGACGTAATCTATCAATACTTACAAATATTTTAATAATTGTACAAAAATGATAATAATTCCTTGGGGGTATAGAATGAATTTTTATTGAATGAATAAAATTCATTTTTAGTATAGTTCTAGCATTAATTACTTATTAGAATTTATTAAAACATCTATGCAATTTTTAAGACTTAAACAAAGCAAATAAAGCAATGTTAGAAATATTATATGTAACTGCCCATTTTGTAATTAATTGAATTATTAAATCTTCATTATCGTTAAAATAACTAAAATGATTCAACTCCTCATCAGTATCATCACTACAGAAATAGTATAAGATACATTATTATCTTCAATACATAGTGCGAATGAAGACTAATTAAGTTTATCTGAAATTAAATGTGATCCTTGACTTTCATTTCCAACAACAATATTATTACTAAAAATGATGTCTTGATTAGATGTATCATTTCTAGATAAATTTGGGTATAGACAAGTTCTATAATCACTGTATTTTCTAAAAATCTATGGCGTTTAGTAGACAAGCTATTGTGAATTCGGCAAGACATAATTCATTAATGTTTTAAATAATAATAACTATAAAAACCTTTTAACAATAGTTATTAGGTCAGTTAAAATTATTATAATTTAGTATAAAATGTAATCTAGGACCTAAGTCATTATTAGATATAACTTATTATAGAAATTTAAGAAAAACAGATTATTTTAAAAATAAAATTTATAAAACTCTAAATAATGAACAAAATAGATAGGTATTATATTATATTAGTTGGCTATGTAGCGTACCTATTTGTAAAGCATACGTACACTGTATATAGTCGATTGTGAATGTTGATGAGTACAGAAGATATCCAATTTGATTAGCTAGGTATATTATGTTAATACAATATGTTCACAATACATTTACGTTGATATTAACCTGCAGAGTATAAATAATTATATTATTGAAAAATATATATATTAAACAAGTACCAGCCATAAATTATTAACAAGGCTAAGATTTACATGATAATAAAAACAAGAAAATATGCATTCTACTTTTTTAAGATGCATACAAAAATTATAGGTAGGTACACAAACAAATATTTATTAATCTATTTAATTCAGTGATTGACTGATTTATATTAATTCACATTCAGCAGTGGAAGTACATGTAATATTTTATATTAGTTTAGCTTTTACTTAACGTAAAAGCCTTAACAGGTTAAATACAATAAATACAATCGTACTAGAATATGCAAACATATGCATTAGGTTCAATAAATAAATATGAAAACATGCAAATTCAAAATTATACCAGTTCAGTCAGAAAAATATAAATCGTAGACATTACCCAGTACTCAATAAAACTATTTAAACTTTAAACGTAACAAATCATGCTTTTGCATACAAATCGTAGGTCTGATTATTAAGTAGTTACATACCATTAGGCAACTACGACAAGCACAGCAATGATAAATCACCAAGAGACACTGCAGTCTGCAGATAACTGTTGGAAACTGGAATCTGTCAACACTTCGGCAGATGAACTGACGAAGAAAGAGTAATGACGATTAATATTTAATTATCGTTCGAAATTTGTATTCTACTTACAAAATTTAATTTCACGGCTTTCACACGCGACGTCTTATCATAGTTGTTGTATTGCAGTACTAATCACAGATACATAAACATGTTTACACTTCTGTGAGTACTCCTTTGATCATATATATTATGGATGGAGCCACAGCGTATTATTGTGTTGCCGATATTAGCGACGAGTCTCTGAATTAGTGATCGATGTGCGCATGCGTGATGCAACCGCTTGCATAATTATCCATAGGTACAATGGACAATTTAATTTATCTGTGGATAAATATGCCAGAAGTTGCAGCACGCAAGCGCATATCGAACACCTAATTCAGAGACTCGTCGCACATTTTCTATATTGGTTTTTTACAATATTTATACAATTTCTGATTTGATAATTAATAATTTAAGAGTATTGACCAGTAAAATTGATAACTTATCAAAATCTTATAAAATGAAACTTCAAATGCGTTTATTATTGTAGGCTGTAAGGCGTACAGCATACACAGTTACGTAGAATTGGTAGTTTTTATTTTTAAGACGACGTAGGTAGTATCTGCATGTGTTGTCTCCGTATTGCACACGTACGACATGGAATTAACTGTTTTGCTCGGGATAAAACCACTCAAACTCTATAGTGATAGTTTAGACTGCAAATTTCTATATAATATAGTTGAGAATATTATATGTAAAATATCGTTCATTTTTTTGAAATTTCGAATACACAAAAAGTTCATATTATTTCAAAATTCATTATTTTTGAACTCGAATAAGTTATTTTTGTTGTTCCGATATCGAATAAATAAATCGATATTTCAAAAAGCCAATGTTCTTTATAAACGGTGCAAATTTCGTTTCTTAGTTATAAATTATGATTGTAACTTACTCGAACTTTTTGCGCAAAACAGTTTTTACTGTGTTAGTATGTTTTACTTACTTCTATATTTGTAAGACGGTGACAACATATGCGAGTGTATAATAACATTTGTCGTCTTCATAAATTTTTTTTTTACCAAAGGTTTAATTTTTATTGAATTTCCAAAGTTGTATTTTGATACATTTAATTTTAAATATTTTTTTATTAATAAATAATAAATATTAACATATACGAGTATTGCTACGTCCTCCAAATGCTCCAATATTTAACATAATACGATATACAAAGAGGTAATATGATGTAGGTTTTAATACTAAAATACTATAAAGATACATAAATAAAGAAAAAAAAAATAAAAAAAATACATAAAGATAAATAAATAAATAAATAATAAATACTTAAAGATGTCTATTGTATTTGGGTAAGACGCTCGTATAGTCATAAAGATAATAAATAACAACAATAACGAAGGAAACTCAACACATAAACTGGGAAGGAACTAACATTAGCCTCATTTGTTGATGTCAAAACAGCAATACCTTGTAGTCCTATAATTGGTAACGATAATATAATATCATACTTGCGAAATTCTAGCGATCCGTTGCGGTTTACAAGCTTGTGCTTAGGCTGCAGAGCGTCATCCAGGTACAATGCTCTAATTAGATCATCGCACGTACGCCTGATTCCTTTAACATGTATTAAAGTGAGAACACAATTACGCATAAAACTTGAGAACTTGGTCAGTAAGGACAAGATAATTAAGGCATGGGAAAACGTACTATATGAGAGGGGCCTGGATAGGACTCCGATAGACATGATTCAGCAGAGCTTGTACGAGAATCTTCACATCAGTCTATATTACTTATCAGTCATTTGGTCTTAGTCTAATTTTCTAATAATATAAAACAGTTAAAATAAAAAAAAAACACTTATAAAAAATATTTACTTCATCTTTTAGTTTCACTACGACTAAACGTCACTGTTCAACGGTTCTGCTAATTGATTCATTACAACCATATTATATTTAGGTTAAAAAAAATAAAATATTATATCGTAGTTGTATAAATTAGTGTTTAATAATTATAACATTTAATTTCTAGTCAAAATCATATTTATGAAAGAATTATGATTGACAATTGCTGTGTGGTACAGTGGTACACAACAACTTGTTATGTATTTGATAATAATAACTGTTTAAGATATAAAATCATTAAAAAACCTCGGTTATTTAAAATGTCAATTTATTTGGTGTCTTTTATTTAAAAATAAATTTAAAATAATATAAAATAATTATATTTATTATATAAACATAACTATGCGATAACATAACAAATATTACGATTTTTTAAATCTAAAACAATCATTATTAATTTTGTTATCTATTTAGTATACAAAATAACACATGTTTTACGTTTTTTTTTAATTTTTAACTTTTAAATTTAATTCACAACAATAGGATAGTATATGCTTTTTTATATAATTTGTTTAATTTACTAAGTGATCACCAACACATTCTTAACCACAACTTTTTTGCGACAATCCTATGTCTGTATGAAGTGGGGAGGAATTTGTGTTAAAACCGGAGCTGTTTGGAGATTTACCTGCTAGTAAAACCTTTTCGACGAGAGGTGTTTAAAAATTTACCTTTCTGTAACACGGGAGCTGTTTAGGAAAACAGCAACCGAATGGGTTACGTCCGAAAAAATGTTTATGTACAATTGTATTATCACAATTGAACCCCAAAACTATTATTAATGTCAGGCGATGGGTTAGTCGTCGGGCGCCGTAGGTATTGGATGATATAGTTCGTAAATATTAATTTCTGACCACTTTAATATTATAACGACTATAATAATAATGTCGTAGATTGAATTCAGTACGACCGACCTTCACTAAAATTATAAAATACAAAATAAAAAAATATTTACAATTTACTAATATATATGATTATATCATGTTTATTATAGCTGTAACAATAGCAAAAAGAATGATAATAAATAAATAAGTTCTTATGAAAGAGTAAATTACTTCTTAGTTGAAATTAAAACACATACTATATTATTAAAATGCGTTATTATTTAGGCAACAGAGAAATCAAAAATACTTCAAATAGCCAATAAGTATAAAAAGATAATTCAATAAGAAATTTAGAAATTCTATACTATAAGAAATTATAATAATCACATAATGGACTATTAAATGATATAGCTCACAATTTAAGTCTCCAAATAATATATTTGTGTCTAAAATTATTATAATTATTTTTATCGAACTATTCATTTAATAATATACTATTATAATATAAGTTACAAAGTACTGAATTAATAAATAATCATAATTATTCATTCAATATATTATACGCACACAGTTATTTACTTGACATCGTGACTCATTCTGATAAAAATGTCTATCATGATTTTCAATCAAAAACACCGAAATGTTATTAACAACCTTATTTACTAACGATAATATTATTAGAAATGTGTATTGTGTATTAGATGTCGCAGGTCTTCATAAAAAATTACCTTTTTCTGTCAATATTTGATTATGTGATCTTAATGTTTGGAAACCCTTTATTATTTTACCTATATTTTATTTCTAAAAACTAATAAAATTAATTATTTGGTATTTGCACATTAAATATGATTATAATTTATAGTATTATGATTATTATAATTATTAATCACAAATAAAATAAAAAATTTGAATTTAAAAACTACAGTAGTTACTTATTAGATTGTATTGTATTTGCAATGTTCTGTTTGTTATTGCTGTTGAAATTTAAATGACATTAAAAAAAAAAACACTGAAAAACAATAAAATTAAAAATATATGTTACCTACCTATAATATAAAAGTATAAATCAAAAACACGGAGAAAATTATTATGATTGATAAACGGAAATAAAATGAAGAAATACCTATAATTACAAAATATTATCAAAACGAAATCAGTAAATACTAATTCGTAAAACTGAAATAAAATCATTATGCTAAAAAATAAGGTATGTATAACAAATTTAATAAATATATGTCACATACAAATTATGAAATCCGGGTATTGTATAACAATACCCGGGCAAAGTGGACCCTTCTCGAATTCATGTGGGCAAAGAGTATAGGTAAGAAGACATTCTACCAGCATATTGTGTTGTCTCCTTCTTACTAATATACATCATAGTAAATCTGCATTCAGTAGAACAAATTTTGTGAAGTTAGCTTTAATATTACAGTAAATTTACCTATTATCAAAATTAAAAGTAAGAATATTATCTAGAAAATGTCATATACTTTTATTGATATTTTTTTGATAATAATCTTACCTTTAAATTTAATAATATGTAAATTTACTCTAATATTAAAGCTAACTTCACAAAATGTGTTCTACTGAACGCAGGTTTGCTATGAAGTATACGTTAGTTAACGCTAGAAAACTTTATGACATATAATTGTACGCTGTAGTACATTGTACACTACTTAGATATAATATTTATACGTACCACTCGTATTTTTATTGGTCGTCAAATATCCATAAGTTTTGCACTACCTTTAATAGTATAATGTGACCATATGTACCATTACACAATCTTATTTTGTTTATAATAGACAATTTTTTAAAAATTTCAACTTCGAAAAAGTTCGTTCCTCAGTAGCATTGGTGACCATTAGACATCTATATTTTTTTTTACAACACGTGACGGTTAATTAATTATTTTCGTCGCAGCCAGATAATATTATCAAGTACCTATTTACCACAACGACAAAATCCACAAAATAATTTTATTTTTATTACTACATATATACCTTATAAATCATATATAACTTAATATTTATATTTCATATTGATTTTTGTTCGGTAAATTCATAAATAAAACACAGGCATTATTAAATAAAAAAAAAATATGGTTTTTGTTTTCACAGAATCCCTTAAACGAACGAGGCTCTGAAGTGGACGCCTACACCGCCTAATGGGTAATCCGGCACTGCATATATTATATTTTAAAATATTAAGTTTATTATTACTTTTGCTATAGTTTTCAATGTAATTAATATAGAAAAAAAATGGTATTTATAATTAATGTTATAACTACGTGATATTCACACGTCTTTATCCATCCTATTTTTGTAAAAAGGTGAAACAAAATTAATAAATGATCGTTTTTAATTGATTTTATACTACATTTCGGTTTTTCGTATAATTTTATATTTTGTCAAAATAAATTTGCAAATTATATTAAGCTAAAAAAACATATTCATCAATCTAAAAATTGTATTACTCTGTTCATCGATCACACGTTACATATCAAACGTATTGTTAAAATAAAAATTTATTACACAATTTAAATTAAATAACTTTTAACAATTTGTTCAATAAAAAAAATAATTAGTTATTTAGGCTTGGATATTCAATTTTTAAAACTACTACAACAGTAGTAAAACACGATATATGGTTTTACACAACACAACAAATTTAAAAAATAATTAATAAAATGTTTAATATAATATAATAATTAACAGTGTATCATCACCATACAATTAATTTTCAATATATGTAAATGTATCATTAATTTAAATAATATTAGAATATAAGTGTAATGAATAAGTAGTATATTATTTTTATGATCTTAAGTGTGAATTAAATTTTTAAGCCGAAAATATTTTTAATACATGAACCTAACAATGGTTAGGTATTCAATAGGCCGCATGTAAATTTTACTCAAAAATGA
This sequence comes from Rhopalosiphum nymphaeae, assembly GCA_036289425.1. NCBI lineage: Eukaryota > Metazoa > Arthropoda > Insecta > Hemiptera > Aphididae > Rhopalosiphum > Rhopalosiphum nymphaeae. Next base: position 2,579,584 of record JAZAQC010000030.1, read on the forward strand.
TAAATTCCGCCCAAAAAAACTACAGGTAAAAAAAGGTACATGTAAATTCTACCTGAAAAAAATGTGTAATCAATAAATACATCATAGTATCCTACCTATTAGCAAGAAGTTCTTATTAATTAATGAAGTTTAAAAGTTTAATATTATTTTTATAGCATAAAAACAGTATTCTTAAGACCGGATCCACATATAGACAACAAAATTATAACAAAAGTATTTATATTTTTTTAAATAAATTTATTTTTAATTTTGCTCCCAGCATATTAGTTAAAAATATATTAGTAATAAAAATGAATTTTAACTTTGATTTATAAAATATAATTTTTAAACATTATTTTTAATTAGTTTTTAATTACTATTTTTTTTTTGCATTAAAATAGAAAAAACTTTAATCAAAGAAGAAGTTATTATTAATTTGGGATACGAAAAGTATTTATGTAAAAATCAAATATTTCAATTAAATGTAAAACGATAAAGGTATGGTCTTAATCGTGGAATTGTAGCAGATAACATTATTGGAAAAGATAGAAAATTGATTTTTTTTATAAAATGGAAAAATCTACAGGATGAAAAAGTTGATTTATTGGAGGTAAAATAAATTTACGAAAGATGTCCTCAAATAGCAATAGAGTTTTTTCAAAAACTTCTCTTTTGTATACATCATCATCCAATGGCGCTACTAGAACCTTTGAGACCTGGTTACAGAGTAAATCTGGGGCCATTTAGTTTCTTAAGTATTTAATTTTATATAGATAGTTAATTGATTGATATAAAATTATTTAATGTGTTAAATGCCTTGGTCAAGTACTGTGACATTGTCTCCGTGAACGCATTTTAAAGGTATCTTTATGGCTGTATATAATTCAATCAAGTACCTATCAGAGCAATACTTCCATTTTTATTCATATTTATTAACTTTATTTTTAACATTGTTATGTAATCACAATGCTAATTTAATTTAGCTATACCAATAATGTGCTACAATATTACGAGGTATTCAAATTCATCATAATTGTTTTACGCTGATCCAGCTCCTACACGATAATTAAGCGTTTGGCTGCATCAACTCGCAGTGTATTTTTTAATGTTATTGGTTATCTACTAGCAAATAATGCAAAAGAAAGAAATCGACTTGTACTTTTATTAAAATATGTAAAACAATAACAATAACAAAAAAAATAATGTGCGCCTTTAACACTTTGTCGCTAATACATACACTACTATACTACTCTAATATAATAAGAATAATAATAATTATGAATACCTTATTTATGGATTCCCGTTAATAAACAATAGGTATATAACATGAAATAAAATACCTTAATCATCACGTCCGCTCCGCCAGCGAATTTGATTTTTAGACACGGTCTTGCTGTACCATACTTCGACGACAAGTGTTCGACAATAGCGCATGTGTAGGTAATATCTGCTACCGCTACGTAAAGCACGATGATCGAACGAATAATTATTTTAAAAAACAAAACCAGTAAAATCTTACAGTTTCAAGATTTAATAATAACATTTATTAAAAATCGCGAAAATACAGCAACAGCATATTCGTGAATTGCACAGTTAGGTTCCGCGGCGACGATATTGAAACCCAAATGTGTGCCTAACGCACATAAAAAAATAATAAAAATTATTTTGTACATTTATGAAATAAATCTGCGTATTTTTATTGCTTATAAATCAGAGTCCTATTTATTACTTTATCGGTAATTAATTATAATTGATTCTTGATGATTTATAGTCATATACTGTTGAACACTTAAAAATATTTATGAAATAAAAATAATCATTTACGCATAATATAATATGTAGATATTATATTAAAAAATTCCTTATAAATTGTAAATTAAATTGATACAGTTTTATAAATAGTATGTAGGTAGGTATTATAATAATTAAAAACTAGGAAATGTATCATAGAATTTTTGACCAAATAGATAGGTGAGAAGTGTTTACAATACACATATCACAGTATATAAGCTATGTGTAAGAATATGAAAAAGATAGATGTATTAGTCTAAAATATGTGGTTGTACTGTTGTTTTTTTTTTTTTTTTTTGAAAACGAGTTTTAAAGTCACCGTGAATAATTATTTAAAATTAAACAGTCATTTTGATATAAATATAAATGATGGTCACCAAATATAAATCTAGAATATTTTAAGAAAAATACAAACTAACAAAATGTTGTATAACAACATTTTAGGTAATATCATTGATTATTTGTTATTAATATTTATAATAATTGATAATATATTTAGGTTACTGTTTTGGTATGATCGCATTGGCCTAAACCACATCTACTTGATTTTATTAAACTCTAAATGCTACTTGTGAAGGCTTATAATAATGGATGTCAGGAGTTATTCTTTACAGTTCCAATTATTGCTAAATTTTTTGAGTATTGTGCTAAAAGTAGAGTACCTATGTATTAAATGATAAATTTAGTATATTATACATTAGGATGTTTTCTGTATGTTTTTAAACTTGAAAAAAGGTATTTTAATATATTACATTTTGGTTTTGATAATAAAATAATAATATCTATATAACTATATAAGTTTAATTTTAATATTTAATATTCTGTAAGATAATTGTTGGAAATTGATTTAGACTATATTGGTGATTGGAGCTTGATGGCGATAAATTTAAATACATGGATACAATGGAAAGTTTTGATTTTGAAGGAGATGAATTAAAAAAAATACCAGAAAAAATCATTAATTTTAAGAACTAAATCTATTATTAAAAAAATAATAATAACTAACTAATATTACACAAAAAATTGATGTACTTAACCAAATATATATGTTTTTCTATGCTCCTGGCTGATAATTTATAGATGGAAATCAATAAAATATATACGTTCATGCGAAATTGTTTAATTGTATAACGCATATCATAACACCTTATTAAAAACAAAAATGTACTGTGTATTTTAATATACAACTAATAAAGTATGTACTATTTAGACTTTTAGGTATGTAAATACATTAGTTAAAATATCACCACATTTAATTATACATTTATTTTTAATATATTTAAATAGTCAAAATGATATAATATCTAATTATTAAAAATAAACGAGGTGGCTATATTGGCACGTTTTTTATCTAAATAATAATTATCATATATTCATCCTACAATATAATTTCATCACACCAATATGCTTTTTACCCTATATAATAGTCGTATTTAAATTCTAAAATACTAATATAATTATACAATTATACACATATATTTGTTAAAAAAGAAACGAATACTGAGTTTAAACCAGTATGTAGATGAAGATATGAGATAAATCTAAATAAATAGTGAGTTTTATACTATTTGAAATACCTATTCAATTTTTTTAATTATTCTCAATTTATGCTTGTATGATTTAATATTTTGGTTTTTAAATAATAAAAAAAGATTTATATAAGATTTCTCATAAGCTGTTCTTACAGAAACCTAAAATTATCGTTTCAATTTCTAATGTTAATGATATATATTTATTAATTAAACGTAATTTTATTTTTATTCCAAAAAAGTTGTTCATGCTGACACTTTTCTTGCCACTACGTCTATTATTATTTACATGACTGTTGACACTATGACAATTTTAAAACATTTACTATAATAGCAACTAATAGCAATATAAATAGAAAATATAATATCCTTTTTAACATTTATAAACTGAAAGTTTATTTACGCTCAGAATTATTTATTTTATTCAATGATTAATCACAATTAAAAATAAACATAATATCAGCTATTAGTCAACACTCATTATCGTGACCTCTTCAATGACGAGATATACCAAGAAAACAAAGCTGATTAAGGACCCTAGTCTTTTTTTTCAACAATATATTTTATGATTATGACTAATTCAAACAAAAATGGTATGTGTATACAACGAATCTTCAATATAGTACTATTATGCTATCTTAATCGCCATTTAATTGTGTCTATATCATTAATCGAAATATTACAAATGTTATCTGTTGACATTTTAGACTGACCTACTATTTTAAATATCAATTAGATAAATAATTTGAGTGATAATTAAAATAATTGTAATAGATATTGTCATATTGAACAATAAATTTATGCGAATAGGATTATTTATATGATATTTTATATTAGAAAAAAAAATACATAGGACTCGTATACATTATATTAAGGAGTTTCGATGTATACGAGTCTAGCGAGTATTGACATTTGATCATCCAGTACCCTCTTACACCACGTAACAGACAAGAATTGTATTACCTACATTTTTAAAAAATATTACATAATACAGTTGGTTAAAATCGATAGTTTTTTTGTAATATAATTTGTGACTAATTTAAAACTAACATTTTACAAATAATGAGTCATCAATTCTAAAATTATGAAGTTTAAATAATTCAGATTGTTCAATAAGAGATACTTGTCTTATCTACATTTGATTTTCAAACATTTTTATAAATCAGTTTTCTTTTTTGTAAGTACTTGGGTAACTTTGCTTTTAAGCATGTTTTAATATAGTCAAAACAATAATCACATGGTTTTACATTTTTAGTCGTAGTTTAGTTTTATCTAGAACACAAAAATTGATGTGCCTAACCAAAGGTGTATATATTATATATATATGTTCCTATTGTTCCTGCCTAATAATTTCTATATGAATATCAAAATATACATGTTTATGAGTAAGTATTTATTGGTATGTGCAATGTACACGGTGTCACCTTAACACCATATTAAAAATAAAAAAGTACTATGTAGTTTTACACAGACGTGGATAAAAGGAGGGGCTATGGGGGCTGAAACCCTTCCATTAGACTTATAGTACCTACTTAAAATGTTTCAAAACTTAAACTTAATTGCTACGCTTTTATGGGCTTGAAGTAAATTTTTTCATTTAGCCCCCCCTTATTTAATTTCTAGATCCGTGTCTGGTTTTACATATCCTTAATTATAAGAATTCGCTAATCATCTCAACTTAATCACCCCAATTACAGGGCTCCCCCCAAAAAAAATTATAAAGACGTATATATAAGTTTCTCCAGCACGATTTGTGACCTGTAAAAATAAATGATAACTCCGCCGAGTCCACTGATATTAAATTAATTATAATTTTGTCGATATAAAAAAAAACGATAAAGCATATACAAAAAATAATATATGTAATAAAAATATAAAATTAATAAGTTAAAACTAAATTTTCCAAGTATAATAGCTAACTTCTATAGACTTGTGATCGATCTCGAGTTATTTTAGATTGTTACGGATATCACGACTTAGAATATTCATTAATAATAATAAAATTTAATTTTAGAGTTGTACAAAACACATATTTTAATATAACTTATTACAAATTATTATTATTTGGTAAGCTTATTTAATATGATTTTCGTACTACAAGTATCACTTGTTCACCAACCTAAAGAAGCATTTGGGCGGGAAAAGGCTGAATTCAGATGAAGAAGTGAAGACTGTAGTGATGGAGTACTTGGAAAAAGAGGTGGACGGAGGGTTCTATGACGCTGGCATACAAAAGCTTCCAGATCGACTACAAAAATGTCTCGATATGAACGGCGATTATGTCGAAAAATAGTATATGAGTAGAATAATATGACCATGTAAACATTTTTTTTAATAAAGCACTTTTTCGATTTTTTATATTAATGGAGACCTTACTTTTGGGACAAGCCTCGTAATAAATAATAAATAATAAAGGCCGTTAGTCGACATTAATATAGGATATCTATCAGTATAGTGCACAATATGCACTAGCTACTCGATCTCATTACATGATTTCGTTTTTCAAATCTATTTTATATTTATTAGCATATATTGACTTTGTTATTTGTTTTTAATCTATTTTTTTTATATTCGTGGGTTAAATTGTTTTTTGAAAAAAGTTTATAAAATAACAAAAGGGAGTGGTGATGGCTGCGTACGAGTTGATTCTCGGGTCATTATATACCTATTTTTTCAGTATTTAAATATTCCAGTGTTTACTAGTTGCGGTAAATATCAAAATTTACGTACTAATTGCGATGAACCAACAAAAAGATTATCTACTAATTGCGGTCACCATTCGCGATTTTATACCTTAGTAATAGAAAAAAAGTACAAAAAATAAATAAATATTTCTTTATTACCTATATAGTATTTTCATATTTCAAAAACAACAGTGATCGACTCTAGTTGAAGTTTAGTATTATAAATTATAATTTTTAATTATCGTAACGTATATTATTATAACAAACTACGGTGACGGTTGATAATTATTTAAGATAAATATACAATGAATATATATAGTATAAACTTATATCAAATGGTATTTAATAGCTTTAAAATCAACTCCAATATAAAAGCATAGAACTTGTACATACGAAAAATATTTCCAGATTGCAGGATTACTTAAAAACCATAGGTTTCAAATTTTAAATTAATTTTTTTAGGTACTCATTATAAATATCATACTAATAACTACTAATATGAAATTTCAATTCTAAAATTTTTAATTTATTTTTTATCTCTGTAAAAACACAGTCTTGGTTGTGGCTGCAACGTAGATAAATTACCTAGAATTGCAGTGACAGCAACTGTTATATGTGCTTATCTCAAAAATCATCCACGACCTTAATTAGTATGCAGCCAAATATTCAGCCTATTATTGTAACCCAAGAAACACCACGAGGAGGATGGCTGACAAGTTTCTCAAAAATGTTGTTCTTTTTAGTATTTTTATATTTTTATTTATTAATTATCTATTGTATTATATTATATTTATTATTAATTAAAAATTGTTAGTAATAAAATAAAAAATTATTATTAAAAATTTTTAGTTATTTGGTAAAAAATCATAACACATTGTTTTTAAAAATTTGTATCTGGTAATGAGATAACCAGTATACCTCGACATCACTTCTCTTAAAAAATTGTTTTTTCTTAGATTTTCTAGTCCTATTGTTCCTACATTTTATATAAGTTTTTTTATTGATATATCACAACAGGGAATCAACTCGTACATAAAGAAAGTTTCAGGAATCAACTCACTTACTTTAGTCGTGATCGTCTCGAACTCATGATGTTATCGACATGTTGGCCATCTCTGGCTTATAACATTAAACGTGTTGAATGTTGATAGGTAGGTTATTTTAAATTGAGGAAAAATGTGTCATTGTAAACAAATTTAGTTTATTAACTTGAAATTAAAAAATAAAATTAGTAAAATAGTAATATTATTAAAGTTTACAATCGTCCATATTTTTAGCATGTATTTAGAATGATTAGAAATCAGTAATGTATTTTTCTACATAGGTACGTATATATTTAATTATTAATTATTTATATTTTTTTATCGTGCTCAATCGGGTCGTTATAAAGGTTGGCCGATAACGACCGTGCTCAATCGGGTATCACCGGTTAACCACGGGGTTTACTATAGTTTAGGGTGACCATACGTCCCGTTTAAAACGGGATTGTCCCCTTTTTGATCATCGTGTCCCGTTGTCCCAAATAACTTCGAACGGGACGCTTTTTATCCCGTTTTTAGAAGATTGTCCCGTTTTAATCCCGTTATTTCCAAATAATTAAATTATAATTTATGTTTTTTTTGTAAAAGAATAAAGTAAATTGATGAACCAAATATAAAACAGTTTATATTTAAAACTTGAAACCAAAGTTATAAATAACAGACTAAAATTTCCGTGGAACGAACGTCGAGTGCCGATGCCGACGAACAATACAAATAGACAATAATAATAAAATAAGCATGATACACGTCGTATAATAGCATATGCATTACGAACTAAAATAAAATATAATACTATTTATAATCGATGATATATTTAGATATTATTATATTAATTTGTTTAATCTAAAAGTCGAACAACAAAATATGTCGAATAGTAACGTACGGACAGTAAAGCGATTGTGTTTATTATAGCCACTACCTACGTATCGTATTTTTATTTCAATTTTGTGAGTTGGTGCATTAATTTTTTTTTAAAAAATGCCAAAGAGGAGATGCACGTTTACTGTATCTTTACAGTCTGAATTTACTTTCCTAAAAAAATGTGATGAAATTGGAAAAGTGTTTTGTACGGTGTGCAAGGCAGTATTTTCAATTGAACATGGAGGACGCTCAGACATCAAACAGCATATGGAAAAGAAAAAACATACGACGGCCTTATCTAGTGCTTCAAAAAGTGACAAGGTAACATCATATTTTATAAAACAAGGACCAGCTGGCTTAACTAGTGAAGGTTTAAAAATTGCAGCAGAAGAGGGAATGTTTGCATTTCACACTATAGTACATAACCATTCTTTTAGGTCAATGGATTGTACTACTACTTTAATAAAAAAGTTACATGAAAAAAAGTTTTCTTGTGCGCGTACTAAGTGTGAATCAATTATTCTGAATGTGTTGGCTCCTTTTGCAATGGATAAAATAATAGACCAACTGAAAGCTGTTAATTTTGCGACAGTTATGATTGTCACTTCAAATCATAAAAATTTAAAAATTGTCCCCATTCTTATTCGGTATTTCAATCCTAAAACCGGGGTACAAATTAAAGTGTTAGAATTCACAAATTTGAAAGGAGAAACTTCAGATATACTGTCGTCTTATATTATGGAAATTTTAACAAAACATAAATTAGCTCACAAAATTATTGCATTTACCGGTGACAACTGTAATACCAATTTTGGAGGTGCCACAAGGAGGGGAACAAAAAATGTTTTTACAATTTTAAACAATAATTTAAAAACTAACATTTCTGGAATTGGTTGTGCAGCTCATATTCTGCACAACGCTATGCAAACTAGTACAGATATTGATATCGAATGTATCGTTAACAAAATATTTCAGTACTTTTATATTTATACTGTGAGAGTGGAAACATTAAAAGAATTTTGTGATTTTACAAATACACAATACAAAAACGTACTTGGAAATGTAAAGACAAGATGGTTATCTTTACAACCAGCAGTCTCCAGAATTATTGAAATGTATCCAGCTTTAAAATTGTACTTTGACACTCAGGATAAATGTCCAATCATTTTAAAATCATTTTTTAGTGACCCCGTTGCAATAATATGGTTTCATTTTATACAAAGTCAATTAAAAGTCGTTTGTGACACTATAAAAAGAATAGAAGGGGACAACATATCTGCATGTGAAGTGTCAGAAGAATTAGAAATACTATGTGGAAAAATAAAAAATAGAAAAACACAAAACTTTTTAACTTCTAGTGTAAACTCGATGCTTTTAGAACTAGAGACAAAAAATAAATACACAAAAAAACAATTTATAGAGCAAACTAACCAGTTTTATGACACATTTTTGATGTACATTGAAAAGTGGGGAAATACATTTGAAGAACTAAAAATATTTCGTTGGACTCAACTGATAAATTGTCCAACATGGAATGATATTCAAAAAAGTTTAAAATTTATTTTGCAAAATAATAAAAAACAAACCGGTTGGAATGTGGATGAAGATATTCTTTTTGATGAATATAATCATGTAAATAATGTTATAAATGAAAATTTAGAAGAATGGCAGAATAATTATGTTCGTGTTGAAGAAAGATGGTGTGCTATCTATAAAATTGTAAATAGTAAAAGTATATCGATAAATAATTTTTGGTTTATTGTAGAATATTCTCTAGCGATGCCTGGAACAAATGCTGCAATTGAAAGAGTATTTTCTATCATTAATATATTATGGACAGATGAAAAAAATCGCTTTCTCGTTCCTACCATCAAATCAATTATAATTCTGAAAAATCATTTCAAAAATTATTCGTGTAATGATTTTTATGATTTTTTGCTAACACAACCAAAACTATTAAACTCAATCAGTTCATCGCAAAAGTACAATAACAGCACAATAGATAATAAAGGACACGATGAGCAATCAACATCAACTCAATAAAAGTAAAAAAGTTTTTTATTAAAATATTAAGCAAGGTAGTTAAAAAATATTTTAATTGTAAATTGTTACTATAAAATATAAAAAATATTTTTAAAAAATGTGTATGTTTTTTTAGAGTATTTAAACTAAAAATTGTTTGTCCCGTTTTTTTTTTTTGTAAAATTGGTCACCCTACTATAGTTACAGTCGAAATTTAAATTACGTACTAGTTGCGGTCAACAAACCAAAAAGCTACCTTCTGATTGTGGTCACTCAATTGTTGGTCTCGGCGAAACTCATTAGATCAAATCATTTATTTTTTTGTTTGACCAAAAGCGTATATATTCGTTTTGCGCATTTGTACCTCAATATATTTGGATAAAAGCTCAAAAGTAAATAAATAGTTTTTAACTATATACAGTATTTTTTAATATATATATATATATATATATATATACATATTTTTCAAAAACAACATTTATCGACTTCGGTTAGTATTATTATTATCGTGTTGTCTTGTATCGTAATAAATTACTCGAGGTAACGATTGATAATCATTTAAGGTAACTATCAGTATATATAGTATAAACTTATAACGAAATGTATTTGATAGTTCCAAAGTCAACTCCAATATAAAAGTATGGAACATGTACGAGACATCTAGATATGATGATGTTGTGTTGAAAATTTGAGAAAAAGTGAGAAATGACCGCAGATTAACCGATCTTGAGTTAACAGATGAAGCGGGTATCTCAATTGGGTCATGTCATGAAATTTTAACGAAAAATTTACAAATGAGAAGAGTTGCTGCCAAATTTGTTCCACAATTGTTGACGTCGGAACAAAAGGAAAATCGTTTAACGATTTGTCAAGATCTTAAAAATCGTTCTATCAATCCTACTTTTATAAAAAACATTGTAACAGGTGACGAGACATGGGTTTATGGGTACGATCCAGAAATGAAGGCTCAATCATCTCTGTGGAAAACAAAATTTTCCCCTCGACCAAAAAAAGCTCGCCAAGTGAGATCAAATGTCAAGACAATGCTGATTGTTTTTTTTGGTATCGACGGTATTGTTCATTATGAATTTGTACCCCATGGACAAACAGCCAATCAGGTATTCTACAAAGATGTACGAGTATTAATGCGTTTGCGAGAACAAATTCGTAAAAGACGCCCAGAAAAATGGCGAACAGGAACTTGGTTTCTTCACCACGACAATGCGCAAGCCCATTCTGCGCTGTCGATACGTGAATTTTTGACTGATAAAAAAATACCTGTTGTCCCGCACCCTTCGTATTCTCCTGATTTGGCCCCGTGTGATATTTTTCTTTTCTCAAAACTAAAATTTGCACTCAAAGGACAACGATTTCAAGATGTAGATGAAATTAAAGCAAATAAGACAGCAGAACGCAAAGGCTTAACTTTGGAACAGTTCCAAAGGACTTTCGAAAAATGGCAAGACCGCTGGAACCATTGCATTTTGTCCGAAGGAGAGTATTTTGAAGGTGATATCTTAAATAATGTGTAAATTAAATTTTGAATTTATTAAAAATAAAATCCCGATACTTTTTGAACAGACCTCGTACATTGAAAAAACATTTCATTAATTGGACTACTAAAAAACTATGGGCTTTTAATTTAAAATTACATTTTTAGTTACTCATTATAATTATATTAATTACTACTAATATGTTATTTAATTCTAAATTGCTTAACGCATTTTAATATCGCTATAAAGCTTAGTCTTTGCCGTAACCTCAACTTAGATATTATTACATACAATAATTGGCGTGACTGCAATTATAGTATGCAGCCGAACACAACGTTATCGTCGTCTACCAATTATTCGTTAAAAATTAATCTCTTATGATGTTTACATGTATATAAAAAAATATACGATTTGTCGATTTATTAAATATGCCAACAGTCAACAGAATTTGTACATGTACGATTACCGGATTATAAAATAATAAAATATAATTTTCGTAACCATATAATTATATTTAGGTTGAAATATGTTTACTATTAAGTTTCAAAGTTCAGTTGAATTACTAATCAAAATATTTTTTTTTTCGGATGGGAGAGGGGGGGGGGGTTAATCCCCTAATCTTCTTCACAAATACGACCTTGTAAAAAACTACTAATCACACATTTCGTCACATTTATTACCTATATAGGCTATATTCCTATAATATTGGGACTAATGTAAATTCCTACATGAAACCTAACAAGTAAAAAAAAACATTATATTAGTTCCTACATTATAGAATAATAATGTACACATGTAAGTTCCTACACTACTTTTATTATTATATATAATTATTCAATAAGATTTTACTAATTATAAAATTTAAAGGTAAGAATATATTTAGGCAATGTAATATCATATTGATATTATTTTAAAATGAATTATGAACATTTGAAAGTTGTAATATTTTACATAGCTATAACTCACTTAAAAACGGTAATATCAATAAAAGCATATAACATTGCCTAAATAATATTCTTACCTTTAAATTTGATAATAGGTAAATTTATTCTAATATTAAAGCTAACATCACAAAATGTATTTTGCTGAATGCAAATTTGGTATGATAATACGTTAGTAAGCTCTGTCTCGAGTACATACGGATGTAGAGCCCTCATAATTATAAAAATACTATAATTTATAGAACCAATCTGATGATATTGTCATACATTTTAATATAATAAAAAAAAATACAAATAAATGATTCATTTCGGAAACTTATAAATGTTTAACATATTCGTATTGGTTAATTTTATTTGTTGAGTAATTACTAATTTTTCATTTAAAAATTCTTTTTTGGTATATTTTTATTTTTGTGTGACTAAATATCTGTATAATTTTTATTTTTATGTATCTTTACTTAAAGTAGTTTGAGTATTTAAGTAACTTTTGATGAAATATTACATTAAAATGTATGAAAATGAAGTGTATTATTATGATATTTATACTTTTATATAACTTTAAAAACTTTTTATAAACTTTTTTTAATAATTTAATATTAATGAAATAATAATAATTATATTATAAATTATATAATGTATCGCTATCATACATGAGAGTACTGCTATGAGCTTATTTTTAATTTTATTTCGATCTTTATTTTTCATAACAATATAAGCTTATCGTTGTATTAAAGTTATAAAATATAAATATCTTTATTTCAGTTGTGCGGCGAGCGTTGTCCATAACACACACGTGTACAGGTTACTCCATGGTTATTTTTCATTTAATGGTTTTCATATATACTACACCCTTATGGTTAGTAACGTTAAATCTGTTGTAAAAAATCGATCTTCATAGTTTTAATTATTCATCAGGCTCGGCCTCTGTCCAGTCCCAAAACGGATAAAATTGGCAATTATAATTATAATCAAATTGAACACCACATAAATCAGTCTCGAAAAAACAAATCTTTCTTAATCGTTGTACGAAATCTATACCCATCTATACCAACTACCGAGATCGGGATAGCTATTACTGAAATCGGCTACACAATTCGCAATGTTAGTAAAGTTTTACATAAGACCACTAAACAACCGCTACCATTATTTTCGCCCATCTCGATCCTGCAGAAATAAACAACAATATTTTCTACCTGAAATATTTACTCTACACAAAAATATTTGACGAAGAACCTCACAAACGACGGGAGCTTATTCAGTTCACAAATTGTCAATACTACGGTCACTCAAAAAACTACTAAGGCCATTCTCTAAGATGCGTTCGATGCGCAGGACATCACTTAACTGCAGTTTGCACCCAGTCCAAGGAACAACTACCAACCTGCATCTCATGTGGCGGCAACCCCATCACCAGTTACTATGGATGCACTACACACAAACATTTTCAGTGTTTACACCGGCAATCAAGTACGTTCTTAAAAAATTATAAAACCAAATCAAATAATGTATATAATTCTAATGTAGCGTGGGTCAGGTCCCTAGTGAGGATATCCCCTGATCATCCCAATCACAAAAAACTTAAAATAGTTCCCCACCCCGTGACTACTGATCCGTATTGGTGAACATATAGTCACATATGAATTTTAGTGATGGTATTATGGTAGTTAGATTAAATTCTATTTATTATGGTAATTAAACTTAATTTAAAGTAATCAGTACAAAGGTCAACATTTTCAAAGATGATTACATTCTTTTATTATCTATTTTTATTATTATAATAATATAATTAATATCGTTTTAAAATACAATAATGTGAATAATAAATAATAATAACACATACATAACACATAAATACCTTTACAAATAGATAATATAAATGTATTATTTTTCTTAAACCCTCTCTATAAGGAAAAAATGTCTTGGTCCCTTAAGATTCGTTATAATTTTCAAATAAAAAATAATATTAAAAAATTATTCTACTTTTAAAATATTTACAGAAATTTATCCCCTAAAATTGCCGTCTCAACACATAATATAATAGATTAGACTAGATATATAACTCATAAATTTGATTTTTGCTGTTAAGTCAAAAACGTTTCTGTATTTACGTATAATCAAAATTTTGATTAAAAAAAAATAAATACAAAAATCTGTATTCAGAATTCTCATCGCTTCATTATATCAGTCGGTACGTTGGAAATAAAAAACGTCTATAATCTTATATTGCTTGCGTTTTAGACAAAGATAGAAAATCACCACTTCCAATCCCCTTAAGTTAAATTCTTATTTAATAATCCTTCAAAGATTCATGAATTCATATTATAATAGCTGTAGCTATAATATTAAAATACGTACATTATAAATATAAATTATATAATAGATAAATATAATATGTATAAAGACTACATCAAATATTTAGTATTAATTTATTTATTATTAATTAAGAATATATAAATTAAAAATTATACAAATCAATTTCTTTGAGTTCTAAATCTATAATTTTAAACTGCATTGCATATAAAATATGATTTTAACGATTAAAATTAAAAAATACAAATCAAACTTGCTGTGGGATTCGTATATTATATGCATAAGACAACTTATCATTATACATCAATTTATAATAGCTATTAGCTAGATACAATACATAACATATAAAACCTACTTCATATAATTAGTAGGTATTAATTTTCTTATTTATTTATTTATTTATTTATTAATTTAATGCCAATCCGCAATTCAAAGAGATACAATAACAAGTTAAATATAGAAAAATTACAGTAATAATAGTGAATAAGTGATCACGCAGACAAAACAAATGTAAAACACAGTAGTTTATAGTGTAATCTAATTAAATATTTTGTACAATTATAAATATTACATACTAGTGTACAAAACAACTAAAACTAAATAACTTATGTTAGTATATATATTCAAAAAATCAAGTACTGACCTAAGAGTTATTGAGTAGATGAAGCTTTCTATGCAAAGGATGTTTGTGGCAGTAGTTGGAACGGTGAGAGAGGACAAGGTAAAAAGAGTGATTCCTAGTATAATGCACGGGAACGCGGAAAAATATAGAAGAGAGAAGTTCAGGGGAATCAAATGAGCCATTAAGAAAAGGGGCGATAAATGAAAGGTTAGCATCTAAAAAGCGAAAATAGTCATTATATTAAATAATACTAAATAGTCATAGGTACATCTGCACCAGAATCAGTTTTTATTTTTTTCAAAAACTCGTTATTTCAAAATTTTGGTTTTTCAAAATCGTTCGACCCAAGTGCGACGTTTAAAAATCCTTAATAACGGTTTTTCGAAAAATCAAATGCACACAACTTATGGAGATACGTATGCGGATCAATTTTATGTCTTACGACTTTCGTCCTATCTCTCACGGTTTCCCCGGAAAACACTTCGTAAGCGAGAATTTTCATTTTTCGAAATTTTCAATTTTCATAAGCGTTTTCTCGGTCACGTGGGGGTCAAACGACAATTAATCACATAGGCTAAAACGTGCTACGTGTACATCTGCACCAGAATCAGTTTTTATTTATTTCAAAAACTCGTTATTTCAAAATTTTGGTTTTTCAAAATCGTTCGACCCAAGTGCGACGTTTAAAAATCCTTAATAACGGTTTTTCGAAAAATCAAATGCACACAACTTATGGAGATACGTATGCGGATCAATTTTATGTCTTACGACTTTCGTACTATCTCTCACGGTTTCCCCGGAAAACACTTCGTAAGCGAGAATTTTCATTTTTCGAAATTTTCAATTTTCATAGGCGTTTTCTCGGTCACCTGGGGGTCAAACGACATTTAATCACATAGGCTAAAACGTGCTACGTGTACATCTGCACCAGAATCAGTTTTTATTTTTTTCAAAAACTTGTTATTTCAAAATTTTGGTTTTTCAAAATCGTTCGACCCAAGTGCGACGTTTAAAAATCCTTAATAACGGTTTTTCGAAAAATCAAATGCACACAACTTATGGAGATACGTATGCGGATCAATTTTATGTCTTACGACTTTCGTCCTATCTCTCACGGTTTCCCCGGAAAACACTTCGTAAGCGAGAATTTTCATTTTTCGAAATTTTCAATTTTCATAAGCGTTTTCTCGGTAACCTGGGGGTCAAACGGCAATTTATCACATAGGCTAAAACGTGCTACGTGTACATCTGCACCAGAATCAGTTTTTATTTATTTCAAAAACTCGTTATTTCAAAATTTTGGTTTTTCAAAATCGTTCGACCCAAGTGCGACGTTTAAAAATCCTTAATAACGGTTTTTCGAAAAATCAAATGCACACAACTTATGGAGATACGTATGCGGATCAATTTTATGTCTTACGACTTTCGTCCTATCTCTCACGGTTTCCCCGGAAAACACTTCGTAAGCGAGAATTTTCATTTTTCAAAATTTTCAATTTTCATAAGCGTTTTCTCGGTCACGTGGGGGTCAAACGACAATTAATCACATAGGCTAAAACGTGCTACGTGTACATCTGCACCAGAATCAGTTTCTATTTTTTTCAAAAACTCGTTATTTCAAAATTTTGGTTTTTCAAAATCGTTCGACCCAAGTGCGACGTTTAAAAATCCTTAATAACGGTTTTTCGAAAAATCAAATGCACACAACTTATGGAGATACGTATGCGGATCAATTTTATGTCTTACGACTTTCGTCCTATCTCTCACGGTTTCCCCGGAAAACACTTCGTAAGCGATAATTTTCATTTTTCGAAATTTTCAATTTTCATAAGCGTTTTCTCGGTCACGTGGGGATCAAACGACAATTTATCACATAGGCTAAAACGTGCTACGTGTACATCTGCACCAGAATCAGTTTTTATTGTTTTCAAAAACTCGTTATTTCAAAATTTTGGTTTTTCAAAATCGTTCGACCCAAGTGCGACGTTTAAAAATCCTTAATAACGGTTTTTCGAAAAATCAAATGCACACAACTTATGGAGATACGTATGCGGATCAATTTTATGTCTTACGACTTTCGTCCTATCTCTCACGGTTTCCCCGGAAAACACTTCGTAAGCGAGAATTTTCATTTTTCGAAATTTTCAATTTTCATAAGCGTTTTCTCGGTCACCTGGGGGTCAAACGACAATTTATCACATAGGCTAAAACGTGCTACGTGTACATCTGCACCAGAATCAGTTTTTATTTTTTTCAAAAACTCGTTATTTCAAAATTTTGGTTTTTCAAAATCGTTCGACCCAAGTGCGACGTTTAAAAATCCTTAATAACGGTTTTTCGAAAAATCAAATGCACACAACTTATGGAGATACGTATGCGGATCAATTTTATGTCCTACGACTTTCGTCCTATCTCTCACGGTTTCCCCGGAAGACACTTCGTAAGCGAGAATTTTCATTTTTCGAAATTTTCAATTTTCATAGGCGTTTTCTCGGTCACCTGGGGGTCAAACGACAATTAATCACATAGGCTAAAACGTGCTACGTGTACATCTGCACCAGAATCAGTTTTTATTTTTTTCAAAAACTCGTTATTTCAAAATTTTGGTTTTTCAAAATCGTTCAACCCAAGTGCGACGTTTAAAAATCTTTAATAACGGTTTTTCGAAAAATCAAATGCACACAACTTATGGAGATACGTATGCGGATCAATTTTATGTCCTACGACTTTCGTCCTATCTCTCACGGTTTCCCCGGAAGACACTTCGTAAGCGAGAATTTTCATTTTTCGAAATTTTCAATTTTCATAGGCGTTTTCTCGGTCACCTGGGGGTCAAACGACAATTAATCACATAGGCTAAAACGTGCTACGTGTACATCTGCACCAGAATCAGTTTTTATTTTTTTCAAAAACTCGTTATTTCAAAATTTTGGTTTTTCAAAATCGTTCGACCCAAGTGCGACGTTTAAAAATCCTTAATAACGGTTTTTCGAAAAATCAAATGCACACAACTTATGGAGATACGTATGCGGATCAATTTTATGTCTTACGACTTTCGTCCTATCTCTCACGGTTTCCCCGGAAAACACTTCGTAAGCGAGAATTTTCATTTTTCGAAATTTTCAATTTTCATAAGCGTTTTGTCGGTCACGTGGGGGTCAAACGACAATTAATCACATAGGCTAAAACGTGCTACGTGTACATCTGCACCAGAATCAGTTTTTATTTTTTTCAAAAACTCGTTATTTCAAAATTTTGGTTTTTCAAAATCGTTCGACACAAGTGCGACGTTTAAAAATCCTTAATAACGGTTTTTCGAAAAATCAAATGCACACAACTTATGGAGATACGTATGCGGATCAATTTTATGTCCTACGACTTTCGTCCTATCTCTCACGGTTTCCCCGGAAGACACTTCGTAAGCGAGAATTTTCATTTTTCGAAATTTTCAATTTTCATAGGCGTTTTCTCGGTCACCTGGGGGTCAAACGACAATTAATCACATAGGCTAAAACGTGCTACGTGTACATCTGCACCAGAATCAGTTTTTATTTTTTTCAAAAACTCGTTATTTCAAAATTTTGGTTTTTCAAAATCGTTCGACCCAAGTGCGACGTTTAAAAATCCTTAATAACGGTTTTTCGAAAAATCAAATGCACACAACTTATGGAGATACGTATGCGGATCAATTTTATGTCTTACGACATTCGTCCTATCTCTCACGGTTTCCCCGGAAAACACTTCGTAAGCGAGAATTTTCATTTTTCGAAATTTTCAATTTTCATAAGCGTTTTCTCGGTAACCTGGGGGTCAAACGGCAATTTATCACATAGGCTAAAACGTGCTACGTGTACATCTGCACCAGAATCAGTTTTTATTTATTTCAAAAACTCGTTATTTCAAAATCGTTCGACCCAAGTGCGACGTTTAAAAATCCTTAATAACGGTTTTTCGAAAAATCAAATGCACACAACTTATAGAGATACGTATGCGGATCAATTTTATGTCTTACGACTTTCGTCCTATCTCTCACGGTTTCCCCGGAAAACACTTCGTAAGCGAGAATTTTAATTTTTCGAAATTTTCAATTTTCATAAGCGTTTTCTCGGTCACGTGGGGGTCAAACGACAATTAATCACATAGGCTAAAACGTGCTACGTGTACATCTGCACCAGAATCAGTTTCTATTTTTTTCAAAAACTCGTTATTTCAAAATTTTGGTTTTTCAAAATCGTTCGACCCAAGTGCGACGTTTAAAAATCCTTAATAACGGTTTTTCGAAAAATCAAATGCACACAACTTATGGAGATACGTATGCGGATCAATTTTATGTCTTACGACTTTCGTCCTATCTCTCACGGTTTCCCCGGAAAACACTTCGTAAGCGAGAATTTTCATTTTTCGAAATTTCCATTTTCATAAGCGTTTTCTCGGTCACGTGGGGATCAAACGACAATTTATCACATAGGCTAAAACGTGCTACGTGTACATCTGCACCAGAATCAGTTTTTATTGTTTTCAAAAACTCGTTATTTCAAAATTTTGGTTTTTCAAAATCGTTCGACCCAAGTGCGACGTTTAAAAATCCTTAATAACGGTTTTTCGAAAAATCAAATGCACACAACTTATGGAGATTCGTATGCGGATCAATTTTATGTCTTACGACTTTCGTCCTATCTCTCACGGTTTCCCCGGAAAACACTTCGTAAGCGAGAATTTTCATTTTTCGAAATTTTCAATTTTCATAAGCGTTTTCTCGGTCACGTGGGGATCAAACGACAATTTATCACATAGGCTAAAACGTGCTACGTGTACATCTGCACCAGAATCAGTTTTTATTGTTTTCAAAAACTCGTTATTTCAAAATTTTGGTTTTTCAAAATCGTTCGACCCAAGTGCGACGTTTAAAAATCCTTAATAACGGTTTTTCGAAAAATCAAATACACACAACTTATGGAAATACGTATGCGGATCAATTTTATGTCTTACGACTTTCGTCCTATCTCTCACGGTTTCCCCGGAAAACACTTCGTAAGCGAGAATTTTCATTTTTCGAAATTTTCAATTTTCATAAGCGTTTTCTCGGTCACGTGGGGGTCAAACGACAATTAATCACATAGGCTAAAACGTGCTACGTGTACATCTGCACCAGAATCAGTTTCTATTTTTTTCAAAAACTCGTTATTTCAAAATTTTGGTTTTTCAAAATCGTTCGACCCAAGTGCGACGTTTAAAAATCCTTAATAACGGTTTTTCGAAAAATCAAATGCACACAACTTATGGAGATAGGTATGCGGATCAATTTAATGTCTTACGACTTTCGTCCTATCTCTCACGGTTTCCCCGGAAAACACTTCGTAAGCGAGAATTTTCATTTTTCGAAATTTTCAATTTTCATAAGCGTTTTCTCGGTCACGTGGGGATCAAACGACAATTTATCACATAGGCTAAAACGTGCTACGTGTACATCTGCACCAGAATCAGTTTTTATTGTTTTCAAAAACTCGTTATTTCAAAATTTTGGTTTTTCAAAATCGTTCGACCCAAGTGCGACGTTTAAAAATCCTTAATAACGGTTTTTCGAAAAATCAAATGCACACAACTTATGGAGATACGTATGCGGATCAATTTTCTGTCTTACGACTTTCGTCCTATCTCTCACGGTTTCCCCGGAAGACACTTCGTAAGCGAGAATTTTCATTTTTCGAAATTTTCAATTTTCATAGGCGTTTTCTCGGTCACCTGGGGGTCAAACGACAATTAATCACATAGGCTAAAACGTGCTACGTGTACATCTGCACCAGAATCAGTTTTTATTTTTTTCAAAAACTCGTTATTTCAAAATTTTGGTTTTTCAAAATCGTTCGACCCAAGTGCGACGTTTAAAAATCCTTAATAACGGTTTTTCGAAAAATCAAATGCACACAACTTATGGAGATACGTATGCGGATCAATTTTATGTCTTACGACTTTCGTCCTATCTCTCACGGTTTCCCCGGAAAACACTTCGTAAGCGAGAATTTTCATTTTTCGAAATTTTCAATTTTCATAAGCGTTTTGTCGGTCACGTGGGGGTCAAACGACAATTAATCACATAGGCTAAAACGTGCTACGTGTACATCTGCACCAGAATCAGTTTTTATTTTTTTCAAAAACTCGTTATTTCAAAATTTTGGTTTTTCAAAATCGTTCGACACAAGTGCGACGTTTAAAAATCCTTAATAACGGTTTTTCGAAAAATCAAATGCACACAACTTATGGAGATACGTATGCGGATCAATTTTATGTCCTACGACTTTCGTCCTATCTCTCACGGTTTCCCCGGAAGACACTTCGTAAGCGAGAATTTTCATTTTTCGAAATTTTCAATTTTCATAGGCGTTTTCTCGGTCACCTGGGGGTCAAACGACAATTAATCACATAGGCTAAAACGTGCTACGTGTACATCTGCACCAGAATCAGTTTTTATTTTTTTCAAAAACTCGTTATTTCAAAATTTTGGTTTTTCAAAATCGTTCGACCCAAGTGCGACGTTTAAAAATCCTTAATAACGGTTTTTCGAAAAATCAAATGCACACAACTTATGGAGATACGTATGCGGATCAATTTTATGTCTTACGACTTTCGTCCTATCTCTCACGGTTTCCCCGGAAAACACTTCGTAAACGAGAATTTTCATTTTTCGAAATTTTCAATTTTCATAAGCGTTTTCTCGGTAACCTGGGTGTCAAACGGCAATTTATCACATAGGCTAAAACGTGCTACGTGTACATCTGCACCAGAATCAGTTTTTATTTTTTTCAAAAACTCGTTATTTCAAAATTTTGGTTTTTCAAAATCGTTCGACCCAAGTGCGACGTTTAAAAATCCTTAATAACGGTTTTTCGAAAAATCAAATGCACACAACTTATGGAGATACGTATGCGGATCAATTTTATGTCTTACGACATTCGTCCTATCTCTCACGGTTTCCCCGGAAAACACTTCGTAAGCGAGAATTTTCATTTTTCGAAATTTTCAATTTTCATAAGCGTTTTCTCGGTAACCTGGGGGTCAAACGGCAATTTATCACATAGGCTAAAACGTGCTACGTGTACATCTGCACCAGAATCAGTTTTTATTTATTTCAAAAACTCGTTATTTCAAAATCGTTCGACCCAAGTGCGACGTTTAAAAATCCTTAATAACGGTTTTTCGAAAAATCAAATGCACACAACTTATAGAGATACGTATGCGGATCAATTTTATGTCTTACGACTTTCGTCCTATCTCTCACGGTTTCCCCGGAAAACACTTCGTAAGCGAGAATTTTCATTTTTCGAAATTTTCAATTTTCATAAGCGTTTTCTCGGTAACCTGGGGGTCAAACGGCAATTTATCACATAGGCTAAAACGTGCTACGTGTACATCTGCACCAGAATCAGTTTTTATTGTTTTCAAAAACTCGTTATTTCAAAATTTTGGTTTTTCAAAATCGTTCGACCCAAGTGCGACGTTTAAAAATCCTTAATAACGGTTTTTCGAAAAATCAAATGCACACAACTTATGGAGATACGTATGCGGATCAATTTTATGTCTTACGACTTTCGTCCTATCTCTCACGGTTTCCCCGGAAAACACTTCGTAAGCGAGAATTTTCATTTTTCGAAATTTTCAATTTTCATAAGCGTTTTCTCGGTCACGTGGGGATCAAACGACAATTTATCACATAGGCTAAAACGTGCTACGTGTACATCTGCACCAGAATCAGTTTTTATTGTTTTCAAAAACTCGTTATTTCAAAATTTTGGTTTTTCAAAATCGTTCGACCCAAGTGCGACGTTTAAAAATCCTTAATAACGGTTTTTCGAAAAATCAAATACACACAACTTATGGAAATACGTATGCGGATCAATTTTATGTCTTACGACTTTCGTCCTATCTCTCACGGTTTCCCCGGAAAACACTTCGTAAGCGAGAATTTTCATTTTTCGAAATTTTCAATTTTCATAAGCGTTTTCTCGGTCACGTGGGGGTCAAACGACAATTAATCACATAGGCTAAAACGTGCTACGTGTACATCTGCACCAGAATCAGTTTCTATTTTTTTCAAAAACTCGTTATTTCAAAATTTTGGTTTTTCAAAATCGTTCGACCCAAGTGCGACGTTTAAAAATCCTTAATAACGGTTTTTCGAAAAATCAAATGCACACAACTTATGGAGATAGGTATGCGGATCAATTTAATGTCTTACGACTTTCGTCCTATCTCTCACGGTTTCCCCGGAAAACACTTCGTAAGCGAGAATTTTCATTTTTCGAAATTTTCAATTTTCATAAGCGTTTTCTCGGTCACGTGGGGATCAAACGACAATTTATCACATAGGCTAAAACGTGCTACGTGTACATCTGCACCAGAATCAGTTTTTATTGTTTTCAAAAACTCGTTATTTCAAAATTTTGGTTTTTCAAAATCGTTCGACCCAAGTGCGACGTTTAAAAATCCTTAATAACGGTTTTTCGAAAAATCAAATGCACACAACTTATGGAGATACGTATGCGGATCAATTTTCTGTCTTACGACTTTCGTCCTATCTCTCACGGTTTCCCCGGAAAACACTTCGTAAGCGAGAATTTTCATTTTTCGAAATTTTCAATTTTCATAAGCGTTTTCTCGGTCACGTGGGGATCAAACGACAATTTATCACATAGGCTAAAACGTGCTACGTGTACATCTGCACCAGAATCAGTTTTTATTGTTTTCAAAAACTCGTTATTTCAAAATTTTGGTTTTTCAAAATCGTTCGACCCAAGTGCGACGTTTAAAAATCCTTAATAACGGTTTTTCGAAAAATCAAATGCACACAACTTATGGAGATACGTATGCGGATCAATTTTATGTCTTACGACTTTCGTCCTATCTCTCACGGTTTCCCCGGAAAACACTTCGTAAGCGAGAATTTTCATTTTTCGAAATTTTCAATTTTCATAAGCGTTTTCTCGGTCACCTGGGGGTCAAACGACAATTTATCACATAGGCTAAAACGTGCTACGTGTACATCTGCACCAGAATCAGTTTTTATTTTTTTCAAAAACTCGTTATTTCAAAATTTTGGTTTTTCAAAATCGTTCGACCCAAGTGCGACGTTTAAAAATCCTTAATAACGGTTTTTCGAAAAATCAAATGCACACAACTTATGGAGATACGTATGCGGATCAATTTTATGTCTTACGACTTTCGTCCTATCTCTCACGGTTTCCCCGGAAAACACTTCGTAAGCGAGAATTTTCATTTTTCGAAATTTTCAATTTTCATAAGCGTTTTGTCGGTCACGTGGGGGTCAAACGACAATTAATCACATAGGCTAAAACGTGCTACGTGTACATCTGCACCAGAATCAGTTTTTATTTTTTTCAAAAACTCGTTATTTCAAAATTTTGGTTTTTCAAAATCGTTCGACCTAAGTGCGACGTTTAAAAATCCTTAAAACGGTTTTTCGAAAAATCAAATGCACACAACTTATGGAGATACGTATGCGGATCAATTTTATGTCTTACGACTTTCGTCCTATCTCTCACGGTTTCCCCGGAAAACACTTCGTAAGCGAGAATTTTCATTTTTCGAAATTTTCAATTTTCATAAGCGTTTTCTCGGTAACCTGGGGGTCAAACGGCAATTTATCACATAGGCTAAAACGTGCTACGTGTACATCTGCACCAGAATCAGTTTTTATTTATTTCAAAAACTCGTTATTTCAAAATCGTTCGACCCAAGTGCGACGTTTAAAAATCCTTAATAACGGTTTTTCGAAAAATCAAATGCACACAACTTATGGAGATACGTATGCGGATCAATTTTATGTCTTACGACTTTCGTCCTATCTCTCACTTTTTCCCCGGAAAACACTTCGTAAGCGAGAATTTTTATTTTTCGAAATTTTCAATTTTCATAAGCGTTTTCTCGGTCACGTGGGGGTCAAACGACAATTAATCACATAGGCTAAAACGTGCTACGTGTACACCTGCACCAGAATCAGTTTTTATTTATTTCAAAAACTCGTTATTTCAAAATCGTTCGACCCAAGTGCGACGTTTAAAAATCCTTAATAACGGTTTTTCGAAAAATCAAATGCACACAACTTATAGAGATACGTATGCGGATCAATTTTATGTCTTACGACTTTCGTCCTATCTCTCACGGTTTCCCCGGAAAACACTTCGTAAGCGAGAATTTTCATTTTTCGAAATTTTCAATTTTCATAAGCGTTTTCTCGGTCACGTGGGGGTCAAACGACAATTAATCACATAGGCTAAAACGTGCTACGTGTACATCTGCACCAGAATCAGTTTCTATTTTTTTCAAAAACTCGTTATTTCAAAATTTTGGTTTTTCAAAATCGTTCGACCCAAGTGCGACGTTTAAAAATCCTTAATAACGGTTTTTCGAAAAATCAAATGCACACAACTTATGGAGATACGTATGCGGATCAATTTTATGTCTTACGACTTTCGTCCTATCTCTCACGGTTTCCCCGGAAAACACTTCGTAAGCGAGAATTTTCATTTTTCGAAATTTTCAATTTTCATAAGCGTTTTCTCGGTCACGTGGGGATCAAACGACAATTTATCACATAGGCTAAAACGTGCTACGTGTACATCTGCACCAGAATCAGTTTTTATTGTTTTCAAAAACTCGTTATTTCAAAATTTTGGTTTTTCAAAATCGTTCGACCCAAGTGCGACGTTTAAAAATCCTTAATAACGGTTTTTCGAAAAATCAAATGCACACAACTTATGGAGATACGTATGCGGATCAATTTTCTGTCTTACGACTTTCGTCCTATCTCTCACGGTTTCCCCGGAAAACACTTCGTAAGCGAGAATTTTCATTTTTCGAAATTTTCAATTTTCATAAGCGTTTTCTCGGTCACGTGGGGATCAAACGACAATTTATCACATAGGCTAAAACGTGCTACGTGTACATCTGCACCAGAATCAGTTTTTATTGTTTTCAAAAACTCGTTATTTCAAAATTTTGGTTTTTCAAAATCGTTCGACCCAAGTGCGACGTTTAAAAATCCTTAATAACGGTTTTTCGAAAAATCAAATGCACACAACTTATGGAAATACGTATGCGGATCAATTTTATGTCTTACGACTTTCGTCCTATCTCTCACGGTTTCCCCGGAAAACACTTCGTAAGCGAGAATTTTCATTTTTCGAAATTTTCAATTTTCATAAGCGTTTTCTCGGTCACGTGGGGGTCAAACGACAATTTATCACATAGGCTAAAACGTGCTACGTGTACATCTGCACCAGAATCAGTTTTTATTTTTTTCAAAAACTCGTTATTTCAAAATTTTGGTTTTTCAAAATCGTTCGACCCAAGTGCGACGTTTAAAAATCCTTAATAACGGTTTTTCGAAAAATCAAATGCACACAACTTATGGAGATACGTATGCGGATCAATTTTATGTCTTACGACTTTCGTCCTATCTCTCACGGTTTCCCCGGAAAACACTTCGTAAGCGAGAATTTTCATTTTTCGAAATTTTCAATTTTCATAAGCGTTTTCACGGTCACGTGGGGGTCAAACGACAATTAATCACATAGGCTAAAACGTGCTACGTGTACATCTGCACCAGAATCAGTTTCTATTTTTTTCAAAAACTCGTTATTTCAAAATTTTGGTTTTTCAAAATCGTTCGACCCAAGTGCGACGTTTAAAAATCCTTAATAACGGTTTTTCGAAAAATCAAATGCACACAACTTATGGAGATACGTATGCGGATCAATTTTATGTCTTACGACTTTCGTCCTATCTCTCACGGTTTCCCCGGAAAACACTTCGTAAGCGAGAATTTTCATTTTTCGAAATTTTCAATTTTCATAAGCGTTTTCTCGGTCACGTGGGGATCAAACGACAATTTATCACATAGGCTAAAACGTGCTACGTGTACATCTGCACCAGAATCAGTTTTTATTGTTTTCAAAAACTCGTTATTTCAAAATTTTGGTTTTTCAAAATCGTTCGACCCAAGAGCGACGTTTAAAAATCCTTAATAACGGTTTTTCGAAAAATCAAATGCACACAACTTATGGAGATACGTATGCGGATCAATTTTATGTCTTACGACTTTCGTCCTATCTCTCACGGTTTCCCCGGAAAACACTTCGTAAGCGAGAATTTTCATTTTTCGAAATTTTCAATTTTCATAAGCGTTTTCTCGGTCACGTGGGGGTCAAACGACAATTTATCACATAGGCTAAAACGTGCTACGTGTACATCTGCACCAGAATCAGTTTTTATTTTTTTCAAAAACTCGTTATTTCAAAATTTTGGTTTTTCAAAATCGTTCGACCCAAGTGCGACGTTTAAAAATCCTTAATAACGGTTTTTCGAAAAATCAAATGCACACAACTTATGGAGATACGTATGCGGATCAATTTTATGTCTTACGACTTTCGTCCTATCTCTCACGGTTTCCCCGGAAAACACTTCGTAAGCGAGAATTTTCATTTTTCGAAATTTTCAATTTTCATAAGCGTTTTCTCGGTCACGTGGGGGTCAAACGACAATTAATCACATAGGCTAAAACGTGCTACGTGTACATCTGCACCAGAATCAGTTTCTATTTTTTTCAAAAACTCGTTATTTCAAAATTTTGGTTTTTCAAAATCGTTCGACCCAAGTGCGACGTTTAAAAATCCTTAATAACGGTTTTTCGAAAAATCAAATGCACACAACTTATGGAGATACGTATGCGGATCAATTTTATGTCTTACGACTTTCGTCCTATCTCTCACTTTTTCCCCGGAAAACACTTCGTAAGCGAGAATTTTTATTTTTCGAAATTTTCAATTTTCATAAGCGTTTTCTCGGTCACGTGGGGGTCAAACGACAATTAATCACATAGGCTAAAACGTGCTACGTGTACATCTGTACCAGAATCAGTTTCTATTTTTTTCAAAAACTCGTTATTTCAAAATTTTGGTTTTTCAAAATCGTTCGACCCAAGTGCGACGTTTAAAAATCCTTAATAACGGTTTTTCGAAAAATCAAATGCACACAACTTATGGAGATACGTATGCGGATCAATTTTATGTCTTACGACTTTCGTCCTATCTCTCACGGTTTCCCCGGAAAACACTTCGTAAGCGAGAATTTTCATTTTTCGAAATTTTCAATTTTCATAAGCGTTTTCTCGGTCACGTGGGGGTCAAACGACAATTAATCACATAGGCTAAAACGTGCTACGTGTACATCTGCACCAGAATCAGTTTCTATTTTTTTCAAAAACTCGTTATTTCAAAATTTTGGTTTTTCAAAATCGTTCGACCCAAGTGCGACGTTTAAAAATCCTTAATAACGGTTTTTCGAAAAATCAAATGCACACAACTTATGGAGATACGTATGCGGATCAATTTTATGTCTTACGACTTTCGTCCTATCTCTCACTTTTTCCCCGGAAAACACTTCGTAAGCGAGAATTTTCATTTTTCGAAATTTTCAATTTTCATAAGCGTTTTCTCGGTCACCTGGGGGTCAAACGACAATTTATCACATAGGCTAAAACGTGCTACGTGTACATCTGCACCAGAATCAGTTTTTATTTTTTTCAAAAACTCGTTATTTCAAAATTTTGGTTTTTCAAAATCGTTCGACCCAAGTGCGACGTTTAAAAATCCTTAATAACGGTTTTTCGAAAAATCAAATGCACACAAGTTATGGAGATACGTATGCGGATCAATTTTATGTCTTACGACTTTCGTCCTATCTCTCACGGTTTCCCCGGAAAACACTTCGTAAGCGAGAATTTTCATTTTTCGAAATTTTCAATTTTCATAAGCGTTTTCTCGGTAACCTGGGGGTCAAACGGCAATTTATCACATAGGCTAAAACGTGCTACGTGTACATCTGCACCAGAATCAGTTTTTATTTATTTCAAAAACTCGTTATTTCAAAATCGTTCGACCCAAGTGCGACGTTTAAAAATCCTTAATAACGGTTTTTCGAAAAATCAAATGCACACAACTTATGGAGATACGTATGCGGATCAATTTTATGTCTTACGACTTTCGTCCTATCTCTCACGGTTTCCCCGGAAAACACTTCGTAAGCGAGAATTTTCATTTTTCGAAATTTTCAATTTTCATAAGCGTTTTCTCGGTCACGTGGGGGTCAAACGACAATTAATCACATAGGCTAAAACGTGCTACGTGTACATCTGCACCAGAATCAGTTTCTATTTTTTTCAAAAACTCGTTATTTCAAAATTTTGGTTTTTCAAAATCGTTCGACCCAAGTGTGACGTTTAAAAATCCTTAATAACGGTTTTTCGAAAAATCAAATGCACACAACTTATGGAGATACGTATGCGGATCAATTTTATGTCTAACGACTTTCGTCCTATCTCTCACGGTTTCCCCGGAAAACACTTCGTAAGCGAGAAATTTCATTTTTCGAAATTTTCAATTTTCATAAGCGTTTTCTCGGTCACCTGGGGGTCAAACGACAATTAATCACATAGGCTAAAACGTGCTATGTGTACATCTGCACCAGAATCAGTTTCTATTTTTTTCAAAAACTCGTTATTTCAAAATTTTGGTTTTTCAAAATCGTTCGACCCAAGTGCGACGTTTAAAAATCCTTAATAACGGTTTTTCGAAAAATCAAATGCACACAACTTATGGAGATACGTATGCGGATCAATTTTATGTCTTACGACTTTCGTCCTATCTCTCACTTTTTCCCCGGAAAACACTTCGTAAGCGAGAATTTTTATTTTTCGAAATTTTCAATTTTCATAAGCGTTTTCTCGGTCACGTGGGGGTCAAACGACAATTAATCACATAGGCTAAAACGTGCTACGTGTACATCTGCACCAGAATCAGTTTCTATTTTTTTCAAAAACTCGTTATTTCAAAATTTTGGTTTTTCAAAATCGTTCGACCCAAGTGCGACGTTTAAAAATCCTTAATAACGGTTTTTCGAAAAATCAAATGCACACAACTTATGGAGATACGTATGCGGATCAATTTTATGTCTAACGACTTTCGTCCTATCTCTCACGGTTTCCCCGGAAAACACTTCGTAAGCGAGAATTTTCATTTTTCGAAATTTTCAATTTTCATAAGCGTTTTCTCGGTCACCTGGGGGTTAATCGACAATTAATCACATAGGCTAAAACGTGCTACGTGTACATCTGCACCAGAATCAGTTTCTATTTTTTTCAAAAACTCGTTATTTCAAAATTTTGGTTTTTCAAAATCGTTCGACCCAAGTGCGACGTTTAAAAATCCTTAATAACGGTTTTTCGAAAAATCAAATGCACACAACTTATAGAGATACGTATGCGGATCAATTTTATGTCTTACGACTTTCGTCCTATCTCTCACGGTTTCCCCGGAAAACACTTCGTAAGCGAGAATTTTCATTTTTCGAAATTTTCAATTTTCATAAGCGTTTTCTCGGTAACCTGGGGGTCAAACGGCAATTTATCACATAGGCTAAAACGTGCTACGTGTACATCTGCACCAGAATCAGTTTTTATTTATTTCAAAAACTCGTTATTTCAAAATCGTTCGACCCAAGTGCGACGTTTAAAAATCCTTAATAACGGTTTTTCGAAAAATCAAATGCACACAACTTATGGAGATACGTATGCGGATCAATTTTATGTCTTACGACTTTCGTCCTATCTCTCACTTTTTCCCCGGAAAACACTTCGTAAGCGAGAATTTTCATTTTTCGAAATTTTCAATTTTCATAAGCGTTTTCTCGGTCACCTGGGGGTCAAACGACAATTTATCACATAGGCTAAAACGTGCTACGTGTACATCTGCACCAGAATCAGTTTGTATTTTTTTCAAAAACTCGTTATTTCAAAATTTTGGTTTTTCAAAATCGTTCGACCCAAGTGCGACGTTTAAAAATCCTTAATAACGGTTTTTCGAAAAATCAAATGCACACAAATTATGGAGATACGTATGCGGATCAATTTTATGTCTTACGACTTTCGTCCTATCTCTCACGGTTTCCCCGGAAAACACTTCGTAAGCGAGAATTTTCATTTTTCGAAATTTTCAATTTTCATAAGCGTTTTCTCGGTTACCTGGGGGTCAAACGGCAATTTATCACATAGGCTAAAACGTGCTACGTGTACATCTGCACCAGAATCAGTATCTATTTTTTTCAAAAACTCGTTATTTCAAAATTTTGGTTTTTCAAAATCGTTCGACCCAAGTGCGACGTTTAAAAATCCTTAATAACGGTTTTTCGAAAAATCAAATGCACACAACTTATGGAGATACGTATGCGGATCAATTTTATGTCTTACGACTTTCGTCCTATCTCTCACTTTTTCCCCGGAAAACACTTCGTAAGCGAGAATTTTTATTTTTCGAAATTTTCAATTTTCATAAGCGTTTTCTCGGTCACGTGGGGGTCAAACGACAATTAATCACATAGGCTAAAACGTGCTACGTGTACATCTGCACCAGAATCAGTTTCTATTTTTTTCAAAAACTCGTTATTTCAAAATTTTGGTTTTTCAAAATCGTTCGACCCAAGTGCGACGTTTAAAAATCCTTAATAACGGTTTTTCGAAAAATCAAATTCACACAACTTATGGAGATACGTATGCGGATCAATTTTATGTCTAACGACTTTCGTCCTATCTCTCACGGTTTCCCCGGAAAACACTTCGTAAGCGAGAATTTTCATTTTTCGAAATTTTCAATTTTCATAAGCGTTTTCTCGGTCACCTGGGGGTCAAACGACAATTAATCACATAGGCTAAAACGTGCTACGTGTACATCTGCACCAGAATCAGTTTCTATTTTTTTCAAAAACTCGTTATTTCAAAATTTTGGTTTTTCAAAATCGTTCGACCCAAGTGCGACGTTTAAAAATCCTGAATAACGGTTTTTCGAAAAATCAAATGCACACAACTTATGGAGATACGTATGCGGATCAATTTTATGTCTTACGACTTTCGTCCTATCTCTCACGGTTTCCCCGGAAAACACTTCGTAAGCGAGAATTTTCATTTTTCGAAATTTTCAATTTTCATAAGCGTTTTCTCGGTAACCTGGGGGTCAAACGGCAATTTATCACATAGGCTAAAACGTGCTACGTGTACATCTGCACCAGAATCAGTTTCTATTTTTTTCAAAAACTCGTTATTTCAAAATTTTGGTTTTTCAAAATCGTTCGACCCAAGTGCGACGTTTAAAAATCCTTAATAACGGTTTTTCGAAAAATCAAATGCACACAACTTATGGAGATACGTATGCGGATCAATTTTATGTCTTACGACTTTCGTCCTATCTCTCACTTTTTCCCCGGAAAACACTTCGTAAGCGAGAATTTTTATTTTTCGAAATTTTCAATTTTCATAAGCGTTTTCTCGGTCACGTGGGGGTCAAACGACAATTAATCACATAGGCTAAAACGTGCTACGTGTACATCTGCACCAGAATCAGTTTCTATTTTTTTCAAAAACTCGTTATTTCAAAATTTTGGTTTTTCAAAATCGTTCGACCCAAGTGCGACGTTTAAAAATCCTTAATAACGGTTTTTCGAAAAATCAAATTCACACAACTTATGGAGATACGTATGCGGATCAATTTTATGTCTAACGACTTTCGTCCTATCTCTCACGGTTTCCCCGGAAAACACTTCGTAAGCGAGAATTTTCATTTTTCGAAATTTTCAATTTTCATAAGCGTTTTCTCGGTCACCTGGGGGTCAAACGACAATTAATCACATAGGCTAAAACGTGCTACGTGTACATCTGTACCAGAATCAGTTTCTATTTTTTTCAAAAACTCGTTATTTCAAAATTTTGGTTTTTCAAAATCGTTCGACCCAAGTGCGACGTTTAAAAATCCTTAATAACGGTTTTTCGAAAAATCAAATGCACACAACTTATGGAGATACGTATGCGGATCAATTTTATGTCTTACGACTTTCGTCCTATCTCTCACGGTTTCCCCGGAAAACACTTCGTAAGCGAGAATTTTCATTTTTCGAAATTTTCAATTTTCATAAGCGTTTTCTCGGTAACCTGGGGGTCAAACGGCAATTTATCACATAGGCTAAAACGTGCTACGTGTACATCTGCACCAGAATCAGTTTCTATTTTTTTCAAAAACTCGTTATTTCAAAATTTTGGTTTTTCAAAATCGTTCGACCCAAGTGCGACGTTTAAAAATCCTTAATAACGGTTTTTCGAAAAATCAAATGCACACAACTTATGGAGATACGTATGCGGATCAATTTTATGTCTTACGACTTTCGTCCTATCTCTCACGGTTTCCCCGGAAAACACTTCGTAAGCGAGAATTTTCATTTTTCGAAATTTTCAATTTTCATAAGCGTTTTCTCGGTCACGTGGGGGTCAAACGACAATTAATCACATAGGCTAAAACGTGCTACGTGTACATCTGCACCAGAATCAGTTTCTATTTTTTTCAAAAACTCGTTATTTCAAAATTTTGGTTTTTCAAAATCGTTCGACCCAAGTGCGACGTTTAAAAATCCTTAATAACGGTTTTTCGAAAAATCAAATGCACACAACTTATGGAGATACGTATGCGGATCAATTTTATGTCTTACGACTTTCGTACTATCTCTCACGGTTTCCCCGGAAAACACTTCGTAAGCGAGAATTTTCATTTTTCGAAATTTTCAATTTTCATAAGCGTTTTCTCGGTCACCTGGGGGTCAAACGACAATTAATCACATAGGCTAAAACGTGCTACGTGTACATCTGCACCAGAATCAGTTTCTATTTTTTTCAAAAACTCGTTATTTCAAAATTTTGGTTTTTCAAAATCGTTCGACCCAAGTGCGACGTTTAAAAATCCTTAATAACGGTTTTTCGAAAAATCAAATGCACACAACTTATGGAGATACGTATGCGGATCAATTTTATGTCTTACGACTTTCGTCCTATCTCTCACGGTTTCCCCGGAAAACACTTCGTAAGCGAGAATTTTCATTTTTCGAAATTTTCAATTTTCATAAGCGTTTTCTCGGTCACGTGGGGGTCAAACGACAATTAATCACATAGGCTAAAACGTGCTACGTGTACATCTGCACCAGAATCAGTTTCTATTTTTTTCAAAAACTCGTTATTTCAAAATTTTGGTTTTTCAAAATCGTTCGACCCAAGTGCGACGTTTAAAAATCCTTAATAACGGTTTTTCGAAAAATCAAATGCACACAACTTATGGAGATACGTATGCGGATCAATTTTATGTCTTACGACTTTCGTACTATCTCTCACGGTTTCCCCGGAAAACACTTCGTAAGCGAGAATTTTCATTTTTCGAAATTTTCAATTTTCATAGGCGTTTTCTCGGTCACCTGGGGGTCAAACGACAATTAATCACATAGGCTAAAACGTGCTACGTGTACATCTGCACCAGAATCAGTTTCTATTTTTTTCAAAAACTCGTTATTTCAAAATTTTGGTTTTTCAAAATCGTTCGACCCAAGTGCGACGTTTAAAAATCCTTAATAACGGTTTTTCGAAAAATCAAATGCACACAACTTATGGAGATACGTATGCGGATCAATTTTATGTCTTACGACTTTCGTCCTATCTCTCACGGTTTCCCCGGAAAACACTTCGTAAGCGAGAATTTTCATTTTTCGAAATTTTCAATTTTCATAAGCGTTTTCTCGGTAACCTGGGGGTCAAACGGCAATTTATCACATAGGCTAAAACGTGCTACGTGTACATCTGCACCAGAATCAGTTTCTATTTTTTTCAAAAACTCGTTATTTCAAAATTTTGGTTTTTCAAAATCGTTCGACCCAAGTGCGACGTTTAAAAATCCTTAATAACGGTTTTTCGAAAAATCAAATGCACACAACTTATGGAGATACGTATGCGGATCAATTTTATGTCTTACGACTTTCGTCCTATCTCTCACTTTTTCCCCGGAAAACACTTCGTAAGCGAGAATTTTTATTTTTCGAAATTTTCAATTTTCATAAGCGTTTTCTCGGTCACGTGGGGGTCAAACGACAATTAATCACATAGGCTAAAACGTGCTACGTGTACATCTGCACCAGAATCAGTTTCTATTTTTTTCAAAAACTCGTTATTTCAAAATTTTGGTTTTTCAAAATCGTTCGACCCAAGTGCGACGTTTAAAAATCCTTAATAACGGTTTTTCGAAAAATCAAATTCACACAACTTATGGAGATACGTATGCGGATCAATTTTATGTCTAACGACTTTCGTCCTATCTCTCACGGTTTCCCCGGAAAACACTTCGTAAGCGAGAATTTTCATTTTTCGAAATTTTCAATTTTCATAAGCGTTTTCTCGGTCACCTGGGGGTCAAACGACAATTAATCACATAGGCTAAAACGTGCTACGTGTACATCTGTACCAGAATCAGTTTCTATTTTTTTCAAAAACTCGTTATTTCAAAATTTTGGTTTTTCAAAATCGTTCGACCCAAGTGCGACGTTTAAAAATCCTTAATAACGGTTTTTCGAAAAATCAAATGCACACAACTTATGGAGATACGTATGCGGATCAATTTTATGTCTTACGACTTTCGTCCTATCTCTCACGGTTTCCCCGGAAAACACTTCGTAAGCGAGAATTTTCATTTTTCGAAATTTTCAATTTTCATAAGCGTTTTCTCGGTAACCTGGGGGTCAAACGGCAATTTATCACATAGGCTAAAACGTGCTACGTGTACATCTGCACCAGAATCAGTTTCTATTTTTTTCAAAAACTCGTTATTTCAAAATTTTGGTTTTTCAAAATCGTTCGACCCAAGTGCGACGTTTAAAAATCCTTAATAACGGTTTTTCGAAAAATCAAATGCACACAACTTATGGAGATACGTATGCGGATCAATTTTATGTCTTACGACTTTCGTCCTATCTCTCACGGTTTCCCCGGAAAACACTTCGTAAGCGAGAATTTTCATTTTTCGAAATTTTCAATTTTCATAAGCGTTTTCTCGGTCACGTGGGGGTCAAACGACAATTAATCACATAGGCTAAAACGTGCTACGTGTACATCTGCACCAGAATCAGTTTCTATTTTTTTCAAAAACTCGTTATTTCAAAATTTTGGTTTTTCAAAATCGTTCGACCCAAGTGCGACGTTTAAAAATCCTTAATAACGGTTTTTCGAAAAATCAAATGCACACAACTTATGGAGATACGTATGCGGATCAATTTTATGTCTTACGACTTTCGTACTATCTCTCACGGTTTCCCCGGAAAACACTTCGTAAGCGAGAATTTTCATTTTTCGAAATTTTCAATTTTCATAAGCGTTTTCTCGGTCACCTGGGGGTCAAACGACAATTAATCACATAGGCTAAAACGTGCTACGTGTACATCTGCACCAGAATCAGTTTCTATTTTTTTCAAAAACTCGTTATTTCAAAATTTTGGTTTTTCAAAATCGTTCGACCCAAGTGCGACGTTTAAAAATCCTTAATAACGGTTTTTCGAAAAATCAAATGCACACAACTTATGGAGATACGTATGCGGATCAATTTTATGTCTTACGACTTTCGTCCTATCTCTCACGGTTTCCCCGGAAAACACTTCGTAAGCGAGAATTTTCATTTTTCGAAATTTTCAATTTTCATAAGCGTTTTCTCGGTCACGTGGGGGTCAAACGACAATTAATCACATAGGCTAAAACGTGCTACGTGTACATCTGCACCAGAATCAGTTTCTATTTTTTTCAAAAACTCGTTATTTCAAAATTTTGGTTTTTCAAAATCGTTCGACCCAAGTGCGACGTTTAAAAATCCTTAATAACGGTTTTTCGAAAAATCAAATGCACACAACTTATGGAGATACGTATGCGGATCAATTTTATGTCTTACGACTTTCGTACTATCTCTCACGGTTTCCCCGGAAAACACTTCGTAAGCGAGAATTTTCATTTTTCGAAATTTTCAATTTTCATAGGCGTTTTCTCGGTCACCTGGGGGTCAAACGACAATTAATCACATAGGCTAAAACGTGCTACGTGTACATCTGCACCAGAATCAGTTTCTATTTTTTTCAAAAACTCGTTATTTCAAAATTTTGGTTTTTCAAAATCGTTCGACCCAAGTGCGACGTTTAAAAATCCTTAATAACGGTTTTTCGAAAAATCAAATGCACACAACTTATGGAGATACGTATGCGGATCAATTTTATGTCTTACGACTTTCGTCCTATCTCTCACTTTTTCCCCGGAAAACACTTCGTAAGCGAGAATTTTTATTTTTCGAAATTTTCAATTTTCATAAGCGTTTTCTCGGTCACGTGGGGGTCAAACGACAATTAATCACATAGGCTAAAACGTGCTACGTGTACATCTGCACCAGAATCAGTTTCTATTTTTTTCAAAAACTCGTTATTTCAAAATTTTGGTTTTTCAAAATCGTTCGACCCAAGTGCGACGTTTAAAAATCCTTAATAACGGTTTTTCGAAAAATCAAATTCACACAACTTATGGAGATACGTATGCGGATCAATTTTATGTCTAACGACTTTCGTCCTATCTCTCACGGTTTCCCCGGAAAACACTTCGTAAGCGAGAATTTTCATTTTTCGAAATTTTCAATTTTCATAAGCGTTTTCTCGGTCACCTGGGGGTCAAACGACAATTAATCACATAGGCTAAAACGTGCTACGTGTACATCTGCACCAGAATCAGTTTCTATTTTTTTCAAAAACTCGTTATTTCAAAATTTTGGTTTTTCAAAATCGTTCGACCCAAGTGCGACGTTTAAAAATCCTTAATAACGGTTTTTCGAAAAATCAAATGCACACAACTTATGGAGATACGTATGCGGATCAATTTTATGTCTTACGACTTTCGTCCTATCTCTCACGGTTTCCCCGGAAAACACTTCGTAAGCGAGAATTTTCATTTTTCGAAATTTTCAATTTTCATAAGCGTTTTCTCGGTAACCTGGGGGTCAAACGGCAATTTATCACATAGGCTAAAACGTGCTACGTGTACATCTGCACCAGAATCAGTTTCTATTTTTTTCAAAAACTCGTTATTTCAAAATTTTGGTTTTTCAAAATCGTTCGACCCAAGTGCGACGTTTAAAAATCCTTAATAACGGTTTTTCGAAAAATCAAATGCACACAACTTATGGAGATACGTATGCGGATCAATTTTATGTCTTACGACTTTCGTCCTATCTCTCACGGTTTCCCCGGAAAACACTTCGTAAGCGAGAATTTTCATTTTTCGAAATTTTCAATTTTCATAAGCGTTTTCTCGGTCACGTGGGGGTCAAACGACAATTAATCACATAGGCTAAAACGTGCTACGTGTACATCTGCACCAGAATCAGTTTCTATTTTTTTCAAAAACTCGTTATTTCAAAATTTTGGTTTTTCAAAATCGTTCGACCCAAGTGCGACGTTTAAAAATCCTTAATAACGGTTTTTCGAAAAATCAAATGCACACAACTTATGGAGATACGTATGCGGATCAATTTTATGTCTTACGACTTTCGTACTATCTCTCACGGTTTCCCCGGAAAACACTTCGTAAGCGAGAATTTTCATTTTTCGAAATTTTCAATTTTCATAAGCGTTTTCTCGGTCACCTGGGGGTCAAACGACAATTAATCACATAGGCTAAAACGTGCTACGTGTACATCTGCACCAGAATCAGTTTCTATTTTTTTCAAAAACTCGTTATTTCAAAATTTTGGTTTTTCAAAATCGTTCGACCCAAGTGCGACGTTTAAAAATCCTTAATAACGGTTTTTCGAAAAATCAAATGCACACAACTTATGGAGATACGTATGCGGATCAATTTTATGTCTTACGACTTTCGTCCTATCTCTCACGGTTTCCCCGGAAAACACTTCGTAAGCGAGAATTTTCATTTTTCGAAATTTTCAATTTTCATAAGCGTTTTCTCGGTCACGTGGGGGTCAAACGACAATTAATCACATAGGCTAAAACGTGCTACGTGTACATCTGCACCAGAATCAGTTTCTATTTTTTTCAAAAACTCGTTATTTCAAAATTTTGGTTTTTCAAAATCGTTCGACCCAAGTGCGACGTTTAAAAATCCTTAATAACGGTTTTTCGAAAAATCAAATGCACACAACTTATGGAGATACGTATGCGGATCAATTTTATGTCTTACGACTTTCGTACTATCTCTCACGGTTTCCCCGGAAAACACTTCGTAAGCGAGAATTTTCATTTTTCGAAATTTTCAATTTTCATAGGCGTTTTCTCGGTCACCTGGGGGTCAAACGACAATTAATCACATAGGCTAAAACGTGCTACGTGTACATCTGCACCAGAATCAGTTTCTATTTTTTTCAAAAACTCGTTATTTCAAAATTTTGGTTTTTCAAAATCGTTCGACCCAAGTGCGACGTTTAAAAATCCTTAATAACGGTTTTTCGAAAAATCAAATGCACACAACTTATGGAGATACGTATGCGGATCAATTTTATGTCTTACGACTTTCGTACTATCTCTCACGGTTTCCCCGGAAAACACTTCGTAAGCGAGAATTTTCATTTTTCGAAATTTTCAATTTTCATAAGCGTTTTCTCGGTCACCTGGGGGTCAAACGACAATTAATCACATAGGCTAAAACGTGCTACGTGTACATCTGCACCAGAATCAGTTTCTATTTTTTTCAAAAACTCGTTATTTCAAAATTTTGGTTTTTCAAAATCGTTCGACCCAAGTGCGACGTTTAAAAATCCTTAATAACGGTTTTTCGAAAAATCAAATGCACACAACTTATGGAGATACGTATGCGGATCAATTTTATGTCTTACGACTTTCGTCCTATCTCTCACGGTTTCCCCGGAAAACACTTCGTAAGCGAGAATTTTCATTTTTCGAAATTTTCAATTTTCATAAGCGTTTTCTCGGTCACGTGGGGGTCAAACGACAATTAATCACATAGGCTAAAACGTGCTACGTGTACATCTGCACCAGAATCAGTTTCTATTTTTTTCAAAAACTCGTTATTTCAAAATTTTGGTTTTTCAAAATCGTTCGACCCAAGTGCGACGTTTAAAAATCCTTAATAACGGTTTTTCGAAAAATCAAATGCACACAACTTATGGAGATACGTATGCGGATCAATTTTATGTCTTACGACTTTCGTACTATCTCTCACGGTTTCCCCGGAAAACACTTCGTAAGCGAGAATTTTCATTTTTCGAAATTTTCAATTTTCATAGGCGTTTTCTCGGTCACCTGGGGGTCAAACGACAATTAATCACATAGGCTAAAACGTTCTACGTGTACATCTGCACCAGAATCAGTTTCTATTTTTTTCAAAAACTCGTTATTTCAAAATTTTGGTTTTTCAAAATCGTTCGACCCAAGTGTGACGTTTAAAAATCCTTAATAACGGTTTTTCGAAAAATCAAATGCACACAACTTATGGAGATACGTATGCGGATCAATTTTATGTCTTACGACTTTCGTCCTATCTCTCACTTTTTCCCCGGAAAACACTTCGTAAGCGAGAATTTTCATTTTTCGAAATTTTCAATTTTCATAAGCGTTTTCTCGGTCACGTGGGGGTCAAACGACAATTAATCACATAGGCTAAAACGTGCTACGTGTACATCTGCACCAGAATCAGTTTCTATTTTTTTCAAAAACTCGTTATTTCAAAATTTTGGTTTTTCAAAATCGTTCGACCCAAGTGCGACGTTTAAAAATCCTTAATAACGGTTTTTCGAAAAATCAAATGCACACAACTTATGGAGATACGTATGCGGATCAATTTTATGTCTTACGACTTTCGTCCTATCTCTCACGGTTTCCCCGGAAAACACTTCGTAAGCGAGAATTTTCATTTTTCGAAATTTTCAATTTTCATAAGCGTTTTCTCGGTCACGTGGGGGTCAAACGACAATTAATCACATAGGCTAAAACGTGCTACGTGTACATCTGCACCAGAATCAGTTTCTATTTTTTTCAAAAACTCGTTATTTCAAAATTTTGGTTTTTCAAAATCGTTCGACCCAAGTGCGACGTTTAAAAATCCTTAATAACGGTTTTTCGAAAAATCAAATGCACACAACTTATGGAGATACGTATGCGGATCAATTTTATGTCTTACGACTTTCGTACTATCTCTCACGGTTTCCCCGGAAAACACTTTGTAAGCGAGAATTTTCATTTTTCGAAATTTTCAATTTTCATAAGCGTTTTCTCGGTCACCTGGGGGTCAAACGACAATTAATCACATAGGCTAAAACGTTCTACGTGTACATCTGCACCAGAATCAGTTTTTATTTTTTTTCAAAAACTCGTTATTTCAAAATTTTGGTTTTTCAAAATCGTTCGACCCAAGTGCGACGTTTAAAAATCCTTAATAACGGTTTTTCGAAAAATAAAATGCACACAACTTATGGAGATACGTATGCGGATCAATTTTATGTCTTACGACTTTCGTACTATCTCTCACGGTTTCCCCGGAAAACACTTCGTAAGCGAGAATTTTCATTTTTCGAAATTTTCAATTTTCATAGGCGTTTTCTCGGTCACCTGGGGGTCAAACGACAATTTATCACATAGGATAAAACGTTCTACGTGTACACCTGCACCAGAATCAGTTTGTATTTTTTTCAAAAACTCGTTATTTCAAAATTTTGGTTTTTCAAAATCGTTCGACCCAAGTGCGACGTTTAAAAATCCTTAATAACGGTTTTTTGAAAAATCAAATGCACACAACTTATGGAGATACGTATGCGGATCGATTTTATGTCTTACGACTTTCGTCCTATCTCTCACGGTTTCCCCGGAAAACACTTCGTAAGCGAGAATTTTCATTTTTCGAAATTTTCAATTTTCATAGGCGTTTTCTCGGTCACCTGGGGGTCAAACGACAATTTATCACATAGGATAAAACGTTCTACGTGTACACCTGCACCAGAATCAGTTTTTATTTTTTTCAAAAACTCGTTATTTCAAAATTTTGGTTTTTCAAAATCGTTCGACCCAAGTGCGACGTTTAAAAATCCTTAATAACGGTTTTTCGAAAAATCAAATGCACACAACTTATGGAGATACGTATGCGGATCAATTTTATGTCTTACGACTTTCGTACTATCTCTCACGGTTTCCCCGGAAAACACTTCGTAAGCGAGAATTTTCATTTTTCGAAATTTTCAATTTTCATAAGCGTTTTCTCGGTCACCTGGGGGTCAAACGACAATTAATCACATAGGCTAAAACGTTCTACGTGTACATCTGCACCAGAATCAGTTTTTATTTTTTTTCAAAAACTCGTTATTTCAAAATTTTGGTTTTTCAAAATCGTTCGACCCAAGTGCGACGTTTAAAAATCCTTAATAACGGTTTTTCGAAAAATAAAATGCACACAACTTATGGAGATACGTATGCGGATCAATTTTATGTCTTACGACTTTCGTACTATCTCTCACGGTTTCCCCGGA
Organism: Rhopalosiphum nymphaeae; assembly: GCA_036289425.1. NCBI lineage: Eukaryota > Metazoa > Arthropoda > Insecta > Hemiptera > Aphididae > Rhopalosiphum > Rhopalosiphum nymphaeae. The sequence goes on from JAZAQC010000030.1 coordinate 2,622,293, forward strand.
AAACACTTCGTAAGCGAGAATTTTCATTTTTCGAAATTTTCAATTTTCATAGGCGTTTTCTCGGTCACCTGGGGGTCAAACGACAATTTATCACATAGGATAAAACGTTCTACGTGTACACCTGCACCAGAATCAGTTTTTATTTTTTTCAAAAACTCGTTATTTCAAAATTTTGGTTTTTCAAAATCGTTCGACCCAAGTGCGACGTTTAAAAATCCTTAATAACGGTTTTTCGAAAAATCAAATGCACACAACTTATGGAGATACGTATGCGGATCAATTTTATGTCTTACGACTTTCGTCCTATCTCTCACGGTTTCCCCGGAAAACACTTCGTAAGCGAGAATTTTCATTTTTCGAAATTTTCAATTTTCATAAGCGTTTTCTCGGTCACGTGGGGGTCAAACGACAATTAATCACATAGGCTAAAACGTGCTACGTGTACATCTGCACCAGAATCAGTTTCTATTTTTTTCAAAAACTCGTTATTTCAAAATTTTGGTTTTTCAAAATCGTTCGTCCCAAGTGTGACGTTTAAAAATCCTTAATAACGGTTTTTCTAAAAATCAAATGCACACAACTTATGGAGATACGTATGCGGATCAATTTTATGTCTTACGACTTTCGTCCTATCTCTCACGGTTTCCCCGGAAAACACTTCGTAAGCGAGAATTTTCATTTTTCGAAATTTTCAATTTTCATAAGCGTTTTCTCGGTCACGTGGGGGTCAAACGACAATTAATCACATAGGCTAAAACGTGCTACGTGTACATCTGCACCAGAATCAGTTTCTATTTTTTTCAAAAACTCGTTATTTCAAAATTTTGGTTTTTCAAAATCGTTCGACCCAAGTGCGACGTTTAAAAATCCTTAATAACGGTTTTTCGAAAAATCAAATGCACACAACTTATGGAGATACGTATGCGGATCAATTTTATGTCTTACGACTTTCGTACTATCTCTCACGGTTTCCCCGGAAAACACTTCGTAAGCGAGAATTTTCATTTTTCGAAATTTTCAATTTTCATAAGCGTTTTCTCGGTCACCTGGGGGTCAAACGACAATTAATCACATAGGCTAAAACGTTCTACGTGTACATCTGCACCAGAATCAGTTTTTATTTTTTTTCAAAAACTCGTTATTTCAAAATTTTGGTTTTTCAAAATCGTTCGACCCAAGTGCGACGTTTAAAAATCCTTAATAACGGTTTTTCGAAAAATAAAATGCACACAACTTATGGAGATACGTATGCGGATCAATTTTATGTCTTACGACTTTCGTACTATCTCTCACGGTTTCCCCGGAAAACACTTCGTAAGCGAGAATTTTCATTTTTCGAAATTTTCAATTTTCATAGGCGTTTTCTCGGTCACCTGGGGGTCAAACGACAATTTATCACATAGGATAAAACGTTCTACGTGTACACCTGCACCAGAATCAGTTTGTATTTTTTTCAAAAACTCGTTATTTCAAAATTTTGGTTTTTCAAAATCGTTCGACCCAAGTGCGACGTTTAAAAATCCTTAATAACGGTTTTTTGAAAAATCAAATGCACACAACTTATGGAGATACGTATGCGGATCGATTTTATGTCTTACGACTTTCGTCCTATCTCTCACGGTTTCCCCGGAAAACACTTCGTAAGCGAGAATTTTCATTTTTCGAAATTTTCAATTTTCATAGGCGTTTTCTCGGTCACCTGGGGGTCAAACGACAATTTATCACATAGGATAAAACGTTCTACGTGTACACCTGCACCAGAATCAGTTTTTATTTTTTTCAAAAACTCGTTATTTCAAAATTTTGGTTTTTCAAAATCGTTCGACCCAAGTGCGACGTTTAAAAATCCTTAATAACGGTTTTTCGAAAAATCAAATGCACACAACTTATGGAGATACGTATGCGGATCAATTTTATGTCTTACGACTTTCGTACTATCTCTCACGGTTTCCCCGGAAAACACTTCGTAAGCGAGAATTTTCATTTTTCGAAATTTTCAATTTTCATAAGCGTTTTCTCGGTCACCTGGGGGTCAAACGACAATTAATCACATAGGCTAAAACGTTCTACGTGTACATCTGCACCAGAATCAGTTTTTATTTTTTTTCAAAAACTCGTTATTTCAAAATTTTGGTTTTTCAAAATCGTTCGACCCAAGTGCGACGTTTAAAAATCCTTAATAACGGTTTTTCGAAAAATAAAATGCACACAACTTATGGAGATACGTATGCGGATCAATTTTATGTCTTACGACTTTCGTACTATCTCTCACGGTTTCCCCGGAAAACACTTCGTAAGCGAGAATTTTCATTTTTCGAAATTTTCAATTTTCATAGGCGTTTTCTCGGTCACCTGGGGGTCAAACGACAATTTATCACATAGGATAAAACGTTCTACGTGTACACCTGCACCAGAATCAGTTTGTATTTTTTTCAAAAACTCGTTATTTCAAAATTTTGGTTTTTCAAAATCGTTCGACCCAAGTGCGACGTTTAAAAATCCTTAATAACGGTTTTTTGAAAAATCAAATGCACACAACTTATGGAGATACGTATGCGGATCGATTTTATGTCTTACGACTTTCGTCCTATCTCTCACGGTTTCCCCGGAAAACACTTCGTAAGCGAGAATTTTCATTTTTCGAAATTTTCAATTTTCATAGGCGTTTTCTCGGTCACCTGGGGGTCAAACGACAATTTATCACATAGGATAAAACGTTCTACGTGTACACCTGCACCAGAATCAGTTTTTATTTTTTTCAAAAACTCGTTATTTCAAAATTTTGGTTTTTCAAAATCGTTCGACCCAAGTGCGACGTTTAAAAATCCTTAATAACGGTTTTTCGAAAAATCAAATGCACACAACTTATGGAGATACGTATGCGGATCAATTTTATGTCTTACGACTTTCGTCCTATCTCTCACGGTTTCCACGGAAAACACTTCGTAAGCGAGAATTTTCATTTTTCGAAATTTTCAATTTTCATAAGCGTTTTCTCGGTCACGTGGGGGTCAAACGACAATTAATCACATAGGCTAAAACGTGCTACGTGTACATCTGCACCAGAATCAGTTTCTATTTTTTTCAAAAACTCGTTATTTCAAAATTTTGGTTTTTCAAAATCGTTCGACCCAAGTGTGACGTTTAAAAATCCTTAATAACGGTTTTTCTAAAAATCAAATGCACACAACTTATGGAGATACGTATGCGGATCAATTTTATGTCTTACGACTTTCGTCCTATCTCTCACGGTTTCCCCGGAAAACACTTCGTAAGCGAGAATTTTCATTTTTCGAAATTTTCAATTTTCATAGGCGTTTTCTCGGTCACCTGGGGGTCAAACGACAATTTATCACATAGGATAAAACGTTCTACGTGTACACCTGCACCAGAATCAGTTTTTATTTTTTTCAAAAACTCGTTATTTCAAAATTTTGGTTTTTCAAAATCGTTCGACCCAAGTGCGACGTTTAAAAATCCTTAATAACGGTTTTTCGAAAAATCAAATGCACACAACTTATGGAGATACGTATGCGGATCAATTTTATGTCTTACGACTTTCGTCCTATCTCTCACGGTTTCCCCGGAAAACACTTCGTAAGCGAGAATTTTCATTTTTCGAAATTTTCAATTTTCATAAGCGTTTTCTCGGTCACCTGGGGGTCAAACGACAATTAATCACATAGGCTAAAACGTGCTACGTGTACACCTGCACCAGAATCAGTTTGTATTTTTTTCAAAAACTCGTTATTTCAAAATTTTGGTTTTTCAAAATCGTTCGACCCAAGTGCGACGTTTAAAAATCCTTAATAACGGTTTTTTGAAAAATCAAATGCACACAACTTATGGAGATACGTATGCGGATCGATTTTATGTCTTACGACTTTCGTCCTATCTCTCACGGTTTCCCCGGAAAACACTTCGTAAGCTAGAATTTTCATTTTTCGAAATTTTCAATTTTCATAGGCGTTTTCTCGGTCACCTGGGGGTCAAACGACAATTTATCACATAGGATAAAACGTTCTACGTGTACACCTGCACCAGAATCAGTTTTTATTTTTTTCAAAAACTCGTTATTTCAAAATTTTGGTTTTTCAAAATCGTTCGACCCAAGTGCGACGTTTAAAAATCCTTAATAACGGTTTTTCGAAAAATCAAATGCACACAACTTATGGAGATACGTATGCGGATCAATTTTATGTCTTACGACTTTCGTCCTATCTCTCACGGTTTCCCCCGAAAACACTTCGTAAGCGAGAATTTTCATTTTTCGAAATTTTCAATTTTCATAAGCGTTTTCTCGATCACGTGGGGGTCAAACGACAATTAATCACATAGGCTAAAACGTGCTACGTGTACATCTGCACCAGAATCAGTTTCTATTTTTTTCAAAAACTCGTTATTTCAAAATTTTGGTTTTTCAAAATCGTTCGACCCAAGTGTGACGTTTAAAAATCCTTAATAACGGTTTTTCTAAAAATCAAATGCACACAACTTATGGAGATACGTATGCGGATCAATTTTATGTCTTACGACTTTCGTCCTATCTCTCACGGTTTCCCCGGAAAACACTTCGTAAGCGAGAATTTTCATTTTTCGAAATTTTCAATTTTCATAAGCGTTTTCTCGGTCACGTGGGGGTCAAACGACAATTAATCACATAGGCTAAAACGTGCTACGTGTACATCTGCACCAGAATCAGTTTCTATTTTTTTCAAAAACTCGTTATTTCAAAATTTTGGTTTTTCAAAATCGTTCGACCCAAGTACGACGTTTAAAAATCTTTAATAACGGTTTTTCGAAAAATCAAATGCACACAACTTATGGAGATACGTATGCGGATCAATTTTATGTCCTACGACTTTCGTCCTATCTCTCACGGTTTCCCCGGAAGACACTTCGTAAGCGAGAATTTTCATTTTTCGAAATTTTCAATTTTCATAGGCGTTTTCTCGGTCACCTGGGGGTCAAACGACAATTAATGGCATAGGCTAAAACGTGCTACGTGTACATCTGCACCAGAATCAGTTTCTATTTTTTTCAAAAACTCGTTATTTCAAAATTTTGGTTTTTCAAAATCGTTCGACCCAAGTGTGACGTTTAAAAATCCTTAATAACGGTTTTTCGAAAAATCAAATGCACACAACTTATGGAGATACGTATGCGGATCAATTTTATGTCTTACGACTTTCGTCCTATCTCTCACGGTTTCCCCGGAAAACACTTCGTAAGCGAGAATTTTCATTTTTCGAAATTTTCAATTTTCATAAGCGTTTTCTCGGTCACGTGGGGGTCAAACGACAATTTATCACATAGGCTAAAACGTGCTACGTGTACATCTGCACCAGAATCAGTTTCTATTTTTTTCAAAAACTCGTTATTTCAAAATTTTGGTTTTTCAAAATCGTTCGACCCAAGTGTGACGTTTAAAAATCCTTAATAACGGTTTTTCTAAAAATCAAATGCACACAACTTATGGAGATACGTATGCGGATCAATTTTATGTCTTACGACTTTCGTCCTATCTCTCACGGTTTCCCCGGAAAACACTTCGTAAGCGAGAATTTTCATTTTTCGAAATTTTCAATTTTCATAAGCGTTTTCTCGGTCACGTGGGGGTCAAACGACAATTAATCACATAGGCTAAAACGTGCTACGTGTACATCTGCACCAGAATCAGTTTCTATTTTTTTCAAAAACTCGTTATTTCAAAATTTTGGTTTTTCAAAATCGTTCGACCCAAGTGTGACGTTTAAAAATCCTTAATAACGGTTTTTCGAAAAATCAAATGCACACAACTTATGGAGATACGTATGCGGATCAATTTTATGTCTAACGACTTTCGTCCTATCTCTCACGGTTTCCCCGGAAAACACTTCGTAAGCGAGAATTTTCATTTTTCGAAATTTTCAATTTTCATAGGCGTTTTCTCGGTCACCTGGGGGTCAAACGACAATTTATCACATAGGATAAAACGTTCTACGTGTACACCTGCACCAGAATCAGTTTGTATTTTTTTCAAAAACTCGTTATTTCAAAATTTTGGTTTTTCAAAATCGTTCGACCCAAGTGCGACGTTTAAAAATCCTTAATAACGGTTTTTTGAAAAATCAAATGCACACAACTTATGGAGATACGTATGCGGATCGATTTTATGTCTTACGACTTTCGTCCTATCTCTCACGGTTTCCCCGGAAAACACTTCGTAAGCTAGAATTTTCATTTTTCGAAATTTTCAATTTTCATAGGCGTTTTCTCGGTCACCTGGGGGTCAAACGACAATTTATCACATAGGATAAAACGTTCTACGTGTACACCTGCACCAGAATCAGTTTTTATTTTTTTCAAAAACTCGTTATTTCAAAATTTTGGTTTTTCAAAATCGTTCGACCCAAGTGCGACGTTTAAAAATCCTTAATAACGGTTTTTCGAAAAATCAAATGCACACAACTTATGGAGATACGTATGCGGATCAATTTTATGTCTTACGACTTTCGTCCTATCTCTCACGGTTTCCCCCGAAAACACTTCGTAAGCGAGAATTTTCATTTTTCGAAATTTTCAATTTTCATAAGCGTTTTCTCGATCACGTGGGGGTCAAACGACAATTAATCACATAGGCTAAAACGTGCTACGTGTACATCTGCACCAGAATCAGTTTCTATTTTTTTCAAAAACTCGTTATTTCAAAATTTTGGTTTTTCAAAATCGTTCGACCCAAGTGTGACGTTTAAAAATCCTTAATAACGGTTTTTCTAAAAATCAAATGCACACAACTTATGGAGATACGTATGCGGATCAATTTTATGTCTTACGACTTTCGTCCTATCTCTCACGGTTTCCCCGGAAAACACTTCGTAAGCGAGAATTTTCATTTTTCGAAATTTTCAATTTTCATAAGCGTTTTCTCGGTCACGTGGGGGTCAAACGACAATTAATCACATAGGCTAAAACGTGCTACGTGTACATCTGCACCAGAATCAGTTTCTATTTTTTTCAAAAACTCGTTATTTCAAAATTTTGGTTTTTCAAAATCGTTCGACCCAAGTACGACGTTTAAAAATCTTTAATAACGGTTTTTCGAAAAATCAAATGCACACAACTTATGGAGATACGTATGCGGATCAATTTTATGTCCTACGACTTTCGTCCTATCTCTCACGGTTTCCCCGGAAGACACTTCGTAAGCGAGAATTTTCATTTTTCGAAATTTTCAATTTTCATAGGCGTTTTCTCGGTCACCTGGGGGTCAAACGACAATTAATGACATAGGCTAAAACGTGCTACGTGTACATCTGCACCAGAATCAGTTTCTATTTTTTTCAAAAACTCGTTATTTCAAAATTTTGGTTTTTCAAAATCGTTCGACCCAAGTGTGACGTTTAAAAATCCTTAATAACGGTTTTTCGAAAAATCAAATGCACACAACTTATGGAGATACGTATGCGGATCAATTTTATGTCTTACGACTTTCGTCCTATCTCTCACGGTTTCCCCGGAAAACACTTCGTAAGCGAGAATTTTCATTTTTCGAAATTTTCAATTTTCATAAGCGTTTTCTCGGTCACGTGGGGGTCAAACGACAATTTATCACATAGGCTAAAACGTGCTACGTGTACATCTGCACCAGAATCAGTTTTTATTTTTTTCAAAAACTCGTTATTTCAAAATTTTGGTTTTTCAAAATCGTTCGACCCAAGTGCGACGTTTAAAAATCCTTAATAACGGTTTTTCGAAAAATCAAATGCACACAACTTATGGAGATACGTATGCGGATCAATTTTATGTCTTACGACTTTCGTACTATCTCTCACGGTTTCCCCGGAAAACACTTCGTAAGCGAGAATTTTCATTTTTCGAAATTTTCAATTTTCATAGGCGTTTTCTCGGTCACCTGGGGTCAAACGACAATTAATCACATAGGCTAAAACGTTCTACGTGTACATCTGCACCAGAATCAGTTTTTATTTTTTTTCAAAAACTCGTTATTTCAAAATTTTGGTTTTTCAAAATCGTTCGACCCAAGTGCGACGTTTAAAAATCCTTAATAACGGTTTTTCGAAAAATAAAATGCACACAACTTATGGAGATACGTATGCGGATCAATTTTATGTCTTACGACTTTCGTACTATCTCTCACGGTTTCCCCGGAAAACACTTCGTAAGCGAGAATTTTCATTTTTCGAAATTTTCAATTTTCATAGGCGTTTTCTCGGTCACCTGGGGGTCAAACGACAATTTATCACATAGGATAAAACGTTCTACGTGTACACCTGCACCAGAATCAGTTTGTATTTTTTTCAAAAACTCGTTATTTCAAAATTTTGGTTTTTCAAAATCGTTCGACCCAAGTGCGACGTTTAAAAATCATTAATAACGGTTTTTTGAAAAATCAAATGCACACAACTTATGGAGATACGTATGCGGATCGATTTTATGTCTTACGACTTTCGTCCTATCTCTCACGGTTTCCCCGGAAAACACTTCGTAAGCGAGAATTTTCATTTTTCGAAATTTTCAATTTTCATAGGCGTTTTCTCGGTCACCTGGGGGTCAAACGACAATTTATCACATAGGATAAAACGTTCTACGTGTACACCTGCACCAGAATCAGTTTTTATTTTTTTCAAAAACTCGTTATTTCAAAATTTTGGTTTTTCAAAATCGTTCGACCCAAGTGCGACGTTTAAAAATCCTTAATAACGGTTTTTCGAAAAATCAAATGCACACAACTTATGGAGATACGTATGCGGATCAATTTTACGTCTTACGACTTTCGTCCTATCTCTCACGGTTTCCCCGGAAAACACTTCGTAAGCGAGAATTTTCATTTTTCGAAATTTTCAATTTTCATAAGCGTTTTCTCGGTCACGTGGGGGTCAAACGACAATTAATCACATAGGCTAAAACGTGCTACGTGTACATCTGCACCAGAATCAGTTTCTATTTTTTTCAAAAACTCGTTATTTCAAAATTTTGGTTTTTCAAAATCGTTCGACCCAAGTGCGACGTTTAAAAATCTTTAATAACGGTTTTTCGAAAAATCAAATGCACACAACTTATGGAGATACGTATGCGGATCAATTTTATGTCCTACGACTTTCGTCCTATCTCTCACGGTTTCCCCGGAAGACACTTCGTAAGCGAGAATTTTCATTTTTCGAAATTTTCAATTTTCATAGGCGTTTTCTCGGTCACCTGGGGGTCAAACGACAATTAATCACATAGGCTAAAACGTGCTACGTGTACATCTGCACCAGAATCAGTTTCTATTTTTTTCAAAAACTCGTTATTTCAAAATTTTGGTTTTTCAAAATCGTTCGACCCAAGTGTGACGTTTAAAAATCCTTAATAACGGTTTTTCGAAAAATCAAATGCACACAACTTATGGAGATAAGTATGCGGATCAATTTTATGTCTAACGACTTTCGTCCTATCTCTCACGGTTTCCCCGGAAAACACTTCGTAAGCGAGAATTTTCATTTTTCGAAATTTTCAATTTTCATAAGCGTTTTCTCGGTCACGTGGGGGTCAAACGACAATTTATCACATAGGCTAAAACGTGCTACGTGTACATCTGCACCAGAATCAGTTTTTAGTTTTTTCAAAAACTCGTTATTTCAAAATTTTGGTTTTTCAAAATCGTTCGACCCAAGTGCGACGTTTAAAAATCTTTAATAACGGTTTTTCGAAAAATCAAATGCACACAACTTATGGAGATACGTATGCGGATCAATTTTATGTCTTACGACTTTCGTCCTATCTCTCACGGTTTCCCCGGAAAACACTTCGTAAGCGAGAATTTTCATTTTTCGAAATTTTCAATTTTCATAAGCGTTTTCTCGGTCACGTGGGGGTCAAACGACAATTTATCACATAGGCTAAAACGTGCTACGTGTACATCTGCACCAGAATCAGTTTTTATTTTTTTCAAAAACTCGTTATTTCAAAATTTTGGTTTTTCAAAATCGTTCGACCCAAGTGCGACGTTTAAAAATCCTTAATAACGGTTTTTCGAAAAATCAAATGCACACAACTTATGGAGATACGTATGCGGATCAATATTATGTCTTACGACTTTCGTACTATCTCTCACGGTTTCCCCGGAAAACACTTCGTAAGCGAGAATTTTCATTTTTCGAAATTTTCAATTTTCATAGGCGTTTTCTCGGTCACCTGGGGGTCAAACGACAATTAATCACATAGGCTAAAACGTTCTACGTGTACATCTGCACCAGAATCAGTTTTTATTTTTTTTCAAAAACTCGTTATTTCAAAATTTTGGTTTTTCAAAATCGTTCGACCCAAGTGCGACGTTTAAAAATCCTTAATAACGGTTTTTCGAAAAATAAAATGCACACAACTTATGGAGATACGTATGCGGATCAATTTTATGTCTTACGACTTTCGTACTATCTCTCACGGTTTCCCCGGAAAACACTTCGTAAGCGAGAATTTTCATTTTTCGAAATTTTCAATTTTCATAGGCGTTTTCTCGGTCACCTGGGGGTCAAACGACAATTTATCACATAGGATAAAACGTTCTACGTGTACACCTGCACCAGAATCAGTTTGTATTTTTTTCAAAAACTCGTTATTTCAAAATTTTGGTTTTTCAAAATCGTTCGACCCAAGTGCGACGTTTAAAAATCCTTAATAACGGTTTTTTGAAAAATCAAATGCACACAACTTATGGAGATACGTATGCGGATCGATTTTATGTCTTACGACTTTCGTCCTATCTCTCACGGTTTCCCCGGAAAACACTTTGTAAGCGAGAATTTTCATTTTTCGAAATTTTCAATTTTCATAGGCGTTTTCTCGGTCACCTGGGGGTCAAACGACAATTTATCACATAGGATAAAACGTTCTACGTGTACACCTGCACCAGAATCAGTTTTTATTTTTTTCAAAAACTCGTTATTTCAAAATTTTGGTTTTTCAAAATCGTTCGACCCAAGTGCGACGTCTAAAAATCCTTAATAACGGTTTTTCGAAAAATCAAATGCACACAACTTATGGAGATACGTATGCGGATCAATATTATGTCTTACGACTTTCGTACTATCTCTCACGGTTTCCCCGGAAAACACTTCGTAAGCGAGAATTTTCATTTTTCGAAATTTTCAATTTTCATAGGCGTTTTCTCGGTCACCTGGGGGTCAAACGACAATTAATCACATAGGCTAAAACGTTCTACGTGTACATCTGCACCAGAATCAGTTTTTATTTTTTTTCAAAAACTCGTTATTTCAAAATTTTGGTTTTTCAAAATCGTTCGACCCAAGTGCGACGTTTAAAAATCCTTAATAACGGTTTTTCGAAAAATAAAATGCACACAACTTATGGAGATACGTATGCGGATCAATTTTATGTCTTACGACTTTCGTACTATCTCTCACGGTTTCCCCGGAAAACACTTCGTAAGCGAGAATTTTCATTTTTCGAAATTTTCAATTTTCATAGGCGTTTTCTCGGTCACCTGGGGGTCAAACGACAATTTATCACATAGGATAAAACGTTCTACGTGTACACCTGCACCAGAATCAGTTTGTATTTTTTTCAAAAACTCGTTATTTCAAAATTTTGGTTTTTCAAAATCGTTCGACCCAAGTGCGACGTTTAAAAATCCTTAATAACGGTTTTTTGAAAAATCAAATGCACACAACTTATGGAGATACGTATGCGGATCGATTTTATGTCTTACGACTTTCGTCCTATCTCTCACGGTTTCCCCGGAAAACACTTTGTAAGCGAGAATTTTCATTTTTCGAAATTTTCAATTTTCATAGGCGTTTTCTCGGTCACCTGGGGGTCAAACGACAATTTATCACATAGGATAAAACGTTCTACGTGTACACCTGCACCAGAATCAGTTTTTATTTTTTTCAAAAACTCGTTATTTCAAAATTTTGGTTTTTCAAAATCGTTCGACCCAAGTGCGACGTCTAAAAATCCTTAATAACGGTTTTTCGAAAAATCAAATGCACACAACTTATGGAGATACGTATGCGGATCAAATTTATGTCTTACGACTTTCGTCCTATCTCTCACGGTTTCCCCGGAAAACACTTCGTAAGCGAGAATTTTCATTTTTCGAAATTTTCAATTTTCATAAGCGTTTTCTCGGTCACGTGGGGGTCAAACGACAATTAATCACATAGGCTAAAACGTGCTACGTGTACATCTGCACCAGAATCAGTTTCTATTTTTTTTAAAAACTCGTTATTTCAAAATTTTGGTTTTTCAAAATCGTTCGACCCAAGTGTGACGTTTAAAAATCCTTAATAACGGTTTTTCGAAAAATCAAATGCACACAACTTATGGAGATACGTATGCGGATCAATTTTATGTCTTACGACTTTCGTCCTATCTCTCACGGTTTCCCCGGAAAACACTTCGTAAGAGAGAATTTTCATTTTTCGATATTTTCAATTTTCATAGGCGTTTTCTCGGTCACCTGGGGGTCAAACGACAATTTATCACATAGGATAAAACGTTCTACGTGTACACCTGCACCAGAATCAGTTTGTATTTTTTTCAAAAACTCGTTATTTCAAAATTTTGGTTTTTCAAAATCGTTCGACCCAAGTGCGACGTTTAAAAATCATTAATAACGGTTTTTCGAAAAATCAAATGCACACAACTTATGGAAATACGCATGCGGATCAATTTTATGTCTTACGACTTTCGTCCTATCTCTCACGGTTTCCCCGGAAAACACTTCGTTAGCGAGAATTTTCATTTTTCGAAATTTTCAATTTTCATAAGCGTTTTCTCGGTCACCTGGGGGTCAAACGGCAATTTATCACATAGGATAAAACGTTCTACGTGTACACCTGCACCAGAATCAGTTTGTATTTTTTTCAAAAACTCGTTATTTCAAAATTTTGGTTTTTCAAAATCGTTCGACCCAAGTGCGACGTTTAAAAATCCTTAATAACGGTTTTTCGAAAAATCAAATGCACACAACTTATGGAGATACGTATGCGGATCAATTTATGTCTTACGACTTTCGTACTATCTCTCACGGTTTCCCCGGAAAACACTTCGTTAGCGAGAATTTTCATTTTTCGAAATTTTCAATTTTCATAAGCGTTTTCTCGGCCACCTGGGGGTCAAACGGCAATTTATCACATAGGCTAAAACGTTCTACGTGTACACCTGCACCAGAATCAGTTTGTATTTTTTTCAAAAACTCATTATTTCAAAATTTTGGTTTTTCAAAATCGTTCGACCCAAGTGCGACGTTTAAAAATCCTTAATAACGGTTTTTCGAAAAATCAAATGCACACAACTTATGGAGATACGTATGCGGATCAATTTTATGTCTTACGACTTTCGACCTATCTCTCACGGTTTCCCCGGAAAACACTTCGTTAGCGAGAATTTTCATTTTTCGAAATTTTCAATTTTCATAAGCGTTTTCTCGGTCACCTGGGGGTCAAACTGCAATTTATCACATAGGCTAAAACGTTCTACGTGTACATCTGCACCAGAATCAGTTTTTATTTTTTTCAAAAACTCGTTATTTCAAAATTTTGGTTTTTCAAAATCGTTCGACCCAAGTGCGACGATTAAAAATCCTTAATAACGGTTTTTCGAAAAATCAATTGCACACAACTTATGGAGATACGTATGCGGATCAATTTTATGTCTTACGACTTTCGTCCTATCTCTCACGGTTTCCCCGGAAAACACTTCGTAAGCGAGAATTTTCATTTTTCGAAATTTTCAATTTTCATAAGCGTTTTCTCGGTCACGTGGGGGTCAAACGACAATTAATCACATAGGCTAAAACGTGCTACGTGTACATCTGCACCAGAATCAGTTTCTATTTTTTTCAAAAACTCGTTATTTCAAAATTTTGGTTTTTCAAAATCGTTCGACCCAAGTGCGACGTTTAAAAATCCTTAATAACGGTTTTTCGAAAAATCAAATGCACACAACTTATGGAGATACGTATGCGGATCAATTTTATGTCTTACGACTTTCGTCCTATCTCTCACGGTTTCCCCGGAAAACACTTCGTAAGCGAGAATTTTCATTTTTCGAAATTTTCAATTTTCATAAGCGTTTTCTCGGTCACGTGGGGGTCAAACGACAATTAATCACATAGGCTAAAACGTGCTACGTGTACATCTGCACCAGAATCAGTTTCTATTTTTTTCAAAAACTCGTTATTTCAAAATTTTGGTTTTTCAAAATCGTTCGACCCAAGTGCGACGTTTAAAAATCTTTAATAACGGTTTTTCGAAAAATCAAATGCACACAACTTATGGAGATACGTATGCGGATCAATTTTATGTCCTACGACTTTCGTCCTATCTCTCACGGTTTCCCCGGAAGACACTTCGTAAGCGAGAATTTTCATTTTTCGAAATTTTCAATTTTCATAGGCGTTTTCTCGGTCACCTGGGGGTCAAACGACAATTAATCACATAGGCTAAAACGTGCTACGTGTACATCTGCACCAGAATCAGTTTCTATTTTTTTCAAAAACTCGTTATTTCAAAATTTTGGTTTTTCAAAATCGTTCGACCCAAGTGTGACGTTTAAAAATCCTTAATAACGGTTTTTCGAAAAATCAAATGCACACAACTTATGGAGATACGTATGCGGATCAATTTTATGTCTAACGACTTTCGTCCTATCTCTCACGGTTTCCCCGGAAAACACTTCGTAAGCGAGAATTTTCATTTTTCGAAATTTTCAATTTTCATAAGCGTTTTCTCGGTCACCTGGGGGTCAAACGACAATTAATCACATAGGCTAAAACGTGCTACGTGTACATCTGCACCAGAATCAGTTTCTATTTTTTTCAAAAACTCGTTATTTCAAAATTTTGGTTTTTCAAAATCGTTCGACCCAAGTGTGACGTTTAAAAATCCTTAATAACGGTTTTTCGAAAAATCAAATGCACACAACTTATGGAGATACGTATGCGGATCAATTTTATGTCTTACGACTTTCGTCCTATCTCTCACGGTTTCCCCGGAAAACACTTCGTAAGCGAGAATTTTCATTTTTCGAAATTTTCAATTTTCATAAGCGTTTTCTCGGTCACGTGGGGGTCAAACGACAATTTATCACATAGGCTAAAACGTGCTACGTGTACATCTGCACCAGAATCAGTTTTTATTTTTTTCAAAAACTCGTTATTTCAAAATTTTGGTTTTTCAAAATCGTTCGACCCAAGTGCGACGTTTAAAAATCTTTAATAACGGTTTTTCGAAAAATCAAATGCACACAACTTATGGAGATACGTATGCGGATCAATTTTATGTCTTACGACTTTCGTCCTATCTCTCACGGTTTCCCCGGAAAACACTTCGTAAGCGAGAATTTTCATTTTTCGAAATTTTCAATTTTCATAAGCGTTTTCTCGGTCACGTGGGGGTCAAACGACAATTTATCACATAGGCTAAAACGTGCTACGTGTACATCTGCACCAGAATCAGTTTTTATTTTTTTCAAAAACTCGTTATTTCAAAATTTTGGTTTTTCAAAATCGTTCGACCCAAGTGCGACGTTTAAAAATCCTTAATAACGGTTTTTCGAAAAATCAAATGCACACAACTTATGGAGATACGTATGCGGATCAATTTTATGTCTTACGACTTTCGTACTATCTCTCACGGTTTCCCCGGAAAACACTTCGTAAGCGAGAATTTTCATTTTTCGAAATTTTCAATTTTCATAGGCGTTTTCTCGGTCACCTGGGGGTCAAACGACAATTAATCACATAGGCTAAAACGTTCTACGTGTACATCTGCACCAGAATCAGTTTTTATTTTTTTTCAAAAACTCGTTATTTCAAAATTTTGGTTTTTCAAAATCGTTCGACCCAAGTGCGACGTTTAAAAATCCTTAATAACGGTTTTTCGAAAAATAAAATGCACACAACTTATGGAGATACGTATGCGGATCAATTTTATGTCTTACGACTTTCGTACTATCTCTCACGGTTTCCCCGGAAAACACTTCGTAAGCGAGAATTTTCATTTTTCGAAATTTTCAATTTTCATAGGCGTTTTCTCGGTCACCTGGGGGTCAAACGACAATTTATCACATAGGATAAAACGTTCTACGTGTACACCTGCACCAGAATCAGTTTGTATTTTTTTCAAAAACTCGTTATTTCAAAATTTTGGTTTTTCAAAATCGTTCGACCCAAGTGCGACGTTTAAAAATCCTTAATAACGGTTTTTTGAAAAATCAAATGCACACAACTTATGGAGATACGTATGCGGATCGATTTTATGTCTTACGACTTTCGTCCTATCTCTCACGGTTTCCCCGGAAAACACTTTGTAAGCGAGAATTTTCATTTTTCGAAATTTTCAATTTTCATAGGCGTTTTCTCGGTCACCTGGGGGTCAAACGACAATTAATCACATAGGCTAAAACGTGCTACGTGTACATCTGCACCAGAATCAGTTTCTATTTTTTTCAAAAACTCGTTATTTCAAAATTTTGGTTTTTCAAAATCGTTCGACCCAAGTGCGACGTTTAAAAATCTTTAATAACGGTTTTTCGAAAAATCAAATGCACACAACTTATGGAGATACGTATGCGGATCAATTTTATGTCCTACGACTTTCGTCCTATCTCTCACGGTTTCCCCGGAAGACACTTCGTAAGCGAGAATTTTCATTTTTCGAAATTTTCAATTTTCATAGGCGTTTTCTCGGTCACCTGGGGGTCAAACGACAATTAATCACATAGGCTAAAACGTGCTACGTGTACATCTGCACCAGAATCAGTTTCTATTTTTTTCAAAAACTCGTTATTTCAAAATTTTGGTTTTTCAAAATCGTTCGACCCAAGTGTGACGTTTAAAAATCCTTAATAACGGTTTTTCGAAAAATCAAATGCACACAACTTATGGAGATACGTATGCGGATCAATTTTATGTCTAACGACTTTCGTCCTATCTCTCACGGTTTCCCCGGAAAACACTTCGTAAGCGAGAATTTTCATTTTTCGAAATTTTCAATTTTCATAAGCGTTTTCTCGGTCACCTGGGGGTCAAACGACAATTAATCACATAGGCTAAAACGTGCTACGTGTACATCTGCACCAGAATCAGTTTCTATTTTTTTCAAAAACTCGTTATTTCAAAATTTTGGTTTTTCAAAATCGTTCGACCCAAGTGTGACGTTTAAAAATCCTTAATAACGGTTTTTCGAAAAATCAAATGCACACAACTTATGGAGATACGTATGCGGATCAATTTTATGTCTTACGACTTTCGTACTATCTCTCACGGTTTCCCCGGAAAACACTTCGTAAGCGAGAATTTTCATTTTTCGAAATTTTCAATTTTCATAGGCGTTTTCTCGGTCACCTGGGGGTCAAACGAAAATTTATCACATAGGATAAAACGTTCTACGTGTACACCTGCACCAGAATCAGTTTGTATTTTTTTCAAAAACTCGTTATTTCAAAATTTTGGTTTTTCAAAATCGTTCGACCCAAGTGCGACGTTTAAAAATCCTTAATAACGGTTTTTTGAAAAATCAAATGCACACAACTTATGGAGATACGTATGCGGATCGATTTTATGTCTTACGACTTTCGTCCTATCTCTCACGGTTTCCCCGGAAAACACTTTGTAAGCGAGAATTTTCATTTTTCGAAATTTTCAATTTTCATAGGCGTTTTCTCGGTCACCTGGGGGTCAAACGACAATTTATCACATAGGATAAAACGTTCTACGTGTACACCTGCACCAGAATCAGTTTTTATTTTTTTCAAAAACTCGTTATTTCAAAATTTTGGTTTTTCAAAATCGTTCGACCCAAGTGCGACGTCTAAAAATCCTTAATAACGGTTTTTCGAAAAATCAAATGCACACAACTTATGGAGATACGTATGCGGATCAAATTTATGTCTTACGACTTTCGTCCTATCTCTCACGGTTTCCCCGGAAAACACTTCGTAAGCGAGAATTTTCATTTTTCGAAATTTTCAATTTTCATAAGCGTTTTCTCGGTCACGTGGGGGTCAAACGACAATTAATCACATAGGCTAAAACGTGCTACGTGTACATCTGCACCAGAATCAGTTTCTATTTTTTTTAAAAACTCGTTATTTCAAAATTTTGGTTTTTCAAAATCGTTCGACCCAAGTGTGACGTTTAAAAATCCTTAATAACGGTTTTTCGAAAAATCAAATGCACACAACTTATGGAGATACGTATGCGGATCAATTTTATGTCTTACGACTTTCGTCCTATCTCTCACGGTTTCCCCGGAAAACACTTCGTAAGAGAGAATTTTCATTTTTCGATATTTTCAATTTTCATAGGCGTTTTCTCGGTCACCTGGGGGTCAAACGACAATTTATCACATAGGATAAAACGTTCTACGTGTACACCTGCACCAGAATCAGTTTGTATTTTTTTCAAAAACTCGTTATTTCAAAATTTTGGTTTTTCAAAATCGTTCGACCCAAGTGCGACGTTTAAAAATCATTAATAACGGTTTTTCGAAAAATCAAATGCACACAACTTATGGAGATACGTATGCGGATCAATTTATGTCTTACGACTTTCGTACTATCTCTCACGGTTTCCCCGGAAAACACTTCGTTAGCGAGAATTTTCATTTTTCGAAATTTTCAATTTTCATAAGCGTTTTCTCGGCCACCTGGGGGTCAAACGGCAATTTATCACATAGGCTAAAACGTTCTACGTGTACACCTGCACCAGAATCAGTTTGTATTTTTTTCAAAAACTCATTATTTCAAAATTTTGGTTTTTCAAAATCGTTCGACCCAAGTGCGACGTTTAAAAATCCTTAATAACGGTTTTTCGAAAAATCAAATGCACACAACTTATGGAGATACGTATGCGGATCAATTTTATGTCTTACGACTTTCGACCTATCTCTCACGGTTTCCCCGGAAAACACTTCGTTAGCGAGAATTTTCATTTTTCGAAATTTTCAATTTTCATAAGCGTTTTCTCGGTCACCTGGGGGTCAAACTGCAATTTATCACATAGGCTAAAACGTTCTACGTGTACATCTGCACCAGAATCAGTTTTTATTTTTTTCAAAAACTCGTTATTTCAAAATTTTGGTTTTTCAAAATCGTTCGACCCAAGTGCGACGATTAAAAATCCTTAATAACGGTTTTTCGAAAAATCAATTGCACACAACTTATGGAGATACGTATGCGGATCAATTTTATGTCTTACGACTTTCGTCCTATCTCTCACGGTTTCCCCGGAAAACACTTCGTTAGCGAGAATTTTCATTTTTCGAAATTTTCAATTTTCATAAGCGTTTTCTCGGTCACCTGGGGGTCAAACGACATTTTATCACATCGGATAAAACGTTCTACGTGTACACCTGCACCAGAATCAGTTTGTATTTTTTTCAAAAACTCGTTATTTCAAAATTTTGGTTTTTCAAAATCGTTCGACCCAAGTGCGACGTTTAAAAATCCTTAATAACGGTTTTTCGAAAAATCAAATGCACACAACTTATGGAGATACGTATGCGGATCAATTTTATATTTTACAACTTTCGTCCTATCTCTCACGGTTTCCCCGGAAAACACTTCGTTAGCGAGAATTTTCATTTTTCGAAATTTTCAATTTTCATAAACGTTTTCTCGGTCACCTGGGGGTCAAACGTCATTTAATCACATTGGCTAAAACGTTCTTCGTGTACATCTGCACCAGAATCAGTTTTTATTTTTTTCAAAAACTCGTTATTTCAAAATTTTGGTTTTTCAAAATCTTTCGACCCAAGTGCGACGTTTAAAAATCCTTAATAACGGTTTTTCGAAAAATCAAATGCACACAACTTATGGAGATACGTATGCGGATCAATTTTATGTCTTACGACTTTCGTCCTATCTCTCACGGTTTCCCCGGAAAACACTTCGTAAGCGAGAATTTTCATTTTTCGAAATTTTCAATTTTCATAAGCGTTTTCTCGGTCACGTGGGGGTCAAACGACAATTTATCACATAGGCTAAAACGTGCTACGTGTACATCTGCACCAGAATCAGTTTTTATTTTTTTCAAAAACTCGTTATTTCAAAATTTTGGTTTTTCAAAATCGTTCGACCCAAGTGCGACGTTTAAAAATCCTTAATAACGGTTTTTCGAAAAATCAAATGCACACAACTTATGGAGATACGTATGCGGATCAATTTTATGTCTTACGACTTTCGTCCTATCTCTCACGGTTTCCCCGGAAAACACTTCGTTAGCGAGAATTTTCATTTTTCGAAATTTTCAATTTTCATAAACGTTTTCTCGGTCACCTGGGGGTCAAACGTCATTTAATCACATTGGCTAAAACGTTCTTCGTGTACATCTGCACCAGAATCAGTTTTTATTTTTTTCAAAAACTCGTTATTTCAAAATTTTGGTTTTTCAAAATCTTTCGACCCAAGTGCGACGTTTAAAAATCCTTAATAACAGTTTTTCGAAAAATCAAATGCACACAACTTATGGAGATACGTATGCGGATCAATTTTATGTCTTACGACTTTCGTCCTATCTCTCACGGTTTCCCCGGAAAACACTTCGTTAGCGAGAATTTTCATTTTTCGAAATTTTCAATTTTCATAAACGTTTTCTCGGTCACCTGGGGGTCAAACGTCATTTAATCACATTGGCTAAAACGTTCTTCGTGTACATCTGCACCAGAATCAGTTTTTATTTTTTTCAAAAACTCGTTATTTCAAAATTTTGGTTTTTCAAAATCTTTCGACCCAAGTGCGACGTTTAAAAATCCTTAATAACGGTTTTTCGAAAAATCAAATGCACACAACTTATGGAGATACGTATGCGGATCAATTTTATGTCTTACGACTTTCGTCCTATCTCTCACGGTTTCCCCGGAAAACACTTCGTAAGCGAGAATTTTCATTTTTCGAAATTTTCAATTTTCATAAGCGTTTTCTCGGTCACGTGGGGGTCAAACGACAATTTATCACATAGGCTAAAACGTGCTACGTGTACATCTGCACCAGAATCAGTTTTTATTTTTTTCAAAAACTCGTTATTTCAAAATTTTGGTTTTTCAAAATCGTTCGACCCAAGTGCGACGATTAAAAATCCTTAATAACGGTTTTTCGAAAAATCAATTGCACACAACTTATGGAGATACGTATGCGGATCAATTTTATGTCTTACGACTTTCGTCCTATCTCTCACGGTTTCCCCGGAAAACACTTCGTAAGCGAGAATTTTCATTTTTCGAAATTTTCAATTTTCATAAGCGTTTTCTCGGTCACCTGGGGGTCAAACGACATTTTATCACATCGGATAAAACGTTCTACGTGTACACCTGCACCAGAATCAGTTTGTATTTTTTTCAAAAACTCGTTATTTCAAAATTTTGGTTTTTCAAAATCGTTCGACCCAAGTGCGACGTTTAAAAATCCTTAATAACGGTTTTTCGAAAAATCAAATGCACACAACTTATGGAGATACGTATGCGGATCAATTTTATATTTTACAACTTTCGTCCTATCTCTCACGGTTTCCCCGGAAAACACTTCGTTAGCGAGAATTTTCATTTTTCGAAATTTTCAATTTTCATAAACGTTTTCTCGGTCACCTGGGGGTCAAACGTCATTTAATCACATTGGCTAAAACGTTCTTCGTGTACATCTGCACCAGAATCAGTTTTTATTTTTTTCAAAAACTCGTTATTTCAAAATTTTGGTTTTTCAAAATCTTTCGACCCAAGTGCGACGTTTAAAAATCCTTAATAACGGTTTTTCGAAAAATCAAATGCACACAACTTATGGAGATACGTATGCGGATCAATTTTATGTCTTACGACTTTCGTCCTATCTCTCACGGTTTCCCCGGAAAACACTTCGTAAGCGAGAATTTTCATTTTTCGAAATTTTCAATTTTCATAAGCGTTTTCTCGGTCACGTGGGGGTCAAACGACAATTTATCACATAGGCTAAAACGTGCTACGTGTACATCTGCACCAGAATCAGTTTTTATTTTTTTCAAAAACTCGTTATTTCAAAATTTTGGTTTTTCAAAATCGTTCGACCCAAGTGCGACGTTTAAAAATCCTTAATAACGGTTTTTCGAAAAATCAAATGCACACAACTTATGGAGATACGTATGCGGATCAATTTTATGTCTTACGACTTTCGTCCTATCTCTCACGGTTTCCCCGGAAAACACTTCGTTAGCGAGAATTTTCATTTTTCGAAATTTTCAATTTTCATAAACGTTTTCTCGGTCACCTGGGGGTCAAACGTCATTTAATCACATTGGCTAAAACGTTCTTCGTGTACATCTGCACCAGAATCAGTTTTTATTTTTTTCAAAAACTCGTTATTTCAAAATTTTGGTTTTTCAAAATCTTTCGACCCAAGTGCGACGTTTAAAAATCCTTAATAACAGTTTTTCGAAAAATCAAATGCACACAACTTATGGAGATACGTATGCGGATCAATTTTATGTCTTACGACTTTCGTCCTATCTCTCACGGTTTCCCCGGAAAACACTTCGTTAGCGAGAATTTTCATTTTTCGAAATTTTCAATTTTCATAAACGTTTTCTCGGTCACCTGGGGGTCAAACGTCATTTAATCACATTGGCTAAAACGTTCTTCGTGTACATCTGCACCAGAATCAGTTTTTATTTTTTTCAAAAACTCGTTATTTCAAAATTTTGGTTTTTCAAAATCTTTCGACCCAAGTGCGACGTTTAAAAATCCTTAATAACGGTTTTTCGAAAAATCAAATGCACACAACTTATGGAGATACGTATGCGGATCAATTTTATGTCTTACGACTTTCGTCCTATCTCTCACGGTTTCCCCGGAAAACACTTCGTAAGCGAGAATTTTCATTTTTCGAAATTTTCAATTTTCATAAGCGTTTTCTCGGTCACGTGGGGGTCAAACGACAATTTATCACATAGGCTAAAACGTGCTACGTGTACATCTGCACCAGAATCAGTTTTTATTTTTTTCAAAAACTCGTTATTTCAAAATTTTGGTTTTTCAAAATCGTTCGACCCAAGTGCGACGATTAAAAATCCTTAATAACGGTTTTTCGAAAAATCAATTGCACACAACTTATGGAGATACGTATGCGGATCAATTTTATGTCTTACGACTTTCGTCCTATCTCTCACGGTTTCCCCGGAAAACACTTCGTAAGCGAGAATTTTCATTTTTCGAAATTTTCAATTTTCATAAGCGTTTTCTCGGTCACGTGGGGGTCAAACGACAATTTATCACATAGGCTAAAACGTGCTACGTGTACATCTGCACCAGAATCAGTTTTTATTTTTTTCAAAAACTCGTTATTTCAAAATTTTGGTTTTTCAAAATCGTTCGACCCAAGTGCGACGTTTAAAAATCCTTAATAACGGTTTTTCGAAAAATCAAATGCACACAACTTATGGAGATACGTATGCGGATCAATTTTATGTCTTACGACTTTCGTCCTATCTCTCACGGTTTCCCCGGAAAACACTTCGTAAGCGAGAATTTTCATTTTTCGAAATTTTCAATTTTCATAAGCGTTTTCTCGGTCACGTGGGGGTCAAACGACAATTTATCACATAGGCTAAAACGTGCTACGTGTACATCTGCACCAGAATCAGTTTTTATTTTTTTCAAAAACTCGTTATTTCAAAATTTTGGTTTTTCAAAATCGTTCGACCCAAGTGCGACGTTTAAAAATCCTTAATAACGGTTTTTCGAAAAATCAAATGCACACAACTTATGGAGATACGTATGCGGATCAATTTTATGTCTTACGACTTTCGTCCTATCGCTCACGGTTTCCCCGGAAAACACTTCATTAGCGAGAATTTTCATTTTTCGAAATTTTCAATTTTCATAAGCGTTTTCTCGGTCACCTGGGAGTCAAACTGCAATTTATCACATAGGCTAAAACGTTCTACGTGTACATCTGCACCAGAATCAGTTTTTATTTTTTTCAAAAACTCGTTATTTCAAAATTTTGGTTTTTCAAAATCGTTCGACCCAAGTGCGACGATTAAAAATCCTTAATAACGGTTTTTCGAAAAATCAATTGCACACAACTTATGGAGATACGTATGCGGATCAATTTTATGTCTTACGACTTTCGTCCTATCTCTCACGGTTTCCCCGGAAAACACTTCGTTAGCGAGAATTTTCATTTTTCGAAATTTTCAATTTTCATAAACGTTTTCTCGGTCACCTGGGGGTCAAACGTCATTTAATCACATTGGCTAAAACGTTCTTCGTGTACATCTGCACCAGAATCAGTTTTTATTTTTTTCAAAAACTCGTTATTTCAAAATTTTGGTTTTTCAAAATCTTTCGACCCAAGTGCGACGTTTAAAAATCCTTAATAACGGTTTTTCGAAAAATCAAATGCACACAACTTATGGAGATACGTATGCGGATCAATTTTATGTCCTACGACTTTCGTCCTATCTCTCACGGTTTCCCCGGAAAACACTTCGTAAGCGAGAATTTTCATTTTTCGAAATTTTCAATTTTCATAAGCGTTTTCTCGGTCACGTGGGGGTCAAACGACAATTTATCACATAGGCTAAAACGTGCTACGTGTACATCTGCACCAGAATCAGTTTTTATTTTTTTCAAAAACTCGTTATTTCAAAATTTTGGTTTTTCAAAATCGTTCGACCCAAGTGCGACGTTTAAAAATCCTTAATAACGGTTTTTCGAAAAATCAAATGCACACAACTTATGGAGATACGTATGCGGATCAATTTTATGTCTTACGACTTTCGTCCTATCTCTCACGGTTTCCCCGGAAAACACTTTGTAAGCGAGAATTTTCATTTTTCGAAATTTTCAATTTTCATAAGCGTTTTCTCGGTCACGTGGGGGTCAAACGACAATTTATCACATAGGCTAAAACGTGCTACGTGTACATCTGCACCAGAATCAGTTTTTATTTTTTTCAAAAACTCGTTATTTCAAAATTTTGGTTTTTCAAAATCGTTCGACCCAAGTGCGACGTTTAAAAATCCTTAATAACGGTTTTTCGAAAAATCAAATGCACACAACTTATGGAGATACGTATGCGGATCAATTTTATGTCTTACGACTTTCGTCCTATCTATCACGGTTTCCCCGGAAAACACTTCGTTAGCGAGAATTTTCATTTTTCGAAATTTTCAATTTTCATAAACGTTTTCTCGGTCACCTGGGGGTCAAACGTCATTTAATCACATTGGCTAAAACGTTCTTCGTGTACATCTGCACCAGAATCAGTTTTTATTTTTTTCAAAAACTCGTTATTTCAAAATTTTGGTTTTTCAAAATCTTTCGACCCAAGTGCGACGTTTAAAAATCCTTAATAACGGTTTTTCGAAAAATCAAATGCACACAACTTATGGAGATACGTATGCGGATCAATTTTATGTCTTACGACTTTCGTCCTATCTCTCACGGTTTCCCCGGAAAACACTTCGTTAGCGAGAATTTTCATTTTTCGAAATTTTCAATTTTCATAAACGTTTTCTCGGTCACGTGGGGGTCAAACGACAATTTATCACATAGGCTAAAACGTGCTACGTGTACATCTGCACCAGAATCAGTTTTTATTTTTTTCAAAAACTCGTTATTTCAAAATTTTGGTTTTTCAAAATCGTTCGACCCAAGTGCGACGTTTAAAAATCCTTAATAACGGTTTTTCGAAAAATCAAATGCACACAACTTATGGAGATACGTATGCGGATCAATTTTATGTCTTACGACTTTCGTCCTATCGCTCACGGTTTCCCCGGAAAACACTTCGTTAGCGAGAATTTTCATTTTTCGAAATTTTCAATTTTCATAAGCGTTTTCTCGGTCACCTGGGAGTCAAACTGCAATTTATCACATAGGCTAAAACGTTCTACGTGTACATCTGCACCAGAATCAGTTTTTATTTTTTTCAAAAACTCGTTATTTCAAAATTTTGGTTTTTCAAAATCGTTCGACCCAAGTGCGACGATTAAAAATCCTTAATAACGGTTTTTCGAAAAATCAATTGCACACAACTTATGGAGATACGTATGCGGATCAATTTTATGTCTTACGACTTTCGTCCTATCTCTCACGGTTTCCCCGGAAAACACTTCGTAAGCGAGAATTTTCATTTTTCGAAATTTTCAATTTTCATAAGCGTTTTCTCGGTCACGTGGGGATCAAACGACAATTTATCACATAGGCTAAAACGTGCTACGTGTACATCTGCACCAGAATCAGTTTTTATTGTTTTCAAAAACTCGTTATTTCAAAATTTTGGTTTTTCAAAATCGTTCGACCCAAGTGCGACGTTTAAAAATCCTTAATAACGGTTTTTCGAAAAATCAAATGCACACAACTTATGGAGATACGTATGCGGATCAATTTTATGTCCTACGACTTTCGTCCTATCTCTCACGGTTTCCCCGGAAAACACTTCGTAAGCGAGAATTTTCATTTTTCGAAATTTTCAATTTTCATAAGCGTTTTCTCGGTCACGTGGGGGTCAAACGACAATTTATCACATAGGCTAAAACGTGCTACGTGTACATCTGCACCAGAATCAGTTTTTATTTTTTTCAAAAACTCGTTATTTCAAAATTTTGGTTTTTCAAAATCGTTCGACCCAAGTGCGACGTTTAAAAATCCTTAATAACGGTTTTTCGAAAAATCAAATGCACACAACTTATGGAGATACGTATGCGGATCAATTTTATGTCTTACGACTTTCGTCCTATCTCTCACGGTTTCCCCGGAAAACACTTTGTAAGCGAGAATTTTCATTTTTCGAAATTTTCAATTTTCATAAGCGTTTTCTCGGTCACGTGGGGGTCAAACGACAATTTATCACATAGGCTAAAACGTGCTACGTGTACATCTGCACCAGAATCAGTTTTTATTTTTTTCAAAAACTCGTTATTTCAAAATTTTGGTTTTTCAAAATCGTTCGACCCAAGTGCGACGTTTAAAAATCCTTAATAACGGTTTTTCGAAAAATCAAATGCACACAACTTATGGAGATACGTATGCGGATCAATTTTATGTCTTACGACTTTCGTCCTATCTCTCACGGTTTCCCCGGAAAACACTTCGTTAGCGAGAATTTTCATTTTTCGAAATTTTCAATTTTCATAAACGTTTTCTCGGTCACCTGGGGGTCAAACGTCATTTAATCACATTGGCTAAAACGTTCTTCGTGTACATCTGCACCAGAATCAGTTTTTATTTTTTTCAAAAACTCGTTATTTCAAAATTTTGGTTTTTCAAAATCTTTCGACCCAAGTGCGACGTTTAAAAATCCTTAATAACGGTTTTTCGAAAAATCAAATGCACACAACTTATGGAGATACGTATGCGGATCAATTTTATGTCTTACGACTTTCGTCCTATCTCTCACGGTTTCCCCGGAAAACACTTCGTTAGCGAGAATTTTCATTTTTCGAAATTTTCAATTTTCATAAACGTTTTCTCGGTCACGTGGGGGTCAAACGACAATTTATCACATAGGCTAAAACGTGCTACGTGTACATCTGCACCAGAATCAGTTTTTATTTTTTTCAAAAACTCGTTATTTCAAAATTTTGGTTTTTCAAAATCGTTCGACCCAAGTGCGACGTTTAAAAATCCTTAATAACGGTTTTTCGAAAAATCAAATGCACACAACTTATGGAGATACGTATGCGGATCAATTTTATGTCTTACGACTTTCGTCCTATCGCTCACGGTTTCCCCGGAAAACACTTCGTTAGCGAGAATTTTCATTTTTCGAAATTTTCAATTTTCATAAGCGTTTTCTCGGTCACCTGGGAGTCAAACTGCAATTTATCACATAGGCTAAAACGTTCTACGTGTACATCTGCACCAGAATCAGTTTTTATTTTTTTCAAAAACTCGTTATTTCAAAATTTTGGTTTTTCAAAATCGTTCGACCCAAGTGCGACGATTAAAAATCCTTAATAACGGTTTTTCGAAAAATCAATTGCACACAACTTATGGAGATACGTATGCGGATCAATTTTATGTCTTACGACTTTCGTCCTATCTCTCACGGTTTCCCCGGAAAACACTTCGTTAGCGAGAATTTTCATTTTTCGAAATTTTCAATTTTCATAAACGTTTTCTCGGTCACCTGGGGGTCAAACGTCATTTAATCACATTGGCTAAAACGTTCTTCGTGTACATCTGCACCAGAATCAGTTTTTATTTTTTTCAAAAACTCGTTATTTCAAAATTTTGGTTTTTCAAAATCTTTCGACCCAAGTGCGACGTTTAAAAATCCTTAATAACGGTTTTTCGAAAAATCAAATGCACACAACTTATGGAGATACGTATGCGGATCAATTTTATGTCTTACGACTTTCGTCCTATCTCTCACGGTTTCCCCGGAAAACACTTCGTAAGCGAGAATTTTCATTTTTCGAAATTTTCAATTTTCATAAGCGTTTTCTCGGTCACGTGGGGGTCAAACGACAATTTATCACATAGGCTAAAACGTGCTACGTGTACATCTGCACCAGAATCAGTTTTTATTTTTTTCAAAAACTCGTTATTTCAAAATTTTGGTTTTTCAAAATCGTTCGACCCAAGTGCGACGTTTAAAAATCCTTAATAACGGTTTTTCGAAAAATCAAATGCACACAACTTATGGAGATACGTATGCGGATCAATTTTATGTCTTACGACTTTCGTCCTATCTCTCACGGTTTCCCCGGAAAACACTTCGTTAGCGAGAATTTTCATTTTTCGAAATTTTCAATTTTCATAAACGTTTTCTCGGTCACCTGGGGGTCAAACGTCATTTAATCACATTGGCTAAAACGTTCTTCGTGTACATCTGCACCAGAATCAGTTTTTATTTTTTTCAAAAACTCGTTATTTCAAAATTTTGGTTTTTCAAAATCTTTCGACCCAAGTGCGACGTTTAAAAATCCTTAATAACGGTTTTTCGAAAAATCAAATGCACACAACTTATGGAGATACGTATGCGGATCAATTTTATGTCTTACGACTTTCGTCCTATCTCTCACGGTTTCCCCGGAAAACACTTCGTTAGCGAGAATTTTCATTTTTCGAAATTTTCAATTTTCATAAACGTTTTCTCGGTCACCTGGGGGTCAAACGTCATTTAATCACATTGGCTAAAACGTTCTTCGTGTACATCTGCACCAGAATCAGTTTTTATTTTTTTCAAAAACTCGTTATTTCAAAATTTTGGTTTTTCAAAATCTTTCGACCCAAGTGCGACGTTTAAAAATCCTTAATAACGGTTTTTCGAAAAATCAAATGCACACAACTTATGGAGATACGTATGCGGATCAATTTTATGTCTTACGACTTTCGTCCTATCTCTCACGGTTTCCCCGGAAAACACTTCGTAAGCGAGAATTTTCATTTTTCGAAATTTTCAATTTTCATAAGCGTTTTCTCGGTCACGTGGGGGTCAAACGACAATTTATCACATAGGCTAAAACGTGCTACGTGTACATCTGCACCAGAATCAGTTTTTATTTTTTTCAAAAACTCGTTATTTCAAAATTTTGGTTTTTCAAAATCGTTCGACCCAAGTGCGACGTTTAAAAATCCTTAATAACGGTTTTTCGAAAAATCAAATGCACACAACTTATGGAGATACGTATGCGGATCAATTTTATGTCTTACGACTTTCGTCCTATCGCTCACGGTTTCCCCGGAAAACACTTCGTTAGCGAGAATTTTCATTTTTCGAAATTTTCAATTTTCATAAGCGTTTTCTCGGTCACCTGGGAGTCAAACTGCAATTTATCACATAGGCTAAAACGTTCTACGTGTACATCTGCACCAGAATCAGTTTTTATTTTTTTCAAAAACTCGTTATTTCAAAATTTTGGTTTTTCAAAATCGTTCGACCCAAGTGCGACGATTAAAAATCCTTAATAACGGTTTTTCGAAAAATTAATTGCACACAACTTATGGAGATACGTATGCGGATCAATTTTATGTCTTACGACTTTCGTCCTATCTCTCACGGTTTCCCCGGAAAACACTTCGTAAGCGAGAATTTTCATTTTTCGAAATTTTCAATTTTCATAGGCGTTTTCTCGGTCACCTGGGGGTCAAACGACAATTTATCACATAGGATAATACGTTCTACGTGTACACCTGCACCAGAATCAGTTTGTATTTTTTTCAAAAACTCGTTATTTCAAAAACTCGTTATTTCAAAATTTTGGTTTTTCAAAATCGTTCGACCCAAGTGCGACGTTTAAAAATCCTTAATAACGGTTTTTCGAAAAATCAAATGCACACAACTTATGGAGATACGTATGCGGATCAATTTTATATTTTACAACTTTCGTCCTATCTCTCACGGTTTCCCCGGAAAACACTTCGTTAGCGAGAATTTTCATTTTTCGAAATTTTCAATTTTCATAAACGTTTTCTCGGTCACGTGGGGGTCAAACGACAATTAATCACATAGGCTAAAACGTGCTACGTGTACATCTGCACCAGAATCAGTTTCTATTTTTTTCAAAAACTCGTTATTTCAAAATTTTGGTTTTTCAAAATCGTTCGACCCAAGTGTGACGTTTAAAAATCCTTAATAACGGTTTATCGAAAAATCAAATGCACACAACTTATGGAGATACGTATGCGGATCAATTTTATGTCTTACGACGTTCGTCCTATCTCTCACGGTTTCCCCGGAAAACACTTCGTAAGAGAGAATTTTCATTTTTCGAAATTTTCAATTTTCATAGGCGTTTTCTCGGTCACCTGGGGGTCAAACGACAATTTATCACATAGGATAAAACGTTCTACGTGTATACCTGCACCAGAATCAGTTTGTATTTTTTTCAAAAACTCGTTATTTCAAAATTTTGGTTTTTCAAAATCGTTCGACCCAAGTGCGACGTTTAAAAATCATTAATAACGGTTTTTCGAAAAATCAAATGCACACAACTTATGGAAATACGCATGCGGATCAATTTTATGTCTTACGACTTTCGTCCTATCTCTCACGGTTTCCCCGGAAAACACTTCGTAAGCGAGAATTTTCATTTTTCGAAATTTTCAATTTTCATAAGCGTTTTCTCGGTCACGTGGGGGTCAAACGACAATTTATCACATAGGCTAAAACGTTCTACGTGTACATCTGCACCAGAATCAGTTTTTATTTTTTTCAAAAACTCGTTATTTCAAAATTTTGGTTTTTCAAAATCGTTCGACCCAAGTGCGACGTTTAAAAATCCTTAATAACGGTTTTTCGAAAAATCAAATGCACACAACTTATGGAGATACGTATGCGGATCAATTTTATGTCTTACGACTTTCGTCCTATCTCTCACGGTTTCCCCGGAAAACACTTCGTTAGCGAGAATTTTCATTTTTCGAAATTTTCAATTTTCATAAGCGTTTTCTCGGTCACCTGGGAGTCAAACTGCAATTTATCACATAGGCTAAAACGTTCTACGTGTACATCTGCACCAGAATCAGTTTTTATTTTTTTCAAAAACTCGTTATTTCAAAATTTTGGTTTTTCAAAATCGTTCGACCCAAGTGCGACGATTAAAAATCCTTAATAACGGTTTTTCGAAAAATCAATTGCACACAACTTATGGAGATACGTATGCGGATCAATTTTATGTCTTACGACTTTCGTCCTATCTCTCACGGTTTCCCCGGAAAACACTTCGTAAGCGAGAATTTTCATTTTTCGAAATTTTCAATTTTCATAGGCGTTTTCTCGGTCACCTGGGGGTCAAACGACAATTTATCACATAGGATAATACGTTCTACGTGTACACCTGCACCAGAATCAGTTTGTATTTTTTTCAAAAACTCGTTATTTCAAAATTTTGGTTTTTCAAAATCGTTCGACCCAAGTGCGACGTTTAAAAATCCTTAATAACGGTTTTTCGAAAAATCAAATGCACACAACTTATGGAAATACGTATGCGGATCAATTTTATGTCTTACGACTTTCGTCCTATCTCTCACGGTTTCCGCGGAAAACACTTCGTTAGCGAGAATTTTCATTTTTCGAAATTTTCAATTTTCATAAGCGTTTTCTCGGTCACCTGGGGGTCAAACGGCAATTTATCACATAGGCTAAAACGTTCTACGTGTACACCTGCACCAGAATCAGTTTGTATTTTTTTCAAAAACTCGTTATTTCAAAATTTTGATTTTTCAAAATCGTTCGACCCAAGTGCGACGTTTAAAAATCCTTTATAACGGTTTTTCGAAAAATCAAATGCACACAACTTATGGAGATACGTATGCGGATCAATTTTATATTTTACAACTTTCGTCCTATCTCTCACGGTTTCCCCGGAAAACACTTCG
Organism: Rhopalosiphum nymphaeae; assembly: GCA_036289425.1. Classification (NCBI taxonomy): domain Eukaryota; kingdom Metazoa; phylum Arthropoda; class Insecta; order Hemiptera; family Aphididae; genus Rhopalosiphum; species Rhopalosiphum nymphaeae. The sequence continues at coordinate 2,654,596 of JAZAQC010000030.1, forward strand.
TTAGCGAGAATTTTCATTTTTCGAAATTTTCAATTTTCATAAACGTTTTCTCGGTCACGTGGGGGTCAAACGACAATTTATCACATAGGATAAAACGTTCTACGTGTACACCTGCACCAGAATCAGTTTGTATTTTTTTCAAAAACTCGTTATTTCAAAATTTTGGTTTTTCAAAATCGTTCGACCCAAGTGCGACGTTTAAAAATCCTTAATAACGGTTTTTCGAAAAATCAAATGCACACAACTTATGGAGATACGTATGCGGATCAATTTTATGTCTTACGACTTTCGTCCTATCTCTCACGGTTTCCCCGGAAAACACTTCGTAAGAGAGAATTTTCATTTTTTGAAATTTTCAATTTTCATAGGCGTTTTCTCGGTCACCTGGGGGTCAAACGACAATTTATCACATAGGATAAAACGTTCTACGTGTACACCTGCACCAGAATCAGTTTGTATTTTTTTCAAAAACTCGTTATTTCAAAATTTTGGTTTTTCAAAATCGTTCGACCCAAGTGCGACGTTTAAAAATCCTTAATAACGGTTTTTCGAAAAATCAAATGCACACAACTTATGGAGATACGTATGCGGATCAATTTATGTCTTACGACTTTCTTACTATCTCTCACGGTTTCCCCGGAAAACACTTCGTTAGCGAGAATTTTCATTTTTCGAAATTTTCAATTTTCATAAGCGTTTTCTCGGTCACCTGGGGGTCAAACGGCAATTTATCACATAGGCTAAAACGTTCTACGTGTACACCTGCACCAGAATCAGTTTGTATTTTTTTCAAAAACTCGTTATTTCAAAATTTTGGTTTTTCAAAATCGTTCGACCCAAGTGCGACGTTTAAAAATCCTTAATAACGGTTTTTCGAAAAATCAAATGCACACAACTTATGGAGATACGTATGCGGATCAATTTTATATTTTACAACTTTCGTCCTATCTCTCACGGTTTCCCCGGAAAACACTTCGTTAGCGAGAATTTTCATTTTTCGAAATTTTCAATTTTCATAAACGTTTTCTCGGTCACCTGGTGGTCAAACGTCATTTAATCACATTGGCTAAAACGTTCTACGTGTACATCTGCACCAGAATCAGTTTGTATTTTTTTCAAAAACTCGTTATTTCAAAATTTTGGTTTTTCAAAATCGTTCGACCCAAGTGCGACGTTTAAAAATCCTTAATAACGGTTTTTCGAAAAATCAAATGCACACAACTTATGGAAATACGTATGCGGATCAATTTTATGTCTTACGACTTTCGTCCTATCTCTCACGGTTTCCCCGGAAAACACTTCGTTAGCGAGAATTTTCATTTTTCGAAATTTTCAATTTTCATAAGCGTTTTCTCGGTCACCTGGGGGTCAAACGGCAATTTATCACATAGGCTAAAACGTTCTACGTGTACACCTGCACCAGAATCAGTTTGTATTTTTTTCAAAAACTCGTTATTTCAAAATTTTGGTTTTTCAAAATCGTTCGACCCAAGTGCGACGTTTAAAAATCCTTAATAACGGTTTTTCGAAAAATCAAATGCACACAACTTATGGAGATACGTATGCGGATCAATTTTATATTTTACAACTTTCGTCCTATCTCTCACGGTTTCCCCGGAAAACACTTCGTTAGCGAGAATTTTCATTTTTCGAAATTTTCAATTTTCATAAACGTTTTCTCGGTCACCTGGGGGTCAAACGTCATTTAATCACATTGGCTAAAACGTTCTTCGTGTACATCTGCACCAGAATCAGTTTTTATTTTTTTCAAAAACTCGTTATTTCAAAATTTTGGTTTTTCAAAATCTTTCGACCCAAGTGCGACGTTTAAAAATCCTTAATAACGGTTTTTCGAAAAATCAAATGCACACAACTTATGGAGATACGTATGCGGATCAATTTTATGTCTTACGACTTTCGTCCTATCTCTCACGGTTTCCCCGGAAAACACTTCGTAAGCGAGAATTTTCATTTTTCGAAATTTTCAATTTTCATAAGCGTTTTCTCGGTCACGTGGGGGTCAAACGACAATTTATTACATAGGCTAAAACGTGCTACGTGTACATCTGCACCAGAATCAGTTTTTATTTTTTTCAAAAACTCGTTATTTCAAAATTTTGGTTTTTCAAAATCGTTCGACCCAAGTGCGACGTTTAAAAATCCTTAATAACGGTTTTTCGAAAAATCAAATGCACACAACTTATGGAGATACGTATGCGGATCAATTTATTTCTTACGACTTTCGTACTATCTCTCACGGTTTCCCCGGAAAACACTTCGTTAGCGAGAATTTTCATTTTTCGAAATTTTCAATTTTCATAAGCGTTTTCTCGGTCACCTGGGGGTCAAACGGCAATTTATCACATAGGCTAAAACGTTCTACGTGTACACCTGCACCAGAATCAGTTTGTATTTTTTTCAAAAACTCGTTATTTCAAAATTTTGGTTTTTCAAAATCGTTCGACCCAAGTGCGACGTTTAAAAATCCTTAATAACGGTTTTTCGAAAAATCAAATGCACACAACTTATGGAGATACGTATGCGGATCAATTTTATATTTTACAACTTTCGTCCTATCTCTCACGGTTTCCCCGGAAAACACTTCGTTAGCGAGAATTTTCATTTTTCGAAATTTTCAATTTTCATAAACGTTTTCTCGGTCACCTGGGGGTCAAACGTCATTTAATCACATTGGCTAAAACGTTCTTCGTGTACATCTGCACCAGAATCAGTTTTTATTTTTTTCAAAAACTCGTTATTTCAAAATTTTGGTTTTTCAAAATCTTTCGACCCAAGTGCGACGTTTAAAAATCCTTAATAACGGTTTTTCGAAAAATCAAATGCACACAACTTATGGAGATACGTATGCGGATCAATTTTATGTCTTACGACTTTCGTCCTATCTCTCACGGTTTCCCCGGAAAACACTTCGTAAGCGAGAATTTTCATTTTTCGAAATTTTCAATTTTCATAAGCGTTTTCTCGGTCACGTGGGGGTCAAACGACAATTTATTACATAGGCTAAAACGTGCTACGTGTACATCTGCACCAGAATCAGTTTTTATTTTTTTCAAAAACTCGTTATTTCAAAATTTTGGTTTTTCAAAATCGTTCGACCCAAGTGCGACGTTTAAAAATCCTTAATAACGGTTTTTCGAAAAATCAAATGCACACAACTTATGGAGATACGTATGCGGATCAATTTATGTCTTACGACTTTCGTACTATCTCTCACGGTTTCCCCGGAAAACACTTCGTTAGCGAGAATTTTCATTTTTCGAAATTTTCAATTTTCATAAGCGTTTTCTCGGTCACCTGGGGGTCAAACGGCAATTTATCACATAGGCTAAAACGTTCTACGTGTACACCTGCACCAGAATCAGTTTGTATTTTTTTCAAAAACTCGTTATTTCAAAATTTTGGTTTTTCAAAATCGTTCGACCCAAGTGCGACGTTTAAAAATCCTTAATAACGGTTTTTCGAAAAATCAAATGCACACAACTTATGGAGATACGTATGCGGATCAATTTTATATTTTACAACTTTCGTCCTATCTCTCACGGTTTCCCCGGAAAACACTTCGTTAGCGAGAATTTTCATTTTTCGAAATTTTCAATTTTCATAAACGTTTTCTCGGTCACCTGGGGGTCAAACGTCATTTAATCACATTGGCTAAAACGTTCTACGTGTACATCTGCACCAGAATCAGTTTGTATTTTTTTCAAAAACTCGTTATTTCAAAATTTTGGTTTTTCAAAATCGTTCGACCCAAGTGCGACGTTTAAAAATCCTTAATAACGGTTTTTCGAAAAATCAAATGCACACAACTTATGGAAATACGTATGCGGATCAATTTTATGTCTTACGACTTTCGTCCTATCTCTCACGGTTTCCCCGGAAAACACTTCGTTAGCGAGAATTTTCATTTTTCGAAATTTTCAATTTTCATAAACGTTTTCTCGGTCACCTGGGGGTCAAACGTCATTTAATCACATTGGCTAAAACGTTCTTCGTGTACATCTGCACCAGAATCAGTTTTTATTTTTTTCAAAAACTCGTTATTTCAAAATTTTGGTTTTTCAAAATCTTTCGACCCAAGTGCGACGTTTAAAAATCCTTAATAACGGTTTTTCGAAAAATCAAATGCACACAACTTATGGAGATACGTATGCGGATCAATTTTATGTCTTACGACTTTCGTCCTATCTCTCACGGTTTCCCCGGAAAACACTTCGTAAGCGAGAATTTTCATTTTTCGAAATTTTCAATTTTCATAAGCGTTTTCTCGGTCACGTGGGGGTCAAACGACAATTTATCACATAGGCTAAAACGTGCTACGTGTACATCTGCACCAGAATCAGTTTGTATTTTTTTCAAAAACTTTTTATTTCAAAATTTTGGTTTTTCAAAATCGTTCGACCCAAGTGCGACGTTTAAAAATCCTTAATAACGGTTTTTCGAAAAATCAAATGCACACAACTTATGGAGATACGTATGCGGATCAATTTATGTCTTACGACTTTCGTACTATCTCTCACGGTTTCCCCGGAAAACACTTCGTTAGCGAGAATTTTCATTTTTCGAAATTTTCAATTTTCATAAGCGTTTTCTCGGTCACCTGGGGGTCAAACGGCAATTTATCACATAGGCTAAAACGTTCTACGTGTACACCTGCACCAGAATCAGTTTGTATTTTTTTCAAAAACTCGTTATTTCAAAATTTTGGTTTTTCAAAATCGTTCGACCCAAGTGCGACGTTTAAAAATCCTTAATAACGGTTTTTCGAAAAATCAAATGCACACAACTTATGGAGATACGTATGCGGATCAATTTATGTCTTACGACTTTCGTACTATCTCTCACGGTTTCCCCGGAAAACACTTCGTTAGCGAGAATTTTCATTTTTCGAAATTTTCAATTTTCATAAGCGTTTTCTCGGTCACCTGGGGGTCAAACGGCAATTTATCACATAGGCTAAAACGTTCTACGTGTACACCTGCACCAGAATCAGTTTGTATTTTTTTCAAAAACTCGTTATTTCAAAATTTTGGTTTTTCAAAATCGTTCGACCCAAGTGCGACGTTTAAAAATCCTTAATAACGGTTTTTCGAAAAATCAAATTCACACAACTTATGGAAATACGTATGCGGATCAATTTTATGTCTTACGACTTTCGTACTATCTCTCACGGTTTCCCCGGAAAACACTTCGTTAGCGAGAATTTTCATTTTTCGAAATTTTCAATTTTCATAAGCGTTTTCTCGGTCACCTGGGGGTCAAACGGCAATTTATCACATAGGCTAAAACGTTCTACGTGTACACCTGCACCAGAATCAGTTTGTATTTTTTTCAAAAACTCGTTATTTCAAAATTTTGGTTTTTCAAAATCTTTCGACCCAAGTGCGACGTTTAAAAATCCTTAATAACGGTTTTTCGAAAAATCAAATGCACACAACTTATGGAGATACGTATGCGGATCAATTTTATGTCTTACGACTTTCGTACTATCTCTCACGGTTTCCCCGGAAAACACTTCGTTAGCGAGAATTTTCATTTTTCGAAATTTTCAATTTTCATAAGCGTTTTCTCGGTCACCTGGGGGTCAAACGACAATTTATCACATAGGCTAAAACGTGCTACGTGTACATCTGCACCAGAATCAGTTTTTATTTTTTTCAAAAACTCGTTATTTCAAAATTTTGGTTTTTCAAAATCGTTCGACCCAAGTGCGACGTTTAAAAATCCTTAATAACGGTTTTTCGAAAAATCAAATGCACACAACTTATGGAGATACGTATGCGGATCAATTTTATGTCTTACGACTTTCGTCCTATCTCTCACGGTTTCCCCGGAAAACACTTCGTTAGCGAGAATTTTCATTTTTCGAAATTTTCAATTTTCATAAGCGTTTTCTCGGTCACGTGGGGGTCAAACGACAATTTATCACATAGGCTAAAACTTGCTACGTGTACATCTGCACCAGAATCAGTTTTTATTTTTTTCAAAAACTCGTTATTTCAAAATTTTGGTTTTTCAAAATCGTTCGACCCAAGTGCGACGTTTAAAAATCCTTAATAACGGTTTTTCGAAAAATCAAATGCACACAACTTATGGAGATACGTATGCGGATCAATTTATGTCTTACGACTTTCGTACTATCTCTCACGGTTTCCCCGGAAAACACTTCGTTAGCGAGAATTTTCATTTTTCGAAATTTTCAATTTTCATAAGCGTTTTCTTGGTCACCTGGGGGTCAAACGGCAATTTATCACATAGGCTAAAACGTTCTACGTGTACACCTGCACCAGAATCAGTTTGTATTTTTTTCAAAAACTCGTTATTTCAAAATTTTGGTTTTTCAAAATCGTTCGACCCAAGTGCGACGTTTAAAAATCCTTAATAACGGTTTTTCGAAAAATCAAATTCACACAACTTATGGAAATACGTATGCGGATCAATTTTATGTCTTACGACTTTCGTCCTATCTCTCACGGTTTCCCCGGAAAACACTTCGTTAGCGAGAATTTTCATTTTTCGAAATTTTCAATTTTCATAAGCGTTTTCTCGGTCACCTGGGGGTCAAACTGCAATTTATCACATAGGCTAAAACGTTCTACGTGTACATCTGCACCAGAATCAGTTTCTATTTTTTTCAAAAACTCGTTATTTCAAAATTTTGGTTTTTCAAAATCGTTCGACCCAAGTGCGACGTTTAAAAATCCTTAATAACGGTTTTTCGAAAAATCAAATGCACACAACTTATGGAGATACGTATGCGGATCAATTTATGTCTTACGACTTTCGTACTATCTCTCACGGTTTCCCCGGAAAACACTTCGTTAGCGAGAATTTTCATTTTTCGAAATTTTCAATTTTCATAAGCGTTTTCTCGGTCACCTGGGGGTCAAACGGCAATTTATCACATAGGCTAAAACGTTCTACGTGTACACCTGCACCAGAATCAGTTTGTATTTTTTTCAAAAACTCGTTATTTCAAAATTTTGGTTTTTCAAAATCGTTCGACCCAAGTGCGACGTTTAAAAATCCTTAATAACGGTTTTTCGAAAAATCAAATGCACACAACTTATGGAGATACGTATGCGGATCAATTTATGTCTTACGACTTTCGTACTATCTCTCACGGTTTCCCCGGAAAACACTTCGTTAGCGAGAATTTTCATTTTTCGAAATTTTCAATTTTCATAAGCGTTTTCTCGGTCACCTGGGGGTCAATCGACAATTTATCACATAGGCTAAAACGTGCTACGTGTACATCTGCACCAGAATCAGTTTTTATTTTTTTCAAAAACTCGTTATTTCAAAATTTTGGTTTTTCAAAATCGTTCGACCCAAGTGCGACGTTTAAAAATCCTTAATAACGGTTTTTCGAAAAATCAAATGCACACAACTTATGGAGATACGTATGCGGATCAATTTTATGTCTTACGACTTTCGTCCTATCTCTCACGGTTTCCCCGGAAAACACTTCGTTAGCGAGAATTTTCATTTTTCGAAATTTTCAATTTTCATAAGCGTTTTCTCGGTCACGTGGGGGTCAAACGACAATTTATCACATAGGCTAAAACGTGCTACGTGTACATCTGCACCAGAATCAGTTTTTATTTTTTTCAAAAACTCGTTATTTCAAAATTTTGGTTTTTCAAAATCGTTCGACCCAAGTGCGACGTTTAAAAATCCTTAATAACGGTTTTTCGAAAAATCAAATGCACACAACTTATGGAGATACGTATGCGGATCAATTTATGTCTTACGACTTTCGTACTATCTCTCACGGTTTCCCCGGAAAACACTTCGTTAGCGAGAATTTTCATTTTTCGAAATTTTCAATTTTCATAAGCGTTTTCTCGGTCACCTGGGGGTCAAACGGCAATTTATCACATAGGCTAAAACGTTCTACGTGTACACCTGCACCAGAATCAGTTTGTATTTTTTTCAAAAACTCGTTATTTCAAAATTTTGGTTTTTCAAAATCGTTCGACCCAAGTGCGACGTTTAAAAATCCTTAATAACGGTTTTTCGAAAAATCAAATGCACACAACTTATGGAGATACGTATGCGGATCAATTTATGTCTTACGACTTTCGTACTATCTCTCACGGTTTCCCCGGAAAACACTTCGTTAGCGAGAATTTTCATTTTTCGAAATTTTCAATTTTCATAAGCGTTTTCTCGGTCACGTGGGGGTCAAACGACAATTTATCACATAGGCTAAAACGTGCTACGTGTACATCTGCACCAGAATCAGTTTTTATTTTTTTCATTAACTACGTGGCCCAGCTCTGGCGCGTTTGCCAGTCGAAATGCTTCTATGTTTAGCCTAGAAAAAGTCGTTAAATGTGTCCAGGGTGCGAAGCCCGTTAGAGTTTTTGGAAAAAAAAAACTGATTCTGGTGTAGAATTACATGTAGAACATTTGAACTTTAGTGATAAATTGTCGTTGGACCCCCAGGTAACTGAGTGAACGCGAATGAAAATTGAAAATAATTATGATAATAATAATAATGATAATTGAAAAATAAAAATGAAAATTCTTATTTACGAACTATTTTCCGGGAAAACCGTGAAAGATACAACGAAAGTCGTAAGACATAAAATTAATCCTTATAACTAGCTACATAAGTTTTATGTATATGATTTTTCGAATAACCGTTATTAAGGATTTTTAAACGTCGTATTAGGTCGAACGATTTTCAATTTATTGATTGAGTTGATGAAATATTTTTATATTTTTCTGATAGATAAAGCGCGCTGAATCGTTTTATAATATCGTTTTTTAATATATTTGAACCTAAGCTAAGTTTTGTATATAAAACGATTCGGCGTGTAGTCATCTATCAGAAATATATAAATTCATATGGTCATTTATATTATATTATATGTATTAGTTTTTTTTTTATAACAGCTATAATAACCTGACAACCTAATAATTGGCTAGTATACGTATTTGAAGTTACGTTGGTTACGATTAGTTGAATTATAAGAAATATTTCAAAATATTATATAAGTTTATCATTTTTAACTTACAAAGTTTCTTAAAACTTAAAATGATTTGTTTAAGAAAATGCGCTGCTTTGGTCATAAAGGAGATGGCTGCTCATTTTACAGACAAGACCTACGATGTAGTGCCACCAGAGGATTATGATCAATTTTTGGATGCCGTGAAACGACAAATACTTAGTTTCAACTTATTTCAAATTTTGTTTGAGGTAGATGCCGTTGATGTAAAACGTTTTGAGACAGTTAATACGTGGATTGTTAAAAGGAATCCACTATTAGCAGTTATGTATGCTGGAGATTACGTAAAAATACGTGACCGTCCATCTACATACAAGTATCCCGAGTATGTTTTTATGATGAATATTTTATTTTTCAATTTTGTTTTCATTTCTCTTATTTAAGTATTTAACTATTTTTAAATTACCATCTATAAGTATAATGTCAAGCAAGAAAATTGGCCATCTGTTTTCAACAACTCAATCATTTAATCTTCACCTACTGTGTTGCACGAAATTAAAATATTAATAGATATTGTAAACGATAAGCCATTAGAGACATCTCGTAAGTGACGTGCAGAAATGAGAGAACGACCCGATTCTTTCGAAGAACTAGAACAAGAAGAGCCACAGGAATTCATAGCCATAGGATGCAATCGACCTTCACGGACAGACGAAATAATTCGACTAATACCGGATACAATATGCATTCAACCAGAATGTCAAGCAAGCACCTCTAATTATACCTCTCCTAATAGGTAAAAAATACCAGATTACTAGGGCCCGGATTTTTATGCATTTGCATGTTTTTTTTTAATAGTCCAAAACATTGCTAGGTAAGCTATAAGTTTGAATTAAAGTCAGTAGATCTGAAATATAAAATTGTATTTTGTATATTTATGCATATTTTGTCATTTTTTGATATGTAGGTACTGCATATTTCTGTATTTTACCATTTTTATTGCATATAAATCCGAGCTCAACAGATTACCAATACCATTATACCAAATAATATATACTAATTAATACTAAAACTAATACCGATATAGAAATAGATTCGAAATACCTGATCAGCCTGAATCCTATCGATCCTGTGTTTGCCCAACAACAGATTTACCGCAAGCAAGCACCTATAATTATACCTCTCCTAATTGGTAAAAAATACCAGATTACCAAATAATACTAATTAATACTAAAACTATAATACCGATATAGTAATAGGTTCGAAATACCTGATCAACCAGAGGCGAGAGTATACCAAGTTGGTGATTTGGTAAATACAAAAGTAGAAGGTGAACCATATTTGTCGGGGGTTGTTACGTCAGTATGTGAAGATGGAGTGAACGTCATTTTTCCATACTCCAAGTATGGGATAAAAGAATTTATATTTCCATACAAAAATGTAAGACCTTTTGTAACACGATTTCCTGGAGGAAAATTTCAACCGTTGTACTGTGTATCAAATATGCATCGAGATGTTCAAAGAAAAATATGTAAAAGACACGAAAAAAGAGCAACACAATATTGTGACATCCAAAATAGAACATAAAAAAAAAGCGGGTAAGTGGAACCTCGGACTAGGGTAGGTTATTAAATTTGAATGCAATGATAGGTATCATTGTATACGAAAAACGATTCTGAACGAACATGATTTGTCAGTCTAGGATATATTATATTTAAATATTGTCATATATTCTATTTTGAAACAAATTCAAACATTTAAGTAAAAGTTTCAAGATCCTACGTTTGGTAATTTTTTAAAAATAACAAAAATCGAAAATAATTTAGTAGTAAAACGTTATTTTACACGTGTATTTTTGATTTCAAATTAAAATTAAAACTTTAAACACTCATAACATTTTTTAAATTGAATAATCCTCAAACTTTTTTATAATTATTCTAAGCTTGACTTATGGACAACAGTATTAAATTTTCAATACTTAGCTTTTGATAGTAAAATATTTATAAATTTTTAACTAACGTCTGCACGTGCATAATTAAGTATTATTAATCGTTTATCAATTTCAGGTGTTTCGAGTTAAAAATAAATGAAAAAGAAAAAAGTAAAATTTAAAAAAATATGTAATTTATTAATCAAGTAATCCGTGGTATTTTAGTAAGTAAATTAGTATATAAGTCCCCCCAATCACTAATAAATAACACGGATTATTTGACCACCTTTACGTAATTAGGGAGGATGGCTGGGGTAAGGGTGGCGACATCGAAAAAAGGTCCACCGTGACGAGGTGATGCCGCTTAGCATGAAGGGTAAGGATCAATAGCGGTGCTACTGATTCAAATCCACATGCGACCAAGAGACCTTCTATATATAAAAAGCATAGCTCCACTTGAGAGGGTTAGGAGGAGGATTAAACTTAAACATTTGTAACCAGGGCCATATTTATGCAAGGACAAATGGAAGATGGAACATTTGCACTGGGCCCACTTGTCAGAGGGGCCCACCGACTTCGGTCACATAAAATTAATACGGTATGGTATAAAAATAATATACGATAACTGTATTATGTTCATAGACGTGCGCACAGGTGCAGCGAATGCTGCTTTCGCTGCACCTGACAATTTATTTTGGATTTAGTGGGCTGGTAGATATATTTATTTGAAAGGTATACGTAGAATGAATAATTTTCAACATAAAACTGAATTTATTATTTATTTTTATTTTACATACCTTACTCTTAAGAGTTCCAATATTATGAGTAATAGATACATAGGCGGACATTAGGTTGAAATTTTAGGGGGGCTATAATAATCCAATGTAAAGTGATCCGTAGGGGCTTTTTAGCAAATTAAGTTTCGACTTTGGGGGCTATTAAAATATTTAGGGGGCTAAGCCCCCCTAAGCCCCCCCCCAATATCCGCCTATGAATAGATAAATATCTATTATTAATTACTTTATACTTATGAATATTATTTTATTACCTATGTGATGTTAAATATATTTATAAAAGAGTAGAGTTACCTATATATTATTACTTTTTATTTACAATTTATTCTATTTCTTATAACTATAATAGGCATAGTCATAGAGTGATGAATTTATATGAGTGAGAAGGGGATATACCCTATAATGATTCGTGTACACAAATGATTATAATATGAACTTATAAAATATTAAATGTTTACACAATGGGGCTAAACAGAAGTCAGAGGGAAGGCTATATAAAGGAAATAAGTGGGCTGCTTACTGTTTTTTTGGACCGATAAAAAATGTATGCTGCACCCGACACAAAATCCTGCGCACGCCTATGATTATGTTATACAAATTATATCTTGTAAGAGTAATATAGTATATTTTATTATGATATAATATAATAAATAATAATATACTCTTATTTAATTATTCTGTTTTATAAGAAATTATGTTATATACAGTTATCTGATTATTTTATAAGACAACTATTTGGTAAGCCTGTTTTAATGTAAGCATTTGGACAAACTGATTTTTTTTCAGAAAATATTGAGGTTAGACATTGGTTTTTTTTTCATTTTTCCATTTTTCCAATAGTCTTGTTTTTATTTTTAGTTATTCGTTTGTGGATTGGACACTGGTGCACTTGTAATATTATGTAAGTATTATGTAGATTTATTTAATTTTTATAACATTCTACCCGTCGTCTAGAAAAAGGAATATTATATAAAATAGTTTTAGATTTATTAATTTATCTAGGCTAGAAATGTGTTATAAATGTAACATACTAAAATAATATTTTTTGGATATTTACACCCTAAATATACAATATAATAACTTAGTACAACTTTAATCATAGTGTATGAGCACTTATAAAAAAATAAATTAAATATCCAGAACATGAGAAGGTAATTATTTTAAATTATAATATAATAATATGAGTAATATTAGAAAAGTGTACATGGGACAAAATATTAAAATATTGGTTGAACTATTTCATTACTGTCTTTTGTATTATTTACAGTTCAATATAAATTCAAAAAAAAAAGATGCCAATACTAAAAAATATTCATTATTTAATAGTTTTGTATTTAAATGGCTTGAAGAGATATCAATGAAAAATATCTCAGAAATTGTATTTGTGATTTCGAATAGGTACCATAAATATATTTGTGGACTTCTTTAAACAAAAAAAAGAACCAGTCAATAACAATTTATTTTATTGTCATCTAACATTTTACCAACAAATTCTATAGATAAACATTGTGGGGAGCTTTTTATTTTTTGCCTATGTTCATGTGAATTGCATGTAGGAAAGTAGATCAAACTTAACCTTATTTTGAATTTTATTATGTAATTATTATGTAGATATTATAATTATAATAAACATTAAAGTCATCAACTTCAAATGCTTTTACCATTGATGATAAATTTGATAGTATTATTTCATAACTGTTTTTAGTATTATAGACAGTTCAATATGAACTCTACAACTAAAAATGAATTGAAAAACAAGAAAAAAGATGACCAAATTAAAAGGTATATATAACTTTTATATTAGTACCGTAGAAAAGGTTGAAGTAAACCAACAGTTATGAAGTGGCCCATCCTCATTTTTTTGAAAGTTTATCAGCATAACTTTGACATGGTTTTATCCAAATTAATTTATATTTTAATTGACTGCAACTAAATTGAAAATTTTCATTCTTAATAATCTTATCACCTTGTTGCCTATAATTTGAAGTACACTAAACAAAATTTACCACTGAGAGTTAAATCTAAAATGCAATTTAGTGGTCCACTCCATAACTATAATTAATCTTAGTGGTTTTTAATTAAAATCAAATGCCTGGTTCACTTCACCCTGTCCTACGTTACTTAGTTAAAAATTGTTTTGGCCAGGGCTGCACATCAACCAAATATTAACCCATATGTTTGACATTGATTTTTTTATTTTTACAGAATGCATTTTCGCAGAGCTTGTGGTATTGTGTTACAACAGATGGTCGCTCACAATCTTGGGTATGAGAACCCATCTGATGTCACAAGACAACAAATCGAGGAATATCTTGCAGAAGTAAAAGCTGAATTTGCTGGTATAACAGACCTTACAGGATGTATTTATATGAACTTATGTGGGCAAGAAGCTACAAAGCCCGTGGCCATAAGAACTGTTGAAAATTGGTTGCGAAGTAATGAAATACTATTAAATGTGTGTATACTTTTTTGTTTGATTAATAGCAATGTTATTATAACCACTTTGATAATTTGAGTTTATTACACTCTAAAAGTTTTATTGTTTTTCAAAATATTACATTATAGTTTTTTATTTTTATTTTAAGATTTTATATAAAACAGAAGACTGCAAACAATATAGAAATAAACGCATCTGTAATGATAAAATATTTCCAAAATATTTCCTGCAGACAACAGATTGGAAATCTAGAAGTCATTTACCAGGCTTTGAACCTAAAAATTCTACTCTGGAAGCTTTATCGATTATAATTGGACAAAATAAATATCCTAATTCAAATCAAAAATCTCCAAAAAAGGTAATTTTTTTTTTTGTCATTTTATTATTTATTGTTTCTCCATCCTTTTTTATTTTTAATTGCAGCCACCAAAAAAACACCGCAGGAAACGGATGCCACCAAGGGTGAATATATCATCAACAAGTGATGACAGTAGTGTGTCATCTAGCCCGTCCAGGAACGTAAGCATTATTAAATTAAGTATACATTATATATAAATACATATTCTTAAATAAAATATTTTGCATGGCAGTTCAACAGACAAAGTCCAAGTTTGACACCAAGCGAACATTCACCATCAACAACCAATAACAGTATTCCTGTAGCAGGCCAGTCATCATCACCAAATGTAAGCATTATTAAATAAATACATATTTATATATAATATACTTGTAGGCAGGGACTTTGTCAGCATATCAGCTTCTCGATCAATTGTATGGATGTATTTTAACTGCACTGTTCTTGAACTTTTTCTCGAATGTAGTGATGTTTTATATCAATATGTTTTTTATGGTTATGGTATTCAGGGTTTGATTTTAATTTTTACAGCTTTACTTATCTTCATAGAGTAATGTACGTTCACTAACATCTAAGTTTAAAAATGATACATTTTAGTATTGAACAACAATGATTTCTGTTTGTTACATAGGTAGATGATAAAATTGCTTCTCACCATAATGTAAAATCTTAGCATTGTAATACAGCTATGTCTAATTCAACAAATATAAATACATATTCTTTATTAAAATATTTTTAGGTGCAGTTGAAGAAACAAAAAAAAACTAGGAAAGAAAGAAAATTAAGTAATGAAGCCTTCACTGATACATCATCTGACGTAAGTATTATAAATTTAACTACCGTAAAACGGGGTGAATAGAAACACTTTTGAACTTTGAAGTATCATAAAAACTTTTCTATTTGGGCTATACAGATAATCAATACAACAAAATACTGGTCTCATTGAGCACTTTAAGTGTGTATATTCAAATTGTCTTTTTGTTAAACAAATTATTTTATATATTTTTTATTAAACTTAACAATATATATAATAAATTAGAACAAGAAAAATTGAAAATTTTTAAATATTTACCTGATAACAAGAACCATTGATTTACGTAATAATTTATAAGGATTATTATCAGTTGTTGCTTATCAATTTTTATCCGTATGGCGGTAGAGATAAACGGTACGTTTAGAGCTCGTCGAATTTCGTAAAAATTTTTTTTCGATTTAGTGAAGGTTTCATATTGATAACACGAATATTCAGTCGGGGAGACGTCGAAGTAATAACTTTCCTGATTTTGTTTCTATTCACACCATCGTTTCTATTCACCCCGTTTTACGGTACATAAATATAAATACATATTCTTTTTTAAAATATTTTTAGGTGCTGTTGAATAAACGAAAAAAAACTAGTAAAGAAAGAAAATTAAGTAATGAAGCCTTCACTGATACATCATCTGACGTAAGTATTAATTTATTAAGTACATAAATGTAAATATGTTATATTCTTAAATAAAATATTTTGGATGGCAGTTCAATGAACGAATTAAAAGTTTGACACCAAGTGATAATGCACCATCACAAAAGAATAACAGTGTAGGTATACCAAGGCAGTCATCGTCACCTAACGTAAGCATTATTAAATGAAGTACATATTTATATATATAAAAATATACATATTCTTAAATAAAATATTTTGGTTGGCAGATCAATGAACAAAGTTTGACACCAAGCATTAATACACTATTACCATTTAATAACACTAGACTAATACTAAGCCGGTCATCGTCACCTGACGTAAGTATTAATTAATCAAGTACATATATGTGAATACATAGTTTTTAATTATATGATTTTGACTTCAGTTTTTTAGAGGTGGACCATCTACTAGTTATCATAAAGAAGACCAGTCAACATTACAGTCACCTATTTCAAATGTTTCTACCAATGCTGATGATAAATTCAATTCTAAAATAGGCAATCTTAGCATTGAAAATGAGTCTGCAACAGAATCAGATAATGTAAGTATTATTAAATGAAGTAGAGATATGTAAATACTACTTTGTTTGTAATACATTTTTATATGCAGTTTTTATAGATTTTAATTTAATTTTTTTAAATTTACCTTTAGTCTCCACAGAGACTATCAAACCGTTCACAAGAAAGGTTAGTCAATTGCAATGGTGATAATTTTCCATTATTGGCTGGAGTGTTCCAATATGTTAAGGACAATACAACTGCGGTATATTTTCCTGGAT
Organism: Rhopalosiphum nymphaeae; assembly: GCA_036289425.1. Classification (NCBI taxonomy): domain Eukaryota; kingdom Metazoa; phylum Arthropoda; class Insecta; order Hemiptera; family Aphididae; genus Rhopalosiphum; species Rhopalosiphum nymphaeae. The sequence continues at coordinate 2,671,330 of JAZAQC010000030.1, forward strand.
TAAGCAAAAAAAATAGAATACAGTTCTATCCATCAAAAGATGTTTTGCCATTTGAGCCCCAAATTAATCAAAATAATAGAGTGGTGCTATTGAAAACTATTGAATCTGATGATTACAGTATTCAAAATCAACGTAACTTGGTTAGGAAGTACGAGAATCATGCCCTTAAATATATGAAGGATAGAAATGCAACAACTTGATAACATAAACAAGTCAATAATCAATAAAGTATACATATATATCATGTAAAAAATTGTTTAAATTAAAATTTATGTGAATTAAATTAAAATATATATTTTATCAATGAAAAGTATACCAGTATTATATATTATGTAGGTAAATTAATTATTTGTATATTAATCTATATTTGTTATTTGTAAATAAATATTAATAACGTAGTAATTACACTAATTCATAATTATTTTTATATTTATGTATGTAATATATAGAATGTTCAAATTTTATAGTTAAGGATTGAAAATTTAAAACAAGGTTGCACGTAAATTGGTTATATATAATTGGTTAATAAATGCTTTATTAATATGCATTTTTACAAATTTTTTTTTTTTACAACATTCAACATTCAAAATATTGATAGGTATAGGTATGTAATATATTATGTATAAAAAAAACAATATTCCTTTGGTGTATGCAATGGCAAATATTTACCTTCTGAAGAATAAAAAAGAAACTTGAAATACTATTTAAATTTTATTATAAAATTAACATTCAATAATGTTTTTTTGTCACAATGATAAAAATTTAAAAAAGTTCAAAAGCAATTTTTCCGGTACAATAATATTAAAATTAATAATAAATAAGTATTTTTTCTCACAATTTACTAAATATTCTAAAATATGCAAAATGAAATTAATATTCTCTAACCTATGAAATACTCTCAAATATGCAAAAAAAAACTTTTTTCTATGAACTCAGAATTGAACAAATCATCCACATTTTTTACTCTCATAGGACTGCATAGAGTATAGACCCAGTAACGACATGTAAAAACATATAAATTCAGTCTTTAGTAATAAACTATTATGTCCTTATGGCTTGTATGTAATATGTAAATTTAAAGTTTAAAAAAAAAACAGTTAAAAATATGTGTCTCTATAAAAGTTATAATATTATCTTTATCAATAAATAAATATATTTAATATACAATGCATATGTATATCAAACATATTTAATATATATGTATATTAAAAAAGCGGGTAAGTTGCGTTTATAGCCGTAAGTTAGGTAATGAACATAATTTAGACTATTTAGAGGGAAAATAATCAGTAGGTAACTCTGTTTTATAAGCCATTATAAACATAAGGCTGATTATATTATAAGACAACTATTCGGTAAGCATTTGGTCACACTGCTTTTTCAGAAAATATAGAGGTTAATCAATTAAAATTTTAAGTATGGTTTTTGTTCGTTGGCCAGAGCCATTATTTTTCGTTTGACGTTTGCCCTACTTCACTGGCGTACATCATACATTATGTAAGTATTTATTTATTTTTTCTGTTCTTTTAAATGTCCGTCGGCGATAAAAACTCTCCCGATTAGCGATTGAATTAACAGTGAACAATTAAAATGTTTATACAAACAATATACATTATAATAACTTATGTCAAGACAATAACGTCAATAGTAAAAATACGACGATATTACGATAATAATGTTTCCTACTGTACAGCATCAACGCTTTATAAATTCACTTATTATACTTGGTTTGAATTTCAAAGTCTTAAGAACATTGTTGAATTTGTATTAATATTTTAAAATTGCAATTTCCCCTTCCCTTCTATGGCCATATTATCTCTATCTATCGCCAGTCATTTTCCCAACCTATGGCCAATGTAAAAATCTTTTCTATTTTAATTTAAATCTTCTACAGATAAGTCACCTTCAACTAATTTTTAATACTTGTTTCAAACTGGTAATTGTTTTAATGAGATAATCTACAAGATTTTCCCTGATAATAAGAGGCCTTCGCGACCACTAGAAACCCCGTCCTATCACAAAGCTAATTTATCAATATTGACCTATCCTCAATGTTGTTCTAGGGACATAGAACATTTGACTAGCTTTACTTATACTCATTCTTATATCGAAATGTATTCAAAAAGTTAGTGTTTGAGGTATATTAAAGATATTTATTATCATTAATAGCCTTTAATGCTAATTTAAATTTAGTATATAAATATGAAAACCTTTTTGGAGTAGTTTTTAGAGTTTTCCATTTAGTTGTTGCCATTTTAACAAACTAAATAAACAACTAAATAAATTAGTAAAGTTTAGCGTTACCATACAGGATATCAAGTATGGATCCTTCCTGTGCCTGGAACTAATATGTTAGAAATAGATAGTAACATTACATACGGTTTATTTTATGTATTTGAGCTGCAGTTGTAACCCAAAGTGTTATGTAGATGTGTTACATGTTATGCTATTTTCATATTGCGTAGTACATCAACAAGATAAATTTGATTCTAATCAATAAAACTATTTGATGCGTAATTGTCAATATTTTTTTTTTTTACTCCCATAACCTTGCACAAAATCCATTCAAATTTTATAATTATTGTTATTTCATAATCTTTTTTTTTAAATCATGTACATTTTATAATAAGTTTTATGGAAATTTTATGATAAATATTCAGATAAATAACTGCCATTCCATAATAACTTAATTTTTATTATAATAATACTACTTTAATTTGTTAAGCTGTGAGTTTTTGATAAAAATATTGTTTCATAATTTTATAATTTTAATAAATATCTATAATATGTACATTATATGAAGTATTTTGGTTTTATAGTTTGTTAACACTAATGATTTAAATTGTGGTCAAACCTAACCAAATTTTAAGTACTTTAATATCAAAGTAAAATAATAGGTGTAATGATAACAATTTTTAGAATGATATACACACACCATACGCACAGATAGTTTTTGATATTTGCATGCATTAACCGTTCTACAGTGTTGTGGCGGTGAATAATGGAATAAAGAGGTATTAAGGGTCCCATACACGGAACGATAAATCGACAAACTTATCGTCAAACGCCGTCGAGCAGACAGATTGATACATCTATGGGCCTGTTGGTCGTCGTGTTGTCGTGTCTGTGCGTCGACGCTCGCGGAGCGTCAACACGAAAATCTCCGACATGTCGACAAACCCGTATGTGCGTGTATGGACTGGTGCTGTCAATGTCAACCGCGCGTTGGCGTACATTATATTTTAGTACTGACTGAGTCCTGGTTTGAATTCGGTCCATTACTTATTTTTTTAGTTTTTAAAGTTTTATAACTTATGACAATGGCTTTGGAATTTGATAAGAAGTTTGTAGCCGATTTTATTGATGAATATAAAAATCATCCGGCATTGTGGAACGTAAAAAGTGATCTATATAATACAACACATAATTTTTAAAATAAAATACATGGATGGGCCAATCCGCCGCTGGGTTAGTGTATTGTTTAATAACGTTAATAATAGGATGTCAGCTCACTGTAGTTTTGTTTAATTTTATTCACAGAATATGACTGAACCTGATATTATGGATGAAAATATATCGTCCAAGTCTGATTATACGCAAAGTGTTAAACAACAGATCTCTAGCCCTAGTCCCATCCCCAGGCCTAGTCTTAATTTACATAAAAAACAGAAAAGTTTCATTACAAAGAAAAGATAGTTCATAGACATTGCGAGTAAAACAATGAAGGCGTTGAATGATCCAGTAAAAGAAGACGATGAATATGATATTATTGGTAAAAGATTTGCGATGCAGTTGAGAGGTATGAAAGAACATCAAATGTTTTTGGCAGAAAAAATAATAAGTGATGTTATGTAGAATTGAGAAACTCACTGACCACTGTTTTCAATTTAATAATTCTAATATTTCAATCACCGATTCACGAATAAATACAAACTCTATGTTACACTCGGCTCAAAACAATATTATACAACCTACATTTCAATCTCAAAAACAAACACTACCACAGGAAAGTATATACAATCAACAACAACAATATAATATGTTAGAAAATACTTACCCTTATCAACTACAAAGCCCATATCTTCATCTCGATGGTTCTCAACACAAACAAAATTCAGGGCATAACATTCAACAATATACTTACGAATTAAATTTGCCAACCACCCAACATAAAAATCATATTAATTGGGATATGAATACAAGTTCCGTTGATGATTCCGATACAAATATGTAATTAATTTTAATTATTAAAATTTAATACAAAATACAAATATTTTGTTTATGTTATTTTAATGGATATTTTCTGCTTAAAGTAAAGCAGTTATTTTTATTTTATATCATATAATTTATAATCAAGGGTAATTATTATTATTTTGTCACATTAAGTAATGTTTTATTCTAAAAATATATTTTTTTTTATGTTCCTATTGAAAAATGAATAATATACTTAATGTTAATTTAATTTTAAAGGTATACAATAAACAGGTTCATATTATTACATTTAATTTTATCGTTTATCTGTAATGTATCATTTTTTCTTGAAAACATACTTTTCCTTCGTTGTTAAAATATTCTTTGTACTTATCTCTTACAAGTTTGGCATCTTGTGGTGTATAACTTTGAGACCGTTGTAGAGGAACCATTTCATCAATCTGACACCATTGCCCTTGAACTATATTACCTGTCTCTGTGTCTTCTAAATCAATGTAATTTGCTGAGGTATAATACGTACTAGATTTTTTACGTAAAAAATTATATAAAACACAGCTTGCTATTACAACTGCATCAACGTTTTCAAGACTAATGTTTTATGGTTGTAAGAAAACTCGAAATCTTGTAGCCAAAATACCAAAAGCGTTTTCAACAACCCGTCGCGCTCTAGAAAGCCTGTAATTAAATATGTGTTCATCATGACCTGCGGTATGTTTTCCGTACGGTTTCATTAAATTTTCCATGAGTGGAAATGCTTCGTCACCAATGAAAATAAACGGTAGCTTATATCCGACTTCAGGTGGAGTTTGAGGTGGAGGAATTTTTAATTCGTTGTTTTTTAATGACCGGTATAGATCAGTTTCTTTTAAAATTCCGGGATCGCAAACTCGTTTATTTGTACCACAATGCACATAAATAAATTCAAGGTTTGCATTCACCACTGCTAGAAGTACTACACTAAATGTCCCTTTATAATTAAAACAATATGATCCACTATTTGGTGGTTTTGTGATCAATACGTATTTCCCGTCAATTGCTCCAAGGCAGTTATCAAAATCCCATAACATTTTGAAATCCTTTGCCACTTGCTTCCATTCTATTTCTGTTTTTGGTATCTTAAAAAATAAATAAATCTTTATTATACGAAATATGATATTAACTACAAAGTAAATATAATTAAATAAATTAATTTACTAACTACTATAGAATCTAAAAAATATCATAACATATTATTATTAAAGGCTGTATATTTGTAGCAAACTAATTTTGTACCAATGATAGTATATAATTGTCGAATTTTTGTCAATATTTTCCATACGTAAATAGTTTTTAAAATCTGCAGGTTCATTTGATTGAAGCTCATGTAACAAATTCATATGTGAATACTTTCTTCCCTCCAATAACCACTGCTTTGACCATTTTCTTTTTTTAATTTGTTCGTCTTCATCGTCCACGGCCAGAACAAGAGCAGCTATAACTAGTGTTTTTCTTCTCCTTTCCATTAGGTTGGACATTGTGTGAACTCGTTGAAAATTTTGAAAAATATAAAATTTACAATATATGAAAACACAACATTAATACTTCGCACTAACTAAACTAATAAACTACTGTGCATCGCGGTGAATAGTGGATAGACAAGTCGATTCGTGTGTGGAGTAGGCGATGTTTGACAACAAGTCGACCGATCGGTTTGACAATAAGTTTGTCGATTTATCGTTCCGTGTATGGCGTTCTTTAGTATAATCAAAGATCCACATATTGTGTTGTCTCTGTCTTACAAACATACAATATAATAAAAACCGTTTAATGTGGGCAAAGACTGCTGTGATTTAAGTTCATCAACCAAATTATTACACTAGAAAGAGAAGATTTTGCACTGTGTAATATCGTTTTTATTTTTATCATAAATCTAGTTTAGGGGCCAAGCGATTTTTTAAATTTTTTTTATCGAAACTCATGTATCTCATCGTGTTAAGAACGATGGTGCAATCAGAATTTGTCGTTCTCATTTAGTTTCGAAGTTATGGCTGTCCAAAGTTTTCGATTTTACGTTTATACGGATGCGCGCAACACTACTATAATGACGCGCGGAGGACAATTTTTGTTATTTTTTTGTACTTACGTATTCGGTACACTTTTTTTTTTTTTTAAACTTATGTAGTTATGTAGTACGTACGCTGTGACCTATTTGAGGTGGTGTTGCATAGGAAGTCGGGGGATATTTTCGATTTGATTTGCGGAGCGCAGCGATGGCGCCGAGGAGCGTAGCGACGAGTGCCGATACACGCGTAATCACTGCAACTTTGAATTGCCATATGGCAATATGGCAATTATTTATATACTACATATTTATTATAAATAATATCAATTAAAATTTTAATAATACGTAAATAAAATAAAAATTATTAAGTGTTTATAACATATACGTAGAAAAACCTATGTATTAATTGGGATACGTAGATAAAAGTTAGGTCAATAAATAAATAATTTATAAATTAATAAACAATAATTATTGACGTACAAACTGCGCATACGAACCTGCTGAAAGGTTAAAGGTAGGTAATTGAAAAAATAATCGAAAAAGAAATTTGTCATAACTGTCAATAAAATCACGTTATACTGTAGTTTTAAAGCTTACAGAATGTCTGATCTTAATTTTATTGATATCTTTGAGTTGTTTGAATACAAAACCAATGGACCAGTTTCACAACCTGTGATTCAAAAATTACAGTCATGGAATTTGATAGCAACTGACAATTCATTGAAGTGCGACCGGGGACATAATTTAATATTATGTGCCAATTTGGAAGCAACGGATGGGTTTCAGTGGCGATGTCGAAAATCGTATATTAATAAAAATAAAAAAAAAAGTGAATTGTAATACACGACTGTCGTTACGGAAAAACACGTTTTTTCATAATTCGTATTTATCTTTGTACCAAGTTGTATCGTTTTCATATTTATGGTTGGAAAATGTGTCACTTCGGTTTATTGTGAAGCAGATTAAAATCGCTCAGCAAACGGCTATTGACTGGTCCTCTTTTCATAGGGAGGTGACTATTTCTGCTATGATTACACATCATGGTTTAATTGGTAAGTAAATACTATAATTAATATAGCATAAATTCACTATTTCATAAATTGGCAATTTTCTTTTGCTAATGGTTTGTGTAGGAGGGGTCAATAAAATAGTGGAAATCGACGAATCCAAATTTGGAAGGAGGAAATACCACCGTGGCCATAGAGTGGAGGGCCAATGGGTTTTTGGAGGAATTGAAAGAGATACTGGCCGTTGCTTTTTGATTCCTGTTGAAAAACGAAACAAGGAGACATTATTAAATATTATAAAGGAATGGATTGAACCCGGGACCACTATCATCTCTGATTGTTGGAAAGTAAATAAAACCTTAAATTTATTTTAAAAAAAAATCACTCAAAAATGCAAATTTCGTTATTTTTTTTAAGGTAACCATGATGTTTTAAAAAATCAACTGTTTTCCGGTTTTTTTGGTATAACTTCCGTAATAAAATAGAGCGACAATTTTTTCAAACAGATTCAAATTCAGTGCCTTAAAACACACATTTTGGAAAAAAAAAATTGAAAAACGAGCTTGGCCCCTAAACTAGATTTGTTCCTTATTTTTTGTTGTCAGAGCTACATAAAATGTTTTAAAATTTAAAATTAACAACAGTCTAGTCTGGATGGAGATAAACTTCAAAATTCTAGCAGTGGAGAATATTCACTGTCTTCAATCCAACTTGTTAACAGTTACAGGCTTCCACTAGTCGCGGCTGTATTAAAGTATGGTGGAACGTAGGTATTCTGCAGAAAACGTCTCGAGGAAATGAACATTAAAGTTCTACAGAATACATTAAATACAATTGAAACTAAAATCGAAAACGGCGTTTTATTTACTAACCCACATTATCACTTATCAGTTATCATCAAAGATCGATCATGGATTATACTATAGAACTAAGGTAGATATTATTATATATTATAAAAATAATTGTACTCTATATATACTCTATTTAGAAATCTGTGGACTAACTACATAACAATATGTTATCATATAGAGTTCAATGATTAAAAATAATTTATAATTGATCAGAGGACGGTGTTAACACTTACAATCTTATACTATTCAGTATTCACTATTATCTATTATATATTACGATAGGGGTTCGAACAAATTACATCAGCTTAACATAATATAAAGTTATAACATAACTGTCATTGAGAACAGTGAGAGCACTTAACCTGACAGGACTAGTTTTTATGGTTTGTAATTTATGCGGTGTGATTTTGTATTACATTATTATACATTTATGCATCAATAAGTATTATATTGGGTTATATGAAAAATTGATTAATTTAATGGTTCAATAAAATATGATGGATCAATCACAGATCACTAAATCTTATTTTAGGGACTGTTATTCATTAAATATTAAGTGCATTTTTCATACGATTCGTCTTTAACGTTATAATTTAAAATGGTGTTCTACTTAATAATTATGTTTGTATTTTTAATTCATATATTGTATTGGTTGTATACAATAAAAATGTTATAATTTTAATAATGATTAGTATGTAGAATTTTATTATATCTGTAATCATAATAGTGGAATGAGAACTGACCAAATTCTTTCACATTTTATCTACCAGTGTCATACTTATACATTACACTCGCTACTCGCTATTCATCTGACCTAGGTATGAGATTCTGAGCTGAGCGTAAATTACAATTATAATGATATTTTATAATATTAATTATGAGTGTTGATATATTTTCAAATTTCAGTTTCCGATGACAGTTTTAAGAAAAGTTTGAATATTAAAGCAATTAAATCATGAAAATATGATAAAAATGATAGAAGTTAGTCATACTAAAGGTAAAATTTATTTGAGAGTAAAATAAAGAGATATATATATTTTTTTTTAAATAAATATAATATAAATGTTTTATAGCCTATAAAGCAATTAAACACCGATCAACATTTTTTTTGGTATTTGAATTCTGTGAACATGAACTAGTTAGTTAATACAGAATTAAAATTTGAGCTATCAGACATCAAATAATTCATAAGACGATTGCTCAATGATCTCTTTTACTTACAACTAAATAAGGTAAATATATTCTTCAGATAATGAAAATGATATAAATTTATGTAATACATACTAAACTAATGATATATACCTATATAGATTTTACATCAAGATTTAAAATCATCAAATTTAATGCTTAAATAAAAAATGAAATTCTGAAATTAGTAGATTTTGGTCTATCTCGTGCATTTAGTATACCGATGAAAAATAAACCAAATAAGTAATTACAAAATCTTTCAAATACTTACTATTTGTTTAATATATCATTATTAATTTCATGCAGTTATACTAATGATGTATTAACACTATCATCCTCTTGAGTTATTACTAATTTGTAAACATAATTACGGACCAGTTATAGATATTTGGGGAAATGACTATTTTGGAATTGTTATCCAATCATGCAACATTCTTCGGAGATAGATTAGTTAAAGTTGATTTCATCTTTATGTGGATCAATAACATCAGAAGTGTTATTTATGAGATGTATAAAAATATTTCACTGCCAAAACATAAGGTAGGTATTTAAAATTTTTCAAACCTTATTTCTTAGACCTTAACTAAACATTTATTTACAAGTAAACATGTTTCTTATGCACCACATTAACAACAAATCAGGATGTGATCTACTTAATAAATTATTAATACTTGACTTAGGTAAGAGATATGACGCTAACACAGCTTTGAACCATGATTTTTTTTGGAAAGATCTCATGCCAAGCAATTTAACTAAAGCTATGTCTCAAATTAAAAATCATTGTCATGAGTATAGTATGCTTCAACAGCAAGATGGAGCAATCATGGACTTAGGCGATTGTATTTTCTAAAGAATATCGTTTATAGCTGTCTTTTACATAAGTTAATTGAACAATCAATTAAATTTGCACACTTTTATGAAGAACCAAGAGACTGATATTTATAAAGTTTATAATTTTTTATGCGATAACAGTAAATAAAAAATTTGTGCAGGTTTGTATTACAATTAGTATTGATATATTAAATATATTATACGTATTTAAATAAATTATTAATTTTAATTCAGTTAATTTATAATGCTTTATGTATTTATTATTGTTCTATTTTTTATTTAATGGAATTTGAACTAAATTAATATATTTATTTTATTAACATATTTTTTATGTTTGAATTTAAAATATTGCAAGACTATATCAGATATAGTAATAATATAGTACCATAATATGAATATACGTAGTTAATCTATTCTTTTCGTTCAAAAATAAAATAAAATGTTTTTTTTTTTACATTAGTAAATTAAATTTGTACATATTATTAAAACAAAATACTGAAGACTGTAGAGTTTAATTTATTGAATTTATTTATGAATAGGTCAGTAAAAATTGATACCTTCCTTATGTAGACCAATAATATCAAATGTATGGCTTGAAGTTAAAATTACGAGATCTACCTACTCAAATATCTCACTAATACAACCAAAGGAATGTAATTAAAGTTTTTCATACTTTGATTTTAGATACTTAACTGAATAAATATTTACAATTAAAGACGTATCGTATTCACTATAATTGCGTCAAATCAGTATGTGTTCTACTTGATAAATAATTAATACTAGACTCGGGGGTAAGGGATTTGAAGCCGATACAGCTTTTTTTTAAATATCCCACGCCAAGCAATATATTATCTAAAGCTATGTCTTAAATTAAAAAGTATTGCCACAAATATAGTATTAGTATAACTACTAGTTACCTATTGAACATTATTGAAAATAATAAAAATAAAAATGTTAAGATAAAAAATAAAATTTTCAATAAAAAGTTCATGTTGTATCAAAGCTAATAATAACTTGCGAGTAAATTGTTAACTTTTTTTTTGTATATTTCATCATTGACCGTTATGCAATAGTTACATAATGTGATCATTTTTCTTAATATTTTTTTATACTACATTAATTGGTATTTTAGTATTATCGTGTATTTTATAATATACCAATTATTGTATACATTATATATAGGGTGTTTCAATAAGCATGCTACCCATTTTTTCTCAACATTAGTGGTGACCCATAAGCAAGTGAAATATCATTTTTGTTTATTAACAATTATAATATAAATGATTATATGGTATTGATATACTAAAACAATATAGTATAATATGTTATATTAATTGACAATCATTGATAATTTAAAATAAATTTTCTTCAATATTTTAATTGGAAAATTAATTTTTGTTTCAAAATAAAAATGCATAACTTCAAATTTCTACATAATCACAACTCAAACAGAATCAAACTATTTTGAAAATTATATTATGTTTATAGAAAATAATAATATAATTTTCATTATCATGTTATTTTATGTAAGTTCAGATTTTACAATATTCCATATATTTTTTATAACAGCTATACCTTCTGGAGCTGTACAATTCTTCATTTTCCAATTGTGAGATTGGTTTTTTGTAACAAATTGTGTCTAGTGTATTCTTAAAAAGTAGATATTTTAATTCATTCTAATTGTGCACATACTTATTACTTGTGTTCTACTATACATTTTTACAACCTAGTTGCATCCCTAAAATTGATGATAATAAATCTGTTATATGAGTGCATTTTTTTAATATATACCTAAATACACAATACTTTCTTTTCTTGCATAGCACTTAGTGTACCTATGCTACAGTTATAAAGAGAAATATAAAAAAATGCTGATTATATTATTCTCTAATTAAATATTGAAAACTATCTATTATCATCAGTCATTACATACAATCCCATATTGATTTCTATTATTTAAGTATTTAACATATACTATAAATAATAATTTATATTATTTTATCTATTTACACCTTATGTATAAGTCAAGTGACAACTAGGATGTCAATCTTATCTAAGTATTGAAATATTTATGTTGTAGATAGGTATGGAAAATTAACAACAAGATAATGTACACTATAATATTATATAATGGTGTGAAACATTAAAAACCAATAGGTATCAAACAGTGGCTATTTTTTCTGATTTTCTGTAGTGCACATTTTACAAAAAAATGTATTTTTTATGTTCAAGGTATAGTTGCAGATAGTCATAGACTATTAGTACAATAAATGTGGTGCGCATTTTTATTTATTGTAGTGTAAAAAAAAAAAATAATGTTAGGTAGGAATTATGAATGTTTTTGATATAAATTTAGGGTTAGCTTTTATTTAGTTATACGACAAATAATATACCTACGTAAGATAAAAACTAAAAGCCATATAGTATTAAACAATTGATACAAAAATGTAAAATTTTAAATTAAAATAGAAAGAACTAAAGGAGCCAAAGAAGGTACCCATAGTAATAGTGTTCTGCATCATTACAGTATTTATATTTTACTAATAAAATATAACATATAAATATCCTAGACGAGTGTCATCTTATATTCATTCTATATGAATACAGAGTTCTACCATAGATGGCAGAACCATGCGAAGGGGGGAGGGAATTGAGGCAAGTGTTCCAAGTCGACAAAACAGCCTCTAAAGCCCTTCCCAAATGTTCATCTATAATTAGGAGCGTCATATATAATTGTCCTAGGGCACCACTGATGATTATCATGGCACTGATAGAGGAACCACTATTTTGACTGCTTATAACTGCACTTGTTTAATATTCATGTGCTGAATGAGTCTTGTTTTATCGCTTGCTTTATGTATTTTTCCAAATCATCGGTAAAATAAATTATATAATTATAGATTATTATTTTATTTCAATATGCGTTCAATTTTACATAGTACCTATAACTAAATGCCTTGTCTAATACTATGAACATCGAAAACCTCTGATATCACCTCGTTAACTTTAAACAGTTTATACTATTACTGATATATCGCACCAAAGATAGGATACGTATACGCTGTAATTGACTTAACACTGGTTTTTCCAGAGTGCATCCAAAGTATGATTCTTATTTTTATTGTCTATATCAGTAGTTTTTAAACTTTTATTAAACACGGCACACCGTAGTACTATTTAAAATATTTTCACGACAAGTGCCTTTTCCTTTTTTTTTTAAATACGTTACATTATTGTCAATCAAATGTGAATGATTAAAAGATAAATGACGTTTAAGTTTACTGGGCACCATGGCACCATTATTTCGTTTGATAATTTTTCACCACATATGTGGCACTATAGACGATGATCATTCGTATCACCATTCACCAGTACAAGAAAATCCCGTTATTAAGTAATCTTCGCGATACTGCTTACGACGAATATTACTATATTTTGGTTGTTTTTTTTTTTGGTAGTTGACTAACTGCAGTATCGTTAACAAGACGAGTTAAAAATTTATTTATAGGCACTAATAATTATGAGTAATTATAAGTAAACGGTAAACAAATATCATAAATGTATATTTTTTTATACATTCGTTCGTACCTATGCTATTACAATAAAACTACGTGATGAATTACACTGCAAACACGGCGTAAACGTACAGGTCTGCTGCAGCGGATATATTGAGTTGTCACGTACAATATTGGTATAATAGGACTTATAAGTAATAACATTACCTATACATTTTATTGTTATCTGAGGTAGGTAACTTATTTTAATCGCTTACTTCCTACAAGTTGCTGATTTATTAAAATAAATAAAGTGATTATAATAATCCACTAACATTATAATAGCTGGCTTTTATTTTGAAAAGGCAAAAATATTATAATTTTGACAAGCGATTTGTATATATTATTAATTAATAACTAATAAGGTTAATTTAATTTAAATATTATTAGTTGCATTCTTAATGGTATTAGTATATTATATTTGTATTATGTGTTGTGATGTGTAATCGAACATTAAACATGAATTAATATGTTATATGTATAATGTATGCGTATAATATACACTGCAAATTATATAATATTAAATAAATTTGCGTATGATACAATAACTTAAGGAATTGGACCGGATCGCAAATATGACCAATGAGTGCTAGTGTATGGAAGGCGTGTTAATTTAAAACTATAATACAATAGTTGCATTAAATTTTAAGTGGTTACAAGGATTTTTGCTCAGGTTTTTCTTAAGTAATGTTGTTGTATTTTAAATAAATTTTATAAAATCTAAATTGTCTGTATGCCATAGTTATAAAATAAATTCTATATTATAAAGTAATAATTCATAACACGGTAGAAAATTGCAAAATACAAATAGTTATAAAAATGATAGCCCTTCTGCAGACTTAATAAATGAATAATTATAAAAAATTAATTTGATTATTTAGCACAACAATCTTGCATATAAATACTGATAATAATAATGAGAATAAAAATAAATAATAAAAACTCACAATACTTACGGTGCTCTGCTGACTATCTGTTACCAATACTTTATAAAAAATAAAAATGTACAAAGGCGATTCGCGTACTTCTTTCGCAATACTTAATAATTAAATAATTAAAACCAAAATATAGTGATTCACAGACACACGCGCGGTTTAATAAAAAAAAGGTAGCGATTTGCGCCTACGAAAAATATAATATAATATTACGTGACAATAAATAACTAAGCGTTCACGTTTGCGACATAACAAGATAATCATATGATTCACACTAAATTTCAAAACTTGGTGTTCAGAGTCTAAGTACTACTTAAAAGGTTTAAGCGCTTGCTAGTCGGACAATCAAAACGATACTGACATAGTAAATAGTAGCCACTAGCCGGGTTCACACGGAGTCGTAATCTGGGCGAGAATACTGCACTACTATAGGCCAGTCATGATAAAGTACATTTATTTTATCATGAGGCCAATTAGTCGTGATCACTACCTAGTGCAGTTGTGGTGATGGGAATCGTCAACTACCAAAAATAGATAGGTCGTCATTACTCCGGCATGTTGAAGTGAACACGGCCGGTTTAATCGCGAAACACCATTTTTAGACGCCTCTCGCCTACGTCGTCAAATAAAATATATCCAGCTCCGTGCGAACTGGAGGTCGTATAATATGCCGGTCGTGCAAATCAAGCAGTCGTAAGACATGCGCAGAATGAATAGTGTTCTCGTCCAGTTTACGACTCCGTATAAACCCGGCTCAATATAAAATTATAATATTCACAACACACCGGCACCGATAATAATTATTCTTACAAAATATAATTTACAATTACTTACAGACGTCAGACAGTGGCGTGGTAAATGACAATTTTTAAGATTTTTTATTGAAACAGAGGGATGGGCGGTGGCCGTTGGGTCCCTTAGTTGAAAATGTGATATGATATACTAAATAAGGTAGTCAATAGACAATAATGATCTAAAGTAATATAACTAGCTGTATAACTTGTACATTTAAAAGATGCTTTACATGATTTGTTTGAAGCCCTTCTCCCCCGCTACCAGTGACAGATTACCCATTCGCTAGAGTAAACGTCCGTCTTAGGGCCCCACTCATTTAAGGGACCCTGTGAAAACGGAAAACCATATTTTTTTCATTTAATAATACCTGTATTTTATTTACGAATTTACGAGACAAAAGTCAATATGAAATATAAATATTAAGTTATAGGTATTATACGCAGTAATAAAAATAAAATTATTTTGTGTATTTTATAGTCGTGGTAAATTTAGGTGTTTGATAAAATTTGTCATATATTATCTGGCGGCGACGGTGACGGTGATGAAAATAATTACATAACCGTCGTGCGTTGCAAAAAAAAATATAAATGTCCAATGGTCACTAATGCTACTGGGAAACAAACTTTTTCGAAGTTGAAATTTTTAAAAAATTGTCATAGATCTTTAAAAACCCAAAAATGTTTAAATTTACTTGCAATAATGACTACAAAAAAACCGACTTCAACGATATTCTTGAAGAATTTACTGCAAAAAAATTAAGAGGAGTTAATAATTGAAAATCAAATGTTTTTTTAACTAAGAATTACAATGTATTTAAGGTTATTTTTTTATAGCTCATTAAGAATAATTTTTAAAAAAAATTGAAATAATATAATAATTAATTAATTTTCCTTGTAAATGAAAAAATGTAATAAACATAATTTTATTTATTAATATTAGTTGGTTATTATTAAAACTGTTTTAATTATTAGTTAATACAGTTAAAGATATATGTAAAAAAATAATTATGTCGGGGTCTAAAATATTAATTGTCTAGGGGCCCATAAATGTTGTTTAATCCGGCACTGTCCGCTACTTGCTGTAATAATACCTAGCAGTGGCGCCATTAGGGGGGAGGATCGCAGGGTATACTTTGGCTCCCCTATTTTTTTCCGAGTCTTATTGGCCTGGATTAAAATTTACAATGCGCCGATGGCACACGGACGATGGATGAAAACATAAAATATATTATTAATTATTATAAATACCTACTATATAATTCGTAGGTATAAAATATAAATTTATAATACAATATTATTATGTATGTAGGTAGGTAATAAATAACAATGCATAATATTTATTATTTTTGGATTCTTATTAGATTATAGCATGAACTATACGGTCTATGTATGATCATTGATTAAAGCTATTTCCCACTTTCCAGACGTTTTTTCGTTAGTATAAATATAGGTGTATATAAATATATAATAGGTACTTGTCGTCGTATGCGGGTATACTCCGTTATGCAATTATGTTTGTAATTCAGAATAATTCTATATTTTTAACATTTCTATGTTGTCGTTACAGACTACGGTTGGTACATTTATTAGTACGTATAACTACGTCCGTCGACTGATAACCAGAAAATACATTCTTAAAATATAAGTATATGTAATTAATATTTTGAAAAGTGGCCTGACGGAAAAAAAAAATTGGCCTGCTTAAATTTTGGCACCCCTATTAAAAAACTCAAATGGCGCCACTGATACCTAGTGGTGGGTGGGTACATGTGGTATTTGTGAATTGCCTCTGAAAAACTTTTAGTTCTCCACGTTGCTGCTCAAAAATAACAATATAACATTATGCGTTATGTAATGGATGTTGTGTTTGTGTGAGAGAGATTAGTCTCGTATACGACAAATAATATATAGTACAGCCGGTCACTGACCCATGTGAACCATATTTTTGGCACCGTGACAATCGTATGCGCACACTACAACATTTTTATCCGTAACTGATAATTCGTTTGCGTATAACGAAAACGGTGAAAACCCGAATAGGATTAATAATACGAATTATGGCATGAAAAATGACGACTTGTTTTCGTATAGTTATCAAATCTTATTCTCGATTTAGACTAATATTGTAACTTGCAGTGCTCAATGCAATATAATGATACGATTTCCTATTTACCTTAAACATTTCGATAAGATAAACGTATTAATTGAATCGAGTATAATCAAGTAACAATTTTTTCCAGTAATTACTCGGCTACATTTAGAGTTATTGTATATTTCTATAAACGCCTAATTTTAATCGAACGTGTGATGTTAACAAAACACGAGTTTTCTGTGCTCTCTGTAAGCTTGATTTTCGAACGAAAGGCACTAATAAGAAATTTCGGGCCATGTTTAGACAAAATCACGAGGGGATCGGAGAATTCGCAAAAATGAAGGGCTTGGGCTATTATAACTTTATAACAATCGCCTGATATTAATGGGACGGCGGTCGTTTGGGCGGAGGTAATTATTTTGAACAAAAAAATAATAGTCCGTTTGGGCGAGTGAAATTGTTTTTACCTATTCGAGGTAAAAATCTAATGACAGAAACGAATGATATCATTGATTATCATTATTAATCAGTAATCGCTATTATTGAAAACAAGATTACAATTCAGACACGATTTTGTTTAATGTTTAATTAACTGTTGAGTGTAAAATGTATATTATAAGTATTTTCATAGTTATTCGCCCAAACGATATTTTTAGTTGAATAAACCCTCTCCCAAACGATATATATCTACTCGCTATTACTGTGTCGTCTTTAATGTTCCTTATAAAACATATACCTATTTGAAATAATTGTATATATTATATATATTTCGGGTACCCAGTAGTGTTGGAACTATCCGAATACTCGGATATTTTTAAATCCGGATAAAAATCAGTTCAAATATCCGTAATCCGATTATATTCGGGTATTCGTTTACTATTCGGATATATTCGAATAATCGTACTATTCGGATACATTCGGATAATCGTACTATTGTGATATTGTACGATATTTGTAATAACAACAATAATACCAAAAAATCATGGTATGTTATAACAAAATAAATATTATAAATTATAATATTATATAATTAGGAGAAAACGTAAGACAATAAACAGATATTATTTAAATAATTAATAACGAAAATAATAGGTACACAACAGTAGTACATTGAAAAATTCTTAATTTAAATAATAAATAACAAATATAATAGGTAAAAGAACAGTAGTACACTGAAAAATACTTAATTTAAATCTTAAATATTATTATTTTGCTTTAAGAAAACTAGAGTGGAAAAATTTTTCGCATTTAATCTATTACGTTTTGATGTAACAATATTTCCAGCGGTAGAAAAAACTCTTTCAGAAGATACTGATGATGCAAGTGTGCATAAAATATTTTTAGCGACCTTTGCAATTGTTGGATATATTGTTTCATGTTCTTTCCGCCACATGCATGGATCTAGATTGTGGTTAATCTGAATTTCAGAAATATACTGTTCAAATTCATTATATGAAATGTCAGCTTCCCCAAGTAGTATATCCATAGCCGTTGTGTTTTTGTTAATTTGACCATGATCGTTTTCATATGTTTCCTCGTAGCTTTGAATAAGAGATTTGACAGTGTGTCGAATATGTTCCTTGACGTTCTCGGAAGTTTCATGGTTCAAATTTTTATGTCTAGGATCTAATAAACGTGCAAATACACTTACTTTTGGTTTCCAATGAAAATATTTTTTAATAAATCCGTAACTGGTATCATTGATATATTTAATTAATGCTGGTATCCTGCGTAATTGAGGTGAATAAAGCGAAGTTGAATTTCAACACTTAATCACTGTACCCTATTTCTGGTTTAAAAACAAATAAATTCAATATTTTTGTAACTATTTAACAATTTATAAGTGCTTTAAATTAAGATATTGAATTTTAGTTTGTTAATTTTTATTTTTTTGAGAATGATAATGTACGATGAGATATCATGAAAGTTAAGAAATTAGAAATGCTTTACAAGAAAGAACTCATATATTATGCTATAATTGTCAGTACAGTGGGATCTTTTGATATTATATCTTTTTGAATTCATAAGAAGGAAGTTAAATCTTAAACTATAATTTTATAATCGCGTTTTATCAAATTTTAAGTCATAACACTATTGAAATGTTTTTAAATACATTATATATTATGACATAATAATACATTTGGTTTAACTCAACAACAAATTATTTATCATTTTATTTTTCTACGTTTCTCTTAAAACTCAAGGAATTATTAGAAAACACACTATAATATATTATTATATAATAAAATGTATAAAAGTAAAAGTATTTTGTAACATACCCATGGTACCTACTGGGTGTTACAATGCAAATAATTAAATTATTTTATTTTATGTTTATAAAACAACTTCACTTAAAATTTACCAATTTATAAATAAGTAATTATGTTAATTCATAAAATTACCTTAAAAATTAGAAGAAAAAAAATTGAAAATTTTGTCGAAAAAATAATTGTAGGTATTTTATATTTTTAAATATTTTTTAATTAAATATATATATATTTAACAAACTAATGAGTAATAACTAAAATAATATATAAGTAATAATAAAATGACAACAAATACTTAAAAACAAAAATTAAAAATTATAGCATTAAACTATAATATTATCGTTATTAAATTAAATTATTATGAACACATGTTCTTTGTATGAGGTAACAAACACGTAACAATAACACGTGTTTTAAATACGAATAAACTACACTTATTCAGATCAAGAAATCGACGTTTAATTTTTAAACTAGTTACAATTATTTAAGACTTTGTATTTTAAATATCTAAGTTGTAGACAAATGTGAAAGGAATTTTCTATAAATAAACAACAGTGGTCTATGGTAGTCGGTAGGTATAAAACTATTATATATTATGTGTGAGTGTGTGTATTAGGATAGATCTTAAAAAAATAAGGATATTTAAATAAATATTAAGTAAATTTACTTCCAATGCCTAACCGAATAAGTTTACAATAAATTGAATATGTAGCTAATAAAATAGATTTATACTAACCCTAATTTTAGTATAAACTATACTTAATCTATACGATTTTACATACCAATTTAATTAACATATTTTTTTTTTATTTATTTTAATTTACTCATTTACATGAATAGATTGTTAAATTAATATTATCAAACAAATGTAGATAAAATAATAATATATATCTCAATATAATTTTCATAATTATTTTATATTTATATACCTATTTTTTAAAAATGAAATGGTAAAATACGTTTTATACATGTTTTATACGGTTATTGTATTATTATTTCAAATAAAGTTGATAAAATAACTTAATTAAATATATCGTTTCATCTAATAACTCAAAGTTAAGTGAATATTATTCAGTAATTTTCAAGGTTGTACTAACGTACATAAAACATGACTAATATAGAATGGACTAAGTATAAGTGAACGTAAAACTAAATAAGTATGTGTGAATATGATCTTAAATAATATATCCTATAAAGTAAACCTATATTGTGTGGTAATAATAAAATAAAAAGTATTCACGGCGCAAGCGTTTTTAAAATATATTTCATAAAAACATAAATCAATTATTTATGTGTACTTAAAATATTATTAATAATAATTATCTGTTTAATAGTTTCGTCGAATATTGAAATTATTAAGTACTACTGTTAATTGGATATAAATATTTTGGATGTTATGTTTTTATTATTATTTATAATTCAGATCTGTGGATAATTAACAAAGGGTTATAAAATATTGATTCATAAAATTAAACTCTTAAATTTAAAATATAGGTAAATAGATAAATAATTGATATCTTGAATTCTATGTTTATCGATACTCGATAGATTGTATCAATATTGTTTTTTTTTATGTATCTATTATTAACTATTAAATAGTTATACACAGTAAATATAAAAGATAAAGATAAATATCATTATTAATTATTTGAAATGATTTAATTTAATACTTTTTCTTAAATTCTAGTAAGTATTAATTAATTTGCAGCACACTATTCATACAAATATAAAATATATGATTAAATAATTTAATATAATTTAGGTACTCTGTGTCCAATACACTTGTTACCCAAACGAACGACAAATTAAAATGCACAATGAAGACGAATTAAATGACAACACGCTCAGCATTGACCTCAACACTGCGCTTTCCCACGATGACAATTTCCATACACAAACAACACACTAATACTGTTATTTTCATAGTTTTTCAAGGAAAATTTAACATTTTTTGATATTTTGAAACACATAAATATTTTGTTTAAAAGTAAAACCATATGGACCTAGTCAGGTGGAAAAAACCTAACAGGTACAAATATTATTTAACTGCGATTTTCTACAGCAAGATTTTATAGGTACATTATATCAGCCACATGAGTATGTTATGTTCATACACCAAAAAAACTATCTATTTAGAGACGTCAAGTAAATATTATAGCAAATACTATATACGATAATATAGGACACTAGCATATAAAATCTAGTGAATTATTTCTTATTATTGCCCCCGAGATTGTTAAAATAGTTGCCTATTTTACTCCTTGTAATTTTCATGAAAACAAATTAATTTGTAACATTAAATAGTAAATACTAGGTATATAGTATACGATTATAGTTTTTAGTTGGAAAATACTAAAAAGAAATATTAAATAATTTAGATTTTAGATTATATAGTATTTACATATTTGCACATACTTCAAATTCAAATCTCCATAAATCCTATTGGCAAATACATTAAACAATATAATGTAAGTTTTATAGTAAGTATTAATTAGGTATACCCAATATAATAATTGTAATTCAAAATATAATATTATTTATATATTTTACTT
Source organism: Rhopalosiphum nymphaeae (assembly GCA_036289425.1). Classification (NCBI taxonomy): domain Eukaryota; kingdom Metazoa; phylum Arthropoda; class Insecta; order Hemiptera; family Aphididae; genus Rhopalosiphum; species Rhopalosiphum nymphaeae. Next base: position 2,693,651 of record JAZAQC010000030.1, read on the forward strand.
TTTCATAATAATTATACAATATAAATTAAAATGTGAAATAATAACATAAGTGCTTAAAACAAAAAATGATACCCAATAATAATAATAATTTGTCCTTTTTCAAACACTGTACTCAAACATGAACTATTTTTTTCAACTTTTTATTTTCTAAACATTTATACTGGTTGAATCAATCATTGCACTTCTTCGCATAGCAATTAATACTTACATGTAAAAAATTGTGTATTGCAATCTTTGCATATATTTAGTGAGTACCTTTTACAAACATGGTTTATTATTAGTGTAAGATCCTTTTATAAATTACATTTTTTTTTAGAATAAGGTTTTCAATGTTTGCATGAAAGAGTGCAGAAACATGTTTAGTGAACTCCAATGTTTTGGCAAGAGGATAAAGTAAGCTACAGCCTTCATATTCTTTTATAGCAATGTGTGTATTATCAAGATTAAAGTTTGTATTAACATCCTTATTTTTGTGGCCAGTTTTCCAATACATGGTTTATGATCCAACTAATTACAAACCCAACCTGTTACATAAGCCACATTATTTGCAGATTCATCGTTCATTAAAATATACTCAATATTCATTGAACTATAATAATCATCAATATTATATTTTTCTTCTGATTCATTATATAATCTATCTAGTGTAATAATTGAAGTTTTTATATCTTTTGTTAGAGCCAAAAAATTCAGAAGCATCTTTTTTGCAGTTGGCATTATTTGAAGGACTAATAAGCATATTACATATATTTATGCGGATTGCTGATTGAATTTTTGATGCATCTGGTATTAAGTTGTTACCTCCTTTAGCTCTTAAAACTGAAAATAGAGATTCAATACAATCTTGAGTCAAGCGTCTCATTAATAAGTATTCAATACCATATTTTTCATTTAATTCTTTTAACAACATTTGTACACAAATAATATTTTCTTGCCATCCTATTATACAAGGTAGTAAACTTCCTCTTTTATTGTTTATTTTCAACTTTGACAAAAATATTAAAGCTTCTTTAAAAAAATCCCAATGTAAAGAGCTTTTAGTTAACTGTCTTTTAAGAACAATTGGCTCATTTAATTTTATACTATTAAAAACATTAAACAAGTCATTAAAAATTTAACAAATTTGGCTATATATGCTGCTTTAGCTGATAATTTATTGAATGATAATAAAGTCAAAATACCAGCACTCACCGAATTACTTAAAGTTTGGGTTGCTAAACATATTCGAATTGGTGAAAAAGGGGGTAGATCCAAATTAATTTTTTTTAACTTGTTCGCTAATCTTGGTTTATTATTGCAATCAACTTTATAAAAATCTTCAATATCTCTCCGACTATATAGTTCATTTGCATTTTCAAAAGTACAGTTTTTTAAATTGTTTCTCAATAACTTAAGTAAATGTGGAGAACCATGCATAAAAAATACATTTTCATTATTGTGTGTTATATAAGGTTTTTCTAATGTAACATTAAATAACATTCTCATTTTGAGATTATTAGACCCTTGACCGCGAATAATCATTTTTGGAATAAGAATTCATTTAATCTTGATATGCACAATGCACATGAGATAGTTGTTAGTTACATAAAAATATTTTTTATAAATCTTAGGACCTGAGGGTTTATGGCCAGGTGGCCATAGTCAGGCCAACATTATTTACAACATTTATTTATGCAACACAAATACCAGACCAGAGACACAAAAAAATAATATTAATTCAAACCATTGTGTGTTTCATCAATATTATTTAAACAATCTGAACCAAACAGCGAACTATATAATTTTTTATACCAATTATTAATTGGTAATCAAAAAAAAGCGGAAATGTATACTAGATTAAGGAGTAAAATAGGCAACTATTATAACAATCTCAGGGGAAAATGATAACAATTTGTTCGCCACTATTTTAGTACAAAGTGTCCTGTATTATCGTTTATAGTATTTGTTTTTACCTACCCATAACAATGATTTATACAATGACGACATAGGTGCGTACTGTATATACTCCGTATATTTCGATATACTACCTATATTTACCCAGTTTTTAAATTATATTTCCCGGTTCTAATAAAATTCAATACGTGTAACTTGTGAAAATAAAATTGAAAATGATTGTCGATCGCTAGTAGATTTTACCTCAAATTCAGATGTTTGTACAGAATTTGTATAACAATGTTGGATTGACCGTATGTAGTAGATACGTATACATTTTTATTTTACATTTGTATAGTAAATAATATAAAGAGACAGTAAAATTGAACACCGTCGATTCTATTTCAGATAAGTCACTGGAATGCGTATTCTTATAGCTTATAAACAAAAAAAAAAACTTAATATAATATAATACTAATGTGTGGGTCGCCAGTCGAGTAACACAACACAAGTAGGGTTAGCATTGTAACAGGAACATAGTAACCCGTTTTATAAGACCCATCCTCTCATAATATTATATTGTAATTGTACACAAAAGGTGTATATGTACAATTCTATTATATCAATTGAATCCAAAAACCATTAATCATGACAGACCATGGGTTGGTCGTCGGCGCCATAGGTACGAATGTCATACATTGTAAATAATGTCGATTTCTGACGCCCACGACCATATAGATATAACACTTAAAAATCCGTAGATTGAATTCAGTACGGCCAACTTTAACTAAAATTATAAAATACAAAATAAAATAATACTTACTACGTACATCATGTTTATTATAGCTAAAATCCGAAAATTACAATATCAAAAACAATAATAGTAATTTAATGAGTTCCCTAATTTAAGTTCTTATTAAAAAGAAAATTACTATTTAATTGAAATTAAAACACATATTTTATTATTGAAATGTATTATATATAGTCAACAGAGAAAACGAAAAAACTTCAAATAGATATAAAAAGATTGTGCGTTAAGAATTTAGAAATTGTAAAAGGAATTATAATAATATATTAGACTATTTAAATGATATTGCATGCACACAATTTCCAAATAAATTATTGGTATTTAACTATTTTTATATCAAACTATTTATTAAATAATATTATAATACGATTTACTATACTAAATAATGAATAAAAAATTTTAATTATTTATTAATGCATTATACGCATTACAGTTATTTACCAGACATCGTGACTCATTTTGATAAAAGATTCTTCGTATTTTTTTAATAAAACACCGATTTTACGCCGTATTAACGACCTTATTTATTAACAATAATATTATTGCAAATGTGTAATGGGTGTCGTTGGTTTTCACTAAAAATCATTGATTAGGTAGTGTGTATCGTAAACAAAAGTGGATATTCTGTGAAATTAAAATTGTTTTCAGCGAAAGGCAGTTTTTTATCCAATATTATTAAAAATATACTATTATATATTTATATTGCTGCCTATAATTTTAGTAATCATTTTTTTATTACCTAATTATGTGCAAACAATTGAAAACAAGTTTTTCCAAAAATAAATCGTATATATTATAAATTAATAATTATTATATAGAAATTACTACAATACTAGTTGAATTATCGTTGCCGCCAGGATATAGTGAAAAAATAAGTAGCTGAATGATTATAAAAAAAAAAAAATGTAAATTGTTATAATAATGCATCATTAATGTTAAGTTTTTAGAAATAGCATAAAATGGAAAGTGATTTGAATTGTACAGTTTCAAAATTTAAAAATATCGGGAACACTGCAATAATTTCATCCAAAAAAATTAATTTGGGTGTTGATAGAATACATATTATACTGATGACAAGTCAATAACGCAGCAATAAACGTAGAAGGAACTATAGCGTGTGTGCATGAACACGGCAGGTATCTAACGCACGTCTAGTGACATAACAAGGTTAAATAAATATTTCCAAAAATTATTTCAATAGTAAATTTTGTTAACATTTCTCATTAGATGGCTCGTTTACATACTGAATATTTGCGTTTAAATAATATCTATATAGTTATATTATAAGGATTATACTTTATTTTCATAGAATAGGTACTATAAGCTGTTAATTGTTATTAATTTAAAACAATTTAGAAGTCAATATCGACGAGGCGATGAGCAGTCGTATTTATTGACTGATGTGAATGATTTCGTAGTGTAAATAGCTAAAAATTAATATAAATATTTTAAAATAATTGTTAATTTACCAAATAAATAAATAATCTAAAATTGTAATGAAATAACATTTAAATAAAAAATATTGAAAAATTATCTACTGTAAAAGTGTCAATATATTTTTATTTTTGAGATACCTTGGTATCTATTTAAAATTTCGACAGAAAAACTCATGAAAATCCTTGTGTTAAATTTTGAGCTATTAAATTTAATAATTGATACAATTATTAATAAAAAACTGATTTGAAAATGTTCGTAATTCGTAAAATATTGTCAACATTTGAACTTAAAACACCTATTCGTATGTGTAGGTATATAAAAAAGTATTTAAAAAACTTGGGGTGTAGCCTAACTATACAGACCATGGATGTACCAATATAAATTATTATTTTTATAAATTACAATATTTACATTTATTATCCCTTAGTGGCTTAGTGTAAATAACATTGACAAATTCAAATTCAAAGATAGATGCAACTATCTTCAAAAATAATACAGGCTGCAACTAACAAGACCTAACCGAACTGTATTATTCGACGAATCTACAATAAACATTCCGTAAGTACAAAAAGATTATTATTGATACTTCATTATATTCAATTTAATTATTAGTATTATTAATGTTATATCAATAATGTGATATTATTATAGTAAATGTACTATACCATAGATTAAATATATTATATATAATATAATATTATATACTAGTATATTTAATCTATGACTATACCTACTCTGCATTGTGCAAGCTCGCCAGATATTATTTTTCAATCTTATGTTTTTGCATATATATTAAAATATTAAGTTAAATTACTAATAAATTACTACATTTACAATAGTTTTCATTGTTTTCAACATTTACACGTATATTAACATAGAAAAAATGGCATTTATGATTTATGTTATAATTACGTGCGATAGATACGTATTTATCTATCGTATTTTTGTGAATATACAAAACAAAATTAATAATAAACATAATTTTAATTGATTTTATTGTAAATTTCGGTTTTTCGTTTAATTTTTATTTCATTGAAATAAAGTTGAGAGAATTATTAAACTAGAATTTACTTATACTCATGTTTATTTTATTTGATAAATCCATAATTTTATATTGCATTAATCTGCTCATTGATTACACATTACAAATCCAACGTATTTATAAAATAAAAATTCATTGTACAATTTAAATTAAATTACTTTTAATTTTTTTGTTAAATAAAAATAACTTTCAAGATATTTAGGCTTGGTTACTCGGCTCTTAAAATCACCTATACAGTAATAACAACACAATATTCGATTTTACCCAACACAGCAAATTTAAAAACAATTAATAAAATGTTTAATATAAATAATATAATAGTATAAACTACGACCTATCTGCCAGTGTACCACTGTCCACCTTCCAATTATTATTCAATATAATTAAATAAATTATTAATTTAATAATATTATAATGTAAGTAGTGGCGTAGCGTGGGTTTCAGCTTAGTGTATGCATTGAAATAGTAAGTTAATCAAATCGTGGGGGGCTACGCCTCCCACATCCCCTCCTTATACTCTTCTTAAAATTTAACTTGAAACATACAATGACACAATGTTTTACGCATTTGTTGATATATATATATCACGTAAGTACATAACACAATATTTAATATAGCCGGCAGAATAATTCGATAGACGACGGCTGACGATAGGGTATGCAAAACTGATCCTGCATACACGAGTGACAAAAACACGATCGCGAGCATTCTATGTTTTGTTATTAATATTATCGATAAGAAATATAAATAGTTGTCGCTGAATGTCTGTCCTCGTATGCAATCGCCAACGTGCATACTGCGTACATAATGAACATGATATGTATTAGCCATTAGATATAGCGGACTATAGCGCGGCGCAGCCATAGTGTTGCGGATTAATCAATCCCAATGAACTTAGAAGAAAATCCACAAAATATTATATTATGAATTACTAAATTAATACAATCAAACATTTTTTTATAAAAATATTACATTATTAATACAAAAAAATTATTTTTTCAATTTGTGAAGTGTATGCTGTGCATACACAGCATACGCACGCGCTACACCACTGAATGTAAGTTCGATGAATAAGTAGTATACTCAGGGACGGCCTGGCCCACCGGGATACCGCGAGGTTCTCGGTGGTCTGACCTATTGGGATTTATTATTGGCCTGACGGCTCAACGACTGAATTACATTATTTTTAATTTTTTTTTTACTATTTTATATTATTGTTAATATTTGTAAGCTATACTACAATAGAAAAATCCCGATTCGAACACCCGTAGCCCGTAAATTGTAAATATTTATTTATTTTGCGCGTGATCTCTATCTAAATATACATAAATTATAGTAAATTGTATTCATAGCCTATACCATCCATCTACTCTATTTATAGTCCAATCTAACTATATTGATAACCGATAGCAATTAATACATTAATATATTATGAAACTAGTTTACACACCTGCCAATTCCCATCATTATTACTTTTGCTTAAACGATCGTTAGTCTTATGGATACATTTGCGTTTTGAGCTCTTCATCATGAATAGACTCCGCAATAGACTGTAATAGGAACTAGGAAACGTGCGTTACATTCGTGCAATAGTACTTATTTGATATAAATATTAAAAATTTACGTATACAAATAACAAATTAAGTTGTTATATAATATTATATTATACAATACTTTTTGTATAATCGTTTTTATTTAACACGAAACCTGTAAAAAGTAAAGGAGGAGCTGCTCGAGAAAAAAAAAAAGAAAAAAACAGTTGTTGGAAGCCGGGAAAAAATGTGCGAAATTAAATTCATTTTTTTTCAATGAATACTACAAGTTAGGTTGAATTGAGATGAACAGTCACTAAAATATTGATACTGATTAAAGGTTTATTTATTATTTTTATGTCCTCTTACATATATTAAAAGCCAAAGTCTAAAAGGTTAGGTAAATAAATAATTATAAAATTAATTTGTAGTGTTGTTGTTGGGGGGTGGGGGGTAAAACCTCATATAACTTTGCCCTCTCCACATCCCCCTTATATTAACGCCTATGCTGTAAACATTGAAATGTGGCCTGGTGTAATACATTTTACCGGCCTGAATTTTTCTTCCAGGCCGTCCCTGAGTATATTATTATTATGATTAGAAGTGTGAATTAAGTTTTTTAGCTGCACATTGTTCTGTCAATTGGTCGTTACATACTTACATGTGCGTACTAAAAATCCTGTACATCATGTTCGTAAACATGGTTTTATCTGTTCGTGTGTACAATTTATGCTTACTGGCAAGAGCAGTTGGGGGGGGGGATACGTTTGGGCGCATTTACCTAAAACAGAACACTTTAAGGCGTAAATCCATACAACTTTTGTGCGTAATATTTCCCTTTATAATAGCACGTTTGGGCATATATATTTTTTGCATATTAAATTAGTATATTATTTTAAATTTGAGCCTCTTAGTTTTATCTAGAAGATACCGTGAGGTGGTTGGCTCAATTTTTTTTTTTGCCGCAAAACGTGGTCCTAAACTTTTTTTATGTATTAATATTTTTTTTTTAACTTTACAAGTTTCTCAAAATTTTCCAATAATTAAGACATGGTCTATAGATCAAAAATGAAACGATTGAGTACTTAATATTAGATTAGATTACACAATACTTTTGATTACTAGTTACAATTTTCACACTCACTGTCCGCACCGCGAACGACGCACACCTCTTTATGAAAGCTCCGCGTAATCGCTGCTGTTTCTACTTTTTGTAAACCGATAAGGTTAAAATTCAGCTCTATAAATACCTAACGGTGAGTGCAATCAATTGTCAATAATTAAATCCACGTTTTCTTTATTGTTTCCGTCGTACTTAAAAATGTAGTTTTCTAATATTCTTACAAGTGCGATTACCTAATTATCGTTGCTCCACGCAGGCAGCACGTTATCGCGTTCACCGGTCAGCGACTCGTGACCTTCGCTCATTAATTATGTCACCTAAAACAAATATAAACTGTTTATCAAATGTGAAAAATAATAAATCTGATAAAAACACAAACTCTATACAGCTTGTTTGCTTAGCGAAATCACAAAACTTTGAAATGAACAACTTTGACCATAGCACCCAACACAACATTACGAACAGCCCTGAAAATGAAAACTGGACTCAAACAGGTAAAAGATATCTGTCAAGCTCATCATTCTGTTCTACCACCTCCAAATCCTCTTCTACAAAAACTGCTCAACCAAAAAACAAAAAATTTTTTTTTTCAACACGTAATCACTACGAACCACTTACGATCACTGAACCTACCGACACGGTTTTTGACACAGTCATAGTATCTGAAGATACCGATCCCGATATTGCGGTCCGGGCCAAATCACCTCCCCCGATATTTATGGAAGGAATAAATGACTTTCCAGGCTTCTGTACAACTTTAATTGAGTTGATAACTTCATTTGCAAAGCCACCACAGACCGCTTAAAAATACAGAACACCAATCACGAATCTTATAGACTTCTCATACATTATTTAAAAGAAAATAATGCAAAATACCACACATACCAACTCGCTGAGAACAAACCCACAAGGATAGGTATTCGTAATCTGCACCCTACTACACCAATAGAACTAATGAAATCTGAACTCGAGACGCGCCTCTTCGAAGTCAGACAAGTCACGAACGTCCTGCACAAGACTAGAAAGCACCTACTACCACTGTTCTTTGTCAATTTAGAACCCATCGATCACTCTAACCAAATCTACAAATTATCTTCCCTTCTCAACACAAAAATTAAGGTTGAAGAACCATACAAGCCTAAGTTAATTAGCCAATGTCAAAATTACCAAGATTATGGCCACACCCGTGCGTATTGTGGTTATTCAGCACGTTGCGTCCGATGCAGCGCGCATCATCCATCTTCCGAATGCAATAAGTCTGCCGACTCCCCTGCCAAATGTGTACTATGCTCCGGGGATCATCAGGCCAACTACCGAGGTTGCAGCGTCTACAAAGAACTCCAGCACCGAAAAACCCCTACCACTAAACGTAATTTTTTAAATGATACTATCAAACCAAATGTTAAACCTTATAATGTAAAAGAAAGCTACCCACTCGTTTCTTATTTGGAAAAAAATGAATCTAACCTACAAAAAACTTATGCACAGGCCACAGCTAGTCAACCACCTCAACCTTCTCCTCCTTTCGACCTAACTCAACTCATGTCCTCCTTTGTAGGTGAACTAAAATCTCTTATCAACCCATTAATTGCTCTCCTGACACAAGTTATTACTTCACTCCTAAACAAAAACAATGAATAATTCCTACACTAATAAATCACTGTCCCTTTTAGTGTTTAATGCTAACGGCCTAAAAAATCATATAATGAGCTTCAGACTGTACTCTTTGACAAGCGCATAGATATCGCTTTAATTTCAGAGATTTATTTTACCAAATATTCTCACATTTCCATCCAGGGTTATTACTTACTTAAATCTAACCACCCTGATGGTGCAGCACATGGTGGGGCAGCTATACTTATTAAAACTAACCTAAAATTCCATCCTCTCACCAACTTCTCTCAAAACCATATCCAATCCTGTACTATCTCAATCACACTTAATAATATTCCTATTGTTATTGAAACAGTTTATAGTCCTCCGAAGCACCTTATAACAGACACCAATCTCGCCGAATATTTTGACACATTTCCTATTAACTTTATTGCTGGCGGCGACTTAAATGCTTTTTTTTATTTTTTTTAAATATATTTGACTTTATTATGAACAATTACAATCTATACATCGAGCACAATAAGTAATATAAATATTTTACATATAGTTTACAGGTTAAATTATATACATGAAAGGGAAATCATACATTTGTGACACCCCTAAATATTTTAAGTACTTAATCTTAAGTTATTAGGTCATGGCACCAGTTTCTTTTGAGGCGTCTAACTGGATTGCCAGGGAGTGTAAGTGAAGCTAATTCGTTTATTAGTTGATTAGGATTATCTCGTAGTTTGGAGTGAAAGCGCTTGTATAAGATAGCAGCAGTTTCATTGATAGATGGTAATTTGAGGTCGTAATTTAATGATTCAATTGAGACAAACCAGGGTGCACCAGTGATTACACGTTGAAAGATGTTTTGGAAGGCTTGAATAGTTCTTTTATTTGAATTCTTTGCAGAGCCCCAGATTACGATGCCATACGTCCAGATTGGTTTAAGAAGAGTTTTTTATAGGATTATTTTGATAGGTATAGGTAAGTTCGAACAAAGGAGTGGTCTTAAAAGATGGAGTTTGGAATTAAGCTTTTTTCGCTCATCCTTTAGATGAAGAGACTAAGTTAGGCGTCTGTCAAGTATAAGCCCAAGGTATTTAACTTCGGTCGAGTGAGGAATGTCAATGTTGTTTATTGATACAGCTGGGCAGCTATGAGATCGAAGTGCAAAAGTGATAAAGGAAGACTTAGATTCGTTGATTTTTATTTTCCAATTGGTGAACCATTGTGAAAGATTATTTAGGTGAGTTTGTATTTGTTGAAATGCAATGGTATGGTCAGAAGAAACTGATAATAAAGTGGTATCATCGGCATATGTTCCAACTATAGTATCTTCAGATGTAGGCAGGTCTGACGTGTATATGGTATATAAGAATGGAGCGATATCACTGCCTTGAGTTACACCAGCAGAGATAGGAAATTGATTAGAGTGTTGTAAGTTGTGGTGGACAATAATTTACGATTTTCTAGAAATGATTTCAGTATTAGGTATAAAGGGGCAGGAAATATTTTTTTTAGTTTAAAAAGACGATATCAAATGCTTTCGCAACGTCTAAAAAGACTCCAGCGCAGTATGTTTTGGTTTCGAGTGCTGTTGAGATGGTGTCCACTACACGGTAAAGATGATGGGTTGTGGTATGAAGAGAACGGAAACCAAACTGGAAGCTTGGAGTACTGTTGTTCAATTGCGCAATGGTAGTGATGCGTTTGAGGATGATTTTTTCTAGTACTTTACCAAGAACCGATAGAAGGCTAATAGGCCGGTACGAGGAGGATTGTTCTAGAGGCTTACCAGGTTTGAGTACAGTGACAATGACTGATGATTTTCAAGTATTTGGTAAGTAAGATAGGCGAAGGGCAGCATTATAAATATGTGATAGATGAACAATTATTTTCGTAGGGAAATTTTTAACAACTTTGTTGGAAATAAGATCGTGGCCTGGATATTTGTTATTTGCAAGTTTTTTTTATAATGCCTACTATCTCTGCTGGGGAGGTTGGTTTTGTAGAGGAGCCATAGGTAAAGTTGATTGAAGAGAATCCATAACTATGTAGTGCTGGTGTGGAAATAAGATGTGGTTTGAATACTCCTGATGGTTCTTCGGCGAGAATATCCGCTTTTTTCTTGTCTGAGAAAGCAAATGAGTTGTCTGGGCGGCGTATTGGAGAAAGGGAGTCCTTAATCCGCAATATTGACTTTATTTTACGCCAGATTGATCCATTAGAAAAAGAGAGGTTTTGTATATGACTTTTGTACAGATTGGTTTTGTGAATTTTAAGTAGTGACTTTAGTTTATTGAAAAGAGAGTTGTATTTAATTTTATCTGCCGGGTAGTGAGTATGTTGCCATTTAGATCTGGCTCTGCGTATTTTAGCAATGAGTCGTATTTATTCTGGTGATAGATTGAGCGTTTGAGAATAGGGAGGACTCTGGGTAGATGAGTCCAAGGCTGCTTTTTGAATATCATCAGTGAGTTTCGCAATTGCTTGGTCAACATCAGTAATTGATTTTAATTTTATATTAAGAGTAGTTTTATTTGAGATGATATCTTTGAATTTGTTCTAGTTTGTAGTACCTGGAGTAATGGTTGGTCTATTTTGCTTCAGAAAGGGATGAGTTCCGATTAGTAGTAAGACAGATATATGATCAAAAGATGGGTAATTTAGACTTTTAATTTCAGTGGAAAAACGATTTGGAAGATTGGTGATAAAGAAGTCAAGAGTGTCGGGATAACGGTTACTATGTGATGGCCAATAGGTTGGAGAAAGGGACGCTATTACCTTAAGTTGATTGAGGAAGATGAAGTTTTGTAGGGCATGGGCTCTGGTGTTTGTTGACCGGCTCCAAGTGCGATATTTAGCATTGAAGTCAGCGCCAATAATATGGGTGAAGCTTAGAGACTGAACAAGATTACTGAGTTCTGCGAAGGGAAAAGTCTTCCTGGGGGAAAATAGCATGAAGAGATGGAAATAGTTACGGAGTTTATTGTTATTTTTGTTGCTTGAATATTTGTAGACAGATATGGTGGAAGAGGTGCATGGTCAATTATATTGGAGACGAGGAGAGCAGCGCCTCCATGTGCAGTACCATCTGAATGGTTAGCTCTGATAATATAGAATCCGAGTATCTTGAGTGTAGAGGTTTTAGTTAGGTGAGTTTCAGAAATGAAAGCTATTGTAATTTTTTTTTCATTAAGAACTACTTGCAATTCATTTAAATGTTGTAGGATGACGTTAGTATTCCATAAAAATATGAAGAGTGGTTGTAAGTATTATTTATGAGTTTGTCAATGACTGTGGTGAGAAGTTATATTAGTGGGTTTATTAATGCTTTGAATTCGTTAATAAATGAGGAGAGTTGTGCAGTGATATTTTGGTTGTGGTATGAGTTGGTGTCTTGAGTGTGAGAAGATGAGTCTTGGTTTAATGGTGGGAAATTTTGTGTGTAAGCTTGAAGCGAGGATTCGTAGGCATTTACTCTAGGTGGTTGGCGAGGTTGCTAATTTTTATTCAAGATATTCTTTGAAGGGTTCGGTAGCAATCTTTTTTTAAGATCCAGGTGAGATTGGCAACCTCTAAAGTTAGCCGGGTGATTTCCACCACAAAGAGCGCATTTAGCCGGGGAGCTGCGATCCTTGGTACATGTTGTTGACTCATGGTGCTCACCACAACGAACACAACGAGGGGAGTGATTGCAATAGCCACGAGTGTGGCCATAAGTCTGACAGTGGTGGCATTGCGGAATTAATTTTTTAGGGTGGGGAATTACAACTTTAATTTTAGTGTAACACAATGAAGTAAGTTTGAAAATGTCGGAATTTGTTCGACTTGGTTTGATATCAATAAAAAAGATCGGCAGGGGGGTATTGGTTAACTTGTGAGTTACAGACATTATGTTTCTAGTGACAAATCCTTTATTTAAGAGTTTCTGCTTAATAAAAGAGGTATCGGTGGAATGATACATGTTTCTAATTACGACACGATAAGGTTTTTCTTCTTTTGATTGGTATGAGTGAAATGAGACGTTATTATTCTTGAGGTATTTGATGGCTGATCTTTATGAGTCAGGGCTGTATGTTTGGAGTTTAAGACCTTTGGTAGAGCTCTTACAGTCAAATCCAGAGGTATCAGTTAATTTATTAATTTTTTGACAGAAGTTATTGTAATTTATTTGTTCTTGAATAAAGATAAGAGGCGGTTTTGAAGTTTTATTATCATTGTTTACAGATAGAGTAGTAACTGTTTCCATTGGTTGAACTTCGTTAGTAGGAGCAATCGGAGTGAAACAACTTGCAGAAATAAAAATATTTGTGTCTGGTTTTTTTGTTTTAAGAGAAGTGTGGTTTGGAGATCTGTTTCGTTTCGTAGAATTTTTGGAACTGTTTTCCAATCGGATTCATTACCCGATAAGTCAGAAGGGCTGTTGTCACCCGTTTGATCCATTAATGTGTTGGAGATAATGAGCGGTGGTGGAATAGTTTTAAAAGTTAACTTTTTAATTATTGGTGATTTGGAAATTTTGGTGTTAGGTGTTGATGGGCGATTAGACATCATAATTGTGTAGATAACTATAATGATGTAAATAAGGTAATATATAGGTTAGCCTTGGGGAATGTTCAGATATTTATACATTACCGACGGTACGAGTACCGCGGCGTGCGCTGGACACGATGAACAATACACACGCATCGAGAGCTGATAAAGCGGAGCGCGTGACAATTAACGTGTGGACTGTACGAAGTCTGAACACGAACTGACGAACTTTAATGCTAAGCACCAAAGCTGTGGCTGCCGAGTTACAAACCCACGCGGTAATCTATTTCATAATTTTACCAATATTAAAAAATTCCAAATACTCGCACCACCCGATCCTACATACTGGCCAACATCGCGCAAGAAAAGACCTGATATTCTGGACATATTTGTCTCCAAAATTCTGAGTAATTTATACTGTGCTGTAAACAATATCTTAGACTTAAACTCAGATCACTCATCTGTAATACAAAATATCGATGCGACTCCTCAAACACATTCATTTAGGAAATCTGTTTTCTCACAATTGACTAATCGTTATATATTCCATAACATAATTGCACAAAAAGTTAATCTTTCAATAAAGTTAAAAACTAAGCATGATATTGACGAAGCAATCAATAACTTATCCAAACTTATCCATTCAGCTGCCTCCTTATCCAATACCTTAACCAATTACAAGTACTCAATGCAGAAGCAGACTCTTCTCCCTTTACAGATTCGCTCTCTAATAAAGAAAAACCAGAGCAGTTTACCAACGCACACGACTACCGTTTCACAAAAGCATTTATAATAAATTAACCAACTCCCTAAAAAAACTCTAGCTAAAAACAAAGCGGATGTACTTGTACAAAAACTAACCAATCTTTCATATTCTGACGGTAGCTTGTGGAAAGAAACCAAAAACTCACTTAGTCTTAAAACTCCTTCTACTCCTTTAAAGATACCTGACCATACACTTGCTGATTCGGATACCGATAAGGCCGAAGCTCTTAAAGTACACCTTCAGGAAACCTTCCAACTAAATCATAATATATTTATTTCTCAATGTGTTGACGAGGTAAAGGCTGGTTTAGACCTTCCCTCAACCTCCAATGATATTGAAAAATATTTCACGCCCAACGAAGTCAAACACGCTATCCAAAAGTACTCCTTAAAAAAATCACCAGGCTATGACCTAATAACAGCAGAAGTAGCTAGATGCCTCTCTAAAAAAGCAATAGTATTGGTAACATATATTTAATGCAAGTCTAAGACTCTCGTACTTCCCAATGCTTTGGAAATTCTCAAAAATCGTACTATTTCCTAAACCTTTTTTTTTTTTGCATGTGCTCTCCGTAACCTCTTTGGGGGAACTTTGCTTCTCGGTAATCCTACCCCTAATTTAAGAAAAAACAGGCTACACGACTCGATGGACAGTGGTGGGCCAATCTCCCACTCACTAGTCCTCACAATGTGTTGTTTACAAAAAAAAAAAAAAAAAAACAGAGGGTCTCTATCCCCTAAAATTGCCCTTCAGGCCACAACAGAATAGCTTAACTAAATTTAATTTATTATATTCATTGCTGAATTCCGCTGAAGTTATCGTTCCTCTTCCTCTCTTGTTTTTCAGAACCTTGACTACAAATCCACACACTGCTTCCCATTTCTCCTGGCTTTCCAGCATTGTTATCACCGCCGTTTCAGGAGAGAATTCCGCGTCTGTTGTCATCTCCAGTTCTCTGCGTTGCCTTCATCAGCGATCACATAAGAATAACGCATGCTCGGCGTCATCCACTGGAGCTATACAGTCATGACATACTGACGCATCGCGCATTTTAAACCGCCACAAGTATTCTCTAAAGCACCCATGCTCGGTCAGGAATTGCGTAATGTGGTAGTTCACTGCTCCTGACGACCTTGACGCCCATGGTCGCAAGTCTGGAATTAATCTTTTAGTCCATTCTCCTGTAACAGAATTCGGCCATTTGCTCTGCCATTTATTCCCTGAGTCTTCTCTCAGCTCTTTCTTGTTCGGAGGAGCTGAACCAGTCTTCTTTGCCGCGTGTATTGCGCTTCTTTTAGCCACCATTAAATGTAGGGGCAGCATCCCTGCCACTACCATTATGGCGTTTGTTGACACCGTCCTGTACGCACACGCTATTCGGATAGCCATTTTCCTTTGCGGGCCCATTAGCGTTCTTACGTTTTTTTCAAAAACTAGTGCTGAAGCCCATACTGGTGCTGCGTAAAACAGCTGGCTCTGTGCAACTGACATGAGTAGTTGGCGTTTCTTTTGTTTCGGTCCTCCGACGTTCGGCATTAACCTTGACAGCGATGAAACAGTCTTCATCGCCTTTTCCGTTGCACATTCAACATATTTGCCAAAACCAAGTGTCCTACTTAGCTTCACACCTAGGTACCGTATGTGCTCCTCAAATTTTATGCGTTCTCCTTCCAGGAAGAACCTCGGTTCTACGTAACCACGTTTCGAAGTCAGCATTATGGCTAATGTCTTACTGATTGACAGTTCAAGTCTCTTATCCGCTATCCACACAGATACCGTGTTTAGCGACTGGTTTATCGCCTCTTCTAAAAGGGGGGTAGTATGTCTTGTCGCTACTATCGCGACGTTATCAGCGAAAGCTATAATCGATGAACTGGATATACCGCTTATATTTCCAGGCAATTTCTTACTCACCAGATCATTGTACATGATGTTCTAAAGTGTAGGTCCAAGGACCGACCCTTGTGGAACACCACTCGTAATCGCTCGTTTCTTGGAATCGCCATATAGAAGGCATCTATCGCTGAGGTAGCTTCTAAGCACACGAATCAAGTACGGAGGTACTTTCTTCATCACCAATGCCTGCTCGATGTGCACCCATGATGCCGAGTTAAAAGCGTTTGCGACGTCTAAAGAAACCATAGCACATAGTTTTCTTTTGTAGAGGGGTCCGGTTGCTGCACTTTCAACCACCTCACTCACGCGGTTTAGTGCGTCTATGGTAGATCGTCCCTTCCTGAATCCGAATTGTTCATTGCAGATGCCTCCAGTCTGCTCCAAGTGTGTTTCTAGCCTCTTCTTGATAATTCTTTCATAGAGTTTACCGATCGTGTTTAATAGACATATCGGTCTGTAAGACGATGGTTCCTCAAGTGGTTTTTGACCTTTTCGAATCAGTACCAATTTGGGCACCTTCCATGGGCTCGGGAACAATCCCTCGGCAAGACATTTGTTCAATGTATGCAGAATAATGGCTGGTTTCTTACTTATTATAATTTTGAGTATGACGTCTGGAATGCCATTTTGCCCGGGGGCCTTGTTTGTCGGTAGGCTGGATCCTACGGAGATTAGCTCTTCACTTGTTATCAGTGGAACCTCCTCTGTTTGATCCGTCACTTCCCATCTTGGTTCCTGGTGACTAGAAAACAACGTGTCTACTATCAACTCCAGTCTCTCAGGTATAGTAAGTCTTATAATCGGCCTACGTCCTACCAACTTCTTTGTTACGAGCTTGTAGGGTAAGCCCCATGGATCAATCTCCACCTGGTTACACAATTCCCGCCAGCCGTTCTCCTTGCTTTGCCTAATTGCCACTCTTAGTCTTTTTCTATGTTCCCTATACTCGTCAAGTTGCTTCTGGCAGTCTTCTCGTCGGAGTCTGGCTCTGCGTAGCATTCTCCTTACTTTCATACATGTTTTCTGAGGTTGGAAATTTCCGGCGTCCACCAATAACACGGCTTTTTTCCTCACTTGTAGGACAGCTTGGGCATGGAGCTATTGCACGCGTCTACCAGTACCGCGGAGCAACACGCAGCCATGTCTATTGCGCGGTCTATCTGTGGTATACTAGTTTCCTTGAGAAAGTTGTTTAGCTTAGCCAAGTCTAGTTTCTTCCATGCTCAGCCGCTCCTGTCAATTACTGGTCTTCTTCCAGGCGTTTTTAATTGAAAGAAAACATACAGGTGATCGCTCATTGATTCGATGTCCAGGACTTCCCATCTACTGAGAACTTTAGTGGCACCCCTTGTCGCAAACTTTAGGTCAAGAAATGACTCGGAACGTTGGAAGGTTGGTACTTGTCCATCATTTGTTGGGATAAGTCCTAGGGACTGCTATTACTTACTGCTATCTCTAGCAGTACTTCATCTCTTGGATCCATTCTCTTCGAACCCCCAAGTCAGTGCGTGCGCATTGAAATCACCCGAGAGTATGATCTTTCGGCTTGACACTCTGATGCTGTGTTCCAGTTTGTTCAGGAAGTCAATAAATTCCTCGAATCGGCAGTTTGGTGAGATGTAACAGCTGTACACCCTGTAGGTTTCCAGGTCCACCCTCAGGATTTTCCCGAAAGAAGCCACCTCCTGTGCGTTCTTTTTGCAGTCTTTTGCGAAGTTTTGCAATTTTACAATTTCCTAAACCTAATAAACCCTTAGACGACCCATCCTCATACATGCCAATAAGTATCTTACCCTTTTTATTTAAAATTTTTGAAAGACTTATTCTTAAACGAATGACTCCATATATTGTCAGGAACAATATTCTGCCGAACATCCAATACGGATTCAGATCCTCACATAGTACCATTCATCAAGCCCATAGGATTGTCGATGCAATATCGCTCTCGTTGGAAAAAAAACTTTACTGCACCTGTGTCTTTCTTGATGTATCCCAAGCGTTCGACAGAGTTTGGCATGATGGAGTACTATTCAAACTCCAAGTTTTCTTCCTCACCCGTTCTTTCTCCTAATCAAATCTTACTTAACCGATCGAAACTTCCAAGTAAATTATCGCTCCGCATACTCAGAAATAACCAAAATCAATGCTGGCGTCCCACAAGAGGGCATTCTATCTCCAACTCTATTCAACATCTATGTCGCTGATCAGTCCACCACACATCAACCATGGTGGTTGATTATGCTGACAATAAAGTAATTTTGTCAATTAGTGAAAATCCGGTAACCGCCTCATCAAATCTACAATTTCACCTCAACCTAATGACTAAATGGTACGACAAATGGGGTATCAAAATAAACCAAAACAAATCAAGTTACACTACATTTACTCTCAAAAAGGGCGTGTGTCCAACTGTTACATTGAACAACATCCCATTCCTACATCGGATACAATAAAATACCTGGGACTCAATCTCGACAAACGACTAAAGGTTAGGACACACATAACCGTACCGTATCCGATTCGCGCGTCGGCCGAGTGTTAACCGTCACACGGTGAATAAATAGTGCAATGATATAAATTTAATAGTTTAGTCATCATCGTATCACGGACGAGCGCTGTCACCGCACGGAGACAGAACCGAGTGCGATTAAAATATTTTAATAATTGACGTTGACGGTGCAGGCTCGGGTGTCAGGTCTTTTCATATCTTTTCATATTCGTCAGTCAATATAGTTTCAGTTTACAGTATCCAGGAAAGATCTTTTATCTAGTTTTTAGCATTTTACGAAGCAATTATGGTTGATGTAGAAATGTTAATCGAAGAAATTCGAAAGTTTCCAGTTCTATACGACCAAACCAGCGAAAAATACAGAAATTTGGAGTATAAAGACAGAGTTTGGAATAATATTTCAACTACATTAGCAGTTAAAGGTAAGTCTACATAATATTTTTACTACAAGGCACATATTTTTATTAAACTTCTTGTCACGTGTTATATAATATTTGATGTTATCTTATCCATTGTTATTAAGTTTGATAAATCTATTATACCATTAAATATTAATAAATAGTACATTCTATTAATACATAAGTAAACAATACAGATTTATTTATAAGTCGCTTGTATTACAGATATCTTTGATAATATGCTTTACTATTACTAATCATCATTGTAAATGTATTTTATGATTATTGTTTTGGTAATAATACAAATTGTTTAATTCATTATTTATATAAGAAACAAATTTTACTTTTTTAAAAACACTGTATTACAAATTAAAATTTAAATACAAATTAAATTGCTAGTGATATCTGTTCTTGCCAGTTTACACTACCTTCTACTGAATTAAAATAATGTTTAAATTGTTCTCGTACAGCAAATGCATCATCAGCAGATCGTCCACGTTGGTGGGGTAACTGATGTAGATTCGATAACATTTCTGAATTTTCTTGATTCTGAATGTATTGAATACTGCAACCTTAATTTTTTCTAATAAAGTTGTACAAAACACATGAGGCCAACACCAAGGTTGTTATGTTTTCAGGATTCCTCTGAAGCCTTCTCGTGAATATCCGAAATTTTTGTTGTAAGATTCCAAAACAATTTTCAGATATCCTCCTCACCCGGCTCAAACGGTAGTTATATATTCTTTTTTCATTCGTCAGGTCTTTTCCTGGATAGGGTCTCATCATGTAAGTTTTGAGTGGAAATGCTTCGTCAGCTACAATAACCATTGGAAGTTCAGTATTAGTTTGGGGGATTTTTTTTCCCTGATACATTGAGCTTGCTATTTTGTAATGCTTTTCCAAAGTTCGAATTCATAAAAATACCTCCATCAGAATTTTTCCCGTAAGAGCCAACATCTACTATAATAAAATTGTAACAAGGATCAACCAGGGCAAGAAGCACAATTGAATACGTTTTGTTGTAGTTCCAATAGATAGATCCCGATAATTTTGGAGCTTGTATTACAACGTGCTTGCCATCTAAAGCACCGATACAGTTCGGAAACTGCCACCTAGCCCAGAAATCAGTAGCTATAGCGTTCCATTTTTCCTGGTTTAGTACTGGCATCATTTTCATTAATAGAACATCTATAATTATTCTGTCAGTATCATGAACAATAGCAGCAACTGTTGACTTTCTTAATCTGTAGTTAAAGGAAATAGTCTTGAAAGCATCTCCAGTAGCAAGAAACCTGAAAAATACATTTTTATCAAGTATTCTTAAAATAAAATAACTATTGCTGAATGTTTTAGGTGGAATAGAAGAATATAAAAAAAAGTGGTCTTCTGTCAGAGATCAGTTTCGTAGATCTCTACAAAAAAGGAAGACAGCATCTGGATAGGCTGCTGTGAATAATCGAAAATATAAGTATGAAGATATTCTTGAGTTTCTTTTACCACACATTTCAGAACGCGACACATTATCCAACGTGGATCATTTTGAAGAGGATCAAAGTAATGAAATGGAGTTTACTTATAATGAAACCCCGGAAGAATTCAGTGGACAAACATGTGAGCAACAGAATAACAGAGACAGTAGCGACAAATCAATAACTGAAATTCAAGATTCTGTGGACGATACTCTCAGATCTACAACAGAAACATTAGCCAAAGCATCTAGTTTATCTGTGAAGAAAAATACATTTAGACTTCCACTCAAACGAAAAATGATTCATGAAGGAAAATCTATAGATTCTCCAGCAAGCCAGCTAATGGCATTTATGTTAGCTGAGAAGGAAGAAGAAAATAAAAAATCGAAAAAAGAAGTCGAATCTACAGTTAAGCATCCAATTGATGCTTTTTTGAGTAGCATAGCTCCTACACTTAAGGCACTTAATCCTATACTACAAAATCAAGCTAAAAGTGCTATTTTTTCTATAACACAGAAATTTGAGATGAAGCAGCTTAGGTACAGCAATGAGTAAAATGTACGTATTCTAATTAATCAAAACTATACACATGAACTAGTGATGGGCAGAAACGACTATTTGATACTACCGACTGTTAGTCGGTTTTCATCACGTACTACCGACTATTATTCGACTAATAATTTGCACGACCAGCTATATACAAATCATGGAAATTAGTCGAATAATTAGTCGACTATTTTTTTCGACCAACTAATATGAATAAATGAAATTAGTCGGCTAATTATTATTCGACTACTTCTTTTCAACCAACTAATATGAATAAATGAAATTAGTTGACTAATTATTCAACTAAAATAACTGATAAATCGGTAATTCTAAGAAATTTAAATTTTAGTCGTAATTCTATTAGAACTAGTCAAAACAAAAATACCGATAATGACACGCACGGGCACGGCGCACGTCGCACACACTACAAAGGATTACATAGGAATCCATTATTGTGCTAGCCGCTAGGTTATTACAAATGGGTAATTTTAAGAAAATGTAAGGTCTATTGTTCTGCATTGGTTTTATTTAAATAAATATTTAATACCCAAAGTACCTTAGTAGTTACTAGTTAGTTATCATTCGACAGTTATACGCGGTATGGACTATAGGCTATTGAGTTTAAACTGTTATACATAAACTCGTATAAAATGTTGAGTAAAAAAAATTCATCAAACATGTGGTGCTATTTCACTAAAAATATAAATAAACCTGACGAAGCTAAGTGTAATTTATGTCATACTGTGTACAAACATGGTCACGGTACATCAAATCTGCACGAACATTTGCGCCGTAAACATCAGTCAAAACTTGACGCAGATAAGTCTAAATTTGAATTGGACAAAGATTTAGATTTGCGATTTCAACAAGGTAAGTGATAGTATACTTTTTTAGTAGATATTTTAATTCAATTTCAATTTTGTATTTTATTTAGGAGATGCATCAACATCAACATCCAAACGTAGTTTTAGGGAAACAACTATAATGACAAACAATTCAATTAATGAAGTTCAAGTACCTGTATTGAAAAATCAAACAAAGCAATTACTTCTTTCAAAAAGGTAATTTTATTTGATTTATTTACATATTTTACTACAAAAAAAAAAGATTTTAAAATACTTTTGCATATAAATATTTATCTAACAGATTTGTATGTATTTTTTAACCTTTTTCGTGACATTTATATCTCAGTAATTTGATGAAATAAAAAAAATAAAAATAAATTCACAAATATTAGTCAAAGATTCTTTATATCTTGCCCATTTTAATTAATATTAATTTATTTATTATAATCATTTTTTCTTAATACCCTTCTGCACCACAAACTATCTAAAAAATGAACCTATTACGAGAATAATGAAATTAGCCAATGAGGATCCGCTGTTCCTTTCATAGTTTTACTTTTTGTATTCATTGTTTAGTTTAATTTATATTTTATACATTGTTATATTATTCATGTTATGTTATTTTTTTATTGTATTGTACACCTAATTATTTTAACCTGGGCTCACGCCTGTTTATTCAATAAATAAATAAATAAATATTTTTTTTTATAGATTTGGTATTCCATCAGAAAAACAAAAGACAGACTTTGTGAGATCGATTGTTGAAATGATAACTGATGATTTGCAACCACTATCGTTTGTTGAAAATAGTGGATTTCAAAACGTTATTCGATTGCTTGATTCAAGGTACTTAGAGCTTTTACCAAGTCGCCGAACACTAACAAGAAGCATCTTACCTGAACTATACTCTACTACCAAAAATAAACTACAAGATATTTTGAACAAATCAAGCTATATTTCCATTACTTCGGATATTTGGACATCATTAAATACAGATTCGTTTATGACTATTACTGTCCACACGTTTGATAGTGCTTTCGTTCTTAAAGCATTTGTATTATGCACTTTAAAATTAGAAAATAGTCATACTGGGGAATATCTTAGTCAAACGTTGGAAAATATATTTAATGAATGGGGAATTAGACACAAAATTGTAGCAATTGTAACAGATTCAGGCGCTAATATTAAATCTGCCGTAAACAAATTACGAATACCACACATACCTTGTACAGCTCACATATTAAATTTAATTGTTACCCAAGCTTTAGTATTTAGAAGTCCATATGGTGACAATACTGACAATGATGTTTTAGAACCTAATGAATATCAAAATACTCAAAATCTAAATGATTTATTAAAGAAGTGTCGTTCCATTGTGACATATTTTAAAAAAAGTGAAGTCGCAAATAGGAAATTAGCCGAAAAATTAACACAGTTAGGAGCTTTAAAATTAAAACTTAAACAAGACGTGTCAACTAGATGGAACAGTAGCCTATTGATGTTGGAAAGACTGGTCAAATTAAAAGAACCATTGACCTATGCTATGCTTTCCTTAAAAGATGGGCCTGTAATGTTAAATGCGCAAGAATGGGAAGTAATAGAAGATGTTATCCCCATATTAAAACCAGTTGAAGTAATGACTACTGAGTTATCAGGAGAGAACTATCCGACATTGGCAATGGTTATTCCATTAGTAAGAGGTAAGTAAGATATTCAAAAAAATTAAATAAATAATAAATAATTAAACAAATATTTTTAGGTTTACACATTTCTCTAGAATCAAAACAAATGAGAACATACTTAGGTCAGCAACTCAAGCAAAAATTGCTTGGAAATTTAAACAGTCGTTTTAAACTCATTGAAGAGCAAAATCCTAAACCTGAGTTTTCAAAAGCGACTCTACTTGACCCTCGTTTTAAAAAATTGGCATTTCAGCATACAATTAATGCTGAAAACGTAGAAAAGAGTATTACAGATGAACTATCTTTACTTATCAGTGAACATTTGAATGGTAAGGAATTAATACTATTAATACATTTTTTTTACATAAAAAATTTTGATTAATTATAAAAATGTATGTTTTTTAACATTACAGAAGAAAATTCTAATATTTCTGAAACTCCTGAAATTCAAACCATTTCTAATAATGAAGCTGATTTATGGAGTTTCTTGGATGATAAACTGAATACAGAACGAACTCAAGTTACATCAGTAAGCACTGCGGATAACATTTTAAAACAATATTTCAGTCTACCACACTCCAATAGGAAATCAAAGCCAATCGATTTTTGGATTAAACACAAAATACTGTTGGGCGAATTATTCAACTTAGCATTGAAGTATTTAGTGATCCCTGCTACCTCAGTACCTTCAGAGAGAATATTTTCAAAAGCAGGTGAAATCATGTCAGCCAAAAGAAATAGAACACACCCAAAAAATTTAGATATGTTAATATTTTTAAACAAAAATTTAAAACAGTTGTAAATTTGTATTTATTTTTCCTAGTAATGTTTATGTTTTTTGTTATATTATTATTATTTTTGTTATATTGTTGAATTAAAGAGTAATTCATGCTAGTTTGCATTGTTTGAAATCAGTCCAATAAAAATAAGTCGAATTAAATAATGATAATAAGTTAAAATTAATCAAATATTCAAATAATAATAATTAGTCGAATAATAAAAATAAGTCGAATAATAATAATTAGTCGAATAATAAAAATGTTCGAGTAACTAAATTAGTCATATGGTACTACCGACTAAGTCGGTAGTAATTAATCACTTTTGCCCATCACTAACATGAACTATATCCAACAGCATCATCATCACAATTTGACTCAACAACCTCAACACCATATCCATCGCCTCATTCAGTTGCAGGTATGAGTACACAACCATCCGACCTTAGCAGTAGGATTTTTGACCTGGACAGATTTGAGTAGAACTAACTTTTTAATTAAAATAATACTAAGTAGTAAACAATTTTAAGTAAAATATGTACTCTTGTTTAAGTAAAAAAATCTTTTTTTAAATAAATACAAACTAATATATATACATAATACATATATCTTTAAACATATATATAAACTTACCTTAAAAATACAGCTAAACGTTGTTTTGGTGTTATTGATAGCCTCCAAAAAGTTTCTTGTTTCTTCAACCTCTCTTTTAGCTCCAATAAAAGATCGTAAATTGTTGATTGAGCCATTCTGAAATACTGATAAAACTTTGTTTCATCATCCATTAGATGAGGTAACAACGTGAAAAATTCTGCCTCAGTGGACCTTGACTTCCATGCACTGTGTATCCACATTTTTTTCTTTCTTGCATGTTTACTATTCCATTTCTCGTCTTCTTCTTCTAACGCAAGCGCTATTATTGCTAACTCACTGTTTTTAAAACTTTTAAACATAGTTCTCACGTCCTCCCTGGTCAAAGTAGTGAAACAAACTGAAACAGCTGAAGCTAGTAGGAAAACGGCATGGTGGGTCACGGGCGAGCTTCGGACAAGATACGGATATGTTTGCGTTCGTGAACGACAAATCGTGCCTCAACCAACACTCGGCCGACACGCGGATCGGGTACGGTGCGGTTACGTGTGTTCTAACCTTAACATGGAAAAATCATATACGAACCAAAAGACTGACTCTCAACGCCCGTATGCGCATGCTCAGCCCTCTAATATCGATAAATAATAACACCATTCTAAAATTCAAACTTCTAATTTACAAATCTCCCCTGAAACTTATTTGGACTTATGGCATAAAGCTCTAGGGTTCAGCAAAAATATCCAAGCATTCCAAAACCTAGCTCTTCGACGATTCTCCAATACACCACTGTACGTCTCAAACCTAACATTATACATTGATTTTCACATGAAAACCATCAATGAAGAAGCTCAATTCTTTTACTCGCGCTTCCGCATGCGACTTCTATCCCACTAAAATCTTCTTATTAAAAACCTCTCCTCTCTAACTCTCCTAGGAAATCCAAGACGTAGGCTAAAATGGAAATCGTGTCGTAACCTCCTACAATTATCAAGTTAAAATTTACAATATATATATACACACAATTCCAACCATCAATAATTAAAAAACAAAAAATATGTATATATATATATATATCAATTAATAATAACTCATGCTAAGTGTTGCCAGTGGGCGGCTTCTTAATCAATTTATCACGTCTTTGTCTACTCTTAACACTTAAGCTTATTGTACATTTACTTGTATAGATTGTTTATTTCTAATAAAAATTTAAAAAAAAAAAGTTTCAATTTTCAATATTGTGCCCAAAGGTGTTTTTAAAAATGCACCCAAACGTGTTAACAATTTTCAGGTAAATTTTTTAAACTGCGTTCAAATGGGTTATGCCCGAGCAGTTCGTACCGGATAATTATTTAAATGGTCGAGTTAGTCGACAAATGGCGATAATAATAAAATCCATTATGTTTCAATTAGGTTAAATGTTATTAGTATTTTAGTGTAAAATATTTCAAATAGTTGGAATACAGTTGTGTGTGTATGTGTATAAGTGTTGTATGGTTTAAAATATTTTTAATACTTGACACATATAGAACCATTTTCTTTTTATCTGTTTATATTTATATATTTTAAATACTTTGCACCACCACTTGCTAAAATATTCAATATACCTAATTAATATACAATAAAATTTAATAAAATTTTAGTGAAAGTTCAACAAGTATTATTATTAAGATCGATGGCGTGAATCATAGTTTAATAGTCAGTTTGATCAGTCATTATAATCGATTTCTAAAAGCAAAGCAATTTACATATTTACGTATTATTTTTATAAAAAAAATAATTGCCACTAAAATACTTGCTACTGTTGCTAGCAACTGCAGGCTCTTATTTATATTTTCCATTATTATACAATCACATACAATTTCAATATATATTTATAGTTATGGACTTATGTTAATAACTTTTATTTGTATCAATTGTTTCTGCTAAGTTAAATTTTTTTTTTTATTGAAATTGATAAACCTTAGTTTAGACTTTGGAAATACATGCTGTAAAGCACTCAAGGTTAAATGAACCACTCTATTGTTGAATATATAAATTGCTTATGTACATAATATTTGTATATTATAACGTATTATACATTTATACTTAGATAGTTTTACCTACTGGCTTACTGCAGGGTATCAATAATTTGGGTGGTCGAAACTCGAAGGTCAAATAGTATTATTTGTTGTACTAAGGAATTTAGGAATTTCAACAACTGTGGCGCCAGTCGCCAACTACCTATTGTCAATGAGTAGAAACATATATGATATATGTGTACAGTCCGTATTATATGTACCTAATGGAGTTGGCATTAAAACCACAAATAAGCCATCTAACTTAGTTGGGGTTATTATATACTTATATGTTATAGATAGGTACATTTTAATATTGTAAGGAATTTCGAGGTCAACTTATTTTTTAAACGTTACAAATGAAACGTATATATAATAATGCAGGTTGTAACCTTGTAGTTGCCCTATAGGTATACGTATAATATTATTATAATATGGATGACCAACATGAGATATATTTCTCAGTGATAAGTTATACGAATACCTTGGTTAAATTTATTAAGAAATTATATTTTTATTAATATATATACCACAAATTATCATATTTTTAATCGTTGAAATATTTGGTATTAAATTTACATTTTAATAAAAATTTCTAAAATCTCATTATTATAATATATTATATCATAGCGAATAAAACTATACAAATTTTAATATTGAAGAGGAGTGTAGGAGAATATACTATATAAATTATATTATATATAATACTATTGTATTACTAGCTGACCCGACAGACTTCGTCCTGTCAAAAAGATTTGTAATGTGGCAGTTTTTGTGCCTACGTATTTTAAAAAATTCTCCTGAACAGAACCGTCACCCTGGTGATAGGGCGTTGTGAATAAAAAATAATTAAATAAAACATATATAAGGATTTAAAAGTAAGTAATCGCTTTATTGTTAATCATGTGAATCATAATTATTATTATTATCATTGTAGTGCTTTGTGGTATACGATGTTTTTTGTTTGATTACCTGGCGCATAGATAAACAAATCTGATGGTTTTCCAACACGGGAACAGGCAACATACAATTGACCATGGGAGAAACATGGGTTTTCTAGATTAATACCACAAACACTTAATGATTGCCCCTGGGACTTGTTTATAGTCATAGCAAAAGCAAGACGCACTGGAAACTGTAGTCGTTTAAACTCAAATGGCACATCAGTCGGAATCATTGGGATGCGCGGTATGAGAACATCTTCTCCTTTATACTTTCCTTTGAGTATAGTTGCTTCTATCACATTGTTTAGTAATTTTTTTTATCGCTAACCGTGTACCGTTGCAAAGACGCGGTTGGTTGATATTTCGCAACATTATAACCACCGATCCAACCTTTAATTGAAGATTGTGAGGTGGCAATCCTGGCAAATCCAGCGAGTTTAAAAATTCCGGTGGATAGTTGACTACATCATCTTGATTAGTAGCCGAATCAACTGATTTATATATCCTCAATTCGCCTGTAATTTGTTCTTGAATTTTGAAATTTAATTCATTTACATCTATGTTTTTTGCAGCCAGTATAGCTCGTTCGCTCAACCAATCATGGTTTCTGTAATTTTGAGAAACATCTGGAAACACCTTCTGAATAAGTTCATCTTTTGATCGAGTTAACTGACAAAAACTTTGAGGAAAGTTAATGCAGCCAGTCAACATGTCTATAGGAAATTTGCCATTACCAATGTCAATGAGTTGTTTAGAGAATATGTTTCCAGATTGGTCATTTTGCAACTCGACACGCATATTCTTGCTTAAATGAAGTACTTTGACATGTTTCCACAAACTGAAGGACTTTAAACATGCATTGAGTTCATCAGCTGGCGTTGATCGTGGAATCACCGGCAATGTTTGACGAAAATCTCCTGCTAATAAAATCATTGCACCACCAAATCGGTTATTATTGCTCCGTAGATCTTTTAAGGTTCTGTCCAAAGCCTCCAAAGATTTTTTATGTGCCATCGTGCATTCATCCCAAACAATCAATTTACATTGCTGCAAAACCTTTGCCATTGCAGAGTTCTTCGAAACGTTGCAGGTTGGAGTTTCATTGCTTTGCATATTTAATGGCAATTTTAGTGCTGAATGGGCTGTTCGACCACCTTCAAGCAAAGTTGCTGCGATTCCCGACGAAGCGAGTGCAAGTGCAATTTTATTTTGTGAGCGAATTGTTGCTAATATTAATGAAATCAAAAAAGTTTTTCCTGTACCACCAGGTGCATCTAAGAAGTAAATCCCTCCAGTTTCATCATTTGTTACTTTCATAAGAGTTTCAAATACATACTTCTGTTGTTCATTTAACAGTGGAAGATTTGTTTGAATTAATTCTTTCAAAGCGTTGAGATCATACAGTCTTTCTCGATTCAACTCTTGGTTAAAAGCGTCATGCATTGGACGATTGGGCGCGGTCAGGCCTAATTGAATTAATAGTTTGTTTGACATTATCAAGCACATGTCCTCAATTGAAATCAATGCTTCATTGTAAATTTCTTCACTGATTTGTATATTTGGATTTCCCATTCTATTCTGTATTTGATACAAAATATCATCACACATATAATCTTTGTACTTGATCCATAAATCAATTGGGTTTGATGGGAAGCATGTAGATATGATTATAGAAAACAATGTTCGTATTTGATGAGCGTGTGATGATATTACAGCATCATTGAGAGTTTGATCCCAATGAGCGTCATTTTCAAGCAATTGCAAACGTTGACAGGCTTCTCTGTAGGATCCACATAATTCACCATCAACAGTTCGTAACTGTTGGAATGATGTTGGGCCACGTACATTGACTAATAGCAGTCGTAAATAAAAACATTCATCATTGCTTGGATGTACTGAATAAATCCGGCCAATCGCATCGATGGAATATACATCTGTATATCCTGGAACTGGTTTTCCTTGTTTCCGTCGTATAAATCTCCTTGAGGATTGATTCCAGGTATAATATTTTGGCATTTCAGAATATAGCAATGTTTGTGCGAAATCATCGTTTTGGCATGTCTCAAAAAAACTGGTTAATGTAGTAGATGGTGGCTGAGCAGCTCTTTGTACTGCGTTCTGTGCTGTAAAATACACTCTTTGTCCATTTTCTAAATGCACAGCTAAGTGAACAACAGAAGGGTGTCTCTCATGAATAGGAAAAGAAAATATTCGCCAAACTGCTTCATTACTACTGACATAGCGGCCCATTTGGTATTGGGTAACTTCATCATTGGAATTCTCTGCACCAATTCCAATCACAGCCATATCACTCCCTTTGGTTACATATTTGCAAATGTATTTAATAGATTTCACTGAATGGCAAGATTCAACGTTGATGTGTGCTTTGAATGTCTTTGATAAAATGGGTTAATATGAAACAATCCAACGATTATCTATTTCAATATCTTGTTGATTTAATTTGACAATTGTTGATTTTCCATTGTCTGCTGTCGATCTGCGACGATACAATGGATAACCGTCATTACCAGTAATTGTTTCCGATATTAATGTCCGTGGATATCGTTTTGAACATTTACCATCCATCATACACGGTGAATTTTGATTAAGAGTTCCACAGGGACCATGTATCATGTTTTTGATAACTACCTCATGCAATCCAGGATCTACTTGTACATTAGGGATTTCAACTGATATCACTGCATCAACTTCATTTGGCCTTATCTTTTCAATCAACCAAATCAAAATGTGTGCATGTGGCAATCCTCGTTTCTGCCACTCCACAGAATACATCCAGCAGCGTGTCTCACCAAACACATTATGTTTTACGATGAAATCCATTAAAGATTTCAACTTTTGTCTAAAGACTCTGGCTGTAATATCATGACGATCAATGGGTGATTGCCCAGAGAATAACTCCTGCTTGATTTCTATCCATTGCGGATTGCATGTAAATGTGATGAACAAATCTGCTGTACCATAATGACGAACATACGACATGGCATCTTGAGCATATTCGTGCATATGCCGAGGGCTTCCGATGTATGTTGCTGGAAGAATAGTCATCCGACCGACATTCTGTGCATTTCCATCAGTATTAATCGCATCTCGAAGGTGAATATACTCTTCAGATCGGAGTTTGGTTTGATTCAACGTGATGAATGTTAATCTCTCCGTTTCAATTTTAACATACATGTCAACAACATATTTGTGATATAATCGCCGACATTTCAATATGTGATTATCTTCATTTTCCCGAATCATTAGGCGGTATGAATAATAGTTCATTGAACTGACTTTTTTGTTGGTTTCAGAACCTGTAAATAGATTTTGTTTTAATAACATTCAAATATAAAATTAAAATACATAATATAATGACTGAGATATTATCGCCATAGCTAAACTAATATTTTAGTTACCTGTAATGGGATTTATCATTTTTATTGAGAAATCGTAGCCATCTTCACCTTGCCAAAATATAATGGGATATTGCAGTGCATCATATGAGCGGTGTGTTTCCTTTATACGTTGTAATTGATCATTCCGACGATGTAAAACAATATCACGGGATTCCAAATTTTCTCCAACTACAACGATAGCAACTTCATCAATAGTTGGTGCATTAAAACGTCTTGTATGTTGACCTGCAGGTGTTTTATCAGCTCTGATTACAATTTTGTGATTATTGGATGGCATCAGATCCAGGGCAGTTTTAAACAATATAATCAATTGATTGTGTTGATGAAATAAAGTTTGTAATTGTTCTACAATAGACCTCTTTACTAAATTGTTATGTGCACAACGCAGATCAATTTCTTGTGGTGAATTGCCCATAAAATAAATTTGCAGGAATTTGTTGTCGCTATCTGACACTGGTAACAGTGAACCTGCACTGTGATATATTTGCCCTTGTATCTGTAAATAAAAAAAAATATTATGGTGTGGTATAAATTAATGGATTGTCAGTGATCAAACTTAAATAATATTTGATCTTAAAAAGTATATATTTAGTTTTAACTAATATCTATCAAATATAAAATATAATAAAAGTGTCACTGAAACTGAATCACCATATAATATGATTCTTAAAGATATTATTTTTAATTACACAATTTAATACACTACATTATTACACACGTAATGATGGTGTGTAATAGCATAGGCGTATTCAAAATTTAGTGGCTGAGAGGGTATACAAATTTGTAAATCGTGAGACCTACTGCCGGATACACGCCGCACGACTTTTTTTTATCTGAGCATGATTTTGTTGGTGGCACAGTCTACTGGGAGGGGAGGCAGTGCCCACCCGACCGCTCCCGTAAACACACCTATTATGTGTAATAATATATAATAATTACCAGCTTAAAAATAATATTATTCGGATGAATTTGTCATAATATTTTCAAATAAAAAATATTAATTAAATGATTTTAAAAATTAACCATTTGAATAAAAACGTACTCAAATAGTTTATAAAAATAATTATTCGAGTAATTTTTGGTAATCTAATTTGATTAAAAAACATTGGTTGGTAACTAACTAACTCGAAATACGTATATATATATATATATATAATATCTATTAATTACTTATATTGTTGTCGGTTAATCTAACCTAACCTCTAGATTAACAAATTCTACATGAGTAAAAGGAAGAAAAATATCGAGACGCAATCAATAGATCAAAAGAAAAGGAAAAAGAACAGAATTACGAATGAAAAAAAACGATGATAGCACTGATATACAAGAGAACAATACAAAGACAGTACCTAACGACATCCGTACACAACAAAGGGCTAACAAAACTACAAAAACTTAGAGAATGAAGCATTTCATTATGATCCTACTAGGACTTATGATGATCATTAAGTTTCGATTGGTGTAATGAATGCCAAATGTCCCTATTGTCATGCATTAAAATTCAAAGATGAGCCCAATGGTATGTGTTGTAGAAATGGTAAAATAAAATTACCTCCTTTGGATAATCTAATACAGTCATTATTTATATATTTATCTGGTTCCACCATTGAATCAAAACAACATTTTAGATAATATCAGAAAATATAGTTCAAATTTTAATATGACTTAATTTGGGGTAAATAGAATAAAAGAATCACAGTACGTGTTTAACTCCCGACGGTGAAACACGTGTGTACCTCTTACGATCGCGTGTGCGTTTTTATCAGCTCCCGATAGCATAGTGCAATTACGACGAGCATCGACGATCAGGTAATATGAATAGTACATATACATCATATAGTTAGAGTAATACAAAATGAACAACAATAGACGACCAGGCCTCATGCCTGCTCCGTCGCAACCAAAAATATCTCCAAAAAATATTACAACCCACAATAATAAATCAAACACCATTCCAAAATCAAACATTACACCAAAAATAAACCGCGTCGGTGATGGATCCCGCATCCCCACCACGGGTAAGACCAAATCAAACAACACGAGCAACACAACACGCACCTCAGATAAAAACGGTATGAGCGGCGATATGTCAGATAACACGGCATACGCTAATGAGTCCGTAGATAAAAACTCCACTCAATTACAAACAACCGTATCTAGTCCAAAACCTAATTACGCCACGGCAATAGCTAAAGAGAACAATCCGCAAAGAGACCAAGCTATTGTTTTTAATTCAATAGAAGGCATACCACAAATAGACTACATTAGAGCAATAGGACAAATAGTATCACCAAAAAATAT
The DNA here is from genome assembly GCA_036289425.1 of Rhopalosiphum nymphaeae. Classification (NCBI taxonomy): domain Eukaryota; kingdom Metazoa; phylum Arthropoda; class Insecta; order Hemiptera; family Aphididae; genus Rhopalosiphum; species Rhopalosiphum nymphaeae. Next base: position 2,727,799 of record JAZAQC010000030.1, read on the forward strand.
ACTTTTTGTTTCTAGAATCTCCAACAATCGTTTTTGCATATTCCTGAACAACAAACACACTGTAGACTCCCTGGTAGAAAAAACCAAACTTATCACAATAAATGATAACGTAATACAAATTCGCAGACTTATAAATACCGCCAAAAGAATAGTGATTTCAAACGTTTGCCCATCCATTCCAAACGAAAAAATTCTTGCTGCATTGCAAGATATCAACATCATACCTACATCCCAAATAAACTATATTAAAGCAGGCGTAATCATGGAAGGCTACGAACATGTCCTTAGCTTTCGTAGACAAATGTATATCAACGATAACGACATTCCAAAGCTCCCAGGTTCACTAGTTATTAATCACGACGAAACTAACTTTAGAATATTTTTTACGGATGATAGAATAACCTGCTATACATGCAAAACGTCAGGACACACCACACTCTCATGCAAGAAATACATCAAAAACCCTGACAACAACATGATAAAAAACCAAAGCACAAGCTCTACAAATTGGGACATCGACTCAAGCTTACAAACCGAAATGATAGAGGACACCCTCCCTCCTATGAGTCCTAATTTGGTCGAAATCCCTACCGATATAAACATGGAGGCGTCCAGAACACCAGTAGAAGCAATTAACATATTAAAACGTCCGGCTTCAATGACAACAACTCCCTCAAACCCAACAAGCCCTCGTTATGATTCAAGCCAAGAAATCAATACAACAATAAAACCCCCCAAAAAAGTTCTTTTAGTAGAAAATGAAATTGATCTGAATCATCCAAGCCCATCAGAAAACCGGTCACGTTCCAACTCAAGAAATCGTTTTTCCGAAAACCTAGATAGTCACTTGGAATCGATTAAACACCTTTTCAATGAAAAAACGAAATTTAAAATATCTTTTGATTAATTCACGCACATTATAGAAAATATTCACAAACAAGACAACCCATTAAACATAATACAAGAATACGGCCTTGAGGGAAGTGAAATAATCACGATATTCGAAATCACCCGTCCATATCTCACCAAAAAAATAGCAAGAAATAATTTTACCCGCATCACCAACAAAATATTCAAAGCCTTAGGCGCAACAACAACTACAGAACCGAACAAATAGAAATCCAATCAAAATTGGCATCAATCTAGAAACAAACCACAGTATCTATTATAAAATGAAACCTTTAAATATATTACAATGGAACCTAAACGGTTTCTTCAAAAAACAAAACGAACTCAAACTTATAATAAACAACCTAAACCCTCAAATAATTTGCCTGCAGGAGACCAATTTCAAAGAAGATTACACAGCACCACTAAAAGAATACTCTGGTTTCAGCAAAAATAGAATAACAGCAAACAGGGCCAGTGGGGGAACATCGATATACGTAAAATCCAATATCCCTGTCCAGGAAACCCAAATTAAAAGCAACTTAGAAACCATAGCAATTACAATAGAACTCAAAGAAATGTTTACTATATGCAATATCTATCTTCCCAACCAAACAAATGTCAGCCTTACAGATTTAGAAGATATCTTAAAACAACTACCCAAACCATATATAATTGTGGGTGATTTTAATGCCCACAATATACTATGGGGCTCCAACTCAACTGATTATAGAGGCCAATTAATAGAAAAATTAATCTCGTCCCAAAACCTTATTTTGTTAAATGACACATCCCCTACCCACATAAATTTTGCCAATGGAAAATTTTCGAACATAGATCTCTCGCTGAGTACACCCTCCATCTCTCAAAGACTTGAGTGGAAAGTATTAAATGAAGTGTATAGCAGTGATCATCTACCAATAAACACTAAATTATCAACTAGACAAACAGATGTTAAAAATAACCAAGTACATAGATGGAATTTAAAAAACCCAAATTGGAAACTATTTACAGATCTACTAGAAGAAGAATCCAAGATAATAGGGGACATGGATTTGTCAAATATAGATGAAGCAACGAAGAAATTTACGACACACATTACATCGATAGCGCAAAAAACAATAGGCAGCAACGCAAATTTTAAAAAACCAAGAGTCCCATGGTGGAACGAGAAAATCAAAATGGCCATTAAAGATAAAAACAACGCACTCAACACATTTAAAAAAAACAATTCACAAGAAAACTTCATAAAGTTAAAACAGTTAAGAGCCAAAGCTAAGTACATCATAAATCATAGCAAAAAAACGTCTTGGAATCAATTCACAAACTCGATAAATTCAAAAGCCAAGGCCTCAGAGATATGGAATAAAATAAAATCACTTAAAGGCCTCAGCAGAGGCAATGAAATCATTCTAAAAAATGATCACGATACAATCGTAGACCCAGAGGAAGTGGCCAACAAACTCGCCAGCTTTTTCCAAAATAACTCAAGCAATAACTCATATGATAAAAAATTCATCTCCGAAATAAAAACACCAAATGAAAAACAACAAATAGTATCTGTAATAAACTCATCAAACCCGGACCAGTACAACATAAATCTCCCAATAACAATGAATGAAATAGAGCAGACGTTAAACAAATGCAATAGTAAGAGTCCAGGTCCTGATGGAATTCCTTACAGCTTTCTACAAAACTTAGGGACAAAATCTAAAGAATCACTACTAAGGATCTACAACAACATATGGAGCACAGGCATCATCCCCAGAGAATGGAAGAGAGGAACAGTTATACCGCTACCCAAACCAGGAAAAAACAAATACACGACGGAAGGATATAGACCCATAACACTTTTAAATACAATGGCAAAAATATTGGAAAAGATAATAAACAACCGGCTCATATGGTTCCTCGAAAAGAATAAACATATATCAAACAAACAAAGCGGGTTCCGCAGATCTCGTTCCACACTTGACAATTTAGTTACCATACACTCCGAAATAAACAAAACATTTGCCACAAATCAGTATCTTGGAATGATATGTCTAGACATTACAAAAGCCTACGACACTATATGGAGACATCGAGTAATTCATATACTCAGTAAAATTATATCTAATGGTAATATGCTGCAATATATTAAAAGTTTCCTAGACAATCGACAATTCGCAGTCAAAGTATCAAACACACTCTCTGCAAATCTCTTACAAGAAAACGGTGTACCCCAAGGTTCGTCACTATCAGTAACTTTGTTTCTGTTAGCAATCAACAATATAATGGAAAATATCAAATATCCAGTAAACGCGATGTTATTCGCAGATGACTTTAACTTCTGGTGCAGGAGTAACAACCTATCAACTGTACAAAGGTTCCTCGAAGAAACAGCCAACAAACTAACTCAATGGGCCAATACGTCAGGTTTCAAATTCTCCAATTCAAAATCCCAATGCATTATATTCACTAAAAAAAGAGGGCCAAAACATATAAACGTTCAAATAGATGGAAAAAACATACCAAACAATAACACAGTCAAAATTCTCGGCTTGAAATTTGATACAAAAATGAACTGGATCCAACATCTAAAATACCTAAAAACGGATATTAACCAAAGATTGAATTTAATAAAAGTATTAAGTCACACCCAATGGGGGGGAGATGAACATTCACTAATCCGCATACATAGACAACTTATCAGAGCAAAGTTAGACTACGGAGCAATTTTATACCAATCAACCAGTCACTCACATCTTAAAATAATAGACAGTACATTAAACTCCAGCATAAGACTATGCATAGGAGCTTTCAAATCAAGCCCTATAGAAAGCATAAGAAACATAGCACAAGAAGCACCCCCAGAGCTAAGAAGAGCAGAGAAGACACTTCTCTACGCAGCTAGCATCACTAGAAATACAGACAATCCAGCCAACAAACACATAGTTGAAACCATTCAAACTGCCAATGAAGATAAAATCCAGCTGGGCTCTATTCTCAAAGTAAATCCATACAGCTTCCCACCATGGACTTTCAAATTGGAGATAAATATGGAGCTAGCTCAAAATAAAAAAGAAAATACGAACCCAATAATATACCAAGAACATCTGAGAAAAGTTCTAGAGATTTACCAAAATTGCAACATGTTCTTTACAGATGCATCAAAAACTGAAAAAGGAGTAGGCATTGCAATTGTACACCACGAAACAACAATCAAATATAGACTACCAAAAGAATGTTCTATTTTTTCTGCTGAGGCAATAGCCGTCTTCAAAACTATAGAATTCATACAAATACAAGATAAAATGTCAACAAATAATCTGATACTCACCGATTCACTGAGCACACTACGAAGCTTAGAAAACAATACAAACCCAACAGACATTGCAAAGAACATACAAGAAAAAACCTACGACCTAAAGCTTAGGGGAATAAATATCATTTTCATTTGGGTACCAGGCCACACAAATATAAGGGGGAACGAGACGGCGGATCAAGCAGCAAAGGAAGCGGCACAACCAAACAACCTCAATATACAATTCCTGGACACAGTAACATACGATGACATCAAAACCCACATCAAAAACAAATCACTAACAAAATGGCAAACGCACTGGTCAAAACAACAGACCAAACTCAACGAAATTAAAAACACAATTTTTAACTGGCAAAACCCAAATCTTAGTAGAAAAGAAAAAATTCTTATAAATCGTCTCCGAATAGGTCACACAAGGCTGACCCATCAACACCTCATGGCCAAAAAAGAACCCACCCAATGTATAGTCTGCGGGGTTACACTAACAGTGAAACATTTAATAACAGAGTGTTACCAATACGCCGAACATCTTAAAAAATACAACATCCCACCCAACCTGTATGAAGCTCTAGGACCAGATAGCGAAAACACATCGAACATGTTAACCTTCCTCAAAAAATCGGATTTATACGACAAAATTTGAACCTACCGTTAAAGAAAATTGTAATATAAATGTAAATAGTAACTATATATAATTAACACCATATAAATATTGTAATTTTAACCACCACTTTGTAATTTAACCAAAAACTAATAACCTTTGCTGTTGATGTTTTTTTAAGTTCAATAAAAAAAAAAAAAAAAAAAAAAAAAAAGAATAAAAGAATCAGAGTATCAAACAACTCTCAATCTAACTACAATAAAAGAAGTAGCTGTAGTCATAAATTGCAATAAATTTACAAACCGTGATATTTTACTACAAAAACGGAGTAATTAATATTTGACAGTTCAAGAAACTCATAAATATTATGACGCCTTACCATATCCGTTAATGTTCTGGCGGGGTGGAGATGGATATCACTTTAAATTAAAACAGATAGATGCAGCAAATGGTCTAAATACAAATAAAAAAATATTAGCAATGGAATTCTATGCATGTAGAATAATGATACGAAAAAATCCCGAAAATCATTTGCTTCGCTTTAATCAACTATTTAATCAGTTTATCGTTGATATGTATGCAAAAGTCGAAAATGAAAGACTACGTTTTATACGTTATAATCAATCAAAACTCAAGGTTGATCAATATATTCATCTTAAAGACGCATTTGTTACTGACGGAAATATTTAAAATAAAGTACAAAAATTAATTTTGCCTGGAAGTTTTATTGGCAGCCCTAGGCATATGCATGAATAATACAAGATGCTCTCTGTATCACGAAAAACAATGAAAATCCTTGCTTATTTATGACTAGGGCCCGGAAGTTTATGCACTTAAAACTACCGAAATATGCATGCACTTATGCGCTTAAAAATCGTGATATATGCGCTTAAATATGCCCTTATTTTTTTAAATTTATAAATATAAGGAAAAAAACATTATTATACTACTACGATTTTTATTCAAATTTCTTTGACAGGTAATTAAAAATATTTTTAATTAATATACATTTTTAAATATTGCAATTCACAATCAACGACTTTGATAAATTTTCAAATTTAAATGACCGCCGGTTATCTGCCAACATATTTTTGTACACCGAAAAGCTCCGCTCCACGTCAACCGAAGAAATTGGTGCGTATTTGAAATATAGTAGATCATCACAAGAAATATCTTCAGGTAAATTATCCATTGTGATTTCTTCTCCCAGCATAACTTTTGAAATTTTGGTTAGTATTTTGAAGCCCAGATTCTTCGCAATAACTTCTTCAAATTTTTTATAAATTGTAATGCCTTTGGAACATTTTATTGTATTTAATTTATTTTCTACATTCTCCACTGTTTTTATTGCGTCAGTTAAAAGAGTTCCCTGAGTTTCTAAACATGTAATAGCCGTAGTTAGAAATCCATAATTTGTATAAATAAAAGCTAAATTAGATTCTAAATCTGTTTCTGACATAATTTTTTTAACTTTTCCAATGGCTAGCGCATCATCAGCATCTAATAAATGTACGACTTTTTTAATTGCTTTAAAATTCTCACAATAGTACATTGCGGCTTTTAACCAGGTTCCCCAACGCGTAATGATAGGAGAAGGAGGCAATGGTGTTTCTGGGGCTTCTCTTCGGAACAATTCAACGCGAGCTAGCGCCTTTAAGAACACTTTTTTCATATTCAAAATAAGTTCGTCAACTTTTGGAAATTCTGCACGAATTTTCTCGCATACACGATGCAAACCATGGGCGAGGCAGGTTATATGTACCATTTTAGAATAGAATGTTTGAATAGATTTTGCAGCTTTCACCATATATGGTGCTGCATCGGTCACAAATAAAATAACATCGTCATGGTTAATTCCATTTGGCCACAAAGAAAAAAGGGTTCTATCATATAATTTACTTATTGTCGTGTGGTTGGCTTTTTCTAATACTTCCGAAGCAATTAAAAAAATTTTACCTGGTCCGTCGGTTAGTAAGGTTCCAATTATCACATTCGCCACATAACGTCCTTCTGTATCTGTTGTCTCATCTATAGACACCCAGATTTTTTTATTAAGTATTTGATTTCTTATTTCATTCATCGTATCTTCGTAGCAACCATTGACATATGTTTTTCTCAGTGTAGATACAGATGGTATATCTTTATTTATGTACTTTTCAAGGAATAAACGTAGATGAGGATTTCCTAATTTTTCTAATGGAATATTTGATTTTAAGAATGCTTCACATAAATCCTTAAAAAAGCCAGATTTTCGTGTTGGAGTAGTAATTAGCTGTTGTGTGGCATTTTTATTTTGACGATTAGAGGCTCTTATATGTTTCTCAGTACTTAAGTGCTGAGTGACACTGAAACGTTTTTCGCACTTTACCTTGACTTCGCATATCTTACAAAATAATACACTCCCGTCGAACGCGAAAATATGTTCACCGAATTCAGTAACGTAATTTTTACCTCTAACGGTAACTGATGTTTTTACTTTCGGCATTTTAACACAAGTTAATCTAAAAAGGCGGACACTCGATATTCACTCGCGGAACTACGAAAGACGTCAAACAATACCAACGAGAAATAACGAACTGACTGCATTCTATAATCGTGTTATTGTAATAATCCCAATAATAGAAAATATCAGCACTTTTCTAAAAATAAATATATTTAATTGAAAATATATCGTGGAATACCCGACATTCAGAAGTAATTTATTTTGTGAATTACATAACATTTGACTCTAATATGCAGTTAATATCAAAAAAGTTGTAAAATATGCGAATAAATAAAAAAACCTCAAAATATGCAATTATATGCAAAATAAAATTTTGTATTTGGATTTGTTTAAGTATAATTCAAATTTGTAGCTGATCTAGCAATTTTTTAGTCCATTCAGTAAAAACATGCAAATGCATGAACTTCCGGGCCCTATTTATGACATTTACATGTAACAGTCAATGGCTTGAGATAACAGAACAATTATTACCCCATCAGAAATCAAGAGATCGACATGATGTAAGGATACATTTTAGCCGAAAACGGTGACGCCTATGTTTTACATGTGTTAGACAGAGTCCTGGAGACAACACATGAGGGCGTAGTGTCCTCTTAATTCACGAAAAATTGGATACATTATCATTGGTCATTACTGGCAATTAACGAAGATATTACCTAAAAATTAACATTTGATAACGTAATTGCAGAATTTTCAAAAAACCTAAAAGCAGTGTGTGACCTAATTTTTAATGTAATAAGTTATGTATAAGTAATATATTACTAATGTAATGCATTTGTATTTAATTAATTATGTATATATACATTATATTTGATACATTTTTCATTTTTATAAGAATTGTTTGTTAAAAAGGGCTCCTAGAGTTAACAGTGCACGCATGGCCTCTATTTCTTTAAATCAAGGCCTGCTGTGTATAAAAAATCCTAAGGAAACCGGTTGAATGCGTTTTCCGGTAAATCGCATTCCATATGACAGCCATACTTACCTAACTGGCTAACAAGTTAAACATTTTTAGTAGGTAGCTACTATAGTACACGAGGCAAAAAAGTGATGGTCACACGTCAAGTGACATTTTTCGTCAGAGTTCAATTGTTTCCGCCTAAAATAATTTCAAACGATGTAATGCAGATAATTTTAACATTTTTTATTATTTCTAACAATAGTGTTACTAGTATTAGATGGAGAAACAATGAAAATTTTTTCCCAGAATACGAAGAATCATTACTGAATAGTACATACTACAATACGACTCGTCGTCTTGAATATGCACGCCAGCTGTGTTCCCATATCACCTAAGATTCTAAGAATCACTGAAAACAAGAAAAAGGGACGGTTGAGTGCGTGACGATCGCGATTTCACTTTGCGCCTCTCTATAATACTGTACTACTACAACAATAATTGTCAGTAACAAACCGACCGCAACGTAGCTCGTAACTTTTTCGATTTGGCGTTACATTGATTCACTGTGTCAGTTTATTACAAAGTTAGTCCAACGTATTTGTTCAGACACTCAGATGAATTTTTTGAAGCTTGGACGAGGTGAATGATTTGTATCAGTTTGTGTATATTATAAATGTGTTTTTCATAGTATACAATTGTGTATTTAGTAATAAAGTAATTATAAAAATTCAACCGCTGTTTAAAACTATATTATTTTATTCAATAAAACCAATTATATAATTACTAAAAATACTATCTACAACTAATTCAACATCAGCTAAAGAAAAAATAGATTAAAATATATTCCTTTGTGATCAGAAACTGTAGATATAATTTAAAATTCCTAGCGTACCATTACTGGGTAAGTTAAAACAACACTTAATTTAGATTTTTAGTATTAAATATAATTTAATTGTAACTAACATTTTATATGTATATTTAAAGCATTTGTACATCTGCAAAAGAATTGTAGAGATCCTTAGAATTTTATTTCTTAAGTTTGATTAATTGATAAAGTTAATCATGTAAAGATTTCTTTTGTGTTTTATAAAAATGAATTATTTTGTTTAGAAATTAAGTACAAAATAGTACATGAATATTAAACATTTACTTAATTTTGAAAATAATCAATCATGTATACATTTTATTTTTAGTTAATAACAGTTTATTTATGGATAGTAATATGGCAGTCTCCGTTCCCAAAGATATTGAGGATGAAACAAATAGTTATTTTCAACGTACTTATAGCTTTCAACAATTCCCTCGACATCTTAATGAAGTAAGTTATAATATAATTATATTCATTATAAATAATAATTCATTCTATGTAGATAATTGAAAGAAAAAAAGTTTAAGAATTTTATTAATACCCAGCCAATTATTTAGAAATAACATTTTTAATTTATTTAGGTTAACCTATACTAGATTACTAAATTCTTTTAAAATTATTTAGAAGTAAAGTTTACAACTTAAAGTACATTTAGAAAATAATTGATTCATTCATGGCTTATAAACATAATGTTAAAAATTAAATTATCTTAAAATATATAAAAAATTATTAGTTTTTTAAACATTACATTTTTATTATTAAAAATAAACATAAATATTTTGTATAAAATCAGTTTCAAATAGATTTATTTAAATACCTATTCCTATGATATGTACCTACATCATCTAAAACCAAAAACTCTTTTTAAAATCTAGATTAAGATTATATAAAAATGTCTCGCATAATACTTTTTTATAATATTTTATTTAACTTTCTACTATATTTGCAGCCTTCAACTGTAACCATCATAAATATGGATACCTTACTAGTTGTAACTGAAAATTATGATAATCTAATTGTACCACCGAAAAATTTACAAGATCAGATTGCGTTCATATTTAATAATTTAAGTCAAATTAATCTCCAAACTAAGGTAAAATCAAAGTTTTTCGATATATAATAAAATTATATAACAGTGGTTACCAACCTTTTTTACTGAAGGCCATAAAAAAGTGAAAAATTCTCGGTGGGCCAAGAATTTAAACCTTTTCTTTGAATTGAATGTCATATTTTATTTTAGGCACATATTAATAAATTTAATTATTTATTATATATTGCTCATTTTAAAATAAAATATAAATATTAAGTATAAACTATATGTGTAATTGATGATAATATGATAAAACATAGGAAATATTTTACAAATGTTACATTTTTAGAATATATATATATATTTTAATTTTAATTACTTTGTTGGGCCAGTTAATAAATAATTGCGGGCCAGATTTGGCCCACATGCCGTACTTGGTCACCGCTGGTATATAATTTAATATGATAAATGATATTAATGATAATATATACATATACATATTACAGTGTGATGAAATTAAAAAAATCATCAACAATGATTATTTACCGTGGCTTTCACAGTATTTAGTTATCAAACGAGTCAGTATTGAGTTTAACTTCCATTCACTATACTCCAATTTTTTGGACTGTTTTAATAATGAAAAATTAAATCTTTTAATTAATGAGGAAACTTTTAGAAATATCAGAGTTAGTATACATAGTATTATGTGTTGATAAATAATTTTTAATTCTTTTTTTTTTTAATGTTTTAGATATTATTAAAAGGTGATAAAGGAATGGAAAATTTTTTGAAGAGATCATTATTAAAAAATTTAGGTCATTGGCTTGGTATGATCACATTAGCTAAAAATAAACCACTTCTACATGATAATATTAATTTAAAAATGCTGCTGGTGGAGGCTTATAACAAAGGATATCAGGAATTACTTTTTACCGTTCCATTTATTGCTAGAGTCCTTGAGTCTTGTGCTAAAAGTAAAGTATGTATTATACCTTAGGGTTTTCTTTATGTTTTTAATCCTGAAAAAAAGTTTTTTTGAATGTATCAAATGTTAGTTTTGATATTACAACTATAATATATAAGTTTAATTTTTAATATTCTTATTTATGACTTATTGTATAAAAAGCATTTAATAAGTTAATAAAACTGTTAATTTATTCTTTAATGTATCTTTATTATGTACTCTAAATTTAGTATATAAACTTATTAGATTTCATTATTTCTTCCATTGTTTGATGACTTACTCCATAATTTTTGAATCAATTTTATAAATAATATTCATATTATTTAGGTATTTAAACCAAGAAATCCATGGACAATGTCTATTATGAATTGTTTAGCTGAACTTCATCAAGAGCCTAAATTAAAAATAACTTTAAAGTTTGAAATTGAAGTTTTATGTAAAGTGTTAAACATTGATATTAAAGTAATTAAAATTTCAATAGTTACACAAAATACTGAATGTATGTGTAAATATATCTAATAATAAATTTATATTCCAGGATTTAAAACCAGGATTTGTACTTAAAAATCCTGAAATCGCCAAAAACGTAATACCACAGCTTTCTGATGAAGAGAATACAAAGTCACAAATGCATTGTATTCCAGATCTACCTACACCAGAAATAACTTCTCAACAGCATATTCCTATTTATCAAAGTAATTAAATTTTATTTTGGAATCGATATATGATCACTGAAATATTAGCGGCTTATCACGATAAATGCATTTGTTTCAATTTCAATTTTATTATACATTTCTAATTAAATTTTATTTATTTTTGAATAATACTTTAAATTATCTAATTATTTTAAGACTTATAATTGAGCATTTTATAATTAAAATATCAAAATATTTAAGGAAGATACCTACTACAATATGCATTTTTGTTGTCTCTTTACACATTTGGTTGGTATATAAAAATCTTTGTTCAATTATAAGTTAAACTAATCCTGTCATGATGATAGATGTATTAATTAAATTGTTTAAATAAAAGCCTCAGATAACTAATTTTTATATCTATAATAATTAACTAGAATTTATATAATTTTTTATTATTTATAGACAGTGTTGGGTAGTAACGTTACGGAAGTAACGCATTATTGTAATGGTGTTACTTAATTTGTAAAGTGTTACGTAATTTCATTAGAATTATTTCCAAGTAACAAAAATGTAATGGAAATTACTTTTGATAAGTAATTTCTTTAATATAACACGTTACTGTTTCAAACCATTTAGTACCTATTCCAGTATTGTGAAGTTTAAAAACAAACTTTTAATATGATGCCTTTAATGCAGGTATTACTGTATAGGTATATCAATCTAATATTTATATATTTAATTTTATCTTGCCACTACGATTTTTTAATTAATTAATTTTATAATTTATATTTTAATATATTTTAATATTTATATTTTATAATTAATTTTAATTATTATTTAATTTGATTCCTCAAAATATGTACCTTTGTCTATACATATTACCTAAACACTATTAACACTTAGCCAGTATTGATATGAATGCAATAAATACAATTAATTTTTATTAATTTTTAATATTACAATTTAGTATTGTTCAAGAACTCTTAATTTTTAAAATACTAATTAGCTATTGCTATAATTATAACTTAATTAGATTATAACATTATTTTTCTGGTAAATACTTAGTACTTACTAATAAATAATAAATCAAAATATTTACATTGCATCATTATAAATTATTATTGCCATTTGACATTTATTTTTAAAATTTTAAAGTTCTTATTTAATTAAACTCTATATTAATACATATTTTTAATAGTTATAAGTAATTAATACTGTTATGTACTTATGTATTAACATATTATACTTATTCATAATATAATATAATATAATATGTATATAATATTCATATATATTTATGTATTTGAAAAGTAAAGTTATTTCATTACAATTTTATTTGAATATCGAATAAAGTAACTTAATTACTTTTTAAAAGTAACTTATCCAAAACTGTTTACAGACAAATTTTTAATTGAAAGATTTGTTTTTTTTTTTTTTTTTTTTGTTAACAATTTCTTCTCAACAACAGAATATTATCTCATCATTTTCATCAATGAATTCTAATAGTGAGTTTAGTGATGAACTAGTTGGTTATGTTATGTTCGCAGGTGGTGCTACATCTATTTCATCAAATGGTTGTAATAATATAAGTAGTATGCTAGAAATTTCTCCAATATTACCTTCATTTGAGCCTAAGTACAACTATGTGGCTTTCAATACAGACAATTCAACAAAATTAATGTCTATGATCATCATAAATCCTAAAGTTAGTATTTTCTACAAAAGTAAATGGAAAATATTTACATCATATAATTATGATATTTTAAACTGCGCTTTGTTTTTGACATAAATGTATATATCTTAAGATATCTTAAATTTCCTGTTAAATAACAATTACATTTTTAATTTTAAAAATAGTTATTGAAAAAATATTTGTTGGCTTAGACTTTTTGAACTCATTTCTATATTTATTAGTTAACTATGATCGAATAATTACAAGTTATACATTTTATTGTTTAGATTCCATTATTTGCTAATCAACCAGAATTGAAGAATGATGTACCATATGTCATGGAGTGTTCAATTAAAAATTGGTTAAATCCTGTTGTAGATAGATTTGTAAAAGTAGCAGCAACTACAACAGAAAATATTGTCAAAAAAGTAGGTTCATTTATTAATTTTATAACATAAGCAACTTAATATAAAATTAATTTCTAGGATTTTGGTATGGACCCAGACGAATCTCATTTACGAAAAGCAGCTCATTGTATGATAAGAAATTTGACTTCTAGCTTAGCAATGATAACTTGCAAAGAGCAAGTTTTACAATTATTAACAACTAACTTGAAACAATATTTTTTAAGTGTTTTAATGGTATATTGAATAATAATGATTATAACAGTTTGAGTTTTTATAATTTTTTTTTCACCGAATTTAGATACATACTCCGAATCAAAAAGAAATGATTGATCAGGCTTGTACTATGTGTGCAAACGATAATTTAGAGTTAGCTTGTACTTTTGTACAGAAAACTGCTTCTGAAAAAGCAGTTATTAAAATTGATAAATATTTGAAAATTGTAAGTACTATCTATATTTATTTAAAATTATGACTACTTACATTTTTTTAAAGTAATAATAATTAAATTTTTTATTGTTATTATTAATATAGGAATTTGAAAGACATAATGTATTAACAATGAAAGGACAACAGTATTGTGATCCAGCGGTAATGATTGGCCAAGCTGAATATCTTCCAGATTCTCTTCGTAATAAAATAGGATTGCCATTTCTTCAAACGATTGAAATATATGAAGATTTTGCTAAAAACATTCCTGGATTTTTACCACATGATAAAGAAGCTGTATCATTATTTTTGCCAAAAACTGTAACTTTTTATCATTAAAATATAGTTTTAAATTGATTGTATAATTTTAATATATTGTGAATATTTTCAAATTAGATAAACCAATTTGATGAAATTACAGTTTTGTATGAAAAAATTATAAATGAAATTGAAGAGCTTCTAAAATTATACAAGAGCAATCAAAGACTGATAACCAATAAAATACAATCAGAAAATCTTCATAATGTGTTAGAAGTTATGATTTCTTTAAGGGAGTCTCGCGATATTGTTAATGCAAAAAATATTATCCACAAAGTAAAGTATATAAATTATATATAGTATAAATATATTGAATATTTTGTGAAATTATAAATTGTTTTTTTTTATAAAACAATAATTATTAAATTTATTTTATTCTAAAATATGTAAATATAAATATATTTAATGAAACATTTCTTTCTTAAAGTTTATTTTCTAAAAATGAAAAATTTGATAAGTTGTTTTTTTTTTTAATAAAATATCAATATTTTAATAATACAAGTAAATAACTACATCATTTTTATAAGACTTCAAATATTTTTGTTACTATAGTTTAATTATTATGGCTGGTATTTATTTTAGTGCTCTTATTGCATTATAACTATATTTTGATTTATTTTAGATTCCGAATAAATTGTGGTAGATATTAATTTAATAATCAGGTTATCCATTTAAAAATATTGAAAACATTATCTGAATCAGTATTGAAGTATTGAAAACCAGATATAAGATCTCAACTTTGTTTATTTTGACTTTTTATATAACCTATTACATTGTAATATATTCTTGAATTTTTTATTAGATTGTTAAAAGTTTCCTTGAAGGACTTTGTCCACCTGCAAACCAAGATTTAGATATGAGTATTAGATTTCGTGACGTACATCTTAATATAATTAAATCATTCCAAGATCCACGCGCTTACAGTATGCAATGGACTAATACAATTTTAACCAAGTATATTTATTTAAAATATTTATGTTTATGAATGTATTATAATTTATTTATGTTGTTTTTAGAGCTGTTGTGGAATCTAGAGAAGAAGTACGTTTAAATATTGAAGCAATTGATATATTTATTCGTGCTGGAATGTTGAATATTGACATATATGATATGCATTTAGCTATGTCAATGGATAATGGCACCAATTATGTATCGATAGCTTATGTCAAACAGTTTTTACAGCATTATTTAATAGATAATAAATCTAATTCATCGATTAATGAAAATCATTTTCAAGCTACAATTGAAGCATTAAGTACTATTGTGTTTAGTGGATGTCTTATTCCAGATGGGTATATTTTCATATTTTGTAATTTTATTTTTGATTTTAAATGCACGTTTTGATTGTTTCTATGTTATAAATTTATCTTATAGTTTAACAGTTCTATTGGAAATGATAAGACCATCACAGACAGATAATCCCTTGCATAATACATTACAAGTGAGTTATTGATGACAAATGAAAATATAATTAAAATAATGAATTTAATACATTTTTACACATAGTTTATCATCAAATGAATATATATTTAAGTAATCTATAATTTGAAACATCTATTAAAATAATTGGACGTTAAATGTATTCATTTAAAACTTGTTAAATTTTCTTTTGATTTTATTACCTAATTTTTTAGTATCAATACTTTTTGAAATGAATTTCTTCTTAATATTATTTTCAAGGAAATGTGACATTGGTTTCTTATTATTTATTGATTTTTAGGGTAGAGACTATGATGATCCACCAGGTTTATTAGAAAAAACTGAAATTTTTCTGAAAGAATGGTTGATCATTTATAATACAACTCCTAATAAAGTTCCTAGCAAAACATTTAGCAGTTATATTCAAGAAGTTTGTTAACTTTTAAAATTATTTATTTAATATTTGTTAGTAATATTATTTTATAATGTTTATAGATTCAAGGAATTTTGAAATCTGATGGTATTATAACTTGTTTCTTCCGCTTCAGTATTCAAATGATGGTAGAATTATGTTATAGACAAATACCTGATCAAACACTATCTTCTTCTACTGCACGAGCTAAATTTTTTCATACTATTGATGCTTATGTTAAACTTATAGTACTATTAATTAAACATTCGGGTGATGCAAATTATGTTACTACTAAAACTAATCTTTTGAAAAAGGTATAATAATTATTTCTATATAAGTGATATTATAATAATTATTTTTTTTTAATAATTTAAATAACTTTCAGATTCTAAAAATTGTTGTGGATGTCTTACTCCATGATCAAGATGTTCAAACCACAGATGATTTTCATTATTTACCATATCATAGGATTTTGATTACATTATTTCTTGACTTGAATGCTCCTGATCTGGTATTTGAATCAATCAACTATTCTGTAAGTTTTAAGATCTGCTTTGAAAAATATTAAGATAATAATAATTGTATTATTATTATTAGATACTTGCTATTTTTTGCCAAACCTTTCATCTTCTCCGCCCAAGAAAAGTACCAGGTTTTACATACGCATGGCTGGAGCTTATATCTCATCGTATATTTATTGATCGTCTTTTAGGATTAAATTCTCAAGAAAAAGTAAATATTAAATTATAATAAAAATAAGAATTAAAATTGAATAACTATTTTATTTTCTTGTAATATATATATATATAATATATTAAGACATATATTTAAATTATACTATTATACTAGTGTTCTTATAAACAAACATCAACCAATAATCATCAAGGCTGGAATTTCTATGCTCAACTATTAGTTGACTTGTTTAAATACCTGGCACCATTCTTACGCAACCCTGAACTTGCTGAACCTGTTAATCTGTTGTACAAAGGAACATTGAGAGTGATTCTAATATTGCTACATGACTTTCCAGAATTTTTGTGCGAGTATTATTATGGTTTTTGTGATGTAATACCTCTAAATTGCATTCAAGTAAGTTATAATATATTTATGTATACATAGATATTAATAAAATAATGTTGAATAACAATATATTTTTTTTATAGATGAGAAATTTAATATTATCAGCTTTTCCACGTAACATACGTGTTCCAGACTCATTTACACTAAATTTGGAAGTTCATGCTCTTCGAGAAATATCTGTAGTGCCAAAAATTATCTCAGACTTCCAGAGTCTTATTCAGCCAATTAGTTTTAAAAAAGTAATTGAATATAAAAAGAAATAAAATAATCAATTTTTATTTAAAATGTTTAATTTTTTATAGAATTTAGACTTATACTTGAAAACTCGATCACCAGTAATATTTTTGTCTGAAATTCGAACTACTGTGCAACAAAGTTGCTGTGAACCAGGCATGCGCTATGATTTGTCACTTTTAAATGCCATTGTTTTGTATGTTGGAACTCAAGCGATACAGCAAACACTCAACAAAGGCTTAGTACTTAATAGATCTACAATTACTCGTTCTGCTCACATGGATATATTTCAACATTTATCTGTTGATCTTGATACAGAAGGTTAATTTACTTTGATTGCATATCTTTTAATAATCCTAAAATGATAAAAATTATTTAAAGAAAATCTATTTAAAGCCTTAACAATAAAAACTTAATTAATAAATATTTTGGTAATCAAAACCCACATATTTAAGTTTATTTTAGAAACATAAAGTTAACTGTCATCGAAATATGAGTTTAAGGTATCACCCATAAAATAATTAATTTAAATATTTTTGATTTAGGTCGTTACTTGTTTTTGAATGCAATTGCTAATCAATTGCGTTACCCAAATATCCATACTTATTATTTTAGCTGTACTCTTCTATACCTATTTGCTGAGGCAAATAATGAAGTTATTCAAGAACAAATAACAAGGTTAGTATAATATTATCATTTACACATCATTTTATTATATTTAACTAATAACCCATACATTTTAATAATTATTTTATTGCATTCTTATATGTGCTATTCAAAATGTTTTCTTTAAACATATTTTTTTCAGTATTAATTTGTATTCATCATATATTCTATATGTATAGGACCAAAAACTAATTTATAAATATTTTGTATTGTTAACTATTATTAATGTTTTATAATATGCTTTTAAAATTTATTTCTAGAGTTCTTTTGGAAAGATTAATTGTATACCAGCCTCATCCTTGGGGTTTGTTATTGACATTCAAGGAGTTAATTAAAAATCCAGTTTACAAGTTTTGGACTCATGAATTTATACACTGTGCGCCTGAAATTGAGAAGTGAGCTTTTATAAAAAAAAAAAAATAATATGATATTTTTTTTTTTTTTTTTTTTAATACTTTTTTGTATTAAAATGTATTCTAATCCTTATTTGATTTTGTAGACTTTTTAAATCTATAGCCTGCTCATACAAGATAGTAATTGCAATGGACAATGAAAGCTTCCCAGATAGCAATTCTGCAATGTCATTCAATAAATAAATAATTAAAAATGAATTACCACTTTGATTCACCAGGGAAGACACATTAATTATCTTTTTAGCTTTTTCAATTTATTTTTTTTTTTTTAAATACTCAAGTTCTTTTTATTTTTCATCACTGTAATTATAATACATTTCTTTTTGTAAATAAATAATACAAAATATAATAGTTAGTATCCATTTTACAATGTCTTACAATTCCTCCTTTAGTGTATCATCATGAGCATAATTATTAATATCACAAATTTTTAATACTTATGTTCATCTACCCATTCGTTCCAATTCTTGCTTTATTCTTATTAATGAATAAAATATTGATTTTCTCCGTACTTTGTTTATCGTGGTTTCACATATTTAGCTTCATACAATAAATTAAAGTATACTAACACATTGGCACCTAATTAAGAATATATGTAAATATTTTAAACAGAATTTGATTAACTTATGCTGAAAGAAGCAACATTTCTATAGAGATCAGATTTATATGTTAATATCCATAACTATAAATATATATTAATTATATGTATATATTAAAGTATGAATTTGGTTTAAAATGTAAGTGAAACAAGTTATATAAATGTTATTATGGTATAATTATAAATGAAAATCAATACATTTATTATTCCACTTGTTAGTTAGTCTTCAAAGAAATTTCTTAGTATCTGAAATATTTAAAAATGGAAATTATTAAATAATATCCCAAACAGCAATAATTCTGCAATGTCATTATCAAATGGATACTGAGTACTAATTAATAAATTAATATTGCCAATTTAAAATTATATGGACAATGGACATTGTATCATTATTTCGTTTTTAAATTGAAAATTGAAATGTCTTAGTGATATTATTTTCATATTGATTATTAAATATTGAATTATAACTATGAGTTCAATATTTATATTTTGTTGAATATGTAATATAAATTTAAAGTTCTTTAAACAATATTGTATAATTATTTAATTTTAATTAGAATTTAAAAATTAAATTTCTAATGGTAGTTTAATAATATTAAAATGTTGGAAATACAATAATAATTCTATGTCACTAAAGCAATATTGAATTCATATTTCTATTGATTGAAAATTGAAAATTTAATTTCTAATGCTTTAATAATTTTATAAAATTAGAATTGCAATGTCAACAATGTTTGAATTTAAAAATTATTTTTCATTATTTAAATAATCAATTTACTTTTGTTTACAACCACTGCTATAATATATACAGTGGTATATTTATGGGGCAGTGGCAGGGCTGTATTTAAGTGATGGTTTGAAGGACAATAGCCTCCTTGTCATATTTTAGGGGAAGATATAATTTGTACGGCGATTATATAAACGTTTTTGGAAAAATAAATAATTCATTTATACAATATAAATATGTATTACGTAAAAAAATTAAAAATAGTAGCCATAGAAGTTTTTGAAAAAACCCTTGATGTATTTCTATCATCCAGTTAAACTTAATGTATACAAGGGACCAGTTGTGTACTGGCCCAGTTATAAGTGAGAGAAATCCATTGGGGCCGCTGCCGTGAGAGGCTTCTTTATCATCATCTATTTTTAATAAAAAATATATTATATTATATACAATATTACATTTTGATTGTTAAACTAACAATTATAGACAATAACACACAACCCTATCTATATATAAATATAATATCTTATTAAATTATTAATTGTAAATACACACCATGTCACCAACCCAACTTATCTATTTATCATTTATAAACTAATTTTCCCTGACTGGCACAATGAATTTGTGTGCTACAACAGAAATTGTATTTGATATATAAAAATAAAAGACTATAAATAAAGAGGTTTTTAAAATGTACGCAATGGCTGTAAAATTGGCTATGATAGAAGGTAGTGAACAGTACATTTTAGAACATACAAAAAAGATTTTTTAGGCTCCTCAAATCTTCTCTGCTCTGGAAGGAATACTTCCAGTTTGCCTTTAAAAGGGACACATATTGTATTTTCTTATTTTTTTTATTATTATTTATGATTTTTTAATCACAGGAATTTGGACTCCACAATTCCATATTCCTACATCATACAAATTTTTCTTTTTTTTTCAATTTTTTTTTCATGGTGTAAGTTTTTGGTTACTTCAGACAGTGCAGTAATAGATAGATTCGGGATATTTTTATTTTGTTACAAGCTATTATATAGAAGTGCTTGGAAAAAAAATCAATGTAAGACTATAAAAAAATATAAATTGTATGAAAACATCCATGTATAATTAGTCATGGATAGGTACTATATTGTAATATTAGATGTGTATATAAGTAAGCAGATACAGTACAAATATCAATACTTTATGTGGGATGTATCCATATATATCATATTAAGAGTACCATATTTTATTAAAAGCACAACATTTTTTTTATTATTCTTAAAATCAGATATTTACTTACCATAGTTCTTATTACTCAATTTACACGTTCCTAGGTAATCAAATTCAATCAAGTTTGGTAATGCTCTGCATTCTATAATTTTTTTTTGCATTTTTTCTTGGTCAACCACATTTTTTATTTATTTTTTAACGTGAAAGTACATCTTCAACTGAATTATCATTCTTAAAAACATTTACATGCATTACATGCATTTTTATAACAAATAGGTAGTTAGACAAATTTGGAAACATAATAAAATATAAACTTTGTTGAGCACTTAGGTTTCTTGACATAGAACATAATAATGATATATGTAGATACTATATGAAGGTATATAATGATTTGTATACAGTTAAGAAATAAAAATTACTAAAATTTAGTAGGTATTTCTTTATACGATATAATTCAAATCTATTAATTAAACATTATAAATATTATACTATAAACGATTTTTTGTAGAATGATAATTTATTGGCAATGCTTAAAAGGTAAGACTATAATTTTCGTTTTACATTATTCACTAATCGCAGACGTTGAACGACTGTAGGTCATTGGCCCATGGTGAGTGTGCGTCTGTGGCGATAGACAACACGTTATCACCACTCTCGAACAACTCGATAGTTCGATACCTATCTGATTTATTTATCTATGTGTCTATCTATATATATGTTTAGTGCAAACAGCTGCGATGTCTTTTCGTAATAATATTATGTTCCACGTCAGTCGTCGTACGCGTTAGCCGATCGTC
Source organism: Rhopalosiphum nymphaeae (assembly GCA_036289425.1). Classification (NCBI taxonomy): domain Eukaryota; kingdom Metazoa; phylum Arthropoda; class Insecta; order Hemiptera; family Aphididae; genus Rhopalosiphum; species Rhopalosiphum nymphaeae. Next base: position 2,749,877 of record JAZAQC010000030.1, read on the forward strand.
CCTCTCGCCGCCACCGCACCGATCGTCATGCGACGGCCACGGAGTTCTCGTCGAGCAGAGCTGCCCCCCCCCCTCTCTCGACCGTTCGCTTCCGACTTTGACGCAACTCCCATACCTTTCTCGTCGCGCGTCCATCTTATTGATTGTTCTTTTCGAAATCCAAACGTTTCCGCTGTTATTATGCTTTGGTCATTTTATTTACCCTTTCCGCGTTTGTCCTTTCACAAACTCATGCTCCAAGTTGTATGCTAAAATATGTTGTGCTCTCGCGTCGCACATAAAAGTGTTCGTCTTTCGTTTTGCCTTCATACCCGGAGCGTCTCTACTTGACGTTTCGTGGGTTGGTGCCGTCGAGGAAATTGGTAACAAATTGTTCCCGCACCACACGCGCAAGTTTTAACGCGCCAAGTCGGTGACCTAATTTTTTTCTTCACCCGCGCGATACCGTTCGTTATGATTGCCGCCGCTCGCGCGTGGTAGTTCGTCGGGTGTTCACGCGGCAACCAGCTTTTTCATCCATTTACATCACGAAAACTGCAAGCTCTAACCGTCGCTACACTGCAGTGCAGCGGATGTGTGAATTCAATGTAAACGACGCATTGACGCGGTTCGAATGTCAGTTCAATAATTTAAATCGTGTGCTCCGTGTTTTCGGTCAGAATGAATATCTACCGAATTTTTACATGGGTTGCGCTGTGCCGTAGGTTGTTGTCGGTTCACACACCGCGTGACACACTATTTTATTACAGTGAAATGATGAAATAAAAACTTGTGCCAACACTAAATATTGTGTTGAATTGTAAAAAAAAAAAATGTACGCTTGTACTACCGAGTAATAGTGACTTGTAAACGGCATTGTTTGCACCGTGTAATAATCATGTATACACACGAAAGTTTGTACGGTGTTATAATAATGCAAATATAAAAATTTTGATGGTGTTGATATACCACGCAAACACAAAAATTTTATTGCATAACACCCTGACATGAGTATTACAAATATTAAGCTAAAAAAATGTAGATGATTATTCTAATTCAACATATTGTATCTAATAAGCTTAGAGATATTAAGCCCAACATAAAAAAGTGGAATTATATGCATGAATTAAAAAAAGAGAAGTAATAATCTTTACTTGAACGATAATAGGGTATACTACATGCCTAACACAATATTCTACCTTATTACTATGGACACGGCACTTACTTGTAACGCACGGAAGGAAGTCCTAACTGTCTACGGCCTCAGATATACCAAAACATGCAAATTATTTGAATTATTATTTACTCCATAGCAGCCTACTTCTTCTTTTACCCTATTTTCAATAAAACTTTATAGGTGATGGATGTAGAAGCTATATTACAACAATTATTAAGTCAATTTGAACTTATTTTAATTTACTAACTACCTATATGTGAAAATGTAAAATGCATTCATCAAATTATAATATGAATGTAAATTATATTAGTAGTAGTGAACATTTGAAATGATTGCATTTTTATAAACATTAAATGAATTAATATTTTTATACTACTTATGTATAATAAGCTTAGCATACTAATAAGTTATTGTTAATAACTATAGAAATTTTTAATTTGATTTACAACTAATTGCACTAAACAAAGTTTAATTAGAACACTAGTAATTAATAATTAAAAAAATATTGTTATACTAGTTTAAGTTTTACTAGATGGAGCATGCCAAATGTTATTGTCAGTTTTGCTTTGAAATCTTTGTTCTTGTAATGGACATGTTATAAATCCAAATAATAATTCTGAAACAAATTTTACAATTATATAATATATTTTCCAATTTTATATTTTTAATATAGCATATCATAGATTGCTTCATTCAAGTTAATAAATGTAGTTTTTCCTTTGTAACTAAATACACTAAATAGTTCATTATCAAAACAAAAATTTAATATTTCTCTTATTATTGTACTGAATGATGTATGGTATCCATGCTTTATGTGGTAAGAGAAAATTTAATATGTTAGAAAATATTTGAGAATAATATTTTTCTGACGATAATAATAATTTTTATGTACCATTAATCCACCAATTAATTTTTAAACAAAATAGAATAAAATAAATTTAAAATAATATTTTTTATTAATATTGCCTATTGCCTATTTTTAATTGCATAAAAATGTTTGAAAAATATTTAGAATATATAAATCTAACCTCTACTAATAAATAAAAAACTCACTAATTCTCATTTGTGGTTTATATGTAGGACTGGCCTTTTTTTTTTTTTAACAAAATTCTATATTACGCTATCTATTACAATTAATGAACAATAAACTTAAGTGATAAAAATAGAACAAAACAGACAGAAGAGACCACCCATCGGAGGTACTTCAGCATGAATATAAATTTAAGGTTTTAATTCTAAAATAATAGTAATAACGATACTACAATGAGTACATAATAGTTATAACTTATAAGTAACAAAGATCGTAGTAGTAGTGATACATTTTTTTTACCCAGTACAAGGTAAATCATTTAGTAAAATTTTACATTTGTTACAGCTAACATAACCAGTTTTTTTATCAGTATTTGCATACAACACATGACTAAATACTGTCGACACGTCACTTTTACTATTTGAAGTGTCACCACTTATAAAACATTATCTACTTTTAATATTTTTTTCGATGACTTTTTTACTCTCTCTATCTATACCCGCAATTACCGGGGATTCAATAATGTCTTCCATATTACCTAAATCATAGACCAATAATTTTTTGTTGTTAAAAACATGTTCTCCAGAAATCATTTATGAATTCTATTAATAACATTTATCTAAAAGCCTAATGAAAAGATTTACAACTATTAATAAAAAATACGAAGAAGTTTTATGGTGGTCGGCACAAACATGCAATGGTAATTCTGAAGTATTAGTTACAAAATTTACATCGATATTAAAACATATTAAAAACGTTCATGAATGTGATGAGGATGGAATAAAAAAAACGTGTGAACATGCACCGTTAAGTGATGAGTACAAAAAACAAAAACTGTGGTTACTACTTGATTCTAAACCTTATGAATTAATGAAAGAAATAATTTACAGCAAAACATTTTTGACAGATTTAAAGCAAACAAAAAATTATGTTTGTACACGAAGATTAGAGTCTTGCCGCAACTTAAGATTAAAATATGTTCCAAAACGTGTTCATTTTTCTTTTAAATCAATGTACATAAAATCAATCATTGTTATAATTGACCATAATTCTAATTTAAATAAGAAAAAAAATAGGTATAAATTATTTGTTTTCTAAACCTACTAGAAAATGGGATACTAAAAATACATATGAAAAAGGTACAAATAATTGGAGAGATGAAATTATTAACTCAATACTGGATCATTTAAACGGAGTCGAAATGTCACCATTGATTTTGGTATTAAACAATAACATTAAGTATTTTTCATATTGTTAATTATTTTAATATTTTTAAGGCAGGAATTATTTCAAAATACTTTTAGATATTACATGATATCCTTTAATATACTCATTACATCTAAAAATAATAAATGATAAATATTCAGGATTGGGATTGAAGCTACTTCAACAGCGGCCTCACGCTGATGGTTCCTAGTGTAGTTGGCCAAGTTTTGTGTGACGGGTAGGTGTGAATGCATCCAACAATAGCGTACACGAATTTACCGATCACAGCCTTTGAATCCTCAATCGGGTTCGAACAAGAACTGTGTCTAAGTTTGATGCCTAACGTTTTATCACACTCTGTACATATGAATATCATTGACCCTAGTTTAGCATGTAGTGATTTGAGATGTCTAATTGAGATCTGTTCGAAAGTAAGAGCCTTGTGACGGCTGTACAGTGGAACGGTCTCCTCGTGATAGATGTTGATACTTCATAGGTAGGCCATCGGGCCTTGATGTCGGGCCAGCGGTTTGGCTTAAGCCGGTGTGCTGAGTCTCCGTGGATGGAGGTGAAATTGGGTTTTAAAAGCTGGTCACCCTTCTTTCTCTGCATGGTGTAAGTGGTTGAGGACGAGTAAGTTCAGTGTCGATACGTGCAGGGCCATTAAGCCCATGTGGCAGGAATAAGCCCTTGTTGGTCCACTGTTTCTTTTTTCACAGCACTTGGATAGCGATTGAATTTGAACACGGCCTGTGCCGTGTTCTGGATATGCACACTTTTTAAGTTTGATTTAAGTTAATTATAGTTAAATTATTTACCTGTAATACAAATTGTTTTTGTTCTTTATTTTTTGTAAATTTGTGATTGTATTCTTCTATTAGATTGACTCCCCTCTCAGCTGTGTCATTTACGATTTTTAATGATTTTATAATTTTTTTTCCAATTTTATAGTCATCTTAATTATGCAAATGAGCCGGATCAATAATCAAAAACTTTATGGAAATATTAAACCTCTTGAACATTCCAATTGATTTAAAGCTTATTAAATCAATTAGGTGATCTTTTTGAATACTATGTGAAACATCTACTAATTTAAGTGTTAGTTTTTTCAACTCTAACTTGTCTTCGTGAAATTTAGAATTAATATTTTCGTTGAAATTGTAAAAAATCTTTGTCCTCTTGTATTTTCATAAGATCAAAAAAGACAAAGACACTGTATGTTATTTGAAAAATGTATAATAATTATTTAAATGTATTAATGTCATTCTAAAATTATTTTTTACTATAGCTACATACATTATATCAGCATGTTACCGTTGTAATGGCAATTATCGCCAAGAATTTTATAGATAAATCAAAATTAAAATTAATATTAAAAGAACTGTGTGACGAACAACATTTATCAACATATAAATCCTCGACAAGAACATGCTATTGTCCACAGCAAAAACTATTTTCTACAATTCAACAATACAAAAATCATCCACTTTTAAGAACAATATTAAACATTAACAGTACAATATATCTGATAACTGCAATTTATTATGATGTATTATAATTTATTACAATTACTTGCTTTTGATTTCAGTATTTTATTTTTGGTAATTTATTGTATTTCATATTTTGTTTTAGCTACCATCAGCATTATAGATATGTCATAAACCGCAGCGTTACGACCATTTTGACATACCATTTTCAAAGTATAACTGCAGGCAAGCCAAAACTATCAAATGGTTTGGGGTGTTCTTCTTAAAGAATGTTACGCAGCATGTTGGTTGGGTGGTCAAATCAATTTGTACCAAACCAATATTTTAAGAGGACCTTGATATTTTGTAAAGAAAAATTACATAATTATTTTATAATATTAGTTATTGCTTTTATAGCTTACATGCAACTAAGATCATCAAACACATAGGGGGGATGCATCCACCAATTGTCCAATTGGCTTATGAAATTTTTGAATGTGGACTGAATGTTATACAATGCATTGGAATTTAAAAGATCAATATCAGTTAATATTTTCTGGTTGTCTTTACTGACGAACCTTACTATTTGATTTTTGAATATGTTGATGTACTTTATAACAATATTAGTTTTTATAATTTTTTTTCAATTGTATGAGGTGTTGTACTTTTAACTCAGCTTCACTTAAATTGACTCTGGAAAAAAGGACAGGATTAAGATGTATTGGAATGTTTCATTTATCAATCATCACTCACTCATCGCTTCTGTCATAAACTAAATAGGTAATCGCAGACGATATAAAATTGTCGATATAATTGATGGTGTTTAATTCAACCACATTGAGGTAGGAGGATGGTTTGTATGGTTGCAATGTGTCAGCGAGGTGGTTTACGAATATATTGGCTTTGTCCATATCAAAGTGTATCCAATCGCCACTGGCGTCGCGTAGGATAGCTGGAGGGTTAAGCACGCGAAGAAGTTACTTCGTAACGTCTAGAGAGAACCGTCTTTTGTCGTAAGTGATTTTAAAAGATTAGTTCATTTCGATAATTTGCTAGGATACGTTTGAGGTTTTGTGCGAGTGCATTATAGTGGCATTTATCAGTTGGGTATTTAGTTCTTTGCTATAAATAGCGAGCGCAACGTTTTTGTACTATAAGGGTACGTATATATAAAGGAAGGATTGCGGTGGGCGTGTGTGGTTTCGATGGTAGTGTTGATTCCCATGCTAAGGTTTGTATACAATTAGACAACGTCTACCCACCCACTAAGAAATTAGAACACAGCACAAATATTTTGTTTTATAAAATATTTACAAATTTGTAAGTAATTTATATTAAAAAAATAATATATTTCTTAATATTAGTTAAAATCGTTTATTCATTGTACAGTTATAGTCTTAAAGAATTCTTAAAATAGATTAGATGCACGCGATACGTACGAGTTGTTGTGCGGGTCATTCCAAATATTATAGTATTATATATCAAAGAGGCGTTGTGATGCAACGTCCTACCCTGTGTTAATATATGGGGGCCTTAGGACCATTTATCAAGTACTGAACCTTATGTGATGAAGATTGAAAATTTTAATAAAGATGCGAATGGACTAATTCAATATTTTTAACCACTCTACAAGAAAAATACCATTATCATCCAGCTATAAAGAATATTTATTTTTGTTCCCTGTATCAACCGTATCATTGGGAATATTGAGATTTATTTTTAGATTAGATTTTTAGAAAACCGTATTTAATATCGGTACTATATAGTGTACCAATGCGATGGTTTACACTTTTATAGTTTTATTTTTATGTCCTGTCGGCTGTTGTCAGTTGTCACTTTATTATTGAATTGTTTGATTGTCTAATGCTAATTCTTAATTCATATTTCTCATTCAAGTGTTTAATGTACAGTGTATGCGTATATAAATTTAGATATAATTTATAAATATATTTATAATTTTGCTTTTCATTTACTTAACTAATTATTATAAATAATTATATACATTACTTATTATATAATTTTATATTGAATTGTTATATCAAAATAAAATGAAGACTGGAAATCAATAACGGGCTAAATTCCAAAAAAAAAAAATTAAGTTGGACTCGAAAAACTGAGCTATATGCCATCGCCAATAACCTATAAAGAGGGCTATGTGCCACGACCATAATATTGGTGTACAAAAAACCTAAAGAAATTTCGTGAGAGCTATATGCCGGTGTGGTTCTAACGAACTAAGTACCATTGCATGAATTTATATTTATTTTAAACTTTCCCTGAATTCATTTTATCTTATCGAACTATTTAAAAGTAGATTTATCGATAAATGGTCACTTAATCGTTCTGATTAGGAGACATAATATTATTAAATTCGAAATCTATAATCGTACATTTTTTAATATTACCTACATATATATGCGTATTCTACATTCCTTTTACTCATTATAAGACAAAAATTTAGCATTCATCTACAACTGGTAACAAAACATATAAATCAACAAATGGCATGATCAATCTCGAACTTTACAGATGCATAGCAACACTGGGATGAAAAACTTAACATCTATAAGCAGATATAGAGTTATTATGTAGGCCAGAAAAGAGAGAGAGTACATACTAAATACCTAATTAGTTCTTACCAAGTTTAGAGTAGTTAATTTTTGGGTCTACGTAATTTTGGTGTTCTATATGATGGTCTCTTAGGTGTAATTTGAAGTTCAAGAAATAATACAGTATATGTTTTAGGGGTAATTATAATTTTACTGACCAATACAGATCTCTGAGGTGTGATTGGAAGTTCTTCATGTAACTTAAGCTTGATTAGATCAAGAGGACCTTCTACTTCAACTTCATCATTTTCTATTACGCTCTGGGAATGAACTTCTTCATTTGAGGTATGTAGTATCAAAACCAGCCAAAACAATTTTTTAAAATTTTTCAAGAACAACAAAAAACGTAGAAGACATTCAAATTTGACTATGATTTTGTAATAAATATTAAATTATATGTTTGAATGTATACAATATTGTGTATAAATATGCGTTTTATAAAAATATTACAAGAGTTATGTACATTTATAGTATCGATATAGCTGGTTTTGATGCAAACTTCATCATAAGGCTGGTTTTGAAGCCAAAATTTTTTCGATTTTTATATATATGGCTGGTTTTGAAATTCACTTTGCGATATAGGTGGTTTTGAAACTAACATTGAAAACTTTTATAAAATCAAAATATCAATAAATTATTTATGTCTTCCTTTAGACAAACTTTATTTTATTTAAATTTATTAACAACAACTAATAAAAGTACTTAATAATATTTAGTCATACCTTAGACAATATTAAAAAAAAATATTTAATTATAATTGATTAACAACAACTAATAAAAGTATTTAATATTCTGTTTTACCTTAGACAATATTAAATTAAAAATGTTTAATTATAATTGATTAACAACAACTAATAAAAGTATAACTGCTATCATAGCGTTGATATTGTTATCAATTATTTTTTTGCCGCGAAAAAAAATTATTTGATTATGGGTGGTTTTGAAATAGATTTCGCCCGATGAATGATTTTGATATCTACCGCAATTTTCCATGGTCAATTTAGACCAGTTATAGCTTTATTTGATGTTCAATATTTTTACAGCACTTTTAATACAGCGTGACCATTTAGAAAATGCGAAAAAACCAGTTTTCTAAAAATGTGCTTTTGGCTGGTTTTGAAACTACGCGCCTCATTTGATGAATTAAATACTGGTGGTATTGCATTATCATTCAAACGTAAACGCGACCATTTTCCTTATTACAAGTTAGGAAATCACTAGAGAGAAAATGCTTACTATACAATTTACTATACTTAGTTGGAACAAATCCATTTTTTTAAATATTTTTTAACCATTTATCAATACTTTCTTTATTTTTTAAAGGAAAGCTGAAATATTAGAAATATTTAGTATGTAAGATGTCAGATTTTTATAAATATACTTACACAAAAAAATGAATTCCACTGTTTGCACTCTTTTATTTGAACAGCCCCAAACACAGCAATAATAAACCATAATAATAGGTTAGGTACCTATATATCTTAAACATGGTAATAAAAACTGTATTTTCCTTTCCTTATACATTAATCACAATTTATATTTATAAAATAAAAAACAATATGCTTAAATGTGCTTAAATGTGGATTAATAATATTGGTGTACGAGTAATGTTTGTCATGTACATATTATTATAATATAATAACATAATACATATATTTTATTATTATTTTTATTAAGATTCATCATGTTTGATAATTGTTTGAGATTCTTAATACTTATAAATAGCTCGTAATTACTATATTGCTCTATGCAATTACATACAATAAAATATTTAATTATTATATCAATTTCAAGCAAATACATTTTCAATAAAATGAGTTTCTGAGCTTATACCTACTATTCAGACAATATATTATTTGAAGTTTTACATTCCAATAATATTTAAGAAACTATAGCCCTCTAAAATAGTGGCAAAATAAAACATTGTCTTTAGCATATTTCATATGGGAGTTTCTATAATTTAACAATTTCAACCTATTACTAGTTTATCATCAATCATTATTGTGTCTTTCCCATTTTCATCACCTTCATCAATTTATGTTAATTTCTTATTCCATATAAAATCTAGTATAGATCCAAAAGGATCGTCATCAAATATGTTGCAGTTTCCATTTGTCTGACACTTTATTGAATTTTTGAACTGTTGAATATTGGGATCGTTATTAGATCCATACCTCTGTCTTATACGAGCGAAAAAGATCTCTAAATGGTCTCGGGGAAACTTATAAGAGAGAATATACTTAAATTCTGGACACTCAATAAATAATGATTTTGCAATAGCAAACATTAACTTAACAGCAATAGCAAAACCAAAAAAAAAAGTTTTTTTATTTGTCTTGTACAATGGCTTATCATCAATACACATAGAAAAAAGATAATCAATTAAAGGTAATATCGTATTTTTTATAAACTGAATATTAGATTTAAAAATAGCGGATTTAAATCCTTTCGCAAAATGGTTTTGTGCATTTAAAAAATCAAAAAGCCTATCAATATTGTGACAGTATTCTACATAAGCCTCAGTATTAGAAAAATTAGGATAGTTTATCAATCTAAGATAGTCTAAAGCATCTGCTGTTGATGTGCTAAGAGTTTGGGCAGCAAGTTTTACTTTCGTTTTATTATTTTTGAAAAATATATGTTAAACACTTAATTTATTAGAAAATTTGAAACTTAATTCTTGTTGTATAAAATGTAAATTTTCAATATAACTCCATATAATGTCCTTTATTTGAATATATTTCTTTTATATTTCCCATTGTGTTCCTAGCCAATTTCAATACATGACATGCGTCGGGTATAAAATAAACATTGTCATTTGTTTTGAGTGGATACTGTTCCCATTACTAATGTTCTAATCATAATTTTCTTCCCATTCTTATTAAATATAATATAATTTTCAGAAATTAAAATTTGTTTTGTATTATTTATATCCTCTGTAAGAAAAGAGGCATGTATTAATATTAATTATCATGTATAACTAGTTAAGTGGACACATTAAAACTTACGGAACAAAATATATATTAAATATTAAATTTTCTTTGAAATTATTTATTTTTTCACTCGTAATTTTAAATGAGGTCATAACCATAACCGTGCGCAGACATTACTGGCAGGGTAGTCATACATGATACATTACACATTGACATTTAACATGAACAAAAAAACTTTATTTAACTGTATTTATTATAGTAAAAAATTATTTTATAAGTAATAATATAATGTAATATACAGTCTTGTAAAGTATTCGAATAAATGTATTTAAATAAAACTATTTGAATAATTTTTTTGTATTCGAATACTATTTTAAATACATTGTTGAAAAAGTATTCAAATACGTATTCTGAATACTTTTATTTGTATTTTTTTTTAAACTAGAAAAATAGTTTTAAATTTGTAACAAGAAATTTTTATATTATTAATTGCGAAAATTATAAATCAAGAATATTATTAATATTAATGTTAATCATTAAACGAAATATAATTGACCGTGATATGATTATATTTATAAACATCATTGTGTCTTATCCCGTATGTCCCGTATTGCATGTGGTTTTCGTCGTGTACTCGTGTATAGATCTTTTATTATAATTAATAAATGACTGTCGACTGAACAGTGAAGATACAACTATTCTCAATCCTGTTACCAATGATATGTCGAAATTATAAATAACTTATGATTACACTATTTATTGAATTTCGGGAATTTCAGTTTATTTGTTATCGGTTCGTTGTTATTCGTTATTACTTAATATAGTTATTCGTATTACGTATTAACTTATTAGTTATTTTGCCGGCAGTACACATTCGCCGAGACAGTCTCGGCGAAACTCTCGACGAGAATTTAGGTTAGGCGAGGAAGCACGAGTGCACGCAGTACATTCTCGCTTCCCGGCTTCGGAATTCGGCCTCGGCGGCTCGGCTACAGTGACTACAAATTAATATAAAAAGCTTATACATTTTTAAAAAATATAAAAAATTAATTTCTCCAGAAGAATCGATTTTCAACTCCCCTCTAAAGGACCGAAAATCCTCCCCGGGCTCCGTTTTATAGGAATCGTCGAAAAAATCAGTTAGTTGCGGCGGGGTGGATAAAATATCAGTATTCTAGTTGATGTAATTTTTACGACCCGCCCCCTCCCCGTGGCCAACAAATAACTTTGAACAGTGATTTTGTATGCGGGAAATATTACGTAAAATCATGAAATATCTTACTCTTCCAAAAAAAAATAAAAACCTAATGAAAAAGATGAAATACTTTCGGAAAATTGTGGAGTTTTCAAATTATGGACTGAAGGTGGGATTTCTTGAGAAAGGCCTTCAAATTTACTACTTATAACATAACCATCATCACTATTCAACAAACCTTTTTGTTTTAAAGACTTAAATAGTTGTTGTAATCTATTTATCTTTAACTGCTAGCTTAACTCTGTATTGTAACAGTTTCAGTTTATTCTTCAGCTTTGTTTTAGTTGGTGTGAAACGAGGTATAGGTGATTTTGGAAAGTTTAATCTCCTAGCAGGTGTTACTAATGTAGGAGAGTGCTGAGTAAATTTTGAAGGCGTCTTTAATAAAGTAGATATAGAGTGTGGTGTTTTGGGTGTTAAATTAACATTTGGTGGTGTACTAGTAACAGATAAATCAATTGCAACTGATTCAATAGATTCCGGGGATTTCAAAATTATAGGATTTAAATTAGGTGTAATTGTCATAATGGTATTCTGTAGGGGTGTTTCATGAATAGTTTCAATATTACACATTTTTTTAGGAGGTTCCAAAGTTCCAGGTATAAGAAAAGCCTCTCACTTGGTACCGAAGTAGCTATTGTAATTAAATATTTTAAAGTAATTTTGGATAGATTTGAATATACCGAGGACATATCATCCCATAGTAATAATAGGTTGTCTGTTAACCTTCCTACTGCGCTTTTCAAGTATTGAATATTCAGATGGAAGACCAATTTCATCTCTAGAGGCTCGCCCGCGACTACGGCCACTTTGTTGAACATTTTTTTCATGGTTATTCCATAGACTAATCCTTTATTTTCAGAAAACTAATAATATATTTTAATAAATTAAGTTACCCATATTATGGCAGATAATATTTAAGCTACTCACCGGACGATTCAAAAGAATCAGATGAACTTTCAGATGTTGTTTGATATGTCTTGATTTCTTCAGAGATTTTTGTTAACATTTTGGATAATGCCACTGCATTTTTAAAATAAATTATTTTGAATCTAGGATCTAATATTGTAGCAATTGCTAAAAATGAAACATTTTCTATTTGCTTTAGTCTTTTTGAACACTCCTGTTTCAATTTTTTAGTTGCGTACTAAGAATTTGAGTTGTTGCTGCCTCATCAATTTTTATTTGTAATATGAGTACAATTGGTATGACCGTACTACTGGAAACATATTGTTCACCACATAATTCTGTTGTGGCTGCTTCCAATAACTTTAAAACGGTAATTATTTTTGTCATTTCTTCAATATCCTTAGCACAAACTATCATAGGAGTTGAGTTATTACGATTCACAATATCATTTATGAATGGACGTAGTGTAATAAACCGTTCAAGTATATAAAATGTACTGTTCCATCTTGTTGGAATTTCTTGAATAAATTTACTTTTGGAAACTTTTTTTAGTTCATCACTATCAACTACTGAGTGTTTAGACCATGTCACAATTGATTTAACTTTTGTGATAAGTATACTTCAATCAGTGATACTAGAAATGGCATTTTGAGCTACCAAGTTTAGTGTGTGGGCGAAACATGGTATATGACGTTTGTTAATAGGATTCCTAAACAATAAGTCTACAGCTTTAGTAATGTTGGAAGCTCCATCAATTACAATTGCAGTTATGTTTTCTAATGAAATGTCCCATTGTTTACATACTTAATTTAACGTGTCTGCAATGTATTGAGATGTATGTCTTTCTTGAAGATCAATCACACCCAAAAATCCAGAAGTCAACTTGCTATTTTCAGTATATATTTTTATGTACAGTTACTCCAAGGTAACTATGAGTGTGTATATCGGTCCATATATCCATTGTTAGTTAAATGTATTAACCTTAATTTAGTTTATTTTTGAACTTATACTTTATAAATGATCTATATTTTCCTTCTAGTCTTCTGGAAAAATCCCTTCGAGAAGGAATTTTAAAATTTGGTGAAGTAACTTTCATTTAATTGATAAATTCTTTAGTTTCATAGTTTTTTGTTTTAAACGAATAATTTTCACCATAATGGCTTTACGTTAATATTACATAAATCTTACCCCATTAATGTTGATGGCTATAGAAAAAAATATAGGTATTGACACACAAAATCTGATTAAGATAATAGTTTATTCATCTAATAAATTAAGAAAAATACTCATATCAAAATTGTGTTTTATTATTTAAAGAATTTTTACTATTTCAAAAATAATAAGTTGAAAATTGATTTTATATTTAAGTTAACTCATGATAATTAATTATTATGTATTAATACTAAATTAGATTATGACAGTAGGTAGTTGATTAATGATTATAAATTATAATATACATTTTTTATTATGATCCGTATAAATAAAAATGTAAATTACAACTATAGAAGTATCTTAATGTGCTATATAATGTCACGTACATTTTTTGGGGGCCCCTTTAAAAAATTGATGCATGGGCCTTTGCCCTTTGGTGTGGCAGACTGACACTAGCCATGGCCGTGGTCTGCTATTCTGTAGTGATGGCATGAAATAGCAGTAACAGTGATTTTTTCACAGTGATTCTAAAGTAGCAATCATTGGTTGCTACTCGGGTATTGAAATATCAGTGATTGCTACTTTGGGTTGGTCAAATCGATGGATCAGTTAATAAATATTCAGTTGACAATAAGTTTATCACCGCTCGCTATTTACATGAAACAAATGCTATCAAAAACGTTTTCTTAGGTGAAAGCCATTCAAGTAAACGTGGTGCAGAAGGGTTACTTGATTGTATTTTAAGCATTTTAAAAAAACTTGGTTTAGAAAATCTATCCAAAGAAAAGTTACTTGGCTTAACAACTGACTGTGCCAATACAGGAAAAACGAGTGGCCTTTGGGTTAGGTTGAGAGAATATATAAAAAAGGATATACTATGTATTTGGTGTGTAACACATAGGTGTGATTTGGCATTTTCTGATATAGAATCAATGGTAACAGAAGTTAAGCATTGGAAAATAAATATAAAATCTATTGCTACATTTTATAGAGGTTCTGCAATTCGCACCGATGAGCTGAAGACGATTTTGGAAAAGGAAGGAGTAAAGTTTTACAGATTTCCGCAACATTTTGAAGTTCGTTTTGTTGAACATCTAATTTTATTGTGCGAATCTGTTTGGAAAAATATGCCATCTATGAGAAAACATTTGAATAATATAGTTACAGCTGATGCAGAGACAAGTAATAAAAAAGAAAAAGCAATAGTCAGAGGATTTTTAAAATTATGGAAAGAAGACGGAGATCAATTATTTTATACAGCGTTAATGATGAATGTACTTCGCCTTTTTGAAAGATTTCAAAAGGATGGTCAAAAGTCAATGGTTACCTTATGTGACATTGAGACGTCTAAAAACATAGCCATTTCATCTTTAGAACTGATGGAGACTGGCTATTATCCTGGTGGTAAAGAAGAAGAACTAAAGAAATTGTTAGATGATCAAATATCTGACAACAGCGATGAAAGTAATTATGATGATAAGACCTCTAAGAACCAAAGAAAAATTCCGAATGCATATGTTTCTACGAAGCGCTGTGTAACCAGCGTAAGAACTGAAATAGTAAAAAGCCCAAAAGAATTTTTAAGTAATCGACTTGCCGATGATCAATCAAGAATTATACAACGATTTATAACTTTTTTAAATGCACGAAATCCTCAAGATACAATCAACGCGATAAGATGTGATATTGAAGACATTTTCGGAAATGAAAATGTATCAACGTTTTGCGATGAAGTTATTGGTTTATATGCAACAGATAAACTTCCGTGTCCTATAAACATTACAGATCCAACGGGGAAATTATATTATTATTTAAAAATAAGTAGCTCTACGACATTTTTTGCAAAACTAATACAAGCATATGCCACTTTAACACCACATAGTTGTGGACCAGAACGTGCTGTATTCTGTCACACTATATTAAAAAGTAATAAACAGTCTTGCTAATCAAGAGATGCAATTAATAGTAGAATGTATATTGTTCTTAACAGCACTGGGACAGCAAATTTCGATCCAAGGCCAGCAGTGGCCAAATTTTTAAGAACAAAGGAAAGACGTTACAATCTTCCTGACCAAGAATGTTATAAAAATCGGACATTCATAAAAAAGTTTTTTGAAAAATAGTAATATTGTTAAGTATAAACATAATCTTATAATATTTTTTTTCAATTTATAAAATAAACAAGTATCATTATACAAATATTAATAATTCGATTATATAATTTAATATTATGTATTATATATTACTTAAAATTACATTATTTCTTTTAAATAAATTATGACTTCTTTATAAATTTTACCTATCATTTACATCTAACATTAAGATTTATTTATATTAATTATGAGGGGTGAACATAAAAAAGTTACCTTTTGTAATTGATTATTTAGTATGGGAAAATTTTATTTGTCGCCCAGTTAAAATTTCTTAAAAAATGCACTGTCAGTAAGTATACTCGGCTTGAGGATGAGATATTTCATATTTATGATACGGTTTTTTGACTTCTAACTACTGTTTAAGAAGCTTGATTTCATTTCTTTTGATTATATTTCCATAATATAATATTTTACTCTACGCTTAAAGTCAATTCTTTATGGTGTATCATTTTAATTTATGGTAATATTTTCGAGTTATGACTTATTAGATTGTCATTTTAAATTATTTACTCGTGTAAAAAATTTCATAGGAATCTGGCACCTCATTTATTCCTCCAATATGAGATGATGATAAATAAGTAAACAAAATATTATAAAATTGGTATACATTTTTTTGTTTTTTAGCTATTTTTCAGATGCATAATCTATTGGATGTAAAATATTATTTTTAAATGGTTCCTCAAGACCAGTTCCTAACCCTGGCCTCAAGTTTGCTAGACACTATGTTGGACTCAGGGAAAGCTGTGAAAGAGACTTTAAATGGCATTAGCAAGATAGACTGAGGTGGGCGACGTGGTTGGACTATAGTTAGCCATGTTGGCATAGTACTCCTGTTCCGAGTTGTTCAGGCCAATGACATAGTTGCTGGTCATGGTGCTGAGGCTTCAGGAAGATTTGATTCTTTTCATAGACCTTCCCGAATCTACTGAAATTGGGCAGGTAGGCTCCTGGAAAGTTGCTTGACGAGCTCACCAAGTCTTGTAAGGATCGGTCCGGTGGGTTTTAGAATCCTTTGAAAGTGACTTTGGCCACCCCCGTATTAGGGGAACTCAGAAAGGCGGCAAAAGCAAAACGTTTCTAAATAAAGGGAATTCCAATGTTCCTGGAGTAATACTTAGACAAAAACCTCTCTGTAACCGTGGCTTCTATTTATATGGTACATGCTTTTAATATAATTTTTCGATTTCTTGAGCAATCAAATTTTAAAAATATACCTTAAGTATGCATTATCTACTTGGACCGTGACATTAACATGATTATAATATACAAAACTATATTATATTTATGTTAATGTTACGGTCCAAGTGGATAAATCGGTCAATGTAATGCAATGCCTGTACATTGTATACAATGTCTAAGATGTTTGACAAAGTAAATAATACATATGTGATTTCTATATAGACTAGTAACTATATACAATTATGTTGTAGTAAACAATGTTAATACTGGTGTGAGCAATGTGAATATTAGAGTTATCTTAGAGTGTTACATTTATAATTATGATCGCTTTACTTGCAATCAGAAATGTGAAACATGAAGATGTAAATGTAGACTACAGGAATTTTATACAACTCTAAACACAATGATAATACTTGTAAAAATATTATTTTATTTTCCATAGTAACCAATTGTAAAATTCTTTTATTTTTGTATCTTTTCTTTGTTTATGAAATAAAAAATGTACCTACTATGTCTGTTCAGTAATTTTTGAAATTAAAGCATTTTTCATTATGCACGGATTGTTTGTGCAAATTTGTAAATATTCGTAAGTTCAACACATTCACGGATCTTCTCATTTCACTGGCCCAATGTCCATATCCATCGTCTGTGTATTACCACCAGCCATCTCGTCATCGGAAACCGGAGTCAGTTGTTCTTCGATCGAGTATCGACTCGACCAACTGCACTGCTATTTCCAACGACGGCTCTTCTCCGCCAGACAATGAATCACACATTATCTGCAACAGATCATTCATGAAGCCTTGTATAACGTTATCGATGAAAGCTTTCAGTTCTTTTATAGATTCATCGATGTCCATATTTTGTCATGCCATTTTATCGTTGTGTACTGTTATGTCGTACTGCTATGTGATTGAAAATGTGAACGGATAGTAGTCTGGACTCAGAATCGTAAATTAATTTTTAAAATATTGTCCAATAACGAGAAAATTAAAAATCTCCCAAACGACAGGTACAGTATTGTTTGCGCCGACAGGCCTTACTAAGGTGAACGTCAGTCACTTAGTCCTTTGGACCGTTGTAAGAGGGACAATTTAGGTAATTACCAACAGATATAAACAGCATATACATAATTATACTATAACAGCATAATACACTAAACGCGTATAAAAAGAGAGGTGACGGGGCACACCGCTCTACTCACCGTATCCGATGGATGTCTGTTGGCGAATCTGCTGGCTGGAACCGTTGGTGGAGTCTGGAGCTGGAACTGCTGAGGGTGTTCGGAGCTGGAACAATAACCACGTGGTTGGCTGATCGTTTTGCCGCGTCACATCCACGATCACCGGTACAGATCGACAATTGAGTCATGTGAATGAAAAATAAAGAGTTCTACCGCGGGTGTATATTATACGGGTAAAAAACAGAGCCGAGTTGGTGTGCACAAAAAGAGCGATAAGGCACCAAGATGGCGATCACCAAAATGAAAGCATGAAAAATAATACGTAAACACTTAGAGCACGTCGAGCATAAAAACGAAAAGAACAAGAGACGAACGTACGAAAACACGTTAACGGCTTCGACTAATTTTGCTCCGTCTTGTAAATTTAAATTTATTTTACGGATGTTAAAAAGAGAATACTTATCATCTGTTTTATTGAAGATAACTTACTACTTACATATAATTTGATTTAAAATATATCCAACTAAAAATATCACGAAGATTTATGTTTGACGAGCCATAATAATAATTAATTAAAACAATTAAGTGTCTAAACGAACAGTATTTGTAAACTATAAATAATAATTTATTATGCAAAGAATTTAATTTGTGTTTAATACATATTATGTAAAGAATAAATGTCAATGATTTTTGTCAAATTGTCAAATCTATTGAATGCCTTGTCTCTATTGTCTCTGTATAGTATAATTATCGATATAGTTATTTAAACTTCTTAAATATAAGATATCTGCCGAGATTGTAATGCAACCCAGCGTTAAATCATATACTTACCTACCGGACCGTCGTTATTATAAAGTATGATCCAAACACCCTGCACATGTATTCGGGAACTTCTCACGCTTGGAGTGCTCCCATGATGTCTCTCCACCTGACCGAGTTAAACGCGTTCTTTATATCTATGCCTACTACCAGGCAGAAGTTTACTAAGTCGATTAACTCCGTCCAGCAGGCTTTTTTGCTCTTTAGGATGGCGTGCTTGAGCTGCTTCCTTGCATTGCTGAAAGCTTCGTTGGTCCTTTGCAGCTCCGCTTCAGCCCGTTCGTTGTCGAATCCCACTGCCGCATTTCTCCGTAGCCGGGCTATCCGGGATGCCATTCTCATGCGACTACGTTTGGCCCTCACGCAGTTGGCCCGTAACTGGGCTATCTCTGCGGTCCACCAGTGGACGGAAGGTTTACCAGGTATGGGGGCCCGCCGCCTTGGGATAGCAAAGTCGCACGCCGTTGTTATTATGGTTTCTACCCTTTCAGCCTCCATCTCCGCATCGTATGCTTCACGTCGCCCTTCCAGCCATTCCGCCGCTAGCAAACCGCAGTGGAAGGAGTCTTCATCGATCCCGTTCAGCGTGTTCCAGCCTATCGTTTCTTTTGGTAGATGTCTAGCACTAGTTGCGTCAACGGTGAATCGTATGTAATGGTGGTCGCTATAGTTGAACACGCTGTCCATGACCGTCCAGTTTCCCACTCGACTTGTTAGCTGCTACGACATTGCCGTCACGTTCACAATAGATCCAGCTCCCCTGATGAATGTGGGAGTCGACCCTTCGTTGGCCACGACGAGACCCAAAGAATCCAATAAGGCGCTCAGGTCGTCTCCTCTTTGGTTACTCACCCAGTCCCCCCACACCGCTGACCTGGCATTGAAATCTCCCGTCACTAGCACGGAGATACTAGGCGGGTCGCTCTGATGCTATTCCCTAGCCTCTGCAACAGGTTCTGGAAGTGGTCCAGCGGTCTGTTAGGGGAGGCATAGCAGCTGTATACCTGCACCCCGTTCAGACGCGTCGCCACAAATTCCGCGTCGCGCACCACGTTGCCAATCGTAACGCTTCCTCCCGGTATGTGAATTGCCGCTCTCCACAGTCCGGTATCGGCATACCATGCGTTTGAGGAACCGTCCACTCTGTACGGGTCGCTGATGAGGGCGACTTCCACCTTTGCTCCACCATGTACTAGTCGAGCATATCCTGAGCCACTTTGCAGTGGTTCAGGTTACACTGTACATACTTCGTCATTTGGAGGGGGGTCCCTCTCCCGACTCCTGGCGATTAAACGCTGGAGACCTGCTTCGCGTCGGTGTGGTTGACTACATTCTTAGTGGAGCAGTGCACTCTCGGGCCAGGTGTGCCGAGGATTTGCACCTGAAACACTCTTTCCGTTTCGCCTCCGAGTAGCAGGCCGCGGCTAAGTGCCCCGTTTCTTGGCATTTATAGCAAACCCTCTCCTTCCTCTCCAACAGTTTGGCTCTGCACATCGCCCAGCCTATGCGGATTTTCTTCGCATCCACCACTTTTGAGGCTGCCTTCATTGGTATTCTGCAGAAGACTGTTCGTCCTACCTGATTATCTGATATTCTGATTTGACAGTTCCCAAAACTACTGTCAAAGTTCACCAGATGCGACACCACTTCCGCCTCCTCCATCCAGTTTGGTACATCCAGGATAAGAATGGGGGTGCTCCTTGTCGGTCTTCTAACAGCTGCTGTTGCTCCAACGGCCTCCCTTATCCCTTTTGCGAGCCTGTCAGCGTCGTCTTTCCCGTCCACTTCGATGATGATGCCGCCCGCTTTGGAGCGTTTGACGCCTTTCACCGTGACCCCGAGCGGGTTTAAATCAATGGCGGTTACTCTCTTCATTACTGAAGCGTAGGTTTCCCCCTCGGCCAATCAATCTATCATTATTGCCTCAGTCTTTGGGGTTCTGCTCTTCACCAGTCTGGCAGCCTCGTTCGATTTATTCCTGATCCTTGGTCGTGTCTCTTTTTCTGCCTTTTCTGCCGTGCTTTGGTCAATTGGCTTAGGTTTCTTTCGCCGAACAACCTCCGTCCATTGCGGTGCTTCCTCTGGCTCTTCTCGGAGATGCTGTTCCTGCGATTGCTGTGGTTGCTGTCGCTGTTCCTGTCGTTGTAGCTACTGCTTCTGCCGCCGCTGAAACTTGGCCTTTTGCACCGGTTTCATGGCAGTCCCACTCTGGGCCTTTACTAGCTCTTGGGGTGCCTCCGCGGCCGACGTTATCTGGGTGCCCTGTGTCGATGAGGAGTGATTGCTCTTTAATGCGTTGATGTCCTCCTGTTGTCTGGCGAGCGAGGCCGCCAGTGCATCGCAGACCTTCAGGATGGCTTCTTGCTTGTCCTGGCTGTTTGTGCTCTGTTCAGACTGAATATCAGTTGCCTTTTTTCTGCTGTAGCTCGAGCTCCAGCTTTTTCGGCTTCAAAGAAGGCAGCGTGCAGACTCGTACTATTGGAGTTGAGTTTTACCGCGGCCGCAGTGACTGCTTCGATTGCGTCTCTCACCTAGGGGGACTTCGTTTTTTCCTTGACAATTGTCAGATGGTCAATGGCTTCTAGTAAGTCGACAATTATCTTATTTTGCTGTTTTATCGAGTTTTTCAGCCTCGATATCGCCGGAGTGAGGCTCAGTTCCTTCGCTCGCTGAGAACTCGACTCCAAGAGTTTCGTCATAAGCGAGGAATCACTGTGCTTTTGGTCTGTTGGGACGCGAGTATTCCCTGTAGGTCGCGTTGCTTCCGTTTCCATAACTCCATGTGATGCCTGTTTCCTTTTCGTGTCCGCGGACACGACTGTCTCATACTTGTTTCCTTTGGAGTTGCGGGGGCAAGGTTGGCCACCCCCGTACCCTCACGGTCGTATGCTGACGACCGTAGTGGGCCCGCTACTTGGGAACCGGTGTAAACACCGGCCCCACCCACTACTGCCGGCACCTGTGGGTCCGAATCCCCTGGTGCGATAACCAAATTTCCGTAGTCGACGTCCATTCGTAGTTTTTTAAAGGGTGCCTTTCCCTTGCATTTTACCAACTGCCAGGGGATTTACAGTTACCTTCTGGTCCATTTGCTATGGGTAGCAGGTGGTTACCGTACCTGCCACACTCAACCAGTTAAGGTCAAGAGCGGCTCTGGAGGCTCCGGCACCAACTAATTAAAGACAGTGCCGGGGAGTTTGGTACCGCTTGGCACCGACCGGAGTCGGTGAGCCCCCCCACCGCGTCAAGGTGGGTCCCATAGGGACAGCCCACTCTGAGTTACCCAGTCTCATCAATAAATGAATCTAAGTGACGAATGGTTTTAGAACAGCGATCTCCCTTTCTAACCTTTTTTTTTTTTATTAAACCGTAACTGGGCGGGAATTGTCGTTCGACATTACTTCCGCCCAGGTACATCATTTATTTAATTAAATGACACTACAAATATATATATGGCTGCCAACAGGGACAATACCCCTGCGTACATCCTCACAGATACGTTGTATACAACAATATAATAATATTAATAATAAATAATAATCAAAAACAACACAATGCGATCTTGACCGACTGGTGTCCGCCACTCTTGAGTCTCGTGCCTGGTTGTCTTCACGAGCCGATCTTATTCCGCCGCTCTCGAGTGCTCGTGCTTCAGATTCCTCCTTGCGCACCGCAGGGTCCCTGTTGCCTTGCCCGTTCCTCGCGTTCCCTGGTCACCATGATCCTCCCGATCAGCGACGAGACCCTATGCCAGTCAGCGTTGGACCTCAACATGATTTGAATGTGATTGTCAGGTAACAGCTGGTCGACGTCCAGGTAAACGCAGGCTTCGGTTCGCCATTGGTGGAATGCATCGCACTGAAACACTGCGTGCTCCGCACCATCCGGAGCCGCCCCGCACAGCTGGCAGACATCATTCTGGGTTTTCCCAAACCGGTGTAGGTACTCACCGAAACAACCATGTCCGGTCAGCACCTGGCTCAGGTGAAAGGACACCTCGCTGAGTTGCCTCTTCAACCAGGGATCGAGCTCCCTAATTAGCCTGTGTGTCCATCTTCCTTTCGCCGAGTTGTCCCAGGCTGTTTGCCACCTGCTCAGCAACTGGTCCCTTGCGACGTTCTTCAGTATGCCGCCATACGTTTTTAGCCGCTCCTCAGCCAGCAACGCGAGCGGTGGCATGCCCGATACGACCGCCGCGGCGTCGTATGATACCGTCCGGTAACAGCAGGCGACCCTCAACATAACTCTCCGGTACACTGCCTCCATCTTGTGCATGGCCTCTTTCGTTATGGAGGGAAACCAGAACGGAGCTCCGTACAGAAGCATCGAGGTCACCACCGTGGCCAGCACCTTCCTCGTCCGCTGCCTGGGTCCTCGTAGATTCGGGAGGATCTGTGTAAGCTGGCGGCAGGTGTCCGACGCTCTCTTCGCTGCTATTTCAGCATGTTCTCTAAAGTGCAGCCTCTGATCGATAGTTATTCCCAGGTATTTCACGGATTTTTTGGATTCAAAGCGGTGCCCCCGAAACTCCACCGTCATACTGTCATGCTTATTGCGGTTAGTTAGCAGTATCGCTTCAGTTTTTTTGATGGCCAGCTCCAGCCCGTTGGCGGTCAGCCAGTCTACGACGTCGCCGAGGGCCAGCTCCAGTCTCTCCTCCAGCAAAAATGGGACACTAACGGTTGCCACTAACGCCACATCATCCGCGAACGCTACCAGTTCGACGTCCGGTGGAAGCTGAATCCCCAGGAGGTCGTCGTACAGGATATTCCAAAGATCCGGCCCGAGGACCGAACCTTGTGGCACGCCGCAGCTGACGTCAACGAGTCTTGCGCTCCCGTCTGGCGCGTGGACGATTATACTTCTTCCCGACAGGTACTGACCTATGACGTTTGTCAGGTATGTCGGGGTCGTCTTCTTCCGTACTAGCGCGTCGAGAATTCTGTCCCAGGGGGCGCTATTAAATGCATTTTTTACGTCAAGGGTTAGCATGCCGACAAAGAGATTATAAGCCTGGCCCCTCCCGTTGGCGTTTTGAACTGCGGAACGCACCCTCTGCATCGCGTCAAGAGTTGACCTTCCCGGTCGGAATCCAAATTGGTTGCCCGCCTGGCCAATCTTGGAGAGGTGATCGCGCAGCCTCCCCGTCAGTAGTTTCTCAAACAGCTTCCCCACTGAATCGAGCACTCTGAGTTACCCAGTCTCATCAATAAATGAATCTAAGTGACGAATGGTTTTAGAACAGCGATCTCCCTTTCTAACCTAAACCCAACCTAACCTAACCTAACCTAATTCATTATGTCATCGATAAATGTCTCTTGTTGTACACCACGGATAAGTCCCCAAAGGACACGTACAATCTCATCCGCGCTAATAATTGTGGTTGTAGCAGTTTTCGGACGTAAACCGGTAAATCAATAAACGTATGAGACAATTCGAAAAATTTTTACTAACGAAGATAATCGAGTAAGCAATTTTACAAGTGACACTTAGACACGAACGAGAGTACAGTAGTTATCTTCGCTTCAGATTAAGTCAAAGCATCCTAGGTTTTAATTTGAAGCGTAGATAACGTAGGCCATTTGTCGGAAAACTTCTTTAAGAATGCTGGGTCAGAGTCCACCACAAGGGATGGTTAACAAGTTCTGAGGGGAATAGCCCACAAGACGTACAACCAACAGGATTTTCATGAGTGGAGACGTAATGCCAAATTGATGGTGCTGTGAGATCTTGGATGTAGCTAGTACGATTGGCAACAAAGGTGGCCCAACGACGAGGTGACGATTGGATCCAAGCTAATGCAGTTGTAGTCAGTTCACTCATACGTTTCGTCTACTTTTATGCATTCGTTGTAAGTGATTTTTACCAAATTTAACAGCTTTGCAGCAAGATAACTCCATATAATTCAAGCAGAGGAATCGTGGTTTTTTTGAAAGGGGCCACCTTTGACTTGTCTGTTACAAGCTGGCAGTGGATTGCCGTTGTAGTTTCAACTCGAAGAAAAATTGCTGCAGCGTACCCTTCTGAGCTATCGGAAAACGTGTGAAGCTAAAGTGAAATTATATTATCGCCGGTGAGACGCCGGGGAATAAGAATATTTTCAATCAAGTGTAACTGGGTCTAATACCGTGACCAAGATGTGGCTATGTCAGTTGGTGTTGGATCGTCCTATGACACACCGGAAGTCCATAGTCGTTGCATTAGTTATTTTGTCTAGAATGTGATAGGAGACATTAAGCCTACAGGATCAAAAACCCTAGCAATATCCGAAAGTAATGAAAGTTTTGTTGGATTAAATTTCGAAGGTACCGCTATAAACGAGAAGGTGTCCGTTAATGGATCCCACTTTAAACCTAGGACTTTTAGATCTAATTATTCACTACTGTTAAAGAAAACAGAGGGCGACATGGCACGGGCATCTTCAACAACAGTCTCTAGAAATTGGTTATTATTACTGGCCCATTTTTGGTGTTGAAACTGCGCCATCGCACACAAATTTGAGATTGATATTCAAGATCAGCTTCTGTCGAGTTCGCTCCTGTAAGAATATTATCAACAAAGATATCGTTTAACAGATCAAAATGCAGCTATTGGCCAGTTTGCGCCATCGACAGTGGCCAATTCACGGATGGTGCGAAGCGCTTGGAAGGGTACAGCTGATGTTCCGTACTTCACAGTATACAGGCGGTATTCATCAATTGGAGAGGTAGACGAAAATCTCCACAGAATTCGCAAGTAGTCTATGTCTGCTGGTCTAACGAGTATCTGGCGATACATTTGTTTAATGTCAGCCCTCAGGAGGTATTTCCAAAGACGAGCCCGAAGTAGAACAACTTGTATGTAAGGTTGGAGTTTGGATCCCGTGTACATACTTTTATTAAGTTATATACCGGTTGAAGTCTTAACAGATGCGTTGAATACCATCCTAAGTTTGGTAGTAAGGCTGTATGGTTTGATAATACAATGGTGCGGAATATAATAATGACACGGATTTCCTTGCTCCACTGGTGGAACCAGTTCCATATGACCAGCTATCAAGTTATCGCAAGTAATTCAGTGTATTGAGATTGTAGATCTTTATTACGATTTAGTCTGAATTCAAGGACCTTGAATCACTGAAGAGCTATTATCTTCGAGTCTCCGAGCAACGAGGATGATGTCAGAAAAGGAAGCGAGACGAAAAATCGCCCGGAGCTTAACCTGATTGTAGTTGACAGATGTATTTGTTCTGCGATAAAGTCAGCTGGACTCAAATGGCAGGTGATAAGTAATTAATCAAGCTCCCAGAATTATTTTAGTATTGAATCAAGCAGTTCGGAGACAGTTAGACACAATGTAGTAATAGAAGAACGGTCACATGAATTCATTGTTCCCAAGAGAACCCAACCGAATACAGTATTCATGGCTAGGGGTTTACCAACTTGACCACGTTGCATACCATCCAAATAAATCGAAGGTAGCAAATCGGCGCCCAATAATAGATCGATTGCACCCGGAATGTTATATGATGAATCTACCAAGCGTGAATTTTTAATATGCGCCCACTGTCCAGCTAATATCGGTGATTGAAGAGAGTGCCCAGTTATTTGTCGAATAATTGATACGTCAAAAAAGAATTATGGTGATTGTAACCCACAAGAAACAATATTGATACTACATGTTCCACGAACAAACGTAGATGCTGTGGAAGCGAACGTAGTAACATTAACGCCGTGTCCAAAGTAAATCCGTTGCGTCCGTCGCGTCCGATACGGTGCGTCCGATGCGACCGAAATTAAAAACAAACTTACAAACATGACACGACCTGTCCAATCTGGACATCGCATAGGCCGTAATCGCCGCACGATTTGAAAAACAAATTATTTTGTTTTTTGATGCATCGGACGTAAAAACAGACGAAAGTATTCTTCTATTTAATATTAATATAATATAATAATAATAACAAAATTAAAACTAAATAATGGAGTTATTGATTTCGGAAGTCCAAAAACGACCAGTGTTGTGGAACAAATGTCATAAAAAATATAGAGATAGGATCCACAATGAAAAAGAATGGAACGCAGTTGCAATAAATACTAAAATGAATAGTAAGAATATTATTTTTAAATGTAATTTTATAGTATTTCATTTAATAATAGGTATTACAATTAAATAATTAATACGACCTATTGTACAAAATAATTCTTAAATTAAAACACTTTTAAAATTTTTAATTATTAAATTTTTATGTGATTTATTATTTTTTTTATTTTTATTGTGATTTATGCTTATGTCTATAATGTGCACATAATTATAAATATTAACATCATTCCTTGTAAAACTTAAATTTTATTTTCTTGAAAATACTATACAAAATTATTTCTAATCTGAATAACTGAACGAGGTGCACGATTATTAGATCTGTGTCTTGGATTTATTCCCATTAATTGATTATTATTTAAAGTTGCATTGAATTCACGAAAACTATTTATTATTTCTTGATTTCTTGACTCATCTTTTTCAATATCAATTATTACATTATGCAATATACAAATCGTTTTTACGACGTGGTCGGCATTGTCAACTTTAGTTTCTATTGCCTTCAATAAAATTCGAAATTTTGAGGAAGCGATTCCGAATGCACATTCAACAGTCATTCTAGCTCTGGATAATTGGTAGTTATAATATGATTTGTTTGTATCTTGTGCTTGGTTTCTTGTATTGCATAAAATACCACCATCACTATCCTTACCATAACCGCCAACGTTTATCATTATAAATCTATATTTGGCGTCTACAATTGCCATTAAAACAATAGAAAAATATTGTTTGTAATTGTAAAACATACTTCCTGAGTTTTTAGGTCACCTCAATCGTATGTGTTTCCCATTAATACTACCCAAACAATTAGGAAAGTTCCATTTCTCGTAGAACTTGTCAGCTATTTTTTCAAAGTTGTCAACTGTAGGAGTAGTCATGTGTTTATCCTTTAATGTACACCAAATACCTTTGCACACCTCAATGACTATTTTTGCTACTCCTGATTTAGATATTCTGAACGTTAATGCTAGCTGCCTAAAAGCTAATCCTGTTGCTAAGTACCTGTTAAGAATAATAAAATTAGTAATATTGTAGTGCGAAATGTGTCGTTTTTAAAATATATAACACTTTTAGATTCTGAACAAAGTGATAAATGTATTGATTTTACAATAATATGTGTTTTTTTTCATTTTTTTTATTGTGTCTGTCATCACGTTATGGAGTAGTAATAGTGCTTTGATTTTCGGACTCAGTCCCGTTTCCGTCGAATTTTTACGCAAAATCTGTTTTTTATAATTATTTTATTTTCAAATTTGTATGAATTACAATATATTAAATAACCAAGAAAAACGATTTTAGTTATTTTGTTATAACTTTATAATATTATAGTTCTCAATTTACTGGCTCCCTTATTAATAATAATTAATAATATATATATACAAAATATCCACATGACAAACCGTCGTCTCAGCTCAGAATCGTTTTTCGTATACAATGATATTATATAATTGAATTCAAATTTAATACCATCCATTCAATATTGACCTGTAACCTACTGTACAGCAGAGCGACAACCACTTACCCGCTTTTAAATTTAAATTGTAAATTAAAAATATTTTATTGTTTAATAAAATATCTGTTTACGCCACTGATGGCCTCTGCATATAGTACATAAAATAAATATATTATTTATTAATTTCATATAAAGATATGTATTTTTTTATAGTTGAAGAAGTCAAAAAAAATGGAGAAGTTTGAGAGATACTTATTTAAAGGAAAAAAAAAAGTAACTAAAAGTCGTTCAGGAAATTCTCAGGAGGGTGCTGAAGTATACACGGGAAAGTGGAATTATTTCAATTTAATGATCTTTCTATACGATTCGACAAAACCACGGAAAACGGACAATAATATTTCTGATGATAAAAGTGAAAAAGAATGTACAGAGGAAAATTCAGAGGCATTAGAAAACAATAGAAATGATTATTTTAACGATAGTCAAGAATATACTTCAAGTCCTATTGACATCATTGGTTTTGAAAATGTGTCATCTGTATCTCAATCTGGGAATTCCAATTGTACTAATGAAATATCAGAATGAACAAGTAATTCTGAAAATGTTTGTTCTATTAAAAGGAAAAAAATTGATAGTAAAGCTTTTGAAGATGAATTACTAAAGATCGAAACTGAAAAGCTAAATGCTTTACTACAGTCAATTACAACTACTCGTACTGACGATGATGACATGTTATTTTTAAAATCTCTCCATCCATACTTTAAAACCATGCATCCTATACAAAAGCTACGTTTAAAGAATCAGATTCAAAGTGTAATAATAAATGAATTGTCAATAACACAAGTGCAACGAACATACGATATGTCAATATTCAATATGCCAACATTCAATACTCCAACCTAAAACACCACACATATCGATGATGCTCAAAGAGAAACACCAGAACATTTAACACCTCGTCCATTTAATTTGAACAACATTCCTATTTCAAATTTTAATTCAACACAATAAAATAATAAATAATGTTACTTTTAAAAATGTAATTTAGGTTTGTTCTATATAAAGTAATTTTTTTTTTCATTTATTATATTTGTTTCAAAAAGGTTTATAATTTAATTTAAATTTAAATAGATATAATATAATTTATATTTTGTTTTGATTTTTTTACACATATTTTAAAAGTTTGTTATTATACAATTATAATATTATGTACATGTATTTTTACTTACCGCAATGTCACAAGTAGTCTTTCCTCCGCACTTATTGGATCTTGGAAATTAGTCGATTCGATATTAAACTCAGGTTTTATACTTTCAACAATATAATCAAAAGTTGTTGTAGACATTCTCGTGTATGCGTAAAACAAATTTTCATTGTCACGTAATTCACTATACAAATGATGAAACTCGCCAAACATTTTGCGATTTTTCAAAATAAAATTTATTTTATTTTATGTTTTTATGTATTTTTTGTACAAATAATATTTTACACCTATACTCTCTGCGAGTATAATATTTTTTTGCATATTATGTTTAGACATTATGAACAAAACACAAATGCACTCTGTTACGCGTTCAACAACGTTCTAGTACATCGAGAATACTCATCGGACGCATATTGACGTTGAACATGTATACGTTTGCCGCATATAATATGCGTTGAGTGCGATGCGTTAACGGACGCGCCGGACACAATTCGGATTTACTTTGGACACGGCTTAACAGGTGAATGATATCGACGGAGCATTAGAGCACAACATGCTTTCTCAGTAATGAAGCTTGTTTGTGAACCGCAGTCCAGCAATGCTCTCAAAACATAGCGTCAACAATTAGAAGTATATACATAAGCTGGCCAGAATCTGACGACGTAGCGAGAAAACCAGTTAATCCTAAAGGACGTGATGGAGTAGTATTTGAGTCAAAATGTAACAGAGAGTTATGACTTCGTTTACATAACTGGAATTTATATTTTGAGATACATTGCAATGTGGCCTGATCCAAGGCAATTTATACACAATCGGTGCGATTTTGCGATGAGAAAACGCGCATTCGGAGCCGTTTCTGTAAATAATTTACATTGCCTAATTGAATGAGAAGCATTACATAGTTGACAATTCTTTACGGGTGAGCTATTGGTCGTTACGGACAGAACTGTAGAAGATACTGACGAACGAAATTTCGTCATTGGATGTCTATATAGCTTTTGATTTTTTGGAACGGTGTCAGGTTTGTCAAATGGTGAGCCCGAGTAAATTTCGGCCGACCGCAAATGGCTACGCAGAAAATCAACCAGTTCTGTGAGTTGAGGAATGTGATTATCACCAACTCCCAACTCCCACCGAGCACGTAAGTCATAGTTTAAGTGTTTTTCGGCTATATGTACGAGCAGAGGACTCCGCTGTCGAGTGATATAACCAAGGTTGTTCAAAGCAGCTGTGTGTTCTAGAAGTGTATTTATTTGGGTTTTTATAGACGCAGCGTCGTTGGACTTGACACTTTGATTGGCTATCAAAGCGTCAAGATGGATACGAGCTAAGTCCCGTTTGTTTCCATATCGGTCACTTAGGATTTTCCAATCACTATTATAATTTGTTGACGTGAGAGAAAGATGAGAAATAAGGTGACAGCGGTTCTCCAGACAATCAAGTTTTTAGATATTCAAAACGTTCAACATCTGGTAAGTCTGGAGCTTGAGACAAGATTGAATTAAAAAGATCCTCAACATTTTGCCACTCAGTTAACACATCAGAAAAAACGTTAGGTATATCTTGTTAGTCAGTACTCAGTATACAATAATACAATAATTATTGGCTGTTGTGTTATTTCCATTTATTAATATTGTACCTGCATAGGTTATTTCTTATTAGTTATATTTTCTGACCGGCAGTGGTGGCAGAAAAACACAACAGTTTATATAATATTTATATCTAATATTAATTACTTATAATAATGATAGCGTATTACTACAAATGCCGTTTTATTTTTTTTATTGTTATGCATTTATTACTACATACATATACATACATTTTAATTGTAAATTTAAAACTGTATAATATTTATATACCTATCTAAATATAATCAAGTTGTATGTGACACAACATTAATGTGCTAGACATAGGTACTTGTATATTTTTTAAGTTATAAATAAAATTACATATTACTCATAGGTATTATAATGTAACTATACATATGAACTTAGTAATATCTAAATGTGTAATTATGTAATAATTTTAATAAAAAAAGGTGTATAAATTAATTTTCCTATTGGAAAAATTCCTTAATTGGGAAGGTATTTTATAATCATTGTAAATTTTTATTGAAATTTATTATTATTTATTTTTTTTGTATTTAATTTAATTTAATTTAATTTATTTATTTTAGAAGATGCAGTCTACAAGGATTCAAGTATAGAAGTTGCGCAACAAGTTCAAGTTTGTCTGGAAAATGTGCTTCCCGTGATAACTATAAATAACATAAAGTATGAATTAAGGGGTATATTTTCACATAAACACGGGATAAGTAGATTGAGGCATAGTATTAGACATTATCAATCTTACTTTTTAATATACACAATATACTATTTTAACAAAGGTAATCGACACAAAGTTTTTAATTAAAACAAAAGATTACATTGTATATAAATAAAAGTTTTACATTTTATAGTATATAACCAATGTGCTTACAAGTTAATTAGGCAACTTCCATTTTGTTATTTTATAGTTTTAAACCTATATAGGTCACTTAGTTTCTTCGTATAATACAAATCGATTTAACATTGTACACCTTAAATTTGAGTACTATATAGTGTTACATAATTTAAACAACCTTTATTTGCACAACAGTATTTTGTTTTAATATTTTTAATGTACTATCAAAACGCTGTGAAATTTTCTTGATAATTTATAATTTTAAACTAAATAAAAGGTTTAGTAATTTTCATAAATATTTAAACGTAGTTAATAAAATTACTTCAAAAAATGTATCAAATTATTATTAATTAGTAGGGAATAGATTTTATTGTAATAAAAAAATCAATATATGTACCAACTTTTCTTAAAATAAGGAATAAAAAATCCAAAATATGTGAATATTGAAAAAATGTATTAGTATTGAAAATTACAAAAAAATAAATATTTTATGATTATGAATATAAATAAAAGTAATACAAATAATGAATGTATATAAAATTATGAATATTATTCCAGAACAAAGTAATGAGAAACAACATATTGTTATAGGTTTGTAAATAAAAATTTTATGGTTTGTTCGGAGAACACTTTTGTATAATTCTTATTCATTATATCATAAGGAGTGAATTCAATTTCCTGAGATCCTTGTTGAATTTTTCCTATTAAAATATCTGTTGAAAATTACATATCTTTTGTTGTTTTAGATAAAGCAGATGATGTTAAATGTCGTCAAAAATCAATGAAAAAAATCAAAAATTACTAAACTATGTAAAAATATGTTAAATAAATGTTGGTTTGTTTCAACAGGAATGATCTAAATCATACCTACACATTTTTATCAGATTTAAAATATCTCATTCCAATAAAAATACGTATTTCAATTAAAATCCGTTCTCTACTAATTAGTAACTTTAACTTAATATACGTTAATTTTTTTTTTAGAGACGTCAGCTCACTAGTACTTTTTTAATCATAGGCGCAAATAGGGTGGGGCTTGGAGGTGCCTAACCTCCCATAGAATTGCTATAGCCCCCCCCCCCCAAAAAAAAAAAAAAACTAATGATTCAACTACATAATATATTTGAAATATAGTACAGTCCCCTCAAACTTCAAACACTATTTGTGCCTATAGAGTTTACGTTAACTCACACGTAACATAGACACATGATCACGCAAAATCGTTTTTTTCTATTTTTAAGAAATTGGTGTAAAATCACCTCCAACAAACATGATGGAGAATAATATTTTTTTTGGATTTACAGAACATTTTGTCCAAATACTGTATTAAAAATATTCATTTTGCACGGAGTTAAATTTTTTCACGGTGACTTAATTTCTAGTGTTATTTTTTCCTAGTACCAAATATACTATGTTGAGCTGATATTCTTGTAATTTTACAATTCTTTTCCCAATGGCCAATATTATTAATCTCTGCATCTTTGTTTCACATTCAACATTTTGCAAGGAAGTACGTTTCAAAATAATCTATGTTTCATATTAACTATAACGTCTATAACTACTCAGGTATTATTTATTTAACAGGTAATAAAATAAGTAGGTCACGGTAAAATTAGGAGATAGGAACGTACATCACCCCGGCCCCACCCATTTACAATTTTTCCTTTACCAATATTTAGTACGCAATTTGTATGAATATGTACAACCATTTTTATAATTTGTACGACCATCCTACGGTGGCTAATAATGTTATTAAAAATACAACGTCACCCCAGCCCCACCCACGCACAAAATTTCAGTGTTTTCGTTTTCTTTTCCAATGCCAAATTTTAGTATGCAATCTGTATGAATTTTTACGAGTGCTGTTAGTTTATTGTAGTTACTTAAAAGCATTTAATATTTTTTAAATTAAACTTGCAATCAATTGCTTTATACATTTGAAAATGTTGTTATTACAAGAATAATGTATTTGATTATTAAAATACTTTTATTAAATTTGTTTAATGGTATTTTAGTGACACTCGCAGCAATAACAATAGTAGAAATAAATGTTTATCTTTAAAACATTAA
Organism: Rhopalosiphum nymphaeae; assembly: GCA_036289425.1. Lineage (NCBI taxonomy): Eukaryota > Metazoa > Arthropoda > Insecta > Hemiptera > Aphididae > Rhopalosiphum > Rhopalosiphum nymphaeae. The sequence continues at coordinate 2,784,175 of JAZAQC010000030.1, forward strand.
AACATTTTTTGGTAATTAATCATTATGATAATATATTATACTGTACAATTCTCTGATCTAATTTTCAGAATTATTTTGTTGATATTAATATGTCTTATTTCTGGGGGTCATTACTTACAATACTTATTGATAAATATTTGATAGATTAACTCAATATTTGGACATAAGTTCAATAATATGATTCAAATATTTTTGTTTTTAGCCTATCATGAAACATATTATTGATCTTATTTTTTCCCAAAAGGGAGAAACAAATTTACTATTTTCATATTAACTTATATTTGTATTATTACATAAATATTAATTTAAACAAAAAAACTATTAGTAGTACCTAATATAATAGGCATTACCATTGATTATAGAATAATATATATATATATATATATATATATTACTTATAATGTTAAACAAAACACTTAGGAATTAAATATTAATGTATGGTCTAGATTCCAGTTAAAAATTTATAAACACTAATAGTGTTAATAATGGTTAAAAATTAACAAATGTACTTTAGTTATGTTGGATGTTATAATTTCCATTGGGTATTTTATTCATTATTTTATATACAATAAAATGTATATGATATGATTAAAATGAACACATTTAAAATGTAAAACTTTTATTTATATACAATGTAATCTTTTGTTTTAATTAAAAACTTTGTGTCAATTAACTTTGTTAAAATAGTATATTGTGTATATTAAAAATTCACAAGGTATATTTGAACTTCCTTTTACTGTCATAAGTTTAGATTTTAAGTCATCATAAAGTTCCCAATTGTTCGTATGATTTCGATCGCAGTAAGATTGATAATGTCCAATACTATGCCTCAATCTACTTATCCCGTGTTTATGTGAACATATACCCCTCAATTCATACTTTATGCTATTTATAGTTATCACTGGAGGCACATTTTCCAGACATACTTGAACTTGTTGCGCAACTTCTATACTTGAATCCTTGTAGACTGCATCTTCTAAAATAAATAAATTAAATTAAATTAAATTAAATACAAAAAAAATAAATAATAATAAATTTCAATAAAAATTTACAGTGATTATAAAATACCTTCCCGATTAAGAAGTTCTCAGCCTCGGCTATTGGCTCCGCCGAACTTATTTTATCAATATAATCTATAAAGTTGTATCGAAAAGAGACAAAATTTATTACATGCAAGTACATTGATATTAATAGAAAAAACAATTCAAAAATTGTCGTTCACGACGAAAAGTATTATAGTACAATGAAATACTTTGATTTTTTTCAAAATGTTTTACAATTTATTTAGATTACACAAAAAACGTAAAAATAGTATAGTAAAAATAATAAATAATAATTAATGTAGGTACTGTAATGTTAGGTTGATTTATTTTTCAGAGTAGCGAATTAATATCAGTTTTATACATACTTAAATCTATTTATTTTTTTAATTAAATAATCGTCAAAAATTGTGGCTATATATTTATTTTTATTTATACATAATAATTTACTAATGAATTAACCAACTACAAAATAAATAATCGTTTTTTGAAATTTAATAGACTAATAACTTTGATGGTATAAAATAAAATAATAAGTGTGATAAATGATAATAATACAAAAAATATATTAAAACACAAATAATTAAAAATGTGTTTTAAAGAAGAAAATCCTCAGATATTTATTTATTTGTTTTTTTTTTTAGAAAAGAAAAATAACTAATACTTCATAATTTATTTTTTTATTACCTAATTTTATTAATTTTTTACTAAATTATTACAAGCATTTTGAAATGCATTTTTTAATACATATACACTATTTTAAAATGTTATAATTATTATTATAACCAATTTTAACTGCCCAACTCAGTGGCATCATTTCAATTTTTTTTTAATACGCATGTCGTATAGAGCAGGCCATTTTAAGCACAATTCACTATCAATAATTGACAATTATACAGGTCAATCAATTTATAAAGTGTGAAAAATTACTACAATATAGGATTTTAAGTACACAAATGTATACCCTGCGCTGTTCAAATGACGCCACTGTGCACAAAGTTAATAAAATAACTATTTTTATTACACAATTATTTAAATTTTATGAAAGTACATTATCATTATTATTATCAAATAAGAAACGACTTTATAACTACTTTCTATTCGCATATTTCTAAATGATAGAGTTAAATTTATACATATTATACAATTATACAAACATTAAATTATACTTTTTTTTTTTACTAATTAGTAATTATACAATCACATTTATAAAATTTTATTATTGAAAACGTGAGAGAAAGCCGAGTTACCTAGACGTTCTCTACAGTACAATAGATTATTATATTTGTACACATTATATTATTACAATAATACAATAACATGTTAAATTTAAATATACTACACTTATTCTGAAACCCAATGGTTTCCAGTTTTACACTTTTTAATGTCAAAACAAATTTCTAATATAATTAAATGTATAAGAAAAACAAATAGATATATGTTTCATTATTTATATTTTTAATTATATTTCGTATAGTGGTATGTTATCAGCTATAGCCTATAATTTGTATTATGTTCTATGTCAATTGAGTTTAATTATACTATAATTTAATATACCTACATGAACTTATAACTAAAATCTATCTATTTATTAAATGGTGTTACATAAACATAGGTCTTATATTATAATTGTTTTGTATTATATTCATTGTTCATGATATTATTTGCTGTTAACACAGGCGTGCGCACGGGGCTCGTCCGGCTCGCCCCGGGCTCGACCGGAATCTTTTTAGGGGTATAGTAAAATTTCAAATTTATGTATATTATATTTAACTCTATCAATATATTCGTGGAGATCATGAAAATTGTATTTGTCGTAATAGTAAAATAAAATTAAAAATATTTGTGTACCACTATATAATTTATATTGATTTATTTATCTATTGTCTATGGGAAATAGGAAAATTAATTTAAACACCTTCTACTATTAAAATTATTACATAATTACACATTTATATATTACTAAGTTTATATGTATAGTTACATATAATAATATGTATTATTATACCTATAAGTAATATGTAATTTTATTTATAACTTCAAAAATATTCAAGTAGGGGAGACCCGGGCAAAGTGAATATGTTAAGTTCAAAACCAAAAAATAACATTAAATAATAGTTTTAAACTTAATTCATTAATAAAGAATGTTTAGTAGTTATTCTAATTTAAGAATTTTGAACTTGGAATCTACAATAACATAACCCTTACTGAGCAATAATTTTTTTAAAGAAAAAATCAAATTATTCGTTTTGCCCGGGTATCCGGGCAAAGTGAAAACGAGTTCAGGGCAAAGTGAAAAAAAGAAACTATACTATATTTTTTAATAAAATAATAATAATTAAAACATGAATTTCAAACAAATAAAATAACTTTAATCCTTTGTATATAAAATATAAAATAAAACAAAATACTTTATAGTATTAATTAAATAAAAATAAAAGAACCATTTAAAAAATATAAAAAAAAAATAAGTCTTAATAATGAAATGTACGAAATACTTTTTCGTGGTTTTTAAACAAATATAAAATAATTAAATACTCAAGAACAATTTTAAAATATAAAATAATACAATCAATTAATATTGTTCAGTCAACATCTTCACAGAAATCACAAATGAATTGAGATTTTCCTAGGTAAGATGTACAGTCTTCGTGGTACCATTTCTCACAAATACAACACATAATCCAATCTTCAAGGGGTTTTCCTTCAGGTCCCTTTAAATATTTTTCTGAGCAAATAAGGCACATAAGATTACTTTCAGATTCATCTTCGTTTTGATTTGGCTTCTGTTTTGATGTTTTTTTCACCTTGCGTTTTGGTAATATTTTTGTCGCTTTAACTTCTGCATTTTTCAGTCTTTCATATTGTAATTTTTTAATAGAGCTACTGGTTAAAACTTCTGCCCGTTGTCCTTTTCGTTTCCTAGTTGATATTTTAGCTAAATCAAATTTAGGTATTGGCCGAATTTCCGATGGAGAAACTTTTTGATCATCAATGCAATTTGTATACATTTTTTTTGTATTTTTTGGTGTAGTCTTTACATAACTTATTGGTTTTAAAATAGTAGAGTTTATTATTGGTTCTAAACTTGTACTAGGTATATAAGTGTCCGATTCTGATTTAGGAAAGTTCATTACTGGTTCTAAACTTGTACTAGGTATATAAGTGTCTGAGTCTGAAACAGGCAAGTTCATCATTGGTCTATCAGTAACTGATGCTGGAGCATAGTCTTCATCTCCAAAAATAAAAGGATTTAAAGGCCACAGCCCCGTTTTAAAGTCAGACTTAGAAAGACCATAAAAAACCGAATCCATTTCTTTTAAGAAGCTAACCAGTTCTTGTTCTTGTTCCGGGGAAAAAGTTGATCTGAACCTGCCAAGATGTTTGTCAACACGGCCTGATTTAAAATGCCTATACAATGTTGAAAACGGAATGATATACATTACAGATGCAGTCAATATTTTGGTCCCATTTTGACATTCAAACATGGCCATTCGTAGATCATTTTCGGTCCAACTACCTTGCTTTGTCTTACGGATATATTTATAAACCATCTAGAAAAATATAAATTATACATTATAGTACCTATACTTTATATTTTATTAAAAGTAGAACAATTATTGAGAAATATTCTATTCAATTTTCAACATTTTTGATAGAGTGAAAAATTATTAATCGACAATAATTGAAAAAAAAAATATCATGGCTATAAATAGCTATATTTTGAAATTTTTATCGTGTGGAAAATGGTCGCATTAAAATTTGGTGAAAATCTAAAGTAGGTATATACCTACGTCAATTAGTTTTGAGTTACACCAAAAAAATAAAATCGTATTTCCATCAGTAAATGTTACACTTTAATTTACGGGCAAAGTGAATATATTCACTTTGCCCTATTCATTTTGCCCGGTTCAGTTTTTTTCTCAACTAATTTTAATAACTTAAACTACGGTAGATTAAATATAACAATATAGGGTAGAGTATACTGTTATTGGCACGGGTACAGTTATTGGCATCCTAAAACTGTTAATTTAATAAATAGTTATGTGTATGACTTATAAGAGTTTTTTTTTATACATAATTGGCGTCACTGGTCAAGTTTCGCTCCAAATTGTTATCTTTATTATTTGATTGCGTTTTGTTTATATTTTACCAAACAGCAAACGGACGTCTCGGCTCGTATTCAAAACAGGTAATATTCTTATACATTTTGTACTTTATATGTCTACGCGATAGTGTTTTATTATTCGAAAATTGTATTTTAAAGCCTATGTAAGGTGTTTTCATATATTTAAGAACATGTTTAAACCATAAATGATAGTTTTAAGTTGATTTATTTGATAAATATACGTATTAATTCTGGTGATAATAACTAAAATCAATATTTAATGATTTTAGTTATTGGCATACCATGCCAATAATTGATTATAGTTAAATTATTCATAATTGTTTTATTGGCATACCATGTATTGTTGACAAATAAATTAATTTAAGTATTCACATTTAAATTCATGTTATTTCAATACTCAATAAAATTGTTAAAATTATCTAAAGTATATTTTGTCGTATTTTAGTCATGCCGAAAAAAAGAGAAAATTTATGTCAGTTAAATATAACTGCTGCAGTTAATGCAGTTTTAAATGACGGTTTGAGTAAAAAAGCAGCTGCAAAAAAATTTAGTATTTCAAGATCTACTCTACAGTTTAGGCTTAAAAATCTAAATGGAAAAACATCTTGTGGAACAGCAACTGTATTGTCAGATAAAGAGGAAGAATTGTTACAAACTTGGATAATTGAAAGCTGTAAAAAAGGTTTTCCAAGAAGAAAAGAAGATTTACAAATGAGTGTGAAGCAATTTTTGGATATAAACAACAGACATACTCCTTTTAAAAATAATATGCCAGGTATTGATTTTGTAGTTTTTATGGGTTTATGTGTAAAAATGTAGTTAGGTATTAGGAATATATTTTTGTTTGTATCTGCTTAAAGTGCCAATAACTGTATACTCTACCCTATACGCATGAATAAAGGTATTGTTTTGCACGTGCGTTAGTTATTGACTAATGATTATTAATGTAAAAGATCACTACACCATTTTCTTTTTAGTCTTCGTCGAGGGTTATCGGGTAGTGTTTTAGATGATAATTTTTTGATTAGTAGATTAGTGTATGATTGGAGTTTATTATGAAATCTGGTATAATATGTTTTAGAGATTTGATTTAGGGTTTGTATTTTTACGTCTTTGTAAAGGTCGCAAGTTGTTATGTACCAAGGAGCAGAAGAAACTTGACGGAAAATGATGGATTGGAAGGCTTGAATTGATCTGGTGTTGGAAGGTTTTGCAGCTCCCCATTATTGAATGCCATATGTCCATAGCGGCCTGAGTAGAGACTTGTAAATATTAGTTTGGTATCAATGTTCATTTTAGACCTCAATAATGGTATTAGGAGGCATAGACGGGAATTAAGAGCTTTTCGTTTATTAACTACGTGAAGATTCCAGGTTAGTTTACTGTTAAGGGTAAGACCGAGGTATTTTACTTGTGTGCAAGTGGAGATTGGAATGTTGTTCATTAAAACTTGTAGACATGTTTCTTTTTTTAAGGTAAATGTTATGAAGAAGGAATTAGATTCGTTGATTTTGATTTTCCACCTCTTTGTCCAGAGGTGTATAATATTGAGGTGTCTTTGTATCATATTTAAGGCTATAATGGGATTTTCATTGATTGCTATAATTGACGTGTTGTCCGCGTAGGAACCAAGTTCGGTATAGGAGGTTTTAGGAATGTCGTGAGTGAATATATTATATGGAAAGGGGCAATATCACTACCTTGTGGAACTCCGGCAAAAATTTAGAAGTAGTTTGAGTAGCATGAGCTCTGGCGTACAATGAAAGTACGGCCACTAAGGTACAATTCTATAAGTAAAAAAGCGCAGTCAAAAATTTTTTTAAGTTTGAACAGTAAGCCTTCAACCCAGACTCTGCCAAACTCTTGTGCTACGTCCAGGAACATGGCAGCACAGTAATGTTTTTTTTCAAGTGACGAAGTAAATACCTAGATATTATTACAAAATATAAAATTCAATATAAAATCATTTAATTCTGGAACTTTTATCACAGTCCTCGGTAGTATAGTGGTAAGTATCCCCGCCTGTCACGCGGGAGACCGGGGTTCGATTCCCCGCCGGGGAGGACAATTTTTTTGCAATTGGTAGATGACATTATCGTAACATAAAACATTATTTAATTTTTTCGGTTAAGTGAATCTTGATAATATTCAGTAATTAATAAAAATAAAACCAATTGTGTTATGTATAGGTGTGCTATAAGTGGGTCTCAAAGCTATGTGGTGAGATGTCATCTTAAACACAAAATTCAATACCAGGGTCACATCCATAAGATGTATGTAATGTGCTATTACGTCAACCATCCCTATATCGTCTGTAGTTCATAATGACTTTACTGCAGTGTCCTATGTAAATAGGATAAATGCAATTTTTTCAATTATCCGCGTCTTCCAAATATTGTTTTCGAACGGATAGAAGTAGCCAGTCTATCAGATTTTATACCTACAGTTGGTATACGTATATAGATGACGCTAATAAGGAAGATGGCTTAAATCGCAATATTCGGTACCAGGATCCCATTCGTAAGGTGTACCTTGCCCATTCGCTGTTCATTCCAGTACCCTCTGCAGTTCATAAATACGTTAACACAGTTGCTATACGAGAATAAGAACTGTTTAATATTTTTTTATTTTATAACTAGCAATAATAAACGTTATAATCTTAGATATTCGTTTTTATAATTAATAATTAAAAAGAAATATAAAGGTATTACTTCGTGTAATTTTTTTTAGGCGTTATATATGGATATTTTTGAATGTATATTTTTAGTATATTATATTACCTCTTTTCATACATTATTAAGTATTCTACTGGCGTCTTCAAAATGTATTATTCAATCAAGCAGGTCAACCGTTAACTTTTTCATTTATATTATAATCTTTTAAAATTATCGATATTAACGTAAATCATAACAAAAATTATCAGTGTTTTTTTTTTTTGTTATAAAATGTTTATTTAAATTAATCACACTTATCTTATGATAATTATATTGTAGGAGTGTTGGACACCGTGTTAACGTCTCGCTGTGGACTACAGCCAACGCCGTGATGATCATTCTGCTGCTGAATATTACTTATCTTACGGATGTAATCCTGGTACTGGATTTTGCGATTTAAGTCACCCTCTTAAATAACAACACCTATATAGGTATATCAAAAATAAAGATCGACCGAACGACCACGACAAACGATATTCAAAAGGTACAGCGGCTGAAATAAGCCGTATTATTCGTTCTATTCACATTTAGTATCATAAGAAAAATGTGATTAACTGAATTGAATAAACATTTACAACCAAAAGAAAACATTATCATGATTGGATAATAAATATATTTAGAAAAAAACATTGGTAATTTTTGTTTTGAATTGAATTGGTATCAAAATTTTTAAAGATTACGAAATAGCTAAATATGTTAATATGTATAAATTTATTTATCTAATTATCAAAGACTTTAACGCATTGTCCTTTGTGAATAGAACGAATAATACGATTTATTTCAGCTACTGTACCTTTTGAATATAGTTTGTCATGGTCATTCGGTCAATCTTTATTTCTGATATACCTATATAGGTATTGTTATTTAGGAGTGTGACTTAAAACGCTAAATTCGGTAATAGGATCACATTCGTAGAATATATTTAATTTTCCAACTGGTCAACCATCTCGGTGCCGTCTTCAGTTAACAAAGACTAACGCATTGTCCTTTGTGAATAGAACGAATAATACGATTTATTTCAGCCACTGTACCTTTTGAATATCGCTTGTCGTGGTCGTTCGGTCGATCTTTATTTCTGATATACCTATATGGGTGTTGCTACTTAGGAGGGTCACTTAAATCGCAAAATCCAGTACCAGGATCACATCCGTAAGATAAGATTGAATAGCAGAATTATTATCATTGCGCTTGGTGTTGGTGTTATTAAATCAATAATAATTTCACAATTAATGGAATAAGCTATTCAGATAAAGTCTCTTTCATAGGAGACAAGCAATGTAAAAAATCACAGTAAATTGTTATATTTGTAATTAGGTAGAATGAATTGTTTTATATGTAAGTGTAGTGGATTTTGCGATTTAAGTCACCCTCTTAAATAACAATACCTATATAGGTATATCAGAAATAAAGATTGACCGAATAATCACTACAAACTATATTCAAAAGGTACAGTGATCGAAATAAATCGTATTCGTCCTTTTCGCCGAGGATAATGCGTTAAAGTCTTTGTTAATTAGATAAATAAATTTATACATATTAACATATTTAGCTATTTCATAATCTTTAAAAATTTTGATGCCAATTCAATTCAAAACAAAAATTACCAATGTTTTTTTTAAATATATTTATTATCCAATCATGATAATATTTTCTTTTGGTTGTAAATGTTTATTCAATTCAGTTAATCACATTTGTCTTATGATACTAATATTGTTGAAGCGTTGGACACTGCAGTCGACGTTGGGATATGCGTTCTGCTATTCTGTATTACTTGTCTTACGGATGTAATCCTGGTACTCGATTTTGCGATTTAAGTTACCCTCTTAAATAACAACACCTATATAGGTATATCAAAAATAAAGATCGACCGAACGACCACGACAAACGATATTCAAAAGGTACAGCGGCTGAAATAAGCCGTATTATTCGTTCTATTCACATTTAGTATCATAAGAAAAATGTGATTAACTGAATTGAATAAACATTTACAACCAAAAGAAAATATTATCATGATTGGATAATAAATATATTTAAAAAAAACATTGGTAATTTTTGTTTTGAATTGAATTGGCATCAAAATTTTTAAAGATTATGAAATAGCTAAATATGTTAATATGTATAAATTTATTTATCTAATTAACAAAGACTTTAACGCATTATCCTCGGCGAAAAGGACGAATACGATTTATTTCGATCACTGTACCTTTTGAATATAGTTTGTAGTGATTATTCGGTCAATCTTTATTTCTGATATACCTATATAGGTATTGTTATTTAAGAGGGTGACTTAAATCGCAAAATCCACTACACTTACATATAAAACAATTCATTCTACCTAATTACAAATATAACAATTTACTGTGATTTTTTACATTGCTTGTCTCCTATGAAAGAGACTTTATCTGAATAGCTTATTCCATTAATTGTGAAATTATTATTGATTTAATAACACCAACACCAAGCGCAATGATAATAATTCTGCTATTCAATCTTATCTTACGGATGTGATCCTGGTACTGGATTTTGCGATTTAAGTGACCCTCCTAAGTAGCAACACCCATATAGGTATACCAGAAATAAAGATCGACCGAACGACCACGACAAGCGATATTCAAAAGGTACAGTGGCTGAAATAAATCGTATTATTCGTTCTATTCACAAAGGACAATGCGTTAGTCTTTGTTAACTGAAGACGGCACCGAGATGGTTGACCAGTTGGAAAATTAAATATATTCTACGAATGTGATCCTATTACCGAATTTAGCGTTTTAAGTCACACTCCTAAATAACAATACCTATATAGGTATATCAGAAATAAAGATTGACCGAATGACCATGACAAACTATATTCAAAAGGTACAGTAGCTGAAATAAATCGTATTATTCGTTCTATTCACAAAGGACAATGCGTTAAAGTCTTTGATAATTAGATAAATAAATTTATACATATTAACATATTTAGCTATTTCGTAATCTTTAAAAATTTTGATACCAATTCAATTCAAAACAAAAATTACCAATGTTTTTTTCTAAATATATTTATTATCCAATCATGATAATGTTTTCTTTTGGTTGTAAATGTTTATTCAATTCAGTTAATCACATTTTTCTTATGATACTAAATGTGAATAGAACGAATAATACGGCTTATTTCAGCCGCTGTACCTTTTGAATATCGTTTGTCGTGGTCGTTCGGTCGATCTTTATTTTTGATATACCTATATAGGTGTTGTTATTTAAGAGGGTGACTTAAATCGCAAAATCCAGTACCAGGATTACATCCGTAAGATAAGTAATATTCAGCAGCAGAATGATCATCACGGCGTTGGCTGTAGTCCACAGCGAGACGTTAACACGGTGTCCAACACTCCTACAATATAATTATCATAAGATAAGTGTGATTAATTTAAATAAACATTTTATAACAAAAAAAAAAAACACTGATAATTTTTGTTTTGATTTACGTTAATATCGATAATTTTAAAAGATTATAATATAAATGAAAAAGTTAACGGTTGACCTGCTTGATTGAATAATACATTTTGAAGACGCCAGTAGAATACTTAATAATGTATGAAAAGAGGTAATATAATATACTAAAAATATACATTCAAAAATATCCATATATAACGCCTAAAAAAAATTACACGAAGAAATACCTTTATATTTCTTTTTAATTATTAATTATAAAAACGAATATCTAAGATTATAACGTTTATTATTGCTAGTTATAAAATAAAAAAATATTAAACAGTTCTTATTCTCGTATAGCAACTGTGTTAACGTATTTATGAACTGCAGAGGGTACTGGAATGAACAGCGAATGGGCAAGGTACACCTTACGAATGGGATCCTGGTACCGAATATTGCGATTTAAGCCATCTTCCTTATTAGCGTCATCTATATACGTATACCAACTGTAGGTATAAAATCTGATAGACTGGCTACTTCTATCCGTTCGAAAACAATATTTGGAAGACGCGGATAATTGAAAAAATTGCATTTATCCTATTTACATAGGACACTGCAGTAAAGTCATTATGAACTACAGACGATATAGGGATGGTTGACGTAATAGCACATTACATACATCTTATGGATGTGACCCTGGTATTGAATTTTGTGTTTAAGATGACGTCTCACCCGCAAGTGCTGTCTCCGTCTTACACATGTACGATATAATAAATTAATATTTTTCATACTCATAATTCACTTAAAAATTAAAATATCGTAAGAAACCAACGAAAGAACACAGATAACGGTCTTACTTAAAAATTTTATTTTAAGTCAATTCGCTCTAATATTGAAACTAAAAACACACTATTGAAACCGGTGAACGAAAATTTATCATGTCGTACGTGTGTAAGACGGAGACAACACTTGTGCGTGAGACGTCCACTTGAAGGCACCCTTCAAAATAATATTATCTAGTATAGCTTTATAGCGATACATAGAATTTGTATATTTCTTTTTATTTATAGATGTTTTGGGAAAAAAGTACATATTATTTTAAAGAATCATTGTCCTGTTCAATAGGTTCGTCCCTTGACCTGTCAATGGAAGGGGACGAAAATTAAAGATCCAAATTAAGTTTTTGCATATTATAGTGTTGAATTAATTACGTTCTTTAGTCTTAGTACTACTTTAAATATTTTTGTGTCCATTGATTTTTTTTGAAAAATTATTCAGGTGGTAAATTTACCTATATTTTGAACTAATTTATACTTACCAAAATATTTGCAGAGCCAATGTACCTAAACAGCAAAGAGACTTATTTATTAGATATACTACGAAATTATTATTAGTAGAAAACCAAATCAACAAATTCAAATTAATAAAAATAAATATTTAATATGTTTGTACCAATACCTTAGCTTATAATATGTCACAATAATATGAAATTATTGAACAAAAAAAAACGATAAATTTAAAAATAATATATCGTAAATATTTATAAAAATTAACCTACTAATAGTAACCTAACCTAACCAGTACCTTTAATGATGTTTTAGACAGTTATAAGTTTTTGTAAAAGAATAATTTTAAAAATAACAATCATAATTTTATATTTGTAATTGGTGTATTCGGTTAACTCACAGAAAAACTGGGTTTTAAATCGAATGTATACCTACGCTTAATAATATTGAATCGCAATCAAAACTAATTTTTAATAAGGATTGAACTTAAAGCCACTAACTAATTAAGAGGACTACGTTGTATCCAAATGTGTTGTTTCCGTCGAAATAACATGTCACATATCAAATTTAACGTAGAATAATCTAATTTAGTCTATTTTTCAATAATATGTTCTGTATGCAATTTAAACGTAAGGATATAATTTAGGTCATTTGAGGTACACGCATAGGCTTTATTTTATTTATTAATTTTAAATTGAATTATGAGCATTTCAAAATTGTAAATGACACACGCACACCATAATATATTATATATATTAGTAGTTTCCAACCTTTTTAGTTGTATGGACCACTAATATTGTAAAAATAGCTTTGAGACCCACTAATAGCACACCTATACATAACACAATTGGTTTTATTTTTATTAATTACTGAATATTATCAAGATTTACTTAACCGAAAAAATTAAATAATGTTTTATGTTACGATAATGTCATATACCAATTGCAAAAAAATTGTCCTCCCCGGCGGGGAATCGAACCCCGGTCTCCCGCGTGACAGGCGGGGATACTTACCACTATACTACCGAGGACTGTGATAAAAGTTCCAGAATTAAATGATTTTATATTGAATTTTATATTTTGTAATAATATCTAGGTATTTACGCTTCGTTATTTATTTAGTAATTCAATGTTCGTACCTCTATGATTATATTGTATAAATGAACTGCAATTTTCCATATAAGTCTATTGGTTTTTTTTAAGCAGCATTATTCATAGAAAAATGTATACCTAAATATAATGACAGATGTAAAATCAATAAGTACATTTATCGCTTTATCGTTCAGAATTTAAAATTTAAAATACTATAATATATAATAATAAATTTATATCATTATTATTTTGGGGACAGGTTGTTGAAGACTTTCGTATTGAGTATCCAGAATCACATGATTTATTCAAAGATTTTAATTGTTTTGTAAACAGTTGAGAAGTGTTCTGAACTAAATTATTAAAAATAAGAAGAAGCAGCATTGAGGTAAAATATGCTTCTAATCTATTATCCAATTTTGATTCAACTGAACAGAATGGAAGTGAGTTTAATATTGAACAGGTAATATACTATTAAGTATATTTTATTCAAATTTATTGGTACATAAATTAAGTGTAAATAAATAGCTAGATTATGGCATTAAATATTTTAATAAAAACAATATTTATTTTACTGTGTAATTTTAGTAGGATATCAAAATTCAAATATTTAATAATTGTCATACTCATAACTCGCTTAAAAATTAAAATATCGTAAAAAACCAATAAGAGAACACGGATAATGTTCTTACCTAAAAGTTAGATAATAAGTCAATTCACTCTAATATTGAAACTAAAAGCACACTAATGAAATTGGTGAATGAAAATGTACTATGTCGTACGTGTGTAAGACGGAGACAACACTTGCGCGTGAGACGTCCTCTTAACAGTAGACCGAATCGTCAGACGTATAAACATAGTGTAGTGTACCTGTTTTATAATGTTGAGGTAAATTCTCGTTCAACAGAACTGATTTTGTATTAGTTATTTTGTAGGTATGATTTGATAGATGATATAGTTAAATGACATAACTTATATTACTAATAATAGCATTATTCAGTAGATATAATTGAATAATTTTCTATAGAAAAAAAGAATAATATTTCTTTAAAAAATTACAAATAAATACTATTAGTTAATAACATATTTATAAATATAATATATATATTTATATCACTCTAAGTTATAAATAGGAATTTTAACTTATATTTATAATTGTTATAATTATTTTAGCTGATAATTGAATTAATGTGGTCGTTATAAATTGATAATTATTATTTTAGGTGATATAAACTTGAATTATTTAGGTATTGATTGTGTTGATAATGATTATTTAAATAATACCTTTTAAAAATCATGACTTTAGATCATATTATTTATATATATACACCAGAACACCTAAAGGTTAAAATAAAAATTGTACTTAGATCTGATAGACTGATTAATTGATTATTACATTAAATGGATAAAGTTAATACAGTTACTGCTTTGATTATTTTATTTTATCTTTTTATTTGCTTATATTAATTTAATAACTAACTATTTTTATTAATTTTGATACATGTTTCATGAATTGTTTGAATTTGTATTATTATTTGTTAATTATTACACGATGAAGGTTTTAACTCTCTACCGTCAATAAAATAGTACCTATTGAATAATATACATTATACAGTTGCGTAGCGGTAATCTAAAAGGAATTGTGGTGGGTCGGATTACCTATGACTTTATTACAAAATTGTCTTGCATTTTAAACTTATAATTAAATAATATACGTGTATAGTATTCGAGTAAAATAAATACAATAATTGATTACATTATTTTAAATTAATTAAAATTAGTATTATTATTTTAAATTATATACACAATATTAAATTGTATAGAAATACAATAGTAGAACGGTGACGATGTAGGTAAAGTCCAAACCGTTCGGATAACTGTCTTTCATATTATCCTATTTTCGGATTACCGCGTTGCTGCTATATGCGTATTCAATCTTATAAAATAAATTCTTGGTATACATAAAGAGATATATGTACATATTATTATGCAATTTAAAAAAAGTATGTAAAACAAAAGATATTTTTTAATAGTCATGAAGTAATAAATAAATTTAAATAAAATAATTTATAGTAAATAGCTCGGAGAATTTAAATTTGTGATTTTACCGAAGAAATACGAAGAATAATGAATGACAATTATCCATTGAACAAAGTCGAGATTATGGTGTTGGAAAATGACAATATGATAATCGCACATCAATTGACTTTACTTTATTTTGATTTAAAGAATACAATTTATTTACAATATTTTATATTTGACTAATCTAATGAAAAATTTAATTTGTAGATAATTTTAAGAAGAGATTTACTTTCTTCTTCGCGCAACGACCCTAATCGTCCATCACAGTAATTAGGAAGTTATTAGAATATAATTGGAAATTTGGTGATGAAAAAATACAAGAAATCCAAATTAGGTACCTAACATACAGATCTTTTCAACATTTTTAAATAAAAATATGTTTCATATTATTAATGCATATAATTTATTGTTTATTTTATTATTATTTTGGTATAAAACGATAAGAACTATTTTGCATTTTGCTTATAAGAAAAACTCACAGCAGAACCAGGTTTTATAGATATCATTGATATCAATAAAGTAACAGAAATTAAATTAATAAAGAAACATAAATTATTAAAATTTTAGGAACAAAATAAATTAAATGCTTTAGAAAATGTATGTTATTTAAGAACTAGAGTAATACGATTCCATTAAGGTAAATGTTGACCTTTCAGCTGGTGCGCTACTGAAGTGTATTACACGATGCTTTATGTTTTTACATATATACTTTTTTTATAATTTCTATAATAATTTAACATAAATAGTTTTTATATAAATATCATGGTGGAACAGGAGAAAATTCTGTATTAATCGAAATACGTATAAAAGTTATGTCAATAAATATATATATAATTGTCGTATAAAATGCGCGCTATGCGCCTGCTGAAAAGTTAAACAAAAATATGATCTCAATGTAGATTTGTATTTAAAGAATAATATATGTACGTTTTTTTATTTTATAGAAATTCTTAAAAATTGTAGGAAATTATATATTTAAACTATAAATAAACTTATGTGTAATATTATATTTTATACACGCAATATTTTTAAATTTTTCGACAAATATAATTTAATTTATCGTTTTACTAATAGTAAATTTTTATTAGCGATATAAAAAACGTACGTAAGTGGGTACTTCTCTGCGTACATATTAGGGTACATAGGTACATAAGTTATAAGTCATTATTTTCGGTGTGATAAATTTGAATTCAAGGATAAATTATTATTGTATAATAAAATCGATTTTAAGCTGAAATAGTCTATCAGCCGTCACAAAGTGATATGTTTATTTAATATAGCTATTAAAGTCGCTTATTTTACTTTTAGTAAAATTTATTATAATATATTATAATAGAATATACATGGTAATTATAATAGATAATTTTTTTTAGAAAATATTGTATTTATTATATTATTAGTATTTAGTTATTATAAAATATATATATATATATAAATATTTTCAACTAATATAACTCAAAATTTAATAGTATTTTCTTGTAAATACCGTAACACAGATACTTTATACTATATTTCTTTATGCTGTAAGAAGTTCTCACGGGAAACTGTATTAAACTTTCAGAGTAAAAATTAAAAATACTCGAAAATTATATGATGGAAGATGCAAATATGAATATACTATATAAAAATTATATGTTGCTTAATTTTATATTACAACTAAAAACAAATTCTGTTCTATTATTTTCCTAAAAATTCTTGTTTTTAAAAATTTTTTTTAGATTATTTTGAAAAGTTCTTGGAAATTATTATTTTTGACATCCATAATACCAAATAATTAATTACTAAAAGTTTGATTTTTTCAAAAATGATGAAAAATTAATTTACAGTTTATTTATAATACTGTAATAATACCAATAAGCATTATGATTACTCTCGTTCAACTCTATATCAGCATGATTTTGTCACATGTTTTATTCTCTTAGTAATTATGTTTTGTGTAAAAAGCTGTATCTAATGTCTTTTCATATTATATATTCTTTGTTGTATGCGTAAGTCGTTCGTTTTTTCTTCCGTTTTCGTACGGATTATCTTACTATGAGCACAACGTGCTTACCACACATCGCACAAAAAATGTATATATTTCATTCTACCTAGTACCTTTTAAACAGAAGTATCTCGTCTTGGAATTTGGTATGTTGGTAACGAGAAGGAAATTGATTTAAATTTACCTCGCACCTCGCACACGACACACAAAAATGTAATTTTTTTTATATTTTAAATTACAAAAATTTGTGATTCATCTAATAATATTCAAAAAAAAAATTGTCCTCCCCGGCGGGGAATCGAACCCCGGTCTCCCGCGTGACAGGCGGGGATACTTACCACTATACTACCGAGGACTGCTATGTTTAACCAAGAATTTAATGGTTTTTATACTGCATTTTATATCATTTTTACCATAAGTTTATTGGCTTTTTTTCAATAGGAAATGATATCTACATATAATGAATCACTATTAATGACAAATGCTAAATCAATACATCCATCACTTCGTTCGTTAGTTATAAAACTTAAATTACAAATTCTAATTTCATTATTTACCAATTTATAGATTATAGTTCTACCTGTACCTGTATTTGTGAGCCGTACCATTAAGTATTTATCTGGTCAAAATAATATTATCTATAACTTCGCATAATGTAAAACTTATAATAAACATTAATATAGTTAAATTGAATATATATATATATATAATAAGAAATGTAATTTGAATAGATTAAAATGGTTTTGAGATGATACAAAATACAAGGTATTTCTATTATTTATCGTCTATGCTATACATTATAATATGTGATATTTAACAAAAATAAAATTAAACACAATAGGTACTTAAGTATACAATTTTTGAATATTAAATTGTTTGTTATATAATGACGCCATTGTGTTTAGTTAGATATATTTAATAACTAATTAATCAAAAAATATTTATTAACATTACATTAATGTATATTGTTATGGATTCGTTAAATATTTTAACTATTAAACGAACGAATATCCCAACGTCGACTGAAGTGTCCAACCATATTAGTATCATAAGACAAATGTGATTAACTGAATTGAATTAACATTCACGACCAAAAGAAAATATTATCATGATTAGATAATAAATATGCTAAGAAAATACATCTTAGAGATAGTTATTATTATACACAATCGTTAATTGTTTTAAACATTATATTTTTCTAAAAATTGCTTACCAAATACACTCAGTCTTATTTAAGAGTGTGACTTAAAACGCTAAATTCGGTAACAGGATAACATTTATAGGATATTTAACATGCCAACTGGTCAACCATCTCGGTGCCATCTGCAATTATTAACAAAGACTTTAACGCATTATCCTTTGTGAAAAGAATGAATACAATTTATTTCGTATACATTTTCGATACCAATTCAATTCAAAACAAAAATTACCAATGTATTTTCTTAATATATTTATTATCCAATCATGATAATATTTTCTTTTGGTTGTAAATGTTTATTCAATTCAGTCAATCACATTTGTCTTATGATACTAATATTGTTGAAGTGTTGGACACTGCAGTCGACGTTGGGATATTCGTTCTGCTATTCAGTATTACTTGTCTTACGGATGTAATCCTGGTACTGGATTTTGCGATTTAAGTCACCCTCTTAAATAACAACACCTATATAGGTATATCAAAAATAAAGATCGACCGAACGACCACGACAAACGATATTCAAAAGGTACAGCGGCTGAAATAAGCCGTATTATTCGTTCTATTCACATTTAGTATCATAAGAAAAATGTGATTAACTGAATTGAATAAACATTTACAACCAAAAGAAAACATTATCATGATTGGATAATAAATATATTTAGAAAAAAACATTGGTAATTTTTGTTTTGAATTGAATTGGTATCAAAATTTTTAAAGATTACGAAATAGCTAAATATGTTAATATGCATAAATTTATTTATCTAATTATCAAAGACTTTAACGCATTGTCCTTTGTGAATAGAACGAATAATACGATTTATTTCAGCTACTGTACCCTTTGAATATAGTTTGTCATGGTCATTCGGTCAATCTTTATTTCTGATATACCTATATAGGTATTGTTATTTAGGAGTGTGACTTAAAACGCTAAATTCGGTAATAGGATCACATTCGTAGAATATATTTAATTTTCCAACTGGTCAACCATCTCGGTGCCGTCTTCAGTTAACAAAGACTTTAACGCATTGTCCTTTGTGAATAGAACGAATAATACGATTTATTTCAGCCACTGTACCTTTTGAATATCGCTTGTCGTGGTCGTTCGGTCGATCTTTATTTCTGGTATACCTATATGGGTGTTGCTACTTAGGAGGGTCACTTAAATCGCAAAATCCAGTACCAGGATCACATCCGTAAGATAAGATTGAATAGCAGAATTATTATCATTGCGCTTGGTGTTGGTGTTATTAAATCAATAATAATTTCACAATTAATGGAATAAGCTATTCAGATAAAGTCTCTTTCATAGGAGACAAGCAATGTAAAAAATCACAGTAAATTGTTATATTTGTAATTAGGTAGAATGAATTGTTTTATATGTAAGTGTATAGGTGGTCATTAATGGAGCTCAAATAATTTTTTTCAAAATCGGTTGTCCACACAACTAAAACGATTGAGAACCGCTGATATATATAATAAAGTTTATTATGTTGTGTATAGTCGGTTTTTGTGTGGTCCAGTTTCTCGGAAAACAGCTGAACCGACGATAAAAGAAAAATGCAGCAGAGCGATCGTATTTGTATTTTAATAGATGGTATCTCATACATATGTATAATCTTATAAAATAATATCTTACTATATTGTATTCATTTCTTAACTTAATATAAGTTACAAATATATTATATTACTGTATAATAAATCGTAATATAATAATCTGATTAAAATATAATGTATCTAAATAATAAATAATACTTTTACTATATATTTTTAAAGTTTGTTATGTTATACCTATGTGAAAAATAATTATCTCTGTATTGCTGTCCATTGTCCCACGCACCATGAACGAGTATTTCTACCACATGCAGATATATCAGACATGTTTATTATGTCTTATGATCATTGACTAATTTATAGTATTACCCCAGCCATAAGACACATTATAAATATACGTCAATATAAAATAAAAAAATTATTTGTATAATACGTAGTATTATATGATTTCTTTTATTGAAATAAGCAGGTTAACCGTTGACTTATTCGGTTATATTACAATGTTTTACAAATTATTGATACCGACGTTAATCAAAACAAAAATTAACAGTGTTTATTTTAAAATTATTTGCTATCGATTATGACTACAGCTGTAGACAACGGTCAATTCCGTGTTGTTCATTCTGCTACTGAATATTACATATCTTATTGATGTGATTCTGGTACTGGATTTTGCGATTTAAGTCACCCTCTTAAATAACAATACCTATATAGGTATATCAGAAATAAAGATTGACCGAATAATCACTACAAACTATATTCAAAAGGTACAGTGATCGAAATAAATCGTATTCGTCCTTTTCGCCGAGGATAATGCGTTAAAGTCTTTGTTAATTAGATAAATAAATTTATACAAATTAACATATTTAGCTATTTCATAATCTTTAAAAATTTTGATGCCAATTCAATTCAAAACAAAAATTACCAATGTTTTTTTTAAATATATTTATTATCCAATCATGATAATATTTTCTTTTGGTTGTAAATGTTTATTCAATTCAGTTAATCACATTTGTCTTATGATACTAATATTGTTGAAGCGTTGGACACTGCAGTCGACGTTGGGATATTCGTTCTGCTATTCAATATTACTTGTCTTACGGATGTGATCCTGGTACTGGATTTTGCGATTTAAGTCACCCTCTTAAATAACAACACCTATATAGGTATATCAGAAATAAATATTGACCGAATGACCATGACAAACTATATTTAAAAGGTACAGCGGCTGAAATAAACCGTATTATTCGTTCTATTCACAATGGACAATGCGTTAAAGTCTTTGTTAATTGCAGATGGCATCGAGATGGTTGACCAGTTGGCATGTTAAATATCCTTTGAATAATATCCTAGTACCGAATTTAGCGTTTTAAGTCACACTCTTAAATAACACTATATAAATTGTATGTATATTTGAGTAAAATTTGACCGAATTGATTGCTATAATTCATTTAGAAATGATTTTTGCAAGGTACTTTATTAAAAAAAAACACGCAGCTATTCGTGTAAAAAACTGAGTGTATTTGGTAAATAATTTTTAGAAAAATATAATGTTTAAAACAATTGACGATTGTGTATAATAATAACTATCTCTGAGATATATTTTCTTAATATATTTATTATCCAAATTACTCTTCTGAATTTCGATTTTTTTAAGTCGAAATACTATAAAAAATATTTTATTTCAGGATATTAAATTTATAAATGTACATATTGAATATACGTATATAGGTCAATTATAATATATATGTTATCTAATTTCCATTAAAATTATTTCAGTTATTACTTTATAATATTTTGTTAATTGTAATTTTAAATTACTTATAACACTATAAATATCAACAGTCAGTAGATAATATTATTGACAATATTCAATGATTAAGTAATGTAGCTTGATTGTATGAATGCATATTTTGCAGGCAGAGTAAAATTTCGGGCAATGTTTACATTACCCTGGCATTATAGTCTTGTTCGATTATGACGGTCAATGTAGGCAAAATTATACATTACCCGGACTATATAGAATTGATTCGTAAAATTTTGGAAATTTAAACAAAAAGTTTTTATTTTATGATTATAAACCTTTCTGATCTTATCAATCTTGTTAATAACTGATTTATTGAATATTATTACTTTGTTACAAAATTGTCTTGAATTTTAGATTTACAATTTATTTGTATTAATATATGTATAATCTATTTGAGTACTACAAATATAATAATTGGTTACAGTTTTTTTTTAAATAATTAAAATTATTATCATTATTTTAAATTGTATAGAAATAGAATGATACTCGAAGCCATTCGGACTATATCTTTTCTTTCGTATAAGCCTATTTTCGGATTATCGTGTCAGTGTCGCTACTTTATGTGTATTCAATCTTATAAAATAAATTCTGGGTATATATAAAGATATATATATATATATATATATACACATTATAAACAATATTATGCAATTTAAAAAAAGTCTATAAAATAAAAGATATATTTATTTTACAGCTATGAAGTAATATTATATTATATTTTATTAGTATTATATTACTTTTTATAATCATTGGTGTTACCTATATTGTGTTTATTATTATTTAGCAAGATATTGTATTCGTGACATCACATTTGACGGAAAGGTTTGTTTTTATCAATAAAAATTAATTTAGTAAGTATAATATTCTTTCTGTGAGTGTTTCAATATTTATTTTTGTACATTAGAACGCAAATTTATATCATTCTCTGATGTTTATAAACTGTGTTTGTTATCCAATTAAAAATGTTTAACCAGAATCGTATGCACTGTCTTGGATATGTAGAGTAAAGAGATCTGCTGAAGAAGAATGTTGTCCTAAAATAAATAACACTAAAGTAAGCCATACTTATGAACATGTATGGGGTGTAATTTAAAAATTAAAAATGAATTACTTAATTAGTTATAAGTGTTATAATTTATAACTTTAATTTTTATTTTAATAAATGAGAAGTAAAATAATATTTATTGACTGTTGCTAAATGTTATTGATAGTGGATGTAGAAAGAGAGGTGTGAGGGGCGCGCATGGGTTAAGTTGAGATTAATCATTGCAAGGAAAGATAATTTTTTTTAAGTCGGGAGTCCTCTTTCTATTATTTTTCCAATTCAAAGAACTGATTATAATTAATATTACTGTATCGTTCAAAAATCAAAACGCACCATTTGTCTTTAAATCGATCTGTATAATATTTAATAGTTATTACGGTTTTATTCATGCTTAGTGAATAATCATTAGGGGATAGTGGGTGACACTTATTGTAAAGTGTATAGTAGTACAGCATGTATCACAGTTCCTCGTTCACTCGAGAGCCTATATTTATAACAAAATACATTTTTTTTATTTACTAAAAATCACTTATAAATCTTTATTAGTATATTTATATATTTTGTTTATTTATTAGTTAATTATAAAAGAAATGTAAATCACGATTACTCTTTCGTCCATGTTTGTGTGTTTTGTACGTAAATCCCCCTCACACTTTATCCTATTTTCGACTTAAAAATACCATGAAATAATTGTAAAGCTATTGCGAATCCTTCTTTGCATATTCTATGTTTTAAAATTATGTTAGCTATCTTAACGATTGACATGTATATTTTAAATACGTTAAATATATTACATCATTTCGTTTTTTTATGTAAAAAGTATTAATTAGAATTAATTACTTAATTTAAAAAGAAAATAATAACTTTGAAATTGGTTAACGCTTTAGTACCAACACAAGTTACCATGGCCAGACTACCCAACCACGCCGACCGTATTTGCTCCAACTACTATAAAAAGTAAAAGTAAAACTTTTATACACGACTATCACGTATGTAACGTAAAATCGTACTCTTGTTTTTATTAATCGTGAACGTGCGTGTTGTTTTCAATAATACTGTGGTCTACATCATATTCGGTTACAACCCAAAATTTAAATTTTCTACAATCGAACGCACGAAAATTTTGAGCGATAAACAACAAACTTTGTTAAACTCAGTACAATTAGTTTATTTCCTAGAGTAACTAAAAATCTAAATATTCAAGGAATTGATGATATTTGGAGATAATTAAGTTTGATTCTGAAACAACTGCCATGCTAATAACTTAAAGATACGTAAATGCTGAGGACTTCTGGAAAAAATTAAAATTGTTTCAAAAAAGATGACGAGTACCTATTTAAATAATTAACCGATTTAATTCTTACTATTTCTCCATTACCTCAATCCAATATTTCATATGAAAGAATATTTTTCAAGTTAAAACTTATTAAAAAGAAATAGAGAAATCGTTTGAGTACATCATCGTTAAATAGTTTCTTAAGTGCTAATAAATAGATCAAAGAAACTCAATATAATTTGTTCCATCAAAATCTATACTTAAAACAATGAATATGTGCCTAATTCATTCTATGTATGATAATTTGAACGAAGATGATAAAACTGATGAATTTTTAAACTTTTAGAATTTTAATTCATAAAAAAATCAAATAATCATAATAAAATCTATTATAGTAATGACATGAAATATATTTACATATTTTTAACTATTAGTAATAACTAATAATAATTTTTTATCATAGGTAATACATATGATACATTGTACAAAATTATGTCTATTTCAGGATTAAATAAGTATCTTGTCTTTATAAATCTAGTCATCTAGGTAAAAATGAGTGTCAACTGACTGATATAGAAACAAATATTAACTAACATTTTTGTAATTTTGTTATGAAATATTATGATTATTATAATATAGATTTTCCAGTTAAAATATGATCATTATCAATTTATTGTATAACAAACATTTTTCTCCTTCATCATTTTCAACGTATTTATCGTGATTTGAGAAATTATTATTGGTAACATCTTATTGATAAATATACGATCTTTTAGAAATATTCATAGATATTAAATAATTCTTTAATATCTACTATGGAAATATTCCATTTTTTGACTTGGCATCTTTGACAATAGTGATATTGTTGATTATTGTTATTATTATTAATAAATGTTCCTTTACCCTTTTTTTTCATTTACCTATTTGTGGCTGATACATATTTAAATATTTTATAATTATGTTTGGTATCAATTTTTTATTAGTAGTAGTACAATTGTCGTCGGACCACAGATAAGAGTAGATATTTGAAAAGTAAAAATAATACAAAATTCAAAATACGAAATACTAACTCATTATTAGATTTAAAACACATACCGAATGCCTCGTTTAAATTCAACATAAATATTTATAGAATAAAATATTGTAATGTTCATTTCTATTGCGGTTATCACAAAATACTAAAAATCAAGCACGTCTGACTAACAACGCTCGGTTATTTCACGAACTACGCGGAGCGTAACTATAATAATAATAACAATTATAGTTTCGATTCTGACCACTGATACAGCGCCCGACGCACTAATCTCTTTATGCTATCGCCAACGGTCTATGACGTTCTTCCGTGTCATTCCATTCAAAAAAATCTTTATACAGAAATCGATGCACACTACTCACTTCGAACTTTAATTGTTTGTCTCATTGCCATTGCGTTCTTATTGTGATAAAAATCTGCAATATTGTAAATTTGTGAGTACCTGTGATCACCACAATAACTAAATTATTAAATTATTATTATGACAAATCACAATGACCACCACTGATTTATTCTGACTTACAGCCTATTGGTATCGCTTGCGTCTTTGAGATCGAGTCAATTGCGTTATCCAACTGTATTTATTGATACCGCCCAAACTCGGTGTGTAAACATACTGCCACCACTTTTCAAGCAAACACCACCAAATCTCCAATTATTGATAGTGGTTCATTTATTTGACGACATAATGGAAGAACATTACAATTTCAACATTGGTAAAGTGTAAATTGAATTACAATAACTGTAAAATTAAGTTTATGCCCCAAGTTTGGCAAGTATTATACCGTTTATATTATCTCCGTTCAATTGATCGGCCTATGTACTGTAATGTAACAACAGAATTAAATGTAATGAAAACTCAATAGTTAACAAGATACCCAAGTATATTACCAAAATTAAATCTAACTTGATTGAATTGTAGGTACCCATTACTAATTATGTGCTTCTTATATAGTATTGGTAAATTACACAATGAACGTATGTATGTCGTTAAAAACAAGTAAATACGATTATGACTTTTAAGGTATTTGAACAAGTGAATCGTACAGTTATCATCGAGATTCTAGAACACATGTGTTAATTTAATAAATTTAATATAGTAACAGTGCTATGTTTTATTGATTGGAAAAATCCATAAGCATTGAGACCAGTTTTTAAAGCATTAAACTTTTATTAGACTTGGCCAATTTATGACAGTGTGTAGTACAAAAATCTTGAAATTTTAGGTATTGTTGAGCTATCTACAAGTCAATTTTTCTGTACTAAAATATGTATGTATTCCACAATAAATTAACCTAAAAACCAGGATCTTAGTCATCATTACTTTTTACTTATGACTTTCACACAAATGTATATTTAATATCTTTGTTTCAACTTATAGTCTTTGTGAATTTTTTTTTTACTTACAAAAGTTTACTTGTTCTTTAGTAGCTCTGCTCCCTTTATAATCACACTTTTAGTGATCCGCTGTTCAAGAAACTTACATTAGTCTAGTAAATAGTAAATGTTGGGAAATAAGTCACGACTATTGAATGGTATATTATTTATATTTCACAGCACAATGTATCATTTAAATATTACTTATGTACAATGACAGTGCATACTACACAGTATACATACATGATGATGTATACAATTATAATATAAGTATTTATTGTAACTAAAATTATCATATAATCACATAATAATATAGCAGATTTATGCCACTATAATGTGGGTAGGTATTTACTGCTTGTATTGTAGATAATAATAAATGGAAATGGAACACCAATTGTAGGTTAACCCTTATTTAATAGTTTTAATAATAACATAACCATCTACATTACAAAATTATTAGTTTATTACCTATAATTTTATAAGCCAAGTATAAAAACAATTTTTAATATATTATGGTAAAAGACATTATTATGCCTGTACACTAAACCATATGCAGAATTCACACAGTAAATTATTCTATTATTTTCAAATAATTTAAAATTTGTTTTGGTAATTTATATATATTTATTTATTATTATAATTAATATAATAATTAGATTCGACCAAATTATGACTATGTGTGTAGTACAAACATTTTTATATTTTTGGAATTACTAAGCTACAGGTCAATTTTTCTGTGCTTAAATATGTGTGTATTCGAGAATATATTAACATTCTTATTTTACACTTAAAGAAAATTCTGGCTTATCTGTTAACCAATGATTTTCTGATTCATTAGCAATTGATAAATCATCTAAATACTACTACTAGTACTAATTCATTTGTTTTTATGCCATTTGATGCGCAACAGTAGACCATATATCTTCCTAAAGCATTTTAGACACATAACTCATACTCATCATAATAAGCCAACAACTACTAATATATGTTAATATAACAATCTTAATAATTTTAATCACTTTTAAAATTATATTATTGTTCAAAACATAACCCAAAGCCAAGATGTTTTATTTTAATCTATCATAGACTGTAGTTCATGATCTAATGTGATATATAAATGTACCATGCGACAATTATAATCAATACAATTCTATATGTTATAAATTATGATGGATAAAATTAAAACAACTTTTCATGCAACATTATTTCCCATGTTTAATATTCTTATCAATTCATAAGATTAATCTTCAATGAAACACTTACAAGTTGCATAAATAAAATGCATTTGTTTTAATCCTAAATAAAATAAATCCACTTGCTTAAAATTTTTAAAACACTTTGCAACCCTAATTTATTACAAACATTTGTTTAGACTGAGTATAAACATTTTTTTTATTATATTAAAATACTAGACATTATTATATTAGTTTAATTAATTGTATACAGAGTACAAATGGTAAATTATTCTATTATCAAATTTGTTTTTAAAATATAATTTAAAATTTATTTTGATAATCTAGGCATATTTATTACAATCGACATATTATGAGCAATATGAATAAGGCATTAACTGCTTCGGTCCAATCAATCCTTGATAAATCAAATAGCACGCATAAACATAGTTTACACGTCTTATGTTTATGCATATCATTATAGGATACTTCTATTGTAAATATTGCTACTTGAAAATATATAAGAATAAATTAAATTATATATAAAATGAGTATTTGAAGTTTAAGTAATTATATGAAAGTTTAATTATTAGATATAACAATATTAATAATCTGGTTAAATGAGATTTAACCAGAATTTACTGATATTAATTTTTTTTCCATTTATTATTATACAAAAATAAATGAATAAATAAACACTTATGTTACTTGATTCATTTAACTTTAAACCATAACCTTATTTTAATAGTCATATTGATGGTTATGAACACTAGCATATTTAACGACAATTTATTTCATATAAATCTTATCTCCATCAAAAATATTGCTTCTTTCAGCTTAAATAAATTAAATCCTGTTTAAAATATAACATATTTATATATTATTTACTTATTAGATGACAGTGTGTTACTATACTGCAATAGTTTGCTATATGTATGAAACGGCACAAGACAGAGCATGGATACAATCAATACTTTATTTGTTACAGAGGATAGAACAAGAATTGGGATGAATGGGTAAATGAATTTGAAATATTGGAAATTAATGACATTAATTATGGTCACAAACAGAGATTACAGGAGAAATTGTAAGACACTGTTTTCTTAATACTACCTATTATTTTTACTATTTGTTTAAAAAATACATGTGTATTTTAATTACAGTATTGAAAAAGAAAAAGGAAAAGAGGAAATAAAAAATTAAAAAAAGGGTGGGCAAGTGGGTATCGCTCTGCTGTATAGTAAAAGATGAAGAGTAGGTCACTATAATGGATGTGTTAAATTTGAATGCAATGACAAGTATCATTGTATACAAAAAACGATTCTAAACAAAGATTGATTTGTCAGTCTAGGATTTATTATATTATTACCTGTATTTAAACTGTAATATATCGTTATTTTACGCTCATAAAACTTTTTCTATATTGACTCTTGAATTTTTTTTTACAGTTATTTGAAGGAAAACTTATGGAAAACCTTGTATTGGGTTTTTTAACTTAAGGTATACCTAAATCACAAACATTTTATGAACTTTCAATGGCAAAATTCCTTGCAAATTTTTGCGATTTTGACATATTTTGTGAACATTTGAACTTTAAATGCTTATAAACAAAAATTGTGACTAACAATTTTTGATTTTTTTTTACTACAATAAGTACAACTTTGTATAAACCGTGATACCTTTTATTCACTCTTTAGCCATATTTCAGTAGGTACACATGTTCGTTTTTGGTAGTCACCGCAAACATGACAAAAATATTTTGCTATATCTATTATATAGCATACAGCAAATATTAGTTTTAATATTTATATATTTTTCCCATGTAGATATTTAATTGTAGAATGTCAAAGGTAATTACACATTATAGCACAAATAATTTATGAATAATTTCCTAAATTAGCAATTAAGTTTTATGAAGAAAGACTTGTTTTTATTTCAAACGAAAACAAAGATTAATTTGTTATAAGCATATGTATAAGCAAATATTATTTTTTTAATATACCTATTTAGCTATTTTTTTGAACAAAATATAATAATACTTAAAGATTTAGTTACAGGCAATTAGGCAGTAGTGTACTTATGAAAGCTACAATTGTTTTGAATAGTAAACACTAACAAATAGCAATAAAATATTTATACTTGAAACTATAAAAATAATAATAAGTTGAAAAGAGAAGACTTCAAATAAAAATAAACAATACACTTTTTAACATAATATTCATAATTTAAAATTAATAAATATAATATTATATATTACATATTTACATATACATATTATTTGTTTAAGGCAGCTAGTTTAAATTGTGTAATATATTTTATAAACATCATGCTTTATAAAAGTATGCGGGAGAAATTACTTTACAAGTCACTTAATATGAACTTCAAGTTTGAAAAAGTTTATCAAAAATGTCATATCATAATTACTAAAAATTAAAATAAACAATATAATTTAAAGCTGATTTTCATCAATGATTGAGTCATATTTGATATGAAACCCACTATAATAGTTATACTATAGGAAGTAGTGTTGAAACAACAAATAAATGTAAAAAAATATAAACAAACAAAACTAAAAACCGTACAAATGAAGTCATAGAAAATATAAGTATAAATGAACTGTGCTAGTCTGTTGATATTCATTATTGCAATGAGTTTCAACCCGAGTATGAACCAGTTCAAAAATATTTTAAAACTAAAAATAAAACTATAGAAAAGTTACAAGTTATTCTAAATAATATATCTGATGATTCTATAAAAAGTATTAGAGAACAAGCTTTAGAAAAACCAAGCCTGCCCACAATTAATAATTATTATAACATATTTAATGATGCTACTGAAGGTAATTCAGAACAAACTCTAATTACTGAACCAAGCAAGCCCATAGATATTAATTATTGTAATGCTCCATTAATAAAAAATATAAGCTGAAATAATGACACTGCTATTCATCATATTTTTGACAATTACTTAAACATAATTTTATTTCTAATGATATTATAAACAGTACAAAATATAGTTTTTTTAATGTCTTGATAACAAATTATGTCATGCTATAAAATTATCAAATAAATTAAGGAAAGTAATAATGGACGATTAATTGATTGAGCAATGGATACCAAAAGGTTCATTTTATATAATACTTCATGATTATTATCTTTGTAATGTTGATTGTTTTGTTTTAGCTACTATAGTTTCAAGATGTTCAGTATGTAGCAAAAACTGATTTATTTTCACTGAATTACATATCATTGCAAATGATTTCCATAAGTAATTATTTAATATCTATATACATTTATCATTATTAAATATGTTTAAAATATTTGTTTTAGAAAAACTTCAACAATGGTATTTACAAGATTGATGGCATATTTTAAAAATATTGTTCACACACATATTACATATATAAATGAGAAAATTAACAGTGTTCAATTTAAGGTAATCATGTATAACAATTCATATTTTTAGTTCCTACGACCTTACTTTTTAATGATTTCCATATTTAAAAACTTGATATACTAAGATATTTCTTTGAAAACTAACTTATAAGTAGAGAAATAAATAAATTGATTTTTATTTATAACTATACAATAATAAATTAATAAATAAAAATGTATGTAACTTGTTTCATAAAAATTTAAAATCAAATTTATACTTTAATATATAAATTTACATAGATTACATTTATAACTATGAATATTAGCATATTTTATTGCATATAAATCTTATCCCTAGCAGAAATATTGCTTCTCTCAGCTTAAGAAAATTAAATCCTATTTAAAATATAACAAATTTACATAATATTTTCTTCATTAGGTGACAATGTATTAGTATACTTTAATAACATGCTATATGAAGCTATATGTATGGAACGGCGCAAGAAAGCATGGATACAATCAATACTTTATTCATTACAAAGGATGGAACAAAAATTGGAACAAATAGGTAGATGAATATAAAGTATTTGAAATTTTGTGACATTATTTATGGTCACCAACAGAGACTAAAAGAACGATTTTGTAAGACAATGTTTATTTAATGCTACACTCTATTTGTACTTTTTTTTAATAAAAAAATAAATAAAATTATAAAAGCTTAAAAAGACATATTTTATTATTTTTATCATGAAAAGACACATACTTGAGTTACCAAGTTTAAAAAGTTAAAAAATGATCAATTAAAAGCAATTAACAATAACGCAAATAAACTAAACATCTGGTTAGCAAAAATCATTATTAGATTTATAGTCTTATTTTGTTTTTAACAAATACTTTTCTTTTAATTTCCTATTATTTGATTAGTTTCATATATTTTTTTATGCAGTTTCATTAGTTCCATTTATTTAATATATAATATCATGCAGCAAATCAATATTTTTTAGAGTAGTTTAATAATAGTGATCTATTTGAAAATACCAACTTTTCAAAGTAAATTTAAATGCTTATCCATGACAACTATAATATTTAAGTCAGAAATTTTAAATTTTCTATAGATTATTTTTGTTGAAACCACACATGCAAATATTAATTTGACAGAGAGATATTAGAGTGATTAGGTACTATGATTAATTATGATGTATAATAATACGCTTTTTACTTTTAGTCTTGATATGTTTGAAAAAAAGAGATGAAATTATGTTGAAGACTCAAGCAAACTGTTAAAAAAATTGGATGATGCTAATCAATTAAAAATTCAAAAATTAGATCTTTTCAATATTTTAATTTTATGCATTATTATAAAGTCTGTTGACTAGTATGCTAAAGAGACACCAGTTTTTATTTGTTATTTAAATTTTCAATTTGTTTCCATCACTAATATGTTCCTAATTGTTATGTAATTACCTTAAAGAAAAACATTTATTTGTCCAAGTGACTAAATTATTATATTATTATTTTCACCCTATTATTATATTATGTTATTATTAATTAATATTAGAAATAAAAATAGGACTTATTAGTTATTATAATAAACCATTTTGTTTCTGTAACTAATAACTAAATAATAACTTAATTTCTTATTTCCTGTAAGTTAATTTAGATTTTACTAGGTGCAGCAATTATCACTTTACCACAATTTTTTTTTTTGTAAATGTTTATATGTCCGTAATATTTAATAAAATTAAGTAATATATTAAAAAATTTTAATTATATATAAAAATACATTTACATACAAAGTTTTTGAAATCTTTAGAACAATTTGCCGAATCCCTACTCAATTAAAACCATTAACCTACTCGGTTTATGATTAAACATTTTTGTTTTAAACTTAGATTACCTTTATCTTTATGTAGTGTCATGGGGTCCTCGGTCAAAGAATTGAGTTTATAAATATTTTCTGGTGCAGCTACTCCTGTTAAACATACAATTATTATTTTATCATACATAGTCAAAAAACCGTTTGTTATAATTGCATGGCTTGTACTCTCTACTATGTTAAAGCGATAACTAATTTTTATGAAATGCATATTAATTTTATCTAAATAAATCCTTAGGCTGAGAAAATTTTTTTTTTATAAATTAGCATTTATTATTAAAGCTATGAAAATAATTAAGATATACCTAGAAGTATCTAGTTTATGATTAATTACTTATAAAAAGTAAGAATATACAACTGCCCAAAAAATGATGCTAAACCAACAAAAAAATGTTTTTAAAAAAAACATTATAATTGAAAAAACAAAATATTCATTGCTCCATTCAGAATCTAAAATTATAACTATAATTGGTCTATATATATATATATTAAATTTCACAGATTTAATAATGAATATATTATTATTTAGTAGAAATATCCTAACCAATATGTTTCACAATTTGCCATAAACCATACAAATATTAAAATCTGTTGCTCAACATTTATTTTTATAGATTTTTGAGACAAAAGGGGACTAAATAAATGTCATCACAACAAATAATAAAGATGTTAAAAATAATTTGGTTATGAACATAAGGAGTAGATGATATTATGTTATAAGATATACCTTAATATTACTTCTGTTTACGCGAAAACGAGAATTGAATTCCTTATCTGTATCAATAACTTAGTTAATTTCATTCTCTACATTAGTCAAAAGTATCGTCTTATTTAAGTGATTTATTGTATTAAAATTAAATTTGTTAAAATAAATTAATACATCTAATAAATAGATATTTATAATCAAAATATTATTAATAAACACATTGTAGATCATATTTTTATATTAAGTGATGAGTTATTAAATTATTTAAACAATATCATCAACCACTACTTTCACAGATAGAACACCCTTGCACTACAAAATTATTAATATGATTTCTACTCATAATGAAATAAAGATAAGATAATAATAATATTTATTTGCCAAAAAGATAGATAAAATACATACACGAGTAATTAATTACATTACAAATTATTTGGCCCAATTCACCACTGAGGTAATACCTCTTATTAGTGATATTGGGGTTTCTAAATCATACATAATACATTTATCCAATTAAGAGTTGGTTTACAGATTTATACGTTAGTTATTTAATAATTTTATTTAGACTATAATCTAATAATATTCAAAATATTAAAATATGCATATTTTATAAATCAATCATGTAGTTACAAAAATCATAAGTAATTATTTGCCAAATTTTGATATACCTATTATTATTTACTTAGTATGATGGTATATAATGAATAGTAAGAAATAAAAAACAATGAAGAATAGAGACATCAGACAAATAAACAAAATGAACAAAAACAAACAAAATAAAATATTCGAATAGAACATAATAGAGGAATAATTTATCGTAGATATGTCTTATCAATCATATATTAATAAGTTGTTATGAAATGTTAACAGTTTACTATAGACTGTAGTATATTATTTAGTAAGTCAAGACCTACCATAATAAAATATCGACTTACCTTTAAAGTTTTATAAGTTTGTATTATTATATTTTTTTCCTGACGTGTATTGTGAGTTTTCAGTTTAATGTTAATTTGGTTTAATTTGAAAATGTGGTATAATTAATTTCATTGGAATAACTGCTCTGCATTGAAGACTTAATCTTTGAATAGGTTTTCAGAAGGTTAGGTTTTTGGTTTGTTAAGGATTATTTATATTATGCTTTTCTGAGCTGTTATTAGTTTATTACTTGCTACTATCCCTAAACCACCTCAAGGGCCAAGTTGTTATACCGTATTGTAGTAGACTATTTGTAGTGTTTGTCGAGTATTTTTCTGGCATTAAAGTAAAAGTAATTGAGCTTACGCATTTTGATTATTAAGTTATTTGAATGAATATCCCATTTTAAATTTATTGGTCAATAGTGACTCCCCAGTATTTGATAATTAAGGTTCTATTAATCACCTCACATGTATGTAATTATTAGAATTACAATTTTTTTTATGGATTTTTAGAGTGTTTATATTAGGTTGTGTTATTTTATCTTGAGAGAAAGCTATGTACTTAGTTTTGCTAAAATTCAATCTCAAATTATGTTTTAGAAACCATTCATTTATTTTATACATGTCTAACTCAGCATTTTGAGTAGATTTTTCCCAGTTAGTATCAGATGTAATTAAAGCCGTATCAACAGTGTAAGAAAATAATTTAACGTGTAATTTTAAGTTTCCTAATGCAGCTATTTAAATCATTTAATTCGTTTAAAAACTCAAAAGAAAAGTAATAATGATAAACGTACTTATACTTTTATTAAAATTAAATATGATTTATCATTATTTAATTTTACGAAAAACAATTCGTATTAACTACATATACGATATGAATATATAATATAAAAGTGGTGACAAACCGATCTGAGCGATCAAATTTCCAAATAAATCGATTTAAAACCGACTACACGCCGATTATAAACCTAAATTATTTCAATGGTCCATTTAAGTGAACCGATGTCCGATATAGTCTAGCGAATTTCTACTTTCCAGACAGTTACAACTTCACAAATAACTAACATACTACTGTTGTAGTGTAGGTACACTATAGCTATACTTGCATTACAAGGTGTACTATCTTACATAATACTAGTTATACTAAACGTATTGTTCAATTTCAATATAAATAAGTTTAGTATGATATTCTATAATATAATGTTCTTTTTTATTGCGGTTATCACAAGACAAAGAAAATCTTGCACGTTTGACTAACAGCGCTCGGCTATTTCTTAAACTGCGCAGAGCGTAACTAGTTCCGATTCTGACCACTGGCACACTGACCGCTAATATAGCGCGTGACCCATAATCCCTTACACTATCGCCAACGGACTATGACGTTCCGCCATGTAAATCGATACTCAAAAATCTTATTAGTTTTTACAGTAATCAATGCACCCTAGTACACTACTCACTTCGAACTTTAATTGTTTGTCTCATTGCCATTGCGTTCTTATTGTGATAAAAATCTGCAATATTGTAAATTTGTGAGTACCTGTGATCACCACAATAACTAAATTATTAAATTATTATTATGACAAATCACAATGACCACCACTGATTTATTCTGACTTACAGCCTATTGGTATCGCTTGCGTCTTTGAGATCGAGTCAATTGCGTTATCCAACTGTATTTATTGATACCGCCCAAACTCGGTGTGTAAACATACTGCCACCACTTTTCAAGCAAACACCACCAAATCTCCAATTATTGATAGTGGTTCATTTATTTGACGACATAATGGAAGAACATTACAATTTCAACATTGGTAAAGTGTAAATTGAATTACAATAACTGTAAAATTAAGTTTATGCCCCAAGTTTGGCAAGTATTATACCGTTTATATTATCTCCGTTCAATTGATCGGCCTATGTACTGTAATGTAACAACAGAATTAAATGTAATGAAAACTCAATAGTTAACAAGATACCCAAGTATATTACCAAAATTAAATCTAACTTGATTGAATTGTAGGTACCCATTACTAATTATGTGCTTCTTATATAGTATTGGTAAATTACACAATGAACGTATGTATGTCGTTAAAAACAAGTAAATACGATTATGACTTTTAAGGTATTTGAACAAGTGAATCGTACAGTTATCATCGAGATTCTAGAACACTTGTGTTAATTTAATAAATTTAATATAGTAACAGTGCTATGTTTTATTGATTGGAAAAATCCATAAGCATTGAGACCAGTTTTTAAAGCATTAAACTTTTATTAGACTTGGCCAATTTATGACAGTGTGTAGTACAAAAATCTTGAAATTTTAGGTATTGTTGAGCTATCTACAAGTCAATTTTTCTGTACTAAAATATGTATGTATTCCACAATAAATTAACCTAAAAACCAGGATCTTAGTCATCATTACTTTTTACTTATGACTTTCACACAAATGTATATTTAATATCTTTGTTTCAACTTATAGTCTTTGTGAATTTTTTTTTTACTTACAAAAGTTTACTTGTTCTTTAGTAGCTCTGCTCCCTTTATAATCACACTTTTAGTGATCCGCTGTTCAAGAAACTTACATTAGTCTAGTAAATAGTAAATGTTGGGAAATAAGTCACGACTATTGAATGGTATATTATTTATATTTCACAGCACAATGTATCATTTAAATATTACTTATGTACAATGACAGTGCATACTACACAGTATACATACATGATGATGTATACAATTATAATATAAGTATTTATTGTAACTAAAATTATCATATAATCACATAATAATATAGCAGATTTATGCCACTATAATGTGGGTAGGTATTTACTGCTTGTATTGTAGATAATAATAAATGGAAATGGAACACCAATTGTAGGTTAACCCTTATTTAATAGTTTTAATAATAACATAACCATCTACATTACAAAATTATTAGTTTATTACCTATAATTTTATAAGCCAAGTATAAAAACAATTTTTAATATATTATGGTAAAAGACATTATTATGCCTGTACACTAAACCATATGCAGAATTCACACAGTAAATTATTCTATTATTTTCAAATAATTTAAAATTTGTTTTGGTAATTTATATATATATTTATTACTATTTATAAATGAGCAATTTTATTGAGGCTTTAAGCCTGAAGATGGTTTTTACGTCTTATGTTTATGCCTATCATTTTAGGATACTTCTATTGTAAATATTATTACTTGAAAATATATAAAAATAAATAAAATGGGTATTTGAAATTCTACAGAAGTCTATGTAATTATATGAAAGTTTAATTATTAGATATGGCCCTATTAAAAAATCTGGTGTACAAAGATTATTCAATGATTTATACCATGCCAATTCCAGCAGAAGCAAAAAATATAAATTCAATGTTATAACTTGTTTCATATAATTTTAAACCAAGACTATATTTTAATATACATATTAATGGCTAGAATACTAGCATATTTAATAATATTTCATTTCATATAAATCTCTTTCCTATCAAAAATGTTGCTTCTATCAGCTTAAGGAAATTAAATCCTGTTTAAAATATAACATATGTCATATTTATATATTATATTCTTTTTAGGTGACAGTGTGTTAGTATACTGCAATAGTTTGCTATATGAAGGTATATGTATGGAACGGCACAAAACAGAACATGGATACAATCAATATTTTATTCATTACAGAGGATGGAACAAGAATTGGGATGAATGGGTAAATGAATTTGAAATATTGGAAATTAATGACATTAATTATGGTCACAAACAGAGATTACAGGAGAAATTGTAAGACAGTGTTAATTTAATACTACCTATTATTTTTGTTAATTCTTTAAAAAAATATATATTTATAGTGATGAAAAAAAAAAAGAACTTGAAGAAATAAAAAATAAAAAAAAAATTGTAAAAGCTAATAAAAAGATCAATGGATCTTTGATGAAAAAAAGAGGTAATTTATTTTTAAATACATATTTAATTTGTACTTTATATTTATCATTGCAATGTTTTTTTTTTAAAGTAGGCCGACCAAAGAAAGCAGTAGATGTATCTAATAGTAACACTATCTAAAAAGAAATCAAAAACAAAATTTCAAAATAATGACACAATTACAGGAAGTACTCCTAATAGTTGTACTACAGGAAGCGGCATTGAAACTACAAGAAAATGTAAAAAAAGATAAACAAACAAAACTAAAAACCGTACAAATGAAGTCATAGAAAATATAAGTATAACTGACCCAAGCCAGTCGGTCGATATTCATTATTGTAATGAGTTTCAACCTGAGTATTAACCAGTTCAAAAACATCTCAAAACTATAAATAAAACCACAGAAGAGTTACAAGTTATTGCCAGTAATATATCTGATAATATTGCAGAAAATATTTTAAGAGCAAGCTAAAAGTGTTTGAACTATGTCAACCTAAAACTTTTGATTATTGTAATGCTCAAGTTAATTACAAACCATTAAATTGAGTAGAAACCATCTCTTGGAGCGCTTTAATTGAGTCACATTTGATGTGAAATACACTATAGTAGTTATACTATATAAAGTAATATTGAAACAACAAATGAATGTAAAAAGATATATAAACAAAACTAAAAACTTTACAAATGAAATCATACAAAATATAAGTATAACTGAACCAGTTCAATAGTCTTAAAACTTAAACTAAAAATAAAACTATAGAAGAATAACAAGTTATTGCCAGTAATATATCTGATGATTCTACAACCAATATTAGAAAACAAGCTTTAGTTTCTGAACCTAGCCAGCCCACAAATACTAATTATTGTAATTCTCAATTAGTAAAAGTTATAAACTGTAAAATTAATCATTTATAGCATATTTTTGATTCCTACAAGCTTATTATTTATTGCTTTTCATTTTTAAATACTTTAAACACCAAGATATGTTTTTATTGTATTTATGAGTAAAGCAATAAATTTATTGATTTTACAATGATGTACAGTAGTAAAAATTCTTGCATTTATAACTTTTAGATCAAATTGAAAATTATTTATAAATTTTAAAATAATCAGCAAAAACAAAATTAAAATATTTTTAAGGAAAACGGGAATTTTTACACTAACCGATTTTTGTTTTTTTAATGTAATTTATACTCTATTTGGAATCCAGTTTTTATCGGGTGGCAGTCAGACAACCCACGTTTGTCAACCCTACTGAGTAAACTATCTGTATGTCTGTTATGTAGTAAAGTCTATTGACATTACTCCAATGCACATAAGTTAACTAACATGGTCTGATTCTAATTCAAATAGAGTATAAAAATAAATATTTTCTTATAAGGATTTACTAGACTTATAATTTTTTAAATATTTTGTATTGTTTTATGTTACTTATAGATATTTGAAATTATTGAAAATCTTAAAAATGTAATTTAAGGTTCTTCATATTTTGTTCTTACTGCATATCACATGTTATACAAAATATTAGTTAAACATATGGTGACCACACATATTCTTTTTCTTAGAACATTACTCTTTTTTATACATTTTCCTAGTGTCCTTAACATACATTGTTATGTACATACAATTGTACTTATAATACATGTATAACATGGTAATGATTTTTATATAATTTGAATAATCATTTATAATTTATGGTTAACCTTAATGTATATACAAGATAATATAGAATGTTATTGAATTTAAATTTATATTATATATATATTAGTAAGTTTTTGTATTCAAAGTTTTATTTTTCAATAATCATACATAAGAATATTTTTAATACTATTATCAATGTATTCAATTTCAAAGCATTTTCATCGCAAACACACCTAATTAATTGACTTAGTAATGCAATTATAATTTAAAATAATTAGTTTGTATAGTTAATTATATAGATATAAATAATATATTAATCAGATAAATAAAAGAGTTTATGTAAATATTCTATGGGCAAAATGGGTAGAATAGCATACAAGAGGATTTTTATATCTGATCATTATAATTATTAATTATATATAATCATAATTTCTTTTATAAGTTTTTAAAATTCAAATTTTTATATAATTAATAAAATTTAAAACTTTTTTGTTTAAAATATTTATAAACTATTCAATTTTAAATACCAAGGCTACTTCTTAGTACTTTTGTTTTTATATACATTTTATAAACTGTTCAATCTAAAAATATTGCTGGGTCCCTTTAAATTTTAGATTATTAATTAAATAAAACCTGGTACCTACATCAATATAAATGATGTAGCATTATACGCTGATTTTTAAAATATAATGAAGAATTAAGATCAAATCGCATACTGACTCGTCTTACTAACATGCAATGTATCAAATTTTATATTAAGTTGACTCTATTTTAATCTATTATTTTTAGTATTAAAGTGAAGTATATTTTAATATGCTCATAACTTGTTACAAATTTAAAATATTAATGAAAGCATTACTGATCTTCTACAGAATAATGTTCTATTTTCAATACTATTCTAAAGTGATAAAAATTAATTTTTTTATTTATTGTATTGTAATATTTTATATATTTTCAAGCGTTTATAATATAATCAGTTGAAGGCAACTACTATAATATTTTGATGGTATATCATTAAAAAATATTTATTATTAGTTCAACTTCATGGAAAATATTCATTTATTTATAAATGTGATTATGGGTTACCATAATCATATGACTTATAGATATTATGGAAATTAACGTGTTAATTTTATAATAAGTCAATTCAATCTATAAATAAATATAACTGGATAAAATAGATTAATGTAAAATTTGCAATGTTATTAGTTAGTAATACAGTCAAAACAACCTCCTCTCTACATAGTTATAACAGTAAATCATTTAAATTTCATTAAAATCATAAAAATGATATTAGTTTTATTTGGTTTCAGATTTTTTGAAAATATATTGATACTTAAATATCTACAATTGATTACATGAAATAATAATGCATATAAAAAAATTTATTTTAAATTTAGTTAAGTTAATAATACAGAAAATGTTGTAAATTAATTTTAAAACAAAAGTTATTTCATAACTTGTTATTTATGTACTAATGTGTATAATATCTATTAATATATTTTTTTAAATTCCACATTTATAAGTTAAGTATGAACAAAGTATTGATTAGTTATTCATACATAATAATAATTATTAATTAATACAAAAGATTTTCATTATATTTGTAATTGATTTTTATTTTTTATAGTTATATTATTATTTATAATTGTATATAACAGAAAATAAGTATGATAAGGAATAACCAAATTTTTATACTTAGCATAATATGACAAACTTTACAGCATAATAATTGTATTAATTAATTTTAAAATTATCTGTAATATTATTTTTGTTGTTAATCTTGTTTCTTATGTAATATTTATAATCATAATTGTCGAAGCTAATTGTTTACAAAGTTTCTTTTAATAAAAAAAAAAAAAAAAAAAAAAAAATTTAAAATTATTTTTATTACTGAGAATAAGATTCATACTTTAGTGCAATGTTTAGTGATATTCCCCTTGGGAATTATGCTAAACATCTGACATTACTAAGCAAGTGTGACATAGAATCACTAAACTGGACACAGTGAGCCATAAACGCACTGGTATTTATGCTGACTGGCTTTTATAGCTGTGATTATGTAACCGGATGGTCAAGATACTAGAGTAGGAAAGCTTTTGAACATTCTAGTAAACTAAAATTATCTATGTCTGATAATACTGATGGTAATAAAATTATATATATATTGAACCATAATGGATAAAAATAAAATTCTTAATAATGATTTTATGGTATAACCACAGATTATCTGATCATAAAGAAAGCTGGGTATGTCATGTTGCGTTTTTATAAAATAAAATTAGATGAATTAAATATTTTGTTCATTTAAACATACATAATTGTAAAAATTGCATTAACATAAAAAACTACATTATAAAATAAAATAAGCAGAATACGTAAAATATCTATA
The DNA here is from genome assembly GCA_036289425.1 of Rhopalosiphum nymphaeae. Lineage (NCBI taxonomy): Eukaryota > Metazoa > Arthropoda > Insecta > Hemiptera > Aphididae > Rhopalosiphum > Rhopalosiphum nymphaeae. The sequence continues at coordinate 2,827,205 of JAZAQC010000030.1, forward strand.
TAGGTATCGACTATGTTATAATATTTGATCAGATTTGATTTATCTTAACTGCAAAAAAATTGCAATATCAATTAAACCCGGCCTTTAGTTATAACTTATTATAACTTATTTATTTAAAGTATAGGTGAATGGTGCAAAGGAAACCCTGCAAAATATTAGTCTACTTCTCTGCTTATTTTTGCAAATTTTTAGATGAATTAAAATAACTAGATTTTAGATACAAAAACTATTCAATTGATTTTGACAAAGATCTTAGAAATAATACTTAGAGATTTCAACCCAACATATATTTGCATAGTCACATGTATTATATTAATATAGATAGGATAGGTATAATTTCGATTATAAATTATTGATGTCAAATAGTAATGATTAAGTATAAAGTTAATAAATAATCGATTTCAATTTCATCGTTATTTTCAATATTTAAATACTAGTTGACCGCCACACTAGTATGTGGTTATATATAGGTAAGTACAGTGGTACTTAATTCCAGAATAATTCTAGTTTAATAACCTATCAATTTCTTTTATTATTTTTTTTTTTTAATGTGTGTTTTTGTATGCTTTATAAAAATGTAAAAAAAAAAATAGGTCGGACAAACTTTGTTTTGAAATTATCGGTGGAAAACTTCAAAAAGTACGGTTTCTCCGTAACACGTATTTATTGAAAAAAAATAATTGAATATTTTCAATTTTTTTTTTCAAAATGTTTTGTTTTCAATGCTCAATACATTTGTAAAATCAAAACTGATCTATCCTTACCATATTACAATACGTGCCAGTGTGCCACGAGGCTTTAACATACAAAATAAAGGTTCATATGTGTTTTGTTATAACATAAATATTTGATATATTATATTATGATATAAAATGTAAATGACTGTCAAAGACGTCTCCTTGATCAGCCAGGCAATAACAACGATAGTACAGTTCAAGACAGTGTTAGGTCGTTAGGTGTAATAATGTTTGGAAAAATAAGACTTATCTCTGTCGGTTCGCTGGTAATCACATCGGCGGCGACAATCCCGAATACGCAGGCAATTGGCTGACGGCAATTGACAAAATATGTGTTCCCGGGTAATGGCTTATATCCGCTGTATTTATAGGTCGACGGCGGTGAGTGGCAGTAGTGGCGATACGCCGTATGTGTATCCAACGAAGACGCCGGCAACACACTTATTTGTCGAATATCAGCGATACGGCACTTCCGAATAAATTCACAATATTATAATATCATTGCATATTAAAACGAAAAATCATATCGGTTTGTCTCTTCGCGTGGACAATAGTACGCATTCGATACGTGATCGGCGAACTTTCGAATGATACCGAATGATTTTAACACCCGCTCAGTGGACAAAATAAAAAAATAAAATATACGCAATCGTGAATTAATGCACAACGACCCGTATATCTTGTGATTGGCACAGCAAACGTTAAGGATATCAAAAAGAGAGAACGCGTTGCACAAAGACCATGAGGTTTTTGACCGGTGGCGGACGTCGCTCATATTGCGCGAACGACGGGCGACATAAGACTGAAAAACAGAGGCCTGTATACATCGTTCATGGGTTCGGAGAAAGAGAGGGGATCGAAAGTTCTAAATCGGTCATCCGCCTTATCGTGCGTTGTCGCGCGGACCGGCCGTGTAACGTGTTGTGAATTGTGAAAGGCCGATGGTTTGAACACAATGTAAACTATTTTCGTAATTTTTACTTCTAGTAATTTCTCATGGATACGTTCATTATCAGTTATCATTAAATCGATATAATCTTGATATTTTATGTGGGTAATTTATGTTATAATAAAATAAATATAAATAACACAAAAGCATCAAATGCTCCCGCTTGTCACGTCACCGAGTAGAGGGGCTATCGACTAATTTCTATAGGGTCCGTTTTGAAACTTGCCAAGGTCCACAGTCTTAGTGACGTGTTTCATACATTAACGATAAAAAAAAATGTATTCATATTTCATGTATATATAAATGATTTTTTTATTAATATTATATAGGAAATAAATAATTATAATCGCAAAAAGAGCCATTACACTACCGCTGCGTTACCTAATGATATTCCGTAACGCGCCTTTTAATTCTTAGCTAATGTTATTATTGTTATTAATAACTAATCGTATAAGAAAAAAAGTAATGTGACCAAGCAAAATGGAAAATATTTTTATTCATCACATAATATTATAAAAATGTAAAATTTTATGTTAAAACTTTAGTATATATCTTATAATTCGTGATCATCGATATCCGTAAAAATGTGTTCGCTATCCATGTATAATTAATACAATTTTTCGTTGTATATTTGAAGCTTATTATATTAAGTGGTAAGTGGTAGATTAACATTTATAGAAAACAAACAAAAATTCAAATTGATTTCACTAACAATTATACATAATATATAGGGGTTATGAGCTGTTGTTAAGCCGAGTTCGAATGGCAGAGTTTTTTTTTTAATACTACTTATTATATTTTATTGAAATATGATATACATTACAATATAATAAAATAAAAAATAAATACTGCTGCTTAAATTAAATTAAATTGCTACGTGCATATTTTAAGGTATTTTAGGGCATGAAGTCCTTAGCCCTAGTTATTAAAATGTATTTTATAGAACGTTTAATTATTGAAAATAAAAATAAAAATATTATTCAGGCATATTATCAAAACATTCAAAACCATAAACAATTACAAGATTAAATTGTCCATTATAAAAAATGTTTATAGTCTTACCTTTAACAACTTATTGTTTTACATATTATTTATAGTTTATTGCCCAACACTAATAAAATTAATTCATTATTTTGTATTTAGACACTAAGTATTAGGTAATCGGTAAAAAATGACACGGAAAAAAACGACAAGGTGAAAAATGTTAATTTTGGTTAAAAATTATTAAAATAATTGTCGTCATAAGAAAAATTATTTTTAAATATACATAAAAATTCGAAAACATGCTTGTTGAAATAAACTTTAAATTTATATTTATATATTTATACTTAATTAGTATTTAAAATTTTAAAGTTAAATGTCATTTTTTTCCCTGTCGTTTTTTCCATGTCATATTTTACATGTTGTTTTTTCCTAGATTCAAATATTATAATAATATCGTTTTGTTTATTTTACCTATGTTTTATTTCTAAAAACTAATAAAATTAATTATTTGGTATTTACTTATTATGTATGATTATAGTATTATAATTATTATATTTATAAATATACAATAAAAAATATAAATTTAAAAATTACTGTAAAAATTAAAAATATGCTAAATATATGTACCTACAAGTATAAAAGTATAAATCAATGTAAAATACCAAGAAAAATATAATTGACACACGTAAACAAAATTAAGAATTAGTTTGCAAAATACCAACAAGATGAAATCAGTAGATACGAATTCGTACAACAGACATAATATTATTATAATATGCATTGTTTAAATACAAAATACCTAATTAATTTTATTAGTATTCAATAATAAAACATAGATTAAATTATAAAGGTTTCCCAAACACTTAATCATATAATATAAAATTGGTGGAAAAAGGAATAACGTTTTTTTAATTTGCCAGAAAAAATTATTAACGAATAACGGAAAGGCAATTTTTAGCAAAAACTGGTAACAACCACTACACATTATCAATAATATTATCATTAATGAATTAGGTGGTTTATAACGTTGCGATGTTTTGGCTGAAAAAACACGAAAGACCTTTTATCGGAATGAGTTATAATGTTTAGCAATAACTGTATGCGTATAATCCATTAATGAATAATTAATAGTTTGATATAAATAATTATAATAATTGTAAATACCTATAATATATTTAGAGACTCAAATTATGTGCAATACAATTCAAATGGTCCAACATATTATTATAATTACTTATACAATTTCTAATATTCTTACCGCACTATTTTTTTTATACCTATTTGAAGTTTTTTCGTTTTCTCCGTTGGTTAGATAATACATTTGATTAATATAGTATATTATGTTTTAATTTCAATCAATTGATAATTTACTGTTTTATAATAACTTAATTTTTTATTAATTTAAATCAACTAAATTAAGGAACTTATTAATTTACTATTATTGTCATTGTCGAATGTTGGTAATAAATTATAATTAACATAATGATCATAATGTACATAGTACATTGCAAATATTATTTTATTTTGTATTTTTATAATTCTAGTTTTTCGAACTAAATTAAAACTATGAATTTTTGAGTTTATTAATATTGTGGTCGTCAGAAATCGTTATTATTTATAAACTATGCCATTTCGATACATACAACACCGAATACCGATGGACCAATCCACCGCATGTCATGACTAATGGCTTTGGGATTTTGTACATACACATTATTTTTGTGTACAACTACAGTTTATTATAAAAGGGTTGGGAAAATAGGTAATTAAAACGAGCACTATGTTCTTGTTACAATGCTAACTCTGTTTGTGTTGTGTTACTCGACCCAAATAGCCGTATTGTATTATAAACAGTATTTTTTCATTTATATAAGAAAACACATTTCAATGACTTTTCTCGAGAAATCGAAGGTGGCCGATTTCGCTATCTCTGCATATTATTTATTATACAAGTGAAAAATAAAAATTTAAATGTACCTACCACCAACTGTAGATCATCGATGTTATACGAATTCTGTACACTTATTTGAATTCGAAGTAAAATGTATTTGCAATCGACAATTATTTTCAATTTAATTTCCACTAGTCACACCGATATTATACATTTTTTAGATTTTATAGTTTCAGTAAAAGTTATTTATGTAGAATTTATTATTAAAATTCTTTACTTCTCCTACTTTAAAAAAGTTTTTATGAATTTTTAGCTACAAAATAGCTTATAATTTTCAGCGATTTTGAATCTTCAATGGAAACTTGTCATTCATTTTCTATAATATGTATTATTATTTTTGTTGTGTATTTAAATATTTTTATGTATCTTGAATTCACAGCCATTGTTATATAAGACTAGTTAACTTAACAAACGTTGCTTAACACTTACATTATGCACACACTAACAAACGGCATTTAATTTACATGTGTATAGAGATAAATAGATTATTATACCTATATATATATATATATATATATATAATTAGTTTTTTAATTTATGTAAGATGTATGTTAATAAAAATAATTAGTTTTTAATGATAATGATAATATAATATGTACATTCAAAATATTTTATAAATATTAAGATATAAATAATTTAATTATAATAACTTACTAATTTATATAGGTATAAATACAATTTTATAAAGTTAAATTATGATTATGATTCGGAAGACATCCGTTTTCAAGTGCATATTTGAAACAATCATCGTGGTTACCAATCAAAGCTGCAGCACATACTGATTCGTCCCACGGGCAATTATTTTCATGGGCATACATTAAACACTCCAGGTGCCCATTTGCCGCAGCATGATAACACGTTTCTAGGTCCCACGGGCATCCATTTTCTCGGGCATACGTCAAACAATGCAGTTGTCCATTAATCGCGGCATGATAACAAACGTCTTCGTTCCACGAACAACCATTTTCATGTGCGTATTTTAGACATTCTAGATTTCCATGCAACGCAGCCTGCATACATGTGATTTCATTCCACTCGCATCCATTTTCTTGAGCATATCGAAGGCACTCTAGATGTCCACGTGCCGCAGCCATGATACACGTTTCTGTGTCCCATTCACATCCGTGTTCATGGAGAAACCTTAAACAGTCCAATTGGCCATAGACCGCGGCTGTTGAGCACGTCGTCTTGTCTCGTCGACTTCCATTTTCAAATGCATACTCTAGACAAGACAGGTGACCCCTACTCGCTGCCCAGTCACATGCTGAAGGATCTGTCGAAGACGGAGAGTGCCAGGGAACGCCGATTGAGCGAGCAAACTTCAAACATGTTACGTGTCCGTGAAACGCGGCCTCCTCGCATATATTGACAATTAGTTTATCATTATTAGGCGAATAAACTTTGGAAAACATGGACTGTCTATCGCCTAGTGGATTGAAACCAACAGCCGTGTTCAGCCTCAAGACTTCAAAAATCGACATACAACATTTCTGTAGGTCGATGTCCGGAACTTCCATATCGTTATAATCATTCTGCTGGGCTTTGTTACATGCGAGGTAGGCAAACTTCAAGAGGCTGGGGACGACATTTCCATTATCGTTGTTCACCATCGTAGCTGTATTTTTCGATAATTTCAAGAACATATAAGACTTCAGCTTGCACCTGCTGTAAATTTAAAATTAAAACATACAACATTAATCAACGTAAAAATTATGAGATAGACCTATTTATACTCCGAATCTCGGACGAAAAGTCCAGGAACAAAAAAAGTTAGATAAAAAGTCCGAGAATACAAAATATTTTATTATAATTAGTATTTATCTTAAAAGTTTAAATGTATTTCAAGTGTATATTTAATGTGTTGAATACTGTATAATTTCTTAGTATAATATATATAAAGAAAAAACAATACTATTTGATATATAAAATTAAATTAATATTATAAATGTTGATATTGTTATTCCTAAGATATCGTGCGATTGTATGTTAATATTTTTAAATACATGTATCTACGTACATATATTAAAATTAATTATAAATTATATAATTATAAATGAAAAAAAAAATAGAAAAAAAATATAATAATATAATGTATGTATAATGTGCATAATATTATATAATGTCTACAAACATTTTTAAATTTTTAAAATAAATATTAATTACATAGAATATTTTGTATTTTCGATCATTTTGTCCGACTATAAAAACTGAATCCGGACTTTTTGTCCAACTTTTTTTAAAACGGAGTTTTTGACCGATTACCATACTAGAAAATTGATAAGAGAAGTATGAGCCCGAATCATTGGTGCATAAAAACAAATAATAAATGGAGTACCTATAGGTACTTGCAGAAGCGTATAGCAACAGGAAAGTCTGAAAAATGGCAGACTCTATTATTTTTATAGACCTAGCGTAATTACTAATTATATAAATATAAAATATATAATTTTACAATCAACTGTTATATGTGAAAATACAGTGAATAAAGCATATACCTATAAAATTAATTCAAACAATAGACAATAATCATGAACAATTTAAGCCAATGAAGCAAAATTTGTTTTTATTGAGCTTAGACAATAAAATGTAAAATAAATTGAAGACAACAAATAAATGAGAGATCAAAATCGTGGTACGGACAAGTACCACAGTCAGGGGACATTTATATGTGTTTTTATAAATAAATGTTTTTAAAAGTGTTATGAAATTGTTTGTATTTATTAAGTATTCGTAACTTAGTGTGCGTATACGATGTGCGTAACGTGATACTATCATGATCACTATCATGATCCAAGGCCTAAAGATTTTTAATTCTGCTTTTATGTTTTTTCGTATCGATTGCGTATCTTAAAATAGTTGTCTATTCCGTATTATGTGTGATTGTATACCGACACATTTGTTCACATCAGTTTATGGTAAATATACTTTTGAGTTACTTTCACGTTATATTAGGAGTGTTAGATTCATTATTTTATTATTTTATTATTAATTTTCCAATTATTCATTTGCTACTTCATTATATTATAGGTTTAAATATATAATTATAAATTTTAGTTAAAATTGAATGAATATATAGGATAATTTGAGTTGTTTAAAAATTATTGTTAATTTAAATTACATATTTTTATTACTTAATAAAATTGTTTTTTTTTTAAAATTAAAACATTTATTTTTATTAAATAAAATTAGTTTTTGATTAAAAGGATGCTACACCCATGTGTTGTCTTCATCTTACAAATGTAAAACATAGCAAAAACTGTATTGCGTGGAAAAGAACTGAGAAGGCTACTAAAAAACGAAATTTTCATCACATAAAAAGGAAAACTTTGATTGTGAAATATCGTTTCTATTTTTTAGATATCGTAACTAAAAAAAATGTTATTTAAATTCAAAAAATAAAAATTACATTTCACAGATAATGTTCTTATTTATATTATATATCAATTTGGATTCTTAACTATCACTACAGCCAGAGTGGTTCTATCCCACGCAATTTTTTTAAATCAACTAATATAGATGACAGTAAAATTATGAATAAAAAAAAAACAAATTTTAATCCATCAGCATAAAAATATTATAGAACTTAAAATTTAACGACCAATGGATTTCATATTTTATTATAAACCAACATACTGAGATATTTTAAGACCTTAATCGATTTAAACCAATTTTGACTCAAAAATAATATAACTACATTAACAATACCTAAAATATGGTATAGTTTGGATAAAAAGAAATTGAGATATTATTTCTACAACAATAACATTTATTTTTCAAAGCTTACGTATTAAAATTAGAATATTTTCATTGCAAAAAAAAAAAAAAATAACAAATCAAAACATCGAAGACAATTATTTAAATAATAAATATTAGAACCAAGAAAATATAGTTAAATTGAAAATCATAATAATAATATAGATAAAGAACGTAGTTAGAGAGTACTTTCAAGTAGTAACAACACCAATAGAACTTGTTGGTAACGAAAATTATGATGCTATAGATACAGGCTCGAATGTCTCATTTATAGATTACTTATTAATCAATGATACACAATATTAAGAACATATTATAACAATAACAGGAGCAAACAACACCGAGTTTGAACAATTCAGCAAAATAGATTTGATAATTAAAATAGTCAATTTAGAATAGGTATTTAATAAAAGCATAAACGATTGAAGGACTAATTATAAATTACTATTGGGAAACGATTTTAACATAAAGTATAACGTAATTATCAATTTTAAAAACGAATATATACAAATTAAAAATAATATTATACAAACGGATGAACTATGGTATAACTGAAATAAAAATATTTACAAACTAGCACAATACAAAATATTTTACAGATATAATTCAGAATAATAAATAATATGATATAGAAAAAATTATATCGAACGAAAATATAATAATAGTTTCAAAATCAAAATTCAATATTAAAAACATTGAGAATTGACATAAAATAACAAAATAAAAATTACATAAAAGAACTTACAAAACTCTAATGTAAAAATAAGTATTTAGTACTAGAGTAAAGATCTTTAATAATGATGATGGTGTTGCACTATAATTTTTCAAAAATATACAATAGTATACTAAAAGGAATAACGATCGCTAAAATAATGAAAATAAAATTAGACCCGTTAAAACTACAAAACAACTAATACATTTACAAAAAGTTATAACGATGAAGAAACTATATGAGGGTTACCGATAAAGTATCAAATAAATTAGATATTAAACCACGAAAAAAGGCTTTACAATAAGTCAACAATTATTATACAAATATATAGTCACTTATTTTCATCAGACTCACTAAACCAGTGATACACTGATACCTAACTTTTTTCCCACCAAATATTAAAGTACGAATAATCTCAATCTTAATCTAATAATTTAGTTTTGTTGCACATATAGTAGGTATACAATAAACACGTAGGTACATATTGAACTTTGAGGATTGGTAAAATTCCAAGTACAATTTTCATTATTAGTAAACGAAACACAAGCTCTAATCTCACATTAAAAATAAGTGTAAAACATTTTTATTTGTATTCTAATTTTATTATGGTTATTTGTATTATTATTATTATTGTATTTTTGAAATATTTAAGCATTCATAAATCAATAAAAGATCGTATTATGTAATAATTTTACTATTTTTTTTTTTTAAATATTTTGTTCTATTTTAACAATTTGTGATGAGCCATGCAGAATACCTTCGTGCACCAAATTGTGGTTCGTGGGCCGAGGATTGGGCACCATTGCACTAGACATAGAATGTGATAACGTTGAAATGTGTGAAATAAATTTAAAAACTGACAAAACATCAAGACAATATTTCGACATAATCAGTGATCTTTCTACCTCTCCCAATATCACAAAGATGGATAAAATATTATAGAAGGGTAACCATATAACCAGAGTAGGGCGTTATTCGAATGAAATTTTATTTTAATGATTATTTAAATGACATTTTATTCGAATAAATTATTGTTCTAATGATTTTTTCACAATTATTTGAATAATTTTCAAACGTTATTATTCGAATAAAAAATTATTCGGATAATTTTCAAACGTTATTATTTGAATAAAAAATTATTCGGATAATTTCCAAACATTATTCGAGTAATTTTCGTTCATTTTGTTTGGGTAACCATAGGGTTGGTAATTAAAAACAGGCAAATAGTTGGCATTGTATTTAAAATTACATTATGATGAATTAATTTAGTTTAATATATAACAGTATAATTTATTAATGCTATTATTAATATTAGAAGATTTATAATTTATAATCTTATTAACATTATATGATACATATTTTGTACTAGAATAATTTTTTATTCGAATAATAACGTTTAGAAATTATTCGAATACTAACGTTTGAGAAATTATTCGAATAGTTATCTAGATAAAATTTTGCCCAACTCTGCATATAACATGTATTTTTGTTTATTATAATTACCTTACTAACAACAGTCAACAATACATAGATCTAACACTTAATTTTTTTTAAATTACTAACATTCTAACGTCAAAAAGTAATATTATTGTAATATATATATATATACAGTAGATTCTTATTATGTCGAACATCGGTACGTCACTATCTTGACCATACATTGAATCCTTTGAAACTACTATTACACTCAATAGCGTTTTGCTCTTAATAACTCGAAATAAAATTAATCGTTTTTCGTTTTCTCAAATATACAAATAATATTTTTATTATAATAAGAACAAAAATTCACGCGTTTGTAGTCATACTTGTCATATTTGTAGTCATTCGTATACAATATAAAGAAATAGGAATAAGCGTACATTAAATGTCCTTTCAATTAATTTTTATATTCTTTAAAAAACAAAAGTAATATTAAACATTAATGATAGATTTAAAAAAAATGTATTTATTCATTATTATAGTTTATTGATATGTATTTAATATTAGTACTTAAAGTATTCAAATTATATATTTTAAGCATTCGAATTATTTACCATTTTTTTCAATTTTTTTTAAGAATTTTAATAAAACTCGATATCTCACACTTTTTCCTGTTCCATTGAGATTCGTCATAACGAGAATCTACTGTAGTATATTCTAATAATAATAATTTTTCTCAATTTCTATGTAAACAAAAAAAATATAACTTAGCAGAAACCCACAACTACAAAACAAAAGACACATAAATTCAACAAAACAATGGATACAAATAAGAAGCTATTAACTATAACTATAAATTTATATTAAAATTGTAAGTAATTGTGTATATGGATATATTTTATTACTTTCTCATAAAAAAAATCTATTATTATTTATTATTATTTTTAAAAACCATATACACTACATTAATAGGTATATTAATGTTTATTAAATACAATAATATAAATATAAAAATAAACGTAACTATACTTTTATTTTATTTAAGAAAAAAGTTATTAGAATATAAAATAAAATATAAGAGTATATTTTAAATTAATATAATGGAGTATTGTATGTACCAATACAATATATATTAAAACTAATTTAAACAATAGCCATAGATAATTTAAATCAATGACAAAAATGAGCTGAAACAAAATTTATAAAATATTTAAAGCAACAATATGGTAGTACAGGCAAGTACCATGGTTTTTATGGGACATTATAATATATGTTTTTGTAAATAAAAGATTTTAAATGTGTTATGAATGTTTGTGTTTAAGATGCTTAAGTATATAAAACGACTATAACATCTTAGTGTACATTGTATGATACAACTTAACTGACTCAACCGTCTCAACCAAATTGTTAGACTTGTTATTTATTTTTATATACAACCTATCTTAATATAAATATCGTAATTAGTAATTAAATTTAATAGAATGGTTATGAAGACGCAATTATATACTTTAATAATCTTGCATAATATTGATTGGTAGATAGATATATATAATATGTAAAAATGTTGTAGACCTAATGTATTTTTCATAAAATTAGTTTTTGTCTCTAATATAATAATAATAATGATAATGGAATACATAAATAAGATACTGCAGTTGATAGTAACTATAGTAAAAAATATTGTTTGTTATAAGAATAATACTTAAATGTGTAAACTCGTTTGATTTTATAAATCGGTAATAATGACTGATAAAACTGTCCATTAAATTATAATTCACACTATTTACCTCAATAATAATATTTGTTGAAGTTATACTAATATTATATTAAATTAGAGCAGTGGTCCTCAAACTTTTTTTTTACGTACCACTTAGGTATACTATCAATCATTCGCGTACCACTAATGACTAAACATATTGAACGATATAAATTCCAAATTGTACAGTTAAATACATTTATTTTAAATAATAATTATAAATTATAATCACTATAACTACAGTAAAATTATTTTTTATCTATTAGTTTTTTAAAATACGATATGAATTAAATAATTGAATGTGTGTATTATCCAAAAATAGCACTCCGCGAACCACCATGTAGTCTTTCATGTACTACCACAGTTTGAGAACCGCTGATTAGAGAGTACATTTGTATTGAATATTTTAGTAGGTGGTAGTGCATAACATATAATATTGAAATATTTAACCAGATAAAAAGAAAATAATCCTACCTATATAATATATCAAATCCGTTTATAGAGGGCGTAGGTTTAACCCTTAACCATTGTTAGGTCCCGGTATTAAAAATATTTTAAATCCTCCTCCCCGAAATTATAATTAATAATTCAATATTAATATTACTTTAACGCAGAAACGTATGTTTACAAATACTGTTGTAATAGTGTATCATTTCAAAATAATATAATATTATTATTGCATTAAAAATTATAAATAGAACATAATAACAGTATTATATTATTTTAACAATACATTAAACATTTTTTAATGTAAAATCATTTATTATCTAATTCATCTGGTTAAATACTTTTTATTAAAAATGATATGGAGTTTGTTTTAAATAATAATAATGAGTAATCGTGTTTCAATCTCGTACGCAACGAATGATTTCTCTAGCAAAATCAAGAAAAACAAACAATACTCAGCAATTAATTTCAATCTCGATGTACTTATAATATTATACATAAATGGTCAGCAATCTTTTTGGACTCTCGGGCCACATTCACGAATTAAAAAGAGTTTACTAGTCGGACAAAAATAAAAATTTTATATTCTTATATTATTTACTACAAAAAAATTTCAAAACTTTAAAATAAAGAAAAGTAAAAAGAACAATTTTGTCCTTCTAAAATTTAAAGCGGCCGTGTACAATAGCGGCGTGGGCCGCCGATTGCTGACCACAGTTGTATACACAATAATAATATCACATTAATATAACAACATAAATAATACTACTAACTAAATTAAATATAACTAAGTACCAATAATAACTATGTTGTACGTACTGAATTTTTTATTATAGATTTGTTGTTAATGCAGTTCAGTTGAGTCTTGGTCTCATATACGAGGATAATGAAGTATCTTCGTGAAATGAGCAGTGTACTGTGTAGTGTACCTGTACAAATGGCCATTATTTTGTCACCCCACCAAATGTTTGCCCAAATCATATTGGATATCAGGTACCTGCTATTATATATATATATATATATATATATAGTTTTTGAGCCAAACCATAAATATAAATCCTATATTGTGAAAAATATATATGTAATACCTGTTAAAGTATTTTAAATGGTTTAGACCTAACGTCCAAGACACGCTAACCGTCTCTATACAATACGTATAATATATATATATATGTATATATAGGGTGTTTCAAAAATCGGTACGATTTTAAAATCATGATAACTGCATAAATCAATGACGCATCTCTATGGATGGGACATATGCCAAGGGTTATTTTTCATGTATAAATGGGAGATGTTTTCTGAGCTGTGTGTGTAAAATATTTTCTTTTTAAATAACAATTTGTAACTTTTATGGCGTTTTTTGATTCATACCGATTTTTGATACACCCTTTATATATACATATAGCATGGATGTGGAATCTTATACATCTATACTTTATAATAGTATTCGATTCGACCATAAAATGTTCATTTTTATAATCTGCACGACAAAATCAACCTGAAATACAATGTGCAAACTGCTACAAAAAATAATAAATATTATATAAACTGGAATGAAATTATTAGGATATAACTCGAGGTACTATATACTATATTATACATTTATGATGGTTTTTAAAACATATTATTACTTTTAGAAATATATCAATGTATGTAACTTGAAACTTGTTAGTATAATCTAAGATCCAAAATCCAATACATATTTTCAGAAATAGTCAAACGATAATAATAATAATAATAATAATAATCAAGCGTTTTGTTCTTTCCTCTGAAGTAATTAATTCTTACCACGTTCACTTAAAACTATTTCCACAATAAATAAAAGCATAAGCCACAACGACTATACGTACAATGTGTAGAATTATGCTGAAAAATACTACGGATTAATTTTATAAACGGATAATATTTGTTCAAATTGTATTTTATCTTCATCAAATAATTTATGATGATAAAAATAATGGTTTTCAACTTAACGAGCGCAACGCCGTAGATTAGATAAAACTAGGGAATCCAACACATTAAAACAAATTCATAAGTTCTATGATCAATATTATAATGGACAATAATATTATTTACAAAATATATACTTTTAGGAATCGATCGGTGCAACAAAGTATTACATCCGATTATCGATCGGCGCAATATATAGAGATGTATACCTTTTTTCTATTCCGTATATTTTTTTCTTTACCTGCGACTTTCGTTGCAATATGCCCGTCACCGCAAATATTCCGTCCACTAACCGCCCGATCTGTGTATTTGTGTGTACATGTAGTAGCAACTCAAAAGAAGTGAACGCGATCGTCGAGCAAAATAAGAGAGTGCTAGTGTGTAGTGGGCAATGGGCATGTAGGTGTGTATACGTGCTCATGTGAAATAGCGTATACTTCTATGGAAATAAACTGGTAACAACGATTATTTTGATTGTAAAGTATAGGTGTACGATTTTGTTCGAACAATGCAAATAATAATAAATAAATACATGCAAGAAATGATCAGCGGCTCCATTGATCGTGCACAAAATGAGTAAAGGGCTCGATTGCGACCGTTCTGGTCCGACAGACGAAAACAATAATAAATTCAGATATTCGAGCGGGAATAAAATAATAATAATATAATAATAATTTAATTATGACTGATAAATGTATAAATAATAACGACACAATAGCGATAACTGACAGTGTTGTGGTGGAGTGTAGCCGGCAAACAGCAATTACCTGAGCCCGCATAAGTATTTCGGCACAAACAATTTATAATGATTCGCGTGCGTACGATGCAATGACAATAAACAAAAATATACGGCGATTCGCGCCTATGATGGAGTATCGTTAAATTACTAATTTACAGTGGTCTTGATAAAATAATATGTAAAATACGAGTAACGAATTGTGTACACGATAAAATATTGAAAGCGAGTGAAAATTTGCGTACACAACAACGATGTATAGTTTCAGCTTAAAGTGCCGGATTAGCGCACTCTGCATGGACGCACTGCTCGCGACGCGACACCGCTATGCGCATCTTTTTCAACTGAACAATTCACGAGAGCAATTCAATATTATTATAATATGCCATTAGACGGCGACGGGGCGAGTGTATACACATAGTGTATAGTTCACAGTCTACGATAGTACATAATAACGGTAATAATAATATGTACGCGAGCGTTTGTGTGTGTGTGAATTGGCCCCGTTAGTATTGCGATGTTTTATTAGCGGCGCGCGGCGCAGAAGAAATATGAACATAGCAAGTGCCAATAAAATATAATGATCTTAATTCTCAGTATCGGCGATGCGTGTTCGATCGGGGCACGGCTGCACAAGTAGTGTAGTGTTTCGGCGTGGCGCGCTTTGGTCAGCTGGTACTTGGTAGGGATGGTTGCGAGGCGGTAGTAGTGGCGGCCGAGAGTGGCACGGTGGCTACAACGATAATCAAGGCCACATGCCCACATCGTCTCCAAGGGTAACAAAAATTACTGTTTCCAACGAGTCAGAAAACACATACTCGTACGCTCAACCGAGTGTTTAAAATCTAAATGTTGACGACATTTTACGAATCATGAAAATTAACATTTTTTAATGTTATAGCTCACGCTTTTGAGTGTATTAAATTTATACAAGGTTTCTCATAAGTTTTTCAGTCGAAACCTAAATAGGTAGTTATCTCAAAAACAAAAGATCTTTAGATTATATATTTATCTATTTGATACGATAACAGTTGTTTTAAAATATGTAAATATTAATTTTTTAGCTATTTATATCACGAAATCATTTACATTAGTCTATAATACGGCTCGTCGGTATCGACTTCTAAATTTTTTATAAGTCAATAACTGATTGTAGTATTCTATAAAATAAATAATAATAATCTTTAAATAGGTATTATTTAAACGCGAGTACTCAGTGTGCTCCGTTAGATTAGCCATCTAATGAGAAATGTCTAAAAAATGAATTAATTAAATAGTTTTTGGAAATATTTAGTTATCCATGTTACGTAATGACGTGCTATGAGCGACGTTCGTTACTTACCGTGTGCATGTGCATTGTATATACGCTCATAGCTCTCTCTATTTTTTTTAGATTCTCTTCGTTTACTGCTCCAGTGCTGCGTCGTTGTCATCAGCCTAATGAGTTTTCCATTTACATTCAAATTAATTAAAATCTTAATTTGTTTGTTAATATTTTTGGGTGATATTATTGCAGTGTTCCCGATATCTCTAAATATAATTAAAACTTTACAAATCAAATCATTTTCCATTTTATAATATTTCTAAAAACTTAACATTAATGAAACATTATTGTAACAATTAATTTTTATATTAATTATATTTTTTTTATAAATTATTCAGCTTCTTTTTTTCACTTTAATCCGACAGCGACAGTAACTCATCTAGTATTTTAGTAATTTCCGTGTAATAATTATTTAGTACTATATATATAGTAATAAATAATATAAATATAATATAATATAATATTCTTTATAATATTGTTTAAAAGACCACCTTCCGCTGAAAACTATTTTAATCTCCACTGCGATATACACTCGGTAAGACCCAGTTGATAATAATTTTATTTATTTCTTAAATATATATAGTATTTTTATATTTCTAAAATAATAGTAATCGAATTCAGTTGAAGTTTAGTATTATAAATATTTTATCGTAACAAATTACGACGACAGTTTTTAATCTTATAATATAACTATTCAACTAAATGTATATAAAATGGTATTTGATAATTCTAAATAATCTAAAATACACTCCATTATATAATAGCATGAAACTTGCATGCACATAGAAAAAATTTTTCCAGATTAGAATAATTAAAAATTGTGGGCTTCCAATTTCAAATTTTAATTTTGAGATACTTGTTATAATTTTATTAAATATTACTAATATAGTAATATGTAATTGTAATTTTAAATGTTTTAACTCATTTTAATATAACTGTAAGAGCATAGTTAATAACTATGTCACATTTCGATAAAATACACTTTATTTTTATAATATTTATTTGTGTTTATGGTTTGTTAAAAAAGTATTATTTTTTTGCGTTTTGAGTCATATTTTGTATTTATGGTCTACAGCCTACACACTACCTACTCAATGGTGACTGGTGAGGTACATTTAGACATTTAGAGGATACAGTAGAGTGAGTTTTTTCTATCATTTTTTAATAATATAGGGTGTTGCGGTTCAATTACCAATTGGTTTCTTTTAGTTGACAACCGGCAAAACGCATAATGTGATCCAAGCTTTACATAAATGATTTACCACACACGCCGGCAGTAATTATTAAACTGTATAAACGTCAAAATATGTACAAATATGATAGAATACTATAATTTGTATGTGAGATATTATATAATCCATAGCCATATAATATAGTAACATTGGTATAGTAAATTAATATTCGATGTATTAAACAGACTCATAAAACATAATAAATGACGTATATTTTTTTTTAAATATAAGAGGTATAATACCAATCCACCGGCTCTTCATATTAATACTATAATAATTATGAAGGCAAAAAATATTTAATATATATTAACTAAATACTATTATTACTAATAAATAATAATAAAAGTTGTTTAACTTTAGAAAAACACATTTGACAAGCACACAGTCATATGGGTGTAAGTTATTACTGGCAAGCCCGGATTAAGATAAGTTTGGGCCCGGGGGCCAAACAATTTTAGGGGCCCATAACCATAATCAAAATATAGGTGACCCACAAATAAAAATATTTCAGACAAAAAAAAATTATATTTATTAATTTATTTCTTATTTTTTAAATAAAAAATAAAAATTTTATTTGTATAAATAATTGTACATATTTCTTTTGATATACGAAATGTACTACTATCATTATATTAGAATATTTCTGATTTAATAAAAAAAAAACATACTATTTGCCAAGGACCCATTATTATTTATTATTATTAATATTATCATATTATTTGACATCCGTTGTAGGCCCGGGGCCATGGCCCCTTCTGCCCCCCCCCCTTAATCCGGGCTTGATTACTGGGGTCAATAATTATATGCTCTAAAAACTTATTAAACATGTACTCAGTTATGTTCTAATAATTAACAAAATACAGGCTTCAAATATGCTCTAAAAAAGAACTATGATAAATTCTAAAATTTTATTTTAAATTAAATCATTACTTATATTTTATATATTACACTGTAACTCTGTAAATGATTTAAATTTTATATATAAAAAAAAGGCGAAGATTTCTGTTTTTGAATTTCGATAAATAATAATAACAATTTATAAGTGAAATAAATTAATATTTTACATAAAAACATGAGTATATCAATAGCATATTATCAGCTCTTTTATACTGAATTCTTGAATTTAAAAACCTTAAAAATGTATTATTCTGTGAACATTTTTGATTCATTAAAAATTTCTTAAAAACAAAATCCTAAATATGTTCTAAAAATGCACAAAATTATAAAAAATGGCCTAAAAATAACGTGTTTTTATAAATAAAAAAATAATGTGTTTTTAATCAAAATATTTGATAAAAATAATGACGTATAACTCGGAATGTTTAAATGTGTTATAGTTATATAGAGTAAAACCATTTAAAAATGATAAGTTAGTTTTTTAAATTTTTATTTTTTTTATTTTTATTTTCAATACATTAATATTTTATAAATAAGTAACTTTTATAATTACAATTTAAAGCATAGTGAGAGTAATAAATAATTGATTCCACAAAATTAATCCATCAGGTATCGACTATATATAAAAATTTGAAAATTATTCTCAGTTATCAAAAAATGTGCAATTCTATTTTTAAAATTTGTAAATTCAAATTATGACAGTTATTGGAGATTTTTGCACTACGGTCACAATTTCACATACATAAATATTTATGCACAAATTAAGATTTACTGATTATCCGTCGTCCTCTGATAAAAATAAGGTTATGTAAACTGGTACAAAATTACAATTTTATAAAAGCTAACAAGTAAACTGCGGCAAAAAATTAATAACATTATACAATCTATGAAAAAACCGATTAACATCGTATAAGCTGCAGCAATTTATTTTATATGTATAATATGTATAGATACTATGTACATACCGATACGATAACATATATAGGTATATATGATATATACATGCATCATATATACATATGTGTTATTTTTATTATGTGCATTATTGTTTAATTAATATGTTATGTTGGATACAAATTTGTAAGGAAAATCTAAATTTAATTTTAAGTTTTAACGCAATATTCTAAAATATATCAGCTCCTTCACAAATAAAAGATTATCACAAGTGATAATTTTACTTAGTATGTGCAATGTAGTGTGTCGTTTAATATTTTATTTAATATGGAACTTACAAAAATATTTAGCCAAAACGACAAACAATTTTAAATTTAAATTTAAATATAATTTAAAAAAATTGGCTATTCAAATAAAATAAATATTACATATATAAAATGAACTGCCACAGTCTGTATAATGTATCTTATCGATTTTATCGTAGATTGTATAATATTATTTTTTTATTTTTGGCGTAGTTTAAATATTATCGAATTTTAGAAAAGATGTAATTTTGTAGTAGTTTTTGCCATCTTCCAAAAATAAAAGGCTTTAAAATTAATTTATGAAGACAGTGACTATATAAAACGGTTGTAAAAAAGTAATTAGTTTTGTAATGTCTACTGCTGTAAGATTTAGAAATAAGTTAATACTATTTTAAACATTCCTCCTACAGTTTTGTACTTGCTTTAAAGTTTGTAATAAGCTGATATGAAAAAAATATTGCTTAATAAAAAATATGATTGGGTCGGGAATTGAAAAAAAAATGCTAATTGAATATAATACAGCATATTATACAAATATATTAACTAATAAGGACTTTCAATATTATTAATATTTTTAAATTATTATAGAAGTAAATTAAATAATCTCTGTTTATGTTGTGCTAGTGTTTTGACAATTTATATTGGATCAACAACGACGTCCCTATGAATATTTAAAATGGCTAACCTAGTTAGATGCTAATATGCTTTTAATTTTTAAAATATTAAATATAGGTAATTTTAAGAATAAAAAAATCACTTCAAAGGCTGGAAACTATTCGGAGTAAGCACATTTATACAATATAAATGTATAATAATGTATACTATAATGTCTATATTAAATCCTGATACTGTCTACTGTCTGGTCAAACTTTAACAAAACGTCAAACAGAAAAATGACACGATGTCGTAAATCGTAATGTCAAACGTAATGATACCTAAATAATATGTTTATTTCTATGTATAAAAATTAAACCCTATTTCCCTTGGTCACGCGCGAACAGCTGGACCGATTTCGCTTAGGTTACCTTATATACTAATATATAAGGTCTATGGTGTATACTCAAGAGTAAATATCACGGACATAAATATAAATTAGTATAAATAAAAATATTTTGTGTATCCGTAACTCCGCATGCACCGAATTTTCGCGAAATCAATAATTAAACACACCGTAGCTCAGCATTCTAAAAATATTTTTAGCATCAAATTTAATGTCCACATACCGTAAAATAAATTAAAGATATCGCTATATCTGTGTAAGACTAAGTTTAAATTAAACTATATAACTACAAACTACAAAGCCATCGATATCTAATCATTATTGTGTATACCGATCAATTTCCCATGTCTTTGTGATTCAACTAATTGACAGCGATCACATATCAGTTCTCTACTTAATAGTTTCTTAAAATATTATTATTTAAAATTATTAATTTATTGCAAATTTATTTTATTGGGTGAGTTTTTTCATGTCAAATTAGGTGATTTATTTACTTAAGTATATCCAAATATTGCAAATTTTTATTAAAAATGCATTGGCAACGCAGACGGATTTTCACATACGAATGAATTCTGCTAATAATAATGAAAGTGAGATAATTAAAACTCAACAAAAAATTAATATGCAATTTACAAAAAAATTAGAATTATAAACGACAATCAAATCGATAGATATAATTTTGTAAAATGTTAGGCTTCATTTAATAATATTTAATTTTAATTTATATTATAATTGTATTACATTTAATTTTATACCGACAACGACGATGTTTGTTGTATATATTGATTGTTATTATTTTTATTGTATAATTATTGTTTAGTTATTACTATCTATAGATTTAAAATAATTGATATAAATGTTAGTGATACATCGTTTTGATTAATATGTTGTTTCAGTATTACATATTATCTAATATTATTTTTATTTAATTTTAATAACATATTATATTTAAACAATAAAAATAAAAATATTATTTATGTTGTTAGGGTGTTAAAAAAATCTTTTATGTAAAGTTAAATTGACATATAAAATATTGGCCACGATCTATGCGCAGTTACGGTGTACCGAATGTCACACATTAGTAGGCAAATAGTTCGTTTGCTTAAAATTAAACAGCTTAAATAGTTAAAAGACCTAACTAATTTTTGTAAAATTGTATCATTAAAATATTTTTGTCTTGACTTTACTTATATGGGTATTCAATAAAATTCACCAATATCTATGTATTTTTTAAATTATTACCTGTTTATTAAATTTACTAATAGGGGTTTTTGGCAATGGAGGGGGAGGTGAATACTCCAAATTACCCATTATTTACACCACTGTTACTACTAGTGTCTGCAGAACTAGAGATTATTTTTTGCTGGTCGTTTATGTCACCTTATAAAAATCCGATGTTTTATACCGATTTTAAAAATAAGTTTCGCAAAATTGTTTTAAGCCGTTTAAGATAAGTATGCTTACTAAATTTTAATTATTAAAAAATATGTAATGTAGTAAATACTTAGTGTTATATAACAGGTTTGATTGCTAATGCTTACTAATTGAGTCCCTAAAAGGTTTATTCAATAAGTAGTAAATTCAATGAATACAACATGATTGTGCATCACTTTTCTTTTTTTAACCCGACTAATTACATCACAATTGAGCACCAAATGATAAATGTATATACTATAATTGACGTATAATTTATGTACGAACAACATAAAATAATATATTATACAAAATACGAATTTTCTGTTATTTTTATATTTCACAATTTCCCATTATCACAGTAAATTATCATCGTTGGCTTGATTATAAATTGTTTTTTTCTAAATTATTGTTCTAAATGATAAATATAGTATATCATATTATATTAAGATATCATAGTCAACTTTTTTTGTCGATATTATATACATATACCAAACTAAACAAGAAAGCATTGGTTTTTCACCATATTATTATTTTTATAATTTTATCTGAGCTTCGACTCGGTGTAAGGCAATATATTATAGTAGGAAGGCAGAAACCTAATAAAGATAATATTCTCTTAATAAGTGATATCGATGTTGGATAGTGGTATTTATGTTTCATTCGTAATTCGTATCGTGTACAGAGTGAACGTGTCAATGTGTGTCGATTATTAAAGTGAATATCAAAATTTAAAAGAAATGTCTAACTGGAAAAGGTAAGCTAAACATTTTAATTTATGTACATAAATAAAGAGAATTCAATGTAGGTACTAAAAAATGTGGGTATCCGATACCGGTGTATGTGTACCAATAAAAATAATTTTGGTGAAATGACTTTAATTTTTTCATGTTTATTTTTATATGAAAAAAAAAATCATACATTAAAAAAATGTTGATTATTGATTATGTCAATATACATTCAATTTAGAAAAATAAACAATTTTTAACCACGCGAACGATGAAAATTTTTTATCATAATAATTCGACTGTTATTTTTCCTAACTCGTATAATAGTTTTTTATCACCGAGTTGCGTCTATAATTATTATATATTACAATAACATTTATTATGTTGTAAATTGTAAGTTATGTCTATGGTCTATCATTAAAATACATCAATTTATAAACGTATTAAAATAATAGTAAATTAATACTAGTATTGAGCTATATATTAATGGAATAGCGTAAATATTCCCAAAAGATTATAAAATAAAAAACATAGAAAAATTGTTTATTTAAATAAATTAAAGGTAAGATGAAAAAAATTAAACAAATTTTGTTTTAATATATATAAAAACATATAATTTAAATTTCAGCTTTAATTATTACTTATATTGCATGGAACTCTTTTTATATGAAAACTAACTACTGATTGTATGACTGTTAAAGTGTTAGATTAGACAATTGATACATTTTAAAAACATGTTTATATATTATTATTTTTAGATACTGTGATTTATTTTATACTTTATAATATATAGGTATGTTATATGCATAATATATTAAATTATTAAATTATTTTATTATAGTTGTAATTTGTAAAGAATGTTATACACAAGTTATTATTAAATATTACATTATTGTTATAAAAACTATTTAAAATGTGTTAATTATTATAATTTAATAAATACAAACATATTTTATTTATTCATATAACTTAGTTACATAACTGCAATTTATATTTAGTATTTCAATTACATTACATAAAAGTATTAAGTTACCATTTGTTTAACATGTTATTGCATTTTTTAATAATATCTGTTTAAGAGTAACTTCAAAATTTTAGTGCATTAGGATTATCATTTGCCCGAAATCTTTGTCTGAATCGAGTAAATATAATTTCAATATGATCCTTTGATATCCTTTGAAAAATTAAAATAATTTAAAATATTTCTTTTTTTAATGAGCACGTCACTGACTAGTTAATTTTTATCAGGTTTGGAGTTTCTTGTTTATATATTTATATAACTTCTATTTGATATTTTACATGTTCAATTTGTGAAGTTTCCATTTTTAATTCTGTAATTTATAGATATAAATAAATGTGTGGTTTACAATTGTAAGATTATGTTAGAAATTTACTGATATAAAATATACAACTATTATCTAGCTATGGTTCAATCAAATTTTTATTTAGATTTAAAAAAAAAGTGTACACAACGCTGTTATTAAAATAAATAGTGTTGAACGTAATGAATAAATTAAGTTAGAAAAGAGCAAAAAACTCGATATTTTAGATTAAATATCTTATAAGGTATTGAAAATAATGACTTAACGGCTACTGCAAAATCAATTACATTTGATTTTTTAGCAGTTTTATAATAATAATAAAATATAAAGCTAGTGTAGTTAGTAATGGAGAAGCGAAAAAAAAATAATATTTTCACAATTATTATTTTTAAATTTTCTAGTCGATTATACATATCTGTTAGACGGCTACCTAAGCGTTGATCATACTTTGGCATCGATATCCTTTGAAAAATGATAATCATTTAAAATGTTTCATGTTAATTTCCCAACTTATTTATTTCTATCAGGTCTGGAACTTCTTGTTTATACATTTGATTTATCTGTTTATAATGCTCTGATGTTTTCTTTTATAATTTATTCAATGTTGTATTGTTTTTGAATTAGTATTGCCTCTATTTTATATTTTACATATTCCATTCGTGATGATTCCACTTTTGATTCTGTAACTAATACATATATATAAAGGTATGTGTATATGTGTATATGTGCGGCTTACAATAATTGTAAAATTATGTTTGAAATTGACTGGTATAAAATATATACAACTATTGTCTATCAATGGCTCAATAAACTTTTTATTTATATTTTGATAAAAAGTGTACACAACGCTTTTATTAAAATATATTGTGTTAAACGTAAAGAATAAACAAATAACTTATAAAGATTATTACTAACGAATAGCATTTAATTTATATATATATATATATATATATACATAGATGAATAAATTCTTATTCCTACATGTACATAGTTAGTTTTTTAATTTATGTAAGTTGTATGTTAATAAAAATAATTAGCTTTTAATGATAATGATAATATAATATATACATTCAAAATATTTTATAAATATTAAGATTTAAATAATTTAACTATAATAACATACTAATATTTATTATATGTATATATAAATATACAATTTTATAAAGTTAAATGATAATCATGATTCGGAAGACATCCGTTTTCAAGAGTATATCTTAAATTTATATATCATCGTGTTCACCAATCAAAGATGCAGTACACGCTGATTCGTCCCGTGAATAATTATTTTCATGGGCATTAAACATTCCGAGTCCAATTTGCCGTAGTATGTTAACACGTTTCTAGGTTCCACGGGCATCCATTTTCTCGGGCATACGTCAAACAATGCAGTTGTCCATTAAACGCAGCGTGATAACAAATAGCTTTATCTCACGTAAACCATTTTTACGTGCGTATTTTAGACATTCTAGATTTCCATGCAACGCAGCCTGCATACATGCGATTTCATTCCACTCGCATCCATTTTCTTGAGCATATCGAAGGCACTCTAGATGTCCACGTGCCGCAGCCATGATACACGTTTCTGTGTTCCATTCACATCCGTGTTCATGGAGAAACCTTAAACAGTCCAATTGGCCGTAGACCGCGGCTGTTGAGAACGTCGTCTTATCCCTTATGTGTATGTTTAGCTTTTAATAATGATATTTGAACATTCAATTTTCAAAGAATTCTACAAATATAAGTATTTAAAAAAATAACTACATAACTCTACCTAAGTAATTTTACTTTATAATCAAAACTAAATAGATCAAAATTCTAGTTCGGAGGAAATCCATTATGAATTGCATACCTAAAACAATTGTCGTGGTCACCGATCATAGCTGCAGCACACGTCTTTTCGTCCTACAGTCAGTTGTTTTCGTGGGCATATTTAAGGCATTGCAGTTGCCCAAATGCCGCAGCGTTACAGCAAATATCTGCATCCCACAGACATCCATTTTCTCGGGCATATTGAAGGCACTTTAGTTGCCCATATCCCGCAGCCTTAGCACATGTATCGGCGTCTCACTCACACCCGAGTTCGTGAAGAAATCGTAATGAATCCAATTGATTGTCGGCACGTCTTCTTGTCCCGCGAATTCCATTTTGGAACGTATACACGAGACACGGAAGGTTGTCTTGCCCGCGGCCCAGTCACACGCCGAATTAGTCAACTCGGGCGGATTGCGCCAGGAGAAACCGATCGAACCAGCTAACTTCATACAATTTATATGGCCGTGATACGCGGCCACCTCGCATATATTAGTGGTTAGTTTGCCGTGGTTTGATATATTCGCGATTATGTGCTGCACTTTGGCAAACATCCACTGTCTTTGGCCGAGGAGGTCAAAACCAACAACCTTATTTAACCTTAACACTTCTAAAACGACAAACAGCACTTCCCTTGATTGATTTTCAGCGTTTCCAACTTGTCGAAATATTTCCACCGATCGTTGTTACAATTGATGTAGGTCGATTTCTACAGGCTGCAGGTACGAAGTATGGTTTGTTATTGTTCGCTCTTGTATATATAGTTATAGTAAATAGAACAGGTGTCTGCTTGCGCTTATACTGTAAATATAAAATTAAAACATACAATTATAATTAATAATCAACGTCAAAATGATGAGATAGGATTATTGAACTATTGAAAGTTATGACTTAAAGGCTACTGTAAAATTAATTACAAATTATTTTTTAGCAGTTTGATAATAATAATAAAATATAAAGCCAGTTTAGTTAGTAGAAGAGAAGCGAAGAAAAAGTAATCTTTTTACAATTATTATTTCTAAATTGTCTAATTTAGGTAGGTATATAATATTATGTAAAAGAAATCTAGTTAAGTTAACAAATACAAAATACATCCTTAGGAACAAAAATGTTAAATTTATACCTATTATACTCGTAATATATAAATATAGGTAAAGCATTATCTTATGTAGTTATATCTTTGGTGGTGTTTAATAATTATTAATTAATACATAAACTAACAAAATGTTTTCTTTATTTAAGCATGCACATATTGTCATACAAGTTGTATTAAACAATATGTTAATAAATACAATTTTATTTTATTTTATTTACTTATGAAATACTGATGCTAACGGTGTGGGTGTGATAAAATTCAACAGCCAAGTCAGTGCACTTTTATTTTGCTACTCTAGCCTTCACATATCGGTTTATCAATGTGCTTTCACTTCATAAAACATTAATCTAAACCATTTATTGTTTTCTTGCTAATCAGGAATAAACTCAAATCTAAACCCGTTTAAACTGTAATCCACATTTGGTGGTTCTGGGGGTAATATTAGTTCATCAATGACCTATTGACCACTTTCTTTATGAAATAAACATTTTTTATTAATAATAAGTATTAGATGTTAGGTGCAGCAATTAATTTTTTTCGAATCATTTTCAGCTGGGAAACAAATAACTTATTATAAAATATATTTATTTACTCGAGGTTCAAATGACATCATTGTAAAAATAGAACATTGTGACTTAATATTTTTACATATTAAATATTAAGATTTAAATAACTTAATTACTATAACTTACTAATATATATTATATGTATATATATACAATTTTATAAAATTTAATGATAATCATGATTTGGAAGACATTTGTTTTCAAAATTATATCTTAAACAATCATCGTGTTCACCAATCAAAGCTGAAGCACATGCTGATTCGTCCCGTGAATAATTATTTTCATGGGCACACATTAAACATTCCAGGTGCCCATTTGCCGTAGTATGTTAACACGTTTCTAGGTCCCACGGGCATCCATTTACTCGGGCATACGTCAAACAATGCAGTTGTCCATTAATCGCAGCGTGATAACAAATAGCTTTATTTCACGTAAACCATTTTTACGTGCGTATTTTAGACAATTTTGATTTTCATGCAACACAGTCTGCATACGTGTTATTTCATTCCACTCTCATTCATTTTGCACACATCTTCTCATCCTATGGTCAATTATTTTCGTGCACGTTTTTAAGGCACTCCATTTTCCCAAATGCTGTAGCGTTACAGCAGGTATCTGCGTCCCATGGGCATCCATTTTCCCGGGCATATTGGAAGCACTCTTGATGCCCAAATCTAGCGGCCGCAGAACATGTATCGGTGTCTCACTAACGCCCGAGTTCGTGAAGAAATCGTAAGTACTCAATTGGCTGTATTATTGTAAAATAAATATAATATAATATTATTATTATTTTTTATTGCGGTACTGTGGTGGCATCGGATTTGAGTGTTTTGCGCGGTGATTTGTTGAACTGGAAAGCTTGTTTATTTTCATTCTGGTCGTTCTGCAGGGCAGTTATAGTTGTGGTTATAGCGGTGCGATGGCATTAGGCTGCAATGTACACTAAATTAAATACATTATACATCATTGTAATTATACTACACACTATCATGATCATATGCATTTTCCAAAATGTCCGATGGATAGGCATGTAATGTGGACAATTGACCAACAAATCCAGATCTTGGCGAAACACTCCATGGCTGACGTTTGTATAGCCGCCTTGAGAAATTTGAGTCTCAGCATCGGCGGCACCAAATATAGTTGAGTGCCATCAGAAAACATATACTCATGCATATAACTGTTCGTGAAAATATGTGTAAAATACACTATACGTATTATTATTATTATCATCAATATTATTATAATAATATTATTATTATCATGGTTATTGTAGTTATGTTTAGGCACATACGAAAATGCAGTGCGCATATAATAATCATTAATCTTTTAATAAATTAAAATATGTGTAAAATACACTATACGTAGTATTATTATTATCATCAATATTATTATTATCATGATTATTGTAGTTATGTATAGGCACATACGAAAATGCAGTGCGTATATAATAATCGTTAATCTTTTAATAAATTATAATGATACATTAAACCTGGTCGTATTTTGGACATCTGATTTTAGGGTTAACATAAATAGGTTAAGATTTCGAAAAATATTGAATAGTTACAGTTCGTCCTACGTTTAAATTATGAGTTATGACTAGAGTCCGGATTTGTATGCACTCAAAAAGGCTAAAATAGTATGCATTTATGCATCAAAAAACTTTAAAATATGCACTTGATATGCTCTTATTTTTTTTAATAATATGCAAAAATATGCTCTTATACCCATAATATATGCATTTTAATATTTTTTTTTTTTTAATTTCTTCTATAAATAATAATTCAACAAAAATAGATGAACTTAATTTTTTAATTATATACATCGACTTTAAACATTTATTAAAGAACAGTAAATATTTAAAAATATATTCAACAAATAAAACAATTACTTTAATTAAGAATAATAAAAAATAAAAATGTAATTTATATTCTTATACCATATCTTTGGTACATATTTATGAAAAAAATACAAAATTTTATAAAAAAAACAATTTAAGCCAATAAAAACATAATTTTGTTATTAATAAAAAATATTTTGATAAATAGATACAATGTATGATTTTTAATTTTTATAAAAAGAGTTGACAATAATATATTTTTCCATGTGCTCAGGTGTCATATTTGTCCTTCTATCACTCAGTATATGTTTATACGGACTAAACGAGCTTTCCACATCTACTGATGTCAGCGTTGCGACTTGCGATAATCGAGATATAATTTTAACATAAACTGTCCAAAAATATAACATACAGAGAATAACAATTATTTCCCAATATACGTAATGAACTAATAATTTCTACGATTAAATTGAAACAAAATAATTGACTATTGTACAAAATATGTTTGAATATGCAAAAATTTTCAAATATGCAGTCATCTCTAAAATATGCATTTATATGCAAAATAAACTTTTTTCTATGCATTATCTGTTACACAGATTGTCCACATTTCTTACTCCCATCGAAATGCATACACTCATTACAAATATATAAATGCATACAAATCCGGACTTTAGTTATGACAAATGGATATGTGTATCATTATATCATTTATACGTTTTATTTAGTAATTATGTATTGATTAATAAAAATAAAATATACACTATGTATTAATTGATTGTTCCTAGTTTTAGGTAATATAGTTAATTAGTTAAAATAGTTAAATAAGTAATATGTATTCTCGATTATTCAAAAAGTTACGTTGCATAATAACTGACAATAATTGTATCCTTACTATTATGTATTATTATATTGTAGTTGGACACCAATCCACCTAAAAATAAATAGAGTATATCTACCGTCGTTAGAAAATGTTTACAAGTAGATATAGAATCAGTCGAGGATTAATTGCCCAGAATAGAATATAAAACATTGTTTATCTATGTTATGTAGAATATATTTTTTTCAATTAGTTTTACTACAATGTATGATTACCTTCTATATAAGTGTGTCCACGAAGAATCATATAGATAAACCAGATTTGTTGGCGGGGATACGATATTGATGGTGTTAAGAGGAAAAGTAAACGCTATATTATGACTTATTATTAATAAGAACTAATTATAATACCCTCAACACCTAAACCTAATTCACTACACTCATGGCGAGTAAATACGTGGTAATACTAATATAAACCAGGAACCAATGTATTTTTCAATATTATTTTTATTATTATTATTTATAAATTGTGTGTAAGTACCTGTAAAAATGTGTTTATATCCCATACATTTTTAGCGACGCACATCTTACCGAATTGGATAAGCGTAATCGCGTTTAGCAGACTGCTCGTGGAATAATATTTGGGAAACAATATCTTTTGGACGTCGCCAAAAGCATGCATAGACAGATTGTAATACAAGCACACTCCTGAGAAAACAAAAACAGATTAATAAATAAACAACCCCTGTCATATCATTGCTATAGTATTTATAGAGTTCTTATATGACTGTCTATAATACTTGTAACTTGATCTATTCTATTCACCGGAAATAAATGTCATCCAGATATGTATACCGAAGTGCTTGCTGAACGCTGCCAAATGAACAATGTTCATCAATCTATTAGATTTAATTCGTTCAAATACTCTCGATGATATCTTTGATTCGCCGGGCAACACCGACACGGTGACCAAAACAATAGCCAACGTCATTATCGTGTGTGCTGATTGAACGAAGAACAATACCCTAAGAAATAAAAACAATCATTATTATAATAAACTACAGCAAATTCGAGAATGTCAACTATTTTATTCATGTAGTTTTGACTAAATACTCAATAGGTATAATTGTATAAATGTTAATAATAAATTATTGATTAAGGTATAATCATAACTAATAATAAATATATAATCATGATATAATTATATATTATTTACTCTGTGAATCATACATTCACATTCATTAGCCCATCTTGAATATTTTGTGAATACTAAATATTATGTTTTCGATGCATTATAATATAATATTATATTATACTATTCACTGCAGCGTTGTCCGTGAAAAATTAAATAATCTCATTGTCCATTTGGTTCATCCTGTCATAAATTACTTTAAATAAAACTACACATATTTTATGCAAAACTCAAGTTTGCCTAGGTGTATTTAAATACTTGAGCTGTGGCTGAGTGGATAGTGGATCGTTCACACAGTGCTCACACACACACTACACAGTTACACAATGTACTTTATTAATACAGATAATATGCTGACTTTTAAACCGGATTTTCTCGCAATTTTTTTCGCATTTTTTGACGATGCATCTGGTGAAAATGGTCAATGCGTTACCGGATTCTTCTTGGACGACCGTAAGTTGTGTCTTCTCCACATTTTCATCGGCCAAATGCCCAAATCCTTGTGGTTAACTTTGTCGGTCATCATTAGCAACTTGAACAAGTGATGTCGATGACCGTATCCCCGTTTTGACTTGTAATTGGCTGTTTCACTCATTGTGGTCTTAGGAAAAGTGTCTTAATAGAATAGTGATCGAAAGTTATCATAATTCGGCTCTGTATACAGTGGCGGCTCGTGGTGTTAAAAATAGACAGTGCACAAGGCACAACATAATAATTAACAAGTATTGACTATTATGTAACACGTATTTACTGTTTTTTAATGAATGTATCTTATTAATATATAAATTATTTATTTTATTACAATATTATTAGGTATTTAATAATTTAAAAAAAGGTTGATAACGAAGATAACGTTTATTTTAAAAATCGGTTTGCAGTAGTAACTGTGCACTAAGTTGCATCGTATTTTGCGATCTTCCTTTTATAAACCTTATACGGGTATGCGATGATATCATAGTGTTGCACACCGATTGATATGTGAATATTGCACAACTCTTTTTACTTTAGGAGCAATAATAATATGGTCACGATATATAGTTCTTTATCGAAAAATATTTTTAAATAATTTTTTTTTTTTAATACCTCGTTATTTTTAATGATTCAGTTTACAACGATCGAGTTCTAAAGAAAATAAAAATATTACTTTGATAAAACTGCATGTGATGCACTTGCACCTGCGCACCTACGTACGAGCCACCACTGTTTATGTATATACCTACTTAAACAGTGTCCGGGCTCGCGTATCGATCGTGCGATCGTCACACACATGAGCCGTTCTCATGTTATATGGGCGGCGACGAAATGGTCTACGTAACCGACGTAAAAACGGCATTTATGCAACGTCGCGTTTTCATTGTTCAAAAATAATATTATACTACATGAACACAATTCTAAGCGATTGCGAGCCCACTATCTTTTGCTAACCAATGGCGTTGCTTCTTGTGTGTTTTGCGTCGCAGAATAATAATAATAATAATGTGGATTGTACCAAATATTTTAGAATTATATTATTGAGAAGATGGCGGTCTATTGTTTGGTGGACAATAATACGATTTATCCACCCCATGTCGGTGCTATTAAAAATACTGTAATACATATTATACATTGTACAGCGATTTTTGTTATTAGGAAAATTTTAAATAAAATAGGAATCTTTAGAAATTATAATTTGATTTTTATTACTGTGAAAAGTTAACCGAGCCTACTTTAAAATGTTGTTAATATGCTAGATATACCGTTAATGAAACTTGAAAAATCCTGGTTTTACTAAAATTTGACTATTTTTTCCTTTACAAAAAAATGTACTTCTGTATATTTTTAAAATTATTATAATATTATATGTAAATATATTAGTATACTCGTATTGTAAAAAAAAATATATAAAATCACATTATTATAATATAATAATAAGATGATTTTATTCTTTAAATTCATAATTTTATAATTAAAATATAATATAAACTCATATTATTTACTAACAATAATTTATAAATATACCTAAATTAAAATTTATTAATAATATTAAATTGTTAAACACTGTTTTAAGCTAATATTATATACTAATTTTTGTATCAAATGAAATATAATTGTCGAATGTACGTTAGTAGTTAATATTATGAATTTATGAAGAATAGTGTAATACGAATAAATCGATTATTTTTTTATTATTTTTTAACAACTTGCTATGTTGTATGCATATTGCATGTAAGCGTGTAATACATAATAACCTATTATGTGGATTTAAATTTTATTAAAAACATATTTTCCAAATTACTTCTTATTAAAAATAAAACTTTAGATTTAATGTCTAAATCTGACCTTTGGTTTGTTGATGGAACATTTAAATCAGCTGATTTTATATTAACGCAAATTTATAAATACATCATATGTAATTAAAAATAAATATAA
The DNA here is from genome assembly GCA_036289425.1 of Rhopalosiphum nymphaeae. Lineage (NCBI taxonomy): Eukaryota > Metazoa > Arthropoda > Insecta > Hemiptera > Aphididae > Rhopalosiphum > Rhopalosiphum nymphaeae. The sequence goes on from JAZAQC010000030.1 coordinate 2,861,448, forward strand.
ATAATCACATTTGTATCTGAACGTTATATGCATTGTTATATAGTAAAAAATTATACAATTATCTATGTAGTTCGTATACTTGAGAAATAAATAAAAATACCTAGTCTAAACTCAAAATCATTGTTGATCGATTTTGAACACATTTTAACAAATTTAGTTAAATTATTATTTCCTTATTATTGATGGATAATTGTGGATGCTTTTTCCACTTTAATCAATGTATTTTGTGAAAACACCAAGTTATAAAGTTTTGTTTTTTCGACGTTTAAACCACCACAATCATATAAACAAAATACAACTTAAAAATATATCTCGAACTCGATATTTTTTGTTATCCTCTTGTTATACCTACAAATTTTGAAATATTACCTACTATATAATAAAATAGTAAAATAAAAAAGACTTGTTTAATTTTGTTTTCCGCTGTAAATATTTCAAACACTAGTCCAAATATTTGGACATGACATAGTTAGGTTAGTTGAAAAAATATGTCCACTAAAAGGTATACATATTTAATAAAAGTAACTTAAAATTTAGGTACAAAAAATATATTTATTTTATTATGTTATAAATTATAACTTATAATATACATATATCATGCACAACTAGAAGTTTGCAACAATAATAATATAATAAATATAGGTAGGAACAAATAAAAAATAAAAATATATACTATTCTAATTTGTACAGTTGACTCTTGTAAAAAGACTAATAACTAATAATAGTAGTATTGTAATATAACTATAAGTAGTATTAAATTTTAGAAGTGGCAGTAATATTGTTATTATTTAAAATTATAGTCGGATTGTAGTATTATTATAAACTAAATATAATTATGTTTATATAATATATTAAATATATTATTATTATTATTACGTTACAGTGATGGCGCCGGAAACGCGCAAGTATTTTGTGATGGCGATTTCGACAACGGTCAAGCAATATTATTCCCACAAAACATTTGGCGCCATCACTGTAACAAATAACTGATGAATCTATCTTCTTTTATAAACACAATTTAATGAAAATAATATAATATGAAATATGTTTGGTCGTTCTGAGGCAGTTGTTGTGGTTGTGGCGGCGGTGGCGGCATTAGGTTGCAATGTACACTAGATGAAATACATTACACATCATAGTGATAATATTACACACTGCCATGACCATATGCACCTTCCGAAAAATCCGATGGATAATCATGTAATGGGGGCAGTTGACCAACGGACCCAAGTCTTGGCGGTCCACTTCGTTGCTGATGCCCGCTGACTTCTCTATGGCCGTCTTGACGATTATGAGTCGCAACATCGACGGCACTACATACAGCCGAATGCCAAGTTCCACCAGGAAACATATACTCAGCCCATATAACTGTCCGGGGAAATGTGCAAAAAAACACTATATTATTGTTATTATTAATATTATAATCATGGTTATTATAGTTATATATATAGGTACAAACAATAAATTGCGCATACAGTTATGACCGTTAATCAGCTGACAAATTATGTAACGAATCGAATTGTTTTTACTCTTTTGGAACACAAAATTGTTTTTTATAATGAATATTATATACCAGCTGGCATATCAAAATATATTCAAATGCTTCAAAATTAGCGATAAATCGATAACCACATTAGCCATTAATCATATTGTTTATTAATTTAATTGCAACAATCATAAAAATATATGTATATATAAAAATTAAAAGTTTTAGAGTATCTAAAAAACTAAAAATATTCATTGAAATCTAGAAAAAAATGTTGTGTGTAAGTACCTGTAAAAATGTGTTTATATCCCATACATTTTTAGCGACGCACATCTTACCGAATTGGATAAGCGTAATCGCGTTTAGCAGACTGCTCGTGGAATAATATTTGGGAAACAATATCTTTTGGACGTCGCCAAAAGCATGCATAGACAGATTGTAATACAAGCACACTCCTGAGAAAACAAAAACAGATTAATAAATAAACAACCCCTGTCATATCATTGCTATAGTATTTATAGAGTTCTTATATGACTGTCTATAATACTTGTAACTTGATCTATTCTATTCACCGGAAATAAATGTCATCCAGATATGTTTACCGAAGTGCTTGCTGAACGCTGCCAAATGAACAATGTTCATCAATCTATTAGATTTAATTCGTTCAAATACTCTCGATGATATCTTTGATTCGCCGGGCAACACCGACACGGTGACCAAAACAATAGCCAACGCCATTATCGTGTGTGCTGATTGAACGAAGAACAATACCCTAAGAAATAAAAACAATCATTATTATAATAAACTACAGCAAATTCGAGAATGTCAACTATTTTATTCATGTAGTTTAACTTGTACATAATTAATTACCGTCTTATTTTAAAAAAATGACATATTATGACGAAATATAATGTAATGGGTATAATATTCATATATAAATATATTAAAAAAAAATATTATTGACAAAAGTGTGCGAAATTGTAAAAAGCAATTTCGGTGACCCCCTGAAAACTGTGCCCTAGTCGACCACCTGAGTAGCCTTACCCTTGCGCTGGCCCTGATAAACTATAATATAATACATTATTATAATGGGATAATATAAGTTTTTACCAAATTATCTTTTATCATATAAATTGGAGAATTCGTAAAATAAATTGTTAAACAATTTCAACAATTCGGACTGTAGAAATTAAGTTTTCAGATGTTTTATATAAATCTACTGTATTCTATTAGTATAGATAATATGCTTACTTGTAAACCGGATTTTCTCGCAATTTTTCGAATTTTTTGACAATGAATCTGGTGAAAACGGCCAAGTGTTGTTTCGTCTCCACCTTTTCATCGGCCAAATTCTTGTGGGTAATTGAGTCAGTCATCGTTGGCAATTTGAAAAAGTGATGTGGATGACCATATCTTCGTTTTGACTTGTAGTTGACTGTTTCACTCATTGTGGTCTTAGAAAAAGTGTCTATACAGATAATATAGTGATCGAAAGTTACAGTAACTCGGCTTTGTGTATATCTAGGTAAACAGTGTCTAGGCCCGCGTATAAATCACACGATCGTCGTTTGCAGTAAAAAAGACTGTGTGCACTGTGCACAACATATGAACCGGTCTTATATTATATAGGAGGCGGTGAAATGACCTACGTAACCAACATAAAAGCGGCGTTTACACAACGTCACGGATTTCATCATTCAACAATAACATTATTCCGAGTGATTGCGAGTTTACCGCCTTTTACTAACCAATGGCGTCGCTTCTTGTGGATTTTGCGTCGCAGAATGATAATAATAATAATGTGGAATGTACCAAACATTTTAAAATCATATAATTGAAAAAATGGTGGCCCATTGTTTGGTGGACAATAACATGATTTATCCACCCCATATTAGTGCTATTATAAAAATACTATATATACACATTAACATTAACCTTGAACATACTGTAGTGAGATTGAAAAAAAATTATTCCATTAAAGATTAAAACATTTTTTTTTACGATATTGGTATAAAAATACAACAATTGTCCAAATAATATAATCGAAATCTAAACATTAAAATATTGTTTTTTCGAATTCATAACATTACATAAACAAAGGTATGTTTTCTATATTATAATGTTTATAGTTTATATGATTCTGCAGATATTTTGTCAAATTAAAATAATAGTTTTATACTTATCATTTATATCTTTTTACTACTTGTATGCTAAGGCCACAGTGATTTTTGTATAATATTTTTTTGTATGATTATTAAAAATTAATATTGTCTATTTATTTTAGTATTGAATAATATATAATTTTTAAAAATACGGCATTATTCATATTGTAAAGAACTATAAAATAAATAAAAATAATAATAAATACATTGATACCATGGCCGCATTTAGAAAATTAGGGACCTGGGGTAACAGACATTTTTCGCTCAATGCCATAAAAAAATAAAAAAATAAAAAAAAATAACAATAAATCAATAAATGTAAATTTGTTTTAGACCACACCTTGTACCGCTGTTGACTGGTACACAAATCTTACACAATTAGCTTTAAATTAACTGAAATAATTGTGTTAGTTTTTTTTGTTATATTATACACTGATATGAAGAATTTAATCAATATAATAATTATTGTTACGGTTTGGGCCGATAATAATATTAATAAAAATCATTGAAATAGATAATATATTATATTATTTTATTATATATTATTCAATAGACTACAGTAATATAATATGTATTAAAACAAACATATTTTTGAACCGGTTCGTCTGCAGTGTCTATAGGGTTGTCGTTTCCAAATAATATAACATTTTACATTAGACGCGCGGGTACGCTGGATATACTAGGTACCTATATGGAGATGACTAAAGATTTTAATTTTAATTTTTTTGTCGAACTCAAAAATTATTAATTTTTGAAAATATAATATTATCCTGAGAGAAACTAGAATATAATAGTTTTGTACCAAAGTGAATATTGTACAATTTTACAATTTTAATAACACGTATTATCGCATATTATATAATATACCGTATAGGTACATATAAATATATATAAAAAATGTTTCCTCAAGGTTCCGTCCAACAACGTGACGGTATGTGTGTTTCTTTTGTTACGTTGTCGGGTGATCATTTTACTCGGTCTTAACCCGTGTTCATGCACCCTAATCGGGGATCCGTGTGTATTGAAAGGAATTTCGACACACTGAATTCAAACATCGAACCGTTCGTATATATTTCTCCACATTTTTAAGCGCGCGCTCAAATGTGCACCGCGCAGGAATAGTCTGCGGTAATGTACAACCCCTACTCACCACATTAACAGGTCTGAATAGTATGAGCCACGCGATTCACCGAAATCGAGCAGATGGTGCGTAGGTCCATAATGACCCTAAGTCTCTATCTCAGTCATCACACGATGAAATCGCATCTGTACACCGGCACTGATCATAACCCGAACTGTCGATTTATTATTCATACAGACATCGTCCATGCAATTTATCCGGGAACACATGTCATAGAAAACCAATACAACATAATATATAAACTGAACGATAGGACTAGTAAGATAAAAACCCTTTCCCCGTGCCATCATATCAACACATGATACGTCCTACAATGGCTACAGCAAATAAGTATAGCATACGAGACGTACAAAAATCTTATTTACTCGAAATAAAAATCGTTTTTGTTCAAATTCCGATTAAATCATATTCGTTGTAAACTCTATTTTGAAAGCAAAACTTGTTTGTGATTTTTATTTGTTCACTTCTGTAATAATTCCGAAAATGGCATTATGTTGTTGTATTGAGTCGTGCGACGTATATGAAACAAACCCAGATGTTTTTTTCGTGTACACAACACTATATAATTCCAAATTTCAATCAACATTTCACCGTGATTTTATATTTTTCAAACGCATTATTCATATATTCAAAATATTATCTGAATGGACCCATTGGACTCAACTGCAACATATCATACTTATGCTATGGCGTCTTTTACAATACCCTGGTTACCAGAAACTAATGTACCAAAGTAGTGTTTTTTTATCAGTGAAACCTATTATTATGTTCATATTAATTGTGAAACCCCTTATGTGTGACATGCGTATGAACACAGATCAATATAAATTAGTATACAATTAATGCATAATATATTTTTAGTAAAAATATTATTTACTGATATTTTGACTCAATATTTTACTTACGTAAAACTTGTTTCCAAATCACTATAATTATTTTTACTTTTGTATTTTTGTAATTTGTACTTACTTACTTTTCACTATTGTTATTTATATTAAAATAAAAAATTAATTTTTTCGCTATTGACTCATATTAGCTTAATATCATTTTTTGTATTTATAATTTGTGTAAGTCAATTTTATTTGATATTGGTTTTTTAAAACTTCTAATTAATATGAATGTACATTAGGATCATATATTTTTTTTAAATTCACTTCAGTGGAATCGTATTTTTCTAGCTCTTAGGTTAGATACGTTTCCTAAACCTATTAACTTACTTTGTCCATAAAGTTTTAATAATCTATGTTTCTTCATTAATTAAACCTATGTTACTTTATTGATATAAACGATATCTATAAAACCTGGTTCTGCTGTGAGTTTTTCTTATTAGCAAAAAGCAAAATAGTCCTCATCGTTTTATACCAAAATAATAATAAAATAAACAATAAATTATATGCATTAATAATATGAAACATATTTTTATTTAAAAATGTTGAAAAGATCTGTATGTTAGGTACCTAATTTAGATTTCTTGTATTTTTTCTTGTAAATAAATTGTATTCTTTACATCAAAATAAAGTAAAGTCAATTGATGTGCGATTATCATATTGTTATTTTCCAACACCATAACATCGCCTTCGTTCAATGGATAATTGTCATTCATTATTCTCTGTATATCTTCAGTAAATCTACAATACAAAATTATACATTTAAAATCACAAATTCAAATTCTCAGAGTTATTTACTATAAATTATTTAATTTAAATTTATCGATTACTTCATGGCTGTAATAAGAAATATCTTTTATTTTGTAATTATATTTATAGTGTTATAAGTAATTTAAAATATTATTTAACAAAATATTATAAAGTAATAAGTGAATTAATTTTAATGGAAATTAGATAACATATATATTTTAATTGACCTATACACGTATATTCAATACGTACATTTTTCAATTTTATATTCTGAAATAAAATATTTTTTGTAATATTTCGACTTATAAAAATCAAAATTCAAATGAGCAATTTGGATAATAAATATATTAAGAAAATATATCTCAGAGATAGTTATTATTATACACAATCGTCAATTGTTTTAAACATTATATTTTTCTAAAAATTATTTACCAAATCCACTCAGTTTTTTAAGCGAATAACTGCGTGTTTTTTTTTAATAAAGTACCTTGCAAAAATCATTTCTAAATGGATTATAGCAATCAATTCGGACAAATTTTACTGAAATATACATACAATTTATATAGTGTTATTTAAAAGTGTGACTTGAAATGCTAAATTCGGAAATAGGATATTATTCATAGGATATTTAACATGCCAACTGGTCAACCATCTCGGTGCCATCTGCAATTAACAAAGACTTTAACGCATTATCCATTGTGAATAGAACGATTAATACGGTTTATTTCACCCGCTGTACCTTTTAAATATAGTTTGTCATGGTCATTCGGTCAATATTTATTTCTGATATACCTATATAGGTTTTGTTATTTAAGAGGGTGACTTAAATCGCAAAATCCAGTACCAGGATCACATCCGTAAGACAAGTAATACTGAATAGCAGAACGAATATCCCAATATCCATAATATTGTTTATAATGTGTATATAATTGTATATATATTTATATATATATATATATATTTACCCAGCATTTATTATATATATATATATAAGATTGAATACACAAAAAGTTGTGACATCGACACGATAATCTGAAAATAGGCTTATCTGAAAGAAAAGATATAATCTGAAGGGCTTCGAGATTATTCTATTTCTATACAATTTAAAATATTGATAATAATTTTAATTATTTAAAAAAAAACTGTAACCAATTATTATATTTGTAGTACTCAAATAGATTATACATATATTAATACAAATAAATTGTAAATCTAAAATTCAAGACAATTTTGTAACAAAGTAATAATATTCAATAAATCAGTTATTAACAAGATTGATAAGATCAGAAAGGTTTATAATCATAAAATAAAAACTTTTTGTTTATATTTCCAAAATTTTACTAATCAATTCTATATAGTCCGTGTAATGTATACTTTAGCTTACATTGACCGTCATAATCGAACAAGAATATAATGCCATGGTAATGTAAACATTGCTCGAAATTTTACTTTGCCTGCAAAATATACATTAATACAATCAAGCTACATTACTTAATCATTGAATATTGTCAATAATATTATCTACTGACTGTTGATATTTATAGTGTTATAAGTAATTTAAAATTTCATTTAACAAAATATTATAAAGTAATAAGTGAATTAATTTTAATGGAAATTAGATAACATATATATTATAATTGACCTAAATACATAGATTCAATATGTACATTTATAAATTTAATATCCTGAAATAAAATATTTTTTGTAGTATTTCGACTTATAAAAATCGAAATTCAGAAGAGTAATTTGGATAATAAATATATTAAGAAAATATATCTCAGAGATAGTTATTATTATACACAATCGTCAATTGTTTTAAACATTATATTTTTCTAAAAATTATTTACCAAATACACTCAGTTTTATTTAAGATTGTGACTTAAAACGGTAAATTCAGTACTAGGATATTATTCATAGGATATTTAACATGCCAACTGGTCAACCATCTCGGTGCTATTTGCAATTAACAAATACTTTAAAGCATTGTCCATTGTGCATAGAACGAATAATACGGTTTATTTCACCCGCTGTACCTTTTAAATATAGTTTGTCATGGTCATTCGGTCAATCTTTATTTCTGATATACCTATATAGGTTTTGTTATTTAAGAGGGTGACTTAAATCGCAAAATCCAGTACCAGGATCACATCCGTAAGATAAGTAATACTGAATAGCAGAACGAATATCCCAACGTCGACTGCAGTGTCCAACACTTCAACAATATTAGTATCATAAGAAAAATGTGATTTATTGAATTGAATAAACATTTACAACCAAAAGAAAACATTATCATGATTGGATAATAAATATATTTAGAAAATACATTGGTAATTTTTGTTTTGAATTCAATTGGTATCAAATTTTTTAAAGATTATGAAATAGCTAAATATAAATAGGTAACACATTATCCTCGGTGAAAAGGACGAATACGAATTATTTCGATTACTGTACCTTTTGAATATAGTTTGTAGTGATAATTCGGTCAATATAAAATTCTGATATGAAAGAGACTTTATCTGAATAGCTTATTCCATTAATTGTGAAATTATTATTGATTTAATAACACCAACACCAAGTGCAATGATAATAATTCTGCTATTCAATCTTATCTTACGGATGTGATCCTGGTACTGGATTTTGCGATTTAAGTGACCCTCCTAAGTAGCAACACCCATATAAGTATACCAGAAATAAAGATTGACCGAATGACCACTACAAACTATATTCAAAATGTACAGTGACCGAAATAAATCGTAAGGACAATGCGTTAAAGTCTTTGTTAATAATTGCAGATTGCACCGAGATGGTTGACCAGTTGGCATGTTAAATATCCTATAAATGTTATCCTGCTACCGAATTTAGCATTTAAGTCGCTGTCTTACATAACACAACATATTAATTTTTTAGAATTAACTAAAAATGAAACTTTTAAACTAAAACACTAATTGTATGAATGAAATTGCTTTTTATAATTACAGATATACATTTGGATTTATTAATAAAAGTTGAATTGTCATTCCAAGTTCGGTATTAAGTCTATTGACTATTGTGGTATTTTGTTTTTGTCGATGCATAAATATTTATATATTTTGATGCAAATAACATACGTAATTAAATTTACCTGTTGATGGCACAAATTGCGGTAATAAAATTGATACAAAATATAAGGACACTACAATTGGCCGAATGTAAGTTCCTACACGAGACCTAACAGGTTAAAAAATTACATTTGTTAGTTCCTACATGTTAAAATAAAATACATATGTAAGTTCCTATACAGCGTATATTATTTATATAATATATAAGTTATCCATCTAATATCAGTGAGGTATATCATAAAATACTGTCCTACATTTTAATATAATTATTATTTATTTATTATTTAAATGTATAAAAATACAACATGTATATTGTTGTCCGTATATTGTTTATTTTTTTTTTATATTGAAGTTGACACTGATCATCTAGTAAGGCTTTATGGCGTTGTAATCCTTCTCTTAGCGGAGCGACAAAATCTTCACGTAAAAGACGAAACTGTACATCCAAATAGTGTTCTATATTTTCAAAAGCTCCCTTTGAGATATTAGGTCGTAAAAATGGTTTTTCATTTTCAAAATCACTTGAGGTTGGATATACAGATAGCTGTCTAAAATTTTCAGGCGGAGTCTTGAACTGTTCAATATTGTCAAATACTAATTTTTCTTTATTTAAATTGAAATCGTTCAGGTTTTGTAGCAGTTCACTAATTTTAACCACAGTAGTTTCATTTATTTTAATATGATCATAGTACTTCTTAATGCAATTTACGGCATTATTACAACTTATTAATATTTCCTTCGCTTTTTCTTCTTTTGGAAATAATATGGTTATGGATTGATATACAACTAAACAATCTTCATAGAATTTATTCATATTGTCTTGTCGTTTTTGGTTGTTTTCCTTTGGTGTGCTTAGGATATACATTTTTAGATGTTCCAGAAAATCATTACATATTACTTCGCTGAGTAAATACAATTTGTTTTGTATTAATTCTGTAGAACAAATTTTAGCTGAAATTTTCATAAGCAAGAAAATCCAATCTGGTTCTTTTTTTTTTTTAAATAAGTCCATAAATCCATTCATTCTATCTGAAACCACAAATACGATTGCTGAACTATCTTTCAGCGATAGCTCTTCAAGCCGTTTAAATCCAAAACTATATTTTGTAGTAGTGGCATCAATTTTTTTTGAATTCATATTGAACTGTAAATAATACAAAAAACAGTAATGAAATAATACAACCAATATTTAAATATTGTGTCCCATGTACACTTAAACCGCCGAGTGCCCACAGGACGCCGCATACGGTCAGGGCCATATTTAAGCAAATACAAATGGCCATAAACGGATCATAGATGTTCCCTTCTATGGCCATGTAATAACTTAATAAATAGTGTTCCAAATCACTAGGCTTACTTACTAATTTATTTAGTTGTTTATTTAGTTTGTTAAAATGGCAACAACTAAATGGAAAACTCTAAAAACTACTCCAAAAAGGTTTTCATATTTATATACTAAATTTAAATTAGCATTAAAGGCTATTAATGATAATAAATATCTTTAATATACCTCAAACACTAACTTTTTGAATACATTTCGATATAAGAATGAGTATAAGTAAAGCTAGTCAAATGTTCTATGTCCCTAGAACAACATTGAGGATAGGTCAATATTGATAAATTAGCTTTGTGATAGGACGGGGTTTCTAGTGGTCGCGAAGGCCTCTTATTATCAGGGAAAATCTTGTAGATTATCTCATTAAAACAATTACCAGTTTGAAACAAGTATTAAAAATTAGTTGAAGGTGACTTATCTGTAGAAGATTTAAATTAAAATAGAAAAGATTTTTACATTGGCCATAGGTTGGGAAAATGACTGGCGATAGATAGAGATAATATGGCCATAGAAGGGAAGGGGAAATTGCAATTTTAAAATATTAATACAAATTCAACAATGTTCTTAAGACTTTGAAATTCAAACCAAGTATAATAAGTGAATTTATAAAGCGTTGATGCTGTACAGTAGGAAACATTATTATCGTAATATCGTCGTATTTTTACTATTGACGTTATTGTCTTGACATAAGTTATTATAATGTATATTGTTTGTATAAACATTTTAATTGTTCACTGTTAATTCAATCGCTAATCGGGAGAGTTTTTATCGCCGACGGACATTTAAAAGAACAGAAAAAATAAATAAATACTTACATAATGTATGATGTACGCCAGTGAAGTAGGGCAAACGTCAAACGAAAAATAATGGCTCTGGCCAACGAACAAAAACCATACTTAAAATTTTAATTGATTAACCTCTATATTTTCTGAAAAAGCAGTGTGACCAAATGCTTACCGAATAGTTGTCTTATAATATAATCAGCCTTATGTTTATAATGGCTTATAAAACAGAGTTACCTACTGATTATTTTCCCTCTAAATAGTCTAAATTATGTTCATTACCTAACTTACGGCTATAAACGCAACTTACCCGCTTTTTTAATATACATATATATTAAATATGTTTGATATACATATGCATTGTATATTAAATATATTTATTTATTGATAAAGATAATATTATAACTTTTATAGAGACACATATTTTTAACTGTTTTTTTTTTAAACTTTAAATTTACATATTACATACAAGCCATAAGGACATAATAGTTTATTACTAAAGACTGAATTTATATGTTTTTACATGTCGTTACTGGGTCTATACTCTATGCAGTCCTATGAGAGTAAAAAATGTGGATGATTTGTTCAATTCTGAGTTCATAGAAAAAAGTTTTTTTTTGCATATTTGAGAGTATTTCATAGGTTAGAGAATATTAATTTCATTTTGCATATTTTAGAATATTTAGTAAATTGTGAGAAAAAATACTTATTTATTATTAATTTTAATATTATTGTACCGGAAAAATTGCTTTTGAACTTTTTTAAATTTTTATCATTGTGACAAAAAAACATTATTGAATGTTAATTTTATAATAAAATTTAAATAGTATTTCAAGTTTCTTTTTTATTCTTCAGAAGGTAAATATTTGCCATTGCATACACCAAAGGAATATTGTTTTTTTTATACATAATATATTACATACCTATACCTATCAATATTTTGAATGTTGAATGTTGTAAAAAAAAAAAATTTGTAAAAATGCATATTAATAAAGCATTTATTAACCAATTATATATAACCAATTTACGTGCAACCTTGTTTTAAATTTTCAATCCTTAACTATAAAATTTGAACATTCTATATATTACATACATAAATATAAAAATAATTATGAATTAGTGTAATTACTACGTTATTAATATTTATTTACAAATAACAAATATAGATTAATATACAAATAATTAATTTACCTACATAATATATAATACTGGTATACTTTTCATTGATAAAATATATATTTTAATTTAATTCACATAAATTTTAATTTAAACAATTTTTTACATGATATATATGTATACTTTATTGATTATTGACTTGTTTATGTTATCAAGTTGTTGCATTTCTATCCTTCATATATTTAAGGGCATGATTCTCGTACTTCCTAACCAAGTTACGTTGATTTTGAATACTGTAATCATCAGATTCAATAGTTTTCAATAGCACCACTCTATTATTTTGATTAATTTGGGGCTCAAATGGCAAAACATCTTTTGATGGATAGAACTGTATTCTATTTTTTTTGCTTAATCCAGGAAAATATACCGCAGTTGTATTGTCCTTAACATATTGGAACACTCCAGCCAATAATGGAAAATTATCACCATTGCAATTGACTAACCTTTCTTGTGAACGGTTTGATAGTCTCTGTGGAGACTAAAGGTAAATTTAAAAAAATTAAATTAAAATCTATAAAAACTGCATATAAAAATGTATTACAAACAAAGTAGTATTTACATATCTCTACTTCATTTAATAATACTTACATTATCTGATTCTGTTGCAGACTCATTTTCAATGCTAAGATTGCCTATTTTAGAATTGAATTTATCATCAGCATTGGTAGAAACATTTGAAATAGGTGACTGTAATGTTGACTGGTCTTCTTTATGATAACTAGTAGATGGTCCACCTCTAAAAAACTGAAGTCAAAATCATATAATTAAAAACTATGTATTCACATATATGTACTTGATTAATTAATACTTACGTCAGGTGACGATGACCGGCTTAGTATTAGTCTAGTGTTATTAAATGGTAATAGTGTATTAATGCTTGGTGTCAAACTTTGTTCATTGATCTGCCAACCAAAATATTTTATTTAAGAATATGTATATTTTTATATATATAAATATGTACTTCATTTAATAATGCTTACGTTAGGTGACGATGACTGCCTTGGTATACCTACACTGTTATTCTTTTGTGATGGTGCATTATCACTTGGTGTCAAACTTTTAATTCGTTCATTGAACTGCCATCCAAAATATTTTATTTAAGAATATAACATATTTACATTTATGTACTTAATAAATTAATACTTACGTCAGATGATGTATCAGTGAAGGCTTCATTACTTAATTTTCTTTCTTTACTAGTTTTTTTTCGTTTATTCAACAGCACCTAAAAATATTTTAAAAAAGAATATGTATTTATATTTATGTACCGTAAAACGGGGTGAATAGAAACGATGGTGTGAATAGAAACAAAATCAGGAAAGTTATTACTTCGACGTCTCCCCGACTGAATATTCGTGTTATCAATATGAAACCTTCACTAAATCGAAAAAAAATTTTTATTGATAAATTAGCTTTGTGATAGGACGGGGTTTCTAGTGGTCGCGAAGGCCTCTTATTATCAGGGAAAATCTTGTAGATTATCTCATTAAAACAATTACCAGTTTGAAACAAGTATTAAAAATTAGTTGAAGGTGACTTATCTGTAGAAGATTTAAATTAAAATAGAAAAGATTTTTACATTGGCCATAGGTTGGGAAAATGACTGGCGATAGATAGAGATAATATGGCCATAGAAGGGAAGGGGAAATTGCAATTTTAAAATATTAATACAAATTCAACAATGTTCTTAAGACTTTGAAATTCAAACCAAGTATAATAAGTGAATTTATAAAGCGTTGATGCTGTACAGTAGGAAACATTATTATCGTAATATCGTCGTATTTTTACTATTGACGTTATTGTCTTGACATAAGTTATTATAATGTATATTGTTTGTATAAACATTTTAATTGTTCACTGTTAATTCAATCGCTAATCGGGAGAGTTTTTATCGCCGACGGACATTTAAAAGAACAGAAAAAATAAATAAATACTTACATAATGTATGATGTACGCCAGTGAAGTAGGGCAAACGTCAAACGAAAAATAATGGCTCTGGCCAACGAACAAAAACCATACTTAAAATTTTAATTGATTAACCTCTATATTTTCTGAAAAAGCAGTGTGACCAAATGCTTACCGAATAGTTGTCTTATAATATAATCAGCCTTATGTTTATAATGGCTTATAAAACAGAGTTACCTACTGATTATTTTCCCTCTAAATAGTCTAAATTATGTTCATTACCTAACTTACGGCTATAAACGCAACTTACCCGCTTTTTTAATATACATATATATTAAATATGTTTGATATACATATGCATTGTATATTAAATATATTTATTTATTGATAAAGATAATATTATAACTTTTATAGAGACACATATTTTTAACTGTTTTTTTTTTAAACTTTAAATTTACATATTACATACAAGCCATAAGGACATAATAGTTTATTACTAAAGACTGAATTTATATGTTTTTACATGTCGTTACTGGGTCTATACTCTATGCAGTCCTATGAGAGTAAAAAATGTGGATGATTTGTTCAATTCTGAGTTCATAGAAAAAAGTTTTTTTTTGCATATTTGAGAGTATTTCATAGGTTAGAGAATATTAATTTCATTTTGCATATTTTAGAATATTTAGTAAATTGTGAGAAAAAATACTTATTTATTATTAATTTTAATATTATTGTACCGGAAAAATTGCTTTTGAACTTTTTTAAATTTTTATCATTGTGACAAAAAAACATTATTGAATGTTAATTTTATAATAAAATTTAAATAGTATTTCAAGTTTCTTTTTTATTCTTCAGAAGGTAAATATTTGCCATTGCATACACCAAAGGAATATTGTTTTTTTTATACATAATATATTACATACCTATACCTATCAATATTTTGAATGTTGAATGTTGTAAAAAAAAAAAATTTGTAAAAATGCATATTAATAAAGCATTTATTAACCAATTATATATAACCAATTTACGTGCAACCTTGTTTTAAATTTTCAATCCTTAACTATAAAATTTGAACATTCTATATATTACATACATAAATATAAAAATAATTAATTTACCTACATAATATATAATACTGGTATACTTTTCATTGATAAAATATATATTTTAATTTAATTCACATAAATTTTAATTTAAACAATTTTTTACATGATATATATGTATACTTTATTGATTATTGACTTGTTTATGTTATCAAGTTGTTGCATTTCTATCCTTCATATATTTAAGGGCATGATTCTCGTACTTCCTAACCAAGTTACGTTGATTTTGAATACTGTAATCATCAGATTCAATAGTTTTCAATAGCACCACTCTATTATTTTGATTAATTTGGGGCTCAAATGGCAAAACATCTTTTGATGGATAGAACTGTATTCTATTTTTTTTGCTTAATCCAGGAAAATATACCGCAGTTGTATTGTCCTTAACATATTGGAACACTCCAGCCAATAATGGAAAATTATCACCATTGCAATTGACTAACCTTTCTTGTGAACGGTTTGATAGTCTCTGTGGAGACTAAAGGTAAATTTAAAAAAATTAAATTAAAATCTATAAAAACTGCATATAAAAATGTATTACAAACAAAGTAGTATTTACATATCTCTACTTCATTTAATAATACTTACATTATCTGATTCTGTTGCAGACTCATTTTCAATGCTAAGATTGCCTATTTTAGAATTGAATTTATCATCAGCATTGGTAGAAACATTTGAAATAGGTGACTGTAATGTTGACTGGTCTTCTTTATGATAACTAGTAGATGGTCCACCTCTAAAAAACTGAAGTCAAAATCATATAATTAAAAACTATGTATTCACATATATGTACTTGATTAATTAATACTTACGTCAGGTGACGATGACCGGCTTAGTATTAGTCTAGTGTTATTAAATGGTAATAGTGTATTAATGCTTGGTGTCAAACTTTGTTCATTGATCTGCCAACCAAAATATTTTATTTAAGAATATGTATATTTTTATATATATAAATATGTACTTCATTTAATAATGCTTACGTTAGGTGACGATGACTGCCTTGGTATACCTACACTGTTATTCTTTTGTGATGGTGCATTATCACTTGGTGTCAAACTTTTAATTCGTTCATTGAACTGCCATCCAAAATATTTTATTTAAGAATATAACATATTTACATTTATGTACTTAATAAATTAATACTTACGTCAGATGATGTATCAGTGAAGGCTTCATTACTTAATTTTCTTTCTTTACTAGTTTTTTTTCGTTTATTCAACAGCACCTAAAAATATTTTAAAAAAGAATATGTATTTATATTTATGTACCGTAAAACGGGGTGAATAGAAACGATGGTGTGAATAGAAACAAAATCAGGAAAGTTATTACTTCGACGTCTCCCCGACTGAATATTCGTGTTATCAATATGAAACCTTCACTAAATCGAAAAAAAATTTTTATTGATAAATTAGCTTTGTGATAGGACGGGGTTTCTAGTGGTCGCGAAGGCCTCTTATTATCAGGGAAAATCTTGTAGATTATCTCATTAAAACAATTACCAGTTTGAAACAAGTATTAAAAATTAGTTGAAGGTGACTTATCTGTAGAAGATTTAAATTAAAATAGAAAAGATTTTTACATTGGCCATAGGTTGGGAAAATGACTGGCGATAGATAGAGATAATATGGCCATAGAAGGGAAGGGGAAATTGCAATTTTAAAATATTAATACAAATTCAACAATGTTCTTAAGACTTTGAAATTCAAACCAAGTATAATAAGTGAATTTATAAAGCGTTGATGCTGTACAGTAGGAAACATTATTATCGTAATATCGTCGTATTTTTACTATTGACGTTATTGTCTTGACATAAGTTATTATAATGTATATTGTTTGTATAAACATTTTAATTGTTCACTGTTAATTCAATCGCTAATCGGGAGAGTTTTTATCGCCGACGGACATTTAAAAGAACAGAAAAAATAAATAAATACTTACATAATGTATGATGTACGCCAGTGAAGTAGGGCAAACGTCAAACGAAAAATAATGGCTCTGGCCAACGAACAAAAACCATACTTAAAATTTTAATTGATTAACCTCTATATTTTCTGAAAAAGCAGTGTGACCAAATGCTTACCGAATAGTTGTCTTATAATATAATCAGCCTTATGTTTATAATGGCTTATAAAACAGAGTTACCTACTGATTATTTTCCCTCTAAATAGTCTAAATTATGTTCATTACCTAACTTACGGCTATAAACGCAACTTACCCGCTTTTTTAATATACATATATATTAAATATGTTTGATATACATATGCATTGTATATTAAATATATTTATTTATTGATAAAGATAATATTATAACTTTTATAGAGACACATATTTTTAACTGTTTTTTTTTTAAACTTTAAATTTACATATTACATACAAGCCATAAGGACATAATAGTTTATTACTAAAGACTGAATTTATATGTTTTTACATGTCGTTACTGGGTCTATACTCTATGCAGTCCTATGAGAGTAAAAAATGTGGATGATTTGTTCAATTCTGAGTTCATAGAAAAAAGTTTTTTTTTGCATATTTGAGAGTATTTCATAGGTTAGAGAATATTAATTTCATTTTGCATATTTTAGAATATTTAGTAAATTGTGAGAAAAAATACTTATTTATTATTAATTTTAATATTATTGTACCGGAAAAATTGCTTTTGAACTTTTTTAAATTTTTATCATTGTGACAAAAAAACATTATTGAATGTTAATTTTATAATAAAATTTAAATAGTATTTCAAGTTTCTTTTTTATTCTTCAGAAGGTAAATATTTGCCATTGCATACACCAAAGGAATATTGTTTTTTTTATACATAATATATTACATACCTATACCTATCAATATTTTGAATGTTGAATGTTGTAAAAAAAAAAAATTTGTAAAAATGCATATTAATAAAGCATTTATTAACCAATTATATATAACCAATTTACGTGCAACCTTGTTTTAAATTTTCAATCCTTAACTATAAAATTTGAACATTCTATATATTACATACATAAATATAAAAATAATTAATTTACCTACATAATATATAATACTGGTATACTTTTCATTGATAAAATATATATTTTAATTTAATTCACATAAATTTTAATTTAAACAATTTTTTACATGATATATATGTATACTTTATTGATTATTGACTTGTTTATGTTATCAAGTTGTTGCATTTCTATCCTTCATATATTTAAGGGCATGATTCTCGTACTTCCTAACCAAGTTACGTTGATTTTGAATACTGTAATCATCAGATTCAATAGTTTTCAATAGCACCACTCTATTATTTTGATTAATTTGGGGCTCAAATGGCAAAACATCTTTTGATGGATAGAACTGTATTCTATTTTTTTTGCTTAATCCAGGAAAATATACCGCAGTTGTATTGTCCTTAACATATTGGAACACTCCAGCCAATAATGGAAAATTATCACCATTGCAATTGACTAACCTTTCTTGTGAACGGTTTGATAGTCTCTGTGGAGACTAAAGGTAAATTTAAAAAAATTAAATTAAAATCTATAAAAACTGCATATAAAAATGTATTACAAACAAAGTAGTATTTACATATCTCTACTTCATTTAATAATACTTACATTATCTGATTCTGTTGCAGACTCATTTTCAATGCTAAGATTGCCTATTTTAGAATTGAATTTATCATCAGCATTGGTAGAAACATTTGAAATAGGTGACTGTAATGTTGACTGGTCTTCTTTATGATAACTAGTAGATGGTCCACCTCTAAAAAACTGAAGTCAAAATCATATAATTAAAAACTATGTATTCACATATATGTACTTGATTAATTAATACTTACGTCAGGTGACGATGACCGGCTTAGTATTAGTCTAGTGTTATTAAATGGTAATAGTGTATTAATGCTTGGTGTCAAACTTTGTTCATTGATCTGCCAACCAAAATATTTTATTTAAGAATATGTATATTTTTATATATATAAATATGTACTTCATTTAATAATGCTTACGTTAGGTGACGATGACTGCCTTGGTATACCTACACTGTTATTCTTTTGTGATGGTGCATTATCACTTGGTGTCAAACTTTTAATTCGTTCATTGAACTGCCATCCAAAATATTTTATTTAAGAATATAACATATTTACATTTATGTACTTAATAAATTAATACTTACGTCAGATGATGTATCAGTGAAGGCTTCATTACTTAATTTTCTTTCTTTACTAGTTTTTTTTCGTTTATTCAACAGCACCTAAAAATATTTTAAAAAAGAATATGTATTTATATTTATGTACCGTAAAACGGGGTGAATAGAAACGATGGTGTGAATAGAAACAAAATCAGGAAAGTTATTACTTCGACGTCTCCCCGACTGAATATTCGTGTTATCAATATGAAACCTTCACTAAATCGAAAAAAAATTTTTATTGATAAATTAGCTTTGTGATAGGACGGGGTTTCTAGTGGTCGCGAAGGCCTCTTATTATCAGGGAAAATCTTGTAGATTATCTCATTAAAACAATTACCAGTTTGAAACAAGTATTAAAAATTAGTTGAAGGTGACTTATCTGTAGAAGATTTAAATTAAAATAGAAAAGATTTTTACATTGGCCATAGGTTGGGAAAATGACTGGCGATAGATAGAGATAATATGGCCATAGAAGGGAAGGGGAAATTGCAATTTTAAAATATTAATACAAATTCAACAATGTTCTTAAGACTTTGAAATTCAAACCAAGTATAATAAGTGAATTTATAAAGCGTTGATGCTGTACAGTAGGAAACATTATTATCGTAATATCGTCGTATTTTTACTATTGACGTTATTGTCTTGACATAAGTTATTATAATGTATATTGTTTGTATAAACATTTTAATTGTTCACTGTTAATTCAATCGCTAATCGGGAGAGTTTTTATCGCCGACGGACATTTAAAAGAACAGAAAAAATAAATAAATACTTACATAATGTATGATGTACGCCAGTGAAGTAGGGCAAACGTCAAACGAAAAATAATGGCTCTGGCCAACGAACAAAAACCATACTTAAAATTTTAATTGATTAACCTCTATATTTTCTGAAAAAGCAGTGTGACCAAATGCTTACCGAATAGTTGTCTTATAATATAATCAGCCTTATGTTTATAATGGCTTATAAAACAGAGTTACCTACTGATTATTTTCCCTCTAAATAGTCTAAATTATGTTCATTACCTAACTTACGGCTATAAACGCAACTTACCCGCTTTTTTAATATACATATATATTAAATATGTTTGATATACATATGCATTGTATATTAAATATATTTATTTATTGATAAAGATAATATTATAACTTTTATAGAGACACATATTTTTAACTGTTTTTTTTTTAAACTTTAAATTTACATATTACATACAAGCCATAAGGACATAATAGTTTATTACTAAAGACTGAATTTATATGTTTTTACATGTCGTTACTGGGTCTATACTCTATGCAGTCCTATGAGAGTAAAAAATGTGGATGATTTGTTCAATTCTGAGTTCATAGAAAAAAGTTTTTTTTTGCATATTTGAGAGTATTTCATAGGTTAGAGAATATTAATTTCATTTTGCATATTTTAGAATATTTAGTAAATTGTGAGAAAAAATACTTATTTATTATT
This sequence comes from Rhopalosiphum nymphaeae, assembly GCA_036289425.1. NCBI lineage: Eukaryota > Metazoa > Arthropoda > Insecta > Hemiptera > Aphididae > Rhopalosiphum > Rhopalosiphum nymphaeae. Next base: position 2,882,905 of record JAZAQC010000030.1, read on the forward strand.
AATTTTAATATTATTGTACCGGAAAAATTGCTTTTGAACTTTTTTAAATTTTTATCATTGTGACAAAAAAACATTATTGAATGTTAATTTTATAATAAAATTTAAATAGTATTTCAAGTTTCTTTTTTATTCTTCAGAAGGTAAATATTTGCCATTGCATACACCAAAGGAATATTGTTTTTTTTATACATAATATATTACATACCTATACCTATCAATATTTTGAATGTTGAATGTTGTAAAAAAAAAAAATTTGTAAAAATGCATATTAATAAAGCATTTATTAACCAATTATATATAACCAATTTACGTGCAACCTTGTTTTAAATTTTCAATCCTTAACTATAAAATTTGAACATTCTATATATTACATACATAAATATAAAAATAATTATGAATTAGTGTAATTACTACGTTATTAATATTTATTTACAAATAACAAATATAGATTAATATACAAATAATTAATTTACCTACATAATATATAATACTGGTATACTTTTCATTGATAAAATATATATTTTAATTTAATTCACATAAATTTTAATTTAAACAATTTTTTACATGATATATATGTATACTTTATTGATTATTGACTTGTTTATGTTATCAAGTTGTTGCATTTCTATCCTTCATATATTTAAGGGCATGATTCTCGTACTTCCTAACCAAGTTACGTTGATTTTGAATACTGTAATCATCAGATTCAATAGTTTTCAATAGCACCACTCTATTATTTTGATTAATTTGGGGCTCAAATGGCAAAACATCTTTTGATGGATAGAACTGTATTCTATTTTTTTTGCTTAATCCAGGAAAATATACCGCAGTTGTATTGTCCTTAACATATTGGAACACTCCAGCCAATAATGGAAAATTATCACCATTGCAATTGACTAACCTTTCTTGTGAACGGTTTGATAGTCTCTGTGGAGACTAAAGGTAAATTTAAAAAAATTAAATTAAAATCTATAAAAACTGCATATAAAAATGTATTACAAACAAAGTAGTATTTACATATCTCTACTTCATTTAATAATACTTACATTATCTGATTCTGTTGCAGACTCATTTTCAATGCTAAGATTGCCTATTTTAGAATTGAATTTATCATCAGCATTGGTAGAAACATTTGAAATAGGTGACTGTAATGTTGACTGGTCTTCTTTATGATAACTAGTAGATGGTCCACCTCTAAAAAACTGAAGTCAAAATCATATAATTAAAAACTATGTATTCACATATATGTACTTGATTAATTAATACTTACGTCAGGTGACGATGACCGGCTTAGTATTAGTCTAGTGTTATTAAATGGTAATAGTGTATTAATGCTTGGTGTCAAACTTTGTTCATTGATCTGCCAACCAAAATATTTTATTTAAGAATATGTATATTTTTATATATATAAATATGTACTTCATTTAATAATGCTTACGTTAGGTGACGATGACTGCCTTGGTATACCTACACTGTTATTCTTTTGTGATGGTGCATTATCACTTGGTGTCAAACTTTTAATTCGTTCATTGAACTGCCATCCAAAATATTTTATTTAAGAATATAACATATTTACATTTATGTACTTAATAAATTAATACTTACGTCAGATGATGTATCAGTGAAGGCTTCATTACTTAATTTTCTTTCTTTACTAGTTTTTTTTCGTTTATTCAACAGCACCTAAAAATATTTTAAAAAAGAATATGTATTTATATTTATGTACCGTAAAACGGGGTGAATAGAAACGATGGTGTGAATAGAAACAAAATCAGGAAAGTTATTACTTCGACGTCTCCCCGACTGAATATTCGTGTTATCAATATGAAACCTTCACTAAATCGAAAAAAAATTTTTATTGATAAATTAGCTTTGTGATAGGACGGGGTTTCTAGTGGTCGCGAAGGCCTCTTATTATCAGGGAAAATCTTGTAGATTATCTCATTAAAACAATTACCAGTTTGAAACAAGTATTAAAAATTAGTTGAAGGTGACTTATCTGTAGAAGATTTAAATTAAAATAGAAAAGATTTTTACATTGGCCATAGGTTGGGAAAATGACTGGCGATAGATAGAGATAATATGGCCATAGAAGGGAAGGGGAAATTGCAATTTTAAAATATTAATACAAATTCAACAATGTTCTTAAGACTTTGAAATTCAAACCAAGTATAATAAGTGAATTTATAAAGCGTTGATGCTGTACAGTAGGAAACATTATTATCGTAATATCGTCGTATTTTTACTATTGACGTTATTGTCTTGACATAAGTTATTATAATGTATATTGTTTGTATAAACATTTTAATTGTTCACTGTTAATTCAATCGCTAATCGGGAGAGTTTTTATCGCCGACGGACATTTAAAAGAACAGAAAAAATAAATAAATACTTACATAATGTATGATGTACGCCAGTGAAGTAGGGCAAACGTCAAACGAAAAATAATGGCTCTGGCCAACGAACAAAAACCATACTTAAAATTTTAATTGATTAACCTCTATATTTTCTGAAAAAGCAGTGTGACCAAATGCTTACCGAATAGTTGTCTTATAATATAATCAGCCTTATGTTTATAATGGCTTATAAAACAGAGTTACCTACTGATTATTTTCCCTCTAAATAGTCTAAATTATGTTCATTACCTAACTTACGGCTATAAACGCAACTTACCCGCTTTTTTAATATACATATATATTAAATATGTTTGATATACATATGCATTGTATATTAAATATATTTATTTATTGATAAAGATAATATTATAACTTTTATAGAGACACATATTTTTAACTGTTTTTTTTTTAAACTTTAAATTTACATATTACATACAAGCCATAAGGACATAATAGTTTATTACTAAAGACTGAATTTATATGTTTTTACATGTCGTTACTGGGTCTATACTCTATGCAGTCCTATGAGAGTAAAAAATGTGGATGATTTGTTCAATTCTGAGTTCATAGAAAAAAGTTTTTTTTTGCATATTTGAGAGTATTTCATAGGTTAGAGAATATTAATTTCATTTTGCATATTTTAGAATATTTAGTAAATTGTGAGAAAAAATACTTATTTATTATTAATTTTAATATTATTGTACCGGAAAAATTGCTTTTGAACTTTTTTAAATTTTTATCATTGTGACAAAAAAACATTATTGAATGTTAATTTTATAATAAAATTTAAATAGTATTTCAAGTTTCTTTTTTATTCTTCAGAAGGTAAATATTTGCCATTGCATACACCAAAGGAATATTGTTTTTTTTATACATAATATATTACATACCTATACCTATCAATATTTTGAATGTTGAATGTTGTAAAAAAAAAAAATTTGTAAAAATGCATATTAATAAAGCATTTATTAACCAATTATATATAACCAATTTACGTGCAACCTTGTTTTAAATTTTCAATCCTTAACTATAAAATTTGAACATTCTATATATTACATACATAAATATAAAAATAATTATGAATTAGTGTAATTACTACGTTATTAATATTTATTTACAAATAACAAATATAGATTAATATACAAATAATTAATTTACCTACATAATATATAATACTGGTATACTTTTCATTGATAAAATATATATTTTAATTTAATTCACATAAATTTTAATTTAAACAATTTTTTACATGATATATATGTATACTTTATTGATTATTGACTTGTTTATGTTATCAAGTTGTTGCATTTCTATCCTTCATATATTTAAGGGCATGATTCTCGTACTTCCTAACCAAGTTACGTTGATTTTGAATACTGTAATCATCAGATTCAATAGTTTTCAATAGCACCACTCTATTATTTTGATTAATTTGGGGCTCAAATGGCAAAACATCTTTTGATGGATAGAACTGTATTCTATTTTTTTTGCTTAATCCAGGAAAATATACCGCAGTTGTATTGTCCTTAACATATTGGAACACTCCAGCCAATAATGGAAAATTATCACCATTGCAATTGACTAACCTTTCTTGTGAACGGTTTGATAGTCTCTGTGGAGACTAAAGGTAAATTTAAAAAAATTAAATTAAAATCTATAAAAACTGCATATAAAAATGTATTACAAACAAAGTAGTATTTACATATCTCTACTTCATTTAATAATACTTACATTATCTGATTCTGTTGCAGACTCATTTTCAATGCTAAGATTGCCTATTTTAGAATTGAATTTATCATCAGCATTGGTAGAAACATTTGAAATAGGTGACTGTAATGTTGACTGGTCTTCTTTATGATAACTAGTAGATGGTCCACCTCTAAAAAACTGAAGTCAAAATCATATAATTAAAAACTATGTATTCACATATATGTACTTGATTAATTAATACTTACGTCAGGTGACGATGACCGGCTTAGTATTAGTCTAGTGTTATTAAATGGTAATAGTGTATTAATGCTTGGTGTCAAACTTTGTTCATTGATCTGCCAACCAAAATATTTTATTTAAGAATATGTATATTTTTATATATATAAATATGTACTTCATTTAATAATGCTTACGTTAGGTGACGATGACTGCCTTGGTATACCTACACTGTTATTCTTTTGTGATGGTGCATTATCACTTGGTGTCAAACTTTTAATTCGTTCATTGAACTGCCATCCAAAATATTTTATTTAAGAATATAACATATTTACATTTATGTACTTAATAAATTAATACTTACGTCAGATGATGTATCAGTGAAGGCTTCATTACTTAATTTTCTTTCTTTACTAGTTTTTTTTCGTTTATTCAACAGCACCTAAAAATATTTTAAAAAAGAATATGTATTTATATTTATGTACCGTAAAACGGGGTGAATAGAAACGATGGTGTGAATAGAAACAAAATCAGGAAAGTTATTACTTCGACGTCTCCCCGACTGAATATTCGTGTTATCAATATGAAACCTTCACTAAATCGAAAAAAAATTTTTATTGATAAATTAGCTTTGTGATAGGACGGGGTTTCTAGTGGTCGCGAAGGCCTCTTATTATCAGGGAAAATCTTGTAGATTATCTCATTAAAACAATTACCAGTTTGAAACAAGTATTAAAAATTAGTTGAAGGTGACTTATCTGTAGAAGATTTAAATTAAAATAGAAAAGATTTTTACATTGGCCATAGGTTGGGAAAATGACTGGCGATAGATAGAGATAATATGGCCATAGAAGGGAAGGGGAAATTGCAATTTTAAAATATTAATACAAATTCAACAATGTTCTTAAGACTTTGAAATTCAAACCAAGTATAATAAGTGAATTTATAAAGCGTTGATGCTGTACAGTAGGAAACATTATTATCGTAATATCGTCGTATTTTTACTATTGACGTTATTGTCTTGACATAAGTTATTATAATGTATATTGTTTGTATAAACATTTTAATTGTTCACTGTTAATTCAATCGCTAATCGGGAGAGTTTTTATCGCCGACGGACATTTAAAAGAACAGAAAAAATAAATAAATACTTACATAATGTATGATGTACGCCAGTGAAGTAGGGCAAACGTCAAACGAAAAATAATGGCTCTGGCCAACGAACAAAAACCATACTTAAAATTTTAATTGATTAACCTCTATATTTTCTGAAAAAGCAGTGTGACCAAATGCTTACCGAATAGTTGTCTTATAATATAATCAGCCTTATGTTTATAATGGCTTATAAAACAGAGTTACCTACTGATTATTTTCCCTCTAAATAGTCTAAATTATGTTCATTACCTAACTTACGGCTATAAACGCAACTTACCCGCTTTTTTAATATACATATATATTAAATATGTTTGATATACATATGCATTGTATATTAAATATATTTATTTATTGATAAAGATAATATTATAACTTTTATAGAGACACATATTTTTAACTGTTTTTTTTTTAAACTTTAAATTTACATATTACATACAAGCCATAAGGACATAATAGTTTATTACTAAAGACTGAATTTATATGTTTTTACATGTCGTTACTGGGTCTATACTCTATGCAGTCCTATGAGAGTAAAAAATGTGGATGATTTGTTCAATTCTGAGTTCATAGAAAAAAGTTTTTTTTTGCATATTTGAGAGTATTTCATAGGTTAGAGAATATTAATTTCATTTTGCATATTTTAGAATATTTAGTAAATTGTGAGAAAAAATACTTATTTATTATTAATTTTAATATTATTGTACCGGAAAAATTGCTTTTGAACTTTTTTAAATTTTTATCATTGTGACAAAAAAACATTATTGAATGTTAATTTTATAATAAAATTTAAATAGTATTTCAAGTTTCTTTTTTATTCTTCAGAAGGTAAATATTTGCCATTGCATACACCAAAGGAATATTGTTTTTTTTATACATAATATATTACATACCTATACCTATCAATATTTTGAATGTTGAATGTTGTAAAAAAAAAAAATTTGTAAAAATGCATATTAATAAAGCATTTATTAACCAATTATATATAACCAATTTACGTGCAACCTTGTTTTAAATTTTCAATCCTTAACTATAAAATTTGAACATTCTATATATTACATACATAAATATAAAAATAATTATGAATTAGTGTAATTACTACGTTATTAATATTTATTTACAAATAACAAATATAGATTAATATACAAATAATTAATTTACCTACATAATATATAATACTGGTATACTTTTCATTGATAAAATATATATTTTAATTTAATTCACATAAATTTTAATTTAAACAATTTTTTACATGATATATATGTATACTTTATTGATTATTGACTTGTTTATGTTATCAAGTTGTTGCATTTCTATCCTTCATATATTTAAGGGCATGATTCTCGTACTTCCTAACCAAGTTACGTTGATTTTGAATACTGTAATCATCAGATTCAATAGTTTTCAATAGCACCACTCTATTATTTTGATTAATTTGGGGCTCAAATGGCAAAACATCTTTTGATGGATAGAACTGTATTCTATTTTTTTTGCTTAATCCAGGAAAATATACCGCAGTTGTATTGTCCTTAACATATTGGAACACTCCAGCCAATAATGGAAAATTATCACCATTGCAATTGACTAACCTTTCTTGTGAACGGTTTGATAGTCTCTGTGGAGACTAAAGGTAAATTTAAAAAAATTAAATTAAAATCTATAAAAACTGCATATAAAAATGTATTACAAACAAAGTAGTATTTACATATCTCTACTTCATTTAATAATACTTACATTATCTGATTCTGTTGCAGACTCATTTTCAATGCTAAGATTGCCTATTTTAGAATTGAATTTATCATCAGCATTGGTAGAAACATTTGAAATAGGTGACTGTAATGTTGACTGGTCTTCTTTATGATAACTAGTAGATGGTCCACCTCTAAAAAACTGAAGTCAAAATCATATAATTAAAAACTATGTATTCACATATATGTACTTGATTAATTAATACTTACGTCAGGTGACGATGACCGGCTTAGTATTAGTCTAGTGTTATTAAATGGTAATAGTGTATTAATGCTTGGTGTCAAACTTTGTTCATTGATCTGCCAACCAAAATATTTTATTTAAGAATATGTATATTTTTATATATATAAATATGTACTTCATTTAATAATGCTTACGTTAGGTGACGATGACTGCCTTGGTATACCTACACTGTTATTCTTTTGTGATGGTGCATTATCACTTGGTGTCAAACTTTTAATTCGTTCATTGAACTGCCATCCAAAATATTTTATTTAAGAATATAACATATTTACATTTATGTACTTAATAAATTAATACTTACGTCAGATGATGTATCAGTGAAGGCTTCATTACTTAATTTTCTTTCTTTACTAGTTTTTTTTCGTTTATTCAACAGCACCTAAAAATATTTTAAAAAAGAATATGTATTTATATTTATGTACCGTAAAACGGGGTGAATAGAAACGATGGTGTGAATAGAAACAAAATCAGGAAAGTTATTACTTCGACGTCTCCCCGACTGAATATTCGTGTTATCAATATGAAACCTTCACTAAATCGAAAAAAAATTTTTATTGATAAATTAGCTTTGTGATAGGACGGGGTTTCTAGTGGTCGCGAAGGCCTCTTATTATCAGGGAAAATCTTGTAGATTATCTCATTAAAACAATTACCAGTTTGAAACAAGTATTAAAAATTAGTTGAAGGTGACTTATCTGTAGAAGATTTAAATTAAAATAGAAAAGATTTTTACATTGGCCATAGGTTGGGAAAATGACTGGCGATAGATAGAGATAATATGGCCATAGAAGGGAAGGGGAAATTGCAATTTTAAAATATTAATACAAATTCAACAATGTTCTTAAGACTTTGAAATTCAAACCAAGTATAATAAGTGAATTTATAAAGCGTTGATGCTGTACAGTAGGAAACATTATTATCGTAATATCGTCGTATTTTTACTATTGACGTTATTGTCTTGACATAAGTTATTATAATGTATATTGTTTGTATAAACATTTTAATTGTTCACTGTTAATTCAATCGCTAATCGGGAGAGTTTTTATCGCCGACGGACATTTAAAAGAACAGAAAAAATAAATAAATACTTACATAATGTATGATGTACGCCAGTGAAGTAGGGCAAACGTCAAACGAAAAATAATGGCTCTGGCCAACGAACAAAAACCATACTTAAAATTTTAATTGATTAACCTCTATATTTTCTGAAAAAGCAGTGTGACCAAATGCTTACCGAATAGTTGTCTTATAATATAATCAGCCTTATGTTTATAATGGCTTATAAAACAGAGTTACCTACTGATTATTTTCCCTCTAAATAGTCTAAATTATGTTCATTACCTAACTTACGGCTATAAACGCAACTTACCCGCTTTTTTAATATACATATATATTAAATATGTTTGATATACATATGCATTGTATATTAAATATATTTATTTATTGATAAAGATAATATTATAACTTTTATAGAGACACATATTTTTAACTGTTTTTTTTTTAAACTTTAAATTTACATATTACATACAAGCCATAAGGACATAATAGTTTATTACTAAAGACTGAATTTATATGTTTTTACATGTCGTTACTGGGTCTATACTCTATGCAGTCCTATGAGAGTAAAAAATGTGGATGATTTGTTCAATTCTGAGTTCATAGAAAAAAGTTTTTTTTTGCATATTTGAGAGTATTTCATAGGTTAGAGAATATTAATTTCATTTTGCATATTTTAGAATATTTAGTAAATTGTGAGAAAAAATACTTATTTATTATTAATTTTAATATTATTGTACCGGAAAAATTGCTTTTGAACTTTTTTAAATTTTTATCATTGTGACAAAAAAACATTATTGAATGTTAATTTTATAATAAAATTTAAATAGTATTTCAAGTTTCTTTTTTATTCTTCAGAAGGTAAATATTTGCCATTGCATACACCAAAGGAATATTGTTTTTTTTATACATAATATATTACATACCTATACCTATCAATATTTTGAATGTTGAATGTTGTAAAAAAAAAAAATTTGTAAAAATGCATATTAATAAAGCATTTATTAACCAATTATATATAACCAATTTACGTGCAACCTTGTTTTAAATTTTCAATCCTTAACTATAAAATTTGAACATTCTATATATTACATACATAAATATAAAAATAATTAATTTACCTACATAATATATAATACTGGTATACTTTTCATTGATAAAATATATATTTTAATTTAATTCACATAAATTTTAATTTAAACAATTTTTTACATGATATATATGTATACTTTATTGATTATTGACTTGTTTATGTTATCAAGTTGTTGCATTTCTATCCTTCATATATTTAAGGGCATGATTCTCGTACTTCCTAACCAAGTTACGTTGATTTTGAATACTGTAATCATCAGATTCAATAGTTTTCAATAGCACCACTCTATTATTTTGATTAATTTGGGGCTCAAATGGCAAAACATCTTTTGATGGATAGAACTGTATTCTATTTTTTTTGCTTAATCCAGGAAAATATACCGCAGTTGTATTGTCCTTAACATATTGGAACACTCCAGCCAATAATGGAAAATTATCACCATTGCAATTGACTAACCTTTCTTGTGAACGGTTTGATAGTCTCTGTGGAGACTAAAGGTAAATTTAAAAAAATTAAATTAAAATCTATAAAAACTGCATATAAAAATGTATTACAAACAAAGTAGTATTTACATATCTCTACTTCATTTAATAATACTTACATTATCTGATTCTGTTGCAGACTCATTTTCAATGCTAAGATTGCCTATTTTAGAATTGAATTTATCATCAGCATTGGTAGAAACATTTGAAATAGGTGACTGTAATGTTGACTGGTCTTCTTTATGATAACTAGTAGATGGTCCACCTCTAAAAAACTGAAGTCAAAATCATATAATTAAAAACTATGTATTCACATATATGTACTTGATTAATTAATACTTACGTCAGGTGACGATGACCGGCTTAGTATTAGTCTAGTGTTATTAAATGGTAATAGTGTATTAATGCTTGGTGTCAAACTTTGTTCATTGATCTGCCAACCAAAATATTTTATTTAAGAATATGTATATTTTTATATATATAAATATGTACTTCATTTAATAATGCTTACGTTAGGTGACGATGACTGCCTTGGTATACCTACACTGTTATTCTTTTGTGATGGTGCATTATCACTTGGTGTCAAACTTTTAATTCGTTCATTGAACTGCCATCCAAAATATTTTATTTAAGAATATAACATATTTACATTTATGTACTTAATAAATTAATACTTACGTCAGATGATGTATCAGTGAAGGCTTCATTACTTAATTTTCTTTCTTTACTAGTTTTTTTTCGTTTATTCAACAGCACCTAAAAATATTTTAAAAAAGAATATGTATTTATATTTATGTACCGTAAAACGGGGTGAATAGAAACGATGGTGTGAATAGAAACAAAATCAGGAAAGTTATTACTTCGACGTCTCCCCGACTGAATATTCGTGTTATCAATATGAAACCTTCACTAAATCGAAAAAAAATTTTTATTGATAAATTAGCTTTGTGATAGGACGGGGTTTCTAGTGGTCGCGAAGGCCTCTTATTATCAGGGAAAATCTTGTAGATTATCTCATTAAAACAATTACCAGTTTGAAACAAGTATTAAAAATTAGTTGAAGGTGACTTATCTGTAGAAGATTTAAATTAAAATAGAAAAGATTTTTACATTGGCCATAGGTTGGGAAAATGACTGGCGATAGATAGAGATAATATGGCCATAGAAGGGAAGGGGAAATTGCAATTTTAAAATATTAATACAAATTCAACAATGTTCTTAAGACTTTGAAATTCAAACCAAGTATAATAAGTGAATTTATAAAGCGTTGATGCTGTACAGTAGGAAACATTATTATCGTAATATCGTCGTATTTTTACTATTGACGTTATTGTCTTGACATAAGTTATTATAATGTATATTGTTTGTATAAACATTTTAATTGTTCACTGTTAATTCAATCGCTAATCGGGAGAGTTTTTATCGCCGACGGACATTTAAAAGAACAGAAAAAATAAATAAATACTTACATAATGTATGATGTACGCCAGTGAAGTAGGGCAAACGTCAAACGAAAAATAATGGCTCTGGCCAACGAACAAAAACCATACTTAAAATTTTAATTGATTAACCTCTATATTTTCTGAAAAAGCAGTGTGACCAAATGCTTACCGAATAGTTGTCTTATAATATAATCAGCCTTATGTTTATAATGGCTTATAAAACAGAGTTACCTACTGATTATTTTCCCTCTAAATAGTCTAAATTATGTTCATTACCTAACTTACGGCTATAAACGCAACTTACCCGCTTTTTTAATATACATATATATTAAATATGTTTGATATACATATGCATTGTATATTAAATATATTTATTTATTGATAAAGATAATATTATAACTTTTATAGAGACACATATTTTTAACTGTTTTTTTTTTAAACTTTAAATTTACATATTACATACAAGCCATAAGGACATAATAGTTTATTACTAAAGACTGAATTTATATGTTTTTACATGTCGTTACTGGGTCTATACTCTATGCAGTCCTATGAGAGTAAAAAATGTGGATGATTTGTTCAATTCTGAGTTCATAGAAAAAAGTTTTTTTTTGCATATTTGAGAGTATTTCATAGGTTAGAGAATATTAATTTCATTTTGCATATTTTAGAATATTTAGTAAATTGTGAGAAAAAATACTTATTTATTATTAATTTTAATATTATTGTACCGGAAAAATTGCTTTTGAACTTTTTTAAATTTTTATCATTGTGACAAAAAAACATTATTGAATGTTAATTTTATAATAAAATTTAAATAGTATTTCAAGTTTCTTTTTTATTCTTCAGAAGGTAAATATTTGCCATTGCATACACCAAAGGAATATTGTTTTTTTTATACATAATATATTACATACCTATACCTATCAATATTTTGAATGTTGAATGTTGTAAAAAAAAAAAATTTGTAAAAATGCATATTAATAAAGCATTTATTAACCAATTATATATAACCAATTTACGTGCAACCTTGTTTTAAATTTTCAATCCTTAACTATAAAATTTGAACATTCTATATATTACATACATAAATATAAAAATAATTAATTTACCTACATAATATATAATACTGGTATACTTTTCATTGATAAAATATATATTTTAATTTAATTCACATAAATTTTAATTTAAACAATTTTTTACATGATATATATGTATACTTTATTGATTATTGACTTGTTTATGTTATCAAGTTGTTGCATTTCTATCCTTCATATATTTAAGGGCATGATTCTCGTACTTCCTAACCAAGTTACGTTGATTTTGAATACTGTAATCATCAGATTCAATAGTTTTCAATAGCACCACTCTATTATTTTGATTAATTTGGGGCTCAAATGGCAAAACATCTTTTGATGGATAGAACTGTATTCTATTTTTTTTGCTTAATCCAGGAAAATATACCGCAGTTGTATTGTCCTTAACATATTGGAACACTCCAGCCAATAATGGAAAATTATCACCATTGCAATTGACTAACCTTTCTTGTGAACGGTTTGATAGTCTCTGTGGAGACTAAAGGTAAATTTAAAAAAATTAAATTAAAATCTATAAAAACTGCATATAAAAATGTATTACAAACAAAGTAGTATTTACATATCTCTACTTCATTTAATAATACTTACATTATCTGATTCTGTTGCAGACTCATTTTCAATGCTAAGATTGCCTATTTTAGAATTGAATTTATCATCAGCATTGGTAGAAACATTTGAAATAGGTGACTGTAATGTTGACTGGTCTTCTTTATGATAACTAGTAGATGGTCCACCTCTAAAAAACTGAAGTCAAAATCATATAATTAAAAACTATGTATTCACATATATGTACTTGATTAATTAATACTTACGTCAGGTGACGATGACCGGCTTAGTATTAGTCTAGTGTTATTAAATGGTAATAGTGTATTAATGCTTGGTGTCAAACTTTGTTCATTGATCTGCCAACCAAAATATTTTATTTAAGAATATGTATATTTTTATATATATAAATATGTACTTCATTTAATAATGCTTACGTTAGGTGACGATGACTGCCTTGGTATACCTACACTGTTATTCTTTTGTGATGGTGCATTATCACTTGGTGTCAAACTTTTAATTCGTTCATTGAACTGCCATCCAAAATATTTTATTTAAGAATATAACATATTTACATTTATGTACTTAATAAATTAATACTTACGTCAGATGATGTATCAGTGAAGGCTTCATTACTTAATTTTCTTTCTTTACTAGTTTTTTTTCGTTTATTCAACAGCACCTAAAAATATTTTAAAAAAGAATATGTATTTATATTTATGTACCGTAAAACGGGGTGAATAGAAACGATGGTGTGAATAGAAACAAAATCAGGAAAGTTATTACTTCGACGTCTCCCCGACTGAATATTCGTGTTATCAATATGAAACCTTCACTAAATCGAAAAAAAATTTTTATTGATAAATTAGCTTTGTGATAGGACGGGGTTTCTAGTGGTCGCGAAGGCCTCTTATTATCAGGGAAAATCTTGTAGATTATCTCATTAAAACAATTACCAGTTTGAAACAAGTATTAAAAATTAGTTGAAGGTGACTTATCTGTAGAAGATTTAAATTAAAATAGAAAAGATTTTTACATTGGCCATAGGTTGGGAAAATGACTGGCGATAGATAGAGATAATATGGCCATAGAAGGGAAGGGGAAATTGCAATTTTAAAATATTAATACAAATTCAACAATGTTCTTAAGACTTTGAAATTCAAACCAAGTATAATAAGTGAATTTATAAAGCGTTGATGCTGTACAGTAGGAAACATTATTATCGTAATATCGTCGTATTTTTACTATTGACGTTATTGTCTTGACATAAGTTATTATAATGTATATTGTTTGTATAAACATTTTAATTGTTCACTGTTAATTCAATCGCTAATCGGGAGAGTTTTTATCGCCGACGGACATTTAAAAGAACAGAAAAAATAAATAAATACTTACATAATGTATGATGTACGCCAGTGAAGTAGGGCAAACGTCAAACGAAAAATAATGGCTCTGGCCAACGAACAAAAACCATACTTAAAATTTTAATTGATTAACCTCTATATTTTCTGAAAAAGCAGTGTGACCAAATGCTTACCGAATAGTTGTCTTATAATATAATCAGCCTTATGTTTATAATGGCTTATAAAACAGAGTTACCTACTGATTATTTTCCCTCTAAATAGTCTAAATTATGTTCATTACCTAACTTACGGCTATAAACGCAACTTACCCGCTTTTTTAATATACATATATATTAAATATGTTTGATATACATATGCATTGTATATTAAATATATTTATTTATTGATAAAGATAATATTATAACTTTTATAGAGACACATATTTTTAACTGTTTTTTTTTTAAACTTTAAATTTACATATTACATACAAGCCATAAGGACATAATAGTTTATTACTAAAGACTGAATTTATATGTTTTTACATGTCGTTACTGGGTCTATACTCTATGCAGTCCTATGAGAGTAAAAAATGTGGATGATTTGTTCAATTCTGAGTTCATAGAAAAAAGTTTTTTTTTGCATATTTGAGAGTATTTCATAGGTTAGAGAATATTAATTTCATTTTGCATATTTTAGAATATTTAGTAAATTGTGAGAAAAAATACTTATTTATTATTAATTTTAATATTATTGTACCGGAAAAATTGCTTTTGAACTTTTTTAAATTTTTATCATTGTGACAAAAAAACATTATTGAATGTTAATTTTATAATAAAATTTAAATAGTATTTCAAGTTTCTTTTTTATTCTTCAGAAGGTAAATATTTGCCATTGCATACACCAAAGGAATATTGTTTTTTTTATACATAATATATTACATACCTATACCTATCAATATTTTGAATGTTGAATGTTGTAAAAAAAAAAAATTTGTAAAAATGCATATTAATAAAGCATTTATTAACCAATTATATATAACCAATTTACGTGCAACCTTGTTTTAAATTTTCAATCCTTAACTATAAAATTTGAACATTCTATATATTACATACATAAATATAAAAATAATTAATTTACCTACATAATATATAATACTGGTATACTTTTCATTGATAAAATATATATTTTAATTTAATTCACATAAATTTTAATTTAAACAATTTTTTACATGATATATATGTATACTTTATTGATTATTGACTTGTTTATGTTATCAAGTTGTTGCATTTCTATCCTTCATATATTTAAGGGCATGATTCTCGTACTTCCTAACCAAGTTACGTTGATTTTGAATACTGTAATCATCAGATTCAATAGTTTTCAATAGCACCACTCTATTATTTTGATTAATTTGGGGCTCAAATGGCAAAACATCTTTTGATGGATAGAACTGTATTCTATTTTTTTTGCTTAATCCAGGAAAATATACCGCAGTTGTATTGTCCTTAACATATTGGAACACTCCAGCCAATAATGGAAAATTATCACCATTGCAATTGACTAACCTTTCTTGTGAACGGTTTGATAGTCTCTGTGGAGACTAAAGGTAAATTTAAAAAAATTAAATTAAAATCTATAAAAACTGCATATAAAAATGTATTACAAACAAAGTAGTATTTACATATCTCTACTTCATTTAATAATACTTACATTATCTGATTCTGTTGCAGACTCATTTTCAATGCTAAGATTGCCTATTTTAGAATTGAATTTATCATCAGCATTGGTAGAAACATTTGAAATAGGTGACTGTAATGTTGACTGGTCTTCTTTATGATAACTAGTAGATGGTCCACCTCTAAAAAACTGAAGTCAAAATCATATAATTAAAAACTATGTATTCACATATATGTACTTGATTAATTAATACTTACGTCAGGTGACGATGACCGGCTTAGTATTAGTCTAGTGTTATTAAATGGTAATAGTGTATTAATGCTTGGTGTCAAACTTTGTTCATTGATCTGCCAACCAAAATATTTTATTTAAGAATATGTATATTTTTATATATATAAATATGTACTTCATTTAATAATGCTTACGTTAGGTGACGATGACTGCCTTGGTATACCTACACTGTTATTCTTTTGTGATGGTGCATTATCACTTGGTGTCAAACTTTTAATTCGTTCATTGAACTGCCATCCAAAATATTTTATTTAAGAATATAACATATTTACATTTATGTACTTAATAAATTAATACTTACGTCAGATGATGTATCAGTGAAGGCTTCATTACTTAATTTTCTTTCTTTCCTAGTTTTTTTTTGTTTCTTCAACTGCACCTAAAAATATTTTAATAAAGAATATGTATTTATATTTGTTGAATTAGACATAGCTGTATTACAATGCTAAGATTTTACATTATGGTGAGAAGCAATTTTATCATCTACCTATGTAACAAACAGAAATCATTGTTGTTCAATACTAAAATGTATCATTTTTAAACTTAGATGTTAGTGAACCTACATTACTCTATGAAGATAAGTAAAGCTGTAAAAATTAAAATCAAACCCTGAATACCATAACCATAAAAAACATATTGATATAAAACATCACTACATTCGAGAAAAAGTTCAAGAACAGTGCAGTTAAAATACATCCATACAATTGATCGAGAAGCTGATATGCTGACAAAGTCCCTGCCTACAAGTATATTATATATAAATATGTATTTATTTAATAATGCTTACATTTGGTGATGATGACTGGCCTGCTACAGGAATACTGTTATTGGTTGTTGATGGTGAATGTTCGCTTGGTGTCAAACTTGGACTTTGTCTGTTGAACTGCCATGCAAAATATTTTATTTAAGAATATGTATTTATATATAATGTATACTTAATTTAATAATGCTTACGTTCCTGGACGGGCTAGATGACACACTACTGTCATCACTTGTTGATGATATATTCACCCTTGGTGGCATCCGTTTCCTGCGGTGTTTTTTTGGTGGCTGCAATTAAAAATAAAAAAGGATGGAGAAACAATAAATAATAAAATGACAAAAAAAAAAATTACCTTTTTTGGAGATTTTTGATTTGAATTAGGATATTTATTTTGTCCAATTATAATCGATAAAGCTTCCAGAGTAGAATTTTTAGGTTCAAAGCCTGGTAAATGACTTCTAGATTTCCAATCTGTTGTCTGCAGGAAATATTTTGGAAATATTTTATCATTACAGATGCGTTTATTTCTATATTGTTTGCAGTCTTCTGTTTTATATAAAATCTTAAAATAAAAATAAAAAACTATAATGTAATATTTTGAAAAACAATAAAACTTTTAGAGTGTAATAAACTCAAATTATCAAAGTGGTTATAATAACATTGCTATTAATCAAACAAAAAAGTATACACACATTTAATAGTATTTCATTACTTCGCAACCAATTTTCAACAGTTCTTATGGCCACGGGCTTTGTAGCTTCTTGCCCACATAAGTTCATATAAATACATCCTGTAAGGTCTGTTATACCAGCAAATTCAGCTTTTACTTCTGCAAGATATTCCTCGATTTGTTGTCTTGTGACATCAGATGGGTTCTCATACCCAAGATTGTGAGCGACCATCTGTTGTAACACAATACCACAAGCTCTGCGAAAATGCATTCTGTAAAAATAAAAAAATCAATGTCAAACATATGGGTTAATATTTGGTTGATGTGCAGCCCTGGCCAAAACAATTTTTAACTAAGTAACGTAGGACAGGGTGAAGTGAACCAGGCATTTGATTTTAATTAAAAACCACTAAGATTAATTATAGTTATGGAGTGGACCACTAAATTGCATTTTAGATTTAACTCTCAGTGGTAAATTTTGTTTAGTGTACTTCAAATTATAGGCAACAAGGTGATAAGATTATTAAGAATGAAAATTTTCAATTTAGTTGCAGTCAATTAAAATATAAATTAATTTGGATAAAACCATGTCAAAGTTATGCTGATAAACTTTCAAAAAAATGAGGATGGGCCACTTCATAACTGTTGGTTTACTTCAACCTTTTCTACGGTACTAATATAAAAGTTATATATACCTTTTAATTTGGTCATCTTTTTTCTTGTTTTTCAATTCATTTTTAGTTGTAGAGTTCATATTGAACTGTCTATAATACTAAAAACAGTTATGAAATAATACTATCAAATTTATCATCAATGGTAAAAGCATTTGAAGTTGATGACTTTAATGTTTATTATAATTATAATATCTACATAATAATTACATAATAAAATTCAAAATAAGGTTAAGTTTGATCTACTTTCCTACATGCAATTCACATGAACATAGGCAAAAAATAAAAAGCTCCCCACAATGTTTATCTATAGAATTTGTTGGTAAAATGTTAGATGACAATAAAATAAATTGTTATTGACTGGTTCTTTTTTTTGTTTAAAGAAGTCCACAAATATATTTATGGTACCTATTCGAAATCACAAATACAATTTCTGAGATATTTTTCATTGATATCTCTTCAAGCCATTTAAATACAAAACTATTAAATAATGAATATTTTTTAGTATTGGCATCTTTTTTTTTTGAATTTATATTGAACTGTAAATAATACAAAAGACAGTAATGAAATAGTTCAACCAATATTTTAATATTTTGTCCCATGTACACTTTTCTAATATTACTCATATTATTATATTATAATTTAAAATAATTACCTTCTCATGTTCTGGATATTTAATTTATTTTTTTATAAGTGCTCATACACTATGATTAAAGTTGTACTAAGTTATTATATTGTATATTTAGGGTGTAAATATCCAAAAAATATTATTTTAGTATGTTACATTTATAACACATTTCTAGCCTAGATAAATTAATAAATCTAAAACTATTTTATATAATATTCCTTTTTCTAGACGACGGGTAGAATGTTATAAAAATTAAATAAATCTACATAATACTTACATAATATTACAAGTGCACCAGTGTCCAATCCACAAACGAATAACTAAAAATAAAAACAAGACTATTGGAAAAATGGAAAAATGAAAAAAAAACCAATGTCTAACCTCAATATTTTCTGAAAAAAAATCAGTTTGTCCAAATGCTTACATTAAAACAGGCTTACCAAATAGTTGTCTTATAAAATAATCAGATAACTGTATATAACATAATTTCTTATAAAACAGAATAATTAAATAAGAGTATATTATTATTTATTATATTATATCATAATAAAATATACTATATTACTCTTACAAGATATAATTTGTATAACATAATCATAGGCGTGCGCAGGATTTTGTGTCGGGTGCAGCATACATTTTTTATCGGTCCAAAAAAACAATAAGCAGCCCACTTATTTCCTTTATATAGCCTTCCCTCTGACTTCTGTTTAGCCCCATTGTGTAAACATTTAATATTTTATAAGTTCATATTATAATCATTTGTGTACACGAATCATTATAGGGTATATCCCCTTCTCACTCATATAAATTCATCACTCTATGACTATGCCTATTATAGTTATAAGAAATAGAATAAATTGTAAATAAAAAGTAATAATATATAGGTAACTCTACTCTTTTATAAATATATTTAACATCACATAGGTAATAAAATAATATTCATAAGTATAAAGTAATTAATAATAGATATTTATCTATTCATAGGCGGATATTGGGGGGGGCTTAGGGGGGCTTAGCCCCCTAAATATTTTAATAGCCCCCAAAGTCGAAACTTAATTTGCTAAAAAGCCCCTACGGATCACTTTACATTGGATTATTATAGCCCCCCTAAAATTTCAACCTAATGTCCGCCTATGTATCTATTACTCATAATATTGGAACTCTTAAGAGTAAGGTATGTAAAATAAAAATAAATAATAAATTCAGTTTTATGTTGAAAATTATTCATTCTACGTATACCTTTCAAATAAATATATCTACCAGCCCACTAAATCCAAAATAAATTGTCAGGTGCAGCGAAAGCAGCATTCGCTGCACCTGTGCGCACGTCTATGAACATAATACAGTTATCGTATATTATTTTTATACCATACCGTATTAATTTTATGTGACCGAAGTCGGTGGGCCCCTCTGACAAGTGGGCCCAGTGCAAATGTTCCATCTTCCATTTGTCCTTGCATAAATATGGCCCTGGTTACAAATGTTTAAGTTTAATCCTCCTCCTAACCCTCTCAAGTGGAGCTATGCTTTTTATATATAGAAGGTCTCTTGGTCGCATGTGGATTTGAATCAGTAGCACCGCTATTGATCCTTACCCTTCATGCTAAGCGGCATCACCTCGTCACGGTGGACCTTTTTTCGATGTCGCCACCCTTACCCCAGCCATCCTCCCTAATTACGTAAAGGTGGTCAAATAATCCGTGTTATTTATTAGTGATTGGGGGGACTTATATACTAATTTACTTACTAAAATACCACGGATTACTTGATTAATAAATTACATATTTTTTTAAATTTTACTTTTTTCTTTTTCATTTATTTTTAACTCGAAACACCTGAAATTGATAAACGATTAATAATACTTAATTATGCACGTGCAGACGTTAGTTAAAAATTTATAAATATTTTACTATCAAAAGCTAAGTATTGAAAATTTAATACTGTTGTCCATAAGTCAAGCTTAGAATAATTATAAAAAAGTTTGAGGATTATTCAATTTAAAAAATGTTATGAGTGTTTAAAGTTTTAATTTTAATTTGAAATCAAAAATACACGTGTAAAATAACGTTTTACTACTAAATTATTTTCGATTTTTGTTATTTTTAAAAAATTACTAAACGTAAGATCTTGAAACTTTTACTTAAATGTTTGAATTAGTTTCAAAGTAGAATATATTACAATATTTGAGTATAATATATCCTAGACTGACAAATCATCTCCGTTCAGAATCGTTTTTCGTATACAATGATACCTATCATTGAATTCAAATTTAACCTTGCCTAGTCCGAGGTCCACCCCACCCCCTAATGTACAGCAGAGCGATACTCACTTACCCGCTTTTTTATATTCTATTTTGGATTTCACAATATTGTGATGCTCTTTTTTCGTGTCTTTTACACATTTTTCTTTGGACATCTCGATGCATATTTGATACATAGTACAACGGTTGAAATTTTCCTCCAGGAAATTGTGTTACGAAAGGTCTTACATTTTTGTATGGAAATATAAATTCATTTAATCCATACTTGGAATATGGAAAAATGACGTTCACTCCATCTTCACATACTGACGCAACAATCCCCGCCAAATATGGTTCACCTTCTACTTTTGTATTTACCTTATCACCAACTTCGTATACTCTCGCCTCTCGTTGTTCAGGTATTTCGCACCTGTTGCTATAACGGTATTAGTTTTAGTATTAATTAGTATTCATTCACTTTATCTGGTAATATGGTATTTTTTACCTATTAGGAGAGGCGTAATTAGATGTGCTTGCTTGCGGTAAATCCGTGTTTTGGCAAACATAGGATCGACAGGATTCTGGTTGTTCAGATATTTCGCACCTGTTGCTATAACGGTATTAGTTTTAGTATTAATTAGTATTCATTCACTTTATCTGGTAATATGGTATTTTTTACCTATTAGGAGAGGCGTAATTAGATGTGCTTGCTTGCGGTAAATCCGTGTTTTGGCAAACATAGGATCGACAGGATTCTGGTTGTTCTGCAGGTATTTCGCACCTATTGCTATAACGGTGTTAGTTTTAGTATTAATTAGTATTCATTCACTTTATCTGGTAATATGGTATTTTTTACCTATTAGGAGAGGCGTAATTAGATGTGCTTGCTTGCGGTAAATCCGTGTTTTGGCAAACATAGGATCGACAGGATTCTGGTTGTTCTGCAGGTATTTCGCACCTATTGCTATAACGGTGTTAGTTTTAGTATTAATTATAATTCGTTCACTTTATCTGGTAATATGGTGTTTTTTTACCTATTAGGAGAGGTGTAATTAGATGTGCTAGCTTGACAATGTGGTTGATGGAATATTGTATCCGGCATTAGTCGAATTATTTCATCTGTCTGAGTAGGTCGATTGCGTCCTTCCTGTGGCGATTGCCAGCAGGGGGCTTTGAAAATAGGCGAATCTTCTTGTTCTTCATGAGAAATGTGTCGTTCGCATCTCATTTCTGCACGTCGCTTACGATATGTCTCTAATGGCTTATCGTTTACAATATCTATTAATATTTTAATCTCGTGCAACACAGTAGCTGAAGGTTCAATGATGGAGTTGTTAAAAACAGATGGCCAATGTTCTTGCATGACATTATACCTATATATGAGAATTTTACCATAAAATAGTTAAATAATATAACTGAAATCAAAATTGAAAGAGAAAATGTCAATCATAATATCATACTCGGGATACTTGTATGTAGATGGACGGTCACGTATTTTTCCCTAATCTCCAGTAAATGTCACAGCAAAGAGTGGCGTCCTTTTTGCAATCCATGTGTTCACTGTCTCTAATCGCTTTACATCTACGGCGTCGACTTGAAACAAAATTTGAAATATATTAAAACTAAGTACTTGTCGTTTCGCGGCATCCAAAAATTGTCCATAATCCTCTGGTGACACTTCATCGTAGGACTTGTCTGTAAAATGAGCAGCCATCTCCTTTATGACCAAAGCAGCGCATTTTCTTAAACAAATCATTTTAAGTTTTAAGAAACTTTGTAAATTAAAAATGATAAACTTATATAATATTTTGAAATATTTTTTTTTTAAATTGAATCGTAACCAACGTAACTTTAAATACGTATACTAGCCAACTATTAGGCTGCCAGGTGATTTTACCTAAAATTTACTAGTGCTTTACCGTAGCTAAAGTTAAAGTTATTAACGTTATAGTGAATATATAAATGAAAAAAAAGCTTTTTAAAAATGCATAATCCGTAATTATTAATCCTCCTAAAAATTCTATGTGAAATCGTT
This sequence comes from Rhopalosiphum nymphaeae, assembly GCA_036289425.1. Lineage (NCBI taxonomy): Eukaryota > Metazoa > Arthropoda > Insecta > Hemiptera > Aphididae > Rhopalosiphum > Rhopalosiphum nymphaeae. The sequence continues at coordinate 2,906,401 of JAZAQC010000030.1, forward strand.
GTGTTTCCATTGTGTATCTACATTCTTTAATAAATTCTCGGATATCGTTTTATAATTATTACCTAATTAACATATTATTATAGGTATGGGTATAATATACATATTATTATACTATTATAATGGCATATTTATTTTTATTTATTTATTTCAGTCAAATCAGTTACAGTTACATACTTACAATAAATTACATAAATAATAGCTGATACGTTTACAAACTGAGCTATAAGCTCGTATCTGCAGGTTAACGTTCGTGTATAACATAGTTCGTTTACAGTAAAATACTTAAACAACTAAAAAACTACTTATACGATTACACAATACAGTACTAATTAATCAATTAAATACATATAAATATAATAAAGTAAATAGTATAAGATTAAAATTAGCGCATATGATACACTCGTATATTTCACACTCATTATAGTATTACTTTCAGTCCCTATACATAAAGACTTACACAGCATCCTTATAAATTTGTTTTTTTTTTAATAAACACATTAACATATTAATATTATATTTAAATTAATTATAATATTTCGATTATCGTATACCTAAATACTTAAACATTAAAAACAAAACTATTAACAATTCATAATAATACTTATAAGACATTATGTCATTTAAAATATAAAATAATAATTTACTTAAATTCATTTTGATATCATTCATGCTTACTCGCCAGTTTCCGAATAAATAATGATATTTATTAAAAGTGTAGACAATTAAAAATTACATTCGATTTAAAAGTTTTGTATTATAATGTACGATATACATCTTCATATTTGAAAAATTAGGAAAAATTCGATTATTAGCTAGTAACAAAAATATAAATATATTGTGATTACAGTTCTCTGACGGTTGGTCCTGTAGTTTATGATCTGGTGGCGGCGCTTGTTCGTCTAAGTCAGTATCGCATATTGGTTGGCCGAAAAACGTATTGTCTAAAACCAAAAAAAAGTTATTATATACTGAACATTAGTCATTGTAACTAAAAAATTACCAATTTCACTTTCTGGTGTCGCATGTGTAATATCGGTTTCCGAAGCGTGAGTTCTTGTTGCCACTGAAATTAAAAAAAAAGCATTAGAATAATTTATGTGCCAAATGCGTTATACAAATATAGAATACTGACATCTAATGTCAGTACAGGCCACTATTGACTCTACTGCTATAAATGAGTGAATAATCGTTTTCACCTTCAATGATGTATTCAGGTTAAAACTGTAAACAGTAATAATTAAAAAATGTATAGGTAGTTAATTTATGGATTATAAGGTAGGTACAAAAATTTAGTTATCATTGTTTTCGAATAGAAATTATTGCCTATTATAAATTAGAATAATACTTTTTTATTTAATTACTTAAAGCATCAAAATTAAATGTAATGGAGATACTGCATTTGAAAAAATTAACAATCCGATTGTTTCTATACTCAAATATGTTTAAACAACGTCTTAGCACCATCTTCCGAATGTACATACCGCGTTTTAAGTATTTACGGGTGTCCGGCCCAATCTTGTTTAATCATGTCAGACGCCTTTTCCGCTATCATAATCGTTGGCGCGTTGGTGTTGCCGTTAACAATCGTAGGCATTATGGAAGCGTCTACCACCCTCAAGCTTTTGATGCCCCTCACTCTCAACCGTTCGTCCACCACGGCATACTCGTCGTCCACTGGACCCATCTTGCACGTGCCGACCGGGTGATAAATGGTCATTGTGTAATGACGAGCCTGGCATTCCCAGTGTTTGTCCGATAAAAACTCGTAACTCTCGCACCCTGGCGTGGGGATGCTGTGTAAAGTGGTGTTGATCTTGCTCATTGCTATGGTCTGGCTGATGGTGTATCCGATTTTGGCACCCTCCACTATAGTTCTGAGGTCCCGCGGGTCGCTGAAGTAATTTGGCACGATTTTTGGCGCAGCGTAAGGGTTGGAGCTTGTGATCTCTATGTAGCCTCGGCTGTACGGCCTCAGCACCAATGGTGATATCGTAAAAGCGTCTTGGTGTAGTATGGGTTTGAAAACTTGTTCATAGTACTTATCGGTGATGCCCACGTCCCGTTTATTCAATAGACCGCCGTCGTCGTTTTCCCCAGCCGCTGTCATAAAAAGCTGAACGTCCGGCCAATCGAGATCATCGTTGTAGCTGCAACGAGAAAACCATAATATGTAACAAAGATAAAATAACAAATCTAAAACAAAACCTAGAAAATCATGTCGGCTTGTCTTATGTAATTAATCTATTTTAATTTTGAAATTTAAAGCTCGCTCACCGAGTGTTCACAAAACCCATGACTTCACCGAGCGGTATCCTATAGAGCGGTCCCATTTTGTGGCGGTAGAATTGGATGAATGAGTCGAGCGTAAACACCCTTGGTAACACTATGCCTAGACCCAGAGGGTTGAATTCGTCGGGCGAATCGAACAGATATGTTACTCCACCCATCGCAATGTGGTCTTGCAGGTTTTGGCCCACGCCGGGTATGTTTTCAATGATTTTGATGCCGGCTTTACTTATCTTGTCGGCAGGCCCTATCCCGGACAACATCAACAAGTGGGGCGAATTTATTGCGCCCGCCGAGAGCACCACTTCTTTCTCGGCCATCACCAACTTCGGTATTGATCCCAGTTTTGATATCAGTACACCCGTGGCTCGACCATTTTCGATCACGATTTTTATGGCGTGTGTGTGTAAGCTGATATGAAGGTTTGGACGATTTTTTATTGGCCTCAAAAACGCTTTGGCCGTACTGCACCTCAACCCGTCTCTCAGAGTTCCTAAAAAATCATATACGTTATACAATTTAATAAACTTTCGAGATTCTTATTACGAAATTTCAACACCAACGTGGGTAAAAACAAATATCAGAAATACACGATAAATGTTTCGTTTGGTACCTACTACATTTATTTAGTTACACCACGCACCGACAACCCGCGGTCCTCCAAATATATTTCATGGTGTTTAAAATTTCGATTTTATATCTTAAATTGATATAAATGTAATTTAATCATGACTATTATACAACAATGTGCGCATCTCATGACTCATGAGATAAGCTATAAGCGAAAACGTAACCTAATCGTATATAATGTATCCATCGTAATACCTATATATATTAATATTTTAATTTTATATGAAAATACAATATATAATATAATTTGTAATGAAAAAATTATGGCCCATGTAGGTAAAAAAGTTACCGATCCTTGAGTTACACAATTAGTACCTTGAGATTTTGTGAATCCTGTCTGATTCTGGCCGTTTATATCAACTTCGTCGTAACCGACTTCCTTGACAGCTTCCAAAAAATTGTCCACGATCGGTGATTTCGACCGGAAGTACTCAACGCTCAGGTATCCTCCTGTACCGTGGTACTCCGAATTCATGAGCTCCGGTATCCTCATGTCCTGGGACTTAATGAAGTACGGCAATACATCCTCATAACCCCAGCCCTTATTTCCGGCGTCTCGCCAGGCATCGTAATCCTTCCGGTTGCCCCTGACATAGAACATAGCGTTCAGGACACTGCTGCCACCGATGACTTTGCCCCGGGGCCAGTTAGATTGGTTCCCATTGAAGCCTAAGCATGACGAATGACTGGGTTCTGTTTTATACTGCCAGTCAATAGACGTGCGCTGGAGGGAAGGATATAGCAACGGTATGTCTGACAATGCCGGCTCGTTGATTCCAGCCTCTATTAATAGAACCTAAAAAACGAGAACGATTATTATTACTTGTTAATTGCTATAGTATTTGCTTAGTTTCTAGATGAATGTTTCTTCCCATTGCCTACAATCAATTCATATAAAATATTGAAAATCTATAAAAACAAGACCAATAATCTTTAAAATAACATCGTTTTTTTTTATTGTTTAATAAAATAATTTTTAAAGAATTAATTCAATAGCAAATTAAATTATTTAATTCAAGTATCCCTCCCCAAGGTTATTTATAACTATTTTAAATTTATAATAAATATTATTTATGTAACTGAAAAACAATAATTTTTACAAGAAATAAATGTACAAACTTTCAATATCTTATCAATTAGTTTAATTTTTATTATTGAATAATATTATTATTACCGTCCAGTTTGCGTTCTCGGACAGACGATTGGCAATGACGGAACCCGCGGAACCGCCGCCAATCACCACGAAATCGTACTTGTCCCTGATCTCGGTGATCTGGCGGTCCACGAGCCGGTTACCGTTGTCCTCGATGTCGGGTCGGATGTACTGTAGAGCCACACCGAGGAGCAATATGTAGCCGATGCTGGGCCCGTAAGACATAGCGATTTGGGTGGCCAGCCGGGCCGTGAATGGGTTGAGCGCCATGCGTGACGATAGCGACCGGTAAATGGACTGCCGGAAGCGAACACGCCGAGTATGTGTATAATAATATTATACACGTGTACCTACCGGAAAGATTTGCTAGATATTATACGCGTTATTATTATTGTTATGTTTTTTTTTTTTTTTTTTTTAGTAAACTTCGCGTCCATCACCACCAGTTGTGCGACAACAATAATAATAAAGTTATTTACCTGTCGATGAAATGTTTTGTATTATGTATGTGTCTGACAGGTTTAACTTGCAAAACGTTCGACACACAACTATACTTGAACCGTCCCACAGATACCTCCACCTGTAAAAGTATGCATAAGTAAATGTATTTAACTATGTGCTCAAAGTTTTTGGAAACTCGACATTATTATAATGGACATTTTTTATAATAATACAATTTAATGTGGGTTGTCGACATTAAAAAAATGTATTTGTGCTCTTTTAACTAAATATATATGAAGTATATAATACAGTAGATATACGTTGAACCACTAAGAAAAGACGTTAAAATCGATACATTAGTAGTATATTTGCAGTTGTACGCCAAACACGGTCAAATAGAACAAAATCGAATAACACGAGTTATAGAAAATCTCATTTTTCATGTAAAATAAACCATTACTGCATTACGTGGGCCGATTGCTGTTGGAAACAATTTATCGATTATAACTTAAAATACACTCCTAATATTAGATTATCTATCATGAAGACGGTCAGTTGATTATATATATATATATATATATAGACTAAAATATTAAATACGTTGACGTATTATTAAAATTTGATAGCGCCAATCGTAATAAGATAAAAAGTTTAAAACAATAATAATATTACACAAAAAAAAATTGTCTACAAATTCCTGGGCAATTCGGTTATAACTAAAGTTATATCCAAATATTTTCCATATAAATAATAAATATAATAATCGCACAAACATTATATAATTCGATTCGTTATGCTATACAGTATAAACAAATGATTAAAGAAAAAAATCACTTAATAGGTAACTGAAATATATGAAATTTGGTATAACATATAATACAGTATTATATATATAACATAATAAACCTATAGTTTATAATCAAAAACCACTTAAAAAAACTAAAATCAAAGCCGCCCCCAGAAACAAAGATTTTTGACATTATGTTGCAATGTGGATCTATATCATATAATTTATAAATTAGACGTCTGAAATCGTTTAAATTTTTTATTAACACAACAATCATAATATTTTAATTTTTAATTTTTTTTATACCTACTAAATACTGTAATACTTTTATTATAAATTGATAAGGTTGATTCAGAATAGATATATTTTATTGATAGCATAAGTTTAAATTAAACCATTTTAAACTTGTTATTTAATATTAATTGTTACAAAAACAAATAATCACCTAATATCGTGAATTTAATATAATGGAATATAATAATACTGTCACATTAGAAAAATTATTAATCAATTAACTATAAATCATATATTTCCACATGTATTTACGTATTGTAATAACATAAAAACATAAATAAAAGAAAATATAAAATTAAATAAAGTAAAATTAATTGAATAAAAGTAAAAATTGTAAAATATTTCTAAAAAAGACAAGCCTTTAAGGTGATAGTGCCAAGTCTGCGGGAATTATTCCTTACACTTTAAAGTGCTGGAGAACAAAACTACCTACCAGATATTAATTACAGCTTTACGTAATTACCATCCTCCTGATCGTCGGAAGGTTCTCGAGGTCGTGTATTGGAAAATATAATGAAGTACACCGTATGCAGAATATACGTCTAAATTATAATAATAATATATTATAATGTATGTTATAATCATGCACCTTACCTGTCTCGTAGGAGTATATATATATTTTAACGATGTGGTGAGGTGACACAAATAAAAAGTTTTACGGACACGTTAATCCAAATAAAAAACAACACTGACTATCTGCTTCGAAAAGAGGTCCAGTTGTCGCTCACAGAATCTGGTGTCGAGATATATTGCTCTTGAGACTGTTGTGCATGTACTGGCGAAAAATACGATTTGATCATACCATTTAAAGCCGCTGGCGGTATCATCAAAGACCTCTTCGTTTCTAAAGAACTTGCTTTATCCTTGCTACAGAGGCCCTGAATAGGCCAATTCTTGTCTTTGGCGGCACAAGAGAAATGCACCTGCCTTACGCCCCATTATACCAAACAACTGTGGTTTTTTACACGATCTTATACAAAGCAAACTGTCCCTTTTATCTGAGATGAAAGAACGTATACATTACAATATGGCCACACCTCAATAAGCTTATTGATATATTTTTTTTTTGTGAAAATAATTGTTTTCTTATGTGGGGGCTGAGATAATGCGTAAAATTGAAAAACTGGTTTTCGTGGGAAAATCGTAAAATTCCGATTTCGGGGATAATCGTGTAAATGTATAATCATAGCATACTAATGTTTTGCAAAATATTTTTATAAAAACGTGATTATTTCACTTGCGGGGAGGCTGGGGTAACGTTACACCGCTCAATTTTTTTTTTTATAAATTACTCGTAAATAAGGGTTGTACAAATTCCAAAATTAGTTGTGCAAATTCATGCTAATTAGTGACCTAGTTTTTTTTTTTTTAATAATTTGATTGAAGGGTGCCAATATAATGAAAGTGACGAAAGACGATTATTAAAATTATCCGCTATCCGCGCGCGACAACTTGGCCGTTATTTATTTATTATATTTAAACTGCTATGCAATTACTACAATTACGATATGTGAGCACATCACTTAGTACAGTAACTATAAAAAAAATTTTAAATATTTGTTTAATTATTTTTGCTTTATGCTATTAATTATTATAGCTCATTTGTATAAAATTTCTAGTATCTACGGTTATTCATTTTATTATCACAACAAAATAATTAAGACCGTTAGATGATAAATAGATGTTCTATGAAAACTACTGAACATTTTTACTTTTGACCTCCCCAAAGTACCAACTAGATGAATTTTCCTCTAACGACCATGTATATAATTTATTTACGAAAATGTAGATTTCACTGTCATATTTAAATATGAATTGTTTCCAAAATATTTATTTAAAAAACATTCGCAGAAGTAATTTTTGCTTTTTTGCGTTTGGATAATTGTTTTCATAATTTTTAAAAATACTATTATACTTAATTAAGTATTACTTATAGATACATCATTGTTAAATTAATATATTTTTCAACAATGTAAATTTAAATTGTTAATAAATAATGCCAATATAAACATTTAGTGAAATTGTTAAGTATTTAAAATGATTAGTTTTTGAATTACAGCAAAATTTTGTCGAAAACTGATTATGCGTAAGACTTCCCGTTTTTACGTTATTATTTTAGGGTTTTTCCTGGCGCTTTTAAAAACTACTGAACATTTTTTACTTTTGACCTCTCCAAAGTACCAACTAGATGAATTTTCCTTTTTAATGAGGGGCTGAAGTCAAAAATCAATGAATTATTTCTACTATTAAACGTGATGATAGACACAAAAAAAAACACACATCATTGTAAAATCAATACATTGATCACTCCGTTCAGAATCCAAAACATAGATAATATCGTTTATATTTTTTGTTTCAATCAAATATTTATACGTGAATACATTAAAAAAACATTCAAATAAAATAAAATAAATATTAAAGTATAATTGTTTGTTTTGTATACATTTTATTATATTTTATTACCGTTAGATGATAGATGTTATATGAATAAATATATAATCTCCTAAAAATTGAACTTGAGCGCTCATAAAAAATTAATTTGAATTTATAGTAAAAATATATGTTTAAAGGTTGGTAAACTTATAAAAACCTTGTATTACATTTTTTATTTTGATTAAATATTAAGAATATTAAATAATGCAATGCTTTCGATAAAAATTAATTTAACCTACTGTAGTATTAATAGTAATATTTTAACTTATTATTATCTCTGTTCAAAATCATTTTTTATATACAACGATTTATTATTAAATTCAAAGATAACATATTATCTATCACAATGACCCACTAGACACCTACTATACAGTAGAGCGGTAGCCACTTATCCAACTTTTTTTAATTATTAATTATATTTTGATTTTACTATGTGCAAAATATAAGTTATTTTGTTTGGTAGTCATTAATTTATTTGAAGGAAACAGGAAACATGTTCAATAATATTTCAAAATAAACAATGAGCATGCAATTTATTATAATAGAAATAATTAAATATTTATAAAACGAAATAAATTTGAGAGTCGGTGTCCAATGATAATAAATAGTTTAACATCACCTTAAACTTTATAAATATCGGTAAAAAAATGTTTGCGGAGTTAAAATGCTGGAAAATTTAATACAATGTTTTCTTATAAGTTTTCCGTTTACTAACTTAAATGTATAGCCACAATATATCAATATTTTTTTAAAGACTCTATATATAGAATTTCGACACGTTTTGTAAAATCTCAAAAATCTTCAAATTCTTTTGTAGTTAAAAATTCATGAAATTTTTTTTTATACCAATGGTTTGAAAATATAATACAAGACTTTTTGTCAGAGTAGTTTATATTAAAACTAAAAATTAAAATATTTTTAATTATTTTTATATAGACATTTAAAGTTCAAACTTGGAAAAAATTGTATATAGAAATTATGAATAACGATATTTATTATTTTGTTATAACTCAAAAACATTATTCTTATATTGGGACAGAAAACTTTTATTTATATATAATATTATATTATATGCAAACAAAGATATTTAGCAAAAATTAATTAAACATCCTACTGTATTACTTATAATAAAATAAATTGCTTTAACAAATAGCAATATTTATAGAAATTTCAAACAGCTATGAAAAATTGTGATTATGTATTTCTTAGATATTTTGGTTTCAGTATTATATAACACACGTAACCTTTAATTCAATGTTCAAGCTTTAGCTATAAAGGTTGAAAATTGTATAAATTCTTTGCTAGATACTATAATAGTATAATATATTATACTTATATATTTTAATACAATTATGTTTGATCTATTTATATATTTTCAAGAATTTCGACTAAACGAAAGTTGATTTATCGACATTTAAAGAAAAAAAACTAAAAAATGTATTATGCCTACAATTAGCTCAATACGATATATATACTTATATATATATATATGTTTTAATGTGTATAAAATGATATTATAAATACTCTAAAATTTAAAATTTCTAAGGTCATTCGTTTTTAATTAGTATAACAAAATAACACACTGCATTAACATCTTATTTATTAAATGTTAAAGCCTTACCTTAAAAATTGCATATTTTATGAATTTACATTTTTTTTTTTAAACAAGAAGAAATTGCTCAACATTTTAAATAATTATAAATAAAATTGTGTGTACTATAGTTTTTTTAATATAGATATAACAAAAACATATAAGTAATATATTTTTATTTTTCTAAAAATGTTGACTGAACAAAAAATGGTTTTACAATTTTTTTTCAGAAATAGAACTGACAAAAGAAAATTACAAATGTCTATAAATAACTTAAAAAGACTTTAAATATTTTTAAAATTATATTATGTATATGAAATAAGTATACAAACATTTAGTGAAAATTACAAGTACTTACGATTATTTATATATGGTAGAAGCATAATACTACTAACACATAAATTATCATAGCAAATAAGACAGCGAAATTCTCTGAATAAATCTCTGTTTGCACGATGATTGTTTACGGGTGGCTCTTGATCTAAAACGAAATCAAAAGTTTTACATAAATATACGAATTATTATAACATATCGCTTTTTTAAATGTTAATTATTTATTACAACTATATTTCATGGTCAAATCAACAATAAGAAACATGTTCAAGTGGTTCAAAGTCAAACCCCCAGAACTTTTTTTTTTTTAATTAAATATTCATTATTTATGAAATTTTGTATACCATATCTTTAAAGAGGACATTGATTTTTGGGGGTTTGGTCCCCAACCTACCTCTATTTTCAACACCAGGTTCAATGATATTACACAAACGAGTTTCATGTTTTTTTTGTTTTGGTTCATATTTCTGCCTTTCTTTATTTTTGTATTTACACACTGCGTTCTTAATTGATTTTTCTTATCGTTATTTTCATTTCTATAACAGAAAAAATATAAATAATAGATTGTTTAAAATGTTGTATTAGTTATATACATATATATTGTTAGTGGTTTAATCTGGAACCGTTAATTTTTTTTACGGTGGTTGGGTATGTAACTGCATGTATTACATAAAACTATCACATTACGAAGGGAGGAGTTGCGCTAATATAGGTATGCCAATATTAACACGATAAATATTATATTAATGTGATTAAAAGTTGTAAGTGTAATATAAAGTAAAAACAAAAACAACAAAATAACTAAATATGAAACATTTTTGTTAATAATTAGTTTTAGTTGTATTGAATTATTATTTTATTTGTATTTATATATATATATACAGATTTGTATAACAAAACACACAATTTTTTGGTGTTTTTTTAGATCAGTCAGAGTGAGAACAAACTTCATGTACCTTAATTTTGATCATTTGTCTAATATCAGTCATTTCAAGTCATTGTTTGGTTATCAATTAATACGTTGATGAAGTCGTTAAATTTATAATTTTTTTTAATTTAAAATCAACCTTAGTGTTTTTTATTGATTGCTAGTCGATTATCAGATATTTAAATAACTAATAAAATGATTGCTTTACATCAGTAATTTCTTTGAATCGAATTGATTACAATAAAGTTAAGTATATTATTTTATTTCATTTCTGTTTACGCTGTTGAGCTGTTGCTAGTAGTTAGCTGGACAACTCGCACCATATAACGGTTGAAACCAATGTGATTTTTATAATATACGAGAATAATGACTAATAAATTGAATACCAGTTAAAAAGATATGTAAATAAATAATAATTTGTATTTCTATACAATTATATATATATAAATCAGTGACCGGCAAGACGTCTCTTACCCGGTACCCATTTACAACTGATAATAATAATGAATGACAATGATACAAAATAATAATAATACAAGACCTTATCAATCGTCCGCGAGTTCTATGATATGGTGTCGGCGGCGGTTAACGGCCGTTGACGGTGGGGACACTGGACAGTCAAGACGGCTGGACGGCAGCGGACAACGATCTATATGGTCCGTATAGATATAAATAGATCGACGGCGGCTCGATACTGATTTATACAATATATACGTATGTCGCGCACGTACAGACGACGGATTATGATATAATATTGATAATAATTATTATGCAGATGCTATAAACACGGCAACGACGACGCCGGGTGATGGCACGATGCGCGACCGACTTAGCGCATTGACATGATTGACGGGATATAAACGAACCGTCGGAACACTACGCGCTTTAAACGGCACTTCGACTAGCGCGTGTTAATAGTGGCGTACACAAGTATAATATTATAATTGAAAGAAAAACTTGGATCAAACAAAAAGGAACGGGACGCGTTGTACTTGACACGTGGTTTTACAAGGCGCTCGATCACGATAAACAGTCAAAGGTCACCAGACAGACACGGCGTCCGATACGCCTACGCGGACGATGTCGAACTGATTGAATGACGGCGACTCGCGGGCGCGGCGGTAATGGAAGGGAGTCAGAAAGTTGCACATAATCGTTTGTCCGTTGGGCGCTTGCGCGTACCATTTCGGACCGTAAAGTGGCGGCAGTTTAGACAATTTCATAAAATTATTAATTTATTAATTTTCAATTAATATTATTGGAATGAAAATAAGTTATTATTATTACTTATTAAAAAAACCAACATATATAATATGTATATTTTTCCAGGTTATTTTTAAATATTTATTACATTAAGTACATATGTATTACATCTTTTAAATATTTTTATTTGTATCGAATTAAAATAGTTAAAATATTTAACGAATACATAACAATATACATTAATGTAATATCAATAAATATTTTTTGATTAATTAGTTATTAAATATATCTAACTAAACACAATGGCGTCATTATATAACAAACAATTTAATAATCAAAAATTATATACCTAAGTACCTATTGTGTTTAATTTCTATTTTTGTTAAATATCACATATGATAATGTATAGCATAGACGATAAATAATAGAAATACCTTGTATTTTGAATCATCTCATAACCATTTTAATCTATTCAAATTACATCTCTTATTATATATATATATTCAATTTAACTATATTAATGTTTATTATAAGTTTTACATTATGCGAAATTATAGATAATATTATTTTGATTAGATAAATACTTAATGGTACGGCTCACAAATACAGGTACAGGTGGAACTAAAATCTATAAATTGGTAAATAATGGAATTAGAATTTGTAATTTAAGTTTTAAAACTAACGAACGGAGCGATGGATGTATTGATTTAACATTTGTCATTAATAATGATTCATTATATTTAGGTATCATTTCCTATTGAATAATGCTGCTTAAAAAAAGCCAATAAAATTATGGTAAAAATTATATAAAATGCAGTATAAAAATCATTAAATTCTAAGTTAAACATAACAGTCCTCGGTAGTATAGTGGTAAGTATCCCCGCCTGTCACGCGGGAGACCGGGGTTCGATTCCCCGCCGGGGAGGACAATTTTTTTTTTGAATATTATTAGATGAATTACATATTTTTGTAATTTAAAATATCAAAAAAATTACATTTGTGTGCGTCGTGTGCGGGGTGCGAGGTAAATTTTAATTAATTTCTTTCTCGTTACCAACATACGAAATTCCAAGACGAGATACTTCTGTTTAAAAGGTACTAGAATGAAATATAAACATTTTTTGTGCGACGCGTGGTAAGCACGTTGTGCTCATAGAAAGATAATCCGCACGGAAACGGAAGAAAAAACGAACGACTTACGCATACAACAAAGAATATATAATATGAAAAGACATTAGATACAGCTTTTTACACAAAACATAATTACTAAGAGAATAAAGCATGTGACAAAATCACGCTGATATAGAGTTGTACGAGAGTAGTCATAATACTTATTGGTATTATTACAGTATTATCAATAACTGTAATTTAATTTTTTTATCATTTTTGAAAAAATCAAATTTTTAGTATTTAATTATTTGGTATTATGGATGTCAAAAATAATAATTTCCAAGAACTTTTCAAAATTATCTAAAAAAAATTATTAAAAACAAGAATTTTTAGGAAAATAATAGTACAGAATTTGTTTATAGTTGTAATATAAAATTAAGCAACATAGAATTTTTATATAGTATATTCATATTTGCATCTTCCATCATATAATTTTCGAGTATTTTTAATTTTTATTTTGAAAGTTTAATACAGTTTCTCGTGAGAACTTCTTACAGCACAAAGAAATAGAGTATAAAGTAACTGTGTTACGGTATTTACAAGAAAATACTATTAAATTTTGAGTTATATTAGTTGAAAATATTTATATATATATTTTATAATAACTAAATACTAATAATATAATAAATACAATATTTTCTAAAAAAAATTATCTATTATAATTACCATGTATACTATTCTATTAAAATATTTTATAATAAATTTTACTAAAAGAAAATAAGCGACTTTAATAGCTATATCAAATAAACATATCACTTTTTGACGGCTGATAGACTATTTCCGATTAAAATCGATTTTATTATACAATAATGATTTACCCTTGAATTCAAATTTATCACACAGAAAATAATGACTTATAACTTAACACCTAATATATACGCAGAGTAGTACCCACTTACCTACGTTTTTTATATTGCTAATAAAATTTTACTATTAGTAAAATGATAAATTGAATTATATTTGTCGAAAAATTTAAAAATATTGCGTGTATAAAATATAATATTACACATAAGTTTATTTATAGTTTAAATATATAATTTCCTACAATTTTTAAGAATTTCTATAAAATAAAAAAACATACATATATTATTCTTTAAATACAAATCTACATTGAGATCATATTTTTGTTTAACTTTTCAGCAGACGCATAGCGCATTTTATACGACAATTATATATTTATTGACATAACTTTTATACGTATTTCGATTAATACAGAATTTTCTCCTGTTCCACCATGATATTTATATAAAAACTATTTATGTTAAATTATTATACAAATTATAAAAAAAGTATATATGTAAAAACATAAAGCATCGTGTAATACACTTCAGTAGCGCACCAGCTGAAAGGTCAACATTTACCTTAATAGAATCGTATTACTCTAGTTCTTAAATAACATACGTTTCCTAAAGCTTTTAATTTATTTTAATAATTTATGTTTCTTTATTAATTAAACCTATGTTACTTTATTGATATAAACGATATCTATAAAACCTGGTTCTGCTGTGAGTTTTTCTTATTAGCAAAAAGCAAAATAGTCCTCATCGTTTTATACCAAAATAATAATAAAATAAACAATAAATTATACGCATTAATAATATGAAACATATTTTTATTTAAAAATGTTGAAAAGATCTGTATGTTATGTACCTAATTTGGATTTCTTGTATTTTTTCATCACCAAATTTCCATTTATATTCTAATAACTTCCTAATTACTGTGGTGGACGATTAGGGTCGTTGCGCGAAGAAGAAAGTAAATCTCTACTTAAAATTATCTACAAATTAAATTTTTCATTAGATTAGTCAAATATAAAATATTGTAAATAAATTGTATTCTTTACATCAAAATAAAGTAAAGTCAATTGATGTGCGATTATCATATTATCATTTTCCAACACCATAATATCGCCTTCATTCAATGGATAATTGTCATTCATTATTCTTCGTATTTCTTCGGTAAATCTACAATACAAAATTTTACATTTAAAATCACAAATTTAAATTCTCCGAGCTATTTATTATAAATTATTTTATTTAAATTTATTTATTACTTCATGACTATTAAAAAATATCTTTTGTTTTATATACTTTTTTTAAATTACATAGTAATATGTACATATATCTCTTTATGTATACCAAGAATTTATTTTATAAGATTGAATACGCATATAGCAGCAACACGGTAATCCGAAAATAGGATAATATGAAAGACATAGTTTTCCGAACGGTTTGGACTTTACCTACATCGTCACCGTTCTACTATTGTATTTCTATATAATTTAATATTGTGTATATAATTAAAATAATAATACTAATTTTAATTAATTTAAAAAAATGTAATCAATTATTGTATTTATTTTATTCGAATAGTATATACGCATGTTATTTAATTGTAAGTTTAAAATGCAAGACAATTTTGTAATAAAGTCATAGGTAATCCGACCCACCACAATTCCCAATTCCTTTTAGATTACCGTTACGCAACTGTATAATGTATATTAATCAATAGGTACTATTTTATTGACATCAAAATAAAGTAAAGTCAATTGATGTGCGATTATCATATTGTCATTTTCCAACACCATAATATCGCCTTCTTTCAATCAATAATTGACATTCATTATTCTTCGTATTTCTTTGGTAAAACTACAATACAAAATTATACATTTAAAATCACAAATTTAAATTCTCCGAGCTATTTACTATAAATTATTTTATTTAAATTTATCTATTACTTCATGACTGAATAAGAAATATCTTTTATTTTATAGACTTTTTTAAATTGCATAATATTATTTATAATGTGTATATAATTGTATATATATATATATATATATCTTTATATATACCCAGAATTTATTTTATAAGATTGAATACACATAAAGTAGCGACACTGACACGATAATCTGAAAATAGGCTTATATTAAAGAAACGTTATAATCCGAATGGCTTCGAGATTATTCTATTTTTTAATCTAGTTCCTTACAAAAATCATTTACGAAATGATTGTAACGATCAATTCGGTCAGATTTTACTGCTAATACCTATATATGTAGTGTTATTTAAGAGTGTGACTTAAAACGCTAAATTCGGTACCAGGATAACATTCATAGGATATTTAACATGCCAACTGGTCAACCATCTGGGTGCCATCTGCAGTTAACAAAGACTTTAACGCATTATCCTTTGTGAATTGAACGAATACGATTTATTTCAATCACTGTACCTTTTGAATATAGTTAGTAGTGGTCATTCGGTCAAACTTCATTTTTATCAAATAATTTTTTT
This sequence comes from Rhopalosiphum nymphaeae, assembly GCA_036289425.1. Taxonomy (NCBI): domain Eukaryota; kingdom Metazoa; phylum Arthropoda; class Insecta; order Hemiptera; family Aphididae; genus Rhopalosiphum; species Rhopalosiphum nymphaeae. Next base: position 2,922,940 of record JAZAQC010000030.1, read on the forward strand.
CAAAATCGGTTGTCCGCACAACTAAAACGATTGGGAACCGCTGATATATATAATATAGTATATTATGTTGTGTATAGTCGGTTATTGTGTGGTCCAGTTTCTCGGAAAACAGCTGAACCGAAGATAAAAGAAAAATGCAGCAGTGCGATCGTATTTGTATTTTAACATATGGTACTTTATACATATGTATAATATAATAAAATAATATCTTCCTATATTGTATTCATTTCTTAACTTAATATAAGTTACAAATATGTTATATTACTGTATAATAGATCGTAATATAATAACATGATAAAAATATAATATATCTAAATAATAAATAATACTTTTACTGTATATTTTTAAAGTTTGTTATGTTATAACTACGTGAAAAATAATTATCTCTGTATTGCTGTCCCCATTGTCCCTCGCATCATGAACGAGTATTTCTACCGCATGCAGATACATCAGACATGTTTTTTATGTCTTATGACCATTGACTAATTTATAGTATTACCCCAGCCATAAGACATATTATAAATATACGTCAACATAAATTAAAAAATTATTTGTATAATACGTAGTGTTATATGATTCCTTTTATTGAATTAAGCAGGTTAACCGTTAACTTATTCGGTTATATTACAATCTTTTACAAATTATTGATACCGACGTAAATCAAAACAAAAATTACCAGTGTTTATTTTAATGTATTTGTTATCAATTATGACTACAGCTGTAGACTACAGTCAATTCCGTGATGTTCATTCTGCTGCTGAATATTACATATCTTATTGATGTGATCCTGGTACTGGATTTTGCGATTTAAGTCACCATCTTAAATAACAACACCTATATAGGTATATCAGAAATAAAGATTGACCGAATAATCACTACAAACTATATTCAAAAGGTACAGTAATCGAAAGAAATCGTATTCTTCCTTTTCACCAAGGATAATGCGTTAAAGTCTTTGTTAATTAGATAAATAAATTTATACCTATTAACATATTTAGCTATTTCATAATCTTTAAAAATTTTGATACCAATTTAATTCAAAACAAAAATTACCAATGTATTTTCTAAATATATTTATTATCCAATCATGATAATATTTTCTTTTGGTTGTAAATGTTTATTCAATTCAGTTAATCACATTTTTCTTATGATACTAATATTGTTGAAGTGCTGGACACTGAAGTCGACATTGGGATATTCGTTCTGCTATTCAGTATTACTTATCTTACGGATGTGATCCTGGTACTGGATTTTGCGATTTAAGTGACCCTCCTAAGTAGCAACACCCATATAGGTATACAAGAAATAAAGATTGACCGAATGACCATAACAAACTATATTTAAAAGGTACAGCGGCTGAATAAACCGTATTATTCGTTCTATTCACAATGGACAATGCGTTAAAGTCTTTGTTAATTGCAGATGGCACCGAGATGGTTGACCAGTTGGCATGTTAAATATCCTATGAATGTTATTCTAGTACCGAATTTAGCGTTTTAAGTCACACTCTTAAATAACACTACATATATAGGTATTAGCAGTAAAATCTGACCGAATTGATCGTTACAATCATTTCGTAAATGATTTTTGTAAGGAACTAGATTTAAAAAAAATGTAGCTATTTTCATAAAAAACTGTTTGTATATTAGAAAAAAATAATTTTATAAAACAATTGACGATTGTGTATAACATTTCACGAGATTAACAGACACTTAATTATATAGGTATAAAAAAATAGTAATAATCTTTATCGACGAAGACGTATTACAGTTTAGAACATTAAACATAGAATTATATTTACAGTGACGGTTGATTGTACAAATGTAGAGTAAATAAAACAAATAGATTTACGTATTATTATTATATATTCAACTAATCAACTATAACATACAAGTACGTATATGACTTACATTATAATAGTACATTTAATTTATATCGTTATTGATTTGTATGCGCTTTTAATCTTTCATCTTTATAATTATATAACGTATACCTTATATTATAAGTCTCGAATAGTGCGGTATTTTATTTTTCGGCAAACGATACGGAAAAGTAACTGACATTGAAATACGTACGAATGTACGACAGAATATTCTAGATAAACATATATAGTTACGAGCCGTACAGCCGATAAGGAGTCATAGTTACTGTTCGATACGCCAATAGATACGCTGGACTATTTAAAAATATACTTTAATATGAACGAAAATGTGGGTATTTTTCATATGTATTTAAAAAAAAAAAAAATGACAACATTTTTATTATAATTTTCATACCACATAATATAAACTAGATTTATGAAAATATAAAATAAAACGTTATATCATGAAAATTAGCAAAAAATATTACCAAAACTTGAAAAATAGCACTAAAAACCTAAAATGCTTAAAATATGCAAAAATTTGTATTATGAGAAATTTCATATTTGAAGTCCTTGGTGTATAAAACAAATTTATAGCTCACTCTGATATCTTTATCTGTATCCTATAATAATTAGCAAATGCTATGAAATCTGAGCCCTGTTTATGACTGTAGTCTTCTAGGTTTTTTCTTGCGCAATACAGTTTTTACTATATTTTACATTTGTAAGACAGAGACAACACATGCGGATATAATGGCCTCTTACTTAATCACTATAACTATTTATTGGTTTTTATTTTTTATTAATTAAATTTGAATTCAAATAATGTAGAAACATTAGTTTGTTGACACGTTTAAGAATCAATAATTAAAAATAATTGAATTAATTTTCAAACATATATATCTTATGTGGAACCAAATATAAAGTTGTGCATGTTTATGGGAGACCGAGGGTTAAACATTTACAAGGGTGGAAATATGTTAATGGCCAGGAGCACAGATAGACCTCGATAGCAGTGGTAGGGAACACCGTGGACAATCGCAAACACAACCGCCCCCACTACACTTAATAATGTCAACGCCATCGGTGTCCGCATGGAAGGCATGAAGTGTTGGCAACAGTACTGCTGTAACTCTGTTCAAGAGGTGTGCCTTCAAAACAAACAAATTATCATAATCATTTCACGCTTAACCAAGAAAAAATAATGACAGACAAGCGGCGTAAAAACCATGGCAAAAAATCACCACCACCACCACCACCAAGGTAAATGCATACTTTTATAATATTATTAAGAGTAGACTGAATCATAATTTTTATAAACACGATGTATCTGTATTTCAATGTTAAGGTAAATTCTCTTTCGACAGAACTGATTTTGTATTAGTTACTTTGCATCTATGCTTTAATAATATAGTAAAATGACATAATTCATATTACTAATAATAGCATATTTTGATATAGTTATATTGCATAGTTTTCTAAAAAAAAAGAATGATTTTTCTTTAAAAAGTTATAAATAAACACAATTAGTTAATAACATGTCGATAAATATAATATATATATATATTATATTACTCCAAGTTATAAATAGGAATTTTAATTTATATTTATAAACTTGAATTATTTAGGTATTGATAGCGTCCACAATAATTATTTAAATAATATCCTTTAAAAATCATGGCTTTAGATCATATTATTTAAATATATTCACAAGAACATCTATAAGTCAAAAAAATTCGTACTTAAATCTGATAGTGATTGGTCGTTTATGACATAAAAATATTAAATAGATATAGGTAATGTAAATTGTAAATACTGCTTAAATTATTTTATTTTATCTTTCTATTTGCTATTAAATTAATTTAATAAATATTTTTAAAAATATAGCTATAATAACTATAAATGTTTCTATCACTTTTGATACATGTTTCATGAGTTGTTTGAATTAGTATTATTATTTGTTAATTATCACACGTTGAAAGTTCTAACTCTCTACCTTCAACACAATAGTACCTATTGCTTGAAGTATATTATACAGCAGTGTGGTGGTGATCTGCTAAATTATGTGTATTTAATCTTACAAAATAAATTCTAGGTAAACAGGGTATAAAGACAGAACTGACTTTTGTTCTAATTAATATTTTCATTTTTTTTATCATTATGAGACCCTAGCGTTACATGTATAATTTAATTTTTTTTTTTATGTTAATTTTTTAGTACTGAAAATAAAAAATAAAAAATTTGTTTTAAATTTTTTTGGATAAATTGAAAATAGTCAATTTGTAAATCTAATTATAAGAACAATTTTAATATTAAAAAGAATTATCTAAGTCAAATAGTTTATTTGTTAGAATTTTTTTCAAAATATCAATATTTTTTTATTAAATTAATTTGGAACTTAATAACTTTTTTTAAAAATATGATTTTTGAGTATTTGTTAACTTGAGTATATTTCTTAAATTATTTACTTATCATATAATATTAAAAAAATTTGTCATGCGTTTAAGTAGCATAATTTGTTTTTTTTCTGGTCAAATCTATCTGTTACACTCTGTATATAAAGAGATATTTTTACACAATATTATACAATTTAAAAATAGTATATAAAATAAAAGATATTTTTTACGACAGTCATGAAGTAATAGATAAATTTAAATAAAATTATGTTTAGTAAAAAGCTTGAAATTTTAAATCATAAATGTAATAAATGTAAAATTGTGTATTGTAGATTTACCGAAGAAATACGAAGCATTATGAATGACAATTATCCATTGAACGAAGGCGAGATTATGGTGTTGGAAAATGATAATATGATAATCGCACACCAATTGACTTTACTTTATTTTGATGTAAGGAATACAATTTATTTACAATATTTTATATTTGACTAATTTAATGAAAAATTTAATTTGTAGTTAATTTTAAGAAGAGAGTTACCCGGAGATTTACCTTTTTCTACGCGCAACGACCCTAATCGTCCACCAGAGTAATTAGGAAGCTGCTAGAATATAAATGAAAATCTAGTGATATGAAAAAATACAAGAAATCTCAATTTGGTACCTAACACAAAGATCTTTTTAACATTTTTAAATAAAAAATATGTTTCATAATATTAGTGTGTATAATTTATTGTTATTTATTTTGGCATAAAACGATAAGACTATTTTGTTTTTTGTTTATAAGAAAACTCACAGAATAACCAGGTTTTTTAGATATCATTGATATCAATAAAGTAATAGAGAATTATCAATACATTCAGTATAGTAATTGTGATTTCACACGTTTGTAGTCATTTATATACAATATGGTAAATTAAATGTCCTTACAATTAATTTTTACATTCTTACAAAAACAAAAGTAATACAAAACAAACTTTTATGACAGATTTTTAAAAAAAATGTATTTATTTATTTTTGTAGTTTATTGATATGTATGTAATATTATTACTTAAAGTATTCAAATTATTTACCAATTTTTTTTAAGAATTTTATTGAAACTCGATATCTCTAGTTTTTTTTTTGTTCCGCTTGAGATTTGACATAACGAGAATTTATTGTATATTTAATATTATTACTATTGTTAAAAATATATATTAAATTAAGAAATGTTTTTCAAACACTTAGTTAAGGTAATATAAGATATTTTATGAAAAATATAAATTATAGTAATTAAGTAATTGAATATCAAATGTTGATATTGAATTTGCACGCACTTAAAATAAAGATTTCTCCTCCTGCAATGATTTTTGATATTATATTGTAAAATAAAAATATAATAATAATATTTATCTTTGTCGGCATATAATAAAATTACATTTAGCGATTTACTGCAAAATACGGGGGCTTTTCAACAAGCGACTACTCTCCACGGTTTTCGAATTGATTTTTATATATAAAACATGAAATCGTGTTTAATGTTAAAAATATGTTTTCCATTATATTCAACGAACAAAACATACTATTATTATATTTATTTCATATCCAACCGTAGGTACACATTATATTATCTGTCTCTTCCTATCTGGCAATGCAGGTGTTTTGTAACTCGGCGGCACCAGTCGTGTATTGATCACTCACTCAATAACGGCCGTTTCCATTAAAGCCATCTAATATAAAATATAATATAATATTGTTGTATTCAGTCTACAAACGCACACAATTTATAATCGTTCACCTGCCGAAATGGCCATATCTCAAGATAATTGTATATACACAATATACTCCCGACTCGACTTACCCGCTTCACGTATACCCCCGCTGTGACGCCAACCACGGTCGAGATTAAAAATAACATTTTTTTCAAAACGTATTATTATTGAGTGTATACGAAAACTATTATAAGGGTATATAATAATAATAATACCGACTCTACAATATGGACGATGAACGTCGTTAATAACGACGAAGAAGAAATACACGTACCTATCATGCCGATAATGTGAACTAACTACATACGGCGCGGCGTCGCTTATTCACATCGAAGACCGAAAAAGGCGGTCCAAGTATTATTGAGTCAGGGTCCAGACGGCGATTTCTCTTTTGTGTCTTCTACAGAATAATGCGTTCCCACATAGGATCCCACATGTGCGTTTCGGCATATTTTCTCTGCCTATTGTGCTCCGAATATATTCACCGATAAATGACGTTTACCGATCGTCCTTTCAAGTATTCGAATACTCCTTGCCTATATATATCATATATTTATAATTGTACTTGGCTGGCGGACCTTGCCGTTTATTTTTCCACAAAAAATATGGACTGTTAATAATATTCGACAACTTTTCAATCGTTTGATGATTAAAGATTATTCCACGAATCACAATGTCTTAGTATCATTATCTATATAGAAATCCGTCTTCGTTCATAATTTTCTATTTAAAACTGTTAGTAAGTCATTTTAATAGTTTAATATTAACGCCGTAGATCGTCTAGAGTTATAGACTTTACAGATAAATGGATCTCAACCGGTGATTTGCGACACGAGTGTAGTATAGTAAAATAACTAATATTGGATTATCAATAAAACAATTTTTCAGTACTAAATTTTCGTTATTAATACACAACACGACGGCCTAAAGAAAAAGTTTATTTATTTATTATTTATTAAATAATTAATATTTTACCATGATTAAGAAATTATTATTATAAATTATTATTTCCAACTATTCATGAGTAACCTATTATTTTTTTTACTGTAAAAAAATTATTTAAAAATCATTAATTATGTCAGGTTTCATGATGTTATAACATCCTAGTATGATTTATTTCATATATATATATATATTAATTCGTAATAAAGTAATATATTTTTTTTACATCATAATATAACCAAACTTACAAAATCAGTAAGTGAAATTATACAGCAGTACTTAAAATAAATATATATTTAAAATTTTATTAAACACTATAATTTAAACATGTACTATTTTTTAACATTTTAGTTTTTAAACATTTATAAGTCTAATGCTCTGGGATTTGAATATGAATTAAGATTCACATGATCACGAGATTTTTGTTCACCTGTATTAAAATTTAAAAATCTATGAATTCAATTCACGAATAATTAATTGGTAAATCACGGATATTTATTTAACGTGTATTTAAAACATAGTATTTATCAAACATATTAAATTATAATATAATATTAAAAATATATAATATGTTGTATATGTTAATGATTACGTAAAAAGCTAAAAACTAAAAATATCTATAACTAGTATTCTAAAAAAAAATGTTTTATAAGCAATATTATTGTATAATTACTAAATGAATTTAAAATATAATTCTACGTGTAATAACTAATAATAAATAAACGTGTGTCTTAATAAACAAAACTGCACGTGAAATAAATGGGGAATCGTAAGTTCCTACACAAGAGTAACAGGTAGACAACTACATACGTTAATTCCTACATATGTGATGTATAAGTTCCTACACGAAAAAAAAAGGTACGTATGTTAGTTCCTACACGACGAAAGACAGGTACTTGTGTAAGTTCCTACACTAGGACTATTATAAGTTATCAATCTACGTCTATAAAATACTGTCATACATTTTAACCCTTTATTCTATATTCTATATAATTTATAAGCTATCTATCTAATTTAATTTAATAATTTTAAAAATAATAATAATTGTAATAATTCATAATTGTAAAAAAAATATAAGTAATGCATTCTATATAATGATAATTCATAATTGTAAGAACATAATAGTGTGGAGTAAGTGATGAAATAATGTTATCGCATTAAGATAAGACAGATAATAACGATAGTTTATCGATAAAGCTGACAAAGTGACTTATAAATTCGATTTTTCAATCTACGAAATATTTACCACTTTTATTACTGATAAAAATTGTACAAAAAACCCCACAGAATAATGTACATTGTCACATTGAATAATAATAATTATGTTAGTACTGTTCGAAACATTCGTGTGTCTGTACATATCCGTTACGAAGTCACGATGACTAGCGAAAATCGCGTATCCTTTATGCTCAGTGAAAAAGGCAAAGACCTATTAGTTTTAAATAATTTTAAATTTTTTAAACATCATACATCAAAAAAAAATGAAAATACATGGCGATGTGTTATAAATAAGTGTAAGGCAAAAGTGTACACAGTGGGTTTAAATGTTAATTTGATTAATATAGAAAAATCGTGTTTTGACCATAGTCACGCAAGTAATGAAACTTTAAAGCGGCAACAAATAAGTAATTCCTGCAAAAGAAAAGCTTTAGACTCCATAGTTGAAAGACCATCAAAAATAATAAGAAAAGAAATATCTAAATACACTAACGAAGGAGATTTGATATTTCCTGATTTAAAATTAATAGCAAGAAATATTCATAATGCTAGAATAAATTGTTATCCTAAACTACCAACATCTCGAAAAGAAGTTCACGAATCATTAAGTTTACTAGACATAAAAACAAATAGAGGTGAGTTATTTCTTTATGATAATGATGCCCTAAATGAAATAATTATTTTTTCATGTAACACAAACATAGCATTTTTAAAACAATTAGATTTTTTATATATGGATGGTACTTTTAACTATTGTGATAAATATTACACGCAATTATACACAATTCATGGAATTAAAAATTGAATATATATTCCATTAATATTTTGTTTATTACCAAATAAGGAAAAAAAAACATATATAACATTATTGAAAAAAATAAAAATATCTGGAGTAATGCCTAAAAAAATTATTTTAGATTTTGAAATAGCGATGCATCAAGCTGTTTCTGAAATTTTTCCAGAAACAGAGGTGTTTGGCTGTAGATTTCATTTGGGCCAAGCTTGGTTTCGTAAAATACAAAATATAAGTTATGCGTCACAATTTAATTTAGCAGATGACAATGTAGGAAAATGGTTGGTACATATTTTTGGACTTTCTTTTCTAAATCCAGAGGAAGTGGAGGATTGTTTTACAGATCATTTTATGGCAGATAAACCTGAAAATCCAGCAATAACAGAATTTTGTGATTATTTAATTGACAATTATATTACAAATAATAGTATTTTTCCACCAAAAATATGGGCTAAATAATCTTCTGATAGAATACACACCACAAACGCATGTGAAAGTTTTCATTCGGATTTTAATTCAAATTTTTATCATCGACATCCGCATATTTTTAAAATTATCGAAATTCTCAAATTATTTCAAGTTAATACATATATAAAAATAAGAACAACTAATAGTAACGTAGTAATTAAAATAAGTCAAAAACATGCCGAAAAAGAAAATTTTATAAATCAAAAAATAAAAGAATATTCAACTAAAAAAATTAACCAATATGACTACGTTAAAGATTTAAGCTTCAGAAATAAACCTCATAAAATATAATATTTTTTTTCTTATTGTTTTATTATATAAAAATTATTAAATTGATAATATTTATTAGGTAAATTATTAAATATTATATGGAATGGATTATTTATATTTTTTTTTTTTACAATAAATGACGAATTATTATTATATTATTACAATTATTATTTTTAAAATTATTAAATATTATATAGAATGCCTTATTTGTATATTTCTGTTTACAATAAATGACGAATTATTATTATATTATTACAATTATTATTTTTAAAATTATTAAATTGATAATATTTATAAGGTAAATTATTAAATATTATAAAGAATTATTATATAGAATATGATATAACTAATAGGTATTAGATTGATAACTTATAACATACTTAGTGTAGGAACTTGCACGCGTACCTTTTTTTACCGTGTAGGAACTTACACATGTACCTTATTTTATCGTGTAGGAACTAACATATGTATCTTGTTTACCTGCTAGGTCTCGTGTAGGAACTTACATTCGCCCAAATAAATTCACGGATTTATGTGTATCTGTGAATTTATAACTACACGTCAAATAGATACATCTAATTGTTATACGGGTTAAACAAATTGTTGAATTTCTTCACATAACAATTAATACTGACATTTAAAAAGGAATCTATGAATTGTATATTAATTATTAAATCATTACCAGTGGTGTTTTCCGGAATTTTCAATGGGGGGGGGGACTCTGAAAATTTACTAGAATACAAAAATGGGGGGCTTTGCCTCCCACATCCCCCCGTAATCATAATAATTATAAATTTTGTACAATTTTAAAAATTTTTTTATATATTAACATATTATAACAAAAAGTCTAATTTTCTGGGCTTTTTTGCCAGATCGTCCACCACTTCTTCAGCTGTTAGAGACACATCTCCACGGATTGACAGCATTGTGAGTCCATTAAGACGGCTCTAAAATAATTTAACTAATAAACTAGTAATTAGTAAGTACTAACACAGAAACCTGTGCACTGAAAATTGTGCTAAGCACACCTAAGCTTCCTCCCAAATAGCGCCTATGATATTACTATAATCATATTTACTTATAATATTCCTAAATAAGAGAAATTCCACAAATATTTCTATGTTTTCTTAATAATTTAAATAACTATTAATTAAAAAAACGCAATAGTGCCTAATGGATTATGATAATCAAAAATTAAAGCATAAAGCATTCGTTATTTCTAATAATTAGTTTCTGCATATATAAAAAAATCGCGACAGATATAGTATTGATATTATTGTGCTTAACTTAAAGTTAAATTATTATCTAAATTTATTTGTCTCGGTTATAATTATATTAAATTTCATAGCTCATCAATTATTGTTCAAAAAAGAATATAATATACCTACAAAATAATTTTAATAAATATAATATATACATATAAATAAAATTTTATCGATTATCGATTTTCTTTGAGTTAGGCTTGTGTTGGAGATAAAGATTTTTAAATATTATGGTTGTAAATTATAAAACTAATAACAAATACAATTATGCAACATTATTTATTATTTGATAAAATTAGAGTTTTTAAATGATTAATCAACATAATATAAATTATAAACTTCTTAATATTATTATATGAGAAAAAAAACAAAATTAGTAATAATAATATTGAAAATAGTATAAACTATACAATTAAATTAAATTAGATTTATAGTAAATTGCACGGTTCGTGAATTTTGTTCTTTTTGTTTTTATAGTTTCATTTCTGTTTACGTCAAAATCCAATTAATTAATAAATAATCGATGAATAAATAGATAAACATAAGTTGTTTTTACGTATTTATAGTTAGCTGTAGCATCTAAAGCACTGTGTTGTCTACTTATCTTTTATTTTTGAAAGTTATCAATAGTCAATAGTCAACGATATTTAACATTCATAGCGGTATTAAATTGACTTGTTGGTAAACGTATGTTTTTTGGTCACAATTTTTCTTAGAATCACACACAAATAAAATAGAATATAATCTATGAAACGTCAAATAATGAAAGTTCTATTAGGGAACTTGGAACTAGAATTTTATTTGCATGCTAAGTTTAATATTTTGAGCAAAGCATTGAATGTATAATATATATTGACACTACAACACGTACCTATGTAATTATATTTATGTATTATTAATTATTCATTTCCTATCGTAAAATATTAACTAAAATATTCATAAGATCCATTGTGAAAGTCTACTTAAGAGACAAAATTACAACTATTAAATGATATAATAAAATATATTACGCGTATATTGCATGTACCTATACAATATAACGAAATATAACAAATATAAATAACATTGAATTTATTTTATGATGTATAGTCCTCGGTAGTATAGTGGTAAGTATCCCCGCCTGTCACGCGGGAGACCGGGGTTCGATTCCCCGCCGGGGAGGAAAATTTTTTTTATATTTAGAGACTTTTCTTGTATAATATGAACATTTTTATTTTCATGAAATTAAAAAAAAAGTCTTACAATTTTAAATTTAATTTTTTTTTTTAAATTTTTTCAATATATTTAGTATTTTTAAAATATTACTAATTTTACAATTTTATTAGATATAGATTGACCTTATGTCTTATACTCGTATACAAGGAAATATCGTATTTTTCAATAATATAGCTTTTATAAAATACGTATATATTATTATAGTTTTGATAGGTATCTACTGATAAACTTAAGAAAGTATCGTATTTTAATTATCTTGTTGGTCCTTTTCAACATCTAAAGAGTACTATATCGTCAAAATTGTTATACTTAGGGAAATTTTAATTAATATAATATTATTTTTAAAATACATAGAATACATGCACAAAATAATTATAGTAAATCTATAGTTGTACCCAACATCTCGGCAGGTCCGTCAAACAGTTCTGAACCATTTACTATAGACTTTTACTCCGAAAATAGCCAGAACGGAAGGCTGTTTTATTTTTATTTTTAAGGACTTTTATACAACGACTACGAATGGAAAACGTACCTCCCTAGTGAACATTATTTTGACGAATTCGCCAAACTAGAATTGAGAAATTATTAGGTAGTGGTAATTTCTTTAAGGATCTACACTTTACAAACTTTTAAAATTTGTTTAATGATAAGCTATTAGTTAATATAATCGATGACAGCGTATTTTGTTAAACAGTAGTGAATATAATTTCTTTATCAATTATTAAATATCGCATTTAGCCGTGTCCGTTAGAAGGATCATACAATAATACAAATCAGTAATGTGTACAGGAAATTTATGTTATATATTAACATTAAATTGTTAATACAGCCATACAGTTTCTAATGACGTTCCAGGATATTATTTCTTAATAATAAACTGTCTATTTTATTAATATTAGAAGTACGATGGTTGATGTGTTTTCTATACATTTTTTGTGTTAGCATGCATTCCATATATTTTGTAAATAATACATAATAGCAGTGAGAAATTATAATTACACTTAGTATAACAATAATCTTGACTAGAATGTATAATGAGATAGAGTAGAGGTGTGAGCGATTTAGTTCGACAAAGGACATACTTACCTAAGTGGATCCAATTTAAACCAGAATATTATGTATGTGTACATGTGTCGTAAACTATTTTATTCGTGTATTTGTTATATAATTATGAAAATATGTTGCCAATATGACTTAATTTATTACGATAAGTTAATAAGCACATTTTTACGATAAAAAATGTATTTAATTCAGATAAGCATATTCTTTTCATTCTCATGTGGCACTGCGTTAACGTCTTTGTGAACTATAGACTGTGTTAGAATGAACGACCAGTTGGCAAGGTACATCTTACGGATGTGGCCCTGGTACCAAATTTTGCGATTTCAGTCACCCTCTTAAATAACACCACCTATTTAGGTGTATAGGTATAGCTGTATAGGTGTACCCATATAAGTATATAAGTATAGCAGTTGCAGCATTATTTGGTAGGCTGACCATTATAAGCTAAATAACTAATATGTATTAAATATTCAGTTTTGTATACATTTATAGTATTTAGTTTTATCTTGTATTTTGTGAATTAAACGATTATAATAATATATTAACTACCTACTAACAAATCGCGATATTTTCAGATAATATATATTTCAACTATAACATTGTAATAAAAACTTAAATGATTACAGTACTACAAATTAAAATCATCTTTTTTATTTTTAGTAATGCGATAGGTTGGTAAACACATTTTTACGATGAAACATTTAAATTAATTCAGTCTTTGTGAACCACAGACTGTTCTAGAATGAACGACCAGTTGGCAAGGTACATCTTACGGATACACATCCGTAAGATGTGGCCCTGGTACCAAATTTTGCGATTTCAGTCACCCTCTTAAATAACACCACCTATTTAGGTATATAGGTATATAGCTGTATATGTGTACTCATATAGGTATATAAGTATAGTAGCTGCAGCATTTAGGCTGACCATTTCTATCCGTTCGAAAACGGTATTTGGAAGGCGTATGACATACAAAGGGAAAGTGATATTGAACGAGTATTGCTTTTTGGGAGCATAACATTTTAATTCTTAGAAATAAAATCGAGAAAAAAAATTATTATTTGACCATATCAAAGACAGTGTCCCTCATTATATTGACCTCCTAAAAATATGATTAAGGTAAATATAGTCTTATACTTAGTAAAGTGTTTATATTTTTATTGGTAGATAAACAAAAAAATTATATTTTATATTTACTCTGTAATACTATCAATTGGTATTATAAATTTTACAAGACAAAAAAATTTATAACTACTTAAGTTTTCAAGTATAAATGCGTTTATTCTTTTTGTGTATCATATAATTAAGAAAAAAAGTAACACTATATAATTTGGATAACCAACTCTCATATTGAAAATGTCTCATTAATTAATAATTGACACTTGATTATATTAATTATGTTAATTACTAATCAAATAATGGTTTTAGTATTTAAATATTTATAATTATTTGTTTGAGGAATATTTCTAGCAACTACAAATACGTATTTTTTTATATTATTTATACATAATATTAATAATTACTCGTACTTGTAATACTAATTTTTATACTAACTTAAATATTTGCTAAAACAAATATAAAAAATAAAAGATATTTTTAGCCAAATTACGAACAAAATAAAGAATTGCTTTAAATATTTACAATTTTACCGATCAATAATCAAGAAATTTCAAAAATAAGAAAATAATATTATTAAAATGATTCTTTTTATATGAGAATTTTATTATATAAATTGTGTTGATATAAATATAGTTATAAAATTTGCACCAAAACATTTTAAGTCCCCACAAATATTGTTTCTTGATTCTCAACAAATGATTTATCCACGCGTAGCAAGTAAATTTAGTCAAGATTTGAACATCAAATATTTATGAAAACAATTTGTTTCAACAAAATTTAAATATTTTTATATCGCTATCAGAACAACGCGTGTGGGCTCTAATATTAAATTTACAAGCATATTTATCAAGTAAAAAAGTAAATCAACCGAATATTCTGACCAACTAACCATCCCTACAATCCATTCGAAAACTATTTTTAGAAGATATCTAAATTTAATAACATCGCATTCGTCCTTTTAACGTGTGACACTTACACTAACGTCTTTGTGTACTACAGACGGCATCGGATAAATGGCCCAATGATCACGTACACTTATCGGATGTATTCCTGGTACCAAATTTTGCGGATAAGGTCACCCTCTTAAATAAAACTACCTATTATATAGGTATTGTAATATTTGACCGGCCGCGTGTAACACTCGCGAGTACATTTGATACATTATGACAATTAATTATTTTGTATGTAATGTTGTGACCCACGTGAATGGAGTTTAACCTGACTTAGTTATCGTTCATTTATGAGCGCATTATTTGTGTTTTTTCTGTTTGCGCATATTTGACGGTTTTCTATGCAAAATGCTGAAAAATACTGTAATTTTATATTTTGTCCCCGTGTACTTCGTTGACCGTACAAGTTGCATCCGTGTTAAGTTTAGTTGCACGCTAACAATTGGCGTGAGGATAAAAACTATTTTTGCTTTTCTGATTTGGTATATACCCAGACGATATCTCTGACGTATCGACTTTACATGACTGTCCCGCCCGGCGTTGCCCGTACAGTAGGTAAATACGTCTTATTACTTATTAATTAAAAAATGTAAGTAGTTTTTATAATAGAACGTTGTAGCGTAACGTAACGTAATAAAACCGAAAGTAGTTCGGAAAAGAACTCAACATTAAAATATTATATTATTATTTATTAAAAACATTATTAATTCAATTTCGTCAACGTCCGCTGTGTAACGTGTAACCGCGCGGGGTGACCGATGAGCGGTGAGCGATGCGACGCCGAAAATTAATAAATAACGTTCTTATGGATAACTATAATCGTGTGTCGGCACGAATAACGTGAAATCGCATATAATTCCCAAAATTCCCTTACATAGTACGACACACCCACAGTCTGTGACAATAGAGCGCACCGTTTTGGCTCATTCGAACGAATCGCCGACCGACGTCCGACCGCTCCCCTCGCCCCTGGCAAGGTCTATTCGCTCTGTCATTGTTCGCCGCCGCCGCCGCCGCCGCCGCCGCCGCCGCCGCCGCCGCCAATACGGGTTTTAGCGCGCCGCCCGATGCGCTTTTATGTGGTACGGATTTATTTGTACAATGATATATGGTCATATCTACACGCCGGTGAAACACACACAAAAGAAAAAGGGTCAAGTGCAGGTGCTTGAAACCCGCGGGCCGCCGTGCCGTGTACAGGTACACAATCCACACGTTTATCGTACTAAGTTTATGCCCACGACACTCACAAACAATGTGGCTTTCTATTGGTGAAAGAATTTTCAAAATCGGTTCAGTAGATCCCGAGATTACCCCTAACAGCGTCACAAACATCTTCTCTTTATTATAACAGTATGGACTATGTTATAATAGTACAGATTAACCGAATCTGAAATAAGTTTGATTATCTATATATTACATATTGATACATTACCACTTATTTATTGTTATATATGGTCGTACGGAGTAAAGGTGCCTATTTAAATATGTGCGTATCAGCAGTGAATAATCGAACATTTACAACGGAACACGTAAAACAAACAATAATTATTATTCTATAGCGCAACTCTTTTAAAACGTATATTTTTTTACATTTTATTTAATTTTATATACTCGTAGGTAGTAAATAAGAAAATTCAAAAACGTAATAGACAATAATTATTAACATAACGAGCACATACAAATAGTACCGACCCAATTTGTTTGTTTTCTATTAATAATTACATTTTTCTTTATGTATTTATTGCATTTTTGTTTTGTCCATATTTCTTTATTTTTCAAATCTCTCGTGCAATATGTAGCTGTTTTATAGTGCATAAGTGCGCATACACATTCACACATTTTTTAATGCATAAACATCCTAACCCCGGTTATAATATTATATAAAATGTAGTATATATATATATATAATTTTATCATTAAAATGTATTATGATATTTTTTATGTTTTTTAAGACAGCACCATCAGTTTAATAACTTATAAATTATTATCTTATTAAAAATATAGAATATTTTTTCCGTATGTAACTGTCTTCCGCCAGTTCTGCCGTGAAGAAATTGCATACGCGTACCTACCTTTATTTCCATGCAGGAACTTACACGTCGCATATTATGTAGGAATTAACGTATGTAATTTTTACCTGTTGCTGTCTGATAAGAACTTATGATTCCCCGGAGAGTTAACAATCGCCCAACGCAATATCATTATCATTCGTTTTTAATTTTCAGCTACTATTTTATATTTATAGGAATTTGAAAGTGTTAAACTTTTTAGTTACCTAACAAATTATATTGATAATTTTATTGTTTTTAAATAGAATCATTAAACAATTATCAAGAAGATATAGTCACATTTTAATATTTAACAGTGAAGTTTCGGCGGCCGCACGAAATACAGTCACCTGGGAATTTGGACGCATATTACTATATGATCGAAACCTGTGTGCACTACAGATTTATTTTCATCTTGTATAGAATTTTCCTATCTTTATTTTTATGTGGGTCGAGTGGTTCGCCACATTCCGGAACATGGTCAAAAAAATTTAAAATGACGCGAACATACGAGTTAAGTCGTAGTACGGCGTCCGCCCGAAAAATAGTCACCTGGGAGTTTGGACGCCTATTACTGTGCTCTCATGGACTACAATCATTGTCATTGCGCTATCTTGTGGTTGGATTGCATTATAAACGTTTGGCGCCTTGTATACATCAAAACGCAACTGAGTACACGTTGTTTCCCAACAATAGCCGTGTGAAAAATAGTCACCTAGCTTTAGTCACCCAACTTCACACACGTTATTTTTTTTTATATAGAAAATAAACATTGTTTTCGAGTCATCGCCAAAATTAAACCATTTATATAGATAAATCAGTAAGATAATATATGATCACAGACTAGCTGTGCTGACAAATTATATCTTACAAATAATATAACACTGTGCAAAATAACGTTCCCAAAAAAACATTGAAACGTTCCTATGGAACTTACGCAGAAGGTCCAAATGCATCACAGAAACGCCTTATGCCGTGTTGCTTGTAACATTGTATAAAACATAATTTAACTAGCTGTCATCTGATATATATATATATTATGTAAACGGTGAATAAAGTTTTAGAAACATTACAGTAATGTTTTTCTAAAAACTATTGCTGGGACGCTTTTAGGTATTATCAAATAATGGTTTTAAATAATTTATATATTAATACTATATATATTATACATATTATGTACTGTTTATATATGTTAATGTTATGTTTCTTCGTGACTTTAAAATGTACATTCAGTTAGGACCTCTCCTTCCCCAGTCACTCTATTATATATATTCATAAATAATTACAATTTCAAGCAAAAATGTATACTATTACAATAATTGGAAATACTTACTTGCCTTAATCTTTTAAACACTTTTGTAAATATACTTTTGGTTTCAGAATAAATTATCACTCAAAGATACCCATATCCTTACTATAAAATTAGAATTTATGTCAGGTATTAGGTATAAAACATTAAATAAAACAATTGTTACTGAAAAATCTTTTGTTTACTGTAATAAATTTAATAAAACAATAAATAAATAATGCATATGTATTGTAGTTATATTTTATAACAAAATTATTAGAGTGCATGAAAAATAAACCTATGCAAATACTCAAATTACTACATTTACTATAAATTATGAACTATAGCATAGCACATCAAAAATAGTCATTATAACAAATAAAATTATAAATACTCCAAAATTAACTGAATAATAAAAAAGTATATATTTTAATAACATATTTAATTTTAAACAATATAGACTATTTACAATTGTACATCATGATACAGTATAACAACAAACTGTAGTAAATTTAAAAAACAATATAAATAAATAATATATAAGTAGGTATTGTAGTTATATCTTATAACTAGGACTCGGATTAGTATATAAATTCAGTTTTACTGTGACTTGATAAATTAATTTAGATAAGTGATAAATTCGTTTCAATCAATTTCCAATTAAATTAACTATATTTTATTTTACATTTTTATTACACTTATATATTTTTCCATAAATACATGTTTTGATATATTTTCAAAATATTTTTATTTGTATGGAGCTATAGAGTGTCCAATATTGCAGGCTGAGCTCACTCTTTTGGATATTACAAATATGAAATTTGCATCCATTACCTCTATATTACGACCAAACCATAGATCATTTAATTTTAACAATTTGAGCATGGTATCTCATCATTGCTATCAAGGTTAAAATAAATAAGGTTCGATTTCATAATAATTTCAATTTAAGTGGTTTTAATTTTTTTTTTCTTAATTTTTTTGTCATTTATAAAGCAATTTTTAATTTTTTTTTGTAATATTTTTTTAGTAATTTATACATTCCATATTTATTTATTTTTTATCACGTATAAATTATAAAGCGATTTTTTATTACATATATATTTACATATTTTGGTTTTTTAATACATATAAATCCGAGCCCTACTTATAACATATTTACAACAATACATGAAAAAATAAAGACATATGCAAATACTCAAATACTATAAAAATTATACACTGTAGGTGGTATAAAATGCAGTTATGATAACAAAAAAAATTATAAATGCATTAAAGTTAATTGAATAATATACAAGTATATATTTTAATAATATATTTAATTTTAAGCAATATAAACTAATTAAAATTGTACATTGTAGCAAAATGTAATAACTATATTGATGAATTGCCACACAAGCAGAGATAGAACATTTTATATCTGAAATATTAATCAAGTAACTATTAGATAGATCATTAATTTTTTGTATGTAAATGCCTACATCTATGGATGAAAATGATTTTGTAATAAACTTTTTAAAATTTAAAAACTTTCTTATAAGTAAATGTATGTTGTGATCTAAATTTTTTTCAATAATTTTGTTAACAACAACTAAGCAGTTATTTTTTAATAAAAAATATTTATTTTTCTCTCTCGATATATCTATACTTCCATAGTTAATTTGAAATAGTAAAAAATTATTTTTTCAGAGTTTATCATTGATACAATAAAATGTATAATATATATTATGCTCTGTTTCGTTGAACATGGTATATATTTTAGAAGTCTCATATTGCTGGTGTGACTCTAACTTTTGTATTTCTGTTTTTCTGTTGTGGGTTTCTTAAACAGGATATTTAGTTAATTTTAAATTATTTTTTATTTTTTGTAAATAATTTTCATACCAAGAACAATTAAAATTATCAAATGAACCATAAGTTTTTACAAATTTAGGCAGATTGATTAAACTGTGTACATTATAAGATATATAATGTTCATCATACAACATAGGATATTCTTTTACAAATTTTTTTAATTGAAATTCTGCATTATCATTTAATGTATAATAAATTGCAATACATAATAAACTCTTAATGGTAAAAACTAGTAGTAAATATAATGATAATACTGGATTTTTTAAGTTTGCATTTAAAAAAAACAGGGCTAGACTATAATAAAAAAATCTTATTTCTGTAGCTTTCTAAAATTTAATATTGCTAAGTGGTCGGGGTAGACAAAAAAATTAAATAATCATTCATTTATTATAATTTTTTTTAAATAGTTTTAAGTCTTTCTAATATAAAAACAACTATATTATTTATAAATTTAAATAATAAAATGGTTTAAAGCTAATGAAATCAGTTGATTGCAAAATGATCACCATACGTATACTGTATAGGTCTATATATTAATTTGGTAAATTTTCACTGTAAATGTATATATAAATATAGATATAGTTATATTATGACGAATAATTATAAGTAATATTAATATATATTATGAGATACCTCAGTTATTAATGTATTAAAAACTGTTTTATCTTACCATCAGATGTACTAGGCAACGGTTCAGCTGAATAGTTTTCAGTTAGCACAAAATTTGCCAAATTTAGTTTTTCATAACTACTTACTAAGCATAACAATAAAATATATTTCTTTGAGAAAAAAAATAAATTTGATAAAATGTATTAATATTTAGCATTTTGTATTCATAAAGTTAGATTTGATTTTAATTAATTAATTAAATATTATATGTTAATTTAAAAACCGCAACAATTTTGGATTAATAATAGTATTCATTTTTTTTGTAAATTACTTGTATGTCAGAGTTGGATTTTGAAGTACAACTTAAATCACCATATCCATCATATGTGAACAACGGTACAGCCTCTAAGTTTGTGAAGAAAATTTCTTTTGATTCAATAGAAGGTTCATTTTGAATATTAATTGTAGATATAGGCACAAACATACTTTGATATAATTAACCAAATTAAGAAGTAATGTATAGACAATCAAATTGACACAAAATCTAAAAATGTGCAAGGTTGAGCAAGTTACTTTATTTATTATAACTGGTTACAAATCACAAGTTACTCTAAAACTATAACCAGTTACAAGATACTAGATATTTTTATGTTGTATGACTGGATATAAGTTACAGTTATGTAATTAAGTTACATTTAAAATTAAAAGTTATATTGGTAAATATAATATGTTTATATTTATTCATTTATTATAATACAATTAACACATTTTAAAAGTTTAATGTATTAACTATAAGACAACCTACCTATATAAAAAAAATATATTTATATAACAGTCTTTAAAACATTAGTCAATTGTCTAACGTAACAGTCATAAAATTAGTAGTTAGTCTTCTAACACATATTTGTATTCAATTTTACAAATAGTTTTTTTATTGTGACATAATTATTTAAAAATGAGAATGACTTATTTTTATCATTAAAAATTGTAATTATAAACATTTTGTTTTGTAAATATTAAATACAGTCGATTAGGGTCAAAGATATATAAATATACCTATAATATTATATTTATATATCTGTGATTATAGCACCAAATGTTTTTTTAATTAAAATTGTTTTATAACAACATGATAATTATATTACAATGATTAATATTAAATATATATATTATATACAATGTAACTTTTAATTACAACTTTAATTTTAATATAAAGTTATACTCATTAAAGCCATTAAAAATGAGTAAACTTGTTACAAGTTAGAAAAGTAACCACAATTTACATAACTTAGTACATGTAACTATGATATGCCCAACCCTGAAAATATGACAATCCATTATGATATATAATACTTATTTATAATAAACTTTGATAATAGTACCAATTTTAAAAATCATATTTATAGATAGTTAGATATTGAAGAAATTTTAAAACAGGAAAAGGAAGCATTGTTTTAACATTTTATGCCAAGACTCATATAACTTATATGAGTCTTATCACAAAATTGTAGCTGAAATTATAATTTAATATTAATATTCATAATAAAATCCATGCAAGCCCCCAATTTATTGATCATGTTTCCAATAGTATTATTGCATTATTTAAATCAGAAGTTAAAGTTAGTATATAGCTATTATTGAAAATGATACATTTTTTTGTCTAATAATATTAAAATTAAAATATTTAATTATATGTTTTATGTTAAACAGGAAATTTATTTCATGAAAGTACTCTCAAATAGGCTAAGAGGTATTCTCTACCAGAAGTACCATAAAACCATAATAAAATGAGACATTATGAACTATGGAGTCCTAAAAAATTAGTTTCAAATAAACCTCAAGAAACTGATGGAAATTAAACAATTACATGCCACTGTTAGTATGTTTTTAAACAAATACAGATGTATTGTATAGTATAAATACTATACTATACAATTTATCATTAGATATAGGTTCAAATACAATTATAAACATTAAAAAATGGATTCAATTTAATGTGGAACTATTAAATGAAATTTTAAATTAGTGGAAAGAAACTTCAAAATACCCTAAACAATTTCTTGATTTGAACACTACTAATATTGTTAACATTATTGAAAATGGGCCCATGTATAAACAAGCCTTTGGACATCAATTGGTAAATTAGTTATATTAAATATAATAGTTTTATAATAATGTTTATATTTATCAAGCATGTTATACAAATTATTTTAATGGTATTATTTCAGATTGATATTGATTTTGAATGTTTAGTTGAAAAGATGGATTGCTCTTTGATAAATGGGATAATTTTATTGAAAAAATATTATCATTGATGAAGAGTAAAATTAAGGATGCCAACAGCAGAGATTTGTTGGAACAAATTGAAAATATTTGTGATACTAATCTAGGTAAAATTTATGAATGACATAGAATGTACCATTGATGTTAAAAATTCATCACTTGAACAACTCACATTTGATCTTAAACATTAGAATTTAAAGTTACTATGAATTTAACCTGTTTTACTTGTAAAAATTATAAATCTCATTTGAAGTTTTATCATTCCTTGACATCTACAAGTATTTACAAATGTAGTATTGCCCATTGTTCTCAATAGATCGTCATTTAGATTATTTTTTAAACATATTAAAAACAAATTTAAACATATATCCATAGACACATCTTCAGAAGTAATTAATAAAAATAGGTTAACAAATAATACTTACACATATTTATCTAATAATTTAAAAGATCAAATTACAGATATAACTAATACTGATATAGCTATTGAAAGTTACAAAATAAATTTAAATGCATTAAAGAAAGCTGTCTTGCAATTTTCTGTTCAATATTATAGTAAATTTAATTTCTCTAGAAAGGATGCAACAGAACGCCAACAAAATATAACTAAAATGATTATATTTTCAATTTATAAAGAAATTAACAAAATAATATTTCATAATAATATACTAGATAAAGAAACTAATAATGCATTTGAATCAATAATACATTTCTGTAATGATTCATTTGAAGGACTTGATACAGAATATACATTTTTGAATACTTTATAGACTAGTGATTTCTATGAAGAATTATAACCGTTAGATAATACTATACAAAATGTGGTTTTAAATTATATAAATACTGTTGATGAAAAAAATATAAGGGTGTAATCCTTCCTCTTAAATTTTAGTTTAGAAAATATTTTGAAGCACCTGAAGTGTTTGATTTATTTATGAAACACCACAATGTTTTAAACATAGAATCTGATATGACTAATTTTATTATACACAACTTTGAAAAGATAAAATATTATTACTATATAAAGGAGATTCAATTTCAATACCATATTTTTTATATTTTGATGATTTCGATATTAATAACCCTCTTGGATCATATTCTTCAAGTGTATTAGGTGTTTACTATTCGTTCTCTTCAGGTCTTGAATTCTTTAGGTATAGTTTAAATTCAATATTTGTTGCTGCTCTTTTTAATACCAAAGATTACAAACGTATTGGTAATGATAAGACATTTTTTAATTTGGTAGATGAGATGAATGAATTAGAAAATATTGGTATACAGATAAATTTGTCAGGAAAAACTGTTAACATTAAATTTGTATTAGGATTAGTTGTTGATGATAATATTGATATTAATTTAGTTTTAGGATTATCGAGGTAGTTTTCATCCATTTATTTTTGTCGATTTAGTGTTAATGATAAAAGAAAATTTTCTGTCGACATAATATGTGCCATTTAATTACTAATTTTATTAGATTAAAATATTTTACTTTAGATATATAAAATATTAGAAAAAAACGTTTCAATTATAGATATTCTGAAATTGGCAATAAGTCTCCTTTTTTAAAATGTATTAAATCAAACCAGTTGAAAATTAAGATGTCTTCTAGAGGAATGCAGTTTTTTGTACACTTCTTTCCTCTTTTGGCTTGGTTAATTTTTCATGTATATCTATGGAATACCCACTTCGGTATTAACCGACTGTGGAACAAACTTTTTATCAGACCTTTTTAAGCGAACGTATAAACTTTTGAATATCGACAAACATAAGACCACACCGTGGCATCCATAGAAAAATGGTTACTTAGAACGTTCGTATAAAACAATCATAGACTTTATACTAAGGTATAAGTAAGTATAAGGTCTATGCATAAAACACTTAAAACTTAATTATGCAGTTTCGTAGACAAGAAGAATTTAAAAAAAAAGGACTCAATTCTTGAATCGCTGTGATAATTTATCAAATACGATAATTATCAATTTATTTATCACGCACGATAATTTTTTATCAACTGTATCGATTTTTAAACAAGAAACGAAAATAAAATATTGTATGTGATAATATACCAATATTATGATATTTTATTAAATGTTTACTTATTGGTTATCACATTATTACTAATTATCATTTATCATATTCATATTATTTTATAAAAATTAATTCTATAAAATATTAAATAATACATTTTTATTATTTTAAATTTTAATTACCTACCGATTTGAAATGGAAAACGATAACAAAACTTAAAGGAAAGGTTATATGTCGATTTCCCAAAAACAGCAGTTAATTGAATTATTAAGTGAAGAGCCTGCGTTAAGATCCGGAAAATGTTCAACAAATTTTACCAAACAAATTGTAAATGCTAAGTGGAATAGCATTGCCAATAAATTAAATGCTATTCCAAAGGGTAACAAAAACGCTCAAGAATAGAAAAGAGTAAATAATAATTAATATATATGTATAATATTTTTACAATTAAGTATATATTTAACTCTATTACTTTATAGCAATTTATTTTTCTAGGCAAGGGTAGATTTAAAAACTAAATGAAAGGGCAAAATTTTCAAATAAAAAAATATACCGATAAAACTGAGGAGACTCAAGCTGTTCTATTCTATTTGAATGAAACAGATGAACAAATATTGTCATTAATAAATCCAATAACTATAACTAGACATGTTGTTGTCATAGAATTGCATGTTAATTTTAGTCTTCAAAGTGAAAGTAACTTTTCAATAATAAATAATAATATAAAAAGTAATGTTCATTGATAAATTTGAGTGATTCTAAATAATCATAAATACATTTGATTGTATTTCAAATTTCTTTTGTCCAAGACGATGATATAGCTATTGAAGGTAATATAAGGATTGAAGTTAATATTAATAATCAGGATATTGAACCAATTGATAGTAATTATAGTATTATTACAGTGCTTATCACCTCATCATTATCATTTGACCAGGAAAAAGGATTAAGTAATATCTAACTTTAAATTGAATAACTTTTTTTTAATTTACTATATTTTTAAATATGTAATTTTCTTTAAAAAATGTATTTGGTATATTTCTTAGAACAAGATTAAATCAAAGATTCTGATGCAATTGAGTACCCAAAAACGTCAGTCAGTTGCTGCGGCAAGACTCTAAAAGAGTGTAACTGCTACTGAACAATTAATAAAAATATTGCTATTTTATAACAAAAATTGTCGAACAAAAATATTATGATAAAAAGGTTAAACTACTAGAACAAAAAACCAACTTTTATTGAGACAAATACTTGCATATGAGAAACATCAGTTATAGGAAAATATAAGCCAATTTAAAATATTGCCTCTGTATATAGTATTTTGTATATTGTAATTAAGTGTTCCTGATAATCAGTGCCGTAGAAACCATTGGTGCAGGCGGTGCATTGAACCGGGGTACTTAAAAGGGCCCTGCAAATTACATGATAATGTGATAAAAATATTTAATAAGACAAAGAAAAAATAAAATAATGCAAGATGATGAATAATAGAATGATCTTTTTAGTTATTAATTTATTATGTAGGTAGATACGTAGACGGTAATAGTTACACATAGTATCATTAACATGAGACGCGAGTTTGACTTAACTTAGTACAATTAGTATTAATAATACTAGCTATTATCTGACTTATGATAAATATAATTTTGACAATTATTTAATACTATTATTATTATTTTTGCAAAGCAAAACTTAAGTTTGACGTTTTTTTTTTTATAATGATTAATATAAATGTTTATCGATGTTTTTATACCAAATAGTATAAAAAAAAATATGTTTTAGCCATTATACCTACAATTATTAATAATGTGTATTTCAATTAATTTGTTTTTTTGAAATTTGTACAAAATACATTTTAAATAATGTATTAGTTTTTATAAGATAATAGCATGTATTTTGTTTTAATTTTTTATGTGTTATAGTAGGTATATGAATATAAAATAATACAATCATTAACATTAGTGATCTAGTAATTTTTATAATGTATGTATTTCATAACGGTTTAGATGTTAACTTAATAAAATTTATTGATATTACATTAAATTATATGAAATTTGTGTAAATTTATTTGTTTTCATATATTTATTCTAATACATGTATTTATAAACGATACACTATAAATGACTTATTTAATTAAGTAATTACAATTTACAGGTAAATTTTGACTGATATTTACTTTTATGTTTAATAAAATGGCAATTTAATAAGTTTCATACCAAATACCAAAATTAACTAATATAATTTTATATTTGAATAAACATATTTTATGGACAAAAGCAAAATTTGAAAATCCAAAACTAAAATGTTTTAGAGGACTTTGTAGTGACTAAAGAGACTCATTAGTCACCAATAACGTTTAAATTTATGAGGCACCTAGACCAATTTGCACCAGGGCACACAAATATATAGCTACGACATTGCTAATAATAATAAAAATTATTATTATATTCTGTACTTAAATTTGTTTTTAATGTATTAATTAGGTTTTAATACCTATTGATTTGTTATTTTTAAGTTTTGTTTTATCTAGTTGAGTTTATCTTTTACAGAAGACTGTAATATTTTACCTAAAGGTTCCTAATACTAATAAAAATATTTTTATTCATATTATATTATTTACTTAAATCTCAACATTAATGAGTAAAATACATTTTTTTTATTTCTAATTCCTACAAAAAATACCTTATAACACAGTGCTACATTCTTCTACCAGCTAACAACTGTTCATTTAATTCTTGTCTATTGACCCTTTCGTTGTCATCTGCTTCAAAAATTCCTAATCAATTTCTTCCACATTATTAGCATCATTGTCTTGTTGAAATTGTATATTATTATGGATATATATATTGTGTAAAATAGTGTAAGCGTTTACCATTTATATGCTTTAACTGGTGAATAATGCAAAATTCTGTGTTTTAATAAACATATAACACGTCAATACACACATCTACATGTTTCACCACTTATGAATTAATTTTTGGGAAAAAACCTAATATATCCACTGCATTTCTTAAAGAACTGGAACTACAATAATACAATATAATTACAAAAATTATGCATTAGACCTTAAATGGGTTAAGCAAGAATCACAGAAAATCGCTTGATACAATTTAATTAATATAAAGAATTACGATAAAACAAGTAACCCTATCAATATCCATGTAGGTGATAAAGTATTGAGATATCAGATAAGTATCAAGATAGCCAGACACTCAGTTCCCATTTTCGATATGTAATTATTTTTTTTATTATATACAAAACAACACCAGGCAAACGATACGATATGCGTTAGGTATTACATTTGTCCATATCTGAGCTTTATATAATATCTTAAATCTTATTACATATATATATATATATATATATATATATGCATCTAACTAAGGATATTATACGCATAAGATATAATTAATTCTACAAGTCTGAACTCTAAAGCCGGTTCATATAGGAATTGCAGGTAAAAAAAAATTCATTATTAAAGTAATAATATATTAATATATTTATATACATACTTAATGATAATAATTATGGCCCAGAATTTAACGTGTCCGACGCCCGTTGGCCGTTACAATATTTCCATGATTTTTATACTGTGGATTTCCTTAGTATAGGGATCTAGTATATTCCGTAATTTTTTCAACAGGGAAATGTTTTTAATTTTGAACAAATCTTATTTATTTTAGTAAATTATTTCAGGTAAAATAGAAATATTTTGTTCATTAGAAACTATAAATGGGTACAAAAAATCAGACATTTAAAATTTACAGTGGGAACTATAATTTTCGATTTTTTTTACTTAAATTTAATATTTTTATGACTAGGTATACATTAATACTAAGATATACACTATACATATTTAATTTAAGATTTATATTATACTAAACTACGGTCTTCATGACTTCATGTATAGCCATAGAACATGATATATTGACTATTGATATCACAGAAACAATAAAATAAAGATGTTTTGCTTCGTTCATGTTTACGATAACAATTTTTTTTTTCTCACCACTATAGCATCACAGCATCACTGCAATTCAAAGATAATAACATTTTGAGGTTAGAATATAAAGTTTGATGATATCAGCAGAAAATCAACAATCATTGTAGATTTATAAACAAAAGGAAAATACAAAAGTTATTATCGTCTTATTTGTGTCTATTATTACATTTATATAGTAAATTGCAAGTTCTATACTAACCAGCTTAAATTATTATACTTCATACCCTTCAATTAATATTAATTTTACTAAAATTTAAAACAGATATACAATTACAAGATGACTGAAGACGGAACTAGTAAAACATTAGCAGATCTATCAGTTTGTGAGGACAGCGTAAGTGTTGTTTTTTTTAAATTTATTTTATTATTAGTGCATAAAACTATACAAGTATACTATATATATTTTTACCGTACATAATTTAGGATCGGGCAGAGGATGAGCTTTTGCTCATGTCTAATGAAGAGATAGCATCACGTACCCGTTTGCTAGACAATGACATAAAAGTCATGAAAAGTGATGTTTTGCGTATTTCGCGTGAATTGCAATCCCAAGCTGATAAGATTAAAGAAAATACAGAAAAGATTAAAGTCAACAAGACATTACCTTATTTGGTATCTAATGTCATAGAGTTATTAGATGTCGACCTACAAGATACTGAAGAAGACGGTACTGTTGTTGACTTAGACAGCCAAAAAACTGAGAAATGTGCAGTTATTAAAACATCAACAAGACAAGTTAGTAGCTAGTTGTTTTAAATATTAATAATTTAGTCTTATTATTTTCTCATTCCTTGTTATAACCAGTGGTTTATTTACGGTGGAGGGGGAGTGGGTGTTAGGGGTTTACACCCCCTCCCCAAGGTTATGATTTTTTTTTTAAATAATCGTTTATTTTAAACTTATTGTACATTTTTAATTTGTCAAGATTCCATAAGATAATGTATTGTTTGTTGAATGTAGAAATTTATCAACATTATTATCAATGATAATTGATAAGACCTATTGTGAAATAACAATATTATGCTCAAATAAAAATTATGCTATGATTGGATATACCGTAATTTTAAAAACATTTTTTTTTGCTAAGGCGTCTTATATATATATATATATATATACATACACATATCATATACATATATATGATCTAAGTAAATAATACAAGTACGGATTACCATTATCTAAAAATTTTCAAAGGATCTATTTGTATTTTTGATCATATTTTTAATATTCGAAAAGTGGCTAAAAATATTTTTAATACAATTTTCAAAAACGCGTTTAGATTAGGCTATTAGCATAAAAATTAGATGTTCCAATTGTTTTACTAAGAATTACAAAAGACCAGAATAACAGAATGAATTACTTAAAAAAGCTTGACTTTATAATTTGACTTCATTTATATACATAAATATGATATTATAATTTATAATGTAATAAACTTTTCACCCCCTCCTCCCAAAAAAAAAAATTATAAATACACCCCCGATTATAACAATCTGTTATTCTTATTTCAGACTTACTTCTTACCTGTTATTGGTCTGGTAGATCCAGAACAATTAAAACCAAGAGATCTGGTTGGTGTTAACAAAGATTCGTATCTAATATTAGAAACATTACCAGCTGAGTATGATGCTCGTGTTAAAGCAATGGAGGTTGATGAAAGACCAACTGAACAATATGTAGATATCGGTGGATTAGACAAGCAAATTCAAGAGGTAAGTTATTAGTTATAAATTTCAGATTATTATCTTCATACTAAATCCTGAAATCATATTATTTTAGCTTATTGAAGCTGTAGTGTTACCAATAACGCACAAAGAGAAATTCCTTAATCTTGGTATACAACCACCAAAAGGAGTTCTTTTGTATGGTCCACCTGGTACTGGGAAAACACTTTTAGCTCGAGCATGTGCTGCTCAAACAAAGTCGACATTTTTAAAGCTTGCTGGTCCACAATTGGTACAGATGTTTATTGGTGATGGAGCAAAATTAGTACGAGATGCATTTGCTTTAGCTAAAGAAAAAGCTCCTACAATAATATTTATTGATGAATTGGATGCTATTGGTACAAAACGTTTTAATTCTAAAAAAGCTGGCGATCGAGAAGTACAAAGAACGATGTTGGAACTCCTTAATCAATTGGATGGTTTTAGTTCATCAGCTGATGTAAAAGTGATTGCGGCTACTAATAGAGTAGATATTTTGGACCCAGCATTGTTGAGGTCTGGTAGATTAGATAGAAAAATTGAGTTCCCACACCCCAATCAAGAAGCTCGTGTACGTATTATGCAGATTCATTCAAGGAAAATGAATAAAGTTGATGTTAACTTCGAAGAACTTTCAAGATCTGCTGATAATTTTAATGGGGCACAATGCAAGGCTGTTTGTGTTGAAGCTGTAAGTTAACTATTATCATCAATTATATTTATTGTGTAGTAAGATTATGTATTTAAATGTTAGCAGTTAGGATAGATTAAACTGTTAGAAGTATCAAAGACAAATACCTTTCTTATATTCTGTTTATGTAATAGTAACCTCAGGACTCAGGTAGTGACTGATTTAGTCAGATCAAGCTCCTCAATCAAATCGATTTTTGTCAAAAAATTGTTGTATCATAGTAATCTTAGTACAATACAAGCTTAATATAGTTGTTGTTATAAAAAATTGACTTTGCGACTATTAACCTAACATATTGCTACCGTTTGAGGTTACTGATGTATAAAATCGTATACATTCATATTTTGTATATTAATTATTGAAATTATTTATTATGAAGTTGGATATTGTACAATAGTCTCTTTATATTACCACTCTTTTATAATTAATTTCAAAACTTAACTTTAGATTTTATTTCTTATATTGAGATTAGTTTTGTTTATTAAAAATAAATAAACATATAAGACCATATAAGAGTATTTTATAATATAATTTAAAATTCTGATTCCATTTGAGTTTATTTTTATGACATTCAAAAGTCTGGTGTTAAATAATAATAAGTTATAAAATGTACATACTTCTGTTAATAGTATTATTTAATTCTAATTTAGTTTGTTATATGTTATTAATACTTTAAGAAACTATCGGATATAATCTTGGGTTTTTGGGAGACTTCTAAAATATCTACTATAAAATTAGGAAAATTGCTTTCTGTATAGTTGATTGATTTACTGTTATGTATGTGTTAAATTTGAATCAAATCATTGCATAAAAAAAAACAAATCTGAGCATATCAGAATATTTCTTATAATATTTTAATACTTAATATTACTATTAGTAATATTGTACTAAATAAAATTATTTATTTCATGTTTTAGGGTATGATTGCTTTGAGGAGAGATGCATTAACTATTACTCATGAAGATTTTATGGATGCCATAATGGAAGTCCAAGCTAAAAAGAAATCTAACTTAAACTATTATGCTTAAAAAAATGAACAGAATACATTCATTTATATCTTTGTCGTGGGTTTTTCATACATTAAAACAAATAAATTATTAAATTATTTCTTCACTGTTGTCCAACATTGATTTTCAAGTAGTTAAAAAAAAGTTAACGGTTTCTTTAATTTTTTAGTTTATTAGAATTCACATTTTATTTATATATGAATTTCTGTTATTATTTAATATGAATACTGACTTTTTAATTAAAACATAATAAATTACAAATTTAAATAAAAAATTTATAATTTTTATAGTGGTTGGGAATACAAAAATAAAATATTATCTTAAAGGTACTAATATAAGTTAAGTTTATTTACAAAGTTCATGTAAAAATACATAATAAAAATATTTTGTAATATAATAAGATGAGATTCTAATAATATAATTATTATAATTTGACACAATTATTTGTATTTTTATTTTTTAAATAACTATATCCTGAATATTTCGCAAAATTATCCTCGGTATTTTGAAGATTTAAAAAATATATATTATAGCCATCTTATAAAAAGTGATCAAATGAAAATATTTATAATTTTACTTTTAAGTTTTAAAAGTTATAGAAGAATGATGATTATTGTTTTTTTATAATCATTTTTCTGAAGACAAAAAAATGTATTTACGATTAAAACTTTAATTTGCAACTTTTTATAACTGAATATTACAATAATAGTTTAATTTATTGTAACAAATTAAATATACAATACATATAAAGGAACATATCAAATATACAAGTTAAAAGCTCATCACATCTATGTATATAAAATAAATGTGATAATGATAATCTTTGATGCTAATGATCTTGAAAACCACTTATCTGATGGTCATGCAGTTTTTTTCAAAGAAAGAGTACACAACAGATCTCTAAACATACATCGTATTATTAGTTTTATGAATGGATTCAACTCTCGTCCACATGGTATTAAGCAATAAAATAGAAATATATCATTGGCATCAGTTGTTCGAAAACATAAAATTTAAATTTAAGAGGGATGAAGCATACCATGTTTTAAGGATTATTGCTTAGGCATTTCATATTAAATGTACATTTTGCCTATGTTAATGTGTGAGAAGTGTAAGTAAATGAACATTAGTGTGTGTAATCCATTATCGTATTTGTCGTGACAAATTTGAATGCAAGATTTATCCATTGCGATATATCCCGAAATAATGGAGATATCATAATTTTAAATTTTAATAAGTTTTACAGGGACATGAAAGAGCTACAAATATTTCATGTTTTAATTTATTTTAATGTTTTGATAAAAAATTCAAAAAATATATTTTCTTATTTAATTATTTTCAAAAAAAAAATAGAGATGGCCATTTTTTAGAATTCATTTTTATGAAAATATTGACGTTACAACATTTAATTTCATTAATCTTCTGATTTTTAATATCTTTTCTAGTTTCGAGAAAACCTAAATTATACTAAAAGCGTTCGCTGGTCGTACGAGCACACGGTCACATGTTTGATATACCTATTGATACCACTATCGTATTAAATAATTCGCAGTTTATTTCGAAATTAAAAAAAATATTAAAAATCAGGAAGTTAATGAAATTAAATGTTGAAACGTTAATATTTTCAGAAAAATGAACTCTACAAAATTGCTATCTCCAATTTTTTTTTTTTGAAAATAATTAAATAAAAAAATATATTTATTTACTTTCTTATCAAAACATTAAAATACATTAAAACACTAAATATTTGTATTTCTTGTTCCTGTGAAACTTATTAAAAAATCAAAATTATGATCTCTATTATTTCAGGAGATATCACAATGTGTAAATCCTCACAGGACACCCTGTAAATATATATCACTATAAAAAGTTCGTGTTCAAATTATTATTATCATAATTTATTCGGACCGAGTTTCATGTCAGTTGGCTTTTTCGGCACTCACTTACGGCTATCAGTAACAAATAATTAATATTTAAATTTTTTTTCCCCATATTGAAGTTTTTTTATTCTATTATCTACCACACACATTACTGTTCCAAATGTACCAATACCTATTCCCAGATAGATAAAAAAAGAAAAATCCATGGCATTCCGGTTTTTGGGTCGCGGTCCGTGGTTAGCGACCGTGATAATTGTGTTCAAGGCAGGTACATGACCTACTACTACTACTATTAAATATATTTATATTTACGATATTTGGACAAATTCTAATTGCACCATCGTTTTAAAATAGTCAATATCCATAAGTCCCTCTCAAAAAAACTTTAAAATTTAAGAATTTTCGAATTTAAAACCGTTATAACTCAAAAACTTAGTGTTAGCGCATATTTATTTATGCACCATCGTTTCTAACTAGTTGAAATACCTATGTTTCAAAAAAAAAAAAAAATAATACCAAAAAATCGCGTGGTAGCTAAACTGCAATTATACCGTAAGTTTTTACATTTATTATGGTGAGTTACGTATTTTAGTTAACAATGCGTTAGATGCGTTAACAATTAAATAATTTCGTTTTTTCATCTGGATCAACGCCAGACCTCATATTATCAATGCCAATGCCAAATGCTTATACATACAATATACATTCACATATGAAATTTTAGTAATGTAGTAGAAACAAAGAGGGATGATTAGAAAGGATAATTTATATACCTAATAACGTGTAAGTATAATAAACTAAAATATATGTTAATTATTGTTTATATTATGAATAGGGATGGGATTTTAATGTATTTTAGGTATTGTTATTTTATTAATGATAAAAAATCTCAACAAATGCCCGTAACAAAATGCAAAAATGATTTATAAAATTACTTTAAATTTATAAAAAAATATATTAAAAGTGTATTTTTGTTTTATTAACTAAGCATTAGTATAAATAAAAAAAATCGTACAGAAAGCTAACTCTAATTGATTTGTACTTGGTTCAATTTGAATAAAAATTATAATTTCTTTTTATAGCTTTGAATCGTATATTTATATATTGTTTATCCATTTATCTGGTGACACTCGAAATGCCTCCCAAATTTAGGTAGGTAACCTTTTTTCACTCATAGCATACCTGGATTATTAATTAATATATCTAAAGTTGTACTTGTATATGTAGATATGTTATTTAAACTTGATAACATTTTTAATAAAATTGTATATATTTTATGTTTATAATAGTACAAACTACAAAGTGTCCGTGTTCTGCAATGTATTTTTTTACCTGACCATACAAAGTGTTCGCGTTTCGCACTTTTAATGCTAGACCGCAC
Source organism: Rhopalosiphum nymphaeae (assembly GCA_036289425.1). NCBI lineage: Eukaryota > Metazoa > Arthropoda > Insecta > Hemiptera > Aphididae > Rhopalosiphum > Rhopalosiphum nymphaeae. The sequence continues at coordinate 2,959,025 of JAZAQC010000030.1, forward strand.
AAAGTGACCTAGAACTTGTATTAAAAGTTGTGGCCATCAGAATAAACAATTTGTGGTTTGTAAATCTCATAGGTATTTTATTTTGTTATTAATACTTAAAGGTAATTGTAACTGCACACTTATTATTATATATATGAGTCAAATTTTATTTATATATGTTTAAATTAATTTACCTGTTTTATATAATAATTTAATTAAAAAATGTTTTGATGGTGGTGGAGATAGGAACTTATAGCTCCCCTTTGCAGCAGCCATGATATGTGACCACTGAACATTTTAAAAACATTTCTGTAACATTAATTTACTTTAATTACAATTTTTTTGAAATATTATTATTAAGTATTCAATAATCTAAGAATATTTAATTGTTCTCTGCATACATTCTGAACAATGCATCATTTAAAAAATCTAAAATTCATATTTTGTTTCCAAAAATCTTAAAAATGTCTACAAATTTATGAAAATTACTTAAAAACTGTTACAATACAAGCATTCCACAGTAATCTTTGGAAAATAATGCAAAGTACATTTCAATCGCAGTCTTAATTATTATGAATGACTATGTGTTAGAAAATATGATCTGATAAAATTATTATTCAGTTACCTCGATATATTTAGAATGGTTTCGATGTAATTTATGTGAGAATTTAACAAAAACTAAATTGTACGATTTTTTACTTTTGAATAAAATATGTATACTATCTCTCCTGACCTACAATCAGTGGCGTACTTAGACCTGAACTTTGAGGGGGAAGCTTAATTTTTTTAATTAACATATTGAATGACGTGACACCTGAACATAACAAAACATATCGTACATAAATTTAATTTTTAACTTTGAAATGAAATGATCAATAAACGGGATGAATACAGATACCCGATAATAATTTTTTGCTGAAGTTAACTCATAATTTGCTCTATGTTGTTGTAATACATGTAAACGACGTTGACGATTGTCGATTATAGATTAAAGTGGCTAACACACTAGGTGATTAATCGCACAAAATAAAATACGTTTTACGACGACGAAAAAAAATTGTCATAATAATTACACCGATCGTCCACGTCCATATCTACAATATCTTCGTGGAAATACTCATATTCCCGTAGGTACTCACATTAGATAATGTAAGCTGTACTATTTAATATTTATAATCAGAATTACATAGAACAATATTACAAAGGTATTTTAAAATGTACGCTGTTTATTTTATTATAATGGATAATTTGTTATACCTAAGTACAATACAATCAATATACAGGTACTAGAAATTTTAGTTTTCTCATAATAAATTAAATCATCCATTAATTTCGGGGAGGGTATCTCTCCCCCCCTCCCGTTAGTACACCACTGCCTACAATTATCGATTTAATATAATAATTTAAAACAATAATTTTATAATTATTATAGTACAAATTAAATATAAGACCGATTAATCATTTCTAAAATATATTTTTAAATATTAGCTCTATAATATTTTTTGTAACTAAGAAATAATAGTATGCGTATAAACGTAATTAAAATATCAACACAATTAATTTCTAGGAGTTACATACATTATTTAAAGAAATAAAAGAAAAAGGATGTGATAACAATGGTAGGTATTAATAATGCAATTGTTTTTATAGTTTTTTACATTAATAATTAATTGTATTCACCCCATAATAATTGCATTATTTAGAGATTTTCATATAATTATAATGTGTTTGTTTACAATATGTAACCCAACAATAAACCTTCCTTATTTTTCATTTTCTTGCAGATATTTCAATGACTCCATTACAATATTGTGCTGAAAACGGTGAGCAATAGTAGTAACGTTAATCATAACATTTTAAAGTTTATAATTCAAAAATATTTTGGTACGATACAATATTTCATGATGAATACCTAAGGTTTATGTAAAAATATATATTATAGATATAAACGTTAACAATAACTGACATAACGTAGATTGATAGGATTAGATTCGAAGTACCTAGATATACGCAAATAACTCAATATTAAACTAAATATTTTAAAAATATACTTGTTTAAAGAAAATAATGAAAAAATAAAAAGTATAAAATCTTTATGATTAAAAATATTTAATTTACAAAAAAACAAAGAAAATTTTTTTGCAAAACATTTCGTAACTTTTCGGTTATATACTCGTATATCCAATATTATTAAATTTGAACAAAAAATAATTATAAATACAATCATGACTTTAATTGAAATATTTTTAAACTACTGTATGTTTTTAGAAACCTAGTTATATAAATAATAAAAAATGTCTAAATAATTAAAAAATAATCCAGAGTATTTGTCGGCGCATCGCTAGCCAGCTGTATTAGGTCTTAATAATAAAATAAGAAATTAAATATTATACTATAAATCATGAGTCCTAATTACTCCCACACCACTCCACCACAGCAGTACAATAAGTAATATACTATATATATAATATAAGACCTATACTCTTATTTGTCATCGACTGGCCAACACACATAATATATAATACATTAACACAACATGTTGTTATACAATATTATCTATCTCCATGAATTATTTGTGTTTTATAATAATACTTGCGTACATCAACACTTCTTTCGGTTTAAATGTTAACCTCTAATTGCCGTTATTTTTCATATATATTTTGTCACATGTGCGAATCGATACGTTTTTTTCGTGTTGTATTTTCAGTAAAGTGTGTACAAAACGCCATTTCTAACACTTACAGCCAGTATTATTAGCCAACGGGTACTGGGAATGTATTTTTAATTAATTAGTCGTTTGTTATAATCTATATAATTTGGTTGTGTCAGGCAAGCATTTATTACTACGATGTTTATTTATATAACTTGGTTATGTATTTTACTTGTCGGGTCAACAGGGCTGAAATTTATTTTTTATAGCTATTATTGTATTAGGTACCTCTTTCTTATTAGTCCTTAATTTATACACAAACACACACATACTTACGCACCAACCACACACTGTCCGCCGCATATGTTTTGTTCAGTGGTTCCATCCATGTCCTTGCAATAAGTAAATTTCTTTACATATGTACACACAATACTCGGTCGGTTCGTAGTGATGTGGACGAAGTCTTTCGATGACTGGACGCATTGACTATTATTATTAAATGTACCCGGCCCATATATAGTAACTAATTAAACTTAAAATTGCTTTGATTTGTTATAATTGAAATTAAAAAAGTTAAGTATAACTCTACAGAGTGCCTTAATAAGAATGTTTTTTTTTTAATTGGTTACTATTTTTTCATTTTTATGTTTACAACTTTGTTCTCACCATTTTTGTAACTACTATCACTTCGGTTTGTTGTTGTGTAATCATTTTTTGTCAAATGTCAACATAGACTGAATTTAAATTTAAACACGTATGTTGTTGAATCGTACGGTCTGTTTATTTTGTTTTAGTTTAAATACGAATAACAGTAGATACACAAAAATGATTACACCTATTAAAATATAATTTTTTTTTAGAATATAATATATTTTTATGAATCATATTTATCACAGATCATAATATTATATTTAAAAAATCAAACATTTAAATTTATAGATTCAACTCTGAACATTTTAGGATGTTGTAATTTTATTGGTATTATTATTATAATATTTTAAATTACAATAATATAGTTATAAATTAACTATACATTTTCGGGAATTGTATTAATTTATTTTATGGAAAAATATAATTTATTTATATGGGAATTACATTGTTCATAGTATTATTCATAAAATATAATAAAATATGTCTCTAATATGAGTTACCTAAGATGTCAATAAATTTTGGCTTCATATAGTCCGACAACAGTCATAAATAGATTTTTACCAAATTTTGATTGACTGAAAAAATGTTTTACCGTGTTATTTTTAACAAAATACAGTTTAAAAGTTGTTAGAGTAATACATTTAAACTGCGTTACTACCGATAAATGCCGCGTTATCTTGAGTACTATTTTCAACTATATCAAAACCAAATGTTGGTGTTTAGAGGTTACTAACTACTCGATTAGCACCCATCCTCGTTAGTCAGAACCCCAACTCAATAAAAGGTAGCAATTAATATTTAATAAATCGATTAACTTAACTTTAGGCGATAAGAGATTTCGTAATTTTATATAAACACAACTTTACTAAATAAAATAAATAATAATATAATATGTTTGTAATTTAATATAACTATTATTCGAAATTTATAAAACTTGTATTAATTTATAATCATTAACTATTATATATTTATATTACATTCATGTAGTTGTTATTAGCAATAGTAGGGACACTAATTTATTTATTCATTCATTTTTATTTATTTAGTCATAGTTTAAAGCTATGAACATTTTAGTAAATATCATAGCTACATTCCTTGTAATACAATAGTAACAATGAATTTTCTCTTTTCTTTTGAGTATTGTGATATTATTTAAATAAGTACAAAGAAGTAATGCATGGTTCTGTGAACTTTAACGCCTTATTTTTACTATTATATTATTTTTGTTATTAAATAATTTTATATTTATTAAATATTTATGTTTGTAAATTTACATCAAGAAATAGTAAGTCCACTTATTATAGTATACACTGTACTATTTTATTATACTATTTTATACAAATAACTTATAATTAGAATAAAATATTTTTTTCATTGTTGAATGAAATAGTACTTTCTAACTGATGATCGATTCTAATTCACTACAAAATAGAATATCATTTACAGAGTAGTTTTTCTTCGTTTTTAAACCAATATACATGAAATATAGATTTGTATCTATATTATGAACGTGAGTTACGATTAGACAACTATTCTTGGCCCAGATTTGACTCTTTTAAAATTTATTACAAATATATTTTCGTTTAAAATTTATAAATGAAATAACAGTACTGTTATACTGTTGTACTGTAATACATCCATTATAAAATTATTGTGGAATTGTAATATAGTTTAATTTATAATACCAATCACGTTTATACATTCACAGATATTGAAAGTAAATTCATAATGGTTCAATGTACTAATTTTATTTTACTTATTATACCTAATTGTCCTAATGTATAATCAATATTTTAATCATATTTGTATTTAATTTATTGTTATTCAATAGTTTATTGAATATTATTAAATTAGGTTTTATCAACTTACCACATAGCACCGGGATCAAAATAAATTGTATGATTTGTCCTCGCTGACCACATAATATACAAAGTCATAATATTACAGTTTATTAAAGAATTGAATATTCTACTATGAATATTTAGTATTTGCGATTTCTCTAAAGAGTCTAAAGCCTTTAATGCCAGTTTCGATTTAACCTATTAGTTTCGGGTCAGCCTGCTCTAAATTACACTTGTGATTAATGATAACTATCGATCCCCTACTCAGCCTTTGAACATCCATATTTTAACTTAGAAAAAAAAAACTTATCAAAACTACTGTAGGCGTATTTCCCATCTAGGATTGCTTTTTCAATGCGCTAATAACATCCTATCCAAATTTCTTTTATATCGAGTAACCGAAATACACAATATCATCCATGCAACATATACAATGCAACTTTTACATTGTGTTTAAAATAATATAAAAACAATTTGATTCACTGATACTGTGAATATAGGTTTAATTTACTATATGATTCATCATAAAATTGTGATTTAATTTACAATTATTTTATGCGTTTAGATTGTCAAAGTAAGATAAACGATGTTACTTTCAATATTTTTTAATACAATGTATAATAAAAGAACTGCCTAATACATAAACATTTATTATTAAATTGTTTATCCGTTACCATTAATACCTATAGGCTATAGTCATAGTGTTTAATTACGTTTGTGTAAAACATAAAAATTGTAAAATTATAAACTTTTAGAATCATTAAAATCAAACAAATTGTATAGTGAGTAATGAGTACTTAGTTAATTATTATTTATAATTCTTTGATTAGTCCAAGTATAATATATATCATATTGACAAAAGTCAATTAAATACCTGTATAATATAAATATAATGTATTTTTTAGGTGATAATCCATACTCTAATCTGCTTCAAACGGATAAATATCGTAAGAAAATTATCATAGAATATAATATGTAACTTATATTATTGATTAATTAATATTTTATAGGTTATACTTATATATTATTAATACAGCTCAGGAATTGTATAAAATATATAATTAAATATGGAAAGCACCAAATAGTTCTAATTTTTTTTTTGTATAAGATTTCGATTTCTTCAATATCATATTATGATTTTACTAAAAATATGTTTATGTATGGCATAGAATAGAATATGTACAACCTAACCATCATCATTTTCATATGAATGTTATGAAACTGTATTTGTATGTTTGACAGTGAGAATGAACCATATGAAAAAAAAGGATTGGAAAGTGGATATCGCTCTGCTGTATAGTACAAATGTAGAATAGGTTTCACTATAATGGATGTGTTAAATTTGAATGCAATAACAGGTATCATTGTATACGAAATACGATTCTGAACGAAGATGATTTGTCAGTCTATGATATAATATATTATTACCTGTATTTAAATTGTAATATATCGTTATTTTACGCGATTTCGTAGAAAATTAAATTTCATACGCTCATAAATTTTCTATTATATTCTCTTGGAATTTTTTTTACAGTTATTTGAAGAAAAAGTTATGGAGAATCTAGTATCGGGTTTTTCAATCTTTTCAACTTGAAAATTCCTTACAAATTTTCGCGATTTTGACATATTTCGTAAACATTTGAACTTTAAATGCTTATAAACAAAAATTGTGACTAACGATTTAAAATTTTTTTTTTCTACTATAAGTACGACTTGTAATAAACCTTGTGTTAAATTTTAAAGATTTTTTGGACTACCAAATTTTTTCGGCATTTCTAAAAAAAAAAACAGAAAAATCGAAAATGTCAATTTTCTATAAATAGCTTAAAAAGTCAAAATATTTTGAAAATTTAATCGTAAATAGATAATGCTAATATAAACATTTGGTGAAAATTTCAAGTATTTACAAAGATTGGTTTTTGAGTTACAGCAAAATAAAAAATCGATTTTGTCGAAAACTGATTATACGTAAAACTTCCCGTTTTGCCGTTATTATTATAGGATTTTTTCTGACGCTTTTGAAAATTACTGAAATTTTTTTACTTTTAACTCCCCCCCTACTCCCTCAAAGTATTCAAAGAGGGGCTGAAGTCAAAAATCAAAGCATTATTTCTACTTCAAAACGTGATGATAGTCAAAAAAATATAAATACACACATCATTATAAAATCAATACATTTATCACTCCGTTCAGAATCTAAAATGTCGGTATCTAATTTGAATAATTAATCGGGAAAACGATTAAATTAATTTTCTCATTATTGTATTATATAATTGGTCTTTTTACATTTTATTATTGCAATAATTTTTTAAAGATTATATTTTGAGATCTATTTTTGGTTGCAACCGAGTTTTGTCTAACACAAATAAGAATTTTGAACGACTAGGAATAATGTTAATAATAGCACACATTCTAATCTTAATATAAACACCGTAGTGCAATTTCTTTATCATTTCGAGAAATAATACAACATAGATGTTCATTAAGTATATTCTAAATTTTAGAACCTCGAAATTATTATTATTTGAAATTTCAGCTGGGTCAAGAAATGGCAAACCAAAAACGTACAAAAGGAAAATCCAATTATATTACTTTTTGTTTTTCTTTTAAAATATTACTCACTACACTTCTGTTTATTTAAAACAAATATTTCTAGTTTTCATAATCATGACTAATTTTGCGTTCAATTATTTCAGTGATATTATTAACTTTTATATCTAAATTACGTTTTTGAACATCTTCATCTCTGCAAATCGAGCTTTAATAATTTATGAAAACAAAATTTGTAACCGTCAAAAATGCATTTTGTTCTTCTCACTTGTCATTTGGTCCGTAGTAAACGGATGATGTTTGACTGACTACCAATTTAATCGTATAATATTGTATTACTATTATATATCGAATCTCGTTGAAAATTTATGTGTGATATTGGGATATCCGAATTAAGTTATATATATATAATAATATATATGATTAATAATCAAGATGGATAAATACAATTAATGTAAAATTGCAATCGTTAAATATAATAGGATATGGGTAGTTATATAACATTGTAATGGATTGATTTTTCTTTTTGAATTTATATATGTTTATTTTAATTGACGAAATATCACAGTTTATTCTTTTGTAAATTATCGATTTGAAATTATCAGTACACAACTCGTGTCAAACTTTATTAAACAGTTGATATACAACTTGTGTACCCCACTTTTATCATTGAACAAAACTTATGTACAAGAATATTTTTAGGGACATAACTCATACATGAGAAATTTTGTAGTGATACAATTCATTAAATGCGCTTTTTTTATCACTCATCTTACAAACATTCTCTCTGAAGTTGTATACTAATGCTTTATTTATAAATCTTACTAGTTACACTGTAAATTATTGATATATCTGAGCTTAACATTTTTTTTTATATATACTATTTTGAAGTCTGATATGACCATATTTTGAATCCTAAAACTGATTAATATAGACATTGATAAAATTTATCACTAAATTTGTTGTTATTTCATTTATTAGGTGATGAGTTAATAAATAAAAAAGGTAAAAATAAAGTAAAGTTTACACTACAATATAATTTAACACTACTTTTCTTAAAATAACACTACACACAATTATTAGTATTTTAAGTAAGAATTTAGATAAAAGTTTAATAAACAGTTTAGTTCTAAGTAGCTCAATTAATAACTTATTTTATCATTAGGTATTATAGTTGAGTTAATGACGATTATTGAAAGATTTACAGGTATAATTTGAAAATATTATTTTCTACAATTTTTAAATTGAAAATTATTCAGAATATAATTTATAATAAAGAAAACAGATTTTTAGTATTATAGTTTTAATCATATCAGTTGTATCTTAATTAATAAATAATCTAATAATCAACATACCTATTATATAAAATATAAGGTTTTACATTGCCTTACATAAGGTTATATAGCTAAATATTTTAACCATAACTAAAAAAATATAATGTTTATAATATTCTTCTTAAATCTTTAATTAACTAATCTTAAAAATCAGTGTACTTTTATTGTATTATGCCAAAATTTGTTATATGCTGACAACAATTCACTATCAACTATATAATACTAAAAGTTTTTTCTTCCTATTCAGATTCTAAAAATTATATCAATCATTTTTATTATACAGTTGAAATGATCATCATTGTTAAAAAAAAACACCAAATCAGTGATCAAGTTTATAAATACCTACCTTGTAACTTCTATTTTTTTGGTGTATTACTATCATTAAAAAAAATGGAATTGGCAGCAGTATAGTTACACAAATTAAACTACAAAATTATTTTAATTTGTATAATTCTTTGTTTTAAATTTTCAAAAAAAAATATTATGAAGATCAAACCAATATTCTTATTATCATGAAAAAAATTATGTATTTTCATTAAAAATAATTAACTTTAATAATTATTTTAATATTATAATTTAACTTAACGAGTTAAAAATAATCATTTACTTGCTCAGTGTTTCATATATATACTGATTGTGAAATTTAATCGTGTTTTTAATTATTGTTTTTAGACTATCAATATTGGACTTTAACACAATGGTGCAATAAAAAATTTCCTTTTATCAAAGAGGTTGAAAAAAAAATACACCTTAAAAACTGTATCATGAGTACTACAAAACCTAGAAAGTTGAACTGTTATTTTATTTAATCAATATCCTTTAAATGTATTTTAAAATTTCTAAAATTATAAGAAAACTGAGGAACTCACTTCTAATATATTATCCCATACAGAAATTTAAAAATTACTATATTTTTGTATATATATATACAAATATAGTTGTAAAATGTTCTAAAATATATTATTTGAATTTTTCAATAATATTTAGTAAACTATATAAACAATATTTTAAAAATTTATCCTTAGAAATATTTTATAAATTAAATACAACTATATTATGTATATTTTAAATGTTTTATAAAATGTTGCAGTCATCTATATAAATGTGTACACAAACCTTGGTAAATTATTAAACAATCCTTATATAAACTTTTTATACCTATAATAGTATAATACTTAAATAAAATTTTAATTGTATTTAAGCCTGTGTGGATATCATTTTTCTAATTAGTTATATACCTAATAGGCATATGTAATTACTAATTTGTATAGAATATTATAAGCACGAAAGGACTTCTGTCCCAACAACTTATTTTGGTTATATGCGTCTAATAAATAATATTCTAACGCCATATATATATATATATATATATATATATATATATATATATATACTTGCTATGAAAGAAACTTTTTTGTTATTTTTAGTGAGACAAAGAAAATATTTTATATTCCAGCATGAATTTTGTTTAGCAATTTGGGTCGGACAAATGATCGTTGTTTTTCTCTAAGAAATTTAGTACCTATTTTTAATACTCAATTTATATCAATTGGAAGGTCAATAAAAATTTTCAACCAGACATCCTACCAATTGCTTAGATTTAAAGAGACGACTATATAAGTAAAAAAAATTGCTCACGACTGTCACTTAATGAGCATAACCCTGTTTCAAATAACTCTTTTTATTTTATTTTTTATACCTAGTTTATACTTCGATTGCAATGTATCACTTATTGATTACTACTTATTGTTTCAAATTTCAGTATTTTAAATTTTAAAATATCACCAATTTTTTATTATTATTATTATTATTACCACATATATTTTTTTTGGCCAGAGCTATGCAGTTGAGGGTTCCAGCAGATAGTAGATTGAAAAGTCTGTTCCACTTTCATGTGATTTTAATCTGAATCAGGAATTAACCTTGTAGACATAGATATATAGTAACTATAAATATATTCTTTACCTTAAAATAATCTGTGATACCTATGTGAATATTAAAACTTTTATGTATACGTCTTAATAATAATACAAATAATAATGCATTACCCAGTGAATACCTATAATAGACAAAAAATTTTCCGAATACCATTGTGTGTGTGTGTGTGTGTGTGTGTGTGTGTGTGTGTGGTAATGATTTATACGAAAATAAAATAAATGTATTAGATTAATGGAAATTGTCCATAAAATTATTACCATGTTGGTTTAGTAGTAAGCTGACAAATAGTTTTAAAAAATGTATCTTTAAAAGGAATAGACACAATTGAAACTGCTTATGAGATTGATGATCTACTTTTATCTAAGAGAAGTAAAAGTCAATTTTTGCCAATACTCGGTTATACAAGACCTTAGAATAAAAAATAGAATTAATATATCTGTAAAATAAAATAGCAAATAATAAATAATATATAGATACCTAGTTAATTATTCATAAAGATGACTTTTGTAGTCTTATTCTTAATTTGATAATTATTTTATTTTTGTACAGCTATTCTTTATTATAATATATGTAGTTATTCATTTTGAAAAGGATGACACAGTTGAAGCTGTCCCAAGTTATTAGTTTTTAGGAGACCTGTGTGCCCGGCCATATTAAGAGGCAACATAAAACGGTTTATAGCAAAAAAAAGTAAAACCAAATAATTTGGAATTTTTTATGTTACAGACTAGACGTTAGAAAGTAATGTGGTAAAATAAGTAAGTTAAAAACTACAATTTACTATTTCAGATAAAATTAAAGTATAAATTATTATTTAGGTTCTTTAACAGATGCAAAAAATTGGCAAAAAAAAGCAATATGCATGTCAAATTTTTCTGGTATGATATTAGGACAACTAGAAGTCTAAAATGAAAAAGAAACATTTAAAAAACACTATTAGCAACCCAACCATATTTAAAAATAATGGTATAAATCAGACTATAAGCCATAAAAAACAAATGATTAAATAATTAAATCATTACTTATGTATTTAATAATTTTTTTTTAAACTTATCATATAATATTATTTCAGATAAACAAAAATTATTCCAATAATAATAAAAATAATTTGTATACATTACAGACCAATTGTATTAGTATCCACAACAATCAAGAAGGTATAAAATGTTATTATATCAAAATTCTAATAAATTAATTATTTAGCAAGTAGCTATAGAAATTCTTATTATATTTGTAACAAATAATTTTTAATAATAAAAAATGTTAATAATATATTAACAATAGGTATGAAATAATAGATATTATTATTTTTATTAATAAATAATTTGTAATTGATTTTCATAGTATTTCTGACACTGGACATAATTAGTTATCTGCCTACATAATAACTAAATATGTATATATTTTGTAAATGTAAATAAATGTATTGGTATGTACTTAAAATAATATTGTAAAACTCAGGTAGCCAGATTTAATTTATTGTACCTAATTGTACATTTAAACTTACATAAGTATTGATTTTCTTTATTTTAATGTTAAATTAAACATAATACAATGTAGCTGTAGTTAAAAAGTGTATATTTTACTTTTGATATTTATTTTAATTTGTTTTGCTATTTTATACATTTTTATTTTTAATAATTATTTGTTTTCCATTTTCTTTTTACCCTGAAAATTATTTCCTACAAATTAATATACATTTTTGATATCTATCATGTTTGTTAAACTGTATAGCTAGCATCATATTTTTCTGATTGGTTAAAACATAACAAATAATAAAATAGAAGTATGATCAGTCAAGATAAATAATATTAGAATGAATTTCAACTAAATTGTTATCAATTTTTATACAAAAATCACTTAAAATATAAAAATGCCAAAAAGGCTCTAAAAAAATAGTCTTTAAAATGCAAAATAAAGATTACATTTTTAATTTCTTGATAGTAATTGAAAAAATACTGATAGCATTCAAATTCTTTAAGCAGTAATAACTATTTACTTTAATTTGTAGTTGGTGTATTTTTATGTATAACTGAAATAAAGTTGTTTTAGAACTAATAAATAAAATTAGTTATGTTTAAATATATTGTGTCATACTCATAATTTATAAATAAAGATGTTATTTATTTAGGATTAGGGGAGTGTGAATGCCAAAGTCCCTTCGTTTTATTTGAATTTAAAAGTATTTTGCACCTATAATGAGCTACTCCTGTGTGGACGTCTCCGATTGTATATTTAACCTTATACTTATACAATATCAATTAATGTCCATTAATTAAAAGAAAATATTGTAATGATATCATTAAAATATATATGGGTATTACATGAAAATTATCATAAATCTTATCTCTTACATAGTAAAATACAATAGCTTAACCTAGTTTTCTAAACTTATTAACTAAAACTTACTGACTAAGACTTAATTATAAATGTTGTTTGCGCTGCCATCGATCAACACACACTTGCCATGAGGTAACGAACCACAAGTTAAGAACCAGGGTGTCGTACACACCGATTGCTTTCGACATAAAATAAATAAAATAATACAATACTTTATAACACATATTATAAAAACTTATTTTCAGTATTTATGAATTTACCTGATTTGGTTTGGAGAAGACTTAACGAAATGTAGGTTGATTGAAACAATGTCATTCAGTTCCATATCATTTGTATCAGCTATACTGCCTATATTACAGATCATCTGACTCTGATAACAAATAAAAGAACATATTTAAATGCAATAAATTATAAGCAGTTAATGTAAAATTGAAAAAAATGTTTCATTTTATGATTAGACTATACAATATACATAAACATAAAATATAATATACCTACCTGATCAGTTTTCTTAATAGCCACATAGTCACCTCTTTCAATACATAGATCAGAGTCATTCAAGTCTTCCTCTTTTGTAAACACAGCATTATCCTGTCATCAATATAATACAATATTTAATTAAATTGTAACACTTCAATTTCATGTTATCAAACAGTATCCAATTCTATTTTAACCCACCTGTTTAGAAAAGTTCGAGTATAAAGTTCTTCGTTTCTTTTTACTGGGTTCGAGACTTTCCATATCGACAGATCGTATTTAAAAAACAAAAACCGAAATATTGTGACAAATACAAACAGTATGTATTTCGCAAATACTTGCTAGTTGATAACAACTGATAACTGGATGTTTCAATTAACACCCGGCCATTAGATATGTATTCACGTCAGATGATGGTTAGCACGTGACTAAATAGTGTATTTAATACACGAGTAAGCATTATCATTTTAGGCGAGAATGAAACGTTATCACTGCCGTTAGTCTGATATAATTTCCCTTGTTTTTAATCATATGTTATCATTAATATTACTTTGTACAGCGCGCATATTATAATGATATTAACGACTCGTTATTAGGTATACGTTGATGGGATATGGTCAAGAAAAAAAATTAACTAACGATTCAAAACAAAAACCGAGATAGTAGTATAATTACATGGTCATTTGATCTAATGTGTTTGTGCATATTGTACACACATAGAAATAAGAAATGCCATTGAAATTATTTCAAAAGTGACTGTGTAAAGTATACCGACTGCACAGAAATGTTGCTTTTTATAATTTTAAATAATACTTCTAGTTTGGTTATACTATAGTAATTTGTTAAATGTATAGTAGATATATAGTTTACCAAATTAATTTTTTCAGAACCAAAACGGTGGTCATTGAGAAGTGATAAATTATAATTTATTAGGTATGCGTATGCCTACTTATATATAAGACTAAAAAGTGAAAAACGAGTTTAGCTTGGTGAAAAAAATGATTTAACGATTTTAAAACGAAAGAACAGTAAGAACAGAACACATACATTATTTTTCCCAACAAGACGAAAATGCGTAAACCGTAAACATATATATTTACATACGGTTTAAACTTAAACTTCTACGTGGATGTATTAGTTTTGTTTCGCCTGAAGCTTAAGTGTTTTGCTAATGATTTTCTTAACGAACATCCATAACATTGGAGAAACCATGAGTGTGAGTTTGAGTGAGTATGGCTTTTTTATACTCGTACATAAATATCACTCGTGTACAATATTGTGAAATATTTGATTATTTTCCGATTTTTCCACGAGCCCATGAATATACCCCGAGACTGAATAATTAATAATGAATGACTGGACACTCGAATTCAGCTTCTGATCGGCTGCTCTGCAGTGTGACGTTTCGGACGGAATGTCACATATATATATATATATATATATATATATATATATATATATATGCGACCAGACGTTCCCATCATCTTGGAGGTCTGTTGTGTGACGAACGCATATTATAATGACTGCGTTGTATGTTAAATAGGCCTAATTAGGTTCGACCGCGAGAAGCTACTACTTATGTATGTATTTAACAAATAAGAAAGCAATTTATATAAACACAATGCATACATAATATTTGATAAAAAAAAAAAAGTATCTGTCATCGCGCTTGTCGCACAACATCGAGATGTCCACAACATTTTTGTTTTTTTTTTTTTGTCAACTTGAAATTTTCAATCTTAATTTATTTTTCTTATTTGTGCCTTTTTTAACGATAAAACGTGACTAAATACGTGCCACTGCGGGTTAAAAATAATATTTCGTATTCATATTGTATATATATAAACGTAATATATCGTTCACACCACACACACAAATACAGATAAACTCGCGCGTGCACCAGCCGCTATATTGTATATTTATTTTTCTATTTTAATTGTGTCTTTCGTGAAATAATAATACACTATTATACTAGCTTCGCTCGTGTGTTAAATAATCGATTATTATATAAATTGGTTTTTTTTGTTATAATTTATCAATCAGAAGAGTATTGAGAACATCTCGGTGAAAATAAAAAAAATTGGAAAAAAATTAAATAGTGTCGTCACAAAATTGGAACATAAAGATTAAACACCTGTTCATTATATATATATATATATATATAAGGATTATGCAAATTACGTATTGACACCTTATGCCACCCTGGTCATCTTGTATCGTACGTCGTCACATAAACCCCAAAAGGGCTGTTAATAATGTTAATTATATTCTATAATACTTGCGCGAATCGCAGTTTTTTCGATTTATCTATTTTTTTATAAATAGGAATTTTCACATTACATTGCGTGGACGCTAATTGCTATATTTTTGTTATTTTTCATTTATGTCACGTTTATATTATATTAATCTATATTAAATTCAGTGGTACTATTTGCTGCCGTATTATTATTTATTTATATCGTTGTAATTATATTTAAAATTATATTTAATGTGTGTGCATTTTATTTAATGTTTAGGGCGTTTAGGCATAGGTAGCAATTGCAAGTGAGCACTGCACCAATAAAGCTGAGAGTTATTTTTTATATTGTTATTTATTTTATTATTATACTGTTATACATTTTCAACGATGAATCAAAAGGGCCATAATTTTATATATTTAATTATTAATTATTCGAAGTTACAGCTCTAATAACTTTAATATTTCTTTAATATATTATATGATTGAGCAAACATTTTGTGAAAATTAAATTTTGCATAATATTATAACATTTTCAAAAGTTTGTACCTTGAAAAAGTTCTTTGACGATTTTCTAGAGGTAATGTTAAAAAATGTTTTTATTTTTATAGCATTACAATTAGCGGCGTAATTAAGGAAGGGGCCCATGGGGTCCATGGGGCCCATGCCCTCCCCCCCCATTCACCGTATTTTATACTTTTTTTTATTATATGAGATATTTTACAATTCTACGCCCTAAGTACATACATTTGAACCTTTTGTTTGTGCCCTCTCCTCTCAATAAGGCCATGAGACATTTCTAAATACTCCCCTGATTAAAATCAAAACATCTAAAGTTTCAAAATCTTGTTATTGCGGAGAGTTTAAAAACAATTTAATATTTAATTGACTATAATACCCCCACAAGGGACGTGCATTTTTCATATTTATTATTTATACTTTTATATTAAAGTGAATTCTTTATATACTTGTACTTATCAATAACTACGGATTATTATTATTATTTATTAAATTATTATATTATCATTTTTATCTGTTGGGCCAAAAGGGATTTATTTTATTAATTATTTTTATTTATATCTTTAGTTATACCATACTTATGACTACTTACATTTGTAACTTTTCTTTTTTATTCGAGTTAATAATTACCCATAAGATAAGAATGATGTGTTTATCCTAATTGAAAAAAAAAATAAGTACATAAATACAATTTATTGATTTTGTTCATATTGTACAATATAGATAGATTTTAAATAAACTGCTAACCAATATAACGAATTTCTTAACTAAAACCAATGGATTGTCGATAGTTATGGTAACTTGTGTCTTGCGTTGTAAAATCTTTTGGAATGATGGATCTACTTTAATGACGAACAATTTTAAATAATGATAAAATTGATATGTACCCATTTTATTTTTTTTAAACTGATAACTGATACTTAACTTTCTATTTCTAGTTTCACGAAAAACTGTGAATTACACTGAAAGCGTTCACCGATCGTACGAGCACACAAGCCACACGTTTTATATATTTATACCACTATCGTATTAAATAATTCGCAGTTTATTTCGAAATTAAAAAAAATATTAAAAATCAGGAAGTTAATGAAATTAAATGTTGAAACGTTAATATTTTCAGAAAAATGAACTCTACAAAATTGCTATCTCCAATTTTTTTTTTTGAAAATAATTAAATATATTTATTTACTTTCTTATCAAAACATTAAAATACATTAAAACACTAAATATTTGTATTTCTTGTTCCTGTGAAACTTATTAAAAAATCAAAATTATGATCTCTATTATTTCAGGAGATATCACAATGTGTAAATCCTCACAGGACACCCTGTAAATATATATCACTATAAAAAGTTCGTGTTCAAATTATTATTATCATAATTTATTCGGACCGAGTTTCATGTCAGTTGGCTTTTTCGGCACTCACTTACGGCTATCAATAACAAATAATTAATATTTAAATTTTTTTTCCCCATATTGAAGTTTTTTTATTCTATTATCTACCACACACATTACTGTTCCAAATGTACCAATACCTATTCCCAGATAGATAAAAAAAGAAAAATCCATGGCATTCCGGTTTTTTGGTCGCGGTCCGTGGTTAGCGACCGTGATAATTGTGTTCAAGGCAGGTACATGACCTACTACTACTACTATTAAATATATTTATATTTACGATATTTGGACAAATTCTAATTGCACCATCGTTTTAAAATAGTCAATATCCATAAGTCCCTCTCAAAAAAACTTTAAAATTTAAGAATTTTCGAATTTAAAACCGTTATAACTCAAAAACTTAGTGTTAGCGCATATTTATTTATGCACCATCGTTTCTAACTAGTTGAAATACCTATGTTTCAAAAAAAAAAAAAAATAATACCAAAAAATCGCGTGGTAGCTAAACTGCAATTATACCGTAAGTTTTTACATTTATTATGGTGAGTTACGTATTTTAGTTAACAATGCGTTAGATGCGTTAACAATTAAATAATTTCGTTTTTTCATCTGGATCAACGCCAGACCTCATATTATCAATGCCAATGCCAAATGCTTATACATACAATATACATTCACATATGAAATTTTAGTAATGTAGTAGAAACAAAGAGGGATGATTAGAAAGGATAATTTATATACCTAATAACGTGTAAGTATAATAAACTAAAATATATGTTAATTATTGTTTATATTATGAATAGGGATGGGATTTTAATGTATTTTATGTATTGTTATTTTATTAATGATAAAAAATCTCAACAAATGCCCGTAACAAAATGCAAAAATGATTTATAAAATTACTTTAAATTTATAAAAAAATATATTAAAAGTGTATTACCTGCTACACACATTATTGTTTCAAATTTACCAATACCTATTTATTGATAGACAAAAAGAGAAAAATCCTCGGCATTCCGGGTTTTGGGTTTCGGTCCGTGGTTAGCGACCGTGATAACTGTGTTTAAAGCGGGTACACGTAAAAAATACGTAATTCGATACGTAAGAAATACGATTCGAGCAGTCACAAAGTCTATATCAAATTATCATAGAATCACATTACTCCGCCTGTGTGGATGATTATAATTTAAAAATTAACTATTGCAGAAGATAAATATGAATATGCTTACTTTCTATATGGTAACATATTTTAGGATGTAAAAAAATAGGTAGGTACGTAAGTTATTACATTTATTATCGTGAACTACGTATTTTAGTTTACAATGCGTTGGATGCATTAAAAATTAAACATTTTCGCTTTTTATTTTATTTTAATTAATACATTTTGGAGACCCCTGCATTACTATAAAACAATATGTTTGGCCATTATAAATTTATAAATTTATGCATACACTGTGTGACCTCGAACAAATCGTAAACACTTTTAAGACAAAGGTCAATAATAATAATACCTAATGTTATCTATTAGACTTTTTATAATGCATTGTTATTTGTGCGTTTTAGATGAAAACATTAAGCGTTGTAAAATATTATATTGAATGTCACGTAGATATAACCTACTCTTGATACATACATGTACTAGGATATATTATGTATGCTCAGTAATGGCAGCTATATATTCAGAACAGTCGTGTGGGCAGTCAACTGGTTTTAAGGTTACAGATTAACACCACGGTGATGCGAATTTACTAAACCAGACGGCGGAACATTATAATAAATTACATGAGTAAACTTGTCATGATATTTTATGGGAGGGGAAGGGTTAAAACACTACAAAGCCATATTATTAATGACAGTATGCGATATGATAGAATATATTATTTTATTCAGATAAAGATAATAATAAAAATCAACACCTTATTTTTATGTATAATAAATGTCAAGTGTACTTCGTCGTTCAGATCTCGCAACCTAATGCATATTATGTGAAATTTAAATTCAAAACTGTAAACTGAATACGATCAAAAACGGTCTAAGTGGAGACGGTCTATCAACAATACACATATTTTTAATTTCATATTCTGAAACAGAATATTTTTCGAAGTATTTCTATACATTCAAATTGAAATTCAAACGAGTATTCTACGAATAATAAGTATTTAAAGTCTCGTGAGCGGGATAAAGAAGTGTAAGTATAAGCGGCAAAATGTTAGCGTCAAATACAGGTATATACTACTTCGCTTACCTAAATTTTAAGTACTTAGAACTCATAAACTACTCTTACTAATTTCGATTTTTATGTATCGAATTACCTCGAAAAATATTCTGCTTCAGATTATGAAATCAAAAATGTACTTCAAAAAAGTAAAATACTTAAACAATTATAACGATAACAAATATAATTTTTTTGAAAAAAATGTAGTTTTATTTCGACAAAAAATTATTTACCAAAACGTTATTAGATTTTGAATTAATGAGTGTTGTTTTTATGAAAAATTTGCCCAATATATTATTGTATAGGTAATGAAAAAATAAATACTTGTAAAGTTGTAATGTTTTTAAATACCACCACTAAACCACCCACAAAGGTATGCATATTTATTGTGAAATATATATTTTTACCCGACGTACAAAATATCCGCATTTCAAATTTTTAACTCTGATCATAATATAAAATGACTCAGGTATAATATTATATCATGGTCAGGTATTTTTTAATATTTTTAAGCGTACGTTTTAAGTATGTGATTGTGATAAATGATAATTATAATTTATTCTATATTCTCAAGACTAATACCGGGCCGTAGTGTACCGATCATTATATATATATATATATATATATATATATATATATTATGTTCACAGGTACGTCCGTCTTTCATGTTATATTCTTCGTATCGTATTCTGAATAGCTGTTGTAGTCATTTTATTATTCTATAACCACGATCTAATAATAATATAATTGATAATTATCAACCACGCATCGCACAGTAACGCCGTGTAAACAATATTTTTAATTTACCTCCAATAATTAAGTAATTATTTATATTGTGTATAAATGAAATACTATATTGAAACTATATCCGTTGAAACATGTCTAAAGACCAAACATAGAAGAAGCTCATTGTTGTTATAATATTGGTCATTCATTTTAATCAGTGATTATTAGAAATATTCCTCAAACAGTTAATTATAAATATTATTGTTATATTTATTATTTGATTAATGATTAACATAATTATTATTGTCAAAGGTTAATTCTTAATGCAAATTTTTCGATATGAAATTTGGTTAGGTTTTTTTGTATACCTATCAGGTAAAATAAAAACACTCCACTAAGTATAAAACACGCGCCTATAAAATATTATTTTCAAATGGATTGTAATAGATCCACCTGTCAGATTATGCTGCAGCGGAGATACCTATATAGGTGTATCAATGACTTTAACGCAGTGTCCCGAGTATACAGGATAAATGCGATTTTTTTTTCTCGCGCCTTTCAAATATCGTTTTCGGGCGGATAGAAGTGGTCAGAATGCTGCAGCTGCTATATTTATATAGGTGGTGTTGTTTAAGAGGGTGACTGAAATCGCAAAATTTGGTACCAGGACCACATCCGTAAGATGTACCTTGCCAACTGTCTGTTCATTCCAGTGCAGTCTATATTGTTGGCGCAGAGCAATACAAGAATAATGTAACCGAATTAAATAAATATTTTATCGTAAAAAATGTGTTCATCAACCTACCGTAACACTAAAAATAAAACACATGATTTTACTAACTATATTATTTTAAAAAGCAAATCAAGAAAAATACTTGGTATTACCTATAGTCTCACAAATGGTTTTTGCTCCGAATCGTATTTCATAACAGTGATATATCATTTAATTCAATTTTAACATACCCATTACGGTTACCTACCCGAGGACTAAGGTAAAGCAGAGTGGTAGCTACTCGCCTACCGTTTTTAATTTTGTTTTTGTCGAATAGTATCATATTACAAATATTTATTTTTTTATTTTATTTGTTCTATGATTATTTAAGTGAGCATAATATGCTTAATATTATTATCTTTTTATTTAATATAGAGCTTTAAATAAAAAGTTTCACAGCAGTCATAGCCACATAAGTAATTTGTAGAGTAAGTAGTTGTTATTTTTAATCAAACAACGATAATATTATAGTGATGGGTTGCACAAAAAATTAATTAATTTAATGATTCGATAACATTTAATTGTTTAGTGATTGTTTATGTAACCTGACAAAAAATTCGATAGATCCATCTTAAAATAATTAGTTCAAGATTTCTAATTGTGCCACAACTGGAATTTAACGTACGAAAACTCGAGCCGCAATTAGGATTAAAATCTTTTCGTCAGCAGATAAGTTTACCAAAACCGGTGTCTACTTATTAATTGTAGCCCTGTCTACCTATTAAATGAAAATTATTCAAATAAATTAAAAATCATAAAATATGTATAATATTATGCTAATAAGTAAAAATATTATTATTTATTGTTGATAATTTGTAATACAAACAATTTATAAATGATTTTATTATAAACAAAAACGGTTAGTATATTATATTATTTATTCTCGTGCTACTTTTGAATATTTATTATCATGAATCATAAAATTTTTAATAAAAAAATTGTCTGTTGTATGTATAGAATTATAGAATTATTTTACACATAGAATTAACCAAAAATGGTATATTATCAGTACCTTACTGAGAAAAATCGTTATTTGTCCTTTACACAATTATTTTTCTATACATTTATTAGATAGCTGATAGCATTGTTTATAAGTAGTAGAATTATTTATAGTAAATTCTGAGTTATTAATTTAAGTACAACTGAAAAGGTAGCTATTAGGTAGTAGGCCCAGGTCTTATAATTTTAAGATAGCCTACCGAGATTTCCTGGTATCCACGGTGGTCAACACGCGTTTGAATCTATAGATTCGATAACGAAACATTAACGATTAAATAATTAAAATTATTATGTTGAGTATAATAATAATATAATTATATGTATAATAGTAAAATATATATAAAAAAAAAATGCTCATAACATAGTTGAAAATTAAAATATCCTAAAACACCGATGAGAGAACACAGACAATACATTTATCTTCAAGTTTGATAATACGTTAATTCGCTCTAATATTTAAGTTAACAATACAAAATCAGTTCTACTGAAAGACAATTTGGTATGATATACGTTTGTTAAACACAGACAGCACATGTGAGTGGTGGTATCCGCTTAACAGCGCTTAAGTTCAATTTTAAGTTCAATATTTAAAATATTTGTCCACACATTTAAAATAAAAGTTATAATAGAATCTCAACACTGGTGGTTATAGTTCATTCTTGTCATTTTTACTGTGTAGTACTGTATTTCGTAGTCCAATAATAATTTGAGTTGTTATAATGGACTAGTCGAAATCTCTATCAGAAAATATTACGATTGGTTAGTAGGTAGTTAATACCTAAATTACTTTAGTCGTTTAATTTACATAATACAAGGTTAAAACTAAATGATAGCTAAATAATAGCTGTATGTTTAATTTATTATATTCAATAGTATAAAAATCAATACATTTATATTATAATATAATACACACACAAATGTATAAAATATTGATTGGTTTCGGTAAAACCTAAAGTACATAAAATAGTTTGATTAAACCAGAATAATTTTCGTAGTTCATACTTTTAAAAATGATAGTAGGAAATTCGTATAGAACAAACAAGCAGTATTAGTAAAATTTTGTAATTCTTTGCGAACAGTGTAATATTTTTCTTCTTGTTATATACTCATATTATTAATTAAAATATTATACGTTAACTTAGAAACTATAGTTATTTATTATTTAAGTAACTACGTATATAAGACAATAAATTAGTGACTACAAGTTCCATCTACCGTAAAAATTACTTATACACGAAGTCCAAGTTTTCTAGCCCACTTTTTTACGGGTATATACTAAATAAATATATAGCATAAAATTAAATGCTAAATAATATATTATAATTGTTATTATTAAAACCATTCAATATTATTCTAAATCAAATTTTTCCTCCCGTTTGAACATTGACTTATAACTGTCTAAAGTATCATTAAGTACTATTCGTAAGTTATTTTTTTTTTATATGTTTGCCATCTTTCATATTTAAATTTATTGTATTTTTTGTTTAATACTGTCATAGCTTGACACTATATAGGCCACGGCATTAATACAAACCAATTTAAAATTTTTTTTATTAATTTGAATTAGTTGATTCGGTTTTCTACTACTAATAATATTGTAGTATATCTAATAAATAGGTTTTTTATTTTTTGTATTTGTTTAGTAAATATTTAAGTGAGTATAAAAATTAGTATTATGAGTAATTACTTATATTATGTGCAAATAATATAAATAAAATATAAGCGATATTCGTCAATAATACGTATCTGCGGTTGTTAGAAATATTCCACAAACAAGTAATTATAAATATTTAAATATTAAAACCGTTATTTGATTAGTGATTAACATAATTAATATTGTAAAGTGTCAATTTTTAATTAATGAGACATTTTCAATATGAGATTTGTTTATCCAAAATATATAGTTTTATTTTTTTCTTAATTATATGATACACAAAAAGAATAAACGCATTTATACTTGAAAACTTAAGTATCTACCAATAAAAATATAAACACTTTACTAAGTATAAGACTATATTTACCTTAATCATATTTTTAGGAGGTCAATATAATGAGGGACACTGTCTTTGATATGGTCAAATAATGAGTTCTTTTCTCGATTTTATTTCTAAGAATTAAAATGTTATGCTCCCAAAAAGCAATACTCGTTCAATATCACTTTCCCTTTGTATGTCATACGCCTTCCAAATACCGTTTTCGAACGGATAGAAATGGTCAGCCTAAATGCTGCAGCTACTATACTTATATACCTATATGGGTACACCTATACAGCTATATACCTATATACGTAAATAGGTGGTGTTATTTAAGAGGGTGACTGAAATCGCAAAATTTGGTACCAGGGCCACATCCACAAGATGTACCTTGCCAACTGGTCGTTCATTCTAGAACAGTCTGTGGTTCACAAAGACGTTAACGCAGTGCCATATGAGAATAAGAAGAATATGCTCAACTGAATTAATTTAAATGTTTCATCGTAAAAATGTGTTTACCAACCTATCGCATTACTAAAAATAAAAAAGATGATTTTAATTTGTAGTACTGTAATCATTTAAGTTTTTATTACAATGTTATAGTTGAAATATATATTATCTGAAAATATCGCGATTTGTTAGTAGGTAGTTAATATATTATTATAATCGTTTAATTCACAAAATACAAGATAAAACTAAATACTATAAATGTATACAAAACTGAATACTTAATACATAGTAGTTATTTAGCTTATAATGGTCAGCCTACCAAATAATGCTGCAGCTGCTATACTTATATACCTATATGGGTACACCTATACAGCTATATACCTATATACCTAAATAGGTGGTGTTATTTAAGAGGGTGACTGAAATCGCAAAATTTGGTACCAGGGCCACATCCGTAAGATGTACCTTGCCAACTGGTCGTTCATTCTAACACAGTCTATAGTTCACAAAGACGTTAACGCAGTGCTACATGAAAATAAAAAGAATATGCTTAACCGAATTAAATAAATGTGTTGTTGTTAAAATGTGTTTATCAACCTACCGTAATACTAAAAATAAAAAAGACGACTTTAATTTGTAGTCCAGTAATCATTTAAGTTTTTATTATAATGTTGTACACGAAATATATATTATCTGAAAATATCGCAATTTTTTAGTAGGTAGTTAATAAATAATTATAATCATTTAATTCACACAATACAAGATAAAACTAAATTCTATAAATGTTTACAAAACTGAATATTTAATACATATAGTAGTTATTTAATTTAGTATTAGCTTGCATACTTTGTAAATGAACCTCTTATATTTGATATTTATTTTATCGATGTTGACAATTATTATAGTATATTTAGATACAAATAGTGTGTTTTAGATCTTTCAAGAAAACGTCCGTACACCCTCACGTCACAGCATCCCGTATCCCTAGTACCTAGTTCAATGATGGCTGATCTTAATACCTCGTCCGTCGCCGTTGTCGCTGTATTTAGCCCCTATAATCCTTCAGTCGCCGGCCGTCATAGCCTTTTATAACTATTATATCAAACATTATTATTATTTATTATTATTTCACATTACATTCGCAGACACTGCCATTGACGCCAGCACATTACCATAATCATATTGACAACTTATTTTCATATTCATATAAGTTTCTAAAAATCTCGGGATCTACTGAACCGATTTTGAAAATTCTTTCACCAATAGAAAGCCACATTGTTTGTGAGTGTCGTGGGCATAAACTTAGTACGATAAACGTGTGGATTGTGTACCTGTACACGGCACGGCGGCCCGCGGGTTTCAAGCACCTGCACTTGACCCTTTTTCTTTTGTGTGTGTTTCACCGGCGTGTATATATGACCATATATCATTGTACAAATAAATCCGTACCACATAAAAGCTCATCGGGCGGCGCGCTAAAACCCGTATTGGCGGCGGCGGCGGCGGCGGCGGCGGCGAACAATGACAGAGCGAATAGACCTTGCCAGGGGCGAGGGGAGCGGTCGGACGTCGGTCGGCGATTCGTTCGAATGAGCCAAAACGGTGCGCTCTATTGTCACAGACTGTGGGTGTGTCGTACTATGTAAGGGAATTTTGGGAATTATATGCGATTTCACGTTATTCGTGCCGACACACGATTATAGTTATCCATAAGAACGTTATTTATTAATTTTCGGCGTCGCATCGCTCATCGCTCATCGGTCACCCCGCGCGGTTACACGTTACACAGCGGACGTTGACGAAATTGAATTAATAATGTTTTTAATAAATAATAATATAATATTTTAATGTTGAGTTCTTTTCCGAACTACTTTCGGTTTTATTACGTTACGTTACGCTACAACGTTCTATTATAAAAACTACTTACATTTTTTAATTAATAAGTAATAAGACGTATTTACCTACTGTACGGGCAACGCCGGGCGGGACAGTCATGTAAAGTCGATACGTCAGAGATATCGTCTGGGTATATACCAAATCAGAAAAGCAAAAATAGTTTTTATCCTCACGCCAATTGTTAGCATGCAACTAAACTTAACACGGATGCAACTTGTACGGTCAACGAAGTACACGGGGACAAAATATAAAATTACAGTATTTTTCAGCATTTTGCATAGAAAACCGTCAAATATGCGCAAACAGAAAAAACACAAATAATGCGCTCATAAATGAACGATAACTAAGTCAGGTTAAACTCCATTCACGTGGGTCACAACATTACATACAAAATAATTAATTGTCATAATGTATCAAATGTACTCGCGAGTGTTACACGCGGCCGGTCAAATATTACAATACCTATATAATAGGTAGTTTTATTTAAGAGGGTGACCTTATCCGCAAAATTTGGTACCAGGAATACATCCGATAAGTGTACGTGATCATTGGGCCATTTATCCGATGCCGTCTGTAGTACACAAAGACGTTAGTGTAAGTGTCACACGTTAAAAGGACGAATGCGATGTTATTAAATTTAGATATCTTCTAAAAATAGTTTTCGAATGGATTGTAAGGATGGTTAGTTGGTCAGAATATTCGGTTGATTTACTTTTTTACTTGATAAATATGCTTGTAAATTTAATATTAGAGCCCACACGCGTTGTTCTGATAGCGATATAAAAATATTTAAATTTTGTTGAAACAAATTGTTTTCATAAATATTTGATGTTCAAATCTTGACTAAATTTACTTGCTACGCGTGGATAAATCATTTGTTGTGAATCAAGAAACAATATTTGTGGGGACTTAAAATGTTTTGGTGCAAATTTTATAACTATATTTATATCAACACAATTTATATAATAAAATTCTCATATAAAAAGAATCATTTTAATAATATTATTTTCTTATTTTTGAAATTTCTTGATTATTGATCGGTAAAATTGTAAATATTTAAAGCAATTCTTTATTTTGTTCGTAATTTGGCTAAAAATATCTTTATATACAAAGATCTTCAATATTTTAAACTTGTTCCGATGTCTAAAAAAAAGTTTGCACCAGGACATTTATATTGAGAAAAAATGTGTAAAGAAATAAACAATTGCGATACTAGATGATCAATAAAATAAATAGATCAGCTTTTGCCAGTCGTTAAACACTAATAGGTATGTAAATTCTTAGAATGGATTTTTTTTTAATTCTGCAGATTTTAATGTTTTTATAATTTTTTTATTCATCAACTGAAAATAATATATTTTTTACAAGTATGAAGATGGGTGACTAAAGCTAGGTGACTATTTTTCTGATGGCTAGTGATAAGAAACATTGTGTACTCGGTTGCGTTTTAATTAGTCTTTATAATTTTTTTTTTACTAATTTGAATTTGTTGATTCGATTTTCTACTAATAATAATATTGTAGTAAATCTAATGAATGAGTTTTTTATTTTTTATATTTGTTTTAGCAAATATTTAAGTTAGTATAAAAATTAGTATTACAAGTACGAGTAATTATTAATATTATGTATAAATAATATAAAAAAATACGTATTTGTAGTTGCTAGAAATATTCCTCAAACAAATAATTATAAATATTTAAATACTAAAACCATTATTTGATTAGTAATTAACATAATTAATATAATCAAGTGTCAATTATTAATTAATGAGACATTTTCAATATGAGAGTTGGTTATCCAAATTATATAGTTTTAATTTTTTTCTTAATTATATGATACACAAAAAGAATAAACGCATTTATACTAGAAAATTAAGTAGTAATAAATTGTTTTGTTAAACTTATAATACCAATTGATAGTATTACAGAGTAAATATAAAATATAATTTTTTTTGTTTATCTACCAATAAAAATATAAACACTTTACTAAGTATAAGACTATATTTACCTTAATCATATTGTCGGGAGGTCAATATAATGAGGGACACTGTCTTTGATATGGTCAAATAATGAGTTCTTTTCTCGATTTTATTTCTAAGAATTAAAATGTTATGCTCCCAAAAAGCAATACTCGTTCAATATCACTTTCCCTTTGTATGTCATACGCCTTCCAAATACCGTTTTCGAACGGATAGAAATGGTCAGCCTAAATGCTGCAGCTACTATACTTATATACCTATATGGGTACACCTATACAGCTATATACCTATATACGTAAATAGGTGGTGTTATTTAAGAGGGTGACTGAAATCGCAAAATTTGGTACCAGGGCCACATCCACAAGATGTACCTTGCCAACTGGTCGTTCATTCTAGAACAGTCTGTGGTTCACAAAGACGTTAACGCAGTGCCATATGAGAATAAGAAGAATATGCTCAACTGAATTAATTTAAATGTTTCATCGTAAAAATGTGTTTACCAACCTATCGCATTACTAAAAATAAAAAAGATGATTTTAATTTGTAGTACTGTAATCATTTAAGTTTTTATTACAATGTTATAGTTGAAATATATATTATCTGAAAATATCGCGATTTGTTAGTAGGTAGTTAATATATTATTATAATCGTTTAATTCACAAAATACAAGATAAAACTAAATACTATAAATGTATACAAAACTGAATACTTAATACATAGTAGTTATTTAGCTTATAATGGTCAGCCTACCAAATAATGCTGCAGCTGCTATACTTATATACCTATATGGGTACACCTATACAGCTATATACCTATATACCTAAATAGGTGGTGTTATTTAAGAGGGTGACTGAAATCGCAAAATTTGGTACCAGGGCCACATCCACAAGATGTACCTTGCCAACTGGTCGTTCATTCTAGAACAGTCTGTGGTTCACAAAGACGTTAATGCAGACAATGCAGTGCCATAGAATTAGAATACAAATAAAAATTTAGATGATAATAAATAATAATAAGTTAAGTGCAATAATATCTATACTATTTATGTTGCT
The DNA here is from genome assembly GCA_036289425.1 of Rhopalosiphum nymphaeae. NCBI lineage: Eukaryota > Metazoa > Arthropoda > Insecta > Hemiptera > Aphididae > Rhopalosiphum > Rhopalosiphum nymphaeae. The sequence goes on from JAZAQC010000030.1 coordinate 2,988,996, forward strand.
GTTATATTAATGTACCTTATTACATATATATGCTGAAACTAATATTAAGAAATAAAGAATGCTTTATGCTCTAATTTATAATTATAATTTATAATTCACTAATGTATTATTAAAATGAATAATAATTTGAATCGCAAAGAACTCGTAGATATATTTTTTAATTTTCTCTTATTCCTGTACGGCGATGTTACTAACGAGACTTAAATATTAAATACCTGCATCAAAAGTCATTAATCTTTTGTGAAACTTATCAAAATGAATAAAACTGTGTTTTACGTGTTATAATAAAAAATTAAATTTAAGTTGTTACCTCTATTCTAATTATGAGTATAAAATATTTCCAAAAAAAGTAAATATATACCTAAACGTATCAATTAGGGCTCCCGGTCTGGTACATGTATTGATATACACGAGTACACGTAGTCCGTACTTTAAATAGTAAAATGTATGAAAACTCGTGTATTTAATTACACGTGTTTTTGAAGTTCTTGTACACGTGTATTAAAATTGTATCTACCCGTGTGTTTAAGGTCCAGTAGTTTTTATATAAAAATCGTCAACTTATGTTATAACACTTTCAATATAATAGGTAGGTATTTTTTTTTACAGTTATCTCGTGACATTTTCTTTATAAATTTATAATTAATTATTTATAATTTACTCATAAAAAAACCTATGAAATTTATTCTCAATTATTGTATTTATAGTTTAAAAAATTATTTTTGTTATTTATTTATTTTTTTTAAATATAAATGTATAACAATTTTCAGGTTCGTAAAAAAATAAATTTATCTTCAAATTTTTGACTTTAAAAAAATGGTATATTTTTATAAATGTCTAACTTAAATATTTATATGATAACATGGGGGGGGGGGGGTAATGTAGGCACGAACTTTTGGGCTCCCCATTTTGGGTCTTCTTTGGATCAGGGTAGACGGACATTAAAAACACTGGCTACAAACACACGGATTCTATAATACGCGGGTACACGGGTACATGGACTCTAAATACACGTATACACGTGTATTTTAATTACAGGGGCTTTAACACCGTTTTTAAATACACGTAAAATAGAGATCTCTAGTATCAATAAAACATATTGTATTTTTATTATTATGTGGCATAAGATTTGAAAAAACTTTTTTTGGCAGGGAGTTTGATAGAAATATAATTCTTACACAAATACGTTTTGATTCATTCTATTTGGAGATTGAAATTATGAGTAAACTTTATATTGCTGAATGTAATTTTTTCTGTTATGTCTTTATTTCCTTATTTTTACACAACATTTATGAAATTATAACGTTTTTAGTTGATTTTATTTAATTAGTTTACTATCTTTTTGCCGGAAACAAGCTGTAAAATTGAAAAATGTCTAAAATACGTGGTACTATGAAAATACGGTTTCTTTTATTGGTTTTAAAATGAAGATATTGATATTTTATTAAGATTTATTAAATCTTCAGTTTATATATGTAAGACTTTTACAATTAGTAGGTACAAAATTGAATTAAAATTTTTCATACTGGATCCAAAAAATCCGAAATATGTATAACCAAAATTCTTATTTATACACATTTAAGTTTAAACTTAGTCGAAATCACACGTATAAAGCTAGGTAAGTTGGTGCTGATCTACTATACGGTAGCGGTCGAATGGGTAACTGTGATAGATGCACCGCGATAACTCTCATTAGTCATTCTCCTTGTAGACCTTAATAAGGTGTCGTGTAATACGATTGAGCTCGTTTTACTTAAAAAAAACACACTATGATTGTGCGAGGGAAATGCATTTGTGCGCCCAAAGCAGACCACTTTAGTGCGTAAATCCAAAAACCGCTTGGACGTAAAATTTCCCTTTGTAATAGCCCTTTGGGGACATATATGCATCTATTTATGTATTACACCAAATCTGAGTCTATTAACTTTATACAGAAAACACCGCGAGGAGGTTAGCTCAATAGTCTTCCAAAAATGTCTAAACATTTGTTTTTTAAATGTCTTTATTGTATATTAATAGCTTAATATTTATTGATATTATTGTATATCATATTTTCTATTAATTAATTTTTTATACGATAAACGGTGAACACAGAACGCATTGCCTGTAGTAACAAATCAATATCTATAGCCATAATTGATGCGCTATTTTCCAATAATTAAGACATGGTCTATTATAGATCAATAGATCAAACATGAAATGATTGAGTACGTAATATTAGATTAGATTACACAAGACTTTAGATTATTACAGTTGCAATATTCAATATTGTGCTCAAAAGTATTTTCATAAATGCGTTCAAACATGCCAACAATTTTCAGGTAATTTTTTTAAACTGCGACCAAACGGGTTATGCCCCGATTGTGCTCAAGCTTATAATACATAGGTTTTGCCCTTATTGGCATTATAAACATTTCTCATATTTTTTTTTTTCATTAACGTATTTTCCCATTATATATAATATTAATACTTATACATTATTGGTAATTTTAGTATTTATTTCATAATACATAATGGGAAAAAATGATTAAGAAAAAAACATGACAAATGTTTATAGTACCATACAGTCAAACTTGGTTAACTTGAACTTTTAATCTCGACTTTGAGTTAACAAAATCCGACTGTATTATTTAATAGTGTGTTGGAAAATTGTCCATATTATAAGATCGAGGCCAATTGTGATGTGTTTTTTACAGGTAAAAAGGTAAAACGGGTTCAATCGTGTTTCACCGGTAAGGTATTACAACAAAAACAGTTCACCTACCTATTTATTTAATTTTTTGTAACAGTTATAACGTTGTCATTCGATAAGCAACGGAAGTAGAAATACTATATAGGTAAAATTAAAAGCTATACCTATCCAACATTTTTTATTATTATTTAATCTACTGCAGTTAACAAATACAAACATATACTAAATAGCAATTATTATTTTTTTACTATGAAAGTATATTTGTCTATAATTATATTATAGTAAATTATGCGACACAAATTTTGCCCAGTGAAAATATTTTGTTGTCTAATTGATTTTATTTTTAAAGATTGGACGAAATGAAATGATTCTATAGTGGTATGATTGACTATTTAGTTTGAGAATTTTTTTTTTGTAGCCCAGTAAAAATTCACTAAAATATTCACTGCGTTTCTTTACGACGTAAGATACAATCTAATAATTCCAAAAAGGTTAAACGTTAAAAATTACGTAGAATTTAAAGTTACATTTATTTCTATAAATAATAAAAAAAAAAAAATTGTATAATAATTGTTTTATCAATTTTTAGAACACTGATTGTATACATCAAATTTGTGAACAATGATTTTTTTTTAAATAAAAAAAGATAGAACTTTGAATAAAATAAAACAAAAATGTCAATCTTAAATTAATTCATGCATTTATATATCCTATTTAAGTGTTCTCTGTATAATAATAAATTATGGCTGAAAATAACATTACTTATGTTTAAAGTGTTCGTATACTATTAGCACTTAAATATATATTAACAATAATTATTATATTATAAACCATATAGTAATACACAACAAACAATGTTTTATTGAATTTCAAAATCGTATAATTAATTAATATTTAGTATCACAGAAATTTCAGTTTATTGAAAAAAGAACACATGAAAAATGGCAACGAAATGAGATTGATTGAGATGTTATTTTTTACTATTACACAATTCATTCATATAATATGTAATACGTTAAGTTGAATCCAATATTGTAAACTTTGTTTGTTTATTGTATATTACATACATAGTTGGTACACAAAAATAACGCGAAATTATACATTATAATATAAACTTATTTTAATCACTTAAAGTTTATAAAATCAAATTTTCTTAACAATAGATTATTAAAAAAAAAAAAATTAAAAAAAAAATTAAGATGAAAAATAAAACTAGTACCTAAACCTACTAATGTCTTAAGACACGAATTCAACTGATGGTTTCTCGTAGTGTATTTTCGTTAAGCCATTTAAAATATTTATTCTTAAACTATTACTATTAAATGAATTATTATTAATTCACTTAGATCTCTACAACGAATTCAGCTTGTTTTACTGTATCGGGTAATTTTTTATCTTTTGTTTCCGGAAAAAAAAAAGACAACGCTCCAGCCGTAACTGATAAGATACCGAATAATAAGATCGGTACGTATTGTCCATAATATGCACCCTGTAAATAAGTATTTAAATAATTTTAAATTTCTGACATTCTATGAGCATTTTTCATTTTATATTGAAAATTTATCAAGTACATACCAATAACGTCATCTGTGGAGCGAACATGACACCCAATCGGCCAAACATGCTAGTTATACCGAACAGTGTCATACGTATTTCGGTAGGGAACATTTCTGCGGTGTACACGTACATGGTGTTAAATGACATGGTGATTGCAAACTTGCTGCACAAGAACAAAAATAGTTGCATCCATATATAATCTGTAAAAATTAATGATACATGAATTTGATTGCAAAGGCTTCATAAAAATACACAATTTTGTATACTTATAATTTATATACTAGTATAATAGACGTATATAATATTATATTACGTATCAAGTTCGAAATTGTACATATCGCAATGTTTACCCACTGATTTTTCTACACATTACGAAGGATGCTATTCACAAGTCATAACATGTTGCTGCTCAAAAAATATAAATTATTATATACAATTTGTCACGAATACAACAAAATACTATCACAGTATCGCCGTATTAATCACTAAATGTTAAAATGTATAGATACTTTTTACACAAAAAGGTATATTCATGTTTTCACAATTTGGTTCTTTTAAATCATTTCTTAAATGGTTTTTTATCAAAAAATATCACCATTAAATGTAGAATACATTATGTGTTGTTATTAGATAATATGTACATTATCCTGTTTACTTATTCGGTTAAAATATATTGATGTCTGATTGTAAGCAGAACTTTCATGTGCATTTTTCAACTACCTACGGTACTGTAAATAATTCTGACCCCTCATTATATATTAATATTTACAATATTTTTAATACAAAAATCAACATTTCTTTAAAAAGTATTTATAAATAATGAAACATTAATGTAAGTTATTTATTTCGATCTTATGTGATAAAATAATATACACATAAATTGTCCAAAATTATGCAGTTAAAAGTCACAAATAATTTGCAAATTTATACCAATATTGTATAAAGATAATATAATGACTGGGGTGGCACGACTCTTTTTTTCCTAATTAAAATTAATAATATGTTTTTTCCGGGCCCCCAGAGAGCCGGGACCAAGGATCATTTGATCCCGTTTTTGTAAGTATTGGTAAATGATAACCATTTCTTTGTATATTAGAGTGTCGAGTGGGGCATTGCAATGTGTGTATTACATTTTAAATTATTCGTATAAACGAAAACGATTTTTAGAGGAAACGGTCTGTCAGCTTATATCACTAAGTATGTTCCATATTATATATTTTTGTACAGGTACTTAGCTATTAAAATCTTAATTTAATTTTTAGTATTACGATAGGTTGATTTAAATTTTTCGGAAAACATTGCAATTTCAAGCTGTTGGTATTTAATTATTAAAATAACATATATTCATACCATAATATATTATTATTAACTTTTGGCTTAATAATACCCTATTGTCAATAGGTACCGTAAGCGTATTTCCCGACTTTAGTACGTTTCAACGCAGCCAAAACTTTTGTATGATGTATACCTATACATATATACCTACATCGGTTTTACCGATCTTAATCTGATTCAGCGCAACGCACTGAACCCACTTAGAATTCGTAATTTTACTATAAATACTTAAAACTAATATAATATTACATTTTATATAAATTATTTTATTATTAATATTTATATTTATGTATTAATCGTCGTTTTTTTTATGATTTAATTAATAATAAATACATATTCAGATCAGTTATAATTTTTTTTTAGCACATTTAGACATCTTTTAAGGGTTTTAACTAGTAAACATACTCTTTTTCGTTAATTTGTCTACAAAAATAGGAACTGTATCACATTATATTATAATCAGACTATTTTACATACAATGTTATTTGTTAATATCAATAATATCATCGTTTAGTGTTATAGTATCAAATGTGTAAAATTTATAAAAAATGAGCGATTCTGAAGTACAACAATTAAAAAATAATTTTAATTCAATTTGCGATTTGGTCATAGTTAATAAAGATTTTTCAATGTTAAATTAAAAAAAAAAAACTAATAGTAATTTGGCAAAAATACAAACGCCTGCTCAGTTATTAAATTTTTTAGTGAATTTGGGTTAGTGGATTACAAAAAAAACTATAAGTGTACAACCAACTGCAATCGCGCGTCGTAAAGATAAAATTGGACTCACTAAAGGATCAAAACGTATTCAAGCGCCAACAATAAAAAGTCGAAACATTTCAATTAAAAAATACATATATATATATTAAAAGAAATTTAAGAGAAAATATGCAATCAAACAAGTTCAATGCAACACATCACAAACATATTTTATAAATTTTACACATTTTAAACTATAACACTAAACGATGATATTATTGATATTAACAAATAACATTGTATGTAATACAGCCTGATTATAATATAATGTGACACAGTCGTCCCTATTTTTGTAAGCAGTAGCAAATGACAAAATGACGAAACAGAATATATATTTATTAGTTACAATTCTTAAAAGATGTTTGTCTAAATGTGCTAAAAAAATGTAACTGATCTGAATATGTATTTATTTTTAATTAAATCATATAAAAACGATGATTAATACATAAATATAAATATTGATAATAAAATAATTTATGTAAATGCAATATTATATTTTGTTTTAAGTGTTTATATTAAAACTACGAACTCTATGTAGGTTCAGCGCGTCGCGCTGAATCAGATTAGGATCGGTAAAAATAGATATAGATCATGCAAAAAGTTTTGCCTACGCCCCCCGCGCTGAAACGTACTAGGGTCGGGAAATACGCGTACGTATTTAAATACGTATAGTATAGTGTAAATAAATTCATAGTATACATAGAATATACCTTAAAATAAGTTTACATATTATTTATAAAATTGTACTACGTATACTAAAACTTATAGTACGTATAAAAGTTTTAAGTCTCAATGATCATAAATAAGGTTTTTGAGTTATAATAAAAAAATTAATTTGAACGTTAACCATTAATACGTGATTTTGTTTAGATTTTAATTACAAGTATATTATATAAAAAATAATTGTGTTTATATGTGTATTAGAATTTTTAGTTTCAGTATGAATTAAACTTATCAGAAACATTTTATTAAATGTTCATAGCTTAGTTAAAAAAATTGAAGATTTTATAAAATATTAACGAAAAAATATTTGCAGCTTGCAAATTTTCACGATTTTGATAAATGTAGTAAAAATTTGAAATTTTAAAATAAAATTAAGCTTAATTTTTTTTATGTAGATTTAAGAAAAATTTAAAAAGAATCTTGTGTTAAATTTTCAAGAATTTTGAACCTGCGAATTTTTTATCGATATTTATGAGAAAAAAACTAAAAATAAATTTAAACAATTTTACTATTAATATAGTAAAAATTATTTATTTTTGTTGTTGGTAGAAAAACTAATAAAGAATATTGCATTAAATTTTCAAACAGCCTTGGATAGAAAAATAAAATTTTGTATGAATTCCTAACCACAAAATAATTTGAAAATATTAGATATTATACGAGGTTCATCAAAATTATAAATGTTAACATTTACAAAATAATATTAAGACTATATATTTTTGATATTTTTATTAAGCATTAAATTTGTTATAATCATTTATTAAAAAAAAACTAAAATAAAATGACGAATGTCTATAAATTGCTCCAAAAGATTAAAAATAATATGTGTAGGAAATGCTAATATAAACATCCTGAGAAAATTTTATGTATCTAAGCTTATTAATTTTCGAACTAAAAAATTAAAACAAAAATCAATTTTATCGAAAATTAGTTTTGTATAAAAATTAATTTTTTTTTAATGTTTTGTTTCTTTTTCCCCATTATTTTGAAAAATATTGTGAATTTTTAATTTTAATGTGTTTAAAGTATAAGCTATAGATTAAATTTTCTGTTCAAAATCACTCTCAAATTTAAAAATCGAATCATTTTTTAGACTAAGTATCGTGTAGGTATACATTATACATACTTACACAAAAAATTAAAAAAACACATAATTTTAATATCAATAAGTATATTGAAATTATATTTCTTCACTCAGAATCTAAAATGTTTTTTTTATATATATAAATTAATTAAACTATATGGACGTAGTTAAAATAAGATTTTTACACTACTATTTTACATTTTGAGATTTTTATTATCTATCTTATTTATATTTCACAGTAATATGTACAAATATCACTATATATTGCAATATGTACGATTTCGAACTATGTACGTAACAATTTAACTTTTTTAATTCATTAACTTTATTTAAAGTAGAATAATTTTTAATTTATTTTATCAAAAATATATGTTGATGATAATTAAAATAATGGTTATGGTTGTAAATAAAAATTGTATTATCATAGATAACTTATAGATAGGAGTTACCTACTTAATTGAATAGATAAAATTATAAAATTGGGATTTAATTGTATCTACAAATAATTTTTTAAGGAAAATTACTGAATTTAAAAACTTGAAAAGTTTTTTTTTTAATTAAAACCAATTTGTTTAAAATTAAATAAGTAAAATGTATTATACAATTAATAAATTAGTAATTAAAGTCTCTGTAAAAAATAAACCTGGGCAAATAAATAAAATAAATTAATATATAACATTTTACGTATATTAAATAATTAGAGTATGTCATAATATTTTCTTGGATTTATTTTTATACGTTTTAGATTAGATAATATTTTTTACTTTATGCCTTGATCAATATTTATCATTTATTTTAATATAAAAACAATTATTATTATTATTATTTTTTTTTTTATAAAATGCATATTAATAAAATAAAGAGGAAATAACTATTTAAAATTAAATGTTTGCTTACTCGCAGATATTAAATTGACCATAATACATCCAAATCCACTGAAGAAGAACGAAAACGCTTGAGTCTTACGTCGCGAACAATTTTCCATGACGTACCACAATGTTAAACTAGCTGGTATTTCAACAGCGTTTACAAGCATAAAGTTAAAATGCTTGTTACCGGATAATTCCACAGAAGTTAAGGAAAGGCCGTAATAAACTAATGTAATCGTAAACCTGTAATCACACAATTATATTAAGATATAATGCATCTTAATCACATCGAAACAATAAGGTTGAAAGCATTAAATGATGTATATATTGTAAAATAAATAATTACTATACTAACCAGCAAAACGAACAATTCATTATACGCAGTGTAATCGCTGTTGAACTAAATATTTCTCTCATAAATTGTGTACAAGACAATTGGTTTTTCTTGGACTGGAAAATACAATAGGAAAAATATTTTATTATATGATTGAGTTTCATAATATTTAATTGAAGTTATAATTTATAGTGTTATATCAATATTATCATTACCGTATCCGTAACATTGCCTTTAGCTTTGGCGCTGGCAACCAGTGCTTCTTTGACGGAAGGTGGTAGTGTTTTTCCATTAGATTTAGCAATTTTGGATAGAACATTAGCTACTTCTTCAATTCGATTTTCGGTTTGAAGCCACCTTAAAGACTCTGGCACGTACCTTTATAAAAATACCATTTAGACAAATACATTTAAATCTTTACGTACAATAGATTTGTGTAGATGTGTGTAAATCGTAGTGATAATTAATGAATATCGCGTTTACCAAGCAGCCCCTATTACAAGTAGTCCGGGTAAGTAGAGTATTCTAAGGATTATACGCCAATCATGAATCATGTAAGCCGTGAAACCCATAATAACTGCACCCATAGGATAGAAACAACCAACAACAGTACTGACGATAACCCGTGACTTCGGACTGACAAATTCTATAGCTGAAATACATATTTTGTTATAAATAATAATGAATGACTATTTGGTAGTTTGAAATTATTTATATAATATTAATATTTTAATGTTACACTATATTTAAACCTTGGTATTTTAAAAATAATTTAATCTAAACCTTATTCATAACCTTCATACATTTTTATTTTTAAATTTAAAAAACTCAACCAAATTTAACTTATAATTTTTGTGATAGTTAAATTCCACTTTTTATCTAAAATAAATGATCAAATTGCATTTAAGTCAAAAAAAGGTAATGGCTAAACTAAACTCTAGTAAAAAGTAGGTAATTGTCAAAATTCACTTGTGCAAAAGTGTTTGAAAAATGTGCGTATAAGTGTTAAAAATTTTCGAATTTTATTTATAAACACGTAAACGAATTACGTTACGATTCACGTTCGTGAATACCATTAAGATAACACGAACAGTTTTTTGATTCGAGGTAATACTTCAAAACTATGAAAAAAATATCTTAATAACATACGCATATGGCATTATTATCTAAATATATTTGTATTTATTGATATTTTAACACAATTAAAAATAGATATTTAAGTATATTTTAACGCAGAATACTGATATAAGACTTTTAACTACAAGGCAACAGACAAAAACAAACGACATTTTAAGAACTTATATGCTCAAAAATAAATATCCCGGTTATAGTTTTTGAACTCAGTTTATTGTAATTATTAATTACCATAAAAAATAATGACACATTTAAAAAACGCTTTAAAAATAATTATGTCATATTTCTAAAATTTAATAGATATATATATATATATATAATATAAATTATTTTTAAAATTATTATCAGTCCTAATAAGCCTGTATTTAAGTGAGAAAGAAAATTAGTGTTTTCTAAACATTTAGCGCCTCTAAATGAGTAATTAATTTTTTGGAATCCGAGTGCAATTTAACCATTACTTGCATATTACTTGAATGTAATTCGATTAAAATAAGGGAAATTCAACTATACCAATAATTTTGTTTTTAAACACCGCCGAACTTGAAAAATATTACTTTTAACATTATCATTTCAAGATTATGATGGTCCTTAATAATTATTTTATTTTATTTTTTTTATCGTTCTTTATTTAAGTCATTATAAAATTATATTCAGTGGTTTGACTTTTGAATTAAACACTTATAGCTTGGGTAAACATGACCGAAGAAAATTAAGTTTTGGTATGTTGTTCAATATAATTGTTAACACTATATTGTCAATGTATTGTACCTATAATTAAAACACGATATTATGAGTCGAAAAAATAGTATTAATCATAATACATATATATATATATATATGTAATAAAATCAGGAAAATGGGCTAAAACTGTGAAAATATGTCCTTAAAAATACACATTTAAACCATTAACTTTCGTAGTGAGTTCAATAGACGATTTTTTTTGTGTACAAGTAAAATATCTGAACCCGCCTGTTATTTGAGTTTAATAAGCAGAAGAGTCAATTAATCATAAATCCAACAACTAATAGTACATATTGTGTTATTATTTTAAATCGTTATTATTGGTACGTATTACGAGTTCTGTATTTGTGTTGTGTACTAACCAGTTGTTAGTTGTTCTATCAAACGACAAAAATTGCATAACTCATTGACATTAGATATATAAACATTTAGGAATATTATTATCATCAATTACCTGTACGGGTTATACGAATAAGCAAGTTTTTAATTATTTATTTCATGTTTTTTAATTTGTATTGTTTCACAATGAATGAAAAAAAGATACATGAGTGAATATCAAAAAAGGAAACTAAAAGAAAAAAAATGAGTTGACTGCTGCATTGCCGAAGATTACTGGATATTTTAATAGTACTAATTGCAATTTATTACCAAATAAGTTATAATTTTAAGCAATATCTATTATATAAAATTAATATATTATTATACAAGGTGATTCTATTATCATGAAACACTCATTATTTCAAAAAGTATTCATGTTTTTGAAAACATTTTATTACATAGTTGTTTCAAGTTGTTAAAAAATTATATTTTTAAATATTTTTTATCCTTATATTTTTTTAGGTTTTTTATTTTTTTGAATGACAATGTAGAGTTTTAATTTCATATTCCAAAGCAGAATAATTTTCTGAGTATTTTGATACATAAAAATCAAATGTAGGGCGAGTAGTTTATGAGTTATAAGTATTTAAAGTTTTGAAGTACTTAGTGGAGTGATGCGGGGTTACCCCGCAAAATGTTTGTCCACTACTCCACTAAACCACAGGGCCCATTGTTCTATAAATCTAGGCCTGCCTTGAATAAAACGAAATCTTCCTAACGTGGAAACGGAACAATTTTATAGGTACCGTGCAAGTAAAAACGTTCCATTAGCCGGAAATATGAAACGCGTCACGTTACGTTAATATGAGTAATGAGTATGTACCTAGGTACATCGCAAAACAATAAAAAAGATAAAACTGCATTACATAATATATATCAATTTCGCATTAAACAATTTTTACTGTGATATATTTTATAACCTACAGTTTTAGAAATGTTAAAATTTGTAAAATTTAGTAATTAAAAATATATATTTATTTTATAGCATATTTTTTGATTTCAAGAATTTGATTTCTTACCTAATACAAAAGTTGCTGCATACACTCCACTAGAAGCCATAGAATCCAAAAATTCGAAAACAAGGAATGAATAGTAATCGGCAGCGAAGGACTTAACCGTACCAAATATGGCCGATATGACTGTCCCTGTTATAAAGATATACTTGCGTCCATACCTTCATATGCATAAAAATAAAAGTATGTATTTAATTATTAAATATGAACTAAATATTCATTACTATTTAATATTTTTGAATAAAAATTACAAATAATTTATCGTTATCATAGATTTACCTTTAATTACATAAATATGTATATTAATGATATAACTTATAAAAAATGTATATACAATATACTACGGCCAACCAAAAATAAAAGATTACAGGGGATACGTGCCCCTAGTCCCCCCAGTTTTGACACTGTCTTGAGCCATATGAATAAAATGATATAAAGATCCAAAATGCTTTTAAACACATTCGATTTAATTATATTTTTTAAATGTTTACAACAAAAATTAAAATTTATAATAAAAATAAGTAAATTTTGATTTTATAAATAAAACTACGTAAATCATATCTAATGTTGACTAGATTTGCAAGTTGGCCACCGTTGCTATAATACCTATGTACTTTATAGATATACTCACTTGTCCGAAATATATCCTGATAAAGGAATGCCGAATAATTGTCCAACGCTGTTAACAGTTCCCACCATGCTGAGTTTCCATTTATTTTCCTCGCACATAATACCAAACTATGTGTAAAATAATGGGTATTGTTAGAAAGGTATTGCAAGTAAGTATGACAAAAAAATTTATATAATAAAGACCGCCAACTCACATCGTTTACTATTGTCCTTTCAATGTCTTCAAATACCCATTTGTCGCATTTTTCTATACGATTGACATTAAATGCTTCTGGCATACATGTATCATTGGTTGAGATGTTAGTCCCGTTTGCAGTACGCGATATATAGTGGTACTTTCGACATTTGTAAGGCTCGTTGGACCTTTTATTGAAAGGTATCGACATGTTCAACCAGTCCGCATTGAAAGATGGGTTGTCAGTGTCACACTGCGGGATTTCGCACCTTAAAGAATTATAGTTAAAAAAATAAATATATATATTACTTATTAAAATACCTTTTCAATACACTCGATAACAAAATAATAAATTAAAACATTTATTGTAAAAGTTCACACAATGTGGACAATTAAGATTTTGCAAATAGTATTTTACTTTTAAATTAGTTTATATTTTATTTAGTCTATTAATTGGTAACTTGTCTGTTTTTATAATACTCTAAATCGCAAATTTTTCTACGATTCTTGACATAACAGTTCTCTATCATATTCATCTCTATTGGAAATGATACTGATGCTAACATTAAAATGTATGTAAAATTATCAACTATAAGCATCAAACAAAAACTATAGTTTAGGTTATTAGAAATTATCACAACATTTGATTTCTTCACAAATAATAAAATTGAGTTTTAAATTATTGATTACATAAAATATATTCAGATGTTAAGTATATTTACTGATTTAATTATATCTTTGGTTAAAATTAACTTTAATTATAAAAGTTTTTAATAGGTCATATTAATTTAGACATTTTTGATTCTCATGATATTAAAATATAATTTACACATACATCAACAACAGATTTAGGATCGTCCAATTTATTTTTATAATAAGTACCCATTATTAATTACGATTTTATAAACTATTTACATTAATTAATTAAAAACCCTTTTAAAAATTAACCAACAAACTTACTCTCTAAATCTTTTGTAGTTAAAAAATAATTATTTATTTATTTATTATTAAGTAGTGCTCGGATAAATGACATTTTATATTATGTATATAAAATAATATATGAATAAAACATTGGTAATAGTGGTAATATACCTAATACAAAATAAGTTATATTATAATATTAAAATTAAACATTCATATTATATATAATAAATATACTTTACCTATTATATTATGTATTTAAGTGATTATTTAGTATTTACAATATACTATGTTCATGTAAGTTCTTAACTTCTAATTTAAAGTTAGTTTATATAATTATTATACTTAGCTCAAGTAAAATTGAATAGTATAACTATATATTATAATTAGATGAAATTACTCCAAATTTACCTGTATTTAAGATCACTGGCTGTAATGGCAAAACTAAGTGGTGATATGTTTGAATACATGAGAACGAATCCTATAACGCCACATATGGACAATTGATATGTGCCCAATTTTAAATCCACAAGGATCTCGTCTAAATCCATTGTTCCTGAGCTCACTCCTTAGTTCTTGAGACTATACATAAAAAATAGTAATTAAAAACAATGTAACGGTCATTTAAATAATACAATATGATAGGTACCTATATGATTATATGATGTTAGTAATAAGTGTGAATTAAATATTTTCTGCCACACTAAAATGTTTGACCATTTAAGTAAGTAAAACAAAGTGAATAGGAGAGTGACGCGCCAACGACTGACAGAATTATCAGACGCTTCGTTTTCTATACCCTTACTACCTCGTTTTAATGACGATGGTCGAGCGGATGTGCGGAATAACTAAACATACATTGTTATGCTCATATAAGACATGTTTTGGTATTATCAATGGCTATTATTTCACTATTAATTTTGTATTAAGTATTTTATTCATTCCGTGTCATCTAACTAATTTTTCGTAAAATGTATTATTTTGAACATCTCTCATGATGACTTTTATTCCAGCACATTCATTATACTTAATAGTATTTATATCTATACAAGGTAATTATTTTATCGAACAGAACTCATTATTTCAAAATCTATTAATGTTTATGAAAACATCTTTTTTATACAACTTTAGATAAAATAAAACAATATTTTTTTTTAATGATATTTATTGCTATATTTTTATAACTTTTTTTGATTGACTACATACATTTTCGATTTTATTTTCTGAGTGTTTTTTTGATTCATATAAATTGAAATCATGACGAGTAATTTTTAAGTTAAAAGTATTTTAAGTTTAGGTGAGTGGAACGGAATCCTCTGCAAAATGTTGGTCTACTATTCCGTTAATCAAATCGTTAAATACTTATAACCAGGGTTCGGGACTTATAACATTTGCATATCCATCATAGATATAACAAAACATAGTAGAGAGACTTATAGTACGGATAATTCAAGTATACAATTTTATTTTGCTTATTTTTTGCATATTTTTATACACATTAAATTTTTTTGCTATATTGACTTATATTCAATGATTTTTAACGATTTATGTATAATATAATTATTCAAAAATTTAAACGATTGACTATTTGTGTAGCTTGTCACAAATAGCTATCTGTCACAAACATGTTTAACATTAACATGATCTATAAATATTCAATAAAAGCAATTTGAAACGATAAAATGATAAAACTCAGTTAAGCTACGGTTTCCCTATAGCGTCCAGGCGCGGCGTCATGCCACCTTGCTGCACCACTGTTTTACGTTGCAGGGAAACCGTACCTTTAGTAATTTGAGTTGGATAATCCTAATAGAAAAGCTTTTCTGTTTGAAAAAGTTGGAAAACATCTATAATACTTTAATACAATCACAAACGTGAACATTGTATTAAGGACAACACATTTTTAGTACTTAAATATATTACCTATATTATGTATTCAAAAACCAATTTTTAAGAAACTTGGTTTATATATAACAATAACCATTTTTTTTTCATATCTAACAAATCATTTTTATTAATTATTTTTTAATGTTTTTTTTTATTTTGTTTATTGGGTCAATATAAGCGTATATTTTAGTGTATTTTAGCACTACATGTTCTGAATCTATAATTAGGGTTTAGGTAATAATAACTCATAAAATACTCGTCCAATTTTTTTTATTTTTGTACATCGAAATATTCCAAAAAATATTCTGTTTCAGAAAATAAAATTAATAAATTAGATGTACATTAAAAAAAAATCAAAATATCATTGGAATAAAAATAAATTAAAGTATAGAAAAAACTTGTAGAATTTGCCAGAAAAAATTTTTATTTACAAATTCTAAAAACCAATCCATTATTTTTATACATTAATGCACAAATAGCTTTTCGTCATAACATAGGAAAGATATTGTTGAGTTAATTGTACAAGAATAATTTAAAAGTATTATTTTGCAAATTTTAAGACCGGAAGCAGTTTGTTACAAGAAAAAGGCATTCATTGTCCATTTGAATATCTCGACTCACTTTATTGTTCGAATAACTGCAGTTTTTGCATCAATATAATGTATTGACTCTGACATTTCCATATTAAAGATTTAGTGAAACAAAATTTGGATAGAAGCCAATAAATACTATAGAATATTTGAAAAGATCTAAGTTTGTTTTGTCTCACAGACTGAAGGATAAAAAATGTACGCGATACGATGATTGGCAACTTAAGCAACCACTGTCTTAGAATGATTTATATATTAGTTATATTGCTCTTCAAATTACTATTGATAACGTGTCTACTGTTTGTTGGATATTATATTTTATATTTACGCCTGTATTTTCATAGGAAGATAACCTAACATACAACGACAACTATGAGTAACGATAACTTGTATACATGCTAATGACTTTGATGCAGTTTAGTGAGGCCGGATTTCTGTGGTTTGATCGGTTTTGTGCAACAATTACAGAGAGAAATTACAATTAGGGACAACTTGTATTTTAAAAACTAAAATGAAAATTAGAGGATGGTATGTTTGATGGATGGACTACCGGTTGTCTCCAAATCTGGACGTCCTTGGCGGTCTATAACATAACGAAATGTTGCTGGCGGGCTTTCGCGGCTGGCTGTATCCAAAACTCAGTCGGCCTCATACACAATGTACTGATGCTGGCAAACATGTGCGATCACCTCTGGCACCTGTCCCGTAATCAGGAAAGTTGACAGAGGTGAGCAAACCAATAACTGTAAGAGCTTTCAGTAAAAGACGTAAAGGTCAGGTCGTATATTTTTTGTTCGTTGCACGACCAGTGACACAAAGTCATTTACAAAAAAAAATGTTAGACTGATAATGATCATATAAGATGAAAATCGTGAGTCTCAGTTATTAGCTGATGACAACAAAAAAAACAACAATAAAAAACGAGTAAAATTATTTTAGTAAAAAGCAACGATAGCGGATAGTGTTCACTACACTAGCGAAACGAAAAGTACATCAAAATATGAGCAAAGAGAATATAATAGTGAAATTAATGATAAGTGCGTTTTTAAGGCATGACTTATAGTATTAGACATATGGTGTATGAAAAAAAAAATAATAATAATATAGAGTGCAATGGTAATTACGATTATCTAACCTAACCTAACAAAAAACGCCGGGAAAAGCGAAATCATAAGTCAGTCTTTATTTATTTTTGGTTATAATATTCATAATAAATAGCAGACTGCACCGTATAGATTATTCTTACAATAGTAAATCAATTAAAATATATACCTGTTTAAGGGGGGGGGGGGGTAAGCCTAAGTAGATGGGCAAAAATAACGATCGACATGTAAAACAAAAACAAAATAATAATGATGATATAAAATAACTACAGATATTATGTGATTAAAAAGATTACGTCTTACCTTGAAAAATAAAAAACAACTTTTAACTCTGGCTCTCCGGCGTTGATTCTTACGACTGAATGGCGGCAACAAGAACGCATTCCATTAATCGACGGATCGAAAATACGATACGATAGCGTATTATACTATGATTGGACCGGCAATGGTTAACACGCAAACACGATGGTAAAAGGTGTCGGAGATTTTACGACGCGGACGCGAATAATTCAACTATTCTCAATTTTAAACGAATTATAACTTGACAACAGCATTAAGAGCAATGTCGGCGAAATCACTGCGGCAAATGCGAGGAAAACCTGTAGAGCATGTTACTTCACTTGATCTACGTTTATGATTGGTATTTTAACTACGACGTATACTGACCGCAGGTCAATGGCTTTGCGTAGTACGCAGTGTAGCCAACGCCACTCGCGAGGTTTGATGATATCGCGTCATTGCGATGTAGAAGAAACGGCCCAGTCGCTATCAATTAAACGCAGAAGAAAATAATATGTAGTTGAATACCGTTTAGGCGGCAAATGGGTTACACGGTTGTTCACCAGATAGCGCTGGCAATGTTTTCCGAATACCGCCATTCGTAAAATATGATATGCCTACTTGGATATAATAATAGATATCAAAAGTGTGGTTTAAATGTAAACAAGACACAGTGACGTTGTTATGATTTATCAATTATAATCGCTTTCAACCTCGAAATCTACTAATTAGTATATATTAATATATAATACATTATAAGTTTAATGATATTAAATTATATTGTAGGCTAAAATTGTTATGAATTTAAGTGTTACAATTTTGATTAAGTATTATTAACTTAATAAAAAATTCCTATTCAAATGTTTTATCTTTTATAAATGCTAGGAGATGATTATCTTATCAAGATTTTAAAGGTGTATATAATATTTATGTTATAGCATTGGAAAATAATAAATAATATAAAAAATACTGCTCAACTTAGATGAGTTTTTAAAAATCAAGTTTTTTGTAATTTTACTTACACGTGTAAATAAATGGTTAGCTTTTGCTGGTAAAGCTGTCTGTTTAAACAGTATATTTAATATGAAATGGGGTGAAAAAGTTCGTTAATATAAGATCAATACAACCAATAAAATCATTTAGGAATTATTTTACTTTAAAGAAATAGGGATCTGAAAAGATAAATTCTTATGAATTAATATCTACCAGTTAACAAATGATGCATGATTTAAGAATTAAAGTAAAAAGACATGCTTAGAAGTGATATTTTAGTCATGGATTCACATCATTCAATAGACTTAAAAATCAGTAAAATCGAGTATCACTCGTACGTTGTGTACACATACACATTCAATAACAGTAATGATCTATGTATATAGTACAACAAATTGGTATGTAGGTATCCGCACCTATACGATTACAAGTAGTAAGCCTATTATTTTCTCGAAAAAAAAATAACGGATCCGATAAAAGTAGCTACATGAAATAATATCAATTAGTACGATTGAATATGAATGGTATAGAAGAGAATAGTTCTCAGGTTCTTAGAATTAGTATTATTACTAGTGTGATGAATGGATACTTATCACGCACTTGGCACTCCGGGTAATTATTAGGTATTGTTATGAACATTTTAGTCGAACATATAAAAGTAATATAAATTATAAATAACACAAATAACAAATGAGAATTTAATGTTTCTATTCCGCTGAAATGTTGGTAAGAAATTTTTGAAATTAAAAAAAGTATTTGTAGGTATACATACTCATAAATTCAAGAATAGGATTTATATTGACTATAATTAATACTAATGTAAATATATTTAGTGCTAAAATCGAACCATTAACAACAACTGAATCAGTCCACCTTAGTAAAATTGTATAAAAAATATCTCATATTAGTATGCGGGATAATGAACGATTAATACTTGAATGAAAATCACGGAAAGTAAAAAAAATCTTACTTATACTGTTCAGATCATTTGGTACTTACGTCACTTACAACTTACGAGTATTAGGAATTTATAAATTCGAAAAGTACAGCTCGAAATTTGAAGACATCGTCTAAATTAGAAAAACATAATTACTTAGTTATATGAGGTTACCTATATAGAAAAGTAGAAAAAATATTATAGTGTATTTGATTATTATAATATGAGAAAATGTAAAAGTAGTCTAGAATTCTATTATGTACGTATACATCTATATAATAATTTGAACTCAAATTTCAGTAAAAATAATTTCACATTATTGTATAATATGTACCTACATCATTTCAAAAATCAAAAATCATATTTTTAAAAAAGAGCGTATCCAATACCAAGTCTTACAATATTCGTGTCATAAGTACCAATATACTATTTATATATAGGTACTACAAAATAAAATTACATACATACTACTTCAACTTTCGATATTAATACCAACGTTATGATAGAAATTTAAGTGACCGAAAACTTTTAAGGTGTATCTGCTTATTGTTTGCTTATTCATAACCATATAATTAAATACGTTTCCTAACTAAGTAAGAGAATTTAACTAAAAAATTATGTTACCGGCATTATAAATAATCATTTAAAAAATAAAAAATAAGTATATTTTACCAAAAGTTACTACCTATATATTTTTTATACACACATACATTTTTTTCTGCAAACCTTGTGCGTGTTTACGCAGTGAATCAGTAAATAATTTACAGCAGATTGATCCTCCTAAAAACTATATATATGTTCTATGTTACGAACAAGCAAGCGATTTTGAAGGGTAATTCCGGTTTGTTATGCGCAAATTCAAGCTGCATCCGCGTAAACATGATAATTCTGAACAAAGAGTTTTTGATTTCCGCAGACACCAAAGTGTTTCAAGAAAAATTTCTCTCTTAAACTATTTTTAACTACTCTATAATACTAAAAAACCATGTTTAGGATTTACTTACTCTTTATGTCTACTTATAACTAACATTAACAATTAAAAATTAAATCCTACATTAATACAATTTATTCGAATTTAATAGGCAAACTTTAAAATCAATCAGACAAGTACCATTTTTTGATTTTACATTTCAAATTGTATCAGAATAATCAGATACAAGCTTCATTTAATAGGTAGTCCATAATTGATTTTGTAATACTTAAAAATTAAAAATGTCATCATTAATTTAAAATGACTTTTATTGGTTAAGAGAAGTCAATAATGTTAAGCTACATTTATTTACTTTAATAACTAACAAATAATATAGAGAAAAATATTAACTTGAATTAGTTAAATAAAAGTTTTAAATATTTAATACAAATAATGTTCAAATAAATCAACCTTATTTCTTGTGTATAACACAAATATTACAAAAGTGTACAAAGCTTAAAATTATTGAAATATAAATAATTTAGTTAAAAATACTATCAAATACTTTGGTCATGCTTAATATCTATCACTCGATCATGCCATCACTTTAAAATAGAATTTAGTAAAATTTTGACCTTGAAAAAATTCTACTGTAATGTTAATAGATTTTTGGTATAAATTGAATAAGTACTCAAATATATTCAACATAAATGAAGTACACAAATTAAGTAGCAATTTTATTAGAATAATTAATGAAAAAACTATAAAAATTTGTATGCTCGTTAGAACTATTTACTAAACAATTACACAATTCATTATAGTAGATATAATTCCCTGCATTTTAAGAGTAGACTACCTAACACACTTCAATTTACAAATTAAATTGATTTATTGAACACAAAGAATTTCTGGAAAATAGCGTTACATATTTTACAATACCACTGATTACTTCATTTAATATTTAAAATATATATAATATAGCATAATTAAGTACCTATTATTGTGAATAATATTAAGTGAATCTAGATTTGAATAGTATTAACAAATGTATTTGCAAGTATGTATTTAATTTTTTTTTTGTTTTTTACTAATTTTTCTATAATACTTTAATGTATATTATAATATTATAATTTATAATTAAATATTAAAAATAGATAACTATTAATTATAAATATATTTGCTTCTAAGTAATAGTTAATATATTAATTATATAATTTTTTTTTTTTATAATTTGGTTAAATTTATCTTTAAATTAATATATCACAAAAATAATATACTTAACTGTTGTATACAGAACAAACAATTTTATTTGGTATCTTATAAAACAATCTAAAAATCATAGCTTAATCATCCTACATAATTTAGGATATTCATTTAATAGTTCTGCTAATTTAGGCTAAACCTGTGCAAATTGAATTGATTGCTAAACGTTCTATCATTTTGATTATATATATTAGATACCTACTATTGGATATTCTTTTCAGGAATTGGGTACACAATCAACTTTAAAATTATTCTTAAATTGCAATGTTGAATATTTTGAATGCATTGAATACTCAAAAATAAATTTTCTAGAAAATCTTCCAGCAAAGAAATAATATAATATGTAAGATTTGTTATTTAAGAGCTCTATAGATTTTACAATTGATACTAATTATTATAGTTTACAAAACACAAGTAAGTGTAGTAACACCATTTAGTAAGACAGACTATAGAACAGAACCTTTGGAAGATGATACATTGAATATTGGTTGTAATTTATAATCACTAGTAGGTATTTATAATCAAAAGCCATACTTGTATATATAAAGTTCTGAGTTAAACCTAAACCTGAATTTTAAGATAATACAGAAAATATATGTATATTTCATACTATATTTATGTTCAAACATTATCCTTTTTGAGATCCTAGAATTCCCATGCCTCCCTGATTTTAATCAATTAATAAACATTATAGAATAATATTTGTGATGAATTAAAAAGTATGTAGGTACCTAGTTTTATGATATCGTATACATTATCTAAGTACATTATTTAAGAATATTTACTCAAATAACTTCAAGAATTAAAACAATTAACAACCATCATATAGATAATATGAATCATGTGGCTAAATAAGATGTTATGAATAACCTAAGGTTAAATCACAAGAAATTGATAAGAAAGATGAGTTTTGGAAAATATTTTGTTAAACTTGTGAATGACATGTCCATAAATAAGGAAAACAGTACTAAATTAAATTTAAAGTAGATGATATAGTATTGTACTTTACTAATTGTATAAAATGTATATTATATTATCTTATATTAAATTCTTATTTGTTATATTATTTTATTAAAATTAAATAGTAATGGTATATTGGTATTTTAAAGATGTTTGCATATGTTGTTTATCTTACAAATATACAAAATAACAAATATATGTGCAACAGAAGTAATTTTATATTGCTAACTCGTAGTGTATTGCCTTGTTATACAATTTAAAGATAAGAATATTACCCTATACATCTTGTAGGTTTTTATTAATATTTTAATTTTTAAGTTAGTCTTGAACATTTAAAAATAGTAGTAGTACTTATTTTACATTTTTATCACTTTGAAATTAAATTAATTACCTACCTATAAAAGCCTACTATAGATACAAATAGATAATATTCTTACCTTTAAGTTTGATAATAGGCTAAATCACTCTAATATTAAAGCTAAAATATTAACAACACAATATTGTTTCTGTAGTTATGTTGTAATATTGTATATTTATAAGACGAAGACAATACAATCAGGTGATATTCCTTTGATTCAAATTTATATACACCCATTTCAATTTTCTTCTAGCTATAATTTTTAAAATGATCTGTATTTGAAGGATTGTAATAGCCAGTAGGTAATAAAAATAACCATAAAATCAAATTAATAGATCAACAGTTAAAGTTAATAATAAAGAATTTATAAAAATTAATTTAATATTCAAGATTTTTTATTTTTATAAAAATTATGTAAAATCACATTGATTTCATTATAGCATTGATTATCTTTTCTTTAGAAATTATAGGATTTTTGTAAACATACTGCATTAAATTTTGTTGCCATGATACCAAATATATTCTCTATTAATATGTCTTGTTTTAAAAATCCTATATTTAAAAATATTTTTAAAATAGTGTATTGTTATGTTATGACAATTATGATGATCCATTTGTTTTTATAATGTAAATACACATGGCACTATTTATATATTATGCTAGTTGTGATAATCCTATTTTGAGTTGTTTATTTAATATTATGATTAAATTTTAAATTATTGACTTAAAACAAAATAGTTAAAAAAAAATGATTCAATTTTTGTCAATTAATTTTGTAAATAATGTTTAGTAAGTGCAGAACATATTTTTTACAGATAAATTATTAATTATAAATTAACATAAACTAATACTAAGATATTAAAAACAATTTGAAATAAAACATATATTTGTAATATTAGTTATTCTATGAATGTTTTTATAATTGTACTTATTAAATAAACATCTTTAAGATCTATTAATTTAGTAGTAGCTAAGTATTATATCTTTATTAATTAATAAATATTGTTCTTTAATATCATCCACACCAATAGTACTACTTTTCAAAGTTAAAGCTTTTAATATTACTTTTATTACTATTTACAAAACAATCTTCAAAAGTATTTTTAATGTAATGAAAACTAGTTACCATGAATAATTAATAAACATTATAAAGTTTTTTTTAAATAATATATTGTACAATTTTATGGACTATTTTCTACTTAAATTAGAAAAAAAACAAATCTTAAACCTATGCTGGATTGTTTGAAATATCATTAAACACTTAATTAATCTTTATTGAGTTAAGAGTCTCTTAAATATATTTAACGATTGGTCTATACATAAAAATATAAAATGTTATTGAACTATTATATTAATTAATTTTTCATGTAATTCAGAATTAATCCAAATTAGTTTTCATGAATACTTTATTAACATTACTAAATGTCTTGAGAGATTGTAATTGAACTTTTTTTTTGAAAATATTTTATCACTACATGTCTATAAGACAAGTCATTATTTACAGTATATTTTTATCATTATTTTCTAAACCTAATAATTTAAATAAATCATCTTCAGAACTATCTGATATTACTTTCTAATTTAGTTAAATTTTCATTGAGGATTTACATTTTGCAATAAAGTAATAATTGTATCTTAAAAGTGTCTACAAGTATCTAGATACATTACAACACTGACTAAAGTAAATACTATATTATTATTAACTACATTTTTTTTTTTTGTAC
Source organism: Rhopalosiphum nymphaeae (assembly GCA_036289425.1). Lineage (NCBI taxonomy): Eukaryota > Metazoa > Arthropoda > Insecta > Hemiptera > Aphididae > Rhopalosiphum > Rhopalosiphum nymphaeae. The sequence continues at coordinate 3,014,345 of JAZAQC010000030.1, forward strand.
CTGTGATGAACTACTACAATATTTTTTCAGCTAACAAAACATGACTGTAATAGGCTAGTGTTAGGGTTAACTAGTTTCAAGTAGGACTATAGTCTTATCTGATGTTGCCACATGGCTGATGTGTAACTCACTATATTTATACTTCATATTGTACATTTATAAGTATTTTTTAAATTATTGGAATAAAATATTGTCTTATTTTTTTAACATAAACAATGTAGGTGCGTATCTCAATCCTATTTAAATGTTGTAAAATATCGTTAACATATTTTAAATGATTTAAATTCTTAATAATGTTTAAAAAGAATCAAAATACAACTTATTTTTTCAAATAAATGAGATAATTAAGTGCATCCATTTGATTCAACATAAAAATAAATAAATTAATAACAATTAATATTACAAAAATTGGATTTATTGATGATACAACAAATGCTTGATAATTGATTGATGCTATTATTATTATTTTTTATATGTTAACACTAATAATATTTAACTAAGAAATGTGTAATTTTGATTTTTTTTTAACCCATTGAGAAATCCTGGCTTAATCACTGTTATTTTGTGATTCGAGATGTATATATATATTATATTTTTATTGTTTATGGTTAAAGTTTTGTTAATTAGTTTTCTATCATTTAAATTACATTTATTTAATTATATTATTAGATATTATATTATATATCTAGATATTCAAAATATTTAAATAAATAAAAAATTTAAAATTTTGTCGTATCATAATTAAAAATATAACATTAAATAATTTTATGTCCTACATACTCGTAATATCTCAATAGTATAAAATAGGTTATAGGTACCTACTATTATGCAAAACTTTAATATAATTAAGAACTGCACAGCCTCGATTTTTAGTATAATTGACTAACATTTGAACATCAAAATTATTCTTTAAAGAATTTCAAATTCTAGAAACTTTGACTATAGTGATTCACTCTAAAAATAATTAATAAAATGGGTAAGTAGTTCTGATTTATTAAATGATGGTTAAATACATCATAATATTATATAAAAAATAATGTTCCAGCATCAAGAATATTAAGGACATTATGTTTCCTACTATATGATTTAATGGCGTCCGTAAGATGTACTACCCACTGTTATAATATTATGTTTCTGTGTAGTTGCTTGCATCTAACATGTTGCATTGCCCACATGAAATGCGTTGTACTAAAGGTCACACTTTATGTTGTTACCCATGATTTATAATAAGTGACTTACATATGATTTATGTATTATTGATGCTGGGCATATCAAATCTACCTCGTTAATAACACATTGTTGTACGTTTCTTTCCGTATTATGTAGTAAATTGAAATAGAATGTATAAGCCAATGTCGCAATAGTACCTACTATATTGTAATTTAGGATATCAGAGCACGTGGCGGATTACGGAAGACAAGAGCAAAGTTAGCTTCGACCTGTCCAGCGTTGCAGAGTTACTACGCTTAAGAACTTTTTAACTTTTAAACATCTTTTCAGAACTGATAAATTGATAACTAAATAGTTATCGTTTAGTAAATTTTAATTACGCTAAGCATATCACGGGACTGTCTTATCACGAACTGTCCGAAGTGATAAGCGGCAAATAGTACTACGATAGCTGCAAGTCGGCGAAATTATGAATGTGAACGTTGATTACCAAAATCCCGAGTTAATAATTCAAATTACTCATGTTAACTATAATTTAATATAATAATTAGTTGATTTTAATTGTACGGTTTTGTTCTCCCGTGTCAGGTGGACAATTCGCTTTTAAGAATATGAAAGTGATATTTAGGATATTGAGACCCTATGGACCGAGCATTTTGAAAAAATACGAAGGCAGTTCATCGTTTTTATTCACGAGCTATCGACGTTATTCAGAGAACACCGAAGGAAAATCAGAAACGCCACTAAAGTACCAGAATATACCAAGTGAAAACATTCGCAACTTTAGCATCATAGCTCATGTAGATCACGGTAAGAGTACATTGGCTGATCGGCTATTGGAACTGACCAATACCATCTGCATCGAAGAAGGCAAAGCACAAGTGTTGGACAGGTAAAAATCATTTTAATTTGTGATAATAATAAATCACTTTTGAATTGAAATGCATATTGAAGAAGGTGTTAATGTTGTGTATTATTGATTATACTTGGAGAAAAAATTGATTAAAATATTTAATAGATAGGTAAATTTAAATAATTTAATAATGTTAATGATCACAATTTTTAATTTATAAGTAGGTGTATCTTATGCGTTGAGCTATAAACATTATACTTACTGTATAAAAAATGTGTTTAGTCAATATTACCTATAAATATCAGATAAAACAGTAATCAATAAAAATATTTTTTTATATCTTAAAAATTATATATTATATTTGAAAAAAATAACTTTTTACTAAAGTAATATTTATTTAAGAATTATCATTACTTATTTTTTTTTTTTTGAGTTTATAAATTATGCATGATAAAATTTATTGTGAATAAGAAATTTACGTAAATACCTATATTAAATGTTATTAGAATCAATAATTTATTATTTATTTATTCATTTCAGGTTACAAGTAGAAAAAGAAAGAGGTATAACAGTGAAAGCTCAAACAGCTTCATTGTTTTATAAAAGCAAAATAGATGACCAAATATACTTGTTAAATTTAATCGATACACCAGGTCATGTTGATTTTTCCAATGAAGTTTCTCGATCGTTATCAGCATGTCAAGGTGTTATACTTTTAGTGGATGCTAACCAAGGTGTTCAAGCTCAGACAGTGGCTAATTTTTATTTGGCTTTTTGTCAGAATCTAATTATTGTACCTGTGTTAAATAAAGTTGATTTAAAAAATGCCAATCCAGAAAAAGTAGAAGAACAACTGCGTGTGTTATTTGATATTGAGCCAGAAACCGTTTTAAGGGTAAAGTTTATATCAATAAATTATTTTAAAATAATTACTTTTTAATCACAAAAATTATTATGCATTCATAGATATCAGCCAAGCAAGGGACTGGCGTGGAAGATTTATTAGAATCTATTGTTACGCGATTACCACCTCCAGATGCTAATCGTCAAGCACCATTCAAAGCTTTGATTTTTGATAGTTGGTTTGATAAATACCGTGGTGCTGTAGTTCTAATTTATGTTCAAGATGGATCTGTTAAAGAAGGTGATATAATAACAACCGTATACTCTCAAACTACATACACAGTGAAAAATGTTGGAATACTACGACCAACAGAATTTAATACAGGAACATTGTAAGAGTATAATAATTTTTATAAAATACATTTTTAATCATCATTTTTAATTTTATAGAGTAGGTGGCCAAGTTGGATTTCTCACATGTAATATAAGATCAGCTAAAGAAGCCCATATTGGAGATACTATACATTTGAAAGATGAACCAGTTGAACCATTTCCTGGGTTTAAACCTGCTCAACCAATGGTGTTTGCTGGGTTATTTCCTATGGATCAATCATTACACATGGAAATGAGAAGTGCTTTAGAACGACTGACACTCAATGATTCGGCTGTTAGTATTACAACTGAGTCAAGGTACAAAAAATAAAAAAATAATAATCAATCATTTTTAGTTTTACATAACCTATTTATATATTCTAGTCCAGCACTAGGTCTTGGTTGGAGATTAGGTTTCCTCGGTCTGCTCCATTTAGATGTATTTAATCAAAGATTGGAACAGGAATACAATGCTCAAGCCATCATGACAGCACCTAGTGTAACATATAGAGGTTTTTTATCTAACCTTTTGAAAATATTGATAACATTTTTAATATGTAAAATATTTCAGCTAAAGTGACATCAAAAAAATTAATTGAAAAGTATGGTAGTGATGAATTTTGTTTTTCTAATCCAATGGATTTCCCTGATCCAACATTCACTGTAGCACTTTATGAACCGTTCATTCTTGGCACTATCATAACTCCTGGTAATAATAAATTGTAATTAATTAATAATATATTTTATTTTATTATTAATACAAATTAAACATTAGATGAATATTTGGGAGGAGTCTTGTCATTATGTATGGAGAAAAGAGGTGTACAAAAATCATCAACTAATATTGACAACACTAGAATAATGATACAGTGTTATTTCCCATTAAATGAAATTGTCATAGACTTTCATGATACACTTAAATCAATTACATCAGGTTTTGGAAGTTTTAGTTATGAAGATCATGGATATGAACCTTCAAATCTAGTAAAAGTATGACAAATTACAAATGTAATATGATAAATATGAATTGTATAATATACATAATACATTTATTCAGTGTTATAATATATTAAATATTATCAATTAAAATGTATTTAAGTACATTTTAAATACTATCATACTGTATTGAATATATTTCTTCAAATACTTTTTTTTTAATCAATCTAAATCATTTAGAATTGTTCTTAATATCAATAATATCACCAAAACCTTATCTTTTTACATATTATGATGCTGCTTATATAACTAATACTAATTTTGAACAATATTTTTGAAATGTAACCATAGTTTATAATGTTTATATAATACAATAATTGTATCAATTATTGATTAATGATGCGTAAGGATTTAAATTTATCTTGAATGATAAAAATGTCATTAGTAGAATTTGTGTATCTTGATAATTATTTAAAATTTAAATATATAAATATGTCAGTATCTTACCAAAACTTATTGTTGGTAAAAACGTGTTACACTACAAATAAAGATTAAAAGATTTTTTTAATTTTAATTTTTAAAATTAACCTTGTGAACTAGTGCATGATGGTTCAAACTTATAACTTATATTAAATAGTTTTATTGGAATAATTATAAACTAATATTAGTAGCAATACTAAAAGAAAAAATAAATTAGTGGCTTAATTATATTTTTATTTTTTTCTTCATTGTAAAATTTAATAATCAACAACATATTATTATTTAAATAGTAAATAAAATAATAAATATTAAGATATAACTATAAATAAGTTTCCATATAATACTACTATAACCTGTTAATAATTATTTTTAACTGCTATTATTTGAAATTATGTAGCTAGACAACCCCTTTACTCAAATAAACACTGAAACACCTAATGTCTAACTTAACCTTTACTTATTTTGTTGTATATAGATATAGGTTGTTAATATATTCTTTTATAATAAAATAATATTTAAAAAAAAACTTACTATTTTCAATTTTGTAAATAATTAAATTTTAGCTGTCAAAATTCTTAGACAAAATTTTACTGATATTTAAAATTAGGAAATTTATAATAATAATAATAAAAAAAAAACAAATTTGAGTTACTATTATAATGTAATAGTTTATAAAAAAAAATGGTATTTAAAATTAATAATATTTAAATATATTAAACACTTTTTTAATATCAGTTCTTACTTTTAACATTAAAATATTCATGTTTTCTTAGTTGAATATTTTGCTTAATGGAAATGTTGTTGAAGAACTTGGAACTATAGTTCATTCAAGTAAAGCTGTAAGTCTTGGGCGTAAAATGGTATTGAAATTATTAGACATGGTTCCTAGACAAATGTTTCAGGTAATACTTTAAGTACTAATTAATCATTAGCATTTTTATAAACTAACTGAAAATTGAAATAATATAGATTGCAATTCAAGCTTCAGTAAAAGGGAAAATAATTGCAAGAGAAACGTTAAAAGCTTATCGCAAAGATGTAACATCAAAACTTGTAAGTGCGCGATCACATTTGTACTTAAATAATTATTTTAATACAAATTATAAGATAAAAATAATTCTATTATTGTATTTGTTTTTTCATTTACCATGTTGAGTTAATCAAGGACAATGACATTGTATAAGAATTCATTATTCAACAATTAAATATTTATTATATTGATATTAAATATCGACATTGATTAAATTCACACATTCACATATTATAATAATATTAATTGGCTTATAATTTTTTGATCTAATATTCTAATAGAATATTGTTAAACTACATACTATCTAATTCTACATTGTATTTATTATCTAAATATTTTTTTGTTAACACTCTTATTGAACTTAAATGGTTACTTTATGTAATTACTGTTTTTTCACACTTTTTTTATAAGTACTAATAACTAATGATATTATTGGCTTACAATAACTTGTTGCTTTATTTTATAGTGTGGAAAACGTGGTGGTGATATTACAAGGAAAATGAAACTTTTAAAACAACAGTCGGATGCTAAAAAGAAAATGAAAATGGTTGGAAACATAGAAATTCCTAGAGATACATTCATTAATGTTCTCAAACGATGACAATTCTATGTATTATTCTGTGAACTATCAATTTGAAACTGTATGAAGTGTTTATTTTTGTTATAATTTGCAATTATAAATAGTAGTCAATAAATTTTGTTAAACAATTTAATTGAACTTGTAATTTTTAAATCTAAGCATTATTAATATATTAATATGCTAATGTATATTGGTTGCACAATGGGTTTTTTCTTTCTGTGTAGTTTTCAGATTACTTTTTGGGATTTAAATGTCTAACACGATATTATAAAAACAGCAATGTTTAAACTTGCTTCTGTTAAAACTTTAAAAGCAAGTTTGTTATTTATTTTTAACTATTTAAGATTGTGCAAAATATAATTTTTGTATTGACATTAGACATGCAAAGGACTAATATAACAGATTTCTATTTCTTTTATACATTAGCATATTTTACAATATTATTAGTAATAAGTTAAATGTTAACAGATATATTATGCCACCTAACCAATTCACATTGAATTTCATGAATATAATTAAATACAGACAATGACAAAAGTGCGATTTATAAGTATGTGTAGAATAATAGTGTAAATCTTCGCCCCAGTTACATTTTCCTTTAATTGTTAATAATGAGTAATAACAATCATCATTTAAAAAGTAACAATAGAATACCAATTTAACATATTAATAATTTCAAACATCACACAAAAAATATACTTATGTAGTATGTTTGAATAACAGCATTACATAAGCATTTAACACATATATTTACTTATACATAGTTTAATTAAATATAGATTATAGTAATTATAGTTTAAAGTTTCAATAATTTGTATATGAGATTGAATATTTTTGTACTGTCGTCTTATTAACTCAGAATCGTCCAAATAATAGTATACTTTGTGAGCACAGTACAACAGCACTATATGGGTATTGGGTAAGTATCAATATTATTACAGCAATACCTACCCAGGCAGATAAGCAGACGAGGCAATGTATTAAGATATACTCAAAAATGATTATTTATAATTAACATAGTTATTAATTATATGTATTATTGATGAATTTTTTTTTTTTTTGCAAGTTATTAATCTAAAATTTCAACGGCTTGGGTAATAATTTGTTTAACTTGCTTGATTACTGTAACAATAGTGATGAGGTATTTTTTAACAAATTAATAAAAAAAAATTTTTAATTCTTTTATAGTAAAATCGATATTCAGATATGAAAATACCTATTGCTCATTAATTTAGAATTGACACAAACTTAATGTATAAATATTAGAGAAATTATTCAAAATGAGTCAATTTAAAAGTTTGTTAAAGATATTTTATTTTATCTTTTGTGTTTATTGAATAAAATGTATTGAATACTTGGAATAGTTCCTGTTTTGAAAGTTTTATTAAAATTATTATTTTTTATTCATCAACTATATTGGATTAAATCTAGAATTAAGCGAAAGGATTTTTTTTTTAGTAAGTATCTAATAAATACATTTTCTTTTAACTGTCAACATTAAACAAAACTAGGTAGATGATAATGTTGGATACTTTGATGGCTAAATTACCCTTTGCTTAAGGGGGAAAATATTCTTATTGTGGAGCTGGTTTCAAAGCATAATTAAACTTAATTTAAACTTATAGTTATTTGTTTTATAAATTTATAATTTTTTTTTTTTTTTTTTGTTTTGTTTTATGTTCCAATATATTATTGTAATACATAATATAACGAATAAAGCAATTGTTGTATAATAATAACGCATAATACGTAATTGATAAATGAGTAAACTCTAAAATAATATTTTATAATAATCAAAACTTTGATCTTCGATGATGGAATGTCGTTGTAGCGTGTTCCGTAAAAATGCATCCAATCCGTCAACCTCTGGCCGATATAAAACAATTTGTTCAATAGCGTGAAGTATAAATAGGCCGGTGAGGTTGTCTGTTGGCTGAAAAAAATATTACAAAATAAACATTAGAGTAGCCTATTTCACTAAGATTATTTCATGTTATGTTATATGATATTGCTATTGGGTATAGTTATTAATCTTACTATTAATAATACAGTAGGCAGAATCGTGTTAAGGGAGGGAAGGCAAAGGGGAGAAATTACCCACGGGCGCTTTAATTTTGTAAAAGTAAGGGGGCACCTTTATTTGCGCTTAAATATGCTACCCGTGGCCCTAAATTAAATTTTGCCCCGGTGCGCTGAATTACTTGACACGGCTCTAACAGTAAGCCAGTAAGTTAAATTATTTTTTGCCGAAAACCCGAAAAAATTTAATTCGAAAATACCATTGCAGAGTTAACGAAATATTATATACGTAAAAGTTTTATTTCTCTCTCAAATAATGTTTTTGAACTAAAACAAAATAGTGAATACTTATCGTTATACATAGGTAGTTAACATATGTAATTTCATCTAAATTTGAACTTAAAATGTCTATAAAACTGTACCTATTTATTTTAATCATTTTTACAAAATTATAAGGAAATTTATTTAAGCTGTCATAATTTTCGATCGAAAGAAAATATTTGTACCGTTGTTTATAGAAATAAAAGTAAAAAAATGTCTGTTAATAGTTCAAAAGGAATCAAAATATTTTTTAAATTTAAATATGTATAGAAAATGATCATATAATTTGATGACAGTTTTAAGTATCTACAACTATTTTCGTTTTCAAGTTACATTAAACGTTTTTTTAAAAATTATTGTTTTTTAACGACTTAAATCGTGTTAAAATGATACTTTTTAAAAATATATACATTTAACTAGGAAATTAAAAGCTAAATAAAATTAGTAAGGCAGATAATCTGTAAATTTGTATTTATGTAATACATAGTACCGTAGACATGCAAATATAAGAAATTAATAAAATAACCAGCAAAAAATTCGTCGTCCAAATCTTCGAATTCGGCCTCAGACATGATTTTGTTGATTTGCATTTTAATTGTCGCTTGTCGTTTGGGCGTAAATGTGCTCATCGTCTTAGCCCAAGCCAGAAATATGTGCTCTTGTGCACTAAAATCCGCTGGTCCTCTCTTGACCGTTGGCTTGGGTTGTGGCAGATCTGGTAGAACATCCTCCCGACCATCACGTTCGTTATTTCCTGAGTGGCTTGTACTCGTATCGCCATCGACTCTTGGGCGTTTTTTGTTACTTTTATCACCGTCTTCGTCGGATTGGTCCCGTTGACGTCTCTTCTTAGCACTAGACGGTCCATCATCTCCTGTATCCACCGCTCCTTCATTCATTACGACTTCGTCGTCAACAGCGTCATCATCATCTTCATCGTCATCATCGTCGTCGTCATCGTCATCGTCGTCGTCGTCGTCATCGTCGTCTTCTTCGGTATCGTCATCATCGTCGTCATTGTTGCCTGCATCGTCACTAGAAAACTGGCCCATTGTTATCATCCTTCGAATGTCTTGAATCATGGTGGCAGTAATACTCCTCCCTAACTGGTCGAAACCGTCATCCCGCTCAGCGGAATTGCGGGACGACGATGACGACCCGGTGTTGCTTAAGTTTTCTAAAATCTGCGGCAGTCGCGATGCCGGTATAGCCCGTATGAACTCGGGACCCATGAACCCAATATTAGACATTGGGATCTCCAAGATCTCGATCGGTCTTGGTGGCGGGATCTCGATACTGGGTTCCGGTATTGGGTGCGCGAGTTGTGAGATTGCGGGTCTCGAAGTAAATGGCGTCTCGTTCGCAGTCGAAGGACTTTCGAAGGTCGATGAATGGACACAGTGAAGTGTCGATTCCTGTATGCCGTGACCGTCGCCCTGCCCGGTGGACTGCGGATATGGAAATTCAGAGCCGGATGTCGCGTCGTTGTTAGACGGTCCGGGTCCGTCTATAACGGATATAGTATTCAAAGGCCGTAGAGCCGAAATCGGGATGTGGGGCACATCCGGGTCCATTCCTCCAGCTATCAGCTGTACCGCAGATTGAAATTCCGGTATTCCACTGTTAAAACATGATTTAAACATTATTGTTATAATGAGTTATTTTTTAAAACAAATATGATTTTAATTAATGTTTAATCGTCTCATAAAAGTATTTGATAATTTATAAATAGTTATGAACCATTAAAAAAGAACAATTATTTTTTCTTATATTTATAAGTATAAAGTTTAATAAACTATATTTATTTTAAATAAACCATCAAAGTGAAGTATTATTTTTTTTTAAAAATAGGTCATTGAAGGTGATTTATTATTTCCCTTATACTCCCATGTGATTTTTACCGAATAGAGCCTGTTATTAATTGTTATCCTTATCGCTTTATTAGTGATGAAATAGATCAATAAAAAACATGACAACATAATAAAAAAAACATTAAATAAATACCTACAAACAGGGCCCTACACAGAACAATTTTCGGAGAGGTAAAAGGGTGGGGGTGAGACCAAGTTTGAACCTAAAAAAATTCTCTAGGTATAGCTTTGCCTACAAATTAAGCCTTCTTTGCGCCACTCTTAATAATGTTTATGAATTTATTACATACAAATCAAAATATTTCTACAGATTAACAAATGGTTTATTTGTTTATATTTATAGTGACTGAAGACCATTATTTTTAATAATGTGTTCAATTTCAGATCTTAAACCAAATAGGTACTTAATTAACCTTAATAATTTATTAAAGAGTCAAATTTGAAGAGACTCTTCGTCCCTCCCATTTAAGATAAAATTATATATTCCCAATTATCGTTAATTTTTGCAATACTAGATCATATTTTTTTAATTTAAAACAAAAATCCGAAGTAGTTCATTTTGTAATTAAGTAGTAAACTGATAAATATGAAAATTCATACCAATGTTGAGAATCATTGGTTTATGGTATTTTAAATTCTGTCATTTCACTTTCCACAAAATTACGGTCCGGGATGTTACATTCCTGAATATTACAGCCCATGGTATTACTATTCGTGATATTACATTCCACATTTTTCTGGTTTCGTAATTTTACGTTCCACAAAATTACATTCAATCATTTTACTTTCCATATCCGTATTATTTAATCATCCCAGTCATTATTTTCCATATAATTACGGTTCATATAGGCTTCAATTTAAGTGAAACAACAGTTGGATATAAATTAATAGAGAATTAATTAAATAATTTAATATAAATTATAACTCAAAATATTTATTTTTATTAACCTATGAACCACGACAAACCAAACTATGTATTTAAAATTTAAGGATTGTTAAATATAATTTTTAAATAGTCAATAAAAACGTTAACTATTCCATTAAAAACAATAATAATTTAACGACGAAAAACACAAATAAATATATAAAAAAAAATTTAATCTATTTAAATAATTATTTAGCAACCTAACTTCTAACGTAGCAAAATCTTTGAAATCTGCAAAGAAAACTTTAAAACATCCAAATTAAAATTTCCTATTTTAATTTACTGTAATTAGTTTAATTTGGAATATATTAATTGTTTATTACTCATGTATGTTGTACTATTTCCAATCTAACAATGTGCAATTACAACTTGAAGTTCAGATCCCTGATAATTAGGTATATATATATGTGCGTCTATAGTTCAACTATTTTTGTTTGCACCCATCCAATTAAAACGTAGTATTTAAACAGTTTTTTTTATCAATTGATAAAAAACAATTTCCCATAAATTTGCGATAAAGATAAAAGAAACATAAAAACTTTAATACCATTATATATATTAAAAAAGTGTCTAAAATAAATTCATCGATAAATAATTACATTTTACTGTGGTTGAATTTGGGGTTAACTTTTGGGTAAATTCTCAACACAATTTTTATAAATACCGGCGTATGTCTTAATATTGTTTATTTATTTCGTTTCTGATTGAAAATGTAAAATAAAATTTAAATCACACAAAGTGCAATCAATTCCGTTCTCAAATTAGTTTCCAAGAAAATAAATTTTGATTAAAAAATATTCATAATTTCATTTGTAGACAGTCTGACCCACTCTCCTAAGCAGGTTATTCTAACAAAAACGTTATAAAATACAATGTCGGTAACTCCAAAGTATATTTTCAATATTATGAATTCATGTTGAATTTTATTTCACTGAACTTTTTGGCAGTGGCGGTCTTACCGATGGTGAGTTGGCGGTGGGTGGATCCCCCCCGGGAATTTATCAAGGACGGCCATTGCCTTTTGGTCTACTCAATTTGGGAGAATAAATTAAATATCGTTGTGTCGAAGAATTTCGGTCGATAATTTTAATTTATTCTTAATATTACTTTTGCAAAACAAAAACAGTACCTATATATATATATATATATATATATAATTATCAAAGATTCTATTTTAAATTTTTCAAGAATTTATTATAACTGTAAATATCAACGTTCGTTAGGTATTCAAAAACTAAAACGACACACGAGATTCGAATTAAAACAAAAATTAATTTATACATGTTTCTTCTATTGATTTTTATAAATAATAATGGGTTTTACTATTCTATATATTGTGATGATATCTATTATAATATACTTACAATTGTTTGCGAACGTATGGCTTAAAGATACGCATGGGTTTTGTCCACGGCCATTTCATGAATCGTTCCAAAATTTTTTCAGACGAATCGTCATTGCTTAGTTTTCTAATGAAACTAGCATACTTGTTTAATATTTGGTCCCACTTTTGCTGCAGAATTTCGCCTGAAAATAAACATTGTTCATGCATATAATATAATATGTGTATTGTTTTATAGCACATATAAGGTGATCAGATTTTCAAAATTACATGTTAATACAGACAATTTTTTTTCAATGTTGGTTGTACTCCAATATTTAACCAATCAAACTATTTCTCTAGTTCTAACTTAAATTAGTTAAACTTGCCCAAGTTTTATCTAATGCTGAATATATTTTATTTTTAATTATATTATCTGGGCATAATAATAAGCGTATGAATTATAAAATATATTAAATTAAAATTATAAATATAAATACATAAAATATTAATTCATGGAAAAATTTTAAATGGGCAATATCATCCATAATCGACAATCGTATATAGTTTAAAAATGAATAAAGAATTAATTATCTTAACAATTAGTAAATTGATAGGTACAGGACGTTTAAATAGAACACTAAATATTTCAATATTTGTAGGTAGCTAATGTTTTTTAATTATTACCTTGACACCAAAAAATATTAAAATGACTTAAAATCAGGGTGATAAATGATGCGTTTAATAATTATAATAAAGGACGTCTGATTGTCTGAGCAGTGATGTACGATATATTTATTGTTAGGATTATTCTATATAAGCATAAGGCTATAGCTGAGACTGTAATTATAGGCGATAGGCCCGAATAGTTTGAATAGGATTAGTAAGTACCTCACAATTCAAAGCTTCAATATTTTAAAATTATAAATGACTAGTTGATTTCAAAGTTACACGAGAAAAAAATTAAATAACGCAAACTGATTACCAGGTCTTAAAATCTGTCGAATGTTAACTATACAACTTTGTAACAAAGAAAAAAAATGTCGATAATTTTATCAAGTATAAAATATAAGTCTAAAATTATATATTGTTATAAAAAAATATTTTATTTTATTTAGTCAATGAAAATCAATTAAAACGTGTTACGTTTATGTTTTTCCCTAAACGTAATATTATGTAGTGGAGACAAAAGTAGGGTAAGAGTGGCTGATTCCATACATAGCTGAGAGTGAATGGTAAAGAATAAAACGAAGAAGATTTATATTTTTGTATTTTCATTTCAATAATGCACATATTCTTTACATAGTAATATGCATAGATAAATTAGTAAAAATTAAAAATTATTTATATAATTATACTCGTAAATTCTTTATTTTATATTATATTAATTATTGTTCTTTTTATTTAAAGTATATTTATGTGTTGAAGTTTAATAATTAAAATAAAAAGTAGCTAGTTGATAATATTCACCGGATCATCGCCAAATGGTATTGAGAATAATGACCAATATATATATATATATATATATAAAAAATTATACTTGCAAACAATCAAACAATAACCTCTATTAACTTCCTACCTTCATCACAAGCTATGCGAAGTATAAATCTAAGAGAAATTATTGTATTGTATTTATTTACAAATTGCATTGTATTTATTTATAAATTGCATTGTATTTATTTATAATATGTGTAAACACTTATACTTGATTTAAAAATAAATTATAACAAACAAAAATTTGTAAGCAAATCAAAATCTAAAGATTTAATTAAAAGCTATACATTTTTATAAGAGTACCGAAAATAAAAATATGTGATTTGAAATGTTAACAGGATTGTATGAAAAACTTTAAATTATAATATGAAATACTTAATAAAAAAAATAAAACATGGGAATATCACATTATATTTACACTCTTGTGAGCTGCACGTAATATTATGCTTTTTATTGTTTAATGGTTATTGTGAATATTATACTTTATAGTTTAATATCTTCATACGAAATTAAAAATATTGAAACAAATAGGCACATCTTCTGTTTCTCCATTTAAAAACGATTTCGGAGAATATCAAAGACGGAAAATCATTTAAAAGTCTCTTTAAGTTATATTTGTTTGTGAATGTGCGTAGGAATAACTTTTATTTTTGTTTTAATAAAAGTATTTATGGTTTACATTTAAGTTCATAAAATCAAAACACATGAAAAGCAAAATACATATGTCATAAATATATAATATTACTTTACATATTAATTTGTAATATAATGTGTATCAAATAAAAAAAAATCATCAAGTCAGTTAAGAAATCTTTCTTTTATCGGCTATTTTAAAATAAAATAAATAATATATCAAATTTTAAAGTTAAATGCCATAATTCA
Organism: Rhopalosiphum nymphaeae; assembly: GCA_036289425.1. Lineage (NCBI taxonomy): Eukaryota > Metazoa > Arthropoda > Insecta > Hemiptera > Aphididae > Rhopalosiphum > Rhopalosiphum nymphaeae. The sequence continues at coordinate 3,029,442 of JAZAQC010000030.1, forward strand.
TTATATATATAAAAATAATAATAATAACGAATTAACTTATTAGTTACTACCTAACTCGGTATGTATACAATATACACGCGGCAGTTTTTAACTATTTAACGATTTTATATTTCTCATCAAATATAATTATATAATACCTAAATGAATATGTATTTTAACGAATTGTTGGCAATTCGAAAATAATTATGACCATAAATATTTGATGAATAGTAAAAATTATTCTATTTGCAATCTCTAAATGTTTATAAAACAAATATTTAACTTACAACTTTTGATAATTACGCGATTTCCATAAAAATAAATTACCCAAGGGGTGTTTCATTATATTTTGTTTAGATATGCTAAAAAATTCATTCATTGCAGTAACGTGTAAGGTAATTAGGATATAGAGGGATTCCCCTCCACAGCCACGCATTGAATAAATTGTATATAGCTACATACTATTTTCATAAACTTTTTAAAAAAATTACTAAAATATGAAATGGTGATAAAATATATTTGAAGATTTTTTTTTAATCTTATATCTATGTATAATAAAAAATAATTTTAATTAATATCAAATATAGTTTAAACTATATCAAGATCCATTATTTTCGGTTTTATTCAATCTCTTTGGTACACACGAGTAATTTTAGTCGGGCGTTGTGTGATTAGTTATGTACTTACTGCTGGCCATGTTTATTTTTCGTTTTTTATGCAGGCTTATAAAACTATTCCTAATATTAATTAAAAAAAAAAAAATGTAAATACGACACTGATTTTAAAAATATTTAAATAATAATTATAAAAATGTTTTATTTAGAATTTATTATTGTACAAATAATCATGTATGTATATTATATATATATATATATATATGGGTAAGTATATACCTTTTTTCTGTTTGAATTGATGATGCCGCAAGGGTTTATTTTGTATTATTACTTCCGCGACGTCGCCATCGTTTATTAATATAAATGAATGTTACATAATATTATTATTGAATTTAATATGTTGCGATATGTCCCTTATGGGCGGACATTCAAATTGATTTGTTACATTGTGCTTCGGGTTGGTATTCGGATATGGTATATACAAGGTGATTCTTTTATCATTAAACACTCGTTATTTTGTCAATAATTAATTTTTTTTCGTTTTTATTTTTAAAAAAATTTGGTTTATACTTTTCTCAAATTGTATAATTTGTTTTTCTCTCTTTTATTTAATAATTAAACCACTATTAACTTTTTATTTTCAAATGGCAACCTATATTTAAAATGTACTAAATTAACAGGGCTTTTTTTTATGAATTTTACCGTTCAAATTATTATTTTTTGTTAACTTTTTAGCGAGATATAACTTTTCAAAGTCTGGTGGTTTTCGGTTTTTATAATACTAAACTTTTTATTTCTGAAGACCACATGGGTAATAGATAATAAAAGGTACATATTTTCATGTTATCTAAAACACCCGTTATCGGCTATCGACAACCGTAATAACCTATAGGACGAACACTTAAAAACCTCAAATCATCCAACTTTGAGCAGCTATAATTCACTAACGGTTAAATAAAAAATAATAATTTTAACGTTATAATTCATAAAAAATAACCCATCTATTTTATAACATTTTAAATATTGGTTGCCAAATGAAAATCAAAAGTTGACAGTTTTTTCAATATGAAAATGTTATATAGTTCTAAGAAATAATGAAACTAAAAATATTGAAAAAAAAATTGAATAAGTTAACAATTTTTGAAATAATGAGTGTTTAATGATAGGATAATCACCCTGTGTTACACCTTAATTTATGTCTATCGAACAATGCACATATGTACAAAAAGCCTACATAATAATATATTCATATTCTTCTGTCACTTATAGTGGAATTAATTTATTTATTTATACAAGCCATAATAATATGTATAACTAATAAGTATTATATATATATAGGTATATTACCTATATACCTATATACCTAATAACTTGTTCATATAAATACAACGAAGTTAAGTACAATTTCTCCACCTTCTATGAGAAAACCATGGTTATATACTTGATTCCTATTGTTATATATTATTAGTTTAAATTTTGAAATAACGTAGAAATAAGAATTATCATTTATATACATCACTTAAATTTTGTAATTTAAAAATAAAACGTGAAATCGAGTAAAGGACAGATATATTATGCGGTAGGTAAATGATATTATTATAATAATATAGTTTTAGGATAGTGGGTCTAATGCCACGAATTTTATTTATTTTTATATACTTATTATTAACATATTTATTTAATATATTTCATATAAGCCCCATAAGATCCAATTTATTTTGTCCTGATTTATGTCCAAATTTAATTGAAGTTGGATTTAAATAAGGTCCAAAAACTTTTAGTCTAAATAAATGATGTCCAACATGCAATAAAATTCAGTTTAAATAACGTCTATGATAGAAATACTACTAATATAATAATTAATAAAGTCCTATATGTACATTAATTTTACTAACTATAGCATAATATTTATAAAAGTGAAAATAGCTACTGTTTTTAAGAAAATATATAAATTATGTTATTAAATATAATATAACATGCAATTATTACTAAATTAGAACAAATAGTTTAATTTAAATTCATTAATTAATTTGTAGGCATTACACAAATGAAATTATTCGGTAGGTAACTACAATATTAATACCTAGTGCATATTTAGTTACTACTTAGATTACTTATGGGGATAAAAATGTCATTATAATTTAATATGTTAATGATTTTGATTTATTAAAAAATGCTCAAATTAATTTTAATATTCAAGATGCTCAATATATTTCAATTTTAAATTAAATATTATTAAATTTATAACTTACAAGTGCCTAGTTACTGCAACATTAAATAATACTATTGTTGGAAACGAAATGTATAGTAAACGGTTAAACGTTATTAGATATTTTATATTATCCTTTTTTTTCAGATAAAAATGTATTTATTTTTCCAATATAACCAAAATTATAATTATCCAACTGTAGTTATTAAACAACATTGCACTCAGTTTGCAAGGGATGGATACCTGACTTTAAATGCTTTTAAGTTTAAGATTTTCTTCGTATCTATAATATGTATTATTATTTTGTCCAAAAATATCGTAACACTTGTTTCTTTATGCTATAATGCTATATTAAATAGGTAGTAGAAGTATTAAAAAAAGGTATCGCTCTGCTGTGCAGTAGGTGTCGAGTGGGTCCCTATAATTGATGTCTTAATCCAAATAGTCCAGTTATACGCCTACATAACCCAGTCTCGTTACGCCCCCACGTAGACTAACTATTTTCGGTTAAACCTACACGATTAGATACTCCATACATTTTCAATAATATTAACTAGACTATAGCAGTGTATAAATAAATGTATTCATTAAGAATTAATTAATAACTATTAACTTAAAATAATGTAAACATTATTATCAAATAAGTCGCCGAGAGTTATGTGAGATATTATGTGATTAATTAGCACTAAACAAATTTTTCAACAAAAATCATCTGATTCCATATAGTACTTCTAAACTGTTTTATTACCTATGCATTTTATAAACACTGACTATAGAGGAATAACGTTGTTCCGCCTTACTTCATCTTGCTTCACGTTAAGTAATAAGTGTGTATGTTTCCCTATAGTTTCTAGTGTGGAGACCTCCATCTACTATAGTCATGTAAAACAAATTCTTATCAAATATTTTGATTAATTTTTCTTTGAAATACCAAAAAAATATGCAAACTCATTTAATTCATAGCTCGGTGGGTACTAAAAATACGTCATAAAATGTATTAATACAAAAACCAAATTAATATTTTTTTATTCAAATGTACAAGTTTTTATAACAAGTAAAAATGTTGTATCTTTCTATATAAAAATGGATTTTTATAATATGGTATAAAAATATCAATTATTTTGGATGCATATTATGAGAAAATATCCATAAAAGTGTTATTAATATTTTAAAAGTAAAAATAAAAATCTTTGTCTAAAATACAAAAGTGGGGAGTATTTTATAAAAAGTATTTATAATTTGTATTTAATGAAAACTTTTCAACTAAAAATATTATAAGTATATTTTGCAACGACGTACCATCAGCACTTCAACAATGTATAAATAAAAACGTGTTATACACTTTTATTATTCATAGAATTTTATTTGCTTTGTATTACAAAATATTTGTAATTTACATACTAAATGAACATGAAATAATTAATTATAAACACGAATTGATTATTAACATAAAATAAATCAAGGTACAAGGTATAGAATAATGGTATAATGTATAATTGAAATATCTATATTGTACACTTTGTGCAATTATTAAAAGCAAATTATTGTAAATAGTTTACTTTAATATTTGCTTACATTTTCTTGTGAACAAAAGTATAATAAAATTATATCACATATAAAACAAAGATAAATATAATTGAAATAACTCACAATAATTTGTTTTTTAATAATTATATTGAGTGTACAATTTAGATTATAGGTATTGTCCTAGAAAATTGACATCGAAGCAAACATTAAAAAATCTGTACGCCTAAGGTACTCTAGCTCATAATTTAGCCACATCTAAAATATACGACATTTTAAATAAAATTTAGAATTACACGTCTGCATCTATTTGGTTAACTGATAACCAAAAAATTGATAAAATTTATAGGGAGCCAGTAACTAAGCTTAGGCGTAGTATATCATGTATATATTTTATTGTCATCTGTAGCGTTAACAACAAATAATCAGCAAAACATTTGATTTTTCTAGTGTTTTCACTCCTCTCAGAATCTAAATACTAAATAAAAAAATTTTATCAGCAGTTGAGAGTAATATATATAGGCACTTAAGTACTCTAAACACAATTACTCTCTTTTCTGTTAAAAATATTAACTGTATCGTCTGTATCTAATAATTAATAATATTATCATGCACTATATTCCGATATTTTATATAACATTTCAAAATTATTAATTATATACATATAATAATATAATATTATAAACTTATATTTCTTCGTCACTCTATATTGACTCATAAATTACTGGACTACTTTCGGTAAAAGTTATATCAATACATTTCTTTAGAATTGGAAGATGTTTAGATACAGCTTATTTTTTAAATCTCTATAAGTTGTTATAGGGTTTCACCTACATGAATTTAATTTTGATTCACAAACATTTAATATTTTTTTGTTGATTTAAATAGTTACTATATGTGTATAGGAATATAAAAATGTTTACAAATATAATAAAAACTAATCTTAAAATCAAATATTTAAGAATGGAAAACTTGAATTGGGTTCCGATAGATATTTGATCGTTTAAAATAAACACGAGTTGGGTCCATGGTAATATTTGATTATATTTGAATTGGGTATTTGGGTCCATGGTAATATTTATCTTAATGTTATCTTATTTGCACAACTCAAGTTTAATATCGTTCCATAACGACATATTGAAACTAACTAGTAGTCAGTAGACCGGCACGTGTCAAGGCTAGACATTTGAGTTATAGTCGTTTGTAGTGTTTGTGTGTGTTTTGTTATTAAAGTATGGATTTCGTGTGTCAAGCGAAAAAGGAAAAAAAATTATTATTGAGAATAGATTTAAATTTCGTTTCTATGAAATTTGGATGAATGATATACAACGTTGGAAGTGTTTTCGAAATACGTGTAACTTATGTAAGTGTTTTTTTAAATTAACGTGTATTTAAGGCATAATTGAGAAATGTAAATGTAAGAATTATGACAAAAAATGTGATAGGAAGGTTCTAGGTATGCAGACATTTAGCAACTAGGTTAAAAGAAAAGCACAAAAGATGTTTCTACACGGCATTCGAAGTTCATTATTAGGTCTGAGTTGAAAAATTGTGATATACCTACAATAAATATGAATGATTTGAAATTAATAAGAGATGAACAATTTTTATTTTGTAATAATTTGGTAGACAACATCAATTAATAGGTTTTTCGAATGATACTAACTTGTAAGCTTTGTATGATGATACGAGAATATACATGGGCAAAGGCGTATAGTATAGTAAAGTATACTTTAACATGAATAAATAACCTTAAAACTTTAACCATATTAGATTTACGTCGGTTTTTAAGCATTTGTTGAATCTTTTGACAGTTTTGTTTTTGTTTATTTCAAAAATTTGTTTATAATTAAGAAGAGGAAAATCATGAAATTATAATTATTGGTATAATTTACATTTCAACTGAAGTAAAACGAAATAGTATAGAAAGATAGATCAATTTTAATTCAGATGAAGCCATGTAATAAATAAGCTAGTAATATATAAAATAATATAATTATATTTATGTAAAAATATATAAATCAAGAGATGTGATTAATTATAATAGTTTAGGTTAGGTTAAAATACTTAACAATTGTTGAAAGAGTTTCAATTCTAATTAACCTAATAGTGATCATAAAACATTTATTTTTAACATGTAAAAATTACTTTATACTTAGGTAGGTATAATTCGTAGGCTTTGTACATAAATTTACTTCACTATATCGTAGTATTTAGGGCTTGGAACCTTTATAATTTTTTCGGTTTTGGTTCCAATACGGTTCTTCAAAAAAATAAAAATTTGGTACCGATTTCGGTTCCGGCTCTTAAAATTACAGAATTAAGGTTTTGGTTCTGGTACCGGTAAATACCGGTATTTAGAGGTATATTTTTTTTCAAAAAGTAAAAAAAAACCAAGTGTAAACTTCATTCATATACCCATAGACGCAAATTGGGGGGGGGGCTTGGGGGCTAAGCCCTCAAGCTTAGCCCTAGCTTCCTCTCCAAAACCTATGACATACAATTTTAAAATGCTATATTGCAATGGTCTACTTGCCATTAATATATTCAGCCCCCCAAGTCAAATGTTGAAATTGCGCTTTGCATACACCTATAATTATCTAAAATGATAAAATCAAATTATAGTAGCCTTGTTGGGTTAAAACTTAAAGGACTTAGTAAGTTTATTATTTGATTTTAAAAACATCCAAAATAAATTTTAAAAAATAGGGTTGACTCATGTTGTAAAAAGTGGAAGTCAGTACATCGTATAATTTAATACAATCATGAATCAAACACTCAATAGTTTTTGTAAAAAGAGATTTTATTTAAATAATACCCTAGAAATTTGTATGATTTGCATGTGACCAAGCCTAAATTACTCTGTAGCTTGAGGCCTTGTATGTTGTAAAATTCAGCTTGCACTACTGACATTTATACCAGAAATTGTACAATAGGTATATAAAGATTTTTTTCTATAAAAATCATATTTTGTGTAGATAGGTACTTAATTTAATACTTAACTGATGATTTTTAGTATAAATTAAAATAACAAAATTTTTTTCCTACTAAAAGTTGTTTTGATTAATTGACTTTTTCTTATTTCAACTTTTAAGTTTCAAAATTTGAATTCATTTTTGATAATTTTCTGTCTAATTTAACATGAGATCATAATAGTATAATAAGAAACTGAAATATAATTTATTTTACTTTTAAATTTTATTATTATAAGAAACTGTCCAGAAATTATATTTAATATGTATATGTATACCATTTAACTATTATAATATTAATTATTAGTCCTTGTCACAATCTGATAACAATTTATACGGGTGTGTATTTTGATGGTTTTAATAATCATTTTATTATAGACATCATGCATCAACATTACCAGATATTGTATCCTAAAGTATTTATAAATTATAAAATATAAGGAAATAATCATAACGACATGCTTTACAAACCAACGGGCGAATAACAATATTTATTATATTTATTTTGGTAAATGCTCATATTTTATTGTTTCCTGGAACTGTTAGATTATAGAAATATACAATTATAATTACCGTATACATTTACAACCAAATTTTAAGAATCAACTATTATTTAATAATATGTATTACGTGCCTAAATATATTAAATAATTAAATAAAACTAGAATCGAAAAAAACCGAAATTAACCGAACAATTGTCTTCCGACAAATATCGATTCCGGTTCCGGTTTAGGTTCTTGGGAAAATCAAAAAAGGGTTTCGGTAAAGTTCCTGTTCCAATATTGTCAATAAGTTCCGGTTAAAATACCTATTTTTAATTTAGGTAAGCCCTGGACTAGTGTTAGTTACAGTGACTTACTGAACTACACTCGAGTCATACTTATACAAAAAATCCAGATTCTTGGTTTCTTCTGTTGTAGTTATAGTAAAAATACATTGTGAGCGATTAGAATGTACAACCATAATTATAAGATAAAAAAATGTTTTTTAACACCATAATACTATAATCTAATAAATCTTATAACATTAGAAATACTTCATTGAACAATTTTTAATGAAAATACTATTATATTTTTTTACTAAAATTATATTGATAACTAATAATTGCAATTTTATTTGATATGTAATATGTAAAAAAAGGCTATAAACAATTATTTTATAGTTTAAAGTTTGTATAATACATGAATAAAAATATTATGAAATCAGTTTAAATTAATCATGATATTCTAAAGGTACCTAAGTATTATATATTTAATACTTGATTTAAATAGTTTAGAAAATTACACATTAGTATATTTTTCTGAATGATTCAAAAAAGATTAGATTAGCTATATTTAAATACGTCTTAATTTAATTATGTCAGATAAAACATTTCAATTAAAAAAGTCATGAAAAATATAGAAATACGTTGAATTTTAATTATTTACAATATTAATAAAGCATCTATATTAAAGATTGTATTCAAACAAAATTTCCACAAAAAAAAAAAATTAAAAACGTTAGACATAATTGTTTTTGAAACTTTATTTTAAGGTCAGGGATATTGCATATATTTTTTTTATTTATTATTTTTTAATTTATAAACTTTTGAACTTTTTAATTATATAATATAATTGGCTATTACGTTAAAGAATAAAATGTATTACTCACCTGTTATACCATTCATATCTTTATTGATGATGGTATTAAAAATATTGTTTCTTATTTTTTTATTAGCAAAGTTTGTATGATCTGGATTGTAAATCTCTGGATGTTTGCTGACTTCATGTATTAATTTCGCTACATCTATTTTCGTAGTCATTTTTCCGTTAAAACTTAAACGAATGAAAAAAAAATTGAAAAATTAAAAGTACGTATTTGTTGTTACGTAAATGTTATTTATCAAAAATTTTACGTAGACTGTATGTTCATAGGAGGTCCGCTGATCAGCGTGTCTGGGAGTATACTGAGCACCAAAAATGTGCGAACTTCAGATGGGGTACCTACTATAATGTAAACGCTTGGATTTGACGTACGCAACTACGCATTTTATTGATTATTTTTGTTCTATCTAACGGTAACTTGATGAACTGTTTGAGCAACAAGCTCGTACAAGAAACCTACCATGAATTATACAAAAATATAGATGTGTATCATAATTATTACAATCATATTATTTCAAATCAATACAATAAAAAACTATGATTGTATATCTACATTTTTTTTCTATTTTATTATTTAATTTGAAAAATGTTATTATGTTAACAATATGTTAGATATTAAAATCAAAAGTACGATTGTAGTTCATATAATATAATATATTGTAAAAAAAATTATTACCTATACAAACTGATTGTTATTGACATGAAATGAATTCACACTATTTTTAAAGTGGTAGTAAATAAAATTGTTTAATGTACATAAATATAATTATTATCTATTTGATTATGCAAATTTAATAAGTTCTGATTTTATATGTTAGTATATATTATTTATAAAAATAGTATTCACGTGTCACATAATTTTATTTGTTATAATACAAATAATATCTATATTATAGAAGATTTATCATTTTCCCAATTTTATTATTCGTTGTTAGAATAAACAATTAGATGTATTTCTATAAGAAAAATACAATTAATTGTATGCAGCAATTGTTTTCTTTTCAGGAAATAAAACTTTCATAAAGATTTCTTCTTCTGCGTTTTAAATTCACTTTAAAGGGCTCAATATGAAATAAACCTAGAAAGTAAATATTGGTTTTTAGTTTCATAATATAGATTTTGATATTTTAAACTTATTTATTTGTATGTATGTTTTCAATCATAAAAATCATACGTTTTACATCACCAATAGAATATAAAAAACTATTAACTCAACTATTTATTATGATGCGTTATTTTTCAGAACTCTTTTATGGTGTAGTTAAACTGCTTATCTAATAAATTGATAAAAGTTGGATAGAGGTTTGAAGTTACCTACAAATTGAACATATAAATATTTTATAGTCTATACCCGTATTATATAGTGACAGTTACAACTAAGTATAACCAATTAAAAAGTGATTAAATTACAAAAATGCCCAAATTTCATTTTAATTTGAATAGGTAAATTTATTTGTATTTATTATCATACATTTTTTTTTATTTTTAATAATGTACTAAGTATACCTATCACGCCATGTTAGAAAAATTAATATAATTTTTTAAACTCTTTATGTTAAATTATTAAAGATAAATGTAAATTAAACTTAAGTAAAATTTACTTGTATTTTTGCTAACTTGAAATAGTTAAAAGTTAAATAAAAATAAGGAAAGTAAATAAATAGTAAATATTGATAAATCATTGAATACGAAAATATTCTGAGTGAAAACGGTCTAGCAGCCAATATTATTAAATATATTTTATGATTTAAACTATACCACGCATAAGAAATGATAATTTAAACAATTTTAATAAATATTCAGTGCGTTTCAAGTTTTAATGGATATTAGTTACACTAAAAAATAAAATCGATTTTGTAGATAAAATATTGGTTTTGCGTGAAAATTCTCGTCGTTTTTCCTAGTGATTTTTTTAATTTTTCGGTTATTTTAAAAAAGTATTAAGAATTCATACTTCTAACTCCTTCATAAAACAAACTAAATTTAATTTTTTTTATTAGAAACTGATTTGAAAATTTTTTCGTGTATAGAACATAACATAATATTATACATTTATACTTAATGATGAATAGTTTCCAGATAAAATATGAATTTTATTTGCTATAAAAACTTATGAAGTGGAAACTTAAATTTTAAATGCAAAATAATAATATATTATATACACAAGCTATTATTAAAATATTTATCAAGTGTCATTAGCGTATAAATGCTTTATACTGACCTGAAAAATCTGTTACAATAAAGCAAAATGCTGTATTAATACTATGAATATTATTTTAATATTTTTTTAATAAAACCATTGTAAGTAACTACAGATATCGTAAGAAAGTATTGCTATGAATAAATATCAAAGGATAATTGGTTATAAATCTTACTGTATTTAAATAACTAAAATTGAATCTTTTAATCTTTTAATTCCTAGATAGGTACTTTAAATTTATAGTATTAACTTACTTTTATTTTATTATAAATTTAGTAATTATTATATAACTATTTAAATTATTTATCAAATATAATTGTAATAAACAATAATATGACTGTTATCAAATCAAATGATAGAATGTTTGGTATGATATAAAATAAATATTAGTTTTATTAACATATACCTAAGTTATAAGTTTGCAATTCCATAGTTTTATTTGTTATATCACATACCAAATTCAAATGTTTATCTATCATTCAAATATAACAGATGGATGTGAGTATCTACAGAACTGTTCTAAAAATTAACATATATAATATATATATATATATATTATAATACACGAATCAATAATTAATTACAGCACCACTATATTTTATGATCTTCGGCATAAACAATACAATAAAAATTTAATATTAAATAGATCTGTTGAAAGGAATAGAGGTAGTACTCACCATAGATTCATAGAACCAAAAAAAAAAAAAAAAAATCAGAGAACCAATTTTGGTTTCATCTGTTTTTGGCTATATCTAAATTCTATAGCACAATAAGAAAATGTGAAAAACATCTCCATAAACCACAAGTATAAAAAGCTATCAATACTACATAATTACAATTTCCAATAATATATTATACGAGCCAGTAATTTTACTTTATAATACTTACTACATTACCGAAAATAAAAACCATATGAACTTATTAATGCTAAAGCAATAGTAATATAATTTTCTATTTCCTAATCAATATTTATGGCCTCAAAAACTTTGTTTGGAAGCTACATTATAAAATACGATTTTCTAACACATTTTTCCGAAAAATGTTATTTCATAAATATTTCTGTCCTAAACACGAAATTAACTTCAACTATGAACTACACGTAATGAAATTCAGGCAACTTTAAAAAAAATACCTATGTCTTTTTTCAGTTTTTTTATATTATTCAAATACATACGTATATATCTAATTTATTATTTGTATGATTTATATTGTACCTATTTTAATTTGGAAAATATTTTAACGGTTTTTACTTTTCTTAATTTATTACAATTATTATATATTGTTATGAAAACTTATGGAGTATTTAAATGAAATTTATAATAAGTTCATTTTTTTTTTTAAATAATAGTTAATTTACTTTTAAGTTTTATTAGCTCTAAACCCAAGCGTATAAAAAAAACATCCAAATAGAATATTATTGAATAGGTTTATGTATCAAGATAGGTATCACACAAAACTAAACCAATAAACTGTACTTACAAAATAGTTGTTCATTTATGTGAATTAAATTTTAGAATCATCATTGTCACAATATTATTAAGTTTAATCGTCCTTTGGCTTTGGCTGCACAAATCAATTTACCTCATGAATGCGCAAATCCCAATGTTTGATTTTAATTAAATGTCACCGTCCAGTATGAAATATGAAAACGGCTATAATATATTACTCCATGTGTTGAATGGAATATTGATATTAAACTTATTTTGATTATACCTATTAAAACGTATTTTAAGTATATAAAATAGTTTATAATTTCGCTTCAAGCAAAACAAAAATGTTATTATGCACTAAGTTTAGTTATATTAATTTTGAAATTCTTATAATTTATGATATCAAATTTCATATAACTAGTATTTTATAAGAACAATTAAAATTATTTGATTAATGTTATATCAATAAAATGTACTTTTCAATCTAATTGATATTATTAAAAATATTATAAAAAATAATATTGAATATTAGAAAAATGTAAAATTCACGAATGCAGTCGTTGAGCCCGGCTTAGTAATATAATATATACATATTATAGTGTTTTTAATTTTATTTTTATATAAATTTAAGTAATTTAGTAATTTAGTATAAATTTTTTGTAAATATAAATTTGTTATTATTTAAGTGGTACATTAAATTAATTTATTATTGCTTTGAGTTGAAGTAGTTATACTATAAGATATCAAAATTGTATGTGTTTGTATTTTATAAAAGCACTTCACGTATTAGTATTATATTATATTACTATATTAAATAAAGAAGCTAAAAGCTGTAACTTGTGAAAATGATCAAATGATATCCTTTCATTGGAATTCAGTCATAATCCAATAACATCTGTATCATATTTCTAATCGATAGGCAATTTATTTGAAACATTTAAAGCACTTTATTATCACAAAAATTGTTTACTTAAAAATATAATGTACATTGTAAAAATAAATGTCTTCATTTCAAGCTACGTCATACCAACAACCTGAGTTGTAAATTTTTGTGTAATACCTTAATAAAACTACTAAAAAAAAATGTTTAATAAAATATTTATCTAAAAATGTTAATTTACATGATAATAAAAAATAATTAAAATATTATGTTTAGTTTAATTTGACACAATCATAACACTTAAGTATTTAAACTATATATATATTATATATATTATATACAAACCTGTGACAACCCTATAGTACCCTTTTTAAACTTCATTTAAATGCAATGTACTACCTTACAGGAAATATTCCTGTTCATCAATGTTAAACGATTTTATTATCAAATTAACAACGATAAAGAGAAATTTGCATTTTCTGAACATGTCGAACATGAATTACATTTTAATTTTACCTAAGTATTATTAAATACACAGAATAAATTACAGTTCGACAGAATAAAAGACATACCTTAACAATTAATATGCAATTTAAAATTATTATAATTAACGCAATAATAAATTACGTAAGCTAGTTTACGTAAGCAAAATACCTACATAAGACTAAAATGAATTATATTTTATTAATTAAAATGAAATCAATTATTCATAAAATATAAAACATATATTACTGATACAAAATTATAAAATTTCGTTGAATTTTTTTTTTGTTATCTAACTTTTTGATATAAAATAATTTGAAAATGTTTATCAATTTAACGAATATTGTTAAATGTTGGACGTATAATACGATTATAAAAAAAATCATGCCTCTCTCGGTTTTTTCGATAATTTATAATATCTATAAGAGCAGCTGTCAACTAATGTGGAATCATATATTCGAATTCTTTGCAGGTCTTTTATTCATACTCTGGTGACCAATCCAATGATAAGATACATACGAAATAGTTTAAATAATTTAAATCAATGTTATATAGTATAAAAGTATAATATCAAGTATAACATATAAATATGCTTTTATTTTCAATGTGAGTTTAAAAGTGAATTTGCATTACTTATCAAAATGTTTTTGATAACATAGAAATAATTTTGAAACATTATAAATGTTTAATTATATATTTGTATGTAATCCGATTTCATACATCAACGCTAATGTGTATACATATATTTATTGTATTTATGATGTATATACAATACATGAATATGAAAAAGCGGAAGACTAAAGTGCTCTAAAATAATATAAAACCCATTAATTGTGTATTGTGTATACCACGCACGTGTTCTGGCGTGGTGCATATATATACACAGGTTCAAAGGGATGGGGCCGCGGTAGAGCAATCACATTCAAAGCCTGTCGACGGAGATACTATAAAGATATTGCTATGTTTTAAGATCCCTGCAAGCCCCGCGACCAACCGTGTCCCGCAACATCACTGGTCGACCTTTTCCGCGACTGCAGAGCATGGCCAAATTTATAAGCAGCTACCTTTCCCTTTTAACTTTTTCCTTTGCCCTACCTTCTGCCCGTCCACTTAGCTGTTCCTACCAGTCATGTGAACACCCCACCGCCGAGTAGACCCACCCGACGATTCGGCGCGCCCCCGCAATCCCATCTATTATTGTTACCCGGATTCGTCGTTTTTTTCCCCGGGCACGAGCGTATCTACAAAATAATAATACAAAACGATAAGTCTAAACGTATACGCGACACGTATATATACACAATGTTTCCTAAATTCTGTTTACACTTTGAGAATGACGTTAGTGACTGAAATGAGAAAACTATTTTAAGCCTTGTGATGAGTATCTATGGAATATAAGCGTGGGTTTAATTAGACGCCGTCTTCTATATATTGATTAGTCCTTACGTTTGTATTTTATTTAAAATATTCATCTATATATTAAACTCTCTGTCCACTCGTCGACAGAAAGTGTCAATAATCGTGTGACGTATAAAAATAAGGGTTTGAAGGATAACGATGGCGTATACGTTTTAGTATTGCAATATAGCGGTTGGTAATTATTTTGCCCACATTTTGTTTATCTGCTTCGTACAAAATATTTTTGAATATTTTACAACAGGTTATTGGGCCAAAAACAAGGAAACAATACATTCATCGTTCAGCTCGGAATAATCTAAATTACGAAATTGTTAATGTTACCTGAACGAAATACCTATCTTAACTTCTTTTGAAGATTTCGTGTTTACGAGGTACAAAATATGTTTTTGATTCCACTCTCTAACGGCCTAACATGGCATCGTTCTCAAAGTTTGTACGGGAAACTCCAAAACATCCTGTGTATATATTATGCCGGTCGTATAGTAATACGATATAGCCGTAAAAAAACTCATATGGAAAACAACTTCTAATAAAAATAAAGCACGCTCCTACACGCACATGAAACATATTATATAGGTGTATAATACGGGTGGTGGGTTTAGAGTTCAAGTATATATATATGAATATATAGAACAAACACAATACAATGTATATTGTATAGGTGGTACGTGCAATGAACAAAATAAATAACATAGAAGATAGAACTATGTGCGATGGCGGGACGACGAAACATTGGATTTATTACGTTATTGGCGTTACATATTAATAGTCTACTATCGCTATAGTTTGACAGTTTGTAGTACAAACCGAATTTATTGTTGAATTATATTATTTTTAAAGCTTAAGGACTCGATAACTCGATAAAGGGCTGTAACAAAATTAATAAATATAATCAAAATCGAATTTTTTTCGTCAACGACTATCTTTATTTTAAAAGTAAAAACAAAATAAAAACTTATCGCACACTATATATTATTATAGTTATAGCTTAAAGTTTTTAAAAAGAAATTCATTTTATAGATAGCAAAACACTACGAATTATTTTTGCGGACAATTAAGTATAACTAATATAAATTACCTAACTAGTAGCAAATATTAATTAAATATCAAAACAATATTCAATAAGTACGTACATAATGTTATAATAGTATGTAATATTTATAATCAGTATTCTCACAATTCTACCTACACGGCGGTCGACGTCCGTGTGGTGGTCAGCAGACATTTTTTTAGCTTCATTTGACAGAATATTATATTTTATGTTTTTTTAATACCCTGCTTTTCATTATACGAGTACACAGAACGAATACGGCCAATAGTGGAAAGAACATGGCTTCTTTACAAGGGGTTACTCTCCTCGGCTACGTGCTATACTGTACGTCTGTACGTTTTACATTTTACTGCAAATAACCTTTTTATACCCTGCCAAACGCATGATGAATAAATATAATTTTATATAAAACATCATCAGTAAACCTACGTACAGTTTTTGTTATTTTATTAAGTAATTAATTTCATATGCGGTTTGTCTGATATTTTCGTCGTACTCGCATAAGAATATTATAATTTACACCGCGTACCTAAACAAACAGCTCACCACCATATTCAGATGATAAAGTTGCTGTAAATAGTTTTTTGTTTCTATAACAGTTATAAATATTATAATATACCTAGTGGTTTTCATTATTTACATAATATGTCTTATATTTTATATGTGCACGTGTATATCCAATTAGATTGGTTGCAAATGAAAAAAAATCTCTCAATAATCGACGATATAAAATTATATTTCGTGAATAAAAAAAATATAGAATAATGTCTAATTTTTTTAAGCTGCTTATATAATATTATATGACGTGCTCATCACACTATGCAATATGATTATAATATTTGAATATGATTTAATTATTTTTATATTTTTGTTGAGAATTTCACAATTCGTATGTTATAACTATATAGCCTTATAGATTATATGTATATAGTTTTACCCCTTTATTGTCCCTGAAAATGTACGCGTATAGTGTCGGATATCGGATACGTGATGTATATAACTAAACTATTTGTCAGTATATCACGTAATATTAAACAAACAACGAACCCACTGACAAAAATCGTTTCTTTTTTATAGTTTATTCTGAAATTCGATATCAATACTTTTATTGTATGTATTGTATATAATATATTTTATAAGTTTGTTCCTATATAGAACCATCTAAAATATTTGAAATTTATTTTATATGACTGTATATTATGTTTATAGTCTTTGGCACTATACACAATAAGTCACAAATACTTTTTTGGAAATATTTTAATATATGTATATAATATATATATATAACTGAATTGAATACGATAATGTTGGAATTTGTTTTTTTTACAGTTAATAGATTCGATTCGTATTATATAATTATATATTGAAGCATTTCAATTGATCGCAAACGATAATACAATTTTTCGGGTATAGCTGTAAGTTCTTATTAATCTAATTATGTATTGAATAATACTCTATGTGAGTACTTTTGTCATAAAAGACTGACTTTTAGCAATTTCAATAATGAGTAATTAAGAATGTTATCAGCATTAACATTATTGTAACAATATAATATGTAAGATACATACAATCTTTTTAATTGAAAATAATTATCACACAGAAAATGAAAAAATATTAGAACCCTTTTTAGATTATTTTGAAAATATATGGTTAGGTAAATTAGACAGACGAAAAGCAACTAAAAATTTAAACTTAAATTTAGAATTGTATTTTGAGAATATATTAATATTTAGCACAACGCCAACAACAAATGATTCCGTTGAAGACCGACAAAATACAATAATTTTAACTATTGTTTAATGTAAAATGAACACTAAGCTTGAAAATTTAATACAAAATTCCATATAAGTTTTTTTTATAAATATGTAAAAATATTTAAAATACATAGGCGTAATTTAATTTTATATACATTTGGTGTTTAAATGTTGACAAAATTCTTTAAAATGACGAACATTTTCAAATAGTTTCGCAGTTGAAAACTGAATACAAAGTTCTTAATAAGTAGTTCATACTGAAACTAAAATATCTAAAAATGTGTATAGTATATACCATATTTTAATTTATAGACATTTAATATTTATACATTTTAGTTAGCTATTATTAATGTTTTAAATGTTTAGTTGAGTTTTATAACGACGCGTTAGATATTATACTTAATAAATAGCTTATCATAAATTTCATATATATATATTTAGTAACTATATGTCTTTCATGCATAGTAAATTCTAAATTGTAAACTATTTATTGTATCTTAGATTTTAAATGTACAAATTAACCTAAGAGTTTTTAATAAAAATAGCCGATATTTATTTATTTTTTTAAATTACTAATAAATTCTATATACACACTATTACAGTAGATATACTGATTGTATACATATAGCTTAAGTACAACTTAGCCTTAATAAATTGTTAAAATATTTGCATTGCCAAGACTGTTCATTTAAATATTTCAATAATTATAATTGCATAATTACATGATGGTTGGTTGCCTTGCGAGATATTTTCGTTCATTATCGATTTTAACGAAAACCGGGGAAATAACAGAGCTATATTGTAGATTTCAAATTAACCAAGTCATCAAGAAGGTCACTATAATGGATGTATATAATTTGTAAGTTGAATTCAATAATAAATCATTCGTAGGTTAGGTATCTACGCAAACGATTATGAGCGGATACCAGTCTCTATTTCTAATTTTCTATACACTTAGACACCACATTTTTATTTTTCTATTGCCAACCTCGACACAGTATTTTGTAATAATATTTTCCAAAATATCATTTACATTATATGTATTACTATAACTATTACTATATTATATCATAATATATTATTATCATTAACATATAAATCTAGTAGAATGGTGTAAAAAGGACTAAGGTTCGCAATATTGTTCTAAATATTTTGAAAATGTACATAGAAGTTATAATATACTTACGTACTTCGAAAAGTAAATAAGTCCCTACGACCAATATATATTTTTTGAATTACAACAATAACTAAGATCGTTGGTTTTCACTTAAATATACAATTTCATAATAAGTATTAAGTAGTACTTCAATTGTTTAAAAAAAAAATTGCATTTATGTCATTTGACATTTTTAGATTTCCAAAAAAAACCCTTATGAGGAGTATTGTATTACATTTTCATTCGTTAGGTATTGGAATTTAAAATTGTTTAATATTTTAACTACCTACTAAATAATATGCAAGCTTTCAAAATCTGAGCTTTGGTTATAAATTGTTGATACTTTTACAATTCTGTAGAACTAACTTAAGAAGAAATTTGTATTATATTTCCAAGTTTAAATATTTTTTTTAGTTTTGAGCCAATTTATAGGCATCAGAAATTTTCGTTTTTTTTTTTTTTAATGTCGATTAAAAATTTTTTGCCGAGTAAAAATGCTTGAAAATTTAGTGGAAAGCTTCCCATAAGTTGTTAATATCTCAAGTACAAAAATATCAAAAATCTGTATTTACAATATTTTTTGATAACTATTTAAAATTAGAATTTTGACAAAATTTTAAAAACCGTGAAAATTAGTAGATTATTTTTTAATTAGAAATGTATAAACATTTTTGTTTTTATACTTAGTATTTGTAAAGTCAATACAAGGTTCTTTATACGGTTTTGGTATGTCAACAACCGCATGTTAAATTGTGTATCTTTTTACAAAACTGCAGAATTAATTCTAACTTACATTTTATAATTTTGTACATTTAATAAAATGCATAGAAACCGTAAAGCCAAATTAATTTTTTATGAACATTTCAAGCTTAAATGTTTTTGACATTCAATATTCAGCCGTAAAATCTCCTCAAATAATTTTTGATATTTTTTGTATTTCAAAAATAAAATACATCAGTGATATTTATAATATTTATAATTCTTTTTGAGTTATTTATAGACATGACAAATTTTCAATTTCCTTAGATTTTTTTGTAATTGCATGTGAAAAAAAATTCACGATACGATTTAACATACCTATAATCATAGTGATCCAATGAACGAGTATAGCAAAGCGGTACCCACTTGCCAACCTTTTTAATATTTTAAATTTTAGTAAGTATACCTAGTATAATTGTAAGTACAAATAAACTTAGTATGAACATTTTTGTAAAAAATTTAAAATAATTATTAAATTTCCAAACATTTTAATCAAGTGCAAAATAAATTTTATCTGTAGAAAATTAATTTTTTAAAAATTTTAAATAATTATGAATAGCTTAATGAAATAGCTAGTCTTAATATTCTGAAAATCCAATTAGTATGTATATAAAAATATTGTTTTAAGTAATAGCTAGTGGATTATAATTTCAATTTTTTTTTAATATTATTAAAATAACGAAAACTGTTAAAATATGAGTATTATAGGTGTAGTATAAATATAAATAGTTATTATTGGAGTCAAAATATATTATATAATTTATAAGTAAACGCAGCTATTCACACTGTAGTTAACATTGTAGTACAATAGACGCTGAATAGACATTTTTATAATACAGTAAAGTATTTTTCTTGTACAGTATCCAGAAGGTTAATTAGTTGTTGATTTATATCACACCATTCACACCTCGTAACATTATTTTATATCGTATCCTACTTATCATTCCGATTTTATTATGTTATACCTTTAGTTTCTATATATATATCTATACACTTCAATAATTATGCGTTTTAATATTCAATGCCATCTATATTTTAATATAAAATATTATAAAAATAATTTTGATTATATATTTTTGATATTTTTGAATTTTTAAATGAAAAATTTTTGAGGAACATAGTATTACATTTTCAATACTTTTGACTTAAAAACAAAGATTTCATCAAATAATATTATATAAATAAATAAAACTAAGAAACTAAGAAAATAAACTAATTTATCCCTCTACTGCAGGAATTAGATTTGTCCTGTCATTAATTAGGTAACTGTAATAAATGTGGTAAATTTAAATTCAATTTTAATTTATGATGTACCTATTATTGTTTATAAAAACAATTCTGAGCAGAGATGGGTAATCATTTTGTTAACCATTTTTATTAAACAAATATTCGTATATTTCTCTCTTCCCCGATCATTTTGAAAATGTTCTGTACCAAAATAAGTACACTGGATTCAATTTGTCCATAGATCTCAAGTTAATGATCGAAGTATTATTTCTACTGAAAAATTTTCTTCTTACACAAAAAAAACATTCATCATTATTGTAAAATTAAAAATGAAGTAAAACGAAAAATTAAAAAAAGTATTTTTTTTTAACTCATTCACTTTTAACCTTTTAAACTTAAAAGTAGAAAATATTAAATACAATTTTCTAAAAGAAACCACCTTCAAAGTTTAAAATCTCGCTACACAGTCAATTCTCCACAATTTTAATAAACTTATATTTCATAATATAAATACTATAAATTAAGGTTCTTTATAATAGTCAGCCGGTGGAGCAGAAATAACTGGACCACGAAAAATATTATTTTTTTTGTACTAATTTTTCGCACATAATAGATCTATTTTTTTGATGTATTTGGAGATTACGATTGTGTTTATCGTTTATTGCTGTTTACAATAATAGTTACGATCTTATGACAATTATTAACTAATATTTAAGTTTTTTCTAGCCCTCTAAATTATTTTATTCAAATTATCTGGACCGCCGTAGAATTAATAATTACTAATTACTGCTATAATAATATATTATTGACATTGACGTAGAACTGCGTTCATATTATCATGCCTAAATTAAATCAGTAACGCTATACTAAGCATTAATTGCTAGGCAGCCAAAAAGTAATTTAACTGAAATAAATTGTTCTTCATAATTGTATTATGTACCTCGAACTGTTCATTTGATAATTATTGTTATTTTTTTATGCAGTATTCTTAATTTTCGTTAAATAAGAATTATAATATTTAAATTTATTCACAACATTATTTATAAGTGTTGGTAAATGATAAGTGCTACAGTTTACTTTTTATTACTTTGAAGTGTATATTAACATTCGTTTTTTGAGTTTCAAAAGAAATTGCCAATTGGCAAACGTCAATGTTGATATAAGTACCAAACAAAATTGTAATTGAAATATTATTGAATATATTTTTTCAATGGTTTATTCAATATTTTTTTAGTCTGGTTATGAATTATGATAAATTACTAAGAAATGTCATTAAAAATAAATACAAATTATATCACAAAATCTCGCCAATAACGCATTTCTAATTTTTTATTATCTATAGGTATGTACACGAAATTTCGATATATATATATATTCTTTAAATAAATTAAATTAGTGAATTATGATTAGAAAATAATACAGATTTGATACAAATATTTATCAATCAAAACAATATAATTGTTTCAAAAATCTGAATGAATATTCTTTATATTTTGTGACTGTGTAGGTACTACGATATAAGGTTAGGTCAATCTAACCGAACTCGGAAATATATTGCGGCAAGCCCGACTGTAAAAACATGTGGTTTAATTGCATTTATACGGTTACACGCACATTTGATTGGATTTTGTGAAACACAAAAACAAACAAATTTTTTCCAAACCTACTACATATCATTCCCAAGTCTGTAAAAATGGGAAGAACATTTACTTTAGTATCAAAATCTTGTCATTTGCATGTAGGAATATATTTTTATGTCTAAAAAATAATATAATTTAAGTTATTTTTATTAATGTAGAAACTTACGTATTATGAATGATTTTTTATCCATTATTAAGAATATCTTGTTTTGAAATTAATATTAATTTTTCAACAGACAACAACATAATATAACGTCAACATGGATAAGTTCATGTACAATTTCCATTGTATAACGCAAGAAACGTTTTTTATTTTAAAATACATTTTCCTAAGATAATTAAGCGCCGTGGACCAATAATTTATCTGAGTTATCCACGGGTTCTGTATAAATAAATTATATTATTGAAAGTTGACCTTGAAAAGTGGGTATGCCATTTTTAAAAATTTTAAAATCTTCTTGCTTCAAAAAAAAATCACTTGCAAATGTATGATTATTAAATACTTAATTAATAATGAATTCCTTAATAATGAACTATTAGTTCCTAATGGATTTCTTAAAAATCAATATTTCGAAACGTCTTTTTCGAAAGTACGTTCGCATTTAACCCAAGTAATGGATATTGTAAGAAAATGTATATATATATATATATATATATATATAATGTATAATCAAAGTGAAGGCAATTTAGTATAATTAATAATTCATTCGACAATTGTTATGTCTTAAATTAATATACAAGTTTAATATTACACGTATATTAATATAACGTTGTTGACGGAAACAAACCCCCTATGTACAAAACGTACGTTTTTGAGATATTGATACTCCTGGATTCAGAAAAAAAATATGGTAGAATATGATGAAAACTCCGGTAAGCTACGTTCATGGCAAAATAAATGAAAAATTATAAACTTCATCACCTATGTGTGTAGATGATTTTTATATAGTTTTGAAAAAGTTCCTATGTGTCAAGAATATTTTTGAGACACGTCATGATTTAAGGTAGTATATTATAGATACTATTTTAAATCGTGGAACACACGGGTGGTTTTATAGTTCATATTTTGTATATTTTGTTTGGAAACATGTATATGAGAGTATTATCATATAATAATTATCATTTTTTTTAATTCGTTAATTTATGAATTTTTTACTCGGACACATCTTGACAGTAACACCGACGATCTAAAGGTAAATGTATTTTATATTACATATTATAATTAATTTTTCACGTATTAAATGTTGATGTAATAGTTTTTTAGATCACGAAACGTAGTCACAAATTGTTATCTTTAGCTAATAGCAATTATACACCATTGAAGAAATCTTTGACTGAAACACTAATTTCAACTGATCCTACAAAATCCACAACAAAATCTTTTATAAGTAATAAAATATCAAATACTAACGAATATAATCTTAAAAATTGGTCTATAAATGATAATAACGTAGAGGTTGATTTAAATGCGATTAATCAAATTAGACCAAATTTAGATTTAAACAAAGACAAACCAAATGGTGTTAACATAAACGATTTTTATATTGCATTTGAAGAAACTACTACTAATCAAAAAGATTATAACCGCAATAGTTTTTTAAAATACGTTAATTTAAATGAAAAAAATATAAGTGAAGTAATTGAACAAAATGATTTTCCTGACACTTTTTAAGTTATTAACTTACAATAAAAATAAAGATTTTTTCTTACTGTGGAAAAATATTGCATCTGTTCCAATTTTTTCTTTAATTGACGTTATTGCCCTAACGATTATTGATTGTTACTTATTATTACTATTGCCGATATTATTATTATTATAAATCATCTAATATTAATTGATTACGCATGTAATACAGCTTTTATTGACTTTGTTCGATAAGCATCACGTGTCAAACCAACATTTACCTATATAGATATTAGATAATGGTAAAATATTAGTATTGTTTTTCACAAGGAACAATAGTATATAGCATTCAATTATGCATTATGCAATAAATATAATAGAGTTCAATTAATAATAATTCATTATTAACATCTAGCACTTGCTTTCTAAGAATTATAATATAGAACGTTTTAATGAAATTTTGAGAATATTTTTGGATAATAAATCAATTATATTATTCAAAGTAATTAGTATACAATGTTTGGTCTCATGGTAGTACAATATTATTATTGATATAATTGCTTAATTATGAAGTTACACACATAAAAAAAGTAGTTTCACGTGAAAAAGAACCATTTTAATTTTTAGACATTATTATGTTATTAAGAAACCAATTTATATTACACGACATAGAAGACAAAGTTTTCTAGTGTCGTAGTATTTTTATTATTTTGGTATTATAAATGTTTGAAAAACATAAAAATAATGAAATTTAAGAAATAATTACTTTTTTTTATAAATTATATTATAAACATTTAAAACACTACTACACAATAAACATTCTGTTCGTGTAAAGTAATATATTTAATGATCATTTAAAGTATATAATACGAGATAGATAATTCTTTAGCACTCAAAACGGTTTTTATTAACACAATTGCTATATAGCTAGCCAAATGGATTTGCGGAGTTGCCATTGATTATTAAGATAGTCTTGAGTGTATATGTATATTATATCATATGTATGTATATTATTATTATATGTATGTATATGTATATTCAATACTTAATAAAAATTAACATAATATAACGATAATGATAAATTATTAGTTGATCAATTAATACATAGTTAAATTATAACTTAATTATCGATATTATATAAACTATATGTCAATAAAAGTCTATATAATTTATCACTATAAGTCATAAATCATAATTACATTAATAATATCTCACAATAATTGCAGGTTGATTACAATAATATTATTTCTCGTCCACTTCGTAATACTCTGTTTTAGAACATTACGACAATATTATTATATAATGTATAGGACATAGGTTATTTATTGTATATAAAATAATATGTTAATATAAAGACATATACGTACTAACAACACATCTCTACGGAAACGCGTCTATAAAACATATTAAATTAAAGAAGATCATTCCTTGATAGTCAATAATTGTGTCACGTTTTTAGTTTATATACAATAATTATTGTATAATTATTTTTAAATTACATTCCGATTTCGGCATTTACCATTGTTATCACTTATCAGTGATTTGAATTTAATAATAATTTTGCTTATAGGTAAATGAATTCAAAATATGTGAAATACAAATTTGATTCCAGATATTAAAAATATATAAATATAATATAATATAATGTATATATTATTAATATATAGTATTTAAAATACGAAATTTTACTTTAAATCTTTTATGCGTGTTATTATTTTTTTATTTTTTTATTTACATTATAATAATGATATTAGATAAAATACAAAATTCTGAACCATATGATATTTTTTTATAAATAGTTATTTGTTTTTTATGAAGCTTACTAATATTTTTTTTATAACTTTTTTTTAGTTTATTAATTTTTTGTATACGTGTTTAATATTTTACGTATATTATGTATGTAACTGCATTTTAAGATATAATTGTGAATTATTTTTTTCAAGTTTATTTTGCATCATCATACAAATATTTTTTTTTATTATTTTTTAGTACATTGTTCATGGTTCTTTTACTATAGACCAGCGGTTCTCAAACTGTAGTACGCGGAGGGCCGTTTTTGGATAATAAACCCATTCAATTATTTAATTCATACCTTATTTTAAAAAACTAATAAATAAAAAATATTTATATTGTAGTTGTAGTATTTTACTACCTTATTGTTTAAAAAAAATTTATTTAATTGTACAATTTAGATTTCGGATCGTTCTATTTTTAGTTATTAATGATACACGACTGATTAATAAGATACCTACGTGGTACGTAAAAAACAGTTTGAGAACCGCTGCTACAGACATTAACTTCACAGCACTGATTATTTTCCATTAAATAGACTGGAAGAATTGTGAATGGTCACGTAATTTCATAAAATTTTTAATTTTAAGTTAAATCTATTCACGAAGTTCCATCACTAGATGGATTTTTTCTTAGTCATTACCACACCCATACTATATGTTAAAAACATATTTGCAGATTGCATAATGAATATTTGAAAAAAAAAGTTAAACTTACTTTATGCTTATAAGTTTATCATTTTTGACACAATAAAAACTTTTTAGTTTACATTTTAGATTTTGAATTGATGATCGATGTACAATACATTGATTTTACAATGAAGAGTAAAATGCTTTGATTTTTAACATCAATATTTCTCTTGATATAGAAAATTGAATTTAATTGGTAATTTTTGAAGGTTAATATTAAAAATTTTCATTATTTTAAGATAATTGGGAAACATTATTAACAATAAAAAAATAAACGGACATTATTATACTAATATTTTTACCGAAAATGTATACTAATCTTTTTATAAATATTTGAATTTCATGTAATACTATACACAACATAGGACTCAACCATAAATTAACTGAGTTATTTTTTCTCAGTTGATTTTTTTTTTATGGTTCTTCAAAGTCATTAAGTAACTTTTGAAATTAGTATTTTAAGTACTTCGAAGTATTACGATTTAAATGAATTGTTTATTCGGATATTATAAAATTGTTAATTTTATTAAGTAACTGTGTATTTCAAGATACCACACGTTTGTATGGTCGTTGATGGTAATATGTCATACTGTGATATCTATAGTGTATTAACTATTATTACTGTAGTCGGAAAACGTAGAAAGTATGTTTCGTTGTTTAGATGCGTTATCTTGTGTACGTGACGTTTACCAGAAGTTCAGAAATAAAAATTTGTTATCATTATTCACGAAATTATCCAGATGACCTTAATTAAATCAGCTGCCGTACTTACTCGCCGGTGATAATATCTCAAACACACCCATTGATCTATCTTCTCTCCCCTATAACATAGATAACGAATATAAACTACGTCTATAAGTTACTTTGTTCGCCATTTTAAAATAACTCAATTTAATCATTTTCATGAGTAAAAATTTAAATACTAGATTTAGGACCTACAAAGTATAGGCAAACATAGTATAATATTATAAACTGAATAGTAATCGTCAAAGTTCACATAAACTATTCTAATTCTTGAGAAAAAAACATTGCGACTCATGAGTACGATATTTTATGACTGTTATTAGGCGTGATAGCCGATAGGTATAATAATAATCAATCGTACCTATAATTTTTACAAATATTTTTATTACCAAAAAAAATAAAAACTATTATTTCAACTAGAATTATATAAATTGTGTCTCCGTTACGACGTTACCTACACGTCAATATGTCATAAGTCACAACTATATTCTCATAAGTTATATTTTGGAATAATTTTTTGTGTAGGTATACATAGACATTTTCCGATTGTCGTATATAATGCATTTGGCAATTGGCGGGGCGAACTGCGAAAAATAATCATTAATCTCATTTCAAATTCTATTGAAGTGTCACAAATATATCGCCTAAGAGGCTCGGGCCGTATTGATCGGCTTTATTTAGGTAAACTTAAAACATCGCTATGAAATTCATGAAATAAAATCTAAATAATGCATAGCTGTATAAAAAAGAGATGTCAGTCGGTAGGAAAAAAGTCTTGGGATAAAATTTTATTCGCGTGAAGTCGGAAATTTAAATATTCTATAGGTAATAATATAAATTGTTTATTATTGCACGTTTGTATCTACACAGTCTATACAATTATCAGTTAAGTATCACATCGGTATAATATAATATGATCCCTTTAAGTTTTATAGTTTTTAAATGTTCCAAATCTCGAGTTTCGTGAACTCGTTTTCCACCGCCACTTTATCTCCGGAAGAAACTTTTTATTTTCTGTTCCTCAAAAAAAAAAAAAAAACAAATCGCTGGAATACTCGGCGTCACAAACACGTTCCGCGAAGGTATGGCGCGAAACGTGCTGCGCGTGCGCGCGCGCCCGCGTCCGGCTCGAACACCGCCACCACCACGATACGACGGCGTCGTCCGGTCCCCACCACTCGGAAACCACTACCGTCGTCCGTTGCCGGTGTGCCACCGCACCTCCATCACCTCCGCCACCACTCCGCACCGGTTGACGACGGTTAACGATAGCGCGCGGTGACGGCTGACAATGAAAAAACGTAACGAAACCCACCTGAAAACTACGAAATAATAAAACCAGACCCGCGGTGACCGGGCGCCGAGTTCGGGCGCGCGCGCGCGCGCGCACACACACATTCGAACCACAACTGCCGCGCAAGGCGACGCGATCACACGCGCGCACGTCACGTTCTCCGCAGCAGTCCGTCGTCGTAACGTCATCCTCTGCGCCGCGAACGCTCCGTCGTCATCGTCCACCGATCCGAAGGCGGCCGCTCGCCATGTCGTGAACATGCGACGGACGCGATGCGCATCAGCAGCCGGTCGTTGAACGGCGGCCGCGTTCTGCTGTGGCTGGTGTTCGCGGTGCTCGTGCAACTGCACGCCTGCGCAGCCGGATTGCAGCAGAACGCCGCAGCCGCCGAGAACGCGGCCGCGACCACGGCGGTGGTGCACAAGTGTTG
Source organism: Rhopalosiphum nymphaeae (assembly GCA_036289425.1). NCBI lineage: Eukaryota > Metazoa > Arthropoda > Insecta > Hemiptera > Aphididae > Rhopalosiphum > Rhopalosiphum nymphaeae. Next base: position 3,058,954 of record JAZAQC010000030.1, read on the forward strand.
CGGCCGCGACGAGATCGTCGTCGTCAACCGGTGCCGGCACGCCAACGAAACCGGCACCGCGCCCTGGACACCCGAGTTCAGCGCCAGCCACGAAGACGAACCCGCCGCCGGACAGAACACTCTGCCGGCATCGTCCGTGCCATACAAGTGAGTCATCGGCATGTTGTCGTTTTATACGTAAATTCGTCTCGAATACATTATCGTGTAGTAGCTCATAGTAATATTGTGTAACGTTCTTAATCGATTTCCGACGATAACGATAATACCCATGACGTGATGGTCATATTGCTACTGCACAAACCGCATTTGAATTTAACGGCGAAAAAACTTTCGGGTCGTCGCGATCCCAATAAGCGCCGCGTTGGTTTGTTTGTGTTTATTTTACCCCACACGAAAAGCCGTTACTAAGTCGATAACAGAACCCTCCCGCTCGACCATCGACCCCATCATCTCCCATCGAGTGTCCCCCGCCAATTATCTGCAGCGCATGCGACGTATAATAACGATAACATTCGGAAACGTTTCCGGTACTATTTCTGCGCTATGCCGAAGTCACTTCCTGTAGTTGCCCATGTCATATATTTCGACGGTATTATGAAAGCGATACAAATGATAATGACACCATATCTAGGTGGTACCTGTGCAGCTGCTCGAGTCGACGTTATATGTCACGAAGAATATTCAAATAATCAAATCTATAACACCTCAAATCCTCCAATAGTAATAATGTGCACGAAATTCGTGTGTGCGACGCAGTACTCGCGCCACTATATACCGGACAAACGCTCTCGACGGAACGTGTTGTATAGAATGAGAGTTTAACGGTACTACGCCGCACGTGTATGTGTGTGTGTGTGTGTGTGTGTGTGTGTGTGTATAGGTAGATACTCTGGGAGCGCATCCGTTGTTCCGGGCTGTATAATATAACAATACGGCGACGGAAAGTAAGTACTTATATGTACTCGAACGGTGACGACGGCGGTTTGTAATAGCACTGTGATTTTATAGTTTATATTTTATACGCGATAGTATCATCGTCGTGTGTATATTATAATATTATACAATGATGCAATCGAATCGAAGGACATAACGTAGTCGCTGCAACGTATACGTATAATAGTAATTAATATTTGTCGATTCGCCTGTATAATATACTAAAAAAAAAAATAGTAATAATAATAACAATAATATAATAACCGGCACACATGAAGAAAACCGTCACGACGTGGTGCTACAGACGGTGAAACAGTGACGGCCGAGGGGGTGGGGCGAGAGACAGAGACAGGCAACACACACGTATAACAAACACGATCATTGTCACATTATGCATTAGATACCCATCGCATAATATTATACACCATAATATATACGCATCGTATACACATTATCCATATATTTGTATATATGTAGTACCTATAAAAGGGCAGCGCGTCGAAAACCGAAGTAGCGAAATAATAATGATATGTTCAAACTACTAAGAGTGTACGATTATCGAACCGCATAAACAATATTATTATGTTCTTTGTCATAACATTTTAAATAATACCATTAAGTAATACTTCTATGATTTTATAATGTACCAACTACCAATAATACATTCTTGGAGCTGTATCTTTATACTTGATCTATACTGATCTGATTCCATATTTCGGTATTTGTGCGCTATTATGGTTTGAACTTTTCTGTGACCCTTTCAGCCTTGAAATTAATTTTTATTTCTTCTATAACATATCTCTATTCTCCATCTTATATTTTGGTATACGAAAACGATAATAATTGATTAATACTTCCCGACCTTATTGACACAATAGTAATTATCCATTTCATTTGTTTTTATGTATTACAGTATTTGATTGAATTGCTGCCAGTTGCCACAGTTGATCCATATGTGTTTTGTATTATAATTATTTTATGCTTACGGCAACTTATTTTTAACGTTCACTATATTGGCGTTCGAGTGTTGTTGTCAAAAATTATTTTTACGTTCGAATGATTCACGCTCATTGTAAACGCTTATTATGTTCAAAATACAAATACATGTAATACACACATATAATAATAATAATAATAATAATAATAATAATATGATAATACGATATTCGTCATTCGAGAATCATCGGAAACAGGTGTATGGCACACCAATAGCATATATTATGTACCCACACGTGTTTGTAATTTTTTTCTGAAATCCGGTGGACTTATATCAACGATGATGACTTTACTTAACGTTTTAAATTCACGCAACTACACAAGCATACTTTAGTAGGTATAATAAAACAAATTTAGTCGTTAGAGACGTGCAGGAACTTTAATTTTAACTACTTTTGAAACTTTTTTCTCTTTGACTTTAATTGAGAGGGAAAGGAGGCTCGTTCTCTTTCATGTGACAGCTCTTAAGCACATATTTTAAAATGTCGCCCTGAAAGTAAAAGGAACGCTTGGAGTTAAGCCGGTAAAGTAAATAGTTCCCTCGGCCAAATTAAAATGTTAGTGCTGGGTTACATAAACAATTACTAAACATTTAATGAATTTAGCTAACGTGTGCTAATAGTCCTTTAAAGTTCAAACATAATTTAGTGGCTTATAATTGGCTTAAATTTGAGTGAACCGTTCAATTAATTTATTCTTTTGCAAAACTTTCAATTTTATTAAATTTGAGTTAGAGTTTTGATACACAGATATAAATCGTTGTAGCTTTGTAATTATCATACATTTAGATCATTTTTTCGATGAGATATTATTATTAGGTATTATGTTTAATACTAGATAATACCTAGCTGATATCTTGTGAAACCTATATTATTATTCAAAAAAACAAAACAAGTGAATTATATAAACATAAAAAATGTAACATTTATAAATTAATTAAACTTCATATTGTTTTCATTCTATTATTTGTGTTCAACAATATATTATTTTTAGCACAAAAATCTTGTATTAATTCTCAATTTTCAATTAATATATTAGGTAGGTTATTATTTTAAAATATCCCTGTTGTTTATACTCGTAGATTAAATTAGTTTTAAATATATACAAACAGTAATATTATTAAACATATAATAAATTAACATCGACTACAATAGCTATTCATTACTAAAAAAATTAGTAATATGTGTATATATTTATTATTTAAGTACCTACCTATAAGTAAGTTGTTTGGATTTTTGTGTCTGCAAAAATTGCAATATTCAATACCAACGACCGGTGTATTAGTAGATTATATTGCTATTTTTGCTTTTCGAACTACTTTTTCACTTCCTTCTATCATACTGACATGCTGTAACCAGGTATCATCCAAATTAAAGTTATATTTATTTTCATATTTTGTGTCTAATGTTTTTTTTCCTGAATAATTATGATGATATTTTCTATGGTTTATTTATTTTTTAACTCTTGAGATTTGTCGAGGATCGTATAATTATTAATTAATATTTTGAAATAAAAATATAATATACATGGTACATTACCCAATCATAAAGGATGTGGCTATGGAACGCTCAAAATTTCTTATAAGTCATAGCCCTCTTTCCCTTAAGTTTTTCCACATTAAGCTATAATATTTCGTTAACTATAGTACGACTATGGCGCATTACATAAAAACATGCGCAGCTGGACAGTGTGCGCCCGGAATCCCGTACGTTTCCAACTTACTAAATCTCTATGAAAACTTAGTTTGACCAAATAAATTATAATAATGTTATTGCCGTCGTCAGACTGTTATGATCTTGATAATATTCAATAACGATATGGTTCCGATGTTGTCTGATATACCAATCGGAGCACTGAAGTCGATTATTATTGATTATTATGAGTTAGCTTTCCACGGCGGCGCTGGTTGTGACAACGACGATAACACGTCAATAAATATATATTATATAATAATAATATAATTCACACGCGTAATAGCGATTTGACATTTTTTACCAGATTACACAACACTGAGTCGGGGAAATCATATAATTCGGTATTCAGGGTGAGCGTTTTTTGAACACCCTTCCTCCTTGTGGCGCCGCAATGAATGCGCTTTGACTGACATTTATTTTAATTTAAAATAAATCAAAAATATATTAGGTTTTCGTCGACATTAAGCAGTGATGACGTACATTGCCGCATGAATGCTACGTAAACCGTCGTTTAAAACAAATCGTTTCAGCACATTTCTTCAAAACGCATGAAAAATTATTTAGGCAAAAGTTTGAATTAGGCAGATATTATGTAATTGTGTATATAGAGGGGTTTGTAAATTTTCACTCCTTTCATTTTGCGACCTCTTTTGTCGAAGAACTGTCCTGCCTATAAAACATAATATCGCAAGTGCTGCGACCATAGGGACCATAGTTGCTGTGAACATATTAATGACGATTATAATAAATAATAATATACACCGCCAATAACCGAGCCGTCGTCGTGCCGTGTGTTTTTTCTTCGTCTCGTTTATGTTTTTATGTACCAAACCTTATGTACACGTATGTAACTGCGTATATATGGGCATTGCGAGCCGACATTCCGCGAACCGGTTTTCAAAAACGTTCGCCGATTCGCATTGTTTTTCTATTATTTCTTACGCACTGCATCTCGCGAATGCGTATACGTACGCGACAGATATTGCTATTTTTCCATCGGGACAGCTGACCATATGTATAAAAGTACGTTGCCCGCAGCGCCACGACTGTATAATATTATAATGATAAGCGTCCAGACTTTTATGTCCTCGAAAAGCTTAAAATATGATTCATTCGTCCGCCTCCGAGTAGGTGTTCCGCCTTAGAATTATTATATTGTGCTCTTTAAATTCTTAAAATATGCAAAACAGTGATGTTATTTTGGAAAAATATTGCAATTTTTCTCTAGTTCTCAGTATATAGTATGTGCAAAAATGTTTTGTTCTAGAGTTTGAAACAAAACAAAGGATCTCGTGAATCAAGAATTTTTGACCACGAACTATAGAAATAATGTATAGAATGGATTATAATTAGTCATCCACATAATAATATCTTATCTCAGTACATCATAGATTTATAAAAAAAAGTTGCTTTTACACAATATATATAATTATCTTTTTTAATAAAAAAAAAAAAAAGCCAATTGTATTATAGCCATATGTTATTTTGTCATGGGAAATAATAAGAAAGCAAAAAATGAAGGAAAAAAGTATTGACTTGATTTATTATAGTTTTATAATTTGATATATTTATATGAAAATGTTAGCGTATTTATTCTTTTACTGTTTAGTTGTACGATACCTAACTTACCTTAACCAGTGTCCAGTACCTAGAAAAAAAATATACTGATACATCATTTATTTAACTCATTTTAAATTTATGATTTTTTTTTTGTTTTTTATGACATATTGATGAATTACTAAACATTTTTCATTTTTCTACAAAAAGTATTATCATACTATAAATGTTTATTTTAAAAAAAGAAAAACAATTGATTTTTTTGTACACATTACACATACCTAACACGTCATGTATATTCACAAATATGACAAATTCTTGAAATATTCCGTCTACCCTAAAATATACTTTTATGATGTTCAAAATAAACTTTTTAGTATTCGTGTTCCAAAATGAAAAACTAGTTGACATTATCTTACTCTCTTCAAGCACATACATACTTTCCCATAAAATGTATGTAAAAATCTGGACCCTTTAGTGTTATAAACGTATATAATATGATGTAGGCAATATCGCCAGATAAATAGAAAAAAACCTTTATGGCTTTTATTTTTACTCTTTATTTAAAAAGGAAGTAATAATAATAATAACAATTATAGAAGACCAGATGGGATACAAAACATGGAAAAATATATATATACATATATTATACTTGCGACCAGCTGCAATTATTTTTGTTCAATTGCTACAGCTCAAGACTGTTTATTGTTAGTGTGGTTATTTTATGACGACGTTGGCATAATCATAATTTCCTTTTTGAACGTAAAACTTTTATTTAAACTATACATTGTGCAATCTTATACAGTTATTTTAGCAGGCTTATAAAAACAATCGTGTTTACATAAAACTGACAAAGTTTATTATGAATATCATTTAAGTTCGTTTTATTCGGTTAAAAACTGAAATATGTAAAGAATAACGTATAAAATCGTTCGTTGAAAAAATAAATTTGAAAGTTTGTTGTTATTGTCTTATAAATCGCAATCGAAAACTTTATAGATTATTATTCGAACAAACAAATATATTGTTAATTGTTATTGTTTAGAGAAATAAATTCATTTCACTATAACAATATTCAAACTGTATAATATTATTTAATAGACCATTCGATTAGCGGGATTTCAATAATTGTACAATACGTACATCGTTTTATAGCAATAGTAGCGTATATTATACTGGTACCTAATACATAATTGTGGCTCGTAAGATACTATACTTGCATGTTTATTTTTTATGCAAAAATTAACTTGTTCGTTGTTTTTTTTTTTTAATTCAATTTTCATTCAAATCGCTAACGCCAATATTGTTGTAATATACGTATTATATGAATTAGTGATACGTAACCATGAACATAACGTATACTATGAAAAAAGAAGTGGGATAACTTTCAATCGATAAATTCGTGTTTATTATCAAAATTAAAATCTTAGAAATTAAATATTATGGCCTATCCGAATCTGGTGGATGGGTATATTATATTCGTCACGAATGAGATATGCATTAAGGGGGAGGGGATGACTTCCGCGTGTACAATACACACTCCTCGCGGCGCTCAACAGTGTATTGTGGCACTGACCTTAACACTGACGAATCGCTCAATACGACATAATACACGTCTTATTATATAATGTACATTGTACATTATTATAATATGAGTGTGTAACGAGTTATGTGGAATCGTACCATACAAGGATAGTTACTGCAGCCATCGGTCTCTTAGAATTTTTTTACTGAGCCGCTATCATATATAGTGCATACATACGTATATAATATTATATATTATACTCGTACTATTGCACGGTAGTGGCGTTGAACTTTAAATGCAATTATTTTACTCGTAATCTTAATTACTAAAAAGATGTGTCATTATAAGTACATAATATTTAATATTTATGATAATTTTAATTCTTGTAATGTTCTAATATATCAAAAAACATATAGAGTTTCTAGTATTAGATACTTAGGTTTAAAATTTGATAAAACATGAAACTTGTATATAAATAATATTGTGATGCGTATGTGTTTATTATCGTTTAGCTTTTACAAACTACGGTCGTTTCTACCAATATAAACTATGCGTATAATTTATTTATCACTATTTCAGGCAACTTTCCAATATAGTTTATTAGTTGGAAAGGGAAGGGCTGAACTAAAATGCGTCTAAACTACTACAACTTTTACAAAGAAAAATTGTTATAATATGTTTAAATAAAAATACGTTAATTGGTTTAACTAAAGACAATTTTAAGTTATTAGATGTGTTACCATTTGAATCTGTTTATAAGAAAATAGTTATTGTATATACAATTAAAAACTTCAAACCATTTCTGGATATGAAAAAGGTAATAGTTAAAAGAAAAAATAGAGCATTTGATGTGAGAATAGAATATTCTAGAAAAGCGTTTGATCAAAAATTCATAGACTATTTAGGTCCAAAAAACTTCAACTTAATGCCAGTAAATATAAAAAAGGAAATATTTTATACAGAAGGGAATCGTATTCAAAATTCAGATTTGGTTATTTTTAATACTTGAATAAATAATAAGGAACTATATTTAACAGTTATAATTTATTATTAACTATAAGTATTCAAATTGAATGTATTACTACTTTTATTCTATTCTATTTTTTTTTATTTTTTTATTTTTTTTTTTATATATTACGTTTATTCTTTATATTACTCAATTCTTAACAACTTTTTCTACTTGTAATTAAATTGTTCACAATATGTTATATAACTCTCTACCACCACCACAAGGATGCGGTAGGCATTTATATTTAAATATTATTTAAATAAAATTACTTACTAAAAAAAAAAAATAATAATAACAAAAGATACATATGTCTGGTTGAATGACTTTGTTTTCTTATGTTTCTCTGGTTATTACATAGTATTTTATTTAATACTTATATATTATTATAATTACTTTAGCTCGTATATTATTCATTATCTAGCTCAAAGATTCTCAAACTTTTTTTTTCGTGTATCATTTATGTGGTGTATTACAAATCAGTGATATATCACTAATGACTAAAAATTATAAATATTCAATAATGCAATACATTTATAACAACAATAACGTATAGACATAATCATTATAAGTACATTTAACAGTGTTTTGTGTAAGCAAATTCTAAAATAATATTAGACCTATTACAATAATATCAGTTAACATATTTATTTATTTATTAGTTCTCCGTACTGGCTCCACGAGTTTTGCGGTGTACCACAGTTTGAAAACCACTTTTCTTACTTCAATATAGGTACATCGATATCGATATTGAACGGTTATAGGACAACGAGCAAACAAAAGGGCTAATTATTGTATTTCAATCAATAGGTATCACAGAATTAATAATAAATAATAATGACATGACACGACATTTTAATAATTTTGAATTTTGTTGTGGATTATATGGTGTAATTATTTCTTTTTTACTATCAAAGAGCGAAGATTAGGTTAGATGTATTACGAGAGAAAAGTGATTAGTATCTGTGGGAAATTTAGGGCAGTCCGAGTTTCATATTGCTGTTTGAATTGAATTATTTAAATAATGTATAGTTATGTTTGAATAATTTTCAGTTTTAAGTGTTCGTTCTTACTGAGAATTTATTGAAATTTACTCTAGTTTATTATGCCATTAGTTATAGTGTTGTTGGAAACATAAAGTGGTTTATTGTTGGGAGTTGGGTAAACTGGAGAATGATACGATATGTGTCTAGGAAGATTTTCGACAATGAAAAATGTTTAGTATCTTAGTAGTTAGTATTGAAAATATACATAATAACAACTTTTTAGTATCGAAATTGTAATTTAATTATTTAAATGCTAAGACCTGATGTTGTTACAACATCTTGAATTTACATGATTGTATTTTTTGTTATTCCATATTCCATAAAAAAATTAGTTTGCCTGCAATTTGGTTTTCGCATATTATTATAGTATATTATTGTTTATTTTCGTCAAATATTCTTGTTTAATAAGCATATTTTTCTTATTTTTAATAGTTAATCGATTTTATAAAAAAAATTTTTTTTGTATGAACATTGGTGTTATAATAATTTGACTTTTATTTTAATAGTGTTATTATACTAAATAACGCCTGTCATACTGATTATCATCTTTCAACACACAGTTATACATTAAACTATAAAATGGTTAAAAAAAAAAAAAGAATAACGAATAATGTAATATCGACAAAACATTATTGTACTTAGCTTTAATTTTTAAAATTTATAAAACTATTTTTACAATCTTTGTTCAATTTAACAAAAAAATTACCTATGTATAAAATACTATTTTTATTGTTTTAATTTAATTTTATAAATATTCATAATTCATATTGTGATAAACGATAATACAACAATAGCATAATACTGTACATATATAGTATTTATCTAAAACCCACATATTTATGAGAAAAAATAAAGTTACATAATTAAAAAAAATGATTTAAAAATGTATACCAAATTCCACATTTCTACTTTATAACGATTCTTTGAATTTAGTGTAGGTAGGTGTCCAATTTCCAAATATTACTGGCGCTGGTCTTAAAAATAATTATTTTGCTGAAAGCCAGAAAATGGAAAATAAAATGTGTGACTTATTTTCACACACAATTATTTTTTTTACAAATTTAAAATATACACTTCATTTATTATAGGACCCGAGGTAGGTTAGACTGTTAGTGACTTGGGGCTGTTATATTATGTCCAATTTGTCTGTACTTTTTTTTTTAAGTTCGATGACTGTTGTAAGAGGTCAAATTCTTATATATATATATAATATCTACCTCATTTATTTTTTTCCATTTCGTTGAATTGAGTTGTGTTTTTTTTTATTTTGTAGAGTGAATTATATTTTATTTCAATGGTAGGAGGTGATGTAATAAAGCTCGTTATCGAATACTGCCAATACCGATATAAAACACGTGAGACCATATTATTTTTGTGACTTTTACAATACGTGTACACTGTATACGATAGATTATATAAACATTTTTATTTAATAATTTTCACACAATATATTTTTTATAAAATATAATAATAATCTATTATAAATATCTTACTATAACACCCCTTTAATTAATATTTTTATTTGCAGTATTAATAATTATATTATTTTATTTATATTACTTATTTAAATATTATATAACCTATTAAGATTTTAGACATGTATTATGATATAAAATAATTTTTAATAAATCTGTAAAGCATTCGATGATTTGGACTTTATTTCGCTAACACTGTTTTTTAAGTATTCTAATTCAATTGTTATTACTGCTTTTATATACAAGTAATTTAAGCACCAATCTATATAAAATAATAATAATAATATTATGAGGTACAAGAAAAATATTCGTATTATTAGAGATAAAATCTAGTGTGTTTAACAAGATTGTTTTAGGCGTATGGCATTCAAATTGATAAGCTTTAATACTATCATACAAATACAATTTATGATTCATAATTATTTATCATATTATTATTATGAGCCGTCCAGAAATTTAAAATGTATTAACAGTGAATAATAAAAATGATTATTAGTTATTAATGGAACATGTTTTCAAAGTAGTTCTTTTGTTATTGCATTATTTACCAATCGTGAATCGACCAGCTGATGCATTATTAAAGATTTAATGGATTCGACCAAAAGCAATATCCTGTAGGTCGTATTTAATCTGGAGATTTCTTATTTGAAAACTCGTTTCTTAAAAGTCATTTACTAAAATAGTATAACTAAAACATGTATAACACATTAGCCATTTGTAAGTTTTGAAGTTGTATGACTTTAATTTTTACCAGGGTTGGGCAATTGACAGACCGCGTGCCTTTTTTATTTAGCCTGTGTTATATTTTCAAATTACTTTATACAATTTTATCTGTATTTTATTTTTTTTTAACATTAAAACATGTTGTTAATATAAAAAATAAATTTTATTTATCTTTTTTTCTCCCTCTGTACTCATTTACCAGCTAGATTTTAAAGTTCTAAAAATTTGCACTCTAATAACTTTGAGTTGCCCATCCCTGATCTATACCAAGCATTTCATGACTGTATATGTTTGTCAAAGATACTAAATATATTCGAAATACTACATTCGATAATTCATTAAAAAAAAAACCTCATCAGTTCGCCCAGTTCGGTCAACAATGTTTTCCTATGTATAGAACTATATGATACCATTAATAAACACGTATACAGTTTGTTCAGTTGATTCAAAAAACATAATAACAAAATATACCAAACCTATTAACCGATGAGAATTTCTAACTGCTCCTTGCAGGTATCCACCAAACATCGTAAGAAATTTCGTCTTAGTCGTTATCGGATATAAAACATACGAATAATCCTCCCTATGAGATTATATATTTAGATTTATAAATAAGGTAATTTATATAATTGAAATTACAAATCAAAATTATATCTCTATATTCTGATAATTTAAAACGTGTTCTCATTTACATAATTATATTTTAACAATGTTTTTATATAGTCTTATTCTATAGTTGAAATCCTGTTTAAAAAAAATATGAATGCATTATAAATATTTAAGTATACTGCTTTTTTTGGATGACAACATACATTTTTAATTTAATATTCAAAAGAATATTTTTTTGAGTGGGTTTAAATAGATAATAATTTAATTTCAGACAAAAAGTTAATTAATTATAGGTATAAATATTTAGTTTCAGTGAAAAGAATAAAGGATAAATATTTTGCGAAATATCTTTATGTCACACAAATACCCTCTTCTAAACTGCAAAAATAATATTTTTCAAAAAATTTAAAACTTTTGAAATGATGATTGTTGGTATATAAATGTATCACTTTATTATGTATAATAGTACAGATTTTAAATCAAAAAGGTTTTTAAAAAATAAAATATATTCTTAGCAAATAATTGTATTAGCTATAGGTTATTAAGTTTTTATTTTATACACTTTTTGTATACTCTTCAAGAATAAATAAAATATACTTGGCTTTTTTGGATCCTATTCAATTATTATATTTTCGATACATACCCTATTATGAATATTTATAATTTTTCATTGATTTTAAGTGTATTAAATTTGTAATCCCATAATATACTTAATACAATACCTACAATTTAAATCGTATAGAGGCGCTACTATCTTTTAATCATTTAACCTTCATAAATAAATATGTCTTAGTGCTAAATACAATAATGGCTGATTGTTATAGTCTTAAAATTTTAAAAACTTCATAAACACTTCATTTTTCGTATACAAAACAAATAATACTTTTTATTAGTATCATTCGTACACTGTGATTTCAACAACCAAAATATCTAATCAAAATATAGACAAAAGCGATTACAAGATTCTTTGTATTGTTTTGTTGACTTACATAAAAAAATAATTTTCTTTTACATTTCAATAATGTATATAGTATATGTATTCTATTTGTACTAAAACTTAATGTAAAAATACGTCTTTTTGAAAAAGTATTCTATTGTAACAAAGAAAACGTACAATAATTTCTATCGGCACAAGATCGATACCCGTTCACTACTAAAAATACCTATACTCTTTAAACATTGTTTTTCTATTTAAATTCTACAGGCTTGATCGTTTCCACTTGTTCGAGGAATACGAGCCAGTTGGTCTCGTGGCCAATCCTAAAATTCTAATTATAAAAATAAAATTTCGTTTAATATTTCAAAAATGCAATACACATTAATAACTTTGTATATACCTATATGCATACGTGTGACGATCAATTAAGTAAATTGGGTTAAATACTGTAAGCAATGTTATAAAAATCAAATGGATACTGTAAATAATCTTATACATTTGAATAATTAATGCTTTTATTATTTCCTATCTAAAGTCTACAAACTACTACTCCTAGTTTGCCATTATTACTCAAATAGACACATAATATTTAATAGGTTTTTATAAAATGACTTAAATTTTATAATGTGGTAAGTACTAATATTAAATTCATAAATTATTGAAGTATAATAATTTATTTAGATGCATGTAAATTATTTTGATTTTAATGACCTGAAAACTCAACCAGGTTGAAAAGGATTGACTTAAACTCACTCGAGTACCTATAAAATATAATTTCGTTTATGCATCATAATTGTTTCATTATAATTTGATGTTTATAATTATATGAAAATATACATTTTAAAAAGGCAAATTATATAGATTTTAGTAAATAATACTATAAATTATTTTTTTTTAGCTAAGAACTTTAATTTTTGTCGAAATAGCGGAATAGGTACTAATAAAGTATACATAGATAATAAATTTAAGTATAAGCCGAGAATGTAAATTGTACTATTCCAGTACACCAATTTTGGACTTCTAATTTAGTGATAAATTTTGATTATATATATAATGTCATAAAAACTGCTGTTAATACATTGCATAAATAAAATAAACCCTTGAGAGGGTATACCATCGAGAAAATTTAATAATTTTAAAAACTAGAAGAGTTTACAGTGTAAAGAGTTTATTAACATCACCCATTTTTATCAACTGGATGAGCTATGACATATCAAATAAAGTAGTTTTTTTTATCCAAAAACATTTATTATTTTTACATCACGTTTTAAAAAAAATATGATGCTTTTTGTGATCATCTGCGATTTAGCCCTAAACTTCACAATAGATAATCTTTTTCTTGAAAAATTACGATAAAAGTTTATAAAACCAATTGTATTTCTAGTAGATACCAGATGCTTATAGCTACTTCTTTTTATTTTTCAGGATTATGTGTTTATTTATTTTGAATTTTTTTAATTAATGGGTTTTCAACAATTAACTTTAAACTGAATATAAAATTCTATCAAACTTTCATCTCTCATTATTTACAATATTGTCAAGTATGATATAAAATTTATTCAGTTTGAACAACATGGTTAACGTTTCCGGTTATTTATTATTATATGCAATGACAATAGAAAATAAATAATAGTATAGATATTATATTAAATGTTTTTCGACATTCACTGAAATGGTATACAAAATTCATTTCGATTGGTTCAGCCGATCTCAGCTTTAAGTACCTCTTTATTGTTTGCATACGAAAAATATGTTTTATAATATATTAAAAAGAATATTTTCCTAAAATATATTATATGTATTATCATTTGTAATATAATATGTCATGAAATTATTTATTCTAAAACAATGTTCATTTTAATTGAATTGTTATATTGACAATTGTGATTTACCAAAAATAATAAAAAAAAAAAAAAAAACGTGAATTTAAATTGCTTTTCTGATTATTTTGCAAAACGAACATAAAAGCGAATTGACTTTGTTTTAATAATACAAATCAATATAGTTTCAAATACGTGTAGCCATTCGTGTAGGTAGTACGTTTTACAAGAAGGGAGGTATTATGAATATATATATATATAATGTTGTTCTCTCTTATTGCCCGGGATAAGAAGCCCTAAGGGTGGTTGTAAATTGTATCAAAGTTTACTCAGACGCAATTAACCAACCGACATCTGTGCTTGTAACTTTAGGGACGATAAAGGATGTAAAGTAAAATAATTATTTGACTGCCTTCAAAGGAATATAAACTCCTATACAAGTACGTCATTGACATAGAAATAAATAATTTAGTAAACATTATGTCTTAACTCTTTGGCTCTTTATGTACACGATAATAGCTATTAATACTTTATTATATGATGTTATATTGATTATTATTAAACGAATTTAACACAAATAAATACACCTTCACCACAATTATGAACATGTATCTAAGACGTAACGAAATTAGGTTACCTGTACGTAAGTGAAACCAAACAATTTTTTCGGAATGAATTTACGTATAAAATACAATTAATCCGTTTTAATATAGCACGAAGTAACATAAATTTAAAATAATTGGCACTGCAGAAATTCCCAAACTTTTTTTGATGTGAAAACGCTTCAAAATTATATTATTTTAGGTTATAGTTACGAA
Organism: Rhopalosiphum nymphaeae; assembly: GCA_036289425.1. Lineage (NCBI taxonomy): Eukaryota > Metazoa > Arthropoda > Insecta > Hemiptera > Aphididae > Rhopalosiphum > Rhopalosiphum nymphaeae. Next base: position 3,074,093 of record JAZAQC010000030.1, read on the forward strand.
TAAAATTAAATCAAAATAAATACGTCATATGCAATTAATTAAAATAATATCGAATCACTTAATCATAAAACGCCAATTTTGATACAATTGAAAGCAATCTTTAATACAATTATTGATTATTATTATTTTATTACTATAAAACCTTACTGTAGCACTTTTAAATTTTATTCTTAGAAATGTACAATTTTATTTTTGCTCAAATCGTTGTAAGCAAAGATGCATTATCAAATAACTATATAGGTATCCGAATGTTAAAAAATGATCTAGTATTATGCTGCACGCACCTAAATCCCAAATAGTATTATATAGGTACGTATCAAACAACTTGGACGTGTTTAAATAGAGGATTGAACGAATCGCAATTTTGAATTTTATTTGCTTTTATAAAGAACTTGTAAAAAATATTTATGAGAAATAATTTATTCACTTTCTTTTATAACGTATACTACTTACCCTGTGTTATACTTTTGTATTAATTGTATTAGCTCTGAAATTAAACGAAACGTGTCGAGTTGTACGTTATTTTTAATGTTATTATTGTAAAATAGTTTATTGCCAAAAAATTAATATAGCAGCCATAGAATCACATAAGTATAATGATTATAATATTTCGTAGAACAGCGGACAATTCATCTAAATTTACTACAGTTCATGCCTGCTGAATAAATTATTATTATTATTTGTTGGTATGTAGCTGGATAATCACTGTTAAATTAAAAAAAAAAGAAGATAATACAAAAATGTCCAAATATGGAACTTTATTAAGCATATGTATCAATATTCATCATATCAATAATGACCAATGCAGAACCGTAATCTCGATTAAGCATAATTTTGATTGCGCACGGAGACGTAAAAAAATATTATTCGGCACATTGCATTTATAAAAACAACTTTATTTGCATTCTTTAAAATATAAAAGGAAATCTTTTTAATTTTTCTTTCATTGCATGTAGGTATAACTTGTACCCTAAAAACTGCACTAATCATCATTATTCATTACCCATATTAAAATGTATGTGTAGTAGGTACTTTAGTATTACGGATAATTTTGTAAATTGTAATATATTACAATATTACATAGTATATAAAATATTACGGCAAACACGTATCGCCATTAACCATGGATATATTTACAACATATCTTATTATTATTTTTTATTTTTTATTTTATTCTAACATCCCAAATTTTTACTGTGCGTGTAGTTGAAATAATAATACATTCATCTATAACTGACTACTGTCAATTAATGTTAATGTATTATGATTATAGTAAACAATTATATATATATATAAGTATAACTATACGTACGTGTCGCAAACTTAATGAGCATCACGATATCATCACAATAATTATTAGGTACGTCTCATAAGTTACTCGTATTTTATTATTATTTTTTTTTTTTATCAAGCACAGTTGATACTGACAATAGTGTGTAAAACTAATTATATCATAAAATAATATATAACCATTTTAAAAGCCTATAGTGTTGTAAATAATTACTCTGTTAATATAAGATCGTTAACACATTCAGTGTACCTATACCGTGTGCGGTGTGCCACACTGCCACCTGCCATCTATATTCTCTATTACCGTGTTAAGCTTACCTAAGATATTATATTATTTGTATAATTGTGTGTGAGGTGGGCGGTATTTTTGGTGTACTTATTCATACTATTACCAAGGTGAATGCTCAAATATTGCTTTAATAGTAAAACCATATATTGTTAAAATATCAAAATAGGTTAGGTTAGGTACCATTACTATCATTGTACCATATAATACTAAAATACTCAAATATTGTATAAAAATTAATTAAAAAATTAAGTATTATGTCGTTATTACAATATATTGCTAAACTTCTTAAAAAATTTAAATTATTAATTTAAAAAAATATATATTGATGTACGAGCGTCAAGCACCATGTGCCAATGATTTCTAAAATTAATTAATCCAGTAACTAGACTTAGTGTAATTTTAAAACATAAAATTACACCTACCTAAATATTTCACAACATTTTTAAAATTTAATTTGGGATTATAAACATTTTTATCACGAAATATTATTATTAAGTGCTTATGGCTCATTAGGTACTTTATTTAACTATATATTCAACTCTATTCTAAGTTTACATAAAATTATCTAACAAAATTTGGTTTATGTACTTTATACCACAACTCGCCTAATACAGTTAATTGTTGTGTTCGTATTATATACAATAATATCTTATTTTACATGTATATAAAACGAATCTATCGAGCCCAACTTGAGTGTTTTTATAAAGTACTATTACTGGTGTATATAATTTTTACAATGATATGTTAGTAAAAAATAAAAATGATAATGTTTTTGATTTTGGTCTTTAGTGCCAAGTTCATAAAGTACAAAGTTTAATTATGTACGATAATATATGTTTTAATATATTTGTTCCTATGATATCCATCCTGCTCGAGAAATAATAATGTCATACTGTGTATACCCTGGAAACGAGACGACAACGCGCAAATAGTACGCACGGTGGGTGCTTTGAGCGAGGTCTCCGCTCGGCATCAAACCCCTGGAATAAGTGGGTGGGACTTAGGGCTGGGCGGTTATTGGGTATATATACGAGCGAGAGAGCTGAAGCCGGTGACGACGGCGGCGTGTGCGTATACAAAAAGTAATAAGGCGAGGATGCTCAATCATGTTGTCGCTCGAAAAGTGCAGATCGATACAGACCGCATTCGCTTAACCGTAATAATCCACCGTCCCAAAAGATATACGTAGGTATTCGTGCGGTATATGTTGATGTCCGGGCTGTGTAGCTATACTACACTCGCTCTGTCGAATAAAATAATACAGCAGCATTCCCCCCCCCCCAAAAAAAAAAATCTAATAATTCAATATTATTTATACATAAATAGACAATAATGAACAAGTAAATCCAATTTACGGTTTGTGGAGGTGAGGTAGTTTAATCATAAACAAATAAATGTAATAATCAATACAAAAATACTTAATATTATATATTATGATTCTTACATTTAAAATAGAATAATATTGATTTAAATATTGCCAATAACATAAAAAAATGGTTGCTGAATCGTATACTAGACAATACTTTATTGTGGATTACATAATCATATTGGATAATATTACAATTATTGTAATATCACTTCATAAGTTATTTTCGTAACAGGGACTTCAGGATCACGTGTATTACACAAAGGTGGGTTTTTGAACATTGCTGTTACTGCAGTTATAGAACTGAGTTTATACCTATCATAGTGTACGTCAATTGTTTGTAAATTATTAACTCTACTTTGTAATTATTATTGTCAAATATTATACATTATTTTATGTAGAATCATATTTATATTACCGGAAATTTATTGATGATGACAGTTATCTAATAAAATTGAAACAATTACATTCGCGTCATATTTTCGGCCCTATCCGAATGGCCATAAAAACGTCCGATTTACATAACCATATGCAAATTATTATAATATTATATGTATGTTGATATGGAGTATATAAACTTTGAAACTAAAAGAAATGTTATCATATTTGAATATATAATTTACATAACTTGCTAATTTCGTAAACTGCAGTAGTAACTCAACATTTTTAATTATTTTAGTTAATTTACAGAAAATAGAGCTTAATATTATGATTGACTAATAATTATTATGTATCGCCTAAACTTTTTCTACGTAGAATCATTAATATTTTAAATGTTGAGACTGAACGTACAATATAATTAATAGCTATCTTTTTTTAAAAAAATTTTAGATTAGCTACCGGGTTTCCAAATTGTAAGACCCGACAACAATGGTTGGTGTACCATTACCGCGGCTCTGGCGACCGTTTGGTGTTGTATCCGAGCGGAAAATTAAGACACTACGTCCTTAAACATCAACACGGCAGCAACGAAGAACAACAGCAACAGCACCGAGACTTCATCGTGGATCACGAACGGTCCTTCGATTACGAACAAGGATTTTACTGTTTGGACAAAGTAACGATATAATTATTATTAAATATTAAATAACCGTTGTAATTCTGCGCCTGCTTTGACAAACAAAATATAATGGTTTTCGACTTTCGGAACGTTTAATTGCTTGTTCACAGTGGCCTATTTACAACTTTTTTTTGTGGGGGGAGGAATGAAAGTTTATTGTATTATGTATTTATATGTATAAATATAGTCAAATTTTAAAATGAAATCAAACTTTCTAGCTGTTTTTATTTGTTAAATTATCAATCCCCGGGGGGAAGTGGAAACCCCCAGCACTACCCCCGTAAATACACTATTACTTGTGCATATTAATGGCTTGATTATAGGGCTCAGTAAAAGGGGGAATATGAGAGAGAATACAAGGACAACATTATATTTATAATCATTTATACATTTCTGCTTTGCGTTTATTCCGCTGCACAGGAACTTAGAATTATTTACCTACAAATGCTATGGATGACGATATTCTTCGATACTAAGAAAATATATATTTTTATTCTATTTGTATAACTCGACTTTGCCCTGGAAAGTGTTAGCAAACATAAAATTATGACATTATATCGATGTATCAATATTTTAGTGTATCTCAATTAACGGGCAAATCAGCAACGGTGTACCTTGCTTTATGAAATAATTCGACTGAGGTGGACAATTCACCTGTAACGTATTGGATTTAACACTTAGTATATTTTTGAAAGTGTTTTAAACTATTCCCTAAACTTTTCTGATATACCTAAGAACAATCTTAAACAACTTCCGTCAAAATCGGTCGATTAATTTTTGAGTCTATATAAGCTATATACAAGCATAATAACATTGCCTTTGGTTGTACATTTATATAACAAACAATAAATTAAATATATTTTTTGTTTTAACACCTCCATAGCAAAAAATGGTGGATCATCTAGTCTATACCAATTCGTATTTTTTATTTATTAATGTAATCAATAGAAACCTTATATTATACAAACAAAAAGTTATTCAATTTTCGTGAACCAAAACAAAATTTATAAGTAAACCACCCTTTATCAGTCTATAAGATTAAAAAATTAAACTAAAAACAGCTTCCGAATTTCAAAAAATCTTTTATTATTCTTATTTAAATTAGACTGGTAATTTCTAATATTAACGCATTCAAACACACAAATTCTTTAGCTTTTTAATATTATTATATGATATAGATAATATATTGTACTCGTATATAATATATATTATCCAGAACTGTGGGGGGGGGGGGCTGGGGTAGGGCAAAGGTTTTTAAAAATGTCTTTGGCATTAGTTCAAATAATTTAGCATTTAACTCTTTATAAAATAATACATTGATTAATTAAAACCCACACGATGGTTCTAAATAAAACATTTGTAGCCTTTTGAAGAATTTAATGTTTTCATCACTAACATTTTTATCATTTATGTTTCTGGTAGGTCATTGACATTGATCGTCCGGACATAAACGCACAAGTGGCCGTTATCTGTACTCCACAGATACCGTCACCCTGGACGGACTCTGATTTCGTTATGCGAAGGATTGTGAATCCTATTTGCCATGCCATTGCAATGGCTTGTTTGCTGCTCGTCGCCGTTGTCCATTTTGTGTTGCCACAACTCAGAGACTTGATCGGAAATATGGTTACAACTCTTGCCGGTTGTATGATCGTAGCCCGAATTGCCAACATCGTTCGCATATTCGTCGAATACAACGGTCCCGTCAGCTATTTAACAGCTGGTATGTATATTGTGCATAATATGTATTAATGTATTATAGGTTATATTGGCCATACATAGTAAATAGTTGTACTGAGACCATTGACTGGAACTTTTGGATTTTTCCCATTTAAATTAAAATAAATTTAATGTCAATCAAATGTATTCGTTTTAAATTACGTGCTGATACAAACCTAAGAGATTGCAGAGTAGAGTATATTGTTTAAAATAATAACGAACAGAAAACAGTACGATTAAATAAAAAATAATATAATTATTTAATAATTATGAGAAGTCGTATGAGTATAACATTCAGTATTTAAGAATTTAAAATAATTTATATATAGGTAGGTAGTAATTATAAGAAGAACATTATAAAAATCTTTAATACATTTCATAATAAAAAAGTATGATAACTACCAATAATTATTGATGAATAACTACTATAATATTAAGTACAGGCAGTGAAATGATCATTCGTTTTACATCTATGAGCGCCGAGGACCTTTAACCCCACAACATTAATATAAACACCTTTACTCCAACTTTTCGACTGACGATGATATTATGATAATTATAATTTGAAATATATAAGCATATTATGTATAATACATGCAGTTCTGTTGTGTGTATTATAAGTAATTCATTGACATGTACATTGCCAAGATAAATACTCCGATAAATACGTCAAGCTACGCGTAAAAGTAAATCGGTTATTACAATGCAATAACAAAAATGTAAATTAATAATTAATGATTATATGCTCTTCGGATAAATATAAATGATACATTGAAATTGACAACTGCCAAAATCATGCAATACTATAGGTGCGCAACCCTAAGTATCGTTGTTTCGTTTTACTGCGAGTGCTTCAATTAAATACGCATAATATTTGATAGGGGCGTTTGTCATAAGTCATAATCCATAACATTTAAATTCTTTAGCAGTGTATATTATAAATCATTTCGCGTATACCTATATCAATACGCATTTAACGTTATATTAATCACCGTCGATGCGCGAGTGGCGTATATTTTATATATTTTTTTTTTTTTTTGTAAATAAAAAATGGTATACTCCTTTTATGGAGTAAAACCTGAGGATAATTTATAACTTCTCAATAGTGCGTGCATAATCGAAAGAAATTATTAAATTTATTAGTAGATAAGAGGGAATAATCCCAACATTATTTGTGACCATCTGTAGGTCATGTAATATGATAATTGTATTATAATATGTATATCTATATGTATCATGTGTGATTTTTATTTTTCCTTTAGACGCGTTTCTTTACACGTCCACGCTCGGTTCTTTCTTTTGGCTGAACGCGATGGGATACTACATTTGGCGTACATTCAAATCACGGAACGTATTTCTGCGCATTACCGATGGACGTAAATATTGTTATTACTCTCTGTACGTGTGGGGTTGCACGTTAACCATGGGTGGCATGGCGCTTTTTGCACATCTAATATTGGATTCACGTCACAATAACGTTAATAGAAACTATTCGTCGCATCCGTCTACGACTACGTCAATAGAAGGCGCTATAGGTAAGTCGAATCGAATATACGTCATATAATTACTTGACGATAAATTGGGCCGTACCATTTTCCTCCGTTAATTAGATAACGTTTTTTTCCACACATTTTTTTTGAACTCAAATCATGTCTATTTCTTTTCAAATATTAGAGTCATTGCAATTACGAGACAAATTATTTGATTTGTAGTCATGTTTGTAAGAGTTTATACACTCCTACTATTAATAATATATCTATAGATAATTACAAAGTTATAATTTAAAAACTATAATTTGTATATTATATTGTAATTTAATGTTATTATAATTCTAAATTATTAAAACAAATATATTTCACAATTATATTTAATTTTGATTTATTTTATAAATTATTTTTTTTGTTGACCTATGTATAACAATAATATTGAGCAATTCTTTTGAGTTTTGACCAGAAAATTATAGGTATCTACTAATTAAATTAATAAGAGTGTAACAATTTCTTATTTTGATAAAAAAAAAAAGGATAATAGTCAAGATTTTTGTTTTGAGGATAATGAACAGTGGAGGATTACGGTACCTCGTTTTTGGAAAAAATAACTATAGCCGATAAATTATGTGAACATATTATAAATCTGCCTCACCAGCGTGGCAGCGTTTTTTCTATATAATAATCTTCAATTAAAAATTAATTAATAATATGATGAATAATAATGTGTTCGATAAAAGTTAAGCATTTTACAATAACGTCTATAGCAGAGGTGGCCAAACTGCGGCTCCCGTCATAGACTTTCGCGACTCGCATATCTCGATATTTTATCTTATTTACTTTAATCATATTATACATATATATTATAATTATATAATAATATAACCTCTTTTCCATTTCGACTCTTTCATATTTATTAATATATTAGGTAGCTCGCGAGTCTCTTCTCGCTGGCCATCCCTAATCTATGGCTACACATAGGAGTTAAACATTGTTGCATTTGCTTATTTTTTGATTATTTGAATCACATTTATTTATAGATAATCCATACATTCATCCATGACTTTACAAATGCAATGTCATTTTTTTAATCGTCACCATTCAGAAAATTGTTTATCACATTATACAATATGATATATCGTTGAATCCAAATTTAACACATACATTGTAGTGATTTATTCTTCGCCTAATGTAGAAATAAAATGGTATTCACTTGCTCACCTTTTTTGTGTTAAAAATAAATTTACTATAACTCTCAATGTAAAATATGCAAATACATCAATAAAAAAAAAAACCTCATATATTTGATGGTTCTCTGTGACCTGCAAAGAACTATATACAAGCTGTCTTAGCAGACGTAATATAATTACTTATACAGAAATCGTTATGTCTGAAAAACTAAATTTTATGTTTTTTTTCTTCTCAGGGTGGCTCGGAATTGCAGTCATATTCGTCCCAGTCATATGCACGATTCTAGTCAATTTATTCTTTTACGTTTCCACTAAGACAGTGATCAAACGGATGTCGACATATGGTCAAATCCATCACAAAATGAAATATAGGTAAGAGCAATATTATTGTTACAATGACAATATTAATTAATGTTCAAAGAAGACATTGATATTGATGGAATGTGTGTATAATATACGCTTATATATTAAAATATACTAAAAAATAATATTATATTCGTTACAATAATAATAAATTAAAAAGTTCAAAGTTCAGTGGTAAATTTCTTCGGACAGTGTAAACTTGATTATTTACTTTCAAACTGCCTTAACAATTCACCACAACTGTAGTTGCTTTTAAACAAATTATTTCTTAACGTTCCAAAAACTTTTTGTTAGTCCTTGAAATTTTATTTTACTAAAACCATAAGCCTTTTTTAATAAACTTTCTGGAAGAAATTATAATGTTTCGAAATTTAATATTAAAAACTTTGTAATCTTACAAGTAGTCTGTATTAGAAGTCTTTTAGATATAATGATGAATAAAAAATATAAAGTCTTTTTTTAAATTATTATTTTTGAATCAAATATTTAATAAACAAAACTTATAAAAATTTAAAATTTATCAATTTCTCTTAACGATGAATATTAAAAATATTAACTAAAAATTATACACACAAATATAAAAGCACTGTACTTTATAGATCGTCTACTCGATTATTTACAACAATATTAAAAATGCTTTATTTTTCATAAAAATTTTGGAAACAATTTCAATAATAAATTAAACAAGTATTTTCTATTTTAATTTTTAATAATCATATCTAAAACTTTACTAAATAGAAAGTATACACATATGTAATAGACATAACCCAATAAGAATACACATTATAAATAACTTTTAGACACTTGATGCTCTACAAAATTTGCATACAAAACTCGGATTATACGTTGAAATTAATCTTATTTTACTCGTAGACCTAACATGCTAGTCGATAGTTTTATTACGTTTTTAATGAAGCTATACGATATTTTTTTTTTCCGTAGTTTCGACATGTTTTCCAAACTGTTCATCATCATGGTAGTCGATCTAACGCTGTTCATCTTGTCATGGACTCAGCACGACTCGCTGTTCTACGTGCACGTCGTCTTCAATCCAATCCAAGCGGCGCTAGTACTCTACGTGACCGTCATTCGACCGAAACGTGTTAAGTTTCTGCTGCGCAAGGCCTGCTGTTACGAGCGGTGTATTTTGCCGTGTTGCAGACCAAAAGAAACAGACATACAAGCTGGTACCGAATGGGGAGAGGAAATGATGGCATTCAACACTGCTGACTATTAGCGATTTTTTTCACCCCAATTTCATTTGACGAAACACGTATTACGTAATATGTTTTATAAAAATGTACGTATTCTGTGTAAGTCAGGTCATTATATTATTATAGGTACTAATAAAAACGATCGGACTAAAACGAATGTCGACGTGTTTATATATTATGTCCTTATTCGATAAATATTACGAACTATAATAATTAGATTTTACATTTTTATAATTATTTTTATTACATTTTTTTTATATATATATACAAATCGCCATTACAATAAATGCAATAATATTATTTATACAAAATATATTTAAAATTTTGCGTGTACTTATTATACTCACTGCTATTTTATCACCTACCTATTCATCATTCCAAGCCAAATATTATAAGCATATAATACTCTACTATAGGACATAGGTACAAAACATTCAATATTTAGTGATCTTGTTAAGTTATTAAGTAAGTACATAAATGTAAGAAGTATTCCAATTATTTTTTATAAATATGTACAATTTTTAATATTTAATACATTTGCAATTGCAATAAAGTATTAACGGTTGCAACTTGTTTGCGCACACTTTTAATTTTTTTACCTGAAAAATTGGAATTAGTTTGGTCACACAGTGATATTAAATGTATAAGTGGTTTGCGCACATGACAATAATTGTAATTCTTAAAATACAATCGGAAACAGAATTAAAAATAACATTAATCAATATAAATATAAATAATTATCACATAAAGAAGTCAATAGAATCAGTTGAACATCGTATAAACTTATAGACAAACTATCACAGTGTGAAATAGACCAAATTAAATACTTTCAAATAATGGGAAACTGTTATTACGGAAATAGTAGACACGTAATTCTTATGACAAAATTAAATATAACAGTATAAATAAAATATATTCCATACATTAAAATTAACAATTATTAATAAACAAATATTAACATGCAAAGTAACTAAAAAGTATGTGTATCATTTAAGGCTCAACTGTACTTAAAAAGTTTTAAATTTCGATAGTTTTGAAAATGCTCTACGTAAATCGTTCTTACAAAAATCTGAAAAATACAAATACCTGATATTTTTTTTTTAGATATTTCTAGTTTAAATGTTGATAAAATTTTATATAATAAACAAAAAATAACAATTTTAATTATTTTGTTTGATTGAGAAAAAATTTTTCATTCTAAGAACTACATAAAAGAAGGAAGTTCAAACTTTTCACCGTTTTAATACAGAATACGTATAATAATATTAAAACATTTAATTTATGCAATCTTATTGATTTTTTTTCAAAATTAGTTCAATCTATCATAAATTTCTATGATAAAAAAAATGTTGTTCATTTTATCTTACATATGCATTTTATATAATATTTTAAATTACAATTATCAAATTTTAAAATGGAAAGAGGTGAAACCTCCAGGGAATTAATAATTTAATCGTTATATCATATACAATGACTCATCATTGAATTTAAATTCTGCAATTTCATTACTGCTACCTACTCGATTTGTATATGTATGATATATGATTATATTATGATATATCTAAAAAATGACGAAGTGTATTGTCTCTAACTTACTAACATATACCATACCAAAATATATGTTTAGTAGTTTCAATTTTGTGTGTTTAGTTTAAATATTATAGTAAAATGACTTATTATAAAACTTAAATATGAGAACATAATTCATGTTTTCTCGATGATTTTTTTACGGTATTTTAATATTTAAGAAAGTTAGGAGTATTTATAATATTAATATTTAAAATTACAAAAGTACTTCTCCCATTTTGATTTTTATGTTTCCTGATTATTTTGAAAAGATATTATTTTCTTTTGATTATACCTAAGCTTAGGTAAAACTTGTGAATTTTGGCCGTGTTTTTAATATGAGTATAAATTACAAATAATTGAATTATTATTACTTATTTCCTTAATTTTTTAACGGTATTTTATTTATTCCTATTATATTATCGATTACTCTAGCAAGTGTAGAAATAAAATTCTCAAAACTTAAATTAATTAAAAGCTATTTCAGAAAGGACCATTTCTCAAACGCAACTTAGTGGAGTTGTGATTATTTAAATAGAAAATAAGTGAGCTAAAAAATAGAAATTATGATTGTTGGTCAAGTCGTTTGCTTATGGAAGCAGAAAAAAATACTTTTATTGTAATTATATTATTATTATATAAATTAAGAAATTATTAATTTACTATACATATTTGATTAATTATTGTATACCAATTATACAGGCCCGTAGCCAGACTAAATTTTCACGTGGGACAGAGCAATTTTTTTTGGGGGGGGGGCATTATGTATATTATATTTTTAATATTTTTACTAGGCTAGGGGCCTGTAATTATATTAACCCAATGTTTAATAAATTTGATTTTCTGATATAATAGGGCCTCCAAAGAAATTATATCCGCGAGACTCAATAAACATAATCCCACCATTGCCTAAAATCATTAGTCATTACTCATTGATAATGAACAATAAATAGAGAATACAGAGCATTAAAATCTAATAACTACATAGTAAATAATAAATCTGTCAATTGACTCTTAGCAATATTATAATAATTACGTATAGTATAATACAATTATATTCCCACAAACAGTCTTTGGTGTTCCAAATATAATATAAATGAGTAAACTGCTAATAAATAATTGTATTAAATTAAACATGTTTCTACTTGGCTATTAATTTCTAATTATCGAAGGCCTTGTATGTTTTTGATCACACATTTTTTTTTTCACAGGAATAGTGTTTGATTACCTACGTATAACGATTGACTTTTAATGATCGCTATATAAAATTATTGTTTTGATTATGGTTATTATTTTATTAATATTGATATAGTGTTATAATTTAAAATAATATTTTCAAAATAGATACTGTTTAATCCAGTATACTACAAGAAACTATCACACTCGAAGAGAAAAGATTTAAAATATAATGAAAAACAAAAAAAAAACCACTCACATTGTTGTAATGTTGTAAAAACATAAGTAGTATAAAAAATGCTAACAAATAGATAAATAAAAGAATATTTAATTCCTTTGTTTGCTGTTTATACGAATGATCGAATGAATATTTTAAGCAAATAAGATTATTGTACAAAATGTAAGAGACTCGTAAATCATAACATTACACCATGGTATCTACAGTTAATTGCCATCTCTTCACCAGTGATGTCATTAATCTTAACAATTTGTTTTTTGATATTTAGATAGCACCTGAACTAATTTAAACTGATTTTTCAAGCCAATATTCAGTATTATGTTGACAATTTTATGATGATTTATCGAATTAAATGCTTTCGCAAGATCCAGATAACCTTATTATGATTATTAAGTGCCTTGTGTATTAATTTATTAGCATTTTACAAGGCATTTTTTGTTCTCAACATTGGTTTATTAAGTTTTCTAAAAACTTTTAATCTACCTTTTATTATTTTTCCCAACATTTTAAAAAAATTGCTCATCATAAAAAATTATACCTATAATTATTAATAATCGTAGTAACTCCAATTTTTAATCGTGTCTTAATAATTGCTAGTTTGAGTTTATTAGAAAATAAACCTTCTTTTAAACTTAGATTATAAATATATGTTAAGGAGTATTTATATTTTCACATATAGACATTTTTACTGAAATTTCATCATAACCTGTATAAATATCATATTTTAGATTTGATATCATTTTTAGAATTTGGTAAGACTGTGTGAGTTAATTTCTTTCTTTAAAAAACAGATCAAATGATTCTTTTGTCATTATTCAAGCATAATTTTAATTTGATTGTTTAATTTTATTAATTTGTTAAATAACTACTAATATTAGTAAAATAATTATTAAACACGTTTGAAACTCTGACTGTATATTTTGATGAAAACATATTTTCATTATTATACTGTATTAATTAAATATTGTCTTAATTTATGTTTTTAGAAATTGTGATCTTATTCATCATTTTTCCAGTTAATTTTGTGTTATTATAAGGACATCATTAAATTTATTTTTATAAAAATAAATTTTGCCATTTCTTAAAATTTAAAATTCAATTTTAAGTAATTAAATTATTATTATGATATATATATTTAAACCATATTATATAAACACATATAACTCAAAATTTAATAAAATTTTTCTATTAATACCAAAGAATAGTAAAAATAAGTTCATAGTATTCATAAGTGATATCTTAGAACAAATCAAAAATGCCATTGCGTTTAGTAAAATGCACAATAGTATAAGATATTTAAAAGTTCCCACAAATAATGTTTTTTGATTATAACAAAATAATTAACAGCATTAAATAAGTAATAAGTAATTGTAATTCCATAATTTTCAACTTCAAATGAATACAAAAAAAATTGTGTCTGTGTAATCTTATAATATTTATGAAGGTATAAGAAAAATTAATGTGGAATCTTATATTATCTTATTTTCAAACTTTTTGACTAAGTAAAACATAGGTATCCATATATTTTATAGATATAAAACTAAAAATTATCTTATAAACATTTGGTGTAATTTTCAAATATCTACTGTTATTCGTTTTTAAATAACAACAAAAACGTTTTACGATAAATATTATCATTACTCATTATAATGTCATACAAATTTGAACTTCAAACAATAGTAAAAAATAAATGTGATTTTCCTGTACACTTTTTATTTTTGTTATAGATAAAAAAAGCTAATGAGGAATCTAGTATTACATTTTTATATCTTAAATACATCGTTCGCGCATCATTCACTATTGATCATTTCGACCTTTTTTGTAAGACCGTTGTGCTGCATCGTTTGGTTTTTGGATTTTGCTTATACATTGCTTACATATAGCCCGTTTACCATTATCATATATAATTTACACATCGGCATATTATTTAAAAACAAAACTAAAAGAGATTAAAATTATTCAAAACCGCAAGTTGTTTGATAACTTTCAACTTATAATGTATGTTTGTAACAGTAAATTGTTATGTATGAGTTAGAGTAGGTATTTGTAATATTGACGTATATAACAAGATCAAACAACTTGAATGTTTGAGTCTCGGGTTACATGTAACCACGACTATTCCATAGTTTTAGTCAAAGAAAAATATGTATTAAATAAGATTTTTATTAGATACAATTTTTAAGCATTACTGTTCCATTTTAATTTAATTTAGTCATGATAGGTATATAATTTTACAGAACACAACAATATACATGAACACACGACTGTACTGCACAAAAAATATTAACAACTTTGAGCTCATATATTAATTATTAATTATGATTGTAGATAATCATTACACAGGTACAATAACTTACATTACAAAATATATAGGTAATATTACAATATATTATATGCTAAACTGATTTAATGTTCATTAAATTGTTATATTTTAAACTATTTATATTCCACATATTAATAATATTATTTATATTGTAAACGAAATAATTTTGACACTTCGATAATATTATACAAGATAATAATATCAATAGCTTGTTATTTATTTTATATATATAAGTCAGTTACGTGTATTTCAAATAAAATAGAAAAAGCGAACAAGAGTTTTATATTACTTAATACTTATTAGTTATTATATAGTTCTGTATATTATATAATAAAAATACTTGAGCAAACTAGTAAATTGCGTAACTACTATATGTTAAAAGTAATTATTATATCTATATTTAACCCTAGAATGCTGTTACCTTTATTTGCAGATCTTGAGAGTTCTAGAAAATGTGTATTTTTTTAGTAAACCATAGAATATCAAAATTGAGATACAAATGTGTACCACGCTTTCCTGATGTCATATAAAACATTTTATTTTACTAATTTATTCATAATTGCGGTTTCTGGTGCTATTTTTGCTAATTTACAGTTTTAAGTGCTATTAATAGGCATATTATTTATATAAGAAAGAAAATAAACCAACGGTTTCCAACCTTTTTAGTTGCGTGGACCACCAATTTTGTAAAAAAATCTTCGAGGCCTACTAATAACACAACTATATATAATATAGGCAATATATATTGTTCATTAAGAAAAAAAATTATTGAACCTAATTGCAAGTTAAACAACTTAATGAAATTCTTTACACTGCTTATCTTCTACGAGAGACTTAATATATACATAGATTGATACTGGATAATTTATTGTGTTAATTGTGTAATATTATTTTATGGTCCATAGTCCAGTCTCACGTTATTCATGGCCACTTGTAGGCCACGGCTCTTAGGTTGGAAACTACTAAAATAAATTATAAAACTCCAATAAAGTATACAAATATGTGAACGAAAACATATATTTTGATTTTTAAATAGTAGGTAAGTTATTGGTTGCTATCGTTGATGACATCGGGCAATTTATTTCATTTATTTACAATAATTTGGTGATTTTTTAAATGTTTGTCAGGTTTGCATTTTGTCAGTTACTAATTAATACAGTCCTTAAATGGTCACGATAATGCGTTTTCTGTTTAATTATATTTTATTTTGGGTTATTATGGTTTAATTCCAAGATATACTGCAATTATTAAATTCGTTGTATCCAGAGCTGACCAAATACCGATGGACAATTGTATTTTGCATATTTATCAATTTTTTTTTCAATTATTTTGGTGTTTTTATGCATTAAAAATATAAAATAAAATAAGTATTGTTTCAGGTCATTCTAGATGTATTTATTATTAACAATAAGTTAAAACATCAACGTGAATTTTGCAGACTGAACGGTCACCGAATAACTGCAGATGACTCATCACTCATAACAATATTATGTTTTATTTTATTATTAAAAATAATTAATAATATTTAAAAAAGATAGACCGAATTATATATAGAAGAACGTACAATAAAAATCTAAAACTTAAATGTAGGTGATTAGTATAAAATTTATATATTATCAATACTATCATAATCATATAATAACTAATAAATATAGAAAATGTATAGTTACAATATATTTTTATATGTAATTGTTTAAAGTTCAAATTTTAAAATTAAGTTCACTAAAATTACCAAAATACTTAAATAATTTTATAGAATAAAATGCATAACATAAATTTATACCTTAATTTCAACATTTTAATATATTAAACTTCATTTTAAATATTTTAAAAAGGTTGAGCTTTATTACATAAATATTTTTTTGAACGTTTGCAATTTAAAATTATACAAACTAGGATATTTACGACTTATCATCAAATGAATCATTGTTAAAATTATTGAAACCAAAAAATATTAAGACTAATATTAAGCTATTTTTATTTCATTAGTCACTCATTTCAAATTTAACACATTCATTGCAGTTACCTGAGGCTGTAAAGGGTATTAACAAAATAATAAATTATAAAATAAATTAGTTATTCATTTAAAACTTATTATCTTGAAATAATTTTTATTAAGGTAATCTTTTTAATGTCGAGGTTCCTTTGAAACATTTAATACTTTGAATATACTACTCATTTGTTTCATTCAATATTTAATTTAATTTAAAAAAATAAATGATTTAAAATACTTTTTTTATTTTAATAGATTAAATATTCTTTAATTTCCTGTTACAATATTATTTTATTTAATAGGTATAATAATATGCAATGCATTAGTGTGATAATTATATTTTAGTTTATTATTATAAAGCGTAAATTTCAATATAACTTACTACTATTTTAATAATAAACAAATTAAAAATACATATACTTACATAGGTATAATCTATTTTTAAATATAACCATTTTTCAAAGATTTTTCTAACATTGACTTATTTGTAAGTATCAAATAACATATATAAATACATAAATCAAATAACAGTAGGCCTCTTAAATTATATTATGGTTTACGAAAGATACAAAATAATATAATATAATAGATCACTATTATCAACTTTTCAAATATAAGTATTCTAATACCAATTTTAATATCTAATCGTATTTCTGTCAAAATTACCGTTATAACTATTGAAAGTTAGTACGGTTTATTTATGAAATATGATCAATATATTTTTATTATCAATCTTATAATTTATCTGATTAACTTCCATAGTAAAGAAATACATTGTAGGATATAAAATAATTTATTATACTTTATAACATTTAAAAACATTTTATTGGGTATTTTTGATAAGGTATGATAATTGTTGTTTGTTTATAGAAAATTCTTAAATCTTGGATAAAAATAAAGTTTAAATAAAATATTTATTATATTTAAGTTGATACATAATAATTCATATTTGGCCATTTTTGTAACGTGATTTTTTTTAAGTTAATAATATTCAAATATTTCTATACAATCCATAAAAGTTTTATTACGGTTCTGGAATGCTTGTTAAGAAACGTATCCTTAGCGACGACCTTTGAATCGATATAAACTAAATAGAGAATTAACATAGGTACATTCAACCTATTGGTATGTTACAATATTTGTCTTGTTAGTAGGCCATCGCTATTTGGTAACGCTTTAGATGAGTGTTGGTATGTCAACTCGAAAGAGTTCTTCAAAAAAAAAAAATAGCAAGTATGATAATCCATATTTTTATACCAATGTGTAAGATCTGTAATTTTTATTATTTTTTTTGTTTAATAGTAATTCGAATAATCTTTTGGAAAATAATCTCTCAATAGAAGTGTCTAACGGTAAATATTTGCAGTCTGTACTAAACGAAAAAGAAGAACATGGACATTCAGTGAGTTTCCATAATTTTGTTCCTACTTTTTATTTTATTAAAAAAAATAGCAAATATAGTTATAACTTATAACTTATAAGATAATCCTTATAAGTATCATTTGAGTGTTATTATTATTCACGTGAAATACCTATTGTGTTTTATTAGTCCATCTCTGAACGATATACAAAAACGAGAGAAAATAATACACTGTTCTGCAAGGTTGATAAAGAAGTTGAATTAGACGGCACCAATTATTGTAAGTATTTTCCTATTGCCTGAATCAGCGGTCCAGCGGTTCCCAACCCTTTTAGTTTTGAGAACCACTAATTTTGTAAAAAAATGTCTGTAGCCCACTAATGGTTAATACTAAATAGCACACCTATATACATGTATATAATATGTATAATATTATTAGGTATATAATAAAAATATACAATAACATTATTTTAAATAAATACATTATTAATGTTAATATTATATGGTCCGCGGCCCATGGATTGGAAACCGCTAGCCTAGATAATATGTGATTGCCATTTAATACAATTCGTACAATCGAGATTATACCATATCAGGTTGAATGTTGTTTAGTTGTCGAAATGAGCGAATCTAAAGATGACACTATCGTCGAAAATCGGAAATTGCCAATTAAAGAAGAACCACCCGAAATATTGAACCTAGATAAGACCATCGAAGAGTTTAAGACAGCAACGGAATTCAAATTTATTTATTTAGTTTACGCAGTCAGCAAAAAATCTAAATATTTTTCACCATATGATTTTAAAATTGTTTTGTTTAAAAATATCAATAAACATTGTTTCTTTACACTAAGTAATGAAGGTATGTTGTCTCACATTCAAAACGAAGTGTCATTCACGCCTTTTGCGCAATTTGAAGTCGAATATAAATTATATAAAAAAATCATAAAAGTAAGTAAAGGTTTTTATAGTGCTTATAATATAATATGCATAGTTAAACGTATTGGTTATATATTAAAATCAGTATTAGGTGCATTATATAAAATGTATTCAAATATTAATAACAAATAATAAATCATAAATACAAATTAAAAAATAATAAATAATCTTAAATTAAATTATGTATGATGAACCATTTAAGACTATTTTTTAACTCAGATTTTGAGTGAACTTTCAATAAAAATGTACAAAATTAATATTTAAACAAAAAAAAATGTTATGTAGTATACGTAATAATTGGCGTACCTACTTGCGTAGGTAAATTCTAACTAAGTACTAAGGTATAGTTACTATATATAGTACTATACTACTATAGTGATGTTCAATGTTGTATAAATAAAGACATAAAGCTCAGAAAAACTATGTTAACATTTTTTAATTTCAAATGAGAATCAAATAATTTATTTCGTGGTTAAGGCGTATTTAACTTATGACTATAGAGGAAGGGGTTGTTAATTTAATTAAAAAAATTAAATTATCTATTGGATAAAATATATTTTTTTCTTTAAATAAAGCTCTTGTTTAGCAACGCAGTGTGTCAATAATACTTTGAAATTTTGAAGCTTTTGTTTGGAAACTTATTTTTAATTTTATGATAATTTTACTCCTATTTATATGTATATTGGTAACGTTGTACATATAGCGAAACATTAGGATTTATGCGATTTCTATGTACCTATAAAAACGTTGTTTACCTTTGAAATCCTCGTTAATTTATAAAAATAACTTCGCACCGTACAATATACATCAATATACATCTCTGTGTAAGAATACTATAAATATGAAAAATCTGAAAAAAATGTATTTTATCAAAAAGTGATAAGCAACATTAATAAAAATGTATTTATTTGGTTATTTAATCAAAACCAACTTGTTGAAAAAAAACCGTCACCGTTGCAGCGACGGAAATTTCGTTATTAAATATAATTGTTTATATTATTTTGTACGCAGATACCGCTGTTTAAATACTACCTACAGTGGAAATGTCTACACTTTTGGTATAAGTACATTTCGCAGAACAAGTACTGTCGAGCGAGAGAAGAATTACAAATTCCACTGTCCCTATTCATGCTGTCCACTCCACTGCGGGACGCGTTGTTAAAGGTACATGACCTGATTTATCAGAGCGCGGTAATGAGATTGTACAACGGTTCAGTTACGGAAGAAAATACCCTTCAAGCGTTTAAAGAACAACAGGTTAGTTAATGCATGCAAATTATGAAGGTGTGTTATCTTTGTATTTTAATCCAACTGTTATTGTACCTATATTATTTATATTCAAATTAGCAAAGTTTTTAGATATTAATAAAATAACAGCGTTTCAATTTAACAATTTGCTTTATGCCGTTTAAAGTTAAAAACGTAAGATAAATAAATAGGTGTAATAATCCATTAATATTTGTTCAACTTTTTAATTATCTACATAGAACAATCGTCATTTAAAATGTATACATTTTTATACAGAAATGAACAAAAAAGAACAATGTATTGTTAATTATAAGTTCAATTTATTTGAGTATATTTTTCCTACATTTTTCCTTTATAATTATAAGTTTTAATGAAATTTATAAACAAAAGTCAACAATAAAATAATATTGGAATAACAAAAAAGAAGTTTCATTTTTTTCTAGTGAGTAATATAAGTGTACCTAAAAATAATTGTATGAATGGGTAATTATTGCTTTTTTAAAAAAAAAAGTTATTAAAAATTAATTCACTCTAAAATATAACAAACAAATAACATAATACAAGTAAGTGCTAAATATTAATTAAATATTTTTAATTAAATTAAATTAATAAATACTCACTTAGTTATAATGAAATTACTAATGGATGTACCTAATGAGTTACAGATACCCAAATCCAAAAACTTTTAAAATTTAAAACGTTAATTTTTAAATTAACTACTGTAAATATTAATATTTTATTGAGAATACTCTTTTATAAATAATACTAATCCGGGATAAATATATAATGCATATTATATTTTTTTTACACGAAAAATTATATAATTTGTATATACGTAATAGTATATAAAAACCAAGAAAGTTGCTCTGTTGTATTTTCAATTTTATCTAAATAGTGGTTAAAAGTTTTATGTTTATACAATTATTATTTTCTTAATTACAATTAAAATACTAAAATCGTTATTTTTTGATTATAGTCCAATTTTTTCAACATTTTAACTTAAACTAAGTGTAAAAAAAATGTAAGTATTTATTTTTTGATAACATTTTGAGAAAAAATAACTTAATGAGAAATCTTTAACTAAAATTGCAAACTTATTGATTAAGAAAAAAAGTTAAATAATTAGATAATACATAAATTTTATCCAATGACTTCGAAAAAAAATCTAAATAAAAGTCTAAAATTGTAACTTTCTATAAGTATCATAAAGAGAGCAAATACATTTGAAAAAAAATTAAGAACTAATATAAATGTTTAGTGAAATTATTAAGTAACTACAGGTTGTCCCCTCTTTGAATTAGGCACAACTAAATTCAAATTTATTATTTTGTTTAAATTGGTGTTGCGACTGTAATATATCTTTTGTTATTTTTTCTCAATTATGCTATTTTTTTTTAACAACGTCCCTTCCTTCAGTATCAAGTATTACACTAGAAACTTAAATCTTAATAACTAGGTATTATATTGAATATCTACTTATTTGTGTGTTTTATTTTCAAATTATTTATAATAACATGAGCATAATAAATCCCCAAAGAGAACTAATACCTTAAAAAGTTTATTGTTTTTATAAATTGCATACCTAATTAGAATCTTATTTTTGTTTCCCAGTGTGTTATACATATTATATAACGTCATAAGCTAAGACAGCTTATCTTGAATCATATATTTTTTTTTCGATATTATTTGTATGTATCTCGTGCAGAAAAATAGTACTGAGGCGGCCGTCGGACACTTACAGGACCTACGCCTGGCCGTCAAAAGCTTAGTGTTGGCCGCGTGTTCCAGCGTCTTAACCGAGTGCGGATTCACCGTGGACGACTCAGAATTTCGTGTCACAAAGACTTCACGTATAGCACAATCACGAGGCGTTGGTGGTGGTAATGGCATCGTCAGCTATACGATGCCGTTCATAAAACAAAGGACCAAACTGAAATGTTGCCAGAGGATATGCCGGTTCATTGCGTTGGTGGATTTCCAATTGCAGTCACATCTCCACAAAATAGCCAGGAATCAAATCATTCATTTTGAGGCGGATGTGCACAGACACTACAAGTACGTTCCTGGCGAATTATATCAACTGAACGGCCACGACAACGATGGCGTCGATAACGCATTAGAAAATGACAGGTCTTCGGACGATCCCAAGGTGAGAATAAATAATAATCATTTATCCGGTCGAATCAATCGTAATATAACAATAGCATTCTAATCATCGATTTCTATGTAAACAATATATTATATATTTCCAATGCATAGTCACCGTTGTTCATACTGGAGGCATTTTTAACGAAAAATAGTATTGAGTTTGATAACACGCAAAGTGATTTCATCGCTTATGTGACGTTCTTAATGGAAAATTGGAAATGGATCGTTATCACCCACGTCCCTCCGCTCATAGACGACATCGAATTCAACGATTTCGCAAGGTGAGTTTTAAATACACACAGGCACCATTACACAGTGTTGGGTAAACTGATTTTAATAAATAATTATAATTCTATATACTATACACCATATACATTATACTCACTAGTTTCGTTACGTGGAATTTTAGTGATTGAGGATAAATTTATAAACATTTTAGAAATCAAAAGTATACTTCTCAAGTTGTTACTTTTAACTAAGCAATCTGACGTTATTTTTATGTAATTAGTATTTTAAATTTATTAATTATTAAGTCCATTAATTTTCAACCGTTTCGATGGTATTGTACTTATGGAATTAAAGTCAATTGTGGCTCGATATATTGCTCATAATATATGCAATAGAAAAATAGATCTTATATAGGCTATATTATAAAATTTTTGATTGTAAATAATTGTAAATCTACAGTATGTCTGGTTTTAAATATTTCGAAATTATAGTCGCTGATTCGCATAAAACTTGTTAATAAAATAACCACAAAACATTTAGAGCAAATAAAAATAATATTATACATTTATACGCCGAGACCAATGTACGCTTTTGTATGTATTTCTAATATTATATTAAAATATAAAATTTTTTTCACATTAAGTTATAAGTTCTAATTTACTCTTAAAAAAATGTTTAAATATGTTTAGATAATCAAGTTTTGAGCCATAGTCATAATACTCATAACTATAGTAGTTAGTAGCTAGTGCATGTATACATTTATTTTTATATATTTTAGAATATTTAAAATTTTAACATACTACTGGTATGTTTTTGTCTAATTAAAATATTTTTCTAATTTATTATTTTTGGATGTTTAATATGTTATTTTTTCCATGAATTTCATTTTTAATAGTTACTTAGCTTTTATTTTTATATAGCAATAACACTTAACAATGAAAAAAAAAATGCAGATGCCAAATAAAATAAAATAACTTAAGGAGCCTCGCTACTGTCGTCAATTTGTGCTCAAAAAACGTTAAGTTTTGACAAAATTAAAGTTAGTTTAAGATGTCCGATTTTAATTCTGAAAAAAATTCTGAACTCGGCAAAAAATTATCGTACGGAATACTTTGTAAAAATTAAATCTTATTTCTAATGAAGTGGTAATAAAAACTAGACTATATGAATTTTTTCATATCGTAATATTAAATTTAAAATTAAAATTAAAACCGGAATGTTTCTTACGATCTACAGATACTTTTCTGCTGAATTAAAATCTTTTTTCAGAATTAAGATCAGACAACGTTAACTAAGTTAAACTAACTTTAATTTTGTCAAATCAATAAGTAAGTTGTCGTTAAATTCGTGTAGTGAATTTGAATTGTTATCGAGTTATTGACATGTACTTGCGCGTACGAGAGTGACAACCGTCGGTGACTCTAGCCAGTACCCACACTATATTTAACTTACACTAATAATCATTTATAACTACCACATGAATCTCGGGCGGCTAGGACGAGAATATGAAATACTAAATGTTGTCCCTTAAATAATAAACGTAACGAGGCCTCTTAATAATTTTTAAGCTGTTTCCTTTCCAAAATCAACACATACATGCAATACGTTTTCTAAATTAGGTATGCATAAAAAAATTAAACATTATATTTGTAAAGATTTATTTATTACAAGTTGACAAAGTAAAAATAAATTTAATTATTTAAGCATATATGTGCTAAGATTAAGTTTCTTAAGGCATATTTTAATAATTTCACATGTAAAATAAATAAATATTTATTCATAATATTTAAAATATAACGTATAATGTAAAATGTTAGTTAATAATGCATTATTTACTGTAGGCGCATACGCAACTAGAAGTCGAAGGACCACTCGGTGAATCAGAACTGAGAATAATTAAATATAAGCCAAATCAAAAAACGCCTGAAAATATTTGGTCGGGTAATTTATAAATCATACTTGATTTGTGGGACATGATAGGTAATCTATTATACGACGACCATTAGCTTTGAAACGGTTTAGTATATGGAATAAAGAAACAGAAATGTGTAAATGGGAGTTAGGATAATACATATCAATTATTTGGGGTTTTCTCTAAGATCGGAGTCGGTCGGTGCAAAAGATAGCACAACAACAGGGAAAAAGGGTTTCTTATATACTAAATTCGCTACTACGGAAGTTCGGTGATGCTGGAGGCTGAGGTGAGCAATGATGATTCTAGACAGTCTCCCGGACAACTCACACAAGTAGTTGACGGACTTACGTGGTATGATGAGACTTGGCAACGATAGACAATAAGTTTAGTTGCTGGGTTGTACAGTGATGGCCGCAACAATGACGATATGTCTACTATACAAGAGCGACAACGAATATGAACCATAAATAATAAAAATGACAAGCTCAGAGATTGGTCTGATTTGGTTTTAAAGATTATTTTTTTTTTCACTATTGTGATATGTTGATTCAAGTCATGCGTGGGTAGAACAGTAATTGTTAAATAATAAATAATAGGTACGTAACGATGATACATAATAATAATAATAATACATGGACAACTTTTCGTGCCACAATGGCGACGAACGAGGAAAGAACAACTTACACGGTATACCTATTACCTCATAAAACTAATATAATAAAAGAGCGGACAAGTGGATATCGCTCTACTATAATGGACGTGTTAAATTTGAATGCAATGACAGGTGTCATTGTATACGAATAATGATTCTGAACGGAGATGATTTGTCAGTCTAGTATAATTATTAGAATATATTATATTATTACCTATATTTAAAATGTAATATATCATTATTTTATGCGATTTCGTAAAAATTTAAATTTCATACAATCATAAATTTTTTTCTATATTGATTCATGAATTTTTTTTTACAGTTATTTGAAGAAACAGTTATGAAGAACCTTGTATTGGGTTTTTTAACCTTAGGTATAAATCAAAAAATTATTATGAATTTTCAACTTCAAAATTCCTTTCATATTTTCTCGATTTTGACATATTTGAATATTTCGTAAGCATTTGAACTTTAAATGCTTGTAAACAAAAATTATGACTAACGTTTTTTTATTTTTTTTACTACGATAAGTATAACTTATAATCAACCTTGTATTAAATTTTAAAGATTTTTTAGATTGCCAAATTTATTTTTATAGGCATTTCAAAAAAAAACTTAGAAAAATCGAAAATTTTAATTGTTTATAAATAGCTTAAAAAAAGTCAAAATATTTTGAGAATTTAATAGTAAACAGATAATGCTAATATAAATATTTAGTGAAAATTTTAAGTATTCGTTTTTGAGTTACAGCAAAATAAAAAAAATCAATTTCGTCAAAAACTGACTATGCGTAAAATTTCCCGTTTTTTCGTTACTTTTTTAAAGTTTTTCCTGAGGTAAAAGGTACTGGTAATTTTTTACTTTTGAGCCCCCCAAAGTACCAACTAAATTAATTTTCCTTTTCAAAGAGGGGAATCAAAGCACTATTACTACTCTAAAACGTAATGACTAGGAAACGGATTTTAATTTTTTAAATAAATAAATATTTTTAAATATTTTAGAATAATTACATTTTTTTATAAATAAATACATAAATTATGTAATATTGTTGAATTTACGTGTATATTTTAAATATTTTACAAATAAATATACAAATTCTGTATTATTGAAGAATTTCCGATTTAATTTTAGTATTTTAAAATACGACATGCGATACGATTAGGTCTCTGTACTATACGCCTTTGACATCAAACGATAACAATTCGATATCTTACCTAAGTAATAGGTAGTAATTTCAATATTAGACCGAACCGCCGCCACTTTACACTTGAAAATTTCAAGTTATATGTCGTTTTTAACTGTTTCCCCCATGAAAACTATAATGAATCAGAATAAATTTTTAATTTTTTTAATTTTTTTTAATTATTTAATAATTTTATCTTATTTTCAATTCAAATAATTAAATATTATACATTTATAAATAAATATTTATTAAGTAATAAACAAATATATATTTAAATATTTTTGATTTTATATTAAATTAAAATCCGTTCCCTAGTGATGACAGACACACAAAAAAAAAAAACGTAGGTCATTGTAAAATCAATACATTATCCACTCGGTTCAAAATTTAAAAAAAGGTATTAGTTATTAGTTATTGTAGCCAACGAATGACAAAAATTAATAATTAACAAAGCTAATGGATATGAATAACAATCGCGTTCACCGAATAGATTGATTATAAAAAAAAATAAACAATACAATGCTCATTAACTTATCGAGTTAACATCGCGTTATAATGCGATTAATATTAATAGTACCTAGTGCTAAATAAATTGCTGCTTTATTAACAATTATGTAGCTAAATAAATGATTTTTATTTCTGTATTAACTGTACAGTTAACTAAAACATTAAAGTACCTGTTTAAAGCAAACTGAAAACTTAATCGATCGCAATAACAATTTTAGCCCGTCGATTTGCGGTAATCAGAATGATCAATTATGCAGTGATGGTCCATCACTCCAGTTTGTGTTCGACATTGACAGTGTGTATCAGAGCCACGCAGAAAAGATATTGAATTATTTCACCACAAATTTTGAGGCAGTACATAAATACTTGAAACGTCTGGAATATGTTCACATTATTTACAAGGAAAACGAAGATATCGATCGAGAAAGTATCGTAAACGAAACCAGTAAGTCACTAGAATGTACGAGTATGCATAAAATTCACCATTCACCGTATTGAAATATATATATCGTTTTATTTTATTAGGCATAAAAAATTTTCAAAAAATGTTAGAGAAATACAAACAACAAATAA
Source organism: Rhopalosiphum nymphaeae (assembly GCA_036289425.1). Taxonomy (NCBI): domain Eukaryota; kingdom Metazoa; phylum Arthropoda; class Insecta; order Hemiptera; family Aphididae; genus Rhopalosiphum; species Rhopalosiphum nymphaeae. The sequence continues at coordinate 3,102,119 of JAZAQC010000030.1, forward strand.
CCGAAGTGGATAAAATAAAGACCACGCATATGTTAGGCATGTTTCATTTAAAATTACATCTGTTGAAAAATGTTGCTAAACCTACCTGCGAATATTTATTAGATCTAGTGGAAAAAACGCTTGTAAAGTATGTGCAAGATCGTACTAAAACCGTATGCAGAAAAACTATCTTATAATAAAATATACCTTCATTTAGAGCAGGAAAACAGTTGGTAAATGAACTATCAAACGAAATAAATGATTCACTCAAATACCTTCACACCTCGCCATCTACTGCTGCGCAATATGTAGATTATAAAAAGTTCTTAGACAATTTTTCTATAAGGGTTTGTGTTTGAATAATATCACCTATATACTACAATATTAAATAAAACATTTAATTTTTCAGTTGGACGAAATAAATCAAAATCAAAATTATATCAGAGAACTTTATGACTTGGCCGAAAAATTTGACGTACCCGTTCCTGATGAAGATATCGACAATTATGATGTTAATAGTATTATTATTATTTTGTAGTTTATAGTTAAATAATAATAATAATATTCGATTTTCATATAATATTTATTTATAGAAATTTTCAGATACGCTTACTACTTTACAAACAGCGTTTCAGGATATTAACAATGAACAAGACAAACTCATTGGAGAGTTTGTCAAGAAAATTGATATTCACATAAAAGATATGATTCAAGATGTAGAACAAATAAATATCGAGGCTAATGTAATAATATATATAGATTTGTATAATATTCTGAATACAGTATATAATTTCAAGTATTCAAAATACTTTTAAAAATATTTCAAGTATAATTTATTTTAAATGCTTATATAGTATTAAAATTCAACGTTCTATTTTTAATATTTATTGTAATACTATAAATAATTAACTATCGCAGTTAGATATACAAATACGAAATTCAATACATTTTTACATTAGCTATAGTTTAAAATATTTTTGAAAACAAATATAACTTTTTTAATATTTAAAAAAAAATGTTTTAAAGGTTAATATTTTTATAGTATTTTAAATACATTAATTAGAATACTATTTTTATGAAATATTCGAATATTTATTCTTAATACTTTTTAAAATTATTTGCCTAAGTCTATAAATATTTGAAAATATATATTTCATATCATATGTTATTTATTTATTTTTTTCAGGAATTGTGGTTAACTGATATTAACAGTAATAAAGAAGAAGTAAAATTGGCCTTATCCAAACTTAATAACCGATTAACAGAACGCCAAGAAGAATCGATTTTGTATGAGTCTTATCAGTGTTTCTTTCAAGTCGAAATGACCAAGTTTGATATACTAAGCAATGCAAGTGAAGCTGTAAGACTCAGAATTTTGCTGTGGGATAGTTTAGACGAATGGGAAAAAAAGATGTCTATTTGGGAAGAAGATAATTTTCATAATTTAGAAGTAGAACAAATGAACACATTCTTAGCACTAAATTTAAAATATGTAATACAATTCAAAAAAATTATTCCTGCATGTAAGCTCGTTGATCTTATTGACAAAAAAGTACAGTCATTTAAAGAAAAAATGTCGATAATAACTATGTTAAGAAATCCAAATCTTAAGAATCATCATTGGATAAAAATCGAGCATATACTTGGAACAACATTTCCAACTAATCAATCTCTTACTCTTATTATACTCGAAAAGTTAGGTGCTTTCAAATACGGTTCTGAAATAATAGATGTTTCAATGCAGGCTAGTTCTGAAGCTACTTTAGAGGCAATGTTGAAGAAAGTTGAAGATTCTTGGAAAATTGTAAATTTGATTGTACTTCCCTACAAAAATACTAATGACATTTTCATACTAGGTTCGTTAGAAGAAGTTCAGTTAACATTAGAAGAAGCAAATATAAACTTAAATACTCTCATTTCATCAAAAAATACATTAATGATTAAATCAAAAGTTGAAGAGTGGATAAATTCTTTGACCATTATGAATGATGTTATAGTAAGTAAATTTATAATTATATATAACATGAAATTAAATTATTTTTTGAACTTTAAAACCAGTGAAAATTGTTGAACAAAATTTCATGTTTTAGATAGAATGGAATTTGTGCCAAAATAATTGGGTTTATTTAGAATCGATATTTGCTGCTCCGGATATACAAAGACAACTTCCAAATGAAGCTAAATTATTTAATCAAGTAAATAATTCATGGAAAAGCCTAATGCAAAAGGTTGTAAAAAATCCTTTAGCAATAAGCGTATGCACTAAAACCGACCTATTGAAAACTCTTATAAAAAATAATCAACAATTAGAACAAATATTGTTATATTTAGAAGCTTATTTAGAATCAAAAAGAGTTGTGTTCCCGCGATTTAATTTCTTGGCAAACGTCGATCTATTAGAAATAATTGCTCAAGCTCGAAATCCAAGAGTCGTACAACCGTACATGAACAAATGTTTTGAAGCTATTTGGCGAATTAAATTTAACAACGAAGACGACGAAGGAAAGCAGTTACAGTCGGTAGTTGAAGGAATATATAATACGCCTACAGACGTCATTGCCATGATATCTCCAGAAAGAGAAATCGTCCAATTTGTATCACCGATTAAAGCCACCGGGAATGTTGAATTCTGGCTGTCAAGAGTAGAAAAAGAGATGGTAAATACACTACGATCTCTCATGTCAATAGCTATCGAAGATTACAATGCAAGTCCTAGAGAAAAATGGGTGTTATTACATGCTGACCAGGTTAAAATTTGAATGAGTTTTTAAATTGAAATTTGAAACAAGTCATTTTTTTTAGCTAGTGATTGTGGTATCACAGATAACATGGTGTCATAACGTACACGAAATCTTTAAGATAAAGTCCAACGTACAAGAATCATTAATCAAATTTGAACAAAAATGTTTTAAATTAAGTATTTCTATCACAAAATCACATTTAAATTTGCGTTAAGGTTAATATGTTTATCACAATAACGAAGGCTTGTCGTTTTAGGACCTGAATAATTTAGCAGCTATGGTTCGACGAGGAAATTTAACCAATCTCCAATGTTCCGGAGTACGTGCATTGATCACTATCGATGTTCACGCTAGGGATGTGATATCTACTATGGTTGTTCGCAAAATTAATAGCGACGCGCACTTTGAATGGTTGAAACAGCTTCGTTACTATTGGGATAACGTAGAAGGTTGTGTCGTGTACTCTGTCAATACTCGTTGGTTATACGCGTTTGAATATCTTGGTTCCTCTCCTCGACTAGTAATAACACCGTTAACTGACCGATGCTACTTATGCTTGATGGGTGCGCTTCAATTAAGTCTAGGATGTGCACTGTCTGGACCTACAGGTACCGGAAAGACTGAAACTGCCAAGGATCTCGCGAAAGCGTTAGCTACACAATGTTTCGTATTCAATTGTTCTGATGGATTAAATTATAAGGTGCAAATTTATATTGTATTATAACAACTCCATTCATCTAAAAAAAAACTTTTAATGATTCCCATCTTTTATTTAGACGATTGGCAGATTTTTTTCGGGCTTGGCTCAATCGGGAGTGTGGTGTTGTTTGGACGAATTCGACCGGATAGGGATTGAAGTGCTATCGGTCATTGCGCAACAGCTAATTACTATCACAAATGCAAAATTGACTAATGCCAATAAGTTCATATTTGAAGGTCGAGAGATTAGACTTATAGGGACTTGTGCAGTATTTATAACAATAAATCCGGAATATATGAGACGAAGCGAATTACCGGATAATCTACAAGCATTGTTTAGACCTGTGGCAATGATGATACCAGACTATAGTTTAATTGCTGAGGTTGTATTGTACTCAGAAGGGTTTCAATCATCAAAAATATTGTCTCATAAAATAGTAAAATTGTACCAATTGTGTAACGAACAGCTTTCCATTCAAAAACACTATGATTTTGGAATGAGGTAATCAGTAATTGTTTTATATCAAGTATTATACTTCAATCGAACAACTATTTTGTATTACTATAGAGCTGTAAAAAGCGTTTTGATAATGGCAGGATTGTTAAAACAAGAAAACCCTATCGTTGAAGAAAATTTAATTTTAATCAAAGCGCTGAAGAATAGTATTTTACCAAAATTTTTAAAAGACGACGCCGTACTATTCCAAGTATAGTATACAATTTTCAATAGCATTTAAACTATAATACAAAATACTTACATGGTTTAAACTTTAGGATATATTAAACGATCTATTCCCTGGAGTATTCTTACCAGAACATAATTCTGAAATATTCCTATCAACTACCAAAAGTGTGATGGAAAGTGAAGGCTATCAAATTAAAGAGAGCTTTTATATAAAAGTTTTACACTTATTTCAGACAATAGTTATTCGACATGGTATCATAACTGTTGGCCCAACTGGAAGTGGAAAGACTACAATTTTAAAAATACTTAGTAAAACATTAACAGAGCTTTACAATAAGAAAATAGAAAACCGACATTATAAACCAGTGAACATATACTGGCTGAATCCAAAAGCAATTTCTATGAACAAACTTTACGGCCAATTGGACCTCTTAACAATGGAATGGAAAGACGGATTACTTGGAAAAATTATTAGAAAAACAGTTCAAGAGGAAAAAGAAGAATTCCAATGGGTGGTATGCGACGGCCCCTTAGATGCAATATGGATAGAAAATCTTAATTCCGTACTTGACGATAGCAAGATTTTGTGTCTAGCCAACTCTGAACGCATAAAACTAAGCTCTTGGGTAAAAATTTTACTTAAAAATTATCAGCTCAATATTATTATTTTATAAATTGATGTAAATCTATGATTTACAGGTTAGAATGTTTTTTGAAGTTGGTGACTTATCGCAAGCCTCACCCGCCACAGTTAGCAGATGTGGAATTGTTTATATAGACACATCAGTCGTCGGGTGGTTACCATATGTACACTCGTGGATAAATAGATTGCAAAATGACGTAATTAAAAGTAGTACAGAATTAAAAAATTATATGGAGTTACTATTTAAAACTTATGTCAACGATGGTTTTTCATTTATTAACAAGTATTGCTTGGCTCCCATTAAACAGGTATTTCTATACTTCCATTTTATAAACAAATATAAAGAAAAGCATTGACGCTTTAATTATAATTTGTTTCAGGTTGAAATTAGTAAAGCGACTATGATGTGTACTATTCTCGAATCTCTATTAACTGACCAAGCTAGTTTTGATGCGTCAACAGAAATTTCCAAAGTCCAAACATTTATTTATCAATCATTTATATTTTCGTATTTGTGGTCCCTAGGATCAAATTTAGTCGATTCTTCTCAAGTAAAATTCGAAAATTTTGTTTTTAATCAATTTCCAGACAAATCTAAGTGTGGTATTCTACCTGAAATGAAATTATTCAACGTATACTTAAACACAGAAAATAAAAAGTTTGAAAATTGGAATACCATTGTCCAGAATTTTGTATACAAGGCTAATACACCTTATTATGAGTTACTAGTGCCCACAGTAGATAGTATCCGGTATACACATATTGTGCAAAAGATAGTACAAATGAACCAACCAGTGATGTTAACTGGAAAAACAGGTGTGTAATAATATGACATTGAATAAGAGTAAATTATAAATTATTTTTATGATACCATTATCATATTATGATCTTAGGTGTAGGTAAAACTTCGGTAGCAAATTTAATTTTGCAAGACTTGACATCAACGGGCGATTGGATATCTGCAACAATCAATTTTTCTGCGTACACCAATAGTAAAAGGACTCAAAAAGTATTAGAATCAAAATTAGTGAAAAGAAAACGAAATCACTTTGGTGCACCAGTAAACAAACGTTTGGCGCTTTTTATCGATGACGTGAACATGCCCATACCCGAAGTTTACGGTGCTAGACCTTCTATTGAACTATTACGACAGCTTTTGGATTTTGGTGGCATGTACGATAGAAATAAACTGGTTTGGAATGATGTAGAGAATGTGATTTTATGTACCATATGCACACCTCCAAGAGGACAAAATCTATTGCCTTCGAGGTTCATAAGACATTTTTCAATAATTTACATGCCCATTACTAGTGAAAACTCTATGAGAACCATATTCACATCCATTTTGGACGGGTTTCTCGAAAAGTTTTCTCTAAATAATGCTAATTCTAATTCTGAAATAGTGCAAGCTAGCATCGAAATATATTTGCGTATTTCAAAAGAACTGTTACCAATTCCGGCCAAGCCGCACTACATATTTAATCTTCGAGATTTGTCAAAAACCATACAAGGAGTATTGCAAGCCAATTTCGTCACAATTCCGGATCGAACATATTTATACAGGTATATTGCAACAGTCATAAATCAGAAACATGAATTAATTGCTCGAAAAATTATTAGATATTTTTTTCTCCCTCATTGATTCAAAAGTAGAAAATTTAACTTCAAAATAAAAATAAAACATATCAATAAACCCGGAAACACTTAATTTTTTTAAGAGTTAATTAATTAATTATTTCTTATAATAAAAATAAATTACTCTTATCTCACACCTCATACATTTAATCATTTATATTTCTTAATTAAAGAATAATATTTATTTATAAAATGTCTTATTTAATTTTCTCGCAGACTATGGTATCATGAAACATTACGTGTATATCACGACCGTTTGACTTGTCAAAAAGACAGGTCGTATCTCTTTAATCTTCTTCAGGATGTGTGCATACGTTATTTTAACACCTCCGTGGTAGACTTTTCCAAATATACAGACAACAATCCATTACGTCCTCCTGTGTTGTTATTTGGTGATTTCATGGATCCAGTTTCAAAAGAAAGCCGGATTTACAAAGAAATAATAGATATTGATAAATTAAAAACCACATTGATCAAAAACTTAACAGATTTCAATATGACTTATAATAAAGATATGAACATCATATTTTTCATGGATGCTATCGAGCATATAACACGTATAGCGAGGATATTGAGATCCGAAAGAGGAAATGCTTTACTTGTCGGAGTTAATCTTGTCGGCAAACAATCGTTGACTAAATTATCTTCACATCTTAATGCTTACAAGTAAGTGTATATTATAGTTGTGCAAAAGTTATAAACACCGAAAATAAATAATTTATCAATATTATGTATATATACTTAGATTAAAAATTTAATAAATGTAAGTTTACATATTTAGGTGTTTTCAAATTGAAATAACAAAATCATATAATCATATTGATTTTCGCAAAGACCTACTAAATCTTTATCATAACACTGGTGTGAAATTTGAAGATACCACATTTTTATTCACAGACAATCAGATAGTTCAAGAAGAATTTTTAGAAGATATAAGCAATATTTTAAATTCAGGTAAATCGATGTTAGTTCAAGCAAAATATTAAAATTAATAATATAATTAATTATTATTTATTAAAAATATGCATTTAATAATTTATAATACCAATTCAAGGAGAAGTACCCGATTTATTTAAACACGATGATTTGGAGAAGATGATAACTGCTTGCCGGCCGGCAGCATTAGATTTGGGAATTGATGGAACGAATCAAAAACTGATGTTCAGATTTTTCATACAGCGCGTACGCTCTAAACTCCATCTCGTCGTGTCCATGAGCTCGATCGGTGATGCTTTTAGACGGAGATGCCGGTTATTTCCTTCATTGATTTATAATTCAACAATAGATTGGTTTGATGATTGGCCGACAGAAGCTCTCTTATCTGTTGCCCATAAAAGCTTAGGAGAAGCTTTTGAACGACAAGATAACCCTAAACTAGTCGACAGTATAATAGATATCTGTTGCAACATGCACTTAACGGTCAGTCAAGCCACTGAAAAGTTTCAAAAGCAAACGGCGAGGCACTGTTATGTAACGCTCAAGAGTTATCTAGAATTTCTGAAATTATTTGTAAAAATGCAGAGATCCCAAACTGACAAAATTAAAAGCGATTCTGACCGGATTTCATATGGTTTGCGAAAGTTGTACGAGACATTTGATATGGTGGGAGATATGAAAACAAAATTAAAATCAATGGCACCAGCGCTGTTAGAGAAAAATGAAGCTACTGCTAAACTGATGGAAGGACTAACAAGAGAAAAGGCGAGCGTAGATAAGGTCCGTAAAATAGTCCTTATTGAAGAGACAGCGGCAAAAATGAAAGCTTCGGCGGCGCAGGAAATAGCCGAAGATGCGCAAAGGGACCTTACTTTGGCCATGCCGGCTATGGAAGCAGCCAAAGCAGCTTTGGAGTCACTCAACAAAAACGATATAAACGAACTTAGACTGATGAGCAAGCCACATAAGCTTATTCAAACTGTCATGGAAGCCGTGTGTTTATTATTTGGAAAAAAGTAAACAAACTAAAGATAAACATAATATATACGTAGTCTTATTAAGGGGATAGTTTTCTCGGGTTGCAAGATTTTTTAAGAAAGCAATTTTAGTAGCATCTTTTTATAATTGATAAGCAATATGAACCCCCAAAACAAATTCAAAAAAACTAAAATTAATTAATATTTTTGTTACAATGTGCTTATAATTCCTTAAATAATTTTTACAATAACATTAATAAGAAGGTAATAAGGGTAATAAAGAACATCGTAACATTTTTCCATGGTGATAAATTTTTGAACATAGTGCAACACATACATAGATAGTATATATTATACTTAGAAGCTATAATAATCGCTGTGATATATGTTTTTGTTTAGAACCGATTGGACTTCGGCTAAAACCGTATTAGGAGATACCAATTTTCTTAAAGCTCTACAAGAATACGACACAGACAGCATATCTGACAAAATGATCAATCAACTTAAGCCTTACATCGAAGATCCGGATTTCAATCCACAGAAAGTAGCTACTCAATCAAAAGTTGCCAAATCGATGTGTATGTGGGTTCGAGCCGTTCACAGTTACTCTCTAGTATATCGAATAGTAGAACCCAAAAGAAAGAGGTAAAAATTTAATTTTTTTCAAATCTTATTTCGTTTTACCTATACACTCAAAATATTTAACATATATAACATGGTAATTATCGTATACATTACAAGAAAATAAATTATATTTATATTATTTATAAATTGACTATCGCTTTAGTGTTATGATATGTATCATTGAAAATGTATACAGATTGACCAAATAAAATACATTACCAGTTGTGATCATTGGTCATAACTCATAAGTATGAAAAAAACGGGGACACATATGTTAAAATTAATGAGTAATGATTATACAAATTATACAAATTAGTTTTTTTAATTGAAATATTGTATAGATATTTAAGAGTTGTACAACAACCAATTAAATATAATCATAATATTTGGTCCGGATTTAAATTCTATTATCACCTGATCTTTTATTTAATCATAGCATTTATAACATTAATTATAACTAATTTAATCATGATTCGAAAAAATATTTTTTTTTAAATCTATGTAAATTATATAAAGTATTACATTTTTTTAAGTTTTTAATGCTAGTGACCATTTAAACACATAATATAAAAATATCACTATAAGAAAAAAATTAACATAATATTGTAAAACAATTAATCATAACTATTTTTAATTATATTTATTTTTCAAAATAAGTTGTATTTTTTATCACATAATTGTATATAGGCAACTAATATCTATCTATACCTATCTATTACTAGACAACAAGAAGCCGAAGATGAACTCAACGTCGTGTTGAAAGAGCTAAGAACAAAACAAAAAATGTTAGCTGATGTAGAAGAACGTCTACAAAAACTCGAGGACATTTATGACCTGAGCGTTTCAGAAAAGAACAAATTAGAATTAAACATAGAACGAACACAATCGCGTTTAAGCCGATCAGACTTACTAGTTGCGGCTCTAAGCGATGAACAGCAGAGATGGGAAAACAATTTAAAAGTATATTTTTTCACGCTGTTACCTTAGTTTCTGACAAACACATTTTATCGTTACAGACATACTCTCGCCGTCTATTGACTATAACTGGAGACACAATAATAGCAGCCGGAAGCATCTCCTATCTGGGACCATTTACAGATGAATATCGTAAGGAGATAATCCTTTCATGGTTACGGGAGCTAACACAACATAGCGTACGACATTCTCCAAATTATTCCCTGAGCTATGTATTGGTCGATCCTTCCGAGTTGCGATTGTGGAATGTCTACGGCCTACCCCAGGATTCGGTTTCTACGGACAGCATGATAATCGCGACAAGAGCAAGTCGGTGGCCGCTGATGATAGACCCTCAAGGACAGGCAAATAAATGGATCAAGGGTTTCGAAGCAGACAATTCTCTGAGAATATGCAAAGTTACGGATTCCAACGACAATTTAACGGACGCTATTGTCGACGCAGTCAGGTTGGGTGGCACAGTGTTGATCGAAGACCTTGATGAGCACATAATCCCCGTATTCAAGCCCGTGCTAGAGAACGTCACATTTTTACGAGTAACTATTTAGTCAATTAAGATTAATATATTCAAAAATGTCACATAAACAATTTTAATTTTCTCTCTAATCTAACAAATCCTAAAAATACCTTTATCTTTAACCTATCGTCTTGAATTATCTCAGACCCTGCAAGAAAATTTAAAACACATTAGGTACAAAATCTGATTAAAAATAATAAAACTATTCCATGACATTGAGCACTATAAATAAATGGATATATAAACAAGTGTACTCAATAAACGTATTATACATTTTATTCATATCCTCAACAAATATTTATCAACTTGTTAGTTTTTAGAATTTAAAAAAAAATTAAATTCAGTAGAACATCCAAAAAATACTGGTTGTGATTTATAAATATTTTTATAATAAATCGTTAATAGGATGGACGTTTTTTTATGCGTATCGGTAATATCGACGTAGAATACAACAATAAGTTCAGATTCTATATGACAACCAAAATTTCAAATCCTCATTATCTACCAGATGTATGGATGCAAGTGACAATAGTAAATTTTATAGTAACAGCAAAGGGCTTAGAAGATCAATTATTAGTGTAAGTAATTTAATACATCTTTCAATACTTCAACGCGGTTTAAACTATAATAGACAAGTAGTATAATATTAGTATAATTTTAACAGACATGTCGTACGATTAGAAAGGCCTGATTTGGAAGATAAACGGACCGAAATAAATTTGAGTATAAACAATGACAATAATTTATTAAAAGAAATGGAAGACAAAACTTTAAAAATGTTATACATGTCTGAGGGAAATATTTTAGACGACGAAGAACTTATCGATGCACTCAACAATAACAAAGTGAACAAACATAATGTTTTATACTTAATTTTATGTTATACTATATTTTTTGTTAATATTACTTTGTAATCTAATTTTAATTTTTTAGGAATCATCAATTATCGTCACCGGGCGTTTGACTGATGCAGAAGAAATGGAAAAAACCATCAACATGGCACGAGAACGTTATCGAGCAATAGCAAAACGAGGTTCATGCCTTTATTTTGTTGTGGTTCAACTGTCTAAAATCAACACTATGTATCAGTTTTCTTTGAACTATTTTAATTCTGTTAGTATTGTAAACGATATACGTTAATATTATCTTCTTAACAAAAACAATTTATTTTAGATATTTTGCAATGTGATAAAAAAGAGTAACAAATCGCTTAAAATCGACGTAAAAATACCATCCATGATCGAAGATATTACCATGGCTATTTATACGAATATTTCAAGAGGCCTGTTTGGTCATCATAAATTAATATTCAGTTTCTTACTCAGCGTCAACATACATTTACAAATGGGAAAAATCACTAATGCAGAGTGGAATTTTTTGCTTAACGGACCTATAGGTATGACAAAAATAGACGTTCCAAAAAAACCAATGGTATTGGCATTGTCGGAAGACACGTGGACAACCATAAATTACATGTCTAAAGTGTTTCCTAAGTTTAATAGTCTTCCAGAAAACTGCACCCAACGTATACAAATCAAACTTGGTAACTTCATTCAGGATATTCATTTAGATCCTGTAAACTATGACTCCGTGGTAAATTGGGATTCAATTTTGAACCCATTTGAAAAACTTATGATCATAAAAGTACTTAAAGAAGAAAAATTGATTAGCGCGATTTCTAATTTCGTTAGCACTGAACTCGGAAAAATATTTATCGAAAGACCAGAAGTTTCACATAGTTTGTTGTACACCAACACATCATCGACAGTACCATTAATTTATATAATCAGCGCAGGTTCAGATCCATTTGAGTCATTCCAAAAATTTTCCGCAGAATTTGGAACGATAGACAAATTACATGCAATATCTCTTGGCCAAGGTCAGGAACTTATTGCAGAAAAGTTAATAAAGAGAGGCAAAGTAAAAGGCGATTGGGTCTTTTTACAAGTAATATATTTTATTATAATATGTAACTATAATATTTAAATTATATTTTTTTAAACATTATTTTAAGAATTGTCATTTAGCTCCATCTTGGATGCCTAAAATGGAAAATCTAGTTCAAGAACTGATTGATAATCCATTGGATGTAAATCAAAATTTTCGACTGTTTTTAAGCTCAATGCCATCAGAAATTTTTCCTACTTTTGTCCTACAGAATTCTTTGAAAGTTGCCCACGAACCACCAAAAGGCATACGAGCAAAAATGAAAAAATCGTTCGCCGACATGAATGTTAATTTCTTCGAAGATAATGGTAAGGTGATCTGTCAAAATATCTCCATTAAAAATATCTCCGTCAAAATTATCTCCAATACAAAATATCTCCGACAAATTTATTAATATTATTTCACTTCATAATCGTGAAAAAAATTATCTTTAAAAAATATAAAATTAAATTAAATATACAAATATCAAAATATTATTTCACTTCATAATCATCAAAAAAAAAAATATAAAAAAAATTATGCTTTAAAATTTAATGTTTTGAGCAATTCCTCTTAAGTAAATAAAGGCTGGAGTTTCATTGAATTTTTTCACTACGTTCAATATTATTTCATCGTGGTTATATTTTTTTTTTTTTTGGACTAGGCTCTCCAGAAATTAAATTTTCTAACCGAACCTGTAAAATATACATTCAATTTTTAATATAATTTATTTTATTTAATATTTTACATTTGTATGATACAATACCTCTTGTACAGCTTGTTCCTGTTTTAAAAATGTGATATACTTTCAAATTATTACCGTTTATACTTATCAGGTAATACCAAATCGTGAATGGTCAGTGGGTTTTCAGGTGGTTTTTCATTTTTCGTTCTCACTCTTTGAATTGTACGTGACATCGAAGTTATACTTGGTAACTGGCCAACCACACCAACTTCAGTTGTTGAAATCATTCTACTAATAATGTTTCTTGTTGATAATTCTGTGGTTAAGGCGTTTTTTTCAATTGTTCTATAACTATTTTTGCCTGGACATTTGAAATATCTGGTGCATGATAATGAACTGACTCTTTCATAATTGTCCCTTTAAAATTATTTTAAATATAAATATTGTTAAAAAAAAAAAGTATTTTAAATACAAATATTGTTAAAATAAAATGTAACACATACCAGTTTCATCCATTGTTGACATAAAGCATGAGCTGCATTTATATTTTTGATAATCGACACAACGCCAAATAAATTTATCACTTCCCTTTTTATAATATGAATGCATATATCCGTCGTTTATTTAAAGTTGTTTGTCTTTTTGGCTTTTAACAAATTTTAAAGATATATTTAGACGGTAGTACGGAAACACACATACGTAACACAAACCAATTTCACACAGTATCAATATGTGACACAGTTCCGGCTCTCTCGTCTAAATTGTTATCTATCGATTAGGTACCTATACATGTAAAATTACTTAATCTGCATTAGTAAATAGACCATGATAGAGGGAAGTACAAAGTACATTCACTATCACCGTCAATAACATTTTCTCTATCAGATGGCTTAGCATAAATCGTTTTTATTAATGTTCGAGGGAATTGGGAGATATTTGGTATTGGAGATAATTTTGACGAAAATATTTTATACTGGAGATATTTTGATGGAGAAATTATTAATAGAGATATTTTGTTGTATAACCAATTGTAAATATTATATTTCACTAAAAATTAATATACACAACATTTTCGCCGTTTAATTTGTTTATGAACTACATAATATAAACGGTTTTAAATAGCTTTTGGATCTGATTGGAGAAAAATGGTATTCGGGCTATGTTTTTTCTATGCCATCATATTAGAAAGAAAGAAATTCGGATCACTTGGATGGAACGTGCCATACACGTTTACTAACAGTGACCACGAATATGGTATGCATTTATTACAAACGTACTGCTTAACTGTAAATGAAATACCCTGGGATGCCTTGCAATACATTATGATCGAGATAAATTATGGTGGCAAAGTTAATGATTATTGGGATCAAAAAATCATGAAGACAATATTTTTGAACTTCTTTGATCCTCGTATACTCGAGCCGAGTAATTAATAAGAATGAATAATTGTCAGATATAGACCTATTAATAGACTTTTAAATCTATTTTCAGATTATAAATATTCTGAGTCTGGTATTTATTTTTGTCCAGAAACAGAAAACTGCACCACAATCAATAACTATCAGGCATTTATTAATAAACTACCAATAACTGATGATCTAGACATATTTGGAATGCACAAAAATGCGGACATAGCATATCAAGTATGAATCATATTTGTGAAATAAATTTATTTATATGTACATAAATAGTGATAACATTATATAATAATTCTATTTAAAAGACTAGAGAAACACAAGAGATGTTACAAACAATCGTTGGTGCTTACTCAAAATCACTAACAGGTGTTGGCAGTAAACCAGATGACGAAATCGTTATAGATATTACCGTCGATATATCTAAAAGACTTATTAACTCTATAGAATTTCAACAAGCCCATTTAACAATATTGAAATCCGACGAAAAGGGACGATTGTCTCCATTATCTGCAGTTTTATCACAAGAGATCGAACGTTTTAATACATTACTCAATGCCATACACAATACTTTAACCGACCTACATGAGGCCATTGAAGGACATCAAATTATGTCTACAGAATTAGAAGAAGTTTACTGTTCATTTGTGAAAAATACTGTAATATAACAATAATAGTAATAATGTGTAACATCTAATGAATTGGAAAACTTTGAAGGTGCCGACAATGTGGCAGAACAGAGCGTATCCCTCGTTAAAGACTTTGGGTAATTGGATCAAAGACTTGATACTAAGACTGGATTTCATTAATGTAAGTTATAAAATTTGATGATTTTCATTGTAATTGTTGAAAAATATATAAATATTTTTTAAGATCTGGACAAAGTTTGGAAATCCTCCTTCTTACTGGATATCTGGTTTATATTTTCCACAAGGCTTTATTACCGGATGTCTGCAAAGACATGCCCGGAAAAACAACATACCCGTCTATAGTTTAAAAATCGATTTTGAGGTTACCACCATTGTTCTGATACAAGAGGAAATTTCCGCCGTGCATGCAACCAGTTTGGAAGCAGAAACTCCCGTTTACAAAGGCTTGACAGAACGAGAAGATGGGATTTACGTCCACGGATTGTTCCTAGAAGCCGGACGTATTGACTTGGTCAGTAAACGTCTCGTGGACCCCATTCCAGGTAATTATAATCAAATTCGATCGTCAAACTATATACGTGTATTTAGTATATAAACATTTTTGTTCAAACCTTTGCAAAGCTTATTATTACGTTATTTATTTGATTTCAGGTGACCTGTATTCTCCGTTACCGGTGATACTACTAATGCCCTCTATAGATATAGATACAAATAGTTTGCGATATAATTGTCCTATATATATAACCACCGCTCGAACAGGTGTTTCTTTGACCACTGGACATAGCGCAAATTTTGTAGTTGGTATATTATTACCGACAGACTTTCCGGAAAACTATTGGACCCTTAAGGGAACTGCTCTAATTGCTCAAATAACAAATTAATTCCTCAAATTTATACATTTTATATTTTATTCGATGTTTATGAACGATAAACAGTTAATGGGGGATATTATTGTGTATTCACATAATCATATCATTGATCCAATAATCGTTAAGCCGATATTTCAATGATCCGATACTAAAAATAATTATTAATTACATAGTGGTAGCACTTAAACACTGAATAATTTAAAATTTTAAAATAAATTATAAAATTATTATTAAATAGTATTATTATAATACTGTTTTAAATTTTTGTGTATACAATTTTATAAATAAAATATTGTCTTGACTGTATAATGTATTTTATCTTATACATTTATCTAAATAATAATAATTATCTTAGATAATAATTTTTTTTTTAAACTTTCAACCTAAAGACTTTATCCAATCGGCATATGTCTAAATATTATTTCTATTAGTTTATGGTATATAATAGATAGTATATTTGAGACAATTTTTGGACTTTTTCATTAAATGCGTAAAAAATAACATTAAAATCTAAGTAACGCCAACTTCATCTAATTCCAGCCTTATTATTTTTTCATCATTTTTAAATCTTCAAATTTACACTAAATACATGATTTTTGAGTAATTTATAGTTCACATTTTATTTTTATATTTATGAATATTATTTAAGAATGTAATTAAAAGTCTTCTTTTCCAATAATTCAAAAAAATTGAACAGATTTATTTGAGTATGAGTTATTAAATAATAACCTTAATAACTGTATCCTTATATTATAGATGATTCAAATTCTGATCCTTAAGTGGTTACTGTCAGTGTCTCTAAAGGTTATCTAAGCTCTTTTACCCTTATTCTCAGGGGCGTATTTAAGGGAGGGCGCATGGAGCCCTCCCTATTCGCTGTATTTTATACTTTTTTTTTTATATTAGATATTTTACAACTCTACGCC
The DNA here is from genome assembly GCA_036289425.1 of Rhopalosiphum nymphaeae. Lineage (NCBI taxonomy): Eukaryota > Metazoa > Arthropoda > Insecta > Hemiptera > Aphididae > Rhopalosiphum > Rhopalosiphum nymphaeae. Next base: position 3,119,001 of record JAZAQC010000030.1, read on the forward strand.
CCATGTACGCAAATTTTAACTTTTTATTTGTGTCCCCCTTCCCATAAGACATTTCTAAATATGCCTCTGATTATTCTTCTTATCAATTTAAATGGAAGTGGTATAAGAAAGGCTACATTTTTTAACTCATCAACGATATAATTACCTACATTAAGATTTTTCTAAATAATTCTTCCTCGGCTAACTATTTAGTTGTTCAGGCTTAAACTTGGACATAATTATAGCTTTGGAAACTGATTAACTGAGTAATAAACACATTCAATTAACTCTTAGTGTTGAAAATAGAATATTATGTCTTTTGCTTGAATCTAACCTCATTGCAATATAATTACTTCTTAATAAGTTATCAAAATAATAAAACGCTACAATATATATAAATATCTATATGGTAAAATGCAATAAAACTGATAACAATATATGTATATTCTATGAATTATCCTAATATCCTTCTGTGTTTTATACCATAATGTTAGAAGTCACCATATATTCGCTGAACCTACTCATACAACTGCTAATAGAGAAAATCACCACATACACTTAATGTTTCACCTAATAAACTAATAGCGAAATGTATATAATTTTCGAGTAAATTTAAAGTCAAAATTATTATTATATACATATAAGCCTTATAAGCTACCTGATATCCTAAAATACAATGTCCTGAATATGACTAACATATCTTTACTTTATTTATTTATCTTTATTGGTATCTAAGTAAATGTATATACAATGTATTGCAGTATCTTATTTAAATTCATTTTTAGTCATTCATTCTCAAAACTGAGGTATAGATTTACTTAAAAGAAGACAAAATTGACTTATTTTACTCAAATATTATAGGTATTACATATTTATGTAACGATACACTTTATTTAAAACTTTCATCTCTGTTGTCTACTCGATAAAAATGTTCAATTCGTGTCATTACTACTCAAAGTTTGTAAAATTATTTTGTACATATCATGTTTTTTTTAACAATTTACGAACTTGACAAGCAGACAACTGCAAACACATTAGAATCGCGCGCCATTTTTAGAAAATCAATAATAAAATTACAATTTTGTAAAAGATAAAAAACGGTTTGTCAGTTGTCACTAAAATTCAACGACACAAACAATATGCTAATGCACTATGAAAAGTGGGAATGATGAGATCAATAATAATAAAATATAATATTTTATATCAACATAATACACATATTATAGTGTTATGAAAATAATAATATGCAATAAATTCGATATCCGTCAATAATAAAACCAAAATATAAACGAATAAAATAAATAAATATTATAAAAACGAATATCATCGTTAAACACAATTTGTTTTTATCGTCTATATTTATTATATTAAATTTTCAAAATATGTACAAAAATCGATACAATAACAAAATTTCCGTATAGATTTTAATATATTTTATTTAAGCTAAAATAAAATATAAGCATTATTAGACATACACATAAAAAAACCTACAATGCCAACATAAATAATTTACAGTTACCTTTTGTAATCATTTTTTCTTTTATGTTCACAAAATAAATATCTAACGATTCAGAAATTGTCAACGTCGTTGTACCACTTATAAAAATTCAATGTAAAACGGTATTTTAGCGGTAAGTAAATATTAAATAAAAAAATGTTTAATACATTACATAAAAAAAAAAGGTTTTTAATGTTTCTTTTTAAGAAACGAAAATAAGATTATAGCTACTACACATAATCAGAATCCGTATTTTATATTAAACATGTTTTGTAACTCATTATTTTCAAAATATAAACACAAAATATATGTGTATTAAGTATAATTTTTTTATTAGTTATTATTTGTTATTATTATAATGAATAAAGATTTTATTTTGTTTCTATACTTTTGATAAAAAATTACTAATTAAGTACATTAATAGATGGCCAACTAGCTGTTATTAAACAGGATACTCGTACTTTAAAAATTAAGCAAAGCTCATTTAGACTAGTATAAACTAGTTGTGAAAAATCATTTTGAAAAATTTCAATTTTTTTAAACCGATTATACCGTTTACATGAAAATGATTTGTTGTTTTTATAATATTAATGATTTTCAAAATATGATTATTTGTTAATTATTATTTTGTTTAAAGTATCTTTGTTAGTTATAATAAAATAGTATTGTTATACAGTATTAAGTGCAATATAACCGAATAGGGACAAATGGACGTAGCCGTTTGGATATGGGGATAATTGGACGTAAAAAAATGGAAAGAAAATAAATAATATTATAATAGATCATCGTAAAAATATATTAACCTAACCTAAAAATATTTCAAAGTTATGGCACAAATTAAAATATCATTTTTACGTGGAGTAGCTCAAAATATTTATCTGCATTAAAGTAAAATATTGATCAATTTTAATATTATAACATAGGATAGGTAATAAGATAAGTAATATAATTAATATAGATAACTATGTTTGAATTTCAAAAACTTTTTAGATATTTTAAACAATAAATAATTTTTTTTATATACTTTATATACATTTTTATGTATTATAATAAATAACTTTTTTTGATATTGTATTTTAATGGTTGACGTACCTATTATAATAAAACATTTGTTATATATTTAAATATTCTGTATTCATTTTTGACTTATAATAAATATAAATAGCTGATTAATTTTATTTATTAATTATTATTATATTTATTTTTTTTTTTTTGACGTCCAATTGTCTCTACGTCCATTTATCCTAGATTGCAATAATATACATTCTCCAAAAAATATTTTTCATTGCAATTTGTAAAGATAAACAAGGAATTCATTTTGCTGTAGGTATGATAGATACTAAATTTTAAGTAAAGATGCCGCGTCACTATATACTTTTATCAGATTTACTTATTATATACTTTTAATTCTATAATAATATTTTATATTATATTGAAGTATGTCAATATTTATTCATTTATTTTCCTTATTTGAAGAATTTAATTATAATTTTTATTAATATACGCGTATAGTAAAATATTGTAAATGGATTCACGTATTCAATATCTTAAATTAAATCCTAATATTTTTAAAAATGTATTATGTATAGAAAAGTATAACGATAGAAAGCTTCAAGTCCCTGATTACGCGTCATGTAAAATTAATTTACAATTTTTTAATCACCAATTTGAACAAGTTTTACTTTAAATATATAATTATATTATAATTTATTAGTATGTATCCACGTTGTTTTTTATACGTCCAATTGATTTAAATCAGGGACGACCAACCAAAAATATATTATACCTTTGAGAATCGACTACAATTTATCGACAATGTTGTTAGCTACCATCATGATTAATGTTCGTGTGCGTAACTCAAAAAGAAATTTCAACATACCTAATCAACTTTGAAATGTTCTGCGATTGACTGTTTGGCCGCTTCTGATTTATATAAATGAATCACCAGTTATTAAAAAAACGGAAAAATCGTTCAAATATATAGTTAGTTTTAAGTGTACCTACCTGTAGTAACTACCTGAAAAATATTTTTACAAATAATTATTAAGTTCAAAGAAAAATAAATTTTTAAAAGCTAATACACTAAACTGTAACATAATGCAAATTAGTATTAAATAGTAATTAATTATTTTTAGTTAAATTACATGTTTAAGTTAAACTTTTATTTGAAGATGTTATTTGCATCATTAAATATATTAATACAAAGAATGTGTTAAATTCAAATTTAATGAATATCAATTTAATACAATAAACGATTTTCAGTTGAGATATTTATTAATTATTTAATATTATATTAAGCCTATATTAATGTTATTCACTTACAAGTCGTTCCGGAATATTTACTAAATAATTAATTGTGCAAGTACGTCATACGTGGTATACTTAAACAAATTAAAATTAGTATAAATATTTTAAAAATCTGATTGTGTATAAAAAATAATATTAACTGTAACAATTGTGGACATTGCCAAGTCACTACGATTAATATTTTTTGATTACCTAGAGCAGGAAATATCGTATTTGTAGCTTAAAAATCTACGTTTAACAAAATATGAGCTCAAATGCCTACCTGTAAAAATATATTATGTACACAAGTATATATTTTACATATTTTTTAACTGCTCTATAATAAATGCTAACTTGTATTATATTTACAATCTTTTGTATGATAAAAAAACATTTTTATCAATATCAATCAAATAAACTAAAATAATTAAAATACTGTAAGTGCCTAATGCCTATAGATAATTTAAATTTCATCTAAACATTTTCAATAGTTAATTAAATATATTAGAATAATATTAATTTAGTAATACTTAAATATTTCATATATTTTTTTAGTAAATGTATTTTTTGTATTACTTACAACAAAATAAGTAAATTCGTTTGAAGAAAAATCATTATTTTTCGTTTAAATATCCAATTTGCTTAACACTTTAAGTTCAAAGTCAAACGTTATTAAAAAAAAACTCCCCTATATATTAAACAGAACACATTCACAGTTTAAAAGGATTTTTTTCAGGATCACATTTTAGACTTTGGTATTTAAAGCTTTATATTAAAGCTGAACATTTTATGAATTTTATCTATGAAATAATTTGTAACCTCGTATAGTAATTGTTATTCAAAATAAATAATAATATAGCCACAAAGGTAAATTTCAATCCACATTTACTGCTTAACAGCATATTATGTTAATAATTATTTTAATTCCAACAAAACGATGGTAAATCGTGAAAAATATTAACAACAGTGAACATGATCATTTTATTATCCAAACACGCTTAATGTGTGTACACGTACACAACATCTATAAATTGTACAATAGAAAAATATTCATTCACATAAATTACCGAACAAATAAAATAGTATACCGTTGTAAACCTGTATTGATTTGTTTCTCGTGAACAAAATCGCTATTTCGTAATTAAAAAATAATAATAATTAAATAAATGTGGCACTCGTATTCTTCTCAAGCCAATAAAATTAAACATGATATAATTATAAATAATTAAATATTACTGGTTTTTCAGCTCGGCGTTCACATTGGAAATTCTCTGTATTGTTTCAACAATTAAGTGGCGATCAATTATTAATTATTATTTTCATTATTTTATGACCCCGACTCCAATGTTATGTTTAGTTCTCACTATAGTAACGCTAAATACGCATTTTAACAATTTATAATAATTATGGTTGGATATAGTTATATGGGTAGATAAAAATATTTATCCAAGATAATTAATTAATACTATATTACTATAATAACCAATAGGTAGGTAACTTACTTAAGGTTAGTAGTTAGTAGTCACGTATTTGAAAGATGACCATGGATATACAATATAAAAGTATATATTACCATATTAGTAAGCTATTATTCAAATAGGTATATATATTGTGATTACAGCTTAACCTAAACGGCTACAGCCTAATATTACGAGTATAATAGCATAATTAGCATGGTTAATATCTGTGATAATTTTAAATAGTGAGTTTCCTGTGAATCTGATATTATAATGTTGATCATAATAATCAGATTATAGATGAATTTTCAAGTAGACACTTGATTTTTATTGATCAAACATCTAAGTATCTAATCTAGTTTTGAGCCAATTAACCAAACTTATTAAAAAACGATGTCAATTTATGGCAATTAATAATATAATTTTAAATACCTAACATTTATATTCTGATTTTAAATTGGTATAATGAAATATTTTATGAGATACCAAGAATCTGTGTGATTAATAATAATCAACATATTTCATACTTCATAATAGAACAAATATTTTTTTATAAGGTAAATACCTACCTACATATTAACTTTCTTGAAAATTATACATTTTTTGTATTGTATTAAATAGAGGCAGATAGGCCTATGGTAACATGGGGATTTTCCATATTGTCCATATACAAAAATTGGATGGTTTTATTTGGGGAGGACTCACTAGTCACTACTTAAAATTCAACAAAAAAATTTGTCACTCCACTAAAAATATAGTTATTCTAATTTCAATATAGATAAAGTTAAAAAAATATTCAGTTTTATTATTTTTTATTGTAAATAATCAAATCCCAAAAATTCACAAATTATTTTATACTTAAAATTGTATTTCATTTTCATTTTAAATAAGTACCTGATTCCTGAGGTTTGAAAATCTAATAAAATATTCCTATGAAGTTATTCTAACACACATTTAACAAATATTGAAAAGACGCACTTAAGTAGATACAATTTTATTCGATAAGCGTTTTAAATTATACATCTTCTTCACTCACTATTATTTTTTTGTATACCTACAGAATACAATAGTTTATTGAATTCAAATTTCAAATAGATTATATAGCAGATGCAGGCTCTCTGATTTTTATAATTTATATTTCAAATAATGATAGTTGATTACCATTTACAAAGAACTTCAAAGAAATTAAAAAATTTTTTCATTCAAAATATTTACTAATATAAAAATATTCTCTTTAGGTAATTTTTGGATAATGTTTATGAAGGAAAGAACACTGATTTTTTTATTTTGTTTTTAGTGAGACTTGAAAAACTTTTAAGAAAGCTAAACCCCCATCAATGCATCAAATTTCCGCAAATGCTATGTGGTCCAACTATTAGTGGCCTTAAAGACTAGAAAGACACAATAACTTTTTTTTACAAATTTCGTTAAACAATGTTGACGTATTTTATATTTGTATATAAGTAACAATAAATTGATAATTATTAAAATTATTTTTTATAATGTATAAATGTATCAATGTATGCAAATGTGAAATATGTAATCAAAATATTTATGGAGAATGACTATTGTTGAAATATTTGTATGTAGTATAATAAAAATATGTTGTAAGAGTGGTGTAACTTACGAAGCAAGTGGATCTAGGTGGTATATAGCTTTTTAAACATTTTCCTAAATTTTTGATTGATGAATTAAGTAAGTGGATAGTCATCAATCAAAATTGAACCATATTTTTAACTGAGATTCTCTGCAAGTTATCAATTCACCATCATTTTACGAGATTTTATTTAAATTACATACGAATTCTAAATTTAAACATATATAAAATGAATATTGACATATTGTGACTAATGACTAGGTATATGAATTCTCATTCTTCATTTACAAAATCCTAAATACGCCAACGCCTTTTATTAATAATACATATTCAGTCAACTCATTATATAGGTTACGAAGTTCCGTATAAAACAAACTTTTTTCTTAAACCCTGAAATTCGTTCAATCGAGTTGACTGTGTATATCTAATACTAATATTATTTATGACAAGTAATAGCAAATAATTAATAAGATAGTTATTATAGATGGGTATTATTATTCTTAAATATGGAACATAGAATAAAAAAAACTTAAGAATGAGGGGTCAATCGATTGAATTTTGTTTAATATGGAAATAATATATAGGTATACACTGGTATACATTAATAATTTGACTTATTTTATTAAGTAAATACCTACTGAATGAATAAATATTAATTACCTACCTTTGTTAAGCACGTTACAGAATATTTCTTCGTAGTTCGTCATTATTAACTGGCCTATTTTCATACATTGCAGATTTTATAAATTAGTAAAACATTTACACATATTTATTTATTTTTAATGTCTTCACTAAATGACAATTTAGGCAAATATAGCACTTGAAAAATGAAAAGCGGGGAAAAAGTGTGTGTTTAGTAATTATAGATATTAGATACCTAAAATATACGTTATATTATAAAACTATAAAAACAGCTGCAGCTTTAAAATACGTTTTGCATAAAATATAGTTATCAATAATTACAAGATTTTGATTTTTTTGCGTTCCACGTCTAATAGTGAAATTTTGGCGCTAATAATAACACCGAGAAACAATGTCAGTAGAAACTGTTGCGGTGCGAGTTTGGCCAGGTGGAAAAGGAAAACACAATTAAACTGGACTGACAAAGCATTCTGTGTATAAAGACATGGGGTGATCGTTACCATATAAAGTAAAGTGTGATGGAACATAAAAATGTAGGTAAGTGATTCCTTATTGGATGAACAGAGTGATCGATGAGAATAGATCGACAATGTAATTTGATTTCTTATAATAAATGAAAAAAATGATTCTAGTAATCTAGTTTCTAGTGTAATTATATCAAACATTTAAACGACAAAGATTATAAAAATGAATTACAAATTGTTCGCTTCTGTAATTACATATTAGTTTTTTTTTTTTATATATGTTGCTCTCACCTTAATTTTTTGTCATAAGAACGAAAAAAATAATGTTTGTTGATAATATTAATGTATATTTTATTATTTAGAACTTAAAATTATAGTAAATTAAATTATTTGTTCACAAAATACAAAATATTCATAAGAATTTAGTTCAATAATCACTTTTAAAGTAAAAATATCATATTTTGTGTAATAGCAACAATAGAACAAAAATTAAATATTTATATTATGTGTTTTAATTTCAAGCGTAGTTTGTTATTTTGATTCATGTTTAAAATTTGTACTTCTTATTTTAATTTGTTAAATTGATAAATGAAAAGATTTCGCTAAGCGTTTTGATCATTCATTCATTTTATTAATACCTATTAAGTATAATAATACAATATGTATTTTATGCATACCGTAAGAAACATAAAAACACTTTTATTTATGACTACCAGTAAGCAATAAGTATCTATCTAAATACAATTATTACAAATATTGAAAAAATATATAAATGGTATAAGACAGTGGTTACCAATTAATATTTTTGAAGGGCCACATTAGGAATCTGAAAATTTTTCGCGGGCCAATAAAATTCTAAATACATATTTTCAACATATAATAGGACATTATTATAATAATAATGGGTATTATAATAGGTATTATTAGATAAGATATGCTTTACGACCAATTTATCAGCAGGTGTCGGTGAAAACCAATAATATTTAACAAAAATAATAATTTACAACAATAACACATAGAATGTTGTCGTAATATGTGTTTTTATTTTTTGTCTGCGGGCCGGATAAAATTTGTTCGCGGCCGCCTTTGGTGATCCGTGGTATAAGATATTATAATGGTACATCAAATTATGTTATTTTACAAATGTTTAGAACATATTTATATATGTTTAAGTATAATAACTTACAGTAAAATTAATTATAAAATAATTGTCTCAGTTAGTTGTACCTATTTCTATTATGAATACAACCAGCCTAGTCCCTAAACCATTATAACTATATCATTTATATACTACTCAGTTAATACGTTGATGCTTAAGTACTTAATTTGCAATTGTTATACACATTTACTTAAGTGAGCACTTATGCTTATAAGTTATAAGTATATTATAGTCTCTTTTAATGTATATTCTAACGATATAATAAATATTTTATAGTTATTATTTATATGGTATGTTATCTTTAAATCTGTACCTATTTACGTGAATATATTATGTATATTGTATTACTATAAGATATACAACTGATACTTTGTAATTAACCTTTACAATCATTATTTTTTTTCTTATACAAATTAAGATTAGCCCATTTAAATTTTTAAATTTTTAAATTAAGTTTATAACACTTCATGTAACAAATTAATGTTTATTAAACATTATTTAAGTAGAAATGCTATTTATTAACATTAAACTAAACATGGAAATAAAAAAATTTTAATCAGAAGTGATATGTATTACAACTTATAGAAATGTTAAAAGCAAATAAAAACTACCATATATTTTAGATAATACAAATGATACACAATTTTGATATTTTAATTTTAACTATACCCTATCTCAAAAGAGAATAATCACATTTTGTCCATATCGTCTGACCGTCTCGGTAATGACAAGACTTAATTTCTCTCATCTTACTAGCTGACGTTTTTCAAAGACAATGTACAAACATTTATAACTAATATTCCTAATTAGTAATATTATTGTATTTCATTTGAGAACTGCCCAATAGTATGGGCTATTGGTAGGAAATATGTAACAATTGGTTGACCAACTAATAAGTAATTATTGTCCTTTGAGACAAGGTATAATATTATAGTAATACTATAAGTGATCATTATTTTAAATGTTTACATGTATTACAAATGATCAGTAATAGGTAATTTTTTAGTTTATTAATACTTTCATTTTAAATAAAATACAAATTTATTATGATATTTATTTACTTTTCATTATAATTTATAAAATTTGAAAAATACTATTATAACAAACAATAATAGTATTGAAATATTAATAAAAAAATTCCATACAAAACTATTAAGAAATAAAATTAAAAGCAAATATTTAACCTAACCAATACTTTAATTTTTACATATTTTTACATGTTATTTATTTACAAAGAACAAAATGTAATAACAGCAACTACAATACAACATTTTAAATTATGCATCACTGTCATTATCGAATATGTCATTATCGTCATCACTATCATCCTCAATGTTATCAAAGTTGAATAAACTTGTATTTCGATAACTACTCATGTCAAACTTTGGAAATGATTTTTGTTTCAAATTCTCAGCTTTTAATTCCTTAAAAATAAAAAACATAATTCAAAATGTTAAACAAAATATTATTATAAAATAAGAAATGGATATTTCTAACAAAACCATGTTGAATACATTAATAAACTAAGTATAGCAATTACAATATACTTTAAAATGAGAATTTTTATAAATTAAAATAAAACTCAATAGTTCCACAATTGAATTATTTAAGACTATATTAAACAAAACCAATGAGCTTTTCTCAGAGATGAAAAAAGTATGATGTACAAATTATTTTACATAGACAGTATATGGACTTTCTAAACTATAATAAGCCACATGCAACATGCTTTACTAGAAAAAAAGTTGATGCAGTCTTGCAATATTGTGTATATAATAATAATTAATAATACATAGATACACTATTAAATTTATATTATTTAGATGAATAAGTATTTAGAATAAATCCATATTATTTTTAACTACAGTGAGTCCAATTTAATCCTTTCACCCTGTGAGTCATGAATGTATATAATATACATTTAAAAATTAAATTTCTGTTCTTTTTATGTCATAAATATAAAATATTTATAGAAAATCAATAAGTTAAAAAAAAATTGTATTAATTTTTTTATTTATACCTTTATAATTAAAGCCCTCACCTTCAGACTGAGGTCAAGGGCCTTTATTTTTGACACACGTAAGTACGTAACACGCTATTTTTGCAGCATTGTGCCTCAAATTCATTTATAAATATTTAATGAATTTAATTTCTAGTCAAGAAAGACTGAATAAAGCAAAAATTAATGATTTCAAATGATATCAGATAACTAAGTAAGTTACAAAATAAAGTATTAAAAAAATAATACTCCATCAAAAAAAAAAAAACAAATGTCAATACTTAATTTTATTAGAAAATTGAAGTATTAACTAAAAAAATAATATATTTAAAATAGTATACATTGAATTTTTTGCATCAACTGCATATGTGTTATTTTTGACAGGAAGCTGAATATACCATAATATTTGTATTAAAAAATTGATTTACAGATGCCATGAAAAGTTTAACACTGATAAGTAGCAAAAAAATAAATTACTACAAGTAAGACACTCTAAAAGAATTTCGAATTAAACAAGATAGTTGTTTGTCTATAAAAAAATATCTTATGGCATTTGACTGTGTCTATTTAACATTTTCAATTACGATAGTATCTACAGAACATAGTTAACTAATTAACTTTACCTAAGTAAATCATCAAGTTAAGATCAATTAAGAAGTATAAGCATATCAAATTATATAGAAAGCAAACAAGCAACTTAAGTTAATGTCTAATAAATTATTAATATATTAACTAATGCAAAAGTAAGAATGTAAGTATGAATATAAGGAATATGGTTAAGAAATAAATATTGGTGTTATTTTTTTTAAATATTTTTAACTATGATTATATGCATTATATAAAAAAAAACTATTAATGCTTACTAAATGTATTTTTTATTTATTTTAAATTATTATATGATACTTTTTTTGACAACTTTTTGCACAAGTATTATTTTTAAACATTGATCATTGGCTATATTTTATTATTTTATAATACTTTTTTAACTTCTTATAAGTATACTTTTGTCAACATTATTTATTAACTATATTATTTATATATTATTATTATTATTATTCTGTGCGTTCTCTTTTATGTACTTAATAATAAAACTATATAAATAATGTATATTTATATATTTATTTTAAAATATATACCCTAATAAACTTATTTAAATAGATATTTTAATTGAATTGAAAAAATTAAATTTAAATTAATGGGAACCTCAATAAGAACCATTGCCACAAGCTTCTTTATACTAAGTTAAATTACTAAATTTACCTTCAATTTACTATCGTAAGTGACCTGTAACTTGACAGATTCCTTGAGGCTTACATCTGCTATTTTAACTGTACTATGTTTGTTCGGTACAGCCGGTTTATTTAATAAAAAATGTTTTTTATCTGTAGACAAATGATTATCAATACGACCACACAAATTTTTAGCATAACGCTCCATATTTTCTGAAAATCCTATAGAATCGTAATCTTGCTGTTTATTTTCAATAGGATCTTCCTCAATTAAATCTGATGGTTTAATTAATGTTTTTTCTGGTTTCTCTCTGAAAAACAATTAAATACTTTAAACTTACGGCATATGAAAAAAAAATACTTAAAGAATAAATATTGGGATTAAGAACAAATACTTTATGATTATTTTATCTTGATAAACTCCCGAATGTGAAGCAAACATTTTCAACACATCTTCATCATCGTCAACGACATCTGATTGATTATTCTTATGTATCGCCGTGACGTGTTTACCAGTCCATTCAAGAGTATCTAATTGATCTTTGCCAATTTTTAACGCCAACATGTCTGTGCACAACTTCTTGTGAACATCACGAATGTTCAGTTCAACATCCAGCTGACCAATGAATTGTTTCAGTTTCTCACCTTTGTCAGGTAATCCCTCAATGAATCGTCTAGAGGAAAACAAAAAATTCAACATTTTAATGGCCATTTAAATTCCCCGACAGGAATTTGTTTTAGGACAAAATTCCTACTTGTTACTGAGGATCTTGCGTTGTCGTTCATACAGTTCCTGTAATTCCGCGTAAGTTTTCTTTTTAAAGTTCACTTTGTTCTCATTTTGAGTTTGTATTTTAGATGCGAACATTGTGCCAAGTAAATCGAATAAAAACGGATAAAAAAAAATTTAAATAATGAATAATGAATCGTTAAAGCGATCGTTTGTTATGTAGTAGTCTGTTATCCATAAGATAAGAAGACGGCGGTGATAACACTGACGAGTGATAAGCGAACGCCGACAGGTAATGTACAGCAGTATACAAATTACAACAATGACGTTTTTTCTCAGCTGCGCGTGACTAGAATTTTCGGAAATCAATAATATTATCCAGGCACGTCGGTCGAGCATAACTTACTTAAATAACATTTTTTTATATCTGTCGGTACGTCAATAACGTGGCGGGTCCTGAATTCCTGATCCCTTGCCCTGGAGGACGTGGGTGCTTTATGTAGGTCAGCTACACCTGAGCTCGTTACGATTTTTGTGACAGCCAAAAACTGTTCATAGTTTATTTCCTCACTCACCATAATCTCCAATCGTGTACATTTTTTTTTTTTTTTTTGATAACTCCATTATAGTTTACAAGTCTATAAGTATCCATGTAGATAGATATGTATTAACATACTATATAGTAAGGTGTTTAACTCACCTACATAGTAGTTAAGTTACCCACGGTTGTTAACTGAGACCTATAGATCTATACAAGAATAAAAAAAAACATAAGCTCATTTCTAGTTCAAAAATAAAAAATCGAAAAAGCCAACGCTTATGCACGCAGATAATGTTCTTATTTTTAATAAATATAATAATAGGTAATTTATTAAAATATCAAAGGCAACAGCCAAGAACACTTAATTGGTTCTACTGAACGCAAATTTGTCATGTATGTTTGTAAGACGAAGACAACACAATTGAGAACGTGAAGGGTGTGAGGATAGCGCCGTCGTGTCTAAGTATAATTTTTAACTTCATAGTTATATAATACATACAAATAGTTATAGGTAGTATAATAATATCTATTCAGTGTTTTAAAATCATAGGACCAATGAGCCGGGTGAATATATACATAAATTATATATATATATGTCTTAGATCGTAGATCATATATTCATACACGATGGATGGAGCCATGTCCCGATATTTGAACCATTTGAAGCACATATTATATTATCATATAAGCGACGAGTTTCTTGTTGAGACATGCCATTTGCGCATGCGTGTGTATATTCGTCGCACATTTATTCCAATAACTGCACTCTCCCTGGGAATTTACGAATGATAACTCAAATAAATATGAGACGAGTATACTCACGCATGCGTAAATAACGCATCTCAATCAGAGACTCGTCGCTAATATTATGACGTACTTCAAATTGTTTACATAGGCGAGAATATGGACTATGGCTCTTTTCGTGGTATATAATCTATCTATATATATATATATATATATAAGATATGTACATATAAAACCATGTTGGCGCAATAGGATTTCCTGTTATCGGCGATAGGCGCGATTCTGTACTATCAAAATAATAAAATATTATTATCAACAACATTAAAAAATTGTATGAATATCATCTATTATTATGAATATGTGACAAATTTATCTTGTCAAATCAATCACCGTAAAACGTATTATTTATCTTATGTTGTGATTTTTATTACTTCTGAGTTCGATGCATGACAAAATAGATAGTCATGGTTCGACGTAGTCAATTCATTCTTCATTTAATTTTTCTCCATTAATCGTTACTATATTATAATAATAGTTATGTTTAACGTCGAAGTAGTCTAGCTTGAAACCCCCAAACGTAGACTCTCGTAAATAATTACAACTATGTGGACTATATTCTCAAGAGACTCATCCAAAGACTTTCCGTACGAAATCAGCGAATCCCCAAGTTATGGGTTCAACGAAAAAAGTCTGTGGAAATTGAATAAAGGAAGAAAAAAGGTAAGAGTGAACTGTAAATTGTAATGGTTTTTAAAAAACGTACAAATTAATTCAAAATTATTTACATATTTTTAAATATCAGCGACGTGCCTTCATGGTTGAGTAATATTTGTAAATTTTATTTAAATGATTTATGACTTTGAAGAACTTCAAAAATAATACTTTTCTACAGTTAAACAAAATTGACACAACTGTTTATCAATAAATTCCTTACTGATATAATACTAACCCGGTTATAATTAATTGTTAATCAATGATTTTTAATTAGTATAATATAGTAATATTGCTGAATACTATCAGTCATTCAAACGATTGACACATTTTTAAACTTATATTTTAAATAAAATGGTGCCTAAATTTACTTGGAAGAATTTTAATTATAACTTAATTTCTTTCATTAATAATAATACTCATTCGTAAAAGTATTTTACAGCAAGATATTTTAAAATAATTTATTAACTTTCATATTTTTTTTAAATAATTTAATTATAGTTAATAATATATCTAGCCACAAAGGCTGCTTAAAATAAATTTGAGTAATACTGTAAGCTAATCTTCCCAATAAGTATTTTTACCCTTAGAATTTAACTTAAAATAATCTATTATAATTAATTTGATACTCATGCTATTATGCCAAACATATAATAATTAACAACTATGTATATAATAAATATTTTATATCTTATCTTTTATATGCAATAACTAATAACCATCACTTATATATGTATTTTTTTTTTAACAGAATACGGCACAAGAAGTTTCCATTTTTGAATTTTTAATCAATGATGACGTTCCAGGAGGTGAAACCCGTTCAGCACTTGCTAAATCAGCTGTAAAACATTTGAAGACTTTAAAACATCCAAATATTCTTAGTTTTTTGGAAAGCTCTGAAGTAAATAAAAATATATTTATGCTGTGACTTTAATCAAAATAAATTACTCATCACTAAAAACAATTAATCAAACATGAATTTATTTTTAGGTTAAAAGTATAATATATTTATCTACTGAATATGTTGAGCCACTTCAATCATTTATATCATCTCAAAACAACCTTCATACAGATATTATGAAACAGTACATTGCTTGGGGAATATCCAATATAATAGTGAGTATAATTTTTATTTTAATGTTATTCAACATAAGATAATTTTAAGTTGATTTTATTTTAAATATATTTCAGGAAGGATTAAAATTTTTAAACTTTGAAGCTAAACTCTGCCATAATAAAGTCAATATTTGGTCAGTATTCGTAAATAAAGCCGGCCAATGGAAATTAGGCGAATTAGAATACATGAATTCTGTTGAAAATTCTCCGCCATCTTATATTAGTGATTTATATCGTGCTCCCGGACATCGACAATCACCATTGTAAGAGAAAATTATTTAAATATTTTAGAGTTGTCTGATTTTGAAGTTTTTTTTTAATTGAATTGTCTTTAACCAACAATAGTACATATAAAATAAATGAGCCAACATTAAAATGTTATTAAATACTCTTCATTAAGGTGATTTAAAAATATTAAATGGTTTTAATAATATTAAACTAACATTTCTAAAATTTAATACATCTATCCCTTCAAATGCTTCTATAAAACACAATTTTAGTTTAGATACATTGAATAAAAAAAACTATCACAAATAAATGAGAACAATTTTGAAGATACATTATTATAAGAAATGAATATTTTTAACTTGCGTAGATTACTTATTTTAAATGTTGTCATTTTTAATTTTAAATATTTAAAAATGTTGTAAACAGTGTTATTTTAACTATTTAATTCATACTTTTATTTTATAAAATAACTTAACACTATAACATTTGTATTTTTTTTATAAAAAAATGATCTAGCTACCTTTTAATTTTGTAACTAATAACATAACATAACTATTTTTTAAAAGTAACTTATCCGTCATTGTAGTTATGACTACAGGATAACTTTATTTTAATAAGAGGTGAATTAATTTTAACATTGAATTTCTATAATCAATATAATATTATTTCTATAAGTGTGAATAAAATATTTAAGTTAGTAACATATTATATTATTTATACTTTTATCAAATAAAATTTTTTATCATTAAAAAAAATAATAATAACTTTGTAGTTGATTATAGGTTGCTAATATGCCTGGCATCCCTAAATTATTTATATACTTTTATATTATTAAAATATTATAATGGACAATTAATACTTATTTGTAGTTCAATTGACATTTGGGGTCTTGGTGTATTAATATGGGAAGTATTCAATGGCCCATTAAGTAATCAATCAGCCTTAAAAATGACAAAAAAGGTAACTAATATTTTACTTAAAATATATAAAAATAATTAATATTATATCATTTTAATTATACAGATTCCTAAAGAGATTTTAACAATATATCCAAAGTTGATAGCTGTAGATCCCATGAACCGTCCATCATATGATACTGTGATTTCTATGTTACGAGAACAAGGATATTTTGGTAATGATTTGGAAAAAACCATGACATCATTGAGCCAATACCATATATTAGATGATTTTCAACGAGCAGCATTTCTTGATAAATTGCCAAGCTTACTGGAAACATTTCCCAAAAATATAGCCCTCTACAATGTATTGCCTAGTCTTCTTGAAATGTTTAATTATGTTAAAGAACAAAAAGTTATATTTCGTTCAATGATTAAGGTAATCAAGTTTATTTTTATAGAGAATAAAAAATGTATTTGTATACTTGATCAATCTAATTTTTTTTTTACTAGTTAAGTACCATGTTAGATGATCATGAGTTTGAGGAAAAAATAGTACCTTGTATTATTAAACTATTTGAGTCCAATGATCGAGCTACCAGATTATTATTACTTAGTACAATTGAACTATATGCAAGTATGTACATAATTTAATAATTGTATGTCAATTATTGATATTTATTAACATTATTGTTAGTTTTATATCAGTGATTAAATAAAATAATTAATTTATCATCATATATTTACTGAATAAAGCAACTAATGTTAATACGAATATAATTCTGTACCATTTTTTATTTCATTATTTTCATCTTTATAATTTTTAAATTATTATTTTTCAGGCCGATTAAAAGCCGATTTATTGAATACAAATATATTCCCACTATTAGTCAGTGGTTTAGCAGATGCTAATCCAACTATAAGAGAATCGACTGTTCGAGTAAGTTATTTATCTAATCATAAAGTAAAAATGTATTAATTACAGATTTTTTATTTAGAGTATGGTTTATATCAGTTCAAAATTGAATTATAATAATTTAAATGTGGAGTTAATGCGACATTTTGCTCGCTTACAAATGAAAGATGATCAGGTATAATAGAACAAGACACGTATTAATTAATAATGATATATTCATATTATATATTTTAAAACACAGGGTAGTATAAGGACCAACACCACTGTGTGCTTGGGTAAAATAGCTCAACATTTAGACCCAAAAAATAGAAGTAAAATATTATCCTCAGCGTTTAGTCGTGCACTCAAAGATCCATTTCAACCATCAAGAATGGCAGGTTGTTCTAATCTAATTCTTTATAATATATAATTCTTTATTTTTATAAAACAATATGTTTTAATGTGATTATTATTATTGTAAAGGTGTTTCAGCATTTTCAGCTACTCAGCAGTATTATCCTTTGATTGAAGTATCGACCAGAGTATTGCCAGCATTATGTCAAGTAACTCTTGACCCTGAAAAAGGAGTACGAGATATTGCCTTTCAAACAATCAAAGGATTTTTAGGAAAGCTCGAAAATGTATCAGAAGATGAAAGATTAAAAGAAAAAATGGGTAGAGATTATTGTGTTTTATCTAACATAAAATTATATATAAACATTAGCATGCAAAATGAAGTGGCATTATCGATAGCTAATCTATCACCCTTCCAGATTAAATTTCTTTCTCCAATTATAGTTTATTAATTACTCCAAATATTAGGCAATCTCAAATCATAAATAATATTAATAAATTATCTTTAAAAATATTGACCAAAATATCACTAACGATATGCTCTTAGTCACATTTGTTCTGACCTTCTCTTTTTATTGTTTTTTGAGAATTTTGATTGCCACCATGATCGTCAATATAAATATTATTTCTGTCTACCATATTGCATAATTCAAATTTGTTCATGTATACATTAGTTTCTCTCTGTTGTGACCGTTGTATATGTTATGTTATCAACGCGCAACTTCTAACTATAGTTATAGTGTATACTACTTGGGTTGCCATTTGAGACATTTCAAAATTTATTTTTTTATTCCAATATTTTAATTAAACATTAACGAGTACTCTTAGATGCTTAGCACTATTTAATAAGCATGTAGAACCACTAGTCGCTATGTAACGATGGTCAAACGCCCACGCATCATCTATAGACCGCCAACACCATAGTGGTTATTTCCCACATACTGTAGGACTTTCAACAGTCACGGTGCTTGCTGGTTAGTCAATTAAACATCAATTAGTTCTTCTTTGGGTTACTTAGTTCGTTTATATCATACAAATATTATAATAATTTAATACTAATGATATTTCAAAAATAAAAATGTCTACTCCTTCACCCACTGCTAAAAAGAATTGTGCATACCTAAAATACTGAATTTAAATAATAATTTTATAAGTTTATACTATTTTGTAGAAGAAGAAGTCACTAATACTACAAATCCAGCCATACCTACATGGGCAGGATGGGCCGTCACCACAGTGACTTCAAAATTTTATTCATCCAAAACTCCTCAAAAGGATGAAAAATCAATTGAACTATCAAAGAGTTAGTATTTTTATTTACAATGCTTTTTACCTAATTTATTATTTATTACTATATGTACTAATCCAACGAATTAAAATTATTTTATTTTGTTTTTACCTGTTTTAAGGTAACTTAAACAATATAAATTTAAACAACAGTGAACAGATGTACAGCAATTTACCGAAAAACAATACTGTGAAAAATGTATATGAAGAGAAACAAGTTGTAAATATAAATACCATGCAGGTTAGATTTTTATTCTTACACAATAATTAATAAATTATTACTTTAACATATCATGGTATTATACTTAAAAATATATATTTATACATGCAATTTTTTTTTTAAATACTATTATTTCTATTTTTTTTTTTTTTTTTGAAAAGAGTTGATCTATTAATTTTATATATATTTCTTGATTTTTAAAAATAAATTGTTTTATTTGTAGAATTCGCTAAATCATAAAAATTCTATGGAAGATTCTACATCAACCAATGACTGGGATGATAATTCTGGATGGAATGTCGGAGATGATTGGGAGAGTATTGGTGATGAAACTTCGGTAAATTACAGTTTATAAAAAAAATATATGGTTAAAACTTAATATGCTAACAGTTACGAAATTGAAAAATTAAAACATAGATATACAACAACATAAGCCAACAGATTAAAATGTTAAAAATTAAAACAATAACAAATAAAAACACAATAAAATGTATTATAAAAAAATTACTCAATATATTTAACTTATTTATACTTATTTTATTTAACAAAAAATTACCATATAACATACAAAGATATACTTATTTAATTTAAAAACCAAAATGTTAATCATGGTTTTATATTAAATGCAATTATGAGCTAGAACTTTAGAATTGAATCTATAATCAAAATAACCTTTACAAATTAGTGTAAAAAGAGACTTAAAAGTTTTTACATACCGATACAAATACTAACTACAAAAAAATACTTAGATTTTATAATACACATATATTTAAGTATTTAGTATGAAGTGTTTTAATAACTTTTAAATACTTGTCTTATAATTTTAGTTATTAATACATACATTATATGAAAAAAATATATATATATTTAAAGTACAAAGTAATTACTTGTAAATAATTGATTATCGATTCCCATTTACCAAGATATTAGGTAAAATTAAGTGAAAACCAACAGCTATTGTATGCGATCTTTATATGATAAATTATCATAAAGTATTTTAAGTTCAAAGTTTCTAGAATTCTGTCTTCAAATACCATTATTGAAAATATTTAGAATACTTATTTTCATACCTTAATACTTATATAATACTTTAAAATACTAAACACATATCTCCAGTATAATAACATTGATAACTAATATTATGTCGTCTACTTATTTTATAAACCTACCATCTACCTATTTATAAGTTATTACAGAAAATCTTGAAAGTATTTGCCTACATAGTAATTATAATTGAATTTGTCAGTTGTTTGTTCTGTTGATATTTTAGTATAGTATACCCATTAAAATTATATTATAATTATTTGGTTAATTTTTATTAGTTATTAATTACATTTTTAATATAATATTCAATATAATTTATTGTTATAGAATTCTGCAAAAGATAAATCTAATTTCGGTTGGGAAGATCAAGAGCCTATTTTATTGGATGATCCTGATGAAGTTGCAAAAAGTGAGTATTCCATTAACTGTTTTAAATATGTGTTAACAAATTGATTGTACAGAAGCAGAAGCTGAGTTAATAAAAGAAGAAATGCGTAAAAAACGTGAAGAAAGAAAACAAGAACGTATAAAACAATTAGAATCAAAACGTAACAACAAACAATCCTTAAAATTAGGTGGTAAAAGATTATAACTAAGAAAAATAGTTAATACAAAAAAATGTTAAGATTTTGTTAAGAACTATAAATAATATTTAAAAAAATCAAATACATGAATTACTATGACTTTTTAATTTATGAATTTACTTCTATAGTATATTCTTAGTATTAATACTAGGTTGCATGAACGTTCATTGAATATTTAATGAATCAATAACACACTATTGAATGAATAAAAACTTATTCATCCTCTTAACGTTCAATAAACGTTAAATGGTGTTATTGAATCATTAAACTATTGGTTATTAGTTAATTAAACTAATGGTGCGATTTTAATTTATTCAATTTTAGTTACTCATTAAGCTTGTTGTCACTGCGCTTTTTCTTATTCAAATTAAAAGTGTTGAAGAGTTTCTATTACTTTTTTATAATAGCCTCAAACTTCAACATAAACCTTAGTATTGTGTTAAAAACCAATACATATTTATTGATTTATTTGTGCAACCTTAATGGCTCAATAAAACCGCTCATTAAGTACATTTAAAGAATGGTTTAATGCAACCCGGTATAAAATTATACATTAAGATAACATATTTTGAATACTTAATAATTTACTGAATTTAATTTTAATCTATATTTTAATGTAATAAGTGCTAATCTAATTTATAAAATATGATTTTTAGCATCTTAATACCATATTTTTGCAAAAAAATTAATTGTTTATCAACTGTTAATGAATAATATATGATCATTTAATGGAATAAACAAATAAAAATAATTTTCTTAAATAGTTTATAACTGAAAAATTAAGTAAAGTCTTATTGAGAGAGGTTCAGTACTCCTATCATGATTTTATCACTGTCAGAATGTTACAGTAGCACAATAACCACCTCAGAAGAAGATGCCTATTCTATTATTAGGGCTACATGTTTCAGAGGCATTCCATAATTTTTACTGACTAATAACATTAAGAATAATGAAATGTATAAATATATAAAAATGATAAAAACTAAAATTATGTACCAATATAATTGGTTTTATACTAGCTGACTCATTAATAATAAAGTTTAATTTATATCCATGTTGCATTCACTATATTTAATGGTAATTTTAAAAATTAAATATAAACTACTTAATTATTTGTATTTGTATAATGCAAACTAAATTAAATTGTACCTGTGTATTTAATAATATTACAGTTTAAGGATAAGAAAAATAACTAATAAAGTATGATAAAAATAATGACTTAATTCCAGTGGAGTATTAAGAACTGGAAAATAATTCTGATGATGTATATACTTAATACTTATTAAGTCATAACAATATTTATAAACTAATATTTGAAAAAAAAATCATTATTCAATATTAGTTAATTTGATTAAGTAATAAATATTATTATTTTAATTTTATTTAAAATAATTAAGATTTATTATTAATTTCAAAACATGAGATTCATATGATTTTGATTCATTAATATAAAATATATTTATATTTAATTTCTTGTGATAATAAAGTAAAAAATATTTGCCATAGTTAAAGTATTGAATTTGTAGAAAAATGCAATTTTTTTTTTTTTTGTGGTGGTTGTGAAAGTAGTTTTGTTAGTACATAATTTAATTTATGTAACATCAAATTCATTTAAAAAACTTTTATTTATCTTTTTTTTTGCATTCTCTTAATGTTTTTAATTTTTTAGTTCATTTTCCGGTATTTTTTATTTAATTCTATTAATGTCTTTGAAAACGTATTTAAAAAAAATGTTTTAGGCAAGTAGTATTTTTAAAGAATCAATCAACTTCAAAATTCAAATTCAAATTTAATCAACTTTTATAATTATTTTTTTATTAAATATAATATAAACATAAAAATTAATAATCATTTAAAATGCATTTTATACTATAATTTTTGGCATTTTTTGCATTTTAAATGCATATTTTTTTGCTATTTTAAATGCATTGTTTTGGGTTTTTAGTGCATTAAATTCACAGCCCTATTTATAGTTATCGAGAGGGGCAAGAATATTTTTTTAAAAACATAACTTGTCATTACAATGCTCATGTGTCAATTTTTGGCCTAAGTAATTCCTTTTCACTGAAGCCTTAAAATTCTAGTTGTATCACTAATGGGAAACTCTTAAAATTGACTATCCATTTAATATATATTATTAATTAAGATAAATATCCCAAAATTGTATTCTTAAAACTTATAGCTAATAATAATATAACATTTTTAAGACATTTAATATAAAAATGTATTGAGAAAATGAATGTAAAATATATATAAAAATATACTGTGCAATAATTTGTATACATAATATTAACATTAACTATATTGTATAATTATTATTTATATTCTATACTATTATTAAATAAAAATATAAAAATTATACTTGTAAATTGTTTTACAAATATTTTTATTTCTTTAGAGAAGTTTTGTATGTATGTATATCTATATGATTTTAAATTATTTAAATTATAATCATTAGGTATTTTATCAAAATATATGCATAATAGTTTTCTTGAATCTAAATTAATAATATAATAGCCAATTAATAATTGAATTTTAGATTTGTTGTTTAAAATGTTACATTTATAGGTTATATAATATTTTTGAGTACTTATTAGGTTAGTAATACTTTAATAAATTTATATACATATCTTTAATTACCTATAATCATAGTATTTATTTACCATGACCATACTATAAATTAGTAGGTAATTTTATAATTCAATTTAGTTAAGTAATTTTGACTAATAAAAAAAAATGTATAATTACTTTAACTTTTTTAAGTTAGATGACTCTGATTAATAATATTTGTGATCATCAACAAATTCAGAAGATTATAAACCATGTATCAATTATGTTTATAAAGATACCTACTTTTTAAGACATTTAAATAATTACTAAGAAATGTTTAACCAAAAGTTACCTAAATATTTTATTACATTTTATCTGAAAAATACTTGAAAATATTATGTATACATATATAAATAATTGAGACCCAGATAATTTGATCATTTTTTTACCAAATGTATTGTTGATTTAACAATTGAATTTATAAAAATATATTTTTAATTTGTCTTTATTTAATGTTTTTGATACATATACATTATATTATACAAATGCCATAACTTTTGGAAACATAAAAAGAAAATTGTTCATGTTTTTTTCTTAGTAAATTTTTATTTCAAACATTACTATAATGTGGTATATACATTATAATGCATTAATGTAGATATACCCAGTATTGAATCCACACAATTTCTCTGGGGGGTGGTTCACTTTTTTTTCATTAGTGAATTGGTGAATGCTGAAACATTTTAGTATTATGAATTATACCTATTAATAGGTAGTTATTCTTATTACAATTTACAATTTAGACATAACTACAAAACAAATTAGAAACAAATTATTTATTTTTTAATTTTTAAATCAATCTAAGGTTATAATTCATGATTATTATTTTTTGTTATCTTATAACTGCTATAATTTTGGGAAAAGTCAGTAGATAGCTCCTATACTGGCAATTTGGTATGAAAACATTGATATAAATAAATTATATTTTATTGATCACCATTAGGTGCGATAATCGTAATGTGTATTGTATATTTAATAAATAGGTAGTAGGTACATTTTGTTGAAAGTTGTATTTGTCAGGGGTGCACTGAAATTTGCTTTCAGCAGAATCCATTTCAACTATTAGAGTCAATATTCTATAGAACTATCAAACTTAAAGGTAATTATTATCTAGGCATCTCATATTCTCGTGGTCTTTTATTAATATTTTTATTATAAGTGATTTACAAGAATTTTAAAGTTTCAATATTTTACAGAATTATAACTCACTTAATAATTAAATTATCAATAAAAACCTATGAGATGTCCTAGATTTATTTACCTACAAGTTTGATTATAGATAAATTGATTCTATTATAGCTAACAGTATAAAATGGATTCCACTGAACACAAATTAATTTACATGTTTTACGCCCGTAAGACGTAGAAACACACATGGGTATGTCCTCATAAGGCTATAACTTTCTTTGTTTATTTAATTATTTCTGAATTAAATTGGAATAAAAGTAATGTAACAGCCAGCAGTTATTTTTTAAATGTTAATACTACTTTACTTAATTGATTTACTTTAACTAAATGTTAGTAAATGTTTCTATATATTTCCATAAAAAATTACAATGTTGCCCAAACACATTAATTATAAATTTCATTAAACACATAACAGTGAACAAATTACCCATTCCATATGTTCTACAAATGTAAGTAGGTTATAGTTTTTCAATTTTATAATTTTTGGGTCCACAGATCACAAATAAAACAATTTGAGTGCATGTTTCAGAAACTCTATATTTTAGAATAGGAAATTATTTGAAAAACTATGTTTTAAAATTGTATTATTACCAACTGTTGGTGTGGAATAACTATAAAATATCTGTGGACTGTAATTGGGATGACAGGAAATATCGAAATACAAATTTTTAAATATAATATTATTGTGCTGTAATTATAATCAAGTTTTATTTTGTTGTTATTAGTTTATTACCAATTTTTATTATAATTCTACAAATTACAATATAATTCCATATTATCTATGATAAGTTTATGTCTGATCGAGAAGACGTAAATTATCAAAATGTAGTCCTGCATTGACGTAGGTACCCTTGTACAAAATACTTTTCTCTGTCGAACCTTGTTTTGCAGTTCTAAACCAAGATTGTACATCATTTTCAAAACTAGTCTGAATATTGCTGGTGATCGTTTTTAATAACACCTTACAGAACATATTATATTAATTTTAAAACCAAATTCTATAGTTTGTATAAATAAAATATAATATCACACACATTTCATCGCTGAAATTATTTGTAAATTTTAAATTCTAAATTTGGATATATTTTTCTTGAATGCTTTACCAGTCCATGAACAATTTATTACACATTTGTTACTAAAAGGTTTATTTAGAATTCTACGAGTATGGCTTTTTTCATCTATAACTGATTGAAGAAAATGTTTCTATCAAACAAAAATTGTCTTGAATAAATTCAAAATTGTGTATAAAAATTAACTAATTTAGTATATAAACATACACATTTTTTTTTGACATTATTGTCTGCTTCTAATAATTTGTCACAAGCCAAAACACTTTCTTCTGTGGAAAAAAAAATTGATGTAAAAATTCTGTATCTTTAGAATCATTTGAAAATTTTAATCCTGGTACCTACCATCTGATGCTTAATATTGGCAAATTTATTTTTCAAATTATTCATTTGGTTCCATAATCATTCACTCATTATACAATTAGCAAGTAGTCCAGAATGATTTTTTTTTTAAATAGTTTGAAGTCCTTCTAATATAAATACATCTAAATTATTTATAAATTTAAATAATAAAATAGTTTTAAACTAATGAAATAAGTTAATTACAAAGTGATCACCATAAGTATACTGTAAACCCCTATACATTACATTAATTTGGTAAGCCTTCTCTATAAATGTATATATATATAGATATAGTTATATTGTGATGAATATATTATAGGTAATATTTATAAAGATTATAGATAGGTATATTATGAGGTAACTCAGTTAATGAATTAATAACTATTTTATCTTACCATTAGACATATTAGGCAACGGTTTAGCTGAATGGTTTTCAGTTAGCACAATATTTGCCAAATTTGAAAAATTTAGTTTTTCATAATTCGGTACCTGCTAAACATAACAATAAAAATATTTCCTTGGAAAAAAAATGTGGATAAAATGTATTAATATTTAGCATTTAGTATCCATTAAGTTAAATTTGATTTTAATCAACTAATTAAATATTATGAGTTAGTTTAAAAACCATAAAAAAATTGGATTAGTACCTAATAATATTCACTTTTTTTGAACTTGACCAAAGTTGTCTAAAAAAATGCACATTTTACTTATATCCAATAGTAAAATAAATGAAATGCCAAATAATTTAAAATAGTACACACATGGTACTTGTTGTCTCCGTTTTATAATCGTACAATATGCTGAATATGCGTTCAATAGAACCGATTGAGTGTAGTTAGCTTTAATATTCAAGTTATGATTGTGTAAAATACCAAAGTATAAAATTGTTCGCGAGAAACCAAAGAAAGACAACAGAATTTTACCTTTAGACTTTAGGTTTGATCATAGGTCAATTCAATCTCTAATATTAAAAATTTAAAACTAATCTCACACAATTGGTTCTACTGAACGCCAATTCGTGATGTATGTTTGTAAGATGGAGACAACACATGTGTGTGTACCCTCCTCTTGGCCAGAGGTGTGCCTGTTGGCTGTTACCCACGAAATATTCAGTTATAAATTGTAAACTATGATGTGGTATGAAATATAACTTACCTTTTTACACAAATTTGTCATATTATTCTTGTATAAAATATGTAACACATAAAATAACCATTATCAACTATTTTAAAAACGATCGGTTGGTCAGCAATAAAATATTAAAGGCAAATACCTAATCGCGCGTGAACCGACAATCTGACAACGGGACAATGGAATGGATATTATATAGTAGACAGAACACACGCTGCTGGTCATCGATAGTGTGTATAGACGTATGTTATATAATAGTGTACAACAATGTCAATATGTGTATTTCAAGTCAAAAACCGTTATGAAATTACCCATGTTATCTCATAATAATATAATAATATTATGCTATCGGGTAGGCTGAAGCTTGTGTTTTACTGAAACATTCCCGTAACGTATTTGGAACATTGCGATTGCGCATTTACAAATCAATGTTTTTTTTTTTATTTTACAAAACCATTATGTGGGTTTGTACGGAACGTTTCGTTGTAATGTTTACATGGGAACTTTAAATGTATATTATATTACTCATATTTTTGTGGAACATTACGTAAACTTTCAGGGAATGTTACATTTTTGTGTTGACATTGGTATGTTTTTCGAATGTCTGCAACAGTCTATTGCACGGCGGAACACACGGTACTGTCACACGCAAATACGATCGAGTAATCCTTGTAATCATGTGTAGCGACTTGAGTACCTACGACCTACCTTACATTGTTTGCGAATCGCTATTATTCATTTCGAAATTTCTTTGTAAGACAGTACTTATCAACGTATTTCGCATCGTTCGATTTTTGAGTTATGCCATATGTATCTTTTTGCACACGTCATCTTCACGTCAAATTATCATATCCGTGTGGCTATATGGCAATAATAATTTGCACACCAGCATAATATTTGATAGAACTGCAGGAAAGAGCAACCCAAAAACACAGATTTTACCAACTTTCAGCCTAAAATTTAGACAATGGTAAACCACTGATGTATTTGGGTGACTTTAGACTTGTGATGAGTAGATAATAAAGGTTTTTATAACAATATGTAGGTATATGTCTAATGCAATGGCCCCCGACTTTTTAAGCCAGCGGTGCACTTTTTTTGAACCAAATTTAGCCACGGTGCCCTGCTTTAGTGAATACCACAAAAAACATGAAAAAATAAATACTACATAGTTCCCATTAATAACAAATTTAAATAATTTTGTTCAACTAATTTTAATTACTTATTTTTTTTAATATTATTTTAAACAACTTATAAAAATATAAAATTATAGTAAAAAATAAAGAAAAAAAATATTGCAAGACAGAAAAATGTACATCTATATAAATACAATGTTATCTGAATTTAGTGGCGTGTATCATTTATCCATCAATGTATAATGTAGCCTACGACACACAAAGTATCCTTTGAATAATTTTTTACATAAAACTATTTTTGTCTCTTTAACTACAATAAATTGTAAATATTTTTTTTATTAATATATTATTCATGATACCTTTATTTTATACTATAATGTATTAATTATGTATACATATAGTACATATCTATTTATTGTGTGTGAATTATAATAAATATTTAATTTTCTATTTCAATTATAATTATTTTTTATTAAACTATTAAAGGTTTCTTTTTGTGATGTACTGATTTACAATTATCACACGTACTTTTCAATGTTTGTTCTATATATGCCCTTATAATACATTTTTATTTCTAGGCACAAGCAAATAGACTATGTACTAACGATGACTGGTGAAACTTTATACAATATATATTGTATCTATCAACCTATCAAAAGGTGTATTTTTGGTGTATAAAGTTACGTTTAATTAAATAATATCCACCTAATATACCTCGTATAGCAACTTACATTTACCCCCTATGCATATTTAGAATGCCTATTATAATTTATACTTTATAGACTTATTGTCTTATACTTTTATTATAAGCGCAAATAGCGTCTGAGATTTAGAGGGAGACTGAAGCCTTAGCTACTGAATGAAGCATTTATGCAGGTAATCAATACCTAAAAAATGTTTTAATACAACATATAGGTATACTATAACTGCGTACTTAATTACAATATTGACAGAAAATAAAACTTACTAAACATTTTTCAAATGTATTATTTAATCTACTTATAATAATTGTCAAATTATATTTATAATATATAATATACTTATATACATTATACAACATATAACTTTTAGGAAAACAATAGGAATTATTAAGACTGTAAGTATGGCTTTAGATTTTAGAGCAACAACAAAATAATATAATTACAGAAAAAATATGTACCTAACACATTTAGAGCTGTATTCTTCTGTTTGATTTTAGCAAATGCATTTAATATTATTTCAGTATCTACTTTAATATCTTTTTCGATATTCAATATTGTTAAGTTAGTAAATCGGCCCTGAATCATGTTAACTCGGACATATGTGTTGATCGTTCTCGTAGTTGAAAAGGACCTTTCACAAATGACCGAGCTCACTGGTAATGTAATTGCCACTTGCATTATTTTAAATAAATTAGGAAATATTTCTTCGTTTAGATGTATTTTGATATTTTCAAAATATAATGTCTAAATATATAATAGCCAAATAGTATATCAATATGAGCTGCAAACCTGCCAATCATAGACTCCGTAATAAGAATGCTTAGTATTTTTAGTTCTTGGTATGTATTATGATCTATGGTTTATGACTACAAGTTTACAATGTACAATAATAATAAAAATAATACCACGACAAATAAAATTTGTGCATTTACGAATCACATAATCTTAAAACGAATTTTGCATCATACACTATAATAATACTGATACAACTTAAAAAAATATAGGCAATTTTGAGGGGATTAGCCCCTAAAGCTCCCCCCTATTTGCGCCTATGACTTTAATTGAATAAACAGCACAATAAATCGTAGAATATAAAGATTTCTGAGTAAGTACATAGATACATATATGAAGAGCGACAATCCAATGGAAAATATAAAACAAAAGTAACTATTTCCAAATTATGTCGTAAAGTAGTATTTCCCATGTTAAATAATTTTTTAATTTGACAAAATGAGTAATGATGCAAAACGTACCAATTCCTCAAATTTTTACAAAACGTACTATTTCCCATTGATAGTACCTACTATTAGTACTAACATAGGTTATAGAATTGAATTAAATGCATAACTTACTATTTCCATTAGTCTTAACAATTACATTTTTATACAAC
The DNA here is from genome assembly GCA_036289425.1 of Rhopalosiphum nymphaeae. NCBI lineage: Eukaryota > Metazoa > Arthropoda > Insecta > Hemiptera > Aphididae > Rhopalosiphum > Rhopalosiphum nymphaeae. Next base: position 3,150,226 of record JAZAQC010000030.1, read on the forward strand.
AAATTGTTAATTATATTATTACTAAATTAAATTATAAATAAATATTGTGCGGATTACTTATTTTCATTTGTTTGTATATTATTTTGTATAATAAAATCATCAAGACGTCTCTACTTTCATTATGACTGATAACAATTCTAAAAAAAATGTACTTTTTAACCCATTTACATCAGCTATGGCGTATCTTTGAACCAGTGGCATATTTACAGGGGGAGATTAGAGAGATATATCTCCCCCCATTGAATCACCTTTTTTTAAGCTATTTTGATATGGTTATAGTTGTGTTTTTTTTTTTTATTTATCATTTTATCAGTAGGTAATGCAATTTTGAGCCGTTTGGCATTGACAATTTTAACTTTAAATAAATCCTAAATACGCCACTGCTTTAAACTGACGTACTATTTCAATTGATTTGTAAATTAAAGCAAAGTTGTGGTCTTTCATATTATTATTAATCAATATAATTTTGTTAAAACTAAAGAAATAAAAAAAAACCTTAATAATAAATTATAAAATTGAAATTAATTTTAAATATATATCACCAGTATGATCATTAAAACGTATAATAAAACAAATATTATGATTTTTTTTAGAAATATTGAAATTTATAATATTACATTGTTATGTTATCATGAAATTTAAAAGTATATATTTATTACTCTAATATTTGTAATTGTAACAGTTTTTTGCATTGTGGGACATTAGGAGTATAACATTCAGTGACCGTTTTGTATTAATGTTTTATTAATATGTCTACTATCTATAGTCGATTCATGCAAATATTTTCTAAACTATATTAGTTTCTATAGCTGTTAAAACGGATAAATTATGTAAAAAAATATTTAACTTCAATTATATTTTAGTGATTTAATAATTAAAATTAAAATTTATATTCTAGTTATATTTGTTCCGTAAAACACCTTGCAGTTTCATGGTAGGATTAGTTGTTTCAAATATATTAAGTATTAAAACACTAAAGCCGATTAAGCCGAGTCGCATTAAAAAAAAAATATTCATTTTATGATTAATTAAAATTCAATCGCCAATAATGGGTTACTTAATCATATTTAAGGAAACCGATTTTTCAGTATTTATTCATTAAATGTTAAATGGATTTATACTAGCATAAGAATAATTAAATAATAAAAATATCTGTAATGGAAAACGACGAAAACGTTCAATTTCGAAATTGGTCATTTAAATTATCAAAACAATAAAACGGTTATTATTGCTAATAATCTAGTTTTTGTAACACAAATTGTACCATAATTAAATTCAAAAATTTAATCTAAATATTTTATAATATTGATTAATTATTTAATGATAATAATTAAAATACAAAAATTAGAGGTCTAACATAATGTTATAAAATATCTCCACGAATAAACAATTAATAAATTATATAAAAAATAAAATACCTATTAAAACTTACACAACGATTGTGCCAATCAATGTATCAATTATGGTTGGCATTTCCGGAAAAAAAGCGAAATATTTTTTTAGAGTTTACTGAGCGTCACGGTAATTATAATAATTCAATAAAATTATTTTAATCGGATGTAAAAATTGTGCAATTTTTGGCGATTGTTGTGCAAATCCATGTTAATGATGGCTATGTAAACATTTTAAAAATCTTTTGTATGTGGTTGGAGGTGGCACCAGTGAAACGTCGCTTTTCCGATTTCAATGACACAATAATTAATTTCCTGGTAATTGTAAAATGCATTATACTACTTGCATGATAATAATTGAAAAAAAAAATTGCTATTTTTAAATTGGTGTTTCTAGTCAATAAATCAATATGTGATGTAATTTTACGCACGACTTTTTTTTCATTTAAGTTTTTAATGGTCTATATACAACCAGACTAGTGTCTTATTTTGAATATTGCCAATGTATTATAGGCACTAGGTAGATTAGTTTTGCTAGGCGTCTCTACACACTTTTGATTCCTTGCTAATTCGTACAAATTATGATATAATTTCGTTTAGGTACTTTATGTATAATAAATTATTAGTGCAATATATAATTATTTCAAACGTATTTATTAATTTTAGCAATCCAACTTATATAACAGCAGTTATCAGTATGTGTGTAAACAACAGCTAGTATATGCACTAATATTGTATCGTACTACACAAAGTACTACATTCTTAAATCTGCGTACCTAATAAAATATCAACTTTTTTTTGCATAATTTCAAAAAATAATTGTTAAGCAATAAACGTTACAACGTTTGAATTATAATAAAACATGTGAAACAACTAAAATATCTAGAGTTTAAATTGTTAATTCGTTTTAAATAGTTATAGAATTTATTTTGCTTTTGTTGTTGTAAATGCCAAGTGATTACATTTTGTTTTTAAAAACGAAAAATGTTAATTTATTGAAATGAAAAATTTATAAATTCAATGTTTAAAACATTTACATTTGAAAGAACACTATTCCTCAAATAGGTTTTTAATCGTCTTAAAGTTGAAAAAGAACGTTCTGCAGATGAAGTGGACACCGGGAGTGTTGCAAGTATAGATATTAAACACCAAATGTTTGGATAAGTCTTTCGACATGACGCCTAAAGTATCGATTGCAGATTTAGGAAGTTCGTTATCGGGTACCGATTTCCATTTTTCCACCCACACCTTCAATTCTGATTCAAAAGTTTCATAAGTCGGTAAAAAGCTTTTGTAAAAATCAATTCATTTTTTAAACTCATCGCTACTTGGTTTTAATTTAATTAAAAAACTTGGAATCAAATTTTGCAGCCCAGGAATAATGTAATTGTGTTTATAAATCTTTCAATTAATTGACTTTTGAAGTAGTCTAAAAATGGCAAAAAAATTGATCTCCCATAATACTGTTCTGGCGAATCTGCCGGAATATTGTTACGATAGGTAGATTGCCTAATTAATCGTGGCATTTTAACCGTTTCATCTACTAAGCTTAATACATTTTCGACATCTAAAAATAATTTGTGGAATTCTTCCTCACTATTTTCATGAATTGAATTAATAACTTGCATACAGTTATTGACATACTGACAACACTCAGATAAATCTACATTTATTTATTGAAAAGATCTACATAAAGGCAATGTTATAGCAAATAATTTTTCTATAATGTACGATGAAATTACAAACGAACTTGAGGTAATAGTTTTTGAAAGTTGAAATGCAAGTTTTCCAAGAAATTTTGAATTTTAATTTTCTTTTTGACACTATCGGAAAATTATAATTTGAAGAAGGAAGCCACGGATTTTTTAATAAATCGTACTTAAATTTATCATCAATTATTCTAACATCTACATACCGTCCAATATCTCGAAGTTCTGGTAAATCTACAGTACTTTCTATTGCACCGTTTTCAGTAGTAGACGCACACGGAACTTCTTCTGTAGTAATTAATTCTGAATCCAATTCAGTTTGATTGGTTTTCTTATGAAAAAAATTAAATATTGACGACTGAGATGGTAAACTTCGTTTCATTTTTCAAAAAATGTATAAAATATAATGCAATAGTAAACAGCTACACAGACACACACTTATTAAGAAATAGAATCAAATTAAATACACGTTATATTTTATATTATTACTGAACAGTGAATACTTCTGAAAAACACACTGAACAATAATACTGGCGAACACGGAACAATTAAATAGCTATAAAACGATTAAGTCTGTCTTCCGACAAGATTGCGATAACATTATATATATAATACATTATATATAATATAAAAGTATTAAGTATCCGTTTGCTATTTTCTAAAAAAGATAACGTGTAATGACTAGAGGGAAATTTACAAATGCTTAAAATAAACTGTAGTTGTACAATTATACATTTATACATAAATACGTATGTAGTTAGTTTTTGTTACCTATATTATAAATATATATCTACTTTAAAAATTTCGGGGGGGGGGGGGCTAAACCCCCCTGTATACGGGCCTGGATGGTAGGTACCTATGTTAAAGCTTATAACTTTTTTTGCACATTTAAAATAAACAGTTATTATATGAAAATGGTTTACATTTAATCAAATAAAACATTATTTAACGCTGTGATTTAGTTTTATTGAATGGAATTTTGTGTTACCAATAACTTTATAATTTAACGAAATTAATTTATACATATTAGGAGGAATAACTGAAAAATCAAAATCATCGGACAATCAAATTTCATCAATAAACTAACACTAGTATATCCATTGAACATTGGTGGATATGCATCCGATGTTGTCGGATGATACTACGATAGTATTTTTTTCTTAGGTCAGTCGGCCAATTTATAGTATAGTTCGCGTGGACGGTGGACTCAACAAAAAAATATGTATATTTAAGTATTACATTTAATAAATCGTAATATTATTATATTATTCACCGTTCGGTGACGGCAATGACCACTACTTTAATAAAATATGAGGTGCAATACATTAATAATACTACCTATTTTAGTATTTTATTTATTTAGTATAATATTTTTTAATAGTATGAAATTAATATCGTTAGGATCGCCGTGTTCGCCGCCGACCATTTACTAACCGCGTTCCGTCGGCCGGTCGGTCTCCGCCGGGCTCCACGCATTCCACTTTTGCCTCCATGATGCCAACACACGCCACTGCATTATCGCGTTCGTGACAACGTGTACAGGTCCCGCGACCCGCAGCTGACGCATACACGTAGCGCCTTAACCAGACCGGACGCGACACGAATTCACCGATATTTCTACACGTCTTCACTATACGTTTTGCGTCCGTCCGCTGTTGTTGCCAGTCGAACAGTTTTTCCCGTTTTTTAAATCAATCCATCAACAATCGTAAAAATGGTGAGTATTTGGCTTTTAGAGTATTTATTTAGCGTCCAGATGATTTTCCCATCATCGCCCATTTCTCCGCGCATCGTTTTTTCATAGTCGACCGTCGCGATCGACATGTTCGAGTTACTTGTAATGGGGCGATCGACAAGAACACGAACGTGTCCTTTATGCTTCCCGACACTGTCTAGGGCTTTTGCGCGCAGATGTTTCTCTGCTCATATTATATTTACCGTACACGCTTCATTGTTTATAGTTAAGGGGAAAAGGTTGGGTTGAAAAATGAAACGATTTTTAGATACATGCCCAGGTTATACCTAGTAATTTCGAATTTATAGTTATAGTTGAGTTATGACAGTTATATATTAAGCTATAGCGTATTTAAAGTTTGTATTCGACAATCAGTGTACACAAATCATGACTTTCAAAACTTGTATGTTGAAGTATCTCATTAGAGCATTTTAAAATCTGGTGAAAGTACTTACTGTGGATTCCTTGTTGCTGATACAATATGTGATTTTCTAGTAAAATTATTACCACAGTAAATGTATTCTGATAAATACTAAAAAATATTTAGTGTGTTAGCTATACACCTTATGAATACATTAAACAATTTTCAATGATGGCCTCATATTTTTTTTTATAGTATGCTGAACTAGTGTGTGTTGTTATTTACATAAAAGCATAGCAAGTATACATTCAAAAAACCAAATTTGTGTTATATTTTTTTAGCTTTTATATAATAAATTATAGTAAATTGATTTATTATAAAATTAAAAGGCAAAAATATTATTTAGGGCATCTCGTAGATTTATTGATATTTACATTTAAGTGAGTTATGAGCGTAGTAAAATTTTTATAGTTTACAAAGCTAGGCATAGCTCACTGATAAATAAAAAAAATAATAAAATGCCCTAGATCAATGGTTGGTAACCTTTTTGGATTCTTGGTCCACTTTCACAAATTAAAAAAGAGTTGTGGGACAAACAAAAATAAAAACTTTATATTCTTTAATTATTTATTATGAAAAAAAACACTGTCTTAAACTTAGAAATATAAAATTTGTATAATTAAAAAATGTTGTCATTTAGAATTTAAAGCAGGCTCTATATAGTAATTGCGCAGACCATTGGTTGCCGATCACTGCTCTAGATAATATCTTTACGTTTACATTTTATGATTGGTCAATTCTTTTTAATTTATAAGTTAACAACATAAAATTGATTTTGTTGAGTTTGTGTTAAAATTAGCCATGTTGCACGTTTGCAAATCGGAGATCTCCCAAGTTTGGTGTACTATTAAAACCTTATAAAGTAGCGGTTGACACATCGTTAATTACTTTCGAATATATTACATTGATAGTTGCATCTTGGTATTTTCAACTACAATGCTGCAATATAAATTTAAAATACTAATCAATATAATATAAAATTTCCTATTAGTTTTACTAACTATAACAACCTGATTAAAATATATGTTAAGTCTTAAATTCCTAAGTGTGTAATACAAGATATTAACTAAGTGCAATTGTTATAACTATAGCGTAACTAAAAATAACAGGTTAAGATTACTTGCTGCATATAATTAATTATTTGTTTTAGTTAGTTAGTAAAAATATTATTTTGATTGTTGATGTAAATAAAACAAATTAAAAAAAAAAACAATATAAAATAGAAATTTATACTTATGACTTGAGCTAATTTAAATAGAGTAAAAATAATAATTATTATTAAATTTATTATTAAAATTGTCATATATTAAGAAATATAAAATACATAGTTCTGAAATTGTGTATTTTTCAATAGAATATTTTAATTATATATATGGTGGTTAAAATTAAAGCACAGCTAGGAAAACTTCAAATCATTGTAATTATAAACCTAGAAGTTATTATAATAAAATCTTCTAATAATTATTCACTTTATAATATTGTCATTTGATATCAAAAATAAATTTAAAATATATCTATAAATTAAACATGAACATTAAAACACCTATAGAAATAATTGATTTATAGTAATATAAAAAGTTTCATGAAGCAACAATAGCTGAAATAGTTCTTAATATAATTAAAAAATTTAAAATAGTTGATGCCTTTATTCATTGTTTGTAATTTTGTATGCAATGTTCTGTATATTGTAAGCTTATGGTGATAAATATGAGCAGATAATTTTTTTAATAAGATAAATATTTGACAAAAAATAACATGTGAAAAAGAATAAAAACTAAGTATAACTACAACTGTGCCTCAATCGTTAAATATTATTTGTATTTTTAACAATAATTAATTAGGTTAAAATTATTTACAATGATAATAACTATTTTTAATAATCCCTAATAGTTCTTGTGTTATTTTACTTTTTTTTCCTTAAGTTTGGACAAGCTATTATAGGTCGAGTATATTGCCTATCAAAATTGGGCAGCACTTCATTTTTTTTTTCATTTTTTTTTACAAGAATAACTTGGTTATTTTTTAATATATTTTATATTATATGATATAAAGAGATAACAGGAAACTAATTATATTTTTTATTTTTAGCCTGTAAATCCAAGTGCAATGCAATCGACCAATAATGGACCCAGGTCACCATCTAAACCAGGTGCATCTAGAACAGCCGGAAATGTGCTTAGACAACGGTAATAATAAACTTCAAATAAACTTTAATTGTTAAGTTTCTTATTATTATTATTGATTTTTTATTTTTAACTTGAATAATTTTCTACAGTCATGATAACTTTTATAGAACATAGACTTTTAATTTAATTTAATTTATTTTTTATTATATTTCACGAGTAATTTATTTTATAGAAAAACTGCTGCACCTACTACATCAGTAAGAAACCGTAATACTGGAACTAGCAGTGGAGGCATGTGGCGTTTTTATACAGACGACTCACCTGGAATTAAAGTGTAAGCATTTTCCTTAAATATTTGATATTTAAACTTTATACTACAAATATAACAGTTTTTTATACGCTTTCACACACAACATTTGTTAAATTATAATAATATTTTATTTATTTATTTTAATTCGTAGTTTTGATATAAATATAAATTATTCATGCTAAAGTTTTTGCATTTGACCTTCTCATTATATTTATGATATATATTATATTCAAGCAGTGGCAGCGTGACAAAGGCTCTATAAGACCTGATTCTCATGGCTATTTGGGTGGGTGGTTGGTATACAATATGTACCTACAGTTATATTATTAACATTATTATAAATGTAATGTACTTGTAAACTATTTATAATCATAGATATTAGGTATAATTATAACCATTTTTAATTTTTAAAAATTTTATACAACAATTATGGGGATGACTGGTTTTTGTCTTAATAATGAAAAATGTTCACACTGCCATTGTATTCAAGTATTAACTTTATAATATGAAATATTTATGCCTCATTAATTTAATTATTTTTACTGTTTATTTTTCAGAGGACCTGTGCCTGTATTAGTGATGTCTTTATTGTTCATTGCATCCGTTTTTATGTTGCATATTTGGGGAAAATATAACAGAGCTTAATTTATTTGTTTAATTTATTTTGTACATAATTTATCTTAAGATCATTCCCATTTTTTTTTATAATAATTATTGAATTCTACGCGGCAATATTCACTATAGCATTATATTATTGGTTAAAAAAAAATTAAATATCAATCAATACGATCAATAAAAAGTTTTTATTTTTTTTATAGATTTTTATATCCAAAATATAGTCTAGTATAGTGTTGTGAATTAAGTGCCATAGTACATCTTATTCATAATAGTTCAACTATTATTTAAATACAAATACAGTGAAAACTCTTTATAACGAATTTGAAGGGACCAATAGATTTCTTTTGTTAAAGAGTTTTCGTAATAGAGACGGTTTAAAAAAAAAAATTTTGTTAGAAATTACATCAATAATAAAATGAACATATTCGATAACAGTATTATTATGATATTAAAAGTAGATAATGAAAGAATGTAATCATTCTTGGACATTTTGGCATTTTTGCTGATTCTTTTATAATTTATAATACAATAACATGTAAATTATGTTATAAAACATAAAATATTGTTTTGTTATTGAGAGTGACTATACATATAGAGAATAAATTGACCAATGAGTTATAAAACAAACTAATCATTATTATGTAATAATTACGTTATATAGAGTTTTCACTGTGTATTTTAAAAGATTAGTATCAAAAATATTCAAACATTTGCTTATCAAAACAAGTATGTATAAGTTATTAAGTTATCCTGATGTCTATCTCAAGCACATAGAAAAGTGAACTATTATTAAGTCAGATTTATTTCTAACTCTTATGTTTATAGATCTGCAGTCTATACTTGCCACCATTAATATCATCAAAATAATGTCACAAATTCTATGTGCTCTAGTACTCTTTATAATATAATATGCAGTGATAGGCTTACTTAATTTTTATAAATAATTAAAAGAAAATATTAATTAAAATCTGGTATGCCCAGCATTCATTTAAATATATACAGGTAATTATAAACATAAATAATGTAGTCTTTATTATTTAATGTTCATAATTTTTTATCTTAATCAAATGAAAAATCCATCAAAAGTTAAAAATGTAGGTAGTTTATAAAAATGATAAGACAATATTTAATTATTTAATACTATTAAGTTACCTTATATTTTTTATTTTTTCATCATTGTTTTTTTAATTATCTGAACAAGTTCATGATTTGATATCATATTCTCTAGAGCTGTTAAAATAGAACTTTTCTGAAATAAAAATGAAATTTGTTTTACTTTTATAATTTATAGTACAATTTTAATAATATGACATATTTTATCTTAAAAATATTGATTGTATGATTTAACTGTGGGAAATATCACAGATAAATTAAGTGGGTGTGGTATAGACATCTTGCGCTCGAAATTGGTAAAATCCATGTTCGAACTACCACATAAAGAGACTCAGCATTTTGCTTTAGTTGTTAAAAGGAAGTTAATGACACTGATGAATTAGGATGGGTGGTAGATATACCTACTGGCTACTACTATGTATACATTTGTCAGGTATTTTAGATGACATTGACATTGAGTCTTGTGATAATTTTGTCTTAATTTAGGTATTACATTTTATCTTCTATTAGTACGTATACCAAATTCATGATTATAGAACTTTGAAACATTTAATTTAATCAAAAAAACAAAATTTCTTATAAATTAAAATTTTTAGGATTTTTTTCAAACATAGATAACCATTTAAATTTCAAAATTTGTTGTTTATATTAGTTTATTTTCAAAAACTAGGTAATTATACCTATATTTTAAATCATTTTTCTGATAAATTATAAGAGGTAAAATGAATATAGATGTAAAATAAAGTTAGAAAACATCTTTTAAAAAATTGCATTTAATAGGAACCAATAATCATAAATACTTTAAGATTTGAAATAGTTTTTTCCTATTTTTATAAAATATTAAAAATTGCAAGTGCCTAATCTTTTTTGAAAATATCTCTCAATTATACCTGCCTTTGCTAAATACCTATATTTGCCTAAAAATTATACCTAATTATTGAAGCTGCACACAAAATTAACATTAATTATGTTCATTAGTAAATTATGACATTACTTGGAGAAATGACGGCAAAGGCATGTTACTGATGTGAAAACATCTAACCTGGCCATTTACATCTCCAGTGACAATATTCTAAAACTCACAATACTTATCAATGCAATTTGTTTATGAATATGAATTAATCAAATAAATACTCACATTACCGTATTTAGAAAATTTCACCAGTGAGAAATGTACACCCGTCTTGCACGTAAACATCATGACAGGCTCGACTGTTTTTCTAGCGAAATCCCAAATACATATAACTGCGCCGCTGACGCTGACAATAACTGTAGAGTTGATTGGCGACCAGTCAGCATCGTCTATAGCGTTCTAAAAATTGAACAAAGTTGTATACAACATACAAATATATAATATCAGAAACGACGGAATTGTTTTTAAATGTATAATAATTTTAAGTAAGGTTGCTATACATCCCAAAAAACCGGAACTTTCACCGGTTTTTGACTTCATATACCGGTATATCCCGAAAATAAATTTTGGAACGTTAAATATTCAGGTTTAATGAAAAATTAAATATGTTCAACTTCGAATAGTTGATAACAATAAATTCTAATTGAGAGTCAAAATATTATTGTTAACAAATATATTGGGAAACTGAGGAAAACAAACAAGCGCGTGTGCGCTGTCGCTGTACGTTTACATTTTTTTATTTATATATTTGACCGATAATCGACACGGGTGAAATAGACCAATGACTAATGTTTTTAGTGTTTCGTATACTTTATACAGTTATATGAGTAAGATTCTTTATTGTTTGATCAGGCAACATACTTTAAAAAAAATCGAAGAATTCAAAAACAATAAACCAGATTGGAAAAAATAAATTGCTAATTAAATGGCAACTTTTTTAGTATATGTTTTCACAATACCATACCGCACAATGCTAAGATAAAATGTGTATTTATTATTTTCTTGAATGGAAATAGAATGGACTAACTAGCCTCGAGCTTGATACTGTGGAAAGTATTTTAATATGCAAGTACAACCACAACCTGCTACAAAAAGACTTGTTCTGAATTTTGCGAGTATGTTAAACCTATTTTTTATTTTTAATAGATTATCTTTTTTATGACTAAATAAAAAGTATTATATCTTTTAATTATTGAACAATAAATACAATTTTGTTACACATTTTTTTGTAATTTTATAATATATAAATATAAAATAATGTGTTTTATTTTTTTAATACCTACATTAAAATTAAATCACCTTATATGATATTCAATAATATTTTTTAGTTTAATTTAATTTTTATATGAAATTATAGCAACCCTAATTTTACGAAGCTTGCTCAATAAACAATAAACATACACAATAACACAGAGATAATAGTGGTACGTCAACGTTTTCTATCCAAATTTTGATTTGCCAGTCGGCTCCGTATGTAATAAAAATACTCGAGCAGAACGGCGAAAATTTGATTCCGTAAACCGGGCCATTATGAGCTCTAAAAATTCTGTCGTAATGATTGCAGCTGTCGATTGTATTCTAAAAAAATTAGTAACTATATTAATTTCAACGTGTAAGATAATATAGCCATATTGGTATAAATGTATACATGCGTAGCTTTAATTCTTTGAGATAAATCTCAATCGTTAATAGTGTTATCTGTTAATACAATTCATCAGCCTTCCGAATAAACGGTTATAAGCGTCGGATAATGAATAAGTGACTGGTTAATAAGTAAAATTAATAGCTGATCATTCATAGGCGTATCCGCGTATCTGAGCTATATTATGTATCAATAAGGTCCTTCTAAACTCATTTTTTTTTTTTATCAATAATCAATATAACCAATACATCTGGCATTAGGTAGATAGGTATCGATAGGTTTATTCTGTGGTTCAATTACTTCAATTTTAAAAATGTTGATTAACTAATTTACTTTGGATCTATTATCTATTGCATTGTCAAAACATGATAATTTTCATATTAAAAAAGTTATTTAATTATTATTATTACCAATTCAAAAATATGTTACCTATAATTTAAACGTTTATTATTAGTTATTACCACAAACAATTTGGATTAATAAAGATAATAAATGATGAAGATAATAAAGTTCATATTTACCAAATTATATTAAAATCTATCATACTTCTACTATATACTGGTGATTTTTTAATTTTATGTCGTAGAAGCAATCAAACTACTATAACACAAATATTACAAGATTCTACTAATAATGATCTGATTGAGTGTCATGTGAATCCAGCTTTAGATTTTCAATTAAATGTTTTAATCCTTCAATCCACTACTTAAATTACATATGTATATAGAAAATAGTATACATAATATGTTGATACGGATGTTGCTTGTTTCTGTTATAAAAGAACATTTCATTTTCCACCAGTAATAACTATAATATATTTTTTAAATTTGGAAACCTTTACATAAAGATTTAATAATATTATATTTTTTAGTAACTATAATGTGTGTATATATAGTTAAATAATAACTGTAAACCTACAGCTATTTACTATTTACTATTATGCACAATTTTTTTTTCAAGTTATTATATAAATACAATAATAATTTAAAGATACGATTTAGATTATTAAAAAAATTACCAACTACCATGACAATACACATGAAAAAATACCAAAAAATTAGTCTTTCAAAAAAAAAAATATTTTATTCTTATGAAATTAATTTTTTTTTTGTGAAAATACCTAATCACTAATTTAAATATAATTATTTAAAAGCAATAAATATCCAACATTTAGTTGTGTATGAAATAAAATAAAAATAATAAATATTATATTAGGTGCGTATTATATTTGATATAGTATATATAAAATTATTATTGTATTAACTTATTAACTAAACACAGTGTTACATTAAAATAGTTTTGATTGATTGCAATTAAAATCTTATTATAGTTACTAAAAATATAATATTAACATCTTTACGTAATGGTCCTCAAACTAAAATTCTATAATTTATAACTAGCGGAAAAGGAAATGACGTTTTTTTCTAATTTGGCGGTAACTGGTGACACTCGTTGATACAGTAAAACTACACTTAAACCACATTTACAATGGTTATTATTTATTACCTACCAACTTCAATAAAGTCTAAATATCACAAATTTTACAGTAATTTTAAAAAGTATTTTTTTTTGCGTTAATTTAAAAATCTAAAGTTAATGCGACTTGAATACAATTCTCCTTTTAATAATAAAAAACAAAATGGTCAAAATGTGATTATACGCACTACGGTTTGCGAGACGTCGCGTCGGAGATGATCGTTTTCATATTAATTTGTTTTTGATCGTTGAAACTTGAAATGGTTTAATTTTATTTAAATATACCTAAAACGTATTGTATGACCATCATGTCACATAACTAGAAATTCTACTAATTTTTGTACCTCAAATAGCTAGCTCATCCGAAATCCAAGAGGTTAGAGAACGCAACGTTGTCTCTGTCAATTGTCATATACATGTACAATATATATATATCATAGCAAATTTTATACTTGGTAGAACTAATTTTGTATTTTTATTACTTTGTAAGTATTAACCTGCCACAACCTCACCATGTATTGAGATTGAGATTGAACTAAAAATTAATTATAAACTTTTAACTGATAAATATATAAATATATTCACGTACTTGCAAATAAAAATTTGATATTCACTAAGGTTTAAAAAAAAAAATGTATTAATAAATAAATATTTTGAACATAAATTTTAAATTATTTATATAATCAACATTTTTAATAATAAAATATAAGTATTTTAATTATATTAATAGTTACCGGTACATAAAGGCATTTTATATAATGGTTTTAATTATTTATTTCGATGTTTACAATTTTGTCAATAGTTTCTACGAAATTAATATTATTTCATAATTGTAGTATTATGTTTTTAGATTTTGAGCAAAATTATAAACCTAATAGCTTAACAATGATATGTTTTTTATATGTTTGTAATCACCTTTTGGTGCAGTAAAAATATTTTCATTTTCAACTTTAAGAGTGAGTCCTAGTAGTATATTTGATCTAGTTGGTACTTTGGAGGTATCTACTTGAAAATGAATAAATACTATAGATGCTTGAAATATTCATCGAATGTTTATTTTAGTGTGGTATAATTTATAAAAGTTATCAAACCTTAACTCCATAAAAATTCATAAATGTGTCGGTGGTAGCAGTTTTAATAACGTAAGTAAATGTATAGTTATAAAAGAAGTAAATAGTACCCGATATTCAGGTATCATATTTGATGAAAACCTATGATGGAATCTTCACATTCAAAACCTTGTAGAGAAGTTACGTTCATTCAATAACTTATAAATTCCATAAATTAAATGGTTTAATGTCCAAGCAAACAATGGGGGTTATTTATTTTGCTTTATATCAATCAATATTCCAATATGATATGGAATGTTAGTATGGGGGGATTAGGCGATACTGTTCTAAACAAATTGCAAGTAAACCAGAATAACATAATAAGAATTTGCTTAAATAAGTGCTCTCTGCAAGGTTCTTCGAATCAAAATTATAGGGAGCTGGGGATTTTACCGATTAGATTTCTCTATAAAAAAATTGCTATTTTGTTCACTTTTAAACGGTTCATACAAAATAAAGATTACAAATTTTTGGAATGTAAAAGAAAAAATATAAGGTACAATCTTTTGTGAATTATCTAGGGCCTGTGTATTTTAACTGTATGCCATGTCAATATAAAATAAATATTCATTGTTCCAAAATTAATGTTAAAAAATTGTATATCATTGGTTATTTTCTCAATTAATCTAAGACCTTCATATGTTTCGTTATATTTAATATGTAAAATTATCTCATTCTTAAAATTGTTCTATTGTCAATATTATTATAACTTCTAATGTATTTATCACTTTAGTTTGCTACTTTTATAATATAAATTGTGTTATTCATTATTAATATTACTCTTTATCTCTAACACAAGCTAATAGCTTAAAAGAGATAAAGATAGTCATATAAAATATCTTAATGTATTTGTATTCTATATAATTTATGATAATTTAAAAAAAATAATAATAGCTTTCAAAATATTATGATTATTTTTGAGTTATTTATAGACATTTAATATTTTTTGTTTTTATAAGCAATAAATAATGATAAAAAAATGTCACTGTGTCAAAAAGCTTAAAAATTTAATAAAAGATTCTTCATAAATAATTTATCGTGTAACTAAAAAATTAAAAATATAAATTAAGAATATTTTATAGCGATTCTAATTTAAAATGTAAACGAAATTAAATATTTAATCGAAGAATAATAATGTTAATTATTTTGTTGTAATTAAAAATATAATTTGTAAATGCTTGAAATATTTAATATATATTATACTTTTTTATGCTTATAATAATATTTTAAAATGTAGTGTTTTTAATCTTTTTTTAATCTAAGGAGAGTGGCTAATCTCCACTAAGTTACCTACTAATTTTATCATTACTATATACCATGCTATATATCGGAACACCAATATAAAAATACCTGTACAACGAAACCAACTTTAGTAGCAACAAAGTATGTACTTTTATTAGTTGGGTGAAATGATATGACCGTTCCTGGCATATTTTGAACGATAGTTGAAAGGTTGGATTTGTTGAGTCTTGCGACATCGTTTCGGATTCCGCAATATATTAATGACATTTGTTCTGAAACCAATTTTAGAATAAAATTATTAAAATTTTATAATAATCTTTGTTTAAAGTTGTGGATCCGTAGTAAAACGTGGTGTGGTCTGTTGTAAAGAGATGAAGGGATCATCGTTTTCTAACAATCGGACGTCATCATATTACATCCCAATCATCCCATATATATATATATTTATACTGTTCAACACTAACCAAATTCAATAAAGTTTTATATACATAGACGCAATTTGAGGAGGTTTTGGGTGTGTATAGCAGTCCCATTTTGGAAATTAACCCACCAAAATTTCTGTGTTCGAAAAAACCATAGGACACATTTGCAGTATGAGTAGTGAAACTCAAATGTACACTATTATAGTTTTATCATATGATAAAATAGAAATTTCTCCCCTGTTTGTATAGTAATTGCGTTCTCGCCAAAAAATAATCTGGTTCCATAAAGGAATTTGCCTATAACTGTTATAAGTGTACAATGAAAATGATTGTTCTATGCTCAGAATATGTTCTAATGAGTACATTTGATCTCATAAACTATAAATAATATATATGCCATTTGTTAGACATTTACCTGTGTTGTAAGTCTTGGAAACTCCGCTTGACCATTTTCGTACCGATCCATTGCCATCTACGGACAGTATAAATTCGTCTTCTGATGTATAACTTTTTTGTAGAAACGATACAACACTCCATATAGGAAAGTTTTGTAATTGTTTCCTATAATTAATATACATAAATATAATTACCAAGATCAACTTGATTTAAAAAAAAATTAATAGCAGGCGTATTATATAGTAATAATAATATTTAAAAAATTGGCTAAAAGTCGAACACGAAATATAAATCTATTTCATTTGAAAACTCGACAGGGACTCAAAACTAGTCCCCTAAGATGGTTTAGTGGCATTAGAATACCTATTGGAAAATTAGAAATTTTCCGTATAGGCCATTTTATTAACACATACATAATAAGCACCTATTATGTATTTATATTTTATGTACCTATTTTCAAATCGATCAAATTAACTAAAGATGATAAATTTATATATTGTCCGAATTGTGAGTAGGTATACCTAATTTCGAGACTTCGAGTAGCTTTGTTTGTAGATACTACAGATTTTTAAACAGAATATGTTATTACATTAAACGTTATCTATGTCTTATTATCAAATTATTTTCTGTCATTGCTAATAATAATAATAAATAACTACACAAAGAAAGAAACTATAATTCACTCATTGACTATCACCGGATCACAGATTTCTTGAACTATGTCCAATATATATACGCATCCTCCGTGACTACCGACGATGAGGATGTTGGCGTTGATTTTTGAAAAATCGAGACAAGTAATAGGCTTATTGAACTTGTACATTCTTTCTGGATAAACCGGATTCTTTAGCGACCAACAACAAACAGCGCCTTTGAAACCGTTCGATTCGTCGTTCCATTTGCCGTATCCCACTGCCAAAATATCCTAAATATCGATAGTATAAAATCAAACATATATCACATATTTAAGAGTTAAAAAATATACATATTATAATTATTTAAATCAATCGATTCTTTTATAGTGGGATATATTTATAAATTTTAAGAATATTATACTTGATCTTTTTTGACATGATGTACATGGTTAATTATATTATATTATATTATTATTGTTACATATGTATATAACATTCTAAAATATTCTGTACACAATTAAATTTAAAACATATTATAGTTATATAATAAGTTCAAAACAAAAACATATTTTGCCATAATATTAAATCGGATCGAAAGTAAAATAAAAAAATATGTGCATCTTATGTCAATATATTGGAAAATTTGATCATATCTTCAAAGTATAATTGAAAATGATAAAAATAACCTAAGAATTATTGAATTATCATTATTACCTACGTCAAGGTAAAAATTTACAGTTTTTCTGAACTTTGATAGCTGTATAGCTGACGAATAGGCAATAGCTACGAGTAGTATGCTTTATATATGGCAAGAGTGGCGAATTTAGGTATGTGGTGAACCCTGCCCCTGGGCAGAATGCATTGTGGAGGCCCCTTACACATAAACAAGAAAATATTATCTTTTTCTTTTGCCAATTAATGTTTATCTGCATCACTCATATAAAATCGCTTTAATTTTTGATGATCTTCCATTTTTAAATTATAACACTATTCACTGGTTAATAAATTATAATACAAGAAACAACTAGATTACTAGAATTTGTAACTATTGTAGATATACACAACTAATATTAGCAAACGTCTGACTTGCAATAAGTGCAACGAACAAATAACGATAATTTACCTATATACGGATAGTCTGTAATGTGTATTTTATGATATTTCCGAAAACTAATCTCAGAATTCTGATGGTGAATTATTGTCGTTAACCATTGTGTTTACTGCGACATTTTGACGTATAATCCCAGACCCACATGTGTATATTTAGAAACACATTTTCTAATATTATTACAATTAACGGTGCACACCGATCACGGACGGCATAAAAACTTATTTTATCTAGATTCTTAGACACAGTTCATTGTCAATAAACGCGAATATATCTATTATTAGTTAGTAAAATTAAATTTTTTAAATGTTCAACTAAAGTTCAATATTATTTAATTAAACATGTAAATATAAATAAAATATTTTTTTTGTATCCTAATTTAAATATCATAAAATTGTGGGGGCCCCTGGACTGCATCCCACTCAGCCCTTCCCTAAATCCGGCCCTGTATGGCAATAACCAATTGTACTTACTATTGAACGGCCGTTGTCAACCTTGAAATGAATAAAAAACAGTAAATTCATTGAGTTTATTGGTGATTGAATTGAAACTTTTAAACAACATATAGACTTTGAAAATACTATTAATGAATTCACCAAACGATAATTGCGAAGAAAACCTATAAGTGTATTTAGAGTTCTTTTTAAAATAATTTAAGAACCAAATTTCATTTTCATTTACATAACATAATTTAATTCTTGGTTAAGTATAATGTAATAGTAACATGAATCTGTTTGTATTAAAAAAAATATATTTATTAGTTATACTTAAAATGTGGATTTATATGCATCATTAAAAACCAAGCAAATATGCGTTAAAAAATTTTAAATATGCTAAAACAATGTATTTTTTGAACATTTAATAAATATTATATATTTAAAAAAGAATATGGAACTCTGATATAAATACTTATATGCTTTACTTCATTTTTTTTCGTTACTTTCATCATCTTGGTATAAGTATTTTATTTCCCCGATTATTGATCTAAGGTCATATTTGAGAAAACCGTTTATATCTATTCATTTATTTTAATATTAATCGAAAATATAAAAATATAATACTTTGTTCTTTATCATAATAAACAATAGTATATATTTTAAAAATGTCTAAAAAAAAAAGCATTGGAATATGCAGTAGAAGATGAAACATGCAAATAAAATTGTAAAATAAGCTCTTAAAATAGAAAAATGTCGAAAATATGCACTACAAAAGTTTCATTTTTTAAATCGTTGTCATGAAACACATTTTGTTGTCATTTAGCATACCATATGATGAACCAGAATAAATATGCAAATGCATGCAAATCCGCGCTCTAGTAATATTTTAACTTAGTTTTTTTTTTAATTTTTTAAGTACCTACTTTATTTTTACTTTACTACTATTATATAGTTAATTAGCGATAACATTGATAAGTTTGTATTTAAAAATAAATGTTTAGTAAACACTTAAGTAAAAATAGTTGAGTTTTTTCAATAATATTAATAATAATAATAATAATATACAATTAAAAAAAAAAATATTTATAAAAAGATGACAGTTTATTCAGCGCTACAGCGGTTAAATCCAGCACTGATCACGGTGATCAACTTTTAAAATATTATAGTAGTTATTATCTGCTATATAGCATTTATTTCTTATCCAAACTTATAATTTATTATTAAATTATTTAAATTGTTATAAATTTTTAAGTTTATAACGTAATTTATACTTACTTCGTTTATAGTATTCCATACGAACGACGTGACCAAAAAATTCGATAATTTATCGTTTGAAAATTGTAATATTTCTTCTAACGTATAACGGTAAGACATTGCGTTCAGTTCTATAAATAAATTAAAAATAATATAAGTGTAAGGTACTAATAAATTGCATGATCAATATTCATACTGTCACTTGTATGCCGTGTTATGAATTCAATCTGTTTTTTAGAAAAATTGTTTGACGTCACAATTCGATCAGATATAAACAACATTTTTTTGAAATTGTTGTTTGGTTTGATTCCTAAAATATTTCAATTATTCAAATATGATATTGTTTGTATAAGATTATAAAGATGATAATGAACAATAAAAAAAATTTATTTTTTGTTTTTGTTACAAATTAGAAAATAATATCTATAAAAATTTGACTATTTACTAAATATTTATAAGTACTATTACTTATACATACATATATATAATACATTTTAGCATATTTATAGGCCTTTATTTAATTTTGATTTTAACTTCCGTTTTTTTTTTTGTTTTTAGTTTTATTTTTAAAATTTTAGATTTTGTTATTTTAAAATTTTTGATAAATATTACACTTTTCTAATTGTAGTCTATAGCTAAGGTGGTATTTATAAATTATCTTAAAATCTTCTGAAAAAGGTACTTAAGCAATTGATTTTCACGACTATTTAATAGCTACCATGCGAATACTAGGTCTATAAATTTAGAGGATTCATAAAAAGTACTAATTTACGATGTAGTACCAAATATTAATACTCAATTAGTGTATTTAGAATAATGAATACATAAAAACAAAAATTAGAACAAATCTTACCATTGATTATCTACGATTATATAAACCTCTCAATAACTCTTTAAAGTTTAGATCATAGAGATAGGGATAAAAAAGAGGATAGTTATTATCTGACGCGCAATAAAAAATAATCATTTTTTTGAAGGGAAGTAGCTAAGGGTAAATTTTAGCCTTCAACTTTTAAAATTGCACATCTCGGGAAAGGGTAGAGCACAAAAAACGTATTAAAAGCTCAAACCAGCACAATAGCATAATAAACAACATCTTTTTATAGCTGTAAATTACGATAAAATATTTCTCGCTATAAGATTCGTCGAATAATAAGTCGTACATGATTTATTTTGAATATAACACCTTCATGTACTATACTGAGACCACCGTGCAGAAAACAAAACACTTCAAAAACTCGACAAATTTTTATCTAAATAGCAATAACTTTAACACTAACTATAATGAATGCCTATAACATTTTCAATAGGTGGAATACAGTTATCATGGTAATGATTATTACCTAGTACCTATAGGCACCTAGACACCGCACTATATACTAACTTTGGATTTTTTCCATTGACGTATTGCTACCGATTTCCTTTTGAAGTATCCATACAGATGCAATATTTGACTGATCCTTAATAAATCAAAATAATTATTTTATTTATACTAATATGTATCAATGGTCAATTTTCATTTGGACTAATAATGATATAAAATATAAATTAAAAAAGTGTCTTTTTAAATTTCAACTATTGTATTAGAAGAATTTAAGAATTTAGTTATGCATGCAAATAAAATTTGAAATTAAAAAAATTGAAAATCATTGTCTACTTTTAAAGCGATTGCTTCTGTTTGAGTGTGTTGTGTTCTCTGAAAGTATCTTGAAGATTGCACAGCATCAGATAACAAACATTTAGTATTTTTTACTATCTAAAATTAAAATAATACACAAAATAATTAATATCAAAAATTAAAATAATTTAATTCAGCAGTTCCCAACCCATGGGCCGCAAGCAGCATAATACTGGGCTATACCGCCATGGACCATATAATATTAATATTACCAACGTATATATTTTAAATTATGTTATTATATATTTTTATTATGTGCCTTGCAATGAACAAATGAAAGCTTTTAATCAATTATGATTTATGAAGTGTAAGTTAAAGTGTATATATTGTTACCCGTTTAACATTTTTCCTTTTAATATTGTTTTTTATGTTTTTGTACATTAACAGTATTAAAAGAAACTATACTTTTTTTCATTGCTTAGTGTATTGACTATTGATTATACTTTTTAAGTTTATAACAAGTCTTAATTTATATTTAATTCTAAAAATATCTCACTTGCTAACCCTGTTATTTCTGTAATGTATTTATACGACATTATGGTAACAGTTATGTTTTATCACTTCTACTCCAATTTTTTGGATGGGTTATTTGGTAAACTAGTAAATCAATCAACATATTTAGTTATAAAAAATCAGTATGTTGTATAATTTATAATAATATATAGGTACTTCAGTACTTATTACCTACATTATTATATTATGATATATAATAATAATATAATGTCATATAATATAATATAATATTTCATATCCATAGAAAATACCTATATCTAATACTAGTAATACTAAAATAATATAATAACTCAAATTTATTTCAGACAGAATCGTCCCGAAAAATGAAACTCGACTGTATTGTATAATACATTAAATAATTTACAATAATCATCAGATAAAATTCTTTGTTTGCTGTTGAAAATAAAAACTAATTATGTATTATATCCAAATCATTTTATCAATGTATAGTATATAATATATAATTTTTTAATATTCTTTATTTTATTGGGACATTTTATCAGTAAAAATTGCTTAAAAGTCCACGATTGTGATGAATCATACTGTCAAGAACATTGCGGATATGAACTAATAATATTAAATTGATTCAATATCCTTAAATTCGAATTAATGTGAAGAAGGTGATATTTATTCGCGATATAGGTAATTTAAGGTAATTTAATCAAAATTTTATCAATGATTTAAAATTTTTATGAAAATAAAAAAACGAAACGTAAAAAAGTTTTGGATTTGTGTTTTGTTTAAATCACTACGTATACATTGTAATACATAGAATTATTGTTTGTAATAAAGTTTAATTAATATTTGTATACGAAAATTTCAGCCTTAATAGTTAGTGGAAATTAGTTACATCCATATTATAATATTCAAAATAGTTTTTTTAGATTAATTATTGTTCTCTATGATAGAATTTATTTATTTTATTTACACATATAATATACAGACTACGAAAAAAAAAATCATGATATATACAATTCAATAAATATTAAAATAGTTATCTATAACATATATAATATTTTAAATTAAATTTTTTTTAATATACGTGAATAATTGTATTATATTAATTTTTACTTTTTAGCCGTGACAATACATAACTTAATTAAATGATCAGTAGAAAATATGCATTTATAGCTAAGTACTTGATTTTGTTAAAAAAATGTTAATATTTTTAACATTTTATAGTTTGTTCATGTTATTATAGTAGTTATTTTGAATGTAGGTCGGCGTTGAGTTGGTTATTATTGTATCGACTAATAAATGTATTAAATTTGAATTAAAATATAAATCATTGTATAAAAGTAAAAGAAACTAGAGAGCAGAAACGATGTGTTACCCTTTATTTATAAGGATAAGTATATAATGTATATTATGAATTTTTTTCAATTAGTTATACAGTATATTAAATTAACGTTTATACTATAAAATATTATGTAGATAGTATAATAAATTGTTATAAATATAATAGTTATAGTTTTTAACATGTATAGTTGTAAGTCAATACTAACATACGAACTTTAGCACAGTATAAATAGGACCAAGATATTTGGCTTAAAAATAATCTAAATAAATTACAATTTACATTGTGTAATGTAGTATTGTAGTACAAATAAAATAATAAAATTAAGTAATTTAAGTAACATTGTAATTTTTCAAGTTTCTACGATCAAAGTTTTTTAAATTACAACAAATATTATTTAAAATCATTATATTTTGTTTAAATGTTATCAACATTTGAACTTCAGGCCTGTAACAAAAATTGTAAATAGGATGAACAGACCTGCAGTTTAGGATTTGTTTACTTTTATAATGTAATCATAAATTGGTTTTTTATTTTATATTTATACAGTTAGTACTTTGAAGATTGGTGTGCCTGCAGTATACTTTAAAATTATTACTAAAAAACCAATATATAAACCAAATTATTCTTAAATATATTAGTAAGTAAAAAAAAAAATTAAATCAATGATTGAATCAGCGTGCTATAGTGTTTGAACACTTCAAGTCCAGTGTATGAACAGCTAACAACTAACAAGTAACAATATTAAACTGTTAATTTTTCATATTAGATACATAGGTACCTAGTTTTCTAAAAATTAAAACATTTGTTAGCAATGTTCAATTACTGGGGGGTGTTAAATAACTGGAGAATTCAATATTTATTTTTGATAATTTAAAATTGTTGTTAAAATAACTTGTCAACTTATGAAGAATCTTGAATTCAATTTTCAACCCTTAGTTATACAAATTGAAATGATCTGATTTTTTAATTATACAAATATTAATATGCAGATTTTCATGATTTTGAGTATGTATTGTTTTTATTTTTTTTTAAATTACTGTATGAAAAACTTATGAGAAACTTTATATTTAATATTCAAGATTTTTAACTATTAAATAAAAATTTGATCAATATTTATCGAAAAAAAAACTAAACATTTCAAAACTACCTACCTAACTATATAAATAGTAAAATATACTGGAACGGTGCTAAAATTGTGAAATTATAAAATTGTTAGGTAGCTATTAAAAAACTTATAGTCGTCATGTGAACTTCAGTATAATTAATATAGATAAGTGAAAATGACAGAACTTATAAATTACCATTTCATACTTGTAAAAATACTTACAAATGGCTTACTAATTATTGAGAAAACTTAAATTATAATTATTTTAACTTCTGAAATACTCAAGGTAATAAACATTGTTATTCATTATTATTTTATGCTTTATACACAGTTACACATAATAATACGTAATATAATATAAGATATACAATATATTTATAAATTTATAATACTTACGCTAGGAATTAGAATAGGTATTATAATTTTTAAACATTACTTATAAATGAACCATTTGAAAATTAAAATATAAATGACATGGAATTAAATAGGTAAATATAAATATTATATACATATAAATGAGACATTTAATGATTATACGATTGCCTTATAACAAATTACTTATCTTAAATACAAACCTCGTTTTGTGTAATGTTTGAAATATTCTTGTTAGATAGTGCCAAAGACGGTAATTCTAAAAGAGTATTGGTTTCAGTTTCATGCAATGCAGTTTTGAAGAGTTGAATGTCAGGTGTCTTAAATTGCTGATTTTGAATTTTGACTACTTTCAAGATTTCGATTTCTGAATTATAAATAAAAACTTTAATATTAGCCATTTGTATTTTATTTGAAAATTCATTAAAAATTGAATAGACCTTTGATTTGGTTGAAGTATAATGGTATCATACTAGAGACAACACACGCGGGTGCGACGTCCTCTTTATAATATTCGAAATTCGATCATTCTACAGTGGTTTACTTTTATACCACAATACAATAAAAAATATTTTTTAATAACAAAGTATTTTATTTTGATTTAAATTCTAAGGGTCGTAATTTTATACGGAAGTACGGAAAAATTTCGTAGGGGTCTAGACCCCACGGACCCCTCCTTTGTATACGTGCCTATTGTTGACCTTGGTGACTACAGTGTCCAATGTTATAAGTTCGTTGCATTTATAACGGTCGTCGGTCAGTATCAATTAACATATTGTGATCATTTTAGCGAATATATTATTGTAACTTTAAGGGTTAGATTTAGACTTTCAGATGCCTAGGCCAAATCTTTTTTTGAGGCCACCAGGGACTGCTAATTAGTACCAAAAAGTTATATAAAATACTCAATATCTTAATAGTTAAGGAAAACAATTAAAATCAATATTTTATATAATAATTATACGAAAAGTAATAAAAACTGCTTGTTTTAGCGGGAAAAATATAGTGAAAATGTTGCGTTTTCATTGATATATAGTTATATTACGCACCTCGCACGTGATTCGTTTCGAATGTGTTAATAACCAAAAATAAAACTGAAAAATGTAATTCCATTATTTAACATATTTACTATAAAAATTTAAATCGTTAAAAATCTAGGTAGAAGGTGCATTTTAAAAATATTGTTTTTCAAGTTTTTTTGTCTACATAGCAGTAGCGTATTTAGGATTTTATTTCCATGGGTGTCTACGTATGTACCTACTGCTTTTACTAAAATCAGTTGAAGTATTGATTTTAATGATTTTATAATATAAAATCAATGCTTAAATCAATTTTTATTTAGATTTTAAATCAAATTTAAGAATAAGTTATCAAGAATTATTTAAAAAATCATTCTGTACTATATTATCAGTGTTGAGTAATACCTATCTAGATAAATAAATAAATTAGTATCTAATTGATAACTAATATTTAAATTATGGAAACCTACATCTCGTGTTGTGCACGTGTAATTTTTTCAATAATTGTTTACTCATTTAATAATTGTATATATTAATTATAGTATATAACCACAATATTATCTATATAGTATATACTTGTTATGAGTATAAATAATAATACAATTTGCTTTGCTGTTTCCCTATAATAATTGTCTTCTATACTGTTACCATAATTTTTAGATTGCAATATTTTAATATTCGATAAATTATATAACTATTCAAATATTTTTATGTATATACTAAGGCAACTCGATGTTACTAGAGGGCCAATTTTTTAAAGCGAAAATTTAACGAACCAAAGAACATAGGAAGCAAAAACAAAAAAAAAGGTCAATAAAATTTAAAGTGGACATTTATAGTTCAATACTAGATAAGAATTCATATATCTACATTTTAAAAATAAAAACTATGTCGGTTTTTTAAATATAATAAAATAAAATACAAAAAAATCCTAACATTTTACATTTTTATAAAGTAATTTGAAATGTAGTACGGGCCACCAAGCCAGTTAAAAATCTACGCCATAAAGCTCCTTATGTGTGTCTTAGGATCACCATAATAAATTAATTTAAATGTTTTATAACTTATAATTAATGACCGGATTTAATTGATATTGTAACTTTTTTTTCAGTTAAGATAAATCAAATATATAGTCTATATACACTTTATGTTCTCTTATTCTTTGCCTATTTAATTTTTTTAAATTTGTGTGTTTTAATGAACAAAATACTTAACTAAACTAAATTTATTATTACATAAATGGATTATTTAACAATGGTAATTAATTTAATATATAAAATCTTAATACACATGTAACTTATTTCGTTTAATTTAGGAAAAAATCTTATCTGAGTTATCTATTAATCTTACAAACTTGGAAGAATCGGATAGTGAGCCACTTAAAAGTATGAATATTATGTTTAGAAAAATTGAAGATATTTTAACAAATATTCATCGTCCAAAAAGAAAAAAATACTAAAGATAAATTTATGTATATAATTGAAAAAAGTTAAGGATATAAAACTATAAGTCATGTCAGGTAAAGAAGATGTTTATTTAAATAATATAACGCCTAACTTATTGAATTTTTTTTAAAAATGTCGCAATAACTAGTGTATAAGTAGAACTTATTTTTTCTTTGTATAAACATATTTTACATGATAAGACATTTAATTTTAATAAACATAATTAGGAAATATATTTAATTATCAATTTTAATTCAAAAAAGTAATACATTCATATATTTTCTTTTTCTAATTAATTTAACTATAATTAAGAATTTAAAGTTTTTTTTATATGACTTGCATTTTTACAGTGCAATTTATTATGCATTTTTTATGTATATTTTGGTATAATTATACAATTTTAATATACAATTTTTGGGTTTTTTTATGCAATTAAATCCGGTCTTTTATTATAACATATATCCACTCCCTCGAAAATTCCTAGACACGCCTCTGCCCATCCTTGATATATATAAAAATATTTAGAGTTCGCTAAATGCCTCAATGTCGTTCTGTTGTCACGTTACATCTTGACGTATTAATTTTGAACCCCAAATGATATTATAAATACAAATTAATATTTACTTTTATATACATTTTCCAAACCTAGGGTCAAAAAGTTTTAAATTGTTTCATAGTATTCTGGCATCCAGCCGTTCCTCAAACATATGCTGCCCAGGGAAAGTGTTATTAAAACCTTCCGTCAAATCAGGCCCTAATGTAACATGAACACCAATTTATATTAATCGATAACATTTTCGATAAATGAGCTAGTGAGCATGATGTATACTATGTGTAATAACTAATAAAATATTAATACATTTAATCTACTCTGTGATAATACCTTGTAAATAGTGAATAGGTACGTGAAAATAATTACAAATTGTTGGTTTAAATTTGGCAACGTCGCTCAAAATATTTTATACTCGCAATCGCGTTATTATTTATTAGTTTAATTCTCTATCATATTTTACTGACATCATTGTCCCGCGGTTTACCCATCTAATGTATGAGATGACAAGTATCTAATTATCTAAATAATCAGTAGGTAACAATAAATAGATTAAATGAGAATCCAGATTGATTAGTTTATGTGTTATTAAATTGTGTTTTGTTATACCCAGTGATTGTCATGGTTTTCATTATACATACATATATATATATATATTATAAACAATGATAAAAATCTACTTACATACAATATACCTACCTAATTTATTCTGCTGTAAAAAAACTAAAAAGTAATAACATAATAAATCTTTTTTTCTAAATTTTTATTATAATTTATCTACCTGTCCAGCCTTTATTAGATACATAATAAAAATGATAGTGCATTAGTGCATACCGTTTTCTAAACTTGTACATATTTTCTCAATATTATGCTCGTCGAAATGAAATATTTGTTGCAATTTCTGTGTTTTGAGTTTGTATTTATCCATTACGCTGTTTTTTTTTATGTAATTATTTAACAAAATAAAAATTCATAGTTTTGGTTATCACTATAAATATAAATAATATTACTTGGTAGTAGGTACCTCGACTTGAAAATAAATCCAAAACATTTGTAACTTTGTTATTATCGATTAAACAGACAAAAACATAAAAGTTAGCATATAGTAACGAACAAGAAAGTGGGTTGTACGGCTTACCAATAAGAAATTGTATAAAAGGCAATACTTTTAAAGGTAAACACTGATTTATCAAGAATCGGGCTACACATAGTACATATTAATTGCGGACAAAGCCAATATTATAACATAACAATTACGGACACGGGTTTTGTTTTCAAAATACTTATTGTCGACATCAATTTAATAAAAAACCATGTGAGTTGCGGATACAAATATTTCTCTTCGTAACTTTTTCAGGACCTAGATAAAACAATTTAGTTGGTGGCATTAAAGATATTTGTGTGTGAGACTATATTGTTTCTTGCAAAAGAACAATCATTATTTTTAAAATATTTTTTTACAAATATCTTGTCACCAACGATGTTATGGTAAATTTTTTTTGAAACAGCCTGTATAAATTCTAATCTATTAATTTCGCCACTTGAATATTGCAACATTTGGCTGTTGTTGAATGCCTCCTACGATTTTCAAGTTTAAATTTTAATTTCAGTAATTTAGTAGTGGTACTGGGATTATATTAGCCTGCTATCTGATATCCGTAACCCAAATCGTTGTTTTTCGGAACCCCTGTTGGTTTCCAATTTTTTTTTAAAGGTTACAAATTGTTACATAATAAAAATATAATGACATACCAAACAATTTTTTATTTTTAACCTTGGGGCCATGTTAACGTAGGTAAGTACTTTAAGCACAGAATAAAAAAAAATGTAATATTTATTCAGTGCCTAAAGTATAATTGTATTAACGGATGTCAGATATACAATATACAGTTAGAGTAAAATAAGTATTTACTTAATAAATATTCAATACATTCTTATTTTATCAAAATGTCATCTTATATTATAAAAATATATTTTGGTTGATTTTACCACGCACGTTTTAGTAATATAATCTCAACTATTTCCTCGGTCGACGGTCACAATAACGATAAGGTAGTATCAGACATCAACATTATACTTTAGACATTGTGAAAAAATCTTACGTATGTTTTATGTATTACCTATAGGATATTAGGATTTATAGATACTAAATTTTGAAATAACTATGAAAGCAGTTGTCCATGAATTTTCAGTTCTGTAAAGAAAGTTCTGTTCTGTAGTTATTTTAGTGGAAAAAGACGATATAAGAATTATTGTACGATAATAATTAATTATTAACATTTTTAAGGATTTAAAAATAAAATATTTGTCTGATAATTCAAATACTATTGTTTTTTTTTTTTATGAGTTGGTATTCATTAATTGAATAAGTCTTAATAATTATTAATATTATACTCTCATATTTTTATTTTAATATTGGTACCTATTATGCGTGATTCTGAAATCTCCATCGTAGTGCCTATAGTCCGTTAAATTATAATAGATAATAGTAATTAGTAAAAAAAATACTTTTATACGGTTATTACGTAAAAAAACAATGAAATCTTCTGCAATGAGTGATAAAGTAGAGGACAGAGGTCAATAGCTCAGTTAATAGACGCCATAAAAGGTTGATAAAATATTATTATTATACAATAATATATTAATATGATTAAAAATTATGATAATTAATAAAGAGGAACCGTCTCGGCGTCGGTAGCGTCAGCAGCTGGACCATGGTCGCTGCGCCCGACAGAGAAACCCGAGAAACTAATAACGATCGATAACACAAAATTCTGTTTTATTATCAGTCCGGCCGGCCGGCTGAAAACACAATCGTTCTTATATTAATTTTCGTAGTATAGTCTACTGAAAAAATAATTGTGATTATAGTTTTTTTTTTTTTTTTAATTAAAATGGTGAACAACAGTAATAATATAAATTTTTAATATTGTTAATGAGAAAAAAATGGTCGAATGACGACGCAAACACGATATTACGAAGAGTATCGAGACGATTATAATCGTGGCTTTGTAAATCGACGTCGATTTCCTCCCCATAATATTGTTGTAAAAATAAAGAACAATAACAATCGCAGAGGAAACTACACGGAGGGGGACGCTCGCAGTCAGCGCCCGGTGGACAGTTCAGAAAGATCGAAATAATCACCGCCTCCCGCCGAGCTGAGTACAGCCGCTAGCAGATAGGCAACCGGCACCGGTACGGTTGTGCGGTCGGTTGTATTCGTTAACAATTCACAATTCCCTATTCAGTCATTCGAACGCGGCTCACGCTTCGTGTCTTCCGCTGTGGCGTCGTGTCATTCCATCACGACCAATCGATTACGTAATAAAAATAGTTCTGAGGTGCGCCCGGCGGATGGTCTGTACGGCGTGTGGTTGACAAGTTGATTTTTTAGTTCTATCGACCATGACGACGGGTCTTGTTGTCGTCGTTCTACCACAGCCTTTGTACGAATAACCGACAACTATGGGAGCCAAAGTATCCAGAACTGATTTTGAGTGGTCGCCTACAGAAGAGCCGCACGCGACGCGTAGGAAAGAGATTTTAGGTTCGTATTTTGACACGTTCTAGACTTGTGTTCAATTTTATCTGTACGACGTCGCCAATATTTATCGCTTTATAAGTACCTATATACTTACCCATAAGACTATAAATCTACATCTATATTGTGACCTTAGCCCTTAGGTAATTAGGTAGGTTGAGTTAGTTTTAAAAAACACAATTTTATAGAAGTAGTTTTATGTTGTAATGTATTTCCGGTTTTATTTTATAAAGTAAAAAATGTTTGGTTAAAATTTAAATTATTTTCGTCTAATCCAACCTTATATCATATAATTGAAATACAATTCTAAACTACAGTGTAGAAATATGAATTATTAAAAAACATATGCAAAAAAATTTGATACTTCAGTATTTTGAAAATATTATTTTATTTTGGAATTGATGTACATTAAATAAGTTTATTTCTGCAATAAAAATATATTATATGTTTGTCAGTAGAAGAAAATTAGCTTATTTTGAATATTACTATGGGTAAATGTATGCTATTCAATAATTTGTTCAATTAAAATAGATAGTTTATAATACATTATTAATTTTAATTTTAGATTAAATAAAAAAAATAGCATAGGTATTTGAAATAACAAAATAATTGAATAGAATTGTTTTTTTATCATTAAGGTTTGTTGCCAATAAAATTCTAACTCAAAATTTAATTATTAATAGAGTTAATTTTTTTTTAATTTTCTAGTCAAAAATAATTATTGATGGATAATTTTGAAATTAGATATAATTGGGCATATCCATAAGTCATAGTTAGGTACCTACAAGCTTATACCTACTTATGTTTTTTTTGTTATTTTAATTATTAAATAATATTTAACAATTATATATATAATACCTAATATATACCTACCAACCTAAATCAAAATGAATTATTTTATGTTCATTATTAACAATTAAAAAAGTCCTATAAAAATATAAATTGCTTATAAAGTTATAAAATAATATTGATTTTATATTTAATCATATTTATTTACAAGTTATATAATATAATATTATCTTGAAATACATTGCTTATTTGCTTGGGTTAGTATATATTTTTATATACCCAAGCAGGAAGTTGTGTCTGTATAATTATACTGATTAATAAAATTAACAAATGTGTATTATTTACAATCACTCTTGTTTTATATTATAGGTTTTTATATGTAGATACTGTATTATAAATTAAAATCTTATATGAAACACAATTTATAAATATATTTTATTAAAATATAACAGATTCTTAAATAACTTACAGTTCCTTTACCATAAAATATGATTAGATTTAATCAGTGGCGTCATAAGTTTTTAAAATATGGTCGGGCAATTTCTAAACTTTAAAGCCTCAATATCCATCGGTGTGAAAACATTTTCAATTAGGGGGATGGTAAGGAGTAAAAATATATATTTACTCATAACCTTAACATGGACTTCGGTGTCACTGCATTTAATGAAATTCAATAAAAAATTATACTTATATATATATATAGAGAGAGAGAAAGTGAATCAAAATTTATGTTACAGCCATTTTAACACATCAATATTCAAAATAGAAAACAATTTTATGATTTATGATAAGGAAGTTTATTGATTTAGAAACATCTAAAATGATTTGTACATTTTATAATTTTTTTAAATATTTTAGAGGGGTTTTGAGGGGTTAACTTTAGAAACTTAAATGGGAACCTATTAGTTTTTAACAGACACAACATAATAGCTGTAACATAAATTTTGAATCACTCTGTATATATATATATATACATATATAAACTCATATTAAATATTAATACCTATATATTTTTAAAATTAGACAAGTGTAATAGTTATACCAATAAAGGATCTTAAAATGTATGTATGTATTTTTTAGTTTGTATGACAATTAATTTAATAAAAAATATTATTCAAATAAAATTAATTATTTAAATTATTAATTTCCATATTATGTATTATCCTTGGCAGCGTTATCTCTGTTGAACATTAACATCTAACTATAAATCATTTAATTATGTATAGAATATTTTATCAAGGCTAATCATTTTTAGTTTTAGTTGAACTATAAATGTATATTTCAATTTGATTAAGAGTTCAATCAAATTAATATTGTTAATAATAATATAATATTCATGATAAAGTTTGAAATAAAATCAATTAGTTGAATATTACTAAAATTTATTTTGTTATAAATATTATTGATTATAATTATTCGAGTTAATACTATTTAAAATCTATGTTTATATTTATTTGTGTATTTATATAATACATAGGTGTAATAATATAATATTATGATTTTAGAAAATTGTAATTCTTCATAGTATAAATAATTTAAGAAAAAATTAAAGAGATGTATGCAGTTGACTTGGTTACTTTTATGCTCTATAACTATTATTTAAGTTAAGTAATTTTACTTATTTTACTCTTTTTGTCATATCAGAAGTTAGGCAGGTAAACAAAGTATTAAATTTATCTGTGGTATGTTAATCATAATATGTTTTGAGCAAATTTGAAAAAAAATGTTATTTAATTTTTTAATATATTTATAAGTATTAAATTTTAAATTCAGGTACAGTCGAATCGCAATAACTCAAAGTTGAAGGGAGATAAAAATTGCTTCGGATATCTAACTCGAATTTATATTAATTTATATATAATATATATTCCTAGGGGAATAGAAAAAAATTTGAGTTATTGCGACTCAACTGAACTTGAAAATTGCAAATTTCTTATAACAATTTTAAATTTATACTGAAGTATAATATTTAAATAAAGATAACCTTAAAGACATTTCATTGAATTAAATTTTTCCCAAATAATGTATAATAATCCTATAAAGTTCATTAATATTCTAAACAATTTTTAATTATTGAGTATGGTAAATATAACAATATTATAAACCAAGTGAAGTATTATAAATTATAGGTACTAATGTACTACACTAAATTATAAAACCAATTATTATAAATTTTGTTTTCCAATTATGTACATTTTTAGAACAATTGAACAATTTATAATATATTTATATACATTTCAAATGCAATTTAATGTTTTTATAATAAAAACTATATTTTTAATTTTTAAATAGTTCTATTAGTACAAGGTACTAATTATTTTTATAAAAATAAATAACCTTATCTGAAACATAATAAAAGTTAAAATTCAAATTTAGTGATAGTGTTATTATTTGATTCCAGAAAAGTACCCAGAAATTAAGAAACTTTATGGTCCAGATAAGAATTTTAAATGGATTGTTGTAATTACTACAATATTGCAGTTAGGATCTCTTTTTTTGATTAGTGATTTAAGATGGCCAACTGTTATAATATTAGCCTATTGTTTTGGAGGTGTTGTAAATCATTCATTGATGCTTGGTAAGATATTAATTTACTAATATTAATTGTAAGTTAGCTTGTTTAATTACTTTTTACTACTATATTGATTATTATTTTAATAAATATTTTCAGCAATCCACGAAATTGCCCATAATATGGGATTTGGACCAAAATATCCAATGTACAATAAATTATTGGGTATGTTTGCTAACTTACCCATTGGTCTTCCATTCTCTGTAACTTTTAAACACTACCATCTAGAACATCATCGGGTAAATAATATAATTCAACAGTAATATTATTCATAGTTTATTATAGGTGATATATTTTAGACGTATAAATATCCTATAAATACATTTTTAAACATCAATGTCTAATATAAAATCTGTAACTATTGTTCTTTATTTAATAAAAAAAAAAAAGAAAGTATATTCCAGAAAATTCTTAAATTATTTTTATTTATTTGTATACAATATATTTTGTACCATACATTTATTGAACCAATACAGCATAATTTACATAATTATTTTATTATATACAGTACCAAGGAGATGAAAAACTTGACACAGACATACCTACATATGTTGAAGCAAAATTATTTAATTCAACATTTGGAAAGTTTATCTGGGTACTACTGCAGCCATTTTTCTATGCTTTAAGACCTATGTTTGTTTATCCAAAAAATCCGACTGCACTTGAAATCATTAGTGTTGCTATTCAGTTAGCATTTAATTATTGGATATATTTATATTTTGGTAAGCTTATTGTAAAAAAAATGAACTTTAAAATCTATACAAAATTCTTAAGTATTATTTAGTTGATAATCTTGTATAAAATTTTTTAATAGGTACAAAAGTAATAACATATATGTTAGCTGGTTCATTGATGGCAATGGGTCTTCATCCAGTGGCAGGACATTTTATTTCCGAGCATTATATGTTTCACAAAGGATATGAAACATACTCATACTATGGTCCATTAAATTTTATAACATTTAATGTTGGCTATCATAATGAACATCATGATTTTCCATTTGTTCCTGGTTCTAAACTTCCACAAGTGAGTGTTAAAAATAATTTCTGAAAAGCATTTTTGCTAACACAAACTTTAATTTATAAATAAAATGTTGTTATAGTTTGCATTCTCATCAATTTTAATAGTCAATTATACTTATTTCATTTGAATTTAATGTTAATGAGGAATTAAACTTGTCTATTAATTTATTATTTATTTTATATTTTTTAGTTATATGATATACAATTTTTAATGTTTCAAATGCTTAATTATAATTTAATGGTATTTTGTTTTAATTATTTTATAGTACTAAATTATTTAATACAAAATAGCAACAATTTTAATATATTCTTACACGCCGACTTCTTATATTAAAATATTTAAAAATATGTTCATGTATTTAGGTCAAGAAAATTGCACCAGAGTTTTATGATAATTTACCTCAACACCATTCATGGACAAGTGTGCTATATGATTTTATAATGGATCCTAGCATTGGACCATATGCACGAATAAAGCGTAAACATAAAGGATTGAAATTTTAAATTATTTCTTAAATATAAATTAAACTAAATTTCTATAGACGAAACTGTAATCTGGAAAAGAAAAGCCATAACTCAGTTTAATCTCTCTATTTTTTTTTTGTTATTAGTTTAAAAAAAAATAAACATTTTTAAAAATTAATTAGCCAAAAATTGTTTTTTTTTTCATTGTTATTTTTCTTATTATTAATATATTGAATTTATTTATCAAGAGCTTTCTCTCGATATTGTCCCAAAAACCAATTTAATAATTGCAATGGTCAGTTACATTCTTTAACCAAAATATATAATGTATTATTTTATTTTATTTAGGTATCTACGATAATTACTTTACTGTTTGTTTAATAATACAATTATTATTTTAGTTAGGTTTTTCCAAAAATAATCTGTAAATAACAAGTATTAACTTTAAAGCATAAAGTTTTTTATTTTTTATTATTATGTAAGGAATATGAATATTAATCGTTAATAAATTGTAAAGATAAATTGAATAATAATGTATCAAAGTAGATGTATCAATTATAACAGTGGTCGGCAACCGGCAGCCTGCGAGTCTATTGAATACGGCTCGCTTTAAATTCTACAATAGCGAAATTTAATTGAATATCATATCAAAAAAAATCATATTGTATAAATATAATTGAACGTTTCTATCAGTCATATTTTATAATGGTAAACCTTGATATACCTTGACAGTTACCGATAAGATAGAGTAGATACAACGAGTGTATTTGGATTATAATCTTAATTTTTGATTGTGTTCAGTAACATTGCGTTTTTCGTACGGGTATGTGCAATTTAATAATCGATTTCAAGTTTTCAAACGACATTCACAATATTTTCAACTACTCGCCAATCCGTTTAATATTGATGTTAAAGATATACCTGTTGAGCTTCAAATGGAAATAATAGATTTGCAGCCACAAGATATCTTAAAAGACTCATTCAAAGCATCGCCTTTACTTTTTTTCGCCAAACTTCCTGCATCATTTTCAAAAATTAAAAATGTAGTTGCAAAATATTTCAGTATGTTTGGATACACTTAAGTGTGTGAACATGCCTTTCCTCATATAAAAAAAAATAAAAGCCCATACCGTTGTCGCTTTACTGATAAACATCTCCCCATATACTTAGAGCCAGCACAAATAATTTATATGTGGAAATTGAAAAAATAATAAACAATATCTAACAACAAAAATCAGATTAAGCCTATTAAGCAGTTGTAATTTCCATACTTTTATATTCTAATTATATTATTAAAAACTAATTTTTATGTTCTATTAATCTATCATTTTAAAGTTTTAAACAGTTATTTTTTTTCTTAGTAAATAATTTGAAATATAAAATTTTTATTTTTATCTGGCCCGCGAACTCTTTTTAATTTATGAAAGTGGCCTGGGAGTCTAAAAAGGTTTCCAACCACTGAATTATAAGGTAATTAATTTTAATCAAATAAATATTTGATATCCAACTATTTTAAAAAAAGTCAAGTATATTGATGATTCCCACCAAAACTATAAAAAAATTTATTCTACTTATTAATATTTAATAACTTATCTAATAAAAACATTAAAATTTGATAGTAGAATCAATTTACTTCAAAATGAATAATATGTATAATAATATATTATATGATAATTAAGTATCCTATTTATAATTATTATTATAACATTCAGATGATGCTGGTGACTTTTGAATAATCATTTTTATAGTTACAACTATTAAAAATATACCAAAATTTTACCAAGTTTTATCTTTATTTAATAATTATAATATATCATGAGTTTTTAGTTTACACTTTAACTATAATGTTCTACTTAAAATAAATTATGTCAATTTCTATTTATTTTAGTCTGATTATATGCAATCATATATCCAAATCATCAATATGTTAAATTTTGTAACTATTATGTTGTATAAATTTTTACCTCAAATAATATTGATAATTAATAAAAAAAATAATTTCATTTATCAAAATTAATTCATGTATTTTATCATTAGAATAAATAGAATGTAAATGTTTTTTAAATTAGTTACACCACAAGAAATTCATTATTATTTATTTACTTAACATGGCATTTAATGTTTCTAATGTAACATGACTGAAACTTAACTTAGTTATACTTATAATAAATATAATTTTAACATTAAAAAATATTTTAGATCTTATAATATTTTTTAGATAAACAAGTTAGCCTATAAATATATTTTTATTTTATGATTTAAAATATTTCCTCGGCAACAATAGCTTGTAAAATATAAAATAATCAAAATGCCATTTTCCTAGAACAACAAACTATTAAGCTTTAATCTTTGTTTTGATGATGATAAAAAAAATTAAAATTAAATTCATAAATTTGAATATTTATAGTATTGAGACACTCATTCACATCATTGAACAAACAAAGCCAATAAAAAAGACCATCTAAAAATTAATCAGTTGTAAAAAATGTATCCCAATACAGTTGTAGATGCTACTTATGATTATTTTGGGAACCATTTATTATGTACTACTTTTTTTTTTTTAATTGCCTTGATGTATATTGTATGTAATAAATTGATCAATAAATAACAAAAATATTATTTTGTTATTAGGTAGTTTTAGTCTCTACAGAATAATTTTTATGAAATTACAATTGAAGTAACTGGCAATATGCAATTTCAACAAATTGTATTATAATTTAAAATTAAATCAGTACAACTCTTAGGAGCCCAGCAGAAATAAATTGTAGAATTTCTCTTTAAGTTTTTAGTATATATTTTTTTTAGTTTTAATTCTTAGTATTTACCATTTATACTCATACATTATGTACCTATTATTTATAATGTTTATACTACATGGAACTAACTATATTGCTAAAAACTTATAAACTAAAATGCCTAATTTTTTTACTTATATAATATGAAAAAAAATATGTGATATTTTAAAACTTAGCATAATTATGTTATTTTTGTTTATTAAAGTAAAATTTATTTTTTAAATTGTTTGTAACTTATATTTTAAGTTTTAATTCCTGATAATTTATTACCTATGAGGTGACTAGGTATTTATATAAAAATAAATTCAACATCTAAAATTAGTAAAATTGCTATATTATTTGATTCAATAATTTTATAGTGATGTAAAGTTTTTTTTTAGTGTGTGAATAGATCCTGTGTATTTATAATAAAACAAATATAAAATAATTTAGTAATTTTAGTATGTACATAGTACACACATAGTTCACTAATAATTATACAACAATTGTTTGTGTTATGAACTAAGGAACTGTGTATGTGGAACAATAAGACATCATTAAATTTCCATATTTTTCATCGGAACTGAGAAAAACTACTATACCTAGAGAAAAACTAGATAACACATTTTTTTCACAAGTTATGTTTGTATCCTGAGATATAGGTCAATATTGAGCCTTATTATTGGTTCTATTGAAACATTTGAAACTAAACTTAAATTTACTTTTATGTGTGGAGGTAGGTCAGGGAGATTATACAATAGTGTGCTCTAAAGTGTACATTGGGTACACATATAAATATCAACCAATATCTACTATAATTTTTATATTAAACAATATATTTTTTATTTCACATGCTTATGACATCAAACGTATACTATTTTTGATAATTATAAGTACCTACCTACAATTTTTGATCATGGATAAACTATTTTTAATGTGTATTGCAAGTTATATTTATGGATATATTACTAAAAATTTAAATATAGACTGTTTAATGAAAATACTAGAATATAACTTTTTTATAGTCATGATGGGAACTTATCCACAAAAATGTAAACGAAAAACACGTTGAATATTCTCATGAGAGTGATCCTATTTTTTGGCAAAGAGCCTTATTATTTTAATTTTAGAATAACGTCATTCGTTAAGTATGATAAATTGAATATATATAGGTAGTTAATGTAAGAGGTTATTGAACATCTACAGATAGGTAATATGCAATCTATGGGTAGACGTGTACGTACCTATATATTATGTAGAATATCAGAATATTAATTGAATGTCAGCGCAATATAATATAATAATATTATATTAGGTATCTTTTATGAAGCGCATAATTCATATAAAATTATTTTTAAGCAATCCTAAAGTATATTCATGTATTACAAAAATTATAGAGAATAATATTTTTAAGGGTTTGACATATATATTATGTACTGTATTATTAGGTTTTATATATTTTATTATTATTTGATTTTAAATTAAACTTTATAAATAAAAATATAATGTTTTATATTGCAATGTTTATTAAATTGCATTGAGACATTATTTGAAAAAAAATGATAAGTCTTATCCTCAAAACTATAATTTTTTTAATGGTTGATTTTACTGCAAGATAATTGAAAAATATAAAAAAAAATATTTCGCATGTAAGCGTTTAATTTATGTTGTGTGTGGACCAAAGAAAGATAACAAACATTGCGCTGACGTTCTCTTAATACATTTAACTATACCTACCTATTTAATATCACTACTTATCATTGTATAAATGTTAAATGTATCCATCAATACATCAGTTATCAATCATCGTATTATATTTAATATTCATGTAGCCGTGTAAGTACTAGTCGCTAGATACACAATGTAATCGCTTTTATAGTTGGCAGTTACAATGATAAACATATAAGGTTGGTAGGTAGGTAGGTTATTAATTCAGGTACCTATCTATTAATTTTTTTATGATTTTCGACTAATTTTAAAAGCAAATAAGAATACAATATTAGACTTCACTCTATATAGTGCAATATTTATAGTTTAAATGTGTAACAGTTAATCCAAACAAGCCATGAATCGTAATTAAATTTGGTGTAAATATTTAATTGCTTAATTTACTGTTACATTATAATATAGGTATACCTACCTATTTATTTATAATTTATAATAATAGCTGGGTATATATAGTCAAGTATGCACAATAAACCTATTATCTTATGTAAAACAAATTAACAAACAAATTAACGATGACATGTTTTTATTTAAATATTAGTTTGCTGTGTATTATAAGGTATGTAAATATGTAATGAAGGATTAAATACCTAATACTTTACTCGCGACCTAACTATAGCATTAGATAATAAACGTGAAAACTGAGTGTTCATATAATTTCATTAAGATTATAGAGGACATTGTACCCGTATATCTCAATGTCTCATGTATACCTATTTTATATACTGTCTTATTACTCGTATAATGCACAACATAGAAAATTTAGCGGTCAGAAGAATCCATTTTACTTTGTTATTTTTAATATGAATTTGCCTACCTACCTACTATACAATTTAATGATAAGAATACGATAAGCATCTCGTATGTGTCTTTTGATAATTTTAATAAAATTATAAATACAAGAGTATTTTTAACAATATTTATTAATTATAAATGTCTTAACACAATAGGAAGCTATATTTAAAATGTTATTTTGCTAAATTTGTCATTAGATATTGCACATAATATGTATAAAGGTACATTTATTTATAAATTTGAGTACATTGGAAAAATAAATTAAAAACATGTTTTAATTTTTTTTTTTATTTTGCAAAGCTAGTACCTATTAAATGAGTATCAGTTTGGCCTTTGAACAAATAAAAATACATTTGGAAAATGTTATGCATAAGCAAAAAATATAAGTATAATATACGACATTTTCATAAATAAACACAGTGCAGTCAAACGGCTAACGCCAATATTAGTGTAGTGAATAGTGATTTATAGTTATTTAAATAATGACATATTTTTTAACATAAATAGGTATCCTATATAATATCGTCAGATTTTAACATACATTTATTTAGGTGTCTATGTTAATGACCTGAAAAACTGCTATTTCCAGAATAATTCATATACCTACGAGTATACAACTTATGATAGGTCACGTTTAATATGTAAAAAAAAATATATATACAAAATAAATTGTAAACTTGTACGCTAGAGTTATTTTAGAAGACTAAACTAAAAAATGTAAAACGACGTTTATACAAATACCCCTACTAAAAACAAAAAATGTATCACCGGAAAGGTTTGGCCGAGTAGCGTCACAAGTATAATTGCTTGCACAGTCGCGCACACATACACATCACAAAAATAGATTCTTTCTTCGTGTTAATCGCATATTTTGTACAATAAATCAATAGATGACTTATAATTTATGATAAATTAAAAAAAAAATGTATCATTGCTATAAT
Source organism: Rhopalosiphum nymphaeae (assembly GCA_036289425.1). Lineage (NCBI taxonomy): Eukaryota > Metazoa > Arthropoda > Insecta > Hemiptera > Aphididae > Rhopalosiphum > Rhopalosiphum nymphaeae. Next base: position 3,192,892 of record JAZAQC010000030.1, read on the forward strand.
ATAATATAAGTTACTTACTTATTGACTTATTGTTCGTGTTTATATACTATTTTAAATTTGATGAATATCAACAATAGTCATATAATAAATTACATTTTACATATATTATTGGTAGGTATACCTTCTCTTTACTTATTATTAATATTAAATGATCATAATTATTAATTGTTAAATATAAATACAAGCAGAAATACAATTTTAAAAGATTGAATTATAGTTTACTATAAAAACAAACTTAACTAATATACCGAATTTTAAATTGGGTAAGTTTGATACTTTTCTGTGCAACTAAGTTAGTTGAACTAACATAATTACATGAGCTAATCATAGAAAACTAGAAATATTATTATTTACACAGAGCCTCCTCTGCTGTAGATTAATCTGGAAAAAAATTATATAACAATTATTTGGGTATCAACAATATAAAAACACTGTTTTTTAAAAATAAAAAATCTATTAACAAAACAAAGAAAATAATTCTCAGTAATTTCAATTTTTGACGGTATCGTAAAACATATAGAAAAAATAATTAATAATAGTATCATAAATAAATGGTACAAAATATTGTTAGAAATATTGGCTGACACACAGTCCCCACTTAGAATTAGTTTTTCGCGATCTAACATTGTATTCAAATTTAACACATTTGTCATCCGCAGTGCAGTGACCTATAAAAAACGAGACGTACACTTGATACTTATTAAATAGCAGATTGAATTCATTGGACTCTGATTTTAAAAATAATTTAAAGTTAATTAAAAAATATAGGTTCTATAAATGCAAATTTTTCATTTTCAAATAAAAAAACTAACAAAATTCAATAAATCTACGAGGCGTTCACGTATTTTTCTTTAATATAATTTTTAATCGTTTAAATAGTTTGATTTTATTTATTAATATGGCCATTGAAAAAAATGGAGATATTATAAGCTTAACGCTTAACATTTATAATAATAAAAGATTAAAAATTATATTTTATTTTCAAGTATATAACTAAACCAATCAATGGCGATCCACGGAGGGGTAAACAGGGGCCATGACCTCATTAGCCATATTTGCTATTTTTTTGGCATTAAAAACATTAAATAATTTGTTGATTTTTCCTTTTTGGTAGTATATTTGGTAAAATTTTAAATCAGTGTGTGCCCCCCCCCCCCACACATGTCGCTGGTCGTTGCGGCATGCCCGCATAATATGTATTAGATAAAATTATTATTAAAATACATATTGCAAAATAAACTTTAATATTTTATATTTATACAATTTACTTTTGAATAATTCTGTAACAATAATTCTCTACGTCATATTGCATAGGATGTATCTCACTATCTTATGCTTAAATTATTATTACATTTTAAATAATCAAAAAAATTGGAAGGGCTAAACCTCCTCAAGTCCCCCTCCCCCATAGTTGCGCTAATAGATGATACTAATTCTTTGATTATAGTATCATTTTGGATTTTATTTTTGGGATTCGTCTGTAAGTATATACACGATGATCAATGAATAGGAAAAAATGTTTCAATCTTCAACTTTTACGGTGGTTTCTGATAATAAATTGAATACAGCTAGTACTTTTAAGAGGTAAAAATTTAAAATTCTTAAATAATTGTATAAAACTGGGTGATATTTTAAAATTTTTTTATATATTATTAGCCTTTATTACGAGAGATATGATAAAATTTTCGAAATATTTTGATTCTTTTTTTGTTATTTATAAACTTCTAACATTTATAATTTTTATTTAGTTTCTTGTAAATGTAATACAAGGTGCTTCATAAGTTTTTAATATAATAATTGGAAAATATTATATATATATATATATATATATATATGAACGATTTTCTTTTATAAGCGTTTGACATTCTTATTTCAACTAAATTAGTCGATATTATGAACATTTGCAAATGATTTTGTAGTAAAAAATTGTTTATGATCAATGTACAGATTTATATTACTTATATTGCTCGAAAATTGAATAAAAGCTTCGTCATAACTAATTTATATTGAAACCATATAATCTAAAAAAATATTCAAACCTTATTTTATCATTTGATAACCAAATTTGGACGAAAATAATATTTAAATAAAAAATAATGATTTTAGTTGAAAAACTCAAATATTTCATTTGAGGATTTCAATTTTTAACGTGTGTTATTAAATTTTAGGTAAATACCTATAAAAACAATGACATTTTTAGTATATATATGTTAATTCTAGGTACTATTACCTATTAATAGTAACTTGTTGGTACTTTTGTTTTTTTTAGTTTCAAAAAGAATTTGTTTATTACCTTTTTTGTATTGAAAGTGAAAATAAAAAGATCTTTATTAATAATCAAGAACAAAAATTGTACCATATATTAAAAAATAAAAATAAAATAAAGTATTTGTTTTCTTTAATAAGTACAACAGATGTATATTATAAATACATTTTCATAAAAATATTTTACTTTATACCTAGTTTGATATTAAAAATGTATACATATGCTATAACTAGCATATTATTAAATAAGAAATTTAGTCAGCCTATTTACTAAGTATATATTATATTGCTAGTTGATATTATCTATAAAGTAATTTATTTTACTTTCATAGTTTTATAGTAATACATACTAATACAGAAGGTTCAATTAATTGTTGTCGAAAAGATTGCATTTAAAAATGTTGCTATATATATAAAATAAAATATAATAATATACGATCAAAGTTTCAAGTACCCATGATTCATGAATCATTTAAATATTAAATATTTGTCTATATTTTCACTTATTAAAACGTCATATAGGCAGATATGCGTTGTAGCGTCTTACTAACGCATAACGTTACGATATGTAACATAATATGGTGTACCTATATTAATGTTTTGATTCAGCAGTTCCAGTTTGACTTTTTTTGTTATTTTAAAGTGAATTGATTTATTATCAAACTTAAAGGCATCCATAAGAATATTATCTTTATTTTCCTGCTAGCTTTTTACAATTTTTGAATTTTTAAGGGAATTAATCGAATTATAATTATTATTAAATTTTAATCCTTTATTTTGGTAAATTATTGTAAAAACCCAAAGAGAAAACGCAGATACCTAATATTCTTATCTTTAAGATTAATGATAGGTCAATTCACATTAATATTTAAGCTAACAACAAAAAACTGGAACTGTTAAAAAATTGTGTGTATATTGAGTTTTTGGTAACAAAATAAACTACTTATGAAAAATTTTAAATTAAATTTTCAATCATAAGCCATAAAAATTGGATGTTTTTTAAATGTTAAAGCATTTAACTACCTATATATATAATTATAAATTTTAATCACACAACATTTTCATGTATCTTATTACCACTAGTTTTTAATTTGTAAAAATAATAATTTTATTGAATATTGATTTTGCGTAACAATTTGTATTTTTCCTTAATTTTTATTATTTTTAATATTACTAAGTACTAAGCATTTTTTATTTTTGACCTTATAATGCACCATTAGAACCTTTGAGTAAAGGTTAAAGTATTAATAGTAAATAGAATACATAATAAATAATTTTATCATATTATTTAGCATGTGCTTACTTGTCACTTACCACCCTAGTAAATTGTATTAATTTAATAATTGTATTATTTTATAACACCCGGCGCATTTAGTATGCGTGGACTGTAGTAGATGAGTACAAGAGATATGTAGGTAATGGTCTGTCTTTCACCGTACATTTTTTTAAAGATTCTAATTCACTTAATGTATTAAATGATACAAAAAAATTCCAATCAAACTTTGCATAATTATTGTTAACTTAGGTGTTACTTGTCAGTCAGCAGAATAGATAATATTGTGTGAACAATTTGAATGTAATTATGTTAGGTATTTAATCAATTACAAAAATTATCACTGGTGTTATCAATATAGCTAGGCATGATAATAAGAACGTTACCAGAGATAGTTAACGTCAACGGAATTATTATTAAATAGTTTTAAATTAAATATTTTAATAATTTTCAATCAATTTCGATTCCGGCTAGAGATGCAATCTCTCCATCGTCGGACGAATAATTGACAAGCGTCCTGTATCTTAGGTAGCCCGCCCAGAATACCGCCGATATAACCTCCAAATCGTCGCTGCGCCTTATCAAATTTTATCAATTAAAAAAAAAAAATTATTTAGTGCATGTTTTTCGTGTTAATAAAACTGCGAAAGACTATGTCTTAAGTTCGAAACGAGTACGGCACCACGAAAAATTTCAGGTTTCTCCTCCAGAAAGGCAGAGACACACGTATCGCCGTTCACCATGGACGGTGAAGACTTTTTGACGGATCAACAGGTAAATTCATCCATTTTTACAGTCCAGTTCATCAGTGTGTTCTGATATAGTACTGTATATCTATGGTTTCAAACGACAGAACGTTAGAATTATGGGCCCAGATAAATGTTAATTCAACTTCGAACGATTGGAGCTGATTCATACAAGTCCATCGTTGTCCGCCCATTAGCGGAGCATATTTGTGTGATTGTGACGTATGGTAGCATTGTGCCTGTATCAGTATTTTTGTTTCTAACTTGTACCATATTTGATCAGAAATGAGTGTAGTTATATGCTGTATATTCTCTGGTTGTGCTTAGATATCACAATACATATTATAATAGTACTTTTTTGATTATTTAAATCTAAAACATATATTCATAAATTAAATTTGTATGCAGCCATTAGTTATTTTATCCAGAAATATAACAGTTTAATATAAACCCTAAGGCAGGGAGTTTTCAAGTTTTAAATATTGTTTATAGGTGTTTTGTTACTATGCATATACTTAGTTATTAGGCTTTTAAATATATTTTTGTTTTGAATTGTACTAAAAGTGTTTTTTTCTCAAGATTTAAACTACACCAATTATTATCTACTTAAATATAATGTTAATACTTATTAATAAATCTTATTATAAACCTTAGGCATATCTACCAATTATCAAAAAATTAGGTTGGATGATTTCAGTTCACTAATGTGTTCATATTTAATGAAGTTCCTCTTTCTATGTGTTTGAATTAATGATTATTTTACCTAAATATTTGGACTATCTTCAGACCTAAACTTACTGAATACAGATTCATACACATGCCTAGTTTTATATTTTAGAAAACTAATAAAACCATGTTTTAAAAAAACCTTTCAATATTTTTTCTGTAATTTGTGTGTCCAATGAGTTATTTGTTGTTAATAAGGAGTTTTGTTTCTGATTTGTTTGTGATTCTTTCTCAATGAATCTAGTGACATAGACAATGATAGTGTTTCAAATTTAGAGTGGTTTGAATTTATAGAAAATATAATAAAGGTTAAAAATAAATCTCTTTATTTATTTCTAAAATTATATACATTGATAGTTGAATAATGTATTTTGTTTATTTTCCTCATGTTAGAAAAGGACTTTTTACAAGTTGCCAAATAAAAAAACATTGTATGTACTGTACTATGTATATTGTTTATGATATATTTAAGTTATTTTAAAGTTTATGACTATGTGAAATTAGATTTAATATAACCATTTAGTATTAGCAGTGGTATATTGGGAGGGTATACGGCGTATATTTACTTCTTTAGGTTTTTTTTTAGTATATACTCTTTAAATTAACGACGATACGTGGGTATACAGCTGTATAGCCCTGTATACCTAATATAATTTTTGGTGATAAAAATAAAATGTTCTGTATATTTGTAATTTTTATTTGTCAGATAGTATGTACTAATTATTATCTGATTATCAAAAAATATTTTGAGAACCAATTACCAATATCAGATAGAAAGACCATATTTAAAATATTTGATCATTGAGTTAGTTGTTGAAAAATATTTGTCTAGGTAGTTGTAATGTTATAGTTAATAATAATTAATTAGGGTTTTAACTGTATTAGAGCGAAGTGAGAAAAAAAAATTTTTGGTTTAATGTTAAGGTTATATTATTGACACCTAAGATCTAACCGCGTCAAGAAGTCATATATCCACAAATAATTTTAGCAATACACCATTGAGTATTAGTATCATTTGTGTGCAACTGACAGGGGGAAGGGGTACACTGTATACTTGTAAAACATATAAAATAAAAATATTAAAGCCTTTGCCTATAATATTTTGAAGTAAATATTAATTTTATTTATTTATTGACATTAAATGAAACTATCAAAGAATAATGAGGAACAGAAATACATAAGCATAGAACATAATGATTACAGCGTGCATACAATTTAAATTAACAATAAATACAAAAATATTGCACTATAAATTATACTTATGGATATGATATACTGTATATTGAGGAGTATAGATAATAACTCACTAACTCATCATTATGTTTCCAGCTATAACATGAAAATAATCTTTAATTTTTTAATATTGTATAGAATTGGTTACAGTTATATGATATTATTTATGGCTTAATAATTATAATATACTGACAAAATAACTTTGAACACAAAGTAATGACATATCTTTCTTTATTTATAGCTGAACATAAAATGGCCTATGGGTGTGGGTGTGTTTATATTGTTTTCATGTTTATAATTTGTTATAAACGTACAATACAATTAAACTGTTAAATTGCATTGTTTACAAATTTCTTTGAAACACAAAAATGTTAATGTTTATATTATTACCAATATTATCTATTACTTATATTATATTATAACGTACCTCAGTACTCTTAAAACAATTTAGGACCTTGGTCTTCTAGTTTTAAGTAATGTTATTTCAAATCAGATTGATTTAAAATAGTCCTCAATCGAATGTAAATCATTTTAATAGTATTATAGATTTAAATGATTGAGAGAGAAGACATTTACTGGACAGAAAAATAATGTTAAAATATCTATGACAATTTTATTTTGCAAAGCTGACTATTTTTGCTTATATTCAAATATAGTTGATAAACATACATTTTAAATCATTTTTAATATATACATAAGGGGAAGGGCTCAGGGTTTGGGTATTCTTTACAATTTGTGCACCTTTAAAAATATTGGTCTAGTTTTAACTATGATTAATATAAGTATTTAATAATCTAAACAAAATTAAATGTTTTATTAATGTATATTTAATAATTGGATGGCATACTTAATTTTACTCTGTTACAATTTTGTTTTGTATAACATTGTTAATACATTTATTGATAAAAAATGATTATCAGTACATTACCAGCTTATAACTTTAATATTACAATATTATATATTCTTGAAATTGTTTGTTGCTAATAAAATTTAATATAAAACTAATATTGTAGTAAAAAACTTATAAACAAAAAAATTATTATAATGTTATGCTATCTCGTGTTTAAGTTAGCAAAATGTGAGTGTTTATATGTGCTTACTAATATCTTTAATCTATTAAATTTTTATTTTAAATTTTAAACTAATAATTGTTATTACATAGGCCAAGTTTGATGATGATTTTGAAGAAGAAATTTACGATGAAGACAAATATGATGCTCTTAATGATGAGACTTTTGGAAATGATATGTCAGGTAATGTTGTATATGGTGAAAATAGTATATATCTTCTATGATAAATTAGATGTTTGATATTTAAAAATACATTTTTACTTATAAAAATGTGTATTTAATTTTGTTTATTTACAAATATTTATAGTATGATAACATTGGAAACTATTTATATTTGTCTTATTTTTATTCATGAAAATAGAATTTAGAATTTATATGAAACAATTTCCATTTCTAACATTTTGTTATGTTGTTTAGTTGTTTATTAGAAGTTATTAATTCACAAAGGAATTCATATTATACTTTGTGAATTGTTTAAATATTTTATATTTAAAACTTAACACACAATTTTAATTTTTGTTATTAAATATTTATTTTTATAGACGGTGATTGGGAAGCTGATCACGAAAAATATGCTCAATATGATGAAGTTACTAAAAAAAAATGGCCTGATGAAACAGTAAGTTAAATTATATTGTTTGTATTTATTTAATTAAGTTGGTACATTATTATACATATCTTCATTATTTAATTTACAACAGTGTATAAAATTATTTTTATCGGTTTACACATTCAGAGTGCATTATAAAAAATATTATATAGGTTTCATAAACATATATAATATGTTAGAACTCAGGTTTCAGTAAGAATTTATTAATAGCTGATTAGTAGAGATTCCTCACACAAATTTTGTTATATTAGATACTAATGTTAATTTTGAATAATATCTAGTATTTTTACATGATAGATTAGTGGTATCCTACCTTTTGTGAAGACTAGGCCATATCATATGAATAAAAATTGTTGTGGGCCACATACATTTTAATAATAATACATTAAAATTGTATGTATAATTAATTTATGGTTTTGAAATTAAAGTGAATTGCTGCATTAATATCTACTGTGGGCCTGTGATAGATGATTTAAATATTTTCAAAAAGACGCCACACCCATATTTGTTGTTAGTTGTTCAAGTGCACAACATATCAAATCTATGCCTAGCATCTCACATTTAACTTTGTTAACTTTAATATTTAAGTTAATTGACCTATTATAAAATTTAATCTGTGTTTGTCTGTAGGTTTTTAACAATAATTTAATTTTTTGTGAAGTTTTGGGTATATAAATAAAATAGTTTCAAAAATACTCATAATTCATATATAAATGGAATTGTCGTAAAAACATATGAACACAGATTAAGTTCTTACCATTAAGTTTCATAATTTGTTGATTTGTTTTAATATTAGATTTAGCAAAGCTAAATATGAACTGCTGATTGTAGATATCTTATATTACACAGTTTTAAGAAGAAAACAAATACAGATGTAACGTCCTTAATATAGGTTATGTACAATATACCTATATTTTAAAGTTTAATCATATTATCTTTTTCCTTTTATTGTTATGTATCTAATTAACTAATTAGTTAATTTAACTTTCTGTATAATATTTGTATTTGAATTTGAGATATCGATATAATATAATTATGCCCTTTAAAAGTAAACAATTTAATAAATTGAAACTAATTTTGATTAATTAAAATATTTAATTTTAATAGGAAGTCAATGATTATTTATCTAATTCAATTCCATCCGATCCAAATGTATTTACCGAGTCTTTGAAAACATTACCAGATCTAGAAAGAGAACTAAGGCAATTACATACATTTAACCACCAATATGAAGTACCGGTAATTATATTAATATAAGTGAATCACTGCAAATAAATTGTCTTTGCTTGTAAAATGATGTTACCTATACATTTTGCTAATATATTTGTTAATTATTAATTACTTTCAGCCTTTACCATTACCTTTCCAATATCAAAATAATTTTAATTTTGTTAATCAAAATTATGGTATTAATCTACCAAGTAATAGTTGTGGTCCAATTAGAAGACCAATTCCAGTTCAAGGCTCAAATCCTATACCACGAGTAAATAATTGCATGCTCTAAGAATTGACTAGTTATGTTTATTTTATAATTTTGTTTGCCTTTTCACCAATTGTTATTATTTATTATTAAACTGGTTTAGCGTAGTAAATAGTATGCTTAGTAAATTACATATAAACGTATAATATTTAATGTGCTTTAATTAACATGTTGACTGTTATGTGACCATTGGTATCTGCATAGTATTAGAATATAACAGTAGTTTTACAAATGCCGGAAGTTACACATTGTTATTATTATATTCTATATAACTGTAAACTGTGATGATCACATTTATTTGTGAATATGAATATTTTTCATGGTGTTAGACTTACTAATGAATTAATGAATATTTTAAAATATCGGTGTAGATGAGAAAATTTTACATAGAATGATATAATTATATAAAAGTTGTCTTAAATAGATTATGTAAGTACAATTAAACTGTATCAAATATTTCTATAAAATAATTAAAAATAGATTGTGACTTTAAAAAAACAAATATGCAATATAACAGTCAATGTGATAATTATAAGTAATAACCCTTATAACCCTGGGTATTTTTTCAAAGCTTGCTTCTGTATTAATGATATAATTGTATAATTATTAGATATGTTTTTTTAAATATAATTCTGACTTATGTTTTATAAATGTAGATTTATATATATATATATATATATATATAACATTTTTGAATTTGAATTTAAATATTTCACTTATATTAATTTAATGTTTATATTGTATATATATGTATTGATATTCCATCACAATAATTGAAACTAGCAAGTATAATATACTATGTAAATATTGTGCCAATTAAATAAATAGATATTTTCTATTTGTTTCCTCGGTGATTGGTTGCTTTTTGTACTTATCTGTGTATAATTACTTTATAAATACTTATTTTTTTTTTTTTTTTTTTTTTTAGACTAATTATATAAAATAATAATAATTCAAATATTACAGTGTATGTTAAATAATGTAATTCTAAGTCAATAAAACACTTTTAATAGCAATTTATACTATCAACATCCCATTATACTTTAATAAATTATTAATCATATAAACAAAACATTCAAAACTATTTAAATAGTTTAATGACTCAATTACTGGATTGTCAATTGGATATGTTGCTAATATTAATTTTTAATGATACAATGTCTTAGATATTTTGGCCATACTGATAATTTAATAGGATGCCATTATATTCCATTTAAAACAAGATTGTTCCATTTTCGAGCATGTGTCTCATTTGTCCTGATAAACTTTAAATGGAATGCGTATGTGTATAAAAGATAAAAATTTGTACATAAAAAAAAATATAAAGAACAACATTTTTTCAGTTTTATAATGAACTATTGAAACTAAAATCAAAAGATATAATTGTACTTACATTAGTTTTTACATAATAAATTTCAAGTTACAATGAACAATTATCAGCAATAAATATAAAAAAATGTCATATTGACACATTTTAAAGTATAATTTGGAATCTAAATGACCTTTGTCTTTTTCACAGCTTATGTAATAATTGTACATGAACTCTAATCAAGTCTCATATTTTTATATTTATAAAAATTATTAAACAAATTTTGGGGTTTTTTTTTATAGAGTTAAGCCAAAATTATTTGTCCTTTTTTATGTGTAAGGTCACACTATATGATATAGATATACTACTAAAATTAGAGCAAATATAAGAGTAATGGTTCTAGTTTTATCACTAAGACTTTAATATTTTATTCAATAAAGAAATTTTTTAAAGATAATTGGTTTTTGTTAAATGTTGACTACTTTTTATATAGTATGAATTAAACATTTTTTAAATCTTATTTAAATTATGTGGATACAAATATTAATGATTGATAATATTGTATTTGGTTATAATTTTTAGCCACAAATATATGTATGCATGAGAGCATGACTAAATTTGCAAAATGTTTTAATAATAATTGTATTGCAAGTTATCAATGTTGTTAAAATTCTACGTATATTAACATGTTAATCGTAAAACTAACTCATTGTTTCATAGAATGTTTTCAACGCACCTCCTGGGTTCAGAGAAGTAAATGTAAATGGACATGTAGATGATATTTTGACTAAACCTCCACCAAAAGTCATTTCATCAGCCATAAGTGTAGCTGACTTGGAAAGACAATTGGTATTTGTTATTTTATTAAAAAACATAATATTTGAATGTATTAATAGGATTGGGATTTTGATGCCTTAGAATTATGGTCAAAATGCTTTCTAAATGATATTGTAAAACCAAATTAATTCAGTAAATTTAAATTTGTTTAAAATTATAGTAGACAAATAATCTAAATTATATTTTTATAACATATGGTGTATTATAGAAAAGACTTAGAAATAAAAATTAAAAATAAAATTTGATCATGAATAATGTAAGTACTTATTTTATACTTATATGAATTGTAAACATAATGTGAAATGGATCAAAATCCCAACACTATTCAATGATAAACATAACAAACGTTGACATCTCTATGTGTATATTTTTGATTTATATGTATTTTATGTTTTTATGTATTAATTTAATGTTATAATTAGATAAGTTGTTTTTGTAAATCTTTACATCTATGTACACAATCAATAACAAACATTTTATTTTGATATTAAAATCAAGTTTTATTTATGCTTTTGTTATGAAAATAATAGGTACTTTAGAAGGATATAATTAATTTTTAATATTGTTCATAGATCGATGCTGTAAAAGTAAGTCCAACTTACAACCGTCCTGTGCCAGAGGTAAACCAAGGATATTTACCTTTTTCTCCGTATTATAAACGTGAAGTTCCCCAGTACAATTTATCAAACGTTCATGTTGTACCAAAAAGTAATTTATTTTGCATCATAATTTTACTCTTTTATTTGGTTTTTCTTAATTAAACTATTTGAAGTCATTTTTTACCATAACGCAATAATATTTATAATAAAGTATAATAATTAGGGCTCAAAAATTGTAGAAGTTGCATTTTTTACTCTATACTCTTTATTTATAGCAAACTAAGCTGAAACTAATTTTATACAATGACAAAAAGAAACAAAAATTTTAATGCATATTCTGTAACATTTTTTAAAAAAGTGCATATTTTCTTTTTTTTGTCGAACTTAACTAACATTTTTTTTATTACCTTATGTATTTTATACTTAATTATTTAAAATAGATATTTTATTTTTCTAAAGATTTTTACAAAGTAATAAAAGCCATAATTTTTGTGTAATGCCATATTTTTGTTAAGGTTGTGTTTGTTGTGGCATAATGTATTATGATTTCTATCCCATCAGTTTTTCTTTATTAAACTCCATTAATATTATAGATATTTTTTATGAAATTATAATTGTATATATGTAATATACTAGTAGAGTAACTATTGTGTAATCATAGACGTAGCCAGACCCTTTTTCAGAGTATCCAAGAAATCCACAGTAAGCCATTATTATATACTATGATAAATTTAACGTAACTAGTAACATTAATTATAAATACTAGTATTTATAATCAATGTTTGTACGTATACGTATAGGTCATCATCATGTTTGTAAATTTTATGGCAGTCAAATAAAACATAGATTTAATAGGAGTGCCAAAATACATCCTGCCACCTCACCACATGGCACTTATGCATTCAGGGTATGCAGTAGCAATATATTTTTTTTACTCATTCAATGCATTATTTGTTTGTATATTTTAAATTTATTATGCGCATATTTTATCAATTTGAAATTTTATAACTTTTGAGCCCTAAGAATATTAATGATTTATCTTTTAAATAAAATTACTGTTTTTTGATTACAGATTTTCCAAGGAATAATACTAACATTCCAAGAAATCTTATAAATAATGTTAAAAGATTTAATATCAACATGAGTTATCAAAATTTTCCTAAAGTGGTTAGTGATATAATGTTTATTTTTTAAATTAGTTAAGCATAAACTTATATAATATCATGACTAATAATTTTGGGTTCTAAATTCATCAAACCAGTAGTAGTTATTAAGAAAATGTTATAGAACATGATATATTATTATAAATTTATTTTTTTTCAGAAGAATTACACATTTGATGAGCAGTCAGATTTTACTGATTATGGTGCTGGGTTTATGACAGTGAGAGAAAAACATTGGTTAGCTGGAATACAAACAATCCAGTTCCATAATAGTAACCCATTGGAAGAAGATTACTATTTTACGGTTAGCAAAAAATTACAGTGATCATTAACTGAACTACTGGTTATTTTTAAAAATATTAAGTTTAATTAGTTTTTTTATATTTAATTATTTTAAACATATTAAATATCATATTAGATAATAATATAATTTTTTAATAATTCTAAAATAAACAAATACAATCAAGTTTCTTATAGAGTAAAATATTATACTTCAATTTTTAAATGGTAGCTATTGTTTTGTATTTAGTTAATAAAAATTTGATGTTTAGTATCTGAAAATAATTTATTAAGTAAAAAAGGAAAGTTGTAAGAAAACATTTAATATGGTAATTTAACATGTTTACAATAATAAATACTTAATTAAACTCAATATATAAATAAAATTACTTCCTTTGGGTATTTTAACAATATATTTTATAATTTACAGATGTATCAAAAACGTCATCATGGTTCAAGTGGACCAAAACCCAACAGTAATTTTCATCAAACAGATACCCAATCCAGATTTAACAATTCATATACACAATTACACTTTGAGAATTCTTTAGGAAAAGTTCTGGTATGTTATTTTTATTGATGTCCTAAATTATAATAAATGTTAAATATATTAATAATTATTATTTATTATTAATTAAAATCTTTTAAGAAGATTTCTAATTAATCATGCTTTTAAAAATTTTTGAAATTTAATTGATATACTAAAATAATTAAAAATATTTATGTATATTATTTAATCTAATTTTAAAAACTAATCTTATACTTTAGTATATGTAATAATCTTAGCTACAAATAGGAATTTACTATTTTTCAACAATGTATGTTGAAAATAGTCAATTAAGTTTAATCTTATAAATTCTTCTCTTTATATCAATGCCCATTAATAAATAACTATTAAATTATATCTTTTTTATAATAATTTATTAATATTTAATGATTTAATTTTTTAAGCGTCTTATTTACTTGAGATAGAAAAAAATCAACATTTTTTATTTAAAAATAGCTAATATACATATTTTTTATTTCATACAGTGGAAAATAGTAATTTTTTAATTGTTAATTAATTAATTTACTATTTTTTAAATTGTATTATTATGTTATGTATATTTTTAGATTGGTAGTGTAATAACTCCAAGAAAGATGATTGATATAGAAACAAATGACTTTGCACCCTCTTCTGCATCCTCAACAGACCGAGCTGTAGTTGCTCAAAAAAATTCAAAACAAATTCTTTTAGAAATTGAACATGTTAGTTAAATTATATTTAATAAATATTTGTATAAAGTATTCATAAAATATAAAATGTATTGCTCTTTAGATGTATATACCATTACTGAAAATAGAACAAACATATTATGCAATAAGGAACAAAGCACAAGCAGCACCTACTGTACAACAATACATTGATGAGTTAACAGAAATTTTGTCTAACCACTTACATCACTTAGTATCATATGTGACTATACGTAAAGGAAAAGTAAGCAATGCAATAGTATTTAAACTAGCAAAATTAGTTTATTTTTATAATTATGATCTATGAATTTATGGCATCATTAAAAACTTCTGAATGTATTTGTGTTTTATTTGATTACTAGCAATTGGTACACAGAATTTTACCCCATCTCAAAAACCCATCATTTTTATGGAGTGTATTTTTCGGTCCTTCAATTTGTACAATAATTTCAAAAGATAATGAAGATCAATTATTATTACTTTTCTTACCGTACATAAGACAATGGATATTTTGTTTATGTCTCACTGAATTAAATCAAATTGCAGAATATTTAATGAAAAATCTTTCATACGTTTTAATAAGTGTTGTAAGTATATACATATATTTTTAGTTTTATTAGATCAGTGGTGACCAATACTTTTTAACGAGGGCCATAAAAAAATTAAAAAAATTCTCGGCAAGCCAAGAATTTAAACTTATTCTTTGAATTGAATGTTATATTTTATTTTAGGCACATCTTAATATAGGTATATAAAGAAATTTAATTATTTATTATATATTGCTTATTATAAAATTAAAATTAAATATAAATATATGTATGATTGACGATAATACAATAAAACATAAGAAATATTTTATAAATGTTACATTTTTAGAATATATATTTTTTTTAAATTTTTATTACTTTGACAGTCCGGTTAATAAATGATCGCGAGCCGTACTTGGTCATCACTATATTATATGATGATAATAACAATAATAATAATAATAATAATAATAATAATAATAATTTAAACAAATGGTTTTAAAAAATGCAAAATTTGAATATTGTGATAATATTCACTTATTATTATATTATTAAAATATATATTTGCTTTTAGTTTGGCATATCAGTTATAGCAAATATGATTGAACGAGCAGAAGAAGTTCGACCCACAACAGAAAGAAAAGTATTGAAACAATGGAGTATTTTCATAAGCAATGTTATATTTGTTGGTTCAGAAAATACAATACAAAGACCAGTAATTGGTTTGGACAAAAAAATTATAGAACAGCATCTCACATATTTACCGTTAGATCAATCTATTACAATAGAAAAACGATTAAACCTTATACAAAGAATTAGTTTCTTGGGTGACACGACTAAGAAATAATTATTTCATGACACGTATGATTTTACTTTTATGTAAGTAACAACGATCACCGTTATCACCGCATAGAATTATACCATAATGGATAAATTTCTTTGAGAACCTCGGGGAAAATAGTAATCTCTCTTGCACTTTATTTTCTAGATATCTAAACGTTTATATGTAAATAATGTTGGAAGTTTTTTGACTGAAAACTGTTTTATTGTATTAACAAAGTTAATATTACCGTACATCGTCAAATACTTAAGATTTTGCTAGGTTTACTATACATTTGTCACCATTAAACATGGTAATTTTTTTTCATATTTAACTTTTATTTTTACCCAACTCATTAATACTTAGTAAAATATGAAATAATTTCTTATTATAATTAGTTAATTTTCACATTGATAATCATTTTTATCAAAGTATAATTTTAATTTTGCTTTAAACTTATTTTTTATTAATATTATGAATACTTATTTTTATATTAATGTCGTTCCAATAATAATATTAATTAAAGGAACAATTTTTTTTTTTATATATATAATTTCTATTAATTATTTTCAGGAAAAGTAATTTAATTTAATATACTAATCAATTTAATAATTCCTACATTTTTTTTTTTTAACATAATTTATTCTATAAAATGACCTATTATAATTTTATTTAAAATGGAATTATCTAATTAATAAATTTAAATTATGAAATATTTACTATTAAATAATTCGAGCACTAAATATTTGATAATTTATAGTGGGTATGAATCCTATACATTTACTGATAAGTTGCAATACTTATGGTAACTGATTGTGCAAATTATTAAAGAATAATAATTTAAGTACCTATATAGTTATTATGTGCAATTTCAAATTAAATTGACCCCTATCATTATGTGTGGGTTTTTAATTATTTATTAATTTAAGAAAATGTATCTTTAATACTAAAATAGGCAATTTTAAACAACTGACCATAAATTAAATAATTTTTTTATCATTATGTCAATATTACATTTATACATAAAAAAATATTGTTAAATAAAATAATGGTAGTGTAAAATAAATTATTATATAATATGTAGATCATATGCTTAGAAATTATTATATTTAATTGTGTTGAATTATGGTTTTTTTTTTTTAATTTTAAAAACCCTTAAATTTTTTAAAAAATATAATTAAAATATTATCGCCATTAATGTATTGTAATATTTATATAAAATTGAGTGATTGTCACTATATTATATATTATTTTAAAAAATCTCCCTATATTGTAATTAAATGTTGCATAGTGAATTTTTTTATTTATTTTTTTTGCTTGTGTATAGAATATATATATATATATATATAATGTTGTATCATTTGTATTTACCATTTTTTTTTAAATGTAACATTGGAAAATTCTCTTGATACACTCTGTGGATGTAATATATAAATATATATAAATTATGTGTAATAAAATTTAGTTTATTTGTATGTCTATTTGTAAAATTATTTTAGAATTTGTTATATGTAAAATTCAAAAAATAAAAAATAAAAATGTATTGTTTTTAACTTCCTAATCACAATATTGTTTTTTTTATTGAAATGGATACATGTTTGTCGCCAATGCATTGAGGAGCTTACTATAGTAAGTATTGAGGTACGTCAGAATATGAAAATATGATTTCTCCAATAAATAATTACAATACATTTTCTAATACTTATATTTTATTTTAATACTAAATATCTATGAAAAACTTTAATAACTAATATTTAGTGGTGCCTATCTAGAAATATAACAATTTATTATTTACCATTAGCCAGTATTCAGTTGTCACTTACTGAGAACATATGATTTTACATTTTTAAATGTATGAATATATTATTTATAATCTATAAGATTAAAATAAATATCTGAATAAGAGTAGGTGTACTGATAATTGTAAAAAATAAAATAAAAATAGAAGTATGGTGTAGGGGCAGTCATACACTGTCCAATGTTGCTAGCTCTGGAATGGACGATCACCTGGGCTCTTGGAGATAAAAGTCATATCCACACAGAAATATGTATTCCTATAACCTACAGTAGTGTTTTTCACTCAACTTTTATACTATGGCAACACACTTAAAATTTTTCATACTTTGTGTACATTTTGTGTCATTTAAGTAGTATAGCTTAGTACTTCCCGCAACACATTTAGATTTACTTGGCGACACACCGGTTGAGAAACACTAACCTATACTAACAAACATAAGAATCCCACAACTAATGGCCCGAGTATTTATCAAGGGTAAATTAAAAATAATAAATGAACAAAATAGTTTAAAAATTCAAATTAATTTAGGTACCTTATATTTAACATTTAGAATAGTTTAGAGGGATTAAGTACCTTATTTAATTATAATAAGGTCTGCACATTTTTAATTCCTACAGTTGTATAAAAGCTGAATTTGTCTCGGCTGATACTATATATGTTAAACCATGCATTACACAATATAAAATAAAAAAACAAAATTTTATTAAAACATATTAATAAACATACAACAAAATATAATAGAAATAAACTTAAAAATAAATGAAAGTAAAATCTAAAATTAAATTAGTAATGTAATATTGCATGAGCTCAAACAGTTTGAGTGCACTTTAAATGCTTTGGACGCAAATACTTAGTATTTTTTTCTCCGATGGGAAGAGCTATTTTATTTTAATAAAATCTGAGAAATTACATTTTTATAGTGTATATTTTATATCTTGTATCGGATCAAATTTATTTCAAGCCCTCTTAATCATGCCAAAATTTAGCATTCAGTCCTAATTTATTTGGTATAAAATATAATTTCATATTTCATTAATAACAATTAAAATAATAATATAATAATATAAAATACAATTAGAAAAAAAACTAAGATAATTACAAATCATGTAAATTTAAGTTTTGAGTCTTTGTTTCCATATGAAAGATGTATCTCCAAAGCAATGAGAGGACTTATAGTACTTAACCATGCTATTAGAGGATTGAATCTAAATATAGAAAAATTTAAGCATGGTATTAATAATTTATAGTCGTACATTAATAAATACAGAATAATTTTAAGATTTTATATTGAAATGGAAATTACATACCTAAATGATAAATAATCATTACTGAATTTAAAAACTTACTTTTCAACTTACTTATAGTTATTTTTTGAAGAAAAACCCAACATTTCCAAAACATGAGTATTTTTACAAGGATGTAATCTGAAAAACGGTGTACTGGAAAATGGATGCATCTAAAACAGTAATACTTTGATAATTGCAAAAGTTTTGTTAATCATTTTTTAGTAGAAAAAAAATATACCTCTTGAGTTATAGCATTCCATTTGTCATGAACTACACTTTCTTTTAAGAAATAATGAACCAGTGACCAAACATGTTCTAACGAAAGTAACTTTCCGTCTAAATATGAAATTTCATAAATATTATTTTGAAGTTAATCTAGTAAATATCTAATTAAATTACCAGTATACCACATATTAAAGAACACATCTGGACATGAATAGCTTGGATTGTATAATATGTGATACTCACATACAATTGGAATTTTGTGTTCTGTAATTAAAATGTTTTGATTTATAATTTCTTTCAATTTTATTCTACGATGGTTATATCAAGTTGCTTAATAAAATAGCAAATAAAAATATCTAACATGTATAAAAAAATATGATTTAAGAGTAATGATAAGTGATAATATATAAATATATAACAGTAATTATCAAAATGTATTAAAAAACAGTAATATATAGAAAAGAAAGACATAGAATTACAAATTCAAATAGATCTGAAGCTGTTTTAAAAATATATGTTAAGTACTAATAGAATAATTAATACCAATAAAAACATGAATAACATAATATGTTATTCATAACTAGGACCCAGAAATTCAGGTACTAAAAACTATCAAAGTATGCGCTAAATATGCATTTAATTTTTTTTGGTTTTGGTAAAAATAATAATTAAAAGATAGGAAAAAATATGCACAATTTTAATATGATATAATATGTTGTATTTACTTCAAGAATTAAAATTTACAACCAGGGATTTTGACAGGTTTTCAAATACAAATAAGCGGTGATTATTAGCCTGACCAAGCAATGACCTTTGATTTTAATCAGGTTTTTATTTTATATTAGCAACGTATTTATAAGGACATATTTTTCAACAAATAAATTTTGAAATACACTCAGTCTGACATTTTCATGAAATAATAATAAAAAAAAATAACACAAGTAAAATGCAATTTTATTTTAAAATATGCACATCTTTGTATGCAAATTTTTATCTCATCCAGCAACTTTTTTATGCACTCAGTAAAAATATGCAAATGCATGAACTTCCAGGCCCTATTCATAACAAATATTAGTTAAGCAATCGTAACAAAATTATTTCAGAAATAGGTAGGGTAGAATATCATAATTGAGATTTTAATTAGGTATGTAATTGTAAAGTATGTCATACTAGTGAAATAATTAAAATAAATGTTTCTACAATAATATTGTTATTGTATCATGATTACAAACAATAGTCGATTAACTAACCTGAATGATCAGATTTCAATGAAGATTCATTCATTTTTTGAATTTTCTTTTTTACTAAATATTTGATACAACTTTCATTCTATAAACAAAATACTAGAAGTTTATTTATGTTTTGTTACTTGTCATGATAAAATTGTGTGTAAAGAAAAGTTATTTTATTGGAATATTTAAGAATTTTGATGATTGTAAAAAAGAAAACTATTAGATTTCAGTAGCTTTTTTCTTTACCATAGGGCATTGGTATTCACAAAAATTCCAACCGTCATCTATTGAGTCCGAATGTTTTTTCAAGTCCGTAGCGTATTCGACAAATTGTTGGTACGTCATACTCATGACTAGCGCGCCTATCAAAAAACTAGTCGATCGTGCCGATTTAATAACTTTTATGGGAACTACGACGCAGACTTTAATCGTAATATTCCGTTCGGTTTAGACTACCATACAGTCGGACGGACTCGTTCGATACTTCTCGAGTACAAACAATTTCGACTGCCGTAGTTGAGACGACGAAGTCTAAGAATCCCGAGAACCCAAAGCTACGGCGAATTCTGAAATTTGCATCGAAACTTTATTTATCAGTTTACGGTGTACTATCACACGGTTCTCGGACGATATCACAAACACCGACAACAAATTGTGTTATCAATATAATAATAACGTACTATGTTGGTGATACGCACATCGTCTTCGCGGCGGCGGTGGTGGCGGTGGTGGCGGCAACGGCACGATTTCAGTCTGACCTCGAAACACCGTCAGACACCGGGAACGCGCTGACGGCAGCCTGCTGACTTGAAAGTCGGTGAACGCTGATCACCGATCACTCGTTACCCCGTCCCGCCTCGGCGCTATAACCTTATTTGCTTTTCGTTGTACGGACGTAGTCATTATTGTAGTTTTTCGGCATCCCGTCGCGGCCGTGGCCCATGGTTGATATGACCGCAGTCCGCGTTGACATGGCCGTCGTAGTTTTGCTGTCCGTCGGATCGCCGGGTTACCCCACAAATGATATTAGGTTAACAGGGGCCCATGAGACTCAAAAGCGGCGGCGGCGGCGATCTTCCGCCGCGCCCGGGGAAGAGCGGTTCACTGCGGCGGCGGCGGCGCGCGTTCGCCAGAACGTTACGGCGGCGCTCATCGCAGCCGACTAGGCCCCTGGTACCTAATACAATTTTTTTGAAGATTGAATCCAACAAAACAATATTTTCTACCAAAGCCATTTTAAATGTATCTATTGATTATGATGAATTATTGTACTGTTTTTTATAATATTACGATAATATTATTTTATTATATTATTTTACGTGTTACTTGAATAATTAATTATTATTAATTAATATTTATTAATTATTTTGTACATAATGTATCATATTCGTGTCATAAATACGTCATAAGTCATAATTTATTCGTATTATATAGGTATATCATATTTAATATTATACACGGAATTGGGAAAAATTTAGCTGATGAGAAAATTGTGTTCCGAGTACCAAACTATTTTAACTTGACATTTTGTTGTATTCATTAACAAATAATCGTATACTTAAGAGTTTTCACTAAATGTTTATTTATAATAGTATTATTATAATATGGTATCACTGGTATTTACAATTTTTAAATTTTTAAAACATTTTCTCTTTTTGCGTATTATTAATTATTTATTGAACTTTAATGTTTAGATTATTTTTTAGTTTTTTTCTTTAACTCCTGATTTAAAAATATATTCTAGGTCAAAAAGCTTGAAAATGTTATAAAATGTCATAGGTAGTTGGAAATATTTAAAAAAAAAAATTGAGAAAAACACTAATTTTTCAACTAAATTTTAAATTTTAATTATTGATCATAAGTTTTAAAAATATAATATAAAGTTCCTCGTAGACCATACATTTTTATAGCAACTTTAAAGTATCGAAAATACGAATACATAAACACAATGTTTTATGTTTAAAATTCATACTATGACAGAACTCGTTAAAATCACGATACTTAGCAATTAATTTTGTCGTTAAAAAGTGAGCAAGCAGGCAACTGTTTTACACAGAAAATTATGAGTGTAACCCATCATTAAGTAATAGTTATTGTAATGTATATACTAAATTTGAATTTATAAATCATTGTATACGAAAAACGATTTTGAGCGAAGAGCAAAAAGGTCTGTCAGCACTCAGCTTACCTTATTACTAATTACTAAATACTAAGTATATTTTAAGTTAAATTATTGTAATTTATTTTATTATTTAATAATTATAATACATAAATAGAATTAATTTTTTTATTATTTTTGAAAATATTGCATTAATACATTATTAACATTTAACTATTATATCAGCGCATATATTTATATAATAAATTATTGTTATTAGCTTTTTAATCAATACTGACTTATCGTAGAACGGTGTGAATAGGTTTGTCGTCTGTAGTATAAATAGGCAATTGCTAATTAATTTAAATAATTTAAAAATGAAATTATTCAAAGTATAGTATAGTAAAAACTTATAGCCATTAAAATATATAATTTAGTCGAAAATTGAACTACAAATGTTTATAAAGAATAATCGTGTTTATACTTTTTTAGGTTCAAGTGTGAACTATTTATGAAAAATATTGTATAATATTTTAAAATTTTAACTATAAAAATATAAGATTTTATACATTTTTTACTACCTGCAAATACTCATAATTTATAAATTGTTATGAATTTGAACTTCAAATTTCAAATTTCCGTAAACTATTAAAAATAATTGAAAATGTTATCGTGTACTTAAAAAATTATAATAATATAAATATTTTCAAAAAACATCAAGTTTCTAAGGTAATTTTTTTTTGGTTTTCTCAATTATTTTGAATTTTTTTCTAACAAGACTTTATAATGTCTATAGTCCTATCTCTTTTTCCTATGGATTATTATATACCTATTTGAATAGTAACAGATAATTTCACTATATCTACTGCGATTTACGATTTGAAAATACTGATGTCCGCGAAATTACTGATCGTGGACACTACTGCATTGTATAGAAGTTTTTTTTTTGCTTATACAATTTTAATCTGAAAGATTTTTAATAATAAAAAATAAAAATGATAAGTCTAAATACTAACTATATAGTTAGATATTGTTCTGCTTACAAAATTGTATTAAATGCTGTAAGACAATACTTATTAATTAATTTTAATATTATGTAATTGAATAAAGATATTCTATATTTTAAATATTTCATATTGACCCAATTTAATAAATAATATTTATTTTGTATTGTAAGTCTAATATATTTTATATTTATTGATAAATTTTGTTTACTTAACAATTCACAAATCGTGTATAGGTTTTGAAATCAATATATTTTAACTGTAAATAAATAACTATAATTTTTAAAATATTAGGTTTACTATGAAAGATATCTTACATAGGTTATTAGTACCTACAACAGCCAGCCTATTCTTTAAGAGTATGTTATACGTATATCTGGACCTGAATGTGTTGTTTTGAGTTTTTTACCATTTTAACATTGAGCATGTTAAATTTTACTTCCGAATAATCTATTTTACTCTGTTAATTTATTAGTATTGGAGTATCACATTTAAAGATAAGAATATTATAATTATATAAATACTACTTACACTTTAAAATGTTCACTCACTCAGAATTCAACTTTGTTAATACTTTTTTTGGCATATACCCAACTATCTGTGAATATTTTATTTATTTTAATTAAAAATAAATATAAAATAAGACGAGGTTGTCCATGTTGGACTAATTGATACTACTCAGTTTACTTCTATCATAAAAAGAATAAATATTTTTTAATATCCCATAATTTCATCAAAATATATTAACATTTATTCAATAAGATTTCTGAAGTGAAGTACCTATTAAGTATTTATTTAGTTGACGACATTTAAATCATTTAATTATAAATTAGTAAATATACTTCTATACTTGGTATATTAACTTTAGAAAATGTTTCTATGTCAAAATGGAAAGAGACATCAATAAAATACAAGGAAAATCAATAAAAGAAAATGTAAGTATATAATTATTTGTCTTCTATATATATATATATGTTTAAGTTAGATTTAGTGCTATCAGTGAATTTGATCGCAAAGTTGAGCAAGCAATAAGGAAAGTAAGATATGGAAGTCACAAACAAATTTCAGAATCAAATCTTTAAACTTTAAAAGTTGGTGGAAACTCTTTCTTTTTAGTATTCAATTATGATAAACATATAAATGGTTATTTTAGATTCAATGATGTTCGTGTATAAGGAATAAGGATAAGAATAGTAATATTATAACTTTCAACCAGTACAACCTTACAAAATATAAACAGATGAAGTTTTCAAGGTGTTAAATTACAAATGTAAATAAATGTATGCATAAATATTATAAATTGATCAAGATATTTTTTGTATGTGTAATAAAGTTATGAACCACTTTGTATTCATGTTATAGAAAAAAACTTAAGACATTAATAATATATTAATCAAAATATAAAAATATTAGAACTCAAAATATCTGAAACTGATGATCAGAAGAAAAGTGATTAAACATTTTGACTTGATCTAAAATAAAAATAAAAACGTAAGGCATTGTTTGTTCAACAAAATTGTATGCTTCATAAGCACACATACCCACACACACACACAATTTACTGTGTGTCTAACACTAGGTATTATGCATTAAGCTGATCGGTCACTTCATTTATTACCCTACTATATACAATAGCGTATTGATAATTCGAAAGGCACGGTAATCTGAATGGTTTTGAGTGTAGATTCTAATATTGTACTTATATATAAATTAATACTGTGTATAATGTAAAACAATAATAATAATTTTAATTAGTTAAAAATAAATGTAATCAATTATTACATTTATTGTAATTACTCAAATAGTTTAAGTATACACAAATTAATAAAAAAAAAGATTATAATTTAAAATGCAAGAATATTTTATAACTAAGTCATAGGTAATCTGAATGACCCTTTTCTTCAGTTTCCTTCAAATTACCGCGACACTATGGTATTGTTAAAATATTTTAAAGTCAATTATAATTGTAAAACTATTTTTAGCATACTATTGTTGTTTTGCATTTTCTTTCTTTGGTAAATTATTTGTATTTAGTCATATTTTAAGCAATTTTCAATTAAACTACAAACAAATTACTGAACAATTTTTATTATTTTTAAATTAAAAACATTTTTTTCTTGTGACAAAATAATTGTTTGTAATACATGAAAATGAAAAAAATAGAAATATTAATACAATATGTTCTTTAATGCAAAATGTAAGTTGTATATTCTTCAATCATCCAATCTAAAAAATTTTTTTTTTTTACAAATTCTGTGTTGGATAAATCTTCCACATTTTTTGCATAAAATCAATAAATATATTATGTAAAAATCTAAAAGTCCACACTCTAGTTATTACTCATATATAAAACATTTTTGGATACAATATAGTAAACAAATTTGGGAGTCAACACAATAACATTGTTAACTGCATCAAGATTAAATCCTTTTTCACTTTTGTTTAAATATTAGTTAATTTATTGTTTAGAAGTTTCTATGCAAGTCGGAACTATTGTTTCTTTTTCCGTTGTGTTGGAATAAAAGTGTATATTTAGTGAAGATACGCATACAATATCTATATGTTATAAATAATAATACATAAATATTTAATCAATTCACTTTTGACTCTGAAATCTCCAATTTCAAAAAAATTTTATGAAAATAATTTTTATAATTACCTACTTACAATCACCGATGGATTGGCAAGATATTGGTCTACAGAGTTTTTGGAATTTCTAATGTTTGATAATAGTTATAGCTATTGTACGGTTAAAATAATTGAAGTTAATTATATTTTCTAACAATGTTTGTACTAATTTATCATAAAAATAAAAAAAAATACGACCAAACACTCAAAACCAGCCCATATTTTGAACGGCCCACCGAGTCTTCCTCGGTAGCTTGCCAGTCCAATATGGCCCTACTTACAATATATAATTTGTTTAATATTTTAAATTAAATATTTTTCAGAGAAAAAGCATACCTATATAAATATTAGTTGACTACCTACCCAATATACATTTTAGTTATGATGAGTATATCCCTATTGTGTAATTCTGGCTATATGCTTAACCATTATATAATACTGTAATTAGTAGAGGTATGTACACTTAAACATCTAAGGTTGTTAAATTATATAACTTTTGATAATCAATATATAATACTAATCATTAAAGATGATACATTTTATTGAAAAAAGTAAGTTTAAATTAAACCAAAAATAAGTCTAAAATATCTGAAAAAGTGGCAATTGACTATGATGATTTATTATTTAATAAATATGTGGTATAAGAATTGTTTTATGATGTCATATTTAATCATTATGTTACTTTTATAAATTTATGTTATAAAGATTAAAATAACTATATTAACATTGTATACATAATTTACATAAATCTTAATCTAATACTCTAAAGGTTTATATCATACCTGTCCAATATTCAACTAAAACGTTAATGAATAACTAACATTATTCAAGTTCATGTATAAAATATCTTTTTGCTTTACTATAATTAGAGACAGGATTTATGCGCAATTGTATCTTTGTATGGTATGTTATAAATCCTATAGAAACAAGTTACATATGCAAATCAAGAGATGTAAATTAATTTTAAAAAAGTTTTATTTTGTACAGAATTACACGTTTTAGGTTTTTTTTTTATAAAAATGTACTAATTAGTACTTTTGTACAAATATTTTTGCTCCATAATCTATTATAACTATCTATCTACTTTATCATTGCTGTATTATATTGTTATATGAAGCATTGGATTTTTTATAATATAATTATTAGGGATAGGGACTTCATGCCCTAAAAACCTTAAAATATGCATGTATTTATGCCCTAAAGAATCACTAAATAAGCTATTAAAATATGCATTTAAAAAAAGTATATTTGTAATAAATAATAATAATATTCGTAGATATGATATATAAATAGATAAATTTGATTATATAGATTAATTTGACTAATTATCTGAGGTAATTATTTTCTTTTTTTCAGATTCAAACACATGTTAGGTGACAGAAAATATAATTTTACAGAAAAAAACTTAGAAATCCACATGATAGTAAATTTTAATCAAATATTATATATCAGTTTATTATTATTTTATTTAAATTAAATTAATTTTTCTTTTTAAATTTTCTTTTTTAATATAATACTTAATAGTTAATGCCAACTAATATATAATAATATTATAAAAAATAAATAGCAATACAAATAAAATTTTAAGTACTTATAATGAAAAATTTGTTACATATGCACAAAAATCTGGTCTTTAACTAAAATATTAAAATGAGAGTGTATTTGCAAAATATTGTTAGAAAAACATAAACTCTTTTAATCAATTTATTTATTTATTTTTTTTTAAAAAATATTTTTATTGTTGTAGTGTGAGGTTAGGCTTTTAATAAATTAGCGTGTAGATTGTAATAGCATACATATTATTTACAACAAGTACATTTCTTTATATTATACGTGTGTTATTATTTTATTAACATTGTTTAATTTTATAGTAAATACAACAGATCGTAAACTACAATAATTTAAGACACCAATAACTACATCAATCATAACATACTGTACATTCCTCCACCAAAAATAATAATGGTGGTTAATATTTATAAAAATTAATAAATTAGTGTACTTTAGATTAAAAAAGAAGTAAATTGAATTTTGACATTCATTGACAATGTATACATTATGTATCATTAATGGTCTTGACTAAAACACTTCTGAATTGACAAATCACTTACTCCAATTGTGGTCAACATAGATCACTGCCATCAGTCTACACGTGTGTGATGGTTTACTTATTTTATGGGCTAGAGTATAGAACTATTGGTTTACACTATTTTACACCACTACTTTATTTTATTATTCAATACACCAATTATTATATATTAGTGGTGGCTATCCTTAAAAATATAGGTATTGCAAAACTTAAGAAATAACCACTCACTCTCAATAATATTCATCCATATAATATCCTATCTACTAAATAGTTTATATTTACTCAACATATTCAAAAAAAAAAATACAATTACTATTATTATACTATTAAAATATTCCAAATTATTATTCTGTATTATAAGCATATGAAAAATTACATGGACAACCCACTCCACCAACCTCTAATTCAGTGTTTTTCAATCGGTGGTCCTACACATTTTTTTCTCTGATTTCTATTAGATATTATTATTATTATTTTTTTTTAAATAATCAAAAAATGACGACTTATTGAGGAACCATAAAATATTATTATTGTATTGCTGCCAATTACCGAAGTTTTTTCTCCTTTTTTATAAGTATATAGGTATCAAAGTAAATTAAATGTATAGTTACTAGCAGACACTATATCTCTACTTTAGGATAGTCGCCACTGTTATATATTCTTTCGCCAACAATAATTAGAGTACATTAGATGAAAATAAAAAGCAGACTAATTAGGAAATACTAATTTTTCTCACTATCTAGTTTAAAATCCAAATAATTAATTCACTTACAATTTAAAAAAAAACAAAAGATAAGAAAAGTTATTTATGCAAATAATTCAATAACGTATGAGTAACAAGCATAGTTTTTACAAATCATTAACCAGTGCCAATTTTTTTGGAGATTGCATTAAAATTACTTATTTGATTGCAGTGGAAATTTTGATTGTTTAAGTCATATAAAGGATAAAGCATCTAATCTAAGAACAGGTACTTTGAAACTAACATAAGTCCATTAAATTAATTTTATGTTGTTTATTTATATACTATAATAATAAACTAGTAAACTGTCTTGATGAAATTAATTTCAAAAGAGCATAATGATATCAAAACATTCAAACAAAGAGTAAAGATCACCTTTTATAGAGAAATAAGTAAATTATATTACAGTAAAACTTTAAAACCTATTATAGTACCTTAGAGTATATTATAATTTATAAGTAAAATAATACACTAGAGAATACTTAGGTAGACACCTATTTTAACACCCAGATTAAATACATCAGTATCTATTAATTGCTATTCCCGTCACACAACTTTTTTTATTTTTTCTCTAACTTATACAATGTCACAATGATTAAGATGAATAAAACAATAAGAAAACAAATATAGACAAAATAACAATGAATGAGTAATTAAAAAATAAGTAAGTTATTTATTTGCATGTTTTTTATTTTTTTTTCAAGATTCAGATGATAATAATTTCTATAAATTGTATAAAGGTAATGAATCAATTATTAGTAAAAATACTATTTAGTTTAAATAAATTATAGAGTAATAGATATAAAAAGGAACTATAATATTGATGACTTAATTGGATTTTCAAACGATTCATAATACAATATTCATACATTTAAATGATGAAACTTGCTATGAAAACTTTAATTTATATTTTATCATAGAATTTACAAATACAAATTGAGTTAAATTGTAATTAGTTACATGGAATAACTGAGGTTAAGTTATGAGGAGTTGATGAATAAAATCAAATCAGTTCTGTACACTTTGTTTAAATTAATGTGTCCATGACTTTTCCCATATTGTATTTTATTGTCCTGCACTGCATGCTAAACACCTTATTTTAATAAATTCTCTTAAAACTCTCAATATTCCTTTTAATCTCTACTCCATACTAACCATACCCAATACAAAGTATATAAATGTTATTAAAATTGTAATTTCTTTTATATTGGATGCTGGCTTTATTATATATTATACTATAATTAATATTCTTTGTTTTCACCTATTTGTTATGATTGAGCTATCTAGGTAACTAGTTTTAATATTAGTAGCTATATAAAAATAAAACTGAGGAGTTTGTGAATATTTGTTACAAAAACAATTACTAGGTACTAAAACTTAAATTGTGAACCAAGTTTAAGAATCAATTTAATTTAAATTTCAAAAAATTAAATAGGACTTAAAAGTTGGGACCATATAGCATTATTATTAAAAAAAAACCAATGCTGAAAAAGATATGATCAAGGATAACATTTAGTTGTCATTGAAACATTAAAAACAGTTTTAATCTTTTTAGCCTAAATTACACATTTTTGTTTTTGATATTAGATGTATGAATAAACTTTTCCAACAATTAGTTTAATTTAAAATTGTTGATACCTAATTGTTATAAATACATTTTATGATATTGAACAACAAATATTGATTAGTAAATTGATAAAATTAAACATGTAATTTTATTATAATTATTATCATTGTTATTTTTATTTATAAGTGGTTAGTTTTTAAATTGATTTTTGTTTTAAAACAAATTTCTTTTTCTGTATTTACATACAATAATATTATTATTTACATTTTACAAGGTTTGTTATAGGTAATTATTTATAATCAATAATACAAGTCGATAGTTTTAATTATCAACTAGGTACAAGTATATTTTTAAATTTCAAATATAAACAAATAATACAATTTATTAAAATACATTTAAAACAAATTAATTATAATACATAAGGAAGTGTAATTATTAAAATTATAATAGCGGTCAACGGATTTCATGTTATAATAAATTACTCTTATAAATTATTTGATATGTATTTAATATGCTATTTTGCTATTTAGGTTTATTTATTTAATGACTAATTGTAATTTTATTAGTTGGACATTTAAATTTTTATAAAAATTAAATGATTTTGTATTTTTTACTGATAAACTCAATAGGTATTATATTATGGTTTATGAATGTTGCATGTTATTTTATATTTTAATTATCTTCGAAAATAAACTAATACTTACCTAAATTCTTCACAGGAACATGAAAAAATACAGGTTGATTGATACGGCGACGTTGTTAATCACCTTACGTCCACACAAATAATTATCAATGATGACCATTCACAGAAACCGTTAAAATTGTTTTGATAATATTTATAAAAAGGGTGAAAATATTAATTAGGTAACCATTCTGTTGTTCAATACCTATAGGTGTTGTGTGTATCTCGATATTGAGAAATAAAGTTCACAATGATGTGTTTCAATACTTATAAAATTTGAATTTATTGATAAATCATTTTTAGCCAGATCCTACCTA
This sequence comes from Rhopalosiphum nymphaeae, assembly GCA_036289425.1. Lineage (NCBI taxonomy): Eukaryota > Metazoa > Arthropoda > Insecta > Hemiptera > Aphididae > Rhopalosiphum > Rhopalosiphum nymphaeae. The sequence continues at coordinate 3,224,730 of JAZAQC010000030.1, forward strand.
TTTTACTAAGTATATTTTATATTTTTATATTGCTATCAATGTATTTTTGGGTTACGGATGGCTACTTATAGGTATATTGTTTTAAATTTATAATTCTTTGTTATAGAAATTGAATATTTTAAAAAATGTTAACAACAAAGTAATTAGAAAATTTTATTGACACTGATAATTTTTTTCAAAATTTGAATGTAAAATGATTATAAACAAGTTTTTAGACTCAGGTACTTATAATTTTTTATCGCTATTTTTTTAAAAAAAAAACATAAAAATTGAAATTTTCAAAACGTCTATAAAATTGCTCAAAATGAGCAAAAATATTTATAAAATTATACCACATATAAAAAATGCTAATAAAAACAATTTGCTAAAAATATCATGTATGTATTTAAGTATGAATAGTATGATATTAGTTTTTGAGTTGTACCAAAAAATACAGGTTTTGTGTAAACATTTTATTTTTCCTTATTTCTTTTTCGTTTTACTAATTATTTTGTTAATTTACCTTCTCCCATCTTCTTCCAAAGTACGAATTATAATTAATTTTCCATCAGAATATTGCCCTAAAAAGTGATAATTAATAAAAAAAAAAAAATAAACACAATTTATTTGTATGCGTTTCCGTCATGATTGAGTGAGATGAAATCTACATTCCACGATTGAAATGAAAATCTAAAGAACTTTGGAAACTTCAAGCTACTTTGTTCGAAACCAGATATAATAATAAATTGATTGAATTCAAGCTCAAAGTAAAAGTAATTTTCTTCAGTATATCATTAATAGTTGGAAAAAGAAGGAAAATTATATTTCGGAATCATAAATATTTCAAGTTTGATTCGGTAGTGAAACATATTATTATTATCATCTTCCATATTCTATGTTATATTTATATAACATAATGGAAAATTCTCGTTTTTGTTATTATGTAAGTCGATTATTTTTAATGCTGAGTGAACTTCAAAAATAGATTTCGGTAGTAATGGAAGTGTTTTTCTTTTCAGACAATAAATATTTCTACGAAGTTTATTTCGTTTAATGTTTCATCTGTGACACTTGATTGAACTTCTTCGCTTATTAATTTGTATGGGTGTTAAGAAATGTCATACACATCTTTCCATTTTAATGAATTAAAAAAGGTAGGTTGTACCTATATTTCATTAAATTTTTACGTGTCGTATGTTTACTTTAAAATAGTTTTTTCATCTTAATTTATTAACTACTTTGAATGCTTTGAAGTGCATGACGTCAATATATATCCTTATTTAATATTTGCTTGTGTAATAAATAATTAGATTTGTATAAAATGTGTAATTATTTAAAACTAATAACATTTTGCCTTTTTTACCATACACAATATTTCCCATCGTGTTACTGACGTCTGAGAATTTTGTCTATTAAAATGTACCTAATTAAAACATTGTATCACAAAATAATTTTTAATAATCATAATAATAAATTGATAATATTAGTTATAAACATATAAATTTATAATAAAGTGTAATAACACGCATATTGTGATTAAGTCTAATTTATTGTTGTTACTCATTAATTTATTATCTATTATATCGGTTAAAAATCATTATTTTCTTATTATTTATTAAAAATTTAAACGAACTAAGCCCAATATAAAAATAAAAACAACAATCATATTGGTTAATTTATAATTACAAAGTATCAGTCGTAGATACATCTTATACACGTATTAATACATTATAAGCAACATAAACTTATGTAATAGGTATACAATTAAAGATAACATAACATACAAATGATAATCATAAAATATTTATAGCATTTTTAAGATATACATTAAAAGAGATTATATAATTACCAAAGAACAAATCTACATTATACTTGTTCACAAGGTCCATTGATCTAAATAATTTTGTAACGGTGGCATTTTGAGCATTATTAGTACGATAGAATGGCGCATAAAATGTACCTATCTACTGGATTGTCTAGTACGAAAACCGAGTAACAGAAAATTAAATTTAACTAGTAGTTCTGAACAATTGATAATATCGTTAAATAATTTAAAAATAAGACAAAGATCAACTCTAATTATCCTTGTTCCAAGGAGCTTCTAAAACAATGTCTAACTTGTCATTATTTATCGTATACAGGCGCGTCTAAAATTACCCATTCTGGTAAAATTCCTCTCCTGTTATAAAATGCACTATTTTATACTATTTTTTAGTAAATTACCACGTATGCCACTTATTATTTTAAATATGTATTTATTTTGTAGATAATCGGTATAATCAGTATTGTACCTAATCGTATATCTAACATATATCGAGGGCAACAAGTTTTTAAACGGCTGAAAACAACCGTTGAGATTAATACCTGACAAAAATGTTATATGGTTATCCAAAATATACAATTAAAATTTGATATTCATTGTACATAGAATCATGTTATTTTTTTTGGGGGGAGGGGGGTGTTTTTGAAAATCAGTTATTGAAAAGTAAAACTATTTTTAATAAACATGTCAAATGTTTTTATGAAAATTAGCTATATCTACTTATAATACTTTTTTTTAAGTATAAATATTGATGTTGGTAACACAAAAATTACAATATTAAATTTAATGTTCGTGAAGTTTTAGCCATTATGTTAAGAATATCTTCATTTAACAATGTTAATCCATTTAATCTTTAGTCTCCAATTTTGTTACGTAAATACGTTTTCAATTTTCGAAGGGAAGAAAACAAACGTTCACTAGTAGCTAAGAATACTGGGAGCGTAGTACCAATACGCAAAAATCGATGAACTGATTGGTGGTTGTAACACAATGTAATATTATAACTGTTTATCAAAGTATAATATGATAATTAACATTAAAATAGAATCAGTAAACAAAAACCATACAAAAACCAAATATTTCAGGGGGGGGGGGGTATTTGAACACTCAAAACACCTCCCTGTGTACGTTCCTGGTATCCGATGATTATGTATTTTTAGTTATCGTATTAAGTATAGGTATATAGGTAAATATTATGGCTTGTTGGATTTTGTTAAAAAAAAAAAAATACAAAATTAGATAAATCTTAATAAAATATTGTTTACGTTCATTGTACAGAATAGTGAAATTAAATGTTTTAATTTTAATTCTCGTGTAAGATAAACTTTAAAAATGCAAAATAAAATTTGGTGTATCCCATTTTACATGAATCATGTTATGAGTACATGACGCATTACAAATTTGTACCAACGAACCACTAAGAAAAATGCAACGCCGTGTATTATAATCCCATTTCTATACTATTAAAATTATAGTTTATAGCCAAGAAAACTTTTCTATTTGTTTTTATAAGTATCAACATAAAAAGTAATATTTTTTTATAAATGTATATTTGAAAAGATATTTAATAGTGATTAAATATATTAAATTAAATTTCTTTGTGTGGGGCAGGGCCGTTGCTAGGAATTTTCTATGGGGAAGGTCTAGTTCTGTAGGTAGGAATTTTATAACTTACTAGGTGCTTTTGCTCATCAGTCAAAGTACCGTCATTAGCATTAATAAACAAACCAATATCATTATTTCGAGGATCAATAACCTTTAAAAAAGCTTAGATATTAGGCAAAATGCATTGGCAAGCTAAGAAAGTAAACTACTAAGCAATTAGCTATTATTTAAAATAAATAGAAATGCAAAAAAATCTTGTTTCGGGTTTAGATAGATAGTAAGCTGGAATAGTCACTAGAGTAAACGGAAAAAAGTCTTCATTTGCAGTATAATAAAACGAAACAAAGATAAATCTGCAGATATTTCTAATTTTTTAAAACGAGATTAAAATATAAAAATAAAAGATATTTTATAACTGAATAAATAAATTTTTATATTTTTATTAAATTTATAATGAAGTTCGATTAAACATTTTATTGCAACGTTTTGATAAAGATAAATCTGCAGATATTCCTAATTTTTTAAAACAAATATGTCAAAATGTAATAAAGAAATCTTTTATAACTGAATAAATACATTTTTATATTTTTAAATAATATTATTATAAGATACTTAATTTTTTTTAATTTTTATTTAATTGTATTATAATTTTATATTTTATATATTTTTATATACCTATACAACAGGAGACTTTTTTCCTAATATCAGTCATTAAACAAAAATATACAATGTGTATGTAGTATGCCCAAAAACAATAAAATTGTTAAATAATATAAAAAGGTTTTTTTCCATTTAAATTTTGAATTATCACTGATTTATTAGCAAATGCATATCAACTTTTCATTTAGAAATATTGTTAAATGAATAATAACTAATAATTTATATTGTATAATATTAAATTATTTTAACCAATTTATGAAAAATACTTACTTGATTTTGGTCAATACCAACAGGTGCTAATTCAGATGAACGAGAAACAATTTCACAATTATTATCATTAACAGTAGTGTCGACTCCAAAAATATAACTAGTGATTTGTATGATAAGTTTTTTTAAAGTATTTGAATGCATTATAACTACACTTGCTAAATATTTTATAAAACGTTAACTAAAAAATATTTCGTGGATCTGTAAATACAAAATTGAAAATTGTGACTGATATCAGTAATTTCACCATCAATATACACCTTGAGCACTATACTATAAATGTACTATATTATATTAAGTATTTATTCAGTTAAAAAAAATATTAAATTTTAGAATATACTAGAAATTTTTAGATTTTTTACTTTGTTAAAGGGGGGGGGGTTGAATCCCATTAACCCTCCCCGTAGTTACGGCCCTGGTGTGGGGTAATAATAAGTGGTAGGTAATGAGTTTGCGTAGAATCAATCTATAATATTTTACCTACATTTTGTGTGTTGTATACTTGTATTCTGCTATGTATTTTGGGTGGTATTCAAAAGCGCCGACTAATTCAAGTTTTACAGCTTTTCAAATGACTCCAATGTTTTAGGTTTTAGCATAATATTTTTGTATTTTTCGTTATTACAGTTATTACTTCTATAATATTGAGATACAAATCATAGAAATTTATAAATTGTTAATCAGCAGAGTTCAATTTTTATTTTTGGAAAATACCAATTAAAATCAATCTAGGGCCAACCAGATTTTATTAGGTACATATGTTTCTGGAATTTATTGTTTAAAGATTAGCCTGTTAGAGTACATCTCCCTAAACTAACTTAACGGTTACATAGTTCTTCAAAAAACTCTTTTCTCTTAAATGTTAGTCTTAACTTTTAAGTCTTAATTGTTAATGGTCTTTGAAAATTGTATAATTATAACAATGAAATAATTAAATGATAATATTTGATATAGGCATATCAAGCTACATCGGTTTTACTAGTTATTATCAACGCTGAATTGATAAATGTAATTAAGTTAAGAACGATTGTGACTAATTCTTCTTCCGCCAGAACCCTCTTTTGTACAAAATCTGTAGAACACATAATTTGCGTTGGAAAACCAATTTTGTTTACGTTTGTCATCTAAGCGCATTATGTCTGACCTATTATAGGGATGACGGCTTTACATAATATCGCGGTACAGAAATGAATACGATTTTCGGAACACTGAGCCGACGTATAAAATATGTATAATAATAATAATAATAATAATAATAACAACAATATTATACACCGTTTGGGCGAGCATATTGTATTATTGTATTCTCTCAGTAACTCCCTCGGTAGAGTATGCCGGTGCAGTATATTTCGACGACAAACAATATTATTACGCGTACACAATACAACACACAAGGCACGCACAATGTGTTATTGTAGACGATTTGGGTTCGTCGTTTTGAGTGAGTGGGTGGTAGTACCTAATTCGTATGTTGAATACTTCTGCAGCTCTCCGTGGTCACTGGTCAATATTTGGTTTATATTATATACATGACGATGTGGAATGGGTGTACATCATATACAGCACGCGCGCGGTGTGTCGTATCGTACGAAGTCCCATGTACTGCCTATCGATATATAGGGCGACGGCGGCGGCAGGGGTTTATTTTTTCATCTCGTTGACCCTATCTGTATATCGGGGAGACGAAATAAATAAAAACGAGGTACGACCCGACCGACGAAATTTGAACGACGAAAATGAATAAAGACCCGCGTTGTTGGTCTCACGGAAATGTCGTGTTCTCACAGTAGGTACCTAACTAGTAGCTATATCTTGTATTTCTGTATAGATATATAATATATTTATATATTTATATATATATATGTAGTATGCACAGCGTACACGACACGCACGCTTCGTGTTTATTCGGTTACTATAAGTAAATACAATACAATATGTATATAATATATATGTTTTGTATTGTGTATATTATTATATTTTTGACAATAAAATCCCTTTTACTTCGTCTGCTCAGAGCGTGCACGTACAAAAGTGACGCTACCCGGTGGTCTCAGGGTCGGTAGTACCTAACCATCTCTGCCCACCGACCACACGACACCCTCAGAACCGATTTAAGTCTTTGTCCTCCGCATGTTCGCGCCTACTATTGCTTGCCAGATTCATCTAAATAGTGTCCCGCGGTGGTTATATAAGTCATATCCATTTTATATTTTATACTTTTATAAATTTGAGCAGCATGTATAGAAGTCGGGTTCCCATTATACTTTTATACTTTTTTGTGTTATGTTCCATATATTGGCGTCCTCGGGATTTTTTAATTTTTGTGGAGGGGGCAGTGGCGTAGCCTGGAATTTTGCAGGGGATATAAGTCCATTAAAAATTCCTAATTAAACATTTTTGTCATTTACACTTTTTGTAAAATTATGTTTTTATAGATTATGTAACAAGTTATTTATAAAAAATTTTTTTTTATTTATTATGGCTGCAATTTTCTAACTGCAATTTTTTTGAGGTGTTTTAAAATTTGTGTGACATCTGCTTTCTTGTTATATTTTTTTATTTATATTTACCATTGCCAAACCATTTAGTCTTTTTCCGTCACTGTGGATCGTAAGTAAATTTTTATTGTTGGCAAGGTAGAAAAGGTGTTTCGTATGAAATATTGAAAACAAATTTTTCCGTTGATCACCTATGTTTAACTAGATACTGTTCAGTACTCATCATTCAATACGAAAATACGAAAAGTGAATATTATAATAACAGTGAAGTATATTTGATATCAATTATAATTACTATTTATAATAATTATAAACAATAAACATGTTATGAATATTACTTTATATTAGATAAGGATGTGATAGTTATTGGTATAGTGACTCGTACAATCGAAAATTGTACCAAAAATCTATTAACCACGGTCATGTGATTAACTCATCATATTATTATGATAATTGATAATATGAGAAAGAATATAAAGAATATAAAGACAAATACGTGACACTTCTGTGATGTTAGTTCTGATAAGGATTACTAATAACTAGGGTTCGGAAGTTATAGGACTTGCATATATTGTTCTGTATTCTCTCGATTTATAGCAGACCAATTTAGAAATCCAAGCTATACAATGTTGACTGTTAAGTTTAAAAATTGAAAATTAATAATGCATATTTCGTTATTTTTAAAGAAAAAGTGCATATTTCATCGATTTTAATTGATTTTCGTATATTTGTATACACATTTAATATTTTTTAAAAAAATTCGGGCATTTCACATGAAAAATCTTAAGAAAATATTGGTGGTTCAATGCAAAAATTTAACAGGTATTATACAACATAAATTATTTCGTATTTCAAAAATAATGAAAATACATTAGTTTAACTATTTTTTCAGCTCAATAAAATCTTAAATGTTAACCGGTTACGCGCCTTATTTTAGTTTTCAATAATACAATTTTTTTAAATATAGGTTATAAGAAATTTTTTCTTGTATATTATTAAATAAATAATAAACTTTTAATAAATAAATAAATATTTTTTTTTACATATTTTACATTTTTTCATGCATATTTAATAATTTTTTCGTGTATATTTTACCTTTTTTGGCTTTTATAACTTCCGAACCCTATTAATAACTAATATGTATTGTATTATATTTTGTACAATGTCTCAAATCAAAAATATTTTAGTTGTCATTTTTTAAAGTACCTATTAACTTTTTCTATATAACAATATTTTTTATATTCTTTTTGCCATATAACATTAAGCATTTATTTGAGATCAATAACTACTTTTCCATTGATGGTCAACTGCAGTGTTAAATCATTGAGATAGTTCTAAAAACAGACGATAAATGATAGGAAAATAATAAGTCATAGGTACTTAGTAAATTTACTCGCAAGTAAGTACGCGACACAGTTGTAATGTCTGTACTATCTGAATAATGGGGCGGAAAATGGCGATACGCCGATATACATTACACATATAAAACCTCATTTACACTAATTATCAATTACAAAGAATACGGACGGCAATGATAAGATAAGAAGTTGTCTAAATTTTTTCCCATATACGTATAATAGCCACTAAGAGCTTTAATTAAATTATTAAATTTCTACTAAATAGGATTTCAGTTTTTTATAAATTAAAATGTCCTTTCAGTAATTGATGTAGATACAGTATATGGTGCATTGATACCTAATAATCATTGAGGTATTGGTGTAATAATATAATAATAATATTTTAAATAATTATTGGTAAATATAAAATAACTATTAACTACCAAAATAAACGTATAAATCATCTATTGGCATTTTTATTAAATTAACAACTGATTGATTTCGTCTGCCATGTTCTTAGTTCAGAATAAATTGATGTTCAAATATGGTTTGAATTTCTTATTCAAGGTAAATTGAATTGTACAAACTATCGTTGATATATTATAGATATATTATTCGACAAAAAAAGTATTTAAAATTTAAAAATTAATATAGTGCAAATGAAGTCAAAAACATGCCGACTGGGAGCCGAATCGATTGTCATCAGATTGAAACAATTGTTTACATTATATTAATGTTACGATATGTTTGAAAATAGAACGTTTTCGTCTTGTTGCCAAATTTTTTCTTTATATAATTTGTATTTTAAAATATGGTATTGGCCCTCAAATTATCTTTGGTATACAAATAGTTTATGTCAGTACTTGATATTAAAAAAATGTTTTTTTTTTAATGTTTTTTTAATTTAATAGTTTTGTAGGTAAACTGATTACGGTGCCTTTAAATATTAAAAACTGATTAATTATTATGAGTTTAAATGTTTTATTGTTAATAACAATATATTATATTATATAGCTGTTACGGGAGAGTGGTGATTTTTTTTAAATGGATACTGACTGATTATATAACCGTATGTCTGTATAAATAGGTATACATTACGCTAATGTTGTGTTTATATTAGGTATTTAGGATGGATTCATTATTGTTTGTGCAGTGTGTTTAATTGCTTATAAAGATTGAGGGTCACTACACGCGAAGACAAGATTATTATTATTATTTATTTCGTTTACAGAAGCGAAATATGTACGATTTACGATAAGAATAGTAGTTAACTACAATATATTATATTAATACTAGTATTTATAATCAATGATATTAGTTACTACACGAATAAAATAATAATCAAAATATTATTCTTTATATCATATTGTATCTTGTATATTTTAGTCAAGAAACTTAATCTTATGAATTATTTTTTTTAATTACTATAACCTTTTTGGATCTGTTATTTTTGGCTATTATCGTTTTCACGTAAGACAATTCAAACAAGATTTTCGATTTATTTGATTCGTGTTTTGTCGATTAATTGTTAGTCAAATTTATGACCATGGTATCAACATATTGATATAAAAGGCTTTTGGTTTTTAAGTATAAACATTTTGCATTGTAAATGTTTCCATTTTAGTTTCTCTGTGTTAACAGAAAGGTTTAAATTTGTTAGGTTGTTTCATACTTGTCACCTAATTTAAATAATTATTAAGTTACTTTGGAGTTTATGTTTAGTCAGTCTTGTGTAAGTAATATAGTCTTTTTATTACAATATATGTTAGGAGAAGGGATTAAGACAGAAGGGAATCATAATAAATAATTAAGAATATATAATATATATTAAACTCCTACAGTGGCATGCTGAACTACATTTTATTAGGAGAGGCGATAGAATCCAAAAATTACCTGCCTACACAAACAATTATAACAGAGCCGTAGGAGTGTCCCGCACCCCCTTTAAACTACATAAAAATACTTAATTTATTATCAATAATTAAAATTGAGTAATTATTATGATGTATAATAGATTAAGAGTCTATCTCGTCATTGAGTAGGTTACTATAGTCTGTAATGTATATGAGTTAAATTTTAATTCTATGATTAACTCATAATCGTTGCATAATTTATTTTAAATAGTTATGATGGCTATTAAATTTAGGTATTTTTTTTTGTACGTATTCGTTTTTTTTATCAAAATTTTAACTGAAAAATACATTTAAAAAAAATGACACATATTATGTATTTTAAATATTAGTAAAAATGCAGTCATTCAATATTCAGTTATAAATTATAATATTAATAATAGTTATTCATAATATTAATTTGTGTAGTCTTACGATTTATTATGTTATAGACTGCACTTGCATTATTAAATTATTAGTGGTATTATAATATAGTCTAAAGAGTATAGGAAGATTATGTATAGTTACTAAATGCACGTATACATCAATATTTAAATAATATACCAATGCATAATGAACCATGTACCTACAGCCTTCACCCAATATATCACTGTTCACTTTACATTTACTATCAACTAATCAACCCATTTGAAAAATGTGGGCGATTAATTCTCTACATATTTAGATTAACTGTAATTTGATTGAATTTTAATATTAAATCTTTGAATTTGCTAACTGTTTACTTGTGCCAAAACTAATCTCAACTATTTTTCTACATGTATCTTTCAAAATATTAGCATTGGTTTGTGGATGTTGCTAACGTTCATGTACACCTTTGAATATTTGCAGATCCATTTAATCTTTTCAAAACTCACGAAAAGTGGAGTTAAGCAGTAACACTCTGTTTCATTCTGAATAATAATATATTGCCTATTAGGTATAAACAATATATATATATATATATATATATATATAGGTATAAACTTGCCATATTATACTATTTAGGACATATAATCATACTATAAAATTATTATGTTTAGTTAATTTTCTAGCGTACCTGCCTATAAATGATTTTAATAGTTATTAAATAGTTATACAGTCGACTTTTCTATCAACCTATTGTAAATTGCCAACGTATAATTAAATTGACTCGGTAATTTATTTCCATTCACCCAGCACCCTATCACCCTTCGTCAAAGTTTCAGTTGTTTCAAAATAGGTTCGTTCGGGCGTCGGCGCTCGACTGTAGTATGTTATTATTATTTAAGTGCCTAGGTTTGTGCCCGTCGGGCGGCTGTCGGACCGCGTGATGGTGTGTGTATAATACGCGTCAAGCGTTTTACGACTGCACCGAAACAGCGGCATCGGGTGGTTTTTGCACTGTTCAAGCGTCAGTGTAAAATCTCGTGTTGCTGTGTTATAGTGTACCAAGGCGGCGGTGGCGGAGAGGTGAACAAAAAAGGTCCACGACGTTCGCAAAATCGCGACTACGGCGACGACGACGCAGTTGCCGTGGTGACGACGGGACGACGACCGCCGCCGCGACGCGATCACCGGTTAGGTTTCGGCGCGGCGTTGTGGAAGGGTGAAGACGGGTGCGGGGAGAAGGCGGCGGCGCACTAACCGCGCGCGGTATATACGGTTACCGCCGCGCCACAGCCACCACCGACCGGCCGGACGGCGACACCACTCGGCACACTCGGCAGTAGCACACATGCTCGGCGCACGGCCGGTCGAACGTTTTTCGGTACACGATCGTCGTCGGAGAACGTAGGCGCGCAACGAACAACGTCGGTCGCGTGTGCGCATTTTCACGCACACTCCCCGGGTCGCCGCGCGCACACTGCCACCCTCGTGGTCGTAGTCAACCACTACCGCGGTAATAATTTAAAATTTACAATAATATTATAATAATATCATCTCTGCTGCCGTCGTCGTGTGCGGGACTACGCGTTTTCGCGGTTTTCGACGGTTTCGCGCGCCGCGGGAAAGTCATGCGAACACGATACCTGACCTAACGAACACCGTACCGTAATATTATCGCGGGTCTACACAGGCACACACATACGTCGCATCGTACGCACATATTACGATAAGCTCGCTGATCATGTCGACTTCTAGCGGAAGAGACAAAACGGACGCTGCCGGCAGCAGGTGCTCCAGCGGAGTACAAGAAGCAGGTACGTTATTTTAATTTCAAATTCGCATACACACACACTCACACTCATACATATATATATATATACATACATCGGTACTACGCGGTCGTAACGTTTGCGCACACTTGCGCATGTGTGTACATTATAATATTTATTTATAATACATAGATAAACCGCGTCGTTGTAAATATTATTGTACGTTTAGACTCTGTATGGAATAAGGGCGCATTATTGGGGCGTGATTGCCGCGGCCCGGCGACTACCACTGCGCTGCATGCCGCCGCGGTACTTCACCACCCCTTCACTCCGACGGCTAACGCCTTTTTTGACCGCTCGTCGGCCGTTCCTGGATCCAATCGCTGGTGTCTAGCACTCTTATTTCCCTGTTTTTGAAATGTGTCAAAGCATAGTGTTTGAAGCACCGTTATTTTTGGTTTCACCTCCGTCAAGAAAATATTAATAACAATGATACGAAGAAGTTATTTTCAACCGAGGAATTATTATATTATTAAACGATAACACGACAGCGATGGGCTGTCATCTCAAAACGGAAATAAACGTCATTGCAATATACAATATATATATTTTAATCTGTCGATGGTGGGTTACTATTAATATCTCTTTTTTTCGTTCACTCAGTACACCCACAGAAACGCTATATAGTATATACCTAATATAATTCCTGCTAAATAAGGTATCGTTATTTTTGTTTAGTATTATTTGGTTTGAAATCGTCTATAAGCACATGGGTACAGTTTATATTTTTATAGTTTTCGTTTATAAATTTATTGTACTTATATTTTTCAACAGTGCTTATCATAGCAACACGATATTAACTATTATGAAATATGAATATTAATAAGAAACATATAGGCATATAGCTGTAAAACTGCTAATATGTAAATTTACCATTATATTAATATCAAAATTAATTGCAGTTTTCTCATAAACCATATTCCGCATACCCAACTCGATTGCACTTAAATTTAATATTTGTTAAATAATATATTGTTTAGAGAAAAATATATTTTATTTTTATATTATCGATTTTGCTCTCGAGAAGCGTTTCAAACATTTCATAGAAATCGATTTCTGTCATTTGTTCAAGATAATTGAAGATTTTATTTAAACATTATTTGTGTTTTATTAATTATTTATATTTATACATTTAAAATAGTATAATATGGTGTAATAACGTATCGATATTCAATAGCATAACAAACAGAAATACATTTTTCGATAAAATTAATAACTATGATTAGATATAATCACTCAGAATAATAAATAAATAAAAATATATTTTATAGTAGGTATATAGGTATACATATGAAGTTTATTATCGTAACTCATAAGTAGATTTTGAGTAATATTTGATATACTATTATATTTATTAGTTAGAAATTTTGCGTATTAATTAATATAATAGTAGGTATCATATTATTTATCATGAATAAATAAATCTAAGCCAGGTTTAAAATTATGTATTAATGGATATTGTTGGCGACTTCGATCTTGGGACATAAATCGGACCTCCTTCCCTTTTCCGGTTAGCTTATACAGGGATGTCGTAGGTATCTGCTTATTAAAAAGAATAACTTAAAATCAAGACTAATAATTCATTAGAACTAGCTTTTTTGTTAATAGGTACGTTTTTTTATGGGTATTATTTGTTAATTTTAATTATATTAATGATTATTTTCTTGTGTGACTCTTATTTTTAAAATGTCTAACCAGTAAAACGTATACAAGTATAAGGTTGAATGTTATAAACGGATTGGTCTCGCTAACTGACTACTTGATAGGGGTAGAGACTATAGTTGTTAACCATATACTCGCTTTTAAGGTCGTATAGGGGGTAAGCTGTATAAACACCTGCTGGTTACCGAATTAAAAAAGGTAGGTATATAAGTATAAGTACAAATAGGATTTTTTAACGTATAGTTTTGATCGTATTATACACGTTTTAGTATTAACATAAATAATATTATGTATAAATAGCTATAAGTCATAACAAATAAATGTAGAATATTTCCAACAAATTTAAAACATTTATATTTTAGAAATTTAATATTGAAAAAGTGATTACGTACAAATCCATCAAATAAAAGAAAATAATAAGTTTATAACTATTTGGTTAATATTTGTTTCGGTGGAATAGGGTTTGGAATATAGACTATAGGTTGGTAGTCAGTGACAAAAGCGTTAATATTTGAATTCTAGTAAGTTTAAATAATTTGAATTACATACTTAAAATTATTAGGTGTATAATTATTTTCAAATTTTAGCATTATGTTTGATGTACCTATTATCTGATGTATACAACATATTGAATGACTTCCTCTGAATATTCAGAAATTATATGCACATCAATGATTTCCAATTAATTTTATCCTTAGATTTTTTATTTTACAACGGCTCATCGACTAAGGGTTACATGTTGGTGTTATTGTTATTATATGTAGTAATCGGTTTTTTCTGGGAGAGTGAACCAAAACAATAATTTTACCTTCTTAAACACCTGTGTATCGAATTTTGAAACATTTCTTGAATATTTTGGGTTTATGAATAAAGCCGGAAATCGTTTATAATGATTGTCTTTATAACTTTTATAATTCGCTATTAATTATTAATATTTTAAGATTTTATATCATTTAAACTAAATATAAAATAAAAATAAATATATACTATAAAATTGCATAAGTAGTACTGAACATTATAACTATATTTAAGCCAGTTGCTCAGATGCTGAGGCTAGTTTTATTAAAAACATTAGAAACATAAATTACTTGATGATAAATTTTGTTTATTTATTTGATAATACTAATAATAGTGTTGAAATTATACAGGATTAAATAATTGGTGAAGGTCAAAGTATTGATTTAATTGTTTTATCGTTTAATGTACTATCAATATATAACTAATTAAAATAATTAGGCGATTTATTATAATAATTGTATTAAGTACTATTATATACATTTACTTACTTTAAACTTTTAAAGTATTAATTATTATTAGTTATTAAATTATATTGTGTGTTTAAACAGTATATTATTTGCGTTTTCAGCTTTTTTTTTTTTATAATTTATAATATATTATTGAATTAGAATATAAAAAATATATAAACACAATTTATTAAATAAAATTGCATTAGAAATTATAATTTAAAACTTAACATTTTATAGTTATTTTTGATTTGTATTTTAATATCCAATTTTAGAGAATAATGTTAGATGGTTTAAAATTGGATTGTTAAATACTGTAGTGTAAACGTCTTGTAGTATAACCACGTGGTCCGCGTAGGTATATAAAATAATGGTGTATGGTTGTTTCAGCATGAATATTTAAATAATATGCTATACAGTAAATCATTTTTAAATATTTAAGTTAAGAAAATTTTGATTTAATATAAATATTGGTATATATTAATAATTTTATTTATTTTATTTTATTATTGTTTGCAATACACTAGTGTGTAAATTATAAAATGTAAATAATTTAAAATTTATATTGAATATAGAAAAAACTTGTGGATATAAAAAATAACGATCTATTAAAAGGTTTCAATTTTGTTTATTTTTCTTGTGTCAACCATCATGGTGTGGCAAAAAGAATTATTTTATAATTTATTTTATTGTTAAAATAAAATTGAATGTGATGTTTACAGCGATAGAAAAATGATTCTGAGCAAAGCTTGGCAGTAAAATATAATTTTTGAAACCATTTATCAAAAAGGTTACTGTTAAGAAATTTTCAATTTTAATATTTATTGATTTTATAATCTTATATAGGTATCTATTTGTTTTATATCTTGAGTATGTATATTGTATATAGTTTAATATATACCAACTAATTACGATAAATATTAAGTGTGTATATCCAATTTTTAATCGCTCGAATATTCGTACACCGCTACGATAATATTTTAATATCTTTCACACTCTGCCAGTCAAAATAATAAAAAAAAACTAATAAAAAAATATAAATAACATTGTATGACTTACAGTTATAGATTTATTGAATCTACGCCTAGAATACAAATCATTATACTATGTAAATTATTACGCGTACTCGTCAAAATAGAAATAGTTGTGAGTTTTATTTTTTTTAAATTGGCAAAGGACAGCTGTTGTCTGTGATATTAAATAATGGGTTTACTTTAGTCGGCTAGATAGGCTCTAAATGGGGCATACAGCTCATTTCTGGATTATAGGATTATGTTGCAGTTGTGTTTGAACTATTGATAATCTAAATGTGTTAATTTTTTTGGTTTTATTTTTACTGTAACACCCAATGCTATTTTATTTATTGTTGTCTCTACGATCTCCATTGTTTGCTAAAATGCGGTTATTTATTACGAAATGTGGTAAATTCAAAACTCAGAAGTATAATTTCAAAATTTGAATGTCTCATATGGGAATTAAGAGCTGTGTTGTTGTTTAATGAGGACATACTATTATAAGCATATCAATCTATATTCATATATTATTATTTATATTAACTGTAGTATATTTGACAATTAGTTATAACACGTTATGTTCGATAGTATCATCATAAATAATAATCAATAATGGTTATAATTTTGTAACGTATGAATCATTCTGTAGTTTAACGTTTTGAATTTAATGGTCAGTGGAAATGACTAATCTTCTTATTGAAATTGTATTGAAATGAGGTCAACTAAAACAAAAATGATAGCTGCTTTATAATTTTATATTTTATATAGTTTATCACTCTTATATTAACTAAATTATAATTAAAAGGTTTTTCATCTGATTAATTTTTGATAATTATTATATTGTTTATATAATAAATTGCTATTATTGATGAATAACGTATTTCCTAGAAGCTTATAGATTGGTAATTCAAATTTATCCAAGTTTAGTGAAGTGTAAAGTAATGAAGATTTGTGACTAAAGTTAAGCGTATAATCGAATTAATTTACACTATAGAATATTAATTCATATAATACTATAGGTATAGTATTTTTAATACATTAAAATAAGTATTATTTAATACAATAAATTTAAAACTACTAAAATGTTTTTTAAATATTAAAAAACAGTGATATTTTTTTTACACATACAGTTTAATTTATAAAGATACAATTAGGTAACTACTTTTTTTTTTTATTAAAAAATAGTTAATTTAGTTGTAATTTATAATATTATTAACTTATACAAATGTTAAAAAAACATTAGTGCCTACAATGACCAGAAACTTGAGTATATGAATTTTACATAGATGCATAATAAACATATTTTTTATTGAATGAAGTACTTCAAAGTTTTAATTTAAACGAATGATTGTAATTTGGAATAGACATTATAATTTGTTATTTGTATGGTTCATGAGTTTTAAATAACTTTTAAATTATATTTTGTATAATATATATGTAAAATAATAATATAATATTTTATATAATAATGTGTTAGGATTACTTTTAATAACACGTATTTTATTAAAACATTATAAAACCCATGATAAACTCTATAAATGAAATATATAAGATTCAATTTATTTTAAATAAATCAAATTATATTATGTAATTCTTTGTATTTTTTTTTGAATAACTATAAATTTTTGGTCACTATACGTATAGTTATTTAAATTATTTAAATTTAGTAAATTTTTTGTAATAGAATATTATTAGTTTTTGGTAACATATTTTTGTATATAACGATAATAACGTCTAATACTACATTATTATGGATCTATGATAATGGATATCTAATAAGTTAAAAGTTAGGCAAGATATTAATTAGGCACTCATATTATTGCTGTTATTATTGTTTGAATTGCAGTTTCAATAATTTTTCCATTCTAATATGATTGTAGGTTTTATAATGGAAATTTATTAAAGGTAAAATTATAGTCATTATGTACTTATATAGTAATAATCTATTTACAGTATCTCTTTTATAATAATATTTAATCGAATTCATCAAAAAGAAAATCGTAATTCTGTCTTATTTTTAATAGCTTCGAACAATGCATTTATAAAACGTTATTTTCAATGACGTTCATTTACGGCATTATTATATTAAAAATAATACCTGCGAATTAGGTATTCGAATATGTTTCCTTTATAACATTTTTATAAAAACTTATCTTATATTTTACGATTGTACGAGAGTTAAACTATATATTATTTTAAAATGAATTGACATATGACCAACATTTAGAAGTTGGTTTTCAATAGTTTGTAATTCGTATATTGTTTAAATCCCTATATATACGTATATTATTTTATCGGTGATTGACTTCGTTCACCCGTAACGCACTTATATCATGTATTATTATTGTTATTGCTTGATCGCCGATCAC
Source organism: Rhopalosiphum nymphaeae (assembly GCA_036289425.1). Classification (NCBI taxonomy): domain Eukaryota; kingdom Metazoa; phylum Arthropoda; class Insecta; order Hemiptera; family Aphididae; genus Rhopalosiphum; species Rhopalosiphum nymphaeae. The sequence continues at coordinate 3,243,270 of JAZAQC010000030.1, forward strand.
TTTTTTATGCGTGTTTTGACATACAGCAATATATAAGCGAGAAAAAAGAAGCCCATTAAATTTGTGGAGAAAAAAATGATAAATAATACAGGTTTTTAGAGGGGAAACGTTAGCTCGTGCGTTGGACAGGTGGTAAGCGTCTGTACAGGGTCGCCTCGTACGTGCCCCGGTCTGCGTGAGCACACACCGTAGTCGTATTATAGGTAGGTACAACAGTGTGCAAGCCGGTTTTAGTGAGTCCAAATAACACATTGTTAGGGGACTATAAATATATTATTATTATATGCTCAGTGGCGCTTGTGCGGGTACGGCAAAACGGTTTACAATATATATATATATATATATATAACACTTATTACCAACTAACCGTATGATATAATATAATATTTAAAACGCACTGGTCGGTTCAGCGAAAGACTGGGATTTTGGAATGATGCTGTGACACCTGTTGCAATCAACATACGTCAAATGGCGTCGATTTCCTACACTTTTGTGTGCGAGTAGGTATAGGTTATACGTATTGAATTATATTGAACCCTAATGCTAAATAGTAAGGATATGTGTGTGGAAAAAAACTAATTTATTATCATCGTCGTTAATAAACCATTGGTAAGATATACCATGACTCTGTGTAATTGTGACTAGGGGCCTTCCAGATAATTTAGCATTCATATAACCATCTTGAATTCTTTAAATTCATAATTTTAAATGTTATTTTGCTATGAAAGTCATCATGCTTGTCCATATTAATACAAAATCGTCATATGCATTTAAAATTTTGATTTTACGTTTTACATTTCTTATTTTGGTTTGGAAAATGTTAATTTATAATAGTATTATTGTTTATAATTGGTTTATTCATGTGTATATGTTTATAATTAAAATATATATTTAATGCTATTTGTATCAGACTACATTCTAAGGATTTTTTCTGTTGTCTAAAGTATAGAGGGTATTGACGTTCTGATTTAACAGTGGAGTAGAAGTTCTATTTTTTCAAGAATAATATAGTTATAACATTTATTGTTTTGACATTTTATGATATTAGTTACAAAAGTTTTAAATACATACTCCTATTTTTTGTATCCGTATCTGTATAAAATGAAAAATATATAGCTCATTGTAATGCAACTATAAATTATAACAGATGGCTAGGTAAATTTGTATTAGCAATATTTTTATTTCTAACATATTTATACATTTTAAATGAATAAAACATCTATAATTATTCTAGTAAATTGTTGGTATATTATAATATGGTTTATTTTGCTATTTTACAAACAAGAATTTATAATGTTTTGTTTAGTTATCTACAATTTTAGTAACTCCCTTCCCTCCTTCCCACCGAAGTTTTAGGTCTAGTTATATACATGAATTTAAATATACGTCCTATTTTTTAATCTTATATTATTTTGGGTTGGGAATAAAAAATGTTTTATAATAATAATATTGTGAGTTGTGAAACAATGAAAAAATTTAAATTTACTGAATATCTTCTCTTATTCAAAGATTTTTTTTACTTTTTATCCTGTCTAAAATTTAATACTGTTATCCCACTTTTGACGACCCTCTTCTCACGGTAATTTTAAGCAAATGGCTCATTATTATTTCGGTCCCATTGAGGTACACGCTTTACTTTATATACGTATAGTTTGCACATATGTCGTAAACTCTTTTATAATTTGCATAATTTATCGATACACATTATATGTTTGCTTAATTTTTTTTTGAAAAACTACAATTACAATTTTCATTCATCGTCAAACAAATACAAATAATTGTTTTGGGTATTTGAATAAAGATAGTGTTTCTTGTCTATATATTCATATAAGTATATTTATTAATTAATATAAATATATTAGTCGCATTTATAGTTTTAATAAAATGATATACGATACTGGCACGAGTACGTTACTCAGTTTACGTTCAATTGAAAGATAAATAATTATAATGTAATCCTTGAATATTTATTAAGAATAAATAAATTAAAAAATTACTTGTATCATACATCATTTAAATTTACAAATTAATAAAACTATTTAATATTTATTTATTAGAATATGAAATTCTTGAAAATTGCCATTTTATATTAGTATAATTTTAGATACAGTAGATACTTTGCACTTGGTATGTTTTTAAACATTTTTTTTTTGATTATTCTTTGGAAGCAAAATATCTAGATTGTGTAAATCAAGTTTTCAAAATTAATATATACATTTTTAGTTTTTTGTTTTATACTTGATTGTTAAACCAATTAATCTGGTGTAGAAAATACTACACGTATTAAACTATACAATTTGAGTTATTTAAATTTCACACTACGCACATTATTATTTAGAATTTGAAATAAAAAGTATTTCAAAATTTTGAATTAAATATTAAATAATATCATATACTTATGATCATAATTGTTTGAAATATTTATAAGTACTTTTGTTTTAATTTATTTAAATTGAAGTAAACAAAAAAAAACTGAAAAATTACAATACCTAATGTTATTATTAATTAATATCAACAACTTGTATTATACTTATTACACACGAACATTTTAGCTACACTAGAAAATTACCTTATTAATAAGATTTATAGGTAATGTGATATAGCTTCCATTGACATGGTTCAATAAATTTAAAAGAATGATTAATGACACAAATTCTGTTATGTAAATATAGTTTTTAAAAGCTTTATCAAACTAACTTTTTAGTTTTTGATGTATAACATAAATATTAAATTTGATTTAAAAATAAGTAATAATATGTGTATTTTAAATAAAATATTGTAGTACCAATTCTTGTTATTAAAATGTGTTGCAAGTTAAAACATTTCAATTTTATTTATTAGCTAGTATATCTATAGCCACTCAATAACCATTTTGGTATAATAATTAATAACATATTAAATAAAAACAACCTTAGAGATGTGTTCATGTAGTATGATATATATTTAATAATGGGTTAATATGTAAAAATGTATACTATTATTTTTAGTCACATAGGTAATGAAATAATGATGGTAAGCGATGATATTCTGTTTTTGTTTAACTCACACGCATCATTGGTAGTTAGATTTGTTATATTTTCAAAGTACCTATTTATCTAGTGGTGTGATAAGAATTTTGAAGCAGATATGAATTAGTCGTTAAGTCAAATTGAGATTTACGTTTTCAAACTTTTGATTGATTTTAAGCTGTCAACTTAAAAATTGCGTACATCGAATACATTTAATTTTCTTCCTAACTTAAAGTGCATTATAACAAGTTTCATAAACAACAAACTTAATCCTAGTAATATGGTGGTGATGGTACTCGATGGTTTCCCATGACCAACTTACTATTATACTGCATACGCTTTTAATTTATTATTAATTCGATAACGACTTATGGACTTTTTTACAACTCAGGTTATTATTGTAATCTGCGCTGTTCTTAATCAAATATTGTATATTTGTAAATAGATACCACTATATAGTATATTTTTGTCATGTTTAATTATTTTAAAATATTAAATAAATAAAAATTATGGTGTATTTGTGAAAACATATTAAATAGTAATTACCTATATTATATTTCACGATATCTATACTTTAAAAAATTATCTATGGGCAATTTAAATTACTCAACTAATTGTATATATTTAAAGCCAAGATGCCTTGAGAGGGACGATTTAAACTATTAAATATAATTCTTGAATCGGAGGCCCACTATGGACTCCATTTATCAACTTCTTAATTTTTTTTAATGCTTTTTTTATTCAATGCTTAGTTAAAAAATTTAATTGTTACAGATATAATTATAAATACTTGTATTTTAAATAAATAAAGACTTGACTTCCAAGTGGAAGGTGATCTATTCATCCTTCCTTATAAATACGTCCTGTATTCGACGTAGAAACCGTATATTACATATTATTAACAAAACGAGTATGCACGTGTCACCTTTGCAAGAACAGTCTCTTAATGACGTTACCTGCAGTGACTGTAATTTTATTATTATTACTACACGTTCTTTTACACGCTATATCAATATGTACAGGATCCACTTTATACGATACGATTTTTGAGTGCTGTTTTCGTATGAAATAAGCTTGTCGTATAAAAATAATGTCATACATTTACACTTTGGCGTTCAAAAAATATACGAGTTTATCACGTAATACACCACTGATACTAATTACATTCTCTGGTAACTCGTTTTTTTATTTTTATAATTTTTGTAACATGTATTATTATGATTATACTTACGTAAACATTATATTTTATCATAGTTTATTTAATTGCAATATTTGATAATAATATACTTAACCTGACTTAACCTGTCAGTGATATAATATAAGATTTACGGTTAATTTTGAATGAATTATTTTGATTAGATACCTACAACTTGATCGAATAGCCATCCACATGCAATCATCGTAGTTTTCACGAGCAACGGGACACATGGTGGTAAATAAACTTAATGGTTTAAAAATATTTTAAAATAGTATTCCAGAAGATCGTTACTGCTGTGGAAAGGGTTAATCTCACTCTCTTTTTCTCTCTCTAATTAATATATCGTATAAGAGATTTATTTACACCACATTTTTTGTTGTCTAAAATTAAACCACACAATCGTATAAGCCGACTGCACTACGTACACGTATAATATATTATACCATATTCTCCCTATCGTATACATGCAGACGGGTGGCTTACTATATTCGTAATAAAAGGATGAAGTTAAGTAATTTCTTTTTTTAAACCTACATTACTGTAGTTATCGTTGATTGGCTCAATAAATAAGTATGTATACCTATTACGCGTTTATTTTTGTTTTCTCTTGTCCATTGCCGTCACCATCATCCCCTTTTTAACTTATTGAATTCATTAAAATACCAAAAGTATATAAGTACGGTATCTTATTACCACACAGAACGAGTCAAAAAGTAAACTTTAATTATCCATTTATTTATATTTTGATTTTCGGAACCAAAAAACCATATTTTTTTATGACATTTAAGTATTTTGTGGAGATGCAAACTTATTTTTTTTTAAACAAATACCTCCCCCTTTACTGTATATAGTGAAGTGGATATATTTACTCAAACAACTATTTCTAAGAACCTAAATTGAAGATTTTAAATGTAAACAGGTATACATGTAACATAAAACCTATATAAATATAATATTTAGTTAAGTAATTTAATATTAAAGCTTAATAATTAAAATCACTCGTTCAAATTTTGATTTAAAATATTTTTTAAGGGTGGTAAGAACAATAGTGGATATATTATTTTTACAGGGCCTAAACGCGTTATATTGTTTAGAATTTAGGACATAACCGATGATGGTCTGTATAAATGTATAATATATTATGTATATTATAAACACGCGATGAGAAGAGGGTGTGCGATGAGCAGAAATATTTTCTGTATCTACACGAGTGCCCGAGCGAGCGCGCGCGTGTGTGAGCGCATTCCTATGACGTTAACGTGCAGGCGGCGGCGTACGTCACCGTCGTACCGTCGTCGTGAGTCGTGACGCTCATTCTGTCGTTGGAATACAACGAGTGATATATTTAATAGCCGTCTACATATTATTAATACTATAATGATTATTATTACATCAGATATTATTGTGTACTAGTTTTTACCTGTTTATAATAATATAATAATATAAATTATTTTTATATAGCATTATGACGTTGTCGGGACGGTTCAGTTATACCGTTAAGTTTCCGTGTAAAAATTTTAGTGAGCTACAATATAGGGATATTATAATTTATAATTTTTAATTAATATACATATACTGATATATAGTGGTGGTCTACATTCTGTTAAGATGATGAGATTTATGGAAAATATCATTGTAGTATATAATATGGAGTTTAGAAAAAAAAGCAAGTCGAAAAAAAGCAAATGAAAAAAAAGCGAATAAATAAAATGCAAGGTTTATATTGACTTTGAAAATGCATCTATAAATGCAGTCACATCTATATTAGTCGATAATATAAATATAAAAGGTGATTTTTATGAGAATGCACACAAAACAACTCTTAACAATTTTGAACGTACTAAAAATCAAACAGATGGATTTAACTATCGATTTTCTAAACTCCTAAGCTATAATCATCCTTCTATTTGGAGTATTTGGACACTGATTAAGAAAAAAATAGATTAGAGATAGATTTTGATACCAGTAAAATAGCGCAATTTGTTTTAGACAACTTACAACCAAAATATATATATATTATATACCTATGTAAGAAAATAGGTAAAACAAATTACTTTTACTATGTACAAGATATAATAATATCGAAAATTTCTTAAATGCTGTAGCTTATCATAATATACGTTTTTATAAATACATTTTTTTTAGGTACCTACCTACATATAACTTAACTTTTGCGTTAAATAAAAAAACAACCTTTAATACTTGCATGTCCGTCTAATATAAATGTGACTGCATTTATAGCTGCTTTTTCGAAGTCAATATAAACCTTGCTTTTTGTACTTGCATTTTATTCATTCGCTTTTTTTCTATTTGTTTTTTTTCCATATGCTTTTTTCCTAACCCTTATATTATGTGGCCTATATGAGTACCTACTTACTTAACACATTAATTTGTTTTATTATTTAATGATTTAATATATTTAAAATAACAGTTTAAAAGAAAAGTAAAAGTACACTGATATGGATCGAGCATTAATACTTTAAACATGTACTCATATTAAATACGTATGCACTTAAAAAGCAAAAATATACATTTTTAATTTTTGCATTTTGCATTTTATACAATTAACTATTTTGTTTCTCTAATTTTCAAATCTATATTAAAATTCACCATACACTATGGAGTAGTGTTGTAAAATAAATTGATCTAAATTTCAAATCAATATCTTTTATTTTTAATTTATGAAATTTTTAATTAAAGTTTATTATTGAAAAAAGTGTAAGAATCATTAAATATATGCACTTAAAATGGAAATATGCCTTTAAAATGCACTAAACATTATCTAAATATACGTACTAAAAACTTATGATATTTCATTCGTTAAGTATAATAATATTTATCGAGTAATAAATCTATTAAACAAAAAAAAAAGCATGCAAATGAAATAAATTCGACCCCTTTTTAAATATATGAGTACAAGTATAACATTTTTTTTGCTCTAAGTTATATAAATATAAAATGATATGACTTATTATTTAAATATAATTTTAGTTATACCTATCATGTTATTACGCGGTTTTTTTGGTTGTGTCGCACTTTAAAAAAATAAAATAATTTCAAGACATAGTTATACCATAATTCATTGGATAAGCTGTGTATTTGCCCCGTGGTCAGAATCCACAAAAATTGTGTCATAACTTTATTTATTTATACAAATATGTGTACAATATGTACAGAGTACAGACGTACGAGTATTATATAGAATATTATCTATTATATTCATTGTACTTACTTAGCCGTACATAAGAAACAATTAATATTATTTTTAAAAGTATGTTTTGTAAACAATTATATTGATTTTTCTGTACTTACTATAAATTTGCAAGAGTCTAAACCTACCTAAAACTATACAAGTGCGAGTATAATTAAAAAAAAATCTTACAATAAAAAGTTTTATATGTAACCAATCATAGTAATCGTCGACATTATTAAATGGGTGAATTAAAAAAAAAAAGATCGTAGCGCATATACTAATGTAGACACTTATATATAAAAAGCATAGAAAGCAAATGTTGTCAAACAGCTTCATTACTTCGAGAATTTCATTATCTCGTTTCGTTTGTGTCTCATTATTTCTTCAGTTCATGTTATCGATAAAAAATTAAATGCAAATACCGAAACAGCAGAAAAACACTATTATATTAATTATAATAATTTAAACGTTCGCATATATGGTGTAAACCCACAATTAAAATATTATTTATTATTTAAATTATTGCGCGTTTGCAGATTGGTTTAGATTCGTTTCGTTTAAAGTTTCCATCGAATACAAATAAGCACATGAAATAATATATATATTGTTCTCAAGGACGTTCGTAGAAATGTTTGAGAGGAGGATGAGCCTATTTTTGAATATAAATATAAATATTAAGTACATATTTTTTAAAATTTATGATTTTTTTTAGAAAAATGTATTTTCATATTAATAAACTGATAGAGAATTACTAAAATAATTTGAAATTCCCCTTACTCATTACCTAAGTATCTTACATCGTATCATGAATTCAAAAATATTAAACTGTAATAGCTAATAACAATAATTAACGACAACGACCTTTTTAAAAACTAGTTATCAATTTAATTTTTATAATTTTTCACACTAAATTTGCGCATGAATTCATGCATTGTTCATCTTAACACAAATTCATTGGAGTTAACATTGCCCAAGAAACACAATCAGTTATCACTTTATCTAATTTTAACATATATTTTTATACAAAAAAAAAAAATTGATACTGAATATGACGTAAATCGTAATATTATTATAAATTAATAATATGATCATTGATCTGAAATATTATACAGTAAAATCTTATTATATTATAAAAGGAATAATTGCCCATATACTTACTTTCACCAATTGACTGTTTTGTTTGTATTCAGTTGTTTTAAAAAATATTATTAAAACATATGGATATAAGTCTTATATAGGTACTTAGTATGTACTTATATGCTATTGTGATTATTTTTAAGAAAAGCGCAAAACAGTTCCCAATTTTTAAAATTAATATAATAAAATAAGAGATTTTAAATCTTAAGAATTTCAATAAAATCGTAGCTAAATTTAATCATAATTGTTAAGTACCTACGTATTTAAAATACTTTTAGAAAAAAATAATGTAAAATACTAAATACTAAAAATAGTATTGGTATAATTATTTCAATTGCATTTTTATATTACTTTTTAAAGTTGGCTCTATTACTATTAATACGATTTTTTGGTGATCACCGAAACACGGTATTTTCAATAACTACGGCGATTAATAAAATATGGTGTACTTTGTTTTCAAATTCCAAAAATACTGAATATTATTAAATTGGCAATTAAACAATATCAGTAAATACAGTGATTTACTGAAAATACCACCAGTTCTAAAAAGTTATATAAAGATTTATCTTTGTCTCACCACTCAATTAAAAAGATACTTTATACTCAGATTAAATTATATTAGTGAAAAAAGGTAAACAAATGTTATGGGTTCGTTAAAATTGAATTGAATGACTTATAATTGTGTACAAAAAAACGATTCTGAGTGTCTCCACACAGTCTGTCAACCTATATCACTGAGTATTTAATAATAATATGTTTTTTGATATAGCTATTAAAAACATTTATTTTATTATTAGTATTACAGAATATTGATTAAGTTTTAAATGAAAACATTGCAACATGCTATATTATATCAACTTATATAACTCAAAAGTTAATTACATTTTTCTGTAAATACCGTAAAACATTGAAAATAGGTTCATAATATAAATAGACAATATCTCAAAATAAATAAAAAATGTCATAGTGTATAGTAAAATATATACGTAAGAGTTTCAAATATTGAAGTCCGCCTCAATAATGTTTTTTATTTATAACAAAATAAACATTGTTGAAATACCTAATTTTGTTCAAATTTGAACTTCTTCAAATGTTTATAAAAAAGTAATTATGTTTGTATAGGTATTTTTAGATTTTTTAGTTTCAGTTTGAAATATTTATAAAAAAATATAAATATTTATATTTATATTTATTTGTATTGCACTTTCAAACCTTAGTTATAAAAGTTAAATATTTTATAAATTGCTTACTACAAATTACTTGTAGTTTTGTAATTTTTGTGATTTTGATTAACTTTGTAAAAATTTAAAATTTAAATGCATTAAAAATAAATGCTAACAGATATAAGAACAATTTACGAGGGATTTTGTATCGATTTGCTAAAAAAACAAAATCGAACCATTTTCCGACTATTTTTTTGTATACACTCTAAATTGATACATTAAAAAAAAAAAAAAAAACATAAAATCATCGTAAAATCAACCCATCTATTGCACCACTCTGAATCTAAAACTTATCGAGACCAATTTCAATATCGAATAGCTTTGATAATTATTATTTATAAATAGGTAAATATTTAAAAGTATTCGAAAAATTTGTTGTTGTATTAATTTATATTTGTATTTTAATTATTTTTTGAAAAGTATATTAAAATACTGATTTAATTTAAGTATTTATCTATTTAAATATTATTTGAAATATTTTATAAAATTATTTTTAACAAATAGCACTATGAATTTAAAATTCTACGTTTTCCTCTCTGAAAATATTTCGATACCAATAATATTTAAAAATGTTGTAACCACGTTTATACGTTATGGTCATATTACGTATGGAATTTAACAGTAATTCTGACATATACGAGTATACAGTAGATAGCAATTGTATTACTTACTACTATCTATTTTAGAGTGAGCGGTACTGTAATAACTGTAAATCCTATTTAAATTGAATAGAAATATGTTAATTAGCGCTTTAGATTAATGTAATTTTGATTAGTATTGTTATAATAACATAATATATGTGTATATCAATCTATTTTCGGTACACAAAGTTTGATTTTTTCGCCTTTATCAAATGTTAACTGTAGCAGAAGACAGTGAATAATTTCTATATAATTTAATGTTGTATTAACTATAGGTACTGAATTATCATTTATACATATATTTATTCATCTACTTCATTTTAATATCAGTTATGTATATATTTATAAAATAAAGTAATTATATATACCTAAATAAAATTTACTTTTTAAAATATTATAGATGGACTTATTTTAAAAATATTTACAGTTAGTACGAAAAATACTTAACATATTATTTTGGATTCCCTTAAGAAAACTTAAAATATAGGTACCCATTTAAATACAAAATAAATATTTCTACGTCAAACTTAATAAAAATGTAATTTATAAAAACATCAATACTACGATAAAAGTAAAGTAATAAATTGTATATTTTCCCATACTTCACTTGATGCGTTTTACCTATAAAAAGGTTAAATTAAGTGTATGAACGGTATTTACACGCTAACCCTTTCAACACCTCAACTTGACCATACTACAACACGTTAATGCGATAGATTATTTTCACGTTGCTTAGATACAAAATCAGAGATAAACTTATAATACAATAAACGTATAAATATATATAAAACATCGACTCGTTTTCCTTTCCCCAAGTCTACTACATTGTTCACGCGACCTATTACAATTTGTTTCGAAAACATATATAATAATATATGTGTTTGTCATACATTGTCTGTTCATGCTCGTGATTTTGTGTGCAGCATCTAGCGACCAATACTCCGTAAATGTGTCATAGGAATTTGCTAGCTACAGAGAACTTATGTAGAGAATTTTTTTCCAGATATAGTATAATGATAAAAACTACCATACAAGTATAAAGTTTACACCTTATACTTTTAACACAGCCATGCATATCAGATGTTAAATGTTTACGAATTGTTTTTTTTTGTATTGATTTAGTTTAAAAATTAGTCAGTAATGGTCGTTAATTACATTGTGCTTTACAATCTTATAAAATGGAAAAATTTTCATTTGATTTAAATAGTGTTACTTTTTTAAATTGTAGTATAAGTAATAATTTTTAGCATGTGATTTATATTATAAAATTTTTAAGTAAAAAGTCAATTTTTGAATTAAAAATCTTATAAAATATTAGTATAAATATTTTTCTACGAGTTTTAAATGCTTAAAATAACGTCGAGGAGAGAGTTTTAGATTCTCTTATGAGAATAAGCTTTTTTTGTGTACGTTTATGTAATACACCATTCGACGGGATGATCTATTTGATTAGCTATCTTTTGGTAATTTCTACTGCTGATTAGATTTTACTTACTTGGGAAGATATAATATTATTTTTCATTCATTTAAAAAATGACTTAGACAATTTTAGTGTCTTTGATTTAAATTAGTACACTATATGCGAAAATTAACCATTTGTACCATTCTGTCTAGACACCATTCAATTTTTCAATGGTACCAAATGTCCAAATATTTTTGTTTTTTATCTTAAATATTACAATTTTTTCAAAATGGAATTTTGAGAAAATCAGCTATTAAATTTGTGAAGACCATTTACTTTGTTTTATTTTTCCAACGTATTTAGTCACGTAGCAAATAAAATAAATACACCCTTTACTTTGAAAATTTTCATATATTGGTAAAATGTATATTTTATAATATTTGTAAAGATAAATAATCATAATAGTATCCTGATTCAATGTAAATACTAAATAGTATTAGTCAGTGTATACTAATAGTAAAATGATAATTAGTAAAATTCTGACGTATTTTATGTTCTTTCAAGTAAAATTATTATGTTTGTACATATGTTTAAAAATATGATTGGTGGTTATCAATGTACAGAAAAAGCTTCCATAAAAATTAAAATGTTTTGGAGTAGATAAAACCATTGTTTTAAGGCCATAATTTCTTATTACTTCTTATAATGCAATAGTAATAATATATACGGTTTGGCAAGTATCGATTTAATGACTTGGGTTGAAACTTATACCAATATCTATACCGATGAAGCTAGTTCGTATATGTGATACAGGGAAATGATTCTATTATGGATTTTGAAAAATAACTAATGAATTATTACAATATTCAGTTGTATATTTGAAAGATTATAACCGTGTTATAATTATTAATTTTTATAATAAATTCGAACGACGATAGTGGTATATTACATAGGTAAATAACTTAACCTATATACAATACGTCAATATCTACATACATCATTATGTCGGTATTTCAACGCCATATCCGTTGTATAATAGTGGTATACTTAAATTATTATTGTTGTTGTTATTATAATTATTATTTATATTTAAAATTATTATCGAGGCTGTTTTCATGCCATTAAAACTGCAAATTAGGTTTTTTAGCCAAACATATGTTATAAAACAATATGCAATTCATTTAATTAAATCAAAATTTCAGTCGATCGTGCTTTATTATACAGAACTGTAAATCAATAAATTATTAGATACAGGTTGACGTGTACTGAAATAATTTTATAATATAATGACATAGTTGATATAATATTTATTGTACATAAACTCTCCAGAGACACTAGCGGTAGTTGGATTTAGTTTGAAAAACAGTTAGCACGTTAAGTTTAAAGATTAGCAGTCCTCTCGAATTTTTTTAATCGTTTTTAATAATTATAAATGTATAATAAAATAAAGATAGGAAAATTAACTTTAATTTTATATTAGTATAATTTGCAATAATTGAATGGGTTTATTAAATGTATTCTTATTATTGCGTTAGGAATACATACAATCGATCCTTTTTGGTCATTCAAATAGTAAAAAATTGATCTAGATTAAAATATATCATGTTAAGAATTCTTAATAAATGTACATTGAATTATAAAAAAAAATTTTAAAGGTTTTAAACATTTTTAATAACTTTATAAGTAAGAACTTATTATAATACGGTATTATGCATTGAAATATTTCGTGTATTTTTAGGTTATAATATATATATGTATATACCTACATTTAAGGCCGGATCTAAGAATTTTAACACCCGGGGATATAATAATAAAATATGCCCATTTGCATTGAAATAACTAAGATAACTTAAATATTTCACTATAGTATTAGATATTTTTAAAAGAGGAGATTTTCTCAATCGTAGTTACATTTCATATTATTATGCCTATTTAAAACCACTATTCATTTAACGAAAAATAAATCTAACAACAAAAATTTTTCTCACGCACATCTTAAGTAATTTTTGTAATTTTCGTTGATTCATATTTATAAATACCTAATTAATTAGTTTACATTTAAAATTTATTTTAAAGATATTTTCCGATAATCATTAAAATTATTACTATTTAGATAATTGTAATTATACATACAAAAGTTCTATTGTGTACAGTAAAATAAAAAAAAACAGAGCTCTTGATTAAAATAATTAATAAATTAATTAAACAATCAGTTATATGAATATAAATTTAGATTAAATAATATCAGATTTTTAAAATATTTATTATTTATGAATTCTTGAGGTTTTAGCTAGTACACAGTTAGTAGGTAATTGTTAAAATTATGATCTTAAAATGTAATACAATTCTCATTTTATTTTTCTGAAAAATATTATTATTATACATACGTATTAAAATTGTAACTACTTTTAAAAATTTAAAAATATATTATTATATAATATAAATATTATATTATTATATAATATAAATATTATATTATATTATAATATATTTTACTTAAGTGGCACATAATAAGTGTTTTAGTAAATTGTTGACATAATATATGTTTTCTTTCAATCGTTTTTTTTTGTCTGTTTTTTAATCATCTAACATTTTCACTGTTTTCTTTATGTCAGTATACGCGATTATGTATTATTCCATAGATTTCATGTGACGCTGTGTCTGTTTTATTGGCATTTTATCACTCACATTGAACACATCACACATGCATAATAAAGTTTGACAAAGTTCTTTAATGGTTTTTTTAATTATAATATTTTAAATATACGTAAGGTATCAGAATTTTTGCCATTTCAAAGTTTAATTTTAATCTTTTTCGTTAAACAAATAATAATCGATTATTTCTATGTGTTCAAGAATAAGTATTGAATTTGTAAAAACATTTAATATGATTTTTGCATTTTATGCATTTGTATTATTTACACGGATAATCATTTTATTTGATTGTGTTATTATATTAATAATTGTATAATATTATACATTTGACAATAATGAAGACTATTTAATATGTAATTGTGTATTTAGAGATGCTTCTATACTTATTTTGAGATCCAAAAAGTATATACATAAACATGTTATTCCTTTAAATTTACCGCAGTCAATACTACCTACCTATATTATATTATTATAAAAAAACGTAACAAAAAAAAAGAATTAATATACAAAGTAAAAAATATAAATCTGCGTACTTACTTATTATTTTTTTTATAATTAATACGCACATTAGTGATATCCGGCATGTAAATCGTTAAATTTTCTCAACGGTTCTCAAGTTAGTCTCAACATGACAAACATTTCTTGTCCCGCAGCCATTGTATGTTATTATTTCTTTCCGTTCTGGTTATATTGTCATAATATTTGATGCTCGTTGTGTGTTTTTCTCTGTGCATTATGCACTTAAATGTTATTATGCTAATATATATATTATATGGTTGTGCATTTATAGTATTATTTAATTTTTATCTATGTGTAATACATATAATATTATTGGTTAGAATAAGTACTATAGTATATTCAATCGATATCCGCACATAAATTATGATATATGATATTATTATTTTATACACATAAAGAGATTCATTAAATATGTTTACACTCATTTTTGTTTTAAAAAAAACTTTATTTAAATTCTGTTTTTTGAAATTTTTAATATATAATATAAGGACCATTTTTAAAAGATTTAAAATTATTTTCTAGGACTATAATTACTTTATTATCTTTAGTAATTGTATTTTTGAATAGCTCAAAAGCTACTTATTATAATTTTATATTAGATAAATTAATATTTAAAAAAAAGTAAAAGTCGGGGTAAACATGATTGGAGAATTACCATTTATATATTGTGTGCAAAATATAACAATAATAATAGCAGTATACAGAGTGATTCACTTGTATGCATTCAATCTTACTCTACACAATTTGATTGCATATTTATTGGATTCCTGATTTTTGCAATTTTTAATTCTATATACACTACCTATATTATTGAAAGAGTTTTTTTTTATTATTTAAGTGTTCAGTTGTAATAGTGCAAGATGGACGACTATTACTCTTGCGTATACATTTATTGTGAACCATTAAACATCAATGTTTTTAAAACAAATCTACCGATCATATTACCATTTTATTTAAAAAACCAGTACCTATTTTAGTAGAGAATACAATTATTGAGGTAAGCATATAATGACATATACATGGTCGGTGAATAATCGCTCTGTGGTATAGAACAAAAACGAAAATCCTTTACCAAAATACATTGTATTCATATTATTCATTATATACATTATACTTATTATATTATATTTAAGTATAGTAAAGGAGTAGTAGGCATTGTGTTGTTTTTTAACATGAAAACGAGAGAAGTACCCGCCTTCTCCCGCCTCATATTCCCTAGTGATGTGGTGGTGGTGGCTTGATAAAGGGATGGCGGGGAGAAGGTAAGGTGTAGCTTCGTTTCCTTTTCTCGTATACGCGTCTGTCCACGGCGTATATATATGTATAGCGTGTAAGTACAATGTACGAAAAACTAAAGAACAAAAAAAAAATAAAAAAGACACTAGCCGGAAGTCGTTCTTCACTGTATCTTTATGTATATAATAATATTGTATACAGTATTATAATACATGTGTGCGTGTGTGTACGGTCGTGTGAACATTTATTATTCAACTACCGTACGTCGCGTCGGGCGCGATCGGGCAAACGCGTATATTACTATTTTCATTATTATCATTATTATAATCGTTGTATTAATAAAAAACATAAAAAACTGAGTCGTTCGTTGTAAATTTATAGAGACCAAGACGTGTTATCAGATTCTGCAAAAACAAACGATATAATAAATATAATACTATTATTACGATGATATTTATGTTGTAGCAGTAATACGTGTTTGTTAGACAAAATTATTTAAATCATATCCTACCAAAAACGTATACATATTTTTTATTTAGAAACCCATAGAATAAAACAAAAATCTCGAAAAAAATGCACAATAAGTCAATAACTAGTTAAAAAGTTAGTAAACTTGTTTAGTTTAAGTATTCGTTATATTTACTTAAGCACTTCATTCAGTTTTGTTCATTTAATTTGAGAAATATTGTATTAAGTCTATACATATTTATAAATATAATTAAAACTTATTTATTACCTAATTAATTAATTTGTATTTAATCATATCGAATACAATTATTTTAAATAAAAATAAACTATTAAATATTCCTTGAATTTTGGTTTAAATAAAATTTAGTTGACAACGAACGTGTAAGTGTAATCCAATAAACCACTACAACATAATATAATATGCAATAAGAGAGAGCGTATTTTAAATAGATATTTAATTATTATTCAAATAATTGAATATTGCATAGTAATCTGTATACGCGATTCAAATGATAGTATAAAAATATATTTAACTAATTTTTAATTAAATTAAGTTAATATTTTTCAAATAAGTATATACTGTCTGTAAACTATTAACTTCTAAATATTTGCTTTTAACGTAAAATTAACTTAAATAGTCAATTTAAGTTGATTGTTTTCATTATATTACTCATCTTAGGTTAGTTATCGTATGTATGTACCTGCAGTTGAGGTCTTTATCAGATGTGTTACTATATTGTAAATAGGATTACATCAATTGAACCGAAAATTACAAGTAAAAAGTAAAAATAATTCATGTAAATAGGATAAAAAAAGTTAAACATCTATAGATTTAATCGATGTTTGGTAATATAAACTGGCAATGCACCGATCAATTTTTTTATAATTGAATTAAGATTTAAAAAAATTCAAAAGTATTCTTATATTTAGAAAATGAATTTTTCACTTACACGGTTATAGCATTCTATTTTTATTTTATTGTTTAACATAATATTATGAAGTTACAATATTATAGTAAATGTTTATAACGTTAAATAAAATTATTTAAGTTAAGCATCTTATTTATCTACATATAATATTGTTTTTCATAGTTTAATTGGATGTGGTTGTAGGTACCTTTTAAATTTGTCACAAGTGCATTTGTGCAATAGGTGTTTATAATATTATTTGAAAATAAATTGGTATAATCGTCATAAAACACTTTTATTTATATGCACGGGTAGAGATCTCTCTGTTCTATTGTTCCTCGACCGGTGTTCATAATTAGCCGCGGCACGACCTCCGAACTGTAAGTATAATACTACAGCCACGTATTATCATCATTATATATACGACGGGTGGGTTTATTGTGCATTTGTGTTTAGGAGTGGTTATGGTACGACGATATAAATAATGTGAAATGATTACTTTTTTTTTTATTTTGTCCGATTACAAAACGATGGAGATTTTGTCCATACGCGTGTGTACATCAGAACGGAGTTCTTTTGGAAGTAGTGAATTATTAGGGTTGTTAATTTTAATATGAGTCAGGTATGATATATGTTTACCCAGATACCCTATCACACAAGTGAAAAATCTACCTATATTAGGGTTGCCATTTTTTATTTTACTTAAACTAGGAAAAACATTTTTTGTATAATAATTATGGAAAAACTTTACCGCTTATCTACAGCTAACCACTCATTTTTATATCCTATTTTTTCATAATTTTAATATCACACACAATAGTTTTTTTGTTCTAAGACATACATTTATGATTTTATGACATTACGGATACGTAAAAACTAATTCACTGATATAGATCGTAATTAAATGAGTAACCAACAAAATTATTAGCTAACGATAATTGTTGTATTTGAATAGGACAACGTATTCGTCATCAATACAGAAAAATAGATTTCTCCATTCGATGAGTATCAACGTGATTATTTTATCGTTTATCGAGACAATATTTTTTTTCTTCTAAAAATGTTTAGTAAAGAAGAAATATCAACATAATTTATTGAATTTTAATTCAAAATTGACCGTGCCTAAAACCCTTTATCTGTAAACTATGACACTTATTAAAAAAACGGTTCAGTCCAGGATCTATGTCAACCTTAAGTACCTATGTTATACATACATGTATGCATGCGTGTGACTATATGTGTAGTTCCGGGGTATATCATTGAACAATTTGCATGAACTCGAGCTTTCATATGAAATGTATATACGTATCGAGTTGTTATAAACGCCTTGAGACGATAATCTACAGAAAAATTGACTTATGTGGAATTAGGGGTAAGAATCATCACGTGCAACGGTGTATCAGCTTCTACCGTTAAAATGCGATTAAGTTGCCCTAATAAGCTTTCGGTAAACTTCTGACACTGAAGCCTGTGTACGAATAAAAAATATACCTTTCTGCCGTGTGGTAAACGAAGGGAAATTACTCGGAAAACGAGAAAAGATAGTTTTTGTGAGTGATACGCTTCCATGATGCCTTTTTCCTATTAGCTATTTTCTAGATATCAAATTACGTTCAAGTTGTTTTCAAAATCTAATATTAGTTAATATCTCTAACGAAATCATTCGAAAATGCCGATATAAACGTATAAAATAGTGTAAGAAAAAACGTAAATAATAAATATAATATTATATAATGTCTATGGTATTTATTTTAATTGAAAATTTAGCGATAATCAATTTAGTGTAAAATAATAATCGATATAATTTCTCTATTTTCCTATAATACGCCAATATATACATATTATAATTATTGTTATGGTTATTTTTTCTGTTATATAATTTTTCCCAAAGTGTACTTACTTACACTGTTATCAATTTTCTCAATTTTTATATTTTCATATAGATAGAATTGAATGTATAAATAATACTGTAAGAAAGTATTTTGATCCGAAAATGTTCACAGGAAAGATTAGTATAGTTAACATTTGTCTCGAATATCAGTACCCTGTTGTATTAGATAATATCACATGTATGTTAAATTATTAGTTATTGGTAAAATTTTAGTATAATGTGTTAATTACTTAAAATACTCAATTTTAAAGTTAAATTTTGTGACATCTATATAAAATTCAATGAAATAAGCAGTCTCTTTTCTTGCAATGCTACTTTTGAAAATAATGCATATTGTAACTGAGCCCTGATTATTATAATTATTAATTAATAATTATATTATATTCTATCGTTTAATATAATAATATTATTTATTATATTTTATTAGGTAATAGGTATTATAATATATCTACTGTATACTAATCTATGCAGTTCTGCACTTGCGTGTTTTGGTTCGCCGGCAACACCAACCTGACATTAGTCTTTATCGTTAAAACCATAGGCGTAACCGACTATTATTATACAATATTATTTTTCCCCCGAGGTGTTTTATATGTTCATAATTATGGTATCCAGTTGTGGTGTAAATGGTGTAATATAATATTACACTTTTATACGAACAATTTAATCAAGCGTGCAATAGAGCAGTTGAGAATATTTTTAAGGGTTTGAATTAGTCAACAGTTAAACAATCGCGAGTATATTTATCATTCGAAATTATTTTTCGTTGTTTAATCGTAAAACCCGCCCGTGACCAAAATAGTACACATATAAACTCAAACTATATATGTTGGCGAGAAGTTTTTTTCAAATATTTTAAATTCCAAAATATATGCTGCAGTCACTGAAAAATGTCTATACTAAAAGAAGTCTATTAAGTGGGTGCTTATTATTTGAGTGTTCATGAAGTTTATTTTGGAGAAAAATGTCGTTATAATACAACCGTTGAGGTCAGCATAAGTATATGAATATAATACGTATATTATTCAAAGGTGACCAGTACCTAGTAAAAAGTTAAAGTTAAATTAAAAAGTTTAAGTTAAAATAATAACTTGACTATTTAAAGTATATAGCTAGGATTTTTTCAGTTAATTTTAAAAACATTATGTTCAATAGAAACAGTTCAATAGAACTGTAGTCAAAGCTAAATCAAACGAATATTTCTTGCCACCCTGTATATAATGATTTTAAATAATTATAAATATTCCTTGGTATAATAATTTAATTGACATAAACGTGTAATTGCTTAAACCATTATATGCCTAATATAGTATAGAATGCATTTTTAACAAAATGTATAGTTATAATTTAAAACAATAAAATTGGAAGTCATACAATAACACTACAAAATACATAACAAGATATTAAAAAAACCTTTTTTTTAATCGTAATAAGTTAATATTTTTGTTAATTAAACAAGGTAACTTTTTTAGTTAAATTTATTGTTTGTAAATTATTTATTTATTGCTTAAACTTTTTAACGTTTACTTAATTTAACTAGTTTAAGTTAATTGTTTTATATTTTATTGAGAAGTAAATTTTTGTATAATTCATTATTTTTACCTGTATTTATATATATATTGTATGGTATAATGGCCAAATAAACTTTACAAAGAAATTATAGTTAAGTATATTGTAAGACATGATTATTCAATGTAATTAATTTGTATTCTTCAGACTGTGAGTGTATGTATACACAAAGGTTGTTCATTTCGTCGTTCAAAGTATTTTTTAATTATTTTTAATGATGATGTAATAGCTATTACTACGATGATTATCTGATTAAATGTAATATATTTTTCATGCATACATTTTGATCCGGTATATTAAAATGCATCCATTTTCTTAAAATCAATTTTAATTTTTATAATTCGTTACACAAAATAGAAAAAAAAAATATCAATAAACGAATGATTGGTATAAATATAAACTTACCTCAAATAAATAGGAAATATTTTTTTGATTTATACTTCAAATCATCGAAGCAATTAGTTAAACAATTTATACGATGATTACGTTAGTAGGGACTTTGACTTATGGCTACATAATGGTAGACGATAAATCTACTCAAAGTTGTGCAATTTTTTTATATTTTCAATATTTAATACATTTTCATGTTAGGTATAATGGATATTTGATCAGCTATTCTGTCTCTCAGTGACCTCAATATTTAGATACAAAATTGTATGTAAAAGTGTCATTACATTTTTTAAGATTTTTTTTCAACAAAATATCGATGAAAAATGTTAAAACTAATTTAATTGTGGTTATAATTGATATGCGATAATAACTGTGATGATAACTTTGAAATTTAGATTTTGATAATTGAATTATTGATTAATATTTTTTTACTATATTTTTAAATACATTTTATGTACAATTTACTAACCGGTATTGTTTTTATGTAGCAAAACAATTCTTTTGTAACGCCCTGTATTCTAAGTTACTATATCATAAAGATCACACGTAACGAGGACTACATAGGAAAATAGTTTGGCATTGCTAACTTGATGCGTTTAAAGATATATTGTATATATATAGAGGCAGTGGCTTGTGGTGATTGTTAGGGATTTGAGTTTGATAATTTGATACATACATGTGTTGATCGTGACTCAATGACGATAGTTACCTACACTCGAAAGTCAAAACGAAACTTATTTGAGAACAGAACGACTTCCCAGTTATTTTTTTTTTATTATTACAACGCTGCAAGTAGTATGTATACTTTTTATTTTATTTAAATAATTTTTTATGTATTTTATCATCGTTGTTTAATAGTATAATGATACATATAAATATAGGTAGGCACATAAAACGAATTCGACGCATGCGAGATATGATTTATTTGCTGTAGTTGTAGTTTATTATATCATCAAATAAACCTAATGTCTATGTAGAATTATTAATTATTTATTCTTATACAATTGTATAATTTAAAAATCGTATAATAAAATTATTACACGTGATATTACTGTGTTATTAAAATCATACATTATATATTTTAAATTAATAATATTGATTTCATCTGAATTTCATTATAATTTATAATTATTTTCTATTTGAATTGTTTGATTTAATTATTTGATGTTGCTTTTTCTTTTTTAATAATTTTACTACAATTATTGATATGAAATGCAGTTTTTGACTTTCCAAAAATCTTATATAATAATTAATAACTATAATATAATATTAATTATGTACATATATACTACATAAAAGTATAC
The DNA here is from genome assembly GCA_036289425.1 of Rhopalosiphum nymphaeae. NCBI lineage: Eukaryota > Metazoa > Arthropoda > Insecta > Hemiptera > Aphididae > Rhopalosiphum > Rhopalosiphum nymphaeae. Next base: position 3,266,012 of record JAZAQC010000030.1, read on the forward strand.
AATTATTAAATAATATATATTGATGAAGTAGTGAAGTGCAATTAAATTTTGTTGAGACAAATAAAAGTTTTGCTTTGTCTAGTGTAGTATATATACTCCAGTAATAATATATTATTATGATATATCTATCGTTTTAACTATACATAATATATTTACTGAATTAATTTATGTAAAAAAGTACCTGTGATATAGGTTATAGGTATTGTGTATATATCTACATATAATTTATATGCTAATGCTGTTAATTTACTGGTCGTATCCACATTAAAATGTATACGAGATGTTTTATTTAATTTTTTCACATGATACTACGTGTACTAGCATCACTTTTTCACAAACTACGTGCTATTTATGAAGACGGAAAGAGAATTATTTGGAGGAAAAATGTTTTAAGAAAATGTTTTGCGGACTTTTTTCCTTAATGCTTTATCCCGGTACTTTTTTTTTCTATTTATACCTATATTTTCTTTATTATTCTGGTATATTGACTATGGAATAATTTTCTGAGAAAAATTGTATTAAATGACATAAGAATAGTCATCAACTAATTTTTAAGAAATATAAGCGACACTCATTGATGACTATAGGTAAACCGGTTTGAACGTCATTTTGACCTGCTTTTTACTTAATGATTTATTCAGTATTCTAACCTTGGGGTTACTAAAGAACGTTTTTAGAGAACAAAAACACTATTCCAAGTACCAATATGACTAGTTTAAGAATTGCAAGTTATCCTGCAACAATAATTTTCATATAGTGTTCACATAGGTAAAACAAGTATGAATGACAACCATTTGAACGATGTTTCAGTAGACAACACTTCGAATTAGGATTGTGACGTATAATAGAGAAATATGTAGATTAATTAACTGATGAGCTATGAATACATATTTATAAACATATCTATAGCACCTATATTATTATACTTTTATAATTTATTCTTTGTTCAATAAATAATTTTAAGATTGTTGTTAAAATAATAATAAACCTACTAAAAGTATTTTTTTATTTGTTATGCCTTATTTTATTATTGGCATTTGCACACTTCGTGAAATTCGAAAATGTTTAATGAAATGGTATCTTTTTCATGAAATAGTCGTTCCAATTTTAATTTTAATTTTTTTCACAGTGTGGTCTTTAACTTTGTATATTGAAATATAACATTTATTGCACACGTCAATTTTTTATTATATCCATTAACCACGCATGCAGGTTTATTTAAAGTATTTGTTAAATATTTATTTATGACTTCTACAATACCATACAAGATTTTATAAATGTTATTTATTTATAACTATTTATATTTTATTAAATATACTATTATCATTTTTTATTTATTAGAGCAGGAAAATTAATCATAACAACGATAGATTGTTATATTTTAAACTACCTTTTAAATAAACACATCGTTTGAATGACACTTTTACATAAACACCTTAGGAATCCGTGACCTAATTCATATAAAGTACGAGTTGTGTCACGGCCTTTTCAGAGCGATGTATAAATTGCGACCCGAGCTTACTAAAATACCATAATATATATATATTGAAAAAAGTGTTTAAAGTAATTTACTAAATTAATTATTAATATTCAATAAATATTCAAATCAAATAAATCAAATTTGTTAGGTATTAATTTAATAATAATACTATAATATAACAATAGGTTATTACTTATTATTCATATAATAGTTTTTCCTTCTATTACTTGTTTAATTGTTTATTCAGATCATACTTAACTTTTTGTGATTGTAAGGTTTTGAAACAAGACTTTATCAACATTTTAAAGCTGTAAGTTTTTTCTAAAATTTAAAATGCTCATAACTAGTCATTACTTAATGACCAGAAATTAATCATTTCCAATAAACAAATTGTACGAACTAGGTACACTATATTACAATATATACCTAATTGTTTCAATAGAGTATTCACATTTAATAAAATATATTTCACTATCATTCTAAAACTTAATTCAAGCCACATCTTTGTCGTTTCGTTAAGACATTTTTATAAGGTTAATAATTATTTTTTTTGTTTTTTAAATTATTTTATTGTTAAAATCATAAAACCGTTATAATTAATTTTAACCGATTAAAATTTTTATTTAATTGTCAATATTATCGTAATATCTATAAGGTAACATAGGTAATACTTGAACATTTTCTATTTTCTAAAAAAATCGTACAGCTCTCTAGTATTTTTTGGAGAAATGTTAATGTATTCACGACTAAACGCTTTTAAATACATACCTACTGTATATTTAAGTTTTAGTTAATATGCAGCAGCACACAACAATAGAGATTTATTGTATTACAAGGAGTAATACTTACACGGTAAGGTAGAATAATCATTTCACTTATATGTATTTATGTTTTCAGGGAAATTTAAACTTCTATTGACTTTCTCAATAACTACATGTTAAAAAATTGCGAGAACATAAAAATAAATAAAATTAACCGAGAAAAGAGACCTTTGTTTCATTTTTACTTCGTAAATATAAGTATTAAAAAATTAATTCATATTATACATAATTTTAAATGTTTATAAATCTTAAACGTTAAAATAAACATTTTTAATACAACGATTGTGATTAAAGTTGTATGGTCTTATTGTGGACACAGGTAGCGCATGATTAGACGACAGCTATAAGTACCTTGTTAAAACTTAATATTTCATTATATTATGTAAAATAATTATCAGTTATTCAACTCGAAATTGATTCTAAAAAAAACAATTATATACAACGTTTCAATCGTACAATTAAATTAGTCAATTCATCACTTAATTATCTTAAAAAGGTACTTTTATATGTCAATTTATTGGATGATTCGTAAATCATACTAACCCCATTTTTTTAATTAATATATTAAAATTGCGTTTTTAGTATTTGAAATTAAAAGTACTCATTTATTTAAGAACTATATTTTTAAATACTTAGATTTTTTATACTGTATAAATATCTGAAGTATCTAGAAGCAATACTAAAATTTTTTTTTTTTAATATAGTAAGTACAATAAACCTAAGCTAGAATCAATAAGCATATTATATGTTTATAAAACTTCAGATTATTTTATATATTAATATTATAATATAAACTTTATAATGATTTCAACAATACTTGTTCAAATTTTGATTTAATTAGGGATGTATAAATTTAAAAAAAATATAATTTGTTGCTTAACGATTTACACTTTATAGTATAAATTTTTAGTTATTATTTGAAAAAAAGGTTTGTGTCGCCAAAGGACACTCCATACACAATATAAATAATTAAAAATATTTTCCTTATTGATACTAAAAATTCATAAATCAGAATTTGAATAAATTTATTGATAAGGAATAAATTAGGTTGAACATGTTGTAGGTGAAATACTCTTTTGTAAATGTGCATATCAAAAACAATCGTTTTCAGCCTTGCTTTAGTCCTACGAGGGTTGTAATCCATATTGTATTCAGTGGATGATTTAAAATATATAAAACGTATCTATTCATGTGTACAATTTTACGTTAGATGTATACCAAAAATACTAGTTTTCGGCGAATTTGGTCAAAGTCAGTATATTATTATCGTTGTAAATATATGTTGCTTTTAATTTGTGATTCTATTCTTAAGGATAAAAACGTGTAAGACCAAGTTCATCTAATAGGAATCTTATATTTCTATTTATATTAACCGACCTGAAGATTGACCTATACCTGGGCATCAAGTTCTGTTTTCAATATATTGCAGTTATGTAGTATCTATACTGCATACAATATATATTATGGCAATATTATGGCATAGTGTAATAATATTGTGTATAGAACAAGAAACAAAATGTATTTCTATATTTAAAATCTATTTAATTTTACGCGTACCATATGCGTAGTTTAACGGCAACAGGATGATACAAACATTTGGTAAATGTATTTTATCTTACCATAATATATATTATATATCTTTTTATAAAACCTATTAAAACGTTTAAAGTATTTACTATGACGAGTCATTAGACGTTTGACTGCTTTTATATGTATATTTTCGAGTAATACGCGTGCAAATAGATATTCGTAGTACTTATTTACATTGCAAATCATTCAAAACGTTGTATATGTTAAGCAATACTTCAAAATATTTGTATCATTATACACGTTGGATGTGCTGTTATTTGATAATTTTAGTTTTTGTCATCATAATATTATAAAATATTGAGGTTAAGTGTACTGATTTGAGTTAAATGAAAGTCAAGTCAAAACACTTATTATTCAATTTTGATAAATGTACCTATAAAACGCGAATCATTTATTTTCGATAAACGAATATTACTTCTATTGCACACAAAATTATGTTATAAATTGAGTAGGTATCTATTATTAGGACACATTGAAATGGCATTTTCATTATATTTCCAATACAACTCCTATATGGCTTCAATACGTTTGACTAAGAAAAAGTAATCATCTTTTTATGCTTAAAACTTAAAGCTTTTTCAAATTTTTTACAAAATATCAATTTGATAACATTTTATTTTTATTAACTACATATAATAATATAATTATAGACTTAAAATTGTATAACATCTATATTAATTTATATATAAAATGTCTTTTTGTTTCATTCATCTTTTCTTTTAAAAATATAGATAAGTAAATTAATTTGAAAAAAAATTGTTAAGTTTCTTACTATTCGGTTTTAATTTCATCTAATAACGTGATATAATATTATACTTTTATATTATATTATAATAGTGAACCGTTTCTAATTTATTGAGTAAACCAACAACTTTTTTTTATATTATTATTTATTATCCAATTACTGATATAGTTAAGTTAACTTCATTGTACAAATTGCAGTTATTTTGTTAGATGACATTTTGATGACCGATTCAGCTTCGTTTTGTCTAACACCAATATTATATAGAAAAAAATAATATCGTCCAAAGACTAACGCAGAAAAACTAAGATATTTTGGTGAGTGGTATACTAAATAATGAGAATTGTTACCCAATAAATAAACATAACTTTCACAAACTTTGATTTTTTTCGTTTTAGGTTTTTTGTTTAATTTTTCTGTTGTTATTCGTCGTTCAACTTTTAATGTCGCATATTATGAAACCCTTATCACTCACTAAAATATTTTATAGATCGTCATTTTGTATAGAAATCACGGAAAAAATTGGACCACAAAAATAATCTTCTTGCTTTTATGTTTAGCCCTTTCATTGTTTCATTTTTTTGTGATTAAATACAATATATTTTTAATCTTGAATTTGAGAACACCGATGTTTTTAAGTAATTTTAGCCTTTTAGTTATGGCTCTAAAGAAAAATTGACTAAATCACAAGCTAAAGTTATACAATTTAAATAACCGAATTATTGAATTTATCCACGATCATTTTATATAGTTTAACATTTTCAATGATTTATAATGCGATTTTGCGTATTTTAACCTATCTTTAATGCCCTGTAATTTAGTAAATTTTAATTTTTAAGTATTTTAAATTATAATTATAAGGTAAATAATATTATTCAAAAAAAAATGTGTATTTAAGCATTCCCTATAACTTTTTTCGAAAACTTCATTTCAATCCTTAGTTACTAAATAGAATTATTTAATGTTATCATTAAAATTAAACACACCGCATTTTATGGTATAATTGGATGTTCTTTGCATCTACTTTTTTACCAGAACGCATGTTAGGAGAGGGGTTTTCTTTTTTGTAGTCTTTTTTCTGACTACTGTCATTATTATTGTGTAATAATATTATATCGTTTCGTAATTAAGAAGAAAACAGACCTGCGGTAACGTTACAATTATTATAAATTTCCAGACAGAAGCTTTCGGTGACATCACCACTATCGTTTTCAGCTTGGAGTAGTGCATAATTTTTTTCTAGTCAAAATTAAAAATCGTCACTGTCGTTGCATTATACGGGTGTTCTGTGACGAGACAAAATGCAGTTCTATATATGGCACAATGTTCTGCGTAACGCGTGTTATGTTTATATGGTATACGACGTACGTTTGTTGTATATTTTATGTGCAGTATTTCAGTCGAGTGACAACCGACGATGGCAGCGATGACGATGTCCGTTTATTACAGTAATAATAATAATAATAATAAATGTTATTATTATTTTTAACGTTCCTCGAGTTGAACGAAAAAAGAACGAAGGGTTTTATAGGAAGATAATTGAACGTGTTGTTAGTATATATTTTAACCGCAAACAAAATAAAATATTTTTACCATGGGTTCTTTTACACTATGATATAACTCCAATATTATATATTACGATATCATATGACTTTATATCCTTAAAAAGCTCGAAAAAACATAAATGTATGCATTTACACAGACACAGAAACAAATATATTTATTAAAGTATGTACCTATACAGTATACTTTATATCTCAACCATTAAATGTAATATATTTTTGTATATTGCAATGAAAATAAACATTTTTAACAAATAATACCTAACAATTAAAATACGAGTGCTATTTTTTTCTTTTTGCTAAATTATGGAAACATGAATTATATATTGACTTCAAACACGTCAACTTAAAATAAAAGGAAAACATTTTTCAATAATTTCTCAAATTGGATTAAGACAAATGCTTAAGTTACCCCATTAACCCTAAAATATGCTTTTATATAGATTCTACGTTAACATTTTCGTCCACATGTTATATATCTGTTGATCAAAGAACATTCAAATCGACATTAAAAACATAAGGAAATCTGACTTTTTACCGTGAAGGTGTTTATATTTTCATCGATTCTTTATTTAAAATGATATTACTTATTAATAGGTAATTATATATCTACATTATGAACTATTCGTGTTTTGGTAGACTAAAAATACGTAGTGTGTAAATATAGGCAGTTTCTAATAGTTTAATTATATGATTGTTAGGTATGTGTTTGACTAACGTTATTTTGGATAGCTGAATGTGACAAATTATCTGAGTATCTATGTTAAAACTATATGCATTAAAATAATTAAATAATTAAATAATTTTTATAATACACAGATGTTATGAGAGTAGATGACTATATTCATCTTCAATATTTTAGCATATTTGCTTAATAGTTCACTGAAATAAATGAGGTTATCGTTTTAAAAAAAAAAAATTATACGTTTCAAAAATACACGCTTATTCAGATCAAAATTTTAATTACAATACACAGTTTCATGAACACACTTTGTGAGTCAATTCGTTGATTTTTTAATCTTGAACACAATCTTTAATAACATAAAAAAATCTTATGTGAATTTAAAAATTCCAAAAATCACAATTTGAATAAAGTCGCTATTAAAGGAAAAATTGGTGTGAGTATTGTAGATGAATCGCTCTGTATAATATAGTTTTCGCAGAATATCTTATAAAATATTATATAGTCATACGATACACATATTGCACACGTGCGTTGTTGCAGTGTGACTCGGACAGTTTGTTTGACATCCTGCAATTTTCAGAACAGATTGTTCTTAGTTCTTTTAATACACGTGTGTCGCGTGTGTGTAAAATATGGACGTGATGAAAAAAAACCTAATGTACACAACTATAATATTAAATGTATAAGCAAACTTATATTTTAAAAATATTTTGAGCTATTTATTTTTGAAATTTTCAATTTTCAATTTTTGTTAGAAATTTAAAAAAAAATGTATTCTGTAAAAAAGCTTGAAAATTGTATGCAAGGTTATACATAACCTTAATAAATCAAAAAATATTAATATTAATATAAATAAAATAGTAATATTAATCAAAAAAAAAAATATAATAAAATGTATAAACTTAATTTTTCTTTATAGACATTTTATAATTTAAATTTGGATAAAATTTGAATTTAAACAAAGAACAGCGATTTTAGTTATTTTGTTTTATTTTAAAATATTATTCGTGGATGCTTGAAATGTTCAACATATCTACATTAATATATTTCATACATGACATTTTTCAATGTAATTTTTTCATCAAAAACTAATTCAACCTACAATAAAATAAATTATTCTAATAGGAATATAAATATATCAGAAAAAATTTAAAAAAATTTAGGCTGACAGTCCGTTTTCGCTCAGAATCATTTTTTCGTATGCAATTAATTATCTTAAAATTCAAATTTAACACTTACATTACAGTAACTTGTTCCTTGATGAGGAAATATACTCGACACCTATTGTATAGCAGAGTAGTGTACCACTTTCCCTGTATTTTTAATTATATTCATTTAATTAATTAGATTTAATTTCAAAACTATAGAAAAGAAAAATATTTACTTAGTACTATTTTCAACAATGAATTTAGAAGAACCCGGTACAAAGGATCGAATCAAACACAATTCGGTTCAATTGAAGTAAAACATTCGATACTGCACATGTACAACGTATGATATACGAGGCGATTTAATGAGTGGATAATAATTGTTTTTTTCCGACATGCAACGAGTCGAGTATTTTATATGGGCGGCTCAAGTGTTTGCGGCGATACCAATGATTACGCGTTTAATATTATTATAGACCATTACTGTATTATATTATATTGAAGGGGGAGTGTATTATTATTTTATATTATGCGCGTGCACGGTTTTGATACCTACCAAAATATTATTACTCTGCAGCCCTAGATCCCCTCTCGGACTTAGGGCCGATAGTTCAATTTTCCGTTAACTATATACAATTTCTAGTGTGTATAATTAACGTTATGCCATTAATTATGTTTATATTGTGACACAGTATAATATTATGTGTGTATCATGTGTCTTTATTATTCTCAGATAAATAGAGACTCGTTTATTCGCTGTTTCGTCGTAATATTAATCCAAGTAACGTCAATATCGTTTTCAATATTGAAATAAAATTAGTATTGTACGTGGTATTGTACATTTGTACATGTTTTAAATTAATATTAGTTAAACATTTTTTTGTTAAAAATCATTATGTTTTTAATGAGAAAATGTTAACGAAACGTTTAAAAATAAAATAACAATGGACTGTGGTGGGTACTTGTATTATAGGTATTATATTTTTATTTAATCAAAGTCTTAGAATTATTTTAAATCGTTGTATTAAAGTTGTTCAAGAACACGTTTTCTTACTCAGTGTTTTTTTTTCGGTTGTAAGTTATGACTCATTGAATAATATATAGTATTGACTATTGATTAAAATAGTTTTATTAATTTTGAAAGAACGTAATATTTTTATATCCTCAAAAATACATCATAATTTCAAGATCATAAAAATAATATATCCATCATAGTTTCTTTTGCAAAAAAAAAATAAAAATAAAATGTATTAAATAATAAAAAAGCTTCTGAAAAAATACGAATATTTGTATAATATATAAATCGATTAAATATTTGAATAAAAACATAATTTTTCTTTCACTATCCTATTTTAGTGATCACTGCCGACGACAAACCAGCACCGCGTATAATAATAAGTTACACGAAAACGAGAGGAAAATTATTTTAGCACCCGTTAATCATAACTTTTATTACAGATCAGACTTTTTTGTAGCTGATTTGTAGCCACAAATTTAGAAATCGTATACCTTAACAATTTCTTTGAAATATCTCTTAAATAATTTCAAATTTTTACAAAAAAGTGGAATTAGAGTAGAGCCAATAAAATGAGATTTCCAATATTTGCTATCCAGAATTGGATAAAATAATGAAAAACATGATTATTATGGACGTAATTATTATAACGTACATAATTCGAAGACATGCTAATTACAGATAAAAATATCTCCTCTCTGCTTTTTCAGCACATATTGGAGAAGCTGCCATCCATATAGTTAATTAAATGGTACAAATATTTTAAAAATAATGACCTAAAGAAGTCTCTAATTAGTCTAACTTGTATGCAGCTGATTTTTTGTATTTGTGGGTCCTAGACGTAATTTCAACACTTACATTTAAAATTTGATTTTTAGGTAAAGCCGCCTGGATAGAAACTCTGAAATTTTAGTTATAAATAGTTAAAAAAAAAGTAGAATTTGTTCGTAACGAAAACTTTTATTTACAGATACCAGGGCGACTTGTTTTGAAAACGTGTTTATTGGTGGCTGGTTTATCTAACCAGCGTGTTCTCTTAAAAGTTTGTAATCGCGTGGAATAAATTTTCTTCGAAATGCGAAAGTGGTGGTATTCATTACGTAAGAACTCAGCTATAAATAGGTATAAATATAATAAATATTTTTCAATAAATCCCCGCTAAATTGGTTTCGTACATGTCAACGGCGACGAATACAGATCATTTGTCGATCATGGCTAACCGAAAACATTTACTTGCAATGTTAAGGTAGAAAATATTGGTTTTCCATCACGACGATGTCCATAATGAAGTATCAATGTAATACAGTCTAACAATACTCACGACGTTTTTCATCGTGTCGATTCGTATCATATACCTGCCACGATTATTATGTTCGCGTTTGATATCCGATCTACGGAGTACAGGACGCTGTGTAAATCACGATCACGGATTGCATGTTTTTGTTTTGTACGATTTTGCGATTTTGAGATGTATGACGTAAATAGACCAATTATTATTTTATTTTATTTTTTTTTTGGGGGGGGGAGGAGCAATTTGGAACCCTTATATCGATTAATAGAAAATGTGGGGAGGCATATAACCTTCCACCAACAACAACTACAGTTATCAACATACAAATACAAATTATTATAGGTATATATTCTTATATTATTTTAATTTTAACACAATTTTATATCTGTAATGGAAAATAAATTTACAACATCATCTTCATTTTTATTGTAATATTATATAATATAATATATATTAGTATATAGATATTATTGAAAAAAAATTAGTTTGGTCGACTTTAGCAGTTTAATATAATAGTTGAAATACGTCATTGTTATCGTCGCGAGTTAGTCTATTTTAGATTATTTTATTGACTAGGCTTTTTTGTTAAGTCACAGAGGCTATTATTGTTTTTTACGATTTGTTTTCTGATTTTTGTTTTTGACGTGCCTACCAGTATATTACCGGACAACTGATGGCAGGCGAAATATCTTAAGTCCATCGACATGATGTGTTATTCTTTAGATTATTAGAAAATATTTGATAGAATATTATATTATATTCATTGATTTTATATTTTATTTTATATGCGATAGAAAAGAATTGTCATTATAAAAATTTGGTAACGTTATTAACAGAGTTTAATATATGTTGGTACATTTATTTAAAGTAAATTAAAATATTATCTGATAATTAGGAAAATTTCACATTTAATACATTCAAAACCTGTTAAATTATGATGGATGGCCTTATGCATACAATTTGCTTTAAAAATGAAAAATTTACATTTTATAAAATTTAATGAAATTAGTTTAATTAATATTTAATACCGGCATACGTTTTTTTTATATTTGTCGATATTTTGTTCATTGTCATTCTTATTTTTACAAAAGTATTGTTCTGCGTATTTGAATTGACAACAATTGAAAGTAGTATGACGTATAATATTTATCGGTTTATTTTCATTTGTCAGTAACTAATATAATTATTGTCCACAACTCTACAAAATGAATTTGTCTTTGGAAATAAAAGTCGATTTGTTATTGAAATCAATATTCACTACTACAAAAAACTAAAAAGAACCCCTGGAGACTTAATCACCGGAGAATAAACTATAAATTATTGAAACGAAAATTGCACTTTATTGAATATATATTGTACCTAATTTAAACATTTATACATTTGAAGAAAACATTATATGATATGCTACAAATTTCGAATATCTATGAAAAATTAATGTTAATTTATGTAAACCTATATTATTATGACGCAGTATTTTTTTCTATGAAATTAGTATCTAAGTCTTTTTATGCATCGAGGTAAAAAAATATTCATAAAGCCATAACCCCAGAAAAAAATTTATCTTTGTGTTTTTGTATTTATTTATTCATTATTTTTATATTGTCTTATAATGATATACTTAAGATAAGTATGTATTAGTATTTATCAGTATAATATTTGTATCATTATTGTAGTTATACTGCTATGGTTTAACAATTATAATATTTGTATGATATACGATAAAAATAATGAATGTATGTAATCATAATTTGTACTAATAATTATATGTATAAATTATTAGTTTATACGTTATAATACTGGCAATGAATTCAGAAAAAATATATGTATAATATTAACAGTCAAAAATGGAATACCCTGAAGATTATTAGATATTTATAAAAGCGAGTATTTTATTTCAGTTTAATTAGATGATGTATAAGCAAAATAGATATGAATTAAGATCGACAAGAAAGTAATTTAATTGTTAATTTATTGTTATTAAATATATTATACAATAGATATGAGTTAACCAATCGTATGCTCAACGAATAATTAGTACCTACACGAGACGAGTAATTTGTATAGTGCTGTATCTTGAATAATGTTTAAAATTGTTTTAATATATGATGAAAATTATATTATTATTAGTAGTAGTATATAATAATATATTATTTAAAGTATAGAGTATTATATGTATGTATGTATTGAATAACATTATTAGTTAATAATTATTGTGATTAGAAATACATTTGAATTTTTTTTCTTTTTACAGGAAGTTGTGGCGTGCCAGATATGACGTCTATATCAGACATAGATGAGGACGTTATAAACCGAAATTTGCAAAAAAGATACTCTTCTAATCACATATATGTATCCTTTTTATTATTTATTATTTTAATAATTCAAATAAAAAATTATATTAAAAAAGTTCATGAAAATATAATCTGAAGAACTTCAAATCGTTTGGATTAGATAGGTACGAAATATCGATTGTGTTAACCTTATAGGAAAATGAGAACAAATGTATATGTACCTATATGTATAGAGTATTAAATTTATGATACTATAATGTCTGATTTATAAGTTATTCAACATTGATCGATGTGGTGTATGTATTCAAATCGGAGCTTTTCTAATCTTATATAGAACATATATGATAATATATAAAATAGAAAATACGTGAGATTAATTTTTTAATTATACATTAGGCTAGGATTTTAGTGATCCAAAAAACCTAAAAAATAAATATCCTTAAAATAACCTAAAATTGACCTTAAAAAATACTTAAAAGATAAAAACTGACTTTAAAATATTATAAAAATGTATTATAAATTATAATTATTAATTAATATTTCGGTACAAAATTATTTAAATTATAATATTATGAAAAAATTGCAGAAATTTAAATTTTAGATTTTGTTGATTTAAATACTACAGTTTAAAATTTAAACTCATTTAGTCTAAATGAATATGTATAAAAATATTATCCAGATTTCAATTAAGTATAAAAAATGCTCGTAAAATTTAAAAAATGACCTCAAATTTAAAAAAGTACAAAAAATTCAAAATTAAAACTATATATTTTAATTCGTATATGATAAAATCATGTTTTATGCTTGAAAAGCTATATCCTGTAAATCCTAAAAAAAAATGCAAAACCCTATAGGTACTATCCTAGTTCTACATATTAACGTACAATATACTATTTTGAGGTGCCGTTAAAGTTAAAATGATATACCTACTGGGTGATGCAGAGGAATAATTATCCTTTAATAATAGTGTGTTCATTCAAATTCTGATTTTTGAAATGTTGAGTTTAATGTAATATTTTTAAATGAGTACTAAGAATATTTATACTATTTAAGAGGGGGGGGGGTTATGCGGTAATACAAACTGTTTTTTGAGGATAGTTTTTATTGTTAATTGTTAGTTAAACGTTATTTTTTTTGTTGAAAATATTGATGTATGCATAGGTAAATTAAACTTCAAATGAATAGTTTTTGGTTTTTTATAATATATAATTTAAATACTACAGATAATAATAATAATTGTCTATGATAATAAGTTTAAAAGACAATCAGAAAATTATAGTAATTAATATTAATTAACAATTTTAAAATTTGTTAGAACTGTTCGAGTTAAATGAGTAATTACTAGACTTAATATTACATATATTTTATATTTTTTGTAAAAACATTATAGAAGATTTTTACCCAAAGTACATAAAATTGAATAACTCAGAAACTGTTTATTTAAATTTTGATTTAGATACATCTATTATATCATTGATATTTTATAATATAAAATGGTGGGTCCTATTTGAAAAAAAAGAAAAGCATACTTGGTGAATCACTCTGTATGTTCTGTGCTTGTGTGTTTTTGTAACTATCGTTTTGTAATTGATGTGATTCGTATAACGACTCTTATAATTAAATCCGTCTGGTGGTTATAATCTGCAATGTACAGACACTTTTTTTTCAACAATTAAATCACAGTACAAATACTTATACTATATATTTTTTTAAGTGTCCATTAATCTTGCGATGGTTTGTACATATATGAAATGCACACGCTGCATATGCAGCTCAATCATGTAACTTCTACAATACGGCGTTTTATTATAATGGCAGGACGCAATGATAATAATAATTTTCAGTAGAATAAAATCGATAAAAAGGACTCTTAAAAAGGTTTCATTGTTTACTATACATGTATAGCAAGTGATACGATTTAAAATATTAGCTACTTACAATTTATTATATTTATTATTATTATACAATTTTATTCAATTTTTTTGTTTTTGACATTTTGATGGTAGGTTATTAACTTTTGTGATTTTTTATAAAAAATAAAAAACAATTAAACGATTAGTACATTTAATATTAATTTATACCTAATAGTTTGCTATATAAGAGTAATGTTTTTATAATTATTTGTCTCTTTTAATATCATTTTATATGATATTTATTATTGTTGTCAATTATCGCTTGGTTAATTGTTAATTTCGGACCACAGTGAAAATATATGTAAAGTAAAAAAAATTAATATAAAACACAAAATTCAAACATTGATTTAATATAAAAGTTAAAACAAATATCGACGCTTTTGGTTTATTTTTGCAGACCATAGAAGGTGTTTAGAAAATAAAACGAGGGTGAATCTTACTATGTCTTCTCTCCCACAAACGACGAACCTTTAACTGGTGCTAATACCATTTTATATTTCTATAATATCGTTTCGTTGTTTAGTTATTTCGAGGATTACTCCGTTTAGTTTATAAATAAAACCATGTAAATATATAATATTTGATATCGTTAAAGTGGTTTTTAATTTAATTTTTGTCAAGATGTCATCACAGTTTCATGACGTTAGCGAATCTTTATATCTTAATTTTAAGATAAGAGTATTTGTGAGCTGTGTAGAAAGGGGAGAGTTGCAATTGATTTTTGGTATAATACCCATTAAGTATACATATATGTATATATAGTAATAGGTAGTCCTTATTATTCAGTTGTAAACACCTGTAATATGACGTCGATTCACTAATTTCACTCATCAGTTTGTATTATAACATTTAATTTATTATTTTATTACGATTTTAAAGTAGGTCGTTCCGCGTATACATTGTTGGTATATTGTAGTAATAATGATAAGCGGTGAGATGAAAAATAATTGAATTGCGTATAATTGATAAATTTGTACAATTTATACCCAATGATAATAAAGTAATAACTAATAATATTGTGCAGTGTGGAATGTCTTCGATTACATTTTATCACGGGTTCAACGATTACTGTTCATTACGTACTATGCTGTTTACTCGAACTAGACAAAATAAAATAAAAACACACATATTTGATTATAAAATAAATTGCAATTAAAATTTTAATATTATATTTTTGTTATTCCTAAGATAATAAAACGAAATGTGTATAAAAATAATCCCTAAATGTGCAGTTCATGTTGTCGCTTTTTTTGAAACAAAAATTCTGACCGAAATTGACAAAATATTATTTTCTATTTAGTAACATTTAATGACAATTTTATTTAAACATGTAAAAGTAGGTATTGTTGTGTTTTTACATAGTTTTGGTTGTATGATTTTGGTGATAATATATTATATTTTTATATCATATAATAATATATTGTAATTTAAAAAAAATTATTTAAATGCATTAAATATAATATGTAATACAAAAGAAAATAATCTAAAAAACTTTTATACAAAATACATGCTATATGAACAGAGAGATTCACCAAACATGCCTATTCACCTCTCTCCCGACAACGAATTTATTCAAAACAATAATGGTGTAAAATAGTAAAAATTTGATTATATTTTCAAAAATGCTGTTATATAATGAATCAAAATTAAGTAAACATACACATATTTTAAAAATCTTTAAGATAATGAGTGTTTATTATTAAAAGAATCACCTTATATGTTATACGAGTATTATGATTTACTGTAGGTTATTATATATTTTATATTCATTGCACGCAAATACACGTCGTGTTATCAACAGAACAGGTACACATAACTCATAAACACATCGCGAGAGTGGACATTTCGATTTATTTTAACAAACTTAAAGTAAATAATATTATTCTTAAATTAAATCAGCACGTATCGGTGACGTAAATTATATTCTTAAAGGTATGCGTATATTGTATTGAAAAATTTACCGTAGACATATAGGTATTATACTAACACTGTATACGTACTCTTCATAATTTTTTCGCTACTACTCACCAGAAATAGTTGGTTTACACGTAATGTAATATAATTTTTAGATGATTTCATATGGATAACAGCGATTTATTAAATGAAAACTTATACGTATTTTTAACGTATTGACGTAAATAATTCAAGATATACGCATTATACGCATGAATATATTAAATAGATTTAATCATTCGATAGGTATACAATATGTCATACTAATGGTCAAAAAAGATAAGATTGATCCTCGTGGCCATTTTTCAAAGAGATTTTATGAAATAATTTTTTTTTTGTTTTTCATTCATATTCATGAATAAAAATATTTTTATTGCATTATATTATTATACTACATAGATAACGGTAACATAAAATTAAATATAGGTAGTACAACTTAACTATAAATATACCTACAGTATAGTCACTTTAACAGAAGAAAATAACTGCTCATAAGTAATCTTTATTTATTAAACGTTATATTGAATTTATTTTATAGAAGGTAAATAATAATAGGAATATAATAATAATAATAATAATAATAATAATAATAATAATAATAATAATAAAGATACAACTATAACAGAGTTTTATGAAATATAAATAATTAGAAAAATACATTAGGTAGTTATTTTAAATCGTAAAAAATAAATAGTTTTTGTGCATTTTATAAAGAATTATATATTATTTAAAATAATACAAAATTCCAATGATGTTTTCTTTGAAATACTTTTATTCATGTATTAAATAATAATCGTTTTTACTAATTATTTTAAACTAATTTTTTATATTTACTTAACTATATGCTTATCTTATTTTTAATTATTTCAATTTTTCTATAATTTAAGCGTTTGCAAACTTTTTTTATCAAATGAAAATCACCCATTTTTGTGAACAAATTAATTTTTTGAAAATTTTAATGTATTTAAATTTAAATTCGAACGAATAGTTTTGAGTTCTTTAAATTTATATACATGCGAGTGTGTTGTTATAAGCCCTTGATAATAGTCCGAACATATTCAGTGAGGCCTATTATCTTGGAGAATAAATAAAAAATAATTAATAAAAAAAAAAATGGGTTTGGAAAATATAGGGACTATGATGATTTAGAAATTTAATAAAATTTAGTAATATCATATTATCTGCAATATAACAAAAAAAAAAGTTTTTCGATTCAATTAAAAATATCAGAACTCATATTATTATCATTATTTTTTATTGATCAACATAATCAATTACCTATATATATAAAAGATATTATTAAATCGATATTTATGTGCACATACTCGGTCGTTAATTAAGTATAAATACAATATTATATTATAATCATAACAATTTTAATATATTAAATACATTTTGTAGTGATTATGCGATATGTTCTTTTTAAATAATAACGTCTGAACTGTTGCATACCTGTAAGTGTACCTAAATATTTATTTTTAGTTCTCTTTATATTTTAAATTAATGCACCACGAAATAATAAATTATATATTTATCCTGCTTTAATGTGCTCAAATCAACCGTAGTCCTCTTAGTATAATTTCTGTTCCTTTGTAATGTACTCAATATATATCTCAAAATTTTTATTTCAAATTTTATGTATATTTTATGAATATTGAGTAAATAAATTTTTTTTTACATATTT
Source organism: Rhopalosiphum nymphaeae (assembly GCA_036289425.1). Taxonomy (NCBI): domain Eukaryota; kingdom Metazoa; phylum Arthropoda; class Insecta; order Hemiptera; family Aphididae; genus Rhopalosiphum; species Rhopalosiphum nymphaeae. The sequence continues at coordinate 3,284,187 of JAZAQC010000030.1, forward strand.
TATTGTTTAACTAAAATTATAAACATTGTAATTTATCATAATACAATAATGATAACATTATCATATTATCACTACATACTCTTTATACAAATTTATACTCTTTGTACTAAATTACTATCCCAAGTAAAATTAATTTGGCTGAATATATCAATATAAAATTGTATATGTATCCCTGTGGTACCTATATATATATAAAAGCTTGAAAAATACATGTGTATTAAGGATTTACAAAATTAATACGTATAATGTGTAATGATTTTCTTTTAACAAAGTATGGATTTTTTTTTATGATAAATTTATTACGTATATCTAGTATTGATGGAGATTTTTTAAATATCGTCAAGACATTTAAATGTATTAATGATTTATTATATATGTTGAATATATTATTATTATTATTATTATGTAACCTTTTAAAACAATAATAAATAATTATTTCGTCTTTTATTTAAGTTTTTGATATACCTACCAAATTGATAAGTGATTGTGTAAGGTTATACAATATAAAACGCTATTTTTACTAACTAAAAAGAACAATGAAAACTCACTATAAAAATAGTAATATGAACACGTATAGCTTAGATCAAAATTCAAAAATGTAGTGATTGATGGTATTTTATTAAAACGAGTGTTAATCAGTCGACAGATATAAAACGAGCAATTTATTATCTGTGAATTATGAAACATTTTTTTTTTTAGATAATCCATCGATTGTATAATGTAAATAAATATGCAAATACGCATAATTTTATTTAGTAACTATCACAACTACATTTTTTTTGGCTCCGGTGTAAAAAATTACAACAAATATTAATATTGTTTTTATATTTTTTATATTACTCATATATTATAACTTATGATGTTAATTTTTTAAAAGTCAACGTTTCTCTTAGTGGTCATTAATTTTTAAATTTTTTTCTATCGTTAAATTTAAAGTAAACTTATATTAATATATGTCCAATAAAATAAAATAGATATAGCCCATTATGAGTTTTGACTCACGAACCATCAAAATCCTCCCTGCTATAACATCATTCATTCCTAACAATTTTGCAAATTTATAAAAGTGTTTGACTCAAAAATATCGTTGGTATTGATTGAAACTGATAGAAATATCATTAATAATTATAAATTATTTGTTACAAATTAATTTTATTCTGATTAATTTGAGAAATAATTATTGAACAAAATGTTTGTGTTCTTGGTGTTCCGTCTATGTATTTATATTTAACTTACACGTAATTAATAATTGCAAAGTATAGATATGCAATCATGTTTTATTAATACTTAAACAAAATGTACAAAATAAGTGTAAAAGTTTTAAATTTCAATATGATCGTTATCAAAAATTTTTGCACAAGCTGTCGTGGTGAATATAACAATTGAAAATTCGTTGTACATTTAATATTTATTGAAAAAGAAACTAAGTTTTTACGAGTAAATATTATAAACACATTTATTTATTATTTTCCGTAATTAGTTTCATAATGATTATTGCAATTTTAAATATAAATATTTTTTAACTTTATTTCGTGGTTGTCGATAATAATTATCATATGACTTGAACTTTGAAACCATAGAAAATACACTTAAACTTATCTCTGAACCATCGGGTTAGTCGTCCGCTTTAGAATATAGCACCATATTTTTTGAAGAAAAGAAATATTTTACTAACATTTTTTTTTTTTGTGATATCGATGCTCGATGGTACTAGTACAAACGATTTACGTCGTATACAGTATACACACATTTCAAAAGCTGTTTATACATGAATTATTTATCACGATGACCTAATAAATTATGTGCTTACTGTTTACGATTATATTGTATAATATATACTTACCGTGAAAAATAGACCAATGAGCTTGTTGAGATTTTTTACGGGACGTGTTTAATCTAAGTTGGATATATCTATAATTATTTTAATACATCATAGTACATTATATTATAGTTTTTATACAGTAATCTGTATAAAAAATGTATAGTATGTAGTTACAGTGTGATTAAAGCTTTTTTAAGACAAGAATAAATTATTAAAAATGTATCTAGATAAGATACAGAAAATTTCACTTCTAAAATCTAGATAACGTGGTAGATAGATAGATTTTTTTTATAAGATTGAAAATAATATAATACATATCTATTAGTGATGAGAATAAATATTAAACATTTATATGAGTAAATTGGTCATCTAACATAATCATTAGAATCTAATGATTAGATGACTGGAAAAATAGTTAATTATTTATTTAATTACTATAAAATCAAAGGACAAGCCAATTGTATACATCAAAAACACATTAAGTCATAATAACTTAAGATATTATGCAAAATAATATTTAAAAATACAGTTAACAATTAACAAAAGATATCTTGTAATTAAAAATATTTAGTATTTAGTACTTCTATAAATAAGTGAATTTAGATGAGTAATTATTATCTAGATAAGTTTCAACACTAAATAATATTGATAAAAATAATAAGGAGTATTAGAGTTCATACCATGATCTATGCCAGGGGTAACTAAACTTTTTTTTGTTGAAGATCTACTGAGAATATATTTTTTCTTTGAATAACCATTCACAAATATATAATTATTACAAAATGCAATCACTCGGGGAGAGGGGTAAGTAGTAGGAGCTATTAAATGTATAATACATTTTTTTTAAATAAGCCTCCCGATCGACTTTAAAATCATTTGTGATCAATCGCACCAATCGTGATCGACTGTTTGCACGCTCCTGATCTATACCGACATGTCGTAGTTTAAAGTCGTTAATGACACAATAATGTTTTCAAGTGTTTAGAATAAACATAATTTCTACCATTAAAAATATTTATTTATTTTCGAAATGTTATTATGTTAACTTTTAAAATAAATTAATATAATATAGGGATTTTTTAGTTGGATCAAAATAATATTACACAGAGTAGACATTTAGTTATATATTATTTTTATCTATTGTTTAATAACGTAAAGAAATTTATTTTAATAATATTAATTATAATAGCTCATAATGGTTTAGAGATAACCAGTACCCTTTACTATTCTGTATCATATTAATAAGTCTTGCATTTAGTAAGTAAGTGCGTGTTTCGAGATGGCATTGATGCAGTTCTAACTTACTTAGTATAATTATGATTATTTGTGGCTGCGACACGATAATATGAGAGCTCTATTGTCGATATCATATTTTATAGATTGAAGTAATTCATTATTATATACTCCAAGATTTGTCTAAATTTTACTAATAATTTGATCTTGACGATCTTGTTTCGATATTCGACATAATATTATGATGATGATGATGTATTAAATATTGAATATTCATACAATAATTTGAGAACTTAAAATTTTATAGCAATATAAGCACAAAAGTCGACACAATAAACATTTGCTAGTGAATTTTTCGATAGAATTTGCTATTTTAAAGGCAGGGGGAAGAGGATATTTGGTAATATTTGAAAGGATATAAGTATCCCTCTCCTCATGATTACAGCTCTCGTAAATTTAACAAATCCTGTCGAAGGGTTGGTATATAATCGGCGTGTATATAATGATACATTATATTCTGCAATTCATTGCACTTATTAATTTTTTTACTACAACTACTGTATATATAATAATATAGTTACATATATAATCGAAGTGTGTCGATGAATAAATCGTCACGAAGTAATGAACATCGTTCGCTATATGACAGTCGTTTTGTTTAGTTCTATATGCATTTATAAATATGTAATACGTGAAACCCGGAACATTTTTCCCCTTCATCTCCTCGCACAGAAAGGGGGTCATATCGATCTATTATGTTATTATCGTTATACATTCTGCCACCGCCGCCACTGTCGCCGAAGGGGTGGAATGAACCCCGGCAGCCGATCTGGCTGTCCGCTGTGATGACTCATCATGCTCGGTGGCGGCCACCACCCTCGGCAAGTCTCGCACGGGAGCGCCCGCCAGTCCGCCCCCGAAATCGCTCCGGCGATATATACCTTTCGCAATATACAAATAATATGTAATATTATATAGATCGTTGAAAGAGTTCGATTTATATTATTTTTACATTTTCTTCGTTCATCGACGGTAGTATGATTAAAAGTTAAAAATAATAATAACACCAATGATAGCTGGCACGCGATACGTACCTACGACAAAGCGGTTGCGTGATCGTATGGTTTACACTTATATATAATATTATGTATATGACATCGGTGATAAATGGAAAATCGTTTTCTTTTGTGCCACGAGAAATATTTATTTTCATTATCGTACGTGTGTATTTTATATAATAATAAAAAATCATAATTTTAACAATCGCTCGTTTTTATTGTTGATGTAATAATATATATTTTTCTTTTTTCTCGATTTTTTTTTTATATAACGTCTTGCGGTCATCTGCTCTCTAATTAAACGCCACGAAATAATTGAAATCGCTATCGATATCAAATGTCTCAATTTAAAACAAATCAGTTTTTAATTTTTTATACCTATAATATTATTTTATTAACACTACGGTTAATCAATTTTAATAGATTACACATTTACTCAATAGTCTGATATAATTAATACTTGGTTATTTTAAAGAAAATAATGTTTTTATATTATTTGAAGAATTTTAATCTAGCATTTGGCAAAACATATATAATTTCATATCTCAGAGGATCAGGGTACATACTATTATGGAATCAATATAGATTTTTTTTAAATTTATTATAATAGGATTTTGAGCTTTGACGAAAAGAGTATTTCTCGTATATTATATTAATATATAAAAGTGCGAGACTGCAAATTCATTTATCTTGTCAAAACAATGAAAGTTTATGGATGTTATAGACAAATATCAACTTTTAACCAAAATGTTAGGTGTTTACTGTTTATGCATTAAATATTTGTTACAACGGTTGTATAATAAATTAAAAGTCTATAGTAAGAAGTTAATAGTTAAAGAACACTATCTAAATTTGATTCAAATAATTTAAAACTGATATATGTTTTAACTAAGTTAAAAAGTTAAACATAATCGTCCATTTAATGTTTTTACGTAAACTTTAAAGGTATTAAAGTTAAATATTTCAAATACTTAACATACATAATTCAATTTTTATCCGTTTTTCTAGGTTGTTACACATAATTTGTATAAATGCTGTTGTTAACAATCAAACTATATATGTACCTGATGAGTGTCTATTGCCTTGTGAATTATTTATATAGGCAAATAGCTCGAATTATCGATTTCACATAAATTTTATATGCACATATATAACTTGAGTACGTTAAAATCATAATTTAATCATGTCTGTTTATCTGAACTTTTATTTTCTATTAATCACAGACTTTTTGGACGTATAAAAAATACCTAGATTTGCATTATAAAATGTACAAAAATCTTTTATTTAGCATAATAAATCTTTTATATCAATCCATTATAGGAAAAAATTGTATACAATTTGTAATTTTACACCTTATACTTAAATAACCAAACATATTTTTCTAGTATATAATTTTAAATATTTTATGTATTATTATCTTATTGGAAAGTTGGAGCTAATATATTTTATTTTGCCAACCCCTAATAAATTATATGTATTGAACGTAGTGACTTATACATTTTAAAATGTATTAAATTGGAATTATATATATAGTTAAATATAATATTATATATTATTTTAGTTAAAATCATTAATTGTATCTACTAAGCTATTATTCCCAACCTTGTGAGGGAATTCCCTGTTTTTGAAACTATTATGTAACTGTAGATACCTATTTATTTTTACGAAAAATAAATAAAAACGCAAAATTATTATCATGCTAAAACAGTTTTTTCTATAAGTAATTAAACTTTTGTCGTCATGATACCATTAACTAATGTTAAAACGTTAAATCATTTTGTTCACTAAGGTAATTCGGTTGTTAATTTTACATTTAGAAAATTAAGTGCGATTACAACATTATGTAACGCGAACATTTCTCCTACATAAATTACAATACCATTGTGTGCCTTTCAATACTTTAACTATAAATTGGAAACTTCAATTGAAAAAAAGAAGGCGTTATAGGATTTGTTGAGAAACCCGTCATAAAAAAATGTAATGTTGAACGTTAAACCAATGTGACATGTGGGGGACATAGTACCCAATCCAAGTCCATTAATATAAAGTTTTTTATTTTTTTTCCACGGCTAATGATTCACGAATAAAGTGTGAATTATATAAGGCCATTTTTATAAATGAGGTGAATATATAAGTATAAGTATAGATGTTTTTATAAGTACTTAATCGAAAAAATGAAAAGAAATAGTTACATTATTATTGTATATTAATGTATATATGTATATTCAGATATATGCCATTATAATACAATAGAAACTACATAGTTTTAACAATATAATACTTACCTCAGGATTTCGGGCACTTACTGAGAATTTGTCGACTTTGAACTGTAAGTTTAATGCACTTAAACTCCATTTTATAATATTCATATTTGTTTTAATCAGCGTAAAATAAGCGAGAATAATAATAATTCACTTGTTTTCGATATCAATAAAAGGGATTTTTTTTGATTTGGTGGCTTTTGGTCATAACATATTATTCGATTGTATTTTATTGAATTTACACACAACAAATATTAATTTCTTATGAATAATATTAATTTTTATTCGGATGTTTCCATCAAGAAACTTTATTTAATCAATATGTGTTCACCATTTTTTTACTATCAAATTTTATATAATTTGTGTTTTTGAGACGTAAATTTTTGGTTTTTCAATAAATTTGTTAAGAAAAATTATAAAAAAATGAATTAAGAATTGTAAAATCACGTTTTTGCCCAGTTCAAGTTTTGTTATCTTTTTATAATTCTAAAATGAATGATTCTTTAAAATATTGAATACGGAATAAATAATTTACTATATTATACTAATAATGAAAGATTTTTCAATTTTAGTTTTGATGAGTTTAATATATTTTAGATTTTAAGGTTTGAAAACTTGAACCTGAACATAATATAAAAATAACAGCTTGTTACTCTAACTTTACTAACTTACTGTAGTATAAATTATAATATAAAATATACAAAATAGCGTTACTTCCGCAAAGAAAAATAATACATTTTAATATTAATTATTGTTATCAGTAAATTTTATAACATTTGATATGAATTTGTTGTTAAAGAAAATATGTTAACATAAAATATAAAAATTAAATCCTGTTTGTTTTAATAAAATTGAGCATTTTGTTACACATTTTAGATAATTCTGTGTTTTATTAAATATATGTATTATAAATACAGCATTATTATGAATGGTCATATTATGTTGATGCATTTAATAAAGTTGTTCAAAGTTATTAAAATAGCTTTTATTGACTCTATTATATGGCAGCAGGGCCGCCGGGTACAATAGTGTTTATTTGGAGGTTTTATGGCTCATTTTTACTATTCTTTTATTACACTCGAATTGTAATGACGATAATAATATAACAACTACTTCAAAAATACAAAATAATGCTTCGAATAATAATTTAATAGTTAGTTGATGGATTTTTATTTAAATAAACTAAATTAAAAAAAAAAAATTCTTCATATGTTTATCTTTTTTCTATTTATTGACGTATTGATGATTGTATTTTATATTCAATGCATTATATCGATTCTTTTATTATTTTTTACTGTAGACTCATACTTACCATATGCTTTTATTGATAAACAAATTATTTAAAACATAACTTAATAGGCTTTGCTCAACTTGTAGTGAAAAATATTATTTTTTTTTTAATTTAAAAAATTTGTTGAACTAGTGGCGTAATTATGATAAGTGGTATGGATAACAGAACCGCAATGGGAAAATTATTTTCTGTTAATATAAGATATATTATTTAAAATTATAATTTAAATAATTGTTCAATAACATCCTATAATATATTTTTGTAAAAGGACATACGAATTTACTACGGTTATACTTAAATCCTCGTTTTTTTATATACATATTGTCCCCCTCCAAGAACAAACTCCTAATTACGTTACTGCCTTTGATATCGTTTTATAATATATAAGTAAATATTACAATATCGTGTTAATGATAGGATAGAAAATTTAAAATTATCTTTAAAACTACTTGTATAATTTTGTATTTAGGTAGGTTCTTAGATATTTACTTAGTGGCTGATCATAGTGTTTAATAAAATGAATAAATTATATTTTCGCATTCAACAGCGCTTGGAAAAAAATGGAGTGTGACAAGGGGTAATGAAAACTGTATTTGTTTAATTATTGCGGACATGACGGTCGGTACCAATACTAATTCATTTAATCTCCGATGTTTAAAAACGACTAGCGATGTATAAAAAGTACCTATGCATTGATATCAATCGATAATGATATTATAACGAAGCATGTATGAAAGGATATAAATATATAAACGTGAATTTATTAATTTGATGTTGAATTTAAATATTTATCATAAAAACAAAAAAAATATATAAATTAATAATTTAATGACATCTGAATCGAATTCCTTTTTTGACCCGTTTCTCTAACCTTCAAATTTTTTTAGCGAATATATAACGTTACACAATTATTATTAATTAGGTATAGGAAATATCCGTATCCACTGGTCTTAAAGATAATAATAATTATGCGGTCAAAAAATAATTATAATACAATGGACTGAAACAATGATAGGTACCTAATAAATAATTTAATATTTTCACATTCTTTGTGTAGTAAGTATATAAACATATGGTCACATGTACCTATGTATTAATTATTTTTTGAGTAGAAACCCGGAAGTCGAAACGAAACTACCTATATATTTTTAATGATTTCCACTAAAAATTTCGATTTATAAAATACACGACTTAATGACGTCTATGCGCACCTGTCATGGGCCATATCCATTATTTTAATTTTTTTTATAAATACAATAATATTGCACGAACAAACGTTACAGTTACAGATAATAAAAATGTTTTTACGATCCATATTCCGCGAACACATGCCATGAGAATAAACTATTACCACGCAACTAAGTAAGCTTTAATTAATAACTATACACATACATTGGCAAATTAAAAAAAAAAAAAACATTAGTATTTGTTAAATAGTTAATTAGTTATTAAGTTAATAAAAATATTTTATATAATTTTAGTAGTTTAAGGATAATATGGAAAAAAATAGTAATTTATTTCAGTTAAAAACAAGTTAATTCATTTATACTTATTTATAAAGAATAAATTTATCGAAATCCATCTATTGAAATTCTAAAGATATAATAAAAATATTTAAATTGAAATTAAATTTTCATCATAATAAGATAAAGAATTCTTTTTTACCAAAGAATAGTTTATAAATTTGAAAATAATAATATTAATAATTTCCCTTATTCACCACCGAGTATAAGTAAGTATCTCGGTGAAATTGGAGAATCTAATAATTGCTATTTTTTTCATTTAAAAATAGATGGAAAAAATGATATTTACTATTTACATGTATTATTATTAACTTTGAGTTTATAGATTTTAAAATCATTGATAAATAAGTAATACATTTTAAAAATATAATAGAAAAGATAATCTATTTTTTTTTCTTAGGGAATTAATTAACCATATTATGTTAAACAGTTGTCTTGGTATTTTAGATAAGATTTACAATTTATAATATTAATTGGGATGTTTTTAAAAGTTTTAATTTAGAAAAATATCTACTTGGTATTAGTGTTTTCAATTTTAATTCTATGAATAATTTAACTGATTTTCTAACTTTCATAATATAAGTTATTGGTTTGACATTAATTATATGTATTATACATATTTATTATGTATATGCATTTATAGATGCCTCATATAGGGGATTTTGATTTGATCCATCCACATTTCTTGGTCGTTAACATAATATACTTAATTTAGTATAAAATAATATTTAACTACTTCAAACAATCCTTAGTGTTATACCTTAGGTATTGAAAAAAAAAATGTAAGTTAAATTATTTAATTTAGCAATAAAAATGATAAGTAATGTTTGATCGATGACATTTTTTAAAAATATGTATTATTAAATACGATAAATTTGATGCTTATTGTTTAATGCATACAATCGAGTACATATTTATTATTCTTTAGTTAAGTTGCGCATAAAAATATGAAGTAAAAATATAAACACCCTGACCTCTTATACGCTTATATGTATTGCATGCAATATTAATGGAATGAATACAAAATTTAATTAAAATTACAATTTAAGACTTTTGACGTTTCGACTCAATTTCAGTTTTCAGTTCGTTAACGATGTACGCCACCTCGTTTGCACACATTTTGGACAATTATAACGCGAGAACACACTCAGGTTTTATGCTAGTAATAATTGTCTTATAATAATAATAATATTATACATCTATGTAATGTATATATATATTATAATATACGCAATTACGACACTCGCAAGTTCGTTTATACGCGTGCACGTGTATACTTTTGTCACGATTATTATTTTTATTTTTTTTTGTTTTCTCGTTTATCCCCCGTCTGTCATGTTTATACACCATGGAAGTGGTAGACTACTCGACCTAGTTCCATTTTTTCCTTCTCTTTTTCAAGAGTATAAAAGCCATCCCGTCAACAAGTCTACTCGTTTCTATGTAATATGTAAATATACATTATTAAATGGCACCATGGCGTGAGCCGGTATATATTATATATATATACATAATAGAGGAATTGGTGAATTTTGCTCCACGTGGTTTCTTCTAACACCTTTGAGCCAATCTTCAATGTGTGGCGTTAAAATGAGAGATGGGTTGATTGGTTAGAGCGATGCACTATTACGTGCAAAAGTCGTTATTGAAGTGTGACGAGGTATTCACCTTTGTTGTCATCGCCATGGATAACTTAAGAAATGTTTTTGATTTTAAAATGTATATTACTGTATCTAGAGAGGTAGAAGAAAGGTTACAAATGTAATAAGAAGAAACTCACAGTAATACACTTTGTATGTAAGTATATCAGTATATGTGTATATCCATTAGTGCCGCAGCGAATACGTTTAATATACAGTTGTTGTTGTTGTTTGTCCTGTCATATTTGATGTGTATGTACGATTATGTGATGTTTATGATCTACCCACATTATATTATATTAAAGGTAAATCCAAAGATTGATTTATGAACCAAGTGGTGGGTGGGAAGGGTAAACCTACACAAGAACTTTACCTTCATTATATTTTGCTGCACATATTTACAAAATGTTCATAATATAAGCCCACAAACTTTACTATATATATTAACCTTAAATTATTATTGATCAACAAAGATGAACAATTTAATGGATAAAATTAGTTTAAGTCAATTAATTTAAGTTAACGATAAGAATATAAAGTTATAAGTTAATTGATTATATGCTAACTATATAATTAAAAGTTTAAAATTAATATGGGGTAAAATATTAAATTAACTCAGAAAATTAATTCCTTCTTGTCACATACTATTTGCAGTAGTTTGGATAATATAATAAAATATATTTTAACTTAACGTAGATATCATTTTTCAAATAAATTGGAAAAATCTAAGTCCCTGAATTAATATTATTGATATTTTAACTACTATTCAGTAATTAAGTTGGTTTAAAAATTGACTAACTTGTTAAAGAAAAATGGAACTCTTAACTAGTTAAAAGGTTACTTAGTGCGCCCACCTGTATTAATTATCAACGGTTAAATCAACTTTATGAACGGACATTTAGCTAAGTTCCATGATACTTCTTGCTTTAAGCATCCTTAAGAACTTACACCATATTATACACTGTAAATCTTTGACTACCGCTGTCTTCATACTACTATATTATGATACGTTTCGGTATATCACTGCCGATTTTGGACCAGGTTTGTTGACCTTTAAAAGGTAAAAACTACCTGTTGTATTCATATAGAAATAAGTTTAGTATGATTTTAAGTTTATATGATAAAATATGCCAGCACTTGTTTTGATTGTTGTAATTTTTGTGGATACACAAACATTAAGGTGATTTGCCTAATTTTTCGTTTTCTTACCTATGTAACCGTAGCAAGTAGTAGGGAAGAGCAGGGTAATTTTTACAATAGCAAGTTAATACACTCGAGTTATTTTGTATTTTAAAATATTTAAAAACTGTATAGAAGAAATAAATAATCAAACTATGTCGTAAAATTGTTAAATATTAATATTGACTGATGCACATGTATTTGGCAAAATTCCAAAAGGTTCTTTTTCTTTTTTTTCAATGTGTCACTATTATAAATAACTATAATCGTGATATACAGTAATATAATCATGAGTACGGTGAATAATATTTTTCTAAATACATTTTAATATTATTTAACAAATTGATGTTTCCGGAAAGATGGCGAAAATTCTAAAATTCGTTAGTTTTTTTTTTCGTGTACATTGTATATAGGGTTCTCGCTTAGCGATTATGTAACGAAAATCTCGGCCGGCTGTATAGGGTTGAACTACAATCTCCTCTCCCCCCTCTGCCATTTGGGCCCTGATTTCGCGTCTATATTTACACATTGTGATTTATACTATTATATTTAAACGTATATATATATATATATATATATATGCCTGTAATGTATAAACGCGATAGGTACATATTGTTGGCGCTGCATTAGAGGGTGAATAACACAAATGCGTATTCGGTCACGGTCTCGTTGTTTCAATTTCACAAACTCGATTTTTTCAGAAACAAAAGATATTGACAGTGCGTGTGGAACATTATATGAATTGATTCAAATTGTCACTACAGTCATGAACCTTTATAATATATTATTTCTAGTGTAGTATATATATTTAAAAAATTATTACATGGACATAAATGCCAATAAAACAACAATGATAGCAATGATAATAAGGATACAAGAAAATACATATGCTAACCTGTACATAAATTCATAGAATATGTTAACCGTTGTTGTTGTTTAGGACAACAAAATACATATGATGTGAGATATAAAGTAAATTAAGATAAGAATCGGAATGACAAAGATTGAATTTTATAATCAACGAAAATCAAATACTATTTTCAAATAAAATCAACATTAAACTAAAATAAAAAAGGATACTGAAAACATATTATGTATGGATTATAGCATTATATATGATGGAGATATGAAAGTACAGTAAATAGGACGAAAAAACAATAAAATCTTTTGGGAATGTGGTGCAATAGACGTTTACTTGGGATAAGTTGGATATATATAGTGTCAAACGAATAAGTATTACAACAAATAAATGAACATAGGTCAATAAAAGATACCATTAAACCTAGCAAATTGTAATGGTTGGCCATAGAATATAAAAATGAATAGATATGATTATAGTGTAGTGGCAAAACCTACAAGGGTGATACACCTGAAGAAGAAGTATATGTGAAAAACTAATAGAGACTGAGTATACGTTACAAAAATATGGTAGTTGTAAATCCATCAGTTGTTTATAGTCATAAAAAAAGATTATTGAGAACTATATCAGAGAACGTATTCTGCAAAGATATTATTATTATATATTAGCAGTGTTTGAAAAATTAACTTAAAAATTAAACAAGTTCACGTTTAATTTTTTTGTTTATAATATGTTACAGTCAATGATTAAAATTGAACATTTACGTCATTAACTGGTCATTAATATTAGTAGCCAAGTTAATTAGATTATTTTTCTAAACTACCAAATTATAACGTCAGTTTTCAAGATAATCATTAATTGTTGTACATTAAAACAAAATAAAACAATTATACCTCAATGACTGAATATTAACATTATTAACCATTGACTGCGTTAATATATTACGTAAATGAATGAAAACCAGTCTTCTATTTCTATTAGTAGATTTATGTTGACCGTGTGAACAAAGTTGTAAATATGTATAATTGATTCCTTATTTATATTTCAATACTTATTTTTTATTTCCGTAACCATACAACTGTTCCTACCGTATCCAATTGACGAATGATTAGTTTGAAGAATATTAAATAGGTCTTCATTTGATATAATATAATAAAACACAATATTATTCTGTTCTAATACTAGTCTTATTAAGCGTTCTTTCCCATTAACTATTAATATTTCGTATTTACGAACTATCCTGTAAATTACAGGCTGTAATATTTTACGCATGTTTTCAATCTCATAGTAATTAATATTTTTTTTTTGATTCTAACTTTGGAAATTTTCTCACTATATTCCGATACACTAAAATAGTAATTATTGTCAGTCCGTTTTTAACTAATTAACTTATTAAATAAATTGTTATATGTACTATATCTAATATACACATCCATACTTAAATTTAACGTAAATAAAAAATAAATACTTAAAAATGTAATAAAACGCAAATTGGCAAACTGCGAATCAAGCGATTTTGAATCTGCAACGATATTGAAATACCTACGATAGGTTATGGGATAATAATTCAATAAAATAAATCACGTACCTTTGATAATTTGTTAGATAATCACATTATAAGTAGCCACGTATTAATATTATGATTTTCGCGAATAATTATTTCGCTGATTATTATCAATTATATTAATTTGATAGGTACTAACGTACGTAAAGATAACTGATAGTGACCTATATGGGTCGTATGTAATAGTGTAATACTCAAATAAATTTATAGTTTATAAAAACGTCCAACATGCTTTGGATAGATTGATGTGAATAATAAAATAATACCCATGTTTACAACATTAACTATTATGTGTTGCCACTTACGTAACTTGCTGGTCATTTACGTAAATGTGTATTGTGTTAGGTAATTTTCGACATTAGCTTTTCAAGCGAAAAACTCTTACGTCTTGTAAAATACTTAGGTATTGATAAAAATTGTTTTTATTAAAAAAATCTTTGATATATTTAAAAATAAATACTTATCAAAAATGAAAAAAATCGATTCGTTACATTTCAGATTGTTTGTTAATAATTATTACATTATTATTACTTGATAATTTCTTACTAATTAATAAATGTAGAAAGGCGCTTTATTATTGGTACCTTACCTAGTTGTTTATTATTTTAACATACATATCGAATACTATTTAATAATTATTTTTCAGTATGAAATTTAGTACAGAGATATAGGTATGTTATTTTATACGTAACATTATAATTTTAAGTTAGTAATTAAAAAAAATAATTTAGCATACTTGTTGTTAGACAACAACTATTTAAATACATACTCAATATTGTTTTTTTATCCAAAATATTATTAAAAAAATAGTTGAATTATATTAAAATATTTAAAAGTTGATACATTTATATTTGCTTTCAAGTAATTTTAATATAAATAGACATAATTTAATCTTTTTTTCCAAATACACGATTCAATAAAATATTTTTGTAGGTAATAATTATTATATAAAGGATAAATTATGAAATTAAAATATTATATCATAGTAAAACTATAAAAACGAACGATATTATTATTGTTCATTGAATGGCTAATAATATATTAAATTATAATTAAAAATATTATGATATTATAAACGGTTATAAATATAAATATATGTATAGTATTTCGATTAATAATCAAATTTAATCTGATTTATCGTCACACGGCAAACTTCCATGATACTTTGAAGAGCATAATCTAATAGGAACGCAACAACCACATAATTTATTTTTTTATTTAATTTAATAAACATATTATTAATAATCTAACGATTTCCGAGTTCTGTGTTAATTTCATATTTACCTATGATTTAATAGATAAAACTACAGAAATAGAGTAATAATAATTTTTGCATTGGTAATCAATTATATATTTTAAAACTCGAGAATTATGTAAAACTATATATATAAGTCCTTAATTATTTATTTAGAGGCCAAAGTGAAAACGGTCGCAAAATGGTATAGTTAGTTCACCATAGATATATAAATCGTTTAGGTAATAATAAATCTTACTTGTACAAAATGTTATACTGTAAAAATAATTATATAAAATGTTGAACAATTTTAATTTTAGATTTTTAGTTTTTTTATTCGGATATTATGAGTCATTTAGAGTATTTTAAGGTTTTTCAGTTTCGATGGTAAACATTTTCTTAGTAGAAATATTTTTTTTTTAATATTTAATAGCCTAGTATTATATAACTATACTACATTAATCATTTAGAAAATAAATTGTTTTATATTTATGTGAAAATAAACTTTTTTGAATTAAACATTAATTTATGATATTGATATCGCACTATTGCACTAATATGGCTAATAAAGTAGCTAAAAGCATGTAATATTATAATATTATTGTACTTTTATGTTAAATGATTTTCCTTAACATTATTTTAAAACAGACTTATACAGGAACGATATTGGTTGCTGTAAACCCGTACAAGGAGTTGGGAATTTACTCAAATGTAAGTAACTATTCAGTTTTGTTATATATTGTGATAAGTTATGTGGCCAGAAAGTATTTATCATAGCCATTGATTATAATTTTTATACATTATGTGACAAATGTTGAAATGTACGCACCTATGTGCTTATTATAATAATATAATTAATTATGTTATGGCAAATAATATTATAAAATTGGAGTTCAATGATTTGAAAGCCAATTATTTAAAGACGTATTTTAATAAATAAAAAATAAAATGTCGCTATTACATGATCATTTATTATTATGTTTTCTAATCGTTTCTTAACGTTATACCTAAATATCGTACGATCAAAAAGATTTTATTTAATTTTTAATACTGCAAACAGTATTAACATTTATTCTAACTATTATTATAGTGGCTATATTACTGTATACGGTAAAATGCAACGCACGTAAACATTGCAAACACTACATATACATTTATATATATATACCTATTGCATATACGGTAGTACAAAGAAGAATGACGTCACTAAAAAAAATTGAACGTGGAGTTTAAATACTACAAATAAAAATAACCATACTCTTAATGTTTGTACGTTTTGAAAACTATTTATGGCCAGAAGTTAAATATCTATATTCAGGGACTTGACAGTATTACCTACCTACTGTTTATATATTGGTACTTTAGGATGAAATTAAGGTGGAAATTCAGAGATTAAAATATTAAATTTTCATTCTACATATCTGCGCGCTTTTTATGAAATTACACATATTGCTCACCCTCCCTTCCATCCCTAAATTGTGAAAAATAAAAATTTATTGTTCAAACAATATTGTTTAATAATAAAATTAATATGTCTTTAGTTTTTTTTTTTATTATTACCA
Source organism: Rhopalosiphum nymphaeae (assembly GCA_036289425.1). NCBI lineage: Eukaryota > Metazoa > Arthropoda > Insecta > Hemiptera > Aphididae > Rhopalosiphum > Rhopalosiphum nymphaeae. Next base: position 3,301,413 of record JAZAQC010000030.1, read on the forward strand.
CAAAGGTTATTGAAGGATTATAATAATAATTAGAGAATACTAAATATTAATATTAATATTAATACTAATGTTAGCATATTTGATAAATACATAATAGTTAATAATATAATTAAAGTTAGGACATTTCAACTATAGTTTTTCAAAATTTAAATTAATGTTTCTGTAAAAATAAATTATGATAAAATTATGTGTGAAAATATTTTAAAATTTGTGTAATATGATAAATTAGGTATTTCAAATAGGTATAATAACATAATAATTTATATTTTTTAAATTTATTTAACAGAAAATAAGTTATTTTGTGTAAATTGTGTAAATAATACATAACTATTATTATTCGAAACCATGGATATTGAGCAACTATATATTGTCTATATAATAACTATATAAACTATGATGAAAACGAAAACAATTATTTAATTTCAAAATTAATATAATAGTAAAATATTATTATTACAATTATTACACAGTAAAAATTAATTTAAAATTCCATGATAAATAAAATTAATATTAATGAAGTATACAAAATGACGTCATAATATTTACTGTAGTAGTAGGTACAGTTAATGTTTAATATCTACACACTTTTTAATTTTATACGTGCACAATTTTAGTCCTTGGGGAAAATTTTAACTCAGTTATAGCTCAATTACGGAGACCAGGGAAGTTTACATTACTTTTTTTTCTTTGTTTTTTAGAAAAGGTTCCGTGATCCTTGACTATGTATTTGATTATAGTTCCACTTCAGTTTTTTTTTTTTTTTTACAAAAAATCGTAATTATGATAACTCAAAATATCTGTTTACAACTTCTCAAAATTAAATATGTCATATCATATAATACATCACTTAATAAAATAAATATATTATATATCTACTATAAGAATTCCACATTTTGTAAGTATAGGTCAACACCGAGTAAACTAAAGACTCTACTGCAATATTATGCAGCAGAGTTGAAATTCACATAGAGGTAACTCATATTATTATTTAGAGTTTTGATTTCTTTGATAAAGATCTGATGATACTTTCCAGTTCTCCTTTTGTTACCTTTAAAAAAAAAATAACCAAAAATTGTATGAACATACACAAAGTATATAAAAACTTATAAATACTTAATTAATGATACAAACATGTCAAATTTTTATATTTCTTCACAAAAAAAAAGTCAAATTTAGTAACTTTAGGAATAATAAGTTTTTATATTTTTAAATCCCTAAAAAATTTACCACCTGGAGTAATGATATCCCTACCACCCCCTAAATACACATAAAGTATATCATAATAATAACTATACGAATCATGGCGTTATATCATATGCCGTTAAATTATTAGGTTATGTCTTATAGTATAGAGCACACTTACTAATGGCAGTTTATGTACAGGTACCTTTTATGTATAAGGTGTGATTTAACACGAATACCCACCCAAATTTTATAGTTTATGTCTTCAGATTTTTATTATTGGTATTTAGTTATAAGCATACAAAAAAAAAACCATATTTTAAATATACATATTTTTTTTACCATTTAAAAAATTATAGTATGACGAAACATACCTACTTCTATTTTATCAAATAAAAAAACTTCTGTTTACTATTAATTAATAATTTAATGATTTTTTTGAAAATATTGACACATAAATATATCAAAATGTAAATGGATAGTTTCTGAATTATGAAACTTAATTTATATTAAGAATAAGAAATAATAACGATCTTTAATAATGATTTCACATAAAATATAAAATAGTTGCAATAATTATTATCTAAGTTTTTATTGTACTTGTTCAACTTTTAAAAATTATAAAATTGTTATAAATTAATATTAATTATACCATATTATAAAATTAACATACTCATCATATAATCTTGTTATCATTGACTTTTATTCTTAGTAGGTACTTCAAGTTTAATAACATATAAACCGAATCCTCTCTTTCAAAATTCATAATAAATAATTATTCATTTGAATAAGAAAATAATTATCAGCACATAACATAATTTAAATTAAATAAAAATAATTATATATACCTATATGTTTTTAAATCTATTTTTTTAGTATGCTTAAAGATTTAAATAATTGGAAATTGAAAAAAAAGTATTATTAATGGAGGTAAGAGTGCTTGGAAAATCACCTTATATAATATACATCGAATACTTTTAGTGATAAGCTGACTGAAATTTCAGAATAATAGTGGGGATACCGTTTCACATCCCTGCTATACGTATAATGTGATTATATGAGGCAGGGAACGTGTTCAAAGGGAAATTTTGCAAATAGAGCATAAAATATTCATATTAAACCGTATAGTGTGCGAGAGGTTTTAATGTCGTTATTATAATAAATTATAATATACATTGGTGTGTGATAATGGTGTTCTATGAGTTTCAGATGAGAATTTAGAGTTACAATTTTTCGAGTGAGCTTAATGCTGATAGTGTACTACGCAAAAGCATATTGTGGTGAATAATATAACATTGTGTGGTCATAATCAGTGGCGCAATGAAAACATTCTTAATAATCTCACTATAAAGTATTTGAATTTACAGTGATTCCCTCTTCAGTCAAGTTATCCAATTTTTTTTATTTCACATGTCCTTGTAATATTTTATGATATCTTAGACTGAACTCAGGTTTCTCTTGTAATTTGAAACGATACTATCGCTGACAAAATTATGTTACCATTCTTTTTATATTCAAATATTATGATCACATATTATTCAATTCGTAATTTTTAATATAAAATATGTTAAAATAATAGTGCAATGTCTCGTCAGTAGGTTATACGTATAGAACATTTATTAATAAATATGTGGACATTCAAATTGATTTCATATGAGGAGTGAATATTTTTCAATACCGAAAGTGTTATTTTATTATTGTAGAATGTCTGATAAACCCAATGTTACGATCCCGTACAGAGTAATATTTTATAGTGAACACCTGAAAACATAAATACGAGTATATAGTTGTATATTAATAACGTAAACAAAGATGATCATAAACTTCAATAGTTATACCAAAGTTAAATCTCAAATTATGTAATTAAATAACAGGGATTTACGAAATATTTACTCAAGTTTAGCAAATATGTACACGATAACGATATCACATAATTACCTTATCCATCCAATGTCAACTTAGGTGTAAAATAATTTACCATGGAAATAATTATTGATTTTCAGTAAATATTTCACAGATCTTGAGGTTCAATATTTAGTTGAAACATTGTAATTAAAAAATTTTGAATTTGAAAAATAATTAAAATAATTTGTACGTAATTAAATATTTTAAAAATCATCGTTTAAGTCCATATCCCTTTTATGATAAATATTCTTCATTTTTTTGAAATTGTTCTTAATGGATGCGAAATTTTGACAACCGTTGCGTAGGTACTTTTATTTAAAAAAATTGTTATTTTAAACTAAAAGATTTACACAAGGATATCGAAAAATGTGACAAACTATTTGTGTAGAAAAAAAATATTCTAAACTATCAGTGAACACCATTTTATTGTTTGGGCAAAAACTGTATACTATATTAAAATTGTTTTAGATTTGTCAGAATAGAGAGTGACTGCGACGTAATTAGTTTGTATGGATAGTGAGGTAAACTGAGTGAAACAGAAACATCGGATATACAGTCTCTTGTGGACTGAGAATGAAAAGGTTGTAACTACTTGTTGGTTTTGAAACTGTCCATGAAACGCAATTTAAAGTTTGAAAACTCATAATTTAGTACCCATTCTTCTTTGATTTATTACAAAATTAGATAGAGATAAAAAGTTATCAGCTATAATTTTATGAAGTTCAGATGAAATTTATGGAAACAGATAATTTATAACAGTGAAACTTCCACATCACGAACTTTGCCAAATTTTTTTGAAAACCTAAATAAAAATAGAATCCAATTTATGAAATTCTATTTAACAAATTCTTCTATAATATGATTTTACTACATTTGTACTTAATATACGTTTTAAATAAATGAGGTTTATTTAATGTGAAGTGGAGAGAATTTTTGGAGCCCAAGTATGTTCATAGTACATGTGACTTGCGGACGTAAGTGGGTACTGAGTAGTGACGCAAAAGCCATTCGAATCATGTAATGCCTCCGACACCCCGTGAAGTCGACTAAAACGGCGATTAATCGTCAAATAAGTATATAAACTGTTTATATTTATACAACACACACTTATAAATGCATAAAACACACACAAATGCTGCGTGGTTGAAATGATTTACCACCTGTTGTCACCGAATAATAATATATATTCTCCTATTCAAATGTTTAATTACAATATATTAAATGCACTGCCAAGTTCATTGCATTTCTCGCCCCAAAAAACTAGGATTTTTCCATAACTATGTTTTGTTAGGTTTATTTTCGTTTCATATTATTCATTAATATTTGATCAAAATGTGTTTACATATTCTTTTCATAAATACAAAATTTTAGTTTGCATTCTAAAGGTTTATCTGAACTTGTAGATTTATATAGGTCAGAGATTCCCAAACGGGGTGCTGCAAAATTATTTGAAATATACTTTTAGTCTATAGGCCATAGGGCATAGGGTGCCTCCTTAGAAAATGACTAAGAGTGCGGTGAGTCAAAAAAGGTTGGAAACCTCTAATATAGGTGTAAGTGCTTAGTAAAAATGAAATATGCTTATTAAGTATGCAAGTCTTTGTATTGCATTGAAGTGCGCTCTGTTGTCGAATACACATTGTTTTGTGGGATCCACATACTATTAATCATAGTTATCTTGTAGAGCGTACCTTGCTGAGTACATATTACAAATAGATCAATTATTGCATTATCATTCTCCCGTTCTGTTATCTAAAATTTTCCTTTCTAGCTGATGAAGTTTCCAAGCCGTCGTAGCTCTTATATGAGCGACATACTATCAGATAAAATAGATTCTCCGTCTCTCTATAACTTAGGAAAATCAAACTTAATATTAAGGTTCCGTCTTTTTTTTTTTTTGTAAGGCGTTTCAAATATATATCTCTATATACATCATTAATTATTATGCTACTAATCTACAGCCCCTAGAGAAGAAGATACTGATTGCCAATTTAGAATCATATTTTGTTATTCGTAATATTGTTCTCATTTATTTATTTTTTAATTTATTTTATTTTTATCGTATTGTTTCTGATGTTAATTTTTTTATATTAAAATTCTAGTTGGATACTATTAAACTATTTGCCCATGTTTTTAATAAATAAATACAAGTACAACTTTTTTTCCATGAATACAATGGTTATATTGACACTTTATAATGGGTTTCAGTTTACTTAGTTCTTTTAAATAGCGCAAATATAAAATATTTCAAATAAATATTACATTTTATATTCGAGTTTATTCTTAAAGTATTCATTATAAAGATCTTGTATACACACAATCATCATAATTCATGAATTTTTTTTATATTCATAATTTGTCACTATTTTCTGTTTTAATTTCTAACATTGAAAAAACCAATATTGTACACAAATTTCAATTGAACTATTTTACAATATCTACTATGTATATACGCAGCAAAACTACTAATATAATTGGAACATTATTGTTTAGTTTCCATTGTTCGTTTTTATTAAAAATGTTATGATAGGTACGATAGACAACACACACATATATATAATATATATATTTAAAAGCTTAAAACAAAAACAAAAATAACACGAAAAGATGTAATAAAATCGATCTATACAAAAGCAAAAAACACAGTCTGTAATAATTCGCATAATCTACGTTTTTGTGACCCTATCCCGTCGGTTGATTCTGCAGAATATTGTCATGACTAGATATTTGCTGTGCGGTTAGTTTTATAATATACGATAAAACGTTTGTTTTCTGTAATGTACATACATTTATTAAATACATATATATAAACACACAATATAATAATCTAAACTACAAAATATTATGAAAATCGTGTAGGTTAAAATAGAGTTATTGTGTCAATTTTAAATGGGATTTCATAGATTTCACTGACCTTTTTTTACTCGAGCATATCAATTTCACAAATTTAAACTTGTAAGTTTTTGTATCTAGAATGAGCTACTGTTTTTCATACAAAATTTAAAAAAATTACAATTAGCTAAACCAGAAACTTACGAGTGAATATATATTATAAGTTTTCTGAACATAAATATTATTTCATTAATTGTTTTTAAATTTAAATTATTTCCATAATATTAATAATATTATATTTTACTATGTTTATTTTCATAGAATTTGTTAAAATCAATTCTGAAAAATAAAACTGAATGTTTTAACAGAAATCCCTATAAAAAATTTAAATATGGAAATATTTACATTATAATATTATATTATGATTGGGTAGTTATTATTAAGTAACTATATTTAAATAACACCGTTTTGAAAAATTTGTGCATTATAGTGTGTTAAATGTGTGATATATTATCATTATAGATAATTTTAAATAATTAAATCAACTATAAATATATTTTTGAATAAATTAATAAAGTTAAGGCCTAACGAGAATGATCACAAGTAAAAAATTGCTAACTGGTAGAATGTTTTAAAAATATGTTTACAGGTGGAATCGATGCTTTATCGGCTGTATCGATGAGTTAAAACTTTGATTATTGATAGGTATATTTACGTGTGTATAATTTTAATCGGTTCATCCGCACACACGTCCTAATAGATAATAATCTATAATTGAATTTATACCCATAAATGGCATAAACACATACATACACATATATGTGCGTGTGTATACGAACAGACAGTACACCCATCGTTACAACCCCTATATATAGGGGTGTGACTCAGGCAGCGGTGGTTATAGCAGCGAACGCGCGACGCACGTTTCTCCACACGCCCGCCGAGGCCTCGCAGCGCGCGTATTGATCTGTTGTGGCCGGTGCGGAACGACGGCGAAATTTTAGCGTTCGTTCGCCCTTTCTCGGGTACCTCTGTACTTATATTATACTATTAGAATATATCGTGTACGTACATCACCCGCCACAATATACTGCGCACACATAGCTGAGTTAAAATATGCTTGCATGTACCTCTCGCACGTGTAAATGGCATATCGCGTATACACACACACACACACACACATATGTATATATATATATATGTATTATAGGTAAAAGTCGTGGAGTGGGGGAATTGCAAGGAATCGCGCCCATGATAAAAAAAAATGTAATAAAGAGATAGGTTTTGTTGACGCCTGACAATAAGAATAATAATAATATTATCTGTATTGTTCAATTAAGGTACTTTATTATTTGTTGTGGCAAAAATGACCGACGACATAAAAATCAAAAATGTAATATAAAAAAGTTACATAATAATAATTCTTATATTAATTTACGACTTGATTCAGTTCAGTTAATTTGCTGATTGTAAACATCGTGTTTATCAACAGACCGTTTCATGGACTGGGACTAAGAAACATACATAAGTAGACTATTAGGTGGTTGGGTAAATTCCCATTGGCTAGTTCCTAATTTTTAGGTTTTAGAAGCAGTATATCTACGTTATACATACTATACGTGTTTCACATATTATTAATTATGTATACTGTGTAATAAAAATGTAAAAATTATAGATTACAAGACAAGTTTGATCATTAATTTATTTGAACTCGCTTTAGTTACTATATACTTAAATTTAGTTGTGTTTCACAATGAGTACAATATGTACAAAATTATTTCAAATATTTAGTTTAAGTTATCTTATAGATTTTTAATCTCGAAAGTTCAGTTCCAAAATTATAGTAATTAAACAGGGTATACTATTATCACTGAATACAAAATATAACTATTTTATTATATTTAAATAATTTAAATGATTGTGATTTTAAAAAGAAAAGTAGAGTAGGAAGAGTCATATTTTTATATTATCTGTGCTGACGTAATTATAATTTGTTTTCTATGGTAAAAGTCTGCCCTATCAGGTATTATTTGGTGTAATTAGACAGTTCGTTTAAGTAAGGTTTTAATCGTCTTTTTCTCCAAAATGTAGATTTTAGTTGTGCCAGTCCGTTTAAAAGCACTGAAATTTCATAATCGATCGAGAACACTTTTAAAAACTCTTTGACGACAATAGGTTGGATAAAATATTTTTTTTTAAAGAAGACATTTTGAAATACGCATAATATAGGTAATTCCCACAACTCACGAGTCTATTTATATTTGAAGTATTGTTGTTTTTGTATACTGTACTACTGTATTTAAATATATATATGTGTGTGTGTATGTGTTTGTATTGCTGTATAAAGATGATACCTAAGTATAGTATAATTAAATTGTACACGAGGTTTCTGGACTTGAGTGTCACTTCGTCAGGAACATCTCAGTTGCATGACATTAATTTAAAAGACTCCACAAGTATATCACATAGCTATAGTGCGTTATATTGTTATTAAATTTATTCATACTCATACTTGTACTCAACCGTGAAAATGCTTTTTTTGGCACGTGGGTAATGGGTATGCTTTGTTAATTTATTTTGACGATTGGTTTGAAAAATATTTATTAAAATAAAATATAATAATAGTAGAAAACGAGTATATCCACTTTCGCAAAAAATTCAAATGATTCAGGGGGGTTGTTATAAATTTATAACAGTTCTGTAGTAATAATTTGATTTTCGTAGACACATTTCTCATACACATTTTGGCATGTATAATAGGTACTAGCGATGAAATTTGACTAGTATGGACAAAAATAAGATAATTAAAATTAAAATCGCAGTCACAATAAAAACAAATTGTCTAGGCATACCTTACTCAAATAAACGGGCTGATGAAATGTATATTTATATTCTTTTCAATCTACTTTTTTTATAATACGTTATGTAATATCTATTGTTGGTGAAGGGGATCAAAGAGAAATTATAAAACTAACTCCACCTCTCTTCTTAAAAATGCAACAAACTGTACTTATTATAAGTATGAGCAGTATAAATATATGGTTATGTAATTGTTCATTAAATATTTTAACAAATAGAAATGTAATCTATAATATAGATAATATATGCTTGGAAATATGTTCAAGTCAGTTAATTCTTATTATTTTATAATATTATAATAAGTTGTATAGTATATTTTATTCGTGTATAAATAATATAAAGTTTATAAAAAATAAAGTTCTAGAGCTTCAACTAATCTAAATAATTTTATGAAGCTCTGCACACATAGTAATATCTTTGAATATTGAAACATAAAACAAATATTTATCGGTCTTAGAAACCTCTACTATCTTCTTAGGTTAGGTGGATTCAGATATTAACATTCTATACTTTGAGAAATATTAAAAATCTTTAGAATAGGAAATGCGTTTAAATTGATAGGTATAATATTATACAAATTCTAATTGTTAATTTATTAAAAATTATTTTATTCCCTTGGTTTCAAATGTAAGATATTTTAACTGTTTTTATTATTGCATTACTAATCGTTAATTAAAAAACAATTTAAGAAAATGAACACGCTTTTTAAAATAATTTTGCTTGAATTGTTCACACATTATGAATAATAGAGGCCATATTATTATTATAATAATCATTACGAGTACTTACTATCCGTTTATTATTGTGAGTCAATTCTATTAACCAACGACGTACTCAATTTAAACATACAATTGTTTTTTTGTGTACCCTGTTTTTAATAAACGTTGAAACTATGTTAGAAATTGGTTCGTTTAATTTGGACAATTTGGTGCACACAAATAATAATACCGCAATATTTAAGTGCATATTAGTATACATTAAATATATACCAGTAAATCAAGTTATAACTTGTTGATATAAAACGTCGATTAAAATGTTGTAAATAACGTAAATGTTATCATGGTATTATGATATGATATATTATAATTATAAGCAGCGGCGGATTCAGACATCTTTTAAGGGGAGGAGGAAATTATTTAGATTTTTAGTAAATTAATTATAAATTAAATAGTAAATTAATATAAAATATATGAATAAAGTTTCAATACTCAATATCTGACTAATGACTACATTATATAGGTTAGGTAGGTATTTATTTAGTTTTTAAAATTATATCTTTATAGTATAAAAAAATTAAAAAAATTACCATTTCAATATTTTGTAGTTCATTGACAGAGTGGGACACATATCCCTGCCCCCCCTGAATTCTCCACTAATTAAAAGTTGTGATATGAAATAGGAAGATAATTAAAAAGAGGAGATTACACGTTTAAACTGGTATTAAAATAGTATTTTTATAGGTATCTCAAACAAATGTCTTTATTTTATATCAGTAGGTATTGTTTTTAAGGGGAAACGTAAATCAGATTAAGTAAACGATTTCCTAATATTACATAACATATTGTATACTCTTCGTTTCTATATAATATCAATAACATAACATAATATTTCCAAACAATTCTATTTTATCAAGTAATGTAGGTTTGGTTTACTTGATACATAATCTTAGGTTTGAAGTGATTGGTGATCATTAACAATTAGAACGTACTGTTTTAATTTCAAAAAATTATTTACACAACTTTTTTAATGCATGTAACAAGTTTACTGACTGTTATTTGGTTTATAAAAATTTTTTTTATATATTATCATGTGTTGTATAAATAAGAGACATACCTATACGATTTTTATACACCTAATAATTAAAAGCGAAACAAAAATAAATTTAAAACCGCATTAAATAAAGCCATAAATCATAATTGATCTTTAAGCTTATTCTAGTTGTTGTAGTATGTATAATCAAATAAATATAAAGTAATGTTTAGCAAAAATATATTTATTAAAGCATTTGATTAATAAAATTGATATTATTTGTTAAATTTTACTAAAATATGACTAAATCAAATCGTTTTAAAATATTAAATTATACTCATGAAAATAAGTTGTGCGTTTTTTTATTTATTATTTTTTAAGAATTATTTTAATATGTTATGAGCTTATGACTTATGAGGCAGTTAAAAACGAAAGTATATTATATAGTACCTATTGAATGTATTAAATAGTGCTCCTACATCGAATCAACATTTGTTGTTTGAAATTCGAAACGGAATTATGGGTACCTAAATAATATAATAATGTATAAATTCTACCGAACACGCTCGACGAATTAATATGGCGCCTATACGTGTATCTATTGTTAATCCGGTTCTCATGTAGCAGCTATAGTAATGTATAATGCACATAATAATTATATAATAAATATTATGCGATCAACAGACTACAAATACGTACAGGATATACGGATGTGCAATACTAAATGGAAATGCATATCCTATATCCTGGCAAGTAGCAATAATTATATAATCAAAAATAATGCAGTATAATTAGGGTTGAGCAATTTCCGGGAATGTGACTTGATGAGAATTCTCTAGAATTTTCGAAAATGACCAAGAATATTGAAAAATATATGATATTTATTAATCATTAAGTATGTTAAATAATGACGTATCTCAATTATATATTCAAATTTTTGATCAAAATATAAATATTATGCTCATAATTAACTTGGTGAAAAAGTTGAAAAGTAAAAAATAAAATAAAATTAGTAGTTTTCTATTAACAATTGAATCTTTAAAAATGTTATAATATTAAAATTGTAAATAAATGACATTGTGGGATCAAAATATTAAAGATGTCTATGTAGTACGTTTTATTTATATTGACACTGAAATATATTCCACATTGTTAATTGTTATTTGGAAATATTAAAAGGTGGGCTTAGTAAAATATTATTATTATTTAATTAGGTAGAGGTAAGTAAATAGGACCACCTATCGTGTTTGTCTATTTGAGAATATTGGTTATACCTATTATTGAACAAATATAAAAACAGGAAAATAAACTTCTAAAATAAAATATATTATGTAAATGTTATTTTTATTGTTTATCTGTAATAATTCTTGTAGTTTGTATATATTTTTGTTTCAATTTAAATTTCGAGGAAACTCAAGTCTTATGTATAATTTTGATGTTTATGCATAAAATCATAAGGTAAACAAATAACCTACGGCTAGGGAGTAGGAACCCTCATAAGTCATAACAATATAGTATGCAAACGGTAGACAATCACCGAGCAACAATGTATAAAATCAATCGATTGGTATTATTTTTTGTAAATTGCAATTTGAAATATTGTTTCTACTCTTTGTAATATACAATCGCGTTAGATGATAATAATATTATAATATGACTTCATTGGCGGAAAAATTCAATTACAATGTAAGTAATTAAAGAGTTTTATACAATAAAATTATGTTTTATAAAGTAATACTTACATATTATAATAATTTATTGAGATGAGATGATGATTGAGTTTGTTAATAATGGATTTTAAAGATTTGCCTTTATAATATATATATTATATTAATAATACATTGTATCAGTAATAATATAATATTATAATTACTATACAATCTTTTTTTACCTATTAGTTACTATTCCGATTAGGAATTATTTGGTTTTGTTAAGTATACATTTTTTTTTTTATCAGATTCGCATCATAAAAGCGATTAAACACCTAGAAAGATGTAGAAATTTCAGATGAAACTCAGTAAAATCTAATGTTAATATAATCAATAATGTTAAATTCTAAACTTTATTGAATAATACCATTATATGTATAATAAAAATAATTTCAATTATGCAGACTTTTCAGTTTATTAAATATCATGTTTCATATCCAAGAGCCTAAACATATCAAATAAAACTCATAAAAAAAGGAAATTTAGTAAGTTGTATCGTTATTCCAAATAACGATGGATAAATATATTTTCTCATTTTTTTTGATTACTTATAGTATAATAAACATAGATAATTTAGTGCAGATATTTAATTTTAATGTAAAATAATGTTTTACGTACTAAAGAATAGATTAGTTTGGAAACTTAATTTTGTGCAGAAAAAATGATCTTAGATAAAAAGTCTGGAAAAAAAACCAAAAGAAATTAAGTCCAGATAAAAGGTAAAAATACAAAAAAATTTAATGTATTTGAAATTAGTGGTTTATTTACCAAATAATTTGACAATTATAATGACATTATAAGATATAGATTATGAAATATCATTGTGATAATATTATTAAGCATCGTACTAGAAAAAGAAATCGATTGTTATTTTCAACTTTAATACGATATATATAATCGTATAATACAAATTTAAGCTATTTTATTTTATACTTTGATACTTAATAAATAATTAACTTTTTTTAAACATATATTTGTTTTATTTGTCTAAATACCTAGACATTTTCTTTGGATCTTATTAATTGAATTTTTTTCTCCCGTCTACCGTTTAATATAGTATCAGCTGATTCGATTTTTTTACAAGTACGCAAAATAAATAGATAAATAATTACCGACAAAATACGCGTAGTAGCTTTTCATAAAAAGAAGCTCGCCTCAATGTAAATAGTGAATAACACGCTGTTTGTATAGGAGCTTATATATTATATATATATATTATATCGGGTTCGTCGAGCTAAGCAAATGCCATGACTGGGGAAATGGGATCGGCTTGCGCAAATCCTTGCCGGGATGTTAGAAATACGCGCGGTAATTCAATAACAACAATATTATATACATCACCATGCGAGAGAAACCCTAATGGATTATCTATTTGTCTCGGAGTTCAATATACAGTACACAAAATAAACTATCATGTAGATATCATTATGAATTATAATAATGTATTATCTATTATAATATAAGTATATTATGAAACATTTTTTTTTCTATGAAAAGTACATACTCTGAGAACACTATATTATTTCCATTGGTATAATTAGGGGGATACTATGGGGACTCAAGCTTTTGGAGTTTTTCTTAAAATAAACATTAATGTAGAATATAATGCACCATAGTTCGATAGCTGAATAATGTACTGTTTACAAAAACATCTTGACAATAGATCATATGACCGTAGACCGTTGCATAGGAAAAATACGGAAAACAATAATCATAAAATAATAATACAATGTTATTACAACGATAAAATATATCAAAACAATATACAATAACAGCAATTTCATAGTATTAGGTACCATAAATATATCGTTATGATAAAGATAAATAGAGACGTTTGAGCTTAGTATAGTCTGTCAATATAAAGGTATTACTTTATATTAGATAATATTATATCTAGGAAAACTTTATTATAAATTATATATTACTCTTACATTCTATCGATTTATATAATATAATTTAAATGGTTCTTTGATGTGTCTATTTAAACTACTCTCAAAATAATTTTATTAATACAGGAAAAGTTAGCAAAAACCTAAAAATATCATTGAGGAAGAAATAATTTTCGATGAAATTTAATTCCTCCTCCCAGACCTAGTTACACTTATGAGACTACGTCTAATAATTAATAAGCAGCATTTTAGATTTAAAAAAAATTCGCTTAATTTTTTTTTTTATATGATATAAAATATAACAAAGTACTATAATAGATATTATAACATGTTACTACTATTAAGAAATTTAAATATACTTATTTTTTATTATTTCATTAAATATATTATTTTTATTTTAAGTTTCTCGACAATGGTTTTATATATTTTATTTTAATAATTTTTTAGTTATACTTTGTTATTTTATGTATGTTTTTTAAACACACTGCCATAAAATTCAACGAATATATTTTACTGATGAAAATAAAGACAAAATCAAAAAATTAAATTAAATTAATTGTTAATCTCGTTTAATTGACTATAAAAATAATAATTTGAAAATAAATGTAATTATCTACTAACTAATGTACCTATAGAGACTAACAATATATTAAATATTGAAAATATAAAACAGAAAATATTACATAATTATAATGATATCAATATAGTTGAGAATTGTATGCTACACACTAAATATTTTACTGGACAATGGGGAAAAAAAACTTTATTCTGTTACTTCAAAGTAATCTATTGTTGATTTCAAAAGTTCTGTATTTGTTAATTCAGTATCTAAATGTTTATTTAATTCTTTGTTTTTTAGAACGTTATATTAGCAAAATAAAATAACATGCGTTTGCGTTTACTAATAAAACATTTTGTGTAGATGATTGTTTTTTATATTTAACAGACATTTCTTAATTAAAAAATGAATGAATAAATAATTAATTAAACAATTATTATACAGATTATATATATACTAGTAATTCAAACGCGTGGTAGAACACTATCAAACCACATATTATCAATTGTTATCAATAATATAATGTTATTAATTAACAATTTTCCCCTATCAAATGTCATGTGGTCAATTTTTGGCAACAATTAATAATTAACAGAAGTCCGTAATCACTGAATATTAATATGCTTATTTGATAGAATTGTTTAAAATATAATTGGACCCGCAACCTAATAATGAAAATTAATGACAAATGGTTTATAATCGACTTGTAAAATGAATAAAATGATTTAAAATGTATAGATTCCGAAAAGTCAATGAAAATCTCAAAAAATTCTTTAACAAAAATTGCATTTCAAAATTCTGCCTATAATTATAGTTAAATTGTATTGTATTTAGGTGCATATAAACTCTAATTATAACTGTTTGAATAGTATAAACATTAAAATCGTTATGCATTTTATTTTTTTTACTTTTTCGAGCTTTTAAGGTGATATAAACAACTATATTCTTAATACTTACTACCAATGGTACACTCTTCTAAACTTCTAAAGAACGAATTTTTAGGTTCTCACATATAATATTTATTAACCTTTATGCAACTCATCATGAATAAAATATATAGATGATTTTTGGAATACAAAATTTCTAGAAATAAATTTATTTTACATATTATTAACATATTAGAATATACTTTATACCTTAAAAATATTTTTACATTTTATAATATATTATTGTATTATCGTGTAAAAAAAATAATTGTTGTTTATTTCCTGTACTGAGATTTTTTCGTTTGAAAAAATAAAATTTGTGGTACAAAAAATCACGATTTAAAAAAATATTATTTTCTATTATAGTTAGTAAGTTAACAATTTGTATTTATTATTGTGTTATTGTTTGCATTTATTACTTAAAATTGTTATTTATCTATAATTTTTTTATCGATTTAGTAAATATAATATTATTATTATACTAAAGATTTGTAATATTTATGTATATTAATTTTAAAATTTGTTCAAACTATGACGTTTATCTCGAATCACAATTATTGTATAAGAATTGACTGCTTTTAAGATATTGTTACAATAATATAACCGTTTGTCGTCTGACTATTGGTTAGGAAGTGTTAAATTACTAATTAAATTTAAATGTTTCAAAACAAATAAACGTGACGGACCGTAAAGTTGCAACATGAATAATTTTAGACGGACATCTATTTATGTACAAACCATCAAGTTAGTAGGACCGATGATTTTATCCACAAAATCATTAGTCATTTTTTGTTCGTGATACCTTAATTTGTGAGCAATTGATTTAACCAAAAAACTAAGAGACGTAGGAATAAAACTAACTGCAGTGTCTGACTTGACTGAACGATAATATTTACTTTTTATTTTCAGTTAGACTGCATCATGTTAGAAAAAAAATTCTCGTCTGAAAAATACCAATAGTGTAATTTAATTTTAGTAGCCTCATTTCTTAGATCTGTTACACTGACACTGTTATATACTATAGTATATACAATTAATATTATTCAAAAATATGAATAATAAACGTTTATAATTATTATTGTAACCCACATAAAACGCCGCAAAATAGTAGGCGTAGTAGTATAATATTTCCTGCGGTGGTATTGAACTATAAAAACAAATTAAAATAAGTAAGTATAATAGCAAAATCGTTATTAGCGATGGCCGAGGTGAATATTAACAAGTAAAAAAGGTAATTTGTTTTAAAACTTTTAACCAGTTAGTCTATGTATATATATATAACATTTTTCAATATAAATAAAAACAAATAATCTTTAAAATAATATTATAGTTGTTAAAAATGTGCAATCCACTTAATTTAAATAATGCACTGTAATCATACTACAAATAATGTGAAATAAGTTAAGTAAGAAGTATATTTTTTAACCTAACACCTAGGTGGTAAATAAAATAAAAATTAACTAACTTTTTTTTTAATTTTGTTAAATTAATTATATTCCTCCATATTCACTTTATGCTTTAAAAGTTAAATATATTAGTTTATTTAAAGCATTAAGTTATAAATAAACTAAAGAAACTCAAGTTAATTTTTTTATTAATATGTCCACCTTTGGTATATATCGCGGAAACTGAAAGACAGATAAACTAAAATGATACTACAGGTTTAAATATCTATTTCTAAATAAAAATTTCAAGTTGTATTCATATTACCTTTATGATGGTTATCAGCGCTTGAAGCAGCTTAAAAATTGTAAAGTTGAGGAATGACCTGTTTGTTAAGTTATTCTTAGGGGATTCAGCTTTTGTGCTATTTCATTCTCAAGTCTTATGCACAACCTTTGATTTCTTTTTTTTATATTGAAACGACCAAAGCGAGGAAACTATTGATTTTACGACGACGACGTATTTTTTATTCTCTGAAATACTTTTTAGAGCTGTTTAAGTAGTTGGATCTTTTTAAAGTTTCAAAATGGCATGAATACATTAATATATACAATATTATGTATATAGGAATATCTAATAACAATTAATCTGTAAAAGTACTAATATTGTTAATGAATTCGCTGAACAAATGTTTAACAATTAATTTCAAAGGTCATAAAAATGTTGATGCAGTAAATAATATTTATTATTATATTATTGTTATTTGGCAAAAATATTTTATAAACATTTTTCATATATAGTTATCACATATACATACTAAAAAAAATATAAAGTTTTGTAGTTTGAAAAAAAATATTGAAAATATATCGTTAAAATCGAATAATAATAAACATAGAATTTGTCTCCAATCGACGTCGTTTTCATGGAACGCGACGATAATAACCATCGCTTTCAAATTAAATTTAACACTCACATTCCAAAAACCAATCTAAGATATTATTCATCAGACAAATATTTTAAGAAGTGTGAAATTTTGCATTTTTAAAAGTTTCAATGAAATTATGAAAAAAATAAATAATTTTTGGTATAAATATTAATTAGTATTGATTAGTTATTAATTAGGTATTTCATATTATACCAAACACTGAAAAATTATCAACGATTGCTATAAATATTAAATATATATTATAATGAAAGATTTATCATCGTCGTTATCTGCAGTTTAATTACTTAACTTTTTAATAGAGAATCCTAATAATCAACAGGTGACAATTCGATATTGTTGATATATTTGTATAATAATACATGATTTTACATTACGAATCTGTTATAAACGGGTGATATGTGGATGACTAATAAGTATATGAATTGCTTCATTAACTATACGAAATTGCATATCTGAAGCTGATTATAACACAAGATAAAATTGTACTAACATAGTAGGTATTTAAAAGAACCACGTGACTTTAAGCACTTAAACTACATAATACATAATAAAGTATTAAATTCTTATTTAGCGAGCACACTTAATATTGATTTTATATTTTAATTACATAGGTACTGAATAATGATATGTCATATTATACATAAGGATTTGACTAGATAAGTACTAAAATATAATATAAACGATTTCAAAGAAATATTGAAACAAAAGAATATTTTAAACGATTTCATTTAAAATACGATGGAAATGTAGGTAATTAAAATAAAAACTTAATTTGAAATTAATATGAAATGTAAGTTACTTATTTATATTTTTTCTAAAAGATAGGTACATTGGATTTGAAATAATATGGAAAATATTATATAATTGATGTAAAACGGGCATTAACGTATTGATTTTAAACGAGCATCATTGGAAACCCACGAAGCCCGCCCTGAAATTTAACAAAAATTTAATAGCGTTTTTAGTGTTCTGTATACGTATTGCGCGTAAGACGTTATCGTATTGAATTAAAATTGAAATTATTCGTGTGAAGGTTGTTGCAAAAGTCTAAAATGTTATAAACTACACACAGCATCACCATGACAGCAGCATACCGAACTATTTATGAGAGATTCTAGTTGAGCTTCTCTAATAATATTAAAACAAATTGTTAACTCCCTCAAAACAAAATCCTAGCTAAGTCACCGAATAGTATTATACATTATTTTTTTGATTATAACGAATTCACAGTATTATAATTTTTATTCAATTACGCCTTGTAGAAAAAAAATAATGGATGAATAAAACATGTGGTTTAACATAATATTTTGCGTGTTATTTAAATATTATTGAGTTCTAACGATAACACTGGTTTCGCTTAGTCCGATTAAATAAAACCTTGCGCGTCTCTGGGCCGACTACAAGCTGTTTATTCAGCGGATACCTACCAGTGTGCAAGCATTGCAGTTTCACTTGATTTTACTAAAAAAATTATAATCTTGTTTGCAGAGCAAATATGCAAAAATATTAACCACAGCTAGACGATAGAAAATGTTCACTAATTTTGTATATTAACACGATGCTTGTTAGGTAACTACGTATACATGCATACCTATGTAGGTATTTCATTTGTAAAATTGTCATAAAACCAAATGATATTCTCCCAAGTTTTGTATTACCAAACTGAATGGTGTTATGTGTTAAATTAAACATTGGGTTTGACCCATACACGATAAAATTTTAGAAAAAAATAATATATAAGTAGGTAGTTATAATACTTGTATTATTAAAACCAAATTGACCAATATTTTATGGCACTTCATAATTATTTGCTTAGACATTATAATTTAAAAGGTCAATTTATTAACCACGGAATAAAAAAAAAATCGTTAAATTATAGTATTAAAACATTTTCTATGTGTTCTATTTAGGTGATTAATCATGGAAATTTATATCAAATTAAAAATATTATGAAAAAAATAGATATATGAAGCATAATATATATAAGTTTTAAACAAAAAATATCTTCAGTCTTCTTTCTGAAAGACGTGCAATAACTCATACATTATTTTTGTGATTGACGTAACATCTAATATTTTTATATATATATATTTTTTTTTTGTATAAACAAATATCTTGTAATATTGGTGTTCAGTATTCATCTATGACAACTGTAATTTTCAAGTATATATTATAATATTATATACAATTATAGTATCTATATACTAACCCGTGTAATGAAGAATGTTTTAAAAACTTATGTTATACAAAATATTATTTTCATACACGGTTACCTAAGTTACCTTAGTTTAATATTTTATTAATAATTATAATTCATATTAAAAACCAATAAGAAACATCTTGCAAACCATGAACTATAAGGAAAATATTATGTGTACAATAATATGAAATGATATTATACATTACGTATAACGTATATTATAAACAACATTTTCTATGTTGATCAATTTAAGTCTTTTATAATGATTATGGAGATATATTATTTTTTTAATGCATTAGGTTTTTCCAGCTATATAACAAGTAGATCTTGTAATTCGTCATTTTAATTTTAAAAAGGTATACTAATAAGGTTTTATGGTGACTTATATATATATATGTTTTCAAAATCAGTTTTTAAAACAAAAATTGTTTTCTTATGTTTTCTTTAAGTGCTGTGTATTTAATTTAAAATATTTAAAAAGTGTTTATTTTATCAAACAATACTTATTATTTCCAAATACTATTACCATTTTTAAAAATATTATTTTTACGTAATTTTGATGTCGTTACAAAATCAGGAATATGGATGGATCAAAGTTTTAATATAGTAATTCAATATGTATTAACTATTTTTTGAGATGATTAGATGTCAAACATGTTCAGTTATATATATATATGAGCAGTATTGTAAAAAATACTTTTAAAAAAGTATTAAAATACTTATATTAGTATTCGCATGAAGAAGTATTAAAAATACCTATAAAATAATCTATTTTACGAATAGTCATAAAGTATTTGAATACAAATGTGTAAGTATTTTTTTTTCATTTTTACAAATCTACATACCTAAACCGTCCTAATACTAAAATTTTAAAAATTGTACAATTGAAGATTTTTAGAGATAATAACATGTTGTCTGAAAAAAATTAAAAATGTTTTTTTATAAAGTCAATTTTTTCGAAATTTTTATCTGATCTTTTTTTTAATATTTAAAATTTTACTATTTATTTTTATAATAAATTGATATTTTATTAAAATTTTGTTAAAAATACTTCTAAAATGTATTCCGAATATTATTATCCAAATACTTGTATTCAGATACTTTATAAGACTGTATATGAGTATATAATAACAATAATATTAATAATTTATTATTTTTTATCCCAGCACTTTAAACAACCGAGACATACTTGTGAAACTAGTCTTAGGTTAGGCGAATGCCCATGCATAGTGAAACGGTTAATAAAAACAAAACAAAACTTTAATTTTTCCATTACAAACAGGACTTTTTAGATTTTTTTTAAAAACACATACTCTGATTTGTTTTAATTTTGTTGTCAATTTGTGGATCCACACGCTAAGCAATAAAATGAATGGTCGATGGTAATGAAATTGTTTAATTAAAATACTAATATTACTATACGGTATTAGATTAGAATAGTTAAAGTAATACCGCAATACGGTAAACGGATTAATATTAATGTTTACCTATTATTATAACATTTTTCTTTGTTCTTCATTCTCGTAAAGTACTTGAGTTGAAGTATATTTTATAACTCTAAGTACCTATTCAAATAAATATTTAAAATTTTTGCTTATTTAATTTCATTTATTATGCAATATTATAAATCACATAAAAAATTAATAGATATTTCCGTAAGTCATAATATAATATGATCTACATAAAATATTTTTAATTTAAAAATCTTTAATTTTTTTAATCAATTGTTAGTTACATCAAATTATGTAGTACACAATTCTCATCAAAATTAATGTAAAAAAAAATGTAATAAACCTCCATTTAAATAAATTGATTTTAAGATAAAAATCAAAAATATAATAAAAACAATGTTAAGCACTAAAGTATTTGTAAGTATCATCTAGTCCAAAAACTTTTTTTTAAGAATCCGTATTGTGCTTGCATACTATTTTAAATTCTTTCCAAAATAAGCATTTGATTACTTTTAAAAAGTATTTTTTACAAGAATTCTGATAACAGACATGTACCTAGGTACAACGCGATGTGATTGAATAATGATTTAAATCTTCATAAAGAATTTAAATAAAATATATTATAATATCAATAAAGCTATATAACTATTATATGAATTCATATCATAATCAGTGTATCGAAAATATTAGAAATATTTATTGAATTTCAATATTATTATTGTTAAATTTTTTATCTCGGTGTAAAATATTTCATTTAAGTGATACTTGAGATATTTAATAAGATTTAATTAATACACTAAAAGGATATCACGGCGCTATCTAGCGTTCAGTACTGATTTTTTATCCAACAATCACTACAATTATTCCTACAATTAGAACCAATAAGTGTTTCGTATCAAGTAGTTTAATAGTTTATTATTTGTTATTGAGAGAATACATGACACTATGTTCATCTATTGCAAAGATTTTTTTAGACTACCTTAAATATATATATTGTAAATAATATCTTTTACAGAGATATGTTTATCACTATAAACTTAAAAAGATGTAAATCTTAAGTCAGTGAATTTATCACAAATAAATTAGAAATACATCAATTGTGTCAATAAAATATTATAAAGAAAATATTTATTATAGTATTTTTGACGTTTTGTTTTAATTAAATATACAAAAACAAAACAATAAAAAAAAAAATATTATTTTTTAAATATAAAATTTCTAAATTATTATAAACCGTAATCAGCTGCAAGTTATAACAGTTGTTAATATCAAAAACTGTTAAATAACTTGATGAAAATTAATCTTTTAAGACTCAAATACAATCACACGTGAGAACATAATATAAAATACAATTGTGAAAAAAAATGGAAATAATTATAAAATAAATTGTAATTTATATGTAATAAACTTGTAATTGTTTGTGTAATTGACGTTAATATTTTGCAGATATTTGCAATATCGTTTGGTGTAATTGATGTATAATATATTTTTACCCACGATTTTTGGTGCAATTGACATATATCTACTCGTATATTATTGTTGTTCGAAGAACGTTCATGACACCGCACCCCATTTCTTCTACACCCTCCGCTCTACCATGATCATTGGTGGCCTAAATCCTTCAAACATTACATAGTTCTAGGCGTAATGATATGCCTATTCCACGAGACTTACGAAACACTGTTTACCAAAAGTGGTTCCCCCTAAAATGATTCCTCCTTTATAGCACAAGGGATCATAAGCTACAGCTGGTGAGGACTACCCCATAAGTTAACGGCCCCCTTCAGCACCGGTAAACGATAAAAAATAAAAATTAATTTTAGTAAAATAAAATGTAAAAAAAAATCTTTCCTTGCCGATGTTGCCCCTGCGATATCGTGTAACCTCACCAACGGCGTGAGATAATAAAACACAACTTTTCCCATCGCGTTTGTCCGTAAAATGTTATTTTTATTCGATTTAAGTTTTCAAATCTTATTTAGTCATCTTTAAATTGGTTTTTTATTAGTAAAATATCTTTTTGCATAAACTGATAATCGATCGATGTTGGGAGTACTAAAAAAAAATGTTTTGTATAAGTATCTTATATTTTGTACGCCTTACAAAAAAAAGCTTCTAATAAACACCTTGTTTAAGTCACTAATCCCAAGTTAGTGGGCAAGGGCTACACGAGGCTCATGCGTGAATATAATTCCATAATTCTGCCAGCAGTCTTAAATTATGCAGTTAGGATATGTAATATACTTAATTTAATTGTATTAAAATTATTATTTTAAACGGATATACTGAAACCTAATTAATATCTAATTGCTTTTAATAGTTTTTATAATATTTGACTGCGTTTATTTCAGTTTTTTGTAGTTTTAAATTTTAATTATTATAATAAATATAATAAATTATATTGCCTTAGTTCGTTATAGAAATTTGAGTTAGTATTAATATTTAATTTACCATATAATATTATATATATTAAACAGTTGTTTTTTAAATTCTTCTATTTCTAATAACTGACATATATATTATATATATAAATTATATACAAACGTATATAGGTGTACGATTAGTCATTAGTGGGTCTCAAAGATTTTTTTACAAAATCGGTGATCCGTACAACTAAAAACGTTGGAAATCGCTGAGATAGAGACAACACATGCAAGTATGACGTTCTCTTAAAATCTAAACCTAAATTGTTTTATCATAAGGTTGATTGAATTAAGTAGATTAATTGTCTTATTTAGTACGATTATATGTATAAAATAATTTTCCAACATTTTTTGTGAGTTTATTATGTCCACTTATAAGCATAAATAACACAATTATTTTGCTCAATTATTGGTCCATACGTATGTTTAGACGTAATTATAACAATCGAATGAAGTCCGCATTTTTGATTTTTCTTTCTTTTATTTTCTATCAAAATCTGATCTTAATAAAGGTACAACAATGATACAAATGCGTGTAAGGCTATAATGTATTATACTAATTAAAACAATGAAAACCGAATTCACTTGCTGGCCAATATAATAATATTAAACAGTATATAAATGGTTTCAAGATTACGAAATAACGTGCATTAGTGTGGAATAATAATTCAAGTGTCCCGAGTATATAAATAATTTATATGTTTTTAATGTTTATTCTTTGAGTTTATTTAGCTGCAGATGGTGTTGGACTGGCTCTTTATTATCGTTAATATGTTTATGTTGCAGTGTTTATGTAGTTCGCCATTATATTTGTACTGCTCGTGAACATATTGTGATCTAATAATTTATTGTAAAATGTATTTTGACGAGTTATTTACTTCTGATCGGTGTGAAACTTATGGTGCATACGTGTATTGGACCATAAATGTTGAGGGTTACAGAAAAAAAAAACAATTTTGAACTATTATTATCGTAAAAACAATAATCATATTTATAATTTATAACCACCGTTGTCGTTATAGATTCATACTTTATACCAATAAGTATTGAACAGAGCGAATAGGTTTATTAAATTTATTCATATCGTTGGCGGATTTCCATATATTATGATATAAACCACAATACATAACAAAATATGAAAACGGTGTACGAGGATATGTAGGTCGTATATATAGGTGTACCGGATTCGAGCTATTAAATATATATTATAGTTAAAACCGATAAAATTTAACATTTCTGTATTTTAAGTCGGTTCAATAAGTTTTGAGCTGGAGCCAAAAATGTAATCAACAATTATTTAACTTTTAAAAGTTAATTGCAAACAAATTCATTCTTGTATGACGAATTACGAGCGATAAAGTTTTAGTCATTCGCAATAAAATGTATAGGTACATATTATTGTTACATTAGATGTTTAATTACAAAATTTTAAAGTTGAACTTATAAAAATGTTCTATTTTAACTCGGTTTAAAATGTTTGTGCATATTAATTTAGAATAAAATAAAGGTAAAATCGTGTAGAGTTTGATAATCATTTATACAAAATATAAATATTAAATATTATATAATATATAAATGAAAATATTGACAATTTAGGTAAATAACAATAGCATAATAGTTAAAATGTATTATACTATTCTATCTTATTATACACTATAGCTGCAAAAATTAAGGCAACTGAATTTAACAATAAAATTATTAAATGTAGAAATTTTATTTTTTATTTTTATTTAATAGAAATTTATACATAGCGAGATTAAATAAAAGTATATTCAAATAATTATTTTAATAAGTTGTATATAATTTAGTTAATGTACTCGAAATCAATTCTTTTTCGAGTTATTTTTAATTGTTTATAATTATAATAATTATTATACATATCTACATTCTACCTATTACAACAATGGGACCAAACACGTTTATTGTGGTAACTTTGGGATTTAAAATTACGCGACATTATATAATATATAATTTAAATACGAGTACCTATGCAATTTACTCTACAATCTTGAGTCGCGTTAAATAACAAATCACCCTTGGGCTGAGCTATTTCATAATATGGATTATATAGTCTGAAAATGTATATGTATGTACTAATTGCAAGTGAACGCGTCACTTTACTGGGCATCGTCCGTTTCCACCAAAATACCGGTTCTCTGATTTACGCATAACCATTTTCCGCCAAAAAAAAAAAAGATATGATTCCTGTTTTCGCCAAAATTTATTTTTGTGAAAAGGTGTTTCCGCCAATTATTATTTAGAAACCATGTACAAGTTTTACATATTTTTATCATTATAAATTATAATACAAGTAGATAATAATAATACATTAGTCGAATATAGGTACAATTAAATTAGAGTTTTTAAATATTATACAATTGAATATCATACATATCTATTATATTTAAAAATTGCGAAATTTCAAATTAAAATATAAGTAATAACCAGGTTTAAAAATTAACATACTCTATTAAACCATATTACTATACTTTATTATACTAATACCTAGCTATACAGTATACATTACTATATTTTAGATATACCACAATATATATTGTTTAAAAATTAAAACCATTGGTTTCCAAACTTTTTTTGGCGGAAACGAAAATCGTACCTTTTTCATTTTTAACGGAAAAGGGCTATGGCGGAAACGGGAAACTCCCATTTTACTCATCCTTTTTCTATTGTTACATTATGGCATTTTAATAAAGGTCAAAATTGAAATAAACGTGTTCACCACCTCAATACTGGACTCGACAATAATAATAAAAAAATTGTTCTATTTTTTATTATCCATTTGATAAACAATATAGGTAATATTTAGAAATGCACACAGTTTCAGATTTTGATGATTTTAATAATCTTAAACGTACTCTATAATACATTATACTTATTATTTTACTACAGTCATACGAATCTGCGTAGTAAAAAAAAAAGTTACATACGACTTTATTCTATAAATTGAAGTCTGAGTATGTCTCGTAGGTCGTTGTTTGAATTTCGCTTCGGTGGTTTTCAGTAGTTTTGAACACAATTACGGAAAACAGTGAAAGAAAAAACATATACTTAAACGATTTTTAACCGAACCACGCGAGTACGTGATATGGCCCATGACATAACAATGGTTTATTGAATACCCTACCGTTTAAAAAATGTTCTTTATATTTTAAAATATTCATATTTAACCAATATAATTATATTCATGTCAAGTACCTACCAAATCAATCATTTAAATTTATCGTTGATTTGAACGATAAATGTTTTTGGAAATAAATTAATTTCTAGTTATACAATACCCATATACTTGCACCCGTGTTACACTCACTAATTGAATATTATTATTATATTTGTCGTTATATCATTGAACTTAATTGATTTGTTGTAATTGTAAAATCCAATTTAAACGTCACGGGTAGCCATTGTAGGTACCGAAATACTGAAAAACAAATTACTTGTTTTTTTGAACCAATTACAGGTTTTACCAGAAAACTCGTGACTAGTGGTATAATGAGTATATCAGTTATTTTACAAAATTGAATATTCGAAAAATAGTGCGCTTTTTTATTCATTTATAATTTTTAATTTATTAACACTGAAATATTCATTCGAAATCTAAAACGTAAATTATTGTACATGTAGTATTTAGTATTATACCTATGTACTTGTAAGTTGTAATAGTAATTGAAAATACGGAGTTATGCAAATTACAATACCTTTTTGTAAGTTATTACGCTAATGAACTTTTTTTGTCATTGACTAATTACCTAATCAAAATTATTACCTAAATAATTGTATATTATATATAAATATAATTAATTACTACAGTTGTATTTATATCGGTAAATAATATTTATTAATTTATTATACATGCTGTATAGTATCATCAATATACTGCTTGAAGAAGTACTAAAACATCAGAACATTAAAAACTTATAAAATAAAAAAATATTAACGTTTTATAATATAATAGTTTTTATTGTATTGTTTAAATAATTCTGTTCAAAGACACTTGATAAATGGTCCCTAATCCATGAATTATTTTACGGATTTCACCCTATCAAACTAGTAGAATTTCTGTGTCTGATAGCCTAGGTACTTTGATGGTCTAGTAGTATAAAGGTATAAAATCTACAAAATATTAAATTGTATGTTTTTACTGAAATATGGCAAGGCATTGCGCAATAGAATTATTGTAATTTGATAATAAGTATTTCATTCAGAAAAAAAGGCTGTTCAGGAATTATTATTTTGATTCATGAAATATATCGGTAATCCAAATTTTCTATGTAGTACGTTTGTAAGACGTAGACAACGCGAGTTAGGCTTTCTTTTTGTGGTAATAATAAATTTGGTAATATATTTTCGCATTTTACTTTGGTATGACTAAATACTAAAATAGTATACCGACCGAAAACGGTATTGCCCGAATGTGTAATAATATTTTGTTAGTCAAAAAGTAGTAAAGGTACCCGTCTACAAAATATGTATATTTTTAACGTCACGCAATGCATATATTACGACATTAGACTATTCTAAATGAAAATTATGAAATCGAAAAAATATTGGGATCATTGTCTGGTCTACTGCTTATCACTTCCAGTGCCTGTTATACTTATTATTATTAATTTTTGTTCTTACTTCCCCCCACTGTCGGATTTGTGATCTACAATAATGTACTGTTCAAATGTCTAATCGCACCAATCTATTTATATGCATATTTAAGTTCTATTATCCGTCATAAAAAATTATTTGACGACGTCGGTGTAATAATCGTACTAATATGTAATTGTCGTCGTACATGTTGTTATAGGACTACGTGTTTCAATATCACGGATCAAAAATCGGTGTGTTGGAACCGCATGTGTTTGCCGTGGCGGAAGCGGCATACAACAGCTTACAAACCGGTGACATCGACCAATCGTGCGTGATATCTGGCGAAAGCGGAGCGGGCAAAACGGAAACCACTAAATTCATCCTGCAGTATTTGTGCTCGGTGACCAGCAACGTAAGCACGTGGGTCGAACAGCAGATACTCGAAGCCAACACAATTTTGGAATCGTTTGGTGCGTATATACTGCAGTATACGTAATATAATATACAGTAAATATAATATTTACAGTTTTTATTTTATTGTAAAAAATAATAAAAGGACGACGATGATTTACCACGCCTACTATTCGGATTCGATGAAAGGCTACGACAATAATTATTGAGTTAAATTTTAGCATTGGTTCAATTACACGGTAGTCGGTAATGCATCAGCGAGCACGCAAACTTCCCGGGTCTATGCCTCTAATAATTAATGCAATAAAACCACTAATTAATGCCTTATAATTGAACCTGCAGTAATCAAATATTCAGTGTGTTCGAATGGACATTGCGACATATGTTAATATCTACTGAGATGGTATTCATCATAATATATACGAGAAATAAAATTAATAGTGGCTTTGTATTAAGCCTGAAACAATAAAAGATTAATCGTTTTAATTTGAAATTCTAAGACTTATATACCTGCTACTGGAGATTAAATAATTAATTAAATTATATTATGTAAATTTAGATACAGTTGTATATATGAAAGTGTATGACTACTTTATGATGGTACATTACTTAAATTATGCTGTTCATAATAACTAGGATGAATATTATAAGAATGTAAGCAACTTTTACGATAGTAAAATTTTTTTACGATTTATAAAGACTAAGGTATAAACTAATAATTTTAAATGGTGCCTTTTTAAAATTATGGAAACAAAACCTCGCTGATACTAGTGTTTGGGATGTTTTTTTTAATAAAAATAAAAATAAACTGACACGTTGAGAGTATTTTCTAGTTTTTAGTTAAGAGAACCCTATACTATAGCTATATATTATAATCATCGATTATAAGTACATGCAAGAATGTAAACTATGTACTATAATCTATAATATTTGAAATCAATTATATTATTAAAGCAAAGTTATGTACGCTTAAGTGGATTCGATTCCGACCAAACGTATTTGTCTAACACACGCGGAACATAGAAATTTAGATGTATTTTTTTGCTAAACATACCGATTGATTTAGCTAGTGAAGCGATAAGAAATCTGAAAACAGATTCGAATTTGCTTACTGCATGATTATTTTATAATTTTTTTTTTTTTTTTATAATAAAATGTATTGTACTTATAGTTATAATAAATACATAGCAATTGTATCAAGAATATTTGAGATAAGTATATCTTAACCTATTTTTAAAGATATTTAAGAAAACATAAAATTAATATGCTGGCTATGCAAGGTTTTTATAATATGAATATTATATTATACGTATAAGCAAAATAAAAAAAGGTGATCAAGCGGATATCACTGCTGTACATTAGGTGTTGAGTGGTTTACTGTAATAGACATGTTACATTTGTATACTTGTAACTTATTATCAGAAATCAACCTCAAAGTTGAAGATCGAAACATTTTATGGACTACGAATCGTGTACACAGACACATACACACACAAAAAAATACATATATCATCACTGTAAATCAATACATTCATCGCTCCGCTCAGAATATAAAATAAACAATAAGATTGTTTAAATAAAAAAATGCTTGAACAGTAAACTTTAAAATAGTTGTTAATTGTATTAAGAGTAGTTATTATAATTATCAATATATGTATTCCTTAATTTATAATTAATACAGTTGCACATTTTAAACAGCTATTGATAGCATTAATGTTTTTTACAACGTGGGATTTTTTTTTTTTAAACTTTATGTTATACTTAATGTCCAGGCTGCTTAAATAACATTAAAAAAGCTTAAAATGTGGTGTATTTATACATTAAGATAATTTAATGACATGCTTATAAAATATAAAAATAAAAGCATTTTATCTTAATGTATGATACTAATAAGTAGTAAACCTAATAATTTATACAGCCCTAAATAATTTCATTCTTATTGTGGACTAATTATTATATTTTTCATTTTAAAATACGGTTATTTAACTTTTTTATTTCACAATCTATAGCAAAGACAGTAGAGTAGGATATATACAACATTTTGATGTATATAAATATAATATATAATATATATTGAAGTAATGGTTTCTATTCATGGTCCTATTATTTTAAAGTTTAGATAAGAAGATCGAAGCAACAATTTAAGTGTGCAACATCTTGTCCGTTGTTGAAATAGTCTATGTTTTAAATATTATTAGACTAATTGTTTATAAAAAAATAATCGTTGAATTCTTATATTAAAATTAAATTGATTTGTTTCAGAATTTATATAAATAAAAGTATAATTTGAAATTTAAAAATCAAAAATAAATAGAGGTTTTAGCGACTAAATATTTTAAAACATATTAGTAATAGGTGTTTGAATTACCTTATATATTATAGGTATTAGGTACCTATACATAACATATATTTTGCGAAAGAGAGTCTATAAATTATCAAACTATTGAAATAATCTAACGTTTGATTTTTAAAGAATCTCAGTTTAATATACTAATTGTTTTATTATATTAATAAGTTGGATATTATTACATAATAATTATAATTAGCATCTGATTTTTGTTTTTATTTTTTTTCAGGTAACGCCAAAACAGCGCGAAACGATAATTCTAGCCGCTTCGGAAAGTTCATGCAAGTGTGTTTCGATGGCAGATGGATGATAAAAGGATGCATCATACAAGACTATCTGTTGGAACAGTCAAGAATTACATTTCAGAGTGCCGGTGAACGAAACTATCACGTATTTTATCAGCTCGCCGAGGGCGCAAGAGTAAGTAATTTTCTGACATATATCCGTTAATGTCGGAATAGAAAAGAATTATTTTTATTTATAAACCTATTTATTTCCTTAAAATGTTTCAATGTATCATATTAATACGAAAAAAAATTATAAATATTTTTAAAAATATATTATTTTCTAAGATGATCAAATTATTGAAAATTGTTACACAAATATGATTTTTATTATTTTATTAGTTTTAACTCTTTCTTTTTAAATACGATAAATATATTCCTGAGTATTTTAATGACGGGTTTTTATAATTGTTAAGTTAGGTGAAAACATCCAAGAAAAATCTAGAATAACGGAAGAGTATTTTGAGAAATAAAATATCGAAAAAAGCATCAAGAAATAATATAAACTTAAAAATTAAATCTAATTTCTAAATATACCATTAATTTAATTTTAATACCTATTTTTCCGTATTTTACAACTTAGAAAAATATTTGAAGCAGCGTGCCCAAATATTTTTTTTTTAAATGAAGATATAATTTCTTTTTAAGACGTATTTAAATTAAAAATGTATATTTTTCGTTGAATCTGAGTAATGATTATTTTTGTCAAAATATATTTAAGATTCATAAATATTCATAAAAAATTGTATCTATTATTGGCGCTATAAATAACGTATGAATAATATGAATAATATATTATGGATGTATAATATAGGTTTAAAATTAAAAATAATTTCCAAAAATAAGAATCGTTGACCTGTTTTGAATATTTGGACTATAATTTTGTCTGTTTTGAGACATTTTTTTCGTACCCAAATATAATATATTGATTTTTTTATCGGCAGCATAATAAGGACTTGGTTGAGCTGTATAAATTGAAACCACCAGAATTCTACAACTACCTGAACCAATCGGGATGCATAACTATTGACGGTGTTTCGGACGTACATAAATTTGACGCGCTGCGTTTAGCGTTCAACGTGCTCCGCATACCACTCAACATGGTCGATGGAATTTTCTGCGTCCTGTCAGCCATCCTATGGCTGGGAAATACGGTTTTTCGGGTAAATTACTACATGTATCGCTAACTTAATGATGTAATTTAACCTAAACTACTAATATGTATTATAATATTGAAAAAATTACGATTGATTCAATTAGAGCAGAAATTTAATTTATATACCTGTATGTTAGTATAAAATACCATCGAATAAACATATATGCAGTATACACTTAAATTGCTCAAATATACAAATAAAATATAATATTTATATCAATAAATGTATCAATAATAAAACATAACGTTAAGTAAATAAACATTTTTTTAACTTCCTTATTAAGTCGTTTGGGTTTTGAAAGTTCAGAACTTTACCTTTTGCATTTATAACTATAACAACAAATGTGACTTAATATTTTAACGTAAGTGATAGTCAACATCGCTTATTGTTATAATTTTATTCATCAATACAGTTTACTTTGGGATTAAATTGTAGTATAATTTTTTTTCTACCGAAATATATATTAAGTTAAAAGATGACAAAATAATACGTAGTTTTGTATTAATATGATCATAAAAGTTTAAATTTTTAAACATACTTCTAGAACTTATAGTTGATCAAACATTTAAATATACACTAAAAGTTTGGTTCATTTATTTACGAC
Source organism: Rhopalosiphum nymphaeae (assembly GCA_036289425.1). Taxonomy (NCBI): domain Eukaryota; kingdom Metazoa; phylum Arthropoda; class Insecta; order Hemiptera; family Aphididae; genus Rhopalosiphum; species Rhopalosiphum nymphaeae. Next base: position 3,334,822 of record JAZAQC010000030.1, read on the forward strand.
AATATAGAAAAAATTTTTAATTTACATTCGTAACACTATGGATTAAAAAATATACATCTGTGTATAATTTTTAAACCACACCAATGAGTTCAGCGTAATATCATTGATATACTCGTATAATATATGCCTGAATCTATTAAGAATCCATCTTCATTCAATGTTTTTTGATGTAACATATTATTATCTATAATAATTACTTAGGATAATAAATTTTCTAGCACTGCAGTGTATGTATTTTTTGTTATATGTGCTTATCACGTTAATTATATTTTATGTTTTGCAGGACGTCGATGGTGAAAAATGTCAACTGACTGAAAATGACCACGAAATACTATCAGTCGTGTCTCACCTACTGGGACTGCAAAAGGAAGACGTGGTCCACGTTGCATTGCTCAGACAGATAAACGTGCGCGGAAACATAACTGAAATACCTCTAAAATTGCCTGAAGTACGTTAACGATATAATATATTGACCATAAAAATAATTTAACTATAAATAATTTAGGATCCGGATGTAGATACTATAAAAGCACTTATAATATGCCTTGCGCTGTTATAGTTTAATAATAATGCCTCTTAACTCTCGAACTTTAAGCAAAAAAACATTTTCAAATAGATTCCATGTGTTACTTACAGTCTGAAAACATCTTTAAAGCTGATAAAAAAAATCATCGAAATCCGAGCCTTAGTGTTTTTGTATGCATGACATACTTTTGCGTTTAGAATCTTAAATATTATTTGTTAGGCTGATAAAAATTTAAAATGTTTTATGTTATTATCTTTGTATTGTTATTGGCTCGCTACGCATGGTTGCATCACTTAATGACAATATTAAATGATATGCTTTTAACTATATTTAACGTTTATATTTTTAACTTGTTTAATTTGTAGATAGGAGATCTGAATCATAAAAGTTTGAAAAACCCCATATGGGCAATTAATGGATTTTATAAACATGACTCATTAAGTACAATGTTTAAATATATTAGTCAATTAGATACAATACTATCGGTTGCTTTTTTGAGGGACTTTGTGGCTTATATTAATAAATTATAATATCAAATAGTATGCATAGACTTTATTGGTAAAAAAAATTACCATATTTTCAGTCTAAATATCAATTATTGAAGTGTACTCATTCGTTATTTCAATATTAATCGTTCTTCACTTCGGCTTGTTTATATTGATAAGAACGCAATGCCAAAATAATAAATATAAATAATGATAATACTTAATACTTTTTATTCTGTTGCAGTAATAAATAAAAACGATCCTTTTTATGAACTATTATGTAATACACTCCAAAAGATAATTACTACAATTTAATTTATTTTTTAATTAGTGAACCTTTATTAATTGATAAATTGAAAACAATACCACAATAGATATGAAATAAAAACTAGGTATTGAACTTACAATATACTTTATTATATGTCATTTAATAAATTTTATTCAGGCGATTGAAAACAGACATGCGATGGCTAAAGCACTATACTCGCGAACTTTCGCGTGGCTCGTGAACCATATCAATACCTGCACAAATCCTGGGCAAGATACATCAAGGTTTCTTGGTGTGCTTGACATATTTGGTTTTGAAAATTTCACTATCAATTCGTTCGAACAGTTATGCATAAATTACACAAACGAAAAATTGCATAAGTTTTTCAATCACTATGTTTTCGCATTGGAACAAGAAATTGTACGTATAATATAATATCTTGACCGGTTAGATAATAATATAATATAACCTTGTATCTTCATAATTTCATATATGGAAATATATTAAACTTGATGACGCTTTAATTTTATATCCTAAAGTACCGACAAGAAGAAATCAAATTTTCACACATTCAGTTCACCGATAACACGACTTGTCTGGAACTGGTCGAGAAACCACCTCGCTGTATTCTGAAGTTGCTGACTGAACAGTGTCACATGCCTAAAGTAATAATATTGTTTTATAGAAAAATCTATGTAGTATTATGATATAATTTTATTAATTAACCGTAGGGATCAGATACTACATACTTGATGAATTTGCACACGGAATTCGAGAATCATCCAAATTTCGTGAAAGGAGATGACCGTCGGAAATGGGAATCGGAATTCAGTATTTTGCACTATGCTGGTTCCGTTACTTATACCGCCAGTGGTTTTGTTGACAAGAATCGTGATGTACAGCAAGATGTGTTTTTTGATTTTATGACACGTTCAACGAACGTCTTTGTGCGCGAACTTATCAAGTATCAGGTCAGTATTTTTCCGGAGGTTATCGCATAATTTAAAACTGTTCGAAACTATAATCTACTATTTATTTTTTCTAGGATTTACTTGGATCTACTGTGTCGCGGATGGGCAGTGCCAACTCCACATCCACCAGAGGAACCACCAAAGGTCGACCCACCGTTAGCGATACATTCAGGCACCAATTACAAGCGTTGGTAGATGTCTTGCAATCCACAAATCCATGGTACGTGACCTGAAATCATTTAATAGAGAATCGAATTTATTGAGTTTGTTTCAATCATTTTTGTATTATAGGTACGTGAGATGCATTAAACCTAACACGATAAAAGCACCAAACCATTACAACGAGAAGTTAGTGTTGGACCAGCTAAAGTACTTAGGTATGTTGGATATAATCAGAATCCGAAAAGAGGGCTATCCCATACATATGTCATTTTACGAGTTCCTAAGCCGTTACCGTTGTTTGGTGAAAACAAAACTGCCCGCTGAAGAGCGCTCAGCTGTTAAGTACGTATATCAAAATGCGAATTTTCGTAATAATTTTTCAAAACGTCTGAAAAGTTATTATTACTTGTAGTATTTTAATTATTACTATAGTACCATGTTTCTTTAAAGGGCATTTTTGACATTACAAGAAATTCCTTCAGAAGAATGTCAGATAGGCAAATCAAAAGTATTTCTTCGGAACAAAGCACATGAGCCACTCGAAGATAAACGAAAGATTATGCTCAACTTGATGGCTACGACTATTCAACGAACGTGGAGAGGATATTTCGTTAGAAAAGGTAGACGATTTCATTAATGTATTCTTCTTGAGAGAGGATTTAAATACATTCTTTTGATAAATATTATTCAGATTACATTAAAACACGGACCGCGGTAATAATCATACAAACAGCTTTCAAGAGTTGGAAACAACGTTTGGTGTTCTTGAAAAAACGTCGAGCGGCAATCGTAATCCAGTCACATCTAAGAGGAGTTTTTGCTCGAGAGGTAAGGAAAGTGGTTAAACCACAAACCACCGAAATAAAATACTTGATTGAGAATGATAACACCACCATTATTAATTATCTTATATTATAGGTCGCTGCTGCTTTACGAGAGATGAGACGAGTAGAAGAAGAAATGCGAAAACGGGAACGCGTAGAAGAAGAAAAACGCAAAGCTGAAGAACTCAAAGAAAAAGCTCAAGAAAATGAACAATTAAACGAATTGCAAATCGAAAAAGAAGAAAAGTAAGTGGTTTTGCGTATAACATTATTATAATATAGTGAAAATGATTTATCGGAGTCTATATGATACCATCACAATTGGTTTTCAGGATATCCGAAATTGAATTCGCAAAACTGGCTGAACAGTTAAATTCTAGGCTTCAAGTAGATCCAGCACACGAGTCCGTGGACTTGGACAACCTATTTGCTTTTTTGTCTGACGTCCAGTCTGGCCGCTCTATAGACACAGTGGGAGACCGTATGAAGGAAATAGTAAGCGATTTCGATGAGGTAATTTGCACACGATTTATTTCTTCAGACACACCAAATTATACCTTATACGATCACGTATTCGCGTGTTTAACAGTATTTTCGTTAGTTTATTATACAATTTTTTTTCACTGAAAACTGAAATACATAGTCATACGTATTGTGTAAAACATTATTCCACTTGCTAGGGACCGAATTGTACATGATATTAATTATTATGTTACACAGGTGAGGAAATATATTCATAACGTATGTAAGATTTACTAAAGAGGTTCTTATTTTTTATTTAATTATTTTAACCATATAATCACACGAATTTATGTCGGTAGTATGACTATTGATTATTGCAGGCACTCGAACTAATATTTCTTCGCTTTAATTAACACATTTAAGATTTACTTACCTATTTTGATATTCAGTGTTGTAAACTATTTGAATATTTATAATCAATAATTATATTTATCAAAAATTAATTACTAATTTTAAATACTTTTTACTGACTTAGAAATATTATAAATACGTTATTTTTAGACGATTTTTTACTAAAAGGATACACTTTATAGTTTTAAAATATAATAGAAGGTATTGTGAAAAAATAATCATTAATTATAGTCCATTCTAGAAAAAAATTTATTTGATGGTCCTTTTTTATCTAGCTCAAAATTATTAAATGAAAAATATATGAAATTTATCTTGAACACTAATTTTTATTCAATACTCGAATTGTATACAACACCGATGCATACTAATAACACCATAAACATTACATAGATAGTGATATTTTTTTAAACCACGTGATTTCAAATAACTCAAACGCACACTATACATATTTTTTATTTTTCAATTCTGTTGAATTGTAAATTAAACAACGTGTCTAATAAACATTTATGTTACGTATTCCGCATTTTTAGTTGGAGAGTGTGATCCAACGAGAAATAGAAATTGTTGAAATGGAGCTCGAGAATAGAGGGTTGGAGAAATCGTTATCGTCATCCCCAGCAAATGCAATGCAAGTGGTGTTACCAGAACCATCGCATCCACCCCCGCCACCACCACCGTTTAATCAACAGCCAACAAAAACAAACGATGAACCAATTTACGAGGCAGTGTTGCCCAGGGATGAAGATAACGTTTCGCCTCCACCACTGCCCACGCCACCGCACAAACTGATCAGAGCTAAGAGTCCTGTTGCAATCGAAAACGCCAACAGATCTATCAGTCCAGCCGCCACTGCTGCCGCTCTATCATCACCACGGCAGAGTAGGCCCAGCTCGAGGACTTCCGGAACTGGAGTGAGTAAAATTATTGGTTTTAGTGGTCATGGTTTGAGCATAGCATATGTACTTATATGTAACTACATTTTTTGTGAAGACGGTTTTTATGATACAAACAATTCTTAAATCTTTATCTTCGAAGGAAGTTTCTGGTAGTGAATTAGATCTCGTTTATACTTTGAAGGATTAAAAAAGAAATTTCATATTATTGTTCAAAATAAATATTTATATATATATATATATATATATATATATGAAATGTTATGATTTGATGATGAATTATATTACTTAAGAAAGTTGTGAAGAAAATCGTTCACAATCGTTTGGTTTTTACTTATTCACCGGTTGTGTTACAGGGTGCGAATTGGAAGCATAACAATGGATTTGTCGAAGATACTACGGAACGCGATCAGAGAAGGAAATTTAGAGTGGAAAAGAAATTGCAAGAAATGGAAAACATTCAAGAGAAGTTGAACGTCGAACCACTGCATGACAACTATCATGATATCCTCGAGTTTGCCGAAAACTATTTCAACGCTCACGAGCGTTCGCCCGAAGGTACGATAAACGTCTTCTTTTCTATCTTATTATTTGTTGGTGGTTTTACCAGTAATAATTGAAATAAATGTTGTCTATAACCTATAGGAACGATAATAGCCACGCTAAAGAGGAAAAGCAAGTCATTGGAAAAGATACCTATGTACGAAATGGTTTCGTTCCACCGTGGCTCAACTATTCCGACATCGCACATACACATGTACGATCCGGATAATATAACGATAGCCATATCAATATTTAGAGTAAGTACTGTCAACATAGTTCAATGGTAATAATTTTACCGTCAAAATTGCATCAAATCCATTTATAGTAAATAATTAGAAATAATCAAAATATAATAATACAAATTTTATACAAAAGTAATAATATAATATAATCATAATAATAAATTAGAAAAAAATTAATATATACACACCACATATTATAATATTATACATATAATATTCTAAATCAAAGGTACTGAAATATTTATTAACCTGCATTAAATCACCATAAAAAAATATTTATTTGTTTTATAAATTATTTATAAAACGTCTTAGAAAAAAGTATATATCATCAATATAGACTTTACGCACTAATTTAGTATACTAAAAAAGACAAGTCATAATATTTCTGATATCGTGTTTAATAAATAAACTTACTTTTAATATATTCATCATATTGAAATTGTTATTATGTGTGTTTAAAAACCACTCTATACATTTTATCTTAAAGTCAAATGTTGAATCAAAAGGAACTTGTGAAGAGAATAAAATTCAATGCTTTTTCTATACCTGCAAGTCTATAAATCATAAATAAACTATATGTGAAACAGTAAATTAATTATGTAAATTTATCATTTAAAAAAAATGATTTAGTACATGTATGATATAATATCACATTGTGATTATATTTGTTTAAATTTAATTTATTACGTATGATATTATGATCTACAGGATCTCTGTAAATATACTAGAGGTGATATAAAACAAGACAACGAAGTACAAATCATCCAGTCGATAATCGGCGCGGGAATTAACCGCGAAGAGTTGAGAGACGAAATTTTCGTGCAATGCATGCGACAAGCGACAAATAATCCAAACACAGAGTCCACCGAGAGAGTATGGTTGCTCATTTGCCTCGCGATCGTTGCGTTCCAGCCCAGCAAGTTACTCTACAAGGTACATTTATGGGTTAAATGGCTTGCACAAAATATTTTCTACAATCCGTTTGCATACACACAATATTATTATAGTATAACAATTCATAATAATACGATTTCCTTTAGATCCGTAACCAAAATTGATGAGACAATTTGGATGGGGTAGTGGGTAATAATAGGAAGTGTTGTTACTAAACGGAATTCATCCTCAAACGATTTAATTAATTTATTTTATTTAGAAATCTCTGTTAAATTAATGATTATTATTCTTAAACATTGTAAACATATTTAGAATAGTTTGATCAGAGTACGTCTGCAATACAATTTGTTTATTTATGAATGGTATTAAGTAACAATTTAATCAGAAAATTACTTTCTTATAAAAACATGTTCTGTGGTAAATATATGGACTGGTAAATTCAAAAGAAGTCAAATTCATAGTCAACCATAGTTCAGGTTACAGTTATTATACCTAGGTATACATTTTAAAATTCCTTGTATATTTACATGTACTGAGAAGTAGGAAGTGTATGGTTATATAAATATCACAAAAATATTTAAAAGATTTTGTATGGGTTTTGAGTTACCTAATTATTCATCCCTACCTAATTAATTTCTTATATACACATATAGAAAAAACGTAACTTCTTTGATTATAATGTGTCAACAACTAGATCATGTTATTTTTTTGTCTTTGATAGGCCTTATTAGACCTTTTACATGCTTCTACCAACCCTTTCTAACTATAATTTATTTTTCATATTATTTTTGGTTGAAATTATTAATTTTAATTCAGATTTTGCTTAAATATTAAAAAATAAATATATTTATATATTCTTATTACTAATATGTAAACGAGGCTTGTTGAATCGATTATTAAATTTTCCCTATTTCAGTGACTTACGAAACTTATTCATCAAGTCATTATTTTATAATAATTTATAAATAAACGTGACTCATCAGTTCAATCTTTTAGAATAAGAAAATTTTAAATGTTTACAATTTGGTTGTTGACAATATTCAATATTAGAAGTTAACTAAAAATATAATCATAATATAATATTTTATTTATGATTTTTAGTATTTCGTGAGCTTCTTACGGAAGAATTTGCAGTGCGAGGGAAAACTTAAGCAGTACGTTCAATGGTGTCTTGACAATTGCAAAAATACAAAAGTGTCGTGTCGACAGTATCCACCGTCAACAGTTGAAATCGCCGTAAGTCTACTTCAACCCTGAAGTGAAAATGCGTTTAAAATGTTTTTGTCACTGGATTTGTGTTCAAAAATGATTTAATTTTTTTATTTGTGTTGACCAATTTTCTCTGAAAGACAATTTTATTGTACTATTCTTTGTTATTAAATTTAATTTCGTATATTGAAAAAAAATTAAGTTGTAACTCAAATTATTCACACTATTTCAAAAGTTATTTATAGTTTTTTAGTAGTTTAGAACTAAAATAATTAATAACATAAATCCTTCATTGAAAAAAAACTAATCAATAGAACTTTAAAATATTTTCAAATTATGTTTTCTAATGTGTTTTAAGACGTAAAAAAGTAATAGATATTGGATAAATATACTTTGAAAATTTTTAGATATATTTTGGTTTCAAATACGTTTTAAACATTAGAGATCTAAAAAAAAACATACATTTTGTGCAACAGGCTATGCGGAGACTTGGCACAATCGTCTGTAGATTTTTCTTCCTGGATGGCCGAACCAAAGCGATCGACATTCATCCAACAGATACAGCCAGCGATGCAGTTTACAAACTAGCGGACAAATTGTGTCTGAGGTCGATCGACGGTTGGTCAATATATCAGAGTCGGTCGGACGGTGAAGAACACGTCCGCGCTCATTACTATTTATACGACATAATCGCCGCTTGGCAATCGTACGTATATTCGCAATTATATGATTTATAAGATTATCGCCGTCAGTTAAAAGAATAATTTGAATTTTGAATGTATAAAATTTATTGTTTTTATTATAATAATAATTATATTTAGGTAGCTACAATTTTAAAATAATAATGAAGTATAATATGAAAATATATATTTACATTTATTTATAAATTAATTAGCCATATCGCATGTAATAACGTTGTTGTAATAATTTTTAGATCGTTTTATACAATATACATTATATACATTATATACATTACAATATATATTTTTTTTTTTATGAAGAAAATTAATTTTTCTAATTAAAATGAAATAAATAGATCTAATACAATTTGAATATTACCTGGTACTAACCACATTCTGAAAAATTTAGTTTAGGTATAAGGGTGTAATCCGAGAAGTTTAATTTGACAATTAATTTCAAGTTATCTTTTTTTGAAATTTTAATGTAATAGTATACGTTTTATATACGCTGCTAAAGTATTATTATTTCACCTGGCATATACTTATCTCAAGATAAACCTAAATAATATACCTACATGTATATATTTTGGCTTACAGAAAGCAGCAAATCAAACAGACAACTCAATCGAGTAGTAGCTTCCCATCGCTGAGCCGGCGTTCTAGCAATACGACTTTGACCAGTGGTGAAAACCGCTTCATATTTAAACGTCGACTGTTCCGGCATTCCCGAGAAATTTCGCAGGACCCGATTGAAGTGAACTTATTGTACGCACAGGCCGTCTACTGTGTTGTGAAGGTAATTGATGAATGGAATGTTGAAATTACGTGCACAAAAATGTTTCAAATAATATTTATAGTTGGATTATTTTTATTTTCGTTTTTAAATAGTGCGACGATTTTCCGGTCAGTGAAAAGGTTGCTCTCCAGTTAGCCGGACTTCAGTGCCAAGTATCACTCGGTGATCCCAAGGAATCGACTTTGGAGTATTACGCGGATGTCGAAAATTATCTACCGTTTAGAATAAGCAGAATAAGGAGTTCTGATACTTGGGTATGTTTATACGTGCTGATAGTCTGTATAGACGTATTTACAATTAAGAGTAATATATAATTAAAGGTTTGATATAAACGCCTTGGAAAAATTTTAATTTAATTAGTATTTTTTTATTTGTGTGTATTATTTTGATTGCATTGTAAAATGTAATGAAATCTAAATTAGATAAATACTATAACATTTGATTTTCCATTAAATTATTATTCTACAACAGTTCGTTGATAAAACTCGGATTTCTACTAAAACACTATTTTCTGATATATGCCCCAGTACCGGATGATATTTTTCTACTAAAAATTTTTTTTTATTTACGTTTTTTTATAAAAAACAGGTTTTACAATACCCGGTGGTAACAAATGATTGAAACTTAAATGACATGATCTGATTTTATAATAGGTACCGATATTGGCGCAAGCTCATCAACAATATGGCGCTGGCAGATCGGAGGTAATGGCAAAGGTTTTGTACTTGTCGTGTGTAATGCAATACCCGCTATACGGCACCACGATGTTCCACGTTACCTATAGGGGCTACTGGTCTTACGGTATGATCACACTTTCACTCGAAATTGTTTTCGAGTTTGTTGTTAATGTCAATCCTGTGATTTTATATAGGAAACACTCTAATACTCGGTGTCAACTGCGAAGGGTTGATGTTGATCAAACCGGAAGATAAGTTCGTCATGTACGAGTTCAGGTACACTGATGTTGAATCAATATTTTTGGACCCCAGCGATTGTTTCTTGACCATAAACTTGATGAGACACCAAAACGACAACGCCTCAGCTCACAAGTGTTTCGTCTTTGAAACGCAACAGAAATCTGAAATCGGTTCGCTTATTGTCAGTTATTGTCCGGGGCTGGCCGGTTGGATAATTGAAAACGAAGCTCCGGTAAGAAACGAATAAATATTGTTATGATTTAAAACCAAGGCTGGGGACTTAATATACTAAAAAGCTATGAATTAACTATGGAAAAATTAATTTTTATATTGCATTTTAAAAATATTTATAAGTTTGATGTTAATTTACCTTTATTTTAATATATTAAATAAACTTACTAAAAAAATACAACTACAACGTCATACAAATTTAGATTTGAACCTATTAGAAATGGAAACGTATAAATTTATAGCCCAGTCGCAGTTATAAAAATTTAATATTCATACTTTTTACATTAAAAATGATTTTTATTTATTTATGTATCTATCAGGTGAAAGCCATAACGAATGATGATCGCATACGACTTTATCACAACGTGATCAACTGCCGGCGCAATTTGATTGATTCAGACATGTTGAATAAACCTCAGGACACCTCTGGTAGTTTCTTAAAGAATACCTTGCGCAGGTTAGTGATACAGTATAATGGTGTACCCATCACATCGGTACATTAGTAGAAGTACATTTTACTAAAGTATATTTTTAATTTACAATTTTTTTTTTTTTAGATTGAGTAAACACAAATTAGAAAAATTATGGGCCGAACACATCGGATCGTTGTCAGAACACGGAGAAACGTACAAAGGATTCTCGGGCTCTTATTGGTCGTTCAGTAGACAGACAATTTCCCAAAGTCTTAGCCGATTGTCCGAACAAGATGAACAGATCGCTTTGCAAATGTTCCAAATCATACTAAAATATGCTGGATTAGGTCAAAATGGTAATGATAAAGATAACGTTTATGACTCAAGAGAAAATTGCATAATAATGACCTAAGAATAGAATTTTATGATATATTGCAGTTGTCATATGGACCTAAATGTACACATAATTTGATTAAAAAAACACCCTAAAATTGAATACAAACGATTTCATAAAAAAAAAATTCATGATTAAAAACTATCAATATATATTATATTATAAATAAATAAATATTAAAGTATCAATTGCTAAAAAATTATTCAATTATAGCCTATAATTATTATTAACAACTAATTAAATACATATACAATGTATAGTTAAAAGTTATCACTTTTTTTTCATAAATTATATTCTTTCCAATTAATATTTTTGTATAAATTAGTTATTATTGTCAAATAACGCATTAATTAGTTTCAAATTACACTTTTAAAAGTATAAAAAAAAAAAAAATAAAAAAAAATATAAAACTACAAATATTTTTTATATATTGATTAAAATAAACCGTTTAATGTTTAATGATCTGTTGGTCATTTATTATGTACTCCAATAACACTTATTTCTTCACTACCCAGTACCGATTATGACCGATTATGATCGACTGTTGACTATACGACTGATTTATATTTGTTTAAAAATAGTCATTCTAATTTTATTTCATATCGTTAGTAAATATAAGATAATACTCAATAATCCTGAAATAAAATATTGCTGTTTTAATAAGCTATGCGTATTTGTATATGGATTTAAAATTTTTGAATTAAAACTAAATTAGATTTAATATTTAATTCAGAGAATTGAATCAACTTTTTTTAGCGTGTCGACTGAACTGTAAATATAACTTCTGAATTTAAAAATATCCTGTAGAAATCCTTGCCAATAAAATCCATCTAAAACTTTTTCCATCTCTATTTTTATCACGCTTTCCCACTACACCTAGGATAATGGCATATTGCACGCACGATACAACTGTATGCGTTGTATCGATAGTTTGTTAATTATACTTCACTCAATAGTTCGTTTTTTTTAATATACATTAGGAGAAGTTGTCCGGCGAGCCGAAGACGAACACGTAACTCTTATACAGAACGTTATGGAAAGATCCATGCGCAAGGAGTCGCTACTTTGTGAACTTTATCTGCAGCTGATCAAGCAAACCACCGAACATCCAGATCCAAACTCGAGAGTCAACCTCAGGCATTGGGCGCTGTTGTCCCTAACGTGTTCGGTCATCTTACCACCACAACGCAACATACGAAAATATTTAATTGCTCACCTGCGGAAGTGCGCCGGCGATTGTGTGACCGAGGAAGGAAAGTATGCTCGATTTGCAGAAAAAGTAAGTGTACAGATACCATGAGGTATAGTCCTAGATTGATTTATCGTAGGGTGTATCTATTATATTTAATTCGATTGGTTTCCTGATAGCCGTAACCTATAATAACTGGCCACTGTATTTGTTGTAAATGTATCTAACGAATATTATTTTTATTTAGATTCACTTGGATAAAAATAATTTAATAACTATTTAACATTTTTTTTTAAATATATCTGGGAAAAAATGATGAAAAGTCAATACTTATCTTGACGAAATGAGCGTATAATGATAAAATAATCACCCTATATATTATTATAATATATATATATATATATATATTATTATTATATACGTATGCAAATACTACGATCATTATCAAATAAGTGCTTTATAGGTTTAAAACAAATAAATCTGACAGGTATAATTGCATAATTAGCCACAAAGAGCAAATAATAGAAAGGACATCTGTTTTGTATCTCAGCCATCAAATAAAATATCATATTTTATAATAATTAAAATTAATTTTTATTTTATAAATAATATTGAATACATTTCTATGGAAAGAATGTGTTTGAGAGATTTTAGTAGTGCTTGATTTGCTTATAGGTTAATCCAGCATTGACTATAGTGGACTCACAATATTTTATTTAAATTCAAATGAAAATATATAAAAGTGTTTAAATAAAATATTTTTTATAATAACAATATAGTTCTTAAAATATCATAAATAAATATTAAAAATAAGTGAAATACAATTAAGTGAGTGATACTGAAATCTGATAGTTTATCGTAACTGCAGTAGAACATTGTATTCATTTATTATAATAAATAGCACGCAAGAATAAGCATTTAAAATATTTTTAGAGTATTAAATATTCAAATAATATTATTGTGAATAGAACACATGAAGAATAATCAAGAGTTTATCTACAATTTTTTCCCGATCAGATTGATCAGGTTCATTATTGAAAGATTTTATTGCTTTATCGAATACAAATGGCAATTTATTTATATTTTGTATTTTATATTTATATACTAAAAAACTAATTTGAGTGGTTTTTACTTCTTTTTATAATATTATACATGAAGATATTTTCTTAAAAAAATATTATACACCTGTAATTTAATAGTTTGACATGGACTATTTCGATGGATTATTTTAAGAAGTATTAATATTTTAAATCTTAAATATATTTAAATACTAATTCGATGTATTTTAAAACTGGTCTTATGTCAATACAAACAATGGTTATTGCGTAATAATGAGTTTACACTAGTCATAGTGGATTTTCCACTGTTTTAAATTTATATTGTTGGAAATGTCTTTCAGGAGACAACCAATTCGGACTTATATAATGTTAAAAAATGTTAGGACATACTCAGATACTCTTCGTTCCAAAGTTTTGAGCACATTTTTTATATTTTGATTTTTTTAGTGCGTGTCAAAAACTCAAGGTACAAGGAGACGACAGTGGCCGCCGTCTAGAGAAGAAATATTGTGTACGATAAACAGGAGGTTAATTTATGCCAGATTTCATTTCATGGATGGACAATACCACGCTATTGAGTTTCATCCCTCTTCTACGGCTAAAGATGTGGTGGAAATCGTCAAGAATAAAATTGGACTTAGGAAAACAGCGATGGGTAAGCAAAATCTGACGTGGCGTAAACAAAATAAAATAATTTTTATAATTTAGGTTAAAAAAACAGTTGTTATAAAATTACTATAGAAAAACTATAGTAAACTATAAAAAAAAAATCATGCAAAATATTTTTTTTACTTTACAACCTAATTGTATTCTAAAGCCTAACTAAAATATAAAAATATTAAATATTAAATAATATTATAATAATATTAATTTTTTTTATATATTTTCAACTAATATTTAAAAAATATAATTTTTAACTGTCTGCCTAACTTTTTATTAAGTCACGTGGTTATAGATCAAAACCATTTTTTTAACTTTAATGTTCGTCTTACAAGTTTATTGTTAAAATATACCATATATTTAGCATTGAAGCATTCAAGTAGGTATGTATTAAAAATAATTTATAATCATAACTTTGTTCTATACAATTAATAAAATTATAAAAAAAATACATTATTCATTGAAAAAAATCATACATTGGTTAACATTTTTAACTTTAACTATTTAATATAATATATAGGTGCAGAATTATTTTCTTAATGGTCACAATATATATATTACGTTGATCATAAAAAATAATTACGTTTTAGAATATATATGCATTCGCCGTTCACGCATGATTACCTACTTGACAGTTATAATAAACTATATTATGCCGAATAAAATTATTTATTTATGAATCTTGTTGTATCTTGTATAAAAATTGTATTGATACATTTTCATAGAATATTATGCACAATCGTTTACAGTATTTTTATTTTCCAAAATATTAATTATTCATTCTTTAAAAAGTGCAAAATAAAATCGCTTATAATATAACAAGTATGGACATTTTTTATATTTATAGGATATGCGATCTATGAGGTGTTGGGCAATTCCGAACGGAGTTTGGTGGCCGAAGAAAAGCTTGCCGATGTTATGTCGAAGTGGGAAAGATACAGGAATGCCAACACCGGAACGGCAAACACTTCCAAGCCAATTCGAAAGCACAGCCACATATTCCTATTCAAAAAACACTTGTTCCTCGACCAGTACATGGACCTGGACGATCCAGTGGAAAAAGAATTGTTGTACCATCAGGTGCTGCATGGCCTCCGTTGCGATCGATTTCCTGTTACTGATAACGAAGCGGTTCGTATTTTGCTATTCTAACAACCATTAAATACAATAATATAGATAGTTAGTAACCAGATGATGTATGGTGATGAGACTGGTTAAAAAATATGATTGAGATGAGCTATGTATCATATTGTAATAATAGTCTCAACTTGACTAACTTTGAACTTGAAAATAAATCGCATACATTATTTTGTTAAATACACTGAGTCAATAAAGGTGCCTTGAAGATATTTTCAAAAGTTTTAGTAAATAAACCAACAAAAACAGAACAAACTACAAAGAAAATGGATTCTTTTAAAATGGTGTAAAAATTTAAGTTTATAAAAATATTGTCTTTAATTGTAGCAAATTAAAAATCAGTATTCGAGATAATTACTTCATTATTAAAGAAAAAATTTGGAGTCAACACATTTTATAAATCACTTAGTCTGTATTTTATAATACTTTATAGTGGAGAAAATACAGTACATCGAACTTTACCATAATATTATTATCACAAAAATTAATTCAAGTATAATATACCTATTATAAATTATAATACACTTTTATTTTTATACAAACAATTGTTCAAAATTCTCTGAAACTGTAAAAGAATTGAGAGGATTGTATCTATGTTCAAATGAGTCTACGAGTACTTGTATCCCCTCCTCTACTTAAGCCAATAAGTCAATAACACAAAAATTGTACAATGTTTAGTGTATTAATGTATTTTTATCTTGGTTTTAGGTTATGTTAACCTCTTTACAAGCTCAAGTAGAATTAGGAGACTGCGAAGACACCGTATTGGAATACCGACAAGTCTCATGTCATTGTCTTCCATCGAGGCTAGTCACTAACATACCCAACGAGGACGTGGCGATGCACCACCAGAGTTTAAGAGGAATGACTTCAGCTGAGGCCAAAAAAGCTTTCTTAAACCTGATCAAAAGCTGGCCACTTCATAGAGCTACCATTTTCGATGTTATGGTTAGTGTATTGACTATTATTGTCTCTTCATACAAGATTATGATTTATAATATGCATTGCATTTACATTATGTTAAATACGATTACTGTCAGACTTTTGTATGAAATAAGTAAACATATAAATATAATATTTCATGTTTACAATTAAATATAAAATATAATGCATTATGCACTAGGTATATAAAATACAATTTAGATACGTAATTTTGTTGACATAACTAACTGAATTTGGAACTTATGTAAAAAACTATTTATAGTTATAATATATGGATATTATAATATGCATGCATATAATAAATTCTTGACCTATTTATGGTATGCTTTGTAAAAACAAAAATAATTTTACGAATTTATGGCTTGAAGCCTTGTAGGTACGTACATAATATTAACAGACATATTTGGATTTTAGCAATCGTTCACCTCGAATTGGCCTCGTGTCCTGTGGTTAGCCGTGGATCAAGCCGGTTTACATCTACTGGAACACCGTTCTCGAAATGCGTTGTGTTCGTACGAATATGACAGTATCTTGAGTTACAGTCCGGCCGTAAATTGTCTGATGATCATCACGGGCAGCGACAAAAAGCAAAGCAAGATCATACTGACCACTTCGCAGGTAACGTTTTTTAATCGTTAAAATTGTAGGTTACTCACACAATCACACCCCGCAATAAGCCACTACAGGTATCGGATTTAATTACCAATTTCATGTAGTACCCATACCAGTGAATTTAATCTTCAAATGACAATTAATAGTACCTACGAAATGAGGTATGGACCAACTATAGTTATCAACATAGAAATACAAATCATTATTTACATGAATTGTAATTCATATTTTGTGTACAATATTTCTGTATTTATGTTATGCCTATATAAAAAAAAAATAGTAGACAAACACACTTATCAGAGGACAGAGGTAAAATATTACGTGTTTGAATCAAAGTATTCTCTTACCACATTTTCTACGGAAAAACAAACTAATTATTATCGTTTATGATGTTTATGCTCATTTTACTAAATCACTATAGAATATCCACAAAAACGATATTTTAAATTGTTTTGGGGTGTTGTTTTAAAAATGTAGAAAACAAAATAACATAAACTTAGTATACTTAATGAAGACTTTATTTAAAGGTGGGGACTTTTGCACAGTCTTGGCAGAGGGTGTATAAGGGCGGATTCACGATTCCACAAAATATACTTTTTTGTTTACACAACTCTGCAAAATTTGTCTCTCAAGATCCCCTATACCAATGCGCAATCGTTCCTTCCCACGATTTACGACCATATGCCAATCGCGCTATCGTTTAATATAGATTCCCGTTACGATATAATGTTATGATAACAATCGGTTTGGTTTAAGATTTAATATAATTATATTACATTGCTTTCGTCGCGTTACAGGCGTTCCAAGTGGCGAACCTCATCCGCGAGTACACGGAAGTGCTACAGTCGCCACAGACGTTCAAAAAGCGCGAAGGCGGCGGTGGCCGCAAAAACGGGCTGAACGGTTCGAGCTCGAGGCCGGTGAGCATACTGCATAAACCGGCGCCGGCGATCGAACTTCAGACATGATCCGAAGACCGACGGACGTCCGATCGACGACAGCAGAAAAACGACGAATGATCGGACGACAGCAAAACGCGTGCATATCGTTGTACCAACGGTGTCCATTTTGATTCCCCGAGAGTGGGTGTACCCATAACGTTCCGACTCATCTGCCGCCGTTGTTATAGAAACGTGATAAGTGTATATCGAGTGTTTTGTAATCACAGCAATCACCGTTGCATTTTATGTGTGTGTGTGTAATTAAGATACATATGTATATATATATATTTATTTTTTTCTTTTATTATGGAAATTCAACGCGACAAATGATGATTCGCACGGCGTAAATTGTTTTTTTTTTTTTTTTATATATATATATACAAAACTATGTTATATTTTTACGATTTGTACTGTCGGGTTTCACCAATCGAAATCATATAACAATAATATTATAATAATTAAAAACCGAAATAACCGGTTAGGTATCCATTTCATATTATGCGATATTATTGTTTTCAATAGTGAATATTATTCGGCCGAACTAATAAGTTAACCTACAGACTTTGTTGAACAATTGTCATTATTTAAACCTAACACAAATAATGTACCTACCTATACCGACTACGACTGTGCCCGCAGTGGATATACGCCACGAACAAAGTGATCATTTGCAACAACTTGGGTGCTCGCCGGTACCTATGGAACTAGTTAATTTGTCTATTACTCGTTTAGTTATAATGACATTTATTACTGATGTTGTTTAGGCATTAATATACACATAAATAGGTACATACTATTGTATGATATACCTAACAATGATTTTTATAAATTCTGTTCTCTCTCTTTAAACCAATGTACGAAATTATTGAAGTATACAATTTCTCGTTGTTACGATCTTAGTTAAATATGTATAAACACATTATATTTCATTAAATTATTTTACTCGGTATATATATATTTAACATATACCTAGATGTATTCATAGCTAAAATTATTTACTTAAATATTGAATTGTATATTTTGTGCGTATTGCATGATATTATAATTCGCAGCGCGGGGCGTGGTGACGTCACGATGAAACGATAACGTTTGAAAATCTCTCTTCGAGCACCGAGTCCGCGTCGCGTGTATTTAAAAAGTTCGACATAATAAGCGCGGACCCGAGTCGACGAATTCCACGCGACGAAACATATTGTACACTGCGATCGTGAACGATTGCCAATTCGTAAACATTGTCCCGACTTCTCCCGCCAGTCAGCCGTTTCGTCTCGTCTTGGTCGTGAAATCGGATTTACATACGCCTCGCGTATAGCTAATTATTACAATATAATATTATCAATATTTCATATCTGTGCGGGTGAGATCCGTTTGTATGTGCACTGTTTCTGCGACGTTGGATTTAATATATTATTACTATTACTATATTTTATTTTTATTCCCCCCCCCCCCGATACCTATATGCATGTTTGACTCCACCTACCATCACTTACCGTCGTTATAACGTTTATACAATATTTATAATTACAGATACGATTTTTTTTAGGACGTAAGCGTGGAACGCATATATACATATGTAATACTATTAATATTATTATGTAAGCAAAGTTTTCCATTATTTATTATTATTACCCTATTCACATTTTGATATACTTACTATTATATATTATATTATGTAATTTTTATCAAACAAATTTTTGATGTTCAATTGTTACTATAATTTTTTAACGAGCAGATTAACAACAAAACGGAAAGAATGAATACCTACGGAAGAAATATTGTTGTTATACGTTTTTTTTTTTATTTTGTAAATACCTAATGTGATTTTTATTTTATACTTTTCTCTATTATTATTCCCGTAAATATTATGAAGAAATTCACCAAATACTGTTATGATAATGATGTTGAATAATTTTATATTATAATTAAGAAAAAAAAGGTGATATATGTTCGTCTATATTATACCTATTACAAAACCAGATGAAGGTGTAGACCAATTTATGTAATTGCGTGTGCTATATCATATTAAAAGTGCCACCAACATTTTCCTAAAGTATTTATATATATATAGATATATTATATCTATGCGTCATGTAATATATATTATTAAATTTAAAAATGTCTCGTTTTTATTTGATTTATACCTTTTCAGTTCCGATCGCAGTCAATTATAGCCATCATAATATTTTGTACCTACACATGTCCTATTTTATATGCATATAACTTGTACATATAATTAATTTATATATATATATATATAATTAACTAACCACGTACAAATACTACATTTAATAAATTTAGATTAACTGATGACGGAGAAATTGTAAATGCGATAAAGGCTTTTTTATAAATGACGATTCTTCTAATGGGTTAGATGGCATTTCGGTGAAAATGCTTATATTAAATATACATTCATTGATTAAATCATTATCGCACATTTTTAATTTAATTATAGCAACATCCACTGTTCCGGAATGCTTTAAAATTTCAGTAATAACACCTATACACAATAAAAAAGGTGACAAATCCGATATTGAAAATTATCGACCAATCTCACAAATATCAAATGTATATTGCCACATCTTTTGATTAATATTAAAAAAAAAACTAGTTTATTGCCTTGAATGTAATAATCTACAATCGTGTACCCAGTAGCGGACCGGGAGAATAAAACAGCACGGGAAAATCATAATTTTAGCGTCACTCGGTACACTAACGGCCCATTATTTATGTATTGTATATAATTATTGTATACTTTTGTGGACGCAATTTAGCTTTTAAATTTTTAAATATTTAAATTAATTGTTATAAGACGAAATAAAATGATGTAATGCGAAACGCGCGACGATAACAATTATTATTTTATCCATCGTCGCCTATCCACAGAATATGCTATAACCGGCCCATGTAATGACCATTTGAGATTCTATTTTTAAATGTGTTACAATAAGTTGTCGACGAGCACGGACCGGCAGGACACGAGCCGGTTCCGCGTTTCAAAATAAATCAGAAATCTGGGTTTTTGTGTTTAATAATATTACACACTTATTACTTATCGGCTGATATTTTCATTTATAATTTCAGAATAATAATATCAATAAAAAATATATGTTTTATACGAGCAGCAGTCCACCGGGAAATCTCCCGGTATCCCGGTCGTCCAGTCGGCCACTGCATGTACCCAATTCGGTTTCAGACCTGCGGGTACAAGTACCAAACGAGCAACTGTCACTGTACATCAAAGCTGCATTTATAATTCCTTCGAAAAAAAAAAAAACCAGAAAAAAAGGAATGTACAACTGTTTACCCGCTTTGATCGAGCAAAAGCATTAAATACCGTGGGCCACAAAGTATTACTACGGACTATCAGTACCTACTTATTAAGTCCGTGTTTAAAAAATAGGGAACAACACGTTCGAATAAAGTGAAAAAAATATATAATAAAAACGACAACGAATCAGTTGAAGAAACTCTCATAATGTGCGGTGTACACTCAGTGGGCAGCTCTATCGCGCCCACGCTGTTTAATATGCAAACAAGCCAAATTAATCGTTTGAACAGATGGAACAATAGCTTGCTGTGCAGATGCTATACAGTGCTATTTGTTGAAGGCCAGTCCTGCGATGAAGTATTTGTAAGTGTACGTTCCGACTTGAGTAAAATCCAAAAGCGGCAATGTGAAAACAATTATTATGTGATAACCGATTGTCGACTTCTATTTTTCATTGTTTAGAATTGTTATAGCTACAGTGGGGCGGCACGAATGCTTTGCAAGTGGGAGGGGGGGGAGGGGGATATAAAATTGCTCATTCATGGAAAGTATCCAACACAAATAATATTAATAATAGTTATTTAATTAAATCCATATAATACGTATTATATAATGATAATGAATTAATAATTGATTACGATAAACACACACAAGTTCGGAATCTGTGCACACGGGGCGATTAAAATCATCGCCCCGGCGGGGCAATATCATTATTGTGTTCCCCCTTTTCAGTTTTTGTATTCCGATCGCAGCTATGACCAGCGACTTTTGACATCGCCCAAGCATCGCATGCACTGCTCGCGGGTCCCGACAAATTGTTATTGGTTATCGATTCTCAGAAATTTTAAACTCCCATTATCTGATAATGTTTTCGATGTTTTCATAATATTTATTAGTGTAAATATAGGAAATACAATATTATACTACAATATAAATTTGAAATTTGATATTAGACTTATAAGTTAGTAATAAGTGATAATTTTAGAAGGGGGGAGGGGCGATCGCTCCATCGCCCCTATATACGAGCCGCCACTGGTGATATATCTTTGACTTATTATATTTTCGGTATTATTGACTATTAGATTTTTAGTTTTTCTATTAAGTAAATATTATAGGTACACATATCATATTATTTATATTAACTCCTTTTAATTTATTGTTAATAGATGTTTTGACGTTTTTAGTTGTTTAAAATATATATAATTGAGTGCATTGCTTTATATTCTGAGTAGAGCGATGGCTGTATTGATTTTCCAATGTTTTTTTTTTGTTTGCACCTAAACATTTTCAGAGTGAAAATTATGCTCGATTTTCAACTAAAGCATCTTTTCAAAAGGATACTGCCCTCTAAGTTAAAAATCAAAACATCATTTTGATTACTTATATACTTATTAATTACAAAATTGTTATTTGTCATGTTAATACTTTTTTTTTTATTTTAAATGAAATAATATGATGATAATTTAATTTATCACATATCTGTTTATACATTGTTCTTTTGACTGCATGTGTAAAAAATATTAATATTTAAAAATTATAAATACTTATAGTCCAAAATGTATCCATTAATTTTATATTATTGTACAAACAGTGATATGTTATATAATTCTTAAATCATAGTTTTTAACCCTCAAATCACTGTTGATGCTCTTTAATTAATTATTTTATGAATGTAATAACTTTTATATCAAAATGGTACAATGGAGCAGTAGTACAATGATACAAAGTTCATTATACATTACTCAGATATTAAGATTTTATTTTATTCAAATTATATAGAAATATTATGAAAAAGAATACGATACAAATTTTGGAGAAAAACAACAGTAATCACAATTTTTCCTTATTAATTGAGTGTTGATATAATAACAAAAATATTAACATGAACATAACAACAAATTATCAAAACATTTGAAAATTCAGCAATTCATCTACCTAATAAGTTCTAAAACAGTAAAAATCATTTAAAAACAATATTCTGTTTATTAAAATGAATGTACTTTGATAAATAATCAGCGGACATAAATATTAAGTATTATTTTATGAACAATCGAAAACTAATGTCAAACAAAGGTAATTTAAAAGTTACTCTCCAAGTACTATTTACATTTAATTTTGAATTTATAGATATCTCCACATATTCTTTAACAGAAATAAATAGTATCATAAAATTACACTAACTTTTAAAAATACCAACAGAACTAATAAATATATTAGACTTAGAATATTAGAAAACCTTATTAATCTTAATTCACTCAAATAAGATGCAGTGCATTAACTGTTTATTATTATAAGAAATCAGAAACACGAAACTATGAGCCATTATAATTTATAAGTAAAAAATTATATATTTTTCATATAAATTATAAGTATAAATAACGTATACAAATTACTCATTAATGATAAAAATACATTTAGTTCAACATAAAACAAAGCTTAAGGATAAAATAACTATAAATATTACAACTTAATATATAAATCATAAATGTAGATTAATTTCACAACAAGAAAAAATGTATAGTATTATGAAATAGGATATGTGTTGATAAGAAAATAGCATACATTATACAAAAACCACATCAGATAATTGATGATATTTCTCTAATTTCATCAGATGTATTTGAACCAGACCTTTGTTTCTTATTTGGTGGTTGCTCATCAGACTCATTAGATCTTTTATTATTACCAATGATTTCTTCGTCGCTTTCCTTTACCAAAGAAAAAACATTACATTTACAGTCATTTAATAATTATTAAAATAATTAAAGTCTACTTACATCTGAATTATTTTGTTTGCTAAGCATGTCTTGAACTTTCTGTACATTTAATCTGAAGTCACGGGTGGCAGTGAGTTTGATACTGTTCACCAAATGTTGATCCTAATCATCAAAAACAGATTAACAACTCATTTATTATTATTTTATTATAATCATAAAAAATAAACATCAAAAAAGAAAGAAAATAACAGTAAAATAATAACCTTGCATTTTTTTCCCAATTTAGTAATAAGATTCACGAATAGTTCTAATTCAGTGACCACTCTTGGAATGTAAGATGCTTGGCGACGTGTTTGATTTTTCAATTGAACAGACTTTTTCTCTTTATCCGTCAATGGTCTATCGTACTGAAATATAATGCATAATTTATTATGAGCATTATTGGTGAATAAAATAACTATTATAAGTATTATACCTCTATGAACATGATAAATTTAGAAACATTTGGTGATAGTTGATCATTGACAATTTCTGACAATTTGCCCAATCTAAAAAAAAGTAAATTTAACATTATTACCTACTGTTAAAAAAATTCAAAAAGAAGAGTTTACTCAACAAAGCTTGCTTGTACACAGGTTCGTTCACAGTCGAACGGGCCAGGAAATGTTTAATAACCACGTTAATAGTTCTATAGACTTGATATAATAAATTGAAAACGGACTCTGTACATTGACCCAATGGGATAACTGTTCTCGTAAATGAAGTTGCAGACAATACCACTAAAACAATTCGATGACAGATAGCTTTTTCTCGAGATTTCAGTCGATCTTGACAAATATTCTTTATTTTTTTCTGTGATGCGTTTAGTTCAGCTTTGATTCGAGATAAGCACTGCATGACACAGTTCAATTCATTGCACAAGCTTTGACATAATACAGGACACAAAACTGCTTTGTTCCAAGTAGTTATTAATCTCAATGGTCTCATTTGTGATTGATTGGTTTTATTAGACTATTGAAATATAACAAAGCAAATCATTAATAATAGATATAGTAGAGTGAACTTTATATCAAATTTGTTTTAATAACAACTGTTTTTGTTTAAATTAAATTAAAAATTAAGTTACTATGAAAAATTATTAGGTATTTATATAATTGTAGATCTAAATTTTTTGGCATTTGCCCCACATTTATATGATAATAATAGCTAAAATAGTAAAAGTAATAATAGCAAAATCTAAAGCAAATACCATTTATATTAGATAAACTCAAAATTATAAACTGTTTAAAGCCAATAGCCATATACAAAAAAAAAGTATAATAATTGTGTGTAAAATATTACTTGATGATTATGACTCAAAATATAATAGATATTTTTTTAAGGACATGGTCAATAGTTTAGCTTTAAATTAATTAACATGTGTTATTAAATTAATTGATATAATACGATATATTACTAATTAAATATACATTTTTTTAAAACATAATTAAAATAATAAAATTAGTAATTGTGATACAAATCATAATATATTACCTATTTTTCTATTAAATGTAAACAATTATATGTATTTTTATAAGTAATTACTTTTTTTTGTTTTGGATTTTGTTATTTTTACTTTGTTATTATTACATTCTCCTCTTTTTTCTTAGCTATTATTACTATTACTATTTTAGCCTAGACCCTTATATTTTTTAACTTCTTATAGTAAAAACTGCTTAATGAAATTGTTTCTATTTTCTTTAACCAGTTACTTACTTTACTTATTCGACCAAATGAATGGCACAAATTTTTAATTGTAGTAGCTAACATTATAGGATCTTCTTGGTTTGCTGAATGCATTTCTAGCATGAGAGTTAAGAATTGTTTGGAGTTATTTGAATTTGAAAATGAATATTTTTCAGCTACCGTAGATAGCCAGATTAATATCTATAAGAAAGGAACATTTAATTATTCATTTACTAAAATAAATATTAATTATAATTACATTTTTAATTTTAGAATCCTGATTATTTTTGATGCCATGACATACTACAGACACACATCCAATTAGATGAGCTTCAATTTTATCATATGCTTCTTTGTCATCATTATCTTCCTGTTCGTTACTAATGTCATCGATTTGATTCATTTGTAATATTTGATCTAAATATAATCTCATATTACGTAGCACATTGAATATTTCTCCTGATTCGTCATTTGAATCATCTTTGTCTAATAATTCATAAATTATTTTAAAAAAAATATTTACATTGACTGTATAATATATACTTACTGGAATCGGAGAAAAATTTATTCAAGTTTTTGTAATATGAATTGACAAGTTTTATGATTTGTAAATAACAATCCAATCCCAATTCAAGAACTGTTTGACTGAATTTAATTTTTTCACAAACATCAAATAGAAAATAGTCGTAAAGTAATCTATCAACATTAGTTAGATAAATAATTGATACATACATAAATAATATGAGAGTTAAAAATTCTTACTTTGTTAATTTACAAATATTTTCATATAAATTACGAGGTTTTATATCACGCGAAAGCAAATTCTTCACTTCCGTCAAATATGTTTGTACCAGTTTTAATACAAATTCCCATAGTCTCACATTTTGTTTTAATAGTATAACATTAAGTTCAGATGCCCAATTAACATTTTTACTAAAAACATTCAATTTTAAATTATTTTTAACTATAAAAAATTAAACTAAACTATTTCAAAAATTGCAATTGATAAAATATAAAATAAGTCTTACGCGAGTAAAGAAAGAAACTTATACAGTACATCAAAATCTAAACGAATTGCTGGTTCAACAAATTTAGTGATTGTTCCAGTTGTTTCACCTTTATTTTTTTTATTTCCTTTATCTTTCTTTTTATTAGTTTTATCTAATGCCTAAAACAGTAAAATATTATAAATATTCCTTAAAATAGGAAAATCAATATTACCATAACAGCTTCCAAAATATGAGTGTATTTAGAAAATAACTTTTGAAGTTTTTTACAATATTCTTTGTCTTGTTCAGAACTATGCCATGAATTAACTATATAGACCATAAATGCTTGATACACACAAAGTATTTGTTTGGTGACATCCGTGTATTCTGTGGTATCAGAAATAATATCCAGTAGACAATCGCTTTCATTCTAAAAGAATCAAATAAAAGGAATCAGATTTTATTCATACTAAATAAACACGGATCTTACTTACCACTTTTATTTCGTCTGTATTGCACTCACTGTAGAAATTTACCAGTTGACAGAGTAATTGTTTTAATTCATCAATTTTAGTGTGCTCTTTGTTGTCATTAAACTGTATACTTGTAACTAGTACGTGTTGAGCCAGTAAAATCAACTCATCTAACGGCTCCTACAAATAATGTATAAACATAAAATTTAAAAATATAAACAAATTATGATTAACTCACATGCACAATAGGTTTATTATCTTTTCCTATGATTATGGACTTGTCAAATTTTAATGATTTTTTGTTTTCTGCAACTACAAGTCTGTTACACCATAAACTCATGTGATCTAATAGCAAACTATTGACACATATACACAATTCATTGTTATGCGAAGTTACTTTGATCAATCCTCTATAAAGTGATTGTTTGATTTCTGATTTTTGGTAAAAACATGTTTTAAGTGAGTCTAAAATTTCCAAACAAATTGTTTTATTGTTTTCTGAAGTATCTTCAGAATCAACAGCAGAATGAATATCCACAGAATCTCGATCAAGAACCATCTATAATCAATAATATTCTTCAAAAAACTAGATTTACGTAATTCAATACATTTTACATATTATGCATAAACAACTTTATGTACGTGAGAATACTCTTGAAAATAAGTTCAGAGATTAAAAATGCTTTTCATTTAAAAGTTTTCAATTTTGTTTTATAATACAATACTTAAATTAAATACATATATTTAATTATGATCAAACATTTTTATTAGTGTTTCTATTATTGTTAGAACTATTAAAATTTTTTTTAATTCCTGAGATAAGACTTAATCAAATGCATTGACGTGATTAACGTAAGAATTAAGAGGAAAAAAGGGTCAATATTAAATCACTATTAAGAAGTCTACAATGACTTATCTCTCCACACCCACCAACAATACTACATTATCATAAATTTAATTAATGAACTATAAAAATATAACATAAAAAAAAAAAATGTTCATAATTAACTGTCATAAACAGGATTCAGATTTCATAGTATTTGTTAATTATTATATTATACAAATAAAATTAGCAGTATGCTATAAATTTGTTTTATGCACCAGGGACTTTTATTTAGCTATTTTTTTGCATATCTTAAGTATTTTAGATTTTTAGTTCTATTTTTGTTAATATATACAATATGTTTTATTTTGAATTTTCTCAAATTTCATATATATATATTGAATGAAAAATAGTATTGACTTATGTGGATCAATAAAAAAATTTCTCACATTTTTGTTTCATATTAATAATTAATAAATAATAAAAATATTAATTCAAAAGATAAAATATACTGTCATTAAAAGGTAATAAATTTAATACAATTTTAATTAACAATTTTTACATATATATTAGTGTTTTTAGTGCATACTAAGTGCATATTTCAATACTTTTCAGTGTTAAAAAATCCAAAACCCTGATCATAAATATTAATAGGTAACAATATTATATTTATATAATATAATTAAATATAGTAGTAATAGTTTTTTCCGTATGTTCGATATTCTACATTTATTTAATAAGTCCTCACAGCTAATTGTAAATAATCTATTTCTCCTAATTCAATGTATGATATTCAAATTTGTATAATTTTGTTCTTTATAACATTTTTGATAAACAAAAGTAATAATGTAATAAAATACTGTGTATTTTAAATAAGAAATTTTCCTTTCATGTCATTATAACTATGATTAAAAAAAACAAAATAGGTAAGCCTCAGAGTTGGGCTAATGGTCAAAAAATAATTAAAATTGTGTATAAAATGAATTGCAGTTATTTATTTTAAGTTTGTAAGTTGTAAAATTAGTCTATTCATTTATTTCTGTTTATGTGAAAAGTAAAACAATTAAAATAATAAATGATTATGCAACTATAAATTACCTGAGTAAATAATCCAGGCCAAGAATCCTGGCTGTTTGTATTCTGACTTAATGTTGTAAAACTGTCCAAATGAACACTACATAATATTTCAATAAATCCCAAAACTGCACAATGCCTTAACTGATAATCTCTATAAACAATTTATAATATACATATTTAATTAGGTATTGTAATAGAATGTTATTAAATTGTACAACTATAATAATCTTTATTAAAGCATCAAATTGTATTAACAAAATAAATCTAATTGAACAGAGTACTCTATTACTTATATTAATATAATATTTAAATGAGTCAATTGTTAAAAAAAAAATATTCAAAATTACATAAAATGATATAACTAATAACCCACTATTTATTGAAATCTGGTAAGTGAATTTATTCATATTAGGACTCCTACATTTTCTTAGCAGAAAAAAAAATACTGTTTAGTATGGTAAATTTTTATGTGATTTGTATAAAGTATACATTTTATTGCAATATTATGTAAACAATATTGATTATAAGTACTTTAAATAGTAAACCTTTGAATAGTAATTATTGATTTTAAATAAAAATATAATATCTTGGACATTCATCATGTTTAAGATTGTTGATTTTTACTCCTTAAACTTATGTTATAACTAGTGAAGAGTTTCTTTTCAATATGACATTTAAAGGATAAATATCTTAGAAAGTTATTTTAGACTGACTTTAAGTCATAAACAGATATAAAAATAGAAGACCTTAAGACTTATGATTAGATTAAAACGTAAATCATATATTAAATAAATAATAATTACATAATATACTTTGTAAAATAACATACTTTGATATGAGTTCTTTTCGTAAAATCATGATGATATTATCACGTAAATATGTTGATGTCTTTAGTATAGGCATAACTGCACAAGTTACTTTATCGGTCACGCCAACTGGTATTTCTTTAAACAACTTCAATATTTCAGTATTATTTTCAATAACTGTTAACTTTTGGTTCTTACAAAGTTTATGTAAACACTCTAAGACATAAAATATAAACTTATTTACTAACTTCAAAATATTTAGAATATATACAGCAGAAAATATATTTAAAAGTACCTAAATACTGATTACATTCAGGGTTAGATGTAATAAAATTGGTCAATTTTCGTAAAACACTACCAGTTATAAATGATCGCTTGTGAACCAATGATACTATGATGAACAAACCAAGCTGATGAACTGTGTCTATAATCTCAGCATTTTCTATAGTAAAATAATGCAGTGATATTAAAACAATTTGTATAAAATACAAATAAACTAATAAAAATGGTTTAATTAAAAATTTACTCTTGAATACAGATGAAGTGGTTCCAAGAAATGATAATCCCAAATTAACAAGACCTTTAAATATTTTTTCATAACTTGATATTCTAAATAAACAAATAGTAATTATTAAATTATAATTATAGAGAAAATAATTAGTGATATTAAAAACATACTCGCTCTTAATAAATATTTGAAATTGTGTGTAAACATCATATATATCCGTGTAATTGAGTTTTAACCAATATGAACGTTGAGTATTTTCTACTTCTACCAATGACTGTACTACAAGCTTTTTTATCAAATCAATAACCTAAAAACATCAAGTGTATAAATTTAATAAAATTTTTAATAAATGAGTTAACAAGTACGTAATCTTCTTACATTAGCTTCAAAAGGCGCACAGCAAGACATAGTTAATAAAAATGCCAACATGAATGGACCAAAAACCATGTTAGGAGCACCAATACTATTTTTTATATACTTAGTAATATCATTAACAAATGAAGAATGAACTTTAGCAAAGTCTTCCAAGAGAAATAATACTGTACTTTCAGCTTCTAAAAATTCTTTCTTCTCAGCACCCTCTAAAAATACAATATAATATTAAATATAAATATTTAGAACCTGATAAAAATGTATTAATAATATATACAAACAGTTGATAATAAAACACCATACCTATTTCAAATGCAAAGTTTTCGTCATTACTTTGGTCTAAATGATATTTATCATCAAAATATTTTTGAAGCGTGCAAAATAGAGTTAAAAAATCTCCACTTGAACAAAAATGTAATATTTGTTGTAGAATAGGTGGGATTTCTTGAGGTTTCATTTGACTAAAATATGAACATAATGTTTTGATAACTAATTCGTGTTCTTTTTCAGTCAATAGTGTTCCTCTATAATTAAATGAATTAGAATTTAATAAAAAATATTTCAATAGATGTAGTGTAATCGTGTGTAGAATTTAACCAAAGAAAAAAATACCTAAACATTAGTGCAAGTGCTACTGAAATGTTGGGCTGTACTTTAAAACGACAAATGTCAGTAATAATCATTTCTTTGTAATCAGCACCTGCCATTTCAAAATCTTCAGTTCTAATAAGTTTGATATCAGATACTATTTTTAAAATATGAGGGAACAATTCTTTCCAGCTGAAATTAAAATATTATACCTTAAAATATCTTAAAAAAAAAAAAAAAAAAATAGTAAAATGTGTATTATTACCTTTGAACACAGTTTTCATTTGATTCTTCGATGTCTTTTTTACACATATTTATAAATTTTATAAGTTGCTTGGTCGATAGTTTATTTAATTCTAATGATAATCGACTAATCAAACATACTTTCATTTTTTCTGGAATTTCGGCATTATTGATTGCGTTTAATACATATTCGTAAACCTGTAAAAAAATATTGTTATATGTTAAGAGTACCAATTAATGTCTAATGTCTTGTATCAATTTATAAATATAAAATAATATTGGTTTGATCTACTAGTTTTAGGTAGCATATCTCACTACTATCTATAAAATCTAATGTTTAAGTGTTTAAGATATTATTTTAAATACATATAATGGTACATACTTGTTCAACGATTTCTTGGGAATCCGGTTTTACAGAAAGTCCAACTAATATATACTCCAACACTTTGGGCCCTTCTACACGTTCAATTTTGTCATCTATTAATGAATATATCTGTAAAATATACATAAATATAAAATACTGTTTGATGGTATTATATAAAAATAAATAATAAGGCGATAAAATAGTAGTGTTCTAGCTTTTACATTGTTTTTATTTAATTTCAGCATATTCAAATTAAGATAAATGATTTTAAACAGAAGATTTCAATGAATACTATAATATAATTGATATTATATTTATACATTATTACTTATTATATTATTACAATGATATTAAATGAAAATGCACATTTTACTATTAAAAAAATGGTTAAAATAGTGTTTTTAATTCCGTTCACGATGACAAAAATAAACAATGAGTTAGTACACAGTGTGCTGGCAGTGTTTAGATAAAAAAAAAATAACTATTAAGTTTAAAAGATCTATCTACAATTTAAAATCAATTAATCGCAATTAATCATTGGATTTTTAAATAAGTAATTATCTAAATAAATCAATAAGCCGATATTATAATATTAAATTATCAACACAATATTTTAATAACATAAAAAAATTATAATTTAAAATAAATTTGGATTATAAAATTACTAAACTTTAATAGGCAAATTTTTTAGTCAAATTGTATTAATTTTAGCATTAACACTACTATAGCCATATTATGTTATAATAAAGACATAATACAGGAACAATTGGCAGGGTATTGTGATAAAACAAAAAACAAATAACTTATAATACTTACAGTGTCCAAGTCGAGCTCTTGGGTAACAAACGTCTGAAACTGTTCAAAATCTTCGCTGCTATTCAGCCTATTGTTGGCGAGTTCCACTAGGCTTTTGATTTTGTCGGCACTCATCTTTTAAAATAGGTACTATCGCACGACTTGCTGGAGAAAACGTAGTGTGTAACGGATATGAGTGGAGCCTCGACGGTAAGTTATGAGCTAGTGGAGTCGAGAAGACGTGACTTAATACTTTTGGACTGCACCGAAAAACGTTTCGATACGATCGGTCGTTGTGATCGTCGCCTGGACCTGACGGTAAAAAAGAACACTACTCATACTACTCGTACTAAACGTCTGACAATAGTAAGCAGTATTATTTCGGTGAATACTAAATTCACAAAGAGAAAACTGTAGAGGTTTTTAGGTATTATAATATGTTATATTATGAGTAAATCGGAGGGAAATTTCGGGTGATAAAAAATTACGTTATCACAGATTAACCGCGTGCGTTATCAATGACGGAGTTATCACTCGGTCAAACGGCGCCGGGTTCGCCTGACGCGCGTCTAAAACCGCGGCCGCCGATGAACCGTTTTAAAATCGATAACGTTCAAAACGAAAATGATTTATTTAGGTTTTACGATAGAATAGCGCGGGTGAGATGGAATAACACAATATCGATTATAAAGTTTTGTTTCACTATGCATTTATGCTAGTAAATTATTAAAAAATACCATTGCGATCTGACAATATACCATATCAAAATGTCAAAACGTGCTGTGATGGTCACGATTAATGAAGTACAGGTTACAGATGGAACATGACACGAGGAGACGAATAAATGTCTATTGTTGCGATAGATTCTATCAACGTGTACGAACCTGTCTTCTATCCCTTCTTAACAATATCGTCACGTAGTACTATGTTGTTTATCTTCTCGTCCAATCTTTTTCTACAAATTGGACCAGATAAATCAAGTTTTATGCTGTCTTTAGATTGTGACGTCTCCAGGAGCGACTTGTGCTATGGTGCGTAGAAGCACGTGAACCTCCCCCCCACCAAAAAAAAATGTATTAGATTTTTATAATAAATTATAATTGTTTATTGCGTATAATATAGTCTGTAATAAAAAAAAAAATAATTATTTATCAAACAAAAAAAGTGTTTGTAGCTTTTTGTGTGGAGAAGTGTGTCTATCAATGATTAATTAATTCACGGAGTACACATTTGCTGTGTTCCGGAGTCCGGGTTGGCATATAAATAAGCATATAGACACGTCGGTAAGTAATACATTTTGGTCGTTTGGAGCATATTTAATGTGTGCACCGGACCTATTTTTATCGTTGTGCACTGTCTCGAGTGACTCGATGTTGCGTCGATTGCCGAAATGATACGCTACCGCCGTACACATTGACTATTATAATATTGTCACCAATGTGCTCTAATTTCAAAGTTAATTACTATAAATCAATAATGTAATATAAAAACAGACTAGACTATTAACTAATATTGTTATGTTATTTTATACATAATAAGATATTATTATATTGTTATTATAATTTATAATTTCTTTTTGTTTTACCGCGGAAAAGTAAGTACCTACTTAAAAAGCTTAAAAACCTCAGAGTATCATTTTATAAACAACTAGGGTGCCACCAAATGTATTTTTTGCTAAATTGCTAAAAATTATTATACACATGTATGTATAAGTACATTCATTTTAATAAACAGAATATTGTTTTAAAATGATTTTTACTGTTTTAGAACTTATTAGGCTGATGAAATGCTGAATTTTCAAATGTTTTAATCATTTGTTGTTATTTCTATATTAACATATTTGTTTTCATTTTTACTATTATATCAACACTCAATTTATAAATAAAAAAAAAAAAAAAATTGCGGTTACTATTGTTTTTCTCCAAAATTTGTATAATATTCTTTTTCATAATATTTCTATATAATTTTAACAAATAAATTAATATCTTAATAATGTATATTGCACTTATTATCATTGTACTAGTGCTTCATTTATATCTTTTATTTATATTTATAATATAAGTTCATGTAGAATAATAGAATGAAAACTGTTTAAACAATTTAAAGAGGTTTATTTTTAAAATTACATTTTATCAATATTAGGTAGGCACAGCTAACGTAAATTTTATCATAAATTTATGAAAAATAAAATATAATAACTATAATAATAATAATAATAACTAATAAAAAATAATAATAACTAATAATAACTGATATTACTAAAAGTGTATAACCTAAATATTCAATAATAACAATAAAACGTACTTTAACTATATGCATTAATTTTTATATTATGTAAAAATAAAATGGAAGGCAAATGTGAGTACCGCTTTGCCGTACGGTGCATATCGAGTGGGACACTGTAATACATGTGTTAAATTAAAATTAAATTATGTATCATTGTATAACCCTTGCTTATAAAAAATGTACATTTTATACATTTTAAACTACAAAAGAATTTTCAAATGTTCGTAGTTTTGATGAATTTTGTCAATATCTGAACTCCAAATGTTTAAAAAAATAAAAATTGTCTATGTAACTATTTTAAATGTTTTTACAATATATTTAACTAGAATTATTTTTAATCGACTTCTATAAAAACAAAATGGAAAATTTAAAATAATTAAAAATAACTCAAAAAAAGAAAAAATATTTAAAATGATCATATAAATATTTTATAAAAACGTCAATTGTCTGCGATTATTGATTTTCGAGTAACATCTCAAAGATAAAATCGATTTTATCGAAAACTGATTTTGCTTTAAAATTCTTGTTTTTCCTTAAATATTTGTTTGTATTTCTCAATTATTCTGAAATATACTAGAAATTTTGACCTTAATTAATTATAAACTAAATCTAATTTTTCTATCTAAAACTACCCTTTACAGTTTAAAACCAATAATTTTTTTTTGACTATTTATTGTATAATATGATATATAGAAAAAAATACACCTTATTGTAAACTTAATACATTCATCTCTTCACTTAGAATTTAAAATTAAGTAACTATCTAATACGCTCTATACTACTGTCCATAAAATCAGTTCGATTGAAACGCCAACATTTTCATTCCCAACCCTCTCATAATTATGCATAAATACATATTATAGGTACTCTACAGTGTTAGCAGTATGAACATTGAACACGCGATACGTAATATTACTCCAGTGTATGAATAATATTAAGGTAATGTCGTATAAAATATATATAGTCAATAAAAGTAGTTTTGTCAAAATTAAAAGCATTTATAGTTTGAATTTTAAAGTATGTATGTACACGTACAGGCGATGCAGACATATCATCACTACATAGGGTACCTACCTATCTATAATGGCGATCATTACTACATACAGGTTACATGAAACAAAAACAACGTGCAAGGAAAATCTAAGTACCTACTTATTTAAACATGTTTTAAATATTATTATTTATTGTCATTTTATTGTATCGACATTTTATTTATTGTTGGTTATTGATAAATTTATGTTAGTTTATAATACGAGTTTTTAACATTTTTAAAAACGTTAATTTAATAATTTAAAAAATATATAATATAAAACATTAAATATAGACGAAATATGGTAGTAAGTAATTTTACTAAAAATAAATAAAATATCAATATTTATCAACATGTATTGGTATAATTTAGTAGGCCTCTATAGCTACTTTCTTCAATTGGCTTTATTATATATTTAATTAACTCATATATCTACTCAAAATTATAATGTAAAATAGAAAATTATTACTAAATATTACTAAATAATAAATAATAATTTAGTTTGTTTGTGATTTTCTCTGAATTAAGTATATAGGATTACATACCATACATTTAAAAACAATTAACTTCAGTAATTATTTTTTTAAACCTATATTTTACAATAAAAAAGCATATCTTTTAAATGTCAAATACTTCACTTTATAACTGATATATTATTTGAGTAATAAATTAAGAACTAAGGATTTTGAGTTAATAAAATAAAAATTTATCGTGGTATTTAAAAAAAATACTTGAGATTTTGACTTATTTATAGTCTAAATTAACATACAGTTACATAAATTATTTAACTTAAAGAGTCTTTTCTTAGTACTACAACGATAACATACATATAGCTATTAGCTAGGTGTAAGATGATTTAGGTTTTAGCGTTTAATATGTTGCTGATAAAATTAGACAAAAATATAAATTCTCCTAAATAGATGCATCAAACATATTTATTATTATTATTATTATAATTATTTTTTTGCCCTATAAAAAAAAATATCTGCAATCCCACATATTAACCAATATATTTATATTTGAATTATTACATATAAATATTTCCAAATAAAGCCTTACTCTAGTTTAGCTTTGACTTTTATGACTGTATATAGTTAATTAATTAATAAAATAAACATTCATGGACATAGAAAAACCTACCTTAGTAAATTACTATTGCGTTGGTGAAAAATATAGTCTCGGGATTCCTTCAACTTTTATATTATATACCAACCTATTACATTTGTGGTTTCTCCACTACCATCTCGTCAAACTATATTATTATCGTTGCGACAATCAATCGTTACTACTATGTATGATGTATACGATGTAGTAATTACAATTTTACGGGTGTCTCATTTTACACGATTTATCAATTATCATCGCTCATCCGGACATCACATAAATATACGTGTTTTATAACATCCACCACCAAGCGAGTGTCGGTTTTTATGTTACTATTTTATAGAATGGGTAGGTTCGTAATAATTATTATTTAAAATTCTTGCGTACACGAACTGTATTACACCATAACAATAAAACTGTATAAAAATGTAAAATTAAACACAGGATAAAGAAAGGGCAAGTCACGGGTAGACAGGGATAAAAATAGATGGATTTTTTTCAAGAAAATATAATAGGAGTGGAGAGGTCTAAATAAGTACACTCAATCCATCAGATAATGCCATTTAGTTAGCATTATGGAGCAGTGGAGTGTAGTTTACCGCATGTTAGCGTACGATGCATTTGTAATTGTGCTTCAGGTAAAAAAAAAATAAATGAAATAATTTAAAAATAATTACAATACTATAAATTGTATAACATGTTAAACATACTATTTGAAATTTAATTTTTTGTAAAAACAAAATTGAATACTTATTACAAATATATTATGTGGTATTTTTAAACTTTTTATCATATTATTGATATGATAATATATAATAATAAATATTTAAAATTTTACTTTTATATCAAAACTTGATTCTCTTTTTTTATTAATCAAGTACTTAGCAGCTCATCGATAATTTTATTTGGTATTGTTATGAATGAGCGGATACATGCTAAATTTTTATACTGGCTGCTATCACCCAAAGGTTTTATTATTATTTGTAACTTATAATTTAGTTTACTATAGTTATTACACCCGATCGATCGACTAGTTGAACTATAGTACTGCTTGCCAAACTTCTCGACTTCTAGATATAATTCCTATAATAATAATTATAATAATCATTCGTCGTCAAAACAATTGTTCCCAAGTATTACAGTATGTTTTATGCATTACAATAATATTAATCTATAAATACAATATATTTCCTTGAAAAAGTTAAATAAAAGGTTATGAAAGTCAAAGGATCCTCTTCCTGTAAAGACGAAACTGACTCACAAAATATACTTATCTCCTACAATATCGTTTAAGTTGTCACTTGATCACTTATTTGATAAAAACCATATTATTGTAATCATATATTAATTTTAGATTAAATTAAGATTTTTATTAATTTAATTCAATAAAAAACTATAAAAATCGTACTGTTTCGACAAGTTTTTTCTTTTACGTAGGTACATATAATAATATGAAGATAACGGGATTAAAATGGAACTATCCTCTAAAAACGTCGAAAATAGCTTCCTCTTCGAAGTTTGTTGGGACAAGGGAATGATGCTCGAAAGAATGACAATCCTATTTTAAATGGAATGTATGGTTACCTTATTATAGACCATATAGTTAACGGAGTTATAGGTTACATGTGACTACTTTATGTTGACTTCAACATTTTTAGTAAAAAACTTTAAAAAATATATAAATATATTTTTATATTAAATAGCTTAGGTTAAAAAAAAAAAATAATACTAAGTTCCACATTATTTGAGAACTCTAAAATATTAAAATTAGGTAGACACAATTCTATTTTACAGACATTTCAAGTTCCGCAAAATTGTATATTTAGATAAAAAAATAATGACTCTAGTTAATTCAAAATAATTGTTCTCAAACACTTGTAACTTTTCACCACTTTGTGTTATGTATACGTTATCATTACTACGAGAAATTTTGTTTTAGAAAAAACATAGCTCAGCACACATTAAATAAAAAAATAATACTAATCGAAAATATATCTCTATTATCTTTCATGTAAAATAATTGCTAAAAAATATATTTATAATAATAATTATTAATTAAATAGTTATAAAACTGATTTAAAAAAAGTTTTGAATATTTTAATTTTTTTTTCTACATATTTTTTTTTTAAATATTTCAAATTATAGATATTAAATTTCAAGATATAAAGGAGGTGAGCCACAGGGGTCAGCCCCAGGGATAGTGGCATGGGCCGTAGTAGGTAAGTCTTAAACTCTCAACCACCCAAGGGATTTGTGAACGAAGCGAGTAGGGGGCAGATTCCCTAGTAATATACAATAAAATATTAGTTTTTAGAAGTATATACTCTATGCCATATAGGCTTACAGATGACCATCTGGTTCTAAATTGTTTTAATTTATTATAAAATTTAAATTTAACGGCTATATTACAGTAACTCATTTATTGATGAGAAACACTCAACAATTAATATTCAACAAATCAACTTACTTGATTTTTATTACTTAATGTTGTTTGGTAATTCATATTTATTTCAAATTATAATATATTAATTATATTAATAATATTAGTGTTATCAAACTCTAGTGTTTTTTTACTAATAAAGGGTAAAAATGTAAATACTTAATATTGAAAGGCATTATACGAAAATTATAAACATTAATGCAATAATTTTACTCAAACAAGCATAATGAAAATAGAGACATAATTTTATAATAGTTATTAACTTGTGAGTTTTTGTAGTAAATAATAATAAAACAATTTAAAAGTTGACATAAAATAATAATTATAACGATATTCTAATAACTTTTACTCTCGTCTAAGGCATAAACATTGATCATTTTTTATTTGGAGTGGAAAGGAGGGTATTTGTAATTGTATGGCCTTCTG
Source organism: Rhopalosiphum nymphaeae (assembly GCA_036289425.1). Classification (NCBI taxonomy): domain Eukaryota; kingdom Metazoa; phylum Arthropoda; class Insecta; order Hemiptera; family Aphididae; genus Rhopalosiphum; species Rhopalosiphum nymphaeae. Next base: position 3,374,716 of record JAZAQC010000030.1, read on the forward strand.
TTCTATATATCTATTGTACACAATAATAATACTAACGTTATACAAAATAATTTGTTTTTTTTTTCATTTCGTTTTTTACCATCTGTTCATCCCTGCCGACAACATGACCTCTTTTCGACTGCAGTAGATACCTATACATATAATATGTAGGACTATTTATACCAAAGAGGGTCGTGATTTGTATTGTATACGTAGTCGGCGTGGTACAAATAATTGTAATCTATACATTTATTTTCGTAAGTATATAATATATACGTATATAATGGAGAAGTTAGTTACGATGAATGCGAAACGAACGAAGACGAAATAATAATAATGACAACGGTGACGTCCCTTTGGTGGATTATCTCTATACGTAGAGGTATATCTTGTCCGCTAGTATATAGTTTCAGTTGGAACTATTTATTTATGGGCGTCGGAGTCAGCCTTGGGATATGGTACTCAGTGTGGGTTGTTTTGCCGGGCTTTCCGTTGTTTAGTTCACGTATTTTATACATGTTTATACAATACTGATATTGCAGTGTGAGTGTGCGTGTGTGTGTGTCGAGCAAGTCGACATCATCAATATTGAATAGACGTGAGGCAAGTCGAAATGAAACAATATAAATTAAACGACGTACAACTAAAGTAAAAAAGTCGTTGTTACACGTATAAACGTGTCACTGATTGTGCAGTGAGCTTTTAATATTGGAAATTTTGCTTTATTATAAAATCTTCTCTGACGTACGTCAATTTCCACGTTGGATATGGAGTGGTGAATAAATATGTAGTTAAAAGAATCGTAAATTGTGTTTGATAAAGTATTCATTAAACTAGGTAAATCGGTTAACTTAATTCGAGATATTAGCTAACGATAAAACTGGGAATATAACTTAAGAATTTAAATGACGATGTGTTATGTCATCGTGTAAGATAACAGTTTATATATTAATATAAGTCATAAAAATAAGTTTAAAAGTACTTTGGAATGGACTTGACGGAATGGCGGGCGCTGGCAATGTTATTGCGTGGAATAACGACCCGTCCAACAGTTTTAGATGTAATGTAATGTATTTTGTTAACGATCGAGAGTTTATTCGAAACCCGTATTTATACAATTATACAGTGTCCTATTGCTACACGGCAAAGGAAGAGTTGATGATCAAAGGAAACTAAATAGTTGCATGGATGTTGTACGTTATCTTTCAGCTCCTTTGTTGTTTTAACTTGTTCTTGTCGTTGAAGCAAATGCGACGATTCTAGAAATTATAGGTACCGAAGTAGTACTAAACGAAAGTAACAATCCAATAGCTTATATTTTAAATATTTGGAAATTTTAAGATCATCCAAATAAAGTGATATAAGAATTATAAATTATAATTATCAATTGAATCTATATAATAATACTACTTGATAGTGTTGATAGTGAACGAAAAACAAGCACCCACTATATCGCTTATGACTATGGTAAATATTATCTATAGTAAATAATCAACTAATAAGAGTATTAAAAATAAAACACCAAGTGTAATTTAAGTTTTTTGATACATTTCTTAAAAATTTCAATTGAAAATTGTGACTATTTTTTGTTGATATTTTTTAATAATTGGACTAAGAATAATTTTTGATGAACTTTATATTGAATTTGCAATCATTTTTCACAAAAACAAACATATTCATATTATACATAATATGAAATAAAAATAAGAAAATCAAAAGTTTAAAATGTTTATGAATAATAAATAGTATAGAATATTTTGAAAATTAAGTCACATCTAGTTAATGCCATTATAAATATTTGGTGGAACTTTAAATCTAGATAAATTTATTTCTGATTTATAACAAACAATAAACAAAACTGGTTTTATGTAAATATTCTTATTTACTATATTTTTTTTATAATTAATTTTAAAAGTTTTTAGAATTTTTTATTTTTGAAACTCATAAGTACTAGATAGATTCAATTATATATTTATGGAAAAAACGTATGTTATTATAATTCATTCAGAACCTAATACACTATAGATCTCTTCCAATCAAAGTCTATGATTTACTTTTTAAAGTTTTTAAACAGCTTTTTGTGCTTATGTTTAAATTTATTTTGGATTCTGAGCAAATCTTAATTTAACAATATTATAGAATTATGGTCTGTATATTCACGTTTAATAGTAGACAAATGCATAGATATTCAACTTCAATATATTTTCTATTAAGAAAGTGTATCTAGTTGGCACCAAGAGAAGTCAAAAGTGAAAATGTTCAGAATAATTTTTTTTAAATAATCAATAACAAAATTGTAAGTGTTGAGTGTACATTATCATTGAGTAAGTGACTTAATGGGTGTATTTAATTTTAATTTAATGATAAATCATTACATACAAAACATGGTTCTTAGCAAAGGTGGTTTATGAGTCTAAATAAGTACTAAATATATTTTATAATACTTCTATTTAAGTAATTTATTTTTCAGCATTACGGTAGCAGATTGATTTAATTTTGGCCAAAAAAATACTTACTAAAATATTTATATTTGATTATTATATTAGTATATTATATATATTTATATAACTGTTAACTTTTAAATCAATATTAGACAATTTACCGTGTATAATGGTGTAAATTGATTTGTGATAAAAATATTATGTTTAAAAAAACAATGCTTTTGATAGTTCATATATATCAATTATTCAAGTTTTTTGATTATATTGAGAAGTATTTTTTGTTGTAAGTTATTGAAATATTACTAAAAGTTATTTCAAATTTCAAAAGCTGATAAAGAGCTAAAATAAAGAGTAAGTATTTCGAAAATTATATCATGCATATTGTTGGTATATAAAATAACAATTTAAACAATTAGCAAACATTTCAAGAATTTACGGTTTTTCATCTTTGAATTACACACATATACACAAAAAAACATTAAAATTTATATTATCAAAATATTAATTAAGCTAAATATTTTTTAGTTTTCCAGATTATTGATAAAATTATGGGAAATTCGTTACTCTTAATACCTTTAAGTACCAATTAAATTCACTGCCTTCTTCCAGAAATAAAATTTATTGAAATTGAAAATTGAGTATTTCCTAATGTAAAAAGTGTTTTCTGTATTCAGATAAAAAAATTCACATCATGTAAAATTATTATATTTATCGCCAAATCAGTCTAACGTACGAGACATGATCATGTTTCCTCTTAGTTGTTTATTTTTTTAAACAATTTGATTTTAATTATCCACTTGGCCATTGTTTCATCTATACATTGCTTATATTTTTGCACTCGTTAGTGCAATAGCTGGCTCCGATGGTACTAAGATTTATTATTTTAATTGTTTTTTTAGTTACATGATTGAAAATGACTCAATTTCTTGTCACTGGTAATTTTGATTACTTTATTATCATAATCATTATATTTTAAATTTTGTTCTTTTTAAATGTAAAATTATGACTAAATGCATGGATGCATGTATCATCGTACGACTAATAATACCACTAAAAAGTTTTTTTCAAGGATGATATAGATTGCTAATATAGAACTATATTTTTGATATTACTATTTCTATATTATACTTAACTAATTATATTTTTTGTTTTTATTTTTTTTTTCATATACATTCTTATAAATTAAGATACCTACATTTGTATATTATTATTAGTACAATAATTGGCTATCATTGGACTAACCGTCTGCATTTTTAATATATGGATATATAGATAAACTAAATTGTAAATAGTTATCAAATTCTGATATTATTTATAGTGATACAAAAATATGAAGTGACGATTTCATACCATCTGACTCTCCACCATTCTGGTAACCAAAGTTACATAAAGCTTTTTCAAAGGTATTTATTTTTGGTTCGTGATAAAAGAATCACACTGTATATTATAAAATACAAGTACACGAAGTGCGTGAGGTTGAAGACTATTGGCGGCGGCGGCAGTGGCTGTGATAACTGGGGTTGATGGAAGAAGATGACGGGTGGGATGTGGCGACGGATATCGCTGTGAGTCCGAGATAGGAGCGTTAGCGGTAGCAGCGCTTTGTCGTGGGTTCGAAAAAGAGGATTACGACGCGTGTACGATATAATAATAATATTAATAATAATAATAATAATAATAATGCATCGGAGAAAAGACGACGACTGCGGCGTGTGTACGTCCGCGATACGTGTGGCGATACGTCTACACGCCGACGCCGTTTTTTCGCCCACCGTTTTTCTATACGATATCTCAAACCTCGTTCAACGTATATAATAATAATATAAAAGAAACTTTTCAATAATCGCCAACACCACAATTGTTGATGATCGTACACGATACTCTGTTACGTACCTACCTTATATCTAAGATGTATATGCTGGAGAGAGAGATTGGAGACCCAAGGCTATAGACACTGCAGTATACTAATTACACGATAATAATGTTTCACATACAAAATAATATGTGCATGACAAAATATTAAAATTTCAATGCGGATGGCTCTCACAGTGGATCGCGTATAATATAATTATATTACACACTTACAGTTAATTTGGATATACATGAGACTACAATTGCCGAAGATGTAAGTTTTAGTGTGGTGTATTTATTTATATTTATTTGGGTTCATTTTTTTTATATAAATATATAGTATAAATAGATGTTTCTGTGAACTTTGTGGCAGGTTAAGAATGACAGATATTATGAGATTCAAACTTTGTTCAATTCGTTATTTTAATACTTTGTGTATGTAATGATGTACAAAACTTAAAAAAAGTATCTCATAATTTATATCCAAATCATACAACATTCAGAAATTTACTGCAGCCATTGAGCCATGATGGTGAATTTATTGTTGAGAATTGAGATGAAAACCGTCGCACAAGACGTTTATAAAGTAATGTGTTAAAATTTCTAAACAGCCGAACGGTAATCGAATAAAACAAAACGCGATGATAGTTGAACACATATAATATGTGGTGTTGAGTGCAATGTTAAATGGATGATTTGACCAATTATAAAATACAGGTGTAAAATGTATTAAATTATATTGGCTATTTTATTTTCTGTAACTAATGAACAAAATAATAACCCTATATAAACAAAATAATAAAATAATCGTTTTTCGCAAGCCAAATAATCCTTGTGTGGAGACCACTTTATTATGCATATCTCGTAAAATACTTTCTTAGTGTACAATTTATTATGAATCGAATGTATTATCAAAATTCCAAGTTTTTAACAATTCCATAGTTTAGGCTTTACGTAGAATCTCTGTCAGTCAAGACAAAGCCGCTTATACACATATATTATAATATTATATACAATATAGATTTATAATATTATTATTACCATAATTTTAATTTAGATAGGAAGTATAGTTTATCAGTAAATTATTAACTATAATATGAAACGTTATATGTTGTATTTTTATAGTATATTTAACTAAGTAGTCTCCATTCTGTTCGAACCTGTTTAACTACTGGAAAGTAAATAAACTATACATTATCATCTTATAATTTCCTTCAGTTTTATATCCGAGTACATTCCCAAACTACTGTCAATAAATTAAAAAATAACTCAGATGTCAAATACTAACCATACTGCAGTCTATTTTAACCCATAATATAATATGACATAAATATATTATAATAAATAGGTTTAGAATCATTTTTTTGACTTATTCATGATAAAATTAAGTAGAAAAACATATTTTTAAATCATTACAATAATTTATTTTTACAATGTTTTATCATTGCGTATGTTTTTCGTGAGATAACTATGTTTCTACAATTGCGTAATTTCTCAAAAATGTATAGATGAAAAGTATATGGATAGATAATCTGATAATTGTTTCTATATTTGTATGAAAACAATAAATATTATTATGAAAGATTGATTTCAATAAACCAATGAACCGATAAATCTAACAACACCCTGTATGGCTGTGACAATATAGTGACGATTAAAAAATAAGTCGTTTTTTATACAAAAGTTGTTAGTTTTGAGCAAAAACTGAGAATAATACTGAAATCATTAGTAGTCATATGTAATTAAAAACAATACAATATAATATTTACGCATTGTAATATTATGATGTACTTACCTAAAGTATATTTGTATGTTGTTTAAAATGTTTTTAGAATTAATTTTTTCCACTGCTTGAAATTTACCTTAAACATTAGTAATTTTTAATGGTTAACATAAAATATTATAATATAAGCGACATGTTAATGTAACGTTTTAATATATTTTTCAATAATAACTCGTCCACCTACCAAAATAAAGTTTTGACATATTAAGTCTCTTGGATCAGTTCAATGGTAATTTAATTTAATAGTATAATATATGCGAGGACGGGCGTTAACAAATTTAAATTAAAACTAATAATTGAAAACGTGAATTTATACAAATTAAACATTACTTATATTTCACATTAAACTTAAATATGCTCATGTACAATGTGTTAATTTCAAGTTAATTTTGTGTTAAGAAATCTAAATACAGTATTCAGTTAAATATTTTTAAAATTCGTATCCACGATAAACCAATATGATCCTCTAAGTCCTTTGCCTCAAATATTGAAAAATTAACATTTTAATTGTTCACCTATTAATAATATATATACATATATATATATTTATAACTAGAAACTCTAGTAAATTTCATAATATTTACAACTAGGTTAAAAAGTAAAAGCAGAAAACAGCTGAGGAAGAATAGTATGGATACATGGGTATTGGGAACAGGAAGGGATGACGATTGCGATCGCGCACACTTGTGAATATTGCCATGGATGTTCCCGTCAATTATGTATATGAGTAAAAAAAAAAACTAGGAAAAGAAATATCGCCACCGTTATTGTTATTGCAGCGCCGGTGCGCAGTGGCCCGTGAAATTGGCTCGTCGCGCGCGCGTGCTAACTCCTCGCCCCACTCAACCAGTATAATGTCATTACGGTGCAAACTCTGTGTAGATTTCCAATATGTCCTGTGGTATTCACCAGAGTGTTGGCATCTAACATCCATGTATTGTCATTGTACCACGGTTCAGCTTAAACTTTCATCCAGGTGTGAGTCAATCCCAGAGATCCCTTACAAATTGTAAGATACTTGTAGAATAAATAAGTATTAAGTACTTATCTAAAATTAACTTAGATTTATAAAATAAATTTGATAAATTTGATTCTATGGTGATACTATAGTGTTCACTAGATTGATATACTAATAATCGTTTTATATTATTTGTAACCTGCATAATATAATCATGAATATTATTTTATTGTGTACGATAACAAAAAATAAATGATATTTTATATAATAAAATATCACTTGGATAACTAATGACGATAGACTATGGTTCTAAGTTGTAGACAGAAATAAAGCCCATAAATTCCAAAAAATTTAAGCCTACGGGGTTAACTTAAACATAATATTTTATTTTAACCTTATACTTATACCAATAAGTATTAACGTATATTCTAGGGCATTGAATTACAAGTTATCACACATCTCATTTAATTTGACTTATCTCTTTTTTAGCATTATTTTCCTGTGGTATCCTGGATAACCTTTAAGCAGCTGCATTTATTTGTCCTGTTTTTAGAAGATGACCCTGTTATAATTCCGTTAATTATACTATATATATATTCTATATAATTAAACATCTGTAAGAACACAAAACAAGCATAAAAGAATATTTTATATTAAATCAATGGTATAAACTACAATTTTCGCTGAATGTTCGAGTGTTGACGAACAATATTATCAGGAATAAACATGGTTTCATAAGCTGTTTTCTACTATGTTTACAATGTAATCTCATAGTTCAACTGTATAGTTATGAAATTACACAATCATCACTCTTTCTAGCAATGTAGCAATACACTTCGTCAAACAGGAGCATGAGCTATTACTTCCAAAATATCTATACAGTATAATGATTCTTAAAAAAAAATATTAAGTTATTTTATTTAAAGTTTAGCCAAAATTGTTTGTCCCATTTTTTTTTATAATATATAAATATAATTAATTTGATATATTTGACCGTATAGCATAAGTGATCATGAACAGATAGATTTCTTTCTTTATCAAGTCTTGTACAAAATTAATTTATCAACGCCATGCGACGAGTTCCGATCTCAAATAAAGTACGATCGGTGAGACCGGTAATGATTCAATTCAGTTACTATTTGTCACGTGCCTGATTATATTTGTACTCTGATTCTCGGCAGATATATCTCAGTTCAAAAGTCGGATATTCTATATGGATATACGTGTTTTCTAGTAACAATATTTAAATAAACGGATGTTGTACTCTGAATGTTGGTCTTCGATTTTGAAAACACTGACACAGCAAATATTTCATGTGATGATACAAATATTTTATGTTATTTAAAGTTATATATAATTTACAAAATAATTAAATCTCAAACAGTCAAACATAATATCATATATCTACGTCTATTACCTATTTTGTTATTTCGTATCATAATTTTTCAAAAGTTCAATAATTAGCAACACTGTTTTCAATCTTTCCATATCCTTAAATATTTCCCTTTAATTTTTCATGCAATTTATCTATTATATAATGGTTTTCAAGTTAAGTTTTCTTATGTCCGTTGTTCATTTTATAAGCAAAAATCATTGCAAAAGATATAAAATTATATATACATATCATATGGAATTTCCATATTATTTATTCATCAAATTATTTATAGTTGTAGTCTAGGTTCAATAGGTATAGAAAAAAAGTCACAAAACGTATGTCGGTACTCAGTGATACTCTCCTGCACCAGCTATTATAAGTTAACCTTCTTTGTGTCATTTGTTCGTTGCTATTTTATAGTGAGATGTTATATGCGATATATAATTTTATACGACACAATTTGTATTATATATGTAGGTACACAACATATATGAACGATAAAATTATAGTATCATTGATAATAATATTGTACTTACTTATTATACGTTTTTGATGATTTACACGTGCTGTGATATCGTAAAAATTATTTGAGTTATGGTATTAAAATATGCTATTATTGTACAAAATATTCACTCTTCAAGTTTAGCAAGGATTTAAAGTATTAGACTTTTTACCGTTAATTTTAAGAATAAAATTATCGGTATTGTCAACAACTTCGATTGTTGAGTAGGTAGTCATATTAGCAACATGTGAATAAAAATAATTGGTCAAATAAAATTCTAGTCAAAATGTGTATAATATTATACATTTTGTATAAAATATTTATGTACTAAAAAATTATATTAATTGAGAAAAATGTATAATTATAAATATTTGATATTTCGTGAACATTCAATGACAAGTTGTACGAATGGCTTATTTACTTAAATAACGAGCTATTTTTGTTTAATTATTTTATTAAGATACACGAATTAGTGAGTAGAAAAAAGCTTTACATTTTAAATATTTTACTTGATCAATTTTTTTTATCTATCAATTCACATGATATATATATATATACATTGTGATACTCTTATTCACTATATGACCAAATATATAATAACAAAAATATAAATAAAGTAGTGTATGATTTTAATCAATTTATTTTTTCGTTTTATAATAAACACGTAAAACACAAAACAAGTATAGTACGTATAAGTATATTACCTAGCTATATAATAGCTATATAATTTTGTATATCTTTAATACCTACACGACGGAAAACAATACGCACGAGCGTCAACAATTCACGCGAACAATAATATTAGGTATAACATTTTGAGGACATGTCACAAATCAGTTAATCATTATATAATATTATTATTATGTACACATGACGTGGTTTTAAACATTAACAATATAGAAATAATAATAATAATAATAATAATAATAATAATAATAATAATAATAATAATAATAATAATAATTGCAAATTGCCCTAGTATATTAGGTAATATATATATTATTATATAGACTTGTGGCGCAAAACTTCAAGTGCCTAATGTAAATAAATATATAATCATACAATGATAGTTGTTCAAATAAAAGTCCTACAAACAAATATTTCATGACAACAACGGCCGAAATAAAAAAAAAAAAAAATACATTTACGGCGAAACAGCAATAATATTATGTCACAAAATATATAATACGCACTAGTCGTCAGTCACCGCTCATTGAACTCAGTTTGGGACCAGAGTAGCCCATTAACTGACCAAGACAATAATATGAATGGTCTAAGAATAAAAAGATAACATATTATCCATTATACGAGTACATCATAATTAATCTGTCTATGCAGTTATAAAATATATTTTATTATTAGGTATATAATATATTATTGTATTTAATATGTAAAATGTGTCGTCCATGAAGTAAAAAAGATTGTTCTTTTTCGAAAATGTTGGTTAGTAAAGATAACATTTTTAAAAATATATACATAGATTATTTAAATAAGTAAATAATTTGAAATTAAGTAAAAAAAAAACACTTTGAAAAACGAATCCCTGCTTGTTTATGACGAATTTATGAAATAATATTAATCTTCAAAATATATATGTGACAAAATCGATTAAATGGTCTAAATAATGTGGTATTATACCTTTAAATATGAATATTGTCCCAATTAACTAGTGTAGTGAGTTCAATAGGTAATTTTTTTCCTATGTACTTATAAATTGGGATCAGCTGTGAGTCCAACAAGCGGCAATTGGTGTATTATATTTCTATATTTTATAGTTACAATATACATAAATTATCAGTCGTCCGGAAAAAATGTAACAGACGCATGAGAAACATAATATGACGTATTTATCGAGTTCAACGATGACAACAAAATATTATAATAAGTATAATAACACACAAAACATTTTTATGTAATAATATCGATATAATTGCAACTTAGTTATCACGCGATTTTTTTGGAATTTTTTTTTTTTGAAACATATGTATTTTAACTAGTTAAGAACAATGGTGTAAAAATAAATTTGTACAATCACTTATTTTTTGAGTTATAACGGTTTGAAATTTTTTTTTTGGGGGGAGGGGGACATATGTATATTTGCTATTTCAAAACAATGGTGCAATTAGAATTTGTCAATCGGACTTAGTTTTAAAGTTATAGCATTTTGAAGTTTTGAAGATAACGATTTTCCGCTAACACTGTTTAGTCGCTCTATATATTATACTCTACTGTATATCTTTAGTATGAAAATTATTAGTAATCGCTCCTTGAGCGTATCGGCTCCGGTTATATTTTTCAGATATATGCTCGATATTACCTTATACCTTATATTATATTATAAAGAGAGCGACTACTTGTGATACTCAGTGACTCGGTGGAACAAAAATGCATTTTTTAAAACCCTTCCCCTACTTGCAGAGGTGTTGCATAGAAAATCGAAGGATATTTTCGTTTTTAATTGTCAGAGTGAGCGCAGCGATCACTCGATCACGCTGGCAATAAATGTACATGGAAACAATATTGATGAAAATCAAGGTTCACCCGAGGTGGTTTTACACAACAAGTCGAAGGATATTTTCGATTTTCGGAGCGGAGCGACAGCGCCGAGGAGCGTAGCGATGAGTGCCGATACATGCGTAATCAAGGCAACTTTAAATAAAATTGCCATAACTTTTGAACGGTAAGTTTCCGAAAATTTTTCAAACACTTGACTTTAGCATGTAAAACATGTATTTTAAACACTAATACAAAAAATTGAATAATTCGTTAAAACTTGCGTGGAAATACAGTAGGTACAGCATTTCGCGCTTGCGTTTAAACGTAAAATTGCAAACTTTTCAACGCTATAATTTCCAAACTAATGATTTGCGCAAATTTATTTTTGGACCATTGTTCTTAACTAGTTGAAATACATATGTTTCAGAAAAAAAATTCTAAAAAACCGCGTGGAAGCTAAACTGCAATTGTTCCATAATATCATGATTCATAATAACAATAACCAATATATAAACACGTAGTACGTAAATCGGTGTAAACGCGAGTTTTTTATTATTTGGTCGATGTAGTTATATAACGATATACAAATAATCGTGTACATAATAGCCTGTTTTAATAATATGATAATCATAGAAATATACCTATTAAGCTATCTAAGATTTTTTTGGACTTGGGCTTTTGACAAACTAATAAACGTTTAAAATATGTCTTCAGTCATCACAAAAAAAAAAAAAAGAAAAATGATAAGGAAAAGATGTCTATAACGGATAAAGCGTATAATATAGTATAGCTTTTATAAAAGTTTACATACCTATAGTAGACAGTTATATAATATAATATGTATAATAAATCAACGAAGACCTTAGATCTCGTCTAAAGTTCAGACGAGCTCCGAGCCACTAAAATGTTTTATTTATTTTTTTTTTATAATATTTATGTTATCGAAATCAATCGAATTTCTTTTGTCTTTTTATATTATCCTATGCGCGTAACATTTGGATATGAATATTATACGAAGCGAACACAGACAGATCGTATATAATATAACAATACGATGATGTTATTATTATTTTTGAGTCGAAAATAATAGATCAAAATCATTGGTTTTAAATATTTGGAAACAGACGGAGACTCTAACAATATTCTTCTACACTAAACATGGTTAGGGTTTATGTACGAACGAACGCGGGAATCGCGTCAATAGAATATATTGGAATAAAAACTTAATAATGACGTATAATATCGTAGCTACTATTTATAATATAATTATTGTATATATATAGGTACGATTACGCGTTTGGTGATATTGTAATAGGTGCGGTTGACGACTTGTCTGTTGGACCGAAACCGCGACTACGGTATACCCGCGGTACGTACCGGTCGTTCACCGGCAAACCAGACTCTCGTTGTCGGCCGCGCACTGACCGTCTGGCGGCGACATGAACACTTTGCCGTTGCCGCACACGCACAGCTGATACACACTGGGCAACTTGTCCTCGGCACCTCTCTTTTTCGTGTTGCCGATGGAATTCTGCTGTCCAGTCGACTTGCCGCCGTCCGCGTCTGCAGACATCGCCGCGGCCGCCGCTGCCATGTTGGCTGAAGACGTAGTCTTGACCGTTTTCAGTCCCTTGAGAAACACCTTGGCGGCGTCGATTTGTATCTATAACACGGTTAATGCAATGTATTGTTATAATGTAATCGTTTATTGTTGTTGGCAGTGATGAATTTATCAAACGTGGAGAACGCAAAAAATCTCCGATGTATACCAAACTTACCACGGTTTTGTGGTTTTGACATCCCGGGATATGGAAAAATAAGCTATAATATGGTAATTAATATCTAATATGTAGGGTTGACATTTCTAGAAATACTTATAATAATCTAAAATGATAGTATTTTTCAATCATTATTTTGTTGATAATATAGATAAGTCACACAGGTACTTGCGTGTGTTTAATTATATATTTTCTTACATAATTATAACTCTATATTATTGTATATTTTATACATACATGCAATAATATAGAATAATAATAATGATATAGATATAAAATCGTTTTTTATACAAAACGATTTTTACGTTACAATAATATATTATTGTTTTTAAATGTTTTTCGATGTGATAGTAACATTTCATTTAAAACCTTATGGAATCGTGCTGTATGCAAAAATGAAATTTTTTGAATCATGTTTCGATATAAATAGCTATTAAAACCTACATGGTTCCATATAATTTCGGATTCACGTTGCAACCGTTGACATTCCCTAGAAATTCCCCAGGAATTAGTCTGAACGCTAAATGCATAATCTGTCTTGAACAATAAACGCTCAAAAGGACGTTTAACATGCTTGTATTTTCTTTTTCTTAGAAATGTAGAAAATATGCGTTAAACAGAACTAATTTTGTCTTGTTAGCTATAATTATTAGAGTGAATTTACCTTTTATTAAATTTGATGGTAAGGACATTATCTATGTTTTTACTTTAGATTTTTTTATAATATTATAATTTGTAATTGATTTAAAGTTTATTAAAATTCTAATATTTTAAATATTCATAACTCAGTTTTTTTTTAAATCGTAAAAAATATACTTTTAAAACACACGTCATAATATTCTTAGTTTGAGTCAATAATCTTCATTCTAATTTTACAGTTAACATCAAAATAAATTCGGGTAGCAAATATTATTTATTAAATAATTAGCATTTACATCCAATAATTGTTGTTTATTTTTAGTATTGTGGCAAAATAAAATTAATCTGTGTAAATATTGGACAAATCACATGACTAACCCTGGTATAATCATACTAATAGTATAATATATTCGATAACGTGTCAATGGATTAGTGTTAATATAAAAACTTGCGTTTGGAATAAGTTAATAAAATCAATTGGCCCATGAATGTCATTTTTATCAAAATAAACCCTTACGATTACTATAGGTATGTTTTTTTTTGCTATTTTTCTATTAAGTGCATTTAATAAAAACAGTTTAACTAAACTACAAGGAAACTTCCCTTTACTCCATAAATCATAATAAGTCCTAACAAAAATGAGCAAAATAAAATTGGAAATACTTCGTATCATTTCATATTATTTTGAAATGAATTTATATTTTTTAATTCAACTAAAATCAAATTCATGGTTTAGGAAGTCGTCGGAAAAAATATAATCTTATGATAAAGTAATCAAATATTTAAGTAAAAAAAAATATACATATTATATATTATTATTAAATTATGATATTTTCAGCAAGTTTATTTAATAATTAAATTAGATAGTCATCTCTTATACAGATATTCTATATAGGTACTAGAAAGATAATAAATTATTGTATAAGAATTCTAACGAGGTAAAAAAAAAAAATAAATACACACCGCTCCAGCTATTGACTGCAGCTTGACGTCCATCAGACACGATACGGTTATGTCACCAGCCCTGGACTCGATAGTCACTCCTTGGGGACCACTTAGCTCGAGTCTCCGGGACGCTGACTCCAACCTAAATGTATATTATAATAATATATTTTTTACGAAAAAATAACATATTACACCGACATAAAAATTATTTTAATAATTTACTATCGAAACTAACATTGATGAACAGTATCTGCAGCATTATAATAATTATAACTAAACGATGGCGAAACTCAGTAGGTACAGCCATAATTTTGATATAAACAATTTTCACTGAATAATATTAAGATAAATTAAAATTTTAATTCACAATATGTAATTCACACTTTTTATAGTTACACTTTTACTAGTTTGTTAAAAATAATTAAACTATTATCATCGGATCTAGAAGACATGTTTTTTGGTTATTTCTTAATGTTTGATTTGTTTGTTTTGATCGAAGTTTTAAACAATAAGACAAATAAATAGATACATATTATTTGACGAGTTATTATTGAAATATAATATGTAAATGTAAATTTTTTTTTTTGAATTAATAAATTTTAATTTTAATATGATAATAATTATTGTTTTGATCACATATAAATTAGGTATGCCAGTTGATTATTAAATAAAAAAAAAATCAGTAAAATGTAGTTACTAAGTAGATATATGATGAATTATTAATACTGTCATATTCAATATTGATCTAAATTTTCATTAATTCCAGGTAGCCAATCATGAATTCACGTAGATAATATTATTTTAACTTAGAGTTCTGCTTGTATTATAATAAGAATTTACAATCTTTCTACATACCTTAAATCCTTATATGATTTGCCGAACAATTTATATTTAACCTACGAATAGATAATCCTAAAATTATCCACCTTATATGTGGTATTTATTTTGTTGATACTATTTGTTTGATAATATTTTGTGTGATTTTATTTATTGATTTATATTATTTTCTTCCCTATATTTTTCAAAGAGTAACTAACTTAAGATTTCTTTCCAGATATTTAAAATATCAGTCCTATTATCAAGTCTAGAATTAGTTCAAACATTAAGGACTAAATTTTTACCGTATACATTCAATTTATTTAAGTGTTTTAATAATTTATCCTAAATAGTATTATGATTTTTTTAATTAAGTATTAGGGATAATTAGCGTAACTTTTTTTGTATCAATTTTACTTTTTATATTAATTTATGCTGAACAACTAACTATATCTTCAAAAATTGATCTTAATTGACATATCGATTCTTCAACAGGCATGTTACATATTATAGCTTGTTATTCTTGTGTTTGTTTTTCAGTTTAATTTCCCAATTTCTATCTTAGTTTAATCTCTTTTTATAAGAAAATAAGCAAGTGTAGTTCATTGAATTTTTCAGTTCTAAGTCTCATTTTATCATTATAACTACATGCGGAGTTTCTCAAGGTAGAATTTATCAACAATTGTTTTTAAATTGTCAATAAGCATTGTTTTGAATGTTCTTTTTTAAAGAAAGTTTCTATGTTTTGCCGACATACTAAGTATTTTTTTAAACTGATATTTGTGAAGATTACATGCGTTTATAGGAAAAAATTGAAAAATTTGTTGAATGAGTTGGATAATTTATCAACATTAACAATATTACTAGTCAATATCATTTATTTGAGTAAAAGTGTCAGATATTTATGAGTATCGCATTTTAAGGTTTTTTATTCTCTTTATTAAATTAAAAAGATCATATTGACCATATAATAAAGCGTTAAAGTTACCAACTACTTATTAGGTTATATAAACAGATTTTCTACTAAATTTAATCTTATTAGTTCTTTAAAAATTACTATGTATTTTAGTTATATCCATAGATGAGTTTGGTCTTGTTGTTTGGAACCCACCCTTATCCAATATATTAAGAAGGCGCAATAAAAATATCTTGGATTTGCAGATTTCAAAATCATAAATTATAAAGTAAAACTAAAAAAAATTGTTTATAAGTTTTATATTAGGTTTTGAGCCGATCAAAAATGTACTCACAGTATACGTCGTTTTTCTATAATCTCTATAATCTTGCATATAATAAAACTTGATAAATTCTTTTCTTTGCCTTAAGCGAATTAATTTTAGAGTTATCGCATGTTTAATCAAAAAAATTTTGTAGGTAATTTTATTTATTCCTATGTGCACTACTGGTTATCTAATTTATGAGATAATTTCACATAAACTTTTACTTTTCATTTTTTTTTTTTTTTTTACCTTTGTAAGTCATTTGTTTACATATTAATAATAATAGTTAATACTATTTGTTTACAATCTAAGAATAATTGCACTTAATTTAATGTTAAGCTGTGAAGATGCATTCTATATACGTATAGGTTTTTTTGATACATTTTCTCACCTTAAATCGTGTCGAGGATCGGCACGAACCACTGGTGTTTGGACACTGCCTTGAAACACAGCACCACCAGAACCTGCACGAAGAATATATGGTTGTAGAAACATAATATAAGTATACTACACCACTGCATTGTGATCACTGCAGTGATGATTTCACTTCCCAAAAATTTGGTTACTATTTTAAAATTTACAATTGCTTGAGGAATTCACGAAGAACCTTTAACTATGGATTATTTTATTTTATTTTTCACCTATTTCTAAGTATAATTTAAGTATAAATAATAAATATTGTTTATTAATACATTTAACAATATTCGTTATATTTAATATTATTTAAATAAGGTTATTGAAAAATATTACATAATATTTACTTTCAAAGTGTCTATATAAAATAATAATTTTGTTTTAATGTTTCTAAAAATTTTAGGTCGCTAATTTTTAAAGCTGGAAAAAACTTTTTTTTAGGATTTCTGTAGTATTTATTATCCTTAGTTGATGAACATAAGTGAATAAAATTATTGGTAAAAATGCAATTCAATGGTTTTGATTGTTATTTTAATTATTATTATTAAGTAAATATTTTATTATTGAAAAAAGTTTATTAAACATTTAAAATTATTATTATTCATGTTTGGATTTTTACGAGCTTTTAATTTAAGTTAAACAACTTTTTAGTAAGTTAAATCGAGATCATTGGATTAGGTATTAATGATAGTAGTAACAATAAATAAAACCATTTAAACGTCATTTTAATATTATAAATGGTAGGTAAGTGGTTATATACATTTTTAAAATAATATCCTTGGAGACTTGAGTCCTCATAACATTTTATCTATTTACATCACGACAATGTGTTTAATAGTTTTTATATAATGTTTTGTCCTGCCTAATTATCCACAAAATATATTTTTTTTACCACGACCATACACAGTGTACTTACGCAAAGCTAATAATAATATTTTATATGTTACCAGTTACTCGAAGCTCTTGAGCGCCGACTATCACCTTACTTCGATCGGCTGAGAACAGCGTTTCGCCACGTGTATCAGTCACCCTGAAAACATTCGCTTGTGCGCACTCCAAACCATCTTTAGCTATACAGGTGATCAAAATAAATCGTTACTTTTATTTATTACTGTAATATACATTCGTTAAAAGAAGCTCAGGAAGATGCCACATCCACATGTGTTGTCAACGTCTTACATACATACAATCTAACAAATTTAAATTCAGTAGAATCCATTATATTATGTTGTTAGCTTCAATATTATAATGGGTTAACCAATTATTAAAGTTAATGGTTAGAAAATCATCAGTGATTAGGTGTTGATTCGTTTCGATATTTTAATATTTTTCAACTAGATAAGAACATTTTAAATTTGTAATATTTTACATATTGGATCATAAATGGATCTTTTTGTTTAAAAATTAAAACATCGAAAAAAATGCAATGCTTTATCAATTATCACTAATAATGTTCTAACTTTTAACCTTAATAATAGGTCCATTTATTTTAATATTGAAGATAACAACACATAATGATTATAGCAGTTCTTCTGAACGCAAATTTACGATATGTATGGAGACAGCACATGCAAATGTAGCGTTCTCTTAATAACCGAATAACCAGGGACCAATATATTTTATAACTCACTCATTGTATTAATTTATAATTAAATGAGAACTGTATAGGCCAAGATTATTTTTTAGTCATTGTATAAAAAAAAAAACAAAAAAAAAATACTTTATTCTATTCTTATTTCAATACACAAATACTATTACATGGAGTTTTATATATTGATTAATTTGATTCATGGAATATATTATAGTCACTGTGTTTCAAATAAAAGGAAATTTAAGATTTAAATTTTTTTGTCTCTAAATTGGTATGATATAATCGTATTATGTTTTAATCATTAAATAAGTTAATGTATCAATGAAACAAATATAATTGAACTTGAATGCACTAAGTCGTTGAGAATTTAACGATACATTATTATTTTTGACATGTGCAGACAGACACTTTTACTACTTCGAGATTATGTTTTATATTCATAACTTCTTGCTTTACATTTATTTTTATATCGATCGTCCTTAATTATTTCTAGATTAATTTTCATTTAAGCAGCCAGAAGCTACAAAGATTAGATTGCTGTCAAAAATTTGAGTACTTAGTAATATATCTTCAGTCTTCAACTTATCGACCACCCATAAACATAAAAACATAATATAAACATTTTTTTGTTTCAATTCTATTTTAAAATGCGTTTTTAATTTGTTGTAATAGTAACAAAGAAAAATCATTATACACTTACAACTCACGAATTTGTTGGAAACACAATTAGCAATATATATATTTAATAATTTTAAACATTATTTAAGTCTTAATAAAACAATGTTTCCATATTAAATATTACTGTTTAGTGATACATATAGTTAATAAAAATGTAGGCCCAAAGATGTTGTAAAGAATGAAATAACCAAATGAGCAATAACTATTATTCTGAAATTCATTTTTTGAAAAGTTACATTGGTCAACGATTAGTTCTATATAAAATTTATGTAATCATTTTGAGATCAGTTTAATAATTTTAGTTGTATTTGTATAATATGTTGTTAAGTATAAATAAAATTATATATACTATATAGTTTCACATAATTATAGTGTATTGCAATTGTTCACGTCGTCGGGTTTTTTTAGTCATTATTTTTCATCATTGTGTCAAAATTAAATATTATAAATTATAAAATATATATTATATATCGTATATTATAACATAATAGTGTGAATAATGTGCCCTTGAAGTTAAAAAAATTGGAAAAGTGTTCTAAGTTAAATATATAGTAACCATTTAGTTATAGTATGCCAATTTCTTAGATCACAGGATTGATTTATATACAATGCGTAGACAAGTTATATAATACGGTGATATATATTGTATATATACGGTAGATGTATATTGTATATTACTCACTCAATTTGAGACTGTTCACCAGGCGTCCCTGCGAATTTCGAGCAGTCAACGTGACGTTAGCAGTGGACTCGATGAGAAGAGGACGCCCGGCTCGTGAGCGTATTGCAGACGCCACCAGACGGTTGGTGACCAATGTCCGGCCGGATAACCGGAGGCCACCATGTGTGATCTTCATAGATCCTATACCCTCCTGTGTCGTAAAATACGTGAAATCATTATAAATAATATTTAATTGTACATTAAAACATTGCATATTTAGATATTGGTGGGGGAAATTGCTAATTTCGGGTAAGTGTTAAAAATTGTTATATATGTTTTGAAAAGTTCTGATAACATTATAATGCCAACTTTACACTTCTGTATTAACCACGTATTAAATAAAATTATATATTAAATTGATAAATGCATGTATTCTACGTATTTGTAATTTTTTATAAATAAATGTGTATAATTATTAAATTGCATATTAATTTTAGATATTTCTTCATAATTTATCAAAACATAATACTTGTATAATAATAATAGGTTTTTTATTATAAATAAAAAAAAATATCTATATCCAGCGTATACAACATATTTGTAAAGAATAAAATATAGCAATACTCATATAAAACTAATATTAAATAGTTCTTAGTATGTACTCAAATGCAGTTGTGATATTTGCTGGAGTATAATACGTGAAAAGTAATTTAAGTAACTTATATTAATATTGTTATTATTATATACGACCATACGTACATTATGGTATCACACATCTTTAAATGCATACTAAAAAAATGGTCATGCTACTATCAACTATGGCCAAATATGTCCAATCATAGTATGTTAAAAATAAGAGCTAAAACTGTCATTTAATGGAAAACAGTCGATAGACAAGCTGTTTTTTTTTTTAACACGTTTGGATTTTTACGTTTTCAGAACCTGCTTGAAGTATTTGTAACACTCATTGTCTTATTTACAATTCATAGTGACACGTATCTACTGACAAATGATGAGTTCCGTTGCGCATCAATATAGATTATATGGTTTCTAAACAGATTATTAAACAGGGAATTTCTAACTTTTAATATTACAGTTGCTTTCGCGCTGCTCGTTATTTCGATTGACTGTGTACGGATATAAATAAAAAAAATACTGATTTATAAAAAGTTTTTAGTACGAAAATTTAAAAAAAATCAGATTTTAATTTTAATCGACAAACATTTAAGAATGCTCTAAAAAATAAAAACATTTCTTAAAGTTAAAAATTGTTCTCGACGAACGCCTGTACGATTTTCCATTATTTTTCGTGTCTCGTCTGTTTCAAGCAACACAACAATAATAATAATATAAAGTCGTTTAAATATATCAAAAATACATGTATATAAATATAATATTATACGTGTCATCAACAACGACCGCATCGCAACCATCACAAGCGTTACGTGACCGGTTTATCTATAAAATATATTATGTTATCGCCAATGCAAGCAGCTAAGTATATTATGTTATTATAATGAAAATAATAACAACAATGATAACAGCGCATATCATAAATCATGCGTACGTTTTTCATGCATGCGGCCCTCTCGCCGCCACGGTCTATTTCACGCGTTCTTATTAAAATATTCGCCATCGCCAAGCTCCGAAATATTAATACACAAATCTTCTTGCTTCCGTTTGACGACGCTTGTGACGACCATTCAGTTCTCCGTGACAAGTACAGTCACGCATTTCTAATATGTAAGTAAGTATATATTTTATATATATATGTATCATTATGGACAGGTTG
This sequence comes from Rhopalosiphum nymphaeae, assembly GCA_036289425.1. Lineage (NCBI taxonomy): Eukaryota > Metazoa > Arthropoda > Insecta > Hemiptera > Aphididae > Rhopalosiphum > Rhopalosiphum nymphaeae. Next base: position 3,396,635 of record JAZAQC010000030.1, read on the forward strand.
AATTGCACGAATTCGCGTGTTTCTTATCAATTAATTCAATACATATTATTTTTTAATTATATTAAACTAGCAATGTAAGTACAATATTGTTTTCGGTTTAACACATTTAGAAAACACTGGCTCATTGGCTTAATTAGAGTACATTAGTTTTGGCATAGTTGGAATTCACGAAATGCTCACTAAACGAAATAGAAAAGAGAACCTAGTAACATCATTAAAAAAAAAAATAAGAAGGTAAATTGCTAAATATGTGTTAAAATAAAATATACTGGATTGATAATTTTTAATTTTAAAACTAAAATCTTTCATTTCATTTTTGTTAAATACAATTGTTTTTCTAATCTTTATGTACATATATACATGTTTTATAATAAATTGTTGTGGATTATATTTCGAAAATATTATAATTCATATTATTTTTAATTTATTAATATTCACTACGTGGTGATGATTTATCTTACACAAAATTATACGAAGAAAACGTATATAATAATACGGTATCATATAATTTATATATATATACGTTACACGTGAAATCGTGAAACATATTATACAGGGAAATTACTTGTCAAAGTTTACACTAATTCGAAAAGTTCGGCTCGTAACGGCCTGTTGGCGCGCTTGTTAACTATATGTAGGTATAGTATAGGTTTAAGATTAATTTCAAAAATTCAGCGCAGCAAAGACAAAATAAATATTTCAGTCCATACGAGTAAATTGTATTATGTTTCGTATTAACATTTTATATGAACCGAAGCCGTACTGCCGGAGAACAGGTGTTAATACGCTTTAGTTTCTGTATTATATTCGTATTATGATTTAATGGATATAATAAGAAGCATGATAAAATAACCGAAGCTTTTAAAAAATGGGTTTTCTGACGTATTCAACTGTCGCAGCAACTCTTTCTGTAATACACACGCATTATATTAAATCTGGTAGCTAAGTGCAAATAGTAATTATGTCAAATACGAAACATTTAGTGGAACGGGATAAATGATTTTCTCGATTCACCAAACAAAAAATATTTTAATATTTTATTTAAATTGCAACAATATAATTATTATTATCGTCGTGTTGAAAATTATAAATTTATGTTTTCACATCGTGTCGACACGCCTCTATAGAACGCGTGACCTATAACCTAGGAAACAAATTACATTTTGCGAGACATAATATTATAATCCCCGACGACAATTTTTTTTTACATCATGCTGTTTTGAAATCTGATTTTTTCAAATTATTACCGTATGAAATATAATATTATACTTAAACATTTTTTATACTTACTGACTAAGTATAAATAAATAAAAAGTATTCATCTAGAGTTTAGGTCATTAGAAATTTGAAATTGATTATTTATTAACCACAATTTTTTGACCTTTGATTGAGATAATTTATGATTTTTTTACGAAGTTACTTATTTTTAATGAATTACGTTACAGTTTTATTTACGAAATGAGTAAAGAATTGAGTAAGTATTTGAGTTACTTTATTGCTTTTTAAAAGGCAACTTATTTAATACTATTTAATAGATAATATTGTTCTATTTCTGTTAAATAATTTGGTATACTATGATCATGTATTTTAACCAGTAAATATAATAATAATATGATGTTGCGAACCTTGAACATTTGACAACAGTGTTTGAATGCCGAGGACAACATATTACTATTATGTTGTAGCTGTCGCCGGAAGACACCTCTCAGCTGTCTACCAACGACAGTAATTTACATACGTCCGTTTCATAATACGACGTGTTCATTTCAATAACGATTATTCAACAATAATTGCGTATAATGACTTAACGGGTGAATTTAACTCTTAAACACGCGCGCAATATTAATTATAATACTATCGTATATTATTTGTATTTAATCAACTAAAATAGTGCATCAAAAGTGTGAACCTAAATATACATAACGATTAGTTTCTCGAAGTAAACTTATTATTATAAAAATATTAACGTTATTGGATTTTTTTTTATGTCAATACCAACTAACGCATATTTTTGATAAAATTATAATTTTTACTATTTCTTAACATTATACATTTTACTTTTACTATTCCGGAAGTTAACTTTTTGCCATTAACTTTGTTTACCTAAACATAAAATATATATAAATCATATAAATTACTTATAAAAAATAATTTTTTTATAAACTGAAATATTCTACAACATAATTTACACTTAAAATTAAAAATTAAAAAATTATAAAGATTAAAAATATAATCTTGATTTAAAAATGAAGTTAAATGACGTCTTGAATATATAATATAACAAAAATATTTTTAATAAACGTTAATATTTTTTTTAAATAATGAACGTCCTTCAATGTTATAAGTATCAACATTTTTCCAATCGAAATCAGCTGAACAACGTCAGGTTTTTAATTGCTATTTGAAAATAAAAATATCATTGGCTTTAGTATAGTTATATCAAATAAGTATCAAGCAAAACAGTAAACAATTATATACATTTTTAGATGTTAAATTTATTTTTCATCTCCCAAATACTACTTTAAGTATCATTATTTTCTATAAACGCTAATTCCAATAACAATTTAACTTTTATTTCCGAAGACAAGTTATTTTCAAGTCGTTGTTAACATCAATAGCGCTTTCCAATATGTACAAATACAGATAAACAATATTACATAATGCTTTTAATTGTTAACTCAAAACACAGTTGTAGGTATAATACTTACAAGTTACAATAAGCCTCAGGAAATGTTTATTCAAAATATTTTTACTTATAATTTTTTATGCTACTTTTTTAATTTTATTAAAAGTTTATATTGTTTTGTTAGGTGTTTTTAAAACTTTCAAGTGCGTGGTTTCACATGTTTTGTGGTTTTTCAATGGATGTAGTAGGTATATTTTATCATGAATAAACACATCTAGTAAAAAAAAAAAAAAAACTATGGCATACACGTTTTATTAATGTTTTTGGAACTTGGTAAGTTCCATAGAAACGTTTCAATGCTCGTTGGAAAATCTATTTTTTTTTATAACTGAAACAATATTTTGCACAATCACCAGGTTTTAACGTATCTATTGGCGAAGGATACATAACATATTAAAAAGTGCAACACGATTTTCCTAGTTTATTTAATTCGTAGCATTACAGCATGTCACATGATATAATTTACTATTTATTGAGTATACAATATATTAAACTATTTTGGCACTAAGACACGTTTTGTCAAAAAATCAAGATATTAAAAGTATTCCATGGCATTATAATATTACGGGATAGGCGTAATGTAGGTAATCAAAAAACGTAATGATACCGCTACGATCATTATACCAACGTTATACACATTTTGTTTTACTGTACCGCACCGACGTGGTGGCGTTCATTTTTTAATTTAAAAAAATATATGTTTAACCCGGTACATTCAAATTTATTACATAGCATGAGTACTTATAATTTTCCGCTATTGCGGTCGATTGGACGACGGTTTTAGTTGTCGTCATTGCGTTGCTGTCGAAATTAAATGGATAAGTTAGCTATTGGGCCAGCAATGGTATAAACTATCTGTAGATGAATTTTAAGGTTGTAGTACATAATTAATATTATACATATACCATATGTCACTTTAATAACTTATTACATACAATTTAAACATTTGGAGTAAGAAGATTTATAAAATCAAAGGTATATATTTCGAGTAGGACACAGTATATATTAATAAGAGTGAAAAAAATAAAATAAATAATGAATACAACTTTATATAGAATGAGAGTGTATCTTAAATCTTCTGAAAACAAAATTGCATAATGCATATGCATCAAAATAATTAATGCCCGCAAACAATACACAATTAAATATAAAACACTATATAATATGTATAGGACATAGGTGTTTAACTATGCGAGTACTAATTTCAATTGTTGAAATATTTGAGTGCTTAGTACCACTGAGCCAGATTTATGATAATTATATACCTAAATGTATAATATTGTGGAGATTGTAATATATTTATATATATATATAGTATCAGGTATTGGATTTAAATAAAATAACTATACGTAATTTTAAGTTGATGCACATTATATGCAATATGGTTTTCACATATAAAGACTACAATTGTATGTATCTAATTTGGTAAGAAATGTCATTATATAAATATTAATTATTTTATTAGTTGAAAATATATTGTAAAATATTGAAATAAGAAAAGTATGTTCAGACATAATAGTTTGAATAAAACATACTATGTGAAAAACCTCAATTACCTACGTAAAACTGTACTAAATATATTTTCGCATAAGCATATAAAGGAGGTAATATAAAATAAACTTTGATAGGACTCAGCAAACTGTAGGGGTGACTAAACTGTTTTAGAGTAGTTTAGTGGGATACACTTAGTGTGAGATGCTAACACACAATTTTGAGTAAGTAATACTACAGAGTGCAGTGTAAAGTTAATAATAATTCTGCCTTAGTAATGTGACTATATTATGTATTATGAAAATTCGTTGTTGTCAATTTTATTTGTACATATTTATTAAATTATTGCATTAAATATTTGAAATTCGTGATTAGAAAAAGAAAATGTTTCAAATATTATTCAAGAATAATTTAAATTTTTCATTATAAACATAAATTTACGGTATAATACAATTTATGATTTAGGAATAGTGTAATACACTTATACAAATCTTAGATAAAAATATTGTCAATATTATTCAATTATTTAAAATAAATATGATTCAATTCTGAACAAATATTTAAGTTTACTAGTCATATTTTTAGGTTTGGTAGATTTTTTTTTTATATTTTAATCATGATGATAATAATTGTATCTATGTAATTTCTAAATTGTACATACATTTTTATATCTACTGTTGTATAATCTATAATAACTTACAAAATAGTCGAATATATTCAAATTCTTTTTCAAATTTAGTTTTGGTTCATGTTCTACAGTCTACATAATTGTAAATAATAATGTTTTTATCTAACAATAACGAACACTTGCCACATAATAAATTATATTAGCTATTTACACTGTACCTACAGCTCGACTGAAGTTTTATTAATGGTTGTACGGTGTAGTATTGTATAATAATATTAATAATATGATTTAGCCAAAGATCCCTCGGCAATGTATATCTAAATACGAAGTGTAAAATGGGAACAACAATTATAAAATATATTATATTTTTCGGTATGTAAGCGTAAGGAAAGGTTTTAATGAAATTAAAAACGACTTGCGTAAATTAAGGTAAATCTACGTTAGAAATGTTAAGTTTTAAATTAATGGTAACTAATCAATTTATTATTTATAAATTCAACTAGTACATTTTTATGTTAGTAAATAGACAAAACCGTTGACTTAACTTAGTTAAAAATCAATTACTTAATTTGTTATACATTACACAATTTGTTACAAATAATTCAAACAGAAAGTGGGGGGACATTGTTAAAAAAAATTGAAAAAATTAATTTTTAAGTTAATCATCTCAGTCGATTTTTCATATTTATATGCGTACCTATACCTGTGCAAAGTCATGACTTATGAGATATATTTTATAATTACCGACGTGAACTGCGTGACTCGGATGAACCAGAGCGTGAGCGTGAGATTGACGACGACGACGGCCAGCAGACAAGCGAGAAACACGTACAGAGCGTGTGTCTTCCACTTGGACGGCGACTTGGGCCTGTGGCTGGCCGATAAATGTTTGTCGACTTGTGTGGGACGACGGACGTTGGGATCGTGCGCAGACACCGCGGCGCCGGGTTTCTGCAGAAAAGCGTTTGGCTGCTGCAGGTGCTGGTGGTGTTGCTGTTGCTGGTTGTGAGGTAATAGAAACTGTTGCTGTTGCTGCGGCGTCGGCGTGTCCACGACCGCCGACGAATCGTACTCGACAATGTCCGCGGACGACGCGGGCCACTGTCTGTGACCGCCGCCGACTGCTGTGACGTTTCCGTCGCTGTCGTTACCGTTACCGTAGTCGTAGTCGTCCATCACGGTTGCCGTGCCGGTCCTCCTGTGTCCCAAAAACCATGAAATCGTTTAGTAAAGAATTGAATTTAAAAAAAAAAAATTATATCGGAAGCTGTCATAGTGATAGGCAAGGACAATTATCGGGTTTGCTTAGGTTATAGTTAGTTAGCATAGTACGCCCACGAGAAAACAAAGGTATACAACGATTTATTTTATTTTAAATATTACTTCTAAGTAAATATCGAGGTAAAATTGTTTCCATAATACGTAATTCCTAACAAAAAAAATAATTATAATTGTAAATTTTATTTATGATGTATAATACTAAAATGTAGACTGTCGCATCTAAGGCACTTTTCTCGGTTTCTGAATTTAGAATATAACTCTATACATACATTTTCATGAGAAATTACAGACTATGCTAAAATATTTCATTTTAAATACAAAAGCACTACCAGATAACTCTATTCGACACATATATTGGAGCTGTAAATCAAATTTTGTAATTGAAAAATTAGTTATGCTACAATTGACGTGGATACTTGAATTTTTCACCAAGTATTTAATCTAAACATTTCTAGACATGGTATAAATTTAAAAATATATTGATATTTTTTGTAATATATGCCTTATGGACTAAACTTAAAAGTAATTATTAAAACTATCGACTTTTTTATTTGTTATTCGATTCATTTATGCTAACTTGTTTTCTAATAACTAACCAAGCTAGAATATTTTAATACAAGGCCCTATAAGTTTTTCTTAATTCTCTATATCAAAAATACTTAGTCACAATGTTTAAAGTTCAATTGCTTACACGATAAACTCGTCAAAATCTCGTCAAATTTTAACACCTATAGCTATAATTCAAGATAACAAATATTTATTTTGCAGTAATCGTAAAAAAGAGTTTGGAATAAAACTAAATACATTTATTATATTGAGTGATCGAATGTTAAAGTTTGATGATTTTTTTATTCAAATGTTAAATAATTATTTATCCTCAAACAATTAGAGATATTTTTTTTCAATTGAATAAAAATACTACTGGTAGAAATTTGGAAAATTTAATTAGTACTTATATTATTATTTTCTACATTTATTATATATATATATATAATTCATGGTAAATAATATATGATATATTATAAATATAATTGATTTATGATTATTATTGCTATTTAATTTTTTGACGTTTTAATAAACGAAGTGAAATAGATAGTTTATTATCTGTTCTTGCACTGTTCTTAGACTCTACAAAAAAGTAATAAGACACTACTTTGTGTTGTACAATAATAATAATAATAATACTTTGTATTATGCTTGTGTGTATATTGTATATTGTTGATTTGAGGTTTTCTTTTACACTAAACTAGTTATAAGATTCATTTTTTTGAAATTGCCTTTGAATGGATTCTCGGTGTCCTTTTTACAGTTTATGGCCAGGCGAAGGGAGGTTATCGTACACATTATATTTATATTTTCTACTTTTCCGATAAACCTTTTTAATAATTTCTTGATTTTTTTGAATACAGTTGTTTCAAATATTCTCCCTCCTTAGGATTTAATTTCATTGATCTATTTTTCTATTTTAGGGGACAGAGAGGACACACGTTGTATTTAAATGTTTTAGGTTTTTTTTCCTAAAAGAGCAATGTCGGGTTATTTCGCTAGTAATATATTATTTTAAGTTCGACCTGGGTCTGTACATTAAAAAATATTATATACTCTCATCCACCACTATTGGTATGTACAGGACTGTTTACTTTTACGGGAATTAGAATCAAAATTGGGTGATAGAAATAATATCACAGCATTTGTGTCTGGACTAGCCGGCAAACATAATGAATATGTTCGGCTTAAATTAAATAATCATATATGATAATACATTTTTTATACAATTTGATTCATATCATCACTGTTGCTATACACGGAAATTAAAAAAAAAAAATGAGTATATTACATAATATAGATTTTTGTGACTGGGCGTGAAGCTTATCAATACTATCATTTTCATAATGACATAATTCCGTCATTCAGTATATTATCGTAATCGCCTGCCGTAAACATATATTTCCGACACCGGGGAAAAATCCTTAGAATATCAGTTCTGGTACGAACAATGTCTATTACATTATACGAGTGTGCGATAGGTAATAGTATGAGGTCTAACCACGCACGATCGACTAACAGATAACAATAATAATGCTACTACTACACGTGCATTATGATAGATACACCCGCGGGCACGTTATACGGGCACGCGATATAATATATAATAATGTGTATTCAATCATCGGCGTAGTGGCCGTCGACGACTGCTGTAAGTCGCGAGCGGGCAACGACGACGATCAATCATCATCGGCGCAAGTCGCTTACGGCCGTGATGTATACCTATACACGGAGCACATGGACCGTACGCTATGTATTTACATATAGGTAAGTGTGTATAGTATATAGTAGTCGGACTCGAGAAAATCGCCTCCTGCAGAGCACTCGACTCTTGAACTGCAGCTCACGTTCACAATATATGCGGGATACGCGTCTCTTATTATTATATTATGTACAATGGGTATACGCGAGCGAGGTATACGCCGTCGTCGTTAGGGCGGTTGGCGGTCGGAGTGGTGGGAATGGGGTTATATTATGCCCATTCAAATACGTTTTCCCTCTTTGACGTGACGTTTTGTGTAAAAAAAATCACCGGAAACTGTGCCGAAGAGGGGATTTTCTTTTTAATAGCGTGGATACGATATATATATTATATATTATTATATACGGGTGCGTGTTTAGTGGAAAAGGTTGTTTAGACCACACACAAATATGTACGCGTGAGAGTATATATAGTATATATATATATATATGTATGCATATAGGTGTTATTGTCGATGGGGTCAACCGACGATATATTATTATGAATATGTCGATACGGTCGATGAAGACGGATGGACCATGTGTAACGGCGTCGGCGGCTGTCAAATAGTACTGTAGCTATATAACCGCGAGCTCCGTTTCCCACGTGTACCTGGTATATTTATTATATTTTGTAATAAGCAGTGGGAAAGTGAGTTTTTAAAAGCCTTTCCATAGTACTCATTGTTGCCTTTTACTGTTACGTTTATTTATATATTATAAGATACGCGGTGACGGTGAATGGCAACCGGAGAAGCACAAAAGTTATGCATACACTACACGTCTTATGTATACACACGCCTTTAACAAAGAACCGATATTTTAAAATACGAATATAGTATTTATATATTTTACTATAAATAGCGATGACGTATTAAAATATAATACTATTGAACTTGACGTTATTATATTATTATTATCGTATCAGACTTATCGGTATTTAAAAAAAATACGTTCGTGAGTCACAACCTTTGCAGTGATTACTGATAACTTATGTATCCGATACTGGATGTGTTACGTATAAGTAAAAGTTTTTGATTTTATAGCTAATTTTTTTATGTTAGATAATCAAATTAATTATTATATACGATTTAATTATTTAAATACAATAAACGATTTTTTTAAAAACGTAAACAGGACCTGTGATGCTATGAAAAAAAAATTAAACGTGAACATGAATGAATAATATTTTTACGAATAAAACTTGAATTAATTCAATTTTCAAATGAAATTTTGGAACAATGAGACGTACTAATATATGTATATATATTAGTGGCGGACAGTAAGTTAATACAATGACGTAACTTAGAGTAATATTATTTTTGTTTAAATGGGGAAATAAAATAAATATATTGACATATTGTGTCTAAAAATAAAGGAGAGGAAACTTTTTTCTTAGAAAAATTTAACCAATAATATAAACATTAAAATATAATTTAATAAGTGCTCGTATATATTATATACTTTAAATTTTGTATAATAATTATAAACATTATTGAAAATATATAAAGTTTTAATAAGTATTATTATTATACTAATATTAATATTATAAGGAGAACAATTTTAAATGAACCTATTGTAATTTATATGCATATTCATTATATAAAAAACACACATAAAAATAATATTAAAGCACAAGAATAATGCTTTTTTAAAAAAAAATGTACCCCTTTACCATTTGGTTATATTAATTTTCCATTTTTTTTTCTTTTGAAGTATTTATAAAATTTTAGTTTAACTTAATATTTTTATTAAATTGGTATTTTAAGCAATGTACACATCGTTTATTGCATAGATATTTTTTATTAAATATCGTTAAAAATTTAAATGATCGAGTGTACCCCACAAAAGTTATGGTCTATTATTTGATTCATCATGACTATCTATATATTTTTTATTAAATGTATTTATAACTTTTTATCGTTTTATCTATCAATATTTATTTAACTAATGTACATATTTATATTGAAAAATTTACATATTTTATACTTAATAATACATTTTTACTACTCATATATTTATGCATACACCTACGTTGATGTTGAAATTTTCTGGCTTTTGTTTCGTATAATATACAAAAGATAATGTTACTACCTATTTTAATTTACAATTCAATACGCAATATGATCTATTTAACAATCTATAACTATGCTAATTTTCCAAGTGAAGTACATGTACGTCTTGAATATTAAGAAAACTACATTTTTGAAATAAAAAATAATAATTTCTTAGCACTATCTTACTTCGATAACAATAAAAATATGTATATCATATTTTTTTTAGTTCAATAATAATTAGAAATAAAATATATTTATAAAAATGTTGATTTGTGTATATACGAATTAAAAATATACAAGTAGGTTGTTGTTAAAATAAAAAATGTAAAAAACTGCGATAATAAAGTGGTCAGAAATTATTTTTTTTATTGAAAAAAAATGTAATGTTTTAATATTAAACAACACATAACATTGAAAAATAAACTTTTTCAGTACAAATATGTTTTTTAGCATATTTGTACATAATAGGTGATATAAAGGGGACAATAGTTTCGGTAATAGATACCGGTAGGAAAAATCAAACATTAATATATTTTTAGTGGTGGTGGTGGTGGTTACCTTGAAACTTTTTTCCGAACAGAATATTAATAATAATAACGGTACGGTAAATAGAATTTTTAAGTATTCACAAAGCCATACTATCGCGACAGATAAAAAAGAAATAACCAAAACCACAGGAGTGTAGTGTTTACATTTTATCTCAAACTTTTCCGACGACCACAAAATAATTTTCCTCTTCACTGTATTTATATGATATAATATAGGCGTGTTGTACGCTATATGGCTGTAGCTTTTATTATATTATTATGCGGTCAACAGTTTGTTTGCGGTACCGACCTACTTAGATACTATATCGTGGTAGGTTGTGCATATTGACATTTGACGAAATATTATAAAATATTATATATAAATTGAATACATAGGTCGCTTTGGGTTGCTTATTGCGAGTTAAAATCAGAGAGTGGGAGGATGAAACATTCTTCTGTTATTAATATAATTCGAGATGCGCGTATAGAATGTAACGGAAAAATCCAACAAATGTAATTAAAAATATGTCAAACTTTTATCAAATTTTAAAAGCAGGTATTATCCCTAACTTCTTCATAAATACTTTGTCATTATAAAAAGGTAACGGTAGTAGGTAATCAAACAGGATTAACGAACTATAATAATATAATATAATCCATCGGTATATTATATATAATCAGAGATATTTGAAAAAAATTAAAATCATAATAGAATCATAAGTTATTTAGAAGAAAGTAATAATTTATTCTTGTTTCTCAAAATTTTAGATTTAAAGGAATTTAAAAATTTATAGGAAAATAGGAACAGAAGATACTATAGAAAATATTATTGAAAAAATATTTTATAATACCTAGATAAACACAATAAGACCATATAATTTTATTTTAAAATCTAAGCAAATCTTTTGATAGTATATCACAGTATCACACATAGTTCAAGTAAATATTTTAAGATATTTTGGGATAACTAGATTAGCATACGCAAAGCATTTTTAAATCATAGGTACTTAAAACGATGATCTTATCTACAGGTTAGAATAGGAAATATATTTAGCGACGTACGTTGGTTGTAGATAAAAGTTCTCCACAGTTCTATCTTCAATGACCAATTCTTTATAATATTAGTATAAACGCATTTGTACTATTATGTGTATAATATTACGCAAATGTGTTGTAAAATTCGGGAATATTGTACACTTAACCCGGTTAGTGTTTTCATTTACCATCTTTACAATGGACCGTAACATTTAACAATATTAAGCAGAACAAATATATCACACACATTTTAAGCACACATAAATCACACCCACACGTATAACGTCGTAGTCTGAATTAGAATGATTCTGGGACCATTTCACAAGGTTATTGAAATAAATATTTAAAACAATTATTGATTCGTCTGTTTCTTAAAAATAGAAGCGTTTGGAAAAATTGGTTATTATTATCCTAATCATGATTTGTTTTGTTTGCCGGTGCTAAACCGCTTAATTAGTTTTCATTTATACGCCACTTTCAATTAATATTTTGTAATACCTAATCAAACGTGTATATCATCATTCTTGAAATTATTAATTATAAAATTAGTTACTTTACCAAAATTCTTGGCTATCATACTAGTTACAGTTGTACACACTCATACATGGCCCATATACATATATATTAATTTTAGGTTTAAGAAATTTGGTGATAAAAATTCAACGAAAGATGATTTGTCAAATATTAATTCGAAAAATTTTACACTCTTGATTAAAGTAGTTTAGACCATAAATTGTATTACCTGGGCATTGTTTTTGAACGGAAGTAATCAACTGTTGATCTGCCACCGTAGACATCGTTTTCTAGTCCAATTCCACCGTTGTGGTTTACCGCAGATTCTGCAGTAGAATGTATCTGCAACAAGTAAAATATAAACAAATAAGATAAGCAAAATCTATTTCAATATAATCAAAAAAGAAAATTCTTCTGTTAGACGTTTTATGGTGTTTGATCAGAGATATTTTGCCTTTTATAAAAAACTTAAAGGTAGGCAGTAGATACTATACATAATTAATATTAATCTTAAGTGAATTTCAAGTAAAATGTTTATTATTTAATATTTACCCACATGAAATGTAACAATAACATTATGAAATTAAATTAATTATTTAATGAAATAAAAATAAATTAATCTTTAAAACATAAGTTGTTTTTTTTAATCAACCAAAAATATTCTACTTGATTGTGTTATTTTTAAAGTTATACCCATATTTATAAATTTAAAAATATTGAAGGAGCCGGTATTTAGTACATAATCGTGTTTTATTAAAGAGACTTCTTTTGTGTTCGTCAAACACGTACAAATATGAAATGTGGCCAAAAAGGGGTTCACACCGAAAAAATACATAAGTCCTCACAAAATATTGTTAAACTTAAAATATAATGCTTCTATATTTCTGAAATATTAAAGATAGTTTTATAATTACTAATTGTTTTTAACAGTAACATAAAAATATACAACGAAATGTATTTTGTTACATATAACCACCAAACAAAGTTAAGTTAAGACATATAGGAGTAATTGAACTGCATCCCAGTGGTGTATATCTCGAGGTACAAACTTAACTGATCGTGTATTAGTTATATATTTATTAATTAATTAAAATTCTTATTTCTAAATAAATTTATACATTTAGTACAAGTTAAATAAGTTTGTATTATGATTCAGTTTTATCAATAATATTCATCGTAAAATACTATAAGATATATAAGGTCGAAATTTACATTTCTGTTTTTACAAGTGTATTTTGGTAGCTATAGTTCTTCAAAATTTAGTAAGTGTATCTTATAAGATCTGCTCAAAAATACAAATCCTTGATCGGACCTCCCAAAAAGGGTTAAAAAAGCTAAAAATATACGTGTCGTCGAAGCCAACCACTAAACCAATAGGTGCCCGATGGTGCAAACACATTGATATTACATTATAGTTGATCTATTTTCAATACCAATTTAAAATATTCGAATCAACTACCGTATATTATTTAAATACTTTATGAAAATCGATAAATCGATTAATAATACAATATTATGATATTGTATTATGTTTATATCATACTAAAATAGATCTTAAATATAAAATTTATAATTTAATTAGTATTTTTTATTATCTCTTTAAGATTGTGCAATTATATAAACATATACAATGGTTTTTATTTTTAAAACGTGTACTTTTATAAGTTCTGTACACTATACTATATGTTTAGTCTGGTAGTAATGGTTTTTCTATATATGCATTTTGACGAGTGGGCGCTCTTGAATGTGAATTCTATTTAGATATACTAGAAATAAATTTCTACCATGTAGAATTGTATTTTGTATCATATTATGCATACCCATTATCGACCTAACCGGTATATCTTTTAAGATAATTTCAAGTACCAATCTATCGTGATAATATTGTTTGACTATTATTATAAAATATATAATTATTTAGTTGGATAATATTATAATGTAATTTATAGGTAGATATGCTCGGACAATATTTCGTGTCACAATAAAATAATTTAAACACATCATAGTAGAATAATAATTAAAAGTGTCTATGCAGCGGTCTCGAAAATAATAGATAAAACAATAATATAACTTGAAGTTTCACTTAATATACGAATAATATTAACTAAATATTTTATAAATTTATATTAAATTACCCTTGTAGTGGCATAGCCAGGACTTTTTAGGTTTTTGTTTCTTGTGGGGTTCTGATAGTTTTTTTTTAAATAGGTCAGGCTTAACTAGGATCTCAAATATATTGGTGTGATGATGGTATAACTATATTTTAGAATTTTGCAGAAGCACAACAGCACTAATGTAATACAGAACAACATTAAAATAATAGCGTTTTTTAAGTTTTCCTGATCTTCCAACGCAAGCTTTGTAGCCCTCTCAGTCTTGTGGTTTGCCACTGTTTAATTCACCCCATTATTAAAATATTAATTACTAATTTATTTTCTTACTTTTAAAAAGCAAATTAATTTTTCAGACAAGCAATTTACAACAGCCTATCTTCTATAATTATTGTTATGTAAATAATAATTATATTTTATAAATTAATAATAATATAGACACTTTTTACCGTATATAGCCAATCATAAGATTATTATGGTATATCTGTTATAATTTTTTTTTTTTTTGTTTTTTGAGTTCATCTTACCATTATAGTTATGTGAATTTAACGTACTCAAATGTTGTTTAATAATATGTGAATTCATAAGATGAGATCGACCATAAACAACTGTATAATTTAATCAATATTGACAAGACGTGACAAGTGTTGTTTATAACACCGATTGCGGCCCGGCTGTACTATATGGTTACAAGGTTCATCGACAAGCGTAATGGTCGCTATTGGCACAATAACTAAGAAATAATAATATTTACACGTCATTATAGGATAGAACAGCTGCGTGATGATGATATTATTATTGCCGATTGGAGCCGTCGCCGTTGTCGGAGTGCAGCCGCCGACGCGTTGATTTTAACGCATTTATTATTTCGTTTTTCTCACTCGCCCGCGCTTTGTTTTTCTGCGCAAATAGACCACGACGACGATGACGACGTGTTGTTACAATATCGCTGTGTCATTTATTCTTTTATCCGTTTCAAATATTATTACTATTATTTATGGCGTACTTCGAAGATATCTTCTATTTTGGCAAGCGTCCGAAACTTTATTTAGTAAAAAAACATAATCGGGTGAGGGGGTGAGAGTAAAACTATATTTTATTGCGACATCAGCCTGCATCCGTATGAAATAAAATATTAAATATCAAAACATAATATTAATAATCAGGGATCGTGTAAGTCAGTGCACTAAAAAAAAAAAAAAAAAAAACCTTGATTAATATATACTGTAACAGGGATATGCAACTAAAATTTTAAAAATGATCAAATATGTAAAAAAAAAAACTTTTATTTTTAAATACGCAATAAAATCTTATAAATACGGAAAAAATAATCTTTATGTAGCTTTTCAATTTCTAGAACGAAACTTGATCGTAACATAATACTTTTGATTTTTAACTTGTATTATTAGTATATTGTTTTGTTCGCGTGCTCATTTATCATAGATTTTTTTTATTTTTATTAGACATGTGAGTTGACTATTATTTTTAAATCTATATTTTTAATAATTTAACCAACAGCATATTGGTAATAAATTTTAATAACTGCATGGTATTTTTAAAGTTTTTAAACAAGTGTTTTTCATCAACAGAAATTAGTGACTATTTACATCTTAATTATTAACAATTTGTTAGGAATGACTTGAAAAAATTGCTAATTTTCTTTAAATGTAAAAAAAGAATATACGATTTTCCAAAGAGTATGCCTTTATAATACGTATACTAAATACTCGTAAATATATAAATCTATATGAAATTATACGGTTTTTGAAAACAAAATTCGATAATATAATTAATCCTTTGTCACGTTGAATTGAATTTCTACTTTGTCTAACGTGTATACGACTTAGCTGCAAAATGTCTATACAAATGCATGAATTCACGAGTCCTATTAATAATAATATCAAGACGACTTTTACGCGCGAATGATCAGAAAAATCTAAATACGTTACCATAGATCGATTCGTTTTGTTTGCCGTTGTACCGTTTTATTTCTAAACGTAACGTATAAATTATAATACTCTTTTTTTTTTTTTTTAATGTTATCCTTAGCAGTCGGCCGAGGAGAGACACGAAGTCGACTGGTATGGAAAATAAATACAAAATTGAAAATTCTCTTGGTTTCTGTATTGCACACACGCTCGCGCAATCGTATTACGACGACATTATCGCGAGACTACGGCGGCGATTATTGCCAGTGAATTAAATATAATAATAAACGCCGCAGAACATTATTGTGTGTCGCATAATATATACTATATACGTATATAACATTTTATCATATATTATCTACTCAACGGTGGTGTGCGTATATAATATGTATATATATATATATATACAGTATACAATTACTACTATTATTCGTTACACGGGCACAGCCGCCGGCGGACGCAGTGAATTATGATCGTAATAATAATAATAATAACAACAATAATAATAATAATAATAATAATCGTCAGATATTTTGCATATAAATTGGTATACTAGTCTTGTGGAGGTATGTATATATATCGGTCTTGACGGGTATATATTTATACGTATATATATATATAGTGTGTAATAATCGTCGTCGTCGTCGTTCTTATACTAGCGAACGTGCGGGTGGGCTGAAAAAAATTATTACGAGCGAGCCGAGCACGCCGCCGTCGACGACGTTGCCGTATAAAAAAATCGAGTCATGTATATAGAATTCACGCTGTATAACATAATATTATAATACAACCGAGACGACGCGATGTGGTTTAACCGCACGCGCACGCACGTATAGTCACTGTCGTTATAATAATATGCGATATAATAATATTATATTTATGGCATCGCCACTACCACCGACGCCCCCGCGATTCGCTTGTAAACGAAAAAATATACCCGCCGATGAATAGAATAGAAAACCAAAAACAGTCGGACGCCGTCATTACCAGCGAAAGTATAGGCACATCTAACATTGTAACGGTCGTACGGCCTACACGACACCTATGATGTGCATATTGTTTTAGTATAAACTCTATTCACTCTATTGCTAAAATTAAAATATAATTTAATATTTTTTATTTAATTTTGTATTTGGTTATATAGTTATAACGCCTTATTAGTTATTAACTATACATACTTACTTAAAATACTAAAACACATAGAGAGATGATAATACATCTTTTATTATATCATCTTCGTTCAATAATAATAATTTTACTATTTCTTTTCCCAAAAATAATTTGTTCACAGTGAGCTACATTTTTAACTTGTTTTTACGAATTTAAGAATAATTTTATGACTATGTCAATCTCCAGTTATGGAAATATCATGAAAATTTGAACACTTGTTTGAATAATTTTTTTTATATTTATTTTTTGTTAAATTCCACGCTCTTTCATAAAAAAAAACAACATTGATGTAAGGACCTTTTGAATCCTGGCTTATAAATTTATATTATTATTAAATATTTAAATATCAAAAAATACAATGTGTATAACTAAGAAATTGTCCATCATTAAGATAGGATAGACATGATGATATGCTGATTATTACAATACATTATTATTCCTTCATACAATTTTCAAATTAAAGCTTTTGATCGACATGTGTAACTCGGTTCAAGCACAGTCAGTTTTCTAAAACTTCCAACACTCAACACGTCGAGCAAGACTAGTATGACTGCGACACAGTCATCTACTGATTCAAGACTTTTCTGACATATTTTGTTTGTATCGAATGAATTGCAAGTCTTCTGTAGGCAATACAATGTAGTAATGATTACTGAAACTGAGTCTTTGTTATTTGAATGTATTACGATATGAACCTTTATCATCCACCGACATTAACCGTCCCTAGAAATTTTATATTTAACAGGTCACCCTTTGGCCACGTTATAACATATTAAATACAACTTGCACGACTCAAACTTTGGTAGTCAAAAATTCTCCCCTCGTAATCTCCAACACAAAAACTCGCTGAAATTCGAATTGTCATTTGGCTCCCTTGGGTTCCGTGAATCGTAAAACTTCTACTATATGTATTTATATACCTACCTATTATATCGGCACATTTTAAGGGGACAGACAAAGCGTTGTTCGAATTATGTATCAAATATACATCACAATACGTTTGTATTCCAAATCGACTTTTTATGTATCACATTATACTTCGGTTCCTAACACTCCTCCGCCGAGAGACCTTAACACATTAAAAATTATCTAACCCATACATAAATATAATATACGTACTAGACGATATAAGGATATAACCCAAGTTAAAATAAACCAATTAATTAATTAAATAATGTTTACATCTACACACGAAACGATGCTAGCCGAAAAGTATGAACTCGTTGTTTTGTAATAATAATAATAATTATAATATTAATATTAATATTAATTATAATCATTTTAATTATTTGTTGTGTAAAAATCTAATACGGTCGCGAACGGAAGGAGGGTACGGACGCTATAGAGGCTTTGTCGAGGAATATCTAAAAACACTGGACTGTACACCGCTTTCGCACGAGTTATACATAAGTCTAGAATGAAGTGCGAAAGTAGACTAAGTTCTAACGGATTATCGCGATTTGGATTCTATTCGTATTGTATAAGTACTTGGAAATCGATCGGGTACCGATACTGCGCGATCGGCTGGCTCGGTAAGTTTCCACACAAAACGTAATAGATAAATGTTTATAAATTATTAAAGTTTAAAATAATAACTATATGTTACAATATTGTTAGTTATGTTTCAATTATTATAAATCGAATAACAGTGATTACATATATTGGCGTGGCAGGAACACATAAAACAGCCTTCTACTAAAACACGTTCATTATTGTTGCGTAATGATGAAATCAAAAACATAGATGTCATATGATGTGTTTATAACGCGTTTACACATATACCTACCGTATCGGTATTAATTATATTGTAAATGCATTTGTTTTCATAATATCAACGCATCATTTACGTGTATCAGTGCCGATATCTCTGTTCTGAGTTGTTTATTTATTTATTTTACATTGTAATGGTATGTTAAAGCGCAACATAACATTAATACATTGATATAACAACAATATTGTGTACATTTTTACGAGAAAGAAAAATCACCCGTACCCAAGTTCTTACACGGGGACAAAATTAAATGTATAACTTCCTTAAGTGTAAGTATATATAATCTAAACCGTTATTACTATCTGAAGACTGGTTTTGATTACTTGCGGATTAGCTAGTATGGAAAATCCAACTTTTCGAAATCAGTATTCGTTGAATGTTCATCAAGTTAACATACATATTTTTGTAATATTTTATTAAAATTAACGTTATCTCTTATAGAATTACTGAAAAAGGAAACATTATTACTGTACAAATAAATACCGCTAAAACAAATATAATATCTATTTATTTTTTTTTTTTTGTTATTTTTAATTAATATCTTAGTTATGCCTGCACACTTTATGTTTTAGCGATTGTGAAACTTTTATTTTTTTTCCAAAAGACTTAATCAAAAAATATTTTGTAAAAAATGTAAATAAATAATGAAATCAAACACTACTACATTGTAATTGTTTGTTTATTTATATTTTTAAATCATCGCATACATATGGCGAATAGCATAATTAATCGATTCATGTTTGTACTCGAGTTATAAGTTTTATATGTTATATTTATATATTATGTAAACACGACATATTATGATACTTTGAACCGGACGTATTGTTTTTATAATCTATCGTATTAATATAAGCCAAGCTGTTACAACGGATTCCGCTTTAATCGGTTGTCATCGGGTTAATTAAGAAATTGACAGGCCAGCCGGGTTAAAAAGGTTTAAAAAAAAGAAATCGACTTTCCAACGGCGCTTTAACTTTTTAACCAGTTAAAGCCCACATTCGCGTATACTGGTATATATGTCTATATATACTATATTATATTCTCGTTTTCCGTACAGGAACTTACGTGTCTTTTACGTGTGTGTTTTCACCTGCCGTTATCGTATCGCGCGCGCGGGAACTTATACACGGTCGGCCGCGACCGGACGTCACTTACTTATCGTCGGTCGGACGGACGAGACGGTCACACACGGTGGGCAACACGGATTTCCGGTGGAAGACGCACACTACGCCGCCGGAACGCGCCGCTCTTATATTGCTGCCGCAGTTGCCGTTATTGCTGATGTCTGGCCCGTGACGACGTTTACGGGCGATCGTTTCGCGCGCGCCGATGGAAAGTTTAATATTGTAATAACAATATTATGCCGTCGTGTGTGTGTAATATACCGTCGCCGTGTGACCGCTCGCGACCTATTGGCGGTGGCACGCGCGAGCCCGACGCCGTTTCGCGCACGTACACGCGGCGGCGTTATTTTAAGACGGACGCGCGCACCGACGACGACGCCGCCCGCGTCCGACCTATTATAACGACGCGTCACCGCAGATTCCTATTATTAGCCGCCTCGTCCCGGCCGCTCGATCTCCAGCGCTGGCCCTGGACACGGAGGCGATCTCTTTGCGATCCGTTTATAGATCCTTAAAGTTATATTATTATAATAACACGCACCCTGCAGGAGAACCGGCAAGCACTATATGTACGTACATATATATTGCACGAGGCACCGGTGCAAAAGACCACGTTTTTTTAATTTGTTTTTTTATTCAGTAAAAAAAAAAAAAAAAATCCGATCTACCGTTACAACAACGTGCAGTTACGTCTCGTAGGTAGTTGTATTGTTAGTAATATATAGAAAAAAAATTACAAAACTATATTTTCAACTTTTTTTTTTTTATTATTATTATTTTTGGGTCACGGAAATAAGCGAAACTTAAGTATCATTAAAAACGTGTAATTTGACATTTTATATCAATAGGCGGCGCTATAACCTAATACGTTTCGAACTAACTGGTTGTGGTTATAATCCTTACGTTTTTATCAGAGGCTTATATTAATTGTGTCCGACGCAACACTATAATCAGGTCAAGGAAGTTTTTTTTTTAATATTCATGCGTAAAAAAATAACTTAACAAATCAAAATATTAATATTTAAATACGTCATATGTATACCTACGTAAAATAATAATTATTGTATTTAAAATACCGATTTTGATTAATTACAGGTATAATTCGATATTTTCGATATTTGAAGATACCGGTATTATAGAATGGTTCAATGCGTGTCGCCTAATAATTTTGGCATAAAATGAAGATTGTAATTTATACGATTTAAGTACCATATTGATTATCAATTGAGTCCACTTCGAATACTCGAATAAAGAAAATAATAACAATAAGGTTGGGTATTTACTAGTTGAAAAGTTACTTATTTTTTTTTTTTTAGTAACAATTTTTAGACATTAAATTTCCCCATGATATTTTATAATTACTAACCAATTAATTAATTGTTTGTACACGTACAATTAGTCACACAAGTTAATTTAATATATAAATTATATGCATTTAGAATATATTTTATTTTGAAAAAATAATTTTTTTCAAACAAATAATAATAAATAATTGGAAATTTTAAATCTTATGTTGTATGTTCAATAAAATTGTAAAATTTTGAAGTGTTATATGAACCATTTCTGTATTTCAATATGAGTCATAAAATATTGCGTTACAAATTAAACTATATTGATAATATATGAAATGACTAACGAATGAATTACAAATATGGGTTTAATATTATATATATTTAATTGATTTTTAAATTGTAACGCTAATAAAAAAAAAAAAATAAGTTACTTTTACTATAAACTCAACTCATATTTTTCTATATCACCTGTCTTAATTTATTGAATTAAATATTAGTTTATTTATGCGTACTTAACAATATATTATATTTAATATAATGATAGAGTACAAGTGAAACAAATACCGATTGAGTCCGCACTTGTCAAAAATAAAACATAGCAATTGAGTCCTTATATATTTTTTATGTCGTATGACGTGTTATATTGTGCGTTTTTATAGATGTAGTTGAAATATAAATACCAACACTGTTAAACTCTGAAGTACAGTATACATACATTTTACGTATACGCGTAGGCGACTGCGTGATTTAGGTTTTATAAAAGTATTTTTCAGACTATCATTTTTATGAATAGTAAAATAAAAATATTTAAAATTGTATAGAATATTCTTATTTTTGAAAATAACTCGGTGCCTAAGTTTTTGTCAGCATGAAATAACACGTGCTTATTATTTTAAATAATAGAATTATATATTTAAAATTAATTTTTATTCTTGTATGTTACATTTAAATAACATTTAAAAAAATAACAAAAACATTTTAACTATACCAGATGTATAGTTTTTTATTTTTCATATAGTTATATTTCTAGTAAAAAAAAAATGTCATGTATTTGAAAACATGATTTTTAAGTGAATTTAAAATTTCTGAAACTTGATTTACACAGTAGTAAATTTCTAGTTCAAATAAAATAATAATCCTGAATCACGTAAAAATCTATATTAAATGCTCATGATAATATTTTATTACAAAATTAATGGTTCAATACGAGAATATGCAATTTTCATATTCTCATGTTATATTATACAAATGCACAATTTATAAATACATAGATATACCTAGTCATCACAAATAGAAGTTTATTCATTAAAAAGATATATTTTATAATTTAATGAAAAATGTATTGTTAATATTTTGTAAATCTTAAAAATATTATTTTCATGTTTTTACACGTTCCCTAAGTCTAGATATTTAACACCACATCCACATTATTAAAATACCACTATTTTCTTTGTTTTATATAATATTAATATCAAAACGATTTTTTTTAAATTTTAACGCAAAAATCAAAATACTTTTTTTAATTGTTGCATTGTTAAACTAATGAAATATTTGAATTACTTAATTGGTTCATTATTTTTAAAAAGAAATGTTACAATAGTTGAAAAAATATTTTGGATATTTTATAGATTCTCTGTTTCACTCAATCGCTGATTAAATAAATGTAAAAATATTGATATTTAGGGGCAGAAAAATCGTTGTCAGTATAATATTATTACAATTTACAATACAATACCATGTCCATAGTTAATTAACTGAACCCGAATCGTAATGCTATTAAATAATAATATATCATACAAGCCGTTAGCGATAGTGGATGTTGCTTTGCATCAATAGTAGTGCTCGGCGGCAAGAATAATAGTTACCTAATAATAGTTATAATAATTAATCAGCATATATAATATAATGACGGACGCCAATAATCTGGTCCGTGTACGCCAGTGTTACACACACCGTACACGCAAGTGTAAAAACGATCGCATACTGCTTTGTGTCGAATCTATAGTATACTATCCAGAGTTATTCAAAACTAATCATTAGACATTTAATTTTTGGCTTCGTAGGTCATCTTACTCATCTTACGTCATTTGATATTATTTATTTGTTAGTTTGAGAATATGTTAAAGAAAAATATTTGAAATTTGATGAATTTAATTGTGACTATTTTGAATGACCCTGAATAGATATAATAATAGAAGAATTCTCCCTATTTGTTTACATAGAAGATTCAATCACAACTAACTTAAATAATTGCAAAATACCGAATTCTTCATCACTAGTAGATACATTACATTTTTTTAGTGTGGATTTTCTAACAAACACTAAGCATATGAATTCTTATAGTGTGTAGCGATGATTGAATTCACAACCTAAACTTTTTGCTAAATGTTCTTAAATTAAATAAAAAAAATTAAAAATGGTTTAATATGCTTTAGCAAATGTTGATGATATTATATAAGATACGATATGTTTTATTTAACTATCATTATAAAAGTTACCGAATTAATATAAGTATAAATGTATATTATAAACTATTTGAAAAAAAATGTAAAAATGATATGAAATTAGATATCGTTTTAATAATTTTATTTATTGCAACAAGACAAACTTTCATAATATTTTGAATTGTAAATATTTTACATCTATATTTTTATACAGTGTACTTTGTTTTGCGATTAAATGTCATATATTTTTGCTCACAACATAGTTTTTAATTATAAGGAAAATTGAAGATTGAAGCTTTATTTGAGAAGTTTTCAATGAAATTAGTTAAAATTTGATCGATATTACATTTTCTTTGAGTACTTAGAACTGATTTTTAGTGTTTAATTGATTTAGATATAAATAGAATAGTTTTTCGAGTAAAATAATACTATTTATCAAAACCTCTACAGTACGGTCACAAGAGTTTATTGTATAACTTTTATAAGTGAGGAGTGGTTCAGATCTGTAGAAAAAACCTAATTTATCACTTGTATATTAAAAAAAAAGTACACGGCATTCCCCTTTTCATGCAACCCGAATAAGTAATAGGAATTTTTCTACACATTGTTATTAGATTAATACCATCATTACAAATTTACAAATTAATAGCCTAAAAAATAGGTACATAAAAAAAAATATAAACCTATTAATATACGTATTTAAATTTTGAGTTGTCTATAATAGACATTTTATTTACCAGATAATATTTTTCTTCAAGCACGATATATTTTTATTTTTTTTTATTAGCTTCTAGTTAAAACTATGATAGCTCACTATATAGACTAGCATATAGACAGTGCACACTAAAGAATTGTACCTTCGTCTATACCTCAATAGTTGCAGATAAAAAAAAATAAAATCCGAAATTATTTTGCATTTAAAAATTCCTAGTGTACATTGTCCAATCCTCAGTAAAACTATATCAATTTTTCATAGCTGTTTTTTTCTATAATTTAAGAAGAGCTTTGCAGATTTCTCCCAATCATTAGCATAAATATTAATATATTCTTTAAAATTCTTATTTCATATTTCGATTGTATATTATACATATATTATATACGTAAAATAAAACATACTATAAGTATATATAGAGCTTGCAGCATATTCGATTGTAGGAGACTTTTTATTTTTCTGGACTTTCCTGTTGCCATCGGCGTAAAGCCAATTTAGTGTTCGATACGAGACATCGTAATAGGATATTAGGATCATTCAATATATATTTCAGCGACAGGATTTTCGCGATCGAGTAGTCCCCTAGCTGTTATACTACTGCGCCAACAACACAGTGTACAGCTATATGTAAAAATAACATATTTGTACAATGTTCTCTATTCGTAGTAATATGTGTACATTGTACGCACACACCTAGCTATTATTAGGTATAGTATGCCATGATGAATTCAGGAGTTTATCACTGGGGGATATTATAATACAAGAATACTAAAATAGTATAATAAATCTGTAAAAATTAGTTTTAAAATGTCATTTTTTAATTTAATATAGTAAAAACTGTAATTTCCTCTTTTTCTTTGCAAGTTCAACAGTTATATCGAAAACCATAAATCGTAATACCCCGTGAATGAACAACGTTGCCAGTCCATTCAATCTTCTATAAAATTAAATTTAAAATTAAATTACTGCTAAATAAATATTTATCAACTTATTAGTTTCTGTGGGATGTATTAATATAACCTTCATCGTAGTGGTTCTGAGGTAAGTATTGACTTGTTACAAACAAGATAATGACATAATGTATGGTTAATATATTATTTTTAATGTAAGATAAGCACAGAATTTTATTATTAATCAGTTGTACATATAAATGTTGATCAATTGTCATACTATATTCGATATTTTTATCACAATGATCGTACAACGAATAAAATTACATGATACAATACATTTTTTTTCTCATAGTAAACAGTTTAAAAAAAAAAAAGTTGTATAGAAGAATACACACAAAAAACAGATCGAGGAGGAAGGAGAAATAAGGGAAATATATCTAAAATGTTAACTACTTAATATTCTTTATTTTCAACACACTATAGCAAGTTAGATTAAATTTTCTTAAAAGATTGATATATCAAACGTTGTATTTTTTATTTTTTGGTAAAATTACAAAATATATGAATAAAAATATTTATAATTATTTAGTTTGATTTACATTTGTTTGAATTGTATTCGTATATTTTTGATGAATTTTAATTTGCAATTTAACTAGGTATAATTTTGCAATACGATATAGCAATATAATAAAATCATTTTATAATTGGAAAAATTAGTATCATATACGACATATTATATAATAGGTAACCCAAATTTGTTGTAAAATAATAACTAGTTTATTATGTACCTATATTAAGTTGACCACGTAAACTTTACAGTGAAATTTGTCACACTATTAAATTGATGAATGATGAATAATAATTATTATAATATATGCAATTTTATAAAATAAACTATATTTAATTTTTGAAACTAAAATTAAAATATTAGTTAAGGTACTATTTTAAGTTTAGACATTTTTTAAATTGCTACATTTTAGTAAGATTTGATTTATAGTTAAAGCTTTATCACCAGACCACTAGATATATGATATAATAATACTTGACGAAGATTTTTATTAGATAGTGCTTTAACATTATAATAGTATATATCTTACTAATATTTTTAAAATTGTTTGGATATGCTGAGTTTTAAAAATGGTGTTATAATATCCAAAAACAATTAGAATTTAAAAACTGATGATTATGTGAAAATTCCCTAACGCTTTCTCAGTACCGGGAATTCAGGGAAAAAATTACAATTTGTATTCATATTTTTTATACGTTAATATAAAGTTCAATGTTCAGTTAATTTTTTGTAAATAAAATGCAGTTTCTCTGTTACGTATACTGTCGTTTTTTCAAAAATGAACTTTTCCCGTAGAATCAGAGAATATTTCTAAAATATAACCAGCCTCAGTAACTTCACCTAAAGAATAATATTGCTATAGTGATGCACGACTACAGTCAAATACATCACCTTAACGATTTCGTTTTCTCGTTAGAAATGTAACGGTCTGTAGTTAACAGGTGTAATAAATGTATAAGATATATCCGTGTAAAGCACAGATTCAGCTAAAATTTGCAAACACACATATTTGTACACATTATTATTTGCTCACCCAAACAGTGGCGATTGATGTGCGTCGAGCACGCGTGTTTGAACACGTTTGACATCTAAACGCCAAGTATAAAGACTTGTGTATACAAACGTTTAACCCACACAATGTGTAATTAACTGATATTTGAGTAGGTACTATTATACACATATACACACGGGTATGAGTGTGTATATTCACGGCTGAAGTCGTACTTTGTATAATGTTTATTGTTTATCGTGTATTGTACAACTGAGATGGTACACGTGATATAAAGTGTAAACTTCTGGCTGCTTTTTGATTTTTTAAATCTTTCTTACTTAGCCCGCAAAAAATAATGGTTTTCCAATTATTGCTAAAATTTTTTTTAAATAAATCACGACAGTGTTAACATTTCTTATACATTAGATGGTCCAAACGTACATTTTACTATAGACCCCTTTACAGACTACCACCATTTAAACGTGTATATAATTATTATATATTCTTGTAAAATGTATATAGGATATGTTCTATAACTGTACTGTTAAAACGCATTTGTATTTGAAATAATTTATATTTGTTAAAATATTAAAAAAAAAAAAAAACATAAACACTTTATTTAAATTCTAAAACAATATTAACAACATTAAAAAAAATATATTGAATGAAGCTACTGAGTATAATTAATTACATATTACTTTGTTTTTGTCATAATATTTATATGATTGCATTACCTAAACTATCAATAAAGAACAAAACATAAGTACATTTCGTGATGACTAATTTTTCTAAAAATGACTACAGATTTTAAAAATCATAAAAATAAAATTTAAAATTTTTTACGTGGAAAACAAAATAAAACCATATTATACCAACGTATAATGTAATACATTAAATTCAGAGTTCTAATTTATTGTTATTACTGTTCGGTAGTTTTATTTTTCGTGTAATTTTTGACTGATTAGAACTGAAATGTACTTTCATCGCATCGTTTACAAAGAGTAGTATAAATCATTTAATAGCATAATTACTTTGTGTTAACGAAATACGGGGTTGTATTTTATCACTTACATTAAATGTTCAAATCTCAGTCCATTGAATTTTATTAGCAGTAAAATAAACGTTCTCCGAATTCCCGGCGGACGATTTATATTACGGAGCAATTTAGGAATGTACCTATTATTTTTACAATGGTGTTTTTTGCTTCTATATATATGGCTGTTTTTTAAGGTAATATGAGTGCTCAGATGTTTCATGACGAATAACAGCTCTTCAGATCAGATGCATTTATTCTTAAAAGCACTTTACAATGTCCATTTATCCGTGATTCCCATAAGGTCAGGACAATATGCCCTTATAAGTTGGTATTACAAATAAAAAGAATCTTGTAAAAAAAAAAAAAAATGTTTTACGAATCGATTATATTTAAAACAATATAGTATAATATTTTGTATGGCATTGAATTAATTTTCAAAAATAATACTTGCAGTTCATTTTTATATTTATGAGCATAATATCTATAACTTAAACTTCTACCTATATTATTATTTTCTCGTGTAAGCTTAGCTACTCACCGTAATTAAAATATATTAGTAATATAGTATAACAGATTAGTGAATTTAATATAAAACATGTTTTGAATAGCACCGTGTGTAGAAGGCCATAGAAAAAACATTGTATTCTAGCGATTTACTAGCATTTCATAATGCAGTAATATGGCGTGAGGTATAGGCAATATAGGCACATCGGTGTGTAGGTTAAAATTCAAAAATAAAGTCTTGAAAATTAAATTTATTTATTTATACCTGGATTTTTTTTTTTTAACTTTACACTTGAATAATAATTTTTATTTCTAAAAACCTCTATTTAAATGTAAAGTATTTAATTAACTATGGTTTATTCTAGATTTTTACGGATTATAACGGGTATATAATACCTTAAAACAGCAAAACAAATTACTGTAGGTACACAGTGTACACGTGCACATATCACACAGCGCGTAAATGATTATTTCTTATTACGTCATATTATTAATTATTGAAGCAAGCGCCATGAACACGTATTTCACGTATTTTCATTGAACCGCAATGTTAATCGCGGTTAACCGATATTTGCTTTCGTGTCAATTCGGGCGTTACGGCGTTCGAGGCTATTCGGTTGGCTGTATAGTAAAGTATTTTGAAGGGTTTAACGCGCGTTAAGGGTACGGATTAAATTGGTCACCCCCGGCCCACGCCATTTTCGCGTAAACAAAATTCGCATCTTTAGTTTTTCGACGATATTCAAATTATTAGGCAAGACGACTTAAAATACGATAATACCCTATATGTGTGTAGTTATCATAATAATATACAGTCACAACAATAATATTTACACAATGGAAAGTCGACGGCCACAACAGGTCGTCTGCACTACAACATCGTCCCCTCTTCGTCGACACAGTCTGTGACAAAACGATATTTACCATTGTCACCCACACCACTCTACCTGTTACTACAGAACTGCATAATATAAACATCGCAGAGATAATAACGGCAGTGTGATTTTTTTGTAAATCCCAAACACAATTCATTAAGCGAGAATATTTTGCTCTGGAAATCATTGATACTCTAGTTTTTTTATTGACGAGATTCACTTTATAAGCGGCGCATTTCAAAAGTGTTAGGTACGTCTGAGATATCATTTAAATTCAATAGAACTACCATACATTGTATAATATATTAGTATTATTATTTATACGACATACGTGATATAAGCACTTTTTCAAAATTTGATTTGATTTTTTTTTTTTTTTAATAATGTACAAACTCTACTTTTTTAGGTTCAGCAGAATTTAAAGCAAATCAAACATGCAGATTTTTATTTGAATTCAGACTATACCGAACTACTAAAATTGTACACCAATCCGTATAATATATATAATGTATACAGGATCTTTATAGTATAGGTATATGTATACAAAGAAAATAAAATCAATATTAAATTTTATATAATTCAGAACACTAATTACCAACTATTTACTTTGTAAAATAATAAAAATAAGCATTCGCGGTTATTAATTATGAATGGATAATAATAATTCTTATTTGATGTGGCTTAAACCAAAATTATTTATTATGTTTTAATTCGTTTATCATTAAAAAAAAATAAAATAATGACATTTTGAAATTTAAACTATAATGCGAATTTAAGGTTTATAAAATTACACGACAAATGGATAATATTTAATTATATATTTGTATTTATATTACTTCAATATTTTTCAACCATACTCTCAGATATTGGTCGTTATTACGTACTTGAATATATTACTATCATAAACGTAAATATGATTATCTGAAAGCGAATAGGGATTGCACCCGAAAAGTGTTAGAATAAATTAAAAGTGTTGAACTCCTCCTCGATTTTAACTTCTAATTCCTATATGCATATTATATATCTATGATAAAATTCAAAATAAGTTAATAATAATTAGGTTATTAATAATAAATTCACACATAGAGTGAATTAAATTCAATACGGTTATCATTTGTCAGTTCTTACTATAATATATACTATATAGATCTAATGGTATGGAGCTAATAACCTAGGTTATTGAAAGGGAATCTATTTATATATCTTAAAATGCCAATATCGAGATATTGAAATAATTTTGGTAGAAAAACAAAAACACATAACATTCCACTGCTAATAATTTATTGAATAATAAAATTAAATAAATTTATAATCTATTGAAGGCTATAAAACATCGATATTAATGAGAGTAAAATATATTGAAAATATCTTGAGATAGACCAGGGAAGGTGGATTACTCTTAACTTCCTCTCATTCTATATTTATGTTGTCTGTGGATACTATAATATGTTAAATTACATTTGTATTTTATTATTTTCAAAAATTCTTCGACGGCGACGGCTGTACATGATATAGGCGATAGATAGGAACTATAACATGAGTTGTATGCGGCGACGGGGAATTAGATTTATATATAATATTATTGCGTGTTTAATCGACTGTGAATATAGCAGGTACGCTGTATTCGCGACGGTTTAAGTTACAGCTGCTGTATTACGACGTGGCACGGACCATTTGAGAATCGCGTCCATTTAATACACGATGCGTCGCATCTCTCTCTCTCTCTCTATATATATATATACAATAAACGTACCATACAATATCATAATATTAAGTGCCTATATCAGTGACCAAAGACATCCGCTAAAAAATAAAAAAAAAATGTATACATTAGTATAGTGATAGTCAAACGGTCAATCACTGCGATGATGATATGATCTCAAATTAGGCCATAGTAATTTTTTTTTTTTTTTTTTAATTGTATACGGGTGGTTATGAATTCTGGAAAAGGTTGCTATATTCTACCTCAAATATTTCTAAATCAAGTTTAGTATTTTTGTATTCCACTCGAAACGAGAAAATTATAACAAAATCACATATACTAATACCTAGGGAGGAGAAGTTCTAGAAAAATTATTTTATATTATTATACTATTAAATGTTAGCTGTTTTTACTTAACTACTAATTATTTATTATGCATTTGTAATTTGTTTCGGGAAAAATTTCTATAAATTTAAAAAATTTTCGTAAGTATTGTGACACTCAAATTTTTTCATACCTCTAAATTCGTTGCACTGAACCACCAAAGCTTTTTTTTAAATTTTCAATAACTAACCGACGATGATTACCCCACAGAATATTTTTATATCAGGAAAAACTATTTTCTACATCGATTGCAGGTGTTATACAAGCGTACTAATAGTAAACCAAGTCAACAGCGGTAAAATATTCAGACAATCCCTCCATAGATGTGATTTTCCCAGTTAAAATATTTAATATATTTTGTAAAATACTAAATCACCAGTTTCATGATAAGTATTTATGTTCTATTATATTTTAGTTTAAGTACTATTCGATGATAAACAAATAATACGATACGTTAGAAAATAATTTTGTGTTAAATTATTGTTTTATTGGATAAATTGTATCAAAAATAATTACAAATTTACTAAAAATGCTTTTATATGCACACAAAAATCATTGATATGCAAAAAAAAAATATGAAACCACTAGGTTATAGAACAAATTTTAAGCTAACCTAGTTATAAATAAAATATATTGAATTTCTATAACTTTTCATTCCTACTAATAATAATAAATAAAATAAAAATAAGTATTAAAATAATATTAAAGTGTACAAAGTATAATTAACAATGTTAAATATCAATATTAATTGTCAGCATATACTTATTATATTTAAAGGTATATGTAAAATTAATTATTTTTTTTGTTTTCTATTTTAAATTAAATATAATAATAATAATAAAACGAAAACTTGGTCAATTATTAGGTACCTATGAAATCTATAAAATTAGATAAGTATACAGGTTAAATATCTTCAATGTATTAGAATTAAATTTATTGATTAGATTATTCATACATAGGTATACAGGTATTAGCTAGGTAATATAATATAATAAAACACAATTTATCAACTTTAGTCATCGATGCTTTTATTGCATTTATTCATAAAATTAAGTTATTATATGAAAGAAAAACAATTATCCATACATAATTATATTTTTATTTTTATAAATATTGAATATTTAAATAGCTCATAAATTTATTGTATTATATTTAATAATTTTTCTAGGTATTGCTGAAGTCAATGGTTGTATTATATTGTATACACTTCTTAAATCACTAATAATAATATTATTAAATCTCAAGAATAAAATTTACATAAAATTAATTATGATAAATAATTACAATATTATTAATGTACGAAAAAATCTCAAGTCTTTTGTTCTGAGGAACATAGACCTATTTTTTCCAACCACCTTTCAACCAGGCTTGATGATTGTACCTTATACGTTCTTAATCTTAGGTTCATTTCCGGATTTCTTAAAAAGTTTTTATTTCTCCAGAGAGTTTTTTTCTTTTTGAGTAAATGGACATATCTATAAGGTTATTGTATCGATTTTCCTAATCCTTCGAATCGCCCAGCGTACACGGTCGACATGCTTCTGGGCGAGAACTAATGAATTTGTCGAGCACACGGTATAATAATATAATATCATAATATGAGCGTATTATGTTATTATCAGTTATTATGGATGACGGGCGCGGCGCACGATTTACGCCGCTACAATATACACAGCACACACAGCGTATTGTTTCGTGTACAAACGCTCACGGACGGATCGCGGTAAACGCACATTATAATAATATAATATCCACGTGTAGACGACGACGACGACGACAACGGCGGCGGCGGCTTAAGCGCGAGCCGCGAAGGAGGAGATTTATCTCGTAATATCATTACAATATTTATCAGCGTTATAGGTTTATATACATTATATATTATATAATGCACATAATAATAATAATAATAATAATAATAATAATAATATTAGGACGAGTATTATTATGATATTACTGTTACACTACACCCGCGCGACCGTGGGATAGCCGTCAATAGGTGTGCGCGGCAAATAAACACGCGGCGGATTTTCACGACAGTTATCTCACCCGCCGCCGATTTATAATATATACGCGTATACGCCCGCTGTTTATGCAAATCTCGACGGCGGGCGGGCGGCGGCGGCGGCGGAGTCGGTATCGCGGGACATTTGTTTTCCGGATTACAGAGCCGTCGCTCATCGTCGCGGGGCGTATAATACCGACTGTATAATATATGTTTATACACATATATATATATATATATATATATATATATATATATATATATAGTATACGTAGTGTATACACTACTGCATTCGTCGACGAGTACGCGACGAACACTCAGAAAAAAATCTCAAAAAGACAAAAAAATCCTATGACAAATATTGTTGTACGACGACGTCCGTTACATTATTGTACAGTGTACGCATTATATATATAAATATATATAACATTTCGAGTTCAACGGTTGTGCGACGTGGTGCACGACGAGTTTTAGCCATTTAATGAGATGACTTTATTGTTTCGCGAAACAGTCGTGGAAATCAATAGACCCGATGAGCACGTCGCATTAGTCCGTTTCGCGTTTGATAGTCTCGACGTTTTAATTTAAAATTCACATCCACTCCGAGACGGAGATTAATACATTTATTTGGAGGGACTAGGGATGGCACTACCGGAAATTCTCGGAGTGTCACGGGAAGGAAATCGTGTTTCCGGGAACACGAAATAAAACGTTTATTTTATAAGTAAATAATTGTTTTATTTTTAATAGTGAATATTTTATAATAATTATAAGTAAATGTTATTTTAAAATATTATTAATTATTATTAATCATTAATAATTCACAACAAAATATATAAATACTAGTAACTACTAAGACGGTGAATCGTACTAGGTAAAACGGTAAATTAAGTAAATGTGAACCGTTCCAATTATTATCAACTATTATTCAGAATTAAACAGGATTTATACCTATTTTAAGCTCTCGGCATCGTTTTTACATCGCCTGTTTACCCGTGCCATAATATCGTACATCGTTTACGCATCAATAACACATTGAAAGTAGGTACGTACCCGAGTTGCTCATCACGTATTAAATTATGGTTTTGTGCCAAGTTCTGCTTGAACGTGAAAATTAATCAATCTTTATACATTATTCACATAATAAAATAAATATACAAAATATAAACGAGTTATACAATTTAAAGTCAGTTTGGTTTATTCAATTACATTTTAAATAATAGTCATAATAATATGTAATATACATATTATTGGGATAATAATCTATAGGTCAGCGCAGTTATGAGTCAGCGGTACACTTCGGTTGTTTAATCTTTTTCGTAAATGTATTTTACATTTTTAAACAGAAAAATCGATTCAGTGTTTAAAAATATTATTGTTAATCTAAATAGTTTAACCTGAAAGTTAGTAAGCAAGTTGTGCTTTTAGGTACATCTAATATCTTCCAGTTATGTTGTAAATGACGTATGATTATTTGAAGTGAGATTAACTGATGATATGCAAACGATGCATTGCTATATTATGTACTATATTATTTACTAACAGATTTTACAAAATAAAATCTTCTAATATTTTTATTTTTATATTTATTTATAATATATTGGATTAGAGATGTCTTTTGCTTATTTGTGCACGATTGGGTAATACGATCGTGTGGAGTTGTATAGTACGTATTATAGCAGTACATGTACTTGCTGTATGAACCTCTTTAAGGACATTTCTAAAATTGAGAATTACATGCCATTGTTCATTATTTATCGTACACAGTAGATACGTTTAAAATAACTTATTCTAGTAAAATCCCCTCTTATCCTAGGTGAGATTAATACTATTTTTTAAGAAATTATATTGTATGACCGTTATCATTCTAATTATTATATTTATTATTTTATTTTCAATTATTTAAAAAATTACCTTTGTTTTTACGGGTTGATATTTTGATCGTGTGTATAATATGTGAGGACAATTGGGTTAGGTTAGATTAGTTGAGGGCAACTGGTGTATTTTTCTTTTTTATTTTGGTAGAGAAGGATTGGTATACAAATAAGATACTTTTAAAACAACTGATATAATATGTCTCGAATAATTGATAACTATGCATTTTCGATATTTTCAGTCACTTCAGAGCATTCCAAGAGCCTTCCTATCGAAAAGCAGCTAATCGTATATTTTATTATTTAAATGGATAAAATATCAATTTTATTAAAAAAAAATTGACTTAACAGATGGATTGAATACATTTCATGTATATACAAGGTATGATTTACTAACTGTGCTCATTACTTACCTCTTTTTTCTTATAATACATTAATTAGTTGGTATTGTGATTGTTTTAAAGCATACTTTCAAATACAAATTTATTTTTTTTTATTTTAATCACATCATTTATAATTGAGCATAGTCAGTAACATGACTTTTATGACAATGTTGATACATGATGTATATTAACTTGACAATTAAACGAATAGGTAGCTTTTGAATTCCAAATTATTTAACTATAATGTACTAATCCGTGTTAATAGGTTTAGCAAATACACATATCTTTGAAGCTATAATGATTTGAAAATTATAGTGATTAATATGAATGAATTAATTAATTAGTTAATAAATATTATAACTAGTAAAAAATGTCTTAATATAAAAAATGACTGCTAAATTAAACATCGTATTACCTATATAATGAATTTTATAAATAACAATTATTTGTTGACCATTGTCTACATTATAGGTACATAAAGTTTAATACCTCAAAAAATATTGAAATACTTTTCGATTTAGATAATGCGTCGACATTTTCAAAAATTCATCTAATTCACAAATGTTCAATAAAAGTTCTATTTGAAAAAAATGAGTCTGGTTGGTCATATAATATTTTTCAGAGTACACAAATTACAATAGTTATACCGTTAGTTTTATGTTTAGTAATTTGAATGCACAATTATTATATCATAACTTAAGTTAACTCACAACGTATTTCTAAAATTTAATAAATAATTATCCATTACCTGTTTAATATATGTTATAGAAAAAACTATAAAATAACTTGAAGTCTTAAAAACTTCTTTCAAATATTAAATTTTTTTTTTGTAATAATTAAGTATATTTAATTAACGATTTTTATTTTGACCCTACTACATATTTAAAAAAAAATGTTATTTATTTGTTTTTTTAAATTGTCATCAAATCCAGTAAACACGGATTCTCCATAATATTATAACTGGGTTGTTTGCTATTAATATATATATTTATATATTACTTTGAATTTTGGTTTTGGAAAATTACCCTAGGTAAGAAAATATTAATTCTAAAATTAGAATTTAAATATAGGATTATTCATCTCTTTATTGTAGGCTTGTTTAATTGAGTATAGACCACGTTGAGTCCATGTTTTCGATATTTCATGTATAGTCCTATTATAGTACAGTATCTCTTTTTTTGTAATTGTCATAAATGCGCATAGTAAACCATTGTTTCTATACCTATGGGAAATTCAAAGGGGAGGATTGTAACCCTCGTAACACATCCCTCCTTGTTGCATGCCACTGGGAAGTACGTAATTACATTACATCGTTGTGATTTTTGCTTTGTAAGTGTTTGATCCAAGTGCGTATTTTAGGATTCGATAACAATAAAGTTTTTCGTTTTAACTTGCTTGTGGTGATTATACTGTTGTCTTGTCTTAAATAAAAATAAATAAATTATATAATATATATTGTTTGACACTGTGATCATAAAATATACTAAAATGAGAATGATAATATGAATCGTAGCAACGGTAACTGTTAATTTAACAAAGCGAACCAGTCATATTTCTTACGCTATATTAATGCATAGGTGATGCTAAAAAGGCTTGGGATGTTAAATCGTCTTAGATATAAAATCAGTTATTTATCATTCAAAACTTGTACTGTGATAATAACCATTAAAATATATTAATTAATAACCAAATTTATATTATTCAATATGAGTATATGATTCAATAGGCAAGCTCATCACTATTGTATTCTTTAATAATGTATTCATTTAAAATATAATTTTTGAAACGATAAGGTATACTTAAAGATCATATCTTCGAATACTAATGGAATCCAAACGTTTCCCTAGTAATTTCTTAGTTGTTACAAATACCTATACTTATTCACAGTGTTGGAAAAAGACAATTTAAATTTTAAATTCAAGTTTAATACGGCCTGCCACGTGATACCGATCATTAATACGTTAATGTAACATGTATATAATTAAATTTTTTTCGGACGTGAATAAATATCTAAAATAAAAACAATCTCCACGAACCCAGGTGGCCGGGAACCACGTGTATAATAGTATAGCTACAGGAGATAATAATATTATATAGGACGAGCGGATTTCGTTGACGGACTAAGAGTGTATAATATATATCGTATACATATACATATATACAGTAATACCGCCGCATCCCGCCACTATACACATGTATATACTAATAATGATAATACAATATATCTGTGGCACGCCGGCGGTGTTTGTTTGGCGATGACGACGAGGACTTTTGGGCGGCGAGCGGGTCGGTAAGTGTGCGGGTACGACGGCGGTATGTTTGGCGTTGGTGGAGCGGATGGCGGTGGGTCGGTAATACGCGTTTGAATAATAATGTGCGTATAATTCAAAGTTCGGTGCCGGTAAAACCGTCTTAACCGCCGTCGTTGCTTTTACCCCGTCATCGCCTTTCGCCGCGATCCGCGTACTCCACCTTTATCATAATATGCTGCACGTCTCGTGTTATACTCGCGGTGTACTTATATTATTCTTATATAACTATTACTATTATTATTATTATTATTATTATAATGGTTGAGTTTATATTGTTAAACGCGCGTGCACTGCGATATCGAGTCGGAGTAATAATACGCGTTTGGAAATCACGAAAAGGGTGAATATGTGCCGTATATTATAATATTATATATATATATTATAATTAAGTCATGGTTTGTGTGCCGAACGTGAAACAATTCACAAGACGAATCACACGTCGTTCTATCTAGTAATATATACGGTTAGATAATAATATGTAGTAACTCGAAAGTTGTTCATTATCAGTCACATCATCACATCACGATTTATTATGGTGAATGTTTCGGGTTTTTTTTTTTGCGCGAGTAGAGTGTGGCTTTTTAATGTCAACTGTGTATTTTTAAATGTCCTAAAATATTGCTTCCCGAGCACAAAATTCTTTTCATAATCAAAGAACTTATAAATGTACAATTAATATATTATATTCTAAATATACTGTATAGAGCATTTTTTGAAAATGTTTATATTTTCAGTGAGTTTTTATATACTTTTTAAGAATTTGATAAAAACTTAATATATATATATATATTATACCATTAAAAAGATAGAAATTAAACATGTAGGTATTATTTTTTTGCTTCATCATATGGTTTTTATAACGTATGATGTTTTTATCTATTTACCCTTAAATTATATTAATACGATTCCGATAAAATGGACTAGGTAAAAATATTTTATTAGACATTGAGATCACTGAGTTAAGATGGATATCGGTCGTATGTTTGATGTTATGTGTAATGTGTTCAAAATTTGTGTGCTCAAAAGATCGTATCTTTAAAAAGTTATGTATCAGAAAAATTGTCTGTTCAAAAGGTTATTTATTAAAATGCCAAATTGGATCAAAAAATATGTGGTCTTATTTTGCATAAAAACTAGTTTTATTTGAATATCAATAAGTACAATATCATAACAAATTTTCCATACAAATTATGTTTACACACCAATATTGATAATGAAATTGCTTTTATCTAAAATACGTAATAATAATTGTAATAGCTAGGTAATGTTCTTTACCCAATACGCAGTTAACTGTGTTGCGAAAATAATTTTTTTTTTTTTTTTTTTTATTAGAGTAAAACAAAATTTAATAAAATATTAATTTAAACAAAAAACCTTTCGAACAGATAATTTTTCCAATACACGGATTTTTGAAGACGCAATTATTCGAAAACATGGACTTTCAAACAAGAAACATTCAGACAAGTGACGCATACCCAGTTGAAATATTTGTACATTTAATTATGAGGTATGTTAGATTAAAGTATATAATATCGTACCTATACAAATATGATAATTTATTAATGTTTTACTTGTTTATTTTATTTTAACATGTTTTATTTTTATTCACATATTATTATGTAACTACACTATATACTTAATTTGATTAATTTCGATAAATAATTGTCATTAAGTTATATTTACTTGTGTGAATCTAAATAAAAACATATAT
Organism: Rhopalosiphum nymphaeae; assembly: GCA_036289425.1. Classification (NCBI taxonomy): domain Eukaryota; kingdom Metazoa; phylum Arthropoda; class Insecta; order Hemiptera; family Aphididae; genus Rhopalosiphum; species Rhopalosiphum nymphaeae. Next base: position 3,436,926 of record JAZAQC010000030.1, read on the forward strand.
GCCGTTAATATTATCATTATCAGATAAGTGTATTATATTAATATAATTTTCCATTCATATAATATTATGGTTATCATTATATATTTAAATCGTTTATAAAAGATCAAAATAATTAGTGTTTTTCTTAAAACTTATAGCTATAATTAATATGAAACCCAAATTTGATATCAATTTTTCCCCCTTAATAAATGGACAATTTTTTTTAACTTATTAGCATATACAAATATATCGGTTTATTTTAAATACGTGGTGTATAAAGAATGTATGGAAATTGTGTATTATAATTAAATTTGTATATGTCAGATGGGTTTGATACACTCTGTATACTCGGCGAAGCTCAAAGTTTGCAGTGATATAGTCTTCCGAAGACCTCTACGTCTCGAATGTCGGTGTGGCACAATGGATTTTCTAAGGATTTTATTGACATTGCAACACTATGAAAACCGTAAAATTTCATTTTTTGTATTACACTAAGCGATAAATGGTTTTTAAAAAATATAATAAATAAGAAAACAAGATTACAGTTTGAAATAGGCCGGCGGCGCGACAAGGACGAATCGCGCGGAGAGTCGTTATTAAGTATACGAATATTGCCGCCGGCAGGGCATCGTCACCGCGCATAAAGTACAATAAATAAACGGATTTCGCCGCGGTCGATTATCATCAAATTCATGCGTTTGTGCACGTGTGTGGGCGCGTGATTTTTCTCGTACGAGATAAAAATATAATATATATACATATAATATACAAAAAATCTTGCACAAACAGCGGTAGGTGGCTTTCGTGCTTATTCAAATTCGGTTCGTCTCGACAAGAACCGAATAAATAAATATACATATACATATATATATATATATTATACGTAGGTGCCTACGGGAGTCGAGCTGCTGCGACGATAACGCTAGACCGGCCGTTTGTCACGTCATCCCCGCATTCTATTTCTCTGTAGCCTTATTTTCGTCAAAAATAAATAAATTGTTTAATACCTATACAGCTAAATAAAAACGATAAGTCTTCGCGTCGTCATCGTCGAATTGCGTAAAACTGAACGATCATAATATTTTTAACTAAAAATTGGTCTATTGATCTATAACGTATTTATAATATTATTATAACAATTTGTATCACATTTATGTTATTCTTCTTTTTTTGTCGATAATTGGCCTTTATACTAACCATTAAATCTCACGCCATAGAGAAATAAGTATATATATATATATATATATATGATACTCTATGTATCACGCCCACCCCTTCATCCTTTTACGTCTGTCGCGTAATCTTACGTGATTTTAAAACTATTTTTTTTTTTTATTGTATCTACCCGCGGACCTGTAAAACAACTAAATAGCCAACTCCTTATACTGTAGCAAGAACAGCTCTGATGAATTCATGGTCACCGTTTCTCACACTGGCAATGTTCACATAAAATATCACCATAATATATTTTTATAATAAATCACGATCGATATTCGATATATCTACATGTTTTGTATGAGCTGCATTCATTTTAGTATCACTCTGTCTGTGATATGTTGTATATTATACAAATATTGTCAGTGTCACAAATGGTGGCCGTGCATCAGAGATGAAATCGAGTCGGCTATCTAAATGTTTCATATAATTTGTGATCTTAACATCTTATTTAGGGACATTACATTTGTATTTTTTCTCGTGGATTTAGCTCCATCACTGATCTACGTTTTGTTAGCTAATTTGTATGTCTATAGGTATTCCCTAAATTCGGTAGATATTGGGTTATGCGCAGGCATCGATGTTACAGATTGTACTTTCGTTGTGGATTAAATATATCATAAATCATTATTGTTTTATGTGAGCAGGTAAATTATTGTAATAACTGAAATATATTTGACGACTTTAAAATAAAAAATCGACCACGCGTAATAACACACAATAATGATATATTACAAAAACCTTTACGCATTTTTTGCGGTTAAACAATTGGAATAATAAGAGCTAGGTTATTCAAGCGGCGTATGAACCTATACGTTTTATTTCGATTCTTCATTACGTTCCTGTATTGTATTGCAGCGCGTGGACACGGTGTAAAAGATTTTTTGATCAACAGAAAGAGACAATTTCACGATGAAAACGACGTCGTGAGATTTTTTCGAGTGTCCTCCGCGACGTCCACACACTCCTTCCCCGTACCACCTCACCACTCTTATTAATAATACTACCCTCGGAAACGCTGAGATGCGTATCACATGCGCCTGTTCTGTATATACGCAATATAATAATATAATATAGTATAGGTATAAATAATACAATGTGACGCGGCGCGCGTTCGTGCAAAACGACGAATACCGAGGGCGGCGGAAGTATGCGGCTTACGAAAATACCGAAGATGCGGTACCGCGAGATTCTTACGGCTGTATAATAATAATAATAATAATAATAATAGCCGTGACGTAGTTATAATATATGTATATTGTATACCTACGCAATACGCGGTGTGCGCGCACAATAACGAATATAATATAGTACGTTGCGTATATTATTATTATTATGAAACCGAACAGTCAGCCACCGATCGTCGTCGTCTTTTCAAAGAACTATTATAGTACCGTCGCGGTCGGGGGCGTTGGCATTTTTGGCGATGGCCTTTTTCGCAGGAATGTCGCTGGCGAACGCTGTTCTTTTGTGTTGCACTGCAACGTCTAGAACATGCAATGTCAACGTCATCACAAATATCGTTTTTGGTATAATATTGCTGCTATTATTTATGCGGTCGGATGCAGTGGTAGGTGGCGTTGTCGACGGAGGGTGGTGGCGATTTGCGGAGCCGTTAAAAATACCAATAAATAATAAAGCCAGTATAAAAATATAATAACATGTATTACGCGTTATCTATAAGGGATGAGAATTTTATGCATTGACATCGTCGAGAAATAATATCTGTTAAAATAGTTTTAAAATTAAGTTTATTTAGGTACTCCACTTTAAATATATATATATTATTGTATACTATAAATGATTATGTATTAGGTAGGATGTTATCGACGAACACAACAAACACACTCTCAATAATTATTGTCTCTCATCATCTAAATCAGTGGTCACCAATTAATATTTTTGAAGTGCCACATTAGGGATCTGAAAATTTTTCGCGGGCCATTAAAATTTTAAGCACATATTTTCAACATATAATAGAACAATAGGTATTATTAGATAAGATATACTTTGCGACCAATTTATCAACAGTTGTTGGTGAAAACCAATAATATTTTAAGAAAATAATAATTTAAAACAATAACACATAGAATGTTGTCGTAATATGTGTTTTTATTTTTTGTCTGCGGGCCGGATAAAATTTGTTCGCGGGCCGCCATTTGGTGACCCATCATGATCTAAATTAGATGAATGTGTGTCATGACTTCTTAGTTTCATTTTTTTATTAATATATAATATATAAAATAATTATTTGGCTGTATAGCGTAAGCTATAACGAAAAACTGTAATATGTTCAAGGTAAATTATGATGCAATAAAAATAATAAAGGAATACCTTACTATACAGCGTATAATACTTATATTATTATACTATATTATGTATAATTAATGATAATATACAATACAATAAACATGAAGACAGAGTTCTAGTACAATTTTAATGTACTATACATTATTCCAAAACCTAAAGGAATAACTTATATAAGTTCGAATCTTGTGAAGAAAGTCGTTATTTAATTTAGACATTCTTTTTTTTTTTTTTATTGTTAACTGAAAAGTGTTTGTTTTTGCATTGAATTGAACATTATCAATTATATTTCATAAAAATTCACATTTTTATATTTTCATAGGTATTGTATAGAAGTTATCCTGATGATGTATCATTGTCCTTAGATTTAGAGTTTAATAAATATATAAATACATTTATGTAATAAAAATAATGATTAAAGGAGATGTGATAACTGTAATATACAACCGATAGGGCGAGCAGTTATAAATTATATTGTATAATCGAAAAATAAATTAGATTGTTATAAAATATATACAAAATAATATAATACAGAAGGCTTAATATTAATAGAAATATTATAATTTTAAGAAGGTATACCTATTATTAAATTGGAAAAAAAATGTTGATCTCAAAAATAAAAATCAAAAATTGAATTTAAGCAATTTAGTACGTATTTTTTATATATATATTCCGATATGTTATATTTTAATTACACGTTTTTTTAGTGTTTTCTTAGATGAAAATCCGGTCTTAGCATGTTATTGTATTACATAATAACATGATATCGTGACGTTACCCCAGGAGTTGACCACTGTGAAGGTGTCCTCTCTTCGCACATTATCGCCGTCCATTTCGGTTACGTCGTTATTAATGGACGCAAAGACGCACAGTGTACTTATATGTAATATACTGAAATATATTATTATTTTATATAATATTTATCATCCAATATAACCACGGTGGCAGTGCCGAGATTTTCGAAAAATCTTCGGCTCAGGTGAACGGATTTATCGCAGCTGCCGCTACCTCGGTGGCCGATATTTTTAATAAAAAAAAAACTGTCATAATATATCTATATATAGGTAGGTACGTCGGTAACTACATATATATTATATCACCTCTGGCCGGCACCGATATCGTCGTTATTGTACAAAATATAATACGCGTCGATCATATTATATACACGTCAGTTTGTGAGTGTATCTGCGCGCGCGCGTTAGCCCGAATGCGGTCGACAGATTACCCGAAGGATTTCGTTTACGTGGTGCATGTATATATATATGAATATTTGATAATATGAAAAACTTACCGATGTTGATCCGACTATTATCGAAAAAAAAAAAACTAACCTACCTACGCTATAGAAATCGGTAACCAACATATTATTAAGAATAAAATGATGATTAGGGCAGGGATGCATATAATCACAACAAATTCCATATAGAAATGCGAAAATGTCTTAAAATTCTTTAAATTTGTGCTATACAAATGTGTTTATATACATTTATTGCTAATAGTTTAAATAATTATTACCTGTGTGTGCTTGGAGCAGTATATCACGAGTAAGAATTTTTATTGTTACCCAATACCTATTGACATTTTGATTATTTGTAAATATGAAAACGGTGGTTGAAGTGTTTTGCACATCGAATACACGTTGGACACTGTCCGAACTCTATCAGGCATACGTCACTAATGGTAAACTGGTTTTTATGCTTCCTTCAAAAATAGATTTTGAAACATTTTCTAAAAACTTAAAACATACTTAGAATGTTGTTTGAAATACAAAACAAATCAATAGTAAAAAATATCATTAATATATTCAGGATTCCGTTCACATTTTTCACTTGTTGAATTACAGTTTAAAACACTAGAAAAAAGCGGCATTGCATTAAAGTCTCAACCGTAAATCGTAATAATAATATATACAAGTAGTATCGTAACCATCTAGTATCATATTCCAAAATACTATCCGTTCGTCATTTTTTCGTGTTATACACGATACAAACGGATTCCGGGAGATTATGTACGGCTTTCGGGAAGTTTTTACGAAAACAGAATTGTATCGATGAAAGTGCATCATACCATACAATTCCGAACAGTTTGTCAATTGTTCAATCATGCTTTTTTTCGCTCAACTATATTTTATAATGAAACATATTATTTGATAATTATTTGGTTTTATTTTTTATCATATAAATTTAACCCAACCTATATAGGTATTAGTCTTAAGCGTAATATGCTATAGGTGGCCATAACGTTTCGAGATGATACATTTAAAATGTTTACTTATTCATTTTTCCTGATAACCTTATCCAGATTGAAATCAAAACGTTTTATAAAATAATATTAAGGATTTGATTTTTTTTTCAATGTATGACACAACTATTTATTATTTTGTTCTACAACCGCATGTAACGCACTTTATTAAGATCATACGGTGTAGTACACATTTTTTATTTTTTGTCGTGTTATTTATTGAAATAAAATTGCACACTACGAATAACCCGAGCATGTATATATTACAGAAGACCGAGTATGAGCGTCTTACGTTAAAAACATACCTTGTGAATATCATAGGTTATGTTAGGTTACTCCCGCTGTGCACGTGTAAGTCGCAACGACCACTGTTGTCGGGGTTAAAGTTTTTACCCTAAATAATAATAACAATAATAATATTATTAATATGTATAACGATCACGTCGGATGGCAGAGAGTTGCGCGCGGTGTGTGGTTTCTACGAAAACGTCATATCGTCTGGTTATTAGTAATATCGTATATGCACGGTGTATAATATGCATTATATATTATTATGTTTACGACGGTGAAATTTGCAATATATATAAAATATTAGGTATAATATCAAGATAATATATTACCTATACACATATATATTATATACTGTACACAACACCATATCTATCTCTTTATATTATGTACATGTACACGATGTTGAGGTGTATATATATATATATAATAGACGTACGACGCACGGCATTTTATAATATCGCAAAAGTGACGTTTTCTTAATATTTATAGTGTTTTATAGTCGTAACCGTTGTCGTCGTCATCGTCGTCATCGTTGTTGTTATATTTTTTTTTCGATTTAAAATTATTAATTTTCTTATCTAATTTTTGCGATTAATTAAAATCGAAAAAGAAAAACTATTTATTAAAATATTATAAAATGAAAGAATTTAAAATTGTCTGAATTAACCTCTGTTTTGAGTTTGAAAAAACTTTATCTTATAAATTTAGAAAAACTTTGTAATAATTATATTATAGTTTTATAGTTTTATTAATAATACAATTTTAGATCGATATTTTTTCCAAAAGATGAAAATAAATTTACATTCTTGAAGTGTCTTTGTGTAGTACGCTTTATACAATACTGCTATTCAGTTACATGATTAGTATTAGTTTATCATTATCGGATTATTCCAACAATTATAGTATCCCTACGCAAGTTAGTTCTAAATGTAAATCGACGGGTATTGATATAAATATTTATATACGTGTGAACATGCCATGCTGGTAATGGAATTAATATATACATAAACATAATAACAATGTGTAGCCAACTACAATATTTGAATCTACTATATAACGTAGCACAAACAGTTCAGTACTCGTCTATAAACAATATATTTATAAAAATTTTATTCGAAACAAAACAAAAATTAACAAAACCATCCAACAATTAACATTGACCGAAAATTTTATTATTTAGACATTTACAGAAAATAATTAATAAGTAGACAGGCAATTCGCTACTTGCCGTTATTTAGAATTTGATGAATTTTCATAAATATGCAATACCAAAATATAATATAATATTATAATATTAAAATTAAATCCCATTTATAAGCTATATACATATCAAAATATTATGTTGTAGCTAATTTTAAACATAAAAGGACGTGTAAAAAATATTTTATTAAAATCATAGAAAATAAAAGATAGTGTGCATACAACATTTTACTAATCAGTATTATGGTTTAATATATACAAAAATAATAAATAAAAATAAAAATAAAACAAAAAAATTATCTAAAATACTTAACTTTTATTTATTAATATTAAATAGATACTATAATACGTATATAATAATATTACCACTAACGTAGTGGATAATTTGTACACAGTAATTTCCATCCTCCTCTTCTTAAATACTATCCTATGTACTATATAGTATATATATTATATATATTCTATTCGTATAAGCCGTTAGAAATTTTTCCGTTTTTTAATTAACGTCGAATGTCGGCCCAGCATCGTGGTTTTTATTATATGCTCTAAAACTTCTATTACGCATACATACAAACACGCACAGACTCACACACACATATATATAATGTGTAATAGCGTCGGTAGATGATGGTATTATATTTATCTTATATAAAGTTATTTCACGGCCGAGGTAGAGGTCCCTCGCGCGTATAGTATTATTTTATAAAGAATAAATGATGGTTATGCAGATGGTCAAACTATATATATATATATATAATATTATAAAAAAATACGGAATAATCACCTGCTAAGCTCACCCTCGTCCCTCATCTTTTAATAATGAATTAATTCTAATTTTTGAAACTTTTTAATATATACTAGGATCACATTATCAATTTTTTAGATATATTATAGACAATTTAAGGATCGTCTAGTAGCGATACAAATGTATTTATTATAATTATTTTAGAATAATATCAACTAAATAATAACCTAATCTGGGTAGTATTAGATTTATTATTTATTATATTACTGTGATTGGACATTTTTACAACCTATGAAATATTATTAATTTTTGATGACATTTAAATTTTGAACTAGAAAAATCAATAGTTTTAAAAAAAAATTGGATGATTTTCGTTTGAAAAAAAATTAAATAAATTTCCTTTTAAAGAAAAAATGTTGGGTGTAGGATGAAGATATTTGATGAATCATTTTGTATACACAGTATACACTACTAAGAATGCTACTGCTGTGACGATAGTATATATTATATGATTTAGTCACATCGTATAACGTTTTGCGGTGGTTTTTCATTAAAAACATGGCCGGAAAGAACGGTGAATGGTGTTTACTATATACACATCTACCTATCGACGGCTGGGGCCGCTGAGGGTTATGGTGGAAGTACAGAGGGAAGCAGGAAACAGTGTTACAGTTTTACTACTGTCATTAGACTCGTCGGCAGCACGACGGCAACAATCATAACGATGGTCGGCTGTGTTATTACGGTGCATCTTTGTAGAGTACAATATGTATTGAAATTGTTAATTAGACTAGAAATATATTAAAAGTTAAATATTAACTAGAATTTTTATAAAATTTAAAAACTACACTGTGGTAATTTAAGCTAGGTTTTTATAATGGGAACATTGATTTTTTTTTATTAAATTATTTTTGTTTAATATTTTTTTTCCTAAGCTGATTTATATGTCTTTTAAAATGTTGATGTATTAAAATTCAACAAAAATATTATTCTATTTTATGTGTTAAGAATAGTAAATAATGAATGTTTCAATGTACTATTATACATTATGTGTATATTATGTAAAGTATGTGTTTAGCATCTATAATTTGGTCATTGCTGTTATTGCTTATAAAATAAATATAACTTAAAAATAAATAAATTAACTTAACTTATTTTATTTTATTGTAGTATAATTGGTCAATGCCATTAGTTTTAAAAATTAAATAACATTGTTCTGAGTTTTAAATTAATATGTCATATTAATCAATTCAATTATAGCAAACAATTAAATTTTAAATTTTAAAACAAACTCGATAGAATAGATTAATTACTATGGATAAAAAATAAATATGTGAAATGCAGGAAAGGATAAACCGAGAATTAGCTTAGGTATTTAAGAAATAAACTTATTTTAGAAAATGTTTGTATTACGAAAAAAATATTGATTAAGAACGTGTGCAGCGCCGACAAGGTAAGTTATCGGCCTAGCGAGTCTTGGGTTATCTAACGTGTAATAATAGTTAAAGCTACATTATGGATTAATAATTCAATTCCATTATATTTTTCTAATAGACGTATTTTGAGCGGCCAACTGGAATTTTCTTGGTAGTCCAATCCAGGCCTAAATGTGTAGAACTCAAATGGATGGAAAATTATGATGAGCGCAGTAAGGATAATCATTTAGCGTAAGTTTGTAGGATTTCAAAGGTAGAAACAGGGTATGTCTAAATGAAAGCGAAAGAAAAAGGAAATGGTTTTGAGATTTATATTTTCATGAAGCGTTTAAAATATGGTATTTAAATATATTTAAAAACTTAGAATTTCATAGTTGAACGAATTCATAATATTTAAATTATTTTTTTATTTTACAGATGTGTATATGTCACACTGTCACTATCATGTAGCAAGCACGTTATAAAATCAATCATATTATACATAAATCGAAAAGCTATTATGTAATTGCTCAATCTTTGTATAAAAACAAATAACTCATGTACAATACTTAAATTATGTGATACGAGTATAAATTTTAATAAATATAAAACAGTATTTTCAATAAACTATATGATATTAGAATCTAGTTTTATCGATGTTAGTTATTATCCACGAAAATTATATAATAATAATAAAATAATAATAATTAAATTATATGTAATGCTGTCAAATTAAAATTTACCACAAAGATAGCAATCAATAGTAAAACAAAAAAAAGATCATTGATATATCAATAATAATCGTCAAAATGTAAACATTTTCCAAAATGGATCGTTTGGTAAAAAGATTGGGAACCTTTGCGTTAGTGTGTAATATTTTATCCATAAAAATACATTTCACAAACCATGACGAATGTGAATGAAATTTATTTTTTTCAGCACTTCAGTGAAACGTCGAACAACTCACCAAGACAACACGAAAACGACGACAATAATAATTATTATTGTTATACGAATAACAACGCACCTGTGGCCGCTGTAGCGGATGACTTTTGATGGCGACGACAACGCGCGATGGCTCTAAAGAAATAATCATAATAACAGACGAGCGCCGAACAAAAGCGATATAATATAATATTATTGTTATTATTAAGACCACCAAAGCCACACTGATAGAAAAAGATTGAAACCGTCAACGTGACAATATGACATGACTATTGAGTGGAGGTGAGAAGTGAAAAATGCGAGAAAAAATCTCAGTTTGAAAATCGACCACTGGTGTATACAAATCCGAATCACTGTCGGAGATTTTGGTGCCACTGCGGCAGTTATAATATAGTTTGAGGGGAGGGGTAGAAGCAGTGTGAGTATAGAATATTATATTATATAATATAAACGTTTTAAAACCGAAAATTGTTTTTTTTTTTTTTTTTTTTTTTTTTTTTAGTTCCTACATCTTCATATTTTATATTAGCTAAAAAGTTAAGCGTGAACTCTTTAAACATTAATAAGTAATATATAGTTTGATCAAAATATCCAATATTCGATACAAATTGTTATAGTAATCAGTATTAATTGTATCTTCAGGTTACACAACATACAAACGCATGAGCTTATATATGCTAATTTAAATTAATTTACAATTTTGTATTAATTATAACAATAATAATAATGAAAATTATCAGCTACGATAAATTATGAACCATTGGCTGTTATGTGGAAGACACAATACACAATATTAGCAAGTACATTAAAAATTAATTTTTAACACGTTTAGTGTGTGACGAAGTTTTGACACGTGCATCATGTTAAGCCGTATCAAAACATGTTCGGTATCGACGTCCTTCGACTACGGTCGATAACGGGTACCCAGAACCAGGTTTTGCTAAATTATATAATTGTTCATATAATCGTCATTCACCGACGTCAATAATCGAAAATGTTTCAAATTTAAACCAACTAGGTTTTGAGAATGGTTTTCTTAATTTTCTGGTTTTTGTTAAGGTTTTAAGATCAGTTTTTGAAATTCTCTAATTATAGAACAATATTTGCATAATTACTATTTTATAATATTCTTGAGAATTGTATTAATAATGTACTCACAACATGTAACATAATATTCTAGTACTATAAAAATATTTGATTTAACCAGAATAATTATAAATATTATAATTGGTTTTTAAAATATTAAGAAATTGATATTAAAAAATAATACGTAAGTAATTCAGTAAATTTATGCACCCCTAACTTGACTAAATGTGAAAATAAAAATGTTACTCCCTTTCCCAAATGTCTAAGTTAGGTACCGCTTATATTCATACAGTATTTCAAAGTAATATATTGTATATTAAATACTCGTACATCCTATCACATTGTACATAAACAAACACAAGCCCAAAAGCAAATACTGTACAAAATAAACAACGTGTGGTCCTTAAATGTTTCTTTTTTACATACATGAAATGCTATTTCAGTTTATTTCTTTGGTATCTTCTAAAAAATTCACAATTTCATCGAAGATATGTGTTTAATTTTTAACATTACAAATAGTCATATTAAGTATACAAAACATAACAATAATAAAACTATTATGTACTCGTATAAGTTGTGGTACGGTACAACATATTTATATATTTTGATCTACTTTTAATTTAGGATGGTTTAATATTAAATCTACAAATTAAATTAAAGTTGCCTTACCTTATAAATTCAGCATTTCTATTTTGAACCTATACTTTAAATATTTAATACTAGATAATTTCTACGATATCTCATAAATTTAAGCCACTTTAAGATTTTTTATTTATAACTTAAAACGTAAAAAAACATTATTGTTCGCAAAATTTAGTAGAATATTTAGTACCCTTTTTGGCTTCGGTGAAATTTGTTTGATTTTCAAACTATTTTCTTCTACATCTCGTTTTCTATTATTTTTAAGAACTTCCTGTAGTTCACTAATACAAGTTATTTTTATTTTAGTATACTTGTATTAATTAGATATTATTAGATAATAAACCATGTGTTTTTAAAAAGAGTGTACACATATTTCTTCATTTTAATAATATTTTTAAACAAATAGCTTATAGCTAAACTATTTACACATATGATTAATTTAAAAAATAAAATAAAAATATAATACCTAAAACAAATAATTACAGTTAAACACTTACATCACGCAAGAACGAACGCAACTCATAAACTTCGATTGATAACCTTTTTTTTTTTTTTTTAAAAAAGCCTAATCCAAATATAACAAAATTATAGAGTATATTATACAGACAAAAGGTACTTATAGTACAATAATTAGATTTACTGTGAGTATAGATATTGATAGATTCCTATACGTCAAACGTGTGGTAGATAGAATATTGTACGATGACCAATCGTTAATAAATAAATTTAAAAAACATTATTTATTGATACGAAAAGAATATCAATCTAGCATTATTTTTTCAATACACATTGTTATATTTACACACCGGTTGAAAAACAAGATTATATTTTGTTATATTGTATTATTATTATCATGTACGGTATAAGAATATCACTCGCGTTAATCCTTCGGCCACGTTTTCCAAAAATAGTAATATACCAAAATATACAATATTACAATTCTTGCCTGCTCTGTTATCGCATATAATTTATATATACGTATATATATTATACTATACTATAATACATATTACTATAATTTGTGCGCTTATTGGCATATATATATATATATATATATATATGTATAAAATATTATCGTCGTATTATTATTGCTATAATGCTCCAACACCACACCCCGTCTCTCCTTTGATGTCATGTATATTATGTAAGACGACGATCCGGGACGTTTCACCTCTCCATAGTAGGCACGGAAAATATCGTCGTCGTCGTCGCGACGCTAATAATTTGCATATGATTATCCGTAACTACGAATTAAATGATTTCGAAGTTTCAGCGGTCCCTTTACCGTGACGTTCGTATCATATACGAACTATACGGGTCTGTCGTCTTGCCCGTGACCGCGTCCCTCTCCAGCCTTTGTGTGACACTATCGGAGACCGTCAATTATTGCGAGCGGCGCCGCCCGGTCACTTGGCCGGTAATAAATGCACAATAATTATTATATCGACATATACATATTATTATGACCGTCTTAGTACAACGGTAATAATAATAATAACATGTACCCGGTTCTGTGAGCGATGCTTAATTGTACGTCTTGAAATTGACAGTGTTGTCCAGACGACACACCACCCCATATTGTGAGGCATATTTGGGTATCGTCGAAGGGTATACAAGGAAATTGCATTTCTCCTCCATTAAAATATTTCCTTCTCGGCGTTCGGGAGACTTTACCAACACTCACTCGCGTGCGCAGACCGTAGTGTGATGAAGATTTTACCATTGTTACAAAGACGAAATCATATTATAATGAATAATCGAATTTAAGATGTTATTTATCTTGAAAGGATTAATTGCTGATTGTATAGTAATTACGTTATATATAATTTACTTGGTATGGTTTTTTAACAAACACACTTTTAAAAGGAAAAACAATGATTTGCGGGTCTATTAAGATATCACGTTGTGTAATAACCAATGCCAGGAATATAGAATTGCATAATATTATTATATACTCACATATATGTAAAAAAGTGATCGGTGTAATTATTCAGATAACAGACGACAAGTTATAAATGCTGTACGATATCCACATGAAAATGCCATTTATTATTTATTTTCAATATAATATTTAATATACATATAGTTTATAATAAAAGGTATAAATTATTATGATACTCTGTAATGCTGAAATCGCAGAAAAATCTAATTGTAAATCGTAATAGTTCAAATGTAGTATGTTCCCGGAAACGTCACATGTCTGGGAAATAAGATCTATAGTCTCGTAAATACACATTCAGCGTAAATATTGTGGCAAAATAATATATATTATACTTTATATAATATCGTACTCATTGGTGGCAGTAACCGTGAAATGCCCGCTTTTGTCCCAACGATCGCTACTCGTGCCAAATATGAATTATAATTACGCGGTCGCGAGTTCATCCGCCGCGCAAAAGTGCAGTACCGTGTTAAGGTTTTTTTTTTATTATTCGTTTTCCGTCCGTCGAACAAGACCTTCGATCCACCCACCACCGTTACACCATCAACACCTTTATCGCTTTATCGTGTTAGCCTCGTGAGAAAACACAGAACCGCGGACGCGAATTGCTCACTCTGTGTGTATTTATAAATATATAATATATACTATATATATGATCACGAATTGGCTTAAAAATTACAATAAAAACAATATACATGTATTTATAGGGACTAAAATAGGTTTATTTGTGTAGATTAATCAACAGTGTAGCCAGGATTTTTCTATATAAGCCTAGAGGAGGGAGGTAAGTAGCAACATCCGGCAGGTGCAGATGTTTGAGACATTGTGTTGAACGAGCTTGGCGATTATTAATATAATATAACTTGAGTAAAATGGATTTTAATACTTAAATGTATGTGGTTGAATATCTAATTTTTATCGACAAATTATATAAATGTACAATAGGCAATCATTAATCACACGAAAAAGCTGCAAACAACATATAATTAACACATCATACAAAATAGTACCATGAAGTAAAGTAATAGTTTAAGTCAATCTAGAATTTGTTGTCCTAAATTGTATAGAATTTAATTTTATCACTTAAAAAAATATATACATAGATATATTTTGTAGATAATATAATTGTTATAATAACGTGCATAATAAAATAAAAGTATTGCAATACGAATATATTAATTTTGATTTTAATGGTTTTAGTTACGGTTATTTGATGGAAATCATACAAAACATTTATATATTTTCAATTTAATCAAAACAAAACACTATTGAGCTTGTTATTGATAGTAATATGTATATACGTAAATGCATCTGACTACAATAGAACATCAATTTACATGACATATCAATTAATGCAAATAAAATATTGTGGTGAAAATCAAGTGTAAAATACATTTTAAATTTATAAATGTATGACACATCGTGTACTCAAAATTTGGGTGAGCTTTTCATACATACCTATTATTTATTATATATATTTTAGTAACGTATAACGCAATTCAAATATTTACTAATATAAGCAAAAACAAAAGTCAAACAATAAATATTTTATAATTATTTACGAAAAATCGAGGAAAACCAAAATTAAAGTTTAGTCAATATAAATAAATAAATAAATATACATATATTAAAATCTAGTGTTAATCAAGACCTAAAAAATTGTTCATGAGTTAATGCATGTTTAACATGTTCAATTCTTATAATATTATAAATACGGTATTAATCACCGGTTGTAAAGATATTATTTTTACTTAATATATATATATATAAATTCCCTGCAGACGTTGAGTTATTTATGGTGATTATAACCGTTTTTTACCAGTACACCAAATACCGTTAAAGTCACGGTTTCTATACTGTGTGCACACATTAGTTTATCGTATCAAATCGATCTCCGCTGGAATCGCCGTTCGGAGATCACGAAAATACTGCTGCAAAAATAAAAACATAAATACTAAGAGCGACTTTGGCAGGTGACTTGTCAAAAGTATGCGAAACGCAAGACACTATTATACACGGGCGGCGTTACGAACGTTTCACGCACGCAAACGGTGTAGCCAGCTGATGCCGGTCCATTCGGGAAAAATGAAATCACCCTGTACACAGACGCTGGCACCGTCGTACACACGTATTATACAAGACATAATATTATTATTATTATTATTATACAGAGACACGAGTGTTATCGCACGCAGTAATATCGGAATAGTGTGTGCAGCATATTGGCACACACGTTGGCCATAAATCATATGCAGAGGGGGGAACAATGGCCTCCGCGTCGTATAAACTATCGCCGTGTCTACACGCGCACGACTTGTTGTAAGCGTAAAGTTATTACTTACATCACTATCAATTCGACGTGGTAATATCACGTATAGATATACCTATTATACACGCGTATAATATAATAGGTGTATACTGTGCATATGTATAGTTGCGTCGACGTCCGGTGGGACCGCGCGGTTTTCGCCGACGAGACGATGCTTATAGGTAAATGACGTTTATATGCGTACCGATATACCGGGTAGGTACCAGCTATAATATAGTGTCTTATAATAATATTTTTTCACTAGACATAATGCTGTATATTATCATATTATACGCGCAGCAAATATTACCTATGTGTATGTATACGTATACGGTCATATCCGTGTATGTTTTATTGTATATTATCGTGGGGTGAGTAGTATCGTTTCGTATTTATGGTGTAGGGTCTCGGGTTATATGTTCAAAAATTAGGTGTTCGAAAATGCATACGTTTGAATCAATTTTTGTTCATATTATATAAATGTTTATGAATATATTGATTTATGTAGTATACATAGTAATCAAACCGCTAATAACAAAACATCAAAATTTCGATAAAATATATAATTAAATTAATATCTGTTATGCAGGCGTAGAGCGATAACTTTAATCTACCTACTCGTTATTATCGTATATGTAATCATAACACGCGGATTTTTGTAATATAGTTTTAGGCCGTATATATCGACTGCAGTATATTGCCAACTGCCAGGCCATTATAAGATCGAGACATCGAAACGTAAACTTATATTATACAATTGATATCTACTATGTATACATGAGAAAAACATTTTATTAGTTAATGAATATGAACCTACGTTTAATAAAAAAAATTTACGTAAACGGGGTTATGAAAATATATGTACCTACAATGGGTCTTAGTAAAAAAATGTAGTGCTACATTTCTGACAATTATTAAGAACAACGAAAATATTACAGACAAATCGTATATATATATATATAAATGGTACATTCACGTGTACCAAATTCTGAACAAAATGAATGTAAAATAATTAAAAATGATATCTTAACTACTGCTGTATTAGTATGTACCGTTACTTCTGTTGTCTCTTTTCATATTAGAAAAGTACATCAAAATAACTTATTAAAAGTCAGATAAATGATAAATTAAGCAAACCTTCTTGTGTTGAATATTTTAAAGTTTCTCTTGAATTTAGAAAAACTATTTCTGGTCAAGATATTTTAACTTAAAAAATATACAAAGAAAAAAATAGAATCATTATTTTTACAACAGTTTAGAAATGTTTGTATCTGAGATAAACATAATTTTGGCTTGCTGACGGAACATTCAAATCTTGTCCTAGTTTCTTCAAACGCTTGTATACAATTCGTGGATCAATTAAGAGAGGAAAATATCAATTAATATATTTACCTCTAGTTTTTACCCTGCTTATAACCAACTAAACTGAAAATTAATATAAATTAATGTTTATAGCACTTAAACATTTTGTCGTTAAATATAATATTAATTTTAAAGATTTAACGATATTTTGCAGCATTGGCTTTCTTTCCATTGTTAGGAACACCTATACATCATGAAAATGAATAAATACGTTCATGTTTATAATTAAACATTTTTGCATAATTTCCTAATAAAATATATATTTATATTATTTATGAATTGTTTAGGTTGACGAAAGTTGAAGACAATTTAAAATTGAATTTCTGAATGACGAAAAGAAACAAAAATTACTAAATTACTTCGAAATAACGTATGTGACTGCGAAATTAGTAAGACTCCATGGACGAAATCTATAAGTAATAATACACCCATTATTTCATTAGAATTATGATCAGTACCTCAACGATTTAAATATGAATTACCACGTACTACTAATATAACTGAATCTTGACATAGTCATTTAAATAGGTAATTTTAAAATCAACATAGTGTATGAATTTAATTTCAATATTGTACATACTAGGTTGATATCAAAAAATATGGTGTATATTATATAATATACTCTTAACACTTTTACAAAAAAATTAGAACAAGAACGAAATCTTAATTGAATAATTTTTCCGACAGAATTATCTAAAAAAAAAAATAAGGACTACTGAAAATAACGTAAATTAAAGATTTAAAAATAGTTATCAAAATAATATTGAGATTTTAAAAGGCATTACATTCAATTTAATATTTAACATAAATGTATTCATTTTACTTGACGATATACAAATGTATGCAAACACTTTCTATACATAAATATGTTTATTTTTATCTCATTAACAATGTTATACCTAATATTATATTGTTAGAACACATGTTTATTTAAACATATACATTTTCGTACATTTTTCATTCGAATACAGTATCTTTGAATATACAACCTCGTCCTACAATATGTATTTGTTTAAAAAAATTAATTACGTTTTTCATAATTTTTTTTTTTTGTTTTTGTTTTATAGAATAATTAAAATACGAGTAACTTGAATTTTGAAATATGGTATTTTTTAATATTTTTACTTGATTATTATAGAGTGAACAAATTTTCTGAATAATATAAAAATGAGTGAACAAAATAAAGTCAGTAATTAATAAAACAACGGTACAGCATAAGTTATATATCTTCTGTTGCTTGGTTGTGATTGGTTATTGGCTATACAAGTTAATATTTTTGAAATAACTAATACATGTGTACTGTTATAGAATCGTTTTATATATATAATATGTATTTACATATTTATATATATATCAATAATTAGGTTTATTTTTATTATATTTGTAGTTTATTTATTTCTTATATAGACACAGAGGAGTGCTGTTGAAATCTACGACGGTTGGTCCAAACAAAATCAAATATCACGGATAACTATATAAAATCATACAAAGACGATTATCCACATTATTATGATTTATAACCGAGTATAAAAATCTAAAAATTTGCATCCGAAAAGTATAAAAACATTGATAGTTATATGCATGACGCAATGACGTAATGACGATTTTTGAAAATCACACTTAATACTGTATTCGCCAAATACAAACTGAAACAGATTAAAAACTTTCGTGTAATATTATAAGGTATATTACAAATTTTCATCTTTTACTATTATACCGAACTTATTGAAGTATTCTTTATTGTAAACATTATTTCAATCATTAAAAAATTGAAAATATTCGTAAAATGACCTTTGAAATGGATTTTCAAATAAAAAAAATAAAATGATATATTTTACGTTTTATGTTCAACCGTTGATCATATACACATAAATATTTATATGTACATATATCTATATGTATTATATAAAATATTTTTCGAAACAAAAATAGATTTCTTAAATTGTAAGTAAAGACTGCTGCTTTCGAAATTTTGTTTGGTTATTTATATAAGCATTTTTATCTCTTCACATAAATGTGGGTGGCATGTTATATTTTTATGTGTTCTTTCTAGTCGAATGTAATTTTTTTTAAGTTTTATACACAGTTTTTAGGAAATTCAAAAAAAGATCATGAAGTATTTGTTTTGAATTAAATGAACAACCATTTTTTTTCCACCTGCTGTGATAAAATCAGTTAATTGACGACTATTAATTATAACGTCAAGTATATTAGTGGTGCATTCAGGATTTTGTCTTAGGGGAAATTTGTATTTATCTAGAGCTTTCTGAATCACGAGGATGTCTACATCGAGTTGTCTTGAAATCGTAAAAATTAAATACGTACCATTACATTCACAAAGTAAATAATTAAAATAACAACTATATCATACGGACGATTAAAACTCACATACAATGTATTGTATATTATTTTACATGTAACACGTTGATATTACGTCATAAAAATACCATCATATTAATTTTCCTACATTTTTCTACTTAAAACACCACTGATTGCAGCTGAAGTCCCAAACATAATATATGTTCACCAATTGTTCTAACAATAGAAAAATTTAAGTGGATTTAAAAATTCAAATTTAAAGTACAATATACATGAGAATATACACAATAACACATGAGAAATATAATTAAATTGTATTAAGGAGTCTTCGCGGGCTATTTAATGCTTAAAAATCGTACGACACAATTATAGCTTTCGTGTAAATCCAAACTCATGTCCGCTTTCACGGCCGCACTATCATTGCCAATTTCACGAATATTACAATAATAATAATTATTATTATAGTCGAACACTGCGGCACACCAGCTGTTGTTTGGCGGTCACGTCCCATACTTAGACCCCATAGGTTAGCCATGTGTAATTCGTATTTCGGGTGCGTATTACATTTGTGACGTGTAAACGATATAATTAGTGTACGTGCATTACGTATAATACTCTCAACATAGCGAATGCAAATTAACCATAGGAAAATAAAAATCTATGTACAGTGTGATTCTTTTAACAGTAATAAACTGTAAATCGTTGTTCCTCAACTTTGTTTTTGAAAAATGTTTTCATAACCTATTTTTTTCAACTAATCAATGTTATAAATGTATGTTGGTGAATCAACTTAATCGATTTTTTCCGTAGTGACAACTTAATCTAAATTACGTATTAATGTGAAATTTTGATTTCTAATAAATATAACGAATACTTATATTATAATAATACTAATATTTTCTTTTTACTTAATGTTTATAAGTTTACATCAGACGAGTGATTATCAGTGGTAAGAAATACTCCGCATAATTTGTTTGAAGTGTACCATTTCTTTTATATGAACTTTAACTGTTTATGTAAAATTTCTAGAAAAGTATTCTCGCTTTACATTATGAGTTGAAATATTTACGATTTTTTAGAAACCAGCTCTTAACAATGAATTCAACAATTTATATTAATGACAAAAATGTTAGATTTTACTATATCTTAATTTGTCTAAAAATTAAGCTCCAATAGAAGTTAATAATTCTATAAATAATCCGCGATCGCGAATTAAATAAAATCACTCTGTGCATTATACTTACCTAATATCCAACACACTCTACAATAATAACAGTATCAGTTTCTGCGGGATCTGAATAATTATTTCGGAAACTATAGATATTCTCGATAATCTTGAACCAAAATATCATCAGTACTAGACAGTGGTATGAGTTTGAAGAAAATATTAGCTTTTAATCATACTATATATAATATTATACAATATGTATATACATGCATGGGTATTTTAATAATTTACGAGTTCCTAAAAAATATAGTAATATCTGATTTTACATTGTCAGGAGGATTGAGTGTTTTTAAAATAGATGAGTATTATTTGCGTATCTCATCCACTCTACCAATCCAAATAAATTCAATAATCGACAAACGATAATAAATTATGATATAATTGTATCGTATTGTACACGAATTTTAGTATGGTAAACCCGTATAGAAACGTTATTCAATCGTCGACTTCAATCTATTCGTGAATCTACTTACTTTATAATGGGAAAACAAATCTCTAATAATTATTAAATTATATTATAAATATGCATTCAACATAAAATTTAAACATACTTGAAGTATAATATTGCGATAACGATAAAATAAAAATAGAAAATGTGTCAGTGATTTGTTTTCTGTCCGGAAAACGTTAAGTTTGCGTGGTGAGCAAAAGTTGATTTTTCGTGAAAGGACATAATACATTTCGAAATCGTATTCCACGGTTCACGCCAACACAAAAAGAAATATAATTTGTATTAGACCTGTGACACATTCTCCGACCATCCAACCGCCCCACCTATTTAAAATTATTCCGTTTCGACGAAATATCGTTTGATGATAAGTTTTCAAACACTAAAAAGTCATAAGTTTTTTAATCGAATCTTCCTATGGCGGCCAGGTCGCTTTGTATGCGTACTTCGACAGAGGCCTACTCCACAAGGTGCGTAAGTGTGTTGCGCGTATGTCGTGTGTGCAATAATAATGTGCGTGCTTCGACTTCCAGCCACGCTCCACCGCCGTTATCGAATCAAAATGCTCTCTGGACTTTGACGGCGATTCGGATATGGTTAGGTGCGTGGTGTGTGCGTTATAATATATTATATTACACATCACAGACTCGTCGTTGGCGTACGAAAACAATAATATAATATATAGTAAACGCAATAATACGTACGCAATAAAGTCGTTACATGTCTGAGACATAAAGCTACGTGTACCTATCTATATATATTATGCAATAACGTTATACAGCGTGTGTGTCGCGTATAAGAGATTATCTCGTCGATAAAAAAGAATATATATATATATATATATATATATATATAAATATAAAAAAGAAGTGATAGAAAAAAACGAGCGTAGGTACCTGCACGTGCGAGAACGCGTATGTATACAGTGTATATACGAACATCGTCGCGGACTGTGCGGAGTCGGTTCGAGTGCGGCCCATTAAAAAAGTTTCGCGGACGACACGACAAAAATCGCATTAGTGGCGGCGGAGCGGGTCGTGAGCGTGTATGCTGTATACGTCGCCGTGCGCAGATTATATAATTGCGTGCCGCCACCCCGAAACTCACCCCGAGGAAAACTATTTATTTGTCACCGTCGAGGGGTGTCCGCGGGGACCGTGGAACTCACGTATTACACACACGCGTGTGTATATTATATATATATATATATATACACACATACACACATACGTACGCGCGTTTGCGTGTGCATTTGTATGTGTATAGGTGGTAGGTATATATATATATATATGTCGACACACGAAGATGTTGTCTTTGCCGCGAAGGGGTTGCAAAGATAAAAGGGGTGAGGGGTGTGTGGGCTTTGCCGGCGCGCCTCTTACGGCCGCTGCCGCCGCCGCCACCGTCGAATACGTGACGGTAGCGGAGAACTGCTGTGTGTGCCGTGCGGAGACGTGCCGAATTCTCACCGGTCCCGTCCGGCTCGGTTACCGCGTATACCAGTAGTTTCGCTCGCTAGATACCGCACCTGTGTATATATGCATACGTACGGAAATATTATAATGCTCGCATACACACCGCGTACGCAGAGAGGAAGAGAGAGAGAGAAAACAAGCACGTGCGCAACACTTCGATTACTGCACTCACGCGCGATCTCTCCCCAGAGCCGGTTAAATTGACCTCAGCGAGCGTAAAACAATACTATCCCCAACGGCGCACGGTGGTCAGGACACGCGTGAATACCGCCGCCGCCAGTATTTGTGAACAGACGACCCTAGGTCGAGTTACGTTTTGCGGTCCTTTTTCGGTCCTTTTACCACCCCTCCCCGATCTCCTCTCGCGGAAACCCTGTCGGGCCTAAACACCGCGCGCAATCTATATTATATTCTTTTTTTGTCGTTTTTATAGTTTACACGCATTGCAAAAATTATTGCCGGACCCACCCGAGCGCACCGTGTACGTGTGCACCTATATAAAGATAAACAATAAGCTGTGCCCCGTCATAAGAGTTTCGTCGGTCGTTAATTAACGGACGCGGTGACTTTGCCGGGTAATAGATATAGAGGGAGAGGGAGAGAGAAAGAGAATAAAACAAACGCGTGCAAATGATTGCGGGACCAAACATATTATCGGCATTATGTATAATAACGTATATACTATATTATATAGTATAATATAAGATTCGATGTGGGATGGGCATCGCCGAAACTTTTACCGCGTACTTAACCTTCGATATGCGAATGGTAATAACCGTACTCCAAACCGTCCAGGCATAACGCAAATATATATTATATACACTACGGATAATGGATTTGTCTACGATACGATATAAGTTTCTGGGTACGATACCTGCAAGGAACAATTATATATTATAGCCACGAATTGAATTATTTATTGTCAGTCGATAATCATATGCGTCCACGACATCGTTTTGGGGGCCCGTTTTTCGACTGCATTGTACACATACCATTTTAAAATGCAGATATTCACACCGCGATAAAATTAACATTTCAAACACGGTAAAGCGTTACTTACGGTTACGGTTATTTAAAACATTTCGAGCATAATCAATTTTTAAATTTTTATCGATTTCGCAAACGATACACAGTCTATATAACAGGTGTATGGGTGGCGTGCACGACGAGTTCTGCGTATGATATGCTAATATTATATACATTACAATATACTATAAACCATAATTATTATAGTTATATGCGTGATGCATTAATGAGCCATAATCAAAGATTCACATTTCGGTACCCTGCTACAATTATAATACAAAACAAGTATAATAAATTAAATGGCTAAATAATATTATAAAACTTTAGTAGAATAAACAAAATTGGAAAAACAAATCCTAATCAAAATTGTAGGCATTAATACAGTGGGTTATGCGTGATAACGAAAATGAAACGGTATGACAAGTATTATGAACGCTGAGCGTTTTATAATAGTCATCCACTCATATGTCTAATAAGAATTTTCAGCTGTTGATAAACGTATACGCATGTTCTCTGACTACAACTGAAAGTGTAGCCGTTACTTATTACACTGCTAAACTGCTCACTGGCTTCACTCGGTTCACAATTTGTAAGCCGTAAGACTAGTGTCTGTTTATGAGGTCGGCGGCACGTTATTATAACATGATCACGTCGAGGTCGATAATACGCTGTGGTAAAAGCGCGCGCAGAGCGATTCGGAACAAAAAGTTCCGACCGATTAGCGAAAACAAATTGCTGCGAGCCTTTGTGCGACACGCGCAACGGCTTTGGGCGATTTTTAGATTTCTATTTTTACGTTACGAAAATAGCGATACGTTCGAGTTGGAAATCTCCCGGACGATGTTCCGCGGTGGCGTCCATACAGATCGGTTCTGAGCGCGGCACGTGCGTGTGCGCGTACAATGCATAGGTACATGATATCGTATAGTGGCAGTACCGCTAATAAAAATAATATTATATTATCACGTCACACCGCAGTCTGCAGGGCACGGGAGACGGTTTAGTAAAAATCCTGACCGCACGCCGGCCTGCAGGACATTATTCGATTAACGCGGCGCGCGCGGCGGTGGCGATACATCATCGTCGTCGTCGTCGTCGTCGTCGTCCATCGCGGCCGTCGCGCGGAGCGAGGGACCGGGCCGCACGTTTCGCACGGTGAACACGCTTTCCATCACCGTCGAATAATACCGCTTACTGCGCGCATATTGTACATAATATCATATCCGTTACCGGCGGCGGCGTGCAGAATGGCGTTTGACAACCGGAACGGATGCGAGAGGGTGACGGTGTGCCGTCGGGCTGTCACGTCGCCGTCGTATTATCCCGTTATACATCCAATTATTATTTAATATTATATATTTTACCTTCGCGCGCGCTCCTCCATAGGTGTAGGTGGCGTATGGATATTTCGCACTGTATAATACAATGTATGTAAATCACCGTCGCGGAAAAAAAAAAATCGCATGTCATTATGTGCGGCTGGGTGAACGCGCGGTGTTCGCGGAGACTCGTCTTTGAAATTTTTTTTAAATACGTATAGTATCACGTAGACATCACATATTAAGTATATTATTATTATTATTATTATTATTATGACGTATACGCCGAAAGCTGTTAACCGAATGACTACAAGGAAATCGTATCATTACCTGCCTAGGAGTTCGGATCGTTTCCCACTCGCAATTTAATATTTTATTATATCGCTTGAAAATATAATCCCGTATCGACTATTATTATGTATATTTGACTACGGGATGAATCACCACATATAAACGGCTAACTTATAAATTTTATTAAGTATTTACCGTCGTCATTATCAACGGCAGTCCGAAAGAAAATAAAAATTAATAGTAGGTATCTGCATTTTTGCATGTCAAATTTTAATGACGCGTATTATATTATTATAATATTTATAAATAACTGATAAAAAAATTTGTCAAAGATTGATTATTAGGTGGGGGGGGGGGTTAGGAGAGGCCATGGCCCCGGGCCCACAATGGATGTCAAACAATAGTGGGCCCTTGGCAAATAGTACTTTTTTTTTTTTTTTTAATCAGAAATATTGGAATATAATAATAGTAGTATATTTCGTATATCAAAAGAAATATGTACAATTATTTATACAAATAAAATTTTTATTTTTGTATTTGAAAAAGTAAGAAATAAATTTATAAATATAATTTTTTTTTTGTCTGAAGTATTTTTATTTGTGGGTTATCTATATTTTGATTATGGTTATGGGCCCCTAAAATTGTTTGGCCCCGGGCCCAAAATTATCTTAATCCGGGCTTGAACGTGTATAATACATATTGCTCGTTATATAATTAGGTATAATGATAACATATTAGTATATGTATATAATGATATAATTTGCTTCCCTTATTAGGTATTGCCGTTATTTCTTCAGAATTGTAAACATTTCATAGAATTTATAATTATTTTTAATGGAATTATTGATTCCGCCGAAACTACCTGTTTAGGAAAAAGGTTTGTATTGATTCTGCCGACTACTGTTTATAATATTTACATATCGATTCCGCCGGATACTATTTATCCCTTTCCCCCTTTTTATATATATTTTAAAATAAATAGTCCTACATAATATTCTATATACCTACATATTAATAAAATGTATAAAATGATAATAATCGTATAATTCAAAACTAAAATGTATATTTTAATTTATAATTAATACGTGTATTTGAATATATTTTAAAATGTAGTCTAATTTGTATAAAATGATAATAATAGTTGTATAATTAAAAATTAAAATAATTAATCTAATTAGTATAAGTATAATATAAATATAAATACTTTTGGTAATATTTGGATACATGTTTTAAACAAGCGAACTTAGACATTTTATTATCATTCAAATCATTAGATACATTTTAAATACATTATTTTTTTTTTATAAATTCACTATAATATCCTATTATATAGGATTTTTATTTGTATTATATAGCCGTAATATAGCCGTAATATAGGTTAATATATAATATTATGTTTCCGTAGATTGTAACATAACATTTAAGTATTGAATTCTTTAATACATTTCTATGTTGCTACCAGTGGTGTCACTAGAGGAAATGAAAATATATGAATTTATCCATGTCTTATGTTAAAATTACCTCATTTTTTAGGCTGGTTTATAGTGAAAAAATATCCCAATTATAATATAATAATATATAATAATATCATATTGTGTGAATGCTAAAAAATTATTGTGAAAATATTAACTAAAATTATTGGTTATTTATAACCTAATTTATAGAAAATAATTAGAAATTATAACGCTGTAAAACCAAGGTGCATTACAAAATGTTAAGTACTTAAACAATTTTATCATACCGATTTTTCTAACGTAGATAGTATTCTATCATTTTCTAAAAATGTGCTTAAAAATGAGAACAATAATTACAAATCATTATACGTTGATATTTAATTTTCAATTTGAATACATTATTTCTGTATTTATAAAAAAAAGTTATTTTCTCTTAAGTTTAAAGTTATGAATTATGTACACTGCGTATAATATAAAAATGATTACGCGTAATTTATGATTCGGCACCGTTTACGACCACAATACTTGCATACATTAATAATAATTTATATTACATTTATACACATTAATAGGAAATCAAATTCGCATTTTAAGACGAAGCCCGGTTTGGTCTTGTTTTTTTTTTTATGAAACATACGTTACTGAATGACTATACCGACTAAGCCAACCAATACGCATGTAATGAAAAATAATAATATGCGTTATTATTATGACGGTGTACGTATAACTTGTAGCATAGTATCACAACAATATTATGACAGTATAGTTGTATACGAAAAAAAAAGTGCTTTTCGTGTATACACATCGTTATATTATTATATAATTAAACAAGAATAATATTATAATAATCCAACCGTTGAGTAGCTGAAAAAGTGATTGTTGAAGAAATTAATATATTATTTGTTTACTTCTCATAGACATACATCCTATAATATTATTACGGGTACGGTCAACCAGGAATATCATCGACAGTATATAGTTATTACTCTATCAGCGTACGAGTCGATCTCTTTGGAATTTTTCCGAGTTTCCTGCTATACGAAAGTATTAACTGCAGCAGCAGGATGCGTCGATATCGTAATAATTACGGAGTTTTTATCGGGGTCGGGGTCGTGTGGGCTCAAGTGCGATATCATCAGTTCTTTATTTATTTAATAGTATAGGTACCCGTGTTATGTACGGCTATTGATAAAAATAACAACACGTATATCGTGATACGTATGTTGTTCTACACACCGTAGCCGGATACACTCGCCGAGCACGGTCGTTCGCTTTTTTCTTCAATAATGCATCGGTGGCTGTTGTAGTGGTTGCGGTGGTGGCGGTAGCGGTTGCGGTACACGCGGTGTTGGTAGCTGACGCATAACTCGCGTGTCTGACTGACAGGCGGAGACGGCTATAGACATAAGCACGATAATAATTACGACGTTGACGTGTACGCGCCTTCTCGATCCGCCAAAGAATGGCTCCCCTAATGATTATGACGAAGATGATAATAATATGTATTCGACGACACATTGATGTCGGGATTTCGTCGTCTGTGGATTTGAGCGTAGAATTTCTACGTAATAATGTATACGTGTATAATATAATACTATAGTGTAAATCATAAACGATTTAAATATATATATATATATATATATAGACAGGTAGATATATATGTATATATGCAAAACGACCGCTCTAGAATAATTATAATATTATTGTTTCAGACAGTCAGACCGTCTTCCCGTCACGCGCGGTCATTGTATACGCACCGAATAAGAGAGCACATACCTCAAGTGTTGCACCCCGTCCACGCCTTGCCAGTAACGTTCGCTTCGAAATCAGTCTTCGATTATACTGTGCGTTATATTGTAACAATTTATATATATATTACAGACATTTAAGGACTTTATTGTTATTATTATCATTATGATATTATAATACGCAAGATATGGAATTGAATAATCACTGCATTATGTATTATTATATTTTTTAATTAGATATATGAATTGCTTGGCACATGTGTGTTATAAAAAAAAATCATTTATACAAATTATTATTTATAGTTATAAATTACGATAGGTATATTAATTATTTCGATTAATTTGTACATTTAAAAATACACAATACCGTATGTTTTTATACATACACAATTATTCGCCAAACGTGTTTGCCGCTCCCTCCAATGCTGAATCGTTTAATAATATATTTATTCAAATTTTTATTTCGTAAAATTTTAGAATATTTAAAAGCCATATTTACTAATACTTAGATATTTTAGGTTTTATAGGTATTAATAAAGTGGCCTGGTAGTGACACAGGCATCTATTCTTAAATGAGAATCTCCATTTTTTGATTAGTTGTTAAACAAATAATTTATTTAAAAATGTTTATGCAAATAATTCAAAATTTGAAAGAGTGGTTTCTTAACTATTAATTTGTTTGTACTTAGAATAATAATCTTTAAAAATTGTCTTGCATAAAATGTATAAAAAATGTAATACACTCTATATTTTAGTAAAATACTTATTATCTATAATAGGGGATATATACATCTTATAAACTTATTTTTATGTATTATAAAATTCATAATTATAATATAACTATAAATATTAAAATAAGTATATTTTTAAATTATCATAGCGCTCATTTTTTTTAAACGTATTATCCTAGTATAAAATATTTAATAAATAATAAAAAATATTAAAATGAACATTTAAAAACATCATCTACTTAAAAATTGTCCATAAAAAAGGAAGTTGTCATTTGAAATAAAATATCCTAATACTCCAAATTATTTAAGTACTTGAAAATATAGACTAATTAAGTATACTTCAAAATACGATTTCGAAATAAGAATTTGTATCAAAGTATAAATCTTGAACGAGAGCGAACATACCTAGTGGATCAATCTCAACCTGTACTATATATATAATATTATTTAGTTTTTACAATATTGCTATCTCTCGAATTAGACAATAGTCCATTAAAAACATAATTTTTTTTTTATATAAAACCAAAAATAAATCGATTTTTATTTTAATAATGTGTAAAAATTATAAATATATATATTTTTATTTGTTTAACTACACAAAATTTGCTTCGGTGGTACGTATTGTATTTTTCGATCATAATTTAAAACGTAACGCAATTACACAATTATGATGGATCTATGATCTAACTAGGATAAGATAATTTACAATGATATAAAATATATATAAACATATATATTTTCATATTGTTACTTTGAGAAAAAACTACTTGCATACATCAGAGAAAGTATTATTTTTGATTTATAAAAGGATTAATCAAATAACTTTTACTATAATTCCGATTATTATAGGACACAATAGAACGAACTTCACCTACGTTGTCAACTGTCATATAAGCCAAACTTACAGGCACTATGGAACACATCAGTACGTTATAAAATATAATATATACATTTTTTAAATTACATACTTCAAAATACTGTTTCAATTTTCTATCGTACATTAACGTCACTCGTGTATAATTTAAAAGTGCACGGTTTCTCGGAAAATATAATATGGTATAACATATTCGTATAATAAATAAATATCTACTTAAAAGAACGCAGAACTCGCATATTATGATATTGTCGTCTTACAAAAGTATAAAACAACAAATGTGTGTTCAGCAGAACCAATTTTATGTTGTTAGCTTAAATATTAGAGCAATTTTACCTGATATTAAACTATATAAATAATAATACTATCTAGGGCATCCGATAAGTTTTTGATGAAATGCAATGTTCAAAGATAATATGCATAACGACCGAAGGCTATCAAATGTTTACAACTTTAAATGAACACCGACAATTTTTTTATAAAACCAATAAGCGACGCGCGTGTTGTGACAGAGTGTCGACAAATATTAATATAATAAATAGTTATATTAACGAATTATTGTGGTACACGTTCGACAGGAATCGTTCGGAATCACTACGAAAATTACTTATATTAGCATAAAACGCCGAGTATAACTTAATGTCTAAACTATTCACTACGTCAGTATATGCATGTATAATATTATCATGACATTTTCCGCCGCCGCCTGCTCATTCTAACGGATACAGCGCACGCAAAAATAATAATAATAGCACACAAAACGACGATATACTGGGTGATTCAATTTACACGAGACACTCGGTATTTCAAAAACGATTAACGTTTTTGAAAATATTTTTTGATATTATTTTAAATCGTTAAAAAAAAAACAAAATGCTCAAAAAATAAATTGTTTATTGTTATTTATTTTATTTTTTTTACGTGTTTCCAATTCCACTCCCTATAATAGAATTTTTTTTTCGGAGTACCTTGAAACATAAATGTTATAATTTTTATCCAAATATGTTGTTTTGGATCGACTTAAAAATAAAAAACATTAGTGTTTTCTGAAATAACAATTATTTTGCATTGAACGGATCACCCCGTATGTTTAATATAAGCTCGATGCACTACTATAATATATAATAATGATAACCATTTAGACATACAATAATACCATATAACATGCGCATATACGTATATAACGTTGTTGCCGCGTAGCAGAGTGGGAGGGCATCGCGTGCGAGATGTCCTGCAAGTTCTGGTGAATTATACACATATCGCGTAGATGTACACAATAATGTATATTATTATTAGTTATTACATTTACTTATTGTTATAATAGGTGTGCGGCGGTAAACGCAATTATTTTGGCGTGCATGATTATCATCCAGATTCAACGATATTATTTTAATAACATCGCTCTGCGTTGTGCTCTATAATAACGTTGTAAATAATGGAGAATAGGCATTAAAACAGAAGTGAAAGATAGACTGACACCGGAAATATCAGCGTTCGGCCGAATATAAAGCGTATGCTAATAATCGAAATTTATATACAGTTGCACACTGAGCGCATTACCTACTCGTTTCATGTCGTCGAAGTGATTAAAATCATATTATTCAATCATATTATTTTGAAAACATATTTTCGCATATGATTATAATATGCAAACATTTTTAAGTTTTATGTGCATTTTTCACAAATATATATTGACATACTTAAATATTTCAACTAACTAAAAATCCTAAGTTTTCGTGAACATAAATAACTAATGCTCTTTGTAAGAATTTTTTTTAGGAGATTAAAACTTAAAACAGAAATCAAGTATAAACAATTAAAACATGCAACGTAAAAAAAAATATTGTAAACATGCACGTATCTATAATTGTACATAGGCCATAAGTTATGACTCAAAAATGTACAACGATTTTAAGTGTACGTTTACATTTTTGAATTAAACTTACTAATACTAATACTTGGTGAATATTCCCTTACTTTTGTAATGTATATGCAGCTGTTCTAATGAGCCCTCCTAATTATTTATAATTCGTATTCATTTTATACTTTTAATGCGAATAAATAGATAAAATACAATATGACAGATTTAATAAATTATTAATTGAGTATCGTACATAACATAATTTGCTGGATATGACAGCCGGGGTTGTTTTCAAATACAAGTATTCCTAGTACCTATTAACTAATAAGTTATTATACCTACTATCCATAACATATCAGAACACATAAATGACCTCGAATTGCCTACACAAAACGCCGTCTTACAAATTAATGAAACTAAATAAATAATAATAATAATATATACGTTACTTTGTAAATTATAATTAGATTAGAATTATTATCTAGTTAAAATATTACAAATTTCAAACACAACCGTCAACAGTTCAACCATCTGAGTATTAAATTCATTTTTTTTTCTATTTCCACATAACCATGATATTGAAAGTAATTTATATAGTATTTAAAAATCAATATATCATATTTTTTCCAATTTTTTTTTTATATATATTGTCAATTGTATTAATTTAAATGTTTAACATTCATATTGAATAAAACTAATTTTTTTTATCATAGTGTTATATTCAAATGCATTTAAAAATGTTCTAATTCAAAAGCGTTTAATCTTAGTAAATTCTAAAAAAAAATTCAGATTGGGGTTGACAAGTAAATAGTAAAGTTCAAAGAGCAGTTTAGATTAAAAATCGTACAAGCTGAAACCCCACGAAAAGATAATACAAAGACTGGATGCTTTTTGATAAAAAAAATAAATACAAATACTGATTTCTGAAATTCTGTATAAATGCAAAATAGTGATATGAAGAAAACAAATATGAGAGTTTTTATTACATGTTAAATCAAAATAAACAAAATATAAGTTTAAAACATAAATATAAAACGTCCATGAATCAACAAATTTAACAAAAAAATACCAAAAAACCAAAACTAACAATAGTGATAATTGCTTAGTCTTGCAAATGTAAACTATAATATAATCAAAATTAGTTACATTTCTATTATTCACTTCATTAAAAATTCTAATAAATATTGTTAGTTTAATATTACTGTCCTGTCGTTTACTGAAAATTGATAAACGAATTTATATCAAATTCCACTACTAAAAACTAGTGCAAATCGTACAATGATGGTGACTATCTGATTAAAATAACAAATCGCATAATCAAGTCAACCCGAGAACCGAAAGCGGTGACGACCCGTCATATCATATCATATTGACGCTTCATACACAAATAAACAACTAATTAAAATTCCCGGGAAAATACTAATAAAATACAACGTGAACGCAAAACGGTAAAATTTCTATTTCAAATCTGAATTGGATTATCCAAGTCAACGCCAGTTTGTGTGTAAAATGTAAATCCAACAAAATCGCCGTCGGTTCGAATGGCGAAGTCAACATATCAAACTGAGAGATAAATTCATCATGTGAACCTGATGTACACTTATCGTAGTAAAACAATTGATGAATTCAGTACAAATTGGATTTATTAGATTCTCAGAGTTTTTATTGTATTTGAAAATAAACTTTATGTAAAAGTAAACAAAAAAATGTTCCAAAAATATAGAATTCTCAAGAATTTGATTTCGAGTGTTTCTATCATACTCGCATGGCGATTATTGTGATATCCTATGAATGCTTATGTCTTAAATTCTAAGTAGAGACTCATTACTCTACTTAAATCTACTTAGAATCTACTTATTGATTTTACAAAAATTACTGTTGCTTTTTTTTGAGACTGTTACCGACAATGTTTGAAGCAGTAAAAATTATTAATTCTTCAACTTCAAAAGTAATTTCTAGTAATAAATCGGATTTAGTTGAAATAAAAAATCAAAAGTAAAGACTTCCCAGCACTTTTCAAAATAATTAAGAAAAATCAAATAAAAAATCAAATAAAAGCAGACATTTTTACACAAACTATATTTCGACGAAATCTATTTTGTTGTTGTTATTGTTATAATTTAAAAACAAATAGTTACAAAGACTTGAATTATTTAATTAATGTTTGTATATATACATTTCAAGAAATTTTAATAAAGGACTCTTCGTACGTTTTACTTACTGCAATTAAATCATATCAAAATGTCAACATTGTTCATTGATAAGCATTTCAAATTAAAATTTTCAAAAAATTATAATAATATGCAAATAATTTTGAAATATTAAATGCATAACATTTTTAATTTTAAATTCTTATGTATTGGTAATTTAATACATTAAAATATGTTTATATCCAAACAATATTAGTTGTATAGGTATTTGATACATTTCTTAATTCTCTATTACTCAAATTATCATTGTCCATGAATGATTCATTTTTTTTAAATAATTTAAAGAATTCTAAGGTATTGGACATTTTCAAATTTTTCCGCAATGTTTGAGTTTTGATGAAAATGTTGAATATTATTCAAATACATTCAAAATATAATATAATTTGATCTTTCAGCAATCTAAAAATATCTTAAAACATATAACCACATTTTTTTTACAGGTTATTAAATTAAAATACTGAAAAAGTTCGTCATAAACATGATTATTTTCAAATTATATGATGCATTTTTAACAAATCTAATACACGGTTCCTTATATTATGTTATTTATATTGAAACCTAATGTTACGAAAAATTAGAATGTCCAATTTTTTATACTGAGTTTAATTTCAAATTACGATAAAATTATAGATACTAAAACTAAAAATAATAATTTTAGTTATATTTTTGCAGTTTAAAAATATTAAAACTTGTTAGTTCATATATTATTATCTTTTACTGTACACAATGACATTTTCGAAATATTTATATTGTTTGGAAGCTATTTATAGTGTAAAAGTATTTATGCTGTTCAATTATACATAGGTATGGCAGACTTATAAATGTTATATATTATAATAATATTAATATACTTAAAATAATATATAAAAAATTTTTTGTTGAAACAAATAAAACCTATCATATTAACAACAAAAAATAAAACTAACAGTAATATAAATATTTAATAAAATATCAGAAATAAATAAATAAATACAGAATTATAAGGCATTTCCAATAAGAATATTTTTGAAATAAAATCTTATACACATCATTACGTTTATTTTAACCTATTTTTTCCATAAGCTTATGGTCTTATTTACGGTAATGATACCATTACCCAGATTCACTTAAAAGTTAATAATAGTTATTAATATTAAATATTGAAATACTTAATGATACAATATAGAGTATTCAATGTTTTTGGCTAAAATTTATTTGACTTACTTCATTATTTAAAGAAAAACAAATTACATATTGCAAATATCTATCCTTATCTTTACATTTTAGATTTTGATCATGTCATTTTTTCAACTTTGCTTTTATTACGAGTAATATACCTTAAATATCTAATTGTAATCATGAATTAAAAACTAAAATAAAATTGTCGTAGACCAAATTTTCAATCAATAAAATCAATTTTGTTTAATTTTTGAAATTCTATGTATTTTTATGCCACTGATAATGTGCTTAATAATTACTTAAATAAACACCAAAAGTAAATAAATTATTACACTTTTCACTTATAATAAATAAATATAACTATTCTAAATTTACATGCGCATTTTTGTATGATTTATATTTAAAAATTGTTTTTATTTTAATATTGTTTTTATAATAAAAATTATTATTATTTTATATAATAATTCCTGTTTAAAAAATCAATTTGATCATAATATATAAATAATTAAACTTTGGTAATACATTTATATTTAACACATTATGGAGACAATTTTTTTTTATGAATATGTTTTTATAATTTCAATTCAATGATTATTTGAATATTGCTCGTCCAAAAAAACAAAAAAAAAATTGTAACAAAAAAATTAATTCTTTTAAAAAGTTTCTGTAAAATTACCATAAGTTAAAATTACCTAATTATTTGGTATCGATAGTAATCCACTAGTTTTTGGAGTCAAGCTCATTACCTACCGTTATTCGGGCACACCATAGAGACCACTGCGATCCCTGTCTTTTTTTATCACCGAAATCATATACTACCCAGTAATACCGTTGTTGTGGACTATACTATAAATACATATCATCTTTATATGACTTTTTTAAATAATATAAACCTAAAATTATGCACGAACATTCACTATACACTTTATAACATATACATAAAGTCTTTTAACGACGTAAAATTCTAACCATCAAAGTTTTTAAGGTTGTTCAAATTGTATAATCCTAATATAATATAAAAGGGGGCCTCCGCAAAACCAAAGATTTGTTAGACTTTTGGTACTATTGTCAAATCGGCATTAGGTACTACGATAAAAAATGACGTATGATGTATAAAAAATTGTAGTATTATATTTATTTTGTACATAATTTATCATGTTAGTACGTAAAATAAATAATATTTAGTATTTTTTGGTTAGAGGTGAATTTATTGTATTTTTAAGACTACTATATTATGTTTATAAACACATTATTTTAAAAACAAAAAATAAAAAAGTATTACAATAAAAATAATATTCCGGTGTTCATAAGCATAATGGCATATTAATAATATAATATTTATTATAGCATAAGCAAGTCAATGAACTACGGTTATTGCTCACATGGCTAAGGACAATTCAGTTACATAATTTTTATTATTATTATTATTAATTGCTTATTAATCACTTATATCTACGCATCAACGCTGTAGTTCGGAGCCAAGTACACCATCACAATCCTAAGTGATCATGATATTTTGAAAATTTATTTTCCTAAAATATCGATTAATTATCTTTATGGATTTTGTTAAGTGTAATCAAAATAAATTATATATATCATATTATTATATATATTTTTTACTCATCACGTCTCGTTGAAGGGGTTGTCGCTTCCAAGGTCTAAAGGGGGTGTTAGGGTAGATCATGATTTCGTATTTCTATGCATATTTGAAATCATATATTTTTAATAAATTAAATTACAATCGCTCAAGTTAATAATTAATTAAATTTTACTTTTTGAAAAATAGAATTATGTATTTAGTTGAGTTTTTTATATAGTCTCTATAGATTTAAAAGTTTTATATAATATTCAAGTTATTCAGTTCATCGCATTCATCGTTATTTACAAATCATACAATACCTTGTAACATATAAGGTCATAAGTAATAACTTTAATATTCTATTTATTTGAACTATCAATATAGAATCCGCCTGGCTTCTTATGAATGATTATTCAATAGTATCCATAATCTAATAACTCAAAATAATTGTTAATATTTATAAAACCTTACATAACCATTAAGACCAGTGTTTGTTTATAATAAAGATATTACTATAATAAATACGTTCATACTCGTTATACAACTAACCATTTCTAGAAAAAAACTTTAAAAATAAAGTCAAAATCATAAACCAAAAATACTATTTAAAAAAATGTTTTATTAAATATTTTTAAATTCAAAGTATATAAATAAATAAATACTGCTCTTGTCCACTATTAAAACGAGAACCATGCAACTATAATAAGACCTTATCTTAAATTAAATTTCTAAAAAAGTCTGTAGTCAAGTCAGTATATGTATATTATATTTAGAATAATATTAATATTATTTTTATGATAACTACGAATTAATTAGTAATTATTAGGTAAATTAATTAATTAAAACGAGACCATGTACCTACTTAATATGATATATTTATATATATATAGCAATATATGTATTAAGTTTAAATAAAATTATTAGTATTTTATAAGACTGTGCGTATATAGTTCGTGATTCTTGTTTTTTTTTGGGGGGGGGG
Organism: Rhopalosiphum nymphaeae; assembly: GCA_036289425.1. NCBI lineage: Eukaryota > Metazoa > Arthropoda > Insecta > Hemiptera > Aphididae > Rhopalosiphum > Rhopalosiphum nymphaeae. The sequence goes on from JAZAQC010000030.1 coordinate 3,475,307, forward strand.
GGGGGTGGGGGAAATAATGTAGTATTAAATTATATACGAAAAACGAAATTACTCACATGGAAAAAACATCATCATTTTGTAATTCAAGCTTGTAAATTAAATGGATTCAGGATTATATTCTGTTACTTTGTAGAAGGATTTAATCTTGGTCAAAATGTGTTTTACATTACCATTAGTGTATACACGAATATGTATTTGTATGTTTTTACATAATCGTGGTTTTAGGAGTATTACTACTTTATTCAAATTGTGTTGTTTGAGAACGCGTTTTTATTATTGTTTTTCGGACAATCTTGCAAATTTTGATATGGAGGTTTCAGTTAACGATTGTTGATTCCACTAACAATCTTACTTTCACTTTCTTAGGTCAAATTATATTTCGATTTTTGTTTTAAATATAATGCATATTCTCGAGTTAAATTCCAAAAAAAAAATAATAATAATAATAATAAATAATACGTTGGTAAAGATGGAATGCTTATGTATGAAAATACTATAATTTAACTAAGGTTTTAATTAAATGCAATTTGAATTAAAATTTATTGGTGGATGTTACATAACCGTAAACAGACAACAATCATATTTACTACTAAAGAGAGACACATATAATGAACTCGCTTTTCTTTATCATAGTTATCTCAAGTTTATCATTACTTTTTACGAAACATTTTTTATAATATCATACTTTCAACCGTTATTATTTCATAGACCTTAAACTAAATATAGTGGTATAATATGAATTATTACTCTATGTAGTCAACTACTTTAACGTGAAGTGCATTATAAGTTTATGGTAGTAAATAATTAATTTTAAATTTGATAACGTAATATTAACTATTAACAAACAAAAACTACAATTTATGTATCAGAAAATATAACTATTATTATTTATTTACAAAAATATTACATAATATAAGAATAATACATTGTATAATGTAGCAGTGAGCATATTTATTTTGTGTGAGAGACCCTCATGAAAATTTATGGTTAAATATCTTGTAACTATTAATTAGTAACAACCTACTGTTTTGGTTCGTTGAAAACAACGGACATAATATTATAATTAAACTTTCAAGTTCCAACAACGGCCAACAAATACTAAGTTATACGATAAATATTTTTATATTTTGTTTGTGTAAGAAAATTCCAATCAAATGAAATACAATTTTTGTTTCAAGATAAACTTTTTGGAAAGTTATTATAAATACTTGACATTTCTAAACCAAGTATAAGCTAACAAATAATACTAAGTCGACCCGTCGTAAAAATATAATATATATTTTATGCGTGAATTTTGTCTCATAGCATCCAAAAATATCATTGTGAGCATAGCGACGACACGTACAATTATTATTATAATATTTATTATTTTAAACGGGTTTACGAATAATTCTGACTGCGTGTGGTGGTGGGACGGGATACTTCAGCGTACGTATTATTTACGGTGGTAATGCAGTTAAATAATAATAATACTATATGGACTATTACGCACACATTATTATCGTTGTATTCAACTCGGGAAAACTTTTCGTTATCGCGTGCGCCACGAGTCTGATTCCACGTGAAATATGGTTTAAAATATTATTTATATATAAATATAAATACTACGCATACTCGACTGTGCTTTCGATATCGTTGTCGAAAATAATAACAATTTCGAAACGACATGATTTCCCGTCTTCATTAGCTCGTTGTGATTCAATGTTTATGTTATTATACTGTTACTCGGAGACGTCACTGATTCAATCGTTTTATAATATGATAGAATATAGTGTTACAGGTACCAGCAGTGTGATACATATTTCATGTTATAGTCATTTTATTATATTATTAACGTTGTAAAATAAAATTTATGAAACCGAATCTTTATTTATTGTCGCCTTCTATTTACGTGTAAGGGTAAATCGACTAGTCAAACTAAACGATAATGACGTAATTCCTGTTATATCTGATGGAAAATATATACGTTTAGCTTTCGACAAGCACCTATCCTGGGCTCCTCGCCTTAAATCTAAACGAAAATCAGCAGATTCCAGACTTATTCTTATCCTATCAAAATTATGATCAACCACCTGGAATAATCTATAAAGTCTTAATTATACCAGTCCGGGAATAAACTAAATATTCAAGTCTATTAGACGTTTGAGGTTTTTTAGTTCATTATTAATCGTTAAATCGTCTACATTTCGTGGTGTATAACAAATAATAATTGCCACAAGCATGTCCCGATTCGAATACTATATCAGTTAGTAAAAAGCCATTAGTCACTACCACTCACTTCACTAACGAGAAACACCATTTTTATCTTCGAATCGACCACTGTTAGTACCTATGTTATTGAGTCATTCAACTTAGGATCTGATGACTACAAGAATAACCGATTTGTGTGTGCATCACTTATGAAACTAAACAATCTTCAATACCAGCGTACGTATATATATATAAATAGATGACTTGGTAATATAAACATTTACAGAAATACCTATCTGACATGTCGGTAAATCCTATTGCAAGTCATTTGATCAATAGACCGTAATTGGAATTTGGAAATCACAAGTCAAATTTAATATACATTTCGCTCGACGGGTCAAACGTCCGCTATCTTTTAAAAGAAAAAAAATACCGTAAGGGATTTAAATGTTGACGGGATTCGTAGGTATATATATATTACAGTTTATATTGCCAAAGACGTAATTTAGCCAATAATGTAAATTGCCCACGTCCAAAAACTCAAAATCAACCTATGCGTTATTTTCCTTACAGACAGTTATTGTTAAAAAATGTTAATGGGGTTTGATGCCCCGCGACTATTGTTCAATTACTAATTTGAATACTCGTCGTTGTGGTGATTTCATTGATGTCGAATTTAACTGTAAAATGTCTTAAATTCTAATACTTTGAATCGGTGGGGGGAGAAGAGGTGTGCACGGGATTCGACCTTTTAATAAGTGTAACAACAGATATTGCACGCTGAGGTATATTTTGCAATAAGTAAAAATGGTTGAATAACATCATCGACCGAGAAACTATGTAAGTATCGACCTATGACACTCGTTCGTAATGCAATATTGTTTGCACGTATTCTCAATCATATTTAACCGCGTTGAAGTCTCAATTTCAATAAATAAAAAAAAATATTTACACAGGAAAATCGTAATCTACTACAGTGTATTGAATAATAATTTTATTTTAAGATTGTATCTACAATTTTTAACACACTCAACAACGATTGATTATCAATTTAAAAAAATCAGACATAATTACGTTATAATTATTGCCTACATTGATTTGAATGATCGGTTAAGGTAACGAAATAAAATATATGATACTTATTAGTTAGTAAGTATAGTATCCGCGAGTATTGCGAATTCACGTAGTTTCATAATACGCTGCGTAACGCCTGTATCTATATTTGTTGAATATAACCTTTTTTTAAATTATATCACCTACACATTTAGAAATAAAAAAGCATAATTCTTCCTTCCCAATCAAAAAAAAAAAAAAATAATATTCATATTTCATTCTGAAAACGTCTTTTTGACTATTTTAGAAAACGATTACGGATTATCTTAATTTGGCGATTATTAATGACCATTATGATCATTACAACATACCTAGCAGTGAATAGATTTCGATGCAAACTGAATTTAAAGTATAGATAAATAAACAATAGCTGTACTGTTGGATTTAGATTTTTACATATTTATGTCTTTCATTTAGCGTTTATATTGTGATGAAATAAAAAGAAAATAATAAATATTAATAATTTAATTTATAACAAACACATCATTAATATTATATTTAAATAAGTTCAACACTGATAATTTGTAGGTGGAATATTTATGTAACAACTGCGAATCCAAAATATCGTTTAAACATAAATTCTATATTTTATTTATAATAAAGAAGTATTTAGTAACAAATACAAAATAGAATTATTAACGTGATAATATAATTTTTAAAATTAATAAACAGTCATGGTTACATTTAAATTTATCAAAAATTATGTCGTACTTATCGAATATATATATATATATTTTTTTCAATGACTTAAGGAGTTTTGAAAAGATTTGATCCCGAAACTTTCACAATCATTTATAATATACTTCATATACACAGCTTTACCAACTACTTCTTCAGCAACTACACAACATAATTTATCTTCTCTTCGCAGATTAAAAACTTGAATGCAATTAATGGCGGTTAGGTTAAACGGTTAAATAGACGTTTCATTACTTCATTTCTACAGAATGATGACATATAGAAGTATTTGAAAAATCAAATAGATTTTTTACAGTTGTTTTTTTTATTTATATTATAATATTATTTATTAAGAAATGTATGATATGATTATTTATTAAGTATCCTTAATCTTTATTAGCCATTACCAAATAATCAATAAATATATAGATTTAAATATATGTTTAATGTAGATGATAAATACTGTAGAGCAGGGGTGGAAAATTATTTGAACGCTACGTGTCAAAAATTATCTTTTTTTTAAGCGTATTATGAAAAATATTATACATATGATATTCAATATTCTAAGAAAAAGAGATCGTAATTTTATTGCATAATTAATATAATATATTATTACAAAAAAAAGTTAATTTAAGTACATATTACAATAACATTACTTTGTTAATTATTTTTTTTTTCTTAATTTGTTTAGTTTTTTTTGTTAAATACTTGATGCCAATCCGTTGAGATTTGATTTATACAAATATTTTAATTTTTCTAACCCTCAAAATCTTTTAGCGTGCAACCTCAAACACACATGCCATGGATTTTCTATCTCTGGTGTACACTGTAGAGTATAAAAACAACTATATAATATACCTATAACCTAATGAACATTAACGGTAAAACTACAAAAAAAAAAAAAAAAAATGCACATCTCCTTAGAAATATGTTGTGAATATGCACCCGGATAAATAATATTCTTATGTTAAGACACAATGTATGTTATATTTTTTGACATTTTTCGAAGTATTACTTTTTAGACTTAAGCCCTTTCCATAAACAATTGAATGATATATTTAACTATGTTTATGCAACATATTATAATATAATATCTTTTTATAAAATGTATATATTTTATTTTGTCGCAAACAAAGATGTCCACAATATTTTAAATTTTAATATACCTGCAACAATATCATGTTGTATAATATGATCATTGACGTTGACGTTGATATCTCTTTCGCTTATATTACGTTTTCGAAGGTTCACGTTGTACGGTTAAAATACGTGCTTTATTTTGTGTACACATATTATATTGCGTAGGTACTAACGTTTAGGTAACGTCGAGCGGATGGTTATTTTGCTTTGTAAATCGATGCCGAGACGAAACGCCGATCGAGATGACCGCCGACGGTTCTGTCTCGTACGCACCAGAGTGTATAGGACCCGATAGATATACGCGTACTCGCACGCGCGCATAAAAGTTTCCAAAGAGGCTTAAGTTTTTTTTTTTCAAATGGATCCAAGAGAGAGAGTAGGTAAATAATAATAATAATAATAATAATAATATATAAACCTTTACAGTGTTTGTATATTGAAAAAGTTGTCTAATAAATCGGTTGCGGTAGAGCGGAGTAGTATAAAGAGTGGTTGATTTTTTTACATATATATAGTTATACTTATATAGTTTACCGCAAACACGAGGTCTATATACCTACTTATACTTATGTACATAGCGATACATCATATATTTTTATTTTATGATATTTATATTATGTATCGAAACCCCAGACCTTGATTTAAAAGAGTAGGAGGAACTATTATAATAGGAAAGAGTTTATTTTTTTCTTATTATTTCATTATTCATTTGATTCAAACCAAAGTATTTATTTAACTGCCAATTACTCATAATTATTATAAATAACTAAACTGAATAACGTTATGAAAAAAAACAGTGACTAATCTATTTCAAAATACGATGAAATAAACACTTTGTCAGTACAACAAGCAAAAAAAAAAACGACACATATGTCACCGCTTTCAAAACCTATATTATAATATAGTCTCTAATATATACACATATATGTACATATAGGTAAATATTAATCCCGGTGATAAAGTTTCCGCATTAAATGCGCGTATTACTGATTTTGGCAAATACACATAATAATAATATCATGTAGAATATAACAATAATAATGATGACAATAAGAAGTATATAATTTTATTATAAGTCGCTTGCGTGCGTAATTTATTAAACGAATCGCATAAACGCACACTCGACGTCGTCGTCGTCGTCGTCATCGTATTATTATTATCATTATTATTTATTGGCCTCGTAGCGCATATATATACCCACTGTATATAGTCAGTGGTCTCTGGGCCCCCGTCGTATGCAATAATAAATTCAATAAGCCGTCCCGACCCAGTCCTTCTTCTTATATATAAATTGCGTTTGTGAGTGTGTGTTATATACCTTTGTGTTTGAGGATAAAAGCATAGAATGAAAAACGACGGCAACGATATTATTATCGTTTCGCGTTCAAAGGGCAAACGGAGGATTTTTTTATTCATATATATATATATATATATACATACGTACGTACGTACACACGTACAAATAGCTTGTTGCTTTTTAGAGTAGAACGGGAGTGAAAAACAGAATAGAAAAAAATCATCAGAGGACGAATCTTTTGAAGAGGAATTTTTAATTTGTGTTTGTCTGTTGTTGGGCTCATCGAGTGTGTAAAAAAACAAACTTTACGTGCGCATCACGGAAATGTACAACAATTTTTTTCCCTTCATAATTGCCCGGCGGGTGGACTAACGCGCGGCTATTATTACATAATAATGCATCACAAAGCCGCGTCTGTACCACCTTCGTCGTGTGCGATATACATAATATTATGTTGGTAGATACCAACAGCATACCTACAGCGATTGTATTGACGAATAAAATTATTGCCGTGGATTATTTCGGAAAAATGAATAATTCTATTTTGGGGTGCTTAAGCCCTGTAAACCCTCGAGCCCTTTCTCGTGACCATGGATAATGGTATTTTTGTATGCAGGTGTAAACGCAAATACCACTACTGTATACAAGGTCAGTGGTATAATAGTTATAAATAAATCATGAGGACAGAGTTAAATATAATATACATAATACAATTTTTTATACGTAAATCTAATAATACTCCGTGTAGGTACTATTTATTTAAAGAAAAAAAGAACTTTTTTTTACTTTTAGTTAAAAGAGTGATATTTAAATAATAAAGGCATAATCATAATAATAAGTTTATAGTTTCTTTAACTGAAAAAAAAAACAAATATTAATTTAAAATCCATCCTTTGAATCTTCGTGTGATAATTATTAACGAACAAGAATAGAACAATAACACAAAAGACTTGATAAAGATCAGCATTTCTATAAATATGATAGTTACCTAACTCAAATCAAGGACATTAACAGAACAGTACCAAGAGCCTTTGCCTCCTTGTATTTTTTTTAAAATTATATATATATGCATATAATTTATGATAACACACATAAAATATAATTAGGTTGTCAAATTGGTATGGATATTAGTTTAAATTTTACTGAGAACAGTTAAAAATAATAAGAAGGACAGACAGATCACGCCTCTTTACAGAATTACGCTATTTCACAGACGTACTGCAGTATGGTCCAAATCCTGTTTTAGCAAAAACCGTGACTTTCATCAATGCTGTAATGCAATGCAATATTTAGAAGATTCCGTGGTGTACACAAGATTATTGTAACGTCCACACACGTATCGTATTTTTAGTAGCGTGTTCGGAAGTCATTAAACTATGAATCTATAAACGATTTCAATACAAATTCGTTGGCCCACTATTAATCATTACATATTTTTTTCTTAAAACACGGCCTAATGGGGCGGGAGAATCGTCTCACACCACTTGTACCTATATGCACCTTTACTACTTCAAATCGTCGTGCGAAAATCGTCAACGACGATATTCTGCATTTATGAAATACAAAAATACAGCCATAATATGATATTGTTATAATTTAACTTCTGTTGTGTATATCATAATAAACGCGTGTCCGAACGTGCTGTATAAATAAAATATATTATATATTTCGAGTTAACACGCCGTTTCCGAGCACGTTCGGAATACGCGGGGAATGCGTGGTAATACGCGGTGATTAAACACTAAACAGAAAAAAACGGTAGTCGGTCTTTTTTTCCGTTTTCCCATATTACATGCGCTCAGATTATTCGTTCACTGTCGCTAACCCCGCGCGTTCTCTGTTTTTTTCTCTCTCACTCACTGTTTCTGTTTCTATTTCGATGTGTGTGTGTGTGTGTGAGTCTCTCTCTCTCTCTCTCTCTCTCTCTATTTGTCTCGATTTTTTTCCGTTTAAAATAATAAAACACACGCACTCACACGCGGGTATTGCGCATAACTATTGCGATATTACAGTGCGGTGGTAGTGCGAGCAATCACGACCACAATGACGAGACCGAAATATTAAAAAAAAAAAAAAATCAAGCCGAAAAAGAACAACGCACAATCGCAGGTATTGCTATATATTATGATTATTATTGAATGAGTTCATACTTTGGAAGCTTTATATATGCTATCGTTTTGTCGACGGTAATTTGTTATTTTGAACCATACTTATACATTGTTAACTCATTAAACTATAGAGATAATATGCTAATAACTACATTGAAACATTATCAAACTTGTACACTGTTAATTTTACACACCAATTTTATAAGTCCACAAGACACTCAAAATAACATTTTTAATACAAGTTTTTTTCAGCAATTAATAATGAATAAGTGTTTGTTTTTTTTTTTTATGTTTTTAATTCAGACGTCTTATCCACAAAAGTTTCAACCACGGATTACACCTACAGGTAAAACTACCTTCACTATTTTTTTTTTTTTTTTTGGTGTATTTAAAATAAGCATTATAGATAACTGGGATCATTGTGGCTTTTTTATTTATGTGAACATCAAAATATTATATATATAATGCGATTAAATGGAATGACTCCGATACAAGTCTTATACAAAATGATTATAAACACTCATAAAATGGTTAATCATTTTCAATTTGTTGCTCCGAAATATATGCAACTGAAATTAGCAGATAAAAAGACAATTCGAGAATTATTTTGAGTATTCGATAAGATCTCGAAGAACCTCTCCGAGTTAAGCCAAACAGTTTTGTGACGAGCGACAATGGTCATTGATTATTTCGTTATTTCGACTCATTTTAGTAGATACTTTACATCGTGTATAAAGGTATCAAAGTATCATTTCATATCATAAAACTGTATAATAGAATAAAATATATAAAATATGTATATTTCTTTTAATCGCAGGTCTTCATCAATGATATAATTTACGGGAAGCCGGCGAAACGATTCAATCCCGCGCTGTGGATAAATAATTGCGTCTCAATAAAAGGCTATTATCAATCATAATAGAATTGAGAAAAAAAAATGATAAAACTTCGTAGATAATAATATGTTCGTATTATATAACCCTATGAAAACGATGACATGCAAACAAAGTTTCCAAATTCACCGTCAAAAAAAAAAACGATCGCCCTGTATAATACACCCTCGGCGAGGAGCGATGAGAGCACCACTCCTCCGCTCGCCAACCAACGTCCGAGGGACGTCTCTGTACCAGTGTTTATACTATACCGTTTACAGTATAGCGGTGTACAGCAGTATAGTTGGTCTTTTTATTGTCGTCGTCGTTGTATTTTTTTTTTTAATTAAACCGTCGTCGTCGTTGTCGTCATCGTATAGTCATAGTCTCGCAGGGGGCAGGCAACGGACGACGCGCGCGAATTAAACAGCCGCACGAAATTAATTTTTGGTCTCTTTTTTTTTTTTTTTTTTTTCGTAGTTTTATTGCTTTTCTCTGTATAATCACTGCACTGTGTATAATGTATATGTATACATTATTATCACGCTATGACGGAATTTTAACGTTTTCGATACCAAACGATACGAGCAATAATAACAATACCTTACGAGTATTATAATTGCGCGATTTTCCGTCTATCATCCGGAGTGATGACGTGTGGCGCCGAGACGATCAATGCATAATAATTATATAAAATATATAGTGTCAAATTGCATCGCTGTATTATTCGAAAATATAATATTGTCTAGTTGTAAACAATTGTAGTAGTTGTGATTCAATCATTTTCCCAAGATATATGCCAACATATCGCGGTAGAATGTATAGAAATATGTAAAACATAAATGTGTAGTTAAACATAACGATGTAAACTTATCCGAATGTACTGGTACTTTTTATGTATAATTTATATATTATAATACAATTTATTTTATTATTCGTGTACACTTAGTATTATCGTAGACGTGCGTGCCCTGTAGAAATTCTACGTGATCATACTTTAAAATATGTTTGATCTATTCGCGAATATGTTTATAGTTATTAATTGTAAGGAATAACACATTGCGTTACATAAAAATGATAAACTCTACTAAAAAACAAAAAAATAAATCACTAATAAATAATTATCTCATATGTCTGTACATGTCTTAAGAACAGTGATACCTGCTATATAATTGAAAGGTCCTGTGCGAAAACCGGCTATTTTCACATTTTTTTCAAAATGCACGTATTTACGTTTTTTTCATAAAGAATATTGTCGTCTATACCTTTCGGTTGAATAACCGGCTATCTTCGTTTGTTAGATAAGCTAATATCATATAAATTGGTATGTCTATATTAAACAGAGTTCAAAGCAATAATACCTGGAATTATTGTACGCCTCCTGAACAATTTCCTAATATGGAGATAGCCCGTTCTCATATCGAATCTTTCAATTATTCTACACACGCTGAAAAAAAAAATCCTGCGCACATACGAGTACTAGAGATGTAAGCTTGGTAGATTTTATGGTTCTTTTATTAGGTTAGTTTTTTTTTTATTGTTTTTAAAATCGTACGACTTTTTGTTTAAATTTTTTTAAAAGCGCAATAACTATAATTTCGGTACAAACTAATGTACTACCTTAGTAGTTTTTAAGACAATAGAGATATACTTAGTCATTTTAACTGAAACCTAAAACACTATATATTATTAAATACACATAATCAATAATATCGTTGTTATTATTATTATTTATATACGCGGTTTGAACTTTATGATTTAATATACAATAATACGAATGAGTCGAAAAAAAATCAATTGTTTGACAAAAACTACCAATTTACAGAACTCATCGTAAATTTATCGTAAATTCATTTTTACCGTTAAATTTCACATCACTACATATTTATTCGATGTTTACAGTATTTTCGATGTTAATTATTGTACGAAATTATATATGATGTACACGATTACAGTATACTCACGTAATGTTGTCGATTGGCGCCCACGTACGACGTGCACCACTGTTTCGGCTGTACGGTCAAGTACCGTCTACCGGACGCGGTCTGATCGCCACCAAAATCACCAAACTCTTCGGTAGCGTCGTCATCATCGTCCGCGCCTCCGCCGTCGTCGTGGTTATAGTCGACGCCGTAGACGATGCCGTTTCCGTTGCTGCCGGATCGCTGAAAGGGCCACTGGCGATTGGCGTGCATCATCTTCCGGCTACGATACAGAATCTCCGAATATTATTGTGTTAAATAATTGTTGTGCTCGCGATAATCTCAATAATCGACAATTGTGCGCAACCTGTGCACGAGATATGAATGCGTCAACTGGGAAGTCCAACGCCTCCACTGTTATTCTAACCGAGGATGTCGTGTGCGAAATACGATAATTATGTAATATTTGTGGAATTTTAGCGGCTAATGCTAATCAGGTTAGCTGAAAAATAAAAAGAGAAAATTAGTGAGTAAGCAAACGCCACGGATAAATTACAATTTAATTATTATGAACTATATTCTAATAAACATGATTTCTATTGAAAAGTTATAATAATTAATATTATTATAATACACAAAATGAATTATTGAAATTCCAGGACCAACCGAAAAGAAACCTAACCTCGATTTTAAACTCAATAACTCTTAAATTATAAGGAACACTCGACAATTTCGATATTTTCAAATAACTGGAACTGAAACCAAAACCTTTATTTTTAATTGAAAAATATCGGGTTTTACAATAATTGTATTCATTTTGATTCTATCTTCGTAGTAATACTTCGGGAGAGCTCACTGCTCATAAACTTGGCTTTATAAAACTAAAAATTTCGATGAATCTAAAATGAAAATTTAAAAAATATTTTGTGGTCGTATTTAAGTAAATAACCTATTGCTTGATAAACAAAACTTGAATATGTTATCGATAATGAGTGTACAATAATAATAATTAATTTATTGAAATATTTGTATTTGTACAGTATATACAACACACGACTATTCGATAAATGAAAATAACATAAAAACCCATAGTCGTATTACGATTGAGTGAAAAAAAAATGTACTTTGGCTAAAAAAAAAAAGAAACACCAGCCCCAGTGCCGGTCAACATAATTACGAATAAATCTCCGCCCCTAAAATAGGTATAGGTAATATAGTGGGCCGTGGGATGCACGAACTGTTAAATTTTTGGACAGAATTATATTTTATACTGCACGCGGTCTAATAACTATACGGACGTATAATATTATAATCACTGCAACGATATTTACCTCCATACACGTGATTATATATATGTGTATGTGTGTGTCACCACTCGATGGTGTTTTGCAATTTTTTTTTTCACCCCCACCATTACCACGTCCGCGTCACGGGTGGTCGGAATGTTTGATTAAAAAAAATAAAAATAAAAAATACCACGACCGGCGAAACGGTTACACGGTAGACGGGTCGGGCGTGTAACTCAGCTCGCCGTCGCTGCCCGACGATAAAACGCGCGTTTATGTTATTGCGCCGTACTGTACGGACCATTGAATTCCCCGCCTTCCGTGAATCGGACCGGCTGACACCTCCGATCCACTCGTTTCCTGCATTTATATGCACCGATTTTTTTTTTCTGTACGCAAGACGACTTATTAATATTATACATCGATTACGGGAAAGTCCGTTTTCCCTCGGAAAAATAAATCGGAATACTGTTCATATTATTATTATTATTATTATACATTAATTATACGACGTGCTAAAATTATTATTCAAGACATCTCGCCATATGCAGATACTGTGATTTACGAGCCCTTGCATATTAATAACGAATTAAAAAGTTATAGTTAAATTATTTTTACTACATCATTTTAACTCAACTAGATAATTTCGAGTATCAGTTAAGTTAACGTAAATTTTTTTTTTTTTTTTTTGTTTCTATAATGATGAAAAACTTTAATACTATATAATCGCTGTACATGTTTAAACAATTATCGAGATATAATAAAATAATAATTAACTTCCCTAACCTAACCTAATTAACTGGTTTATATATTATGAAAGTAACTAAATGACAATAAAATATTTAAAAAATACCAATGGACTCGGTTCTATAAACGTGATTTCAATCGGCGTATTTCGTCATTAAAAATACCACCGTAAAGGATGTGCTAAATAGTTATAAATCATTGTATATAAATAACGGTTTTCAAAGAAGACGGAATAATCAGCAAAATCAGCATGACAGCTTATATTTTATGATATTTATGATATTATTATTAACGTTTTCGGTAGGTTAAACAATTAACTTTTTTTACCATAGCAATTTTTATCATTGCATAATATACAACATACAAGTGATACCGAAGTATGATCAATATAATATCGAATTATTAACGTTAAGAGCTTCGTTTACTTTAATGACAACATTTTTTTCAATCTATTGAATTAACAATAAATAAATAAATAAATAATATTAAGTACGTATTATATGTATACGACCAATTAGTTGTAAAATACCCTTGTAAATTGAAGCTGGTGACATCTCCGTCCAAATACATGTTTAATACATGCAATGATTAATCAATAAATCTAAATTTAATTTATTAAATCTTTAACAAATCGTATTGCAAATTTTCAGACATTGTTATTCACAGCTATTATAACTGTACTTATATTCACTTTAAACGCAATTAATAACCTATTGGTTATTGCATGAATAATGTTCGCCGTTGAAATGTATCAAAAATAGCTAAAATATTAAATTCTAATAATATTAAATTTAAAATTGTTATAGCGCGTGTACGATAATGTATTAAAATTAAAATTAAAATGTTGAAAAACACATTTACCGTGTATAATGTCTTAAATAATTATAGAATTATTTTCGTATACGCGATACGCATCACCGTATTATAATAATATATATGGCCTGCAGCTGGTATAATAATATGGCAAATACATAATAACGCTTATAATATGTACGATGTTTTCGTACATAATATTATATAATATTATCGTTGGGTTGTAGTATGCAGTAATAATTATTACTATACAATCTCTATGTGTGTGTGTTTTTTTTAAGAGCACGTAACGCGATAATCCACTGAATGTTTTTCCTGTAAACGACATGGCGAGTGCCATCCCGCCAGCCATTACACGTCCCTACCAAAAACGGTACAAATATTATTCACTTACACGATCACAAGACGTGTCTACTCCTCGTTAAGCGATAATATAATACATTTAAGACAAACACAAACATAATATATTATTAAAATAGCACACACGGCGCGTAACACGGGTGAACATCGCGCCTTGTGTGTTTCTACGTTTACGGCAGTATCGTTAATAATTTTATCGTAACATCTGGAGATGATGATTATATTATTATGTGTATATCTATTATAACATATGTACGAATCTGTTTTCAGACTAAATTTTTAAAAATAATTGTAATTAGAGACTTGCAAAATAATAATTATTTTTACCATGTTAGCCGTGATAGGCTGTTACATGAGAACAGCTAATAATGACGTTTTTTGTTGATCTTTTAGATATAAATTTCAAACGGAGAGCGACAAATCTACAGTTTTTAAAGTTGAGTTGTTTTTTTTTCTTTTTCGATAAACACCTTTTCATAGCACGTGTACGCGTAACATATGCTTTTGAACGAAAGTTCTGCATGGTCTGTGTAAATCAAATTCGATATACATTTTTAACTACACAAAATCAAAACGATTCGTAATAAATTCGTTTCGAGTAGGTATTATTTATTTTTAAATTTGAACAAGATTAATGTATAATATACTTCTCTGCCATATTATATTATTATCAATGACAAAAATATTTTTTCATTAAGTTTAGTATAGAAAACTGTTTTTTTTTTTAATCATCAACAATCGTTTACAATTACAAAACATAAAGATGTCATTAACGTTTAAAGTTTTAATTAATAAACAATAAACAATTTCGTTAGTAAAATTTAGAAAATATTTATAAGTCTAGTGAAAAATCACAAGTATTTACATCTATCTAGTCTTACATAATCGCATCCGACCATTGCCATATAACATGTTTTAAATTCAAATTGAAATGTTTTTTCTGTTTGTAATATTATACATTCATACTTTTGAATATCTTTAATATTAATTAAAATAATATAACTTATAGTTTAACATACATTTGGACATAAATCATAATAATATACAATAACTTATATTAATTATGAGCTATAGCTAATAGAAAATACCTATAGTATAGTGATAGCATATTTTATTATAATGAAATTTGTATTATTTCGGAAAATATAGTAGAATTTAATTTTCGGTACTAAATACAAAACAAAACATATATATATATACATCATTACAGTGTGGTCTAATAACATACCAAACCAGTTATTTTAAAATATGGTCCTTAATAGTATAATTAAAATTCAAAAAATCGGATTTTAAATAAATGCATAATATTTTCAGCACCATTATACTAATATAAATTTATTTTACAATGATTCCGAAATTTGTTTTAAATTCAAACAGTACACGAATCGCAAAGCACGCGCGTTTCAAAATCCAATTTCCTTGTAGACTGTAATGCATTATGTGGACAATTTAAAATGCAATTATATTTTTCATTTTCTCGATCGCAACGGCATTAAAAAATAAAGAAATACAACCGTTTCACGCTGTAATAATAACAATAAGAGGATCAACTATTGTTTTCGATTTTTGCGCATGAAGAGAAGAAGGAGAGAGCATTAAAAAGTGAACGAATGGAAAAATATTTCGAATATTTCCGAGGGGGAAATAGCGTTCGTTCATTCATCGTCATTATACCTATACACACCGCCGGCTTATTTGTTGCCGCGGCTAAGTCTAAGATCTGTACACTTTTAGCCTTAAGGACTTACAACCGCAGTACACGACATACACGACTAGTGATGTAGATGGCAGCGGCGGTGAAGGAACATGCTATTTAATTTGTTATCGTGACTGTTGTACGAACCAAAATCACACAACTTGTTGATCACATAATGGTTTATGCGTGTAGTATAATATTGAATGTTTATGAAAATCACAAATAACATTTGACTTATCGATATTTTTGCACACGGTGGCGGATATAAACGTCAACAAAACAGGGAGTTACCTCATGTACATAATACAATTTGTTTAAAAACAATATTACCTTCGTAATAGTTTAATTAATTTAATAATATTTTAAATGCGTTTCAATTTCATCGAGTTATTTTAATATTTTAGTAATTTAATATAACTATTAATTATGTAAGTAAGTTTATTCATACACTTGTACTTTGATTAAGTAAACAGATAATTCATAATATACAAAACGATAACAAGGAAATATACTGTTGCAGTTGCAATAGATCCAACTTTAAATAAAAATGAGAAAACTGAATAATAATAATATGATTTATTTTTGAAAATCGAAAAAAATATAATTTCAGGGACGGAGTCTTGTATAGGCAATTTAAGGCCATCCGCGTGCTTTAAAATAGTACCGACTGCATTAATAATAATATAATAAAATTACTTCATGTCGTGCCATAGTACACGGTATTTTTACTTTGACATATAACTATATAACCACAACCCGTAGACTACAGAGTAGTTATAACTTTATGTGAATACGACCGAAGAAACCATTGTAATAATACAACCATAAATACACTGTATTGTATTTACTGTGTTATTGATGATACTATTTTGCCTTAGTCACGTGAAGTTCAATTGTACGCATTTTAATACAAAAATATTAATAATTTTCATTTGACATTGAAATAGTATTTTAAATCAAAGTAAGAATTGTCTTATCGGTCTAAGATGTATGGTTTCTTACAAAATGTGTGTATTTTAACAAATTTAAATCAATTTAAAACCTATAAAAAGGAATTCGAAGAAATAAACATTAGAAACACATTGAACTCAAATTCCACGAGTCACATAATTATTCTATTGTACGGAATTACGAAAGTCATTAGATGTCTCCGCAACTTAAATGACAAACGACTATTTTTCATTTATATAGACTTATTATAGTGGTGCTATTCAATATAATATGTCAAAACAAATAATAAAATGTTATTTAATTGTTTTTATCACTGAAAACATAATAATCAACTCAAAGACGCTATAAAGATGTAAATATATAATAAACAATGAAACAAAAATGATTTTCAAAAATATAATGAGAGATATATGGATATAAGGCAATAATGAAAAAGTAAAAAATGTTTGTAATTGTAATCTCTTATAGATTTGTAATTTAATCGTTAAAATCTTACTCTGTATATTTTAAGATATTTAAAGATGAAAAAACTGCAGTTTGAGTGTGTTGCTAAGTATAGCAAACATAATACACATCAACACTCATAAACCACTCAAATATTAAATTATCGTAAGAAACTCCATATCAAGAGAACAGATATTGTAATTTATTTTACGTATTGTGTGTTAGATTAAAGGTCTACTAATTTTAAAATTAAAACGGACTACACAAAAATGTTAACTGCTGAAGCGAAACAAATACAATACGGTATACGGGTGAACGACGTCTTCTTAAACGTTTCAATTATACAAATTACATATTATAATATAAATATTATTACAATTTCGCATAGCAAATATTATAATGTTTATATTGTTTTTATTATTATTATTATTATTATTATTATTTCATAGCGAGTATTGCGCATTTCGGCGCGCAGTGTAATCGCGATAACACGATGTTATGATAATAACATATACGCGTGACGGCAGATAGCTTCCGGCAAATATTCAGTACGATGTATAATAACATAATCGTGCAGTATATGGTACAAACGATATAATAATAATAATTTAATGCGGACTCGGGCTGTGTAGCAAATAGAAAGTGTGACGGGGAAAGACAAATACCTGGAAGACATGCGAATCGGTATTTATTGCCGCTCGGGAAATCTATTTAAATATATTATTATACATCGTCGAGGCGATGACAATGACGACCGATACTGATGAAGAGTCGACACGACACTCGGCTGTGCGCTAAATCCCGTCAATCGCAATCAAATATAATGCGTAACTGGATATGATATGTACCGTGACGTTTATCATTTAAAAAATAAATTCACCCGCTCAACAATTTACAGGGGAAAATGGTGACAGCAATTCGAAAAATAAAAAGTTGGACACGACACAAGACACTATTTAATATTATATTATCATTTAAAAATCTAAGTATTTATTAATACGGTGTATATACTTAAGGACTTAAGTACACTTAAAAATTTTAAAATTAAAAAAGTCGGCGTGTATTAGATATGTATATTATAAGCGTATATATTCTTGTAAGCTTAGAATACTCATGTCTGTCAGCAAGGATAATATATCTTCTAAGCAACGCAATAAATACGTTTAAATAATATGTTTGACATAGGTTTTTAATATATTTTTAGTAAAGGATTAAGAAACTTTAAATAAAAAAAATGATTATCAGATGTTTATTAATGATTGGACGCGGGTAAGAAATGACTGTGGATAATATTAATAATGTTTAACAGATTTGTGTATCATACCGTCATCAATAAAATCTAAATAATAATTACGTGACTTAGGTCGAGAATATAGTTTAATAAACCAATAATTGATGTTTTGTTACATAACTTTAACATTAACATCATTACGGCGGTAGTTATTTAATAAATATAATACACATTCTTTCGATGAATCTCGTGTGGTTAGATAGGTATTATTTTTGTGAAAGCATTTTTGATCTTTTTTTTTCGATTATTTCGGTGGACCAGTCCCTTAGCGCCACGCTAATAACAATAATAATACCCTAACGCGTTTGACTACCGCACCGTTTTCTTAATCCTTTCCATTATTTTGAATTAGCCTTGACCACTATGAAATGCTATAAAATCACTAGAGGTTTGCAACTCCCTTTAGGTTAGTTTAGGCGAGTTCTATTACACTATTTTATTGTATACAGTAGATAACGCAGTAGTGGTAACCTCCTCACGACAAACTACTTTCACTAAAAGTGAAACTCCACGACGTTAGTATTTCTTTTTTTCTCTCTCACTCACTCTATTTTTCCATCACACTAATTCAATAATTCGATAATATAATGTAATCTCTTATATTTCATATATGTATGCAAATTAATATTTATAAAAATCGTATCATGCACAATATATCTTCATAAATCAAAATATATATATAATTTTATATCATAAATATAATTATCAAATTAAAACCAGGAGCTCGCAAAAATACGAGTAAGTGACCCCAGAAAATATTGCCCTTGAAATACCTACCTACTATCTAATTATTCTAATTCATTCATCCTAAAAGATTTTTTGAGCGTGGGAAAATGTTCATCCCTAAATATAAGTGTATACAAATCATTTTCATACTACTGGTACACAAAGATGACGAGAATTAACTAATTAAAAAGTTATTATTTTTTTTTTTTACTTTTGAACATAAACAATTAGTTAATTTTTAATTATCATATTTCTTATGTATTTAAAGAATCCAAAATTACAATTAAACTTTTTACAGTTAACTTAAAAAAAAATATATAATAAGTTAATATCATGTATGTACAATGTCATGATAAATACATAGTTGTGTTATAAGTGCAATTAAAACTAATTTATTTCTTTAATTTTTTTATTCTTTGTCTAATAATTGTATATTATAAGAACAAGTTAAATACAAACAAAATGTATTTCTGAATTTTAACATTCAGTAGCCACAAACCTGTATTTGAATGTCTAAAGTTTTATGTTTTCTATAATTTCTGAGACTCTAAAAAACGTACAGTTGTAGTGTGCAATAACTCGCATAAAAATACAACTAAATCAGTAGGACTTATTTTTAACAAAATATTTTAAAGTTATACAATAAATAATTACACATATGAACACCAATTATTAATTAAATAATAAAAAAAAAATGATTTTTACTGCATTAAGTTAATATTAATTCTCCGTCTCAACGTGTAACTTTTAGGATTGAATAAAACAATTGTTCGTTAACTATCACCTAACTTACAACTTAACGTTCTTGACGTTGAATTTCAATTTAATTAGCTAGAGTTGTTATGAACTTGGCAACCTGTTTAGTGCCGCATGCAAAAATAATATAGAGTTTGATATGCCTATAAAATAAAAAAATCTATAATAATATAAATCGTACAACGGATTAACAGTAAAACTATGTGGTTGTACATTGGGCGAAAACTCGTTCTGTACACATAATACGAATAATATGTATAGTATTATAATACAATATAATACACCACTACTATATATGATACTTGATTGCGGGCCTGCACCGGATTATACACGTGTATTATACGCGGTGTTAACCCTAATTCACCAGCCACCGCCGACTTTCAATTACACGTTTTCTCTCTCTCTCTCTCTCTCTCTCTCTCTTTCTCTCACACACACACACACACACACACACACACACATACGCACACTTTACCGTCTGTTGAAACTTAATTACGCACATTATCATATTATGACACGTTATACGTACAGGCGTACATACGCTAGCGACACATTGCGGAGCACACCACTGTTTAAGTAATATAATAATACATACATATTACATTATACTAACACATTTATACCTACTCATGTAGTCTGCGCATTTATACTATTATAGTGTAATACCTAATAGGTAAAATCTATAGAATACGTTATGTATGTGTGATACTGCAAAGATGGGAAAGTTAATGAAAAATTAACTGGAGTAGTTGAGTGGAAATTGAGAACGTTAAGCTAAACATTTATAGTCAAAAACAATAAGTTGAACTTGAGAAATTTAGAATGAGTTCATATGAAGAATAACATCAGCGCAGTTACTGAACTCAATTAATTGTAAGTTTTTTCGTTTTATTTTTTAAAAATATTCCCTGAGTCACTTATTGTGATTGTACAACTTTCATTTTTCATTTTTTTTTTAAATATTCCATAAGTCACTTATTGTGATTGTACAATTTTAAATTTTCATTTTTTCAAAAATATTACACGCTTTATAGCTGTAGTGATTTTAGCAAAAACTTACATGTTCGTATCAACTTAAAATAATATTATAATTCATTTTTATTTGGAACAATTTTATTGCATGATAAAATAGAAAAATAATTCTTATTTTAACTGAAGGGAATTATAAAAAATATTGAAAAATTAAATGGAGAGGTGAAAACGACATAAAAAGATCTACAAAAAAAATACAAAATAAAAGTCTCAAAATTGAATTCTTCGTTCTCTGTTTTATAATAAATTGTACAATAAGCTATTTAAATATTTTATTTTCAAACAAATCCACAGTCCTATTTATAATTAATAATATCATATTTTTCATAATGTGCATGTATATTATATCCATCGTACGTGTGTGTGTTTGAATCATATATGTTTATGATTATATTATAACAAATATAACAGCATACACAATGTACAATAGTGAAAAAAAAATTGTAAAACATTTTCATTGAATTTGTTTATAACTTTTTTTTTCGTCCCGTATTGGTAAATAAACAAAATTATAATCAATATATTTACACGTGTAATAAAAATGTTCATCGTCGAGTATCCAAAAGTATAATAATTACATCAATCTAATATCGAGACACGCTCGTCATTTTAATCAGTACTACCGCTGAATGCTATGCATAGTATACCTAAATGTTATATAACCCAGCCGGTCTGCGGATGTTTCGAATAATTCAACCGGTGCAGTTATGGGTGGTGAGAGTCGACTACTAGTGATATACTGCGGTATACACACACACACACACACACACACACACACACACACACACACACACACACACACACACACACACACACACACAAACGTTATACAGCGATGATCATTGTTATCACCGCTGACGGCTTCATACATATAATATATACTATATACCACATACCACGACTACTCGTACACACGTACAATAGTAGATAATATAAGATATACGATACGTGCAACGATTATACACATGACAATACGTACATGTACATGACTCACGAATATAATACACCGCGACTGTTTATGTATATAATATATAAATATATTTACTCGTGTATGTGGAATACGCGCGATTACCACTCCGCGTCATCTATTATGAGCTTACGGGTTGGCGGGAATACGTGTAGTATTAGTGGAACGATGCAGGTATATACCACTACTCGTATTACGATATCAGCGTGTTATTAGCGGTGTACGTACACGTTTAGAACACGCGACGTGTCGTGATCGACTCGCATACCAGCACAGCATACGGTTTTGTTTGTCAAATATAACTACCGCAGGCATCGATATGCGCTGTCGAACGAAATCTCCGAAATCTAATAATACGTCTTTTATATATATATATATATTTAATCGCCCACATAAGAACATCCGAAATCAAACAGATCGTGCTGTTTAGAATTTTGGAGTCCATATTTTTCTTTGGGGGGGGGGGGGAGAGGCCGTGAGAGGACACAGGTACAGTGTAAAAGTATAAAACTTAACTTGTTTTTCATATTATGAATTGTGCAAGTATATAATATAATATAATGATTATTATTATGGTACCAATCATAGGTTTGATTACTCTCACACCACTTGCAATAAAAGTTGTATTTTAAATTCCCATATAAAAATCAACAAAAAAATGCAAATAAAACATAAAGATTAAAATAACGTAAAGATTTGCCGCTTCTAACTCCCAATGGCAATCCTGGCCATCTCTGTGTACGACAATAAAAATCAACACACAATATTATCCAGAAAAAGCCAAAATATAATTTGATATATGCACATGCTTGTACATTTATCAAAACAAAAAAAAAATTTTTATCTCCGTTACAAAATTTTACTTCACACGCTAACGTATTTTATAATTCACACAAAAAAATGAACTGCGGGCAATGCTGAAAAAGTTAAAAAGTTATTTATACATTAGGTTATCGATGTCCATCGTTTACATAACCTTTTGTTTCCATTGTTAAAACGTATCAATTAAAAATTAAAAATTAATGACTATCAGCCAATCAGTTTTAATAATGTTTTCGTGAATCGATAAGATCACTCTATTATTTATTTTATCCGAAACCACCAATAATATCAATCGATTTAATGAAATTATAATAAAATATTGCAACTACTCAAAAAAAAAATTAAAATAATAGTTAACAATAAAATATACGAACGTCAACCTGTTATTAAAACTAAACAATCAAAAAATTAAAATGTACTTTTCCGGAACTTAATTTAATCGTGTAACATTCAAAAACTCTAACAGACTTCCTGGAAAATGAGATACACTTTTTTGCTTGTCGTGATAATGTTGTTGTATTACAATTATATGAATTTTGTAAGCTCGGCACATCGGACGGCTCATATTAATAGATCATTTTGCTAAAACATAATTATTACTACACCCAGTACATTGTCTATAGTATGTTTCATAAAATATTCGCAAATGGCTGTCGTTGTAATATATTATATACACATTACGTACAAATTTAAGTGTTGAATTGTTAAAAAGTTAAAGCTAAATCAAAAATTGTAATTAATTTATCTACAACCCAGGTAGTTAATTCACTTAATAACTAAACTAATGAAAGTAATATACATTGCAACAACTTCGCTTTTTTCCATTTATTATGAAAAATAGTACGTTAATTTAACGGTGTTATCAAGTATACTTTGCTAATTTATAACTAAAATTTAGATTAATTGTTAATTAATTATTTTTTCGTCACATTGTATACTGTGATTTTAAATTAAAACAAACAAATCGCAAGCATAAAATAGTGTTATTTGATACAGACGTATCACAGCGAATAGGTTGTAAGAAGGTATAGTATACAATGTGTTTTTTAAAAAAACGTTTAGATATAATTTTAAATTTAAATTTTAAATCGATAGAATGTCACGCTATCACTATATTATAATATAATAATATTATCAGGAACGACTTGTGTGATAATTACAAACAAATCGATTAGTCGTTTTTCTCCATATCGCAGACTTAAACTTTTAAAGTGAAACGAATTTTCTATTATAATATTATTAACTTAAAACTCAACGTTGTTAATGCAGATTTGCCTGGACCGACTCGAGTTAATTTTGTTTTCATCGTATCGTGCAGCGAGGATAGGCGCCGTGTAGCAGTGGCGTTACGCGACAGGGGTTACTGCACCACACTCTTCTCAACACTTACATTTCGCATATACGCACACGTTTTGTTGTCCGGCAAATCTCGAGGGCAATTCCAACGCTCTCCCTCACCTTTTGCCCCCTCTCACCACCTCTTCACGGACCAGTCGATCGTTCGGCTAATATACGTTTAATGCCACACCACACCACTCACCCTCGAAGCAGTCGCTGTCCGTCCGCCTTCGCGCGATAATACATAATGCACACCGCCATGGCCGCCGCCGCCGTCGTCGTCTACTCGCCGTCTCCGGTCGATCCCTTTAAATTGACTTTCCTCCTACTGCTTCACGCGCGATGGACCGTCTGCGAACACCGGTGGTTTAATCGAATTTCACGAGCAATTAACCGATATCGCGCGCGCGTCCTACCCCTCCGCGCCGATTTTGTTAGTTGTCCGTCTCGTCCCGGTCGATTGCCCACATTATACACTACCCTCGTGTGTATCACACGAATGCACGTGTATGCAGGTACATGTATTATATACGTACAGTGAGCTGATCTCGTTTAGCCATACTCGCGTCGACTCACGATCATATTCAATTTTGTTTTTTTTTTCGTTCGTTCGTTCGTTCGTTTATTATTGCCACTGCCCAACGAAATCAAAGTGCATCGAGACTGCAATAGTAATGCAGCTGGCGTTGTACCGATATTTAAATTTACTATTCAATCGAAACGCGATAATCCAACATACGCGATCGCCCCGTTTTATGCGTGTGTTATCGTTTGAGCCGATATGAGAAACGATTTCGTGTATCTTAATCGATATCTAAACGAGTACCTTATTTGTTTATACATATTGCATTAGTGTTTTTTTTTTAAGTTCAAATACATTCATGGTTGTTAGTAATATCCCCGATTCAGTGGCTCATACCGAATTGAAAAAAGAAAAACAGATTTTTTTTCCATATTCGGATCAAAATGCATAATATATACTTTCGTTCTTAGAATCTTGGTATATTTATTTGAAAAAAAATACGTAAATCGTGTTTATTTAATGAAAATCTGACGTGTATACCAATTAATTAATTTGTATTCATGTCACGTTAATATTTTGCTCTATTACAAATCATATAGGTAGCTTTAAAATATATTATATTGTTTTTTACAAATTATGTTTTTTGATAAAAACCAAAACAAATTTCATAAATATTGTTTTTAGGGTATATTATACTAAAATATTACTTAAAAAATAGTATACGTTTAAGTTTATCGAAGTATTAAGCACTCTATTTCTGAATTATAGAGGAATCAAAATAGCGTAAATAAATACAACTTAATATACATTTCCGTAAAAAATGACATTCACCCATACAAACTAATTTCAAATATATCTCAATTAAACTATAATTAAACAGATAACTCAGTTCAAATGTAAAGTAATTTGCTTATCCATAGACTTTTTTTGTATCCACGAGCGCCTAATATATGTAATACATATTATATCGTCAGTCGGTCACACTTACGAGGACAAACTCATTCTATATGTAAAAATAATTTTATGGAATTTTAATTTTTTAACAGCAACCGATTATTTTTACAATAATATACACACCTTTTTGAGAAATGCACACTCGCACATATTATGTATATACTCGTAATATGCGTTCGTGTGTATACTCAAATGCGCCAATCGACGCGCCAGTTACAAATCGTCAGAATTTTTTTTTCCTTTAAATAATGCCCCTCGTCCACCACCACTATTTATGTTGTTCTCCCATAATCATGTCATTCTATCTCCGAGTTTTTTATAGCAGGAAATAGCGGATATAACGTCTGTCTGTTGCCGCCGATGCCACCACCGTTAAAACTCGCGAGCCGTCGGTGCGTCTAGTACAATTACACCGGTCAGTATGTCCGATTGGGGACCCGATATAATATTGTGTTAGCCGTACTGTACTTTTCCTCTCGGTAAAACCTAACCACCGTGACTATGTTACGTCCGACTCTAATATCGAATTATTAAACAATGTGGTTCAGTTTTTAAGACCTAACCTAACAAACTATTTTATAGCTTAACAAACTCGAATTTTATTTAATCTTTTTCTATTGGATGAGCGTATGATTGTCTTGAATATTATATTATCTCCCCCGTTTTTAGTTTGATTTAGATTTTTCCCCTAGAAATTCAGACTTTAAAAGTCAATTTTAAGAGTATTTAAAAAGTTAATACGTCATCGTTAGTTGGAAGAATTATGACAATCAAAATACAGTCTCAAGATGTCAATCTTATTATTTAATGATATTTTATTTTACTTCACACGCATAGACAAAAAAAAGTTAAAAATGTATTTTTTTATAAAATTATGTGCGATTACATATTATAATATGTCCCCTATCTAATAGAAAAATCCTAGTAAATATTCAAGAGCATTCAGTTTAAATAATTTATATTATCTTAAATGTTAGACACACAGTATTATATTTTCCGCAAGCATCAATAATATCGACGTAGTTTATAGTATAGTCCTTGGCTCGGAACAAAAGGTTGCTATTTCATGTATCGAATTGTTCAAAAGAGCAATCATAAATATAATATTCTCTTTTGTGATTAATGATTTTTAATAATTATCAAATCAAAACTCAACATGTTTCGCGTTATCTTGATTTATTTTTGTTTCAAAACAAAATTTAAAGTTAAAATGTCAGTGAATAATTAAAAGATTCTACAAATATAATCTATTGGTTGTTATTACATTTTTGTTTTGTAGAATTTTTTTGTTCCTAATTTTATATAATAAGTAGCTATTCTGGTTATTAAAATGTAGTTAAACAAAAGATACGTCAATTTCTTAAAAACTTAAAACCTAAATATTTATGATGGTATTATTATTTATTGAATCGATTTTGATGATAAACAATGCACAATAACAATTAATTAAGTACTATTGTATGATAATTGTAGACATAATAAATACAAAACATGTATTACTATTTGTTTATTAGTAATGGATTGTATCGTGTTAATAGAACCTAATGGTACTACAGTTATGAACCAAAACATTCTATTTAAATCACTATTAAGTAAATTATAAATTATCACATAAAATTTAACATTTTTTAGTATTGAATAACTTTATACTATAAATAATGAACATAGATACAACATGGTTGTAAACATACAACACACTTTTTCGGTTTTGCAAGAAAATCATTTTTGAAAGAAAATTTAAACCTTTAAAAATATTAGTCGTTCAGAAATTGTATTGAAATTCTGATTATACGATGATGAATTTTAAAAACATCAAAACACTGCAGAAAAAGTTATCCAACCGCATCGTACACATAAACATTAAACGTCACGGTCGCCGCGTGCCTTTTAAGCGTACTGCAAATATGAAGTATAACCGCAGAGTAGGTATTTACCACTCGCGTAGACGATGTACACAATAATAGCTCAAAAGTCGAGTCTTTCGTAGAAGTTACGGCAGGAGCAACAGAAGTTATACGAAGACGGTTGTCTGAATATTTTAGACGTTTTTTCCGTAACGAGAAGACCGATGGAAAAGTTTTCTCGACTCGATTGCAGATGCTGTAAAAACGTTTGTTGTACCCGCCGACCCGCCTCGGGACCGTGACGATACGCCAAAATTGCTTCGCACGCTACGTCCGTTCCTTGTTTATATATATATGTGCATTACATATACATACATATTATATCAGTCGGCCGTTGACGAGCGGTGGCGGTAAAACAATGACGCGATATTATAGCTTATATATACATACAATATATACAACAATCTGCAGACACACTTACGAACAAGTTTTCGGGTTGTAATTAAATATTATTTTGCGATACGCGTCCATCCACCCCTGCGTTTCCCACCATCACGATCTCCAAGAATTTCACAAGCAGACAGTGGTTCAAGCCAACTGCTTTGGCGGAGATAAATATGGCGTGGCCCCGAATTATATTTATTTATTATTATTTTCTGTATTTATTATGATGCACTTTCTTTAAGCTAAGCATGTCGAAGATAGAACACTACACATTATTATCCTAAACGTATACATAGCTGTTGAGCTATGAGCAAGACACTCGTCGTAAGACAGTTGGACACTTGCTATAAGCATATCTATGAAGAATTTTTAGTTGAAAGAAATCAATTTAATCAGTAATCTTAATTCTAAATGTATTGAGAATATTTTAAATATAATATTATAAGACTTATTATGGTCAATGGACCATAGAGGGTGCTGTTGCTATGATTTTTAAAAACAAAAATATCATAAAAGCGCTTCAGTTTTGTTCAAAATTTGAAATAGGTACCTATTTTATTTAGTAAATCATTAATGATGTTGAAACAGTTTTAAAATTTGTTTAGTCTTAAATGAATAGGAATAATAAATGTATAATTTAAAAAATACGGCAATTTTTGAAATGTAGCAGTTTTCACACTTTGTATAAATATAGATAGGTAGCTAGTAAAATTCAATAAAATAAATATACTACTCGTTGGTATTTTTGCAATTATTTTAAATTTTCAATCGATACTATTTCTACTTATTCCAAAATAGTTAATTGTATTTTATTATTAATTATTAAATTAAATTAAATTAAATTAAAAATATGTTAGTATACTTCACCAATGTGCTAAACGATATACAAATTTAATCACATTATTTATTATCTACAACCCAACAAAATTTAGACTTTGTTATTGGTTATATTTTTCCTTATAACTACTATTACTTTAATTTTTGAAATCTATAAATATATTCTACTTTAATATTTCATACTATGACCGCAGTAATTAACAGTTATGATGTTTAAGTATCGATTAATGGGATCGATAGGATCTGTGTTTAAGAAAAATCTACATAGATCACAAAGTACTTACTTAAAATAATTTTGCTGTATATTTTTTATTATTAAACAGCTCATGTTATCTATAACTATTACTTATACAACTTAAGATTTAAAAAAAAATATTATTAAGTTAAAAATAAACTGCGAAATAATATATATGTTAAATTATAGTTAATTGAGTCGTATAAAACAATAAAAATGAATTGCTTGATATAAGTACGTATAGGTACACACTAACACACTAAATACAGAATAAATATAATATGTATAATATGTCAGTCGAGTCGCGATACCTTAAACCTCAATAACTCAAAAAATTGTACAACTGAAATTTTTTTTTATTCCTCTTATTTTAAATATAAATTATATATGAATTAATATAAATTCAAGTTAGATATTTCGAAGCGAATTTGTATCTCCCTTCAACTTCGAATTATCACGACTTGACTGTATATAAATTCATGTCGTAATAAATTACATAATTTTAGTTGTTATCGTCAATCAGTGCAATTTTATTATAATATTACATACTGTACAGATCATAAGTGCACAACGTGTTGTCGTTTTATTTTTTCAACGCGTAGAGTCGAAATCTCTAATAGAATTCAAAAGAAATCACGTCTTTGTATCGCTGCCCGATGACCAGGACGAACAAAAATATAATGTTGCGTTTTTTATTATTACATATAATAATATATAGTTGAACGCCTTATTGTGTGTAATGCAACAGTATTTATTTGTATGTCTGTAGTCAATACGCGAAATGCATTTATAAGAGTCGCAGCAGTATTATTACGATGCAGGATAGTCTTATAGCATAATATGGACGATGATTGTAGCGTATTGTACAGCGAGGCATGCTCCGAGCAATTTAATATTTCCCGAGGAAGTGTCGTACACTCTTACTGTCGTCAATGATTTTTTTATTTTTATGGCATAGCTACTTTAATATTTCTCGCACACTGCAATTGCACACGTCATGGGAGTGGTGCACCATGAGACCGATGGTCGAAAACTAAATGTATACAACATAGGGATAATCGATTAAAAAGGCCTCTTTTTATAACTCCATTTTTTTTTTTAATTACATTTTTTTATCGCTGTATACTATACAACAATAATTAATGTGAAATTTAACATCACAGTACTATGCCGATACGACATTTAATTAATTAAATAAAATTTCGTTTTAGAAAAACCGAACATTTAGATTATAGGTATGTGTATACGAAAAAATGGGATATTATAAAACGCAGTATTATTCTGACTCTCCGTTAATATAATATATTGTGAAAAATCATTCACATGACGTCAACGATATTATATATAAATATTAAATTTAAATATATTAAAATATTATAGTACATAGCTTGAAGCTGGTTTTACATGTTACATTACAAAATCAATTGCTCTAATTCGTTCTTAAGTTCACATAAAATAAAAACAATTTTTTACAAAAATAAATATATTTGTTGAAAATGAAACAAAAAATTGTAGAACGTATTTTAAAAAGCAATTTTTTGATTAAAAAAATAAGGAGATTAATATAATTGGATAAGAC
The DNA here is from genome assembly GCA_036289425.1 of Rhopalosiphum nymphaeae. NCBI lineage: Eukaryota > Metazoa > Arthropoda > Insecta > Hemiptera > Aphididae > Rhopalosiphum > Rhopalosiphum nymphaeae. The sequence continues at coordinate 3,506,272 of JAZAQC010000030.1, forward strand.
TTAAAAATTGACTGTTCTAGCATACTAAATACTATATAGCACGTATATTTTTTCGTTTTTAGTGTAAATTGTGGGCTGTATTACAACTGTCATGCATTATTCCGTGGGTTTTATTCTGCAGCTATTATTGAAGCTTGTACGTTGAAATTACAAATTGCAACCCTTTTTGCAAACAACCCTCAAAAATCTCTCGTCTTTTCTCCTGTCATAGCGTGTGATAAAAATAATATCCATTACCGTTTTGTTTTTATGTATTATATATAAATGCCGCTACATCGAGTTGTATACGATTGCGACAATGACGACGACGACAATTCGAACTGTGTAATCCCGAATATTTACTGTGTTATTATATTATTATTATTATTCAGCTACATGCCTACTGTAGCTACCCCAGCCGCTATTCTATCGTTTATAATATACATACCCATTACATAGGTATGCGCATATATTATATACACTGTTAATTCGCGTCCAACACGGAATTTAATAAATTCAGCTATGTGTTTGGTTGGGTTTTTATTTATTTTTATTAAACAGAAACACCACGAGAAAATATATTTTATATTATTATATCATAACAAATACCATGTGATGTGTGTACACACACACACACACACACACACACACACACACACACACACACACATATTAACGTAGATGACTAAAATATACACATTATAATATTATTATTATCAATACATGCCACGTACTTCAAAAACAAGGCTATAAGCGCAATAACTTTTTTTTTTAATTTTATTCGTGTGCGTGTGATTCAGTGTCATCAACAGTTTTTTATAATTCAGTGGACTTGTATAGGTAAATATAGGTTCTGTATAGCATGTTTAGCAAGGGCGTGCTAAATAGGAAAAATTGTCATATTAAATAATTGTTTAATGGTTAATATATTTTAGAAACTACTATATCTGTGTAGATAATGATATAATATAAACACTTGTTTAAAATCTAAAATATCTACGGTTATTTGTTTTTGAATTACAACAATAATAATAACTTCGAATATGTTAAAAACTAGATTGCTTAAGAATTTCCGTTGTTCCATATTATTATTTTTTTTTGTATTTATATTTATATATTTTCAAATTATTTAAAAGCATTTAGAATTTTTTATTTTTGACCCCACCACCCCTAAGTAACAACAAAATTCACTTTTTTTTATCAGATATTGAGATTGACAAATTAAAACATTTGTATTTAATATAAAAAATATTTTCGAAATCACAAGCCATAAGAAAAAAAAGACCATTTTTAAAATCACTACCCCTCCCCCACTACAAAACATGAGCATATTCTTATTATTCTTATAATTTTTAACTTACACTTCATTTATACATGCCACTGGACCGGCTTTTTAAATTTACAGTTATCGGTTTTTAAAACAAACGTGACTAAAAAAAGAAGTTCCGTGAGCTACGCCGATAAATTATAATGCAAACCAATCAGGAAAATAAATTTATTATTATTATATATTAAAATATTAAATTTTGTCATAATAATTAAGTGAACTTGTAAATTAAATGTAAATAATATTTATATATAGATTTTTTATAATAGTAATTATCGACTTATAATATCATAGTATACTGTACATTAAGTTTAATAGTTCTTTTAATTACATATAATAACATTTATTTTAATTTTGAAAAATCTCATAAATATGTTTAAAATGATTTAGAAATCATTCATAGTTTCAAATGCATAAATTACATACATTTTGTGATTATAATAATATTATACGGTACGTTCCGCATTCTATTGTTGTACGCTGCGTTGTGAACTACCTACTTAAAGAAGAATTCCTCACTACCGCCTTACATATTTTCACACAGGGTGTAAGATTATCTATATATATATAGTACACATCATCGCATCATCAACCGGAATACTCGTCTTCTTACAACTCCCCGCCATCATCGCTTTTCCTGCACAACTAAGTAGATGGGATTAGATGGAAACAACAACAAGAACCAAGACGACGACGATAAACGAATGAATAATAAATGCGCTTCTTGATTCCTCGCAGGGCCCCCATTACTGACTAGAGAATCGAGGGATTTATAATATATATATATATACATATATGTGTGTGTGAGTGTGTGTGTGTGCGCGCGCGCGCGCGCGTGTTGTGTTAAATGCTCTACGAGAGAAAATCGGAGGATGAGAGAGGTATATCGGTGAACAGATATAGGATAAAGGGGTGATGGTGGTGGGCGAGGGCAGCAGATACACAACTCTTTAGGTTGTGCTCCACTATCACGCGCTCGTTTAGGGGTAAGACGGAAAACGATCCGACGACGACGATGAAGACCTTGTTTGCCATCGACGACGTCTTTAATCGGCTTATATATATATTATACTTGTCATTGATGGAGAAAGAGGAGAAATTTGATATACCTTGGACCTAGCTGGGTCTGCACTGGTAATTTCGGATGCCGTTTTTATTCGCTGTTCTGACTAGTGACTGTGCAACAACATCTATTATAGTATTGAGTAATATTCAAGTAAGTATATAATAATGTTATAGTACTATGACACTGGTAATGTTATTGTATAGTTCATATTTAAAATTTCCTTTAATAATATATAAATCGCTATCATCATCATCATAAGCATGTTAAGCACAAGTTTTGGTTTATTTTTGACAACCCATTATCCATTACGTAAATTCAAAATTTTACAACTAGCAGTCATGCACGCCTAAACGCAAATCAAACGAGCACAATTTTCAATTATAAATCATAACTTTAAAACATGTATATATTTACTTTAAATGTCGTATAGTATAGTATATCGTTTATTTTATATTAGTTTCAATGACATATCACAATACTACCAACAATATTATATTATACTATGAAAATTGTATGTGACCATTCTTTAAATTTAAAAACATTGAATATACGGCACATCCGATTTTCATGAAACCATTTTGTTTAATTTATTGTAATTTGACTTAAAACTACCACCAATTATTTTTCTGTATTATAGAAAAACCTTTGAAGAAATATTAACCACTTTTCTTTAAAACTGACTTATTTAAAATTAAATATCTTATAATAATATAATATTATTGAATACATAGAGATACTCTGCGTATCATTTATTTTTATTTTCAAAGTCATAACAATTTACTCAATGTTAGGTAATTTTATATTAAGAAAAAATAAAAATATCATGGTGCATTATATTATAAAGTTTATATCGATATATAATCATTTAGGTAGTTAATAAAGAACGTAAAATAATATTAAACTATCGTTTTGGTAAATTATTTTTAATTACTTATTACATTGTACCTACTTGTATTTATTTTATTGAATACATAAGAATGAAGTCAAGTTATGTAAATTCTGGTATTCCATTCGATACTCAAAATAATATTACAAGTTTCTAGAAATGTAAAATCTAAGTAATCAACGACGGTTTAATTTATTACATTTTAGTGAAACATTGATACTTAGCGCATTTTTTATTGAATAAGTTACCTAATTATGACGTTGTATATTCTTTTATACAAACAAACTACAATTTATAGTAATGTATTCATTGATATAATTGTATAAATATATTAAAACTAGAATCAATATTAGCTGTGTTGGGCGAAAATCAGCTAATATTATAAGAGAGAGAGAGAGAGTTAATGTAATAACTTAAAATTGTAAATTATTTGTTTTTTTTTTCTATTGAATAGCTAATCTCTCAAAAAGTTCAATGCTACTTTGAGTTTACAAATTAATAAAATGTTTTATTTTAAATACCTAATATCTAAAAATTTAAAAATAAATAAAATTGCCCTTGTGTTTTATTTTTTTAGCAAAATAAAATAAACATAAGTAAATCTTTACTATAGAAATTCTATCGATTATTTCAAAATTTGAATAATGTTATTCTTCTCATTGTTTTTATGCTACTACATGACTAGCTACTTTTGTCTAAATATTTAATTAAGGACAATATTTTGTTGCTCTTATTGAAAATCATTAATATTTAATTTAAATTACGGCGTTTGAATACGAATATTGACAGCGTTCCACTTGATTTTGATCTATTTATTTATTTATTTATTATTTTTTTTTTGTTTTGTTTTGTAAAGGTAAAGTACAACCCTGTGCTCTTTGTATACAATGCATACACTATATAATGTTTACCAAAATTAATTAAAATTTGTTTTAATAAAATTATGAAGTGGTGTATTTGTGTTTTTTTACTGTATGTAGAACGTAGTGTAAAATAAACTTCACATACTATGATTGGAAAAGTACTTTAGAAGAATCAAATATTTTACAAGCATTAAAAAAAAATCTAATACACCTATTCTGTGATTCTTGCACCTGATAAAATATAAGTCAGTGAAAACTTCTTTTAAATACACTTTGTTTTTTAATTACTGTAACAATAATGCAATTATTATACTTTAAATATTAATAAAAAGTTGTATATTTTATTTTAATAATGTCGAAGAAAATTAATTATAGATATAGTATAGTTAACGATGGCTAATTATAATTATTATATCTCTATATCTTTATATTATTCAGAATATATTTGGAGTAATAATTGAACTAAAAATCCTATCCTTGTTAAAATTTGTTTTGTTATATACAAACAATGATATTTTTTTTAATATATCAAACCGATAAAGAATTTAAAAAAAATATATAACTAAGTCAATAGTTAAAAAACATTACATCTTATTACTATATTCACTGCTAATAATTATTTTTTAATGTTATAAATCATGTATAATTCATAATTTTAATTTTGGTCTAAAAAATTACTATTAGACATAAAAACGAAAGGTTTTTATTTAATTTTTAACGACTATCTGTTATTTGTTAACACTGCGGAAGAAACTATGGATAATGACAATTAAAAATCCTCGTAACTTAAAATTAATAGGAATTAGACATTTTCAGCAGTCAAACTGTAATTATTAATTTATTTTAAATGTAATGACCGCTACGCAGTATCTCAAATAATATGTAGATACGAATAAAGTAACTAGTAAAAGCAACACGAAGGTTTTGTAAATCAACTTTTATTCAAGGGGTAGGTAATTTGTAAATATGATAAAATAATTTAGTGTTATCGCGAGTTATTTTCACATTCAAAGCTTACCGTTGTTTTGTACGAATTTACGTGTGTTTGGAATTTTGTTTTTTTTACTATTTCATTATAGCCTAACTACATAATATAGGAAATATTATGACTGCGTTTCATCTAATGTCTACCAATGATTGATTTTGTCGTTGACTACCGTGTACGAAACCGCGTTATATTAGAACAAATAACACGCCACTGTTGTAAACAAAAATATCAAAGCATGTTATATTAGTAATATGACAATATTTTAATAATACAGTTTGTGTTCGGCGAGAGACATAAGTATACGACCGAGCGGCGGTCGGAGTTATGTACCAACACGCAAGTATTTTAATATGCGTGCCACAAAATAACTTTGGCGGTGTGCAGACGAATATATGTATAAAACAATAAAAATAACAAAAATAACAAAGATATGATGCGATGACGGTGGCGCAATTTTCCCGTCACCTATAAGTGATGTCGAGACACCATCGTTAAATGCTCGGTTGATCTAGCTAATTTCAGAAAAAAAAAAAAAAAAAACCAAGATTCCCGCGTACAGCGACGCCTCCGACTCTGGCCGCGAAAACGAACACGTTTTAATTAATTACTGTGTTTCCGGTAAACTGCGAACGGGAAAATGGTATCGTTTCGCATTGGCGCGTGTAGGATTATATTATATCTATTATTATAAATACTGCGTATATATCATTACCTCCATCTCGGCGTAGCACACGATTTTTCAATTGATATTATGTACAATCATAACACGGTCGTCGCCGTCGCGTACAATTATTATTATTATTATTACAATTATTATTGTTGTACCTGCACAGATATATTATTATTATTATTCGGTCGCGTGCGTGTGCGGCGGAATTGACGGCCGAGGATCGCTGCGGTGAGACGACTGCTCCTGAGGCCCGCGAGACTGATGGTGTTGCCGGTTGCCGTTTCCGCCGCCGACTGTCGTCGTCGCCGCCGCCGCCGCGTCGTGTCGGTCATGTGCGGTGGCGGTGGTGACCGTGTCGCCGACATGCAGGCTCGGCCGGCCGGCGAATCGCCGAAAACGCCAGCGCACGCCAAAAGACGATTGCGACCGCCTCCCGCCGTCGACGACGCCCACCGCGGGCGTCGGAGTTTTCCGCGAACACACGCCGGCACGCACACACGGACACCCATCGCCACCCCCCCGAAACTCCCTCCCGCCGCCTACACCGCGCGCTCCCGACGCGACCACCCGCCCCCCCCCACATCAACACCCACAGGCGGGCGACAGTCCGCCGTCGAAACCGCGGCCGTTCGAAGGCGCGCGATTATACGATTTAGATACTACTCGTATTATATGTCGTGTTTATTGTGTCATATTATTATATCAATAGGGAACCGCGCGCGATATATATTGACGTGCAGGCTCGAACGCCGGTGGTGGACGGGGGGGAGGGGGGGAGGGGGGGTGTTTAAACCCCCTCCGAAATATCGAGAACAAAATATAAATTACCTGACCTACAAATGAATAGTATGATATTTATGTACATTTTTTTCAAAAACACCCCCGAAATTTTTTTCCTGCGTTCGCACCTGTTGACGTGCATTCAGAGATTGTCTTAGCTGCGAAAAATAGGGCACCGGGTTGTCGAGTTCCGAACGAATAATAAGAACAGATGTATCTGCGCGTGAGTTTCCGGCGTCCCGATAAGCGCTAGTTCAATTTTTGTTTTTCGTAGGAGGGAGGGGGATACATGATTAAATCAAACACAGTCCGGTGACAGGGGCAAGACCCCTTCCCCTCGAGATCGCCTTTAACGGTTCCAATATAGTTGTGTACGTATTTCGAGATTATTGCGCCGCGTTTTATTGATACATCGTCGTTATAATTCAAGCCTGTAGGTGCGCGAGTAGGTTTAGATGTGATCGTCACGACTGGGTATAGGGATCCAGCTCGGTAGACAATTTAAACGGTGATCCGAAAAATAATAAAAATTACAATACAATAAATTTACAAATCACTGTCACTCGAATTGTTAAAAGAAAATATTCTATTCTCGACCTTATCGATTTGAAAAGTAGTGCAAATTCTTGTATACAGTGATTATACAGTACTTAGTTCACTTCAGCGGGTTTTGGTGCTGAACTTTTTTTAAATTTTAAAACGCATAACTAAAATAATTACTGAGATATATCATACTAATTAAGTTTTAAACTACATTAGAATTCTTTGAATGACTCACCTTTGAAACTGAGGGTCGTCAAAAAGATCGAATTATCAGAAAATACAGAAAAATACAGATTTACAATATGCAAAATATTAAACTATATAATTTATCGTACATGCATTATACTAAAAAAAAATAATGTAATCCTATATGCAGTAAACACTTCTTAAAAAAAAAGTAAATTATATAATTATATTTCATTATTTTATACACCTACTATAAATTGATAAATCCAAATGTATTTTTATTTTTTTAAAGCAATATACTAAATATCGATAGAACTACTGTCGAGTCAATCGGAGTGGCAGACCAGCCAAGGGCGGACGAGAGAGGTTCTACAATAATTCACTGTACAGAAGTACTTGACATAACTTCTTACGCAATTTACCACTTATAATTAAAAAAATAAGTATTATTAAATCAACAAATAAATTAATATTCATTATATATTTTTCATTTATGTTTAATTTTTTTTTTATTAGACATAAAAATACACGGAGTGATGTAACGGCCATACAATGAACTACTCACCGGTGTCATTTTCCCTAACGACCATTTAAAACAAAATTACAATATCAAACAAGAAAAAAAGGAAACAATGCTAAAATAAAAAAAGAAAATAACCGTTACCAGTTAATTACAAATATTATATTAACAGAATGTCGGTGGATATGAATTACATTTTGTTTTCTACCTCTGACACACATGAAACATAGCACTTAATATATAGAATGTAACAGATAAAACTGGCTGTTGGAATAACTTTTGTTCTAATAATATTTTCAATTTTTTTTTTTATCATTAAAAGACTCTAGCGCTACACGTATAATTAAAAATTTGTTTATGTTTATTTTTTAGTACTGAAAATAAAAAAATTAAATTTGATTTAAATTTTTTTGGATAAATTTAAAATACCTAGCCAATTTGTGAATCTGATTATTAGAACAATTTTTATGGTAAAAAGATTTATCTACGTCAAGTAGTTTATTTTTTTAAAATTTCAATATTTTTTGATTAAATTAATTTGGAACGTGATAACTTTTTTAAAAATATAATTTTTTGAAAATTTGTTAACATAAGTATATTTCTTAAATTATTTACTCATCATATAATATTAACAATTTTTGTGATACGTTTAAGTAGTATAATTTTTATTTTTTTTTTTGTCAAGTATATCTGTTACACCCTGTATAGTAGGTACATACATTGTCGCGATACAGATGCTATCTTACTTTAAAGGCATTAGTATTAGCTAATAACTCAGTAGAATAAAATTAAGATATCTGTTAATGCTTTTTATTATTTTTAATGTTCTGAATATAATAAGCCCAATATATTACATCAATATTATCTACATTACTTTATTATATATTCTTGTAAAACAACTTTTAAAGACTATTAGAGTTTTTATTATTTTTAGACTATTAATAATTATTATTACTATATATATATATATATATATATTAACAACTCAAAAACTAATTGTTCAAATGAATTTTTTTTAACTTATATCAAAATTTTCAAAAATTCATCTGCTCGATAATTTACAGTAAAATGTTAAAAAAAAAAGTTGTATTTCCATAAAACATTTTATAACAAACAGAAATTTTGAAAGTATCATCCTTAAATAATATATTTAAAAGTTTCAAAACTCAAAATTTTAATAAATTTATTTTTGGAGGAAAAATGCGGTTAATATTAAATGATTGTACCTTGTACACGGATAAATCATCTTTGTTATTGACATGTGATCGGACCAATATTTGTACACCATCATGTGAACAATTATTCAATTACCGTAATTTATTTTAGTTGGTAAACCAGATCAAGTACCTTTCTATACTAATGATTATACTATATTGTTTAATATTATATAACTATATACTATAAAATAATATTTTACATACAAATATCCGTAACATATAGTATAGAACGATATTTATTGTATTTAGCTAATGAAACGTCACATACCTAATCTATAAGTGACATATACTACACTGCATATTGGTCTTTATATTAAGACAAACATTATGGCCATCGTAATAGTAATTAATAAGTATGAATGAACAAACAATTATTGATTGGCGATCAGGTATTTTAAATGCGATTAAATATAAAATTATATAAAACATTAATGACCTTGTTTAACACAACCTAAACACAAAATTGCAAACTTCCTAGAGATGAAAAATAAAGCCAAACAATGTACTGTTGTGGGTAAAAAACAAACGTCAGGAGCTAGAAAGGTTTGGACATGTCTGAAGAGTCGATTGTCAATTAATAAAATAAGTGTAAATTAACGCAATTAAAAATAAAACCTCCAACTATTAGGTAGACCTTGCAAAATCTGCTAAGTCGATGTATTGTTTTCTAATTTAATTATTATTAATAAATTAAAAGTATAAAAAAGAAGAATGACCATGTTAATAGGTGTACAATAAAGTGATTAGGAAATAATAGTTCGAAAATGAAGTCTTATAATAACGCATTTCACAACTTACATTTTGTATAAAATCAGTAAAATTAACCTGTTTTCGACGAGTAGTCGTGAATAAATACACGTCTGATGACTAAATCCTAAAATGGGCTTAAGGATTTTAAATCCATATATATATAACGATTGTGTTCAATGTGATTAGAATTTAAAAAAAAAAATTAAGAGGTTCAAGTGCCTACATATAATAATTACGTACATTCGTGTTTATACAAACGCCACACGTTTAAATAATACGCACATCACATTAATATCCTCGGTAATTTGAATTGTTCACCCTCTCGATATCGCGTTTAGCATTTTAGCGATTCGAAACACTCGATAATGTGAAGTTTTTCAACTCCAACAATTATTATTATCGACGGCGACTGTATATTTTTTTCGATATAACGCGGCTATCGTAGCTGCCGTTTTTAAACGCGGTTAAATAACCCGCGCGGTAAACAATTTGGCTCCGGGGGGGGGGGGGACACCGTTAAACCGCTGGTTGCAGTCGGATATAGTTTATAAGACACTGTTTTTCGCGACCATTATACATCAATAGGCGCGCGCGCGCACGTGTGTGTTTAATTAAAAACACTAGCACCGCACACTCTCTATTATACAGCGGTTAAGTATACAGACAAGCGTATATTTTTAACGGCGGCCGTTTAACTGCGGCCGCCGTAGCCGTTATCGTGACTTTATTACACCTGGGCACCATCATCAACATCTTGTATAATAACATAAAAACACCAACCTCGTGTACTATGTATACACGCTATTGTATATTATTACATACACCGCGATGTACATATTTATACGTCTCGGTTAGGTACAACCGCCGCACCGAGTGTTTAAATAGTACTCGTCTCCCAGTCCTGGTAACTACCGGCCCCCTCGCGCCGTCACTACGCAGACAACCACATATTTTATCGACAGTTCAGCCCGCGGTGATCGCCGACGTGTACACTATGCACACGGTACGCGATGGCAACTGATTTATTACGATTTTCAGGGCTGTATTTATGACAATTTGCGGTCCGATGACAAAAAAACCCCGTTTAATTATATATATATAAAAAAATAAAATAATTTATATATATTAAAAACAAATTTCATTAAACTGCGTTTTTAATTGTTTGACGTTGTTACGGCATTTGTCTTTTAAGGAATAGGTGCCGTGTGTTTATGGAAACTCTTTATTTCAATCGGAACCAACCCTTTTTCCTATACATTTTTAATCGAATGACTCTTTTTACAAAAATATCAAATATTATATTACGGAATACAATATTACGGCATCGTGATACAGAATTCAAGAGCATGCATATTTGCATAGCATACCATAGACACACTATATATTTTACAGATTTTTATTGAAATTTTTTATCTCTTTTCCAACGTAAGTAATAACATTTTAAAGGTTTCAGACGTTATTAATGATAAAAGTGATCATTTTTTTAATTTAAATTCTGCTTAATTTTAGTTATGTTTTTCAAAGATCTTAAGTAAGTACTAATATTAACAGTCTTAGATTATCTTGCATTTTTTTTATTTCTAATTATCGTATACTCCATCGAATTATATACTCAATAGACAACAATGACGTCAAAATTTCAATTATAATATACTTCGAAAATTAAATTTGCTATATTTGTGTGAATTAATTATGTTTCATTTACATTTTAGTGTATTGTATATTAGTGTTTATTATTATATTTAGCAGTTTTAATATTAAGAACAAAAAAAATTGTAAACATTTTAGCAATTGCTGCAGGAAGACGATGTACAAAAGAAATTACCAATGAATACTGATTACTGACACTCAACAAGTATCTACTGCAAATATTGATTTTATGCACGCACATTTTATTTAAGGTAGCTCTTTACATACTATTTTCACATTTTTAAAAGGTATTTAGCAAATCTGCTTTGAGTGATGTTATACCGTCGATAACAATCGTATACCTACGTATTATATGTATACTATTATTTAAATTAATTTATACTTATACAATATATCAATCCATATTTTACATTTAATTTGTGACTGCTTCAGAATGTATTATAGTTCATAATTACAAATGTGTGTATACGGAGTACTCGTTTTACTCTTTAAACCTTTTGTGCTCAATCCCTATGCATTTTTTGGCTCCATTTACGTCCATATAAGTATTTATAGTATAGTGCCCGTAGTAAGTCATCGAAAGTTTGCTGTAGAAAGTAATTTTACATTGTCGTAGGTAGGCAGGCTCGATAAAAATAAAACCAACCAATGTTCCCCCTATCACCCCTTAGAAATTTTTTTTTTTTTAATGCAGTCGATTTGTTCCCGAGCATTAATTGCACATTAATCCCGTTCGTATGCACACAGTTTATTCGATGACTGCTGCAGTAGTGGTTAGCAACCTATATGGTTTAGTATAGACGAATAACGTATTATAGTTTTATTATTATTATACAGAATGCCTATATATTATAATTTATAATAGTCATTATTCCGAGATTAATACGGTATTATAGTAAATACTGCCGAGTATTTATATAATACGAAATAAAAATCCAGTGTTCCTTCGTGTATTCGAATCACATTTCACCCTGTGCGTCAATTACAACAATCACCTTTTAAAATAATTTTTAATTTCAAACCTCTAAAGGTCGTTTGACTTTTAATTTTATTAAAACACACATTATTATGGAGGGCACTAAACATTTTTTGTGATATTAATTTTAATTGATTGAAAAACACTTGAAGACTACCCAACGCACCGCCTTCGTTACATCCGACGTTGACGGTGGCACGTGCATAAGTATTATTTGACGACGGAATGCGTGCACAAAATAGTCCGAGTCAGTCGATATTTTATGTAAATTAATTTTATATTAAAGGTAAATATTGATGAAATACGTCATTTAATATTAAGACAAATAAATACATATATTTGAGGTAATAAATTAGATTAGAAAAATTATTACTATTTATTTATTTATTTATTTTTTGAATTGTCTTAAGTGTAAAAAAAATATCTAAAAAGTATATTTATATTTTATCTTAATTAATAATATTATGCTTTTATAATTTTTAATTATTTTTAATGGTTTTTTCACTTTTCAATTAATTGATTATGGATGTCAAATTATAGCCTGATTTATTAAATAAATACTTAGGCAATGGGTATTTAGACATGTACAAATAATTTCAACCTTCAATCAAATCAAAGTGTAAAAAAATCAATAAATAAAATAATTATAATATATATTTTATCTGTGTATACAAATTATAGTTTGGTTTTTTTAATATCAGACGTTTTAATAACTTATTGCAATGTACATTAAAGTATGCATTTTTTAAGTCAACATTTAATAATTAGACAACATTGTAAAATATTATACCTATTATTATTAAATACGATATTAATTTCTTTTTTTAATCAATTTTATTCAAAATGTTATTAAATTCAGATATTACAATGCATAGATGCACAAAAGGGGGATGCTAAGTTGAGGGGAGGGGGCACTTCAGATTAAAAATTTGTAACTCTCAATTAAATAACCAATGTAAAGGATTTTTATTGTTTACTAACAATTTAAGATGTATTTTGATAAATATTTATTAAAAAAAAAATTTTAAAAAAATTGGAATAAAAATAATTGGTTTTCACCAATACTAATACTCTGTATATTGTACTGTAGTACCATCATTAAAACGTCGGTCCTTAAAATTTCCAATACGTATTTTTAAAACAGTATGTCTTTTAAAATAATTTCTTTGTAGATTTTTAGAGCGCTTATTTTCACTCTACGCAGAACGATTTTACCACAGTGGTGAATTTCTGATGAGTAAAGACGTTAAGTCCACGTGTAGCATGCACCATATGCTCCCGTACGCGCATGCAGGTCCTACGCCTACAAAGTCCAAAAACGTTTCGTGAATAGCTTATTAGGAGACAGACGAAAAAAACAAATCATCTCCGATGGTTGCAGTTGTGCTCCAAATGTACCATACTCTCATCCGTTTCACGTTTATATGTGTATAGATTTGATTTCCTAGTTATAGTAGCCACACTTTACAAAAACGTGCATATTACAAACACGGTTACGCAATAGCCGACGGGTACCTGAAAACATAGTTTTATTTCTGTATATCATCCGTACTATTGCTTTTTTTTTTTGACATAGTGAATTTAATCAATCGAAATTATTTTACTCCAACTATCGTGCAATTGGATCGTACAAAAAAAAAAAAAACAGTTTCATCAATTTAATTTTACCGATAGAAAAATCGTCATTGGTATTTTGGTTAACTTGCTACTTGCAGCATTTGAAAAAACAATTCAAAAAAGGCAAACGCACTGTCATCAAGACAGGCTAGGGAAAATAACCACCAAGACCCATATGTTAGACAATCTTTCGCCCTCGAGTACTTAGATAAAGCTCATGTTGATTCTTACCTCAAAGATTTAAAATAGTATGCTATAAATCGAACTTAATTCCTTGAAAAAAATATTCTATAATACGATTAAAATTAATACACTTTGGTCACCTCCTTTATAAATAGAAAAAAAATTTCTTATGACCTCTAAAATCCAAACTCTTATTAGCTCAAATAAAATTAATTTCAAGTGTGGTTCAACTGGTGTACTTGTTTAGTACGTGTATGTATGTACATACATACATCTATACATGCATATATATATTTAGCAAAATATAACAATCAATAACGACGGCAATGATTGCATCGCTGTAGTTTTCAATAATAATTTTCCTAATAACAGTTATTATTCGATTATAATTAAGTGATTTATCATTTATTCCATAATAGTGGCGATGGTACATTATCTTTGGAATAAGTAATCAGTTGTCGTAATATGATCTGTCTTAAAATAAATCTCATTAAGTAGAAGTGCTTGTCACTCTCTGATAAAAAAAAATTATCATGACAGTTGAAAGAGGTAAAAACTAAAAATATTGTTCTACGTTTTGGTATTTCTTGTATTTCTAGTTTCTACGCTTTCAACCATACTTGATTAAAGAGCTATATTATTGCATTGCTATTTTACCCATTACAAATAATAAGAGAAAAATAAAATGAAAGCTCTCGGCTGGAGTAGTATCTGATGGCCTGGCTCACTCAATTTTAGTAGAATTATATACCAATAGGAGGACCAATAATAAAAGAGAAATCAAATTTGTTTATTACGTTTAGGTTCAACAATTATCTAATATGCAAGAATTAATTGTTAAAATTAAATAAACAAAGTAACTTGACTTTCAAAAAAAAAAAAAGTTTGAGTAGTTAGAAAAGGATAACGAAAAAGTGTGATGAAATTTACTAGTCCACACCAACTTCAAAGTTCAAATAACACTTTTGACCATATTAACTCAAAACTAATCTCAAAAAAATAATAAACGAATTTGTTTTAATGAAGTTTGTTAATTATCTAAAAATTTGTAGAGTAAAATTAACTTTCTTTATTCGATATTCTTCTTATATTCCTTATATAATTTAACATTCTTACTTAATCACATTTTCTGAGAAATCCTTGGATCAAATTATAAAGAGTCTACAATTGTACAGTGCTTTTTTACATCTCAATTTTATATAAGATATAAAATATTATATAAGATTATACTTCAAATAAGATCAATATTTTGAAAACCATTTTATTATTTTTATAGTGATTTATTTATTACTATCAAGTAGGAATACTGATTGTTTACTCTATGATCATATAAAACATAAATAATTTCATTAAAATCGTATTAATTGACCAAAAATATTTTTTATATACCCATTGACCTTCACACTGTGGTATCTACAATATACGAATTTACAAGAATATACATTCTAAAGAATACTTTAAATTTATATAGGTCCTATATGGATGATTTATAAAAACACTAATTTGTACAAAACAAATTATATTTCAAATCTATGGTAAAATAATTAAACTTTTTAAATTTGATATTATTGAAAACAATAAGTATCTCGTTGTATAACATATTTAAAAGAAACTAACCTTTAACTGTTTAATGTCCAGTTTTGTGTATATACCTGTTTATAAAAAATTATTATCAAAATAATGAAAATTTGATTTTTTTTTGTCTAAAAAATATACCTTTTTGCTTTGAGATATCGCCTATGGAAAAAAAAATGAACAATCATTCTTGCGTTTGATCTGCTTTTTAGGTTCAGCGGTTGCGCCAAGTATTATAGGACGTATAGTATGGGTCTTTGGTATTACATACACATCCTGTGTTTAATAATGTACTCTTTGATGTATGCCTATTGTATATATTATAATATCAATGAAGCAGTTTCGGTGGAGAAATTATGGAACGATGACATATCGCTATAATAATAATTAATAATACAACGTAATGTGTTATAATACGACTATACTTACGACTGCGTTCGGGCCGTGACGAGGATAGGGATGGCATTTAAACCGTGTTCAAAAGGTAACGCCGTCGCTTCCTCGCGGGTATAAGAAACGGGCACAAGCGCACCGAAACACAACTTACTATGGGCCCGTCCACTCGACGTATATACATTTGCGATTATTTTTAATAATTCAAATGCGGGCGTAATGCTATACGCTCTGTGTATTATAATACATACATAATATGTATGTATAAATATTCACGTATACACACACACACTGTTTTAAGTCATAATGAAAATCGGTCGAGTCTTAAAGGAATGTGTGTCTGTGTGTGTGCGCGCGTAACCCATTCACTTTGATTATTTATTTCGACTGAAACAGAGACTGCGGCGTACCCTTCGCGGCGCGAGAGCGTCTTTTAATTAACGCTCTCGACTCTCGAAAACCAGCGTAATTATTTCGCCCAACTACCGTGTGGAAAAACGTCTTCGCTCGAAGGCTAATGCTCGCGCGCTCGTGTTTGTGTGTGTGTGTGTGTGTGTGTGTGTGTGTGTGCGTCGTATCGAAACTGTTGCGGCGCCAGCAACAGTTGTTTTCAATATTAAACCTACTTATTTCGATTTATCTATACGTATAACACCATCGTTTGATAGTTCATAATAAATAATAATATAAACCGTCGTCGAAATCGCGTCTTTAAACGGTGAAAAGTTCCGCTGCCTCTAAAGTATACCTACATTATTTATATTACACAATACTGTCGGCCGCTGTCGTCGTCAAGAAGATTAACTACTATTGAGTCGTCGATTACGAAATATTATGAAAATAATGAGTCACGACGTAATATCGTTATGTCCCCACTCCCACACAGATGCATGGGCATAGACGTCTGTCGAATTATTAATTATTTTATTAAAATGCTCTTAAAACAAAATGTTGATCCATTTAATGGTCTACCCTAATTACCTAACCTATAATAGGACTTATATATAAAAACTAAAAAAAGTAAAACTAACAAGAAAATCATTAATAAACCACTTGTAATAGTTTTTAAGGAATAAATTGAATAAAAAATAAAAATATTATACTACATTAAAAAAAAAAGTATATTTTTATTTATTTTATTATTATTATTAATATAATATATAATAAATAATATTTAATTTATATATATATAATAAATATCATTAACACAGCCTTTGTAAAATGTAATAATCCGTTGAAACTTGTTCAAGTTTTATACTTATAATAAATACTTTATAGAACCATTGTATTGTCTATAAGACTGATTTAAATGCACTAAAATACATTAAAATCTCAAAATATAAAATAAGTATCAAGTGAAGATATAAATTCAAAACAAAAATAATAAAATTAAATTTAAAAATTATAATAATCTATCAAGTATTTTTTTAGCGTATGTTTACTCAACCACATTGCTCCGTGTCAGTGGCATTTAATATGACGTACAATAACTACAATAGTGTACACTGTACATCAAAAACTACATCCTCAATTATTTTCAAACTTCTTAAATTACTTCCGTAAACATTTTTTGTGTTGTGAATTTTTGAAATAACTAGTGATACTCTAACCGCAGTGTGAAACTTCAACGTGAAATTCTTTAAAGACAATTTTAAAGCTAGATAGTTTAATAGATGCAAGGACTCAACGATATATAAGTAAAAACGATATGTAGTAGCTTTATCTTTGAATAAGTCATTAGTCATTACTATATATTGACGATATATATTTGATATTCATACGTAAAACCACAATTTGTGTTATTTTATTGTAAGTAAAAAAAAAGCCAATCGTAGAAACTTGTATCATATTAAATTAAATTAAATTATTATTTTCTATAAACAAAATATTTTTTTTAAATATTTAGACTACCTAGTTATATGCTAATAATAGTTATTAAAAATGTCAATAGTTTTTTATATAGTTATGTGGTTTGTGATAAAAAAAAACTGCATATATTTTAAGCACCTATAAAAAAAAATGATATATATATATTTAATTGTTATTAGTGTTATTACGTTCAAATTTAGTTGGTCGATTCATTCTAATATTAAAACCAACGACTTAATTTGTAATATTATGGTCTACTTATCAGATAAGCACAATAATTGAATAATATATCTATGCACTTATGACATCCTTTTAAATCATAAAATAAAATTTAAAAATTGAATAAAAACCTTAATCATTTTTTAATCCGTATCCTTATCCAGAAATTCCGAACTAACTTACTCGCGCCTAAATTAATTCTCCCCACAGTTGTATTGCTTGCGATTGTACGTGCTGTTTCAACTCAGTTATATTTGATGTCTTTTTAGTCAATTAAAAATTAAATTTAAGTGACTGCCTTTTTGTCGATATAAGAATATATTCTATCATGAACCACATACTTGAGTTATAACCTCTAGACACTGACTGATGTAATTTTATGACCATATATTATGATAAGTATACTATTTAATCGAAAAATCGGAATAAAAGAATATAGTTAACCTAGAAACAGTGCATTTAAACAAAATTTTAAAAAGTATCTAAATTAATTAACAACCAATATATAACATCACTAATCACTGTATTATATTATTTTTATATATAAATTACTACTTGACAAATTCAAAAAATATCCTGATAATCTAACATAAGCTAACCAGTAAAGAATAAATAATATTATTTGATATGAAATATAAGTATATTCCAATTTTAGATTTTGGATGAAACATTGAATGTATTGATATTCAATACATATATATTAATTTTTTTTATCTTTTTGTGATCTTTTAGTTCAGTAAAAAAGGTCTGAAATTTTAATACAACAGTATAAGTAATCCATACTGTAAATGAAAATTCTAAAAAATATATAATCACTATTATTTTTTATAGATATTTTAAATTCAAATTTGAACGAAATTACATACTTTAACTATGAATCGTTATGTTCATTATTTTTTCATACCTAGTCTTAAAATATTATCCATAAGGATTTAAAACTTTTTACACGCACTATATATTTTACTATACGCAATGATATTTTAAATACGTATGTAGTATATTTTTAAGATATTATTTATTTATACAATTAATTTATTCACACTGTTTTATGAAAAAGTGATATTAAATTATTAATTAAAAAGTCAATGACAATAATGTAATAGGGACATAATAAAAATGTATATTATTATAATAATTAAACACTAATAATATAATAAATAAAATGTTACAGTGTTTTCAACAAAAATCAACTTATTGTAATACTAATAATGAAATAAATAATGAATTTATTAGCTATATCAAAAAACATACTATAAAATACACTTAACTATCACTAAGTAAATGTTTTGAAAATTTAACTTAAGATTTCTAATAAGGCATTATAATTATTTAAAAATATTAGATATATCTATATTTTTTATAGGTATTTTAAATTCAAATTTCAACTACATATTTCAAAATTACAAAAATTAAGCGGTTATTTTATAGTTAAAAATATTTAAGCTCATTTATTTATTAAAATTTTGAGTTAAAATTTAGATGAAATTAAATATTTTATCAGAGTAACAATTTTATTTATTTTGTTTTAATTTAAAAATATTATTCATGGGTACGTACTTGAAACTTTTAACGTATATTATTATACTTTATATACACTGTGCAATATCTAAATATTTAGATTAATTTCATGATATTTCCTATTATATCGTTTTTACCATATTACTATAAATGGTTAATTAAGATATTATAAATTTTAGTCAATAAAAGTAATATATTTATATGATAATAAGCGGACGTCTGTGTCTCCGATCAGAAATATTTTTTGTATACAATGATATATCAATAAATTCAAATTTAACACATCTATTCTAGTGACCCATTCAACACTAACTACACAGCAGAATAATACTTATTTCCCCACCTTTTTTTTTGTTACCAAGTTATTATCACACTTTGTTATAAAAAGTTGTTTTTCTTATGTGGAAATAGTATAGATATGATGAATTTATGATTTGTAGTAATGAAAACACTTATGTTTTTTTATAGATACCACCAATTATTTGTAGTAATTTCTAATGCATTTTCAATATAAAAATATTTCTTGGCTTAAAATCGAATTGGCTATTAGACCTATACAGCTATACAAAAATATGAATGGTAACCGCAAGATATATTGTATATCTTGTGTATATGTGTATATAGAATATTTAAGTACTTTGAGCTTTGTGAAATTGTTTTTTTTTTTTTTTTAAACACAAAAATCATCCAAGATAATGAGTATTTGCTGTTATATGATTCACCTTATATACATATCGCCTATATTTATATATTTTTTTATAAGTCCCGATATAAAATACTTGTACATATGTCTAACATATGTACGATTTATTCTTCACTGCGACGTCGTTCGCAAACATTGTCTATATATATTACAATATATTTCTGTGTAGAATATTCGGCGCACCTGCTACACTCACATCCTTCCCATCAGCGCTTATATATTTATATGTATAATAAAAGACATATATTTTTACGTGTCCATTCCTGGCCGTTTATTATAACTATATATTGTTTCTCGCCACATCGTGACTGGAACTTTCCACGGCCATCGTCCCGTTTTACCATAAGCGATCGCGAACAAGTTGGAATACGTATATTATCGTGTGGTGAGATTCGCTCAAAATCGAATTGTATCTTATATTATATTATAGAATTCTGGTTTAATTGATTGTTGCAGTCAAACGCGTTGTGTTGATGTAATTGTGTTGGGTGCATCATGTTAATTTCACCCAAAATTAGTAGATAAAAAAAGCTCCGTGGTAAACTTTTTCCTCGAAATCCTATACGAGTAACATAATTTAAATATAGGTGTGTACATTTTAGGTTAATTAAATATGTATTTACAATTTACAAAAATACTTCATATTATTATAATAACATGTTATGAATTTTAACCTTTTACGAATTACAGAACTAATTTGTACGATTAAATACATCGACGCATCGACAAGTATCGATAATATGAAGTTTATTATATAATCATATAACCTGGATTATAATTAGTGATGCATTGAATATATCGGAGCTCACTAATACATATCTAAAAAATAACATATTAAAATAATTATATACATATAAGGTAAATTCATAAGTAACTCATAAGAAGTAATTACATAAATATAAGTACCTATACGAGTATAGTTAGTGAAATATTACATATTTACTTATATTTAAATGAAAACTTTATACTTCTAACTATAATATATTAATACTGTATACAATTAACCAAGTGTTATTTAAATAATTATAAGATAAAGCTTAATTTTCTTAGTATCTTAAAACCAATAACACTCTCTATCTGCTTAAAATGTAAAATACATATACGTTCGTAATACAACTTAACATCTTGACAAGCTCTAAAATGTGTAAACAAGGATTCTGTATTATACAGCTTAAGGAGATGATGGCCGACTACAGGCATAGGGCCAAATCCTGCTTGCTGTCAATTATTGTCAGATTATGGAAATGTTGAATTGAGGTAAAAAAAAAAATCTTAACATAATAAATTCATGTAGTTATAAGTACATGTTACTTCGAAATTAATTTAGTTCACTAGTTTTTTATCAAATTTAAAAACAAAATGTAAAATTGCAAAATGCATTATATTTTATTTAAAATTATTATCCATGACATAATTATGAGAAGCAATTCAAATCTAAAATATCTTACAGATTGTTTCACAATAGGTAAATTTCAGCATTAAAAAAAATATCGTTTTGTTAAAATTAATAGGAAATAAGTTGTTTATTAACAGATTAGTAAGTATGTTAGATGTCACATTAATGTGACCTAGTTGATTGGCGTCGGTCACTGCAGACTCTCAATACGTAAATAACCTTGATGACACCATACTAATTTTTTCCTTTATTGTCGATAAACAAATTAAAATTTAGTGCGACACTGCCATACATAATCTCAGGCAGCGTGAACAATATAAAGTGTGTATACTGTATATTCAACGTAATACATGTATGCAAATTAAAATCGACAATTTGGAATTCCACATAAATTAAAGGAATATATCATTATACTCAAAAAATACATTGTCTTAAAGTGAATATTTAATAAAAGATAAAATTAAATTGTTATCTATCGAATAACATAAACATAAAAATAAAATTCTTGTTATAACAAAGTAGTTATTTTTTGACTATCATGTATTCGTGGATTTCACGAAGTGAGAACTGAGAAAAAAAATAATTAACTTATATTGATACCTAATGTAATTTAATGTGTATGGATAATGTCTATAGTTAATATTTCCAAGCGGAAAATAATTATAATGAGTTTCATAAATTATAACAATGTGTAGAAATAAATGTAATATGTTTATAAGACGAGAAGACAATTGATTTCATGGCCGGAATTATTGACTTATATTTATAGATTCATTAAATGTTTAATGGTTATACATTGATCGGAAAATCAACAAATATCAGTCATGATTAAGTATTGAAAACGTGAATTTGTTGTATAAATATTATTAATACAGTACTAAAATTAAAAAAATATAACTATTGTATGATACTTTAAAAGCTATTAGCCACGCATAAAATACTGTATCAACATTTATACAAAGCAAACTAAAAATAATCGAAAGCTTCGAAATTAGTATAAATATTTTTAAAATTGCATTGTATATAAAAATTGATATTTTAGTTTTAAGTTATAATAAAATAATAAAAGTTTCTGCAATCAAAACCATTATTTAACGCAAAATTTAGTTATGATAAATGTTGATCAAAATAAAGGTATCCACACTCTAATCAACTTTCGAAATCTCCGATATACTCTACAGAACTCGACGTTGAAGTCTCTTATAACGATTAGAGTCTCACTAGTTGTCTCATAACACCAAATAGACTTACGCAGTTAATCTAAAAACTATAAAAATATTCAATGATGCAATTTTTGATTAGTAATATTAAAGTAATAATCGTAGATACTGGACACTAAGTGATTGAGAGCAAACTGTATTCGCATAGAAAATTTATGAGCACATTTCATCGTTATTGAAAATCATATTTTTACAAAAAAAAAAACATGCGGTGATATTTTGTATAAAAATATTATTTTATTAACTAATTTCGATACTTATTTTATCACAAAATTCATCATTTTTGAGCTTACTTTATTCCTTTTATCCAATTTCCGATTAAATATAATACAATTGTATAAAATATATTTCTGGCAGTTTCTAGAGGTTACGCTCAAGCATATCGATCTATATTTATCAATTAATGTTATAATGTATAATCATTATTTTTTCTTACTGTTTTAAACATAATATTATGAAATACCTACTCTTTTATTGTTCAAATAAAGCATCATCGAAAAAATGATAATTATGAAAGCATTCGTTCTTATTGGATTATTTTGTCTAACTCAATCACAAAACCAGTCCATGCCAAACTTACTTTAAGTAAATTAATAATCTGCTTGATTCATAAAATTATAATACAAAATATGTACGTTAATGGGTTTATTCTATTATATCATTCATCATAATTATAGATTAACAATAAACAAAAAATGTACATAATATAATGTCATTATTCAAAATAACGTTTGTAGTTTTTTATTCGTTGAACCTACTAACATTATTTTTATTATTAAGCAAGCCTTATAACCTTCAATATCATGAACAATTAAATGTCAACTAACCTGTGCTAACAATAATTTATATTTCAATACTTGTTTCATTTATAAATATTGAATGTATTTGTATAGGATGTATATTAGTTTATTTCAGTGATTTAAATAATTACTATCATGTTTACGTTCATATTTATTGGAGCGGAACAGGGGTTGTTTGATGTAAACGATTTAACGATGATTGAAAATAACCTAATAATCTAGCGTCCTGGCCAATAAATTTTATTAGTTTCCTAGTTCTTACATCACAGTGTGATTAATCATGTCACGGAAGACAAGACAATAGACGTCAAACAAAATAAGTAAAATTAAAATAATGTTTGAAAACATATAATTATTATTTAAACAGGAAAATGAAAAAACCAAATAACGTTAAAACATACAATAACATTAAACGTAAAATGCTATAACGATTAAATATTCAAAAACATAAAAACCATGTATATATTTTTTTTTTAATTAAGCTCCACAAAAAAATATTAAGAAAAGTACTATGAATTTTTTGTTTTTATCCCACAAATTAACAAATATAGATTCATTTTCTACCAGAAAAAATATTGAAGTTAAAAATCTTGGCACTTTTACTGCTCCGTTAGCTGATTACTATCATAAAAAAATTAATTAAAAAAAAGAAAAAACAACCATCATAGTAAAATCAATCACTCCACTCGGAATCTAAGCTTTATAATATTTAGAATCACATAATTATAAGTTTCACATAAATAATTTGTATTATCTTATTTAATTATTGCGATTAGCAGATTTTATAATTATTATTACTTTATTTGTATATAATAATTGTATTATAAATATGTATCATTATAAATTTATTGGCGATTACACTTTTGAGGTTTTATATTAGCTGGCACAGCGACGTTAAATCGGTCACAGAACACGATACCGCTTAATCACCGATAAATCGCCTGTAAAAGGATGAACATCCAATCGTTTGTCATCCAGTCTCATCTGAAAAGATTTAAGACCCAACCATTTAAATTAACAATAGGTTTGGATACGAATCGGATGGCATCTCCACAATGGACTGTCGGTAATCGAGACAAATAACCAATCTCATGCAAGTTATTTTCGTACCATATTAACTCTGATAAATCAAATAATTTTTTTCTTTAACTATTTCATTGTTAGTACACTAAATTAAAATGCTAATAAAAATAAATATATTTATCTATGTTTTACTATACACAAACATTTTTGTTCGTTCTTTCTTGGAAACATCTCTCGTTCGTGTAATTATTACTTTTCAGTTCAACTATTATATTTTTATATCTGTGTATAGTTTTTTAATTTATCACTTTACATAGTATTGTAAATTATGTATTATAATGTTTAAAAATATTGACTATTTATTGTACACCACTAATAAAATTAAGGAGAGTCTTGACTCAATAATAATATTATTTTTTATAACATTGAAAATTATGATGTAACGGACTTTTTTTAAATTCTCAGAACTCATTAGAAATATGTTCATTTCACAATAAATATTAGTATTTAAACCCCTTCAAAATTTGGTCCAAACCAACTTCATTGTGTTGTTACTTAATAATTGCAAACAAATATTATAATGATGAAAATTATACTTACTAATAATGTATTAGAGTGCTTAAATTTGCATTTTATGAAAACAGTATTTTCCCACGTAGCCCAATTATTGTACTAGAAGAAAAAAACGAATACACAATACTATATATTGTACTATATAGAGAGTTCACAGTACAGCATTTTCAGATGTGCTATAGCCGTTCACATAGCACCTTAACATTTACCTACGACTATTATATTTTTACTACTTTAACTTGTTTTTTTATTTAAAAAATAATGATTTTTTGTTTTAATTTATGATAATAATTGTCTTACTAAGTTAATAAATTACACATACTATAAATATAATAATATGTTTTTTTTTTTAATATTCATTTTAATATAATGCGTCATAGAACCAAATTATTTTTTTGAGTTTTTTTTTCGGATGGTAAACTCCCGTTAATTTGTTGTTGTTATGTGTTTAATAGTTATTATTATAAATATTATCGTATTATATTGAGTATTAGAGATTAAAGTTGTATAAGACTGTAGAGCTTCCGTGGTTTGCATTTGTTTATTTATTTTTTGTATATTTCGATCGCCGTGAATATAATATGACATTATTATTTTATGATTCTTAATAATATGACTCTAAATACTAATTAAAGGCAACACTTTTAATTTGTAACAAATAAATTTCGGTCGAATATCAACAAAAAAGATACTTCCCTCGAAATAACCCCTTTTCACGACGATAATCGAAACTTAATGTCACACTGCCCCAATACATAGTTATATGCACTTATGTCAGTAAATTATATAATATTAGAGTATATAATATATGAACTAATGTATATACGACTTAATACACCGTATTTGCTATAATCTCGCGTGTATTGTGTGGCTGCAAAAGCATTATTATTATTATTATTATTATTATTATTATTACTATTATTATTATCGTAGTAATAGTACCCATTATTGCCATTAAAAAAAAAAAAAAAAAAATAGTGCCTAGTGTCCGCTGCCCGTCGTGCGATAATTACATTCGCAGTCGTATTAGCGTTCGCACTTTGATCCCGGCCGGTTAAAAAGGTATTATGCGCGTTTACATATTTCAGCGTCGGAGGGCGCAAAAAAAAAGTTTTGAAAAAAAAACGTCAATGATATTTTAACGCCGCCGCCGTAAATTACAAATTAGTATCGTATCGGCGGCGGCGTAATATATCGCAAAAATCGAATGTGCATTTTTTTCGCACAGTAATAATTATTTGTCTCCCCGCGGACGCGACGCAGTACTTTTTTTCGTTTCACCGCACTGCAGCCCGCTTCTACGATGCGACGAGTACTGGTTACTACTACTGTATTATACACACAATTATAATAAACCGTAAAACGGGGCGAACGGAAAAAAATCGTAAAATTGATTATTTTGAGGTGGGTATCTAAATATTATTATCAAATATTGCACAAAGTTCAAATAATCCGAGCTTGTTAATATAGTACATTCTCTACAACCATGATGAACAAGAATTGAATAATTATGAAAATGTAAGTTACAATTAGGTGTACAAATACTAATTGAAATATTTTTAGTTTTTAACTTCTTTTAAATATTATTGATAAATAAACCGTAAATATCATTCACCGCAATAATTTTTCTCTTAGCAATAGATTCTAAAAAACTGCAGTTTTAGAGGTAGGCGAATAGATTTTATAGTTTTCAATTCAAGTTTTCTCAGTAATTTTTAAGCTATTTGCAAGTACAAATCGGTAAATTCAAATTTGTGAGTTCAGCCGTTTTCAAATATTCACTGCAAATGCTTATAAATCACAAGTAACTTCTGCAAAATCAGACCGTCTAACTATTTTCAAAATTTTAACCTTACCGAAATATCGTGCATAATATTTTGTAAGTATTCGTAAAAACAAATTAAAAATGTATAAGTCACTTCTCCCTAATCTACCCTAAAATGATGCATTTGTAAGTATTTATAAACAAAATTCAAGATTATTAAGTCACCCTTCTTTAATTAACACCAAAAAAAGTGTTGGCTTTACTAAAATATAATGAGAAATTCATAAGTATTTGTTAGCACAAATTCAAAATTATTAAATCATTTCTCTCTTTATTACCCCTAGATATTGGTACAGTAAAAATTAAAAAGACAATATGAAACACCACTAATTAATTTTTATTGATATTATAATTAAAAGTGGGATGACTTAAAAGTATTAATTTATACAAAAAGTACTTACAAATTGTGCACTAAATTTTTCAAAACTCACGGTCAACTTCAACTTAAATCGAAAAACTTTTCTTCACAGAGCTGTGAATAGAAACATGGTGATAAGTGTATATTGTACTTAGACTACTATATAGATCTAAAAATAAATAAATTTTACTTGCAAACTACTATATAAGCCAATGGTCTGCAGCCGGAGGCCAGTGGGCCGCATCCGGCCCGCGAGTTTATTGAATATGGCCCGCTTTAAATTCTACAACAACGAAATTTAATTGAATATCATATCAAAAAAAATTATATTCTATAAATATAATTAAATGTTTCTATCAGTCATATTTTATAATGGTAGATATACCTTGACAGTTACTGATAAGATAGAGTAGATACGACGAGTGTATTTGGGTTATAATCTTAATTTTCGATTGTGGCTTTTTGTGTTGATATATTGACATATTTTAAAGTTTTAAACAGTTATTTTTTTTCTTAGTAAATAATTTGGAATATAAAATTTTACTAAATTTTTATTTTATTTTTGTCTGGCCCGCGAACTCTTTTTAATTTATAACTGTGGCCAGGGAGTCTAAAAAGATTGCCAACCACTGATATAAGCGATCAAAGCATTCCAAAAATCATATACTATATATCGTTAAATATAGAATAATATAATATAGATTATTTTTTCATTATTTAATCATTATTATGCATTTTTTTATGTTTATCTCTTACTACGGTTACATCGAATATTCTGAAGTAACTTATTATAAAAAAAAATTCGTCCTTTAATGTTAAAAAAACTTAACATCGATTGATTATTGATGTCATTAGAAATAAACGCTGCAACCTAAACAGTGCCCATCCATTGATCGTTGGTTCTCAAATAGCTTCACTCAAAAAACGTTTCACGAATACAATATGCATTTTCAACAAAAATTCTAAAACTAAAGTAAATAAAGCAAAGCTTTTAAGCTAGAGCAAATAAAAGTTTGTAGTCATATCAATAATCCTAAAGCAAAATAAAAAAATACAGGAGTTCATTGGAGCTATCATTGATAAATTTTCATCTAATAATATATTTTGAACAAAATATATAAAAAAAAGTTGTACCTTTAAATTAAATTATTAAATTATATAAATATTATATATATTATATTAAATATATAAATATATATTTTAAAGAAAATTTTCGTATATTATTATAGTTAATTTTCAAAAAAAAAATATTCTCATAGAATTTTAAATATTTCTTCATGTATTTTAGATTCTGAATAGAATGATGTGTTTTATTTTTTTTTATTTTTGTGTCTGTCATCACGTTTTGGAGTAGTAATAATGCTTTGATTTTGTACTTTAGCCCTTCTTTGAAAAGGAAAATAAATATAGTTTATACTTTAGGGGGTCAAAAGTAAAAAATTTCCATTAGTTTTCAAAAGTGTCAAGAAAACCCCTAAAAAAGTAACGGAAAAGTGGGAATTTTTACACATAACCAGTTTTTGACAAAATCGATATTTTTATTTTGCTGTAACTCAAAACCGAATCATTTTAAATACTTGAAATTTTGACAAACCAAAAATTGTTTTAAATTTACTACAAGGTTTATCATAAGTTTTATTTATCATAGTAAAAAAAAAAAATCAAAAACAATTAGTCCCAATTTTTGTTGATAAGCATTTAAAGTTCAAATGTTTACAAAATATGTCAAAATCGCGAAAATTTACAAATAATTTTGAAGTTGAAAATTCATAAAATTTTTGTCAGATAATGTACCGAACTATGGTTGTACGTTTTCTTTTATTTATATTTTTTTGATTCATTGGTAATTTACCAAATTTTTCAATTTTTTTGTTTTGTATTATATAACTAGTTCATCTTATTTTTATCTTTATGTTTATTTAAAATCTAATTATTTACTATTTTTAATTTGTTAATTGATTCAGTGACTCACATATAATTTTAAATTTGTATAACCTGAATCAGAATATAAAAAGTTTTTTTATTAATATGTTATCGTTTAAAGTTTTGATGAGCACCGAAAGTAGTGAGCCATTTGTGGTAAAGAGTACCTTGCCACTTCACTCCTCTTGTCCAAACTTAAAATACTTATTAAAAAAAAATAAAACTTGGTGTACGTTGAATATATTATTTTAATACTTCAATATTTTCATAAAGTATTTTGCTCTTCACCACTTGGAATTAAAAAGTGTACATAAAAAAAAAGTTTCTTATTATCGTCTGCGAGGCACCAGGTCATCCATTTTATAGTCAAACTGTCAATATTCGTTGTACGGTGAACGCGTTTTTGGAAACTTTTGAGTATTAACTATCTTTATATAATGCATCTTTCGAGATAACTGCAGCAGTGCACAACATGAAAACTATATAGATCAACAGGGTCTTATTTTTTTTAAATTAGCTTATAGTTCCGCTTATAGCAGTGCATACGACTAGAGCGGGTGAAGCTTATACTAAAAAAACAAAAACGTATACAAATATTTGTTGAGATATCGACTGTGTTGAAAGAATTGCAGCGCTGCATGCTGCCTGCGATTATGGTTCTCCGGGTGAGACGACCGTTTTTATAGGAAAAAATATTACATCATTTTTACGACAATGGTGATATTTTAGAAATCCGTCGTATATAGTCGTAGGTATATACTATATATACATGTATACATATTGTGCAAAATATTATATTATATATACACGATAAATCACAGATGTTTCGGTCGTCGTCGTATACACATAAAAGTATAAATAATAATTCGAGGGTCGAAAAATTCTCTCATAAATTGTATAAGATTTATTTTATTAATATAATAAATTAGATTTATTTTAAAAACGAATTTCGTTTAGTCTTGAAACTATCGAAAATAATAATAATACATAACACCGGCATTCACATTACCTGTTGCTGTTTGTGAAGTTTTAAGATTTAACCATCGGCATAACTGTAGGGGAACTGGAGCAAAGATCTAAGCTACGTATGTATACAACACGTTAGTCAAAAATAAAATATATATGTTGATTTTCCTTTTCCTTTTCTAAATAAGCTTATAAGAAGCTTATAGAAATCATATATTATTTACATGAATTACCTAAATTAACAAAAAAATAATATAACAGTGTAAATTCTGAAAACATTATTTTCACAAAACAAAATATGTTATAATAAATTTCTAATAATAGTTGAAATAGTATCACATTTTTGTAAGTATTGATTTTGCTCTATGGGTGTTTTATATAGCATGTGTTTACATTTTATTGAATCGAAAAAATATTAAGTAGATGTCTGTACAGATAGATAAACAAAAATAATACATAGACAAATATAACATTACATATTCCTATTATTACGCCCTTAATAAGAGTTAACAGGAATTATGTGTCCACGTATAGTTGTTTACTTGCTTTTATAGTAGTTTACCATTATAATACCGTTATCATATTAAACCTTTTTTTTATACAAGCCCATTAAAACAGTGTCACTGAAGGTGTAATAATAATAACGGTTGTAATAGACGGGAGCATGTGTGTAGGTAGCGTATATATATCATAATATTATATAACGGTGACGTGCCATACAGGATATTTAGCCATCTTTGTCCTCCTCGTCCGTGTCTCCTTTATAATTAATATTTTTGAAATATTATTTTTAATGTTATTAGTTATTACTATAGGACTGGAATTTTAATGCCCATTCTAAAAAAAAAAAAATAATTTGAAAAAATACAAAATAATAACTTCAAAAATTAAAAATACTATCACAAATGTTATTTTTTGTTTCTATAATATTTTAATAATTGTATTAGATGTAATTTAACTGTAAGAAAAAATGTATAAAGACCCTTATTTCACAAATTATGAAAACAATATTTTATCAACATTAAATAATACATCGTTTCACCATATATAATTTATTAATTAATTTGAAGTCTATGTTATTACTTTAGACATTATAAATACAGAACTAAAATGAAGTAAAACATAACGAATTAAAAAGATTTATATTTGTGATGTATTCGAAAGCTGAACTAAAAAATAGTGACAACAGAAAAATTACGTAGGTACGTATGTGCGACATTCGTGTGACTAAGTGATAGTAATCAATAATAAAAAAAAAAAAACTAAAATGAATTGTTGTTATCACGTCAGAAATTTGTTTTAGATATGAAAACGGCAATCTAACACATTCAACACTATAGTATTATTCGGGACACTTATACTTATCAAACATTCAAATATAATAATTTTTGTAACAGAAATATTATTATTTTATAAGTAAACGTTAAACATTTTTGAACAATGTCCTTAAAGGGTAAATTTTTCAAATAATTCAAAATAAATACTATGTAAATATAATCTGCATTGATCACTGAAAAAATGAAATAGCAAATTTCCAGCTTAAGTTTTAACCTTATAAACATACTCGTACATACTATTATTTATAATTTAATGAATTTCTCCTTATTTTTTTTTTTTATTATATTGGTGCAATTAATATATGTTAATATTTGAGTAGTAGAAGCATTTTCATGAATTGAAATATCTTAGTTTTTACGTCATAAAGCATAAGCAGGACAATAGTGTAATTTGTAACTGGTGACTAGCACTACTAACTAAAAGTATTGTTAATTAAAATTCCGTGACAATATGAGTATTAATTTTTATTTTTATTTATTTATTTAATTATTATTATTATTTGTATATTAATATATTATTAATTATAATATCAAACCATATATTATTTTACCGTTAATTAATATTTTAATTATTTTTAATTTATTTGATAGTAAAGGCATACATAACTCAAACTTAAATATGAAATTAACGAAGTGTATCTCTTTGATTCTTTACTTTTTTTATAATTATAAATAATAGGGAGATACAGTTTTAGCTGGTTTCATCAATTACTAAAAATTAGAGCGCAAATTTTTATGTCTTAAAAACAAGAAAAATTCTTTAAAAAAATACTATTTAACAAACTAATAAAATTTTAAAACTTTCAAAAGTGGCCTTAAAAATAATTTTGAACTTACTATTACATAAAATAGGTTGAACAATAACTAGGTAATTGTAATATTTAAATTTATAAAATTTAGCGTTATTTGTGATTAATACAATTCATAAATTAAATGACCCATATTTATATTCATATATACTTGTATACTCGTATACCTATTATATTTCTGATTGCACGTTGCACGTGATAAAAGTTGTGAGTCTGTTGCACAGCCACCGCCGCATTTGTCTAGTACTTAGATATAAGCATATGTAATAAAACTAGTATGATAAAAAAACCAAAAACTATTTCATTTTTACTTTTTTTTAATGGAGTATTTTATGATAAATATTTAACACGTTTTTATCCATTCTTAAAAAATACATGAAAATTTACACACAGTAAAAAAAAAAATCAAAAACTCCAAAAAAAAGTTAAGTTTCATTTTTGAGATCTTTGAGATTTATGAAATGAATGTTATGCTTGGAAAGCAGTATTTAGAAATATTAAAAAAATGGCAATTTTCGTTTGAATTCATTAAGTTATAATATATTTTTATTCTTTCGATTGCAATTAATAGCTATTTGAAAAGTACTTTAGTCAATATAAATATTAACACTAAAGAAAATAATATTAACGTACATACATTTATATACTATATATATATATATTAATTGGTGAAATTTTAAAATTGTCCAGACTAAAAGCTCAAGCACCCTGAAAAAAGGCTGAAAATATCGTACCTGACGACGAGCACGAACACTGCAGCAAAATACCCTGTTAATAGACCAGTGTCATTTATATTCTGTGTATATATGTATATATAATATAATTATCAATTAGAATGTATATATATATATATATATATATATATGCAGTACTCATACATATATATAATCCAGTACAACGTCCTAATATGTATATAATACGTAGGTCGAAGCGTGTATATATATATATATATGACATTATATACGATTGGGACGTTAAAGTCGTTTTCGTTGTAAAACTTCCACCGTGTCCATCGTTGCGACGGTGGCAGCGTGGGTAATTATTTTCAATTACGAATAAAATACAAGGTTATCCCAAAAGTTTGTGCCGGACACCGGCCGGCGCACCGCGTGGGACTGTTGCTCGTACAGCGGTGGCGAAGTAATGAACGCGCATTACATTATTATTAATACAACGCGTATAATTATATTAATATATACATTTGAATATATTATAATAATAATAATAATACTCATGAGCCACGCCGGTGGTGGATCCATCACTATTTTCTTTTTTTTTTTGTATACTTATTATAAAATAAATACAAGTAAAACGTAAAAAAAAGTCACAACAGTATCGTTATATTATATAAACCGAGGTTATCGTTATCATAAGTATATTTTAGTGTGAAAATTTTTCCGTGGTTGACGTGACAAAAAAAGACTTGTTCGTTTATTATTATTTACCCTTTTTTCAGCACTTATACGATAAAAAAAAAAAAAACCTAATCAATTAATACATATCTGCAACATCATACTGTCTATCTATTAAGACTTTTACAATTTTTTTTTTAAAAATAAATTTTATTTGTACATTTTACTTTGGACTTATGAGGAACGTTATGTTATTTAAATTTTAGATATTTTTAATTAAAGTTATATGAATCTCTATAGATTCTTTCATATATCCTTGTGATTTTCAATATATATTGAACAAAATAAAAATACACTTTTAATATCATCTTCATTAATGAATATATCTCATATAATAATTGTATGTGTGTCTAATCATAAGCACGAGGTACTCACTCATGTGTTCTTATTTTTCAATCTTGTTGATAGTTAAACTATAATAAGCAAGGAAACAGTAAACACTATCATTATCATTTATTGCTATGCGTTATACATAATAAGTAATAAAATCAAATAGAAAATTTGTTTTTATTCTTATCAAATTTAAAATGTGTCAATATGATACTACATGCAATTACAAGTCTCAAAATCTAATTACAAGGATAATGATGATATTTACATGTTATACTAAATTATTAAATATTTTTATTTTTTATTAATGGTTAAAATTTTAAATTTGAACTTCGTCTAGGTTGAGAAGGTCTTAAGATATTGGTAGTTTTAAACGTGGGTTTTATTTTTGGCCAATAAGCATAAGAAATGTTTTATTTTTTATTTTATTTATAAATGTCGATTAAAAATTATTTGCTGAGCTTCAAAATTTAATGCAAAGCTCCTTGTACGTTTTTAATTTTTCAAGTAAAAAATATCAAAAATTCTTTACCAAATTTTTTTTTTATAAGTGTTTAAAGTCATAATTTTTCAAAAATAAATTTTCACTTAATACCCAAAGTACAATGAAGTGTTACACATTTACCTACCTTTTTAATATTTTATTATGTATAGAAATTGACAATATAAACATTTTATAAAAATTTCAAGTATTTACGGTTATTTGTGTTACAAAAACAAAATACAAAATCGATTTTGTTAAATAATGTTTTTGCATAAAAATTCCTGATTTCCCTTGGTTTTTTTAAATTTAAATTTGTACCACAGAAAAAAACATGTACATCATTGTAAAATCGATACATTCATCGCTTCGCTAAAATTTAAAATAACATTCAAGCTCAATCAACTATTTGAATAAACCAGTTATATGGGTACTGTTTTTTCCAGTAAAATGACATATTATTAAAACGAATATTTGTTCTAAAAATGTTTTAATGAGATATTTATTTAAAAACTATGTTGTCTTTTTTTTTTCAAAAATCCATTTTTTTTTCAGTTTTTTTCGAAAACTATTTTTCCATATATTTTTATATCCTTATATATAATTCAAAAAAAAAAGTTGTACATTTTTCCATGTTCTTGAAGGTTTCTGCTTAATAAATATATATAAAAATGTAACATTTTTTTTTTTATTTAGTAGATGAACGCGAAATCATTCAGAAAAAATTGGTTATATCAATCGACCACGAATAAAATAATGTTTACCCGTTGCAAAAAATACACCCATGTTAAAAACTGTTGTACTATTTATTGAATAAGAGCTTAATATAAGGGGGGAACACGAAATATCCTTGGCAGGGGGTAAACCACGGATAACGCTTACATATTATACGGTTATATATTTATACAACACGTATACGCCTGATATAATAAAATATAATAACAACGCACACTGTAAATCGCGTAATGTTTCTAGCCGTCAATCGATCGTACGTACGCTTTTATTTCACGGTCCACTAGTGTCTCGCCATATAGGACGTTTTCCGTCGAAAATCTTCTCTCTCTAACGAGACAAGCGCCAACGGGATTATTGTCGGCTAAACATCAACACATACAACGAAATCGTCGTTGGCGATGCGAAAAAACATTAATAGCCTCCACGTATTATATACTGCCTCTTCGTGTTCGCCCTCCCACCGACACACTCGTTCGCGATGCAGCTGCGGTCCAAAGATAACGTGTCTAGTATTAATGGTAATAATAGACTAGTGACTATTTTTTTTCCCCTCTCTATCTCTCTCACTCTTTTTATCTCATTTTATCACCCTCTCTCTATTCACTATAGGTTACATCAGCGCGCGTGTATTGCAATGCTATATCATATTATACAATAGGTATTACCGATGACGAGCGGCTATACCGCCGTATGGACTACCATACGGTATAATGGACGGTCAAGATATTATATTTCAATTTGGTGCTTTGAGAAATAATAAAAGTGATAACTGATGAGTAAGAAGACGGTTTACCTAACTACAACTATAATATATCATTTCGTATATGCACTACGGTGATATAGCTGGTTTTTTTTTTCATTTATGATATTGTATTCAATTTGATAAATAATTTAATATTATGGTTGAATAAAATGAGAAAATGTGGAAAATCCAAGCATTACCTATATTATACATTTAACATGTATTTTCTAATATGCTCAACATTTTTTGGAAATATAAATAACTCTTAAACATTTAATATATTTATAAAATGACCAATTTATCACAGCAAATGTGAAATTCAAAAAAAAATGTATCATATATTATACATAAATTTGGGTAAATAAACTATATTCTTGAGTTTTGATAAAAATTAAAATTATTGAAATAACTATCACTGTATAGTTTTTAATTTCCTATTTCATACCAATTCCTCCAAACTATTAACTGGCGATGTTTGCGGAAAATATAACAGCAATCACTCATAATAACTCACTGGAATCTTCAATTCAAAATCTCAAAACATCTTTAAATACAGTGACTACCTGGTTCAAATAATGAAAGCTGAACCTAAACCCAACAAAAATTTTTACTCTAAAGCAATATAAAGATCTCTCGCTCATTCTCGAAGATAACCAAGCAATATAGAATCGAATAATAACAATGACTCTGTCAAGTACTATGGTGTATTTTTAGATAAAAAATTAACGTAAAAAATACATTGAAATAAAATACTTACCTAACGATATGCAAGAGCTAATACACTAATACACTAATACACTTTATCCCTTAGTTAACTATAAGTCAATCCTCCAAATAAAATCGTGTAATATTACTGTACACTTTAATTATCCAACCACTAATTAATTATGGCTGCCTAATATGAGTATAATAGCCTCTTCAACCAAAATTAACAAAATCAAAATCCTCTTAAACAAATTTTCGAGAATATACCTAAAAACTCCATTAACCTACGTTTAAAACTGCGAAGATCTCAAAACCTTATCAACCCAGATGAAAATCAAATTTTAAATTTTAACCATTGATAAAAACATTTAATAACTTAGTGTAAGATGTAAATATCGTCATTATCCTTGTAATTAGATTTTGAGACTTGTAATACTACACATGTGATATGCTGACACATTTTAAATTTGATAAGAATAAAAACAAATTTTCTATTTGATTTTATTACTTATTATGTGTAACACATAGCAATAAATGATAATAATAGTGTTCACTGTTCCCTCGCTTATCATAGTTTAACTATCAACAAGATTGAAAAATAAGAACACATGAGTGAGTACCTCGTGCTCATGATTAGACATACACATAGCTCAAATATATAGTCAAAATACGTTGAAAATATAAATATATAATCGTAGAAAAAAAACTATAATATAAATACTTGTTGAAAATTTCAAGTAACTACAATTATTTATTTTTGAATTAATGAATATAATTTGTTAAAAATTGAATTTACGTAAAAATTCCAGTTTTCCTTAATTTTTTGTTAGTTTTTCCGTTAATAAAAATACGTAAGTAATAAAAATTTTTAAGTTTAAAGTCTCTAAGGTACAAACTAGATCCAATTTAGTATTCATGGCCATTTTTTTAAAATCAAAGCATTTTATCGACAACTTATCAAGTACCCATCCACAAAATAAACATACCATGATAAAATCAATACATTCATTATTCATCATTCCACTTGAAATCTAAAATTTTAGTTATTATTTACTCAAAAGTTAACAATAATAGTATAATATTTTATATAAATATATATTATTATAATAATTAAATACTAAAAATATAATAGATGTAATGTTACAATGTTTTCAACAAATATTAAATTAACCTACTGTAATACTAATAGTAAAATAAATTGGTTTAATAAATAATAGCTATATTATAAATATATTGCCATTAATCATGAAATATATTTAGTCAAAAATATAGACTGACAGACCAGTCTACGCTAAGAATCGTTTTTCATATACAATAGATTCTTATTATGCCGAACGTCGATATCTCGAATTTTTCGTAATTTTTCTTGAACTATATCGAAATCCTCTTGAAACTATCACTATACACTTAATATCGTTTTACTCTCGATAACTCGAAATAAAATTAATCGTTTTTTGTTACCTCGAATACACAAATAATATTTTTATTGCGGTAAGAACAAAAAATTAAGCAGTACATTCAATATAGTAATAACGAATTGTAGTCAATATTTATAATCATTACTCATTCGTATACAATATAGCGAAATAGGAAATAAACGTAAATTAAATGTCCTTACAAAAGTAATATTAAACAAACCTAAATGACGGATTTAAAAAAAAATGATTTATTCATTATTGCAGTTTATTGATATGTATGTAATATTAGTACTTTAATTGTTAAAATTATATATTTTAATTTTTAAGCGTTCCAATTATTTACCAATTTTTTCAATTTCTTTTCGAATTTTAATAAAATTCGATACATTGAAGTTTTCGATATCTCGAACTTTTTCCTGATTCTCTTGACATTTGACACAACGAGAATATACTGTATATATTGTTGAAATTAAATTTAACACATTCATTACAGTAAAGACAATTAATGTACAGCAGAGTGGTATATTTTTTTTTAGCTATATTTTTCTGTATGCGATTTAAGGAATGACTAATTATTTGTTAAAATATTTATATTTTAGGTATACTTAAAATGTTTATCTTTATATATGGATAGTAATATAGTATATTATTATATTACTATATTTAGTATATTCACTAACTTTACAATTCTAAAAAAATGATAAACTATAATGTTTACATGTATGATATATAGATTTATTATTAGTAAATTATTTGATAGGAAATAATGTAACACGCCTGCTCCACAACCATATTTTAAATACAATAGTCAATAGATAATAAAATATCTGCCAATTTTTTTTTCTACCTGTTGTCGATGCCGATACAAGTATTTATTTTTTATTTTCTTAGGTCAAGATTATAATATCCTCCGTTACAATACAGAATAATTCACCAAGCATGGTCATCCTTTATCTTTTATTAAATAAATAAATTATTCGAATTCAGTTCTTTTTAATTTTTAAGTACAAATAATAACCTTATTTTCAAATAATTTAATTTCATACACAATTTAATTATTTCAAAATGTTCCTAGTGTTCCTATTGCAATTCTGACTTAATAATTTCAAAAAAAAACTTCTCTTTTTCCCTTTAAATAATGCAATAGTTTACTTTTTAAAAGTTAATATACCTACCTTTATAGCAGAGGTCGGCAATAGGCGGCCCGCGAAGCGGAAATAATTTGACCACCAAATATATTTTTTCCATATTTTCTAAACCACCATAAAATGTAATTGCCGACCCTCGCTTTATTAGTAATTGGTATATCTAAATTCCAACGAGTATTTTTTTACTTATTTAACATTGAATAATAAGGATAATAATATATATAATAATAATAATGATAATAATAATAGGTCCAGTGTCCATGATGATATACTGAAGCTATAATAATATGAAAATGTTAATAAGTTAATATTAATCCATCAACATTTTATAAATTATTGATCTAATATTCTAACAATTTTATAATTTTACAAACCTATTTTTAAAACAACTTTTGTTGGTATATACATTATAATAACTCAGGAACTTATTATACTACTCGTTTAATTTTTTTTTCAGATGATAAATCATAATTTTCCAAAAATTCGTCTGTTTAACAATTTTAGTAAAAAGGTTGAATATCATTTGAAAAAAAAATAATCACCACAGGATATTTTTAAATGGTATAACAATTCTAAAAATCAGAATTTAAATAAATGCTTTATTAAAGGAAAAATGAAAGTAAATGTATAATGCTTTGTAAATTATTTTAGATACATTGCATAAATATTTTTTTTTTAAAACAAAAATTAATTTCACTGGTTATACTATAGCACTTAACCTACGGCATTATACGCAAAAAACATTTTATCTGAAAGTTGTCTCTTAATTGTCTTTTCTGTTTCGTGACAGTTGACTATTTCATACCATCCTTTAATTTAAAATAAAATTATTTCGGTGACACGCACTAATTATGATGATGAAACTAAATTTTCATAAATTTATTGTTGAAATCGAAACATTTTATATAACGTCCTATAAAAATCTAAAAAATAATAAAACATTTTCCAAACTAACTATTATGAAAGGCCTATTTTGTTCGTATCTAGTGGTCCGTGGCCAAAAAATGGTTACAATAACGTATAGTAATATTATTATATAGGATAATATATAGTTTAACCATTATTGCCATCGCCGACATTCGAGTGGATCGCTCGCTCCCTTCACCGATCAAGTGACACTATAATCTCCCACGACGTCGTTGTTACGCGGTCATGCCCGCCGCGGACCTGTGTCTGTCCAGGCTTTGTGCAGCTTAACCATGGTTGTATTCTTTATACCTTCATATTGTATAAAGGTGTTATTGGGCTCCAAAACGGCAGTCCAACTCGCACTCTCGTTATCACAGCAGTATATACGTACATAACATGGCATACACTATATACCAAACTGCGATTCTTATCTGATGATCAGTGACGACCTTTTACGCCAATGTGTTCCCGATGGATATCTGGTAAGACATTTTTGTAGTTGTGTGTTACGGAAACCTATGAAACGTCTTCCCGATCGCATGAAAACTATGCCGAGATGAGACTAAAAAAAAAAAAAAAACATAAAACCTGTCGACCGCACCATATTACACACATACCTATATATTATAGTGAGTAATCTCATCACGCCCCGGCAGTAACGCCACGAGCAACCCGCGCGTGCGATGTATCCAACTTTGATCCACGGACTAGGGGTTTATATCGTTTTTGCGAGTGGACATAATAATATTTTCGTTTCAGTCGAAATAACAATGACGATAAGCGCTAATACAGTAGATTCTCGTTATGTCGAATCTCAAGAGGAACAAGAAAAAGTTCGAGATATTGAGTTTTATTAAAATTCTAAAAATATTGAAAAAAATTAGTAAATAATTGGAATGCTTAAAATACATAACTTGAATACTTTAAGAACTAATACTTCATACATATCAATTAACTACAATAATGAATAAATTATTTTTTTTTTTTTTGTTTTTTTTAATCTGTAATTTAAGTTTGTTTAATATTACATGACATCGATTAAATGATACACCGTCGTCTCAGAAAGAAAAGGTTTTAAAGAATGAAATAGTTCTAAACGGTCTTAGGTATAATATATTATAATGAAAAGGCACTGTTATAATACGGTTAAACCACTGATACAATATTTAATAATACAAATTATTATTGTGCCATAATAAAATATTATTCCGTCATGTAGGTATTTTTATCGCTTATTTTTGTTTTGTTGGTGTAATAGGATAATACACAATATTATAAAATTATTGAAATAATATTGTTAATTATAAATATTATGTTGTTTTAATATACCACATTATTGCGTATCTGCTGTATTATACCATTCAATTTTGACTTTATTAAATTGCTAAATAATTATAATTTATGTCGTTTAATATTTATTAAAAATTGATCGTGAATCGTGCAATAATTTTAAAGTTATAACTATGTTAGCTTAATAATAAAAAAAAGTTCATAAAAATGTACTGCCCCTCAAATTCCACCAGGAGTTGCAATGGACTACCCTGCCCCCCTATATATGGGCCTAGGTATATTGCATTGGAACAATTTTTGTAATATTACGTGATGTAAGGAACTAACATTATTTTCACTTGCAAGTTGGTATCACTGAATAAAACAAATTATTTTGATCAGTATAGTATCAAAAAGTTCTATCTAAATCAATAATATATTTTTTAGAATGAAAATGTTCTAACTAAATAAATAATTTTTATTCTCAGAATGAAAAAATTCTACACCTAAAACTTTTTAATTCTAAAAACAATATCTTAGTTTTTTTTATTATTTTCTTGATTAATAATTATAGTAAAATCAAATTCCAAGTAAAGTCGTGTACTTTGAACTTCTTTAATACATCATCAAATTTTTATAGTTTAGTATTTAAGGTGAAAAAAGTTATTCTATTTCTAACTTAATAACGTTCCCCTGAACAATTACAAAAATTACGTTAGAACCTTTTTATTCTGAGACGACTATATAGTATATTATATTATATACTATGATCGCGATTTTAGTAATAATTCGACCAAATGGTCTTGTATTTAAATTATTTTTTGGGGGAATCTAGGCACTCTCAAAGTTTATATTTTTTTAAATTTTAAAATTTTTAACACTCTCGGTGCGAACCCTTTAAATCTATTAAATTTATGATGGCACTTCGTCCTGAATTCAAAATCTTCGAATAACTTAAGTCATCGCTCATTTTGACTTTAAAAATTTGGTGAATTCAAATCATGTGTTAAAAATAGGTGCTATTGTTTTAAATAAAAACATATTGCAAGGAGAATGCACTCGCTGAAAGTGTTAAACATCTAAGGTCCCCTAAAAACTTATTTTAATACATAGCTAGTTAAAATACTTAAGTATTACCTGAGATCATGGTTATACATCAACTATTTCTATTAACTTTTAAGTCAATACTAATTTATCGTAGAATGGTGTGAATAGGTCATGGTAATATGGTATAAATTGGCAATATTGTACGATAAATCTAAATGTATTGACAATTTCACTATAACAATGCGTAGATAAAATATAATAATTAGAGCGCGGATTTCTATGCAATTGCATATTTTTTTTTCTTTTAATATTTTTGGATTATTGTCAGTTATCTTCACGAATCATCATAATTTGAAACTAATGGTGAAATTTTTTTTGCATGTTTTGGTAAAATTCAAAATTGTTTGCATTTTGAAGCAAAAATTTAAAAAAATGTATAAAATAATATTTTGTCAAGTAGAAAAATAAAACTAAATTTTATAGTCGCTAAATAATAATTTATATATATATTTATTTATAAGATAAATAATCGATTACGACGTGAACTTCATCGCTCTTGCTATGTCAGTCGGTTATCGACATACCACTTGGCACTCGATTACATCGTTTGTCATCCGTAAATCGTGAATATGCCAAAAATAAACTTGTGTCTACCTATAATTTTAATTGCTCTTGCTGTATCAGTCAGTTATCGACATACCAGTATACCACTCAGTTTCGTCGTTTTATTAATAATAATTAATAAAACAATTAAATTAATAAAATAATTAATTATTATTAATTATATAAGTAAAAGTTTCAAATTACCGCGATAAATAATTTTTGAATTATAAAAAAATGAGAAAATCAATATTTTTAAAAAATGATTATGCGTAAAAATTACTGTTTACTCAATTTCTATAATTTCTATTTATTTTTTATTTTCTCAATTAATAAGAAATGTTTATTAGGATTTTTTTAAATTTAACTGGATTATACTGGAGTTGAAAATTTAATCAGTTTTTCCAATATAAAAAGTTAATTTTAGACACAAAAACACACATTCTTGTAAAATCAATACTTATACATTTATACTATTCTGCTCGAAATCTAAAATGTACTTATAAACACAATTTTTTATTCTGATTTTACCCTTGTATTCTATAATTCATAATTTATAACCCATAATAATTTTATAAACATACATATTTATTGGTCATGGCATCAAAGGAAGAAAAAATTCGTCATTCTAAAAATACATTTAAATACATATTGTGGCCCACCGGAAAAATCCCGGTTTGTCCGTAGGCTTATCTGCTATGTAGTGATATATATACGACGCACGTTGGACACCACCAATATACAATAAACATCTTACAAGAATAGTCTTTAGCAACCGCCAAGCAGCACGTGCTACACGCGAAAGTACTCAAAATATATAAATAATAAATAATAATACACAGCAACAACGATAGGTAATAATAATAATTTCGTATACATAGGTATAATAGGTACTTTCGTGTAGATAATAATTTTACTACAGTCTTAGTCATCGCATACTTAATAAATTATACACCATATACATGCCTAATATGTATATTATGTATAATACTCTATATCTGAACACAGTAGTCGTGGTTAACCGAAATCACTCGCACACCGTGCAGGGTTGAATAAGTTAACATTACGACGAAAAGCATTAGAAACCGCACATTATTCTAGAAATACGGCCGCCAACAAGCGTTTTGCCATTTTCTAGGTAATTTCAACGCTTTTCTCTCTGGTCTCATATTAACTAAATGTGTGAAATGGCGAGAAAATGCATACCACTCTTCTGTATAGTATGTGTCCAACGGGTTTCTGCAATAGATGTGAAAAATTTTAATTCAATGATTTATCATTGATACGAAAAACAATTCTGAGCAAAGACTATATCATCCTATATCACTAAGGATACCTATTTAATGTTTTGTTTTTTGATATGGCTATATACTTTGTTTTATTATTACCACAACTTTGTGCTG
Organism: Rhopalosiphum nymphaeae; assembly: GCA_036289425.1. Taxonomy (NCBI): domain Eukaryota; kingdom Metazoa; phylum Arthropoda; class Insecta; order Hemiptera; family Aphididae; genus Rhopalosiphum; species Rhopalosiphum nymphaeae. The sequence goes on from JAZAQC010000030.1 coordinate 3,551,179, forward strand.
TTTTGGAAATCTCACTAGTATAAAAAATTATTATTTAATTAAAATTGTTTAATAACAAATCCTTATTTTTTTTTTTTTAATTACTCGTATATAATATAGTTACAAGGTTACAACAAAGTATGATTTTCTGCAAATAGTTATTACAATTTATTTTGATCATAATTAGAGCCTACGATTATATGCCTTAAATACCTATAAAATATGTATGCAGTTATGCACTAAAAATGACTAAAATATGCTTTAAAAAAAGTGTTAGAAGTTTTAATTTTCAACATTTTAAAATTATTTATCGATTTAATAACTCACCGCACGAGTACGAACCACGATGACTGACAAGTATAAAATATAATATTACGTATTTATGTAATATTTTTATGCAATATTAATTGGACATTTCCGGTATTGATGAAGACTAGTTATCTTACCTATTTTTATTAATAAGTTCAATTATCCATAATAACTTTATGAGTGAAATAAATAATTAGTGATTTTTGATTTGTCGAATCTTAAAAATCATAAATATGCTATTAAAATGTACAAAATTCTAAAATATGTCTTGAAAATACAAAATACCATAATATGCAAAAATATGCAAAATAAAATTTCATATACAGCATTGTTAGATTATGAAACAAATTTCGGCATAAACTAGCTATTTTTTTTGACCAATCAATAAACATATGTAAATGCATAAAAGTGTTAGCCTTAATCATAATATTACGCTCAACATTTTTTTTTAAATTATTTTAAGGAAAATGTAGGAGAAACCTTATATTATAAATTGTTAAATTTTAAGTATTAAATTATTTTTTTTGCAACATCTAATGAAAATTAAATTATATTTTTAATGCCAACAATTTCAATATTGCTTGAGTGGGAATACATTTTTTTTAAATTTTTAACCTTAAAAACGCTCAGTTGAACAATATCCTAATATTATCAAATTAAACTCTTTATTAATTCTAAGCCCGAGATTTATTATTAAAATTGAGACATTAACAAAGTAATAAATACTGTTTCAAATAGTTTCAAAATAGAACTTCCAAACTGACGACTTTACTCAGCATTCGACAATCAAGCTAACTTAAAATAAATATCAATGTATAAGTTATGTAAGTAATTTAGTAATTACAAAATTAAAAATTGTTATGGTAGAAAATACAATACTGTAACTACTAATATGAATTGTAATAATGTTGCTAATTTAATGACAACAAAAATATTATAACGATGTTTAATAATAACATTATATGTATAATATTAACACGCACTAGAACAAATAATAGATACTACATATATAACAAATAAAAATAATAATTTATTTAAATTATATGGGTTTTAACTGAAATCAAAGTTAAAACAAAAATAATAATTAAGATACTGTAATTTGTACATAATAATTTAATTTTGTTTATAAACTATTAAGTAAAGGTGTAACAATTGTATACTTACTTTTTTCATTTTATCTAAGAAAAATTCAACACAATGATGAATAAATACTAAAACACAATAATCGTAATTTTCTTTTTTTTACCTAGCAATAGCGTAATCTTATAAGATTTCACTTTGTAGGTATATTTGTATAATCTCCAGCCTCCGGGTAATCTCAGTCATGTCTAATAACGCTTTAACTATGTAATTTGTGCACAATATAGCACCCTTAGGTAGTCTTAAAAAATATTTACGAAATATATCTGTATCTAAATTGTATATATTAGTTCGTCGAAAGTTTCCCAAGTGCGTTTCAAAATTAAATAGAAAAAAAAGGAAGCTTTAAATAGTCGAAACCCACTATAGTGCTATAGGACAGCAATTATCGATTTTTAATTAAATTATTTCTGTTACCGTACATAAATAATAAACTTGCACTAAAGGCATGAGTAATAATAAAATAAAATATGTATAAAAAATTGTAGTGTATCGTATCATTACGACACGAGTTATGTAAATACGAGTATTCGCAGCAATGCATTAGCCGTGACCGTTCATAATAAGCATAATGCATACAATCTTTATTTACGGAAATAAATTTCAATAATAATACGTATAGTAAGTAGGTATATTGTGCATACTAGATAGGTGTAGATAACATTATTATAATGTAAATTATTGTATTTAATGTATAACGATGTAGGATGAAACAGATGTCTCGCAAGTTTTCTTGACAGCTAATGCACAACGATATTCTACAGTATACACGTTACGTCTAGACCACGTGTCCTGTCCGATGGAAAATTCATTAATGTCTTTCTCGCAAGTTACTTAATTCTATTGGAATAGTAATATAATAAACATCTCACAAGACAACATGTTCGATAATTACAAGCCATCAGCCCAGCATGTGTTTGCATCACATTATTCGGAATTATTATTACGTTGACGGCGTTGACGTATGATGTTGCTATTCCTCTAGCGACCATTCTATAGACTACAGTGTAGTTCAGGAACGCCCTCAGACCTAAAGTTCAATTGGTGTGAAAAACAATTAGGGTAAGCATATATTATATCTTGGGAGCTTTTCCTTCCCCTTTCAACCGCCAATCATAATTTCAATAGATGACAGACCATAATAATATATATTTAAAAAACATGTCTGTGTGGGAATATGCCATAAAGGAAATAATTAATTAATTTGACTAGGTAGTAAGAATAGCAACTTGAAATGTTGTTTTTTTTTATAAAACTAGAAATAGACAAAAGTACAACGTTATGTACATACAAATACAGGTAAACTTAAAACTTAAGCTATGACAATAAACATTTTTGCGAATTCTTTAATGCATGTAATATAATATGTATAATGTGTCAATAACATACAGAACATATAGAAACCCAATTTCTTTATTTATATTGATACAACTCAGCTCAACTTTGTATATTTCAGGTAAATCAGGTAAAATAGCTTATAAACAATTTAAAAAAAAAATTAAATAAACATATTTAATCGGAGCACACAATATGTGTCAAATAAAAATGTATGTATAATCATAATAGTTTGTAGAACTCAATAAAAGTTCAATTTAAATGAACTGTTGTGTAGAATGGATATTGTAGATTTGTAGTTACTTATAACGTTATAGCTGATATATTAAGTTATTGGTGTTGCATTAACACCATCATCTTCTTTTAAGCTCCCTGAACTGCGCAGCTGGTATATGCCGGTATACATTTCATTACATAATATGTCACCAATAACAGTCTCACTGCAGTGTTCCTCAATTGCCTATGTACACACAGCTGAAACTTTCACTATAGACTTATATATTCAATACAACACTATTAAAACATCTGGTTGATTGTTAATTCCCAAAAAATGTAAGGTCAGAAAATGCTCTGAAATATTCCTGACTCCTGTACTACCAGAAATGTTTATACATTTTTACTTTTTATGTAAGCTAAATGATTTTGGTAATTAATAATACTCTCTAATAGATCTATAACATTTTAAATAGATTTTAAACGGTTCTCGACAAAGGCGGTATCAGTGATTTTGTGGAATTAAAATTACCAACGTAATGTTATTACGGAGCAGCGTTGATTTCGTTTGTCGGGCTTATAATATAGTTATAATACAGCAGGCTGCAAAAGGCCGGTGCAAAAATAAAACCGTACGGACACGCATATCACAAATCCTAGCCGTACAGTTACGATACGCCGTCATATTTATATTACAATACGAACCGGCGTACGAGGCATGACGGAATAATATAATACTACGCGACAGACGCACCGCGACGCTGCAGGTAACGACAATGGGCCGAGTATAGGTGCGACGGTTGCACGATGAGCGCGCCGAAGAGTGGTCGTACGATGCGGCGGCGGTGTGTTAAAATGCGGCAACGTCTTTTTCGCGCACAATCGCTCGTGTATTGTACGACGCGGTGTGCAGCGGGTAGGTTAGGAGCTTTTGCGAATCCTTCACGCGCGCACACAATATCGCTTTTGGCGGGGAGGTGCGAGTACGCGGAGTATACACGTCGTATAGGATATATTGCGGGGGCGGAGGACGGCGAGGTTATTATAACAAGTGAGAGACGACGATAACTAAGTTGTTGTTCTCGCCGCGCCCGTTCCGAGTTTCCGGCGTCGTTCCGGCTCTCCTCTACGTCGTCGTCGTCGTCGTCGTAGTCGTAGTCTCCGCTACAAGGCGACCGGTAATAGGATCGCGGCGGCGGAGAGTATACGGTGGGCGACACGCACGCAGAGAGATGACATCTCCATATTATTACTATTACGCTGTTATTATTATATGCGATACGCGAGCACGGAGAGTATATGCGTGTATTGTATATATGTATGATATGGTTTCGGCGCGCACGTATAAATGCATGTGTTTGTGTGTGTGTACGTGCCAGCGTAACTTTCTCCGCGCCCAGTAAGTTAACGAGCTCGATTAAAACACTCATCGTGTACGCGACGACGACGACCGCTATTATAAATAATGCACGCGCAGCGCCCGAGTCCGAGTCCATCGCACATAATAACGTTATATTATTATAATATATAATACTGTATAATATCATAGCTAGTCCAATAATCGGTTTATGGGGCCACGGCCGGAAGTATAAGGAAGCGCGGAAACTCCACGCCGCCCCCGCCGTCGTCGAATTTCCATTTCCTGTTTGTCCCGTGTCGCCGTCGTCGTCAACTGTCCTCGTCATCGTAGCGCGACAACACACATATTATTATACCGCCTATAATCGTAAACGCTCGGCTGCAGTGTATACGTATATGAGTACGTCATGATAAATTCCGCGTAATTCTACGGGCGAGGAATTCGTATCGCTAGAGACGAGTGGTAAATAAATTTGCTCATTATGCGTTCAAATATTTTGTGTTCGCGAGTAATTTATAACTGAGTATATTCCGATATTGCAATAGTATGACGATGTCTATTTTTAGGTTTTTTTCGTATAATCATGTATGCGTAGCAAAAACGACATGCGTCTTATATAGGTATACTTAAAATATTATATCAGTCAGAAATGGTGGATTTTCATTTTAAGTTGATTTTTAAAAAAAATTTGAAAACACGTAGAACCTTTTTAAAACACTGACCTCTGTAATATACCAACATTTTCATTATATTTGTTTAGTATAAATAAAACAAATTACGAAATTCGGTATCAGGGACTTCGGAATAACATGCAACCCCAATGGAAAAAAGCACGAGCTAACGTAAATTTATATATAAAACAAAAAAAAAGGCGATGGATACGAGTATTATATAATTATGTATTTAAGTATAATACTACACGGCTACTACCTTCGAATTTGCTTTTAATTGTGTAAAACCTAATATGCTATTGTCTATACTGACGAACATTTATTTATTTTTGACATTGTCCTAGTTTTTAAAAAAAATTAATCATTTATTACCTGTGATTCGACTCTTAGAATATAACTCAATAGAAACAAATATAATTATATGTCTACCCCGCCGACAGTCTGTAAATCATTGCGGCGTCAATATATTTATATAGTTTATTCTCGTTGACCGTTAAAATAATTTAATTAACTAGTAAACATCAGTCCCGGCTAAACAACGTCGTTCATTTTATATGGAAAATACTTGAATAGTATATTATAGTATGCATGTCAGCGGTGTAGCCAGACGAGACTCAGCCATGCCAGAAATTTCATGGAAATATGAAAGGCTTTTACTGTCTTGTGAACATAGCTATTATACGTAAGACGTAACTATATATTCAAATTGTGTAATTTGTATGAAGATTGCTAGTCCAAAATCTTTTATAACCGTGCCATTGGCATGCCTTTACCGGATTTATAATAGAGACCCTAATTATTAAACCGCCTCGCCTATATCATAACAAATTATTAGTCCGCAAAAAAAAAATTACTTCATAATTATTCTGCTACGACTAAAATAAGTATTTGTATCTATAGATATAAAATAATAAAAATAGATACTAACATACGTTGTATTTATATTTTTTAATATATATATTTTAATACTTTTGCGATATTATCTTTGATCAACACTGATTTGTGATAAACAAAAATACGTGATCTTTTATTTTTTTTTTTTGCTCTCAGTTTTCTTGACATGACAATTATATTTAATCAAAACTAAACTGATGATGTCCAGCGTATATTACAACACACTTGCCTCGTCTCCCTTTGTATAAAAACTCACCACTTTATCCCCAAAGACCAAGCAATAATAGAAAAAAGCGTCACTAGCATAATATATATATATAAAATTCCACGCGTAAGTATATAATATGACGAATGCGTAAGTTAATGTCTCGTCGTCAATCGTAGGTACTCGCTGCATCACAATATCATAATATTATATAGACGACATATATTATATGGCATAATAACACCATATATTATTTCTTTCAAGAGCGCTGACGCAGTCGGCATGTCGTGTACGATAGTACGTATCGTTACAATAATAATATGACGTGCCCCGAGGCCTTTTTTTATTATTAAAATTTTTACGGCCGCGGTGCACATAAAACGCCGCCTTGACCAGTGCGGTATTCAACCCGCGACCCGTCGCAGTCTTTATATCTGTGACCTTTGAACACATTTTAGCGATAACGTGTATTTTTAAGATTTTTTTACAAAGTCAATTTTTACGCATTTATAGCATTATGGAGTGGCTACATAAAAGCGTTATCATCCCTATCAAATGACCGTTTCGAAAACTCGTCACCGAGACTTATATTTTGTCTCAAATACAACTAAACGCATTGAAAAATGTATATTAATAAAGAAAAAACGGTATCATAATATAATATTATATTATCCGACGAGTGGTAGCCGACCGCAACTTCCATCGCGCGAGTCAAAACAGGGAATCCCGGTGAGTCACCCTGTATAATATACAGTTTATATTATATACGCACTACAAGTACCGGATAGAGGCGTGCCAGGTGCGGGCGGACGCGCCTTAGTCGAAAAATTAAACGGTTACCTATGCGAGGGAGGGGGGTGGTTGTGTAATTCGGAAATAATGAGCGCCGGCAGCGTATTTTATTTATAGGTAACAGATGTCCGGCCATAGCGGGGAGGGCGAGTGCGGATTTCTGGCATACCTAACATATATATAGGTACATCGGTGCGTATTATGCCGCCGTGTATATATTTATTGTGTTTTACAAAATTTCGGGGCGCTCGAAACTAACGTTTTATATAAAGTTTTGCTGCTGTTGTAACAGAAGTCGTCGTCGTCGTCGTAGTACCGGTAGTAGTAGTAGTAGTAGTAGTGGTGGAATACTTGCAGGGTTAGGTGCGTGATGTGTGAGAGATATAGACGACGAGGGGGTTAGTGAGCCTTTAAAGTAACCTTTAGCTTTCTATTGTGCGCGATTTCTCTTTCTCTTTCACTCACTCTTTCTCTCTCGCTCTATCTCTTACCCCCTCGGAGCGTGTGTAGGACGCGAATACGACGACGTGTGTGATTTAGTGCACGCGAGCTTTTGCTATATTGTGTATACGTACTGCAATCGTTGATTAGAATTTGATGATTCACGTAAAGCCTTCTGCTGCAGCGTCCGATTCGCCACCCACGCCCTAGCTAGTAAAATATAAACAAAAATCCTTGTACACAGGTGTATAACCCTGCAAATACAAAGATATGCACAATAATATGTGCGTATTGTATACGGCACGCGCTAAATGTGTACTGTCTGACGTATATTATACAGCATGATTCGTTTTCACCACGAACCTTAATAACTCAGAAAATATAAGACATTTTTAAATTTACTGAACGCACAACATTGATAAAAAAAAAAATGCAAATTAGTACGTATATATAAGCTATTTTTATCAATTGTGTTCTTAAACACATAAATAAACTTTAATTTTTCGACCGGAGCGTTGTAGTAATGCGTTAAAGTAGTAGAATATTTACTTTATATTATATTACAGTCATATTAAAAATAATGTTTGTAAAATTAGTAAAATTAGTCGACCCTAAAAATGTGAGTTTTTATAGACCAAACAACGTGGATGGAGTAATGTCTCGGATCGCAAATTTTAAAGAACAACGATAAGAAGTCTCAACCCTCTCGCCTGCAGGCTAAAACAAATCAATAAATTACGCCTTTCCTTTAAAAAATAAGATAAAAAATGCGTGTTTCTTTTGTTTGATGCTCTGTTTGTACTCAGGTTTCTTCTTTAATGATTTACAATAAAAAAAAATAATTGAGAGAATCTAAAAAAAAAAGGTTGAAATGAATCGTAGAATTTAAATACCGATTGACTTTTTAGTTTTTACCATGTACTGAGAAAAATGTCTTCTATAAGATTGTATTTAATTGTAAAAAATACAGAACATTATGTTTTTAAAATAATTTGCTTTATATCTTAATTGTATAGATAACCATAACATAGCTTTCTTCTATATTTAAGCATATTATTGCGCGATATTATAGTTCTACATAATATGCATAACATATTGTATTCAAATCGTATGTATTATATTATAATTAGTTCAATTTACCTTAATATACAATGTATATTTAAAAATGTGTTACGTACCTAATCTAATATGCGTGTAATAATTAACTTGCAAACTGTACGCTACATTGACCTTTATATTCAATTTTTATTGGCATCTTTGCTGTCAAAATAAATAAATAAATATAATATCATCAGTGTTTTTAAATTAATAATATACAATGAAATAAGCATTCATCTACACAGTTAAAATTAGAGAAATAAGTATGTACTAAAATATACACCAGATATCAAATTTCATTATAATGAAGTTACACAATTTAAAATTAATACAATAAATTTACTATAAATATACTTTTACATTCAAATATTATGGATAGGTATTTATTTAAATTTTGGAGTACTAAATCTATAGTTTTTTTTCTAAATATTTAAACACATATAAAAAAAAAAACTATTATATGCACTAGGTTTGCAAAAAATATTTAAAATAATATGTATTATGTTCAATGAGATGACTAGAACCATACTTACATCACTTATTTTTAATTCATCATACAATTCATTGATATATAAAATAATTAAATTCTTTGCCTAAAATTATCATAGATATGGTGCAGAGTATGACGTTTTCGCAGTAATTGTACATGTAGAGATAACAATTACATAAGAAAAACCTGAAATATACGAGTTTTCACGTTTGAATAATAATATATAGACAGAGAATTAACAAAAAGTATATGACCGATTTTTACAAAGATTTTACTGAAGATATAATTTAAAAAATATTAAAACTCCATGATAACATAAAATGTATAAAGAATACAAACACAATCAGATAAAAATAAATGACGATGAATAATTAAAAAATCTAATTAAAGTTCAAATAACCAAACAAACGAATAAACTGCTGACTATAGGCCACCGTATATAGTACCCAATGCTCTGATTTTTTACATACAAACATTTCTAACATGTCTCGTCGTCAAATGTTATTTTATAAATATATAATAGATATTGATATTAGATGTATCTGTAATTTATTAAATACAAGTACAGCATTAGTTGTCTGAAAACCAAAAAATTAAACTAACCTATAATGACAAAGAAATACATTATACCAGTGAACGAGTTCTATATTATACCTAGTAAGATTAAAAATATGTATATATAAATGGATTGTTAACATTCTCTCCTTCCCTATAACTGATCATATTTTATAAAACATAGGTATTTAAAAAATGTCATCACAATTAATATGCGGTTTTGTCTTTTATGGAACAATTATCACACGATATAATTTGGTGGTGGTGAGTTGGTGGATATAAGCAGGTAAACGTATAGGTTGATATGGTAAATTAATTAAATTTAACAAATGACAATGTAATTTGATGAATATGATTAAGTGATGAATTATTATAATCGTGGACATAGACTACTATTTTATTCTATTCGTATTACCATAAATGCGTAATAAAAATTAATTATGCTTTTTGTACAGTACTTTTTTTCAACGTTAGAGTATGGGCCAATTTAAGAAAATCAATATATGTACTATTTATCGTTTGTTTTTTATGTTTTATATGTCGTACCTAATTATGGTACCCATCACGTGCAAGACATAATATTACTGAATATAATGATAATCAGTTTTAACTTGTAACTACGTACTAATCTTCATTAACCAATATTATTGTATATAACTTGTATATAACTATATAATTTACAAATATAATATGTGCCTAAAGGTACTCTGTATAGATTATGTAACGGACTGTTAAGAAATTAGTGGATAAATTATAAAACTCAAAAATTATGACTTATTATATTTTTTGTTTATATAACATAATTTTTATTTCTAAAAAATTAATTTTAATTAATTTAAAAAGTTAAAAAAAATTAAAATAAATTATTTATTGAATAATTTTTTTTTTTAATTTAGCTGCAACTAACAAACGGGTTTTTGAAAGTGAAGAAAGAGAATTGATGGGTGTATTAAAATTATTATTGTGTCGTAACCTAATGAAATTGGCAACACCACGCTTTTAAATATTTTTTATAAAAAGTTTTTAAATTAGCTATTATATTTAGTAATTTAGAAATTACTTTTTAGTAAAATTTAATATTTCATTAACATAAAAAATAAATATTAGCTAATACTAAAATAGTATATACTAAAAATAGACATACCATAAATATTATATCTTTAAATTATTCCTATATTTATTGAATATTCTTTAATCAAATATCTAGCTAAGAAAATATATTGCGTATCAATTCATATTGTAAATTATTCTTTCAAGCAAAATTGCCAACATTTACAGTGAATTTATATTAAAACGTAAGTATTATTTTAGTTCAAAATGTATTTCTCTGTTCTAAGTCAAAACTCTTATCTTGTCATTATAGAAATCATAAAATGTCACTTTTATACAAGCCGCACAAACAAATACTATTAATATTATTAATACTATTTTTCAGACTTTAGTGTAAGACCTAACTTAATCAGGATTCATTTTATCTCCACAGTGCTGTGAACAGACGACTGTAAGGTAAATCAAGAAAGTGTGAAACCGAAGAACGACCAAACGCTCCAAGCTCACATTTTAAGAACTGTCGCTCAACAGCTTTTTTTTTTTAATTTGTTGATTTGAACATACAAAAATGTCAATACTTTATATTCAACATTGTGACTTGAACGAAATTTGTTTATTATTTTTTACGCAATCTATTTTTTTTTTTTTGTAAAATAAGAGTAGTTCATCTTATTTTATTTTCTAAAATCTGCCGTTCTAATGTTTAATATTATTTCGGTAGTAGGCGAACGTGCTTATTAGTGGCGCATTGATTATCGGGAATAGCCAAGGTTGAGCAAGTTACATTATTTATTGTAACTGGTTACAAGTTACAAGTTACTATAGATACTTTTATGTTGTGTAACTGGATACAAGTTACAGATATGTAACTAAGTTACATTTGAAGTTAAAAGTTACATTGATAAATAAAATATGTTTGTATTTATTCATTCATTATAACACAATTTAATATATTTTGAAAGTATTAAGCATAAGACAACCTACCTATATAATAAATCACAATAAAAAACCATGTTTATATAACAGTCTTTAAAACATTTGTCAATTGTCTAACATAACAGTTGTATGATTAGTAGTTAGTATCCTTATGAAATAAGTACATGCAACATAGATATAGTAATAGTAATGTTTATATTAATTAAATTATTAACGAAGTCAATGGTATTTATATAATATGATAGGTAATACAATTTAAAAACGTGAAATTAATTTTAAAATTAAATAAACAATTTTTATTAATTATTGTTTACTAAAATTATATGATTAATTTTTTTTAAGAAAAACTAATTTTTTCAAAGTTGTAGTCAGATAAATTTCTTCTAGTAGGACAATGAATAAATCCAGCAAATGAAAATAACCTTTCAACTGAAATAGAGAACAGTGATTTGTACTAAATTTTACAAATAGTTTTTTTATCGTGAATAATTATTTAAAATTGATAATGTCTCATTTGTATCATTAAAAAATTTTCGTTATAAACATTTTGTTCTGTGTTATAAATATTAAATACAGCCGATTACGGCCAAATTATATAAACATACCTAATGTTGTGTTTATATATCTGTGATTCAACACCAAAATATTTTTTTTTATTTAAATTTTTTCATAATATTATGATAATCATACAGTGATAAATATTAAATATATATTATATACAATGTAACTTTTAATTGTAACTTTATTTTTAATATTAAGTTACAGAAAGATGTGTAACTAGTCACAAGTTAAATTAAAAATGAGTAGCTTGTTACAAGTCACGAGTTACAAAAGTAACCGGGTCACATAACTTGGCTACATGTAACTGTGCTATGTTCAACGAATAGAGAATAGCGATTAACATGATACGAAAAAGTTCGAAAACCACCGCGGTCGATAAAAAACAAAAAAAAAATTATTTCAACGAGAGAACTATAGAAATATTTATCGCATTATTTGAGAACACATAAATTTAAATACGAGCAATAAACAACAAGAACACGATGTAAACGAGTGGCCGGCGGTGTGGTCGGCCGCGTATGTCGCGCGTCAGGCGACGCCAGGCCGCCAAATGCAGTGACCGCGAATCGGCCGCCAGGCCGTGGCCGCGGACGCGCGAAAAACCGTGGCGCCGGGTCGTGCGCGTCATTTCGCGGTAACGTCTTCGGCGGAGTCGGTCGCGCCCCCTCCGCCGCCGCTCGCTTCTCCGTCGTCCGCGCTGCTGCTAACCGCCCCGTCCACCCGGCTGACGGTGTACAACTGGTCCAACTGTTCGGCGGCCGCTTCGAACACCACGCCGCGGCCACCGTCGGTCGTCGGATAACCGGGCAACGGCATCACCGTGTTGGTCTGGGCCGCCGCCGCCGCCGTTGAAGTCTTCCACCGCGCTCGCTTCCGCTTTCGCGGGCCACCGGCGCCGTCGCCGTCCGCGGCGGTACCGCATCCGTAAGGCGACACGCTCATGCTGTGCGCCTGATCGACGTCCGTCGTCTGGGCCGGAGTCCTGGCCGAGGTGGACGACCCCGACGGTTCCGTATAACTGTACCGGATGGTGGACTTGCTGAACGGCAAGATCATGTGCACGGAAAACTGGACGGCGGACGTCTTCCTCGTCGTCGCAATCGTCGTCGTCGTCGTCGTCGTCGTCGTCGTCATGATCGTCTCCGTCGACGCCGCCGCCGCCGCCACTACTTCCGGTGCCTCCGACGACGAGGCGGTGGCCGTGATCGCGGGGGTAATGGTCGCCGCCGCCACCGGTCTCGCGTCCACGGCGGAGATCTGACCGGCGTCCGACGGCAAGCACAAGAGACTCGCCACGATAATCGCCGCCATTGTTTGTTGCGTCCGCTGCGACTCTGCGGGCGCCGAGCAACGGAGTTATTATTCCGACGGACACGCCGCCCGGCCACCCGTTGCCACGCGCTCGTTCATCTGCGCGTACACACACAGTGAAACAAACAAACACGGCGTTAGTATTATCGCTATGACGTGCGCGCCTAGTGAATACATTGTGACAACGTCATGTTACTGTTGTTATACCACCACATACGGTCGTGTACGCTGTTTACGGTTAGACTGCGCAGTGGCTTGGTCGGGACGCTGTGCGTGAAAATCCCAGTAAAACCGGTAAACCGTTCGACTCGGTCTCTAGTCGTGCCGCGTGTCGTCGATTCAAGAACGCAATGATTCAGCAAAAATACCATCGAAATTTCAAGAAAAAAAATTTACTGTAACCATTAACATCTCCCATTTAATGTTCTCGAGCAAATGTGGTTTCAGCGAGACTGGGCTACCTGCCACACTTCACGTGAGTCAATGGCGTTGTTGCGTGAAAAATTCCCTGATAACCTGATATCAAACCGAGGTGACCAGAATTGGCCTCGCAGGTCATGTGACCTCACCCCGTGCGATTTCCTCTTGTGGGAATATGTGAAGTCACGAGTGTATGCAAATAATCCACAGAGCATCCATCAATTGAAGGGAGAAATCAGGCGGGTAATTGGCGAAATCGGCAGAGAGATGTGCGCGAAAGTGATCATCAATTTCAACGATTGCATTATTACATGCAGGGAACGCGGAGGTGGACATTTTCATCATTAAATGGGAGATGTCAATGATTACAATAAATTTTTTTTCTTGAAATTTCGATGGTTTTTTGCTGAATTATTGCGTTCTTAAAATGTGCGCTTCTGCTGGGACACCCTTTATTATATATTACGATGATAATATTGTGTTGGGCGACGTATTGTTTGTGCAGGCTCGCGGTAGCGGCGCATCCGTTTCGAGTCGCATATAAACAATCGCTAAACATTTAATGCGTCGAGCGAGCATACTCTAAAGTTCAAAAGCGCGATTACAAAATCATTAACGGTCCGTAATCAGTCCGTTAAATTAATCGATTTTTTCTCGTAAATCCGGTCTGTCGTCAATACAAGTATATATATAATATAAAATACATCGTTTTTGTTTTGTGCATTGACGTTGCTCGTTATATGTTGTTGGTATTATTTTTGATTATAGACGCCCGTTTATACAGATCGCGTACGTGCCTTTACTAGGTATTACCTATAGTATAGATGTGCTGGCTGCTACGGTGTTGTTTTCTGTACAGTCTGTGATTTTGAAATTCAAAAGTAACTTAAAAATTGCACTATCAGAAAACATTAAAAATATATTTCTCGATGCTAAAAGGAAAAAAAAAATTCGGAAAGTGGGTAACCACTCCACTGTATTTAATAGGAGATGGGTGCAACTCGTCGTCGAGTACTCAGGTCACTGTAATGAGTATGTTAAAACTTAATTCAATGATAAATCGTTAAACGCGAAAAACGATTCTTAGTGAATCATTTAAATATATTGCTTTTAATTATTCAAATTTATAATAACTTAATAAATAACTTAATACGGTAAAAACGATATAATTGGCAATATCATAAAATCAATCTAAATATTTAGAGATTGCATAGAGTATATAAAGTATAATAATATAAGTTAAAAGTTTCAAGTACTTACCCATGGAATAAATAATAGTTTTAAACTATAAAAAAATAAATAAAACCGTTATTCTTAAATAAATGCTAATTTTTTTAGGATTTTCTTTTAAGTACGAACTTCCTACGTGGAACTTTGAATAACATTTTTAAATCTTAGCTATAAAAATTAAACATTTTATACATTTTTAACTATAAAATAATTTGTTAATTTTCGTAATTTTAAAAAATTTTATTAATATTTGAACTTGAAATGCTTATAAAAAAATCATAGTAACATATATATCTTTAATATTTTTAAATAGCTATAACAACAACTTATTAGGAATCTTATGTGTTAAATTGCCAACCTTTGTGATACAGCAAAAATCTTTTCTTATCAACATTTTAGAAAAAATTTAAAATTTCAACTTTCTATAAATAGTTTAAAGAGATTCAAAGAATTTAAACATTTATTATAACATGTATACAAAGTGATAATAAAAAACATTTCGTGACAATTTAAATTATCTACGGTTATTCGTTTTTAAGTACAAATAATTACTACTTAATATACTACTAAATATACTAATTTAACAAATATCAAAAATCGATTCGACAATTTGGACTTCAAACGCTCATAAAAAACTAAAGTGACTTTCTAGTTAACTTTTTTTATTTGTTATAGGTAGAAAAACATTTTTTCTTGATTAATCGACAGCAGAGGACGCTCTGTGTGAACAACGTTTAATTAAGTTTACAATTGGGCTAAAATAGCGTAGTATTATTATAGGTATAGCCGGTATAGATATGTACCTACATACAATAATATTCATAATACACATAACACAATATACAACACATCTGGCAATTGCTGGTAGTGCTTCATTACTTTCATTACTTTTTGAAATTATCTGTATTTAAAATCAAATACTATTTTTAAATACTTTTTTCATCTTACTTTAAATACAGGGACGCGCAAATTTAAATAAAATAATACAAATTGTACATTTTTATTTATAAATCGTTCGTCGTAGTGTATTGGTATATTGTAACATTTTCAGAGTCCTAAAAATGTCCGTTTAATCGACTGTTTCAGTCTATCGATTTCCTAATAAAATAGGAAATACCTTTACTCGAATAGTCGAATTACATATTATAATTACACATTAAAAAAGAAAAGTATTTGAAAGTATCTATAAATACATTTTAAAAGTATTTGTATTTTAATACTTTTTTTCCAACTATTTAAATACGTAAATTAAATTTTTAAACACTTTTGAAAATAAGTATCTGTATATGTATTTAAATACTTTTTAAAAGTGTCTTTTATAATACTAGATGCAGGTAGTGCCTGAAACACCCGTATCTTTAAAGAGCCTGAGTTACACAGACGTGTGGTCTTTAGGACGTCTCATCAGTCATCACCCATCGGTTATCTCCTTATTATGTTCGTGAGGATACTAAGCGTACAAGCCGTGTTGTTGCCGTGACTCCACCTATTGGATCAAGTGGGAATAGGATTTCGATCTCATCCGGGTCATCAAGCTTGAACCAAAAGATAGAAAAACTTTAAAGGAATAATTATATTAAATCTTCGATGTAAAAACAATTCATAACATTTCTATGAATTTCTAACTACGAAACATTTTTTTTTAAATTTGAACTTCAAAAACGTATAAAGAAACTAGTAACTTACCTATGTATTTTTGATAGTTTTTAATTAGTATATGAATAACTCGTGAAGAATCTTGCATTGCTCTAATTTTATTAGATTTTTAATTTACATTTTGATTTTTTAGGATTTCGAACAGATCCCGTTTAATAAAAACATATATATAGCTTTGCGCAAATTACCTCCTTTCTATCAAATTTAAAGTAAAATACTCTAAGTGGTTAACAATCACACTGTTATTATTATTAACGTCATTGATAAAAATCACATATTTAAAATAAATATTAAATACATACGTCCGCATAAATGATAACTATATTTAAATATGCTGTAGTTGTATTATAATATGGGTGCCTTTGTTATATTGCCGTCTAAATACAAACTATAACAGCAGTCACTATACCTGTCCAAAGGATGATGATTATAAGTTATAATCCCGACTCAAAGACGTTTTTCGAACACAAACGATCAACAACCAAAATCAGACAAATTCTTATGATTCTTGTACTATCATAATAGATATACGAAATATTCCAAAACAACTTTAGGTACTTATACGACTATAATACCTAACGTATCTTATATAAATTCAAGCATATATAGAACTTTCATTTGATGTGTTCAAAACAATTTGTAATAATAATAATTTCAATTTCGTTTCGTGTAAACAAAAGTCATTAAAACCGGTGTCGAAACATTTCTTTATAATTTACAAGGATGTTCAAGCTACAACTGACATCCAAAGTCGGTTTGCTAAAAATAAGTTGGGGTGTAGTTGCGCGGTGATAATTTAAACAATTCATTATCCCTCGCCGACTCGACAGTTGCGATATAAGTATAAATAATAATAATAATAGACAGATGCGCCTTCGGCTATACGCGTAATAATATAAATGCTCTGCCAGCACTACAACACCGCGGTAATATTAAAAATTCGATGTAAACGTCGGCGATCGTGATTACCTGTTACTATAGATTTTTTTTAAAAGGCACGAGAAAAAGCTTTGGCGGAATTCATCATTATTATTATAATTATTTTTACAATGATAATTGTCGCGGCGCCATGGTACCACCTATATACATATGTATAGTATACAGAACGCAAAGTATTATAATACTTTCATCTTTCGATTAAAAATCTTTACGCCGCCCGCCCTAGTCGGATCCGGAAATAGTAATAACAACGACGATTCACGCCTCCGCGCGCCGCTGAATTGATAAGTTTGCTCCCGCCTCCCATTCATCGCGCGTTCGTACAACCCGAAAGACGGATGTTACGAAAAATAATTATTAATCTCTTCCGCGGCCTGCGCGTATAATAATAATCGTCATCCGATGTGTATACACACACGCGCGCGCACACGTATTTTAAATACTACGCCGACGACGGCGATACAATGGCAAAGTCACCGCCGCAGCGCAAACCGTTCAAAAGTAATATCTGTCGTCGCGCCTTCGCCCACATCCCGCCCCGGCTCTTGTAACCACCCACCCCGGCCGATATGCGTATTACCGCTGCAGTTTTAATTTTGCTAAAACCGCCGAGACTGCGTCATCGCAGATTCCCGCCGTGATCGCGATCCCACACATCTGTTCTTCGTTATTGCTCACCGTTTCGACGGAAAATACGACATTCGGATAACAGTAATGTTATGATGACGATAGTCCGAACGTATTTTAACTCTGCATACTATTGTTATTGTTATTATTATTTTTTGGAAGTTTTTCAACGTCTCTTTCCTAGCTCGACGATATGCGGTCTATTAATAGCTTTGCCCCGGTTCATCGTCACGCGTAAGCATGTAATACAATACGCGATGTAAATAACATTAGTTAGGAGGTACGCGCCGGACTAGCTATGCAAAGAAACATTTTGATTGGGCAAAACAAAAAAAAAAAAGATTTTTATAAAAACGTACATAAATATCGGGAGCGGACCGGGCCGACGGGCGAGCGGACCATCGCCCACTGGGCTGTAATGATTTTGGACCTCGCAGGTGCTCTTGGCCGCGATTTATTTATCAGTACCTACATTGTACACTTTACAACATTTTGACTAGGTTTGTTCAGTTTGCTTGGTGCGTCTTTAGAGCAATAGGGTGTAACATAATTTATTTATGCGTAAATAACATTTATTTTTTATTTAGTTTACGAGTCACACGGTTGTGTAAGAATACCTAATTTATTAGTTTGATAAAATATCATAATAATAATAAAAAAAAATAGTACAGAGTTACATTTTGTACGTTAATTGTATTATTTATAGTTTTATAGCCATTTACATATAGCTCTTAATATTTTATTTATCGTCATTTAAGATAAATAATTAAAAATTCAGGTAACTCGGCATATTGAACACAAATATACTGTGACACTGTGTGTATTATATTGCCACAACATTTTTCGTACTTTTATTGAGTTTGAAGTATAAGTAAAGCGTATTCTTATGTAATTAATGCATATCGTAGCTTTTTAGCTTACAATTTTTTTTTTTTATGAACTACTATAATAATTGTATACTTTAGTTGACAATTAAGGACACAAACAATTTATTTTTAAGTTTGTAGACACCAAATAAACCAAATGGCGATGATTAAAGAATTTGGAGAGAGGAGAGCCACTTATTCTATCTGTCTAGGCTATTATAATATTCAGAAATGTATGATCGTATAATGATATTAGTGTAATACCCGGGTGGCTGGGCCTTTACCCGTGAACACCCAGGCCAACTTTTTACGTCAGTCCGCCTCTGCTTAAAATATAAATTAACCTATACGTATAATGGCCCTGTTATAACACTGCGGTATTTTAGCCGTCAAGTCCGAACGGTTTTACCGCTATTTATTATGTAAGATAGGTACTGTCGTTTTATTTGTTGATAAGTAAAAAAAAAAAATGTTTTATCACGTCAAGTGGTAAGTGAAAAATTTCCAACGTGAATATGTGGTCCGCGAATATAAAAATGTTAGAAACCGCTGGTTAGGTACCAACGATTCCAGTAAAACATGGGTTTGTGGGTGAAAATTATTTTTTCGAGTATCTAATAAAAAATTGAATAAGTAATCTATCGTACAATAAGTGAATTTCTTAATGTATTAATTATAGATTATAATACATTCATATGAGGAACGGAATGTTTAATATAGCTATCAGTATATGTTGCTATTATATACCATGTAAATAGATCTTATTAATGAATGGGTAGTGGGTCTAGATTATAATTGAATCATATTTTGGACCAAACGTTTTGTATTTATTAAATGTTCGTGTTAATCATAATTGTAATTGTATAGATAATGATAACTTAAGTTCAAATAAACTGTACAATTTTCAATGCGTATTAACTTAAAATTTTTTTTTACAGAAACAAATTTTTCAATGGGTAACATAATAATAAGTGACTTAGATTATATAATATGGTACAGTGCGAAATATAGTGGCATAGAAGCACGTACTGTGGGTTTGAAGACACTATTTATAATACTTGTAAAATCTACAAGAAACACTTAGAAAATATTTTTATCATCTTTTTATTTCACCACCACTTATCTGTATCACTACTTAACGGTCGCTCTAGTTCGGCTCACTACAATACCATCGTGCATAAAAAAAATAATTAAGTAAACGGGAAAATTATGCAAGACCGTTTTGTACTCATACGTGGAAGAGTAAACAAAAAAAATAATTTCTCCGTCAGTTTAGAAAAATTTAGATTTTTTTGGTAATTGTGTTTTCTCAAAACAACGGTCGATATTTAATATTCTACGAGACAACAGATGTGAACTTGTGGTGGAGTTTTAAAAAGGATATGAGTAGTTGAGAAAAGACATTAGGTTTGAATTTGCATCGGATGGTTTATATATTAAATAAATCACACTAATTAATGAAATATACACAAGAGACAAATAAACCGAGAGATACTAGACACGTCGCACTGACCAACAAGAAACGCGAAACCGCAAAAATGCAACGCCGATGAAACGCATAATTAATTATAATAATAAAGAATAATATAAATAAGAACAACAATTAGAGAAATAATATATGCACTTATTGCATGCAGATCGAACAAATATGTTATAACAAATATCTAATTTCAATAATTCCAAGTTAATCACACTAAAGATTTCAACATAAACTCGTGTTTTTTAAAATTTTAATCATTTCAATAATACTCAATGGTATGAAGTGATAAATCATAAATTTTTTTTAAAAAAATCAATAATTATTTTGAGTTATAAAGTTTTTACAGTAACAACATACTGTTAAGCATCAGGTTTTACAACCAGTAATTATAAGGTATTTCTTGGTTTTAATGTTCCTAACGGCGTTTATCCTTTTCAGATAAATACAGAAAATACTAAAAATACAAAACCATTTAAAATAAGATGAATATATATATATATAATAAATTTATTTATGTATGATGCATTAAAATAAATAAATGTAGAACACAGCTGCTATATAAAAACAAAACATTCAATAATGATAAGTTAAAAAAAAACCCTCCCAATAGATATAATTAATTGCACTAGTGTTAATAAATTTGCACATGGTTATATCTAACCTAATATACGATTTGATCATTGCCATATAAAGTGTATAAATCTAACAAAAATATGCATACAAAATAGAAAATAATAATAATAATAACACAAGTCAATATGTCATAACAAACTTGAGCATAGTAGCCATTATCAAACAATATAATATATTTAATTGCATAACTGTTATTAATTTTATAATACTTAAGGTTTCACACTATACTAAACAATAATAGGCACATAAAACATAATGTTAAACATAAATATTATTTAAATAAATAAATAAATAAATAAATAAATAAATAAATAAATAAACAACCATATAGTT
The DNA here is from genome assembly GCA_036289425.1 of Rhopalosiphum nymphaeae. Lineage (NCBI taxonomy): Eukaryota > Metazoa > Arthropoda > Insecta > Hemiptera > Aphididae > Rhopalosiphum > Rhopalosiphum nymphaeae. Next base: position 3,572,703 of record JAZAQC010000030.1, read on the forward strand.
TTGACGTTTGCATTCGTGGACTATGACTAATACAATACAATATTTATAACATATTATAAGTAAAAATAATAAAACTTTGTTTTTCTGTAAAAGTGCTTTGGTCAATATTATGATATTTGATCGTTATTTTATTGTTCGCTGTTTGTTCATGTTGGACAACATCAAAGATATATATGATGTTAGCAAATCGTCCATTTTGTATCCCAAAGAAGTTTCACACAGCAACTTTGACCCTCTAACCAAATTACCAATGGTCATGTGGAAGTAAGTGTTTCCAGATGACCAGTTTGATATCCTCGTAAATGGGTGTGTAACCAAAATCTCCTGAAACAAACATAGTATGAATTACATACAAATGGTTACTATCCCAAAAACTTCTTAAGAGTTCATCAAAAGCATACCTTAGTTTGTGGATGTATAAGACTAATCCCATGCTTATTTATAGCGATCAACAGAAGTTCTGGATAATTAGGTTCCGTAGTCTGCTTCACTTCAAAGAAAGCTGATCCAAATGTAGGCCAGCGGTAAATTATTTTCAGGAATGTAATTTTTGCATCTTCAGCACTCATACCTATATAATAGAAACATAAAAAAAAAAACTGTCAATAGTTGTATAACAAATATATTTTACTAATGGTCAAACCTATGTCCTGGTTGTAAGTAGCTACAATCACTCGTTTCCATTCTGCTGTATTTTGAACTTTAATCAGGTCTCCAGGAATAAGTTCCCGTAGCATTTGACTATAAAAAAATACATAAAAATTCTAAAAATTAAAATAATCAAATCTACAAGCATATTATAAGTGAATTTGGAAAAACCATGCATTTCCCTGATGGACATTAATTTTTTCAAAGAACAATTTATGGAGAGATTATTTTATAACATAAATTGTACATAACATTATACTAAATTATATATATCATTATCATATTTATATTATCAACCCACAATATTACACTATTACATTCAGTATGAATTTAATAATTATAAATATTAAAATATATTACGGTATAGCCTGAAGTTCTTGTTTGCTTTCACCAAAACGAACCCTATAAATCAATGCAGCCAACCTAGTGGCTTCTTCTTTTGAACATTTGTGATATCCTAAAATTTTAATAACATTATATTAAATAATTTAATGTAATTGGATAATGAAAATTATTAACTAATAGTTCCCAATCCGTTAATATTATTTGAATACTTACCACGTAAGAGTTTTGGGAGTTCCTGGTGGAAGTGAAATATTAAATCAGCATTTCTGTCTTTTCCAGGTACCGTATTTGTCCATAATTTCTTCATGAAAAATACTTGATAAGTAAACTGCGGAGTTGTACCTATGTATCACAAATCGTTGTATTTTCTGTTATGGTTATTTATAGCAAATATCATTATGGTATATCAATAAAAATATAAATACACAAACCATCTCTAGTTGGTCGGGCCTTTTTTATCCAATCAGTAAGGTGACGGACAAAGTCAAAGAAAAAATCACCTTCAGGAACAGATATTACTTTATCGGCGATTTTTACAAACAAACTAAAACCTTCACTAGACCGTAATGTCAATCGTTGTGAAATATTAGTACAAAAATCTTTTGCCCTTGTCGATGAGTCAACTTCAAATGCTTCATCAGTGTCATCGGGGAAGAATACTTTGTGAAATATTTGTGTAGTTTTATGCTGTATAGCTTCAACTTCTACTTGATGTGGTGGATATTTTCTTTGGCCATTTCTTATAGTCTTTTGCAATCGCTGTAAGGAGTCTTGAGATATAGGATGACGTCTTGTGCGCAAAAATAAATTTAATTCCTATTCAAATATTATGATTGTTAAAATATAAAAATTGTATGATGTTAAAATATGATATATTAGTAATATTACTTTTAATAAATTTTGACTGCATGCAAATAAACCAGTTGACAACCACATTAATTCCCATGCTCTTTCTTCACTCAATCTATTCCTATTATCAGTTAACTGTCTCATTAGTTGACAATATATTTCATCTCTTAATATTTCCTAAAATTAAAAAATAATTAATTATATTTTTTGTTTTAATTAATTATTAAATCTTCAATTTATTATCATCTATTTATAAGTATATAAATTAATTTACATGTTTCAAGGGTCCATCAAATATTTGATCTGTATATTCATTAGGTAATCGTCTTTTTGCTGGTAAATCACCAGTATATTTCAACATTGCTGCAAATGCAAAACATGCCTCTTCAGCTAATTCCTCTTTTCCAGCGAGTTTCCTTAACAATGGCTGTTTCATTGGTTCTCTTGTATGTCTCCACAAATCATCATTGTTAGCACGTCTTGCTGAACTCAAAGTCAATGCTTTAGAAACTGTACGTTTTGCAGGAGCTCTAAACATAAATTAATAGAAATAAAGTAAAACATAAAGCTATGAATAGTGACCTTACTTACCGGAAATGATCAATAGCGTACTCCATTAAATTGTGAGGCTTTTCTCTAGGTTCAGTGCCATTTAATGGTTGTGAATATAACTTACGACTTTGATCAGCAGCTTCCAAGCTAAATAGTGCCTAAAAAATATAAATTCATCACATAATTTGTACTTGAAATTGCATTCATAAATTGTCTTAGGAATATATAAATTAAATTAAAATACTTACCAATATATCAACTGGCGGTTTTGATAATGTTGGTAGTACATAAACTGTTTCTGCAGGGAAATCTCCTCTATCACCAGTTCTTTCACAATATCCTACACACCAACCAGAAGTCATAACTGTTTCTCCAGTACTCTCGTCTTCCAAAATAATTAAGTCACCCTTTTGGAAATTTAAAAACGTAGTTCCTTCACCTAAAAATGTATCAAAAATATAATACAATTTGATTACATAATATAATTATATTTTACCAGGAGCCTTGTAATCTTGAACTGCAATAACAAATGTCGATCGTTTTTTTAACCCTTCTAAGAAATAAACCACCAAGTCCCTTATATCTTCTGCATTTGGACTCTGAAATGTAAATTCTTCTCCCCGCACTGTTGAAAGTGTAAACGTTTGTGTAAACACTTTTGTAGTTCTAGAATACAAATTTGTAATCATTAACATCACATCAAATAAAAAAATAACATTTTAACATACTTTTGACTAGAGACAGTAGTTATTTCAGGAAATGACAGCTCTAACAAAACTTGCTCCTGATCATCAACTACATAAACACCAGTCCAGTTTACAGCAATGATAACATCATTTTTAGGTAAATTTGGACCTATTAATTATTAATTAAATTAGTAATCAATAAAAATACACCATATATATATATAAAAAATAAAATAATAGTTAATTCAATTGAAATAAATTATTTTATAATTAAATAAACATTTTCAATTGATAAAATAATGATATTAAAATTACAATGACAATAAATGTGTACTCCACAATTTGTAATTTAATTTTGTACTCAATATAATAGATTCAATAAATATAATATCAAAAAAAATTTTAATTTACTTTGTTTCTCTTTAATATTATTGTACCTAGTATCATTGATAATGTGATAACACATTTAAAAAAAAAAACTCTTGTATGTCTCCTTTCTCTCACCACTAATCGCAACTCAACCTAAATAATCTAGTTCTGATTAACTAACTACCTTAACTTCTATCAAAACTGTGAAGTTTGAATAAAACTTGACATTCACAACTGTGATACTAATGCTATAAATATTTGTTTATAGTTCACTGAAAATTGGCTTAACAATGACTTCTTCTATAACAAATTAAGTCTTATTAATTTTAATATTTTTAAATGTGATTGTACTCTTACAACATGCAGCCATGTAAAGGATGGTAGTAATTTAATCACAGTCTGCAAAGATATAAACATCTTTCTTCTACCTGTCACCAATAATTTCTTTGAACAATTATTAATCCGGTTCTCCTACAATACTTTCAACATCATTATTAATGGTATATATCTACTTAAAAATTGCTGAATTGAAAAAGTCACATATCCACAGTAGATGAAATAATTCAAACATTCACTTGTTAGAACCGTCTATAAATACGCTATTTAATGACATTAATAGTTTGTTATTTTTTAGCACAATATATCTTTATGCCTCCTGAGACTTTACATTTCAATGAGTTTTTTTTCATAAAAATACAAGAAACAATTTATGATCCATTGTCCTTAGTATAATATACAATATGCAATTTTAAGTTTAATATTGATTTACGATACCTGAATTTCTATAAGCTTCATAAAATCTGGAGAATAATAATGGCCATTTAAATTTTGCATAGCTCACAACATCTTCTTTTACTCTTAACTGAGCAACATTCTCTTTCAAATAATAGCTCTAAAATTGTTTAACATGTAAAAAATTATAACCAAAATATCACAAAAACATATTAATTATTAAAATCTAAAAATTGATTATTTTATAAATAATTATACCAAAATATATAAAAATTTCATGTCAAAAAATTATTAACTATAAACATTAAAAATACAAATAAAACATAAATAGAAATATCTGTTTATGCCTTAATAACACACTTAAAAAACACTTGTAAAATAATAACTCGGTAATAAGTTATATTTTATTTAAATTCACAAGAATAACATTTCATCATGTCTGGCAAATATCTTTACTGGCTCCAGAAACCTGTTTAGTACCTATATTTATATAATTTTAAATCATAATTTATATTATAGTTCCTCTAACATCTAAATTATTTGAATGACATTCAACACAATGCAAATATGTATTAAAAACATAAAAATTTTTAAAAATTTAATCAAACACTTAAATTGTAAATTTGTTTGCTTACATTTTAACTGGTTTTGCAATATTATTAATAAAAATTGTTCTAGAGGTAGATAATTGTTTTAGTTGTAAACATAACTTTAAACTTTCCATTTTAATCACAAAGTTCTAATTTTTATCATATAATACCATATCACATCATATAATTTAATCATACGTATAAAAATATTTGGCAGGTTAATGAATCATAGTGACATAAAACAAATTTCTATCTTAACAAATATTAATGATTTTTATGCAATTACAAGACATACTAATGTGGTAAAGCTTGTAACATGAAATTTTTTTACACTATTTTTTGATAAATTAATTAATATAATCAAAATCATGCAAGTGAAAAATATAATTAAATTATAATCTTTAAACCTAATCTGCTTCCGCACTAATAGAAACAATCATGCAATATTTCTCATACTTTAATAATTATTATACTGTGCTATTACTTAGATATATTAAAACATACTGTCTATAAACCAAACCAGATAATAATTTTATGAAGCACTACTAAAATTATTAATTTATTGTGGTTAATTAATATTCTTTTCGTTTTAACTGTATTTCATACAAAATTAAAAATTAATATGCACTTTATAAAACTGCCATTTACATTAAATTTTGATTAATAAATTTAAAATGATTCTGCTAAAGAATATCAAGTATTGTTTTTTATAATAGCAGCAATGCTTTGATAGAAATATAAAATTAATAGATGATCATAGTAAGAATGAATTATAATTTAAATGCTTAAATTATTTAAATAATTTTTAAATAAACTGAAGTAATTTAATAAAATATAATAAATTAAGAAATATAGAATGGTTTTTAGAAAAACAATTGTTATTTTTAGCACATGGTTAATTTTGCATGCAAAAAAATAGATACTATTGAAGAATTTTTGGCTATATACACATTAGCCTACCTTACCTCAGTTGTTAACTGTCCCTGAAGCAAACCATCCATTGACCTTAAACTTATAAAAAAAAAAACATAGTTCTAAGTTTTTAGAAAATTCATCCAACCCACAACCACAGTGAAATGCTAAATTAAACTGAAAAACCACAACCTTATCAGAAGTTTCAATAAACCAACTAGTTTCAGTTTAATTTAAAGTTATAAATAAAATAAAGACTTCATTGCTTTTGGTATTTTTGTTTAATCAAACAAAATGTTTATTTCTTACCTTCTTATAAGCTTGAATTATCAATATATTCCATCTTTCTATTGATTTTTCAGCATTTGTCAAACAGTAATCAGGAATATAATTTGGTAAAAGATTTAATAACCTCTCATTATTAAGATCAGTGTTATGTTCAATGTAATACTGTTGAGCTGCAATCATGGCTAAATCCTCTTCCTTTAAATTAATTAAATTAAAATCACGTGTGCATTTTTTAAAAATATATTGAATATTCTACAAACCTTATCACATCGGTATTCACCAAATTTGACTCCACGAACAACTTGTTGATATATCAAGTTTGTAGCTACTTGATCTTCAGTAGGTTCATGCCAGGGGGCAAAGATTTCTTTTCTGAAAAACAATCTCCAAGGTGCATTGCGTTCTTGAGCTCCTTGTTCTTTAGCATACTGTTCACATTGAGAAATTGCATCCATAACGTGATCGCCACCACTTCCTAATGATGATACCTAAACAAATAATTTATCATAATTTTTGTTTTTAACATTTACAATAACAAATTAAAATATTTTAGCACTACAAACTTTATCAAATAAAGCTATATAAAGGGAAAATCCAAATTGATCTTTCAATCCAATTTTATCAGAGAGCTGATTACAGAGTTCTCGAGCTGTAGTTGCAGAATCAGCCAACAGTGTCTTTGTATTTCCATCCATAAAAGTAATAGGAAGCATTATAGGCTTTTTAGATTTTGTAGCCTAAAATAAATTTAAATTTATTTATATAATGGTATTAATTGTATTTATCTTTACAAATATTGTTATTTAACAAACCTGTAATTCTAACCAACTAGGAGGTTGATTTCGTGTACCATTATTAAAAGTGCGTTTTAAACGATCTTCACAGTAAGGAGCATATCCAGGAGGACCCTCTCTTATAAACGCTCTGAGATAGTTTACAAATCTTTCAGAGGGAGCAAAACAACCAACACAAAGTGATAATAAAATCCAACCTCTAGCATGAGACGATTTTGAAGGATTTGCAGATAATTGTTTGCAAATCTGACAATATACTTCATCCCTAAAACAAAAAGTATAATATTACAAAATAACTATAGGAAAAACTATAATATTTTATTACCTTAATTCTGCTCTTAAAATACCATGACCAATAATAAAATGTAATTTTTCTAAATTAGATGTAGGGCGTGCATCTAACCAAGACTGATAACTATCAGCTGCATATTCATCATCTTGCAATCTTTTGCGTACATCTTCTCCTAGTTTATTCTTCCGTTTTAAAGTTAGTGAAACCAACTTATGACGAATAGATCGAGGTTTTGTTTTTAAAAAACTTTCCTGCTTTCATATCAAGTAAAAAAAAATCATTTAGATGTGAATTGAATTTTTACATAAATAAAATATACATACTGGATCCATCCCTATCATTTGAGCTTCATAAAATTCTTTACTTCGAATGAAGTTACGACCCAAAGTAGCAGTTACTTTTGACATAACTGAAGTATTATCTCTTTCCATTGTATGATATCTAGGCTCAGATAAATCTCCACAAAATCGTAAAATTGTAATCCAAAGTGCTTGAGCAGCCTAATAAATTGTTTTTAATAAGATAACAAAATGTTTAGATTAATATGAAAAAATAAAATTGTTACAAACCAATTGATCTCCTTGAGCATGTAATGGTAGGAGAGGATGTTTGAGAGGTTTTCTTGAACATTGATGAGTAATATTTCCTTGAAAATATGTTGCAGCAAACTTTTGAAATTTAAATTCACTCAGGTCTTCAGTATCATCAACAACTGGTTGCATATCATTAATAATTTCTTGTTGGTCATCAGTTTTTGAAGTAGGAAGGTCCTGGATTAAAAATAAATGATTTAATAATTACTATTGAAATTGTATTTAAATACATTTATAAATACTACATATTATACAAAACTAAAATTTCAAATAAAAAATACTATTAAATAACATAATACATGATGTAGAATCCTGAATCTACAATTATTATAATAAATTATAAAATTAATAATTATAATGCTTTTATTAAAAAATTATTTTATACGTAATCGAGTAATTTAAAAATAAAAAATTGTCTATAAATTTGTATTTTTAATACATGCACATTCCAACCAACATTAAGAAAGTTACATTTGAATTATTTAAAATTACATAACTATACCATAAAAACAGACGTTCCTCTAGTTTGCATGGGTGCCTCACTACTAGAATCTGGGAGAAAATCAAACATAGCTTCAACAAGTTTACTGTCATCAACAGGTTCATCTTGCTTCCTTGCTGCATTACTAATAAGATTTTTTTTAATTTCCATTTGCCTTTTTTCTTCTTCTTCAATTTCATGTTCTTTTCTTTCTAGTTCTTCCATGCGTTCCTATATTTTTTTGAAATAGTATTTTATTCATTTTACAAAAATAAATACCTATGTTAAATACTAACCCTATAATTTTGTTCAGCAATTTCTTTAGCCCTTTTATTTCCAGCTTCCTTAAGTTCCCTTTCTTCTTTTTTTTTTAACTTTAAAGCTTCAATCTGTATTCTAAATTCAAACTAAAAAAATAAAAAATAATTATTAATTAATTACATAACTGAAAAATAATAAATTAATAGCAAACTTTACTTTAATTTTATTAAAACGCCGTTGAGCAATAATTCGTCTAACATGAGCTTGAATTTTAACTATAGCCCACATTTTATGAGCACACATTCTTCTGACTAGATAACCTCGCGATTGTGCTTGTAATCCTACAATATGACCACGTAAATGTTTAAATCTATGAGATAACACACGTGACCTGATAACTGCTTGCAATCTAAGATAACCAACAAGCATATGTCGATATTTTTTCTTTTGAGAGTACCCTCTAAAATGTTTTTGAATCAATACTGCAGCTGATCTCATTTGTAAGTATCTAAAATTTAATTATTTTATTATTAAATTAATATTGAGCTTTTATGTTTTTAATAAAAAATGTTTACCTTCTTCTATACACCCAACCCTTTATTGACTTTTGAATGATAATAATCTTTTTGGTTAAAACTCGATCTCTTTCTTGTTCTAAAAATAAATCATGGGCATCTTTCAGAAATATTTTAGAATTTCCTAATTGATAATCGGACCGTCCTAAGACAGCTTGGCAAATATGAGCTGTCATTTTTTTACAATCAGTCTAAAAATAAAAATAACAATAATTTTACTATGAACATTTTTAATGTAAAATTATTTTAAACCTTATGTGCTGGAGGTATTCCAGGAATCAAAAAACGATAACGTTCAATAAATTCACTAAAGCCATGTCGTATAGGATATCCAGCTCGCCGAATTCTTATAGTTTCCATCATACCAGAATATCGAAGTTGACGACAACACAAACCTCTATCAAACATCTAAGATAATATAACATATATCACTTATTTTATAACTTTTGTACCAAAAAATAAAAATAAATAAATACCATAGGTTTTTTTAACTCATTTGGCTTAATACATCGAATGAAAAAAGGTTGACAAGTACACAGAGTTTTCATTAGAAGATCTAAAGATTTTTTAAACTGAGTAGATAATGTTGGAGCTCTTTTTCTAGTTTCTGAACCCATTCCAATGTCTTCCGCAAATAAAACTTTTAAATACTTATTTGTTGAAATATGTATTAATTGTAAAAGGTCGGCACTAAAAGTGTCACGATTTTTTTCCAGAAAACCTGTTTTATTAAAAATAATTAATCAATAACATACATTTAAAATACTTTATCATACTACCTCTAGTATCATAAAAAACAACACCAGCAAAATGATTTAATCCAAATGACGCATTCATATCAGATTTAGGTTTTAAATAATTTCTATGATTTCCATGCGTTTTATGCATTTTAGCCAACATGGTTTGATCAGTACCCTAAACAAACAAAACATTTCACATAAAATAAAATAGTATATATTTAATCCTTATCATTATAAAAACAAAAATATTCTTTAAATATATATAACTTATAAAACCAAATATTTTAAACAAAGAAAACTACTTATTATGCGCTATAATTGAGACCTTCTAGAAAAATAATTATTTTATCATGTTATATAGAAACTTAGATTAGTTATAATTAACTATTTTATAGTTTATAGTTTGATTACTGCATATTTAATATACAATACATGAATTACTATAAAACATCTATTTATGATTGTCATCTTAGATGTATATACAATGGTCAATATAGTATCATAATGTCAAAGAATGAACTTCATATAAATAAGAAAATTACACAATGCTTCCAATATTTTATAATAATTAAGTTTAAAAAGGGTCTTCTTACTTTAGGAAATTTGGACTCTTCATCAATAAGAGCCATAATATTAAGTTGTTTAGTAGCAATGAGGTCTAATGCTTCTTGGTTATCAACAAATTCTATGTGTTGCCAACTAATATGTTCATGATTGTATTCTTGTTGTTCCAGTTTGAAAATATGTTGAACAAAAAATTGTTGTAAGTTTTCATTAGCAAAGTTTATACAAAATTGTTCAAAACTAAAAAATAAAAAAATGTAGATTAACTCATTAACCAAAAACAACTTAGATTTATTTTTAATTACCTATTTGTCTGAAAATTTTCAAACCCAAATATATCTAAAACGCCTATAGCACTTCTAGTAGTACTTTTTGGTTTATAAATAGCGTTATTGATTTTGCTAACAATATGTACAAATAACCGACCATAAATTCCTTTTACAAATGCATCTCTGACATCTACAGATTGTTCTCTTGATAATGTTGAAATCTTGTTTAAATAAAACACAAATAGTTAGCTATTAGCAATAATTGACTAATATAAAATTTAATAAAATTCAATACATACCACAGTTTCACCATGAGCAAATATGGTTTTTCTTGTCAAGGCATCAATTAATGATTGAACAGGAACTCCAACTAAATTTGCTACTCTTGTAACATTAATACGCTCAGGAATTTCAGTGGCATCCAAATTATCTACAGTTAAAAGTTATTATCAATAAATATTGATCACAAATAAAAGAATATAATAATATTAACCAATTATAGCAGCTTTATATTTTATATTTCCGATATGAAGTAATGCAGCTAATAATCTTAATATTTCCCAAATTTCTTGATCTGAAAATAATAATACTTTCATGGCTGATCTGATATCAGAAAATTCGGCAGCATCATCACGCCCTTCACAAGTAATACTTCCACCCTAAAAAATGAAAAATAAAAACATAAAATAACAGTATATAAAACCATATGTAAAAATTAACTTACACCAGTTAGGTATTTATATTGAGATGCATCAGAAAGTTCTAATTTTTCTTTATCTTCAGCAGAGAGGCCAGCTAATAGACAATAAAATATATGATAATTTCTTTCATCGAGAGATTGAGAAACAATACGAGATTTTTCAAGAAGATATTGTTCAATTTTTGCTCCTTCGATAACGCCATTGTTATTAAAATGTATATCAATGTATTTACCAAACCTTGAAGAATTATCGTTTCTTATAGTTTTGGCATTACCAAAAGCTAAAACAACAATATTAGTGATAATAATATTACTTCAAAATATCAATATTTATATCTAACCTTCAAGTATAGGATTTGCTTCTAATATTTGTTGTTCAATCCAAGAATGTTTACCACTAATAGCTGCTAAGTATTGTAAAATTAGCTTTGTACTTTCAGTCTTACCAGCTCCACTTTCACCACTAAAATTAAATAAAAATTTAACTAATCAATTGAAATTAACAATAAATTTTTTTTTTAACGTACCTAATGACTATACATTGATCTTGACCAAATCTTTTCATATGAGTATAACTATTATCACCAATAGCAAAAATATGAGGGGGTAATTCGCCAATTTTTCTGTCTTTGTACAATTTTACTTGCTCTGCTGTGTATATGGGTAAAATTTGGTAAGGATTAACCGCAACCAAAATTGATCCAGTATAAGTCTAAAATTGAAGAATATCGATAATGATAATTTCATAATGAACTCAAAATGTACATTAATAACAAAATTACATTTACTTAAATTAAAACTTACATATATTAAGTTTTCATTGTATCTAATAAGTAAATTTCTCAATATCCCAGCTTCGTGTAAATCGCCCAATGATATCATATCCTCTACTCCATGAATTGAAGTGGGGTGCATTGCTTTAATTCGCCTCTCTGGCGTAAGCCATAATTCCTAGAAATGAAACAAATTGTTAATGAAGTACACCAAATTATTGTTCTATTTTATATATAATCGTAAAAATAAAATATAAATTTGTTGTGCCTGATGATTTAATCTAAAAATTGAGTTAACTTGAATATTAGCCTTAACTAAAACAATTCAAACAAATACATATTTTGATAGTATAATACCATTGATTATAGAATAGATATTCTATTCTATTCTATTCTATGGTCAATGGTCATACTAATATTTAATAATAATAAAGTATAAACAAAATGACAAAATTATTTTGTGTATTTTTTGCTTTACTCTATTACTACCTAACCTAACTTTTGTTATGTTTAAACATTAAACAAACTAGAAAAAAGAATTTAAACTTTTCCCATTCAAAAATTTCAGATTTAGAATTGATAACAAGTTAGAAAATAACTTTACAACACAATAAAGACACTTAAAAAACACTCTTACTCTTATACAATATTAACCATTGTTAGCTCATTAATTTATAATTAATTTTTATATTATAAGTAATAATTTAGAGAGGGTCACAATAATATCAACAATTTGTGTTTAACCTAATGATTTGAAATTATTTGAACAACCAATATTATACTTAGAAAAACTAGTATTATTTTCATACTTTGTTGTATCTACAATATGATAAAAAATAATTAAATAAATGGTAATTCATATTGTTACTTTCTAAAAGTCACTTCCTTTTTCAAAGTAAAAATATTGTAATTTAAATACATTAAAAATAAAATTCTGATATATATTTTGATATGCATAATAGAAAAATCTAATGAATATTTTAAAAAACTGTACTTTAACTGTTTATTTTTTTTTTTATTAATAAGAATCATTTTAGGAAATGTATATAAATTTAAATCACTTAAAAAAACATTTACAGTGAGACCTCTCTATAACAAAACCCTTTAAACCAAATAACTTCTTATAATATAACTAATACTTAATTAGTTGATATATGATTAATATACTTAATAGCTAAATTTTTTCCATAACATATTGATTACTCAATAATAATACAAAATAATAAACTATATAATTTAATGTTTTACATTTAACAGTATAATTTAATACATAATTTTCCTAAAACTCTAAGAATTAATGTAATTTTCTAGTTATTGCAAATATTATTCATTTCATTTAATTATCTGGTTATCATATCAATGGTTATATAACCAAATGTCGTAACCCGCAAAAAACATAATTTTAGTGGAAGCATTTTAAACAAAATATTTACTAACATATTCGTTTTTTTACTTTGTGATATTTGGATAATCAATAATCTTAAGAATTGAATTTTGGTAATATGTAGTAATTTACATCGTCAATTTAGCTTTATTTATAATCTAGTCGAGGCTTACAGTATTTAGCCACATAATAATGATTGTGTAATGAACGTTCGTGATAATGTATTGGAGTTATTGCATTTGGCATTATATTCCACATTTTTATTATTAAACAGTAACAAAGTATATTGAGTACCAACATGAATACATCTGCGGTATTAATTAACATTTCAGCTTTTAGCATGTGGCTTACAACTATGTGGCATAATGAAAAAATGATATTGATGCTTACGTTTTCTTAAGAAAAATAATAACATTTGCCACTATTCATCACATTAGCTTACAACGTTAAAATAAACAAATAATGTTAGAAATTATAATGATTAAATCATCAAATAGGTTACAACAGATTGTTTAACACAAGAAAATAATATATAATTTAATATTTTGTTGAAATCACATTTTTGACAAAAATGAGGGTTACGATATTTGATCTTTAGATTATCAATATATAACCACTTTTATAATATTTTTAATTTATACACATATATTTGTTGTCGATTGTAGTTATATTAGAATGTTGTAATAAATAAAGGTAATAATAATAATAAAAAAATCCTATATTTACAATATTTTTACTTTATCTAAAATAGAAACAACAATTATAGTTCAAACTACATATTTGTTTAAAACGTTGATAAATAAAACAAACAATTAAAAATTTCTGTTTACAAAAAAAATTTGCAAAGAATGACTTTTTTAAAACCTTTAAATTTCATCATTGAGTTTACACTGATGTTTTGATTTAACTAACTACAGAAAACATCACTTTCGTATGTGTTATCTTCGTCTTACAAACGTATAATATAGAAAATTTTTGTTCAGCAGGATAAATTTTGTGTGATAAGCTTGAAATTGATCCTACTGAACAAAAATTTGCCATGTAATACGTTTGTAAGACAAAGACAACGCGTACGGGTATGACGTCCTCTTAAGATGTCCCAGTATTTAATGGCTAAATAATATCCAAAAATTGAGACTAAAATAAAATGAATAAATATCTTTGAGATATTATAATATAATGCAATAAGAGCTTAACTCATACTCATTAGATTATATTATCTATGACAGTTTCCTAACCTTTTTATAATGCCAACCCACAAATTTACTGTTAGTTGGGTACGCAACTCTCACTAAAAAAAAAAATTACCTAGGTATATTATTATCAATATAGTTGCATAATTAGTTAACAAACTAAAGTCATGACCAAGGCAATACTGATCTGTTATAAATAAAAATTTTAAAAAATAACTATATGAAAGAAAAATTATATATTACATGAGTATTGTTATTATTAAATTTTAAACAAATATTTATTTATTTTCATAATGCACATTAATTTTTACAATATATTACAAAAAATATTTTTACTACATACCCTTCCATCGTCATCTTTAACTTGAATACGCTTTCCTTCAGCTGAAATAACTCTAGCGCCAATTGCAACATCAAATTCTCTTCCAGAAATTGGCTCTATCCAAATATAATCTCCCTAAAATATTTATAAATTAATAGTGAATTTATTCATTTATTATTAATTTAAATGGAAAAAATTATTTAAACATACTCTAGTTACTATAACCATAGCGGATGTAGGATGGCAACTTGCAATGTAATGTCATACCATCAAACCATTCATCTAAAAATAATAATTATAATAATAAAAATATTCAATATGTAAATAGTAATTTTATAAGATTATAAAAAATAACTAGGGGTCAAAATTATATGTACTTTAAAGATCAAAAATTGTATAAAATATAATGTAAATATGCATGGGGGAAAAGGCTAATTATTTGCCGAAAAAAAATAATATTCACCAATATAATAATAAAGTAAACTATAATTAATTAAATAATTAGGTAATAAATAATATTTTTTTTAAATTAATTCAATATTTAATACTTTTCTTTAGTCATAATATCATATTGAATATTGATATTTAAGAATGGTAGTTTTAAGTTTTCAACAAAATAATATATTATTTAAATGCATATAAATTAATAAATAAACTATATTTTTTTTTTTTTTAAATTTTAAGTAAAGATCACTAGATTCTTTTAATTCTATAATTTATTCACAATACAATTTTTAAACTTTAAAATTGTATGTTTTGATAGGCATATTTATAGATAACTTAGATTTTATCAATAATATTGGATATATACCCATGTAGACTAGTAAATTACAAATTATTAACTTTTAATCGAGTTATTTTTTTATTACAATGTTATTACATATTTTAAATAATGGAAGATTAGAATCAAAGATAAAAACACAATTGTTTATTTAAAATAAGAAAAATCCAAGATGCAATTTAAACAAAATATGTCTTAACCCTGAAAATATGTAAATATATTAAAGAAATTAAATTGTCTATGAAATCAATTCAATTTAAAACACCTTTATTTTCATCTCAATTCAAACAATCATATTTGTGCACATATTCGATATAAACATGCTAAAATGCATATCATTTTGGTATCAAGAATAATAAGAAACATAAGATAAGAGTATTTTATATTAATTATTAATTAATTAATATTATAATATACCAAATAGTCTATACTTATAATAAATCAATACACATTATACTGAATACACTTTTTACACTGTCATATCAATAGGCATAGGTATCAGATACTGAGTAACAATAATTTAACATTACTATTTAAAGGCTTATGATATCAATAAAATTTTTTAAATCTAAATACAGTAAGTTCCGTTTAATATGATCACTGGTTTATAGAATCAACCATTTATTGGAATCGAAATTGAAAATCCCAAACCAGATCTTATGTTACTAATGTTAAATTAACCTTTTATTAGAATCACCAAGTACTGGATAATTGAATCATTTATAAGAACATTCTTATTCTTTTAATGGTATTTCAAACTTTCACTAAAAAAAACAAGAATTGTTTTGAAAAAGTTAAAAGGAGCTATTCAAAAAATATGACCAAAAACAATGTACATAGATTATTATTTATTTAATTATAAATAATTAAAAATCATTTATATATTATATAAATTGAATATAGATATAAATTTCAGACTAATATGAAAATTAAATTAGTAGATTCTTAAGTAAAATCAAAAATAGATAGTTTCTTTACTTTATTTTAATTTAATTTATAACATACATAAAAATATAAACTTATCAATAAAAAAAATGTTTAATGGAATTAACTGGTTAATAAAATCAAAATGATCTGAACCAATGTAATCACATTAAAAACTCACTGTAACTTAATATATTTTAGCACAGTTACTTGTGAATTTATTTTAAAATTATTATTAATTACATTATGCTAAATTAATAAATACCAAACAATATTCTTTATCAATCAACTTAAAGTTTAATATGTCAAAAAAATCTAAAAAACTAATTTTATGGATTCACAGAATATCAGCTAATACAATTTATATGTAATTTAAATTAGATATATTTAAGATTCATAAAATAATATATAATAATGTATGCACCTTTCTGTATTGAAACATTAAAAACACAATACAATACAAAATTCACCCAACCAGAACAATAATTAAATCAGTACATTATGAACATCCTATTCATTGACACGGTGTATAAATGATAGAAACTTATGAAGCTTAAATGATGGGTGTACCGCATTAAAAGTATAAGTAAACCATAAATTTTGTATTTTTAATAGATCATGTAGAATGTAACGGATTTGTTAAATTTATCGTAAGTGCATTTTCGCACTACATTGCCAATATCCGCGCACTTCAAACAAAAATTACTAGGAAATAGATAGGTAGGTTTGGTCGTCACGGTACGATGCATAGTGCTCGGACAGTAATAATTCCGTAATTCCGTGTAGGTATAATAGCTGAGTACTCACTGCGATTATAATATTATTGCCGCCGGACCAACGCGACAAGTGGCTGAGTCAAGTAGCGTTTTCGTTTACACGTTTTTTTTTTCCAACCGGTTCGCCCCACGACGGCCCCCTTAGGGTTTTTGGAAAAATATACACGCACACACACACACACTCACGTTAAAAGTGATAATAGAAATTCGTACTATGTATATAATATATTAAATTATTTTCCAAAAATCAGTCGGTGGCAGATCTGATGTTATGCACGCACTGCCAAGTGCTAACTCGACGAGTGTTATCTATATCGTATGGTATATGATATAATACAATATAATTTTCGAGTACACACACACACACACACACACACACACACACACACACATACACTATACACGTAAGTACGTGTTTTATCGTACCGAGTAAAATGAAAACATATCAAATATCGCCCAACGATCGTGCGCGTGCGTTTATCCACACAATAATAATGTTACAGACAGTACTCGGCACTACTTGCTACTGCCGCTGCGGCTGCCACCAGTCGCTAACACAACTACCGCCACTACCACTACCAGTGTTGACCGATCGAGTTTCCGAGAAATCGCCGCCGCCGCTACCGCCGCCGCCGCCTGGAGAATTAAAAAAGAATTAATATGTACGGGCAGCCCGGAATCGTTTCTACGTTCATGCCGGCGGTGCGGCGAATCCGTTTCGGAATCGTCACGATAACGGGATCGTCCGATGATAACCAATCGGACACAGCGGTCCGGTCGCCGTTCGCAAGTGGTGGTACATGTGTTTTGTCGCTTTTCCACGTTAACAAGCGAAGTGGCGAGATATATCATCTGCCGAAGTACCGAATACCATCGTCGCGCCCGCCGCTCGCACATTAATTAATAATAATAATACCTATTATATTATATACTGGTACGCACACACACGCGCGCGCGCGTCGTGACCACGTAATTAATCAAAAATATTCAGTAGTGTTTTCCCGTCGTCGGTGTGCCCGATCCCGTTATCCACAGACCTCCGACGAATTTGGTAAATTTATTTTTATTTTTTTCGCCGATTGTTTCACGTAATAAACCATAATAAAATATCGTCTAAGGCATTCGCAACGTTATCCTAGTCTCCATGACTAGTAACGACTGTGCAGTTGTTAACGGTCCCTATACAGTTAGATCCAGTGAAGACTGTATCTTATTCTTCATTAGTAAAAGTTTTTTTATTTGCTAGGTAATTTATTTCATGTTCGTTTTTTTTTTTGATTCCTCAGAAGCAATCATGGCCGATTTAGATAATTTTTTCGCAAAGAAAGACCGCAAGAAAACCAAAGGCCAGAAATTCGCAACCTCCTCGGATAATATGGCTACTGGGCAAGAAGAGTTACAGAAAAAACAAGACAAACAGAAAAAAGAAAGATCTGAAAGATCGCTTACGATTCAAAATAATTACGCGACAGAAAATGACAACAAAAGTTCCAAAATGGTATTAATCAATATTAATTAACTCTTATCATTTAAAGCATATATAGTATGTTTAATAAAATAAATACTGCATACCTTATATTTATTATTTATTTTAAATAAATATATGTAAATCTAGTACTATTGGTGTTTGACAAATATGTTTTATAATATATTATTATCAACTGTTATACATTTCTACTTACTGTAATGCTTGTGTATTATAAGTGTAATATAATCAAATCACATAATAATTTGGGGGAATTTAAACAATAACAATTAGACTAAATTTAATGTGATGGTAGATACCTACTTCTATTATTATCATTTATCATCAATAAATGTTATATTACTAAGTGTAATTTCTTTTCCCCTTTAATTAAATATTTAGGAACACTAAAGATTAAATTTAAAAAAAATATTTTAATTTCACAAGCCTACTTGTTATATATTAAGGTAGTGAAAATATAATTTATACTATAAATCTTAAAATACTTAAGTTAATTAATACTAATCTTCTTAAAATAAATTAATATTTAAAATTATATTATTAGAATTTACATTAGAATATTTTTGTTGAAACTATTTTTTTTTTTTTATTAGATGGAAGAAGAATGGAATGAATACCAAGAAGAAATAAAAGACTATACAACACTTAAGATGCAAAATTTGACAGCTGACTGTCCTTCTAGCTTAACAGATAACAACGATAAAGATGATGAAATAGAATTTGAAGAAAACGAAGCAGGAGAAATGGTACCAAAACGAAAAAATGCAGGACCTTGGAAATTAAACGAACCTGAACAACCTCCTCCACCACCAAAAGGTAACTTTTTATTTTTTACTTGTCGCAAATATTTCCATTGTCTCATATTTTATGCTGGAAAAATAAATTTAGAATAAACTCATCAATAAAGTTAATAATTGAAAAATTAGGTAGATATATATTAATTTGAGACTTTTCATCTGAAACATTTATTTAAATTACGAGATAAAAATATAAAATATATCATGCTGGATATATAAACACTGTAATAAAATTATATACAAATGTTTATCTGCTCATGAAATTATAAACTCATAACCATTATTATATGGGTTAATAAAGGTGTTAAGTATTTCATAAAAAATTGAATTTGAAAATTATGTAAGTACGTATGAGGGCACAACATTTAACGTATTTAGATTACAAGATAATCTTAAAAATATCATTTGATTTCATATATATAATATTATTTTAGGTTTTAGTGAATAAATAAATAATAAAATAATCTAACTAACCAAAATACTAAAATAAAAAAATTGAGTTTCAACTTAATTTGGGTATTTTGAAAAAAAAATCATTTTTTTACATGAGTTAAATAAAATAAACATTCAATATAATGTTTTAATTTTAAATTAAGAGAGATTATGGATAACTTATTCGAGTCAAGATTAAAAATTGCTAATACTTTTTTTTATAATTGATTAAAACAACAAAAAAGCTAAAGAAAAACGATAATTCTTATGCAAATTCAGCTTTCAATAAAATTGACTTTGTTTTTTTTTATTTAACTCAAAAACGAATAACATTAGATACTTAAAATATTCATCAAATATAATTATAATTTACTATGTATGATAAAGTTTTCTAAATATTTTGAATATTTTTGATATATTTATAAAAATGAGAGATTTTTAATTTTTTTTTTAGTTGCTTTTTATATCAATTATCATTAAAAATTATTTGCTATGTAGAAATAGTTAAAAATTTAATACAAAGCTCCTCAAGTTGTTAAGTTCTCAATTAAAAATCTATCATCACAATATATTTTTTTATGTGTTTAAAGTTAAAAATTTGTCAAAATCTAAAAAATGTGCAAATTATTTTGTTGTTATAAATTCATATTTTTTTTTATTTTTAATCTAAAATTTGAAAATATATTACAATGTATTTTATGAATTTTTCCACCTATATAAAAAAAAATGTTGCTGGTAAGAAAATTATAAGCAAATATTGTAAATCATTCCATTCAAATTATATATATTTAATAAGTTTATTGCCACAGATAATACAAATATTATGTAAAGAAAATTATATTTAGCAGATTCAAAATGAATTGTTTACTTACTAAAAAGACCTATTTTTATTCCAGTTGATCGATATAATTATACAACATAGACTTTAAAAAAATGTTTAATTTCCTTGTATTGTTTTAAACTTACATTTGTTAACATTTGGCTTTAAAAATGTTGTATTCGTTTACTAATATTCAACAGTAACTTGCACTTCTTCAGATAAATTAATGGAAAAATTTATTTGTAGAACCCAAAGTAAATATTTTACAAACATTTGAAAAACTGTGTTCAAAATTGTATCATTGGTATGATTGATATAAAAGAATTCAAATTGATTAATTTACTAGTGAAATAATATTTGGTTATTATGTTCACAACATATCATATTGTTAAAATGTGAAAATAAGTGTTCTTTTTGGCACATATGGTATACCTCCAAATTCACTGATCATCTAATTCTATAAATTCTAATACACGCAATACTACATGACAGGAAATCTTATTTGTATAACTCGTGTATTGCCTCCATCATGACGCTATCCTGTTCCACTGTTTGACGCTATTGGGAACCGTGTATTTAAAAATTGATAACATTGTAAATTTGCGTTCTGCAAGTCCAATTTTGTGTTGTTAGCTTTAAATTTTGAGTAAATTGACCTATCTTAAACTTAAAAGTTTAAATAATTATCAATTAAAATATTGTAAAAACTTAAATAAAATAGATAATTCCTTTGATATCGATTAGAACTTATAAATCAATTCGCTCTAATAAAAACTTGCATGTGTGTTTGTTATGTGTTAATTCTTAGTACGACAGAGACAAAACACGTTGATTACTGTTAAGGTAAATTTTAATTATGAAAATAATATCAATTTATTTGTTCATAATATTTGTTATATATTTTATAGTATATTATTTGAACTGACTACATTGGTATGTACTTATTTTTGATTTGAGACGCTGAATAGAACTGGTGCATATATAGCTTTTTGTTTTTAGAACGGAATTGGTACAAAAAAGTTTTTGAAAATCTTTTTTTTTTTTACATTTATTTTTAAATTATACAATCTGTAAAGGTAATTTTACAATAAATGCTAGTATGTATTTTGTACATAAATGATTTGATTTTAAGAAATTACACAAGATTAATACTAATGATGTAAATTCTGAGAATCTGAAACAGAACTCAGATCTGTCAGCTGATTTACTCTGTACCTATTTATGGTAAACATTTTATAAAAACTTAGGGTAATTTCAATGATTAAAAAGTTAAAGAAAAATATATAATTTAAACTTCTTTATAGATTAGAAATTAAATCTAGATTAACTAATTTTCATTTTGAAATATTTTTTGAATGAGATGATTTATTATTGCTTTTGATTGTAATATAATTACATATCACTTTTTCAAGGTTTTTAATGCTGTAAAAGTGTTCAACACTCACTCAATACTTATATATTTCCTACTTTTTTTTTCAAATGAAAAAAACTTCTTAAAGTACTAAAAAACATTTAAAATTATTTCTTAACTCTTTTAGAAAAATCATTGTTGTTAAGTAAATATTTTTTCATAATATTTAATGATTTATTCCAAAAAAAAAGCATTAATAATATAGTCCAATTTCAGATACTAGTTAGATAGTATACATTAATGCAACTATCAATAAAATTAATACTCTTGTGTGGTATTTTAAGCTTAGTTTTTATAACTATTTCAAAATAATGTTTTTTAAAATTTGAAAAACCTAAGTTATTCTATATATTATATTGTAATAGAGAATAGAATATTTTTACATAAATAAATAAAAATAAAGTGTGTTTGTAGCTTACAAAGTAAAATCTTGACATAACTATATTTACTTAAGATTGTTCCAAGTATTTTGAACAAACTTTGAATGCCACGTGTCATAAACTAACATTTACAAAATATACATAGTTATGTTTTATTTAATATTATTACCATACTATAAAAAGACAATATATGATACTTCACACTGAGCATTATTAAATTATGAAAATATTATTACAATAAGTTATATTATTTTAAGATAAACATTTGAATATTATATTTTACTCTGTTCAGTGGGATAACACACTAAATTAATTTATTTCCGTGTGACATTCCGCCATAGTTGAACCAATGGCAAGAGGGAATATATAAAAGAACCCATTTTTGTTTTTTCATATTACTTGGATATCACTTTTCAAAATATAAATCATTTTTCAACTAATACATTTTTTTTTCACTCGGAATTATTTTAAATATCGATAAAATATAACAATTTCTTTAATATGATACCATTTGTTTTATTTTATTTATTTTTAGCTGCTCCTCCGGTAGTTGCTGCAGTACAGAAAAATGTGTATGTTCCACCAGCTCAACGTAATAATTTTCAAGGTAAACTGTTTATTTAATTTTCTATTTTAAATACTATAATCTTTAAATTAACTATCTATCATTTAGGTGGACATAGAAGCGCACCAAGAAATAAATCTAGCAGCTTAGATGTTAAAGATGAAGAAATGTTTCCAACTCTTTCAGGAAATAATAGTACTAAAAAAAGTGTAGCTCCTGCTGCTAGAAAAGTTGAAACTCCAGCATGGGCCAAGTATCAATGAGTAAAAGTTTTAATGAACATGCACATAAATATTATCTATTAAAAAAATTTCTAAAAAAAATACATAATTAAATTATTTTTTAGTAAATGTTCATAAAATATTTTCTACAATGATTATAACAAATCATAATGGAATTATGTTTTTCATTCATTAGTCTTAAATATTAATTGAAATTAAAACTGTGATCAAATTTCTATAAATATCATAATATTTTTAAGTGATGTACTATTTTGTTTATTTCATTTATTATGATTATGAGTTGTAGATTTATATACAAATTGATATCAACTAAAACTTTTCCTAAAATTTTGCAAACATATTTCCATATAAGTTATTTATGTCGTATTTATAATTACATTATAAAGATTATGCAGGCACAACTCATTAAAAATGTCTTAATATATTATACACATGTTATATTATGTAATGCTATGTTAAATTATGTTGAAATTGTCTAATTCAAGTGCCTAAAATATTTTGAGTTGTGTATCATTAAAAACTTACATAGATATGTTATAGAATAAGTATTAAATTTATTTTGTTACAACAAATAACTATCAAGATAATTACTAATTACGTCATGTCCTAATTAATATATTTTTTGAAATAACTTTTCATTTTAAAACCTGAGAAATTATTACAAACATTAATAGTAATATAATATGCATGTTTTATTAAATGTTCATTGTCTTATTGTTTTTCAAATGTATTATTTAATATAACTATTTTATATCTATAATATATAATCTTTTTTGCTTAATAATACAACACATCCTCATTTATTTTAATTTCTTATACCCAAATTAATAACTGTTTTTGGCCATCTAATAATTAGAGAAAATATGTTTAAAAAAATAAATTATTTGGTCCAATTATTAAATATATTTGTTAATTGTTTTATTGATTTCTCATTAAGCAAAATCTAGTATATTTTTCTGAAACATAAACTTTGTAGACAGTATTAATTGTGTCTATGTTTCAATTATCAAAAAACTATATGGCTATAATGGTTTTATTAATCTTATAACACTCATTACAAATATTATATTATGATTACTATAACCCTTCAAGTATCAATGACAGCATGACAAATAACCTTTTTCTGATTCAGTAAGATGAGTGATAGTATTTTACACCATATCTAATAATTAATTTTGGTAATTTGCGCCACACTTTAAACTTTAATTTTTTGAATTTACCAGCTGATAAATTTAATTTTATCATATCAGCTATACAATATACCGACTCGTGCCTAATCTAGTCTAATCTAATATAAAAAAATATGGAACAATATTGAACAACAGTATCATAGTGATATTTACAGTTTACCCTATATTAATCGCATGTTCATTATAGAAATTTAACTATTAAAATGAACTTGATTGATTGATGATTAAAAATACAATAATATGGGTTAATCTGTAGAAATAAAAATTGTTGTGTTATTACTTATTTTATATACTTATATATACATTTATTTAATGATTTTTATACTTTTTTCTAATAACCGGAATTGTACTTATTTAATATTCTTTTTAATAATTTTCCAGAAATGTAACTATTAGAATGAACTTGATTAATCGATGGTTAAAAATACAATATGTCAATCTGTATAAAAAAATTGTTAAATTATTTAAGTGACACAAATTACAATTGTTTAAGGTTCAAGCTGTCGCAGTTAACATGATGCCCACTTATTTAATTTTATATGGCGCAAAGTAACATGAATTACCAAAATTAATTTTTAGATGTGGCGCAAATTACTTACTCCCTATCAAACGCGGGCTGGCTGGGATGCTACAACATAATAACAGGGATGCCCTAAAATATATTTTCCCTAATTGATATAAGTGTACCTTAATTACTCTACTTAAAATAAATGTGAATTTTGAAGGCAAAAGTTACAATCCTCTAATAAAGTTGTAGGTAGATCTATTATTTATAAAATATTAATAACAATCATAAAAAAATACATTTAAGTAACCATTAAAGAAATAGGTTAATCAGTTTGAGCAGGTTTTTTTATACATTATTTTATTAATTTATTATTAATACAATATAACATTGAGTTTAAGGGGGGGCAATATATTTATCCCAAATATTTTTATTATTTGCCCTTTAAATTATATAACATCCCGTGCCCTTTTCTACCAGTCCGGGCCTGCGCCCTATCTATATTTTACATAGGTATTGCTCTGCGTTACTATTTTTATAGACTATAAATAAACCAATTAATATTTTTTTTATAT
The DNA here is from genome assembly GCA_036289425.1 of Rhopalosiphum nymphaeae. NCBI lineage: Eukaryota > Metazoa > Arthropoda > Insecta > Hemiptera > Aphididae > Rhopalosiphum > Rhopalosiphum nymphaeae. The sequence continues at coordinate 3,598,499 of JAZAQC010000030.1, forward strand.
ACATAACTGCCTTGAGGTATTTTTATTTTTTATATGAACAAGGAAAAGTCGTTAAAAGTACAATCATAACGGTGTGCACACTGGGGATGTCCGGTGTACCTAGGTCCTACCGACTATAATTAGGTCCTTAAAATTTAAGTACTATAGTATATAATATATGGGCCAGTGTTTTAATTTATGTTTCTAAAGCGGGTACACGCCAGGGCATTTAGGTATAATGTAACGGTGTTATTGTATCATTCGTGCATGCTCGGCTCGCGAAGTTGTCAATCCGCCCTAGCGTTGGTATTTTGACTAACATCAAAAGGCGGGTACAAGCCAAAGCATTTAGGTGTAATGTAACAGAGTTCGTGCTCGCTCGAATGTTACAATGTTACAATATTAACGACCAATGTGTACGTTTGAAGTCTAGCACTACTCTGTATCGGCCGTTCGCTAAAGGAATATTAAATTAGTTCATTAGGACGGTTGGCTTTAAATCAAATTTGCACGGACTACCTATTGTCGAAGTCGAGAAACAGTATAAAATACGCCCTCTAGTTAATAGACGTGATTTTAATGATTGTCTATTTTTATACAAACTATTAAACGGAACTATAAACTAACCTGAGTTTTAAGTTTTATATTGGCATTAGTACCCCTCAGGTTAATACTAGACAAAACACATTATTTCATATTGTACCCAGTAAACGTAATTTTGTTAATCGTAGTCCCACGAACAGCGGCGTATTTAAGGGAAGGGCCCGTGCCTAAATATAATCATTCTTAATGTATCATTTTGCCGAGAAAAGGCGAAGATAAAACGTAGTCAGAGAACTGGCTCGGGTAATTATAAATTATTTTTATAAATATTAAATAAAATATTATTAGCCAGTCTTGCTAAGTATTCGATTACTATTTACATTTTGTTCCTAAAATATTCCTTTATAATGATTGTAACTTATAAATTATAAATTAGGTTTCGTCAAATAAGCAGATAATAGAACCTATCCATCTATTTGCGAATTATATATAAATATTTCAATATAAAATCTATTGAACTAAAAAAAAAGTATTAGTTTAAGTATTTAAATACGTATTCTTAACAAGACTATTATTAGCTATAAATATATATATAGATACACACGAAGTATAATGTGTAAACCTGCACTTGTAAACTATCTTTGAAATACGCAAATACTGGAATCGTCACGTCGTCCTTTTGTGTTATCATTTGTATAACTCTATTTTAATAAATTGGATAGTTTAGTATTCGAATCTACAAATAGCACAATGTATACTATTGTCTATAATATACATTATTTACGTACGTATATATTAAAAATTCACTTATTTACTAACATTATGACTATAAGGACTTTTGAATGACCGCATATTTCAAAAATAATTTATTTTATATAAGGAACGGATGCAGTTTATGAAAGCACATGGTTTGCCTTCAAAAGTTTGGCCTTTATTATGGATAAGGAAAATCCATGATCTACATTAAACACGGTAAGTAAAAACTAAAAATATTATAATATTATTTTAGATAATGAACGGAGTGATGAATGTAGGTATTGATTTTACAATTATGTGTTTTTTTTTAAATATCGATAAAAAAATGTAGCTACCCAAAAAATCTTGAAAATGTAATACAGGATTAAACACGAGTTGAATGTATAATAATAATAACTTTTAAAAAAATTAATAAGACGCACACTACATAAATACCAGTAAAAAAATAAAATAAATTTGTGCGTAGTCGCTTTGCCACGAAACCGCCACTTCATTTACAAAATAATCTGCAATTTCGTTTCGAAGTTCTTTTACGTCCAATGGCGATCTACGAGGCATATTCTGGATTTGTAATAAGTAATACCTAATAAAGACGTAATGTTATTGGTTTCCGATCTCTAATTTCCTTCAGTTATCTGTCCACCAACTCTCTATCAAATTTACCACTCGGTGTATACAATTTCAGCGAATTCATACTTTTCCGTAAAAAATTATGGAGGTGTGCTACAACCATCACAATAACCTCTGATTTTTTGGGTTCTAATAGCATAGGATTACGTAAAACACGAAATACCGAATATGAAACTCCGAAAACATTTTCTACTACATGTCAGGCCCTGCATAAACGATAGTTGAAATTTCTTTTAGCTGAACTACTAAACATTTGGGATGTAAACCTGAAAACACTTTATGACATGTTCATTCAGCGGAAATATGCCCCATCACCAAGTACAAAATAGGGCACGGGTATTTCTCTTCCTGCAGTGGATGGTATTGCAGCTGGTATATTCAACAAGTAGTTTTCCATTTTGTATAATATAACTCTTAATTTTTGAAAATTCCGTCATCTGAAATCCTTCACTGACATTCGGCATTTACGTATATGAAGTTATAGTTGGAATCAATGAGCGCAGATAATACAATGCTTAAATGTCCTTTGTAATAAATGATACGCTAACGACTTGTAAATTAGTAGAAGACATTGCACATGATGTGAACTCAAAAACAAACTATGAATAACTGATGGATAGACCAGCAAACAACCGATACAATGCAGTAAGATCGACACTAAACGCTTAAACGTACACACTAGTCGTTAACATTGCAACATTCAAGCGAGCACAAACTCTGTTACATATTAATTATTACGGCCTTTCATACTTACATTACACCTAAATAGGCTAAATGCTCCAGTATGTACCCGCCTAGAATAAAAACTTTTATTTTTATTCTAAGTTTTTATTTTTTAAATTTTAAATTTTTTCTATTTTAGAAAACCATATATTTTATATGGTAAAAAAAATGTTTTAGGATAAAAATATTTAAAATTTGCGTGGAAAATAAATACTTATTAGTTATTATGATTACAACGGCTAAATGTTATAAACTACGAAAGTACCAATAATAAATGAACACTACAGCTTGCAATTATCTTAGAAATAAATATTAGATAACTATTAATACATAAATATGTATTCATTTTCTTGGTACTATTAATATATGATACAATTCCGTCATATGATTAGAAACTATCATTATACAAGTTATATTTATTTTTACATTTAGTGAAGTGAAAAATAAACACAACAAACTAATATCTGTTATTTGTTATAGTTATAAACATGAACTATTATTAGTTAACTTTTTACTAAATATTATTCACGAGTCTTTTTACAACTATTAAACTATCACTATCCGCTGAGCCAATAACGTTCTTATATTGAGTATTTTTTTTTTTTTTTTAATTAAAATCATACCTCCTAAAAGTGGTTCTCTACAACTATTAAATTCTATAAATGTAAAACAACTAATATCCTATACTTATTGTTTTTTTTTTCTATACCATTATACATTATTTATTATTATTGGATTGAAAAGTGACTTATCTATTTAATAAAAAAAGACGAATAAACAATCTAAATAATTTGAATTATGAACAAAGTACATATATAATTTAATAAAAACATGAACATAATGATAATTAAAGTAAAAATATAAATTATAATTATTAAAACAATGAATGGTCAAGTAGAAACTAGTTTTAACACCAGGGGCGACTAGTCAACCAGTAGACCTAGGGTCTGCCCCAACCCGTATTTCTAAAAAATTGTACATCTATTGTTGAAAAAAATTATAAACAAAAAAACTTATTATACTATCGACTATCATAGACACGTACAAGTATGTAGATAGAGGTATTACGGTATTTACCTGCTATCTATATTATGAATATTATGAAAAAACTATAAATAAACTATAATAATTAATTAATATAAAATAATATACTATAATATTATTTTATTATATTTAAAAGATTAATTGTACACATTTCTATACTAAGGATTATGGAAATACCAAGAATAATAAGAAAAATTAAAACTAAGGTCCACCCCAACCAAGTCTTTGAAGCGGCCCCTGATTAACACCACTAAGCACTAAGTCTATATTTTATTAATTATTTTCTATTAATTATTTTACAAAATAAGTGCATCATAAATCATAATATCAAATAAACAATTGTTTTATATTATTACTATTAATGACTATAAATAATAAATATTATATTTTAGCTATAGTAAGTAACCAAAAGAAAAATTATTATTAATGTTTATAAATAATTATTATAATTTAATTTAAATTCGATGTCAACGGCATAGTACCGGTGGTATGATTTGCGAGGCCCTGTGCAAATTATAAACGCGAGTCCCCGGACCTAGGTTAGGTTAGGATCTAAATCAAAATTACCATATTTCATTGGTAAATACATAATTAAAATATTTTAGCATAGTGTAATTAATAACAAAACAGTTTTTTTTTTTAAATTTTATTAAATATTTTATATTTTTATCACTGTCAATAGTTATTAGAACATAATATATAACATAGTCAGAATCAATATTTCTATAGGTTATTGAATTAAAAATAAAAAAATTTTGAAATTAAGCATATTAAAAAACATAAAACTGTAAGTAAATAAAATACAAATTAAAATAGCCAATAATGGTGATTAGATAATGATCGTTTAAAACATTTTTTTTCTAGCTTTCTGTGCTGCAAAAGTATCTAGAATATTTTCTAAGCTTAAACTGTCCCCGATTTCACTTTCTATGGCGATTAATGCTAAACCAGCTAATTTGAATTGTGACAAACTATTTCCTAGAAAAATTTTTATTAATTTTAATTTTGAAAAGCTTCTTTCTGCTCCTGCTGAAGCTATCGGAATTATTAAAAATATTCTTAGAGCAACTTCGACGTTTGAAAATGAATCCAATGAATTTTTAACCAATTTCAATGTCTGTAAAACGGTCATATTATTATCAACCATCTCTCGAAGAATGAGAAGTTCTTCAAATAAATCAATAGCATCTATATCTTTATATTCACCATCTGTTAAAATTATTTGAAGATCTTGGTAATGTTTTCTAATTTTGTCGTCAGGCATAGTTTTTAACTTGCTTATATCATATAAAAATCCAAAATTTGAATTAAAATTATTTATTTGGTTAAATCGCTTCGACATTGACAAAATCGCTGAATCCAAAATAACTAAAAAATATTGAGTACGAAAATATTTTACATTTTTATAATTATTTATAATTTTTTTAGTTTTCATTTATTTTTTTATAAGCATTTAAAGTTCAAATCTTGACAAAATATGTAAAAATAAAGAAAATTTGCAAAATATTTTGAGTTAACACTCATAAAAAATTTTATTTTTAAAACTAATATTTGAAAATTGAATAGATGATTTATCATAAGTTTGTCTACTTTTACTATAGGTGGTACCACTTATTACTGTTATAACTTATTATAATAAATACAATAAAAATTGTTTTATACGTTGTATATAATTTGTAAATAATAAACAGGGGACAATAATAAAATCTGCTGTATTTTTTTATATTTTTGATTAAAAAAACTCACTTAAATGAAAATAATACCCACTTTTTACTAGAACATTACTCACTTAATTGCAAATAATAATACTCACTATTCTCACTTTTTTAAGTCAAAAATTAGTAGCATCCATGATATTGATACCCTTGATTTTACTTAAATATAATTAGTAGTAGGTATGTAGTTAAAAATCTCAACACACGCTAATACCCGATAGGTACCCATACCTAGAATTTTTATAAACAAAATTACAAACGTTGTTTTTATTTATTACTCCTTTATTTTAACACTATCTAGTATCTACTATATTACAGTATTTAATGACGTAATGAAGGTAACATTTATTTATTAATTCGTATATTATTTATTACTATTTATGATTATTAAATATAACTCACCTATATTTTTTAGTTGTCAATAGGTACTTAAATAGTTAAATCAGAAAATATGTGAATACGGCAACGAAAACAACTGTCGACTGTCAAGCATTAGTACAAATAATAAAATAATGATCACATAATTCTACCATTCAAATAAAAAAGAAATGATAAACGTTCATAATATTATTATATATTTTATACTAAATTAGAAGGATTTTAATAGTTAATATTATTAAGACTTTTGAACTATTTTATTATTATCAACCGGTCACAGCCCACAGATACATCTATATTATTATAGACTATAACTATATTATTATTAATAACTACAGTTTTGTTTTGACTACGTTGTCAATTGTCAATTGTTTGTAGTGTTTGTACAAAATAAAATCAATGATTATAATATAACATAACAAAAAATTCACATTACATGACCGTACCTAATATTCACTACAGACGATTTTATGATCTACTAGAGATATATTAAAATCTCAACGTTTTATATTATTTTAAAATGTTGAAAGGTACCCCTAGGCCATAAAATCGCGAGTCCCCAAAGCCGTTCTAAAAGTGTGAGGCCCTGTGCGATTGCACTTTCTGCACACCCCTCGCGCCGGCACTGCAACGGCACATGGGTGCTACAGCAATACACCATATTACACAATGGGACAATTATAAGTAAACCTCAATTCTTAGGTATTAACTAAACTTTCATTTTGAAAAGTGACGTATTAGACGTATTCTAATTCTAACAATAAGAATAAGCGATAAAAATTCTGAAAACAGATTTGAATTTTTCGTCACACTCGTCGAGTCTACTTGAGAATGACTTTTCCACATTTTTGATATTATCCCCCAAAATCCTAAAAATATTACATTAACAAATTGACATATTTCAATTTTTGGAGAAGCTAAAATCAAAAATATGAAAAAATTAATCTCAAGAAGACTTCTTATCTTTCTTATCGCTTCATTATACCAATCGGTACATTGGAAATAGAATACATATCTATAATCCTATATTGTTCATGTTATTATGTTTTTTTGCCATTAGACAAAAACAGAAAATCACCGCTTTCAATCTTCTCTTAAGTAATAGCTTCTTAACTTTTAGAAAAAGGTTATCCAAATGATCAAATGTGTGTTTCAAATGCTTAAATAATAATTATATAAAAAATTATTTGTGCATGGAAAACTACAAATAGTTAGTAATTCGAGTATATACATAACATATTATACATGCTATATCTTCTATTATAATTTCCAATATTGTTTTGATATTTTCAAAAAAAATTATTTTCTGAGTATTAGGTACTGCTGGGTGCCTGGGTAGCTCTGCTCAAAATTTCAAGATGTCTATATTATTTCTTTTTGTTTACGCTCATATATATTATGCTTATTGTAACTTTTAACTAACGATTTTATATTATATATTTATATTCTAATAAATATTAAAATATATATTTTTTTTTTTTTTGTAGTTATAGTATTAATAATTTTGAGTGAGCTTTATCCCTCCAGATCAACTGTAGTCGGGCCGGTCAACACTACTTTCCATTACCACTACCACCTCCACCCCACAACCAGTACGTCTCTCAAAGGTAATGAGTAATGAAAGATAAAAAACCGTATCATTGTAAAATCAATACGGAATTCATGTGGAATCGCGGACGAAAAGTCCGGTGACAAAAAGCCCATTTTAAAAAAAGTTGGACAAAAAATCAGGATACAGTTTCTATAGTCGGACAAAAAATCCTAAAATACAAAATATTTTATATAATTAATATATATTTTAACAATTTAAAAATTTAAAAATGTTTGCACACATATAATATTATTATATTTTCTTATAACTAACAAAAATATAACGGAAATCCACTATAGTTAGATACCTATAATAATGACAAATTTATATTTTTTTATTGTTGAAATGTATTTAGTTACAAATAAATTTTGATATTGTTGTTACTTATTCCTAAGATATCGTGTGATTGTAGGTTAATATTTTTAAATACATGTATCTACGTACCTATTAAAATAATAATAATAGATTATATAATTATAAATAAAAAATAAATAAGAAAATAGTAAAAAAATATAATAATATAATGTCTATAATATATAATGTCTATAGAAAATTTAAAATTTTTAAAATAATTATTAATTATACGTAGAATATTTTGTATTTTCGGACTTTTTGTCCAACTTTTTTTAAAACGGACTTTTTGTCCATGAACTTTTTGACTGATTACCACTTATGTCACTCCGCTCAAAATCTAAAATAATATCATATAATATATATTATGCTAATTATGTGTGTCATATCATAATCACCAAATTATATTTTATAATATTACTCATATACTCGTTAAAAATATAATTAATCAGCTCACAATATATATATAACAATTATAAAATATATTCACATATCGTATTATTCGCATTTAATGTTCAACAATAATTTGAATATGAACACGTGCTAAAGTGTAATAGATGTGATAGTCATTTTCGTTGTAAAAATTAAATATATAATGGCAGTTCCAAAGCCTAACCATTATTTATAACATTATAATTACATTCAATGAATTATAGAATCTATAGTAATTAAGACAAGTGTAATTTATAATATTGACAATAAACACTACTTTAAGTTGTAATAAGAATATTATATAAAACTGTACATTTTTCACACTCTATTATGTCAATATGCCAATATACTATTATTCTATAACTAATAATTTCATTTTTTTTTTTTATTGAATTTGTCCATTTCTCTTGACTCTATTTATATAAATGTCTTTATTTTTTGACATTAAGGTTTTGTTTTCTTCCGTATTTCCTAATTTCACATAATATGTTTCAATTTGAACTTTTTTTAAAACATTTAAAACCAAGTAAATCTATAGTTGGTACTAAATAAAAATTTAGCATTTTATAGATATCTACTTTTCTTAATAATTAAGAATAGTGATTAGTAGGAATTTGCACGCAACATTAGTTTTAGATAAAATCGATTTTCTTATTTTGTTTATAATTCAAAAACGAACCCATGTACGTGAAATTTACATTTTTCAACAAAAGTTTAAATTAGCATTTTCTAAACATGATATGCTTTTAAAAATATTTTAACTATATTAGTTTAGCTACCTATTTATAGACTGACATTTTAATTTCTTTTCTTTGAATAAAGATCAAAAAATAAATGTTCCGTCAAAAAACTTAAAAATGTAATACAATAAGGTTACGTACTGACAAATTGTAAGTTTTTATTATTGAAATTAAAAATAAGTTTAGCATAAAGCATTGAAGCCGTATAAATTTCTTAAGAACGATTGTCTTAAACGATATTAGATATTTATACACATAAATACATAATATGATAGGTAACGTCATAACGGTTTTTGTTATTTTGTCATCACTCGAAAACAACAAAAGATAAAAAAAAAACATTCTATTTTTATCATTACTAACAATCTTGAAAATTTCATATTCTAATAATAATTAATAATAGCATAAAATTAGTTTAAATATTTAGAAAATATCATTGTGTAGTATGTACAACGTTGAAGGCGTGATCTCTTTTTCTATGAAGCTACTATTTAATACAAGTACTCACTCATTATTTTGTTAGTGTGTTAATATTGAATGTTAACCCCATATAAGATATAACTACAATTTATAAATGTAGTATACATTAATTATTTTACATTTGTAAATCAATAAGAGGACACTATACTCATTAAAAGTAACTCATATGTGTTGTCTTCGTCTTACAAATGTGAAACATATAAAAAAAAACTGTTTTACGTGGGAAAGAACCGAGAAGACTAATAATAGAGGAACGAAATTTTCACCACATAAAAAGGAAAACTTTGGTTCTGAATTATCGTTTTTACTTTTTTCAATATCAGAACTACAAAAAAAGTTACTCAAGTTTGAAAAATACAAAAAAAATGGATTTTAAAACAATAAGAACTTTTTTAGGTTTGTCGTATAAGTGATAAAAAAAAAAAATAAAACGATATTTCACAAATAATGTTATGAACTATATCGTAAATCAATTTAGAGTCTTTACTATTACTACAGCCTGAGTGGTTCTGTCTCGCGCAAAAGAGTTTTAGTTATGATTTAAATTTAATGTACAATTATTGTATTCACATCATATAAAAATAATAATAATACCTTTGTTAATATCGTAAACGAATAGAAATAGGTTCATATAGTATAAATAGATAATATTTTAAAATAAATCAAAAATGTCATGACGTATAGTAAAATTCAAAATAATATAGTATAACATGTAAAATTTAAATCCCCGTGAAAAATGTTTTTGAATAATTATAACAAAATAATTTACGTTATTCATCGTTAAAATAAATATTTTTTTTATAATTTAAATTTTAAAAATGCACTATAAAAAAAATAGTTGTAAATTATCTTTTTATAATTTTTGGATTTTACTGGTTTAATATAAACTACACTAATGAGGAATTTTAAATTTTGTATATAATTTTCGAAACTTATATATGAAATTAAAAGTGTTTATGATTTTATAATTAATTTAAATCCTTGTATTAAATTTTTAAGAATTTCGACCTAACAAATAATTTTTTGTCGATATTAAAGACGATAAGCTAAAAATTAAATAAAATGTATGCCTATAAATAGTTAAAAAAAGAATTAAACATTCCGTGAAAATTTTAAGTATTTACTGTTATTTTTTTTTTAATACAATAAAATAATTATTTTACTGGTGAATATTCTAATAAATTTGTAATTAAAAAATAATTTTCAGATTTTTGATATTTTGTTAAATTTTTAACATTTAAATGCTTATAATAAAATGTAAGCACAGCTAAATTTTCGATATTTTTTAATTGAGAAATTAAAAACTTACGATGTGCTTTTTATGAAATTTTTAAACATTTCTACTTAGCAAATAATTTTAAATAATTATTTATATAAATAAAACTAATAAAATTGCAAATATCCCTATAAATAACTCAAAAATAGTTGAAATATTTTGTAATTGTTATCATAAATAGAAAATAGTAGTATAAGTATAATATGAAAATATAATATAATTTTCATTATTTCGATGAATTTTGTATATATATATTAATATATTTATAGTACATTTTTAAAGTTTAAAATATAAATTATGGCTATGTACTGACGATAATTTTTATTTAGGGTATGAAAAACTTATAAGTGGCCTAACATTAAATTTTCAAGCAATTATATTTCTTCAAAAACCAATATTTTAATTAAATCGAATAAAGATTCAGATATGAATAAATATATTGGCCAAAATATTTTGAAATTTATATCAAGGTTAGAAAATTCTAAAATAAATTGAAAAATTTAAGTCTCAATCAGTTGTTCATTTTTAAATTACAACAAAAATTTTAATTTCGTTGAAAAAATATACTAGCTAGGTAGACAAGTAGTAAATTATATACTACTTGTCTACTTATATAACTAACTTTAATACGATTTTTTGTTTATTTTACATTTCCAACTTTTAAAGTCTTCAATATAAAAAACCTTTATTAATGGGTTTTGTCAACTAAATTTAAATAGTTTACAAAAATGTAGATTATATAATATGTTCTGCGTTTTTATTTGACCTTATTTATTAACTAACTATTAATATTTAATGTTCCTATTTAAAATAATTATATAAAGATTAATACATTTTATTAACGAAAATTTAATTATTTAGTGTAAATTTAAATTAATATGTATTAGTATCATTATATCAATTTCATCATTTTTAATTAATAAAACATTAGTATCAGTTATAGCGGCTAATAATCATGCAAACAGATAATACGTATAATAGTGGTGATCGTTTATTTTTACAATTCTAAACATAAAACTTGTATCTCAAGTAATGAGTAGTAGGTATATATTTTAAACTGAGTTGGAAAAATAGCGCTTAATTGAAAGAAAGCATACCAATTTAATAAAAAAATTTTCGCAATACTCCAGTATTCAGTACATACATATAAACAGTGCTCGGTATGGGGAAATACGAAGGGATGATATCACTCTACATTTTAAACTTCCATTACTCATCCCTCAACTTATTTTTTGTCTAGAATAACGCCTCTCTCCTAAGATTTGTTTTTTTTTTAAATGAAGAAGTACATATTAACCATTTTATTTTTTTTAAATTATTTCATTTAAAATTTAAATCATAGTATTGTACAGAGATTATTTAAAAGAAAATGTTTAATTTTTAAGGTGAAAATAATTGTTTTATAATATATTTCGGTTCGATTTATTGTATTGATTAGTGTAGGCCGTTTCACAATCATATAATCTATAGCCTTGTTTAGACTTTAGAGCCAATAATATAATATAATTAATTAATAATTATATTTTAAATTTCCAATTATAAAGCCGATTGGCGTTTAAAATGTAAAAATACATGTTTTTACAAATCAAAATAAAATATCACAGAACAATTACGAAATCAATGATAATAAGTAGGAACCACGAATTAAGATAATTAATTCGTGGTATGGACATAAAATATTTAAACGTAATTTCTGACAAAGTGACAATGTCTTGTTGATAACTGATATAAGTGATGGATGTGACGCGTGAGTCGATCAATATTGCTAAAATTAAATAATAATAAAAAAAAAAAATAAAAATATTGAAGAATGTTTTGATGAAATGAGGAAATCCGAATTGTTATGCATCCCTCCACTTATTTTGAGCTATTTCGTCCACTGCACATATTATTGTGTATAGTGTATACGTATACAATAGTATTTACATTACACTCAAATCATTTTTAACAATGTTTGTGTGCCGTAATATTAACAATGTATATTATACAATAGGTGTCACTGTCACATGCCATCATGCATAATATCACATACATATCGTTTCTGAGAGGACCAAAGAAATAACGATGGATTTCATAATAATATATTATAATACGTTACATTATTATCGTTTACTACAATGAAACGTACCGCAGTGGCGGCGATCACGTTATATACTTATATTATATGTTATTATTAATTGCCATTATTATATCGAAATTTCGTCGTCGGGTCACGGACGGTTAACGCGTCGGCGGTTCGCGGATCGTGTGTGAGACGGGACCGGCGGAGGAGTAGCAGCGCTGCCGCTGTACGGGCGGGCGACGGACGGGACGGCGCGAACAACACGTTTTATCCTCTTCGCCGGCCGGCGAGCTGCCCCACCTGCCGCCGCCGTCGTCACCGCCAAACACAAATGCACGCACACTCGATACGCGCGGCGTTTTGCGGCGCTGTGACGTAGGTACGCAGCGCGCCACCGGCAGCTATCTCACTCGCTCCGTCACCGCCGCCGCACCGCCGCGCGACCGTCGACCCGTCACCGCTCTTCGCTACAATACAATCGGCTACGTCGCTACGCCGCCGCCGACACTTCTCGCCGACGTACTCCGTTCGTTGCACGTGGTTCGCACACGACGCGGTTACCGGCTTTTTTTTTTTTCGTCTCTCTACTCCCGTTCCTCACCGTTAACGCATACCCATCATGTCCGTAACGAACGTCGTAGACGGCCTGTCGGCCCAAGAGCTGTTCAACACCGGCGAAGGCCTCACTTACAAGTACGTACTATTATTGCGATATATAATGATTATACTTACCGGGCGGACGAACGCGCGTACTCGCCTCGTCGCGGGGTGTCCGTGTTGTGTGTTGGCGACGGGGGGGGGGGTAGAATCGCCAACCATTATCTGGTTATTACTGTTATTAGCCCTCGTCTCGTCGGCACGATATCACAGAATATGTACGTGAATTGGCCGTGATTCGCGTAGTTAGCGTCTACACGGCGTGTACGCGTATAATATGGTGTGTCGGTCGGATAAAGACGCATTACGGCCGGAAAACACTCCTCCCCGAGACTTCGAGAAATAAAGTTCTCGACAATTACTTGGGGTGGCTGTTGCGACGTTGACAGATATCCACTCGAACGCCCACGGAAACATTTAAATGTCGAGCCCTCTTAGACGGTTAAACGTGTTTAGCGAGCCTGACACTCCGAACGTTTTTAATGCACTCGTAATATTTTGCACGCACATTCGTGCCGGCTCTATCTCGCAGTCGATTAAGTGCCCAAAATAATCGTTTTATCAATCGTCATATTATAGAGTTTCCCCGTGTCTGTTGTCGAGGGATTATGCGGAAATGCTTGATTATAATATTCCGACATCTCGTTTTCTGCGAAATTATGTATTGGGTATTGAAGTGTACAACGGTAATTATTTACTGCTAGTAATAATATGACGAGTCATCTGAATAATGACAAATTGAACTTCTGAAAATATTGAAACAAAATGCATACCTAGATTTAACCCAAGATTTAGATATTAAATTGAGTAATATCATATTAATTTTATAAAAACCTATCAATTAATTATTGACAAAAATATCTCCAAAAGGTTTTTTTTCTTTAAAATATAATTTTATCATTGGTTATACTAACATAAATACTATATTCATGTCGAGACGTGTAAAATATGATATTATTATAACTATTATTTACTTAATGAGCTTAATCACTTACTAAGTAGGCACTTCAAACAATAATTTTGATCAACATTATAGTTGACGACTCAATGTATAGATACATGTTATTGGGTATTGCCTTATAATATCATTCGATTAAAAGTTCAGTACCTACTTTTGTTAATTTATTGTCTTTTGTTTCTCTGTCAATAAAACAATTACAGTATTCAATAAAATGTAGTAAATTTAATGTTGATTAGGATTGTTAAATAATATTGTATGATAATTTAACTGATCAAAATTGTATAACCTCACCTATACTTATTTAACCAATAGGCTATTGACAAACATGTACATTATGTTGTTCAATAATATATCAGGATAATATTGTTCAGCAGTGTAGTTATTAATATTTTCTATAGTACTGAAAAAATAATTTAAATAAGCTATAAATTCTAAATTAGTTCTATAGCAAAATCCAGTAATATGATAATTGAGGAAAGTTTTAATAGCAGCTCAGCAATTCTTTTAATTCTTTATGTAACATAGTCTCGAATATAGTTGAAATATGATACAACCATGATGTTATAGGTCATCTCTTTAATCTACTCAGTTATGAAAAATGAATACCTACATATTTTGTTAAAGAGATAGATTAGATCTACATGCTTTAAAAATAACACTTTTACTACCTAGTAAAATATTTATTTTTTAATTTAAAATTTTCTTTGAAAATAATGATAAAATTTGGATTTATGGTACATAATTAATGTTTTGCAATTATTTACTTTACTTTTTATGTCAAATGATTTCTATAAATATTTATTCTGTTAAAATTAAATTCTAAAATTAGGTACTTTAAATCTATTAAAATTAGGAAAATATTTTTATGATATCTGTAGTAAAATAATTAAATATAATTTAAATACTTAATTAAATTATTTCCCTGATTATTTATTTTAATAACGCCATTAAATTATATATTTATCAACTGTTGTTGCTCTGTGGTATTAGTAAGTTTGTTGTATACATTTAGTAACTGTACTTAATTAATTAATTAAAATATTTGAACATTTGAATCAAATAGCTTAATGCTATCATTTTTTTTATGTTTACACATACCTAATCATTAATTTAAATTAATTATATTAATGTCATGTATTATAATTTAGGTATTATCAATAAAACATTTAAAATAATACTTTTAAGTATATGTTAACCTAAACAATTAGACTAAAAATGACAACTATTGATTGTTATGTAAATCGTTGTGTAGGAATAAAAATCTAACTATAATGTATCGATAATTAATTGTCTAAAGTTGCACAATTACAAAATCAATATGGTTATCTTTCAATTATATATATTATTTTAATATTTTGATTGTTTTATGTTTCAGTGACTTCATATTATTGCCTGGATTTATTGATTTTGTAGCAGGAGATGTTGTAAGTCTTCATTTATTTTCTACCATATTATAAAATAATTACCTAACACCATTGCTTATTTAAGTAGAATACACTTACTTATTAATGTCTAGTATAAATATGTAATATTAAAAAGAAGCCAAAGAATTTTTATTTTAAAAGACATATAAGTGTTAAACACGTCATTACTCGTAATCAGATCTGGATGTTATAGCATTAAACAATTTTATATAACCTTAAAAACAATAAAATATGACAAGTTAAATTATTTTTAATGTAGGTAGGTATTTACATCAAAAATGTTATCTTCAACATTATTTTATATTTAAATGGGTTTTTACATTAAAAAAAAAAAAAAAAATACTGAGAACTCACTGTTTTTCATGATATGTGGTATTTTAAAATGATAATAGATATTTTATTTATATTAAAAAAAAATTTTTTATAACTTATGCTAAGTAATATAAACAATTAATAAATAATAATGAATCAATAGTGGACTGATAATTCATTAAACATAGTTAAGTTTTTCATTATTAAATAAATCAGTTCATAATCATCGGCATCATTAAGCTAAATATTATTTAAATTTAAAAAATCATAAATAATTACTATCATGAAAAAAATTATTATTGACGATTAACATAGTTCTTTAAGATACTTGATTAAAAAAAAAAGTTCAGATTATTTATTGATTTATAATCTTTATTAACCTTTTTAAAAAACCCTATTTTAAACATTTTTCATTGTTTTGATAATAATTAAGAATGTTCATCATATTTATTAATTTGTATTGAATATAATAACATTTGATATTTTGATATATTGTTTAATATTTTTTACATAGATAAAAAAAATGACAACATATTATTATAATATTAAGTTTAAACAGAAAAATGCTGATGAATTAATAATATAATTCAGTATCTAATAAAATATATCATTTAAACTAGAGGTAAATTTAAATATTATTTGTGATTCTAGGACTTGTCTTCACCTTTAACAAAAAATATTACTCTTCAAGCACCATTAGTATCATCACCTATGGATACTGTAACTGAATCAGAAATGGCTATAGCAATGGCAGTAAGTCAAATTCCTATTGCATTATAATTATTAGCATTTTGATAATTTTGTTAATAAAATAATAAGTATTATTATCTTATTTATAATTTATGATTTGTAAATGATAAAAGTAACAAAATGTACTGTCTTATCTTGTCTTATCTTTGTTAAAGTTTAATATATTTCCTTTCTAGAACTAAAAAAGGCCAATTTAATTATTTTTTGAACTTTGGTCTAAAATTTAAAAATATAATTGTCTCTTATACCTATTAATTATATAACTTTATTTTTAAAACATATATAACCGTTGATTGCAGAAAAAATAATTTATTAAATAAAGATAACATACATTTTTTTATATTAATTAAGATAGGGAAGAAAAACTGATAATTGTTTACCATTAAAAAATTATATCATCTTAAATGAAACCTACTTTGATCTGATAACTGATATAAATTGAGAACTCTCGATGTAATAAAACATCATAAATACACAAAGAGGAAATTTAATGATATAACTAAACAGCGGCATAGCCAGAAATCTCCCAAAGGAAGGGTCTACCAGATATAACACTAAAATCAGTATATTATATTAAATATACTAATTATTAATTGACTTAATAAAAAGATAAAAAAAAGTTATAACAATTTAAGTATGTATATTAGCTATATTAAATATGTAAAATTTAAGTATTGTTTATTGTAGTTGCATTTTCCTAGCAGAATTTGTTATGAAAACTCATGTTATTTTTTCCACAATTACATTTTTTTCCTTATTTATGTTTGTTAAAGTCAAGCCATATTACCTTTCTAGGGATATTGTTGATCTAAGATAGATTTTTATTCTTTTGAGAGTAGAAAATATGCATTCTTAAGTTGCAGAAGTAAAAAGTAATGTGGAGAACAGCTCTAAAAGTGTTAATATTTGGTAAAAGATTTTTGCTGTGTTGCATCGTTGCAGTTTGTGGTACATTTTCTAAGTCCTTACATTGTTTTTTCCACATGTATAGTTCAGCATTTAAGCTCATTTTCGTATATAGACATAACCAATAAAATTGAATCATTATATAAATTGAAGTTACTTGGAATTAAGCCTTGAAGTGGAAATACTTGTTTTAGCTTTTCATCAAACCATGAATGTAACTGAAATACTAAATTATTGAGAAATGGTGTATGTATAGATACTTTAAATTCTTCTGAATTATCAAAATTAATATAACGATTAGTCTGTCCATTACATTAATTAACATTAATAATTATGATTGAATAAATATGACAATTATAATTACCTAACCTATGAAACATTTTAATTTCAACATTTACATTATAGAAGTTAATTTTGAAACATTTTCCATAATTTTGAAAGCGTCTTTTCGAATATTTTATAAGGAAATTTTTCTTTTGATATTTTAATCATACATTATATAATATAATACGAGTATAAGATTAGGTATTATAGGTATTATTATGTACAGATGTATTGCGAACATCAATGTTATGTTAGGAAGGGACCTAAAGAAACCACTGTATTAAATAATTTATATTATCAATACTGTATTTCTAATAAAAATTACCCATGCAATAACACAAATTATCAGTTTTACATTATTTTTTTAGCTTTGTGGTGGCATTGGTATTATTCATCACAATTGTTCACCTACCTATCAAGCAAGTGAAGTACTGAAAGTAAAAAAATACAAACATGGATTTATTCGAGATCCTGTAGTTATATCTCAAGATTTATTGGTGAACATTTTGTTTTATTTAAACTTCAATTTAAAAAAAAAAAGAAAGAGTAATGAGTTATTTATCGATTATAGGTATCTGATGTTTTTCGATTAAAAGAAGAACACGGATTTTGTGGTTTTCCTGTCACTGAAAATGGTAAATTGGGTGGTAAATTAGTTGGTATTGTTACATCTAGGGATATAGATTTTCTTGAAGGATCTGAACAATTACAACAATCAGTCAACTTGGTAATTACTTAAATTTGTGTTATAATATATTTTTTTTTTTTAAATACTAGGTTATACAATTTAGAATTAAATTTTTTTTTTTAATTATTTAGGTAATGACAAGAATAGAAAATATAATTTCAGCAAAATCTGGGGTAACTTTAGAACAAGCCAATAGCCTTTTAGAAAATTCCAAAAAAGGCAAACTACCCATTTTAAATGAAAATGGTGAATTAGTAGCATTAATTGCCAGAACAGATTTGAAGAAATCACGTAATTATCCTAAAGCGTCAAAAGATGAAAATAAACAACTTTTAGTTGGTGCCGCTATAGGGACACGCGAGGATGACAAAGAAAGACTTCATTTATTACATCAAGCTGGAGCTGACGTTATAGTTTTGGTAAGAATACTAATTTAAATTTTTCTATTGATTCCTGTCAAAATATGTCATCATCTTTATTTATTATTAGGATTCATCACAAGGAAACTCAGTATATCAAATTGACATGATTAAATACATTAAAAAAAATCTTCCATCATTACAAGTTATTGGAGGAAATGGTAATACATTATTCGTCAAAATCTTATAACTTAACTAAGCATAATTATTATTGTTTAGTTGTTACTATGGCACAAGCAAAAGCTCTTATAGATGCTGGTGCTGATGGCCTAAGAGTTGGTATGGGTTGTGGTTCTATTTGTACAACACAAGAAGTAATGGCGGTTGGTCGAGCTCAAGGAACTGCTGTTTACAGAGTTGCTCAATATGCTTCACAATTTGGTGTGCCTGTTATAGGTGACGGTGGAATTCAATCCATAGGTCATATAATTAAATCTCTTGCACTCGGAGCATCCACAGGTAAATACTTTACCTAATATTATAATTTTAATAGATAACATTAAGGATGAGAATTAATTGCAATAAAAATAAACTTTAATTGAAATAATTAAGCATTAAATGAATAATATTATAAAAACTATAAATAATATAATACTATAATATTTCCAGAAATTTTATAAAATGAAATTTAATATATTGTTTATTCAAGTTTATCCAAAATGTTTAGTCAACCTTAGTGACAGACTAATAAAAGAACAAATGTACCTATATTTAATTAATTTTTTTTTTTTAGTAATGATGGGTTCCATGTTAGCTGGAACATCTGAATCGCCTGGTGAATATTTCTTTTCAGATGGTGTTAGGCTAAAGAAGTATCGTGGAATGGGAAGTTTGGAAGCAATGAACAGAAAAGATGCTAAAGGATCAGCATTAAACCGATATTTCCATAGGTAAATTACAATAATATTTGCCCATCAAATAGTTTTATAATTTATTTTACTGAATTTTTGTTCACAGCGAAAAAGATTCCTTGAAAGTTGCTCAAGGTGTCAGTGGAACAATTGTCGATAAAGGTTCCGCTCTCAGGTTTTTACCATATATACAATGTGGCCTAAGACACAGTTGTCAAGATATTGGTACTAAATCGCTTAAAAATCTCAGAGCGATGATGTTATCGGGTGAACTTAGGTTTGAAAGACGTACACATTCAGCACAACTTGAAGGAAATGTACACAGTCTATTTTCATATGAAAAACGATTGTTTTAGTATAAAAATGTAATATTTGTTACTTATCAACTTATTTTATACTTAAGTAAATACAAAACTATATCAAATTTTTACTTAACCTATCATATTGTTTTCCAATGAAATAAAAAATAATAAAATTTTCTCATTACATTGTGTTTGAATATTTGAAAATTAAATCATTAACTGAGTCACTGTACATTTTTAAGTCTTGTTGTAAAGTGGCAAGCTGGTTACACTCATCTCTGCTATAATGGTATTTACTCTTCCATTGTTGTACCATTTTTGATAATTTTTCAATTTCATTACTAAAAAAAAAATAACCAAGATTGTTGATTATATTACTAATAATTTTTATTATTAGTATTCCACATAAATAGATTATTTACTTTTTTCATACTTTAAAAAACATAATTCTATTAACAAATCTTAAAAAGTTTTAAAACCGCTGATATAGTATAGATGATTTTTAGAGAAGTTCCTTTAATAACCGGAATATAAAACAGTTGAAAATTGTAAAACCAACATTAAGATAGATAATTGAGTTATTTCTTCCTTATGATAATATAATCTAAATTTTTATTAGTGATAAAATAGTAAAATTAAGTTCTCAATTTTTTACAAGGATTGGCTGTTTACTAAAGAGAAAAAATTATTGAATATGTATAAAAATTGAAAATTAAATACAAATATTTTAAATATTTTAGACTTGAAAGTTGAGATGGAAAATCAAGGGAAACTTAAAATTTAATTTACTCTATTTTAATTAGAAACTAGTTAAATCTTTTCAATAAAAATTTTTAAATTTTTAGGGATGATGAGAATTGGTTAAAATATAAAATTCTGAATAGTATAGGACACACAATAAGTATATATTGTCAACTTTTCTTTTTTTCTAATATTGTAATTTATCAATTATACTTAGAAAAATAATATCAAAGTTTATATCATCTCTAATTAGAAAGTGTTTTAGAGACATTTTATACTGATTATTTCTGTTTGTTGAATACATGTGGATCATAAAAATATAAATGTATTCTTTGTCAAAAGATACTGATTGGTCTTCTTTACAAATTAAAATGTTGATTTTCTTTTTAATATAAATTTATTTAGGATTTAAAGCGATAATACAAAAATGTGGGAAAATCCATCTCGAGTAGATTTAACAACAAATTCAAATATCTTTTCAAAAATCTTATCACTTCACTCGATCAATTGGTATACTAGACAAAACCCCATCTAAAATTGTATGTTCCATATTATTAAGCAAAGACAGAAATGGTTGGTATCATAATATCCCCTTTGTTATAATATAATTACATTCACTAATAAAAATAAAAAGACTTACCTGTTGGTATAAATGCTAGAGTAATGTTTATATTCATCAAATTTTACAAATTCACTATCCGTGGATATATAGTTCTCATGTTTTTTTGGTACTTCGGTATCTTTGTGGTTTAAAGTCCATTGCTAAACATATAGTAAGTACATTAGAAATTAAAATAAACAATCAGTAGTTTAAATAATTTGTGACCATATAGTTGAACTCACAGTTGCCAATGTAATATCATCAAAAGTTTTTTCAAGAACATTGATACAATGTAATACTAAGTCACATTTTAAGTTTGCCATAGAACAGCCTGTTCTCATCAGGCACCACAAAACATCACATATCATGATGTAATGTTCAATGGAATCTTGTACAAACGTTAAACGACCATTAATTGTTTCTAATTCTGAAAGTTTTTGTGTTGCGTCTGCAATCACTGTTTCTGATATACGAGATTGTATATTGTCATATTCAGTAAATTGTGACTGTTGATTAACGTCTATAAGTACTTCTGGTTCTTTTATATGCTTGTTAATATAACTAAAATAAAATGTTATCATTAATATTATAATCTCATAAAGAAATTATTTACAATTTCTAGTTATAACACAAATGTATAATATTAATATTTTTTTTACTATTAACTGTTTTTAAATTATTATTAATTACTTTATTATATCTTGATCGTTTGAATTTAGATTCTCCTTATCCTCATTAAAATAATTCTTAATATTGAGTATATTGTTGACTGCCATATTTAATTTTGCTAACTCACATTTTTTGTTCATTCCAGCCATCCTTAAAGCTGTACAACTATATAATTTATACTTTGATTAATTACATAATTAAGATATACACTAAATAAATAAAATTATACCTTTGTGAGAGTTGACTTAGAGTTTGGATTTTAATAGAAAACTTATCATTTATTATAGAAGAAATATTTTCCTGTAAATTATAAAATTATTTGGAAATAAAATACCAAAAAAAAAGTTTAATGAAATTATTATTTTTTTTACCTCTTTAAACCATACATCAATCATTTTAAAAATCTGTTGGCGCCATAAATCAGTCAAATTAATCAAGTTATTTGATGCTAATTTTGTTAAGCACTCATAATCCTAAACATTTAAATTAAATTATTTTATCATTAAAAGTAAACAATATTAACAATTAGAATTATTTTAAACAACATTTACATTTGTCATACTGTTTGTAACATGATTATGAAGCTTATTAACATTAGAACCAAGTGTATCAACTTCTTCTGTAAATTTTTTCATAACGGTATCCAAATTATTTTCTGTTTTAAAACAAGATAAGTTGATAATATTCTCTTTTTGTTTGAGTAAAGAAATTTCATCATCCATTAAATGTATCTTTTTTCTAAAAATTAAAATGAATTATTAAAAGTTACTTTAAACCAGTGGTCTTCAAACTATGGGCCACAACCCAATTTTGGGTTGTGTAAGCTTTAAGATATGGTCACGATATGTCTATTGCTTAAAATTTTAAAAATCCATATTTATATATATTACATAA
Organism: Rhopalosiphum nymphaeae; assembly: GCA_036289425.1. Taxonomy (NCBI): domain Eukaryota; kingdom Metazoa; phylum Arthropoda; class Insecta; order Hemiptera; family Aphididae; genus Rhopalosiphum; species Rhopalosiphum nymphaeae. The sequence continues at coordinate 3,621,698 of JAZAQC010000030.1, forward strand.
TATTATAATATATTATGTATGCTAGGTTTGAGACAAAAAAATAATTTCATATGAATTGAATAAAATAATTTTTGAGTAAACTATACTATTTTATATTTGTAGAAGATAAGAATGAAACTTAAAACCACAGTGTTGTCGAGCATTAAAATAATGCAAGTGTTCACATGGTCTTAATCAATAAAAGATTCGGTTATTTCTTAGTAAAATTTATAAACTATTTTTATAAAAGCTGAGATGTAGTATTTTGTGTGAAAACAATCATGCTCGTATATCTCATTAATTTCTGTTTGTGTTACGTGTACTTTTTTTTGTATCATTACATATAATAAAAATTAAATATTACCTATTAAGCAATAGATGTTAGGCAATTTAAACTATTTTGGCTAATGAAGCTGACATGGGTTGCAAAAAAATATATGGTAAGAAAATTGGGTCGTGAGTCAAAAAGTTTGAAGACCATTGCTTTAAACCAAATTATATGTAAAACAAAATGTTATAATGCAAATACATTACAAAACATAATAGGGCTATTTAGATAAACAATTCTGATGACAAGCTTAGAATATGTTACCAATCTTACATGAAAGAGAATATGTTTTAGTATATATTATTCCACAATATTAAACTGTGGGTTAACTGAATTAACTAGCATTAAATTTTGACACGTTGGTTATGTTTATGTTTATACATTATACGCAAAAGCGGTACTGTTTGCCAGGCAAGTGGAGAAAAGGTCAAAATAAATGTAAAAAAAATATTATACAATTTATACATTATTTAATAATATACAATAATTTGTATTTTAGTAGAATAGTTTTTAAAATAGATAATATAATTGTTATTATTATTAATAATAACTCAAATCAATTTTTTTTTATAAAGTTCCAAAGCTTGTATTTTTTATTGTATTTATTTTTTTATTTAAGTTGTAGTATTGAACTTCAAATTAAATAATAAAGCTTTGTAAAAAAGCATTTCTCAGGTTACAATTAAAAAAAAAATAATAAACATTTTAGAGTTTTTAACTAAAATAAATGATTAAATAATAATTAGGGCTGTGAATTTAATATATTAAAAAACCTTAAAAATTCATTAAATGACAAAAATTATGGTATAAAATGCACTTAAAATGGTTTTTAATATAAAATTTATATTGATATTAGTGTATTATATGGATAAAAATGTTTTTTTTTTTTAATAAAAAAGTTGATTTTATTTGAATTTTGATTTTGAAGTTGATTGATTCTTTAATAATGCTATTCGCCTGAAACGGCTGAAACATTTTTTTTAAAGGTTTTTTAAAGATATTAATTGATCGAATTTAATTAAAAATACTGAAAAATGAACTTAAAAAGAAAAATATGATATAAACAAGCAAAAAATGACCTAAAAATATGCAAAATAAAAGTTTCATAAAAGAATTTATTATATAATTCAAATAATGTACTAACAAAGCTACGTTTCACAATTACCAAATTATATTATATTTATAACTTTTCATAATTAAACTGATATACCTATGTTAAATAAACATATAAAAAAAAATCAAATTTATATGTAGCTATTTTAAAATTATGATCCTACATAAGTGTATATTATTATGCCAAAATGAATTAGACAGCATTTATATATTGTCCAATACAAAATAAAGAATAAAATAATTAATATAATGTTATTTTATTATTGTTTTAGTAAGTATTAAAAATAAAAAATATATTTATTAATAATATCATATACATCACCTATATTAAATAGACATATAGGATAGATTAAAAATAATTTTAATTAAAACAACGATTATAAATACTAATATAGTGGAATATATAATCAAAAGCTTTTAAACTTGATAATTAACTAAATTTAGTAAATTAAAGCTCACCAAAAATATATAAAATGAGAGCCAAGTTCAATACTATAATATATGCCGCCTTAGTTGTTAACTTCAACGACAAAAGAAGTGAGATTTAAATGTATGTCAGTCAAGTTCAATGGTCTGTCCTGAAATTTATTTATAACAACATAAAATATAATTTCTTCTTATCACTTAGAATAATGTTTTGAAGCCTAAAGTCTGGCTAGGCTAGTTTCCATATATGAATTATGTTATTGCCTTTGCAAGTTCTAAAGTTGTGAGTTACTTTTTATTCTTCCTTGCTGGTAAAAAACTAGCTATCGAACATAGTGCTCTTCTATGTCTGTTTTAGTAGGTACTTAAAAATTCATTAATTCAATAAAACTTGGCTCTCATTTTATATATATATGTTTTTGGTGGGATATCATTACTTTTTGTATGTAAATTATTAATAGTTACTTATTCATAATAAAATATAAAATTATTTTCTCTTTTGGAGTATATTTTTAATTATCATCATTTTATTTACTATAATTTCTACTGGTGGGTGGGTAATTCATAATCATAAGATAAATTATTTAATTATTTTAATTGTTATTTTTTAATTTTAAATTAATATTAATTGCATACATAGAAAAAAAAAGTATGTTGCTGTGCGCGAGTCGCCAATATCAACACATACTCGACTGGAGGTATTTTTGGCGCAACGATACGGGAAAGATTATCAAAGCTATATAAGTCAACATTACATTAAATTAGAGGCACTTAATTAATTAATTGAAAAATTAAATATAATAGATCAAATAATTTAAAAATTATAATAAAATCAATTAATTAAAAAATTATAATAAAATTATACAAATTTACAAGTTTCTGATTTTTTCCTTTGTATTCACCTAACTACCTATCTGTATGCCAAATTTGAACTTTCTTGGTTGTCTGGAACTCGGTTAGAATTTTGATCTATAGGTCAGTCAGTTAGTGATAAAAATGATGATTTTGGGACATTAATATCTAAATGACGGTTTGAGGTATGTTTATGAAATTTGGAGCACATATATATCTCGGAAGTCTCAATATATGAGCCAAATTTGACATGTTTATGTAGAATAGTTTTTGAGTTATGAGGCGGTCAAAAGTGGCTCCAAATGGTTCGTGTAATATTACACACGGTGCTGCTTGCCAGTTCTGTTACTAGAACTTGGCTTGACATGCTACCGCGTCTAGATTTTTATAATTTCTGAAATTATATTATTTAGTATTAATATTAATATTTATTAAATATTTTTAATTTATAATTTAGTACACCATGTAAAATACTAAAATACTACATAATATACTATTATAATAAATAAGAGGAGAGTATTTCAGCAGACTGTAATGCAGAGTTTATAAAATAAATTTTTTAAGTTTGTACAATGGCATTAACAAAAATAGTTCAAAAGCTTGAAACAAAGTTTTTCATAAGTAGTTTTACTGGGATTTAAAAAATAAATGATAGTAAATCCACAATTTAATATACACTTTACAGTGACTTATTCAATGATAAAGTACACTTGATAGCTTAACGCCTATTGTACAGCAAAGTGGTTATCAATTTTAGCACTTTTTTAGTTTGATGTTACCTATTAATTTTGTTTTATTTTTGTCTATGAAATGAAATGAAGAATAAAGTATAAATTTTTTAATTATTAACACGTTAATTACCATGAAACTGATAATCTCTATACGGCATTACACAAAATTATTTTTGCAGATACTGGTGACCATACCAAGTTATTATTTATACACTCCATGACCGCCATCAACCATAAATGAAACGGTTTTAAAATATTAAATTTTATATGGCAATACAATAATATACTAAAAAAAATGCAGTGGCATAGCAAGAATAATTACAATTTTTTTTATGTATCTAATTAACATATTGTTTAAATGTTTTTTTTCAAATAAAATGATTATACAATTTAGGAAAGACATGGAGAAATATGTTTGGGTTGTTGTTAATATACCGTGGTGGTCAAAAGGCAGTCAATGTGTATTTATTAGTCAATAAAAATGTTATAAATTATTAAATATTTTATAATATTATAATTTTTTATTAATTTAACAGTTAATTAAGTTAATTATAAATATATAAAGATTAACATAATAATTACTTAAATAATGTAGATAATACATTTTTATGATGCCTTAGAAAATGTATAATACGCGCTAAACACCTGTAAATTTCTAACGTGCTGAAAAGATACTATTTTAATCTTTACATTCATACACTTCTCTAAAATCCTAGAATATAAGTTAAAGAACATGTAGTTGTATGTTTTATTTTTGCACAAATGTCTTAATTCATAACAATTTAATCAGTAATCACATGATAATTCTAAACATTTAAAGTGTACAGTTTTAACATGCAAATAAAACTAATTGTCAAACTCTAAATAACCATATTTTACTTACTCATACAACGTTCCATGTGCTTTTAAATCATTTAATTCTTGTTGAGATTTAATAATTTTTTTTTCTAAAGTTTCTAGATCAGAAGAACACACTACTGCATCTTTAGTAGTTTCATCATAAAATTTATCAATGGCTTTTGATACTTTTTCTATAGAAGAGAAATGATCATGCTTCGAAGATATAGAAGTGTATCTAAAAGAAAAAATATTTAAAAATATATTTGTCAATTTTACTCAATAATAAGAAGAATTTGAGACTAAAGCATTTGTTTATTTTTTATAGCTTAACTTAAAATCTAACAGTATTGTAGAAATTGAAGTTGTTAAAAATTGATCACTTAATTTTATGATTTTTTTTAATGTTTTTTACTAGGTTTTTTCCGTTTTTGAATATTTACTATTTTAAAACAATGCAAGCAATAACCAAAAACAAAAAGTAATTGATTATTGTAGAATTAAAAATATAGTCAGCATAGCCAAAAAATAAAACTAGTAATGTTAATAGCAGCGAAAAAAAACATGTACATTTTTTGAGGGAACCCTATTTTATTTTTTTAGTTTAATAGAATCTACATTTTTGACATTGCTTTTTAGTCTATTATGATTTAAATTTTTTTCAAGCATATAAGTACATAGTATATTTATAATATAAACATTAAGTATTATTTAAATATAACATCTTATGTAAATGATAAATGAATGATATAAAATATTGTATTCAAATGTTGTCAATTAACAAAATAAATACTAACTTATTTAGAATATTCTTCAATATTTATAAAGATAGATATTATATAATTCAAGAAGCTACAATCACAATAATAAATTCCCATATTAAAGAAATGCATCTATATAATAAATTAATAATAGAATATACTTACAGTGCTAATTCCTTAGGTGTCAAACAATTTGACTGTAGTGTGACACTATTGATTAAAATCGTAAAAATAGGTAATAACTCAGGAAGCTGTTCTTCATTTGCAAATAATTCTTTGGGTAAGTGTCCAACATGATAATGAATGGACTTGAGTATGTCAAAAAAGCGTCTAGAAATTTCCATAGTTAATCTTATAATAAACCAAAAAAGTTAATCAGTCAAATTAACACTTGAATAACTTTCGATAAATTAATAATGAACAAAACTACAAAATCAATAGTAATTATTTAATATAATATGCTTAAATAAAAAAATAAATCAGTTGTGTATTAGTTAAAATTGAAAATTCTGAACAAGTATTTTCATTTTTCAAATTTAAACCCTCGGAAAGTCAAGTAACAAAAGAATATTCCTTATCATAAAATACAAAATAACAAAGATAACAACTGATTTTAGTAATTTTTAAATTTATCACATTAAAACCATACGTAGATAATACGTCATGTAATTTGAAATATTATCTATGATAGCTGAGCACTTTTTCGATTATTCGGAACATTGAATTAAGAATTAAGATAAAACTTTTACTTTATTAGGTACCTATGCACTATCTTGACCATAAATTTTAAAATTATAAAAATAATAAAAATTCTTATTATTCGTGGGTATACCTACACTTTGAAAATTTAACACAATGAAATATGTCATAACATTTTTGTTTACGAGAATAATGAAACAAATTTAAAGTACTTAATTTCATAAATATTTTTTTAGTGACTGTAATTTAAAACGTAGTCTTAACGAACTTGGTAGGAACTCACACATAAAATAACGTTTTTTTCGTGAAATGAATTTCGTTTTTTTTTGTTATTCAAAAATACTTTTGGTAACTTAAAATTTGTATGTACGAATGTACATGTAGGTATGTATTATAAATTGCTATTTTTTATAGGTAATGGCGTATTAGATGTGTAGGTTATGACGTTTTAAAAATATTTCATACTTAGATTGATTTTGATTTTTAAATTACTTTTTATTTATACTATATTATAATGATTACCGTTTTATTAATTGTAAAGTAAATATTAGATAATAAATAGTAATATAATTTAAGTATATTAATAATATATAAGCTGATGGCCTCTGTTTAGATGATTTTTCGTACCTATTTAATATCATTGAATTCAAATTTTATATAAGTCTATCCATTACAATGACCTACTTAATGACGAAGTACATTCAACATCTACTGATTTACTGTACCTTACTACCTATTACAGAGCGATTACCTATTTAGTACTTACCCTTATCCATTATTAAAAATTAACTGTTCCATTTGCGTACCAATTATCAATTCATTTTAAGATTTATCAGGTAAAGTATTTGTGAACAAGACTATAAACAAGAACCAGAAACTGAAGTGTATTTATCAAACGAGAAAACACAATAAGGTATGTAGGCATAATGCTTGAATTAACTATTACGACAGCGATAGTTTGTTAATGTAAAAATGAGTAATGACGAACATACTTAAAAATATAAAAAAATTAAAATTAAACATACTTTTAACAAAATCATGTACACGATAAACATTTAAAATAGTATTCTATATTTCCATACTTGGTTTCTGAATGATGCTGACGATTTGAATAATAATAAAAAAATATTTATTTTAAAGAACATAATTACAATTTTCAAAACATTTGTTTATGGCGCGAAATTTATGTCAGCTAACGTAAATGTAAGTTCGTCCTAAGACTCATCAAAACATAATACTGTACGATAACATCTGACCGTCATGTTGGTAACACATTTTGTTCCCCACTATCAGATTCTTGTGTATTAACATTTAATTATTTCATAGCCAGGCGACTTACACCTGAATTGACCAAATCGCCTTCGATCGTGAGACTCGAAATTTTTTGGGTGTACCTTGAAAAGTTTGTTGACTTTTGAACACAAACCTCGTCCCACTAATCGTCAAAATGCCGAGAGACTTTAAAGCACCAGTCAACGTATCGCCACTTATCAGGGTAAGCGTTTTTTTTTATTTTCAGTCAAACCATTTGCGCTGCATTCGAAAATATGCGTTTTGCCATTTCAACCATTTAATTTACTTTAGGTGTATTATTAAGAAACACGTGATCTGTTTTTAAGAGTTTCAAATTATCTTCTTTCAATAAAAAGTAAAAACTCATTCCCGATGATCTACGGTGATTGAAATGCCTACATTTTTCTTTTGATTATTTCTCACTGAAACATGTTTATTAATATCAATTTTCTTATATTAATAGATGCAATTGATGTACACCATTAAAATTAACCTGCTGTGAAAGTTCTATATTCCATAATAAATTAGTTATAAGAATTTCTTATCATTTAGGTGTACGCTCGTGGTATTGCATGAACTCAAAACTTGGTTTCCTATTTAAAGTTCTTAATACTGATTACTGGATATTAAATGCTAATACATGTTGTACTGTACTATCATTTTAGTAGTTTTTTCGTAATTGTATTCATATATTGTTAATAATGCTTGTTATATAGGTCACATTATAAATCTTCCAAGCTAAGATACTATTGAGTATAACTAATAGAGTAATTCATATCATTAATAATAACTAAATGTAGATCTCTTCTTTAATTTAATGATTTAATTATAATAATATTGTTAGGTATTTAAATTCATTTAAAATGTTTTTTTTTGTATATATATATATAAACAACACTTTAAATGTCAAGTGAAGGTCATTAATATAATTTTATACATTTTTAAATAAAATTTAATACATTTTACCTGATTAATAATAAACGTCAATAGCAAATAATGTTTTTTGAGAGAGTACATAATACATTAGTTAAGTAATTGAATAAAAATTATGTTTAAGTTAAGTTTATCAATGAATATTTAGATATGAGATGAAATACTTAAAAAACAAAATGTTAAAAGAGTATTCAATAGTCTAACCTAGTCCTTATGTGCTTGCTTATGAGAGTACTGATAATTATTCAAATTGTTTATAAAAAGTATTACTAAGAAAATTAATTATTTTTTATTCACACAATATACTAATATTACATAGTATATTTGATTGACGACATAGTCATTTTTGCTCATATTGTTTATTACAATCAATTTTCAATAACCCTTGCCCACCATATTATTAAAGTTAAGAAATAGCTTAAAATATTGTGTAAAACATGCATACAGTATATAACATAACAATATTTTTGAATTTTGAGCATTTAATATACTTTTTTCTTCATATAAAGTAAATTGGTTTCTTTGTTTTAAGTACACTATATAATATATAGTGCCACAATACTGTATTTTATGTATAAGAATACATTAGTAGAAATTATTTATTATTCAATAAAATCTAGCTTTATCTAGTGTTTGAGCTTTATCATAATATATTTACAGTATATATATGTATGTATGTATTATAAAAACTACAAATAGTATTAATTGTTATTCAGTTTGGTCGATGGAGCTTCCTGTTGTTAGGTGTAACTTATGGAGCTACTAGACACAGTTATCTTCAGAAAAAAGAAGATAAAACTAAGGAAACCCGTCATCAAAAGATTGCTGAAAGAGAAGCTAAGATTGCTCAAGAAAAGAAGAAATTTGCTGAAGGTAATTATTAATCAATATATCAATATTAGCTAATACAATTGATTAAAATAATATAAAAATTCAAGTTTATATAACAACAATATTAGTATTAAATCATTAGTAAAATCTTACTAAATGATTTTTAGTTCAGTTATGTTGTAACTTAAGTTGGCATAATCTAAATGTTGTACTCCCTACAGAAACAAATATAATTGATACTTTTAAGCTAGCCTTTTATACCTTTATTATCAATTCATTCAAAGTTAGTCAGCAAAATCATATTAATTTTATCTCTCCATTCTATAGATATCATAAATAAATTCTATTGTACTTAATAGATACTATATTTTTAAATTGCATACTTAACAGTTTTTTTCTATGGGTGATGAGTGATATTCCCATCTACATATAAATGATATACTCTTAGGAAACTGCTGAAAATAATAATTCCTTATAAAGCAATCTCACTAAAATGTATACTACTTATTAACAGATTTGTGCTTGAATAAACCGTGTTATTTATTTGTTTTTTTTTATTGTTACAGAGGAAATTAAAAGTTTGGACACTATATTCAACCCACCGAAGACTGTTGTATAAAGAACGAATGTCAAATATATAGATTAAAAATAATAAAATATTGTCTTATTGATATGTTCTGTATTCTATAGTACACATGTTTATGTTTCCAATTGTAGTTATTACACCAGATATAAATTACTTAAATGTGCAGATAAAACTTATTTGTGTAAGAGATTTGTATCATAAATACACTTAAAATACATGTTTTCTTAGAACTTATGAGATTTTTTTATTGAGTATTCATTTTTTCACTTATGTATTAATTAGATTTGAATATACTAGAATCTCAGTAAGCCAATACAGGACTACCAGATTAATAGAGGTTCACATAAAAACACATTTTTAATGCAAAAAAAGAAGTTGTGGATATTTATTTAAAATTACACATTTAAAACATCCTTTTAATACTAAAATATTATAAATCAAATAAAGCTGGATTACTAGATGTATTGGATTATTAAATGGTTTGGAAGTCTAATGCAATACATATAAAATGTTCTTAAATCAAGTTTTTTAATAACCATTTTAGTTAGTTATGATTATATTAAGTTAATTTTACATCTTTTGTTATAAATATAATATACACAATCATAAAAATATTGTTACTTATATTTATATATTTTAACTATTAATTAATTACCGTTTCATTATAACAGATATTTTTAGTTTCCATAAAACGTGTATTTTTAATTATTTCTTATTCATACATGGAAAATATTAATTTATTAAATGGTAACTTCTCGGCAAAACAACACAAACTAGTCAAAATAATTATTAATTATTGAATTTTATTTTGTGATTATTTCATCTACGAGTTAATAGCTGCAACATAATGGTGTATTCACCTGTTAAAATTGATCGTAAAAAATGACAAAAATATTAATTAAATACATTTATTGATATTATAATACTTTTTATTTAATAGTTACATTTAAATTATTTAATACTTAAATAATATAAATGTTTGACTTAATTATTGTATAACGGTTCTTCAAAAGTATAGTGTAATTTAATTTCTTAGTATTTTAAGTGGAATACATTTCAATATTTATTGTAAATTTAAACACAGACATCTAAATTTGTGTAATTTGCTAAACAGTGGTAATATAAATGTAAGTGTATATATATATTAATATTTTAAAACAAGGCTTTAAAATTATATAATATTATAATATGTACTTATAAATATTTTATATCTCTGAAAATAATTTTAAAATCTAAAAGTTGTAACATAGTAACAGAAACATTTATATTTAATTCAACACAAAAATCATAGGATTATTAATTTAAAGTACTTTCTTTTATTAGTATATAATCACAAACAAAGAGTTTAAAATAACACATAAAAGTTAAATAAATTACATACATACGAGTAGAGTACACGAATACATTTATGAAAACGAATAGAATTAAGGCAATATAATGAAGTTAGTAAAGAACACATGTATAAATTAAGAATTAAATAGGGACAAATGGTTAATTCAATAAGGAATTATAAATAATAAATCTAATAAGAAAAATGTTTGATGTTCATATGAAGTCAAGTCATGGTACACAATAAATAAATAATGTTGAAATGATATTAAATTTTTCTTATGTTTAAATGTCAAAAAAGAAAATAAAAGTATAGGTATAAATAAAAATATAATAAATAAATAAATACATTTTTCCAAGGGATAATTGCATTTACCAAAGGACGGATTATTTTATTGTTGACTATATTCCGGCAATGGTTTCACAATACCCTGTGTAAATGCATAATGTATGCAACTGCATACAAATTTATATTGATTCTAAAAAAAAAAAAAACCAAAAAAAAAAATGTAAATTTAAGTATTAGTAATACCACATTAATAAATTAAATACACTTATTATTTAAAATTACAACAACATATTTTTAAATTATTATATAATGTGAGAAATGACACACATACACGAAAAAATGAATAAAATGTATATCAAATTTTATGTATATGTATAAACTATTTAAAATGTACTTACTGAAGTTTGTACCATCATAGCTCGTTGATCTCGCATTTGTCGGACAATTTCAAGCGGATAAACAGGTTGACCTGCTTCTATTAAACATAATGCAGTCTCTAATAAAATTATCACTCCTGTGCGTCCAATTCCAGCTGAACAATGAATAACAACAGGTTCAACAACACCTGCACGTTCTTTTCGAACAGCTCCTACTAAATTTAACAAGCGATCTGAATCATCTGGTACACCGTGATCAGGCCATAAACTATATTGAAGTTGTGTAACAGTTCTAGTTTCATTAGTCTGTAAAATACATTTTAAAATTATAAATAATGCAGATCATGCCCAAAAATTAAAATATGTAATCATTGTTTAAAATAATATGGCTTATTTATTTAGTTAGGTTAAATAAAAAAGTTTAAATTTAGATTTTTCTAATATTCTTACAACTATTTAAAAATCATAAAATATTGTTTTATGACATTATTTTCAAGGCCTTATTTTTAAGCAGGTTAGTATCTATTCATTTGTGGGAGTACAGAATGTCTTTACATGAGTAGTATATTATCTTTAGTTTGTGGTATATGATATATTGATGAGTGATGATCAATACAATTAATTACCTATATTATACAGGTATCCATACTTAATCTACCTCAGGTTAAATTGTAAACTAAAAATTAGAAAAATATTTATAAATGTAAAACAAAAATTTTCTGTGGTTTAATTTAAAATATTAAATTATATTTCATATAATATACATATATATATATATATATTTAAATATATTCATTAACATAAAACAAATTTAGTTTTTATTTGATATTACATTAATTAACTTTAATATTTAAATTAATGAAACTAAATATAAACTGTTAATAATAAATTTACTATTATATTATTTATACAAAAAATGCATTTATGACATCTTCTTAAGAATACTCACACTTGTTTCGGTTAACTCTATTTGACGGTAAACAATAATGTTAGAAGTATCAGTTTCTTCAGACACCATTTTTAATGTTATATTGCTGTTAACTTCTAATGTTTCATTGATTGGTGGCCAGTATTTAGCACATTTTTGACGGCCTTTTTCAACAAGTGCAGTAACCATAACTATTAAGGTACTACGAGATTCTAATACCATACACCAAAAATCACTTATTGTTGTTTGAAGTGGTCCTATTAAAAATAAAAACCAAGTGTAAGCTCAAAAAATAAATAACTTCTAAATTTAATAAGTATTTACTAACCTTGTGTTGCTATGTATCTGTTAATAATTCCTGAACCAGGTATTTCCATATTTATATAGTTGGCATTAATATAATCATGGTCTTGATTTTTAATAATATATCGAGTTATATCATCTATAAACAATATTTGAAAAATATTTAGAATTAATACAATTTTAAAATATTTTCAATTAATAAATATTATTTGTTTGAAATGAAATATTTTTTGTATAACAATAGATTATTAATTGTTTTCTTTATTTATATGTATAAGCAAGAAGTTTCATCAATTTTCTTGTTTATAAATTACAAATTTTACTTACAGGGAGCTATATCACGATATCTATTTTTATGTATATTTTGAGCGGTTCTAGCATTGTCCATTGGAGTTTCTGGTTTATGCCTATAGAGTTGTTCAAACTGTGTTAGTAAAGATCCACTAGCTAAACCATCTCCAAGCAATAATATAGATTGAACCAATGGATCAGATGACATAACACTTGGTGGAGATTCTGGTATGTACTGAAATAAAGGTTCTTCTTCTTTTTCTTTCAAACAATCATCATCATCATCATCATCATCGCCTATGTATTATAAATTATTATAGAAACATTGATTTTTGTGTATTATAAAGTATACACAAAAAGGTCATGAGTAAAAAGATAAAATAATCATAAAAAAATTAGCTAGTATTATTTAGGTTGCAAATACATATTATACTACATTGTAATATTTAGTGACTAAAACAACATTTTAAATTGTTTTTAAATTTGTATACTTAAGCAACTTTACATAATAACTGTTTGACATGTATTCAAATATTTAATCAGCATTTATTGACATGGTTACCAAAATTTAGAATAAAAACATAATATCTTTATAATTTATTTTTCAAAAAAATATTAGTTCTTTTATATTAAATAATAAATATAAATATATTTTAAAATCATTTATTATCTTTATTTTGATTATACATCTTATTTTAATTTAAATTCATGACATAAATTAATTACTAGGGTCCAGAACTTGATGACCTACAAATCTTTGAAAAATATACATAAAAATACTAAAAAATGACTGTACAGCACAAAATTCCCTAAAAATACAAAAAATGCAAAATAAAAATTGTACTGTTAAATTCTATACTTCACGAATCAAATTTCTGTAAGACAAGCCTCGAATGTGAACATTAGAACAAAAGATGCAAATGCATAAGTTCCTGATCCTATTAATTACGTTTCTAGCAAATAAATAAATGTATATATTTTTACAAGATGTTAAGGAACAAAAACACTAAAATAATGGTTTACTAAATTTTATTCAGAAAAATATTTAAAAGTTAATATTCAAAATTGTTTTCAAATTTTTGAATATCATTAAAAACTTGTCCAGTAGGATAAACATTATCCAATATTTTTATTTAAAAATATATTAAATATTGAACAATTTTAATGTCTCTTCATTGTAATACTTTGTAAATTAAATTTATTAACAAATTATTTTAGTCTATATTAACTAGATAAATGTTTGGATAGGTGTTTTTACTATTGTTTAAATAGATAAAAGAAATAATTTTATAAATATAATGATCTATAAATTACAAAAAGATAATAAATTATATCTCATGATATTTACCTTTTTGTTGAACTGTTAAAACTAATTTCCCATCATGTTCGACATCTCTAGCAGCTCTAATTAAATTTACAACATCATCGTGGACCATCTCACTAACTTCTTGTCCGTTTATCATTAAAACCTAAATTATTTAATAATATTAATAACGTACATTCAAATAATATAAATCAAGTATGAATAACCTTGAAAAATTAAATTCAGAAATTAAGTTAATAATATTAAACCAAGTTTTAAAATATTAAGAATATAAGTAAAATGTACTACTAACCTGATCACCTTCACAAAGTTTAGGTTGTGATCGATAAGCTGCTGTGTTAGGGACAACTCTGGACACAACTATTGGTAATCCTAAATCTGAACCACCTCTTACATTAAATCCAAATCGTCCTTCCTCATCAGCATTCATGTGAATGCAAACAACATTATTTTCACAACCCTGTAAACAATGTATATTAAATTAATGATAATTTTGTTTTTTATTTACATAGCATTTTAGTTTTGAGTGTAAAAAAATCAATATTTAATAGTATTATAAAATAGGCAAAATATATATTGTTAGTATTTAAAAATAAATGTATGTTTTACAAAAATTTATTTAATCAAAATAATTTAATGGAGATGTCTTTCAGTAAAAATATACTAAATTACGGTTTATTAATATAATCAATGTCATTAATACTGGTTAAGTTTATTTATTAAATAAGTTTTATTAATTTAGGTAATTTGGCACTATACGTAATATACTATTAAATAATTATAAAATTTTACCAAAGAAGATTCTGTATCATATGCTGGGATATCATAAATACTACTTGACATGTCGTCATCGACATAATTTCGGCCAGTTGCTGCTAATCCGGTTCCACTACTACTGCTGCTTGGACGGACAGCTGATGATATAAATCCACCTTCACTAAAAACCATAATTTAAATATGAAAAAATAAAATTAATGTTAATATTTATTTGATTGTATTAAAGAGAATGATAGCGCCAGTGATTAAATTTCATATAAAAAAACCCTAAACCAAACAGTATTTTTTTTAAAATTAATTCTAAACAAATTTAAAAATTGTTTTTAGAAAGATGTGATCACCTTGTAAAGAAGCTAAAAGCTGATATTTTGAAATTATAATGCTGTATGGTTGTCATTTTAAGATTTAATTTCATTAATTAAATCACATTTTAAATTTAATTTTTTTAATTTATTGAAAATAAAAAAACTAAAATTAAGCTTTTAATTAATTTACAGAATAATCTTATTCTAAAATTTTTATTTTAATGTGTAAAGAAATAGCTTTAAAATATAACTTTTAAATTAGAATATTTTAAGGTTTTTTCTTTACAACATTTGAGAACTGTGACTCTCTAGATTCTCCTTAAAGTTATATTTCACTTACTCATCTGATACAAGTGATGAATTTGGACCCCAGGCAGGTCTTGGTTCTTTATCAACTGACTTTACTTTATTATCATGTGATCCCTTAGAAGATGATTTGAGAATTGATTTCGAGCTTTTACTTTCAGTATTATTGTTAACCGGTTGTTTAGAACAGTATTTACTTTTGAATCTAAAAGAAAATAATTAAGTATACAAGCCTATATAGCTTTAAAATTCAAGACTTTTTCTAAATAAGTCGTAAAGTATTATTAGTTTTATAACAATTTCAGAACCAAATACTATTAAATAGTAAAATATAATAATACAATAATTACCTAAGAAATGTTCGATGAGGACGTGGCTGTGACATACGACTTTCTTCTATTGTTTGTATTTCAGTTCGTCCAGAATATGAAAACCGTGAACCTAGAAGAAACGGACCTGGCAACAATCTTCTAAATCCTCTATTATTTGTTGGGCAAATCGGTTGATTTAGCCGGAAAAATGAATGATGTTCAACACAAGATTTCCATAGATGTTTAGAAGAACGATATGTCATCATGTTAAACCCCAATACTGTATCATAATTTTCAGACTGTAAATAATTGAATTTTTAAACTCAAACATAAAATATATATGATATTAATATAAAAAGTCCAATGAATAGTTGTTGTACCATTTCTCTTCGTAGTTGAACAAAAAAATGTCTTCGCTTAAATGATATTTTTACAATTTTTGCCCATGATAAAGTATTAATACGAATATTATTCTGGAATACAACTAAACCATTACATGTAACTCCAATATCTAATTCTTTATCAGAAGAATCCTAGTATTAAACAAAATAAAACAATTAAAATATACTAATATATTAGGCTCATTTTATAATAGTTAATGATAAAAAAATACCGACTTTTGCTTTGTGTAAATCAACACCGTACATGTCTAATCTTTTTCCATGGTCTAGGAAATTAAATTCAGCATCAGCGGGAGATTGACCCCTAATAAATAAAATAAAAAATTTGGAACATGCTTATATTTGTTTTTTTAGATATTAATAAATAATGTTTAAGATATAATTTAGATATATAATTTACTTATGTAATTTATGTAATTCAGAAATTTGATTTTCCAATTGTTCTGTTTGACCAGGAATAAGAACCATACCAGATATATAACCAGGTTTATGTTCTTCAGGGTGATAATCTCCAAGTTCAGCTACAACATTAAATTAATATTTTGTCAATATATTATGAATTATTTTATTTTTTAAATCATAAATTACATTGAACAGTATAACTGGCAAGAAGACATGCAGTACTTGGAGACACAAGAAGTTTTCCATGTAAAATATCTTTTCGTAATTGTAAATACAAATGATAACGTGTATATTCTTCTTGAAGTTTACTTGGATCAGACACATAAAATTTTACACAAAAATAAAAAAATCCTCCTGAAATCATTAAATAATAATTTATCAAATTAGATCATTAATTTTATATAAATAGTTGTAATTAAATAATATGTTTATTTATTTTATAATTTATTAACTAAAACTGTAAGATTAATTTTATTTTATACAACTGTTTAAATTATAAAAAAACAAAAACAAATTTCCATTTAAAAACGATTTGTTTAATAATAATAATATTAAATTACCTCTCATTTGTTTTTTAATACTTTTTTTTGGATTCAGCCATCTCTAAAGATATAAAAAAAAAATGTTAATCATAGTTTTAGGTTAAACTACCTAATAACAATAATGATATACATACTAAAACATCTGTATTTGATACAGATGGAGTCAGCCCATTTTCAGTAAATTGTAAACCAAAATAATCTTTTTCAATTAATTCTAAGTGTTGGAATACTGCTTCTAGTAATGCTTCACCTTTAGCTCGTTTCTAAATATTTTATTTTATTAATATAATTAGTAATATAAATAAAAACATGATTGAATATTACTAATACAATCATTGAAATTGAAAATGTTTACTAAATACTAAACTTACATCAAGTTTAAAACAATGCTGAGTATCATCAAGAAATACAACAGTAGCATTGATTGACTTTAAACGACCTCGATCTACAGCCAATTCGGTAGCACGAACATTGTATGTGCCACTCGATCCTGCTAAGGTTCTTCTTGACACACCTTCTATCATCATACGTCATAAGTAATCCATAAGAAATTTTCTAAAAATATAGTTTAAATTATATTAATGTATAAATTCCAAATAATAAGTTTTTATTAATAATTTTCAAAGAATAGTCTGAACTTAAAATTAATCTGAATCAAAAGCCCTTCAGAATAAAGTATGTAATAAGGCATACATATCTATCTATTAGGCAGATTGATTGCTACATTAAAAATATTAAGAAGAATATTTAAAACTAATAAAACATAAACATTTATATAAGATCAGTTTATTCTTTAAATATATATTATTTTAGGTCTACCCTAACAATTTTAGTATTTAATACTAAGAATTAATAATGAAAAGTGGAATAAGTCAATTGAGATGGAGAAAAATCAGTATGATTTTACTCAGAAATATAAAAAATAAATAAATAAATATATATGTATACATGTTAATATAAATAATAATTTTTTCTTGTGTAAATAAATAATTCATACTTAAGAAACCAGGGAATTCGCTGTATAGCATAGTAGCTTTTGAATGTACCTTATCATTGAGTAAATTAATGTATTTAAGGTTTTAAATTTAAATTCAATGATAAATCATTGTAAACTTACAAAAAAAATGTTCAAAGAGAATTTTCATGAATATTTTCTATTTTCCTATTGGTAATACAATAAGTTGAAGTGATTATTATTGTCAAAAAATCATATAGGTACTATCAAATTAGGACCAAAGTACCATATAATGTGTATCGTAGTTTATCTTCTAATGATAAAAAATAATATATGTATATAAAATTAAGCAACATAAGATATTATTTTAATGTTATTAAGTTAACTATAAAGAGGATACCAATAAACTATGACATACAATAAAACAGTATGAAAAGTTCATAACTTAAAATAAGTAAAATATTTTGAAAATATTACTGTGTATAGTTTAGTTATTAATAAATAATAATATATGGAAAGCTGAAAAGTTTTAAATTCCTAATATTTTTTTTAATTGTAACTAAAATACTAAAATCATTATTAGTTATATAAAAACCAATTTTGTTTAAATTTGAACTTTAAATGACCATAAAAAAGTAGACATGATATTATAATACATACTTTTGATATTTCCTATTGGGAGAAGAAATATCCATAAAGAATTTTTTTTAATATTTTAATTCATTATGATTTTAGCTTACAAAATTTCAGAAATTCAATGCACTTGTGTATTAAAGTATTAATAGTTAGTAACAAATATTTAAGATGAATAGCCATTCAAAAGCAATTTTCAAACTTAAACTAAACATGTTTTTAAATTATATTTCAACATAAACTTTGTCTCTAGAAAAATCAATTTGTAACAATATTTTTGTACTTTTTGAATAAACAAACGAAAAACTGCCTTAGCAATTTAAAACTCATATATTTCTTACTTAACTCTATATCTTAAACAAGTAAGTAGAAGAGATATTTATGTTTTTTTAAGTAATACATACCTAGGAAGTTATACTAATATGAACTTATTTAAATGTTATGTTTTATAATTTTAATTAACAGTTTATTATTTATATTACAATATTAAATGTTAATATAAATTTATCATTCTATTTATACCCTAATACTTGAATCATACGTTTTATAACATATACACACATACACATGTATAAATTATAATTATAGTAACAACATATAATAATTGAATTCACAAATTAATTATAAATGTTATTATAATACTGATAGCTAATCATCAACAAAGAAACAGTTCTTGACAAATGTTTGTAACATTTTTCACAAGGTTATTCCATACAAAAATTTGTGTGTAAGAGGCACTAGAATAAAGATTCTAGTGCCATGTAAAATAAAAAAAAAACCAGACCCAAGAATTCCTGTATAATAGATATAATTTGTTTCAATTTGTTTAATAGGAGATAGTAGCTTATAATTGTTTTAAAATATAATTAAAACTGTAAATTCGATATCTTATATTTTAAGCTATTATGAGAAAATGGTTCAATTCAAAATTACATAGCTTAAGCTTACAGTTGTCTAAATTTTTTTGTCTATTTTATAAAAAAATTAATTCTCAAATTTGAAAAAAAATACCAGATTTTAACATTTATATTTAATTTTTAATTTATTGAATTATATATATATGAAACCTTTTAAATTTGTTTATAAACTTCAAAATATGATAACGTAAACATATGTTATTGTTAAATGTATAACAAATTATATTGTATTATATTAATTCACTATTTCTAGTTTCATTCTTAAACATTTCCTAGAAATGAAAAAAATATTACTGCTATGTTTTATTTCTTTAGTAATGAATAAAATTATAGATTTATAGCTTTAGCAATGTTTGAAATACATAATTAATTTTACCAAAGCAGTGGTAGTCAAACTTTTTATTAATTTATAAATTTTGGATCCAAATTTTTCAGAAAAAATCAATTCGCGACATTTAAATATCATCCATAGGTACATAATATAAAGTACTTAATAGTTAATAGTTAAATAATAATATGAACTTTTTTTCTTGAAAAGAATAAAATAAATTAAGTGTTGATTTTTTATGTATTATAATAGAATTTAAAATTTCTTAAATAGATTTTTAAGATAGTGTTAATATTTTACAGACATTATAATATGTTTTTTGAGTCGCCGACATAATTATAATTATTAAATAGTATGTAATTAGAAAATAATAAGATAAAAATATTTTTATTTATCTCCAAAAATGAAATAATGTTAAATACAAAATAAACTTATATACTACTAAACATAACTACAGTTAAAATTAATTAGCATATAATTATATGAATATTTTAAATAAGTAATAATAATGGCTATACTTATTTTGAAGAATTTTTTTATTTTTAAATTAAAATTTA
This sequence comes from Rhopalosiphum nymphaeae, assembly GCA_036289425.1. Taxonomy (NCBI): domain Eukaryota; kingdom Metazoa; phylum Arthropoda; class Insecta; order Hemiptera; family Aphididae; genus Rhopalosiphum; species Rhopalosiphum nymphaeae. The sequence goes on from JAZAQC010000030.1 coordinate 3,642,342, forward strand.
AAAACTTATAAAAAATCATACAATAATTAATATAAGAACATGTCAATAGTGAAAATTTAATTTAAATTTAAATACAATAATATGTAATTGTAATTTATTGTAAATATATATCATGTATGAATGACATTATAATATATAGTAGTATTCAATCATAAAACTAGAGTTAACAATCTCTACACCTTTGAAATAATATTATCAGTAGCAAATAGGCAGTAATAACAAACAATTATTAAGAACTGACTCTTTTACTATGTATGGTTTTATCTTTGATATGAATAGTTTATGAAAAAGATTTCAATATTTATCATAATTTATAAATATAAAATCAAAACAATTATTCAATACTCTTCTACAATGATTATAACTTAGAAGCTTTAATTCATACATTTTAATTGTAATGGATGTAGTGTATGTTATAAGTGTTATGAATATTTTATTTGATTAGCATAAAAATAATGATTCCAGATGTGTAAAAATTGTCTTAGGTGATATTGATTATATGAATGACAATTATAATGGTAATTTTATTTATCTACACTATAATATACTATAGTAGAAAATTAATTTAACAAGGGTTTTTTACTGAAGATAATTTACATAAAATATTCTTGAATATTTAAGTACTTAGTTTTTAAATAGACTATAGACATGAGTATTTTTTTTTTTTTTTTATAAGTCATTAAAATTAATTTTTCATTTATTTTAGAATACTAATATAATTATAAAGATTATAGATACTTATGCTGAGTTGCATAAATAATCACTATACATAATGAATCAATAGTAATTTGTCCATTAAATAAATACATTTTTCGTGCAACTTGGCAATAGTCTCTTAAAATGCTTGCACAAAAATCCTTAAGTAATTGTTAGCATAATACCGAATGCTTAACTAAAAGGTTTGGAAGAAATTTTAAAAATAATTAATCGATAGATATATGTCTATAATATAATATTATTAACAACTAACCACAGATACATCGCTGTTGATTTTTGGTTGATGAACGTACAATGCTCTGAGATCATGGCTGTGTGCATATGCTGTGATGTCGAACTTTTCAAAGATAGTCTTATAATGGATTGAACACGTTACGATTCAGTAGTTTGTGCGAAAGGCGTTCGACAGAACGTCCGTAGAGAAACGTCATGTCAAATGCATTGTCAAAGCGTTCGATCACTGGCTATTGTGTTGCACTGGTCAAATGAAATTCGCGAGGAACCGTACTACCGTAACCTCATGAATCAATAATTAAATAATAATAATAATAAAAATAACAATAATAGTAGTGGAAAAAATCCTAATTGTGTACAAATAAAAAACGATTGTAATAATTGTAAACAAATAATAATAATTTATATCACATCATTCACGTCGTTATCTAAATAATGATTTTTATTTATTTTCGCAAAAAGTGAAAAAAAAAATGGTCGACAAAAACGGGGCGTTAGCAGTTGATCGACTGGGGAACTGTCGTGGCCTGCGCGTTTGGCCGTTAACAGTTTGGTCGACCGTGAACATTTGACTGTTCGTTACTTTGTCGTCTAGTCAGGCTTAGTCGTTGGCTATAGTGTCTTATGCTATAGGTTATGGTGACATTTTTGTGCGGTACGACGGTGACACAGCATTTATCATTGTGGCGACGATCGTGTCCCGTACTACTGTTACAACTACAACTGAACCACTGTGGTTAGCCGTCTGGCGTCTGCAGTCCCTGACAATGCGACACTGTATAACGCGAAATGATATATTATGATATTATAATAATTATTTTACGAATAATAATAATGCATAATGATTTAACTAACTACGACTACGTGATGACTGAGTGACGGGCGGATGATGTCGTGTTGATAAATTATAACAATGATTAATTAATATTTTAATATTATAAATTATAATTAATTGAAATATATTAATGATGTATATTTATTATACCTACCTTTCGTTATCGTTTTGAGACGGACGATAGGTATTAAATTATTATTTTTAAATTTATCTAAATCTATACTGGGCGATTTTTTTATCCAATAACGTTCATTATTTTTAAACCTATTAATGTTTATGAAAATATTTTTCTAGGGTACCTACAATATTTTCGGTCGAAATAAAACAGTATTTTCTTGAAAATATTATCGCTTATTGTTATTTTTTCCTTTTTTTAATGAGGCAGAATATTTCTCGGAGTATTTATTTATTATTTAAAATTTATAATGTGGCACTTTGGTAATAGAAAAAAATGTTAATTGTTCTATATAATATAATCTTAATTAATGTATAAATGTATTAGATACGACCGAAACTGGAACTTAGAAGAATATATTATTGATACATGAATGTGAATCTAATATTTTAACTATGTTTTCCAATCTTAAAATCCTAAAAATACTCCATTTTGTTATTTGTTTTGTATAACCATCGTAGACATTATGTCGAATCTTATTAATTATTTGTTAAGAACATTAAAAAACGGAGCTAATATGAGCAAAAGTTTAACGCGGTATGTCAGCACTGAACTCATCAGTTTAACTAAATAAATATAAAATATTATATAATATATATAAATATATTATTATCTATTATATTTTTTTAAATTTTTTCTTTATACATTTTATTTCAGTGTTTAAAACAAAATGTTTTGGCTTTGTCGTGATGTTTTAGAGTCTGAACCAATGGAATGTTTATAAAAATTTGAATTGGATTTTACAATGATATGCTTTTTTTTTTTATCTGAATTTGTGTACACAATAAATAATCAACAAAATAATAAATAATAATCTGATTCACAATACACATTAAAATAATTTACTTTTAATTAAAAAAAAAAAAAAATTATACTACCATGAGACTAGAAAATTTTCTATGAAATTTCATCATTGAGTTTTATTTAAGTCCTTAATATAAATATATAATATACTATTTAGTTCAGTTATTACCTAAATTATACTATAGCTTCAGACTCTTGGTTAACTATACTTGATACAAATAAATAACAAGTATGATTAACACTAACCTGACTTATTCATGAAATTTGTCATAGTAGCCACTAATAGGTGAAAATAAGTGGCCAGCAAAATAGAACAGTAAAAATTTACCTCTCAATTTAACGTAGTCCAAATATGAACAAAAGAAAAAGTTTACAGTAATACAAAAGTAAAATGCAGTAAGTAAGCTACTTGTCAACTAAGCTTGCTTATATTTATCCAATATAAACTAGTTGAATACTATTTATTACTTTCCTTTTTGTTAATGGAATACATTAGATAACTAGTTCAAAAAAAAAAAAAAATTTTAATTTACTCAGAATGAAAATAAATAACCAATTCACGCATAGTTTATAAATTTAAGTCCATTTTATAAATTATGTAAATGCGCATACATAACAAAATAAAATAGTTAAATATTTTAAAACAATTTTGTTAAGTAAAAATAAAGTATATGGTTTCATATTATAGAGACAAAAATAGCTGATTTAAAAAATTGTTTAACTACGCGATTACAAATTTTTAAAATTTTTAAATTTAAAAAAACATAACTATTAACCTAATCTAACAAGTAAATCAAATGTTATCATTTTTATGTTTTTAAACAGGGTTTAATAATCTTGATTAAATATAATACACCAACTTATATTTATTGGCTAGGTAATAAATAAAATATAAGACATATTATGACAATAGTAGAAATTAGTTAAGAGATGAATTCTATTAAGACATTGTAATAAAAACAAATTTTGAATTTTTTTTATAGTTCATTATTTAACACATATAAGAATCAAAAAGAACAAATTGAATATTAAACACATTTGAATAATGCTTATTATTGATATAAAAAAAACATAATTATATAAATATAAAATAGTTGTATAAATAGTGCTCAGCCGATATTTAATATATTTTGTCAAAAAAAAAAAAAAAAAATATGTAGTCATTATTTTCTTTGCTAATTATAATGTGCATTGTTAAAGTACCATCATTTGTTATTTTAAAACTACAACAAAATAATTAATTAACTGTTACTAAATATACTACCATAGTAAAATGCAGAAATATCTATTTTTTATAAATGTTAAAAGACCTAAATAATTTTCTTCCCAGTTGTTTTCTCAATTTAGTTAAATATTTTGTAATATTATATTCAAAATACAAATTAATAAATTTTGAATTAAGTGTATGATATCGACCTTTCCTCAAATATACATTTAAATTTTATACATGGTGATTAAATATAATCAAATAAATCAAAAATGTTTAAAATAATACATTACACTCGTTATTTTTTTTTTAAAGTATTATAAAATATAAGTGTTAATTAAATATATTTATAAACTAATTTTTGGTGAAAAGACATCTTTTACAATATACAAAACAGATAATTAAATATAATTCACGTTAGAGATGAAGTAAATGAGTATTGTGGAATGTAAATATTCATACTTAAAAATACTAAATAAACTTATCCTCTATTTTTTAAGTATACACTTAATAATTTACTGTTACTTTTAAAAAATAACTTATGATGTCTTAAATAAATTTAAATATATAAATAAATATCATATTCCATATCATATATATGTATATATATATATACATACATAAATATTAGTTGATTAAGTTATTGAAGAAAAAAAAGGTTTTACAGAATAGATATCTTATTTGTGATCTTATTGATAGGAAAATAGTGATTAAATATAAAGCCAAACATAATTCTGCTAACTTATTGAATACGTAAACTTAATAGCTATTTACAGTCTGATGTTCAATATTTAAACAATCATAACCAAAATGATTATCCATGAGTTGTATCATCTTCAACAAAATCATATGCAACATCTCTTGTAACGCATTCCACATGACTCACCTGAAAATTTTTTTCAATTTATTAGATTAAATAACAGCCAATTTGAATATTATTGTTATTATTATACCTTATTACGAAATTTAACTCCATAGAACTTATGAGCATTGAATAATAATTCAGGTCTGAATGTAGTTGTAATGAATTGGGCATGATCAGACATTTCATGTATCATGTCTGCAACGGCTTTTCTATGTTGAGGATCAAGCGCCTAAATCAGTTAAAATCCTAATTATTAGATATTGAACATATATAAATTTAAATTATATTGTAAAGAAAAAATAATAATAATAGTATAAATAATATTATTTATAAAATGTATACATTCTATTATACCAATGTAATAATAGACATTTAAATATTGAAGTTAAGGTTAGTAATGTTATACTTCTTGTAAATATTTATAGTTCTATACCTGATCAATTTCATCAAAAAGATAAAATGGAGCTGGATCACATTTTTGAATAGCAAATATAAGTCCAAGTGCAACTAATGATTTTTGACCACCAGATAATTGATTCATTTCACGCATCTCACTACCTTGACCGGCAAACGACACCTTAATCATTACTCCCGAATAGTTATCTATATTATCTTCCTGAATATAAAAAACAAAGAACACTTTATAATATACATTGTCAAATACAAACTACAAATATATATATATGTTACTGTAATGTTTGCAGTTTGGAGAATTGTCTAAAAGAATATTCAATTATTAGATAAATTTATTATCATATATTTATATAAAATTATAATTAAAAAAAATACAGGAATGATATTATCAATAAGATTTAGATTTAAGTAATTTTATTTATTGCAACAATATCAACGAACCTAACCTTGTATCATATTTAATTATAAAAATTAACAATATTTTGATAGTTAAATGTTTTTTCAATAAACTTTATTTTGCAGTTGTATCATATAAACCCTTGTCTTCTGCTTTTTTTAAAATTAGAAGCAGGAGTTAGTACAAAAAAATGAGTAAATGATTTTTTTTTGCATAATAAAGATTAGATTAGGATTTATTTTTAGTGTATAATTGATCAACACCATCTTAGACAATGAAATTATAAGAAAGATCAAGATTTTTATCAAATGTTCAATTTTACAATATTATAATTGTAAGCTTTCTGTAATTTCAAGATTACCACTACTAATATTTACCAATATCAATCAATAAATTTCAACATTTATAAGTTAATGCTTAGATAGGGTACAATACTAAACCACTTGCTTATAATTTTTGTGTATGCCGTTCACTTATTCATTGCATTTTTCAACAGCAAATATTCATAGTAACATACACACATATATATACATATATATAAAATATATCTTATAATTCCTACATCGCCAACAATAGGTGTAGCAGACTCTTCGCCACCAGCTGATTTCATTACTAATTGAGCAAATCCACCTGGTACAAGTTTGCTAAATACTTGGGTAAAATACATTGATACTTGTTTAAATGTAAAAAGGATAGCATCACATTTTCTTTGTTCCAAAACATTCATTAATTCTTCAATTTTTTGATGTCTAATTAATTAAAAATAAATATAATGTAATATGTATCTATTGTTAAAGTTGTATTAAATTAATATTAATTACCCTCGATCTAGTTCTTGTTTTCTGGATACCAATTTTTCTTTTTGTTCAGAAAAACTTATAAACTGATCTAAAGCTTTCTTGTTAACATGACCATAACGCTTAATATTACTGTTAGCTTTTTCAAGTTCTTTAAACAACTGAAAAATAAAATAAAAAAATGAATGGTTATCTATTAAAATGTAAAAAGCATTAAAAGACATGAAATGTAATATAATAATACTCACGTTTTTAGATGAATAAGACATATATTTTGTAATGAGTTCTGTGTTAGGAAGTGCACCTAGATCACTAATTTTGGCTTGACATTCATCCAATTTTTGCCTTAACATATTTTGCTTTGTTGATACTTTAGTAAGATCTTTGGACTCGTTATCTAATTTTTCCTGAGCTTCTTTTTCTAATGCTTTCCATTTCTCTAATTCTTCTTGACAAAGTTTTTGCTAGTTCATAACATATTACTTAAGTTATTAAGCTGACTAAGAATATTATTAACTTATTGAATATTCACCAAGCAGGCTCTCAAATATATATATAGTACATTACATAAGTAGATTTAGATATAACAGTTGTATAAATAAATTTGAATTATGCGGTTTATATATATACATAAAGAAGTATAGATGATTTAGATTGACTAAGTTGTTTAAAAATTTAAGTTACAATAATTACAATCAAAGTTTTTTCAATTAAATGGTTATAAAAGTTAAAAAATTATTATAATAATTCAAATGCTTGTTGCATATAATATTGAATGATTTAATGGTTCATAAATTGAATAGACTGATTTTGGATCACTAAATCATGATTGTTTATACAACTCGACTAGATAATACCTTCCAATTTTTAAACATTTTTTTTTTTTTTAGAATAAATAAGTAAGTATAAAATTAAAATATACAACTTTGTACCTTTTTTACTGCTTCTTGTACTCTTTTATCGTCAATTTTAATATCAGCATTTAACGCCTCTAATTTTTTTTTGACTGTCTGTACTTCCATTTTATTATTTTCTAATGTCCGTTTACGTTCTTCAACAGATATTTCTTGTAATGCCTTTAAAAAAATAGAGGTTATTTAAAAAAAAAATAATGAATTATGACATAATTATTCTTAAACAAACCTGCATAAGCTCATCTCTACGACGAATCAAATTGTTTGTTAACAAATTTTCAAGTTTGTTTTTGTCTGCTTCCAATTTCATACGAGTAGAAAAGGCAGTTTTATTTTCCATAGTTAATGAACGAATATCATCATTTAATTTATCCATTTCTCTTTGATCAGTAACAGAAAGTTGGGCCATAAGTTCCTAATATATTAAAACAATTAAAATTTAAAATGCATATGAAAATAATAATTTATTTAGGTTTGTTTATTATATATATAACACGAATATTAAATTTAAATCTATATAGCAAATAAAAATTTAATATTATTTCTAAATAGAAGAGTTAATATTTATTATTTATCATTCAAAACTATCAAAATATTTTACACAAAAAAATCATTAAAAAAAATTGTAAAATAAAAGAATAAAGTAGAATTAATAAATCTACAGAAATCTTAGCTAAATATTGAATAAATTATATTAATTCAATGGTATTTACAAATAAAAATATCAAACAAAATATAAACAATATGAAGCTAAGAATAGTGTACATTATTTTATAGTCAAAGTATACTAAATAATATCTAAAAAAAAAAAATGAATACCTGATGAAGTTCTGATTCTAATCCACTGCGTGTGGTTTGCATGGCTTCTAAATTTGATGCCGCTTGTATTAACAACCTTTCTTTAGTAGCTCGATATCTTTCAATTCCAACAAGTTCTTCTTTCATAAGTCTAATGTCTCCTTTTAATTTGTCAAAATTACCCCTGGAAAATAAATACCATAAATAAATTATCAGTTTATCCAATAAAATGTAAATTATCACTTAAACGACAAACAAAAATTCAAATAGACTTGTTGTATATAAAAAAAAGATTTTTATCTAAAAGAAAAACTGAATCAATTTTGTTTATTGAACACTTATTATTAGAATATTTTTACTAATAACTTAATACATACTTAGATTTACTATTTTTTGTTTCAGTCTTTTGCATGTCAGACATCACTACATTCACATTGACCTCAACTTCGTTCAATTGTGTTTTTAACACAGCAAGTACTTCTTCAGCTTCTTTTATTTGACTCATTGAATCATTCCGTTGTTTTTGAATTTCCAACTTAGAACGCATATTTTTAAAATACCCTCCTGTTAATGTTCCACTCGAAGAAACCTTAACAAAGAGAAAACAAATTGTTAGTGAAACATGTTTGAAATAATTTTTAATTCAATAAAAATATTTAAAATTGATAACATATATAAAATATATTCACCTGATCACCATCAATTGTAATACAATCAAGCATACTCTGTTTAGATATTGTAGTAGCAATTTCTAGATTTCGACAAATTAATGTTTTACCAAATATAAAGCGCATTGCTTTATCTAAGTGAGGTTCATATTTTAGCTTACTGACCATTGGAAGTGCATCCTAGAAAAATTAAAACCAAAATTATAAATTTGTTTTCTTTAAAAAACATGAATAATATAAGATGTTTTATTAACCTTGGATTGTGGATATCTTATATCTCTTACAGTCAATCGATTTAAAGGCATGAATGTAACTTCACCAGGTAAATTTTGATTATTTATTTCTTTCAAGATTTGTGTACCAATTCTATCAGATTCCACAATATGGAAGAACATTCTAGAAAAAAAGTTAATTCATATCAAGTAATTAAATAATATTAAGTTAAATATAGTGGTTCCAAAATTGTGAGGCACACTTTCCTTGGGAACCCTCACCCTAATCTAAATTAAAATGTGTTTATTCATTTAAATCAAGGTGGCTCAAACCCAGGCCCATTAATGCATTTGAATTTTCCGTCCAAAATTCTATTATATTTTCAATTATCACTATTTTTTTAGATTTTATTGTGTATTTTATTTATAATACCAACCAGTTAACATTAGGAATGCTTATTAATATATGTTTATTTGTCACGCGCTTATCAGTATTATTTTTATATTTATAAAATTTAATAAAATAAAATTTTGAAAATTAGTACTAAAAGAGTCTTCTCTGTAACATGATTTTTCCTTGCAGATTTAAAGCACATTTGACCCAACTTATATTTGTAAAAAAGCTTTTTCTACTCTAACTTATATAAAAAAATAAATATTGCAGTTCGTTAACCATGCCTCATATTTCAGATTTGATGTAATTATTATCAACATCAGATTTATCACCAAATATTGAAAAATTATTAATTAATAAGCCTCCTCATAGGCCTCACTGATATTTATTTAATTATTTTTTGATATTATTAAAACATGTGAAATTTAAAACTTTGTTTGATTTAAATATCTAATTATTTGACTATTTATGAATCATAAGTGTAAGCAAGTTTTGTCATAAAATGTCCCGCCAGCTGAATATAATTAAAATTAAAGCCTGCTTCCAAAATAAATTAGGCAGCCTTGATTTAAATCATTCAAACATGAGAACTGAGCATAAGATGTAAACATTATTAGCAATTACATATTAAAAAAATACCAACGATCTTGCTCCTTGTAAAATAATTAAAAATTGTTTTGACAATAAAAAACAGTTTATTTTTTAATTACCTTCCACCTGCAGTAACTTCTACTGCTGTTTGAATACTTTGGTCACATCCAAAATTTTCAATAACTTGTCCATAATATTGAGAAGCAAGATCAAGATGAGCTCCACCTTTTTCTTTAAATACATCTAATACTTTACGAACACTATCTCTTCCATTTAAAATTGCCTAAAGAAAATTACAAATGAGTTTTTACATACATATTATATACATTGTTTTATATTGTAAAAAATATAAAATTACCTTTCCAGCCATACTGCGGAGTGCTTGATCAGATTTGGCCAACTCTTCTTTAAGTGATGACAAACTATGCTGTATAGTATTTTCTTTACGCCACAACTCACTAATTACACATTAATTTTTAATAAATTATTTCTATACTCCAATTAATTCAAACAGTATATTTCTTTTCTTATAAACTTAATAAGAATGTGATAAAAGTTTAAACTTACTTTCTTTGACTTTGATGTTGATCCTTTGCTTTTTTCAATTCATAGTATTTTTTATTGTACTCATCAATAGCAACTCTTTGTTTTTCTAATTCAATAGAGTTCATCTAAACAATGTTATTGTTTTAATATTAAGATATAATTTATTTAAAAGTTCAAAAAGATATTTTATGATAATATGATACTATTAATGGTATTTAAATTTTTATATTTTATAAAATAAGACCTAAGCCCATAGTACAGTAATATCACAGAACAATATAGAAGTGACACTCAACCAGCTGATCGGTTTACTGTATCCCTAAGATATGAAGTAGTGGACTCTAAAAGTTAAAACCGTATCCGTAATCTGATTAGAAGTTGGTAATGTGTATTCCTATTTGTTACGTAATTATAAAAATGGAAACAAATTATTTATTATGTTTATTATTATACTATTATTTATTATGTATTTTAATAAATCTTAGTAAAATGAATAAGTGCTACTGTAATATTGTTACTTGACACTGGTTTAATGTTAAATAAATAAATAAAAAAATATATTTCTCTGTGATAATATTGATATTATTTATTAAGTGATAACGTATGTCACGCCTGCTGGAGACTGTGTTCAAGGCCAGAGACACCCGATTTGTCCAATATCAGACAGTGTCTATAGCCTGGTAATATGTAAGTAAAATAAAATGTGCAAACAACAAGTCAATAGAAGTAAAACGGAACTAGAAATGATAAAGGTAATATTAGTAAGACATATAAGCTGTGAATTGGATTATTTAAACTATGATTAGTGGTGTACTAAGGGATAGCAATAGGGGTGGTATTGTAATAAGCTCAAGATATTAACTATAAAAATTAGTTGAAAAAGCTACTATATGTAAAAAAAATAGATATATGTATACTCTCAAAAATAATATTCTCATTAAGTTTTGTAATGTGTGATTTTAGCTTAAACTAACTTAAAAACATAAGAAATTATGATTTGCGTGAATAAAATTTGTTTGTTATAATATATATGGGCAAAATAGAGAAAATAAACAGCATATTGACACTTAATTATATAAATTATATTAAATGACAAATCTTAAAATACCTGAATTTGATGTTCTAGTTCACGCTGTCGTTCTCCATCTCGTTTTAAATCATCAGTTAATTTATCTTTGTGTTCATTCTTATCTTTTATTTGTTTGTTTAAAGATCTACAAAATTAAAATAGAAAAAATGTTAAAATTAAAAAATAAATAAATTTAGCAGAAATTTTTGTTTATAACTTATAAGCTATATTGACTTTTAGAATAAAAATTAATGTTCACAAAAATGTATTACTTAAGTTCTTTTTGAATCCATTTATCACGATCTTCTTTAGATGTGAATTGACTTCCTCTTCCTTGTTTAGCATACAGTTCTTTTCTTTTTTGTTCTTTTAAAGCAAGTCTGAAATAATATAATTATATTTTATAATACATCAAGTATTACGTATGAACTTTTATGAGTATATTAAAAATTATTATCATCTTACTCCCGAGTACAATCTTCTTCCTTTTTTTTTTGAGCTTCATATTTTGGTTTTAACTCTTGAAGTTCTGATTCTTTGGTTTTAATAGTATCTTGAAGTTTTTTCAATTCTTTTTCTGCTCTTTCCTAAAACATAAACAACAATTTTAATATATTCAGGTATATGAAAGTATTTAAAAATTAGTTGAGGTTCTTTTTCAAAATCTTACTTTAGAATTATTATCTCCATCTACTTCATCTGTTAAATCTTTTATAGTAAAATCTAATTTTGTTTTTTGTTTAATTAACTCCTGTTGTTCCAAGCTTAAAGTTTCTTTTTCTTCTTTAGCTGCATGTACTTCCCGTTTAGCATCACGTAACTGTTTGGCTGCTTTCTTTGCTTGATCAGTAGCATCTTTAACTTTAGACGCAAGTCGTTTTTGTTCTTCGTCAAAATTATTGATTTTTCCATCCAACTACACAAATAAATTATTTTAATATTATTTTTATTCTATTAATGTATTAATATGACAATTAAATTGAATATTTACTTCTTCCAATTTTCGTTTAGTGTCTTTTAATTCACGATCATGAATACAAAATTCTAATGTTCTTCTTTTTTTATCCCAAACTTGATATTCTTTTAGTTCTTCTTTTTCTTCTTCGAGAGTTTGTAATCGTTCTTCAATTGTTTTAATAAACTCAACAATTTTTTCGAGTTTAGTTTGAGTATCTAAAATGTAATTTAATAAGTTATTAGAGAATAATTATTGATAAAATAGATATTTCTGATATAAATTTATACCTTTTAGTATATCAATTGATTCTTCTTTTCGTTCATCATAAACTCTGGTACCAGCAACTTCTCTCAAAAGTTTTAATCTGTGAGAATCTGGTGCTGTAGCCATTTGGTTAATCTGTAATAAATACCAGAATTACTAATATTGTATTTAGTTTAAATATAAAAATAATAGTGATAATACCTTTCCTTGTTTGACAATATAATATGGATTTGAGTGAGAAAATCCAGCAGATTCTAATAAATTAGTAACGTCTGACCTAGGCACCATTTTTTTATTTAGAAAGTACTGGTCTTTTTTGGCACCAATTACTCTTCTTAAAATAACTTCTTCTTTTTCAATCTAAAATATTTGATAAAATATTAATAAATTATTTAAATTGTATTTAAATAAAATGATAAAATTTTCAGCATACTGGTAAACGATTATCAGTATTATCAAAGATAATTTCTACATAAGCTGTAACAACTCTTGGACCGGTGCCTTCATGAAGTAATGCCTGTCTTTGCTCAGGACGAAGATGTGAAAACTCATCACTAAGTACGAATTGTATAGCTAAAATAAACAAAATATATTAAATAATAATTGAGTTAGTTATCAATGCTAGGCAAATAATTTACCATAAAAGAAATTGCTTTTTCCAGATCCATTACGGCCAACTAAAAAATTAAAAAACATATTTAATTTTTTAAAATAAGAAATAATAACTTAATGTATAAAAAAAGAAGATACTTTAAAGACAATACATTACATAAATTTATTATAAATTCAATAACAAAACTAATAATTAAATAATTTTAGATTGTACTTTATTTAATAAATGTTAGCATTAATGAACACAATTAATCTTAAAAATATATTCACAAATAATAATGCATGTTTTATACATACCAACAACATTATGTCTCTTGTCAAATGGTTCAACTACAGTTTGCTCTCTGTAGCTTTTAAAACCATGTATTATAACCTAAAATTATAAAAAATATTAAAAATGTGAAATAAATTTATGAATAATATAAATAAATATATTTTTTAAATAATTTTCTTATTTTACAAAATAATTTGAGTACCAATTATCATTAAAAAAATAAATACAGGACTATTAGTAACAATTATAAATAAGTAAGTACAGTAGAGTCTTGCTAATCCGAACTAGATGGGACCGGACTCTCTCCGGATTATCAAAAATCCGGATTAAACGAAATTACGTTTTTTTTTTTTTTTAATTTACTAATTAATAATCACTATAAATAATAACACAATAAATATACTGTCAAAAAACACCTCATGTATTTATACAAATTCAAAATTTATTGATTTACAATTTTACATTAGGTACATATCTTAATCATGGGTATTCCCGAATATATATATTATACATGAGTACATACTAAATACGAAACATAAATTGTCCGAATTAGTAGGACTCTACTGTTTTTACATGTAATAAAAAATCTGTATTATGTATCTTATTTTATAAATTACATACAAACATTTAAACATAAAAAGTAAACTTTTTAATTAATTAATAATATAAGTAATTTCTATTAATTATATTTTATAAACCTTATCAATTCCAATTCAATCAAAAATGTGTGACAACATTAAAAATTATACTTTAAAGCCATTCATAAAATAAAAATCAATAACATAAAAATCTAAAATCTAATGGGTTTTAATAATATTACAATAGTAAAATAGTTATTGCAAATGATATTTTCAAACATTTTGGTAAATAATGGAATAAAATTATTACTTAGATAAAAATGCCTAATTTGATAATGGATTTTTAAATCAAAACTATGATATAACCTTAATTTTATCTTTAATTGAAGCACTTAAAAAAATATTTCCTTTTAATATTGATAAAGTATGTTAAAATTTTATTTTTGAAACATTTATTTTGAAATTTAAGTATAGTTGGGTCTTGAGCAATTTATTAGCCTAGCACCTTTAGTAATCCAACATATTTTTACCACATCCAATTATAATTTTATTTTTAAATTATTGCTTTAATAATTCAACATATTTAAATCTTCCGATAATATTGGAATTTCAACAACAATTTTAAACTTGTTGCATATATCAATTATATATAGCTGCATAATATAATAAAAGTGTAAAAGTAAATTTTAATTTTTACACAATTATTGTTTAAATATTTAGTTTTTTCAATTGATCAGTGCTCATGATCCTTTATATCAGATTAACAAGACTACTGTTCTGGATTAATAAAATAATTATTTATAATAAAACTAAATATTAGAACAACTATTTACAAAATTGTAAACGATAACAATTGATTAATATTTTAGAATTAAAAACAAAACCTTTTAGCATTTATTAACAAATTAATTCAATATACTCAGTGTATATATTTATTTAAGCTTAAACCGAGTAAAAACAACAAAAATTCATTAATTAACAAATAATCTCAAGTATAGTTAATTAAAGGTAATGTTAGCAGAATAAAAACAATAAGAATCTTAAACAGTCTCATTCAAATCGCAACGGGAATAAACATTAATTCAGTTTATGTATTCTCGAGTTACATAAATATAACCTAGCCAAAAAAAAGAATCAAGTCATCAAGATTTTTAAGTTACTCAACCATATGATACAATTTCCTATATATTATAAAATACGATTATTTTTAACAATGAGAGTGTATATTCAATAATTTTTGTACGGCACAAATGCAATATTATTATAATATTTGTTGTAGGTAAAATTATATCAAACCCCATAGGTTAGGTTACAATACTACAAAATCCTTAATATACATACATTTAATAGTTTTTAAACACTATACGCTACAGAAATTAAGTAAAATAAAATAGAATTGTGTTATTGATTAAAATATGTTAAGTATAACTATTTAATAGATATTAAATGGGAAACCACTTGTAAGATTTTTCAGAAATGTTTAAGTATGTTCTTTGATCTTAAATATACACCAAACATAAGTAGATATTATTCTACAAAGAACCGTATGCTAAAGCTAAGATGAAACATATTAGAAATCACCATGTATTCAATTACATTATATATTATTCTTTACTTAGAATAATACTGTCAAGTAACTTCAACATTCTAGGAAAATTAATTGCGTTTCAACCATATCAATTGTTCATAATATAAAAAAGCCAATGGATATTGTGTAAACGCGATAGTGTGTAATAGGCGAGAGTAAACAAAATAACTTTATTGTAACGTGCACTGACCTGTTTGATATGCATTGTTTGATATTAATGCGTAACGCTGAAACGTTTAGTTCTTTTGGGCTAGATTAGTTCCCAAAAAAAACATAATAAGTTCAATTCGCGTTTATTTTATTTAAAAAAAGTAATTACAATGAAACATAATCGAGTAAACAAAAATCAAAATGGGACCCTTCTAGATACTATTACTATTATTAGTGATAAAAATGACGCGGTGCAATGATGGAGGAGATGGGTATGAACCTCCATGCAAACAACGACAATCGTCATAAGCGTCGTATGTCCAACAATTCGAAATCGACGTCGGCATTTAGATCAATTTATTAAATTTTGTCAATTACAGGTTGCAACTGCAGTACTGCCTACTCTATGCCTACGTAATATATTATTATGTCTTCTCTCGGCCATCCGTGTCCACATGCCAATACGGCAATTCGATATTATACAAATTATAGATTATTCAATTTTCGCAGTTCCTGAATGCGTACATAGATATAGTCGGTATAGCCGTATAAGTATTTATTATCGCAATAGAAGTTGAATATCGAAAAAAATGCAAAATTATAATAATGTATGGCACAGTTTTTGTCATTTTTGATTTTTGAATGTATTGATTGAATTACAAAAATAATATTGGTTAATAATAATAAACGGGTATAGTTATACTAATATAGAGGTGAATGGGGTATTATAGGTTTGGGTGTCACCGGTTTCCCCAAAATAATGAACTTTCCGTTTTCCGCAAAATTATAAAAAACGTTATTCCTTTTTCCGCCAGTTATAAATTAAAGAATTTTAAAGTTTAGAAACGCTTACGTAAAAATGTAATACTATTATATTTTTGTTAGTACCTAACTAAGTATCTATAGGTACCTAATATATATGTATGGATACATACTAAACATTTAAATAATTATTATTGTATACAAGGCTACAACTATTTAAATCATTACGCACAATTTTTTTATGTTATTGTATAAGTACAATAATATTATAAAAATATTAGTTGAATTATTAAAAAATACTTACTATCGAAATTTGTTTTTGTGAATACTTTGGCCTAAAGTACATAATCTGATATATTTTGTTAATACATTTCCGTAATACTTTATTTTTACTTTTTCACGCTTTATAGTAAACTTAAAATGATTTATTATAATTATTGTATTATCACGTTTACTACTAATTATTTTTGCACACTATAGCTTATTTTACTTAAAAACACATCACACACTAATACACTGTTCACTGATCGGTGATCACTACTCAATATACTATAAATTCTGATAAATTGAACAAATATCGGTGGCATCAGAGACAAATAAGTAATATTATAATATAATATTTTTTACGTAAATAAAGACGCATGGGTATTAGAATGTTAAAATTCTATAATTTATAGCTGACGGAAAAATGAAAGTTAATTTTTGCAGAAACCAGTGACACTCGTGGTTGGACGAATAGCATAATTGCAATTGATTAATTTTTGTCTTCCGTATATTTATTTTTCAGCTAAAACCCATAATTTTTGACTAACGACGTTATAATATTTTCTATGGGACATTGGTAAAAAAACCTGATTTTATAATATTTTTCTTGACCTTTTGGTTTTATGAAAACCTTAATTGAGCCAATTATTGAATAAGCTTCACTATTTACAGATTCCGATACAATAATTGTTTCATCGTAAATTTAGCAATTGTAAATGTTCATCTAAAACTTTAAAATCATCTTCACCTATCGGCACTAATTTACGAAAAAAAAAAAATAAAAAATTGATTAGGATTGAATTAAGATCTAGAGAGACTTAGTGATGTTAGTATTATGTGGAAATGTTGTAGCTTGTGAGTATTATAACGATTTTGAGTTCATGAGTTTTTTGTGGGATTGCTTAAAATCAAAAGTGTATTAACACAAGCCACAAACCCTTAATTAATTGAAGTAAAAGATCATACGAATGTTGAGAAAAAAATGCAGGACAGATGCTGATCTCTGCAATAGGTTCATTTTACGAGTGTCTGGATTCCTGTATTGCGGCTGAATGGCGCCATACGACTGACATTATTTTTAGAACCTAAATGTTGTAATGTATTAATAGAACTACGTATAATACTGCACTTATTGTAGAATAAAAATGTATTCATTGCTATTACTTTTTATATCACATAACTTTGAAAAAAAGCGTCTGTTATTCTAATGGACCTTGTGTATATTATATTAATCATAATTATTCTAAATAAATCAACTAAATTTTTAACAAAAATTAGACTTTTATTATTTTATTATTTTACAATATTTTAACAGAGTAGTATAATAACTATTATACAAAATAAAAAACATAATGCGAAAATAAATAATAAAATGGCATGAAAATAAAAGTAAGTATATATATAATATATGAAAAAAACAAAAATATGTAAAAAATTCAACTAATTTATAAAAAAAAAAATAATACAAAAACGAGACAGATTTAATTTTATATTTATACATATAATGTGCAAAATTACAAAAATAAATTTTATAATGATATAAAATAAACGGTAGTTAATTTACTGGTTATAAAAATTATACACATGTGTAAAAAAATCTATTGCAATAATAATAGAATAATATGAGAAAGAATTGGTAGTTATACTACATTTGAGAATATTACAATAATTGAATAATGACAATATACAAAATAGCTCAAAATAAAAAAAACTTTATTTATGTAGATTACAAAAAAAAAGAGAGAGATCAATACATTTTTTTTGGTTCACCAGTGAAAATAATGAAAAATATGTGCAGGAGATAATATGCAGAAATAAATATAGAAAAATAATTTAAATCATAGATAAAAAAAAAATACGAATAAAAATAAAATCAATTAAAAAAAAAACAAATGTAACATTATGTTTGGTCAGTGTAGAATATATAATTTATATATTTATAACGATATCGTATATATTTTTAACTTATTTGGAATTGTATGGATGACTTATACTTCTATTTTTGGGGTAAATTTTATGATTATCAATAATTACAGACATTACAATACGTTATACATACGTCTCAGCTCTAAGATAGATAATAGTAGTATAGAAGCATAGTACATTATTTTTACTTATTACTACATATGTATAAATTATTTTCCAAAATTAATTATTGATATAAAAACAGCCGACTGTAGTCTGTAGATTAGTATTGTACTATTGTGTAATATTCTATTCATATAATACTGTGCAATTTAAATGCACGTTTATTATTTTTTTTTAAAAACGTACAAACGTATCGAATAATTTTTAAATGTATATCAATAATAAACTCCGAGGCTTCATCAATATATAGGTGAAATACTACTTTATTATCTTTATAGAATATAAATAACTTTAACACAAAACAAATATCTGGATTCTGGAGAGTATAATATTTATTTATTACCATTTTAAAGGGTATTATTTTTGGAGCTGTTTTCCTTGGAGCTCAATGTCTTAGAAATATTTACAAAAAGCTAAGCGGTAATTATTTGCATGTACATTATATACGTTATCGTAAATATTAACATTAATTTTGTTTTATATTTCAATATTAACAATTATTTATAGATGTCACATTACCTATGGTTATACTAAAAAATATAATATTATTAAATCTTTATGTAACAGTGCCCAAATTTTAGAATTCAAAAATCTATAACAGCCGGGAAAAGGTATTGGCGGAAACCGGCGATACCTCCAAGCATTAGATATTTTGTAACCCCCATAAAGCATATTGCTCAATAAATATACAGTGAACGTCGCGCGCCGCTTATAAGACTCGCGAGTATAAGGTTCAGTCAATTATTAAATTCAAAATCGTATGGAACGGTCTAGAACGTATCCAAATACATTATAAAAAATTAGGTTATAAGACTCACAATTAGGTATATAAGACTCAAATTTCGTAAAAAAAAAAAAAAAATGGTAGAAAATACCTAAACATTTTTGGTTAAAATTTAAAAATGAATTGGTTTTCAAAAATTATATATTTTTGTTGGTTATTACTGGTTTCGATTCATGCTATATAATGTGTGTATTTACAACAAATACAAAATAAAAAAAAATAATATAATTCGAAACAAACAAAATTATAAGTATATATGTACATAAATAATTTATAATTTTTTATTAATATATGTAATAATTTTTAATTTTTATAGTATAATTTAAATTTTTTAATCTTAATTTTTTCATTTATTCACTTATAAGTAATATGCAATAATGTAATATGTAAGAAAGTAAATTCAAATAAAATTCATAAATATGTAATTAAAATTTTCGTTTTTTTTTCCACTTCGCATATAAGATTCATTTGGTTATAAGACTCTCTTTATGCTGAAGTGAGTCTTACAAGCGGCGTTCACTGTACTTATAAATTATATTTATGTACCTACTTACTTGTATATATATTTGGAATTTATTACATAAAATGAGTGGTCTAGTTTATGGATGAAAAAAGTTGTTTGTGTACCGTGAAATTTTTACAAGAAACCCAATGTCCTATTTAAAAAAACATTGAAAACCATTGCATTATTCCCTAAAGTGGCCTAGTCCATCTATGTGGCAACATCTAACAGTATATTGGGAGATGGTAAACTACGGCAAAATTAATCTTTTTTTAAAAGTCAATATGTAAACTGCGGCAAAAAAAAAATTCACATTATACAATCTGTGACAAAACCGATAAAACACATTATACAAACTACGACAATTTATTTTATATACCTACCAAAGGTTTTATATACTACTCATATATACCTACTTATGTGTATCATTTAATTAATTATGATATGTTATTTATCTTTCTTACAAATTAGTAAGGTAAATTCAAATGCATTTTTAAGTTTAACGAAACATACTGAATATCGGCTCCTTTACGTTTGATAATACTAGTGAGTACCTACCTACTTACTAATGTTAGTAGAAGTAGTTAAAAGTTTAATATTTTATTCAACGTCATAGAACTTATAACAATGTTTAGCCAGAATGGCAAACAATTAACAGTGTTAGATCGTTTTAAATTCAAATTTTAATATGAAGCAAAAATAAGTGGTAATAAAACATGGGAATGCACTAACAAGACATGCAAGGCCAAATTGGTCTTTAACAAAAATAAAACTCTACTACAAGAAAAATCAGTTTTGGACCATAGTCATGAATCAGATTCTACAATTGAACGTCAAGCCGTAAGTAATAATATCAGACGAAAAATGTCGGAAAGTAATATAAACGAAATGCTATCTAAAATAATTAGAAAAGAACTTCGTAGTTTAGGAAACGATACACAATTACTGACTAATGATATTTTATATATTCATAGAAATTTATATAATAAAAAAACTAAATATCACCCATCAGTTCCCAAGGATATTAATGAAGTACATGAAGCTCTAATAAATATGAATATTATGACTAACGAAAATGAAAACTTTTTGCTAATTAATGATAAAGAAACAAATATAATTATATTTACATGTCTCACCAATTTTAAAAATTCTTATGTTCTATAGAAAAAGTTTTTATGGACGGAACATTCCAGTTCTGTACTAAATTTTTTTATCAGTTTTTTATACTGCATGGATTTCAAAATGGTATATATACGTCATTGGTGTATGAATTGCTTCCCAATAAAAGTACATCGACTTATAAATATTTATTTAATAAGTTACGTGATGCATGTTTAATCGAAGGATTTTTACTTAACCCAAATATGTTCGTAATTGATTTTGAAATTGGAATACACGAAGCGGTTCGCAGTATATGACGAACCAGTATTATTCGAGGTTGTAATTTTCATCTCGGTCAAGCGTGGTTTAGAAAATTACAAAATTTGGGTCTATCCAAATTTTATATTAAAGGAGATACAAATGAAGGAACGTTTTTAAATTATATTTTTGTTCTTTTGTTATTTGAACCTGAAGAAGTCGAAGATTCGTTTGTTTTTGATTTGACTGCAGATATACCATCTAATAATCAAATAGTACAATTTTTCGATTATTTAACAGAAAATTATATGCAAGAAATATTCCCTCCTTCTTTTTGGGCATCAAAATTAGAAATTATAACAAATAATGTATGTGAATCTTTCCATTCAAAATTTAATGCATATTTTTATCATCATCATCCAACACTATATAAATTTATAGATGCTCTACAGGATATTTAAGTTTACACATATATAAAAATTAGAAGTGTAGAAGAAAGGGTAATACAAAAAAAAAAAAATAAAGCGACAACGCAACATACAAATTTATCAACGAACAGCGACAAATGAAAGAAGATAGACGAATTTCAAGATACGAATTTTTAAAAAAAGTATGTTTTAAGAATAAACGACAAAATGTTTAATAAAGTAGAGTAAACAAATTTTATATTATAATTTATTTTTAAATTAGGTACATTCATTTTTTTTTTACTATACAATCACTACGATTTCTTAAAATAATTTTTAATAATAATAATATTTTTCAATTATCAAATTGGTTTTTACTTTATTTTTACTCCTAATAACTAATACTCTAACAGTCTCTAGAGACTTCAATGAAGTATAAATATATTATCGACTATGAACAACTAATTAAACGATAAACGTATAAAATATGTTTCGTATTTGTATGTATATAATAGGTATAGTATATATAGAAGGTATATTAAATAAATTGCCGCAATTTGTATAATGTGTTTTATCGGTTTTGTCGCAGATTGTATAATATTAATTTTTTTTTGTCGCAGTTTACATACAGCCAGTATATTAGCTACTATATAATTGGCTTAAGCAATGCAGTCTTAATCCTAATTGATTTTTATTAGGTAAGACGTAGGAACCTAGTTAATTAATTTTCCTTTTTAATCGTCTGTATCCTTATTCTTCTTCTGCGTACTGTATTTTTTTTTTTTTTAATACAAGAATAATTCTAAAATATACATTAAGATTGTTTATTATTTTGATATTAGGGTGACGCAATGTTTGATTCTAGTGGTAAAGTAATGATATATGATTTACATATACAACTTGTATGGCTATTAAATGTTTTACAAAACATTCGTTAACTTTTTTAGGTCTTAGAAATGGCAAACCAAAAAAATATTTAAAAAAATTTCTCTTTTCTATGTTAAAACTGTTGTATAAATATAATGAAATATTAAAATTTTAAGTTTTTAATATTTTAGACCTTGTTGTGCTAATGATTTATACTCGGGACTCAACTTATCGTTTTCAAAATGTATACAAATTATCATAATATAGGTATATATAGTACCTACATAGGTATCGTGGTATCGTATAGCCGTATAGGTATATATCTAATTAATTTCGAAGAAGTTGTGGACATATTTTTTTAGCTGATTGTCGAAAATGATGATTTTAGATAACTGCGACTAATGCATTGTCAAACACCAAGACCACCCTAGTCTATAGTGCGATAAATGTGACCATATTAAAAATAAATAATACATACTACCTACATAGGTATTTAATTAGAAATAAACGTGTAAAATAAATAATCAAAAAATCAAATGTATACACTTTTTAAATAGGTAAATAAATTGTCCTACATTAAAAATATCGTAGTATATTATATTAAATACGAATTTAGTTAAAATACATTTATATAGAACACTATAAACTTATTTGTATTATGTTCTGTATAGTGCATAATTAGGAATAAATACCTATACTGGAGAAATTTAATTTACGCATTAAAACATCTTTAAAATGTTGGTACGTACCAAAACAATTTTTCTAAATACTTAATTTGTAATTATATTATTATTATTATTGTGTATTTGTATTTTCGAAGTATTTTTATAAGGTTGAGTACCACCATTACAAGATTTATTATGATTTTACTAGAACAAAATAAACTATAATGATTGCATAATAATAATTTTGAAACATTTATTGATAAAATTTTTTATTTATTGTTCTAAATTTCCAAACATTTGAAATTAATACTTTGACCAAAATTAAATACTTGATAATTACTATATTGACCAAATGGCAAATATACACTATTAATATTCAATATACATACTGTATATTATACAAATTCAACGTATGCATTTAGATACATTTATTGAAAATTTACATAATTCAACCTCTGCATGTCATATTTAATAAAATGATTAATTAAATCTTGTTTAATTATATCCCATTATAAATTAAAAATATCAAACAGCTTTGAAAACAAAATTTAGATTCAATTACTTATTGGGTTTGTTAGCTTAATAATTTATAATAAATATTTAAAATTGACTTATCTTATAATTTAATAATATATCAATATTGTTAAAAATAATTTAAAACTTCTAATGGATGAGTTATCATTTTTTACTATATCTTCTATACTGTTTATTAAATCGTATAGATATCGAAATTGGCATTATTGGTGGGAGTAAGGACAATTTTTTTTAAAGTATTCATATATTACAAAGATTGTTCAGTAATTATTTTAAATAATAGCTAATTAAAAGAAGAGACTTGATTTTGTTAAACATTAAAATATGATTTTAATAATTTTAATATACCTATATCCTTCTTTGTAGCCTAGGTTATCAATGTATAACCCATACCTAAACGTCCTAAATTTATATTAATATGTAAATTACATATTTTTAATGTAATTGTAATAATTACAATCTTAGAATAATAATTAATATTTTAAATACAATATTATACTTTTAATATTTTTAGAAAATGTTTACAATCTATTAATATAAAAACGAATATACCTACCTATGCCTGTTTGTCATTCATTCATTCCCACACTATTCATCCGACCGCTATGCAATTTTGGAGAGTTGTTGAGTCACTCCTTCGAGTGTTCCTGGCTTAAACATCTTATCCTACGTTAATTTTCTTGCTAGGATCTACAAAAATATGAACCAATATGAAAACATTAGATTAACAGGTTTTAAAAATAATTCAGATCAGAGATGGGCAACTGGCGCACGCGTACCATTTTTGACTGGCCCATGCTACATTTCAAATTATTTTATAAAAATATAAAATGTTAGGATTTTCTGTATTTAAATTTATTATATTTATAAAATCGATGATGTTTATCGTAAAACGTAGATATAATTTTTTTGTTTTGCTTTTTATGGCTCACTAGATTTTCATTTAAAAAAATAACTAAAGGCCTTTTAGTAGTATTGGGTTGCCCTTATATGATTTAAGACCCATCCCTGCTATATAGACTATCGAAATGATATTATGGTAAATTGGTAACGAAATCCAGCGGTGACGGAGCTTGAATGAAACGCGACGCTGACAATAATAAAATTGCCCTTCAATTTAATCATTAGTACACGGCCTTCGAGATTCGAGGCGTTACGAATAATTGAATATCCGTGTTGTACATTTGTTGTTATGTTATTTTTTTTTTATTATTTTAAAATGTATGTAATTTAATATTTAATTTATTATCTTATATAAATTTTTTAATACATTGCAAAGTGTCGTTTTAATTATATTTATTTATTTTTCACGTGAATACACAATCTACCTTACTCGTCACGCGTTGTTAAAAGAAAGAAAATTCAAATAATAATAGATTATACAAACAAAGTGGGTGACGAGTGACATAAGAAGTAATAGGTAAGTATAGTGATGTAAATTTTCAAAATCTTAAAAATTTACAAAATTTTATAATTTATCATATTAATTTCTTATCAAATAAATCTTTTGATATTATATATAGTATATTTAACCTTCATGATTATATTTTAAAATATGTACTTTTATTACCATTTATCCATTTTAATATTATTTTGGTATTATTCTAATGAACATAATGTAATAAATTCAAAATACAAATCATTAAATATATATAATATTTAACTCGGTAATAAATGTGCACTCTTATCTTTTATTAAAAATGTTGTATTTTTACTTCAATATAAATTATGAGTGTATAATCGTTTTGTTACAATTATTGATTTTTCGATTTTTAAGGTATGTAATTTATTGTTTGAGTCACTTCCTCAATTTTACCCATATTATATTTTTTTTATTATAAGTGTTTTGTTTGACTCTGACGTTATACTTGTTACAATGTAAATATAAATGAAACAGTAATATTATAAAGTATTTAAATATATTTAAACTTAAAAATAATATAATATTTTACAATATAGTAGGTAACTATTTTAAATCTAACAATACAACCTCAAAAATTAATTAATTTCAGAAAAGTACAAAAAAAACAAATTTTCAAAGAAAGTAGAAAATTTTCAAGCTTACATCTCTAGATAAGTATGTAAAGTATGTTAAAATAATAGAATATACCTCTATTATTATATTATTATTGCCATTTTCAATTCTATAAATGGTTAATGATAAATGAAAATGAATATAAATGTGATTGTTTAATCACGTTAAGAAAAAGAGTCTGAAAGACCAGCGCTGGTTGGAAATGTGACATAGTGCCATAGTGGATAGACAAGTAGTGAACCGACAATGTCTACAATGTCAGTTAGGTAATTATGAAATAATTTTTAAATACCTAGTTGGTAAAGTTTTATTCGTCAGTCATAGATGTTTGTATAGTAACAGTGTCTACTTTTTTTTCTGGTAATATTGACACTATATTGACAACACCGCCGGGATGCTTGCACATTTTCTTTGATAGGTGCTGTAATTACTTTGGCAATGGCGCCGACACTGACAGGTCCATTACTATGCCGGGTAATAATGAAATTAACAGAATTTGAATCATATAAAAGGTGGTATTTTTTACGGACAATAAAATTTTGGAGACAACAAGAAAATTAAAGGTTAAGATCATAAAAAAAAAATATTACTACAATATTTAAATTATACAACTTTAACTCAATTTGAACATTTTTATTTATTTAAAAATATTAATTCTAAGTTGTGTGTTATGAGAATAAGACAATAATTTTTTTCTTACAATCATCAAATTGATTTTACAATAATTAAACTCCAAAATAAATTGAACTCTATATTACTAGGATCTAAGACACTATAGGGATAAGTAGACTAGTGCAGTGATTTCTCGTTGCTTTTTGGACCATGGAACAACTGATAATGAATTTAAATCATTATAAATTATTTCATAGGAAAAATTTTAAAGGAGTATTTAGTTATTAAATAAAAAAAACAAATTAAATAATTCATTTACTATTTATTATATTTTGTTAGGTCAGCATCTTTAAAATACTTAATGTTCTATTTCTTTGATTACATACATTTTTACTTAGATAAACATATTAATTGTAGTTATAATATGTTTCGTTAGCAGCTACAAAAATAAATGTTAATACATAGAGTCAAACAATTATAATATAGTAATATAATCATAAAACCATATAAATACTTAAAAATGTAAATGTCTAAGAAAAAACATAATCATAAATAATAGCTAATAAGCATAACTGAAA
Organism: Rhopalosiphum nymphaeae; assembly: GCA_036289425.1. Classification (NCBI taxonomy): domain Eukaryota; kingdom Metazoa; phylum Arthropoda; class Insecta; order Hemiptera; family Aphididae; genus Rhopalosiphum; species Rhopalosiphum nymphaeae. The sequence goes on from JAZAQC010000030.1 coordinate 3,669,860, forward strand.
GAAATAATTAATTTTCATTTTTAAATAAATTTTAGATTTAAATGTTTGATTTCAATAAATTGTTTCCGTTTGAAATGATATTATCTATAAAAAATAAAAAATAAAACATATAGATTATTATTAAGATAGAATTTAATATTTACTAAAATAAGGTTTAATTTGATATTGTATATTATATTTTGATATCATTAAAAATATAGTTATATCATAAATAGTAGTTAAAATATGGTATCCTTCTAACTATTTCTAATGAAATACCTAATATATTTTATTTATTAGAATGGAATCTTATTTTACCAATTCTCTGGGTGATTTTTTTAATGTAAAATAAATATTTTATCATTACATTTTTAAATGTTTATTTTTTTATATTGAAGTACTTCATATAAGTAGGTAGGTAAAAAATATATCAAATATTTTGCAAATATAAAAACCATAATAGCTAGAAAGAATACAATGGAAATTTAAGTTCAGTTTTCACAAAAAAATCACCAGCATCGAATACTTTTTTAAAAATAATTAGATAGTTGTGCCTACACTAAAACTGTGAACAAAATTACAGCTGTCGGAAAGCAGGATTGCTATGTTTGGTGATATGCAAATACTGTCAAGGGGGATCATGTTTGAATCAGCAACCAATAATTGATGCTGTAGACGAGGACAAATATTTATTTGAGTATAAGAGAAAAAAAAACCATACACCGTAATTAAAGACAATGAGATCCACATAATTTAATTAATTAGATACAATGTAATGTTAATAATTAAATATATAATATAATATAAATATTAAAATATGAAAATATTGGGGGACTTAGTATAAGGATTAGGTTCAGGACTTTTAATATGTCTATAAGAGAAGTATAAACTACTTATATACCAAAATTCAGCTTTTGAAGAATTAATTCCAAACTTTGTTGATTTTTTATCTAATTTGACTGGGCTATAATATGTTCTATAATTGTTGTTCACGTGATTTAAAATATTAAATGTTTAGTATTGCATATATATTGAATATTTGAATATAGGTAGAGAATACTTTTAATATTTGTCTAATATAAAATAAATCAAAATAAATAATAATTGTTTTCTTATAAATCTCACCAAATATTTGAACCAACTCCATTATTGTAGTTCTATTTATTTCATACAATATTATATCGTTTCTGCAATAAAAAAAAATATATCAAATAGTTTACGTACATTTATAACAAGAGTGAGTGTATTACATTGAAATATAAGATACTTAGATACAAGAAAAAACTTTTAACTGATTATAAATAAAACAGATAATATTGTTAATATATATTGAGTAATTAACGGGTATAATATTTTAGCTATTTTATTAAAATGTTTATGATTATTTCAATTTCATGCTTAAAAGGGTAAAACAATTTTTTTTTTTGTTCATTTTACAAACATGTAATATATTTGTAACCTCTCACTGTTTTTTATTCATCGCTGAAATTATATGGTATATAAATTTATAATTTGTTATAATAACTATAAAAATTAATCTTATCTGTGTTTTTTCAAAAATTTTATTCAGTATTTTAGTGTTTAGTAAGTTATTAATAATTATAAATAACTTATAAATCAAAAATCAATAAATGTTAAAAAAGATTCTTATAAAAAACAGATGATATTATTATTCATTATAATTAATTGTCATAAATCATAATTATTTGATATTTCTTGCCAAAATGCATGTATATAATACAAGGTATTTTATAAAATAAGAATTATATTTACAAACCAATGTGTTAACTTTTTATTTTCATATAAGCATAGGTATGTCATAATTTTTAAAATGTTAAAAAATTACATATAAAGAAACATACTTCATTATACAATTATTAATAACTACATTTGTCTCACTCTACAGTATACAGTAAAAATTTGCATTTTTATTTTTATAAGGATACCTAACATTCACCAAATACTTTAAGGTTGTAGTGCATGTTGACAAAAACTGAATATCTGCATTTTTAAAAATATTATGAAAATAGCAAAATTTTTCCAAAATTGTTGGTATTTGTCAATATTCACTGCATAACGGACATACATCTTAACATGTTCATTATATAGTAAGATAATAAGTATATACAAACATTGATGTAGAACCATAATATATAAAGGAGTCACAAGCAGTGAAGCAGCAGTATATACATATCTCCCCTCAAAGAAATCTTTAATATACCACTGGCCACAAGTGTATATACTATAAATAGGGAATGGATTTGAATGCAAATTGCTTTTTTTTCCAAAAACATTGCTTTTCAAGCATAAAATTCATTTCATACATCAAAGAATTAAAAAATGTGACTTTCTTATGTTTTTAAGTTATTTTTATATAAGAATGGATACAATTTTATAAAAATGTAGTTCAAATTCATTCTAAAAGAATAAAATTAAATATTTTGCCTTGTCGTACTTTTATTTTTATGATTTGTTATATTTTTATTGATCAGATAAATATGATGACGTTACCATCTATAATATGGTTTGTCAAACGAAATTATTGTTGACATGTATATATAGACTAGTAGATAATAAAATACATGCAATAAAACAAATAATTAATAAGAATAAGAACTTTTTCAATGTAAAAAATAATTTTAAGAACATATTTTAATGTATTTAAAAAAATATATCTGTTATGATTGCATTAAATCGTATTTTTTTAAGGCATTTTTCTTGTTTTTTACAGTATTTAAATCTTTTTTTAAGAGTAAGTATTTGTTAAATATTTCCCGCTTCCCAACCAAAAAAATGACTCCCAAAGAGCTAAAATATTTTTAAAATTATAAAACGCTAAGAAAATGCTAATATTAATACTTGGTGAACTTTTCAATTATTTACAGTTATTCATTTTAAACATCCTATTTTTTTAAATTGGAACGTAAGTACTAATTCCTATTTTTCATCATTTAATTGTAGTTAAAACTTAAAAGTCTTAATTGAAGTACTACTACTTTTAAAGTATTTTTCAATTTTTTGATATAAAAATAAAACATTGTTTTAAAGTTATTATAGATCTATTCAGAATGTATATAAAATACTGAACTCAATAACCTATTTCAAGTCATAAGTATATAACTGTATAAATAATGATTTATACATATTATACCTATAATATTTTTCTTAAAATAAGAATATAATATAATCTTATACTACGATAATTTTATAATTTTTACTTTTTATATTTTTCAATTATTTCCATTTTATGAAGTCCATCTAAGGCTGATTTGATTACATCTTTAATCAAACCATAAGGATGTGTGTGTAATTCTTTAACTTTTGTGTGAATTGATTTATAAATAAATTCCTCTGAAATTATTTTTTGAGGAGCCTGTAAATGATATTACATTTAATACAATTTAATTAAATATATTAAAAGTATTATAAAATTAATTACGTTTATCAAACAAGTATATATTAGCCGATAACATATTACATATGGATTGATAGTTAAATAACGAAGTAACTCCTTTTCTTTTTCATGTATATGAAGATAAACTGAAATACTATGTTTAAAATCCTATAAAAAAATTTATTTTATATATATTGTTACGAGTATAAAGTCTATTTTATAGGATTATAGAATGAAATATTAATTCATATACATATGCAAAATTAACACACTCACTTCTTTTTGACAGCCATGAAAAAATACAAATTCAAACTCAAATAATCTTCTTAATAAAATAAACTTGTCTTCTAAGTCCAAAATGTCTAAAACAATTAAATATTGCACTAAAATTTTATTATGATACAAATAAACATCTGATAATATGATTATAAATCAAATTTAAATAATTAATTACCTTTATTATAAATGTGTACAAAAATTACGAAACTAAATTGTATAATAGTATATAGACAAGGTAGGTTTAGTTATAGCATTTAGTGGGTCTAATATTATATAGTTAATATTAATGTATAATTCTATAATAATTTATTCATTTTTATTTTAAGTGAAACTGTATCATATGAGTATATTTATTAAGCATTAATTGTTTTGGTTATAAAGATAATATGTACAAGTTAACATAATAATCATTATGTTTTTTGTAATAAAAGAGCAAAGCTTGCCAGATGAAAAAAGGCAATTACACTGATAAAAGATCCGGTTTATGTGACAACATGATACATTTGATGTTTGCATATATATTAGGTTAAGTTAAATAGACTTAAATTAAATTAAATGGACTTAAACAAATTACATTTTTTCAGTTTTTTTCTTGAGTATTTTAAAAATTTTAAGTTATTTAATAAAATATATTTACTTAAATGGATTAAATATAATAATATAATATTAACTCTTCACTTACCATTTTTCCAAACTATTTGACATTTTGAAATTAGAATTATAAATGCAATATTTATAATAAAGTGTAATGTAGGATTGACATAAAGTTGATTTAAAATCAATGGGAATACATTATCAAACAATTCATTTTTAAAATTTAAATTCCCTATGAAATAAAAATAATTAGACATTTTATTGAGTTATGAATAATATATATTTAACAAAAGATACAAATATACAATAGATAATATTAAAATACATCATGGCTGTTGTCTGCTGATCATATAATTATTCTAATTTGTATTTGCAATGTAGTACCTAAGTATAGTTTTAGACATGTACAACAATTTAAAGTTTGAAAAATGTATTTATTTAGATTTGGAGCTATATTAAATCAACCAAAAATCAGTAACATTGGATTAAAAATGGCTATGAATTTCTCAAAAACAAATGTGCAATTATAGAATAATTTGACTAATAATTATATCTATAATCTATGTGATACAACTTATGTAACTTTAAGAGATTTATTCTAACCAATATTATTTTGTTGTAAAACTAATCCTATTGATGTTTTTCTTTACACAAAATCCAAAAATATTTAATAGATATTATCAATATTATCAACTCGCACATTTTTAAACTAGTTATTTTTTAAATTAATGTTATCAGATATGTAATAAATATAATAGAAATGATAGGAAACATAATTTTTGAATAAAATATATAAGTTTTAATATAATAATTCCAGAAAAACGCAAATATTAAACAATGTTTCTTTATGTTAATAAAAATTATTTTTACCTGATAAGTTAATTGGATAAATGTTATTGTACTTTGAATAATTCTTTTGAAAATGTATAATATTATCTTTCAATGTTACAAAGTGTTGATGCAGTTGAATAGTATCAATAATTCTACTAGTAATATCAACATCTGAAACATATTTTAATTTGTATTTAATATAATTTAAAAAATATATTGCAGTATTAGCTATACAATATAATGTTTTTAATAATAATCAAGTAATTTTAGTTAATAAGTATAAAAATAATTTAATTTATTCAAACATGTTTTAAAAGGATGCCTGTGCATCACAATATAGAAAATTTGTGTTCAGCAAAACAAATCTATGTTAGCTTTAACAAAACATTTTTTGATTAAATTGCTGTTTATACTGAAAACTACTTAATAAATTACATTAAATCTTAAAAATAATTAATTTAAAATTTTTTAATTTAAGTCTTTGACATTTATAATTTGTTTTTATCTATCAGTAGTATACTATTCTAAGTATATAATATCATCAAGTATTTAATACATTGCAATTATATAAAATTATAGTTAATTAATTAAAATATTTTATGAAGTATTACTTAGTATATATTACTTAATATTTAATATTGTTGTTATGATTTACCTTGTACTTCAATTTGAGCCCCACATTTTCTAAAAAGTGTACTCATCCATCTTATTTGATTTATTATTATATCTAAATGAATATCTTGAGTCTTATTTTTAGATAAGTTATAAATTAACGCAACTGCTAAAATGTTAAAGTATGATAAAATCATATTATGTTGTTGCCTATAAATATAAATAAATATCTCGCAATTATATTATATTATTTATAGCTTGCATATAATTAACAATATATAGAATTTACCTATAAACAATGTCATGAGCAAGGGTTAATACAATATTATTTTCATTACTTTTTCCATTTACATTAATATCTTTAATATATTTTTGAAGTGAAAAAGGAGAAGCAAAATTAATATAAATGTTACCATATTGGTCATCCATATTTTTAATGCTATTAATTAATCCCTAAAAAATAATTATTAATATTAAATTTTTTTGTTAAACATAATATATTTATAATATCAAATTAAAAATTAATCATTATTCTTTCAATTTTTAAATAAGTAAATTAAATCAACTTATGAATATTGATATCTGCAAACTGCATAACTATAAAATCTATACTCATACAATCATATTTATTATGTTCTTTGATCAGGAACTATAAGATTAGTTTTCATTCTTTGTAGTTCCAAAAATATATTTTAGTCATTATTCTTCAATTACTATTTCCTACACGTCTAATAAAATAATACATTTTTTTTAAATAATATTGTCTAATATATTCTTTTTTTTTATGTAGATCTATATAAAGAATGTAAATTATTGCTAAATACATTTTTCTATTGTATCATATATTAACTGATGTACAGAGAAAACTAAAATAAAAAAATCTTATAATTGTGTACGTTATGCCACTGCCATTGACATTTTTTTTGCAGGACTATGTAAAGTAAATAATCAATTAAAGTTATTATACATATGTTTAATTATATGATTCAGGGATTATCTGCAGCACCAGTACCAACTATAATAAAAATAATAAATTATACCTACTTAACAATATTGTTTGGAGATATATAAAGAATCGAGTGATTATGATATAAACATATTTATTTTTATACAAATACATTATACAATATATTAAAAACATATATTATTAATTGTCTTTAAATTATAATATATTAATATACTACTCCTATTAAAAAGCTCCGCGTTGTTGTATTAATTGTTGAACTACCGAAAATTGTGATAAAATAATAAAGAACCTAATATATATGAATTTATAAAGTACAACATAAATTTATTAAATTTCCTAAATGGTATGAAACGGATTAATGTATTATTAAAATCCAAATAAGTAATCCTTAAAAACATAAATATTTCTCTATTTTTGTTTATTAAAATATTTATTTTTTAAACTGTCTGATTAATTTTGTTTTGAGTACTAACCATATGATAAATTCAAGTGATATTTGAAAAAAAACAAAAAAAACTAAGTAAACTTCATAGCTCTGAACTCATTTAAATAATAATGATCAATTTTGTTAAATTTACTAAATTATGGTACTTATAAATTCAAATTAGTAAAATAAAAATCTAATTAAAAAATCCAATAAAAATCATTATATTTTTTAAATAAAATTATAAAGAAAAACATTTTTCTAGATTACCATAATTTGATTTCTAAAAAGCAGGAAAAATTTCAAAATTAATATTCACAACTTTAATTCTGAATTACAAATACAAATAAAAATAAAATTCAATAATTTAGAAAGTTAATAAATAATTACATTTTTATAATGCATACCAATGTTGTTTCTTTTGGCTTAGGAATTCCTAGAAGTTCATAACTAAATAATTTGTCCTCAAGAAGGCGATCATAATTAATAGATATTGGAACAATTATGATATCTTGTACTTCATTTTTTAATAAAACATTAACAATACACTTAAGTATCCCTGAAATTAATAAAATTATAAATATCAATATATTATAAGCCTTAAAAAATATGTTTTAAACTTAAATTTTTATTTGAGCTATTTATCTTTATCAAATTTAATTAGTTCTAAAATCACAGAATTTATATAAAAGTGACTAAATGCAATAATAAATCTATACATTAGCTACATACATACTTAAAAATAATGTGTTAATAGTTTACCTAGCTTAGGATGAATAGACTTATTAGACCGACTGCGTGTACCTTCAATAAAAAACTGCAAGGGCGAACTTTCATAAGTTATCAAGTGTTTAACATAAGTATACAATACTGAGCGGTATATAATATCTTGTGCATTTTTTCCTCGATGCAAGAAAAAAGCGCCACATTGTTTCAATACATTCCCCATGATTTTCATGTTTTTAAAATCTATATAAAAAATTAATTTACTCAGCTTTTAAGCATTTAATGTTTTTTGGTGATACAAATCATCTTTACTAATGATTTTTAGTATTTATCAAGGTAATAAAATAAATAACCAAAATAGGTGTAAAAATAATATGTCTACTGCTAATATAACAATAAAACATACATGCAAAATAAAAATATATAATAATTTTTATTTGACATAATATCTTGATTAAACAGTGTGTCCCGAAAGTACTGTATCACCTTTATTATTTCTGTGGAAAATCTATATAATTAAATACAGAGTTTTTACAGCAATAAGTATAGAAATTCTGATTGAATGGCATAAGATTAATTTTTTTTATGCAATTGAGTTTTTTATATTTTCAAGATAGTCATTTTGTTGATTTTGTTTAAAAAAGTTTAAAAAAATAAAAATATTAAAATTTATTAAAAATTGATTAAGTTAGAGCCAATTATGTTTTTGAATTTCTAAGAATAATAGTTAGGTTATCTAGCAAAAGACAAATTGCATTGTTTAATCAATCTTAATTGGAACACTGATTATTTTTATGACAATCTGTAAATATCTTATTATTAATGAAACTTTCAGTTAGGATTAAACATTTTTTTTTTTTTGACAACTGGTCAGTAGATATTCATAATAATTAAAAAAAAACTACATTTAAATACATAGATTTTCCACAGAAATACTAAGGGCAATACAGGTCTTTTAGAACATACTCTATAACAAATCAAAAAACTAAAAAACAAATTATAATATTATAAATAACTAATAAAAATTAGCTTTCTTTATAATTACTTATGTACAAATTTAATAGTTACATTTTAATTAATAAAATATTATTTATCTATCGAAAATTTCAAACTATAAAGTAATAATTATTATTCATACAAAATTATATAACACCATTGACATATAAATGATATAATTTTCAAATACTTATATATACCAGTGACATATTTTGAGAAGTTGCTCTTTGTGTCTGAATACCCCACTTAAAAAAATAATAGCCACATGTATTTTTTAGATCTGGCGACATGTTTTTAGATATATTTTGGACATTCCAGAAAAATCATTCAAAATATGTCACTAATATAAGCTATATGTAATTCATTAATTAGATTCTTTCGAGAATTTTTAACAGGGATAGGCAACTTTCAAATAACATTTTTGCAACTAAATGACTAGAAGTACTTATATATGACATAATAAAAATAAAATAAGCATAAAATGTTTTAATTTAGAAAATATATTATTAACAATTAAAAATTATTTACATTTTATTTGAATTGTATTATTTAATTTTTGATTTTAATATGTATAATGTAAGTACATATAAAATAATTTTTTTAAAGTTTTAAAACTTATCAATTTAAATTTGTATGATTATATTGCATTTTTAATTACTTGTCTTTAAAATTGTTACAATATATTATATTGATAATTATAGTATTTATATCTGTAAAAAAGATAATTATTATTATTGAATTATACTTGTTTTTGTTAATTATTATTAATTTAATTTAAAAAAATATGATTTCGAAGTAGATATAAAATTTGTATAATAATATTTAACCGTTTTTATAATATTATGATGTTTTCTTTTTGTAAATTAATTATGTTTAATATCTGTATAATTTTATTAATTTTCCATACTAAAAATTAAAAAATTTATAGTTTCAAATTTTAACTTTATAGTCACCTCAAGTTGCCTATCCCTGTTTTAGACTTATTTCGCATCCATGTAAAATATATTCAAACATATTATGGAAAGAAAAGCTTAAAAAATTAAATTAAATAAAATTAAAATAAAATTATATTATAATCAACTATTCTACTTTTATTTCTACTGCATAAATATTATAAAAATACCCATTGCTGCAGCAACATATGGAATATCAATATTATAATTGAAACATATGAATGCCATTAATATAAAATCTTGGTAACTTCTATGACTTGGAACAAATATCACTGGAGTTTTGTTAAAGTTTGATTTCATCTATTATGTTTTCAAAATAAGTTATCATAAAATTAAATACTTATGTTACTTTTTTTAAAACTTAATAATTCATAACTCATAATTAAATATTTATTAATTTTTTTTTTTTTTTATGGTCTGCACACCTTAATTATAATGAATAAATTAGCTAATCTTTTAAGTATGTTAAGTATACAATAGGATGCATACTTATATAATGTTAAACTTAAAAAAACATTGTTCTATAAATAATAATATTTAATTATATTTATAAAACTTCAATTATAATGTATAATAAATACTATTTACAATAAACAACATTACCATAATCAATTTTTGTTCGTTTATATATAAACCTTGGAGTTTTGATTTCAGAATTTTAATTAAAATATATCCCATCATTCTAATAGTAGTATTTTTTTTAATACTCTGAAGATCTTCGAGTATTTCCATTGCTTTGCTTGTAGCATAGTCTAAACCAATAGTGTTTATTGGTATTACCTACAAATTAATAACATATGTGAATATAAACAGACCAAATCTTTATTAAACAAATTAAGCCAGGGACCATATTCAGTAAAACAATTTCAGTTTTTGAGAATGCCAAAATTTAAGCAAGCCATTCTTTTTTCATCATAGTAAATATATAGCTTATGTATTAGCACATGTAAGGGTTTGACGGTTAGGCATATTTAAGATATTAATGAATTAAAAAAATTAGAAAGTTGAAAGTTATTAATAGTTTTTGTAATAAATAATATATTTACCTACATTAATAAATAATAAATATACATTATCTCCATATATATTATATTATGCATTATGGTTTAAATATATTTTTAATTTTATGCATTATATTTATAAATTTTATGGCAGGCCAGTAAGATATAGATAAAATAAGGGTGTACTTTTTACCAAACCAAGGTCCCATTTAAATGCTGTTGCTGACTAAGATAAATGATTACGTGCAATGTTCAAAAATCTATTACAGTGCATTATAAACTAACCATTAATTAATACTCAATAGTCAATTCCAATACATCTTTTTCATCTACATTAATATATAATTATTCAGAACATGTCTTATACTGCATATTTTTTTCCTTTTCATATTTTTGAATTTTTGTCAGTTATCTTTATAAATCATAATAGGAAGAAATTACTGCCCAATTTGTTTTGTATATTTCTACATATTTGATGATAATTGCATATTTTTACAAAATTCAAAATGTATTGCATTGAATTTAAGTAATATTTTAAAAAAAGTTACAAAATAAAATTGTATCAAGTTGAAAATTTTTAAAAGTTCTAGATTTAATTTGAAGATAGTAATGTTGTGAATGAATTAACATTTTATATACACTCATTTGGAATTTTTCACGATAGCAGTAAAGAAATCACCTATATAGAAACTTAAAATATGACATTATATGAAAGCATTTCAATAATTAATGAAATAGAAGAAAAAATGTAAGCTATAAAAGTAATAACTGTCTATTACTATTTAACTATATATAGTTTTTCAAATATGCCCTAACTACTTGGGTTGACGTCAATTGATCATTTTAATCTATATTTATAAATATTTTGATAAAAAACCTCACAGCTTTACAGAAGAAAAATTAGAAATACATGTTTATTTTAATAATAAATAAAATATAAAAATATATATTAATTTTTAAATTTATAATACCTTTTTTAAAATATTTAAATATAAGTAACAATATTAATATTTTATTTGTAAAAAATTGTCATATAAATAATTAAAATATTTTTGCATATTTATTGCTATTTTTCCGCGTATTTGCATATTTGTTGCATATATTTAAGATTTTGATTGCATATTATAAGGCATATATTGATACTTTTTAATGCATAAAAATCCATTCTCTACTTATAAAAGATTGATCTATGGTAAGCGTAAATATAAGTAATTTAGCTGTTCAAATTTACAAAAAATAATAATTTGAATTTCCTTTATCAATATGTACAAATACATCATGTTTACTCAATAAAAATAAAATAAATATTTATAGTAAAACAAGTAAATCTTTAAAACATAGATAATTTATTTTATAATTAAAATCATATTGGAAAATTAATAATAATAATAATTTATAATATTACAAACCGTTAAAATTGTTAACTTTATATTTTGTTCTAGTATCTTTTTTTTTTCATAATTTGATAAATATGTTCCTTGAGAGTTCAATGCACATTGTCCTGTATTTAAAGTTTTTAATGTCCATTTCAAGTCACTTTTACTTTTTAATGATGTCAAAATATTTACAAATAAATTATAATCTAAACTATCCATTAAATTGTTCCTAAAAATAAAGTATAGTTCATTAAAATATAAAACTATAAATATTAATATCAACTAGGTATTAATAAAGTTTTATATTAAAAGGTTTTATCTACCTAAATAAAATATTAAGAATAAAATTAAATTTAAGGTATCAAAACTACAGTGTTTTAGGTAAAATATTAACAAACTTACATTTTTAAAGTACTTATTTAGTGTTATAATTAATATATTTAAATTTTCCTATTTTTTAATGATGAACTATAGGTAATTTAAATATGTATATTAATGAACATTTATTTCTACTTATTAATAAGTCAATTGTTGTTCGTTGGTGTACAAATTACAGAAAAAATTTAAAATATACTGCAAAAGAAGGCTAATCCATTTACCGGCGTATAAAAACTATTGATTATACAATGTTATCTTTTATTGTACAAACTGATAACATAATTAATAATCATCTCTAACATGATTCCATCATATTGAACAGATGATCTGTTATCCCGGGTTCTATGATAACGTTTACAATGTATTTAGACCACAGATATATATATATATATATTATATTATTATATTATTATATATAAATCTTTGATTCAGGCCTATGATTTGAGATATTATACAGACATATTTAAAAAATCGTGTTTATTGTATGGGCAATAGGTCTCGTAAGTAATATTTAGGCAATAATCTACGATGAGCCGCTTTCTGAGACTAAAGTATTTAGATAGGTACAAGTATACCACGGATAAATAAACATAAATATTTGTGTAAATACTTACTCATATCGATACATTAAAAAAGTACTTCAAATAATTTTGAAAAAATACTATACGAGTACGTGCATTTTTAGTTATTATCCATTCTTAGTATTAATTTTACTTATGTAAGGCCTAAATGACTATTTGTGCTATTTACCTATTTATCTTGTTTTATATATGTAATCATGCAGACAAAAACTCCATTAAAAAAATACTTTTTGAAATTTACTTAAAATAAAAAAAGGTAATAAAAAATAAAAATGAGTGAGTAAATGCTCTGCTGCACTGCTCACCGTGATGGATGTGTTAAATTTGAATTCAATGACATATCTTTGTAAACAAAAAACGATTCCGAGTGCTGACAATCATTATTATTAATATTACTTGGTACCTAACTAGATATTTCATGTTCAGTTTTTAATATTACTATCAAAAAAAGTAATTTATTTACTTAAACTTGAAATGCCTATAAAAAAATTATACTTTTATATATTTTTTAGATTTTTTAGTTTCAGTATAAATTACTTGTGAAGAACTTTGTATCATATTTTCAAGTCTTAGCTTTAAACATTGGATATATAATACATTTTAAACTTGCAATTTTTTGTGATTCTTATTAATTTTAACATTTATACTTCAAATGTTTTTAAAAAAAATAATGCCTATACCTATAGGTATTTTAAATATTTATATCTATAAGAAAAATTTAGGTACCTATATGAGATTTTGTATTCATTTTCAAGTTTTTTGACACAATATCAAAAAATTTTTATCTGCATTAATAGAAATGAAACTAAAAAAAATGTATTTGTCTATAAATAATTAAAAAATTTTAAAAATACTATCAAGTAGGTACCTTTAGAAAATTATTATTCCTATAAACATTTGGTAAAAGTATTTATATGGTTATTCGTTATTGGATTATTACAACTTAACAAAAAAACATTCGAGAGGAAATATTGATTTTATGTCGTAAAAATTTGATGTTCAAAATATTTTATCAGATGTTTGGCTGAACTTTTTTTTTGACATAGATAGAAAAAATTTTGAAAAATCTTGTATTAAATTTCTTAATCTTATAATAGATACAGAAAAAATATTTTTTATGAATTTCTAAAATAATTTCAATATTTTTCATTTTTAAAAAAAAATTTGTGGTCTTAAATTATTGTTTTGCGGTAAGGTATAATCTACCATAAATACGTCACTGGTATGCATACAAAACACACATGCACACACAACATGTTAAAATCAAAACAAACATCGTTCCAGCATTCCACTCAGAATCTATAAAATTTGAAACAAAAATAAGTGGCAAAATAGGTAACTATTTCTAGTAGATATTTTCTACAATAATAGGTTTAGGTACAGTAGGAGTGCCATTAAGTAGGAACGTTGTAGAATTAACGTTCCTACTTAATGATTAATGTATTCAATTTGAATTCAATGATAAATCATTGCATATACAATAAACGATTTAGAGCTGGGATGATCTGTCAGTCTAGGTATATAATTAAGTTTCTATTATCATATGTTTATATTTAAATTCATTATTATAATAAGTAATTTATTTACTAGGTATTAATAGCGGCACAACCAGAGGGGGGAGTTTAAGGGTTGTCTCCGACCAAAAAAAAAAAAAAAATAATAATAATATAATAAAAATATTTTTACATCTTGATAAATATTAATATAAATGTAATTATATAAGTGTATAATACAGACATAAACAGTTGTTATTAAAAAATAAATGTACTTGTTCATTCAAAAAAGTTTATACCTACCTACGTTCTCACGTATAATATAATATTATTATACCTATATAATTTTTTATTATTCCTATTCCTATACCTAATACTAACTTATTGTAATTCAATTTTGAAATTAACAGAAATATTGAATTTTAAACTTTGTATTTAAATTCTATATTGTCGACTTCAGATGAGTCATTATCATTTTCTGTCAACCATTCATTCAAAAATGCTCTAATCATCTCACGAGCATGTTTCAGCTGCGGAAGATCTGTAGGAGATGGAGGATACATGTTAGCACAATGAGCTGTCCCTGTAGAAAAAAAACGTAAATCAATTTATTAATAGATATGAAAATAATGCTATTCTTGTATTATTTAGGTAAATGAAAATTAAATGAAATTATATTATCAATAAATAAATACCTATACATAGTTTTAATGATTACCTTCAATATAAATTGCAACGTTATTTTTTGATTTTGTCTGAGTGATGCCTAACGCATGCCATGGATCAACAGATCCATGAACATAAATTACTCGGTTTTCTTTTATGTTCAATTCACCGTACATAATATTACTTCTTTTAATTCCATTGGACAAAATATCAAAATTATACCTAAAGAAAAGAATAATTTATAAAGTGATATTATTAAATATAACGTGCAGACTGTAATCATTTATAGTTATTAATAATAACAATAATAATAATAAAATAGTAAATAAGTATAATATAATGACTTGTTAATTGTTATACCTATAGATACCTAAAACGTATGTACTATTTTTTTATATTGCATGCAAGGTATAAGCTGTAGGTCAAAACAGAAATACAATGATAAATAAGTGTACATTATAAATGGCTGTTACGTAACACCCATATTTAAATATAAAGATACATTTAAATTTAGTGTAAATAATGTTTTATCCTCTTTTTAAAAAAAAAATATATTAATATTTATTAATACATTATTGAATGTATACATATAGTATTATGTTTGTTGTTTTTTATAAAAAATATATATATATATATAATAAAACAAAATAATATGAATTAATTAGTGAATTTTTAATTATTTACAGACGCCAGTGGTCTGAATGTGGGTTGTGTACCGTAGTTTGAAGACTTTTGGCATAAATAATAAGCATATTGACAAAATTATTTAAGTACCTATTTAAAAGTTTTTTTTTTAATGTGTTTTATTTTATTGCATACAAAAAAAAAATCCAATTTGAAATTTTTAGTAAATAAAATGTTTTTCTATTTTTTTTTTTTTTTAATAATAAAATCAGAATCACTGATTGATATTTGGACTATGCATAGTATTGTAATAAAAAATCATTGATTCGTTTAAAAATTCTAATAAATTATGATAATGTAATTTATGATGTTTAAAATAATTATTTTGAAATAATAAAAAATGTTATTTGTTATAAATATATTGTGCCATTATGGGGGGCAATGATTGGTTTTGAAGACATTTTTTTCCTCCTAATACTCAAATTTTACTCATGTCATCGAGGAGCAAATAACACTAATTATATCTATTTATATCTATATAGGTATTCTAATATAAATTGTAAGTTTATACATATATATAATAATTATAGCGTGCTAATTATTTATATAAATTATACATCTATACAAAAATTAACTTTTAGAACTTTTTTTTTTATTTTAACATAATTTATTATTTATTAGTAGGTTACTTTTAGATACCAAGAGCTTATTTTAAATGGAAATTTATGTGAACATATTATATACCATAATAGATTTTGTAACAATAAAACATTTATCGTAATAAATACGTGTTTTAATAAAAGAGTTGTATAAGTATAAACCCAATAGGCAACTTATCATTACTTTCTAATCGATAATACAATTAAGAATTTAATACAGGCAACAACCTTCCCAATTGGGACCTATATTGCGTTCTTATAGCTAGCTAGCTCTGGGTCAGAGAAAGATAAATTATATAAAAAGCACATTACCTACACGAGTATATATTACATGAACAATTATATAATTAGAAAAAAAAATATTAGTCAACGCCATTTTATTACGTTAATTAAAATCGACATAATAAGGTATCATTTCAGTTACAAGATTAAAAAAAAACAATAATTTATAATTAATTACTTTTTACGAAAAAAATTGATATAGAAATGATGTAATAATTTTATTAATATTAAAATTTTTAAGTTATAACGAAATAAAAATAACAAGGCGTGTATCATAATATAATATAGATTTTATAACCCGAAGATGAAAACAGTTATTGCCATCAACTTTAATCAATGCGTTCTTTAAAGGTTATCAGTTTATCACTTACCATATAGCTATTTAACTACTTCATTACCAAATTCAAGTATATTCATATAATTCGTGTTTGTTATAAAAAATTGTATTATAAATAAAACAATTACCATTATTTGAATAACTAAAAAAACAAATGATAAGTTGTGGAGTTTAACATTTCAGAAAAATAATTACTAACCATCGTCTGGAAATCTCGTACCTACCTATTTATTATAGCATAATTTCATTTATACTAGTTATAGACTATAGTCCAAGTTGCATTCTCTTAAACGATAACACAAATACATTTTAATTGCTGATTTATTGGTATATGTTATATAAGTTAAGTAGAACTCTTTTATTTAAATATCGAGAGCTAAAGTGCTTATACTTGGTAAATAAATATAGGTGCCTGGTGTCCTCTTAGAATTTTGACTAGTTACGTCACTGCCAGAGACAAATCAATGAAATTAATGGCTCAGGGTTATTTATTTTTGGGGCCTTAATTTTACAAAAAAAAGTATTTTTATAATAATATATCAATTGATACTTATTAGTTAAACAAGAAAAAATATTTTCCTCAGAGAACTAATTTACATTACATAATTAATTTATTAAAAAATACAATTTAAGTAATTGTTAAAATTTAAAATATTTTTTCTAGATTTACTTGATGCAAAAATATTTAAGAATTAATAAAATGAGAGTTTTTTTACAGATGTCATTTTCGATTGACATAATCGTGAATGCGTTCATTCTCTTTGTATTGTTTTAATTTTCGTTTTTCTGTACCAGAAAGATACTTTATAGAAGATATGAAATTTTATCAAATAATTTTAAAATTATTAAATGATTAACTGATATTTTAAAATAAATTTATAATACGACGAGTTTGACGTTGTGTTGCTCAAATGAAAAAAAGACTGAATGTAAATTCGTAAAAATATATGGTACAATCATAGACGTGTCCAGACCTCATTTGCAGATCATGCAAAATAGTGCCATATCCTGTAGAGGAGCTGAGGGGATTACAGACAAACCCCTCCGCCCCCCCCCCAAAATAGGTTAGGGTTGGGGGATATGACCTACGAATTTCGAAATAAGTTTAAATATATATAAAATAATTAAATCAATCTTTATTTTTTTTATTAGAAATAAATAACAATTTTCTTTTTATTAGATAAATAAATAACTAATATGAAATTGTATTTAGTGTTTTAAATTTTGCAGGTCATGCCTGTGCACGGTAGGCAGGATCCGTAGACATGCCTATGGGTACAATATAATTATGTACAGCAGAGAGAGAAAAAACGATCACAGACACGATATGTGAATGATATACTAATGTGGATATAGTTATTAAACAATTGTAATTTCAAGTTTATTTTCCATGTAATTAAACTTTGATTTGAAGTTATAAAATAAAACAATATAATACAATTTATTGTGTGTTGTATGTACCTATCTAATTCAATAACATGGTTGTCACAGGCAATTATTACAAATGGTTGATATGAATGTAACTACAAGACAAGTTTGAAGGAATGAAGACATACATAATACAATACACAATAATTTTGAATTCCTTATACCTTGAATGATTACAGAAACTGAACAATTATAATTAATAAAATCCACGTATGACTTTATTCAGTTTTATCAAAATGTTCATTAGTTCTGACTTTACTTAAAAACTGCTATCATTTAAGAAATGTTTGAAAACTACAAAAAAGAAAACAATAAAAGAACTTAGTGAGTTTTATTTTGAAAATGATAATTTGTCAGTTTATAGTGTCATTGTCTTAATAGTGTTTGTAACACTTTTTTGAGTTAACTAGTAACTGTAGCATCTGTCGAACGCTAATTTTCTAAATTGAAGCAAATAAAAAAATATTTGGGGAATTTTACCAGTCAAGACTGATTATAAACTGATCAAATATTGCAATACTCAATATCGAAAAACAACAAATACTAGAATTAAACATTTGATAAATTATAATTGATTTTGCTAATATTAAAACGAGGAAAAATAATTTTCTTAAACGATTAAATTGTATTTTGTATTATTATATTTAGATATTTGTGTTATTATTATAATATTTAAATACTATACTATATTATTATCTACATAACTATATATAACATAAAAAATAATTTAATATCGAGTCAGTAAGCATATATATAATTTCAATTTATTTTTATAAGTATATATAAGTTAGATCAAGTTTTATAGTAAACAGGGATCTCAAAATTTGACCTGCATTTAGGCACTCAAATCCCTACTTATAAAACCAGAATGTATGTTATGAAGCCTATTGGTTCTTAGTAGACAGTAGACAGTAATTGTAAAGCCAATGTTTTTACTATAGCTACTCAATGATTTCATAATATTTATTTACTACTGGCTGTATTATTTTACCGACGCAAAAATGAGCAATTATAAATACAGCATTGCAATGTATTTTGATTGTGTAACTTCAGTTCACGGGCATGTTGATATTAGTGTCTATTAGATATTAGATATTTATTTCGTCCCGTAGCCAAATCCGATCAAGGAGGATTGGATATAATGATTATGATTGATGTATTTAGATTTAAGTATAAATAATATAATATCTTCATGAGCTACGTCAGTTTAGCTATAGGTTATTGTTATAACAATTAAAGTATAATAGTTTAATTAATATATGGCATTTGTCATTTAATTAACATTCGATTTGTTCAATTCTACTTATCGGACGTGGTTTGAATTATTCTCTAAACTCTCCTGGTAAAATGTCCAAGATTTAAAATGTTTATCAAATATCGGCCAAGTACTTGCAGTACTACTTAAAAATTATTTTTCGAGTGAGTCAATAAACAATAACCACGCATTTACCTTTTATAAATTAATTATGTATGTTGTATTTGTTAGACGATTAGACAACAGTTATTTTAGTAAAGCAATAGTAAAGTCTATTATAAAATCATATAGGTAGTATTATAATGATATACATCATCACCCCTATAATTAAATTCAAATAAATTGTAACGACTCCAGCCCCCATCTTCCAAGTATAGGTTATTGAGAACATTCCCATGCTTACTTAAGTTAAATAATAATACACAACTTATAATCAAACTATCAATCCGTTAATTCGATTTTTTTTTTAATTATGAATTTTGATTACCTAGCAACCAAATTTTAGTACTTAAATACTTAATAAATTGTAATCAATTTCAAAAAAGTGTGTATTTTTATAAATCGTTTATTTTTTTAGTTAATTTATTGAGTTATTTATATTTAATTTTGATGCTTATAGAATATAGGTACATCAACTACTTTCCTTCTTTTTAGAGATTTATGTAGGTATTTTAATATATATATATAAAATAATATTAATAAATAAACTTACAGCTTTCCAAAAATATCAGAACACATATCAATAAAAAATGCAGCTGGAAATTGATTACCAAACACATGATCATCTTGATTGGATGTTTGAAAAAAGCCAAACTCTGTACAAGTTTGATATGTCCATTGTCGACCTATATAAATATACTTTATGTATTATAATGATCAATTATTTTTTGATAAAGAACAATAAACATATTTATTTTGATAATCATAAATGATAAAGTGGTAACAGTTTAAAATTGTTACGAGTCAAACAACATAATATTGAATCTGTGTTTCTGAATATACAAAACTACAAAAGTACATCACTATTAATTATATGAATTAATCTTAGAGTGTAATTTAAATAAGTGCCAATTATCAATTAAATAAAACTAGTAAAAGTATATATTAATACTACTTATTTTATAAAAAGCTATACAAATTCCATATTTTATCAATTTTCAATTGTCAAACAATTTTCTAATTTACAAGATTTTAACGAATTTAATCGGAAATAATATTTTTACACATATATTTAAAATACTTATGTAGGATCTCGTATTAAATTTTCAAGCTTTTTGAGACAGCAAATATTTTTTATCATCATTTATAAAAAAAATTAAAAAATTCAATTATCTATAAATAACTCAAAAAAAAAAAAAAAATAGAAATATTTTAAAAATATTATCTTGTATACAAAATAATCAAGTAGTCAAGTATCTATTATAAATAATATAGCATTATGGTTATTCATTTTTTAATTACAACAAAATATCAAAATTCATTTGAAGAGGAATAATTATTATTTTTTTATTATTTATTTGTGAAAATGCAATTTTGTAAACATTTGAACATCAAACGTTCGTAAAAATGAATTTGACTTTTCGGTAGAAGTTTGTTTAGTACAGATTGATGAAGTTACAAAGAACCTTGTATATTTCATTTTCGAATCTTGGATATATAAATAAATATATTTTTATGAATTAAAAAATAATTTTAAAATATGTATTTCAGATTTTACGAATTTAAACGCTTATAAAAATATACTGTGACCATATATTTTCAATACTTCTTAGTTGGTAAATGAAAAACTTCAGAGTAAAATAAAACTAAAATATATTTTAAAAGTACAACTCTGGCACATATAACGATATAAAATTATTACATAATATTATATATTATTTATTCTGTGGAATTGTTTAAATTAAATACTAATTGGTAATCACTAACCTCCTGCTGCTGAATCACTATTCCAACTTGTATTCAAATAAGAATCAATCATCTTTTTATAAACGTGTTCTGTACAAGTTAAATTATTGATGGATAATAGTTTGTTATTAACTTCTGCATATCTGTCTAACTAATAAAAAAAAAAAAAAAAATGGTAATCTTGTAAATGAATTTAGGTATATATATATATATATATATTATATAAAGTATCTACGATCTACCTATACTTTGGTATAATGCATATTACCATTATCATTATAAGTTATACCATTAAGCGTAGATGGAATATATAGGAGTTAGAATTATATTAAATTTCAGTACTTATTTTGGTTTGATAGAAATAATATTTTAAGATTTTAGTTCTGAATTTGTTTCCATAATAATGATAATTTTTGGGTTTGGTTGATTTAAAACAATATTTAGTAATAGAAAACGTTTATCAAGCGTTGTGTTTAATGAAAAATGATGGGTAACACAATCAATTTATTATGTTGAAAATAGGCATTAAAAATATCTAATGTGATATTAAAATTGTATTTTGTATAAAACATTAAAACTTAAAAAATACAGATTCTTTTATTTTGTATAATAAAGGTCTCTGTAGAGTGTAGACTGTAGAGGTTTTAGAAATTAAAGGTTTCGGTTCCAATTCTGGTACATGCATTTTTTATTATTCAAACTGATACTACAATAAATAATAATGATTACTTTAGATTATAACTCCTGGAAACTAGTATAGTATATAATAGTGTATAATCTATATAATATATTTAATGGTTATGTGTTATATTTATATTATTATGTAAAATGTATAAATCCAACAAAAATGCATACCAACCTACTATATTAAATATGCTAAACATAGATAAATAATAAAATAATATTTTATAATTAGAAACGTATACAATTATATTGTATAATGTATATTTGTAAGTTAATACAGATTCATGCAGTGTATTACCCTACGGCCTACAAGCTACACTATATACAATTATGTTTATTGACTTCATATTGCTCTGCTTAGAATCCAAAATGTTATGTCAGGTACTCGGGTACTTATGCTACATTATTTTAGCTTATAAATAAAATACTTACTGCTGTTATTATTGTTTTGTTAACCATAATATCACATAAACTTTCCAATGTTACTAATGACCGTTCAGGATTTTCATAAAATCTATTATCTTTATTGTATTGTACAATGTCAGCAAAATTTCCAGCTAAAGTCTCAAACAAGTTTTCCACGTCATTTTTTGTGTTTATATTTAAGGGATCGCACAATCTGAAAAATAACAATTAAGTTTAAGCTTTAGATATGAGTTTAAATTAAATTAATTTATAATATGCATATTATGTACCTACTTAAATTTGTTTTCGATTATTTTTGCTCCTTTGCTTGTTTTTATTTGGCTATCGATTATTTGATTTGCTTGTTTTATTTGTAATACACAATCCGGTGAATACGTTGCTAATGCATTTTCAACCACCTTATAATATTCTACAAAAATAAAAGTAGGTACAGGATAAAATAATTAAATATTGTATGTAAATAAGTATAAGTATTAATTTTTCGAGATTCATAATATTTAAGTGATTAAAAAAAATAATAATTATTATTTATTAAATTTTACTCAAGTAAAATAGGAAAATTTATTCGTAATATTTAGATGTTTCAAATTGTGTTTTTAATTTATATTTTTCGTAATTTTATTAGACAGCACTATAGCTGTTATTATAGATAAACACTAATTCGAGAAATATGTACCTACTCGTAAGTTAAAAATTTGAATTTAGATATCTTGAACAAATTTTTGTCTGTTTACTATACGAATAGTGTGAAGAAAATCATGTTCGAAATGTAAGAGCATAATTATTTGTTTTTGTGTAGGCGCAACTTGCAAATATTATTTATTTATTTCCAATTGGTGTGCAATTTTAGTCCATCGATATTTATTAATTTTAAAATGTATTTAATTTTAATAACTTTTTGAAGTTAAAAAGTTCAAAATAAATTTGAATGAGATTAAAACTTGATTTAAAAATTTAATTTAACTTTAAATTAATTTATTCTTTTTTTATATCCAGTATCATCTGTTATAATCTTATAAGTTATAACATATACCTTTAAAATCTATTTTTGCTAATAATGGACCACTTGAAGATACTGCAGCATGTACTAGATGTGGAAATTTCATTCTCAACCATGCAGCCAAAGATCCTGGGTAAGATCCTCCGAATGCTACCCATTTAGTAGTAGCTGGAATGTCATACTTTATCCGAATATTGACTATGAATTCCGCCAAATCTGTTAATGCTTGTTCACTACTCAAGTATACTAAATTTTTGGTACTCATATCTCTAAAACATATATATTATTAATTACTTAATATACTGTTTTAAATATACAAGCGGGGTCATATTCAGCATATTTTTACCAGGGGCAAAGTATAAAACTAGCGTCTACTCATAATTCCGACCACCTTTATTATGTTACTGTTATTTGGTAAATTGGTACCCCCGCTCGACTAAGACTTCTAAGAAAGTGCCTCAGTTCGCCCCCTCCCGTAATCCGTCCTTTTATACAAGTATATATAATATATATATGGCTTAAATGAACACCTGGTTACTATAAAAAAAAAAATAAAAATAGAATGTAATAAATGTTTAGATTTTAACATTATCTTTGAAACCAGTTTTCATTAATATTTTTTTCAGTATACTTTTTATTTAATAATTAGAAACAGTAAAAACACGGTAATTACTGTTATGTTTATATCAAATTAATTATTATTTAAAAACAATATGTTTTATAGATACTAATGTTTGTGAATTTAAGTCTGGGTTTTTGA
Source organism: Rhopalosiphum nymphaeae (assembly GCA_036289425.1). Classification (NCBI taxonomy): domain Eukaryota; kingdom Metazoa; phylum Arthropoda; class Insecta; order Hemiptera; family Aphididae; genus Rhopalosiphum; species Rhopalosiphum nymphaeae. The sequence continues at coordinate 3,694,470 of JAZAQC010000030.1, forward strand.
CTAAAACTAAATACTATTGAATATATTTTAGAGTATACTAATATAATATATAATAATAGTAAATACTAAATTCGTTGAAATAATATTTACAAAAGTTCTTACTCAGTAGGATGGCTTTTGCCATAATACCGATGTTCCAATTGAAAACATAAAGCATTAAATTCTTCAGCATAATTAATCCAAGCTCCACTGTACATCCATTTGGCTGAAATAGGACCTTCTCCTCCTATCATCAAAAACACAGGACCGTCCTTTTTGTAATATTTCTGATTTACTTGATATCTCTTAAAAAAACATTACATTGAATTTAAATTCATGTATATAATATGAAAAAACATAATTTCATACATAAACTTTTTAAATTATATTATTATACCTGTTTCCATGTTCTATTATCAGTAGGATTAAAGTGATCTAGTTTTTGTATAAACCATTTGTCTTCAATATCGATCACATTTTTAGTTAATGGTGAATTCGGTTCTCCTAAACCCACGCGTATTTTTTTAAAACTATGTGATGGTGAACTCCACAAAACGCCACACAAAAATACACAGCATATGAATTTCATTGCTTAAAACAAAAAAGTTAATAACAATAATAATCTGAAAAAAAAATAAGTTTAAGATTTGTATTGGTTCAATTATGATTGTATTCGTTTTACATACAATAATTTTGTAACAAAAATAATAATATTGAGGATGGGTTCTGGTATTACTTAAGATATATAGTTTGTCATTTGAAATGTCAGATTAAAAAATCAAAAAAATAATCGTGGAAATAAATCATAGAAAATAGTAGGTATATATACTATATAGGTAAAAGCAGTTTTGACAAAATCAATATTTTGTTTTTATAGTTTTAATATTAATTAACCGAAGGGACTATTTTTACCAATTATTTCTATAAGCATTTTTTAAAATATAATATGTTAATATATACTAATTTTTTTTTCGAGGACGTCCCCACAGGGTAGTACCAAAAGGACCATATGGATTAAATTAAAATTTTATTTTTGTACATATGTAATATATATATATATATACTGGAACTGGAACTAGAATAATTTAATAAACAATTAAGTATCGAAACAAAAACTTAAGGTCAGTACTCTGCAGTTATTTTTTCACCGTTGTATATAGTCAATTTTTCTTAAAAGTGTTACTATATTTAAAGTTAAATTTACTAGAAATATTATTGAATTATTTAAAATAGCTTTCAGTGAATAAAATACAATATATACAATTGTATACATAATTATCTACATATTAAAAAAATCATAAATATAAATAATTCAAAATAAAATTACAAATCATTAGAGTACCATAACATTATAGTTTATAATAATTCGTTCAATTTTGTATAAACCTACTTGTAATTTATTATCGGTGTTGTATGAATATTACTATATTGGACAGCATATATTAGTAATACTTGGTTGTTAATTTGTTATTAAAATTTATAGTATAAGGTATTTAAAATATGTGGAAATCTAATGCTTAGTGGTCAAATTACATTCTGAGTATATATTTATAATTACATAGGTATAGTTCGTTTATACTTAGATATATATAATATTATTGATAGTAGGTACCTAGTTATAATCTGTATACCTATATATAATGTATATTATACTATAATGAAATAATTTAATTATGATACCTAACTAATTTGATATTTAGATATAGACGTATAGTATATGCTATGTATATTATAATTATATAGAATTAGGTACTATAGTAACATGACACTTTATTAAATTATTAAATCATTTTAACAATTTTAATATTTTTTAATCATTTTTTTTTTATGTTTTAAAGAATAATAAGTATATGGTACAACTGATTACTTACTCGTAATTCGTGTTATATAAAAGTAGGTATTAATCTCGTGCGTCACAGAATTGTTCGGAAATACAATATGAGAACGATTCACATAAATAATTGTTACGAAAAATAAATACTGTTTGATTTAATAACTAATTTTTTATTACGTTATTTTGTTTTAAATAATATTGTTTGTTTCTTGATTGTATTTTTCGAAACGCAGCAGCAATTGTAAAAATACAACCTCGTGTAGGTATTCATACAACAACTAGTATAGTGTTCATTGCAATGCCGCAATCGTAATGATGACAGAATGCTGATTGACTAACAAAAATAAAGCTATTCCCCTTCTCCAATACTTAAATCAATTGCTATCCATTATATATATATATATTGTTTGTCATTTATGTTATCGCTCGAACACAGTCCTATACCTATATATATGTTTATATTTTCTATGTAGATCAAATATACTATAATAGGTACCCATTATATTATGTTTAACAATATTGTTTTACGGATTCATTATAATATATTTTATGTGTTCCATGTTATATATAATGAATATAAATAGGTAGAACTTACTTAAATTACTCATTTGTTTCGCAATTTGAATGCTAATAAATATTTTTTAGTAACTAATTTCATTAACTATTTTGATCATAGATAAGAAAAATAAGATATTGCTGTTAAATTGAAGGTGACTTTTGGTAATTACGAGCATATTACTCTTTTTTTCAAAACTCCACCATAATTAGTGTGGTTTTTCTCTTTTTATACAATATAAATATTTTGATAATAAAGAACTATTATCATAAGAATAGAAGAATCTTATTCAATTTAGACTTTTGCTATAAATAGTATATAAATTATAAAGTGTATTAATTTTTGCGCCTTTTCTGGATTTTCTATTGAACATTGGTGGAAATAAAAATTTAAAAATAAAAAATATATAAAAGTAATACATTTTTGTAGGATGTAAAAAATACTTATAAGGGTATTAAATATAGTCTTATTGCAATCAATACTATATAATTCATATATAATCGGTGTCCGCATCTACTTCATTAGGTACCTTTATTAGACTTTTGTTAAACATTGTTTGTTTAGATGATACAGTAAAAAAATGTTCATTGATTGACCTTGTGAGAACAAATATTTTATTATTATTAATCAAAATTTGTGGTAAATAAAATATATGTTAACTCGTATATAGTTACGTTAAGGGATTGGATTGATATGCGTTATACGAAAATATTTCAACATCAGTGCTTTATAGTACTCAGATATTAAATTTTTTGTCTCTATAAAAAGTGATTTTGTATAAATAGCTTTGGTTTTTGTAAGATATGTATGTGGCCAAGTAACTAACTAAGTTGTTAATGTTACTTGCTTGCTTACTGACAACGTAGCGATAAATACATAATTTTTTCCAAACTAAATGAATATTGTTTTAATCAATTAGAAATATTTAATAAGTATTTTTTTAAATAATCGGGAAAAATAAACAAAAATTTAAGGAAAAACAAGAATTTTTACACAAGATCAGGTTTTAATGAAATAAATTTTGGTTTTTTTTTTGTAACTCAAATTTGAAATACTTACGTCTAATTACATACAATTTTAACCAAACCATAAATAATTTATTTTATTTGATATTATTTAAAAAATATTAATCTTATCATTAAAAAGCCTATCAATATTAACTATTAGCTTAACAACATCATAATACCTAATAATAAGTAGTAAATATTATATCAAATAGTAAATATTATATCAAATAATAAATATTATAGACTAGGTTTTAGGTATAGTTCTATAGAAGGTACATACGCAATTTGTTATTATCAAAAATTAATTGAAACTAGGTACCGCATTAATGTATTAAATACTAATAGAAAAACAAATTACTAATAATAATATAAATATATTATAGCTAGATAATAAAATGTCCTTAGAAAATAGGCTGATTGACCGTTTCCACTCAGTATCGTTTTTTCATATACAATGATTTTTCAATGAATTTAAGTTTAAAACATCTATTACAGTAGAAACTTACTTAACGATGAGTACTCTACTACTCTCGATACTTATCTAATAATTAATAGGAAGTTAGTAGTTATATTCAGGTATAATTTAAGTAATTTAACAGAGTGACTTTCCAGGTTTTTTAACTACCTACATCTGTCGTTTAGTTATTAATAAGCTTATAAATATATTTTGTACAATTGTACCTATATTATATAATATGAATAATACACGTACTATTACAACAAATTGTTCAAATAATTTTTATCAATATAAATAACGAAGTGAAAACTGAAAAGATAGCTTGATATATTAAATAATTTAATAATATATAATACTTTTAGTTGTACATATCCAATTGTATATATATATGGCTATATATTATGTATATTTAATATTTATAATATATAAATATTGGTATATACATAGTATATATTATTATGCTTTTACAGTTTTAAATGATACTAGTTTGATCTTTGATCCAATTTGTAGCAGTTTCATATTTGTGTGTTTTTGTAATTATAAAAGGAAAGACTAATTAACAAGACATCTAATGATGTCTTGTTATCTCTACCTATATAACTTGTGTAGGAACATAATCGTCAACGTTTTACTATTTTTTTAAAACATGGTTTATAATAATCCAATAGATATTAATTAAATCATATTTACTTTATTAATTATATACCTACCAAAAAATAGCTGAACTATACTTTTATAGGCATTTTATAACATAGTACTGCGCATAAAGATTAAAATCAAGTTAAGCTATTTTAAAGTTTTGTTGTATGTGTTATTGTATACATTTTTATATAAAATGTTTTATTTATTATGATATGTTTTTATTTATTATTAAATATAAGGCATTACTTTAGTTATTCAGACTATTTTAATTCTAACTAATAATGTTAATAAACGATTAAAACATTAATATTTAATTGCATGCATAAGGTAAAATCTTTATTTCTTGTGTTGTATTTTTTTATTCAAGTTACAAAATTATTTTTCTGAGATAAGTACAACAATAGAAAGAGTGCAGTAAGTGTGTTTCAATGATTACTTACTACTGACGATAAAACGAATATGACATTCGTATAAAGTTAGGGATCTATGTAACCTATGAAAGGTAGGTACTTAAGGAAACGATTAAGCCTACGCGTCTTCATCACATACATATAAGGTCTGGTACTTTTCTAAAAGGTCGATATCTTTTTCCAAGTTTCTTAATTGATTTTCCAAATTGGTTTTCCGATTGATTTTTGTCACTGAATCGGTAAGCATCGGCAACAACAAAAATTGTTTGTGCAATTCAGCCCAATTGGTCTTTAGTCCCTAATCAAGGACGTGGACAAAAATGGTTGGTGAAGAATAAGCACTCTGAGAGCTGAACTTACAAATAATAGTATTTAACCCACTTACTGTTAATAATACATAACGCTCTTCTTCGGGCAAACGGCGCAATGGCGGTTTGATCGCCCGTATTCGTTCGATCTCTTCCTGCCTAATAGTTTCGTTTTTTTTGAAAATGTTCTCAATATAGAAGGGCAATTTTCCAAAATCCTCCAATCGCATAAAATATATATTTAAAAAAGTAATATTCTAATACGCTCATCACAGTAAATATAGAAAATGTCTTAATAATAATAATAAAAATATTTTTTTTAAACGATTTTTTTACTTAATAAACTCACCTTCTTTAACACGTACAAAGGCTCTAAGCCGGCTTCATCCAAAACTATTATGTGTCCTTTCCGGCTGTCTTGTATCCGATGTTTTGGCAACGGTGGTACCTTTCTTACTACGTCAATAACGTTTTCATGCAAAAAATTTCTCGAGATTTTTTTTTTCAGTGATGGTTTATTAGGATAACGTGGACACTGAACTGGATTTCTGTCATTTGTTTTAGTTTTTTCTATAAATTACCCAGTCAAACATAAGTGAACCACCTACGTTAAGTGGATACGTTTCAAAGTGTTTGAAGAATAAATCTCCGAGATCAATATGAAGAAAAAAATATAAAAACAATAGGTACAATGGATGTCGACAACACTATGGTGCCATAACATTATTGATAGGTTGGTATACCTATAGTATTATTATATTACCATAATTTATATATCTTACCGACAAATGGTCTAATAACTTTTCTGGATTTTTTTTTTAAAAACTCAGACGGTTCATTGACTTTGACTTCAGCATAACCCATCGTTTGGTGACAACCCTTGTTTAATTTGAATTCCCTTCGTATAGAATTATTAAACATTGAACGATGCATCGGAGGTTTGATCACTGGTGTTTTCGGTCTTTGAATCAAGTATTTTATGTTTTCCTGGTAGTTACTCATGATAAGTTTTCATAAATACTTAATTAGATATTAACTAGTATTAACAACTTAATATTTTGTCCTTTTTTATTTGTCCAATGTAAAAAATAGAGATCACAAATATTTGGTATTAAATCAACAACGACGAATATATTACAGCTAATGATTATAATGAAGAAAATAAATATTACTTAGCGACATACCTACTGGTAAAAAATAAATTATACAAATGCAATGCTGTGTTAAAATCAACAATTTTGTTTTGTACATTTTTTATTAATTGACATAATAAACTACAGAAATCACATTTCCACTGTCTTATAAGTTTTGACTGAGATTATTATAATCTAGTTAGTCAAGTTGAGTAGGAAAATATGTATGAAATCGATTTCCTAAATTATTATTATGTAAACCGCAAAAGAGTTAGTAATATTGGAAAATATAAAGCTGATATTATGTTGCTTGTGTGTAACTACTCAGTAGCTATAGCGGTTCTAGGGAGGCTATGCACTCCTCCAAAATAAAAAAAAAATAAAAAAGACTGATTTAATATAATATATACTTTTATTATTATATAGTATATGTAATATTATATTAGTACCTATCTTTATTTTCGCGTAGTACTACTCCAGTTCGCAGACTTGTAGTACGTACGTGATTTTCTGATAGGGACTCTTATAGGTTCTATATTTATAATTTTAATTTGGTTGATTTCTCGTCGATAATATGTTTGACGAAATGACGGCTGTCGTGTTCAGACATTCAGAGTAATATTGTTTTTAAATTAACTTAAAATCTATACCTTACCCATATATAATAATAATAATAAACGACAAACACATTATATAATATTATAATTATTATATTATTTTAGCCAAAAATATAATTTAGTATGTATTCTTGTGATAGAAATAAAGTCTTATTATCATAAAAATTATTATTTGATTGTGTGAAATACTCGATAGTACCCAATACTAATAGATATTCATTTTGGTACAAATTATGAATTCCCAAAATTTTATTGTACTCTGCCCAATAATCTTTGACATTTATAACCATTGTACCTACATATTATGCAATACACAAATATCACAATAGGTATTATAATATATGAAATAACAATTACCTAGTTACAACACTTATGGAATAAGTAAGTTATACTAATTTGAAGTTCATAAATTATAACAACAATTATAGTAAAATAAATAATAGTATATCTAAAATAAGATAAAATATAATGTACTATTTATTTGTGTTTAAATTTATCTTAAGCCATGACTAAAATATAAAATTAATTATGCTTGTGCTTAACGTAAAAAGTAAGTACAATGATGGATAATATATATTGATTAATTATATCAACACTATAAATAATAGATTAATAGATTTTATTTCATACAATAGTATTATATTGACTAATTGAGCAAAAATGTAACTTAATGTAGAAATATATTGAAATTATCATTTTATTTTTTTTATTTTTTCGAGTACTTTAATACCTAAAATAAATGTCAATACACTTAAAATCTATATTTTCGGGTAGGTCATTTTGATGTCCCTTTCCATTAAATCATTCAGTTTATTTTAATCTCCATTACAATTTACTTATTTTTTTAGTTACAGATTGTATATTATTTTTAATAAAATACATACTTTTTCCACTTATTCGCATTGTAAAAGGATAAAATAGATAAACAATTTCACAACTATATAAATAGTTGTACGCTTCTTTATATTTTAGCATGTAATAGATAAATGTATTGTGATAACAAAGCACCATACAAATATTCGACCATATATACTAAGTTAAAAAATTTAACTAACTTAGTTTTTATGGTTGAAGGTACAAATACTACACTTATCATTCATTTGTGATGAACTGGTTTTTATTCTCAAGTTCATTGCATTGAATTTTAAAAGGACTTAAAATGCGCACAATTGAGGATGCAGAATGCTAAATAATAACTTTTATTCAAATAACTAAAATGTACTTTTAAATACAAATAAAAAACAAATCTAAATTAAACAATACATTTCAATGAAAGTTATAACTTTATTATCTTTACGTTTTACATTCAAAACAAATAAATTTACAAACCTATTACTTAATACTTCAATCACTTCTTCCATTTTTTAGTGCATTTATATAGTATAAATGATCACGTGCAGTAGCCAATATTCCTCCAACATGCATCATACTTGTATATTTTTCATATGTAATATCTTCATTTTCCAACGATGTCATTTCACCACCTATACTTTTTAGTATAGCATGTCCAGCACATATATCCCATTTTTTAATGTTAGTTGTATGAATATAAGCCGATGAGTTTCCAAATAAAACTTGTAAAACTTTGAATCCTGCACCTCCAGCTGTTACCACTGGTAAACCATATAACCGTTGATTTAATAGACCCATTACATCACCTTTGTGTGATCTTGAAATAATAATTGATTTTTTGTTAGGAACCTAATTGAAATAGTAAAATATACTTAAGTACACACTGTAAAAAACTATTTGTTTTACAATAAGATAAAAGAATAATATGCATATTATGTAAATGTAAAATCTAAATTATACAAATTACTACCTAGTAAAATGCATACCATATAATTTAGAAGAAATACAAATTCCAATAACTATACTCCGGGCTGTACTTAGAATTTGCGAGGCCCGGGGCAAAAATACTTGTAACACTTTTTTATTGAACCTACATCGTTGTTTTGATATCATTTTTGATATTTACTAATTATATAAAACTTACAATTTAAATGCTACAAAAATTAAACAATTTTTAAAACTAATTTTACTACTTTTTTCAAACGTGAGGCCCAGGGCTTGGGCCCTGCTTGTCCCCCTTAAGGACAACCCTGTCTATACTATCTATCTACCAAGTGTATAATTCAATTACACAAAACTGTCAAAATTAGCGAAACAGATGATATGATCTTATACCGTTCTAAATAAAATTCAAAATATACAGTTTTTATTGAAACTGAGATTTATTATTTATATACTTATAAAAAATAAAGTACATTTTTTAAAATATAATTAATCTCAATAATTTTATTAAAGTAAGTTATAATTTTTTCCTAATACTCAATTCAACATACTATTATAATTATAATTATTAATTTACCTTAATATTGTTGAAATTGTTTGATCTTGATTTTGAGAGCCAAGCCCATGTTGTTTTAGATGAAAATGGTTCATGTATAACACCCATTATAGGTTTTCCTTTATATGCAACACAGACCATGGTAGTTACATATTGAGTCAAACTTTCTAAAAAAAAAAAAAATAAATTTAATACATTAAATTAAAGACCAATTTTAAGATTTTAAAACTTTTGTTACCAGTAAATTCTTGTGTTGCATCTAATGGATCAATCCATATGGTTACATATTTCCTCTCAAATTCTTCTTCAATATTTGTTACATGTCCGATATCATACTCTTTTAATTTTCTTAGATTTAACTTTTTGCATTCTTTCTCAGATAATTCTTCCTCTGATATCACCTATAAAATATTTAAACTTTATCAATACTTATAACTTGCGCCAAATTAGTATAAGAATTAAATTTATAGATAACTTATAAATCTTAAACGCATAAAATTATTTTGTGACCTTATATTGTACTAAACATTAAGCACATGATAAAATGTATTACCTATGTCTATATAAAATAATGAGTCTAGTTAATATATTTAAAGTTACTTGAGAAGTATAAACTGTACATACTTTTACGTTTGGTAAATTTTTTTTCAACAAATAATACATAGCACAATGAGATGTATAATCAGCATTAGTAACTGGATCATTTGCACCTTCCATAGTTTTTCCCTTTGATTGGGAATTAATTAAATGTTCATTGTGGATAGCTTTGACTTGAATACCACCTAATTGTGCTGCTCGGATTGCTTGTTCTAAGAGGTCTTTACCTCTCACAAATTCATATCTATTATTAAAACTATATTTGCTTACATACAGAATAATTGTACACAAAACCAAAAGAGCAAATAATTTAATTAGAGTTTTATTTCGGATAATCATTTTTTTCAACTTTAATTTGTTGATATGAATGTCAATCATGACTAAAATCACGACTACATAAATTATAAATTAGCATTATTTTTAATAGTAAAGTAATTAATATTTTTGAAAATCATCGTTTCAATTAAGTATTGATAACTATGGATACAAGATTTTAAATCGTTTTCTTTAAGATTATAACTCTATTGTTTTTCGTTTCATATTCCAATGTGAAAGGCGAAGAAGTTACACAGAAAATAGTTAGCAATTTGTTTTATGTATAAGAGATTGTTATCATTATAATTGATTTGCATAAAAGATAGTTGAGTCTGTTTATGTTTTGGACGACTGATATCCTTATCTTTTTTGATTTGTCACATCGATTTAATTATATTAAGTTTTAACGATTGCTGATCGAATGGAACAAAATATAAATTAAAATAGTTTTTTTTGTTATAATGTTCTTCGACTTAAAACTCCTAATGTTTGACGTTCACAATTAAACTCCGCTGTGACACTATATTCCTTCATACATATAATATACGGTGATCTACGGTTGACTCGATATAGAAATAGAATAAGAATCGATAAGAATATCGATAATCTACATTTATCCATAGATTTAAAGTATGCAGATAAAAATTGTATTAAAAAAAAATGTTATCTACATAATGCATTTATCACACAGAATTGGGTCCATTGAGTAAAAAAAAAAAAAAATTAAGTCAGATACTCAGATAGAATTTGTGTCATAGAAATACCTATTTCTTGTATTTATAAGGTCAATGATCCGTCTATATTATTTAATATAGATATCTGTGTTGTATGTGTACGTGTGTACCGTAAAATAATAATTAACTATATACTATAATATATCGTGTATCAATAATAAACATAATTTTATCAGTTCCAAAAGTCGTGATAAGATAGTTGGAGAAAGTTAACATTTAACTATATAATATTATTATTATATTATACTTCAATGAATGTTAACAGCACAACGCACGGCCATATATCATATTACTACCTATGGATAAAACCAATGTATATTATATTATGCAAGTTATTGTCGATATTAGCGACAGGTCATTTTATCGAGTATTCTATGTGCGCATGCGTAAAGTCACTCAAAGTTACTTCTGGATTATCACTTATCAGTTAATTATTCTGTTATATTTATTAAGAGGACTCTACACGGAAATAAAACCGAGGAATGACTTAGAGATAGAGAATACTCTATTAGGTGTTTTCACGATCATAATATAGGTAATATACGACAAAATTATACAAAATAAACTCTATTTGAAGATCGTTAGTTATTTTTATTATTATTAAAACTGACGATCGACGACTGTACCCATTATTTAATTTGTTTTTAACTTCGATACTCATTAACTCATTAAATAAAACTGTAAATTGTTGTTTTGAGATTTTGATAAAAAATAAATATAGAATATTTGATTAAAAAAATAGTATATCGTATATGATATTATGATCTAAGGTTGTTGAACTGAATAACTACTATCAACTACAGTGTAATTAATTAGTGATTATCCAGATGATAAGTATATAACGAGTAACTTCGGGCACGCGCACATATAATACCTACTAAAGAGACCTGTCGCTTATAGGTATCGGCAACAAAAAAGTACGCCGTGGCTCGTAGCCCTATCCGTAGTACATGCAAATGATCTAAGAGCACGGCTATAGATTGAAAATTAATTTATATTCATGGTTAATACTGTTAATAGTTATCGTAAACGTCATTTGATAATACTGTTAATAGTAATCGTAAAAGTCATTTGATAATAATGGTAATAGGTATATTAAAAATAAAAATTCCAAATGAGTAAATGGCATTTCGCCACACTTTCGAATGATTATCTAACAACCGTGTAGGTAGGTGAGATCATGACTTATTATTTTTTTTTATCTTTATTCGTCTTTGTCAACAATTCACTACATCACATATAAGTCTTTTTCTTTCGGCGAATTCAAAAACTACCATATTTGAACACAATTAAAAAATATAGAATTTATTTGCATAAATTATATTATTTTTTAGATTATAAATTGTGTATACTTATAAAACGCTTCTCAATGAATTCTGTTCATAAGTTTAGCATTCCAATCAGAACTTCATTTGGAATACAATTTAAGAAAATGTTATCAAAAATTGCCAAACCGTTGGAAGGAAAAGTAGCGATTGTCACTGCATCTACTGATGGGTAAAAATTGAATTACGATTAATCGTAATCTTGTGATCATAAAATGTTTAACATTAAATTACATTCCTTAGAATTGGTTTTGCTGCTGCTAAACAATTGGTCAGCGATGGAGCATCTATCATGATTTGTAGCCGTAAGAAAAACAATGTAAAAAATGCATTAGAACAACTTCAAAAAGAATATGGTGTTAACAAAGTTAAAGGACTTGTATGCCATGTATCGAAAAACGATGATAGAACTAATTTAATCCAAGAGGTATTACATAATATTTCATTAATTCTTAGTAGAATATATAGTTTATACAAATATTTTTATTACACAATTAGTATGTAAAATTTATCAAGTTATTTTTATAATAGATACATAGATTTTTTTCTAAGACTATGTTAATTTATTAAAGGTTTCAGTGTTAAAGTTAAAATTATTCCTATATTATTTTATTATTTTTTCAAATAAGGAAAAATGTTTTAATATTTATATAATAAACCATCTATAATCTATTTATTTAAACTAATAAAACTATAGGGTTTCTCTTGAATATTGTGTGTTTAAAGTTAAATGATAATTTTAAATAACATAAATAAAGAAATATAAAAACTAAGTACTTTAATGATAAAATAAACTTAAATATATATCTATTAAATAACTATACATATTTAGTTTTTTACTTATAAAATAGGTAAATAAATTACATTTTTCTTTCAATTAATTTTTCATATTGTGTACATTTATATACAGGGTAATTCTTTTATCAATATACACTCATTATTTTGATAAGTATTGACTTTTTTTCAAAATATTTTGTATCATGCTTTCCTCATACTGTATGAAATTTTAATTTTTTTACCCTTTTATTAAATATTGAAACCACTATCAACTTTTAATTTTCTAAAAAAACTATATAAATCTATATTTAAAATATCATAAAATAGTAGTGCTATTTTTTTATGAATTTTAACATTAAAATCATTATTTTTCACTTAACTCTGAATGAGTTATAGCTGCTCAAAGTTGGGTGGTTTGAGGTTTTTAGGTGTTCATCCTACAAGTTATTATAACTGTGAGACATTGGTATAATTACAGGTACAAAGTTCATCACTGTTTCAATAATGAGTTAATTACATATGAAAATATCTACCTCTTATTACCTATTACTCATATGACTACTGGTCTTCAGAAACAAGAAGTATTATAAATAACCAAAAACCGCCCAACATTGAAAAGCTATATTTCGCTAAAAATGTAATAAAAAATAATAATTTGAATGTTAAAATTCATAAAAAAATAGCCCTATTAATTTAGTACAGTTTAAATGTATGTTGTCATTTTAAAATCAAAAGTTTATAGTGGTTTCACAATTAAATAAAAGGGTAAAAAAAAATGAAAATAGTCAAACAAAATAATAAGTGTATAATGATAAAAGAATCATCATGTAGATATATAATGCTAGTTCTACCACAGAACCTTTATAAAAGCAGAGCACTTTTATGCTTTATAGAATATCTTAAAAATAACATTAAGAAAACAATAGGTAAAAAGATCATAAAATAAAATAATCACATTCATTTAATACTAAAGACCAGTGTGTCGCGGGAAGTACTAAATTGTGCTACTTAAATAAATCAAAATATACAGAAAGTATAATTTTAATAGCGTGTCGTCATAATACAAAGGTTGAGAAACACTGCTATAGATCATTGCTAATAGTTCATGTAAACTCACTTTTATTTTATGAAACTTGTAAACTATGTATTAAATTAGGTTAAATAAGATAAAATTCATAGATTTTTTAAATTTAGTCCATGTCCTTGGTTGAACATTTTTGTTGTTTTTTATACTAATCTTAGAACAAAAGCTAAAAATAATTTGAAAAAGAATATTTTAAATTAATAAATAACAATGTTCATGAACGTACAATGATGAATAATCGAAATCATGTGTATATAAAATTATGTTTTAATAAAAAACAAGTAGATAAATTAATTTCAAAACAATTCTTATAGAAAGACAATTTTTTCAAAATATTTAGCAGCAATCCATTTAAATAAAATATAAATAAAATTCAAATAACCAATTTATATAGGGATGTGTGTTATAGATTAATTCAAAATATTAACGTATGATTTTTATTATAATATAACTAAGAAAAAATATGGAAATAAAGTTAGATTATTATATACCAATACAAATTCACTAATATAAAAATAAAAACTAACAATTTTTATCAAAATACAAAAATTAATTTAGATCAGTTTGATATATCTAATTATCCAAAAGATAATATTTATGGACTACATTTAGTTAACAAAATAGTTTTAAGGAAATTTAAAGATGAGTTGAATGGTAAAATAATAACAAAATTTGTAGATTTAAGATCAAAATTATATTCATAATGAATCTTAGTGAAAAGGAAATTAAAAAAAGTTAATGGTGTTTATAAAAATGTAGTTGAAAATAATCTGTTTCAATGATTATAAAAATGTATTATTAATTAAAAAAACAGTATATACAAAATTTATTTAGAATAAAAAAACATGATATTTTTACATAAAAAATATTAATTTGAATATTATAAACTACCAATTTTAATTCTTTTTATTTTATTTTTTATTTAAATAATAATTATTAGATCAACTTAATGATTAATCAAATTATTGTTTATTAAGTGAGTTTTGCATGAACTATCCACAGTTGTTTATGGTATTAAATCATTGTGATTTTTTGTAATTATTTTATTTTAATATGATAATATGATCTTATTGTACTTTGTTTTCTAAATTTTATTTTTGTAACCTTTAGTGAGCATAAAATACAGAGTAAAGAATTAAGGTACTAAAAAAAAATAAAAAAGGTGCGATACTAAAACCGGCATTATATATCTATTTATAATTTTATATATATTATAAATATCTAATGTTTTTTTAGACTATTAAAATCTTTGGTGGAATTGATATTCTTGTATCAAATGCTGCAACAAATCCTACATCAGGTTCAGTATTAGATGTAAGATTTTGTTTACATTTAATACCTTTTAAATTATTTATATTCATAAAATAATAGTTTATGTTTGTGAATTAGTGTGATGAAGAAGTATGGGATAAAATATTTGATGTTAATGTCAAAAGTGCATTTTTGTTAACAAAAGAAGTAGCACCTCATCTGATTTCTAGAGGTGGAGGTTCAATTGTCTATGTCTCTTCAATAGCTGGTGTCAATCCAATGCCAGTAAAAATATTTAAACTAATATATTTATTACAATTTAACCAAATATATACATTTTAAAATGTATTGTCACTCTAATAAATGTGAATACATGTTGTTATAGATGCTAGGAGCATATTCTGTTAGTAAAACGGCGCTTCTTGGTTTGACAAAAGTAGTGGCTATGGATTTGGCAGAAAATAACATAAGAGTCAATTGTATAGCTCCTGGTATTGTTAAAACAAAATTTGCATCAGCGGTATGTAGCATTTATTCTTAAAATAAATGTTTATAGTTGTAAATAATGTATTTACCTGTTCATTGACCTCTCAATAGTTCTATACATAACTGGAATGTCGAGTTGCACGTAGTACAGCTCTGGTTAACATTTATTATTATGTTTTATTTAAATTAATATTATTTACATTTATTAATGATACATTTTTACAAAAAAAGTAAATAAATAAATATAACTAATTACAATTTAAACAATTATTTGCCTTATTAATTACATTAATTTTAATTTAATTTATTATTTAAAACCGATATAAAAAACTGTTATATAATAAGAAGTTTATGGTTTTTTAGCTTACGGAAAATGAATCACTTAGTGAACATTTATTACAAGGGATACCTATTAAAAGGTAATATTTTTTTCCTTTAATACAAAATACTAACTAAAATTTGTATGTTATTTTTATATTAGGTTTGGTCGTCCAGAAGAAATTGGTTCTATTATATCATTTCTTTGTTCGCCCGCTTCTTCCTTTATAACAGGTGAAGTAATCGTGGCATCTGGTGGAATGACATCCAGGCTTTAGTTGTGTAATTTAAATTATTGAATTGAAACAATTAAGATAAAATTATTGAAATAACAATATTCTAAAATAATCAAAAATTCTTATTATTATTATTTATATATCTTAATAGTCTTAAGCAAAGTTCCATGAGAAATTAATTCATATGAATATTTTTTTAAATTTAATGGATCACTAAAATTTGATGGATCAATCGTAAATAACTTATCACAATTAAGGACCTAAAAATTCTCTACTAAATCAATAAATCTTTAGTTTATATTTATACAACCTGTTCATGCATATGTTTGTAGTAGCATACTACTTTTGAAATTGTAGTATTTGGTGGCTGATTAAAAGATATTGATTTTTTTTGTATATATTGTTTTATTTTGTTTGGTTTTATATATTTTTTTTATTTAAAAAAAATATTGAATACTGCCATTTAATAAGATACATTTTTTTAATCCTTTTTATTTTTATAAGTTTTTATATATTTTTAGAGTTCTTATTGTACAAGATACTCCATACACATAGGCATAACTAGGGAGGGACTTGTGATGGGTTTTAGCCTCCCCCCAGAATTTTTGGGTAAATGTGTGTGGCATGTCCTTATAAACATAATAGTATTAACTATATTTTTATTTACAATATAAAAAAATGTAATGTTTCATATAAACAAATAATTATTCAAGTCAGTTGTAAGTAAACACCAATAGAAAGAATAAATAATAACCTAATTAAAAAAGATTTGTTATAAACCATTTTTAGAAATCTAGTCCTTCTCCCTAACTTAAAGGACTAGTTACGCCTATGACCATACACTATTGACTATTGATTGACTAGTAAATATATTAAGTAGGTATGTACAGAAATTATTTTTAATTTTCAATATTTAATAAACTAAATTAAACAAGGAAATTAGTGATCTTATTTTTAAATTCTTTTTTTTTATGATATCTGTTTTCTGATATTTATTTTAATATTTCAAGTAATAAGAAGGAAATTAGGTAACCACTCTGCTGTATACTTTACAGTAGGTGTTGAGTGGACTTTATTATTGAGAAATAAGTACCCTTAATATTGGTGTTAAATTTGAACTCTATGATAAATAATTACATAGACAGTAGGTAATAAGTAGAAAAAATGATCTTGATAGAAGATAGCTCATTACTCTATATTACTAAACATATTTTGTGATATATTTATATAATATATTGATATTATAGTAATTTATTTAACTATTAGTAATTCAATAGGTTGAATTAAATTTTTCCTAAAAGGAGTGAACATTGCACTTAAAAATGTTTTTGTTATTGTGTATAAAAAATATATATAATAATGTAGGCATATTAAAAGTTTCAAGTAGGTACCTACCCACACTTGGTAACATTTTTTGGTTACAATATAAACTACTTATATACTTGCATTACTTATAAGTACTTATAAGTATATATGCTTATACTTATATAATAACTGTGTATTTAATTTTCAATCTTTAGCTATAAAAATTTAATATCTTAAAATATTTAAACTACAAAATTATTTTCAAATTTTTGTAATTTTAATATTTCATATTTCGTGCAAAATGTAAATTTTTTTCAAAAAAAGGATTATAAAATTTATATAAATAAAATACATATAAATTTAAAGATCAGTCCTAATCAATTTTGGAAATATATTAACAGTAAAAGCATAACAAATTTTTTTACCAAATAGTATTACATCTAAACACTGATCATTTTAACGCTCTAAATGATATTGTTAATGCTTTTGATTATCACTTTTCTAGTGTTTATGAAAAGTACAATTATGTGAATTTTAACTTTAAGCCACATAAACCTTCCAAAATGTTCTTTTTGATTGAATTAATTGAGGTAATTCTAAGCTCTTTAAGTACCTACTACTTCCAGTTCTAGTCTAGATTTATAACTCAGCATATTCCTAAAAAATTGTAAATATGTTATTTCCTCACCTTTACTTTACTTGTTTAATTTATCTCTCTCTACTAGTATTTTCCTTATAACTTAGAAAACAAATTTTATTAGATCAGTTCCTAAGTCTTCCTCTGATTTATCAAATATTTCAAACTATCGACCAATCTCTTTGCTTTATTTTATACCTAAAGTATTTGAATCAATAGTTGTGAGTAAAGTTTTACCTATTTTAAATAATTTAATTATAGATGATCAACACAGTTTCCGACGAAATAAAAATATAATCATAAACTTACTAAACTTTCAACTTTTCTTATCAAACGCCATCTCACATAGATGTCAATTGATGTCATTTACATTGATTTTACAAAGGTTTTCGATAAAATTAATCGCCAGACTTTATTTATAAAATTAAACAAATTGATATCTTTAGATCTTTTTTATCTTGGATTATTTCTTTTATTGTAGATTGTCAGCAAATAGTAGTATACAAACAGTTTTGGTCTATTCCAATACATGTTACTTTTGGAGTTCCCCAGGGATCTCATTTAGCACCCATTTTATTCCTTATTTTAATAAATAACATTTTTTTTCCAAAACAGCACTAATTTAATGTTTGCTGATGACTGATGATATAAACATTTTCCGTATAGTCAACAATTAAGTTGACGCTGATCTACTTAAATCAGATTTAGATGCCCTCTACGACTGGTGCATTAACCTATAATTTCACTTTAAATATTAGCAAATGCCAAATAATGACTTTTTCAAGTGCTCGAGTTGTCTCAACTTTTGATTACATCCTAAATTGTGTATCACTACATCGTACTATGGAACCTAATTAAAGACCTCGGTATATTTTTTGATCCTAAACTGAAATTTGGTTGTCAAAACAACAATGTTATGAATAAATAAAATAAAATTCTTGATTTTCTTCGTCGAAATTGTGCCGACTTCAATGACACTTTTGCTTTAATGTCCATTTATTGCTGTTTAGTACATTCTATCTGTGAATATTGCTCGGTTATTTGGTCTTCATACGTATTTGTTAATATTTATAAAATTGAGAATATTTAGCAAACATTTTTACATTTCCTATTCTTTAAATGCTCCATACCTAGAGAGTCACATTCTTCGTATACCCAAATATTAACGTATCTGTCCCTTGAAACACTCGAGCAGTATCGTTTACTATTTAGATTTATATTTCTCATACAAGCTTCTCAACAGTAATATTAATGATTGTCCAGATTTCTTAAGTCGTTCTTTTTTCATTGCTTTAGCTGCTCGCAACACCTGGTCTTTAAATACTTTTTATTTTATTATCTTAATAATGAAATAACAAATTATGCAAGTAACGCCCCTCTTAATAGAACTATGAAAACTATTAATGAATTAAAAATTGATCTGTTCTTTTCACCAAACTTTTACTCATTTAAGAACTATTTAAATCCATTCTTAGCTATAAGTATTAATTATATTGTATTTTGTTTCATTGTTCTTTAAATTTTTCTAACGGACGAGTGTTATTATTATTATTGTATGTTATTGGGCCTGCGCCCGTTTAATCTAAAATAAATAAACATGAAACGGTCAGCACTTACACTGGTCTATGAAAAGGCTCTGGATGGTTGATGCGTGCTTTTGGAAAATCACCTACGATTGTTGCAAAACGATAGCTTGGTACTTGTTTAAAAAAATTTACTATGATAAGCGACTTCATACAATATAATTACATCGATTTAAAACCCAGTATCTTAAGAGGACGCGACATCTGCATGTATTGTCTCCGTATTACAAATGTAAAATATAGCAAAAACTGTTTAGCGCGAAAAAGAACCGAAATTAAGTTACAATCATAACTAAGAAACAAAGTTTTCATCAAAAAAAGAAATTGGCTAAGAAATGTCGTTTTTATTTTTTCGATATCTGAAATTCAGAACTACAAAAATGTATTCAGGTTTGAATAACACAAATCAATGGGTTTTGAAACAACAACTTTTTTCGAATAAGTGATATTAAAAAAATTAAAACGATATTTTATAGATAATGTTTTCAGCTATATTGTAATTTGCAGATGTCTTAACTATCACTACAGCCTGAATGGTTCTATCTCGTACAAATCAGTTTTTGTTATGTCTTAAATTTGTAAGATGGAGACAACACATGTGGCTGTTGCATCCTCTTATACGACCTGATGTTAATATCATTTTGGGCAAAAATATTAATTTCGTAAAATTACTTTTACGGTAACATAATTGACTGTTGTCGGATTATATTTAGAGTAGATGCATGTTTCAGCCACCTACTTTGACTAAGTTATTCTTATTCTCATCTATAGAGAGCTTCAGGTGACGCCATGACGTGAACTATAGGTATTCTGTTCAAAATTAGATCGTACCTTGGTGGCCAACATGTGCGCATGGGCGTATACACAGCAGATGTATAGATAGTTGACTTGGCGAGATTGACAAACCGGTGTTGTCTGTCTGCTACTCGACGAAAAATTGTTGCCACCATGGTACGATCTTATTCTAAACAGAGTATAGTAGTGTAATAAGTGTAACCCGAATAAAGGGTTAGCTGATGCTAGACCGTCAGATAACTTTAAATTAGACGTTGCGTCGGTCATTGAAAGTATATTTGTAGTTAATTTAGCCAGAATAAAAAAATTTAAATTTGATGAATAATCTGTGAGGTATGATTCAATAGTCATGTTTACTGTATGTGCCGGTTCGATATGTCATATGTATGTAGGTATATAAACGTATGGTTACGTTTATAATAGTACGTAATCATGGTAGT
Source organism: Rhopalosiphum nymphaeae (assembly GCA_036289425.1). Classification (NCBI taxonomy): domain Eukaryota; kingdom Metazoa; phylum Arthropoda; class Insecta; order Hemiptera; family Aphididae; genus Rhopalosiphum; species Rhopalosiphum nymphaeae. Next base: position 3,715,646 of record JAZAQC010000030.1, read on the forward strand.
CGTTGATAATGCAATTTTACTATTATTGTTTTTACTTTAGGCGTATGCATTCACAGATACTGCCGTAGTGGCATTATTTTCATCGTCATAGTCATAAACCTCACAAGGGTAAAACACGGCCTGTTTGATTGGTTTGTCGGAGCGTAGCAGGTATAATAATCCTTTATGCGAGCATGAATATATTGTACAGCTTGATTGATATTTTTCCTCTTTCTGTGTCTTAGACACATTTTACATAACTTTAATTCGATTGTTTGTTTTATTCGATCGCTAATAGTTAAGCTCAGGGTTGATGGACAATGACTTATAGTGTGGACTTGTAGTGACTTCTCCTGATAGTGGTAAAGCGCTACATTTTGAATTTTTGTTTTACGGTTATAATTTTTTTTATATGAATTATTTTATTAAAACGTTTCTACAGCCTCCAAAATCCAAAATAACAACTGTAAAAACTAAAAAGTCTGTAGGGTCTGAAATATGGGCAAGTTGTGCTTTTAAGGATGTTTCTCCCATTTCCTCGTTGTCCATGCGTCTAATTTATATATGATCAAATGCATTAGCAATGCTTCCCATTGTTTGTGATTTATTCCTAACAATTTTAACTCCTTTATCTGTCCCTTTAACGTGTCCACTAATCTTTGAATTCACCAACACGTTTTTTTTTCTATTGTATCGATTGCCGTGACAATTCGAATTTACAACTAGGAATGCTCAAATGCTATATTTATGTGACATTTATTATTCTACGAGATATTGGACGTGAACGATAAAAAAAAATAGTGAAGGGAAAACTTAGGAGGAAATAAATATAGAAATTGACATAAATTCTCTTACTTCTACTGAAAAGACTTCAATATTTTGTTGCTTGCATGTCGTGTTTCAATTAATAACTTCCTAACCTATTGGTGGCGCTTGTAGAACATTTAAAACAGAAGACCAATGTTGATTCAAATTTCATTTTCAAGTTCGTGTATTTGATACTTGTAGCTTGTAAGTCGAAAAAACTCCAGAAAATTATTCAAATTAATCACGTACTGAATCGAGTTCATGTATCCAATATATCTAAAAAAATAATTTTTATGGTTCTTTAATATTAACTATATAAATAGTAATTACTAATTGGGTACTTTACAAATTGTCTACTCATTAATTACCTATAAACAACGCCCTCTCCTGATCGTAATATGATAAGTATACTAGTACCTATACAACGTGTAGTACATTGGTACATAAATGCTGAATAAGCAATATATATATATATATATTATATTTAATAAAATAATAAATAAATAATAAATAATAAAATTATTTGTTAATTACTACACATTGAAACTTGAAAGCATATTATATTATAACTGAATGAATTAACTAAATTAACGTTTTTGATATATTTTTTTGAAATACAAAATTTAAAAATGCATTTAAAAACATTAATACAATTTAGAATTTATTTCTTGTATCAATATTCAGTTGAATCAGAAGATCAATATGTATCTTGTATGGTTTTGATACCTATTTATCGACCTTCAAAGGTCATATATAGTGCTCCCAGACTTCGAGCAAGGGCGGATAAAGGGGGGGGGGCAATGTGGGCAATTTCTCCCCCGTTCACAAAAAAAGTATCATATATTCCATTTGTAATTATTTTTTTTGACTGTCCAAATGTATGCTTTTATATTCTTCTATAGTATTACTATTATCTAATAGTACTGCAGTTTTTACTATAACACTAGTCACCGATTCATCTATTTTTAAATTAACTATCCTGTAGTACAATGGTTTTACTCCTCCTCACGGCTTAGTTGACATAGACTAAGTGATCGATATTTTTTCAAAAAATAAAAGCAAAAAGGATTTTATAATTTAAAATATTATATTCATAATATTATTATGTATAATCATACTAATATGTTAAATAATATAAAAAATATGGTAATTTTTTAGTATTTTTGAATTTTAGATAAATACCTATTATTTTAACATTTTTTAAATAATTATAAATATTAATATTTTATTAGCATATTAATGTACAGTAAAATGTTGTCTATTACTGTATTACAGTTATTGTTCCTTATCTAGAAAATCAACGAAGTTTTTTTTTTGAAATAGATGATTACCTTTTTTTAGTTGATAACTAATAAATTGCCCACCCCCCGTTTAGGACTATTGATCCGCCCTTGACTCCCAGTGACGATAGTAATCTGTACTAATTCTGTAACACAGATATAAATAATAATAATAATTATTATTATCTATATCTGTGTTCTGTAGTTATATTTTCAATCAAATTTTCAAACTAGAAATTATTCCTTATAAAAATTCACCTATCACCTCGTTAAATGAACTACCTAGCCAAGGAAGTAATTTGTTTTGATTATTTCATACAATTCGTAACTTATTCGTTACCAACATTCTATCAGGATACGTTCCGAACTTTGATACCTAACCTAATACATCATGCCCCTGAGAAACACTGGATACAAAATTCTGATCAGCCTGCAGTAAGTAAGTTGAACTGATGTAATTTTGTTATTATTGATTTGTTTTTTGGCACTATTTAGTACGTAGGTACTAGGCACCCCTGATATGAGAAAAACCACCACCTGTCATATCGCATTTGTCACGAGTGATCACTTGTTGAACGTTGTACTCGCTGTAACGAAAAAAATATAACGATAATGATAATATTGTTTTTTTTTTTTTATTTAAAATAAAAGACGTGCTGATACTCGAATGTTTTTAGTTATACAAAAGCATTTAAGGTTCACGGAAAACGTTTCGATAGCCGATGGTTGATGTCAATCAATTATAATATCATACAGTATGTGTTTTAAATATGTTTGATTTTGATAACGTGTGTTTTCGAGAAAATCGTATTTCGTGCTTTTAATATACATCGTTTACCTAAGATTCATCGTTTTGATTGTCGGTGTTTCCTACTACGCATGTTTTAGCAATTAAATAATATTTCTTTGGAATCCCGGAAAAAAGACTAAGGTAAAAAAGAACATTTTTTAAAAATATTCAATATATTAATTGAATATAAAAATTAAAAAATTATCACTTACTACACACACATTTACATGGCCCTTATGCACAAACATAGAAATAATTAATATAATTTTTAAAAATATAAAAATATGTATCTTTCTTCATCTTTATACCTACCTAGTATATTTGTATATATTAACTTATTAACTTGGTAAAATATAGATTATAGACTAAAGAGTAAAATACATTTTTATTACAACAATGTATATTATAATATAATTATTTTAGAGTTTTTTTCATAATCAATTGAATAATTAATGTTACCAGCAACATGCTAAATGTTTTTATATTATATATTTATTATGCTTGTAAAATTATAATATGATATTATCATTAATTGATAAATAATTAATAATGATTTGGTATCTATATACTTTTTTTTGGAGGATAATTATTTGTACACAATTTCTATGTGTGTATATACGGGCTGTTTAAATATGTGTAAGTAATCATTTTTTAATTTTTATAATTATTTAAAATTTTTAAAATTTGTTCTTTTTTTCTGTTCGGTCTTTTTACTTAATACCATTTCTACATATTTGCTAATGAAAAAAATCATCTCGATTAATTAACATGTACCATAGACATGATGTTAAAAATTGTTCATGTGTTTTCATAAAATAATTTTGTAACATTGTTATAGTTGTATTTGTGATTGTAGATTTGTATTCAGTGTCTTCCAAGACTGATTTGATATGACAATTTAACTAAAATATATTTTTATAGTTTTTATAATTATTTTCAGATTATACTACCTATCGTCTGAGTTAAAGTATATAAAATGATAACTGCTATACATTTCTGTAATTTATTGAGGGTTCCTCTCATTTTTATTATAGACCAACTATTTTATAGTAGTTTTGAGTTTCCATATTTATCTGATGTAATATTTCCTGTAAATAGCACACTCAATCAAGTTGAGATCAGTGAGTCTGAACAATATTACAAGGCTTTCTTTAAAATCATACCATCATGTTTAAGTAAGTTCAATAATTTGTTGAAGAAAAATAATAATAAAACTAGGTACCAGTTTATTTGATTTAATTTTTAAATTTTTCAGTGTTCTGTGCATCATTAATTTTATTAGTTCTAAAGATCAGGTATTTATTCATACTATACCTTCAAGGAGTTTCTGTTTATGTTGTATTTTATTCTTACTGGGCAAACATTCAAACACTAGAAGTTTTATCAGGAAAATATGAAAACTTTAAGGGCGACAATGTAAATGAAGTTATAACATGGAATTTTGTTGGAATAATACATTTTTTTACACATTCACAATTATACCAGTTATTCTGCAATATAATATTACAATATTGTCTATCATTAGTATTTGAATTGGTTAATGTCTTCACTACTGATCATTCAATACATAATGTAAGTATCAAATGTAATTAATTCATCTTTAATCAGAAGTAATATATATTTAATGTTTTAGATTTTCAAGTATAGCTTTTTTATTCCTTCTTTAATGGCATCAATACTCAAAACGAGTAACATTTTAAATACAGTAACTATGTTATCAACATTGTTGCAATTGTTTATTTTGATAAAAACTTTTTGGTTTATTATACTTATGATGACAAATATAATTCGGGATGGATATAACTATACACAAGAGATTATCAAGTAAGGCTATTTTGTACATTATAAAATTATTAATATTAGTTTTTTATAAACACCAACTAAAAAGTACAATTTTAATATTTTATGTAAAGTTTGTATACCTAATATTTGATATATTTTGTATTTTATTTTAGTAATTTTGGAATATTTATTTTTATTGAAAGACAATGGTATCGTCTTAAAATGGCAAATATCCTACGAATATTTTGGGCCACTAGAGTACTGATACACATTCTTTATATGCAAAATATAGATATAAAAAATGAAACTTTGTTTGGAGCTATAAAGTATTTATTAATAAAAGGAAGTGACACATATATAGCAGTTTTGGGGATGACAAGTTTTGTATCATACTTTTGTGATTATATAGGAGCATTCTTCCAATGGGTAAAATTAAGACTAATAAATGGGCTTAAATTTTCAAATGTTTTTAACAGTTTATTTAATTAGGTGCTGTTGGTTGATGAATTGGATGATATAAATGCTGGAATAATTTCTGCAATATTATTTGTTATGCTAGCTTTACAAACTGGAATAACAGGATTAGATCCAGAAAATCGCTTGATAAAACTCTATGAGAATAGTTTTTTAATTTGTGCTATCTTACAACATTACATTCATAATATGGTTAATAGATTATTAATATTTTTAAATGCTTCGTACAATACTTCACTTAAAAGGTAGTATATTAATTATTATCAAGAATGTTTTAAAAATAATTTTTTTTAATTGTTTAGGCATTTAAGAGCTCTATTAGTTTGCGGATTTCTTATAATGTTAGCAATAACTATTTTAATATATTTGTGGTCTAACCATTCAGTTTGTCCTTGGATACTAGCAGTTTCTTCTTTGAATATTGTAAATATTATAAAAGTATTGGTATCATTGGCTGTCTATTCATTACTATTAATTGATGCTTATTGCTCTATAACTTGGGAGAAATTGGATGATTATGTGTACTATATCAATTCATTTGGAAATATAGTAATTATTTTAGAAATGCTTAACATTTATTTTATAATTTTTAATTAAAATTTTTATTTTAGGTAGAATTTTGTTTTTGTGTATTTCTTCTTCTGAATAGTGTTTACAATGTGGCTTTTGTATCTGGTGGTAAAATTCGTGCATTCATTATTTGTATACAAACATATTTAAACATATGTCAAGCCCGGAAAAAATGGGAAGAATTCACTAAACGCAATACAGTTATGAAAAAAATTGAATCATTATCACAAGCAACTAATACTCAATTGTCTGAATTTAATGATGTTTGTGCCATATGTCATGAAAATATGAGATCAGCAAGAATAACTAAGTGCAATCATTATTTCCACGGCGAATGTCTGCGTAAATGGTTCTATGTAAATGTAAATAAATATTAATATTTCTTATTACTAAAATTAATTGGTAAATTGTAAAATAAGTTAATCTTATATTATTATTTGAATGCAGTAAAAATCACATAAGTGTGATATACTAGAAATACAATTATATTCAAATGGACAATATTACTTATATTAGTAATTGGTTTTAAATACAAACATTCAGAAAGTATTTTAACACTACATTCAAGTACTTTTTTCAAAAGTTTTTGAATACTTTAACTTAAGTACTAAACTCTTAACGTATATACTGGTGTATTTATTTTATATACCAAACCAATTGTTTTCAATTATTCTCCTAATTTAACTTTTTTTATGATTCATATATCAATAGTTAAAAACCAGTTTAGTCATCTTCTGATATTTGTAGCAGCATAAACAAGCTCTACATTAGATTATTTTTTTTCTTGGTGACCAAAATACTTTATTTATATTATGCATTACTTTTATTCATTATACTTAAAAAGTTAAAAATTACAACAAACATTTTTTTTATTTTTTATATTGTTATAATTATTATGCAGTTTAATTTATTAATAAACTTAAAACTAAATTAAGTAGCATTTAATATTTTATAAGTAAATAAAGTTAATTGTGTATACAATACCATATTGATTTCTGTGAAACCCAAATTGTTGTATAAAATACACCGTATATTATAGTATATGTAATTATTGAAAAAAAAAATAAATATTATGTGTGGTCAAGGGTTAGGGTCTAGCTAAACATAAAATGTTTACCATATTTGATGTATTTACCAATTGTTATGTTACTTAAATTGTATATCTTTTAATTTGATTTATTAAATAATTTTATTTTTATTTTTTGGCTTAGGATCTATGTCCAATGTGTCAATATGTCATGGTATTTCAAACAACAGAGTAGAAATATAAAAAGATTTTGACACAGAATACATCCACTTTCAACATTTAAAAAAATTATTTATAGTGATATTTCTTAGTTATTTTTTACTGATTGATTTTATTATTAGCTTTTACTAAATATATACGTCGACAACTTCATAATTTATAAAAAAAATAATGTTATTTTGTATTTTCTTTATGTTTTTTGTATTACTTGCTCAAAAATATGTGTAATTATCAATAGTAAATAATTTGGTAAATATTCAACATTTTTAGAATTTTAAATTGAAAATAATATTTTAAATGTATTATGATTATTAAATTCTGTAAACAGTATGTTATAAGAATATTATTTTGGTGTTTTTACTTCAAATATTTGAACGTTGTATATCCTTTTTGTTTAATGTAAAGTCTTATTAATTCTATTGATTTATTTTCTATAGATATTTTAATAATTATATTGTGTAGTATACCTAAGTTCACATAAGTATATAAATTATCTCTACATTAAAATATTTAGTTTCAATTTCAATTAATCTGTGTAGATCTATTGGTTTTATTTTATTGTAAATAAATATTAGTGGATAATATAGACACAAATATACAATAAAGTATATTATGTTTATGATTTATTAGTATATTAAATTCATTTTTTAAAACAATATTTTATCAAAATATAATTTGAATATATTCAAAAACTATAAATTTTAATGTTATTAAAATTATATTTAAATACTTAATACCACATACTTAAGCCTGATTAATATGAATATTATTTTTAACTTTTAATATTTATTCTATAAACATAAATGTTTATTCATAGCAAATTGATAAATATATTGGTTTTACATTTAATAATGATATATTTAATGTGTGTTTAAAACTTTAAAATGTAATATAAGAACTCTTAATTTTTGCTTAATAGAATTAAAAAAAAAGTTTAGCGTAAAGTCTAAATTAGTTTTAAGTATATTGATTTAAAATTTGAACAAGTGTTAATCTATTAATAATTTTTGTTAATTTGTTTTAATTAAAAACATATTAATAGTAGGAACTTGAAACACTATATTTACTTAAATTGTTATTATTGATTCAAATACATATTGAAATTGTATAAATATTTTTATTTATTTTTAAACTGTTTATATCACCAGTCTATTCATAGCTGTTTTATGGTACCTATATTGGCTATATTGATTTTTAAGACAATAACATTAATGTATGATCGGATATAATTATTACTCAATACAGTATATAAAAAATATATAATATAAAATATGATGTTTTAATGAAATATTTGTAACACCTACTAATTATTAATAGAAAATAAATTAAGACTAGTGGTACCTATGTGTATAAACTATAAAATATTTTTAATAATAAAAATTTACGTAAAAACAATTCAAAATAGTGGTTACGTTCAAAACTATTTTTAATAATTTATCGTTGTTTATTTGAGCTCAAATTATTAAACACATCCATGATCTACCACTTACTCAATGATGGGATATACTCAAAATTATGATATAAATGCACATACTTTTATTACAGCTGTTAATATAATGCTTAAAACTTCAAAAATCAAAATTAACTGTACAAAAAATTTTTAAAACGATTTTTAGTTTTCAAATTTTGTGTGTTACAATATCTAAATGATAATAATATTCATTTCATGGCTAAATTTATATTGTTTTGCCCATGTCTTACGCTAACCTAACTATGATAAAGATATGTACCTAACTTTATCACGTTTTTTTAGCCATTTTGTGTAATTCTTTCGGTCATTTACGTCTCATGTGATTTTTAATTATACTATAGATGCTAGGTAACCGGTAGGTAGGTGCTTACAATATTTCAAATCACTATATTACAGCGGGCTATTTTGAACGTTTGGAAATAAAATAAAACATGATGTGCCAAATTCATACACGTCATCGGGCAGAGTATGGACGACGACTGGGACGCATACAACCGGCTTTGGATCGCGTCAAAACTTTGTTGCGTAGTGGTTGCAAGTCGAGAAGTTTGATAAATTCTCAATTTTACGTGTCGGGAGAATGCGCGGCATGGCTGGTAGGTCGCACGGAAAGGTTCAATGTAATTGATATTTTCGCCGTGGCTTATCTTCCCGCAGACTTTCAATTCCCCCACAACAAGGCAGTCTACACGGAGTCAAATTACTATACGGCTGGTTGTACCACGGTGATCAATTTTCGTACTGATGGTACCGATAACGAACCTCCTGTACAGGTAATATTTTCATGGTTCGATTTTTCCGTAGTATCAGTTTTTATAAATCTATTCGATACTGGCATAATTTTCACGTACGATTGCCTGTGCGATTACTGGAAGTGTACTGTAACGAATAACGGTTGCTTGCAACATGGCGAAGTTTTATATCCGCTTTTGTTCGATTCGTCTACACTGGATGATGACACTCTAAGGACTTTTCGAAGGCTACAGCCTAAATATCAGAAATTTCGGAAACGTGCTTATGATGTTTCGCCCCGCAGTCGTGACGAATATATTCGTAAAATGGCAATCGAACCCAGCCGCGTCAACAAGTATTCGATGCGACTGTTTCCGAAAACAGCTACCAATCAATATAAGTCTCGAGACGTGGCTATGTCTTTTTGTGATTATATATACTGTATGTTCTGCAAGCGTCGTGAATTGTTGGCCATTAAGTATATAAATATATGGAGACATAAGACGTATGCACCACCACATGGCTACGGCTACAAGGCAGCTCAAACTCGTTTTCTATCATGGCAGTACAACAACTATAGTGACAAGAATGACAATGATATCTACACCCTTAAACACTGTAAATGTATACCATCGACACCATTATGAGTACCTATTTTTAGTAATGTTGGAGAACTATAGACCACCAGTGTTCAAGTGGTATGTAAATTTAGTTTTTTATCTATTAAAAATGTGCATTAAAGATTTTTATTTTTTAATTTCAGCGTAGACGGATGAAGGTAAACCATATTATATTCCTAATTTCAGTAAGGCTGATAGCATGGTAATTGCAAATAGTATATTTAATCATTAATATTTATCCATATTGGGTATAAAACCTTGTACTGCATCACAACTACTATTGAGTGATATCAACAAACGGCAACAAAACACAGGAACCGTAATAATATATTTTATGTTATTTTGTTGTAGAATACATGTACTTAGGTAATACATAATTTAATGACAAACTCGTGATTGGTTAAAATGCTTTTGAAAACCACGTTAAGAATTATTTTTGATATTAATAAAAAATAAAACTGCATAAGACTTAAATTTGAATTGTGTAAAAATTATGTTGGTATACATAATAAATATTGATACCCTCTTGTGTTTTTTTTTTTTATTGAAATTAAAATTATAATACCATACTTCTATGGTTACTTTTAACATATTATTTAATTTTTACCTCGATACATATATACTAAAGCCAGAATGAGTTAATTTTACTTTTATTGCTTAAATCAATTAATTATGATATATTATATGGGATGAGATACATTTACCTTATAACATTCATTATTTCAAAAAAATATTTTTTGAAAATGTTTATTTTAAATAATTTTAAGCCATACAATACAATATTTTTAAGTTTTTTACTCTTTTTGAGTTATAATATACATTTTTAATTTTCTATTCTGAACTAGAATATAGTTAGGAGTATTTGAATCTAACAAAATAAATTTTTTATAAGTAGTTATTTTTAAGAAGGGCTTGGAAGTTTTAGCAAATACATATTTTTTTAATACACTTATAAGTAGGGCCCAGATTTTAATGCACTAAATATCATTGAAAATGTTCTAAAAATTCTTAAAATGCTAACATTTAAAAAATGCATTTTATCGGCAAAATGCCCTTTAAGAATGACTTATTAATTTTTATTAAATTATTGTTTTAGTGGTAATTCATTATATTTTTATTGTTTCTCTTTAATTGCTTGTATTATTTAAAATCAAGTTTTGGCATTATTTATGATATCAACATACTATATATAATACTAGTATATTGTACAAATATGCATTAAAAATGAAAAAATATTGAAATATGCAAAAAAAAAAAAAAATACAAATTTTGCCTTTGAAGTTTCTGTTACATGTGTAAGAAATCAATTATAGGCATATTTTTATATGATAAAGAAATAAATAATATAACTCTAGTAAAGTATATAATATGCGAACTAAAACAAGTATTTTGATAATACTAAGGTGTTATAATTAGAAAAAACAAACAATTCATAACATTTTTAAAAAGTATAAACTTTTATTTATAAAAACACATACATTTATTTATAATATTAGTATAAATCTGTACCACAATTTTGAAAAAATTCTTTGTTCTCTAATTTTTGTTGCCTTAAATATTATATTATACATTTTATTATCTCAGTTTATTTGTTTCAATGACCTACATTTTCTTTGATTATTGTTTAAATTAGTTTTATATATGCTTTATTGGCACTTACAACAGTACTTTTTTATTGGTTTTTATCGCTGATCACACTGGACAGTTTATTCCATTCATTTCTAATAATTTTGTTAATTTTAAAATCATGTCAGATGCATTATATCTACTATAATTATTGAATTTGTTGTATTTAAATTCCAGAGCTTAATCTAATATATTTATAGTTCTTAAATACCTATTACCATATTTTTTTAAAAAAAAAATTAAATATTTGTAAAATTAAATAAATTCAGAATTATGTATCAAAAATATATTAAAAAACATTAATAGTCTTTGAAATAATGAGTGTTATGTTAAATTAATTATTTGGTCATAGGTGTGTGCTCGATTACGCTCTGTGATTTTTCATGAGCTGAAGTGTTTAATACCTCAATCAAATTGCCCATATATTAATTGTAATAAATATACCTTAATTACCAGTCAATTTTAGATGACATTCTTAAAATTAATTTTAAAAATTAGTATTATTCACTGTGTAAACTTTGTAATAAGTCTGTATATAGTTAAGTCGTTTAGCCTATAAACTTGCAGTGATTTATATTATATATTATTAAAAATTGTGATAATTTAATTGTAATTGTGTATTGAGAAACCAGTGGTTCAATGTTTTATTTGTGATTTTCTATTATTGGTAACATTATTTAGTTTAAAAAAGTCTTATAGTTTTAATATAAAGGGCTGATAATAATATATGGGTACTACATACTTTTAGAGTCTGCACACACCTATGCACCCAGTATGCAAAGTTACCTAACCACATTAGATAATAAATCAGTATTTAGTTGTCAATATTTTTAATTTTTAATAATTGTGAACGTAATATGATTATATTAATACAATTAAATACAATTATAAATTATTTGTTGTTATATTTTTAGTATTATACCTTAGATTATACCAATATTATTACAATAACTATAATTAATTAATTGGTTACTTATTCAAATTTATAACTAAAAATCAATACTTATATAATAACAATAATGACATAATTATCTAATTATTTTGTTATAAACATTTGCTTGTTAATAAATTGATATATATATAAATTAATTTTATTATTAGCAGTAACTATTTATACTTATTTCAATTTTTCTATATTAATATTGGATTTTTTATTTATTAAATAACTCAATTCAATCTACCTTTGTAATAAATAATCACACTATAGTGCCTATAACTGATTCAATACAGTTACTAGATGTAATTGTATCCATATAATATAAAGGCTTCATTTATTTTTCATTTTTATGTACTTTATAAAAATAATTCAGTGTTATACTATTTTGCAATACCTAATTGTACCATTTTTAAAACAAGGCATTTAAATTTTTTTTTAATTTTAAAGAATATAAATTATAAATTATAAAACTATAAACAACATTTTTTAATGATAAAAATCAATATTGATAGTTAATACAAATAACCATAATTTATATTTTAAGAGTGCGTCACACCCGTATGTGTTGTCTTCATCTTACAAGTACATAACATGGTAAATTTATGATCAGCAGATCACGTTTAGCCCCATGTTTAAAAATTAGAGTGAATCGACCTATTATGAAAATTGATGGTAAGAACATTATCTGTGTTTGTATATTGGTTTTTTATGAAAGTTTAATTTTTAGCAAGTTATACATATATAATAGAGCATAAATTAAAAATGCTCATAACTCACTTACAAACTGAATAATTGTAAAAAACCAACATACAAACATAGATAATGTTTCTACCATAAAGTTTCATAATAGATCAATTCATTCTAATTTTTAAACCATAACTAAGCTAAACGTGATCTACTGAGCTTAAATTAGCTATGTTGCGCACTTGTAAGACAGTGACAATGCATGCGGGTGTTGTGTCCTTTTAATCGTAAATACTCAATTGGATATATTTATATATTAGTAATTAATTTATACTGAATAATAATTATTAACCTTACCATCAAATATCATACGTAGAGTATCTTATGGTATTTTCAAAAACAATGATCACCTTTACCACAAACCCTTGATATCTTAGTTTAAACAATCAGGTTGTGTTTCCTAGATGATGCTACAATTTTACCACGAAAAAAAAGTTTCTTTAATAATTATAATTCTCGTATAATATATTTTGTATACTTTTATTAAAAGTATAAGATAATTTAATTTAAACTTATATATTTTGTTGAACTGTTAATATTGTTTTTTATTGTTAACAACTAACACATATATTTCCTTGTTTTTATCCAAGTCCTTTTTTTTTAAAAAAAATACTCGTGTTCAATATTTTTACCAACATTTACAAACATTTATTAATTTCATAATTAATTATTCCACCCGATTCGATTATATTGTTAATATAATAGAAATATCATCTCTTAAAAAAAATATGAATAGAGTTAAAATTAATATACCTATTAAATTGGAAATTAAATCATTAAGAATCCATGTTTCACTTAAAATGGTAACATCGAAAAGCACATTAAATGTATTGGGACTTTGTACTTATGTGTTGTATGTTCTTTTAGATATGCATAACAGAGCAAATCTACTTACCGCGTTCTTATCACAATTTATTTACAATTAATATTAAAGGCAAATTTATATATTATCAAATTTTTAGAGGAAAATATAAACCGTGTTTGATTTAAGAATGTTGACTATATAAATCTTGTAAAAACAAGTAGTTAGTACATTATACTTAAATTCATGCAAAGGAGACATTAATAATTTTTAATCACTTGATTTCAAGTAACAAATTCATAATTGATATTTACACATTATCCATCTCAAATTTGTTGATTAAAATTTAGAACTCCTTGACTCCTTGTATAAAATACTTAGGCAATTATTTAACATGTAGTTTTGCAGTTATCACTTTATCAGAAAGTAAATAGTGATAAGTGCAAATATATATCTATTAATCTACTAGTTACTACGTTCATTCAATATTTTCATTTTTTACAAATATATAAAATCATTTGTATTATTATAAGTCATAAGGTATAACTGTAATAGTTAAACAAACTATTGTATAGAATAAAAATGTTTTCACATAGCCTTATAGAAATGTAGTTCTGATTGAACTATTAAGTGGTAAAACACGTTTTTAGAAACAATTATGTTATATCTTAGATGCTACTATAAATATTACTATATAACTTTGTTGAGCATTTTTCTCGTTTTGTGTTTAAATGTTTATTTAGTGTTCTTTTTTTCAAAAGATGAAACATCTATAGGAGTAAGTAAACCTTTGAATCTAGCAATTTAAATTATTATCATTAGTCTACATAATCTGTTATACTGTTATAATTTATATGTTACAAGATATTGATCAATATCAATACATTAATTATACATAGGTATAGGATAAAATGTATGAAATAATTGAAAAATATAATGTAAAATTGTTATTTTGTTTATTTTTTTTTCTGGAAATTACCCACTCCAAGCATAAGCTTTGCTTTTTAGGAGGGGGTATCATATATACTGTATATTTTATACATTATTGTAAGCTAATCTTCTATGACAAATTATATTATTATTATTTATTTACAAAAACCCCACTGGAATATAATGTTAAGTTAATTCTTAGTAATATATAAAAAAATGGTTTTTTTTATTTTTAAATCGAAAAGAAATATTTTAAAAATTATATTATAGATATTTGTTAAAAAGCAATTATTAATATTTTCTGAATTTTTACTTTTTAGAAGCTAGCTGTAATAAAATACAATGCAACATACTTTGCTACTCAAAATATTATGAATTCGTTAAGTAAACTTGACAAAGAGTATGATGTACCAATATCAACTTTTCAGTCAAATGTTTTAAGAGAACTTAATGTACTCTTAAGTAATTTAAAATTAAAGATCAATGGTGATATTGATTTATTTGCTGCTACAATTAAAGTAAGTATTTATTTTTATTTGATAGTGTTAGTGTTTGAAAAGCATATATAAATTGTGTTCACATTTATACTTGTATAAGTGTATCAAATAGATTGCAAATATGAATGATACTCATATATATAATAGAAGTATACAATTGAACCATTTCAGGTTATTTCAAATGAAATTCCTTTTTTAAAATTTATTTTTATATTATAATCATGTTATTTTATTGAAATTTCATCTACTTGTTGATACTTATCAACAAAATCATATCATTATATCATAATACTTAAGATATTTTTTTTAAAAATACTTTTAATGTAGATTAGTAAATTTGGTATTTATTTTATACATGTTAAGACTTTTTATTATAATATGGTTTTTATTAGAAGTTCACTATTTTTATAATTTATAATAGTCTATACATAACTAAAAAAAAACAAACAAAAAGGCTGGTCAAGTGGGTATTGCTCTGCTGTATAATAGAAATGGAGAGTAGGTCACTATAATGGATGTATTTAATTTGAACGCAATGTCAGGTATTATTGTATATAATAAACAATTCTGAACAAAAATGATTTGTCAGTCTAAGTCTTCTAAGATATATTATATTATTACCTATATTTAAATTGTAAAGTATTGTTATTTTACGTGATTTAGTAAAAAATTAAATTTCATACGCTCATAAAATTTTTCCAATATTGACGCTGGAATTTTTTTTTACAATTATTTGAAGAAAAAGTTATAGAGAACCTCGTATTGAGATTTTTAACCTTAGGTATAAATCATAAACATGTTATGAATTTTCAACTTCAAAATTCCTTGCAAATTTTTGTGATTTTGTTGTATTTCGTAAACATTTGAACTTTAAATGCTTTCAACAAAAATTGGGACTAACTATTTTTGATTTTTTTACTACAACAAGTATAACATATAATAAACCTTGAATTCAATTTTAAAGTATTTTTTGAGTGCCAAATTTTTTTGAAGGCAATTTCAAGAAAAAAAATTTTGAAAATTTGAAAATTTCAATTAGCGCACAGGGGTCGGCTATTAATTATTATAAAACAAATTTTAACTGTACAACCTACGTGCTATTATTTTCATTTGAAAATTCAGATCGTTTATTAAAGGAATGTTGCTAGGGGACCAAAAAAAGAAAGAAGGTAAATAATAAACATCTGATTTAAGAATTTCATTTAGAGAAAGCAATAACTGCACACGGGCGAAGCCGGGTTATTCAGCTAGTAGCTTAAAAAAAGTCAAAATATTTTGAAAATTTAATTGTAAACAGATAACCCTAATATAAAATTTTTGTGAACATTTCAAGTATTTACAATGATTTGTTTTTGAGTTACAGAAAAATAAAAAAATTGATTTTGTTAAAAACTGAAAAATTCCCGTTTTTCCGTTACTTTTTTAGGATTTTTTTGATGCTTTTGAAAACTATTGAACATTTTTTACTTTTGACCTCACTATGTATCAACTAGATTTATTTTCCTTTTCAAAAAAGGGCTGAAGTCAAAAATCAAAGCACTACTTCTACTCCAAAACGTGATGACAGATATAAAAAAAAAACATACATCATTGTAAAATCAATACATTCCTCACTATGTTTAGAATCTAAAACACATATCATTGTAAAATCAATATATTTATCACTTTATTCAGAATCTCAAAGAAGAAAATATTAGAAATATTTTTAAATAATATATATCTTATACCCTATTAATTGTATATTTTAACCTGCTTTTGATTTCAATCAATTTTGTTAAGTTTTCCAACCCTTGCAGTGGTTATATTGGATATTAAAGTTAGAATATTTTATTAATTATTAAATTATTACAAAAGTACATAAAAATCATAAAAAATAAAATAAATAATGTATTTTCTTAATTAATGTTTTATTTAAAGATTTGTAAAGTAATAATTTAAGAGTACACTATATCCACATGTATTATATAAGTCTAATAAACATATAGCATAGCAAATTTGCATACAGTAGAACTGATTTTGTGTTGTTAGCTTTAATAATAGGGTAAATTTACTAATAATTTTCAAAATTAAAAGTACAAACATTTATCTATGCTTAAGTATTGGCTTTTTAAAATATTTTAATTTTTAGCAATATATGAGTATGTAAAATTTTGCAAATTGAAAATGTTTATGTCTTGGTTAAAAATTAAATAACAAAAAAAGCCAATGCACATATACAGAAAGTGTTCTTATCTTTATTTTGATAATAAGTTAATTTACTCTAATGATAAAGTTAAAAATATAAAATCACTTATATTGAACTCAAATTGGCAATGTTGTATGTTTGTTTGAAGAAAACAATACATATGAATATAGTGCCCTTTAAATGTTTGTTGATCTTGAATAATTTTAATTTTTATCTAAAATGTTATAATTTTATTATAGAAAAGTAAAGTTGTATTATATACTTTAAATAAATTGTATAGGTAATGAACCAAAATGGACTTATGCCTCTTCATGGTACACCATATTTAGGATCAACTATTAACTTATTAAAAACATCAAAAATTACCAAGACATATAATGCATTTAAAGGAACCCAGCTTAAGTTAATACTTATGTTTGAAAATAAACAAGAAGTTCTATTTAAACCAAAATGGTATGTACATTAAATTAAAATATTATTTTAGTATAGATTTTTTTGTAATTTTTAATATATATTTATGTTATTGGAAATTTTCCAATATACAGTCTATCAAAATGGAAAAATAAAAAAATTTAAATTAATTAAACTATGATTTACTCTTCATACTGGGGTCGCGATTACACGTGTAATGAACTATACGAGTACCCGTGTTTTTACCTGTGGTGGTGTTCAAGTCCGTATAATAAAAATACCCGTGTATCTAATTGGTATCTGTGAGCTCGAACTTGAATATTCATATATTTAAATAATAAAAAGTAATTATAATAAATAAAACAGAATATAATAATAATAATATTTTATTGTTATTTGTTTTTGTATTCGATTTTCAAAAAAAAATTTAAACTTAAATGATGTATGAATTATTTGGGATAATATTTAGACAAATCAATATAAACATTATATTAGTATAAATATTTATATTTTAAATATATCTGAATTCTAAATTATAATATACATGGGCTTTAATATATTTTTTGCCCGCGTACTTGGGTACTTTGTATTTTAATACCTGTTTACAACCAAGACTTCATACACAATAAGACATACCACCTATCTACCATACTATATAAAGAATTTACAAAAAAATATTTGGTTGTTTTTTTTAATATTTTAAAGTGTAAAAAACATTAATTTTAATATGAATATGTTATTTTTAAAAATTTCAATTTCTATGAATGTATGTTATTTTTTTATTGAAATTTTTGTGCAGCAAAGAGTTAAAAAGCATTTAAAATACTATTTTCTGGCTCAAAACTAAAAAATGTTGCTTAACCATACTAAACCAACTAAACTGTAGTTATAAAAATATAAAATATTTATCATTATATAAAATTAAGATAAAACATATAAAATGGTAAGTAATAAATAATAATGATGCAGGATTCCCAGCTATAGGTAGAATACAAAACATTTGTAGACATTGGGAGATAGCCATGTAATTTAAACAATTATTATTTTTTAAATGTAATAAGTTAGTCCTTATTAATGGTATATATATTTTAAGGTACCTAGAGTCTGAAATTATTGAAGGCAGTGTATATGCTGGTAAAGATCGTTATAATGGTGAAATTATAGCATTTTATATTTCTCTTATTCTTGGATTTCCACGTGTCCCAATTGTGGTAAAACGAATCTTAGATGCATCAGAATTGCACGAAACAGCAAATATTGGATTAAAAAAAACAATGTATATAAATTGTAAGTTAAATAACTATATTGTATATACATTATTTAAATTAGCAGTAATATCAAAAAATCTAAATCTAATAAAATAATTTTTTTATTATATATGAATTGAAATAACTTAATAAATACAATATAATTTTAAGTAAATAATTTTTTTTTTTACTTTATCTAATTTGTACATACATATTATTAATGTAATTTATTACTTTAATTTGAACTTGTATAATATTAATTTTTTGGGTCGATAAGCAACAACCAAGGAGACATGTGTTTATGGCAAATGTTATTATTGTAAACGTGAAGATCCAGTATGTACAAAAAGTGAACGTCTAGAAGGAGCAGCAATATTTCATCTACCATCAAATATAAAGCTTAAACAACATTTGCATCCTTGGAGAAGAACATATATTGAAAACAAAAGAGCCAGGTTTAAAAAATATTTTATTAAACTAATAAAACTATTAATTTGTTTTTTTTCCCTACAGAAAATTAAAAACCTATAGTATATCTATATATGTATAGCTTATTTATAGTATACATTTATAAAATAAAATATATAAACAATAATGACAATGTTTTATTGTCCCAAAGAGAATATTTATGAACCAAGTGTTGACTGTTATTAGAAACTTAACTTATTATGTCTATTATAGTACAGTTAATTTATTCCATGCTATAATTAATCAATAGTATTTATAGGTTTATAAATTTTATAAGTTTATAACTAAAGACTGGTTTTTTGTGTAGTTAAAACTTAAAAACGTGCAATTAAAATGCTAAAATTTGCAAAATTGTGTAAAAACCAATTTTTTATTATAGGTATTTATATTTTATAATATTATTATTTATCAATTGGCATTAACCAATAAGTGTTATATAAAAATATAAAATTTAAATTAATTTACAGTATTTGATTAAAATTTATTATCATATACATATCTAAGTTTTTTTTTATAAAACGATGTCTTCTATCACTTAATTTGTGTTTTAATTGTAAAAACACACATTCTACATTGAAATTTGTTATCAGACATTGTTTGTAGTAGCTTATAAAAGCAGGATTTTCTTTTGAATCTACGTAATTTCCATTTATTGAATCATTGTATAGTTTTGAAAT
This sequence comes from Rhopalosiphum nymphaeae, assembly GCA_036289425.1. Lineage (NCBI taxonomy): Eukaryota > Metazoa > Arthropoda > Insecta > Hemiptera > Aphididae > Rhopalosiphum > Rhopalosiphum nymphaeae. The sequence goes on from JAZAQC010000030.1 coordinate 3,735,921, forward strand.
ATTATGTTCGGGATTTTTATCAAATATTAATTTGCATTTTTCATAGTGTATTTGTCCTTTTTAATTTTTAATTTTTGTAAATTTAAAACCTAATATCCAATACTTCATGTCTTCATATAATAACATAATATAGTAATGATAGAATATCATAAATTACAAAATAATATCTGTTAATAATAGATGTTATAATATATTATAAAACAAAAATATTTGTACAAAAGTACTAATTAGTACATTTTTATAAAAATTAAGTCAAAACATGCAATTTTATGTAACTAAAACTTTTTTTAAATTAATTTACATTTCTTGATTTGACTTTGTAACTTGTTTCTATAGGATTTAGAACACGCCATAAAAAGATGCATAATCTGGTCTTTGGTTATAATTGCTCATGTACAAAAAAAATTCAGGAGTGGCATTCTTAAAAAAGTTTACAATAACCAATATTATTATATATATTTTTTTAATTTTTGGTGATGACCAATAACACTTTTCTTGTATTTGCCTTGGTATAACTTATTATTTATTTATTATTTTTCATCTATACATGTTAATAGAATACTTTTTAAGCATGTATGATAAATTGATTTAATTATTTGTTTTAGATGGGAAGATGATAATGATTATTGTGATAGTGTTAAATCTAACTATAATTCTGAAAGAGTCTTAGATTTTATTGATGTATCTATTTTTGATTTTATAATTGGAAATGGAGATCGACATAGATATGAAGTTGTAGAACAATTCAATAATACTATTCTTCTAATAGATAATGGAAAAAGGTATGAAGGGTTTATAATTAATAATTCTTATCTATTTGAAACCTAATTTGTTATAAGATAAAAGAAAATATCTAAATCAGCTACATCTATTTTTTTACCATGATTAAAATATTAAACATTATATTTTAATTATCAATCTTTTCAAAACAATTTCTAGTTGCTGTAAACGGTTAAGATTTTATTGAAAACAGATGGACCTTTTTTTCATAATTTTCTAAAAAAATAATTCCAAAATTAATCATCTGAAGTATGAGTTTTGTAATATTTAAAATGGCGTATGCAACTTTTTTTTTATTGCATACAACTTACTACATTATTATTGAAGAAAACAAAAGTACTATACTATAGAATGATTAAATCTTTATTTTAATTGATGTTTCAATAGTTCAATCTGATGCTAAATTTTTTTATATTATTATATCATAAAAATCTCTAAAACTGAATAAATAAACCCCTAATTGGATTAAATTTTTTTTTTGTTATTTTATTCTTTGTTTAGCTTAAAACGGAAAAATTAATTATAATTAAATATATTGCTGTGTTCTTTTAGTATGTAGATTTTTTAGATTTTCACAGTTTAGAAACAGCAATATTGAGATATAGAATTTCAATAAGTGATTTAGATATTTGTTTTATCTAAAATCTTATGTTAGTAACTATTTCTATATATAATGATTTAATGATACATAAAAGTTATTGTTGTTTTTATTAATTCTCATGCATGGTATTATTTAATAACAATAAAAAAATATTTGAAACAGTTTTGGAAATCCTTATAAAGATCACATTGACATACTGGCTCCACTTTATCAATGTTGTATGTAAGTATAACTCTATTATATAATGTATTAGTATAGATATTTAGATCTATTGTGATGATAAAATTAAGTTATATAATATGCAATATTTATTTTACAAATATACATACACACATATATACTCGTATATATTTACTATTCATTATGTTTATTAAATTTTATAACTAGAATCCGTTTGAAAACATGGCAAAGACTTAAATCGATTAAAGGCGGAACATTCACAAATATATTACAAAGTATGTTGGACATACACGAGACCTTATCTCTTCTTACTCTACCACATTATCATGCACTTGAGCGACGATTAAAAATAATTTATGCTACTGTTGTTATGTGTCAAAAAAAATCAGATAAATCAATTCTCAAATAATCTTAATAACAATAGCATCACTAAGATCCAATATTAAATTAATTTTTATATTGAATTTTTATTTGTTATTGTCTAACTGTGATTGCATAGATTGTAAAATATTGTACGTTCAAGCCTTAGTTTAAATCTACACGATTATTATGAAATTATTTTATAATATCTGATGTCAATGATTTTGTGAGATCTCTCATGGAACAATGCACATTGCATAATCTATTGAATACTGATCAATATAATAACTTACGATAATAGTAAATGTAAATGTGTAGGGAGGTAATGCATTACTTGGCACTATTCACTTCAGGGATAAAACAAAACTTGGTAGTTGGTGCCCAAAGTTTTAAGAATATTAAGCTATTAGTTAATAAAAAAGGTTTTGTTCAACCTAGGATGAACAAACTGTGACTAATTTTTTATTAAATATTTTTTAATATATAACTTTAACTTAATATAAATAAATATCAGAATATTTATGTATGTTAATAAAGAAATGTATAATTTCATTTAATGTCTAGATTTAAAATTTAGTTATTAATTTTTAATTTTTAGTAAAATGTCTTATTAGTAGAGACCAGAATTATATGCACTAAAATGTGGTAATTATACAAAGTAAAAAGGTCAAAATATGCGTTAATATGCACAAATAATTGAAAAATATGATCAAATATGTATCATAATTTATATTACAACTACAATTATTAGAGCAAATAAAACAAATAAAATATAACAACATTGCAGTGTAATCAATAGGGCTAGGATTTATATGCAATAAAAAATAATTAAATATGCATTTGGTTTATTAAAAATATGCAATAGAAATATGCTTAAATAAACCAAATAAATATAATTTAAAAAACACATTTTCTATAAAATTTTTTTTAAATACCAATCAATAAAAATAAATATGTTAAACACTTAAATATAAAAACATTTTAAAAAATTTAAAAATCTTAAAATCTCTAAAATATTAATTGATATAAAATTGATAAAGCTACTCGAATGAATTACATGAAATAATTACATGATGTTTTAAATTTTCAAAAATGAACGATCTTCTGTTTGACCTTAGTATGTTTTTTTATTTGTTAAAACTCCGTTCGAAATCACATGACGTAATTTTTGCATATCTAAATTTTGTAACTTCCCCAGGAGTTAGATTTGGAAAATCTTCATCTACATTGTTGCCATTTAAAATATTACGTATCGTAGACATAGCTTTTAGCCCGTTATTTTTTTTTAACACATTTTTATATTTTTTCAGCGATCGGTCCTTTGTTTTGGCCAAGTTTAGATTTGATGTTTTCAACGATTTCCAAATTCTCATCGAGTAAAAGTGATGTATTTTCTAATTTCAAAATAAATTGAGTGATAAAGCCAAAGTTACTTTTTATATAAGCTAAATCATTTTGTATAGTTCTATTTTCAAATAAAGCTATAGCATTCTTTATGGATTTTGCAGTATTTTCGTCTAAAGATAAAAGCACCGATTTTATGGAATTGAAATTATCAGCATAATATGATACAGCTTCTAGCCAAGTTCCCCATTGGGTAAGTATTTGCTGTGGAGGTAAAGGTAATTCTCGAAATAATTCTCGAAATTTCAACATACGACTCGGAGCTTTTAAAAATACTTTTTTCACACAACTTATCATATTATTGATATTCGGATACTCAAGTCTTATTGTTTCACACACTCTGTGTAAACCATGGGCTACACATGTCACATGTATCATATTTGGAAATAATACAGTTAGTGTATTAGCCGTTTTCGCCATGTATGATGCAGCGTCAGTTAAAAATAAAAAAACTTTATTATATTTAATGTCGTTGGGCCAAAGTATATTTAAAGCATCATGAAATAATTTCCCTACTGTTTGATAATTACATTTTGAATGTTCCTCGCAAGTCAATAAATACGACTTAGAACATTTATCTTCATGCATAAGACCAACTACAACGTTAGCTACGTACCTTTCTTCAACGTCTGTAGTTTCATCAATCGAAACAAAAATGTGGCCCACACCAATTTCCTTATGAATATGGTCAATTACTTCATTGTAAAGAACTGATACACATTTTTTTCGTATTGTAGATTAATCCCCAATATGTTTACCAGTATACTTTTGCAAAAATGTATTAAAAGTTGTATTATGCAATTTCCATAAAGGGATATCAGAAGCTAAATATGCGCGACATAATTCGAGCGAAAATTCTGAGTTTTGATCTTCAAATGAGTCTTTAGTAAATATTTGTTTCATTTTTTTTTTCTTGTTGAATTACTGAGGTGTTTTGCTGTACTTAACTGCTGAGTTACTTGAAAGCGTTTATATAATGATACTGCCTGGTCACAAATATTACAAAATAGTGTTTTACCATCGGTTTTAAAAACTGTACTAGAAAACTCTTTGACATACTGTCGAAGTTTTGCACTGATACTTTGTATTTTTGGCATTTTATAATTGAATGTAGGTATTAGGTAAGTACATAACGAAACCAATACAGTTCGCAAACAACACGGCAACGTATCACTACACACGATATACGACGATCACTGTCAAACACTAACTTTTAATTGTATACTTTTATTTAGTAAGCGTACGAGTATGCGACAGTAAGATAAGATAAAATTACATTTGGGTATTTTGTACTGCTATAAAATGAATTGTAATGAAATATACTATAAAACATGCACTTTTTGTGTTTTTATAGTCGAAATGTATAAAAATATTCATGTTTTTCAAAATATGCAAAAATATGACAAATAAAAATACCACCATTTACCTCAGCTAGAGCTAATTCGTGAACATTACTTACAAAATAAGTAATCAGAAGTTGCAAAAACAACATATAAATCCTAGCCCTAGTAATCAATAAATTAATATAGTGAAACATCTAAATACCGGACACCCTTGGTCGCTGAAATTTAGTCCGCGATTTGGTGGTGGTATACGGTATTTAGAAGGAGAAATATAATATTAGAGGAATTATAAAATTGAAATTATTATTAAAAATGTATTTATTTAAAGTTATTTATACATATATATAGGTACATAATAAATTTAATTTATTTTTATGTATTTTTAAAAATACGAAGGTAAAAAGATAAAAAAAATTGATAATATAAAAATTAATATATTAACATATATTAAAAAAATCAGTTACTTTACATTGTTTCGTATTTTGATAGAAGAAATGTTTTTACGTATACCGTATAAGATAAGGTATAACAGTTTAATAATGTACCTATAATGGGTAATATATTAATATTAATAAAATTCAATTTATGAGCGTAGACTTTTAACATTCCACAATTATTTTTCTAAATTGACGATAGAAATGATTAAAGTCAAAAGTTAAAATGCCATAAAAGTGTCCGGTATTTAGAGGTGTTCGTTAAGGGAGGTTTCACTGTACTCATTTTTTTTTTTAATCAACACGGTATCAAATTAAAGAAGATAGAATTTTGACAGCAATTTTTTTTGCTAATATGGCAGTATTTAAAAATTCCAATTTCCAAAATAAAAATATGAAATAATTTGATTATTTACTAAGATTATTTACATCTATTATGGGCAATACATCGACAATAAATGTTTAACAATGAATGTCAAATAACTTTATATATTATTTGTGCTTTCTGAATCTTTTGAATTCAAGAGATTTGTACACAGTAGCGTTGGTTATATCTTATTTATTATAAAAAATTATATTTGATCAACAGTGGTAGGTAGAATATACAATCACTTGGATTTACATTTGTAAATGATTACTTTATTAGTTCAATCTTTTCTACTTTTGAAGAATTCCCATGTGTATTTCAATTATTTTTTCTTATTGTCTATTTGTTATAATTTGTATTTTGTTCTTTCTTTAAGTATATACTCTACTACGTTCACTCTAATACTTTTCTCTTGCTACTGCTATTGTTTTATACGTCACTGTGGTAGACTATTATGTTTATATTCTATTTGTCTCGTTTATAGTATTGTTACCTCTTGTTTCCTCCGCCTTTCCTCATAACTATGATTCAATTCTCCTAAACCTTAATCTATTATCTCTGGCCGATCATCGTCATGTTCTTGATCTAACCTTCCTACAAAAACTTATTTGTGGTAAAACTGATTTTCCTTCTTTCTTTCAACGCGGTAGCTTCATAGTTCATGTGCACCTTACCTGTAACGGTGCTCCGTTTTTTGTATTACAGAATATCAAAATAATGAGAACCTGTCACTTGTTATGTCATGCAGGCTAATTTAAACAATTTCTTCTCTTAATTAAATTGATTATAATAATATAACCAAAATATGAATTTGTTTTATTATTTATATATTTATATGTTTACTCTGCAAATTAATACAAAATACTCAATTATATTTCATATTTTGGACTTCCTTTCGAAAGAAAAAATAAATGGCAAAAATAAAAATAATATACTACACAGTTCAAAACACAATTTCCTTGAAAAATCTTAAAAGGTTTGAGATATATTATATTGAACACCGTAGTTACTCTAAGACACATTAAGAAACCAAATAAATCCATTGGTTGCTAAGATTTCTTTATAAGAGATATTCATTGATCTTATATTAAGGTACTACCTTAGTATAAGGTGTATGGATATATTACTTCCTTTGAAAATGCTTTATTTAAGTTAAAAATTTCCAAAAATTCAGAATAACTACTATTATTAAATAAATATTAGTACTTAAATAGTTAGGTAGACACACTAGACACACAAACAAATAAAGCAAAACATATTTATGTTTTAAATTTTACTTAACTTAGTAGAACTTAAACTTTTAAGTTTTTTTAACTGGTCCCTTGTAGATCGTTAACCCTTGTATGGATTTAATTAGAAAAATAGGCGAGTAAAGTCTTATTTTATATGTATCATTTTTTGAAATTGTATGCTTAATTATTACTATTTTCCATAAATTGTATTTTATCATTAAATATATTATATTGTATTCAATAATATTATTACAAGTATTTATTAATTATATAAGTGTTTTTTTTTTTATTATTGTATAAAAGCAACGTTCACCAAAAATATTTTATCGTAAATGTATTTATTTCTGTTTAAAAGTACCTACTTTTAATGTGATTATAGTATTATCTATTGTTAATAATCTTTTTATATTTATTATTAATTGTATAATAGTACCTATGTGTACTGTAGTGAATTCAAATCGTATTTATTGTTATTTATTGAATTGATTATTGTAGTATTATTTCTTTATATATGTTTTGACAAAAAAAAAAAAAAAAAAATTAAATTAAAAAATAAATTGCATTTATAATACATATTATAGTTGTTACTTACTATTTTATTTGGTGACTGGATATATTTTGACCAAGGTTTAGGTATTTGACTTGCATTTGTGGTTGTAACATAAAAATTAAAATATGTTGATTAAAAATATTTTATCAATGAAAAAGGAAAATTTTAACAAATATTCAAATAAATATCTTTGATGTAGGTAATTGCTCATTTAAAAGTTCTATTATCTTTCAAACTCACACTAGAGCATGTCCAAAATATATTTAAATATAGGTATACTACAACGGATAATATCTTGTCTGAATTGGTTGCTTTGATCTATAGCATTAATAACAAGTACAGATATGTGCTTCTAAGTCTGATGGTATATTTTAGAAAGATGAGAGGGGAAATCATCTCCTCTCATGTTGTTATTTAATCACTAATTAAATGTAAAAATGTTAAAATTTGTCAAAACACCGGCATACTATAATGATATGTTGTATACCCTGATATATGTGTACAATTATTAAATCTAATCCCTTTTTTACCTATTATAGTGTTTCATTTTTTAAATGTAGATTTTTCACACTTCAATGATATGATACATGCAAAGTATTAATTATTAATATTTAGATTTTAGATATTTGTAAGGCCCCATACTCCTATATTATGCTCTCCCCCCCCCATCAACTTTGAAACTATTGTTTTTTTAGGAACCATGTGAAAAATCCTTTAAATAGTTAAATTTATAATTCCTATACTTTAGTAATTATAGAGTAGATATAACAAAGGAATAAACAATTTTTTCATATCAATTACTAACTCTCAAATAAAATAGCGTACACAGTAAATACAAATTCGCAAACTTCAATTATTGTATTAATTGATTAGTACAAGTTTATATTATGACACTGTCAAAATTTGACATGGACAAAAGCTGTTTGAAAATTAAATGATTTTCAAATATTATTTTAGAGTCCCATTTTGTCGGAAAAATATTACATAATCATGTACTGTGTAACCCAATAATATTCATTTCCAATGAAATATTTTCCATAAAAAAGTTTCTGAGCAAATATGATTTCAAAAAAATATTCAGTACATTCTAGTTTAAACTACATATTATTATGTTTCAAATTCAACATTTTTCATAAAAATATGTTAAAATTTTACAAAAACTCAATATAATATAGTTCAAAGTAATATGACTCAATTCATCTAGTATTCTAATACATGTATTAAACGGAATATTTGTAAAAATAAGTAAGATTTGAATGAATAATTTTTTAACTTCTATATATGATCACAAAAAATCATTTAAATAAAAACCATTGATTAGTTAAATAATTAAATTAAATACAATATTTATAGTTTGATCTATTGCTAGACTAAGGGTTTGTAGACTTTTTATTTGAGAGGCATATAAAAAAATTAAAAGTTTTTATTAGGACAAAATTATATACATTTTTATTATAATTATTTTATTTAATTCGGAGATTCATACTAATGGAAACTTTTGGCTTAGAATATAAAATATCTTAAGAAGGGTCTGAGATGGCCCATGGATGACTAAGCCTTCTCTTATTTACATCCATGATAACATCATGTAGATTCAAGTAATTCATTAATATTCTAATCAATTTAAGTATTGGTGTCAGTTTTTAAGAATCATCTTATCATTTTAAGTTTCCAAGGTACAGAAAGAGATAAATCAGATACAACATATAGTTATTCTTAACTCAATGTCATCCTAGAAATTTTTTAAATGTGACACTAATAAGTTATTAGTAATAACCATATCCAACTTAATGGTTACATAACACACTTGATAAACAAAATAAATATATATTTGTAAAAAATAATACTGTAGAAATGACTGATTGAATAAAATATATCATATGCAATTATAACAAAAATAAAAATTTGTTCATAAGTAAATAAGTTAAATACAATAATAATTGCAGTCTTGTTTAAGTAGTAATGTTTTAGAATTCCCAAGAATCAAGCCAGCGTAATCCAAACATTGTACTATTTTGTTCTGTTGAAATGGGTCCTGACATACCATAAGCAAGAGGAGAGTACAGATAAAAACTGGAAAATACATAATACAAACTTAAAATGAATATATTTAAATTTTTTTAATTATATTTACCTAAAGATGATTGATGCATATATGAATCCAATGAGTCCATCATAAATTGTTTTCCGAATAAGAGTTGGTTTTGATGTTTTAATTATTTCCAATAAATAACCGATTGTTACACCTAAGTTGTATCATGTATTATTAATTATGTACTATTTTTTTTTTATCTTATACTAACCTGTTAACATTGAGCTATATAAAAATGCTGAAAAATAGTGATGAAAGTACAAAACCCTTCCCATTGCATAAAATGGTATATAGTGTAGTCCCCAACCAATAAATAGCCAATTACATGTAGTCAGTAGCTGCTGCTTAGAATCTGCAACTATAATTTATTATATTTAATTTATCATATATAGAAATGTAGAATTTGGTTTTATGCTCACCAGTTTCATTATTTTGATTAGTCCTGCGTTTATTAATTATGGCTTTCCAAATTGATATTAAATTGTACAATAACATAACCATTATATTACCCCACCATATAACTGGATTTCCAAGCAAATAAATTTTATAATTGTTACCAGAAAAGAATTGTCCCTGCAATATTAAAATGTTATATCATATAAACAAACTTCAATATGAAATTTAATGTATAAAATCAAATCAAACCTTATAGTTTATTGGCCATTGCCATGGCTTAGACGTTACTTCTCCTTCTTTTGGTTTCAGACCGGCATTCCCTTGAAACATGACAGCATGTGATTCAATAAACCTGGCAAAGAAATTTGGTGAATATACTTCAAAACTGACATTTGGCACTATAGTAAAAAATAAAAATAAAATAATATTTTAATTGATTTTTATTTTTTTGGCACATTCATTAAATATTAAATTATTCTCACGCTTAGGATTTATGTTATCTTCGACATTCCAATATGAATTTGTATCCCTTAGATTTGGGCTACACGTGACTTCATGTTGTTCAAACGCCCTAAAATAAAATAAAATTTAAACAATGTTTTAAGAAAAAATAATACATATTCATATGAACTTAAATTTAAAAATTAAGTACCAGTATAAAATTAAATAATAATTTTTATTATTATGACTACTATACAGATTTTAATGCATTTCAGTACTTGGACTGTAATAAAAATATCATGACCTCTTCATTGAATTTTTAAAATGTTAAATTTTTATAATACGTCTCTCAACCTACTTAATTTAGGAATCAACTTAAAATATAAAATAACTTATTTTTAAATTATATATGAAATTAATGTTATAGAGGAAAAATTAATTTTGTAATCGAACTTGCACCCTTTTAATAACTTATCATGAATTTCATTTAGAAAATACCATTGTTAGAAAAAGTTTTTATAAAGTTTCTGTTTAAATGAAAAAGAGAAATTACCATTTTGGCAATTGTTTGTTGCTTGTAGTAAGCACACAATGTTGAAGAACATGAACTAATTTTATTTTACTTGTTACTGCAGAGACAACATTACCATCTGAACCACCAACGACAAATACTTTCCAAACATCATTGTAATCACCAGTACCATTCTAAAAGAATATTATTATGAATTAATAATAATCAGATCATTTTTATGAACACAATAAACATATAACTATTATATTATATTGTTATACTGATAACTATTAATCCATTACTTATTTTTACTAAAATAGTAAAAATTTTGTTTTTGGTAGTATTACACTATTACCTCTCCATAACCAGTAACTTGATAATGTTTTCTTGTTATTGGAGCTGGTTCGCGGTGTGAATGTAAATTTCGCCTTGTCGGTACATGTTCCAGTCTTATCATGTCTCCATGTTTTAAAAATCTTACTGTATCATTGATGCTTATTTTTTCATCATCATTATAAAATTTTACCAACCATCGATTGTTTTCATCCTTGTGTGCATATGTAGTAATCTATTGAAGAAAAATAAAAATATAAGTCTGTATAAGTGTGTCAAATATATATATTATGTTTATATTGAGTATACACAACTGCACAACAATGATTTAATTTTAACTACAATCTTAATTTTTTTAGTGGTATTATAAGTTTAAAATATTTTTTAAGTTAATTTAAAAATATATATCAATAGCTAGAGACTATAAATCTAAAGATTTAGAGTTCTAAATCTTGAATTATTTTTATAAATTTAATCTCATTAGTAAATAATATTAAATATATATATTTTAATTTGTTAAATAAACTTTTTATTTAATTAATCATAAATTAATAAAATATAATATATAAATATAAACAATTATTTAAGTTATTATGAAATTTCCAGTAGTTAAAAATTTTCTACCAACATCGCAATGTATCTAAGGGCCAACCAAAAGGTAAGTAAATTGCATTGTTATAATTTTTTCTTTAAAAACCTTTAAGTTTCTTCTTTTGGAGAATAAAATAAGATAATGAATATGTCTTATGACGGATTATACAACATATTATTGATATTATGTTCTGATTTTAAGGTTTATTTATTTGTATCAACAAGTAATTATAAGTAATTGTGTATGATAGAAAAAAATATAATTTTGTAAATATATTCAACATGAAAATGTTTGAATGTGTATTTAGGAATATGTCACTTTGTTAGTTTTCACCTTTTAATTTCGTATTTTTAGGAAAACCAAAAAATGTTGCATTTTTTTTGTTACACAAATTATTTTTTAACCCCCAGACAAAAGACATGTTAATAAAAAGTATTTAAAAATAAAATTATTTTATTGAAAAGTATTTTTTTTTTTTAATGTGTTTCCAATTTAATCACTAAACAAATTTCTACATTTTTTTTTTATCTCTGAATGAGTTTGGAAATACTTTGTTCAAAAACTACTGTCAAAAATACATTTTTAATTATTATCTTTTAAAATATCCAATGAACACAAAAACATTATTTGTAAGTTTTTCTACAAACCATGATGACTAATATTAAGTATATGGAGTACGGTTAGTATTTTAATATGAATTACGATATAAACTACCACATTGTCTGTCTACCATATCGTTTTCTGAATATCATAGACAATAATATCATACTATTTTATTCTATGATATTAGGTACATAAACTCTAAGTGTCTAAGTCCCAGTTCTAAATTCATCACATGAAAGAAATTCAAAAATAACTATTATGTTGTATAATGCATTGACTTAAATGTATATTTTAATTTTTCACCTCTCAAGAGAAGCTCCAGACTACATAGAAGAGCTTTATTTCACACTTTTATTGAATTTACAAAGACAATATTTAAAAATTTTTCTTACCTGTTGTTGTTTTGCCCCAACATTCTCTGGATAAAGATGCCAATGCGAATGTAAATATCCACCACCAGTTCTATGATTTTTTAATGTTATTATTGCCCCAAATGATACATCTAAAATAATATAAAATCAAAATATTAATTTCATTTAAAAAATAAATATACAAATGTACACAACAACCTTTTGGCATGCTAGCATTATGTAATGAATTGCCTTGTAATTTTGATTGAAAAGCAGAACTATAGAATCCATCGCCATTACCACTTTTATTGAGTATAAATAAATGTATGTAAAAAAATCCAACATACACTAGTATTGGTAAAATTATAAGACAAAGAAACCTTGCTACAAAATGTTTCACAGTATAACTCTAAATAAAAGCAAATAATAATAATTTTAAGTAAAATGTTATACATTTAATATATTTTTATATTATATTACTATTGGTTTTGAAAGTTTTCCAAGTATAAACCATAAATCAGCTATTGTCATTAATCCAATAAATGTCACTTGAAATAATCCAACAAACTTGACACATACACAACAGGCCATGGTTATACCAGTAAATATTAACCAAAACCACCAATTAACACTAAATTCACTAGAATTGTATAAGATAAAGATTAATGATGACAAAAATAAAAATTCTAAATAGTATAGCTTACAATAAAGTATAGGACCGAAATTTGCAAATCCCCACAAATGATGCTAACATAAAGAATAGTAGTATGGGATCGAGCAAAATATATTGAGTTAATGTTAATGTCCCAACGTCTAGAAAAATGAATAAAAATTTATAATGGTTTTCAATACATTCTATAATATATCCAATTTTAAATATGTTCATAGTTATTATAGTTACCAAATAATACTAAAGAAGCTGATAAAGTTGCCGCATTTAATGAATGTGTCATTTCCCAAATAGATACAAAAGTGAATGGTATTAAGGCCCCTCCTAAAATTGTACAAAACTAAAAATACCGTAATTATTTGAAATTATATAAATGATAAGTGTTTATTTTTTATTTCTAAAAATGTTTATAAACCTCTCGCATTCCAACGTAATTGACTCCTTCATATTTGTCACCTGGTTTTTCAAATGGAAAACTACCATTATATCCAGTTAAAACTCCAGATAAAGCTATCAACATCTGTAAATGTTGTGATTATTAATTAGTATAGTATATGATTTTTAAAATAAAATTGACACTTACCTTGCCCAATGGAGGATGCACATCGAAAAAAAAAGTTCTATTTATGTACCAACTTCCCATTTTTCCAAAATGTGTTTCATCCCAACTAAATAATCTAAATGATTAACAACGAGAATATTTAACAGAATTATGAATACATACCAAACATGATCTGGCTCGTCCACTTTATATAATCGAGTCCCAAATGAAAGAACTGTTAATATTATAAATAACATCCACCATGTTGAATTCCTAAAATTAATATTTTGATTAATACAATAATTTTGTTTCGTTTTGGTGACATTGTAAAGAAAATAAATACAACAATATTATAACATAAATTATATACGTATTTAATTGTATATTTTTTTAATTTTAAAATGGGAATGGGATCAAAAAAACATAAATGGGTATTCTAGCCATATTAATTTTATAAAAGAGTATTAAAATATTTTTAATTAAAAAAGAAAATAATATGTTAATTTTAAAATGATGAGGCATTTATGAAGTATGAACTAATTAACATGTACAGAAGCTACAAGGAATAGCATAATCATTAATAAAATGCTTATATTTTTGTTAACCTATTATTTTTTATTTCGACATGGTAATAATTCATTAGTATTAAATAGTTTCAACAAAATCTAAAATTTATTAAAATGAAGTCTAATGTTTCATAATAATAATAATTATTTGCTATAAAATAAGCACCTTAAAAGTTGTTATTGGTATAAAAAATTTAGGTCATTAGGTATGTGGTATTGTATATGTATCTAACAGTATGCATTGTTGATAGATATAATTCTATTTCAGAAATATAATAAGTTGTGTACCAAATTTTAGAATAGCTCATAACTATACATATAATTTAAAACATAAGTTCACATATTTTGTAAATTAATTTTGATGTCAATTATTATATACAGTCAAGGTATTATTGGTACTACAATATTGTATTAATAAAAACTTTGAATATAGTTATTATTGCATAAAACATTTATTCTACTAAACATTACGTTCTGTGTAAAAAAATGTTGTTGAACATTTTTAGATATTTACATGTAGTTGTGTGTTAATATTTTTAAAGTTTTGGTTAAACAATTGTAAGTCTACTTATTAGTGAAACACCGAGAAAATAGGTAAGGAAAATGAATGCCTAGCCATTTATCCGTTGTTTATCAGACGATATTCAACCAGTTACGTCAAATATTAGTAAAATTTGGTACCTACCCTTTGGATTCATCATTTTGCGATGAATGGACTGCCGTTTTTGTAGTGGACTGTGCCATTGTTTACTAGACACTAATCACTATATTATAACGTATAAGATTAGCTACGAGATCGTCTAAGTTCTAAATAATGTCGACATATTAAATAATACGTATTATACTCAATCGTAACACAAAATAAAATAATATTTAAACGATAAATATTAAAATTTACGAGTAGACCCGAATCCTAACTAATCAAGCACCTACCTATCGACGTTTTAAAATCGTCGCTTATCACACGTCTTGTGATAACGACATAACGGTATATTGTGAAACGTCACTAGATATCATCAATCACCATGGATTATAATTATAATAATACGAAAGTGATATTATAGACCAGGTAGGTCCTACCTATTAATTATTATTATAGTACAACATAACAATAATATGACATACTGCTGAACGAATTCCTGAAGTACCGAACTTAATTATGTATTTATTTTGGACTTCGGTGTGGTACACTGTTAACTATTTCGGCTTTATCGCATCCCATCATATTACAAGACAAGAACCGATAGATATTATACAAAGATGGGCGAGTTATTGAAAAAAAAAAATAATAATAATAATAAAAACCTGGTAGTTTTGCTGAAAGCTGTATTGTTATGGTAGGTGTCGACCGTCGAGTGTATATTATCAAGTACCTACCTTGTTATCGAGTACGCAATGCGGGTCGCCGTAGTCCGTAATGGATGGCATGTGTTAAATTAGAAAAAAAAATAATCAATTTTTGTAAAAATGTAAATTCATCTGGCGAGGAGTGGTGGGTAGTAGACACCAACTTCCGCCGTACCTATTATTGGTTAAATATTTTTGTCGCTTTTGAGATACCTACGCGTAATTATTCGTGGAAATAATTACCTACGTTTCTTTGGTAGTACGAGTTATTTTTTTTCAATATTAATTATTTTTAATATTAAACTGTAAATTGTTTAAGCAATGGTGTTATTTTAGTTGATATAATGAATTTTACATGACTAAAAACCAACCTTTTATTTTATTTTATAAAAATAATATTAGAATACGATTAAACGAATAATATTGTATTAAAATAACTACTTATTTGCATACTCGAGACTTAAAAGTTTCATAACTGTATTTTTTCTAAGTTAATTGAGGCTAACATTTTTACTTTTCTACTATAGTCTATAATAGATATTAGTTAGGCATATAATTTTATCTAGCTATCCGTTTTCTTTATGAGGTAGGTAATGTATTATTATTTTTAGATTTAATTTTCTTTTTACTCGATATTATTATTATCGTCTATAACATTGTACCTTATTATTTATTTTTAAATATGTTTATCACAGATTAATATATTAATTGGTAATCCATGATGTTTATTACCTAATTACATTATTTTTTAGACATTTTAAAGTTTTAAGAATATTTTGGATCTTTTTTTTTATCAACTATAGTTAATTATATATTATATTTCTACATTTTTTTTATTTATGTTGATACAATTTTTATTTTTATCAGTCATTAAACTTAAAAAATCGAGTTACTAAGTTAAAGTGTATATAATCGTATAAAAAAAAATTGCAACTTAAATAAAGCAAACATAGTAAACTATATAGTACCCAGATATTTTAAATAATGTACACACAACTATAAATGGCTTTTGTAGTCGATGTAAATAGATTAATAAAAAAACTAAAAATTAAAATATATTATTATATTAATATAGTATAATATGCGAGATGTTAATCAAAACTGTTTGTTTAACCTACAGTATTATTATATTTTATTACTAGGACTGTGAATTTAATGCACTAAAAATTCTTGAAAAATATATTTAAAATGTTAAAAATTGTCAAAAATTATAGTGCAAAATGCACTTAAAATGGTTTTGAATTTAATTTTTATATTTATATTGATATTAGTTTATGATATTATATGAATAAAAATGTATTTATTTTATAAAGAATTGATTCGATTTGAATTTTGATGTTGATTGATTCTTTAATAATGGTAAAAATTTAATTAAAAATACCAAAAAATGAACTAAAAAAATGAAAAAACGTCCTAAAAATTAAAAACGTCAAAAAATGCAAAATAAAAGCTTCATAAATAGATTTGTTGTTACATAACTCTGTCAATTAATTCAAATAATGTACTTACAAAACTACGTTTCACAACCACCAAAATAAAATGCACTTTCCTACAAATTCACAGCCCTTATTTATTACTAATAGAAATATTATTTTATATTAAACCGAATAATTAATAGGTACTTGTATTTAAAGATATTTAATTCCATGATCGACAAGATAATTATTAAATAATATTCATGACTAAATGTTTCATGTGTATATATATGACCCGTTATTCATGTAGTTGATAATAACTTAACAGACAATATAATTGCTTTTTATCGTTTAATAAGTGGATATAGACGGTTGACCATTATTTATTAGTTCGATTTAAGCCAGTTTGAAGAGTGTATTATTGTAGGTACCAATACCCGAAAGTTTAATAAAATTAAGTTCCTAATTAACATATTCAAAACAAAAGTGTTATATTTAAATAATTACACAAAATAATGGTTATTTTATAAAATGAGGACAAAGTGATTCAAACCGTGTTGTGACAAACTTTTTAGAAACTTTTTATTATTTAAATTCAAATTGAATAGATTACTGTTAACGTTCTTGATATGTTTTTTGTTGTGTACAGGCTTTATGAATATTTTTTTAATATAAGTTTTGAACCATTTAATCATTTTAATCTTATCTCATCTTGTATAATATATTTCTTGGTTTATTTTTACGGTACAAGGTGTTTACAGTATGCAAATTATATAACAATTATATAACAGTACAAAGTATCCGTTTAAAGTTAAATTTGAATTTAATTATTGCGTGAAGTATGGAGTATAAAAAGAAATGATTGTGAATAGGGATACTATTTGCCAGCATTTATTACTAAGTACCTATATTATATATTATATATTTTTATATTGCTCTTACATTAATGGTATTATACAATATAAATGGGCATTAACTTTATGGAATTCATTAAGAAATACATAATATAAAGAACTTTGTACTTTAAAGTTCTGCTAGTTATAAAAATTGATCATTTTATACATTTTTAACTATTAAATAATTTGTAAAGTTTAGTGATTTTAATGAATTTTGATAAAATTTTAAATTTCAAACGCTTTTGTGAAAAAAGCTTACAAATGTATTTTGAGTATATTCAAATGGCTAAAAAAATTACTTCTACGGAAAATAGATTATAATAAGTTTAAATATTTTGAAATTTTATTGTATTAAAAAAATAATGATTTAAGCAACAAAAGAATGTTTTATGTTTCTATGATTAATTATTTTATAGTTATAACAATGAAACTAAAATTATATGATGAGAAATCATTATTTATTAGTTTATGACCATTCTTTTTTACTTATAATGCATGGTTTGAGCTTGGAGATTTAAAGTGGTAATTTTAAACCAGATGTATACTTTAGAACAGGCTAATAGCACCATTAATACCTATAATAGTTGTATATAGTAGTGCCACTGGAGGTAAGTGTATAATAGACAATAGTATAGTATCTAACAATGGTAAAGACAGCAATTTTTTTTTGAGAAATGATGACAATTACTTATACAAATGGAAAATAATATAGAATAATTATTAATTATAGTATTTATAAAATATTATTCTAGAATATAAAATAATAATGATAACAAGATCAATAATTATGGAATGGAAATAATAAACTGTGATAGATTACGAGTATATTTAATAATGTTGTTAATAATAATAGAAGAAGCTAATGACAAAATTAAATTCTTTGAGAAGTATGGAGGTTGTATAACTAGCTTGGCTAGGATTGTAGTAATTTTGTGTCTGTGCGAAGGTAGGGATGGAACAGTTAGAACAGCTAATATATTTGACCGTTTAATGTTTCAAACGAGGCTGTACGCGATTTCGTGTTATCCAATGGCTGTTTTGTGCAATCTCTTGACCCTCCCCGCATTTAACGTGACAATAAGGCGAAAGGTGATAGCAAATCTTGGTGTGATTATATTAAAGCAATGCACTATGGAGGGAATCGTTATGACGGTGAAATACAACACTTCATTTCACATTGTTATATGGATATTAATTTTATCGTTCATATTCAGCGCCTATACCCTTTTCAACGATAAGTTTTCTAGTTTCCACATTGAAAAAAACTAATAAATAGCTAGATTAGTATATGCATGGTCGCCCGGAGGGGGGGAACGGGAAATTTGCTCCCCCTGGAATTCAAATAGAATGTTGAACATTTTAACTTTTATTGATATTTTTACTTTAGTGTGTGGGGTTATTGATCATAATAACGAAGACTACAATTTTTATTTAATAACGAATAAATAACACATAATTCTAACACATTTTGTAGTTTACTAGGAATAAACTTTTTTAATATATTTTTTGGTGTTTGATTTCATTATACCCCTCCCTGATAAACTTTCTGCGGGCGCCCATGAGTATATGTCTATACTTTAATTGTATTATCTATATAATTGTATTTTTTTTTAAAATTATTTTAATAAATACAAATACACACAATTTCTTATAGTTTTATTTTAATAAATAATAATTATTATGATTTAATACATCTTACTAACACTACGGGTTTGGTATACATAATAATTTGTTATCTATAGTAATATAATTTAATTATATAATAATAATCTTAACGCGTCAGTATTTATAATCTATGTCTAAATAATTACAATATTAGTCAACATGATGTTTTACAATATAAGTCGCTGTTCGTCATATTATAGTAGGCAAGTAGTCTACTTGTATGTATGTCAAAATATCAATGTTCTTATAGCAATCGTATGTCAATTTCATACTTGTTAATTGGAATAATACACAAATGTAGCAGCTTACGTATAAATAGGATTTTCACAAAATTATTTTGCAAATATTAAGAATTCATGATCATAAAATGTTCATAATACCTATTTTATAGCTTATAAGTATAGCTGCGCATACATTTATAGTGTAGGTATACGTAAAATAACATACTATTATTCTGGAACATGGTATAAGTGGTGTTCCATCATAATAATATATATTGATAATATCTACAGAATATAGTATAAAAAGTTGCACAACTAAATTTTACTATTTTTTATAGAAGACTTTTATAATAAACACACATTTTTACCTGTGTATATTAAAGTAATAGGTAATAATAAAATTGCTGTATATTATAGTTGGTATATTTATTTAACAACAAAGTATTTAACGTTAGATTCTTAACATAATCGATTTGATAATTATAAAGTAGGGGAACACATTAATATAGTATGGTTTTAAATTGTTAATTAGTATCTAGAAACAATATTCTGAACTACGCAAAATTTTCGTTTGATACATATTTTTATTTTTGTAAATATGTAATCAATTTTAAACCTATGAGAATTGACCAATTACTTGTTTTAGTTATCTACCTAATTTTAATTAACTACTTGTCTTACATTTTTTTAGATAATTTACTGATATACATTATAAAGAGCATTAACTGATGTGGATATATACAATTGTATCAGAACTGATCTATTAAAAATTAATTTTTATTTATTAGACCTATGAATTAAATAAAATTAATAAGATAACTGATAAAACACTCAATATTACAAATTTAACATTCACAATTTTAACACACACATACAATATTTATGTATAATATTATTTAATATATATTTATCTAAAATAAAACTAATTATACTTACTATAACGCTTACAAATAATACGTTTTAACAATATTGATTAAAAATAAAAAATGATCACAATATTATTAAATTCTAATGTTTAAAGGACATGGAAAAAATTGGTAACCATAATGATAAATTGTTTTTTTAATACGCAAAGTATAGTAGGTACATAGATACGATTTCAATAATCTTTTTGGGAGTTGAACAAATTTATGCCAGGTGAGATCATACACATTTCCCTTTAGCTTACCTTTAATAATTGTTTAAGTCTTACAAGATTTTTTTTTCACATTTATTGATCTATTGCCATCATTACACGAGCCTAACTTGGAGGATGAGGGTATTTTGTTGTTACCCACTTTTGTATGTATAAAATATAGATAAAAATTACATACTCCAAACACCCATTAATAACATAATACCAATATTACAATATCAAACAACTAACGAGTAACGATGAGGGCATAGTGCTAGTTAAAATCAAACCGTCTATAGATGCCATTTTTAATGACAAATATATACATTAAATAAATAACTTATAGGTAATCACAATATGTTTGATTTACAACAGAAGTGGTTATAGTAAGTAGGATTTTAGTAATATTGGCAAAAAAAAATCTATGTTATAAATTTATATTTCAAAATATTATATGTTCATAAATTATATAATCTACGGTTTTTTTGTTTAATGATTTTCGTGGAATACATTAAATGTCGTGTATATATATGTGTGTGTGTGTGTGTGTTAGTGAGTGGCGAATGGTTAATACCCCCTCCAAATTGCACATAGATACCATAGTTATATGAAATTTCAATGTGTTAATTGGTTAGAATTATTATAGAAAATACTCTAATTATATTTATTTCAGGAATATTTGACAGCATATAACTTATTTTAATTTTTGAAAAATTATTTTTATTGATAAATGTTCTAATGATTAGTTAATGGATAATTTGATAAATTTAGTTAAATATGATACAAATGAATTGAATTAATTATAGGTACAATATTATAATTAGTTTGTTTTAATTATGGTTATTAATTTTGTATGTATCTACTACAATAAAAACTAATTGAATATAATTCCTAGATTTTATGCTTATTAAATAATAACACATTGATATTATTGTTATAGAAAAAAACTCGAAAAATTATTACATAATTTAAAAAGGAAGAGACCAACGGCCGTAAAATCATCGGTCTTGTATTATAGTTATGATGACCAGATAAAAAAATTTAAAAGAAAGTACATTTTTTTGGTACAAATACCACGTGTAAAATTTGAATAAATAAATACAAAACTTTGTTAATATGTAGGAAACATATTAACAGGTAACAAATTAAATTAACTGTGCTACCAATCAATTTGATTGCATTAGCCCGAACTATAAAATATAGATTAATACCAAATTATAAAAATCATAAACATGTATTAGGCCATAATATTTTCAAAAAAAGAGTACAATTTTATGTAATTAACACTATTGTTAAGGGCACTAGGACATGCATCAAAAAAGAGTACTGTCCTGCGAAAAATAGTATGCCTGGTCACCATAATTATAGTAGGTATTCTTGACGATTGTAGTATTTTTTTAACATTCAATTATTATATAATAATCATATAATGATCATCGTCACAAAAACACAGATCCTTTATATAATAAAATGATATAATATACGATTTGCTATTTTCGATCAGGACCTGTGTTTGGGAACGGGGTGAAAAATTGTATTTAGCGTAAAAATACGATATAATATTATTAAATAGCATACACGCATATTAAACCATAAACTCAATATAGATAATAATAATAATTATTATATTATTACTGTATATATATATATATAAAGATAATAAATAGGGTAACAAGGTAGTTGGTGTATCATATTATGATATGAACATCAGATTATTGTTCACACACAACTCTCGGGACCGGGAATGCCGCGATTCACTATCGATACTAAAAACTGTTTGCTGTAGTTTTGTTGGATCATTATGTCTGGCGAGGGATCTCCGGATTCGCTGGGATTCCGATCGCAATGCGAACCGGTTAGATTCGGGTAGACGTTTCGCTGTTGTTGTTGCTGTTGCTGCTGCTGCGGTCGTCGGGAGAGCAGCGAATATTTTTCGTCGGTCTTATCGCCACATGCCACCCGGTCGTTGGATGCAATCGTCGTGGTTTCCACGATCGTCGGCGATCTGCCGTTGCTCTGTCGTCGTCTCCACAACAAGAATGTCACCGCGATGACTATCGCCGACATCACCGCTACTGAAATGAACACTATCATGCTCGTCGCTGTAGTGCTTTTCCCACGGCTATTCGACGTGTTGCTTCGCCGATCGTCACTGTCGCCACCACCACTCAACATTATCCACCATTCTGCAGACATAACATGATATTATATGTATTTACTTAAAATTCTGTTATTTTGTGTGTTATGCACTTTATTTATATTTGTTTCTAGTAGTTATTAGTTGTTTTTAGTACCTATATATAGATCCTTTTTGGGAGAAAAAAATCAGCAACACTCCTTTGAAGTGGGGGGGGGGGGTATTTCGCTTGTCATGACAAACTAAAAATAGTTGAATTATATCTATATGTATATAACACTATTTATTTAATTTAATACTACAATTTCATACAATATATGAATACAATTAGATCTATACTCACGATTAGTTAATTTTCATTTAAAATATACTTTTTTTTATTTTATAATTGTAATAAAAATAATAGGGGATATCATATAGTGCTATATGTAAGATTTCAAGTGTACTTCATCATTGAGTAGGCCATCGAGTAGGTACAATTTATGTATTGCACTTGAATTCAACAATAAATTATTGCACGAGATAAATTATTAGTAAAAAATTGAATATTTTAATTAAAAATACACCGTTATTTAGCTTTATGATATAATTATATAATTAGTTTCCGCAAATTCTGTATGATTCCTGCGAATTCTTCTCATTCTCATTGTATTATATCCCCGATGAGAATTGCCTTTTTCTAAACATACTTGACCTATAGTCGTATTGGATGTGCTTCATCCAAAATATTGAATAAAAAGAAAGTTATTTATGAAGAATTTAAATTAAATGAAAAGATGATATTTTGTCTGACGCATAGTCGATTGAATTGACAATTATCGAAAAAACAAATGCCATCGGATAAGGACTGAGATGCAGAGGGTCGATAAGTCGTATATTAAATCGATTGTTTATATTCGTTTAGATATATAGAGATTAAACTATCGGCATGTCACAGCGCGTACAAGTCTACGTGTTTATTGTAAACAAATAAGAATTGTCCGCACTTGACAGCACCAATTACATGGTGATGTGGGGACACAAACAAATTGTATCAGAGTTCTATATTTTTGTGTTTCCATTGTTGTTCGTCGTCGTCTGTAATAATTCACATTGCACAACAAATATTTATTTTTTATTATAGTTATGATATGATGGGGTAAACTATTTGTGTCCCACCTACTGTGAACCACATGAGCCGCCACTCAAATCTACCCCACAAATAATTTACCAATAATGAGTTTAAATATAAAAAGATTAATATTTAGCAATCCTTTAAGTTTTATAGAACTGTAAAATTTGTGAAAATATATCATGTTGGCACTAAATATAAGTGTTTAAAGTATACCTATCACATATTTTATAAATATTTTAATTAAAAATGATAAATTATAAATAAAAAGGTAGGCAAGTAGATACTGCTTTGCTGTACATTAAGTGTCAAATAGGTTACCTACTATTATGGGTGTGTTAATTTTGAATTCAATGATATATCATTCTAGACGAAAAATGATTCTGAACGGAAATGGTCTGACAGCCTATATCACTAAGTAGATATATGTCCTGTTATGTTTTGGTTTCTGCACGGAGTGATGAATGTATTGATTTTACAATGATATGTGTTTATTTTTTAATTTTTTAACTTTTTTATTTTTGTGTCTTTCATCACGTTTTGGAGTAGATTTATGCCTTGATTTTGACTTCAACTCCTCTGTGAAAAGGAAAATTCATTTAATTGGTACTTGTGGGGAGGGGGGAGAGGGAGGATCAAAAGCAAAAAATTTCCAGTAGTTTTCAAAAGCGTCAGGAAAAACCCTAAAAAAGTAATGAAAAACCGGGAATTTTTACGCATAATTAGTTTTTGACAAAATTGATTTTTTTATTTTGCTGTAACTCAAAAACGAATCATTGTAAATACTTGAAATGTCCACAAAATGTTTATATTAGGGTTATCTATTTAAGATTAAATTTTCAAAATATTTTAACTTTTTTAAGCTATTTATAGACAATTGAAATTTTCAAATTTTCTAAATTTTTTTTCTTGAAATTTTCTTTAAAAAAATTTGGCACTCTAAAAAATCTCTAAAATTGAATACAAGGTTTATTATATGTTATGCTTGTCATAGTAAAAAAATCAAAAATAGTCTCAATTTTTGTTGATAAGCATTTAAAGTTCAAATGTTTACAAATTCGTAAAAATTTTCAAGGAATTTTGAAGTTGAAAATTCATAAAATTTTTGTAATAAACCTTTTATACTTGAGATTAAAAAACTCAATACAAGGTTTTCCATAATTTTTTCTTCAAATAACTGTAAAAAAAACTCCATTGTCAATATAGAAAAATTTTATGAGCGTATGAAATTTAATTTTTTACGAAATCACGTAAAATAACGATGTATTACAATTTAAATATAGGTAATAATATAATATATCCTAGACAAACAAATCATCTTCATTTAGAATTGTTTTTCGTATACTTGTTATTGAATTCAAATTTAACACATACATTAAAGTGACCTACTCTCCATCTCTACTATACAGCAGAGCGATAGGTATTCACTTGCCTACCCTTTTTTTTAATATTGTTATTAAAAACTATATATTGTAATTTTAGTATTATGGTAGGACTGGTAAGTTGATGTAATTTTTTTTTTGGATATTGTAGTATTTAATTATTATAATAATATACTTACACATTTTAACCATATTTTAAAAATATGTATACAACTTAATGTAAAATTCGATTTTACCTTTCTATAAATACCGTAAAACAGTAAAAATAGATTTATAATATAAATAGATATTATCTTAAAACATACTAAAAATGTAATTGCGTATGGTAAAATTCATAATAATATAATATATGTGAAAGTTTTAAGTTTCTACGAATAATACTTTTAAATAAATTATAAGAAAATAATTAACATTGTTATTTATCATTTTAATAAGAAATTTTGTTTATATTTAAATATAAAATTTCTATGAAAAATAATTTTCTTTGTATAATACCTTCAGACTTTATGGTTTCAGTATAAGCTACTTATGAGGAATTTTGTATTCGACATTCAAAACTTAGTTATAATAAGAATAGTTCTTATGAATTTCTAATTACAAAATAGCTTACTATGTCTTATAAATTTCGTCAAAATGCACATAATAATAAAAAATTATGCAATATATTTTTAATATTTCTATGCTGATATTAAGACAACTTATGTGCAATCTTGTATTAAATTTTTAATAATTTTGACTCGATAAATAATCTTTAATCTATATTTATAGAAAAAAAAACCAAAAAATATTGAAACTTCCTCATGCCTATAAATAGCTCAAAAAGAGTCGAAACATAATAAAAATGATTATTTAAACATTTTGTTAAAATTTAAAGTGTCTATGGCTATTCGATATTCAATTACAATAAAAAAGAAAAATCGTTTGGATAGAAATAGTTATTATATGAGAATATACCATGTAAAAATTTGACCTTCAAATGGTCATAAAAAATTAATTTAACTTTTTGGTAAAATTTTTTTTCTTTCTTTATTTTTTAGGAAATGGATCAATTATTAGGAATCTTGTATTAAATCTTTAAAAATGTTTTTCCATTCATACATTTGTATTGGAATTTATTAAATAAAAACAAAAAAAACATCCAAAATTTTAATTGTCTATAAAAAATTCAAAGTATTTTGAAAATTATTCCATGCATATAAAAGTATAATATAAATACTTGGTAAAATATTAAGTTTCTGTTGTTATTTGTTTTTGATTTATAACGAATTTAATAAAATCAATTTAATCCAAATTATTATTTTAACGTAAAAATTTATGTTTTTCTTTAATTTTTTGTTTGATTTTTCCCGATTATAAATTAAAAAATTGGGAATCTTTAATTTTGATCTCTTTAAACTACAAACAAGATTTAATTTTCTATCCTCCAGAACCACCCTTAAAGTTGAAAATCAAATCATTTTATTGACAATTTATCGTGTACTCTTACACACACATACACAAAAAAAAACACTTAGTATCATTATAAAATCAATACATTCATAATTAAGAATCTAAAATGACATTCAAGTTCAAGCATAATGATTGAAAAAACCTGTGTTGTACAATTTAATGAATTATTTAACATAAAACAGGGGAGGGGGAGAATGATAATTTTGGCTCAAATATTAAAACGCCCTTTTTCCCATTCGAAAACTAGGCTTAAACAAACAAAACGTACCGGTAGACGAAGTGCCGGCTGGACCGTCGGCTCTCGTACTGCTTTCGTATACTGACTCGCCGCGCCACCACCACGGGTGTCTCAACAGCATCACGTTATCGCTACCGAAATACGTGTGAGGGCCTCGGCCCATGCGATTGGCGGCGTACGCCGAAAGAGTTAAATGTTTTCGATCATCATCCGGACCGTTTCTCAGTCGTAGATTCTTGCGGTTTACGCGGTATTCGATCGAACCGCCACCCGCCGTCGACCTGGCAGCGGTGCCCGTCACATTGTCCGCTAGCCATTCACCATGGTACTTGTTACGTCGAACGTCATTGTTGCTATCGTCTGCCACTGCATAGGATGATCTGTAAAGCAGAGTAAGTTTACACGTGGACTTAAAATTTAAAAAACTGACGACATTACGCATTACCTATATATTATTATAATAATATGTTATGGTCAAAAACGGTAATTAAGAAAGAACATCATTGACCGGGAAATTTCTGATTGAACTATACTATTAGTTAATTGCAGGCTGTTCTGATGTACATAGCATACTTGTACCTAATATTATGTTCATTTGCTACACATACATAGTCCTCTACACTCTATAGTGTACGTCTTAATCGTTTTCAAAAATATTAGTTTTTAGTACTTCAGTTATATTAACGAGGATGTATTTACAGACTATATGATATGATGAAATTTTCAGACATTCTGTACTCATAATATAACATATATTATGTAAGATACATATATATGAGGTTAGGTGCGAGCTGATCTGTAATTCATGCCGCCTTGATTTTAAGTTGTTCTGAAACGTTAGTTCAGCTTTAAACTTTAGATACATTAGGAATATGATGCCGTACACCGGTAGGTTGTTTCTATAGATATTATATTGTTATTATTATTATCACGATGTGCCAATATCCGGTCAGAGTTATCGTTATGTGTATTTATATAATATATAGGTACGCTGGTTGAAATGCCAGCAACTCAATTATTACGTGACCGTCGATTTACTATCGCAACACGTTTTCATGTACTAATTATATATTTTTTTAGTCTTAACCGTTGTGTTTAAACTTACAATGTGGGTAGTAGTATTAGTTTTATAATACATGTAATCAACGGTAGTATAGTTATATATAGTTGGTACCTATATAGGTTATACGTATATGACTATAATAAACATTATATTGTTTTGTATGTTGTATGTATTCTAATTCGATTTGTATAATTTTGTAGTCATAACAATACTATGCGTGTTTACTATAATATAAATATATAATACGATAATATGCTATTCCTTATAAATGGCCAAAGTGGTTTTAAAATGTCACTATATACCAGTTGAATAATACGTGTGCTTTGGCCTTTGAGTAATTTTGGAATCTTGTATCAAATACTAATAATCGATTTGCATGCATTTTTATTTTTTTCTGGTTGGTGCGGGGAAAGAAATGTACAACCTACCAATTTTTTTAATATTTATTGACTCGCGCATTTTCAATCTATTGAACTTCAAATTAAGATTTTTAATTTTTCAAAATGATTTTTCATAAAAGTTCATAGATATTGTCTTTTTATGTATTGATAATTTATAATTATTTTAGTCGTATTTTACCATATTTTAGATTCTGAGTGGAGTGATGAATGTATTGATTTTATAATGATGTGTGTTTTTGTGTCTGTGTATACAATAAATATTCAATTTTAAACTTGAGGTTGGATTTGGATAGAAATTTGCATCTAGTTTGTGCTTTTAAAAAGGTCAAAAATGTTCATTAAATGTTTATATTATCTATTTTTATATTTATGATAAAACTTTCAAAATATTTCGATTCTTTTTTAGCTATTTATAGGTATGATAAATTTTTAATATATTTTTTTTTAATTTTCATAAGTTAATACACAATCTATACAAATTAATGTACAATAACTAATAAGCATTATAAATGTTGAATAAAAATTATTTGCTGGGTTAAAATTCTTAGAAATTTAATACAAGGCCTACATAAGTTACTCTTATGTATGCATAAAAATATTAAAAATACATAGGTACATTTTGTTTATATGCATTTTAATTAAGAATTTTGACGAAATTAAGTAAAATCGCAAAATATTACAAACTAATTTGTAGTTAGAAACTTATAAAAACTTTTCGTTTTATATTTAAGTTTTGAAAATTTAATACAAGTTTCCTTACAAGTAGATAGTTTATATTGAAACCATTAAATCTAAAAAGTATATAAAGACAATTATGTTTTGTAGATATTTTAGTTAAAAACTATAACATAATATAATGACAATATTATTAACTACAAAAGCAAATTATTTGCGTAGGAAAGATAAAGTTATATAGGAATTAACTAAAATCATAATATTTATTTGCAAATACAAATATTACTTAAAAGTACTGCTATAGATATTTTTTGCGCTTAAATTTTTTAATAATAAATAGTTTCCAGTCAAAATAATTCTATCATGTACTTATCTATAATCGCCGAGGCTTCAATGAATAAAAATGTATACGTATTGCTATATTTGGTTTGAAAAGTAAATTAACATGATCATTTTTTTTAATTATTGACTTGATGGATAGTAGGTATGTTTAACCTTTTAAATATTTGTACACTATAGCAAGAAAAAAGAATGAAACGGTGTCAATATTTAATTATACAATTTATATTATATTGCTTGCACTACGAAAATATATATATATATTAGTAATGCTTACGGAACAATGGTAGGACGACGACCGGCCAGAACAAACAACCGCTTATCGCTGTTATGTAATATTTTAATTTGCATGGTTTTGATTAACCCTTTAACACTAATGAAACCTGCTGTTTGATCGGCTGTCCCATTTTAACCGTGACATATGTATACAGAGTGTAACAGAAATAATACCGACAGTTGCAATTAACTAATAATGCAATGAATTTTATAGTAATATTTCTATGTATTATTTTAGTTTAATTATTATATGAACTTTATTATTGATATAATACTTAATAAAAAATATAAATTATTCATTTATAAACCAAATTTATAACGTAGTCAATTACATCTGTCTGTTGTTTTTATTACATCCTGTTATATCGTGTAGATCTAAGTTAATATTTATTTTAATCACTAACCCATAAAACGTCGTGGTCAAATCATTGCTCTCATAAATCTCCAATGAGTAAGTCACCGGCCTAACTCCACCGTCGTTGTCTAAAGTACAACTTATTGTTGCCAAGTCTTTGTCTTCCCAGTTGTCTTGGATAGATGACGTGTGTCGTTGATGATGGTGATGGTGATGTCTACTACCAGAACCGGCGTGCCGTTCTTGATCTTTGGGCAATCGTATCGCGCAGCCAGTCAATGGACCCGGGGGTGCTGTTATACGCATAAACAAACACACAAACCTGTATTATATATTTTATTACGAGTACTCATTTAAAAGTATTTGTTGCATTATGATAATATGTGATAACATATGATCAATGTTCGTTTCACACTCATAAGTGATGTGTATACTAAAAACGGAATATTAACAAACCACCAAAGTAAAAAATGCACAATGGACATTAAAAAAGAAATACTATTGATTATACGTATGCTATTACGTTATTATATGTTATAACTTATACAACTGAGATGTTTTAAATATGATATCAAAAACTGTTTTAGTTGAATATTGTTAAGGCGAAGGCGAAAATAAAAATAATGAGTTATATTAGTTGAATAACATAATATCTGTCATCTTGTTTTAAAACTTTCTATTATTATAATGGGTACTCTGTAATATTTAAATTATGTTATTATTATACTGTTTAACATGAAACGGAATAATATTATATTATAACAGCTTAATTTCTATGAATTTACGTTGATTCAATAACATTATAACAGTAATATTTTGTTCGAATAAAAAATTATACTTAAACCATATAATAACGCACACAGAAATTTAAATGTTATGGATGCAGTTATTATAAATAGTAATTACAACTATTATAATAGTTGGACTATTGTTGAAGCTTACTGTTAAAAAATGCAAATAGCGAATACATAGGTTTGCAATTCTACGCATCAATAGTTGATTTAATTATCAACTATGGACCCCAATATACAAATAAGCAATGCGCCCCATCCTGCTTGATCCAATAATATTACATTGTTTTAATAATTAATATTTTTTG
Organism: Rhopalosiphum nymphaeae; assembly: GCA_036289425.1. Classification (NCBI taxonomy): domain Eukaryota; kingdom Metazoa; phylum Arthropoda; class Insecta; order Hemiptera; family Aphididae; genus Rhopalosiphum; species Rhopalosiphum nymphaeae. Next base: position 3,767,450 of record JAZAQC010000030.1, read on the forward strand.
AAAATTATTGCTGATTCACTGAACTATATATATTATAATTATAAAAATAAAGTATTTTTTGGTTAACTTAAAGTTTAAAATATAACTAAAATGTTTGTTTAATTTCAATAAAATGTTTAGTGTATAAATAATAATTTCAATAATTTTTTTTTTTTTTTTTGAGGAAGGAAGTAAAATGGCTCATACCACAATTATTATTTACACAATCTATTGATGTACATCTAAAACCTAAATTCCATTTTGGAGGTAATGTCTAATTTTTGGAATTTAAGCGGTAAGCGCATATAGTCTTTACCATTATATATTCTGTTAGATATATTTTCATTCTTTAAAATTTTTTTTTCTAACTGTTGTCAATGATGTTTTTTGTGGAAAATTTTGGAATCAAAAATAATAGGCTAATTTTTAAATTCAATACCTTTTTTGAAAGATAATTCGTTTTGGATAGAACTTGGACGTTTAAACTTTATTTTTTGACTATTAAAATGCGTAAGAAAAACTAAATTATCAAAAAATTAGAATTTGTAAAGAGTCTCGATTTGTAACAAAATTGATTTGATTTATTTGTATAATTAAAAAAATGTTTAGCATAGGGACTTGAAATTTTCATCGAATACTTAAATTATCAATATTTGATAAGGTAAAATTATTACAATTATATTAAAAAGATTTTCTCCAATGATTGAAGTTAAGTTATTTTTATTGCGCTCAGAATTTTTTTATTATTTTATTGTTTAATACATACTATTACTATTATAATAGTAATTTATTAATAAATTACGAAATTATCGTAATTCCATCACTAAATATTTTCTAGACAATAGTATAATTAAAAATTACGTGGTTTCATTTTTATTTTTTTTATAATACGTGGAATAGAAATTTGCGTTTACGTTCCTTATAAATAGGAACTTTTTCCTGTTTACTGTTTTTATAATTTAAAAGGAACGCAAACTAAGTTTCATTCCTATATGACCGCGTTCTTCCTCAACACTGAACTGTCATACTAGCATATTGGTGAGAGTTGCAGTTATTTGAATATATGATGATTAATACGATATTAAGATACATTTTTATTATCGTTTACATACGGGTACAACGATAACTAATTTAGTAAAGTAATATAGTTGTCAGTCTGCATTTGACATTCGTGACTTTGTGTGCTGTTTGATCTGTGCTCAGGAGAAAAATACATTTTTCATTTTTCATTTTTAATATGCTGATACATTTTAAAATGTCAAGTAGCAGTTAAATTAAAAGTGAATCAATACAGAAGCCGTTGAAAAATAAACCAAGATGTACGTGTATATTTTTAGATGTAATCGTTTGAAAGAAGATAACCTCTCTTCGTCATGGTTACGAAAGTATTTCAGTAAATCTGCGAATCTGATGAATTTTGTTATAGCTATTTATGTTGGGTTATGTTTGTTATTAAATATTAAGGGTTTCTTTCGCTTTAAATAAATACTTGCAAAATAGTAGAAAATATAAAAAAGAGGAATAAACATTCAATACTATTCAATATAATAGAATAACGTACATTATTTTTGCATTTAAAAACAATACAAAAATAAAAAAACATTTTGTAATCATTTAAAATTAACTTAGCATAGTATAAATCAACATAGTTATTATCCGTTTTAAAATTATGGTAATAAATTGTTAGAAAATAATTTTTTGGATTCTCAACTAGTTCTTAAGATTTATTATAAACACGTACAAATATTACTTAGATTTAGTTTTGAAAGATATGCTTTTCTATTGTTACTGATATATTTATAACTTTAAATAACAATTATTTATTTATTTAACACAATATAAATATTAGATTTGTATATAAATTGTTATTATATTATTTAATATATTTTTATTTATTATGATAGAATTTATTCATATGCGTTTTAAATGTACTTATACTAATGCAATGGTTAATATATCAATCCATGGTTCATAAAAAATGTTTAAATAATATTTATTTTAGGTTTCTTTTGAGTTTTCACATTTTGAGTTCGCATTCAATAGAAACCTACTAATATTATAGTGTTCACTTATCTTTTAATTGGTATACAGAATATAGATATAGAAGTACGTTGTAGCGGTCGTGTTATAATAAATATTATAATCTAACTGTTGTTTAGTATGCTATTATGTTAATATAAATTTAAATAAAATTGTTTTTAAAATACTAAATACATCTGTATGAAGTCTATAATTTTAATAATAATTATTATTAATAGCTTAAGTTGTTTTTGTTTTTCTGAAATAAATAACACCGGTATAATTTAATTGTAGTGCAATAAATAGAAAACATATTCAAAACCGAGTACATAAAATAATATTATTATAAAAAAAAAAATACTTATTTGACAAGTTTGATGAATTAAAATCTTTTGATGAGATGTTTTTGAACAATTGTCCTCAATCCCAATTTTAAAATTTGTAAAAAAATTTGAAAAGTTAAATTGGTATAGATATTAAAGAAACGCTTCCCTGGAACCCATTATATTTTCGGAAAATTACTAAGTTGATAGTAAAAGTCATAAAGTTACAATGAGGAATTTGAATGTCGTGATGCTAGGTAAACGCACCAGGTAATTTGTTGTGGCTAATTTTTAAAATTTTAAAAATTGATAACCCTATGATGTTTTAACACATTAGACATTTATCTATACAAAGATATCAGTACAGTAAACAGATAAGGTTCAGACCTGAACTAAATTTTAGATAGCTGTATTTTTAAAAACAAAATCCAAAGTTCATATTATTTTTAATTTTTTTCTAAATAAAAGGATTTTTTCCTCAAAATTAAATATAAAATTCTTCCAGTATAATATTATACTTAGTATAATATAGATTTTAAAAATTCAAAATTTTAATTTTAGAAAAAATGATTTTGAAACTAGAAAACAGTGATTTTGAATTGGTTGTTCAATTTTGAAAATTAACTTAAATGAAATTATGCTCAACTTGGTTAGTATACTTACATGCTGGTATTATGTGATACAAACAAGGGTTTTGCTGACGGCCGACGGCATTGGTGGCCCGACAACTGATCGTGTCCAGCACGATTGGCTTCTTGAAGTGGGGTGCTCTATCCACGTACTGGACCACATCTGGGACGCCGACAGTCATTGCTGGCAATACAAGTTCACCGACAGCCGTGTCGTTCCGTTGGTTTGGCAGGGCGGTGGTGACATAGCTGCCGGTGGCTACCACGCTTGGCGATTGTTGCTGGTGCAGCTCGCCTGTGGCTGCGGCTGCTGCGCCCGGCCACACGAGCCACTCGAATTGTACTCGGTCGTCGGCCGGGTCGGCTTTTACCCGGCATACGATGCGCACGTTATTTTCGTTGGCTTCGACGCCCACCAATTGCAGTTGATCGCCGTCGTCCGCGCAAACGGGAGCGTCTGCGGTGAATTAATAATAATTATAAATTTGTATGTTATTATTCGATCTCTTATAATACACCCTACTAGGTGCGGGATTTATTAAAAGAGAGAGAGTGAGAGGAGGTGATGATGTTTTTAACTGAGATTATAAAATGTGGTTATTTTATATTCATCTTCATTTATGTCTTCATAGTATAATATGTTTTTAGATTGTAGAAGCCGTCCCATGGTATGTTTCTAATCTTACTCTTCACGAAGACTTAAATATCGAATCAGTTGTTAATTTAATTAAAATCCACTATAAAATATTCCATCCCAAAATTACTCCAACACTCAAACCCTTTAATCGTAGATCAGCACACTATCATAATTTCCAGCAACTCATCTTACCGTCTTAAAAGACTTTGGTGTAATGGTGTCGTGATATTTTAGTTTAAAATCAGCGTTTGTTTGCCTAGCAAAACTTGACACAAGTGTCCTATTATTGTTTAGCTTCCCTGATCAATGTCTCAAAGCTAAGTTTATATAATTATGATCATATTTGCTTATTGTATTTATTATTAATAATAAAAAAGAAGATCGAAGGGGCACTTAATTTTTCATTTAATTAAAGTGACTAGTATTTAAAACATATAATTTACAGAATTTCGGCTTTAAAAACTAAATAAAAAAATCTTCAATTCCGCTAAGAAATAGTTTTAGAAAGAACACAAAATTATTTTTTAATATTAGACTTAAATTAATATGTTTTAAATTATTTTCAACAAATAAATCATTTAATCGTTTTAAAAACATATACATACTCGTAATAAAATACTATGTAATGTATTGTATTAATTTTAAATAGTAGGGTTTTTTTTTCTATGTATATTCACGATTGATTTTTTAAGTTCAAAATAAATATTTAGAATTATTCACGTAAATAACTGCCTAATTCAATTATTCGAGTTCCTATCGCTTATTATACAGAGTACAGTTATAAACAATTCGAAAGTGATAAATGTCAGAAATTATTTTTAAATATAATTATGATTTTGATAAAAATAAATTTACTTTAAATCGTATGATTTTGAAAATATATGCAATGTTCATACAATATGTATATGGATAATTTTAAGTCACGTAGTGAAATTTTGGAATAAAATCAAACGTAAACGTAGGCATCAATAGTAGACTGCAAGCACACTCGTATTATATGTACCTAATAGTTAGTTATATAATTTGGCATGTGATACCTACTTATGATTCGAAATACAAATAGAATTTTGTTCAATAGAAAGTCTCAAATGTTTTCAAGTTGAATATTATTCGAATCACGCATACTCAGAGTTGTATGGGTACTTACATTGAACTCGGAGGGTGACCGGTCGTGACCGTCCCATTCCCAGATCGTTATTACATTGACACGTGTACCGGCCGGAATGGCGGCGTCCCACGTTCCTTATGACCAAAGTACCAGCGCTTAAAAGAACGACTTTGATTTCCGAGTCGATACTGACGCTTCCGTTGCTACTGCCATTTTGCAAGATTGGGTGACCCTGCAGTATATGATTACAGATGCGATAAATATTATTAATAGATATTTCACGATTCGTTGCTGACTGTACTCACGTTGTGATACCATTCGATGCGATTACGTTGTTTTCCTTTGCTCCCGCTTCCATCCAACACCTTACATTCAAAATACACATCGTCTCCTGTTTTGATTCTACTCGGATCAAATGTATGGCCCAAACTTAATTTAACTATAGGTGGATCTGTGAAGTTTATTTTTATTGTCATTACACTTTTTTTTAAACTTACAACTATCTTATATTGGGTTTTTTAACAAACTTTGCTCAACTCGTATGTTTGATTGTGCAATAAATTATTAAATATATGTCAATTATGGGTAAATAATTTGTATCTTATATTTCGAGAGAAAGTTCTAACCAGTTAAACCAAAGCTATATTATCTAAAATTCAACTATATCGGAAGATAAAAATATTGTTACACGGTTTTCAAATTAAGTTATAGAGTAAATATACATATTAAGTTTACATTAATATCAATTCATAATACGTCCAATAAAAAATATACAGAAAACATTTCTCAAAACACCGTCAGTGATTTGCCTCATGCAAATCATAATAAAACGTATCTGAATATTGGTATAAATGGCTCACACATTTAAGACTCTTAAGCCGAAATGTAAAATATAATATAAAGTTAATCAAACACAATATAGGTATAGTGATTTACGAATTCTAAGAATTGCGGTCTAAGAATGAAAACACAATATCAGTGATTACAACTATGGCTACGACAAAAAGGTGTATAATCAGTTTTTACTTACATTGGACATTAAGTAATAAAGCTTTATTTTTAATATTATCTTTCGTAGTATTAATATCAGGGTTCCAAGCTTGGCAACGTAAATATCGACCATCGTCGCTTGGTGTAGGCCTCAATCGTATCCTACTGCTATGTTCGGTTTGCTAAATAACAGAGACAAATGAAATAAAAATTTCGATGAGGTGATGTACATATAGAATTTTTAAAAACGAATGTATATATGAAAAAAAAATTATAATTAACCCTGACCAATCTTCTTATAGTTCAATCTTATTTAATATAAAACAAAACTACAAAACAATAAGATAGAAACAATGAAATAACATGTACGATAAAATATTATGACTGAACTAATTAAATATATAACTTTACGTGATATTTAGTTATAATTACTCACTTCTATTACTGTTATACGAGTTGTTGTTGGAGAAGAAGGTATTTCGTCAGCTAATGTACCGTTTCCGTCAATAGACCATTCTATCGTAGCCTTAGGACTCGCACCTTCAGCCCAGCATTCGCCCGTATACCACTTACCGGATATAAGATTTGTTGCTTGTATAACTTCGTCATTATTACTGTCTTCGTTATAATTAACCATGTTCTCTGTTTCGTCTATTGGACGTATGCCGATAATACGTACGCTTTTCACATTCACTACAGTTACAAAAATCATAAAAATACAATATAGGTATTTAAAAAAATCTAGAAAATACTAATACAAATATTTGCTAAAAAATTCAAGTTTCAAAAAAACAATTATTTATTTTTGAGTTACAATAAAAAACAAAATTGATTTTGTTAAAAATAATTTTGAGTACAAATTTCCAATTTTTCATTATTTTTTTATTTTTTCAGTTATTTTTAAAAGTTCAAATATGTAAGAAATATATTAAAAATATTAATTTAGTGTTTAATTACAATCTAAAAGTATGTATAATGTAGATAATATACCTAATTGTGAGAAAAACTTCTAAATTTGAATTTAAAACCAGGACTGTAATTCAATAATATAACACATATAAAAATATTTATTTTTGAAAAAACGTAATGTATTAAATTTAAAAGTGAATACCTAAAATTGTATATAAAAAATAATAATCGTAAACTATATAATTTGACACCATTCAATATAATATTTTAGACTAATAATAAGTTCTGTGTTTTTAAGTTTATGTTATACAATATATTTTGTGGTTTTATTATAAATGTAATTATTATATTTACCAACTGTTAGTCGACTATAAGTTGTATATAAAATACTTACAGTACATGTTTATCAGCACTGTCATTCTAAGATTTGATTGCATGGTGTTGTCGTCATTTCCAGCGAGACACGTGTATGTACTATTAGCATGACTTCGATTCAATTGATGAATTACGAGACTTTTGGTAGTTGTTTCTTCGTCATCGTTTTTGTTTCCGTAAGATACTTCCTCTGTCAGATCCATTATTGTTCCCGTACTGAGCGATGAGGTGACTTTGCCATCTGCTGAATACCACTGCACTCGTGGCTTGGGTTTCCCTGTACAACACACGTCAGTTTGTCACTATAGATTGTGCAATGTGGGGAGGAGATAAATGTAAATTTTTGTTGACTTTGATTTCTGGGTACATTAAAAGAGGTGTATGTATAAACGCTTATTATGTAGATACCGAATACTCATCCGTACAAATGAAATCGAATAACATAAATAAATTGTTATATATTTGGTTTAAATATGCGTTATTATGTATAATGTTTATACATCACACATTCAATGAATTGACATTAAGGCGTATACAAATCGAGCTTATAATATGTCCCATCATTAAACTGTCACATATACTCATTTTGTACAAACTATAATATAACATTACAATTTACAATATACCTATTTAAATATAGTTAATACGATGATATCTAATTTGTGGAGGGATGGGCGAGGAGGAGAAATATAAGTATATTATCGATGTAAACATGGTAAACGAACAAAGAGTGTATAATAATTAGGGTTTGGAACTTGTTGCACTTAAAATTATCGAAATATGTATGCAAATATATAGTGAAAATCATCAAAATATGCAGCTAATTTTTTAATTGGTTGTTGAAAACGCATAAAGTATATTATAATTATAAAAATAAAAATTTAAAAATTAGGTAGGTATATAACCGTGATTAATGAACAAATACGTACTGCTTTTCATTTCGTCCTAGAATTTATAATCTAAATATTATTAGGTTTTACTACAATTATACAATTATCGATAAAAACGTTGATTCTTAAACGACGAAACTATCATAAACAGACGTACGAGTCAGATACAACAGACTACTACCTTAATATATTTAAAAAAATATTTTTGAATGTTTATCAAGTATGATTTGTTCCAACAATTTTACGTATATACAAATTTAAAAAATGCAAAATATGCACTAATATGCCAAAAATTGCTCAATATGCATCACTTTTCCAAAAATATGACGAAATATGCAAAAATATGTAAATTTAAGCTTAGTATTTAGTTTCGCTATTTTATAAAACTAATTTATAACTCATATAGAATAATCTAAAACCACTACAAAAAAAAAAAAACATGCAAATGCAAGAAGTCCAGAACCCTAATAATAATTCATCAACAAATCAGAATACCCATCATTTATATGTCATAATTCATCAAAAAATCGTGTTCTTAAAATTGTACAGTAATAATTTTTTACGCATTATCAGTGACCACTACTCGAACAGTCTTTAAAAGAACATAATATATTAATATTATTTGCAAGTGCCATATAGTTTAATTATTTGTTATTACACGTTATATTTAGCTATAAAATATATTGTTACTACCTAATGTTAATAATTATATATTATTGCATTATATTTAAGTCAGATGTGATTTTTCATCTCTCCGCTATTTTCAATGCCATATTTTCATCTATTTCTAATTTGACTAATAATTTGTGAATTGTGGTTTCAATAACACATACATATCAATTAATATTAAAATTATTAAATATATAATTATTGGTTATTATTTATTGTATTAAAATAAAACAAAAACAATACGTTGATAAAAATAAGGTTTTGGTAATTTAATATTAGATACTATACCATTCTGAAATAATTGTTTTTAAAACCATGGCTAAATGCATTACAATTTTAGAATAATAAAAATCATATTTTTATTAGAAAAAACATTCGTTAGTTAGATTAGACTCAAAAACTTGTACATATTGTACATTTTATACTTATTAATTATTTTTTAAAAAGCTGTTTTTACTCAATACTAATTGTGTATAATATTATTATACACAATTAGTATTGAGTAATGATATTATCATTGCTGTATTTGCTCAAAAGTTTAAAAGAAGTACCAATCATTACTATACAGAAGTAAAATTAATGCTCACCTCCTTGAACTCGACACTCCAATACCAATCGGCCTCCTTCCGGTACTGGGCCAATGGTGTGATAGAATCCATCGTCGATTTCTGTTCCTACTCCATTATAAGCGATTGTCATTTTATCGGGTGGTACTATAAATTATACACGAAATAACATTATGTAATTATAATTTATTAGTCACAGAGTTCTGGTAATCAATATAAAAATTGTTATACAGGTTTTATATTATGATGTCGATGATTATTTATTATTTACTAATTAAATGGAAGTTTATTTAATACATAAATTAAATTAGTAATATAAAAATAAATGTTTGTTAAAATAAGCGATTCTTAATCCTCTTTTTTTAAACACATTGATATTATAATGTAAATATATGCATATACATTTCTCTAAATATTTTCATGATGTACAATATATAATATCAATTATTGAACCAATAAACAATAGTATATTACTTTATAATATATATTTGAAGTTTTGGTAAGAGAATTGTAGAAGCAAGGAATACTGTATAGCCTACTAGTTACTGTGCACTACTCCCTTCAGTCCTCTCTTCTAAAATGTAAATACTAATAAATAATAATCCATTGGGTATATAGAGAGGGGATCTTAATTTGGACCCCGTAGGTCGTTAATCGTATTTCACATTAAAAAAAAATATATATATATTTATTAAAATTTTCTTTTTACGCAAAATATGAATTTATAAATACTATAAAGTATAGTATTTAAGAATTAAAAACAATAAAAATCATTAACTATGAACATTTTTTTCGTGATTTACATAAAAAAAAATATATTAATGTTATCGATATAAATTGAGAATACTTATTTATATGCATTCACATGTATTTTTTTTTTTTAAATATTTTTGGATTTTAATTGATTGTATTAAAACATCACTTTAAAATATTTAAATCTTTTCGTTTATATCTACCTTATATTATATTTATCTATTAGCTTTGCCAATGTTAACTACATACGCATTTTTTTTAAACAATAACATATCTTGTACAAATTTCAATAATATTTTTCTCTTATACAATATGGATAGCACAAAAATTGTCCAAATAAAAAATGAGTGTCTCGTGTTAAAATAATCGCGTTGTTTCTAAACTATGCAGTTATGTTATATACTCGTAACTATCTGAGTTCCTATTAGTAGAAAAATATGGAAATAAAATACCTCGTATTACCTTTTCAGTTATTAATATTACTACTATTAATTTGTTTTTGTAAGTAAGTTTTTTAATTTAATTACTATGAATTGTTTAATATGATTTCGCATGAATTTAATTTAATTAATTGATGATTTAATTATAAATAATATTCTTATTGATCGACTATTGCGGTAATATATAAGAATATTATATTTTATTTTATTATTATCGTAAGATTTGAGTAAAGTGAAATTATATTTCGAGTAAAGTTTTGTTCAGGAAAAATAGTATATAAACATTTAAAAAACTAACTTAATTTAATATGTGTAGATATAGATAAAATATATTATACTAACCTATAACTCGTAGGATTATCCGATAGTTCCGCGTAGGTGAATCGCGGAAATCTACTCGGCACCTGTAAGCCCCGGCATCCTGTTCAGTCACGTTGATGACTTTGAGCGCTGCTCTGCTACTGTTGTCGTAGAGGCCACTGTTGTAATCGTCTAACAGTAAAGTATGTTGTTTCGACCACTTTCCTCGCCCAATGCCGTTATTGCCACCAAACACCACAAACGATGCCCTGGGCCCAAATCCTCCGCTTTCTTCGTCCGAAGACCATTTCAACGCGTGAGCTAACGGTCTTCCACGCACGTCGAAACTATAACCGTGGATTATTTAATTAAACATTTTAATTAGTGGTTGGAGAACAAAACGTTAGTGGAGTCGGTATACAGTGAGATTATTTATTATACGCGCGGGACTTCTTCAAGTATTCGTAGACGATGTTTTATTTCTATTTCAACTAAACACCATTTTGAACGCATTTTATATCAGCAGTTTCCTGTGTTAACGAAATTATATTATACCAATTTTGTATACAAGACTTGTGTAATATGACGACTGATAAAGAATTTACGGTTCACGAGAATCTTGTCATATTATTAACTAGGTATTGAGATAATTATTTAATTTTTTTGAGTTCAATGAATATGTTATAACACGATATAAATGCTTTTCGTGTTATTAATAATTTCGTGCTTTTAAAATAAATTAAAATTGCTTGATATATTTTTGTATACAATTATTATAGTTTATAGTTTGATTAATTTATTGTATTTTTTATGGTCTACGAAAAACATTTTGATACACAATATATGATATAATTGCAGTACTTTTTAGTGAAATAATAACTTAACATTTAAATCATTTTGGTCTTAAATTTACTATTAGTATCATAAAAAAGATTACACCTTGATTGCACCTACAGTGCATTTTTATTAAGGGAAGACTGCAATAATTATAATTTTAATCTTTAGTATTTTATTCTAATACACCTTGTATGAGTTGAGAATATAATGGTTTGACTTTAACAGTAATAATATAGAATACTTTATTTTCAAGTCGATATAATAGTTGGTTCTGAATTATATTACAACGCATTAGAACATATTTAAATAGATACTAATATAAGTACTTATTTATTCGAAATTACAACCCTATAGCTATAATTACAACGTTTGCAACCTACAGGAGGATCACTGCAGATCTGTATTAAATATAACAATATGGGTCACAAACCCGTAGTCGAGTAGGATCATCAAAACGCTCTCAAAATGTACGTACTACATACAAAAAGGACTTCGATGATTCGGTAGAACTCATTTAAACGAATTCTACCCTTATTTTCAGAAGGTCACAGCTTTAATATAATTAAATGCACTGTTTTTCGTTGTTTTTAAAATATTATTTAAACCAATCAAATTTTCATAAAATATATTGTATTTATGAAATAGCCGTTATATATTACCTGTACAAAGGTTTTCCCCCGGACCATATCTTTTTATTTTTTGATTTGCTATTCCGATGACGGATTGTCGTCGAATGGTGTTTGAACCACAACACCATGTACGCTCGGTCTTCGATTGTGTTGGCTAAGTCCTTGATCTTTCCTTCTCCGCCACCGTTCGACGCGACTCTTATCGGTTGTTTCGGCAAACCGTCGTTATTACCACCACCTATGTCACACGGTAGCCAAGCCATCGAGCCACGAACGGCAGTCACTGTTACTGTGCTTACTGTAATAAACATGTTTATGACATAATATAATATAAGATCATTTATATAATTTATATAATATCTAGAGTGAAGTTAAATATTTTTCAAATTTTTCATACGGTTAGTAAGGTTTTTTTTTTATAAAGTTTATACCAAAATAATAAAATTAAATATATAAACGTGCTGGACGCTATAGAGCTATGACCTTATATTATTATATACACAGGTCGCTAGGTATTGTATTGTGTATTAAATGCGAAAAATGACATTTTTGCAGTGTGTTTGATAATCGAACCGGCTGTTGCACGCTTCAATAAGGAAATTTTTTTTTCTTAACTACTGACAGGCATTTTATTATTTGAAACGGTCATACAGCATATACAGTCCCCATTGAAAAGGTTTACACAAGCTCGAGTTACTGCTACTATAGAATGTAGCCACAATATATATACATCGATGCAATAAAATAGTATGTAAGTATAGGACGTTAAACGAGTTTGGAGTAACATCTTTATTCTATAAAAAGACAACTACTTACAAAAATTATAGGCGAATTAATAAAATAAAAATTTATTAGGGTACATAATATCATATATTTATTATATTATTAAAAGCGATGATATCGTTTAAATGAGAGAATCGTACAAGTTGAATGGAAACGATGACACATATTCAGATTTTAGAAAAAAATGTCCATTTTTTTAATTTATAATAAGAAGTATATTAAATTGAACTAAACATTACAGATGAGTTATGATGGTTTGTATAAGCTTATATATTATAATATGTTACTGCGGATCTTCCCGTTTTGGTGCATATGTTAACAGTACCCAGTGAATATAGACTTTTACATAATGATTTTGGTTAATATTACCATACGTATGGTTTTAAAAAATATTGATGATGTATATTTTATTTTATTTTACACACATTAGAGGAGACTGCCCAAAGTAAAGTTGCTTAAAAAGAAAATGCAATTACATAAAATAATATAATATTACGTTATATATAACTTTTTAAAAGATACATATGAAGAATATTATAGGTTAATGTTCTTGTATAAATCAAAGACGACGATTTCAACTGATTGTAAAATATTTCAGAAACAAAATTAATAATGGGAGAGTACAGAACGTCATTCAAATAGTATGTGGTCGCGTTGATGTCCAGATTTTGTATAATTTCAGGCCAATTAAAGGAATTTAAAAAAGATTATTTACTGGTACAATCTAGTACCCACCGGTTTTTTCGAACAAACTTTTTCTCGGCGGTTATTGCTCCCGAAATAAAAATTTTATTAACGAAAAACCATAGTGGCGTATTTTCTATACATTATATTTTATACCTATAATTAAAATACAGCTATAAACCCATATTTGTGCTATACATTATAATCTATCAATAATCATTTTTCTGTGCGATAAATGGACATGTAAAATTACTTAGTATTTACCAAAAAGTACATTTACCTAAGTATTGTAATAGATCTTACGTCCGTATATTTGAATAAATAAATGAATATATAAATAAATAAATAAATATATTTATAGTGTATTAATGCATACTATTTTAATCCTTTCGTAATTCTTAGACGTATCCCACTATTTTCGTACACATTTTCACGATTTTGGGAATATGCAAAACAATACGATGTTCATGACATAGTTGTTGTGCCATTTGTCTATGCACTGTTTTCGTCAAAGAAAGCTGTTCGGTATGCTTATAACAGTACAATCTTCTTTTAACGAATACAGAATTGTTTGTGAATCGCCTAAGATCATCACTGACTTTAATGTCATAAATTTCGTATTATTAATTTTATTTTTCATTTTTTATATGCATTTTTTTTTTTATATTATAATTCATCGATTTTAAAATATTTAATGATAACGCTATAGCATTTATTATGTTATTATTAATTTTATTAATTTTCATTTTTATATACATTACAATTTATTGTTTTTAATATAGATTCGGGTAAAACGTGTTCGATTTCACGAACTTTCGGAAAAAATGACATTTGAGAAAATTTTCATTCGGAAACAATACCATTAACCGTATAATCTACCTAATGTAAGTAAATAAAAATTACGAGTGAAAAAAGAAAACTGCGAGAGAAAAATAACCTTTAAGGCAGGATGAAAAGAATCCCAATGTATGAGATAATTATTTTTCTCGATGATTTCTTTCAACAATAATATATTATAACATTAGAAAACAATATTAAGTCAAGAGAGCACCGAGTTGAATTAAAAACGAAGTTGAATTGATACAAATTATGCAAGATAAATGTACGAGGGTGATAGAAAATCTATACATCAAAACTAGAAGAATAGATTAGCCCATTACAGTTATTAGACCATAAGAGACCAGGTTAATTGTTATCCCCATACAAGATAAATGTATAATTAGAATACTTATATGACAGTTAAAGATTCGATAGTTTTCATATGTGATTTGTAGAAAGAATAACTTGTGTGAGATATATACAAGGATAATAAATGCAATAAATGATATCATTAATATTATTCATGCGAAAACTAATAAATAAATATTCGATTAAGTTATTTGAGATAGAAATTGGATGGGATAAGATTTAATATATTTCAGAATAATAGTGAGAACCCTATCTCCGCTCTTAAAATTACTCGTTACATTACTTCTATCTACATACAAGGTAATTCTTAAATGCTAACTCACAAGAAAATATAAATATTTTATAAGTATATAATATATTAAATACAATTTGTTTAACTGAATAATTGAACTAGTATTATCAGCTAAGTTGTTAGCTATAATATATTTGTATAGAAAGTGTTATTTAAAAATTTGTATGACTGATATAATATTTAATTTTATTTATTGTAATAAATACAAATTTCCATTACTTTTTGAATAGTACAAGATTGCAATATTTAAACTACTACAATTTTCATGGTGTACTATTCGTTTAGTGATTTCATCGCGTTATACTACTTTTATTTTACTATTTTATTTTATTTAGATGTACCTATCTAGAATTTAGTCTCAATGAAATTTGATAATTACTTAAAGTTTCATCGATTGTAATTAAATTTTCTTTGCTGATTAAAAACTAATTTCTGATATATAATTGAATCATAACACCATCTAATGTGGTTAATTTATAAACATTATTGATACTTATAGTACAAAATAAGTTGTTGAGTAAGATAATACAATTTATAAAAATGATCGATGAGCAAATATTGTACGATATTGTATAGTATTATAAAACGAATTTTCTGTAATTCTGAGATTAACATTACTAATATTCACTAGTAATATGCCACTGTAAATTACATTTACTAGTGAATGCTTACGTACAGTGAAATTAAACTGTAGGTACGTTAAGACTCACAAATGATTTTTGTAAATGTCAATATTCACTGGCAACTGTCACTACTCAATATCCACCAACTGCGAACATTCACAGTAACACATATAGACTGTAATCACCTATAATGGATATTTGTCTTAAATATTGCTTAAAAATTCCGTTATACACAAAAATATATATTAATACATATATATTATGTATAATATATATTAACAGACAAGCGTTATAGGTATATACGCTGCGTTTTATATAATATTATATTTATTTTAGTTAGGACTTAAAATATGCTGCGAGGATGCCCAACCTAACAAATCAGTCAAATTATATTACCAACACCGCATCTTTGGATGAAAACATAATTATCATTAATATAATGAAAATTACGAATATATTATAAAAGACTGTGTGTGCGTAATCATTCGTCATTGTATGCCATCAGTGTATATATAATAGCATATAACGCGCAGAGGCGGGTTGCATAATAGTAATAACAATAATAATACATAATAATATTATTATTTGGAAGTTGTTCACCTCGCCTCACAAACATTTTAATAATTCGATTTTCGTCAACGAATTGTGTGCGTGTGTACAAATATTAATAATAATTCTATTATAATTATTACGGTAGCAGATGACGACGATCCCATTATTTTGTTAAAATTAAGGCGAAGTTATTATTATTATTATTATTATTAATCTCGGGTGAACGTCACGTAGGCTATGGTGACAACGAAAATGAAAGAAAATGGACACGTCGTCGAAAACGCACACACATATAATATATACATATATACACGAATGGGTGTGTGTGTGGTCGATATCGTTGGCGTAGCGTAAACGATTTAGCACCCGCCACCATACTTGCGATCGCTTTGATCAAATTGTTATTTTAGGCCCGGTATGTGATGACGGAGGGCGGCGGCGAACTATGCGACTATACGACGACGACAACGACGACAACGAAGTATAATACGTATAATACGTACCCACACTGCGTGTGTGGGGCGCCGCTCGCTTACTGGGCAAAATAGCCTATAGAAAAAGCAATAAATAACGTCGGTCGGTGAAAAACAGTGGGCGGGCGGCGCGCTGTCGTATTTAAATTGGACATTACCTCCGGTGAGAGTAGAAAAAAAGTGTTACCGAGCGGTAGTGGCGGCGGCGTAAAATAAATAGTACAAAACTACTCGTATTTTACATATACACGGTGGCGGCAGTACGGCGATAATAGGGTAGCCATGGGTGGCGGGCGTGTATAGTGGATGAGGGTGATATGCTCCTAGAGCACCTCGTGCCACCCCCCACACGTCTCTCGGCCACGACGACTTTGTGCTGTTGTGCGAGTAATGCGTGTGTGATTTGACATTGTCTCGTTTTTCTTTGGTGCGATGTCGTAGGTTAAGGGAAGGATTGGAAAAAGGTGTTCAAACATATAGGTATATATTATACAATATAGGTACATATATGTATGTGAGTGTTTGCTCGTGTGTATGCGAGTTTGTGGAGATGACGACGACGGCGATTACGATAATAATAGTAGTATATATGTGTAGGGAGTGTGTTGGTGTAGCGAAGGGGTGGTGGCTATAGTTGGCGGATATCGCGGGTGGGTATAGTAGTGCCAAGCTTGAGAAAGCAGTGGTGTGAAGGCTATGTTGACGGTCGGGTAGAAATAGCGGCGAACCGTGATAACAATCGTTGTTGTTGGTCGTTGACGTTTATATTTTATATTTTATATACAATAATATATAATATATATATATTATGCCCTATATATTATAATATATATATGCACGTATATGTATTTTATATTTTTATGCATAAATGTATACATTATACATATATATATGCATCATATACAGCCGCACCTGTAATCGAAAAATAACGGATGAGTGGACAGGGGTGGGAAGAGACTTTGCTCGAGGATAACCGAAATAATAACGATAAATATGGCTGCAAAACACGGCACGGAGAATGTGGACGAGGTAGGAGTGAATTGGATGGGGTTGAAAAAAGGTATACTTCGCGATTGCGGCGCATGTTATGACGATACGCCGACGAACAGGAACAGACACAGTGGCTGTTCTAGATCTCAAAGTTCTGAGTAACTTATGCACATTTGACACGATTGTTAAAAAAAAGTTAAAATAATAAGATAAAAATAAAAAAACTCTAGATGCTTTAATATTATAATATTGAGTAAAGTAATTTGAGATGGAATTGATATTAAAATTATATTTGTATTTTAAATATAATATCAAATAGAAAATTAATTATTTAAATTATATTTATTAACTTTTTGCAAAATAATTAACGATTGATTAGTGGTAATACAGAGGCTAATTATGCGGCAAAATATTTAATACATAAAATGTAACACACACTATGATGTGTAAGCTATGTTAATATGAAAAATAAAATAAAGACATTTTTTTCTTGCACTTTGTATATTTTTGTCGACTAATTCCATTAATACTGTTAGATACTCTATGAATATTCATAGAGTAATTTTATTAATCGATAATACAATTCATATAAGTATCTTGTACCTATATACAATAGGCATTACCTAAACAAGTATATTATAATGCAAATTTTTAAATACTTGAATGTAGGGATGGACATATACTTTCAATGGATTTATATATTTATAAATGCATTGTAATTTTACATTATTTTTAACTTTTTATTTTTTGGAATTTTTATTCAAAAGTATCAATAGTTATAATATTAATAATAATAAAAAAATCTTATCTATAATTCATATATTGTTTATATAAATTATAAATTATAATATAATAGTTTTTATTTTTTACAATTACTTATTACGTCAAAAACAACTGACAAAAAAAAATTATTTTAAAACGTTGTATAGGTTTTAAAGTCCTATATTTATCGACGGTGCGAATTAAAAGGAGAAATATTATGAAAAAAAAGTATAAAAAGGGAAATCTAATAAATTTGTCGACTGAATACATTTTGTAGGCAGTACATTATTGATTTCTTGGAGTAATTCAAATTTAAACGACAAAATATAATGTACAGTACAAGTATTTAACCGATCGATAAAAAAATTATAATTTTCCTATACGATTTCAATGTACAAATGTGGCGTTATATTTTCTGTAACTTATAAAATCATAAAAACGAAGTTTTATTTAAAAAAATGAAAATTATATTCTTTTATTATATAATTTCATATAATACATATGTTAGTGTTCAAGTGAAAGAAGAAAAACATAAAAGAACTAATAATGAGTCGTCTATTGAAATATGTCCATTATTTTTCTATTGAAAAATTTAAATTGATGGTTTCTTGAAAACAGAGAAATTTAACTGAAATTTATAATAACTGATAACTGATTATATATTTTAAATTATATTATTTTGGTAAGTGGAAAGAAAATGAGTTCAGTTCAATTTACCTAGAATATTTTTATTTTAATGTAATATGTAACTACATAGTATGCATAAGGTATATAACTACTTAGAAGTATACAAGATATTTAGAAACCATTTATAAATACATACGATATGATATAATATGTGAATGCAATTAAATTAATTCACCTTGACGAAAAACTGTATGGTTAGTATAAAAATATAAAAATACGAGTATTATAATTTGTACTATGTTATACAATATATTAATATAACACAAATAATTTTTAATAACATAACTATTATAATAAATGTACGAGGTAGGCAAAATCATTATTTAGGGTCATTAATGTAGTTAAATTGCCTATATAAATCACCGCGTTACAATAATATTAAATACTCATAAAAAATAAATGAAACGTTGAATTTACCATAATACAAATACCATCGCAGATACACATATTATTTTGATAGATTTCCGTAAAATTTAAAAATGTAAAATTTTTTTTACACAATTACACGCAACAAATGTAATTTTTTTGTTACAAACTATTTGTAAATACAATTTTACAAATCATATTTTAAAATATCGATGTAAATTGTACATACCTATGCCTTTTACATGTAAATGTACTTTAATGTGTTATTTTTTAAATATAAAAAAAAACGATTACATAAAAGAGGATTCGTTTTTATATCACATTCGTCATTGAATACCTGAATTTACATGCACATGTAAACAATTATTTGTGTCAAATCCCAACTGATTTTTTTTAAGCTTAATATAATACAAACTGTGCACGATATGTCTTCAGCTAATAGATAACGAAATCTAATAAAATTATATGCAATAAAAATTAAATAAAACAAAATACGTTATCAATTCAAAAGTTTTTTTTTTTTAATTACAGTCAATTATATTATTTTACATGTAGTTATAAATGTGAGTCTGTATAATAAAACTCGAATAATCAATTCGATGCTATGTAATTTAATATGATTATTATAAGTTTGAAGAAGGGTGTTTATACTAGTGTGTACTTCTGATGTAGAGAGTTGGTTAACCGTTACAGATGCAAACAAAATTTAAGTACCTGACCGTATAGAGAACGTGGTACTTATATTATTTTATTATCACAACGTATAAATGCTTAATAAAATATTATACATATATATATATATATTTGTAGAAATATTACCTCATAAGTAAGTTAATTTAAAACTGTATTTGAATCTTGTTATTCGTTATTACTTTATTTAATACCGTCAAAATTCGTGGTATAAGTAGGATGATAATATGTTCAAAGGTTGGTGTTGAACTTTAGAAGGGTGCCGGTACTTATTTAGAGAGTCACAAAAAGAGGCGAATACACTCAAGTCCCTATACACAACTCAACACTCGTTTGGTTAAACACACACTTATAAAAGCATTGTTAAGATCTCCAAGTACATGGAATGTTTGTATTTTATCAATGTGATGATTAAACTAACCGTGTTTTGGACATAATATAGCTGTTTAGGTTAATTTGATAAAAAAATATTATTAAGGTATCTTTACATAATATATGTAAAGCTATTATATAAATAAAACGCGTTCTAATAACAATTCTGAGCGAAAAACGTTTATAGTTTAATAGGGTTAGGTTAGGTTAATATTAGAATGGTCGTCGTAACGCCTCTATAGTGAAATAAAAAAAATTCTGGTTAAAATTTATTCAATTTTATAATTACTACGAGATAATAATAACTACTTGATTTAATTAAATTTTTTAGTATTTACGTATTATTTTATACTTGATTTAATAAAATCAAGGAAAAAATAGACACAGAGATTTACATGAATATTATTTTAAAATAAATTTTGTTTTAACGTTACGGAATATTGAGGTTTTCTTGAATTGTAATTTTCATTTTTTCATTTTTGACGTAAATGGTGTGTACATTATTCACGCGTATGATTTCCGATCGACTGAGTTCCCGTACGCATATAGGTAAAGAAATACTAGAATACGATAAATCGGTAATCTGTACGAGTATAAAAATGTATTTTAGTAAATACATTCAATAATAATACGCTTTGTGATTGAACTGACATAATTTCATCGTGGTACTGTAAAAAATATTAAATTTGTGAATAAATAAATATTTAAACACGCTGTTTCAATACATAAATATTTTAAAACCATTAAAAGTTTGTTTTATATAAGCCCCCAAAAATAAACGTTTTAATGGAACTTGATCGGTTAAATTTCAAAAATATTTAATGACCTTTATAGGATTTTAATTTTAAAATAGGTTTTTAATTACGTGCCTATTTGTTTACTTGTATTTATGCTGATCAAACTATCAAAGGGTGTCATCGATAAAATGAAATGAAGCGTAAATGGTACATAACTATGATTTAACTGCAGTTTTATTAATAACGTGTTTTATACTTATTATTACAAGGTTTATTCATGATAAAATAAAAATAAACTCAAAAGGATATTTAAAAGTAACGTAACATTTATTATTATTTTGAATAAATGGATAAACATTTATTTTATATGTTTTAAGGATATTATGCAGATAATAATTTATGTTAAAACTTAATACACCAAGATTTTTCTCAATAACCTTATGACCAAATTGACGTTCACATTTATGGTTGTTTAAATTAAAACAGTTTTGTACATATATAGTACAAGAAAGTACCACTAACCTCGAACAATTCAAAACTTAGGGCCAAATGTTTTGTTATTTGGAGTATTGAGAGACTATAGTTCTAACATTTATTAGTATTACTGTTAAGTAAAAAAAAAAAAACAAAATCAACAACAACCAATCACGTTTCAGAAAACATTTATGTTACAATACTTATAGTATTACCTATAGCCACTTTACAATTAATAATCGATATAGTGTAATATAAGTTAAAAGTATAATAAGTTTAAAACAATTTTCAACTGAAATATAGCATCGATTTGTCACTGTCAATTCAGTGGCCGTGTATTATTAGTTCGTTGTTTGAGTAAATGAGGTAGTCACCATCGGAGAAAATGACCGTATATGAGGAAATACTGAGTAACGATATATTTATATATATTCTTTAGTATATTCACATATAATATTATATAATATGTCACAGGAAAACACGAAGTGTTTTTTAATGTCTAACTCATATTGACGGGCAAGTCTTGTGTTTATTAAAAAACAAATATTTTTGCTATTTTACTGTTTTATAGTTTTTACTTACAGTTAATATGAATTTTAAATTCTATTAATTAATACGATATATTTATTGAATGCTTGGTATTAACATACATAAAATAAAGAGTAGGTATTCTCTAGTATACATTAATAGGAATTGAATGATAAAGCGTTGTCATTTAAATAAAAAAATTTGATTCAAATAAAAAAAAAAATGTTAGTTTTTAAATTCTATGACAAGTAATAAATGCAAGTATTAATATTTGGTTTTACAATGATGTATGTTTTTTTTTTATATTTGAAGAAACTTTTTATAATAGAAAAAATGATTCAATTTTCAGTACATGAAGGTAACCACTATGATGCTTAGTTTTTGGTACTTTTCACAGTAACCAAAAAAAATAAACAAAAAAAAAAAAATACGGAAGAATGGGAATATTTACTCAACACCAGTTTTTAACAAAATCAATTTAATTTTGTTTTTATAATTCATAAAATGAATAACTTGAGATGTTTAAAGTGTTCATCAAAAATGTGTATGAGAATTTTCTATATATTATTACATTTTCAAAATGTCTTAGCAATTTCATGATGGTGTTTACATATTATGCATTTAAAATTTGAATTTTTTCGGATGAGGTATGATGTTCTTACATGTCATAAAATATTAAAAATAGATTGCCACAGTTTTTTATGAACGTTTGAATTTAATAAAATCACAAATATTTTCAAATTATTTTATAGTTAAAAAATCATAACATTTTAATTTTAATACTAATAAGTTTTAATATTTTAGTACAAGATTCGCTATAAATTGTACTAAAAAGTTGATTATAAAACAAAATTATTTTGTTATGAGTGTTTGAAATTCAAATCTTGGTGAAATTTGATATTCAAAAGTAAAATAAATATTTCCCATCAAACGATTTTTATAATATAATTGAAACTTGTACAATATTAATCATAGATACTTGTAAATGTTCAGCTTTACCTAGGGATATATTACTATTTTCTAATACAGTAAACTGTTAAAATATTTAGACCAATCTCCACCATGAACTTAAATATATATATTAATTCTGTTCTGCATTATTGGTTTATATGTTAATAACAGTTAGTAATATTCTATGAAATAAGCTATTATAGTTATTATTTTTATTATACACGTAATTTTTTTTTTTTTTAAATTAATCGAATCAATTAAACTATTATTAATAGAAAATTAAATATATAATAAAATGTTTTGAGAAATAGACCATCTCCCACAAAATTTTATTTTATTGTTACAATAATTTATCATTAAATTCAAGTTTAACACATTCATTATGGTGACCTCAATAACGTTACCTACACTCAAAACCACGCTATACAGTAGAACGACTTCTCCTTTTTTATGTTCAATTACGTTTACGTAGAACTCTAGACGGTTACAGAACTTTCTATAATTTTGTTGTAATTTAATAATAGTCCATACGATGGTTATTTCTTACTGGTACATTAAAAAATATAAAACTATTAAAATACGTAAAAAATATATACTTCTAGATTTTTTATAAATTGCCATACAAAAAAAAAATAACATCCATATGTATGTACTTTCTGTTATTTATTACATGTATATATTAACACATTGTATTTACCTATTAGAATTAAAAACAAGTCATAGATCTAATATTCCAATATTAACTAATTGTTTGTAATAATATTAAAACATAGGTGTCTCAATTATGTATTCAATTCTAAACTATGATGATTTTTAAAGTTTTATTTTTAAACAATATTTTTTTACGATTTGGTGTATAACAAAACCCGACGAATATATTTTTGATTTTCATCAACATGATACAATCATAGACATATGTGAATTTTGTTTCGGGACAGCATGTAATATAAACTGGTAATTTCATATTATTTGAATAAAAGTTTACCTAAAGCATCTTTTGTTTTTAGATCACATCCTTACGACGAAATAGAATTATTATCCAATATAAATGATAAGTTTATACGAATTAATAATCTATTGTGATACTGTACTACATAATTTTTAATTAATTTGATTTATAACACAGGAGCATTTTTTAAAAATAAAAACTGTAAAATCTATTCTGATTATTTTGGTTTTTTTTTTCACACTTTCAAAATTGTGGTATAAAGTATATTAAATTGTTTTCAAAATAGCGTAAAATAATTTTAGTCTTTTTACTGGTCCAAAAATGATGTTATAATATATTAGGTATCTCGATTTTAGTGTTGCAGCCGCAGCACATATTATAATAATATAATAATATACGCGGACGTTGATAAACACTGTCGTTGTACCGTTATATGGTTATATATTATTGTTATAGACACAACGCAAATACCTCGGCGTCGGCGGTCGTCGATTACTTCATTACCTCCAATTATAATCATATCCACATTGTGTTGTGTATATACATATACAATGCATTGTGTATACTTGGCTGAGTGGTAAACTTTAACGTTTGCAGAGCTTACACGGAAGCAGACAAGTTTTGAGGCATATTATTTATAGTCAAACACGCGTATATATAGGTACTCTTCAGCAAATAATATATACACTACGCGTCTACGCGAATAACGTATCTTTAAACATTGTATACATATAATAATAGCACGTGTCAATGTAGGTACACTTCTTATGTTTTAGTATTATCATCATAATCATCATTATTTCCGTTGTCGTCGGTGTGATATTTCCACAGTCTTTGTCGTGGTCAAATGTAGGAGTACCTAGGGGCTAGGATCTACGTTTATTGCAGGTATTAGGCGATTACTGCAAAGAGGTCGTTCGATCGGAAACTCTGTAAATAGGCCCACCCGAGTATACGGGTCATAAACAAGCGGATATAATAACGATAATTGACCGAGAATATGCTGTTAACGTCGTACGAAACGTGTATCGTTGGGGGCGCATATGCGTATGGCGTGGCCAGTGGCCATCAGGGGTGTTGCGTTATAATATTATATATACTTATGGATATAATAATGATAGTATGCAAACTACCCACATACAACAGTTTTATATATTTATATATTTTTTACGTGTATTGTTATTATTATCATTATTTTATAACATTATCGCCTAGTGCCCGACTACTGCAGTTAGTTTGAGGGGCGTGTCATCGTGATATAATATAGCATTTTATTATTTTTTAAACGATCGGTGAGCAAAATTACACCCGTTATTTCCTTACCGTATTATTGAACGGCTACATCGATATCATATTACATGTATGTAATACACGCCATTTCCTTATCGTGTAATAACATCGTTTTTATCCCGCGATGGTCGTCCAAATAGCCGGTTTGCTATGTGCACATAATAATATATATATATACATAACATGCCAATATTCGATGTATCCCAATACCATAACCCACCTTTTTTGTGTTACGATCCCTCATCGTATTCAATAACAACGAAAAATATTGTCCTCTTTTATCATTACCACTCTCACGTTACGTATAAATTATATATGTATACAGTATTTGTAAATATATAAATGCATATATAGTTATAACGCTGCAAGTATTATATTGTTGTTCTTATTATTATGATCACCATCGTCACTGTAATAAAAAACAACGACCACTATAGTTTTTACACCGCGAATTTCCCTTTGCCGAATAGTATATTATACATGTACGCGCGAACGCCCACAAAATCTCAAATTGGCAACCTATTTAGATATAAGATATATCCCCTATGTCTTATAGGTTCAACCAAATCATACTTATTTCATAATATTTCCATCGAGTATTTACCCAGTAGCCATAGTAATAAAATACATAATTTAATATGATAATAAATAAGTATAAATCTTTACGTTTTTAGAGTTTATACTCGTATACTCTAGTCTAAAACTCGTTTAAAGAAATTATTATTTTGTTCGTGTTTTATGTTCTGTGTTTTTATTATTAATATTTTTTTAGCCTTTTGCTCTTTTTTATGATCGGCGGACAGCCGTTCGGCGACGGTGGCTGTTCTGTTTTGGACATACGGATTTTATTTACGAAAATTCATTTATAATGTGCGCCGACTACTACTATACTGCTACTACTACTATTTTTACTAATAATAATATTATTATAATAATACACCGTCCTGTAGACCTACTGCTCCCCGACTCCTCGACCCACCGTCCACCACGACTATATACAATAAATATTACTATAATAATAACTCAAATACACTGAGTAGTTATTATAATAATGACGCCGTCGTGGCGCATTTCTACAATAATAATACAACGCGTATTAGTCACAAACCCTGGGCTCAGCAGCGGTCTTAGGGGAAAAAGTCGAGGGTAGTGGCTTATGCCTCCTCTCCCGTTGGTAATCATCTATCCTCTACGACTTTCACTCGCAGGCAGCGTATCCCCTCAGCCACCCCTTAACACCCGCCGTTCGTGACATTTGTAATGTGATGGCATTTATTATTAAAGAAGAAAAAATATAATGCTTAAAATGCATCGACGAAAACTAACTGTGATGGTGGTTACGGGACGAAGAGGTAGTCGAGGGGTGAAAAAAATCGTACCCGTATTATTTTATTTAGTAGTCGGTACGTAATCATCACTGCGTCACCACCGTTCGTTATGGTACATATTTAAAGAGAATAAATATACTTCACTCGTTAGGGTATAAATATGAAGTTAAAATAAAAAAAAGAATGTTTCTTTTTTTTCGTATATATAATTGGATGCGCGTGTATCCGTGTATAATATGCACACAGTGCGTAGACTCTATGCCATAAAGATACATACAGACAGGTACGTGCAAATAATACAATTTCCAGATTTTACACACACGCGTGCATATTGGATTGGTTGTCACTTGTTTCTGCGGAGGATGACTAAATAAACAGAACAAACAAAACGAACAACTTCGATAATATACCTTCTACACACATTCGTAATTGCAAAATGTCGTATATATATAAAACCATATATTTATATAAGTCCAGTGATGAATCCTGAATTTATAATAATTTACAAATGGAAAATTGAAAGGGTGGAGTGAAAGAGAAAGAGGGAGATATCACTTATAGTCAGGCACGAGAAATTATGGAAAACTATCTTTTTTTAACAATGATAATATACTGATAATTAAAGCTAGTATTTATGTGTATTGGTATATTTTTTTACAGTTTCATGTGAATATTATACTAATCGATATTCACAAATTGCTTCTTATTGGCACAAAATATAATCAATTTTTTTTTATCTAGCATAATTTTCTTATTTTAAGTTTAATTCATGTTATTGGATATCTTAATAATAGCCAAGTAAAATGCATATTATATGGCTTATTCAAACTAAAGTAATGTAAAAGGATAGATACTCTATCATATTAAGATCTTAGTTTCAATTACATTTAATCAGTAATATCATCTTAGATGAAATAATATGTAAATATTTTTTTAAATTTTTTAGTGTTTATTTTAAATATGATTAACAAAAATAATTTAATTCAAATAAAAATTAACTTTACTCACTTGTTTTAAAATTTTAAAATGTTTTTCTTAAATTATGATGGTTTGTAAATTATTTGTGAATTCGATGTACTTATATTTAATTACATTTACATCGCATATTTTATCATATTTTAACAACATTAAATAAATATTTTACTATTGTATAATATTATTGTCTATAAATTCTGTCCAAATAATAATATTGATATCACATTATTAATTATGTGCCACGTGCATTATGTTAGGCTGATAGGTAATAATTAAAAAAAATGATGACAAGTTATTGAGAAGTAATTACCTTGCGATCATCCTCCACACACCGAATAGATCTCTTAGTTTAATATGAATCAATAGTGCGTATGAAATGCACCTAAAGGCCAGAATATTTAATTAAGATTTTTTTTTATTATACGCATACAATATGGCCATTATTAATCTACTAACAATGAAGTTATTATTTTTTTATTGTTTGCGATTTATTTCATTGATATACATCGGTAGCAATTGACGTTCATGACAAACAGGTATTTATTATATCATGGTCGAGAATCACGCGCGTGTGGTGTATCTCAACGAGATGAATCTATTAAAGTTATTATTACACAATTATAAAACAACATGAAGTTCAGGGTTCACGCAATATATATATATATATTGAGTATAAATTAAGGAACTTATAATTGTGCCTGCTGCGCAGCAATTGTAGATATAATCAGTATATATAAACCTAAGTACTGCATATTTACTATACATCAGCAGCGCGTAAGACGTGGGTAACCATATTATACCACAGTGTAGGTATAGAGGTACAAATGTACACACTAAAAACTGTTGATCAACATCACATATAACAACATCAACAATAATTCGAGTATATTATATACATAATACGATCGCGTATACCTACATCGTAAGTACACAGAAAATCAACAACGGTCATCATCGCCGTGCGTCAGTCATACGCCATTATAATCGTTACGCACTCTGCTCAAATTCGCATAATATATTATAAATTATTATACCTAATAATAATTATAACACCACCGCCGTAACGACCACGTTAATTGTACCGCAGCCGCCACCGTTTCCAACTCTTCTGCCGTTGCAACTGCGCACGCGTTTACCTATATAACTTAAATATATATATATATATCCGCGTATTTGTTTTTCGTCGTTGCCGCCGGCGTGCAACTTTTCTCCGATGCCGTCGTCGCCATCGCCCCATTTGTTGGCAAACTCGTTACGCTCGTACAACCTACCACTCCCCACCCCATACACACAAATTTGTGTCTACATGTATTATAATATATGCGCTTCTCAGAGGAGTTTACATATCGTTTATTCGGTATTGTGGATGTCTGTGAGTGGGTGGTGGGTCGGGGGGTCGAAGTCGTGAGTGGATTGACACAGCGATTGCGATTCTCATAATATTATACACGATTATATCAGAACGATGCCTCGCGACGTTATACGCCGAACTTTCTCCAAAAACAATAAGGCCATAAGGGTATAATATATATTAATTGAATATAAATAAAAAACAACAAATAACAATCAAGGGAATACTTGTGGAGATTCACTATCCCTCTCATCATTGGTTTATTTTTCAATTGATTTCTCATCATTTACCTATTGTTAAAATAAAAAATTGACGTTTTCAATAATTTTTTCTGTGTGATTTATAATTTTTTATGTACGTTGAGTCGATTGATGAGAATAAAATATATGATAAGTAATGAAAGCATATTTTTTCCATCACTTTGTAATTTACGCCAAGATATAGTTATTATTATTTACTTATAACTTATAAGTAATAAAATACATAATGTATAAATTCCTTTTAAATAATATACTATTATAATTAACAAGCATATGTGGGTAAATACATGAATATATATATTATATTTTTTTATAAATTAATTTGAAAATAGTCCAAAAATGCATATCCCTTTCCTTTTCAAAAAAAGATTAGCACGCCAATTACGACAATAATAATATTATGTACGAACGTTGAAATATCTATTATACTATAAGGTATGCCGCACACGAAATAATTAAAACTGTCTCGGTTTTTCAAACGAGCGTAACACTGCTCTATGTCTTTGACTCTGAAACAATGTGATGACTATATACGATATTATGATAATACTCTGTAAACTTGTGTATGTTCTACTTATGAGTGTGGGTACTCGTCAGTAAGTTTTACCCACCTGACCAGCTAGCAAGAATCTTAGGTCGCGTTCAGGCATGACAAACATACACATTATTATCTTACATGCATAATAATATTATATATTGCGCGTGTTTATTGTCATCGTAACGTAGACGGGACGAACTGTAGTTCGGTGTCAAACGGTCCACTGCCGTCATCATCCGGTACGAGTTATATTATTATATACGTGACAGATTACATAGGTATATATATATATATCATACGGCATACCTACACTCACACTATTGTACACCATAATAATGCGCTAACAATTATTTTATTGTACTAGCGGACGCGTCATCCGCTCCGCGGTTTCTGCTTTTCCGGCGTCGGTGCCGCTCTTCCTGTCGTCCCCCGGTCATCATCTCCCACGCCGTTTCCGCCCCCTTGTTCCTATACACGACCACGAATATTACAAACACTATACCTACAGCAGCGACTATACCGTCACCTAGGCACTATATTATATAAACTGCTGTCTCGTCGTTGTACAGCTAGCGTATACCTTTTCCAACGTAAACTCCCACACGCACGCGCAAGTGAGCCTTTCTTCTTATGGTCGCAAATAATATTACACATACACACACTCTCATACCTATTGTCGTGTTTGGTGCTTCGTACACCGACCACCGGCAAAAACACAACGGAGCTACATTGTTATTTCGAGTGCGGCTAAGGCGGCGATGAAAAGTTTCCACAAGTCGTTAATTATAATAATTTGCACGCCGCTGTTGCTATATACCGGTGGATGCTGCAGTGGTGCTAAACTGTTGTTGTTGTTGTTGTCGTCGTCATCGTAGTAGTAGTAGTAGTTGTTGTTGTTGTTGTAAACTCAACGACGTGTAACTCCTCCGCTTCATCACACACACACATCCACACACATACACCCACATCCATCGCCGCCACTACTAGTTATTAAACGACGACGGGCCGTTGTGTAAGGTGTATACACAAGTTAAACACTCTTGTTGTTTGTTGTTGGCTTTATGTTAAAACTTGATAATAATGGTAGCGGTATCTTTTTTCTCGTGTGTAATCCCGGGTAGATGATGATAATTTACCACTGCCGCGCCGCTGATAGTATTGCGTGGGGAAAATGATTTTTTAAGAGATTAATTGCGCCACCGCCGCCAAGCATTACCGCCACCTTCGCCATCGCTACCACCACCGTCACTGCCACGACGAGCTTATTGTGCTTACATGTATATAATATAGTAAAAGTGCTCGACAAAACCGACCACTACGTATATATATATATATATATAATGTGTACCGAATAAAGAACAATAGTATACTTTAATAGTATGTACTATGTAATAATATGTATGATAACGCGTGCATTTATCGTGTACTTATCGTATGTTATAGATGCAAATGTATACCCACAATATGTAGATTTAAAATGATATATTATAATTTTTTTTATGTTATTATTCTCATCGATTTATTTAATATCTACGACGCAGGGGTAGGTACCTATTATTACTACTCATATAGTCGTATAAGTTTATATTTTATGGTTGGTGGCCTGTGTGAGAGGGCAACGCAACCTCGGCATCGTTAAACTTGGATCGCACATAAATATTATTTTCGTGGTTTTAAAACATAAAATGTAAATAAAATAAAACTAATTACCTACCTATTTAATGAAGAATATAAAAAATAATAATACATACCTACGCTGTAATAGCCATAGGCGGAAATCCATTAAAACGTCTTAAGAGAAAAAGTAGTATAATAATTTTTAACACCTATAGCTTAGCTGAAAACAAATGATTTAAAATAACAATAATAAACATAATACAACGATTTTAATTTTTTGTGAGGGTGATTAATGAAACCTTTATTATATATTATTGTGTATAATGGTTATTATTGAGGATAATCATATTGACTCTCTAGCAAATCACCTTCCCTTAATTTTCTTCTACGTGTGATACGACTTACTATAGGCCGTTAATATGATATGGGTTGAAAGTTTTGACGGAACGATTAATACCATAACTTTTATAGTTTAAAAATACAAACACTAAGGATATAACATTATATTGTAAGTTGTAGCTGTTTACGAATTATACGAGTATAGTATATTATATTATATTTAATAATTATTATATAGTGGTTAGTATACTTATATACTTTATACTAGTATAAAGCAATACATTTTATTATACGAATATGTAATACACTATCTCGTATGTGTTGTAATATTATGCATGAGTAGGTGATTTAAAAATGGTCGTATCTAAATCTGTCTTTAATTGTTTTTTTTTCAACGTTAAACTGTATTATATAATATTTATAATACCATCAAACTCCAACCAGCTCTTGTACATATAATACCTAATACCTTAACCCTTTTATATACACACGCACTGTGTGCTACGTCTACTCTACTCTCTCTTACTCTCTCTCTCTACACACACACACACACACACACACACACACACACACACATATATATATATGATGCATACTCATTATTATATACCCATATATAAACATACATATTATATATCTATATTGTTATAAGTATGAGCCAATACGAGTAATTCGCAGCTAAAGCATATCATACGTGCTCACTCTCTCTCATACACACACACACACAGCCCTAGTTGCCTCCACTTCATCCTGATCTACCTCACAGCAGACTGCAGCTAATATTGCCGAAATAATCGCTCTCAGCCCGTCGGTTTACCGTGCGCTGGCAGTGTCTATCATCGTATTATACACAATAATTTAAACGCTGATTCTTCCTCACGTATAACACTAGCTGTATAACTATACTCATTATAAGCCACGTACCACCCCATATCGCCCATTGCATTATATAATAATATATTGTATTATATTTAATATAATATATGTACGCTATCACTTATATGCTCTATATATCTGTATGGGTTAATCGTATACGTATTTCGTCTATATATTACCAACAGCGGTAGCGATGACGAGAACGTTTGGTTATTTTTTTAGATCACTCCCGTCCCACTGACCCCTAATGTTATTATGTTATTATGTAATCGAAAATATCTTATGTGGTTCTTATTTTTCTAATCAATTTGAGTTGAATTTGTCTTATTATGTATAAAAATACTATAACGTATCGTATATTAGATTGCCCTTTTTTAAACTTTGGTTCAATAGTGGATCGGATATTTAGTTTTCGTATACTGTATTCGAATATAGATACTTGTTCTGTTATTTAAATATGAATTTAATAATGTTAATTTTTCTTTTTTACTTGCATGTTTAATTGTTTTTTATTTATCTCAACTAATATTTTATTGACAACGATAATTAAATTATCCTACAAGGTTGTTTTAACGGATTGGGAATATATGATTGCATGAAACGGTATGACCCACTGATGCGCGACGACCATATCAGCATTATACTCATTCGAGAATCGTAAAATTAACATATACAACTAAAATAGAGCAATCGATTACTATTGAATAAAAATAATTAAATGTTAATTCTGTTAAACTTGTTTTAATATTATTACCATAAATTTGTTACAACCATAATATAAATTTCGTTAACCCGTCACCCACGCGATATTCACGGGTGTTTGCTTGTATACAAGTTTAGAACTACAGTAGTATACTTAGGCATTATATAATGAATTATGAAACAAATCAAAATGATTAAACTGATTACAGTGATACAATTTCATTAAAATTACGTGTTTTCGACAGTGTTTTATAATAAATATATTATAAAATAAATGAGATATAAAGATTATAATGTATAAATACATTAAGCAATAATTATTATATTATTAGTTTGTTTTATTGCACACTAAAAGTGAAAGTAGTCAAATACTTTTATTTTACGTTAACTACCATATATTCATCGCCATGATGCACATAAACAAATTTACAAAGTACGTAAAATTACAGACTTCTAGGTTTGGTTTTGTGCGTAACCACGGTCGTTTAGTTGATGGAATAAGAGCTGGGTATGATGTCAGAAAAAGTCAGTGCCGTTTTTTACTTCTTTAAATACGGTCGCCCTAAACTAATTAACTCGATGTAATCATATAAGGTCTAGTATATAAAAAGGCATCTCTCACTACCCAGTCAAGGAAAGACTTATACATATTTAATGATCTAAAACATGGTATATTATTTATACGCATTACGAATATAATACATGTTTACTTAAATTTCTCTCATTTGCACGCTACCCCGCTCTTTCTCTCTTTTTCTCTGCTTCTTTAAAAATTATTTCATTTTTGGTTTTAAAATTCTGTCATGAAATCCAGCACGTTGTTTTGTGGACAATCGATGGATAGTAGATACATATTTTTTAAACTCTACACGCAGACCAACGTACAGCGTTTTCGGTGATATCTCGTTGTCGATATAATGTGCGTACACCGTCGTAGTAGACATTCGCATTAACAAAAAACTGCCTTTATGATTGACGACTACCATCCTTCCCGCCACCGCCGACTGTATAATTATTACGTGCTGTTATAATACATACTAAAAAGATATATAAGTATGCTGCAGTATGTATGTATGTAAGTGTATGTGTGTGTGTGTGTGTGTGTGTGTGTGTGTGTAAATATATAGTGCATCTTGGCCGATAACAGAACGGTTTTTTTATTTTTTTTTTATCAACGCTGTTGTTTCAGCGACACGCGACAATAATCGACGATCTCATCATTGGCGCACAATGTTGGTCGTCATCACCACCATGGTGTTTATCGACAAAAGAACCCCCCTCCTCACTTGTGTATAAAGTCGATCGTCTGTTTATTGCGCTTATCGTTTCCGGAGCTTGTTAAAGTCTCCGGGCGGTTGTCGCGATGCGAGTAAACACACAGAGGCTTTAAATCGATCGAATCTCACCGCACAATCCCAAACATATTATTATTATTATTATTATTATTATTATATTGTATGTGTTGTTATTAATAGTGTGTGACGTAGTATTATGTTGAATATATGCATACTATGTTAAGCTCGCCGCACGATACAATCCGCAAAAATAAAATAAAATTTAATATTTACAATATCTACGTATTACACACTTTATGGCATAGGTATTGAGGCAGCTGCAGTAACCAACAATGTAAAAATTTCCAAAACTATAATAGTAATATAATAATGGATGTACTAAAATATATAAAAAAAATAGTTATTGCAAATACAGCACTTATTTGTTTTACAGTCAATTGGCCGCGGAAGCTAACTATTTTAAAAGAACCTAGATATTAAAATTTTATTATTTTACGCTCTTACTAATATTACACATATTTATAAGAAACAGTAGTTATTAATCATCAAAAATTGCAGAAAAGACTATAGTTCAACTATTAAATCTCATAAAGATAAAAGATCACATATTATTCACATCTGTAGTTTATAATTGTAAAATATATTTTCAATTTATAGGGCTAAAATTTTAATGCCTTAAATGCTTTGAAAATCTCGAAAAATTAAATTTAAAAAATGTGTTTAAACATGTATTCCTTACAGTTAAAAAATGTATTTTAAAAATAGGAAATAGGAATGAAAAAAATGTAAAATGTAAAATGTTGCCCTGTAGATTTTTTTAAAAAAAAATTTTAAATACTCCAATGGTTTAAAATATAAGTAAAGTTATTTGTTGTTGCCTCCGTCATTATTTCTGTGCTAGAGATGACCCAATACCATCTATTACCAATATCAGATACTTCTATGTAAAAGCAATAAGCAATTATATATGAAATAATTAAAATAATGTTAATAAAAAATAGTATTAAAAAAATATGAGCTGATATATTATGCTATGTTAACTTTATTGATTATTATATTTTTTTGTATCGATTGAAATATAAGTTCCGAAAAAAACCGATATTAATAAAACAAATACCACCGATATCGAGTATTGTTTCTAGTATCGACACATCCCATTTATTTGTGTATACCTAAATGAAAACAGTGGTCAGCGTGTGTTGCATATTTTCTATTTCATGTTTAATATTAGTTTACTACTATTTGTACCTTTACCAATATGCTTGTTTTTGAACAACAATTTACATTTTAAAAATGTTTAAAAATGTTAAAAATAACCTAGAAAATAAAAATTCTTAAAAATATTCAGCTTTACCTAAAACCAATTTTCGATTAAGAGGAATACGCTCTAAAATGCGAGGAAATCATCATTATTAAATATTATGATATTATATTAACCCGTATAAAGTCAATAAATGTGTATTTATTTAAATTTATGAATTTTAAATAAAAGACAAAATTCGTAAGATTATTTTGTTAAACACATGTACTAGAATTTGTTACAAACACTTAGAGTTTCACAGCACTTAATAAAAATGTATATATTACCTTAAATATCTTAAAATATATAGTAATATTAACAATATACCTATGTATAATTAACGATCGACAGTTGCAAATTCTGAAAAAGTCAGAGAACAAAATATTGAAAAACAATAATTTAATATAAGCAGAATACAAATATAAATTATGTCTACTAAAGAAACAACGGTAAAATAGAGTAGATAAAAATACTGTTTAACAAAAAAATTGATTGAAAATCAACATATAGGATAAATTAAAAGATGTTAAAAAATAACGAGAATTATCTAACTATATTTATATTGTATAATAATTATATAGTTGTAAGAAAAAATGAATGAAATATGACCAATATATTAATATAAATTAAATTATAAATCTGTTTAGTAATTTCAAGAAGTTCAAAAATAGAACAAAAATTAAAAAATTAATTTTTTTGATATCATAAATAAGCAAAATTTATTTTTATGTTTTTTAACTTATATGTCAATGCTTACTTGTTGGACATAAATAGGAAACAATTAAAATATATCAATTAAGATAATGAATTATTAATTATTATCGTCTCGTTTTTTAAATAGTATATTAGTTATTAATAATGTAATAAAAAATAATTACAAATAATGTTGAATTACAATTTAAATGATTTATATATATATATAATATATTTGGCAATATTTAAATTTTGTCAAAAGAATGAAACTTAGAATAAAACGATAATATGATTAACTTTTTATGAGTTTTAGATAAAAAATTAATAGAATTTATTTAGTAATGTACTTTAAACTGAATAGCACACTCCTATAGTCGCGTCTGCATGGATAAAAATTAAAAATATAATATTTTTCAATTTTTTTAATTTTTTTGTTATAAAATAAAGCTTAAAACAAATAGGATTATTTGTATAACACTGTAAAAATCTTCATAATTTCAATATGGTAACCATTGACACCTGTATTTTAATATTATAATATACAATTAATTATTATTGGGACATCGAATTTTTAACTTTTTTTAATTCCAATTAATTTTGACGTGTATACTTATTGCTTTAATATACATATGATCAGGTTAACAGCAATTGTATCCATAACCGTCTAGAAGTATAGTTTTTTTTTATGTAGTAATTTTATACTTCCTATTTTTCAAAATTAACTATCGTGACAGCACTGACAACTATTATTAAATTTTAGTTGCAATTACTGAAAATTCTGTAGTTACTACTAAAGTTCTTACTATTGTTTGTTAGAGTTATACTCGGTTGAACTTAAGAAAAAAGAGGAAGGTGGAATTCGTTCGTTAGGTGTCGAGTGTTTCTTATTATTGTGGTAAATTTGAGTTCAATGATAAATCATTGCACACAAAAAAATTAATCTGTGCAGTGATAATAGATACTAAATTTCTAAAGTTATTTTATATTATATTAATATTGCTATTAATAATTAATTATTTTTTTTTAGTTATGTAGTAAGTTAAACTAATTTTTCCAAAACCAAACTCCACTTATTATAATATTATTTCACATAATATTACTAACTTAACTAGTAACTGTTATTACTTATAAGTTATAAGTCAATACCAATGCTTAAAATTAATCTAAATATTTTGGAAATATAATTGTGTATACCTACTGTATAGCAAATAATAAGATATTCAATAAAAAAAAATACGAAGTTCCTGTTAATAATATTTTTTTTAATACAACAAAATAACTAAAATTTTTATATTTTATTTTTTTTTCATTTTAAATAAACAAATGTCTTTAATACTTAAACTTGAAATGTCTAAAAATATATTTCACAGCACTTAATAAAAATGTATATATTACCTTAAATATCTTAAAATATATAGTAATATTAACAATATACCTATGTATAATTAACGATCGACAGTTGCAAATTCTGAAAAAGTCAGAGAACAAAATATTGAAAAACAATAATTTAATATAAGCAGAATACAAATATAAATTATGTCTACTAAAGAAACAACGGTAAAATAGAGTAGATAAAAATACTGTTTAACAAAAAAATTGATTGAAAATCAACATATAGGATAAATTAAAAGATGTTAAAAAATAACGAGAATTATCTAACTATATTTATATTGTATAATAATTATATAGTTGTAAGAAAAAATGAATGAAATATGACCAATATATTAATATAAATTAAATTATAAATCTGTTTAGTAATTTCAAGAAGTTCAAAAATAGAACAAAAATTAAAAAATTAATTTTTTTGATATCATAAATAAGCAAAATTTATTTTTATGTTTTTTAACTTATATGTCAATGCTTACTTGTTGGACATAAATAGGAAACAATTAAAATATATCAATTAAGATAATGAATTATTAATTATTATCGTCTCGTTTTTTAAATAGTATATTAGTTATTAATAATGTAATAAAAAATAATTACAAATAATGTTGAATTACAATTTAAATGATTTATATATATATATAATATATTTGGCAATATTTAAATTTTGTCAAAAGAATGAAACTTAGAATAAAACGATAATATGATTAACTTTTTATGAGTTTTAGATAAAAAATTAATAGAATTTATTTAGTAATGTACTTTAAACTGAATAGCACACTCCTATAGTCGCGTCTGCATGGATAAAAATTAAAAATATAATATTTTTCAATTTTTTTAATTTTTTTGTTATAAAATAAAGCTTAAAACAAATAGGATTATTTGTATAACACTGTAAAAATCTTCATAATTTCAATATGGTAACCATTGACACCTGTATTTTAATATTATAATATACAATTAATTATTATTGGGACATCGAATTTTTAACTTTTTTTAATTCCAAT
This sequence comes from Rhopalosiphum nymphaeae, assembly GCA_036289425.1. Classification (NCBI taxonomy): domain Eukaryota; kingdom Metazoa; phylum Arthropoda; class Insecta; order Hemiptera; family Aphididae; genus Rhopalosiphum; species Rhopalosiphum nymphaeae. The sequence continues at coordinate 3,806,561 of JAZAQC010000030.1, forward strand.
TAATTTTGACGTGTATACTTATTGCTTTAATATACATATGATCAGGTTAACAGCAATTGTATCCATAACCGTCTAGAAGTATAGTTTTTTTTTATGTAGTAATTTTATACTTCCTATTTTTCAAAATTAACTATCGTGACAGCACTGACAACTATTATTAAATTTTAGTTGCAATTACTGAAAATTCTGTAGTTACTACTAAAGTTCTTACTATTGTTTGTTAGAGTTATACTCGGTTGAACTTAAGAAAAAAGAGGAAGGTGGAATTCGTTCGTTAGGTGTCGAGTGTTTCTTATTATTGTGGTAAATTTGAGTTCAATGATAAATCATTGCACACAAAAAAATTAATCTGTGCAGTGATAATAGATACTAAATTTCTAAAGTTATTTTATATTATATTAATATTGCTATTAATAATTAATTATTTTTTTTTAGTTATGTAGTAAGTTAAACTAATTTTTCCAAAACCAAACTCCACTTATTATAATATTATTTCACATAATATTACTAACTTAACTAGTAACTGTTATTACTTATAAGTTATAAGTCAATACCAATGCTTAAAATTAATCTAAATATTTTGGAAATATAATTGTGTATACCTACTGTATAGCAAATAATAAGATATTCAATAAAAAAAAATACGAAGTTCCTGTTAATAATATTTTTTTTAATACAACAAAATAACTAAAATTTTTATATTTTATTTTTTTTTCATTTTAAATAAACAAATGTCTTTAATACTTAAACTTGAAATGTCTAAAAACCAAAATATTAACATATATAGTTGATATTTTTTTGTTTAATATTGGATATAAGAACAACTTAAGAGTATGAGAGATCTTGTATTCAATTGTCAAATCTTGGCTATTAAAATCGATATTTTTCTGAATTTATAACACGTGTGATTTTATCAACATGTTTATTTTAAATATAAAAAAAAGATAATTATGCATATATTTTTTTGGCATTTTTCAATCTCTGTATAAATAAGTAATTTAAAATAATTTACTAAGGATCTTTTATTATATTTTTTTCTTTTTTTGGATCGAAAAATGGCGAACATTTCAATTTAATATATATAAATAGATTAAAAAGGGTAACAATATTTTTTAAATGCATATTATGTTTAAAATATTCTTAATATTCTGATGTACCAATTAGATTCGATTTACTACTAGAACCCTCAACGTTGAAGACTAAACATTTTTACTGCTCCAAAAGGTAAGTAAAAAAAAATAAAAATTAACAAAAAAAAACCAAATAGTTAATTTTTATACAAATATACAATCATTGCTCCGTTCAGAATTTAAAATATCAGATATTTTTTACAAAACTGATAATTCATCACAGATTCAATATAGTCTAAAAATTTAATTATAACAAAATAATCCTAGCCTATAATACCCACCGCACCGCGCCAGTATAGTATAATATCGGTATGTGGCCTACAATAATACCTACACGAATTTGTGAAAAGCGTGATGATCAATACAACCACTCATTTGTAGCAATGACCCGTCTGAATCTGTTTTAATTATTACTGAACACATGTATGTACACCAAATACACACTGAACAAAAATATTCAGTAAACTATTATACAAATTTTACTAAAATGTATTATTCGTATTTACACACAGCTCGAGTTGAATGCATTAATATAATTTATCAGTTGTATTATATATTTATAAAATACAATTTAACATATGATTATATTTTATAATATAATATTCGTATACAGATGGTCGGGCTACAGAAACGTGATAGTACAATACATAATACATTAATACAGAAGAAAATAAGCTTATTTATTCGTCGGTGTAGATAAACGAAATATTTCGTTTATTTTACCGTGGGGATAGCGTACGCTGGTCAAGATGAACTCGTTTACTCGAATGAATCTGAATGATTGGGACGAGTAACGACGATAGTATAAGCGACATATAATATAAGCCATATATACAATACCGGTTGTGCCATTCACCAGACCGCACACTGCTATAATTCGTTTAAAAAATAAATAATATAACCATCGTCGTACTATACGTCTTTCTCCACTATTGGTGACTAATCATCAACTACCACTACCGCTATGTCCCTGTGTTGATTTTCGTCTAGCTTCTCTCTTGTTCGTCCCTCATACGTTATTACACACAATATGCGGGTTACCTCCACGCACCACTAAACAACCACCACTGACGATAGAATGAATAGATACCTATATAAATGTATGTATGTGTGTATGTATGTATGTATGTATGTATGTATGTATGTATGTATGTATGTATGTATGTATGTATGAAGGTATAGACAGGTAGTATATATGCGGGCACTCGTGAAATAATTTTCCTCCTTAAAAGACATTTGCGCTAATTCACCGGGCGTAGTACACAAACTATGCGGTATAAAACCCTATAATGGTCGGCGGTGGTTTAGTTTTTGGGACTCAAAACGTGATGAAAAACTAAAATTCGTCGACACTGTTACTATATTATATTATATTATATTATAATATTCGATATTGTAATTGCATATTATTATTACGATATAACGGTTTTATATATAGGTATAATATTATATTTTTCGCAGCGCAACACCACCTCGACGTCGTAAATATCTTGCGAGGTGTGCGTCTGTTAGTGACGGCGCGCCGAATGAAAAAACGTATTACAATCAACACCCCACAGGAGTCATCGCCTCGTCGGTGGTGGTAGTGGCAGTGGACGAACGAAGTTTTAGCAGACTCGTGGTCCCGGATCGACGCCATATACGGTGGGAATCTACCTGTATTAAACGTGTATAGTAATACCAGAAAATGCGATGGGGTGGGTTTTTTTTGTGACCGGATATTTTGATAATATTGTGGAACTCTCCGTTTCGGTGGCGATAATCGCGAAGTTTAGATATTTATTTTTTGTCGGTTCCGCCACGTCTCGAACCACGCTATAACAACAAACCTTCCTACGTATACAGTTCATATATTATATTATTATACGCCATACTATCATGTTTATATACTATAAATTACTTACCCACCGACTGCGCCCGCGGTCTGACTGTCGAAACGATCGTCGTGGTCTGACAAACCAGCACCGGTGTTCCGAATAATAACGCGGCCCTCGAAGAAGCATAATAATATAATAACATGTACACGTACAGTGACGATAGTGGCGTTTTTGCTGCCAGTTCCCCGCGCGCGCGCCACAAGCAACGCGAAAAGTTTTCTTTGCCGTTTTATCTCCACCCGGCCTTCATCTCGTCCGTTCAAGCCTCATGAATACTAAAGCGCATCCATCATCAACACTTCCACCGCCGCGTGTACACATACATACATATATATATATACATATATATATATATAATATTTGTATGTGAAATATATGAATACGAATAACGCGTTACTACCCCACGCACGCGTGTAACACAAACAATAACCGAGTAAATACGACATCAGCGGGGCGGCCTCCTCTCTTTATATACACTACATAGTATATACTATTCTCGCCGCCGGACGTTGTTGACTAAAAACCGTAGTGATCATTTAAACGACACGTCGACTGTCGGCTTTTAATTTACCCCAGGCGACAACGACTGCTGCTGCTACTACTGCCACTATATCAAAATAATAACAATAATGTACTCTATGTACGCATATACATAATATTATAATATTCTTATTTTTTATTTTTTTACTTTTTTGCTATTTTTTACTTCAGACAACAAATGCTGCTATGCCGCGATAGATTTTACGTTTTTTCATATATTATTTTATATACTATGTCCTCAATCGTTCCTCGTCTTATTTATTTGTACATATGTGTAGCAAGAGGTTGACTGGAGGGTATGTAAAGCGTACACCACAACTGTATATTGTTATGTATATATATATTGACGTACGCACCGGTGCTTTTCGGTATTCTGTCGCATGGTAGGGGGGATGAAATCGGTGATGAGCGGGAGTGACTCGACAATCAAGCGGCAGCCGACGATGATGTAGATCGACATAAACTAACCTTTACCACCACCTATCGCCCACACGCCATCCAGCAATTCGTACATATATCGTTATGGTGGCGTTACGCACTTATAGTAACTACCTATACGTAAGTTGTCGTCTTCATTTGATTCCTACACCTCCACTCTACTCTAGCGCTTATGTATATATCTGTATATACATATATATATATAGATATAAATACGCATGTGTGTCTGTTTCTATACATATATATTTATGAAAACGCTAAACGTATTTACTCCATTCGGTTCGTCACCACCACCGCGCCGCCACCCATACAGTAGTTTTATCATTATTCTAGTAGTTTACGACGCGTACGACAGCGGTTCGTTTAACAAACAATAATCCGTTTATTTTTATCGCGCCCATGCCGTGTGTGGTAGTGTGGTATTGGATTCGTCGTATACTTTATTGTGTCTATATATTAAGCGCTATCACGCGGAATTTGCGTCATACTGTTACACGAAAAGGCTAAACGAGACAAGGTACCTATATGTAATATATATTTGCTGATAATAACTCCTGTTCTTTATTTTAACGCGATTTGGTTGAGTATGGTGTACTTATAATCTTAGATAGACAGGAATCACGGTACTATAAGATAGAACCTGTATACTATATGTAGGGAAACACATTTTAAGCACTATATACTGTTTTAAAGTTTAGCATGTAACTTTCATTCTCGGTAACCACATGAATTGCTCACACACAATTCTTCTATAGGCATTAGTTTTTATAAGATATTATAATAATATACGAAAGTATATCTACAGCGTACGCATAAAGAAATACAATTTAACGACAAAGGTTAACATTGTAAAATAAACTATAAAGAAAAGGTCTGAAAAACACAATTAATGTAGATGCTCTCCTGTCCATTTACACCACTTCAATCCGTTTGAGTAGGTAAAAAAAATATTCATACGTTTTGTGTGGATATGTAAGCATGAATAGTAAGGAAAATAAAACTAATACTAACATCATAATATATGATATGGACCTATGTAATTATATTTTATTATATAATACACGTACCTACAGAGTGGTTTAAAGGGATATACGTGGTTACATGCGTCAGTTCACTAATTTAGTGCAAATATACGCGTAGGTAGTAAAAGTATATAGTATAGGAAACGGGAATACGTATATAAAAACATCTGAGTGTATAATATACACACCAATTCAGAAGACCAAATATGTGAAAACCAATTAATTTCAAAGGTAATTTATGTTTGAATACAGCACTGCAGCACACACACACACACACACACACACACAATAAATTCATAGTAAATCTTGAAAGATGAAAATTTTTTTTTAAGAACAGTTTTAATTATAAATTTAATTTACCTAATACTTAATTTAAAAAAATTATATTATTATCTCAATTGATACATTATGAAGTTCCCATAACTACTATTATTAATTGTGCATGATTGATTTTGATTATTAACTTATCAACGATGTCAAGAAATATTACACGAAAAAATCCATGTTTTCAGTTAAGATCACTGAAATGAAAAATCACAAAATAATATTGGAGTGTAGGTAATGTGTATACACATATTATTTCATTCTTTTTATTGACTGTGCGACTTTATTATTAGTAAATACATTTATTGTGCATTTCTGAAAAAAGTGATGAAAAATATATACTTAAAATACGGACAAATTTAATATAACCAGATGAAATTTCCATTTTAAACTTCAAAGAAAATCCAAAAAAAATAAAAAATCGCATTTCTGAAATAAAAGTGTGCGATATTTATCTTGAATATGAAACTATGTGAAATTAGACTGAGTTTTTCTTTGGCAAGTACATATGTGGTATCATCTCAGTGATGATGTCAAAATTTAACAATTAACTTTATTTTATGTCATTATCAGCATTATTTGAAAAAATCTAGTAAAACTATAAACCTTATTTAAGAGCGGAAAATTTAATAATATGATTAAACGGTAATATAGAATAACGACATTGCAGTAAACATATTTTTAAATTAGTTTACTATATAATATCCACATACTATAAGCTTTACGCGTCCAAACATGACTTATAAATTATAATAATAATAATAATAGTTATTACTGTAACAAGACATAATTTATACCATAGTATCGGGAAAATATATTTTCCTATTCAAGTTTAAATTACTAAAGAATCATTGTGAATCTCTTTGTCATTTATACGTTACAAAATAAAATATCTTTAATTTAATTTGAAAGAGAGTTGGTATTATTAGATCTAGATTTAAAATTTAATATATAACATTATAATAAATATACATATATATTATATATTCTTAATATATAATATAATATCAGTCGAACGTCTGTGCCTTATGGATGTAAAGGATACATTAAGGATACTGTTAGCGCTCATCTCTATAAGTCAGTAAATAAAATAGTATACATTCAATTATTAAGTTTCACTAAATACTTTTATCTGTTAAAATATTATCTTTATATTGTAATAGTTATATCATTTTATATCATATTATAAAAGTCATTAAAAATTTGGCACGCTCTAACGGTATCCGTAGGTCCGTTGTATATACAAAACGTCGTATAATACAGTAGCATACAACACGGTACCGTATGCAATCGCGTGTCTGAAAACTATCATAATTCAAATTTTTAAAATTACCTGGATCATCCTGGTCTAGTTGATCTTCGCGTTCCTCTTTACTATTGTCTTCAGTATAAGTTAAATCCTCGACATCGTCGTCATCACCGTCGTCACCCGCGGAATCATAACTCTGTTCCAACGGATTGTCACCCAGATATGTCTGGCTTTCCTGTATCTGTGGTGGCCCCTCTCTACCAGCAGACGCCAATCCCAAACTCCAAAACGTGAGGGACGTGATCAGTACCATGATGAAGAAACCAATCGCCGTATTCGTCGTCATAATAATGAATAATATAGAACTAAACGTATCGGGTGGCGATATATCGTTCTATTTTGGCGTATAATCGTCGATGCATGAATCTATAATCAATAACAAATATGGGATGGGATGAGATGATGTGTATTATATAATATATACACATTATATACATGTGGGTGTGTGGTGTGCGTATGGGTGGAAAAATAAGAAGAAAAAAAATTATTTATAACGCAATAATAACCTGATTTTTATCGGCTAAACAACCGTTTTTTGGCCACTCGCCAACTGCCGTCGTCCGCGTCGCCGTCGCTGCCGTCATTACGATATATAGTATAGGACTCGTCCTCTCAACCCCGTGAATCCCGTCCAACCCCTGTCCATACCCGGGTCCTCCACTGTATATAATACTAGGTAGATGCGATTGTCGCGCGCGCCGGCAGGCAGGTCATTAGCGGCTCGACGGTGCACGGTCGACGCATACGAACGTTTAGACCGGACATTGCCGCCGCTGCTGCTTGCAAAGGATATGAGAATGGAGCGACGTATGCGCAACACTTCCGTATTAAACCGCTCACGCTGACGCTATCGGGCTCTCATTGTACGCGTGCACACGCATACACATAGATACATACACGAGCGCCTATATAATGCATTACTTCGTTTGTTTATGTTTGCGGACAAAAAATATATAGATACGGCCGCAGCGACATGGCATGTACATCACAAATATATACGATGTGATATAAATATATTTATCACGTCGTGGTGCTATAATAATTTATACAGAATGATTCACCGAGAATGCTTACCCTCTGTTTTTTCTTCTGTAATGTATAGTGGTTTTAAATTTTTTAAACAGTAGAGTTAGTAGGTATACCTACATCTAAAAGACTATATTTTAAAAATCTTGAGATTTTTTTTGTTCTATTTAGGAAATGTCCTATGAAAATAAAAACTTCTGTTTTTCTAACAAACAGATTATTTTTCTAAAAAATTTGACGTCCAAAATTAAAATTAAAATGAATATTTTTTATGATATTTTATTTTGAGTACCTACTGAGACTAATAGGTTCATAGTAATAGGTATGCAAGATATGGAAGCTAGGCAATACGAACATTTTAGTAAATAATATTAATCTATTAACATTTTTAATTTGTACAAATGGTTCAAGTATAATAAACACTAGAGACAATAATACATAGGTTTTATGTTCTTGTAAATTCTTTTTTAAGGAATGTTATCCTAATATAAATATCTAAGCAACCGAAAAACTATTCATTTCTATTCTAAATTAGTAACATCAACATTTTCAAAAAACTTGATCTACTTAAAGATTTACTATTAAAGAGAGGATAAAAAAAGTTCATTATTAAAGGAAAAATTGAAGTGAACATCCTTGGAGAATCACCCTGTATGTATATACTTAATATGTGTAAGGGTATGTGTTGTATATTATGATCATCACGTCATTATTGTTATACTTGTCAGATATGATACCACATTTTGAAATACAAGGCGGCGGTGAAGGGTGATGACTTTAATAATAATATATATACGATTACCTATGTTCATATGAATATAATATAAAATGCACAATATAGAATTATTTTTGTTTTTACCCCGACAGATCTGAACTAGAATTATTGTATTAAATTTAATTATATTGCACGTTTAAATAAATACTACAAAATGTATTATATTCTATATTCTATTCCAATACATTGATTCTATAATGGTTATTTTGTTTTTTCTAAAAAAACTGTTCTAGAAACATAATGTCGTCTTTATTACATTTCTTTGACTTTTGATAAAATTGTGACACAAAATCGTAGAAACTTACAAAAAATACTGTATATGCACTTTTCTATAAATTTTCCATCAGATCGTTAAAAAATGTTCCGTATTTTTAAACACATTTTATGGAAGAATATAAAATTGTTCTAAAAAATTTTATCCCGTAATTTTTCATTAAAAATCGCTAATAAATACTGTTCTGAAAGTTATAAAATAGTAAAATTTACATTGTTTTGTAAAAACTAACCGAACTTACTGAGAAATAATTATTACATTATGAATTTATCGTAGATATTTACAGTATATTAAAATACATGCTAACTAAAACAAAGTTACAGAGACTTAACATTTTTATTTATATTATACTATCTATATCTATAAACTTAAAAATTTAATAATTTAATAATAAAAATGAATTATAAATTTGAAGTATACTTACTAAAATAGAAAAAGAATACTAAAAACTCCTCTCAATATCTTTATTAGAATACAATATAAATTAATCGTAGTTAATATGATAATTATTCATACCTATTAATGTGGTTCACTGAAATGAAGACCTAAAACCATATGCAGTATAACACAACAATATTCGCAAAAAGATTTTACCTAACCTTCGATTATTACAATTTCTTAAATCAAATATATAGATGTAAAATATACTCAACCAAATAAATATGCTTTTAACCTATATTATTATAAACTTGTATATACTACAGATACTCTATGTATAATAATAAAACAATTAATAACTTACTATATTACAAAAATACAGAATGTCACAGTATGACAAATAATAGTCATAATGATCGTCATATAAATGGCAATTACTGAATTATCTAGTTTTTTTTAATATCACATCACATTATTATAGATAACACTACTTTTATGCAATTTTGTTTATAATATACGATAATATACATAGGCGTACAATAATTATAGTATATATAGTTCCCATTAATCAACTGTGTTATTCCAGCGAGTTCTTTTTTTTTTTTTTTTTGAAATTGTGATGTTTATCAATAACTATTCGAAATTTAGAATTTTTGTTATATCTACGCGTCTTCTACGACGAGTAATTATATTTATATTTTCTTTTAAATGTTTAAATAAAATGTAAAAATACAAAAACAATTTAATTTATTTTTTCAATGTATTTATAAATTAATCTATCATTAGTAAATAAATAAATTACACCGAACCTGTAAAAGTTGTCTATAACCCAGAGTTTATTATATAATAATATAATAATAAAATATAAACTATGGTAATGGTAACACGTATATTTAACACGTCGTTTGATTGAGCGTCACTGATTATAACTATATTCAGCTAACGTGTGTTATAAACTCTAACATAATTTTGTACGTTTTCACTTTCCCAAATTTTATCTTTGGGACAGCACTGCATAGGATTACTTTTATTATTATATTCGTTACTGCGGTCGCTACCAAGCTATACAGGCACTATGTATGATACCACCAAAATTCCACTACCACGCGAGTTGGTTTTCTCTCCATCTGCTGAGTCTGCTATTGTATTTAATGTATTAATGTATATAATAACAACAACTATAAAATAAGGTAAATAATATTAGTGATGGTCCCTTGAGAGTATATGCGCGCGTCGTGGATTATGCGGTTGATACTCGTAATTATTATCGTTATATTATGCTACTATGTAACAGACATATTACGAGTATACTAAATCTATATAACTTTATACCGACATCTCCATGTTAGATATACGTCAATATAAAGTATAAATAAGTATGGTATTTTTTCAGTTATAATAATTAATTAAACGTTAATAATTATAATGGTACTAATAATTGATTTAGTTAAAAAAATAAACTGAATAATAGCTATTTTAGTATAAAGGTAATCTGTTGATACTGTATATATATACGTATAAATGTTAAATGTATAAATTTCTTGCACGTTTACCAAAACTGGGTTGGGGGGAAAGTTTACGGTGGCAAAGCAAAAAGCCATAATATAATAATAACAATGACGGCAGTAGTAAAAAAAAGTACTAACAACAGTACAGCGACGGCAGTAAAATAATAATCGTAAACATAGTAGCAGTAGCATAGTAGGTCTTATATAGTCAGAGGGTGTGGTGAAAAGTAAAACTGAAAGAGGAATACAAGCAATGGGACCGTGAAGGTAACATTAACGCCGAATAACAGTTATTCGAGTGAAAAGTTTTCCTTCTCGTGCCTAAGTCCGGATACATGGCATTGTTATATTTTTTGATTTTTGAGAAAAATAGTTAATACCAGTATCTAGTACCCGTAACCTGTGTTTTAAAAATTGATAGTCTTACATTAAGTTAATACACATAGATATTAATATCAAGATACAGTGTTATTATTAAGATATAAGTATTGAAAATTGGGAGCTCAATACGACAATACAATAAGACGTTGTATTATAACTTCAGTGCTTTGTGATAAATTATTTTAACCAATTCAATTTACAATTTAGATACGCCACCCTATTAATGATTATATTATATGATAAAATAATTTGTATTATTTAGGTTAAACTAAATATTACAGAACTATAAAACAAAACATAACATAGTCCAATATGAAATTTATTAAAACGAAGACATAGAAATAATTTATGTTATTACTTATTAGTTATTTCCTTATAGGTTATATATTGACATTAAATCGTTATAATATACTATGATCGCAAATATTGTTTTTATAATAATATATGTTTTTATTCATTTTTTTTTTTTAGAAAAAATCAAAAAAATCCGAAATTTTAATGCAGCACCATGCCTATTGATTACAGATTGTATTTAATGCTTATTTTTTAATTTTAAATTAATACTGATAAAAATATCAAATAAATATTAATAAATGAACAGTTAATAAATATAATCGAGCTCCTCTTTAACAAGAAATTAACCACTTTTTAGTGTAAACTAAATTTTGAGATGTATAATCAATATTTTATTCCAATAATTGCAGTTAAAATTTAAAATAAAAATTAACATTTGTACAAAACAAGCGCTTAATGTCTTCAGATTGTGAAATAAGTTAATGCATAGTGATATATAATTATATTAATTGTAGAACTTGTTTCTTACTAAACAAACACTTCTACACGTACTATATATATATATCAGGTGGTTGTGAGGTGGTTCAATAAATTAATTATATATTACTAGCTAATTTATTTAAATTCAGTGATTATCTAATAATAATAAAAATATTATCCATTTATAATAAATTTATCATACCTTATAAACTTTGAATAAAATAGATCTTTTTTACAAACGTTTTCGTACTAGTACATAGTTATAGGTTATATTTTAATTTGCAATTTAATTTGAGTATATTTAATCCTAAAAAGGTGAATAAGTGAGTACCACTATGCTGTATAGTAGGTGTTGAGAAGGCCATTATAATGGATATGTTAAATTTGAATTCAATTGTATATCATTGTATAAGAAAAACAATTCTGAGCGGTGACTGTCTACCAATCTGTATCACTAAATACATTTTATAATTTTTTTTTTTAACATTGCTATATAAGTAATTTATTTTACAATTAGAATTACAGTAATTTGATTTTATTTTTGTTAAAAATATTGCATTTTTTATATTATTGATATTTAATTATTATAATAATAATAAATATGATTTATAATACTATTATTATAAACTCAAAAATATAAAATCAATAGCACCTTATCGTAAAATAAGTGTGAATAGCTTCATGATATAAATAGGTAATATTTTAAAATTAAACTACTTATTTTGAAAATATTACTGCGTATGCCGTATACTAACATTCATTACATACGTTAATGCTCTCTAGGAATATTGTTTTTAAATTATAACAAAATATCTAACATTGTTATTTTTTATTTAAATATGTTATGTTTCCAAATTTTAACTTGAAATGCATATAAAAATAATTGTATATACATATCTTTTAATTTTTTTTTTTTAATATTTATTTAGTATAATCTTAAATTAAATTTTTAATATTTTAAATATAAAAGAAACATTTTTATGAATTTCTAACTACAAAATAGTTTGCAAATTTTTGTGATTTTAACAAATTTTGTTAAAATTCTAACTTTAAATACATAAAAAATACGTGCCAATGTATATTTTATATTTTATACAGATGTAAAAACAAATTATGTGAATTTCTGGGAATTTTAAATATTAACCTCTTTAAATACAAACTAGATCCAATTTTTTATCGAAAACCAACTATGAAATTGGAAATTCAAAAAAAAATTTTGAACACGCATCATTATAAAATGAGTATATTCATCTCTCACTCGCTTAAAATCTAAAATGCAATACAATTCTAAAATAGAATTTAAGAAAGGTTAATATAATAATAACCATTTTACAATTACAGTTATTTTCAATTCTACTACTATAATATCAACAATGATTGAACTTCAGGTTCAGAACGTAATAAATCCGAGTTATAAACAAAACTAATGCGTTTTTTTAATATATAAGAACTAACTATTTTAACTACTAATATAGGTAAATCCATAGTCAACTACATTTGTATAATACTTGCTATAATATATAAGTAATAAAAATAATTCAAAATATATAACACAACATAAATATGTATAATGTCATACTTAATTATTTTATAACTAAACAAGAAAATTGAAAATTGAACAAAATAATGAAAAATAAAATCTAGTTGTAAATTTTTTACTAAAGAGGGGACTCATATGTTGTAAAAATTTAAATGTATGAATATATATGTGCACAAAACCTTCCTATTTATTCTTTTTTCTAAACAAATTTTTATTTTACTACTTTAAGCAGCTTACTATGTATGTATTCATTCCGTAATATATATTTCATCTAATTTTATATTATTCTATACACTAAAAAAAAAAAAAGAATAACAAAATTAAATGTTAACTACCACTATAAAAAAAAAATATCACGAGTTATAACTTTTAATACATTTCAATGAAGATTTACATTTGTTTTACATAAAATAGTCGCTTCAACAAAATATATTTTAATTTATGTGTATGATCACATTGTTTAATAAATTAATAACATTATTATCAAACAAAATTTAAAACATTGTTATTGTAATAAAAAAAATGTAATTTAACTCCTAATATCCAAACAATTTGTTTCTTATTAACCGACTTTATAAATTTGTATACTTAACAATACAATTATACTTATTTCATTAAAAACTTTATTCCCCAAAAAGTATAAAGAATTATTATCTCAAGCAATTTAATATTTTACTTGTGTCGTCAAGTTTTGCATTTATATGGTATATATAACTTGGAGAAAAAAATATATTAACGTATTAAATCTAGCTCGTCCCACACATGTATAATAGTGATTGACATTGATAATAATAATAAAAATATTATACTGTATCATTATATTATAACAGACCCCGTTAAAAATGTTCAAGAGACGGAACATGGAGAGTTAAATTATGGTATTCAAATATTATAAATTTATAACTATTATATTGTCTATGGGGCTGACGTTGTTTCTAGGTATTTATTTATACTATCACAAATAAAATATTATATTGACCTCCTCCACCGTTATTTTATTATAAGGTAGCTAGTAATAGCCACGTCCCGGACGTTGCGATGTCGAGACCGGGAATACTACAAAAGAGAATAATATAGTAGCTGTAATACGAATACGTCGCTAGCCTCCTTTTATTTATTTAACTTTTGATTTTTATTTCTTTCTCTCTTTTTTTCTTTTTGTGGGAGCGTGTGCTTATATTATATATATATATATATATATATATATCTATTTATACACACACACACGCGCGTACACGTATATATAAACGGTAGGAGATGCAGCGGGAAATACAGTAGTAATAATAACAAGTGCGAATCTCTACTGCGTGTTTCCGTCTTTGCAACGATAATAGTAATAGTAAAGAAATAAAAGAGGAAAAAAAGTTTAAAAGAAAAATAATAATAAAAAAAAAAAGTTTTTATTATTATTATTTTTTTACGTGTAAGTATATAATATAAGGTACAACACGTAGCGATAGTTAGCCGGCTAAGAAAGTCTTTGCGGGCCGGTAGTAAACGTCGTCGTGAACGATGTAACGGTTTACACACATTACTAAATTTAAAAATATTAAAAGCAGAGAAACTTCATTTTGTTTATATATGCACACACGTAGATAATCAATTGCATTTGCAATTATATTAATATCGTATACGACATGATTAGAAATAAATAATAATCATATCTTAATTATACGCATGGTAAATATAATTATTATATAATTGTATGACTTGTATGGATATTATTATGATATTTTATTACGAATAGGTATACTATACTATAGATTAAAAATATATTACTCACTTTAACCGCGACTGGTGTACGATCCATCATTGACGTCCAGCTTGCGCGATCTCTCGACACTGTCATCCACCAGATCGGTCGTCGTCATTGCCGCGTTCCGCGGGAAAATCTAAAACGACATCGGATTTTTTTTATTAAAACGTCGAGAAACGACAAAATAGTTCGATTAATTTTCAATCGCAGTGGTACACCGTATACAGCGTAATAATATTATATACGTATAATAATAATACGTTACGATTTAAATTTTAAACATCACGTGTAATGTATATTTTTGTGTCAAGTTGTAAAATTTCACAGAAAAAAAAAAGATCTCAATTGATCTCGCGTGATTAATAACAATAACAACAATAGTAGTAATAATAATTATGCAAATAATTATTATAATATATTACTTTACAATATTACGCAACACATTACGATTATGATGATATCGTACGCCGAGAGACGGTCATCGTCGTGCGTTATCGTATACAACAATATCGTGTGGCAGCGATAAACGTATTATAGTCGTGTATACGAGACCGGCGTGCGCTGCAGGGCCGAGGCAGCAGCGAGCACCCCGTGTAGGACGACTCTGCGGACCGACGATTGGAGGGAACTGACGACGACACCACGACGGACGCACACAACCGAACCGATGTTGCCTCCTACCCGCCCGCCTGGCGACGACAACACGCGCGCACCGCCACCAGTCGTCGGTGTACCCAGCGCCGCGAACGGGGGCGCTTCGGCTGCCGGCGGTGGAAATGTAACGGTCGCCGTGGTCGTCGGCGCGACGCTCTTCCGGTGCCGATCGCTCGCCCGCGGTCCGGTCGGGTTTTGCCACCGGTGCAGGTGCAACGTCCGTCGCGAGTTAATCTCCGCCGAAGAACGATCACGGCCGCGATCAACAACAAATAATAACAATATAATAACGACGATAGATGGCCGTGTACATACGACCACGTCCCTCCCAGTCAATCCCCCCCCCCTCGCAGCTATACAACGACACCGATCCTAGATTAATCGGGAAACGATCGCCGTTTACATCTTATACGATATCCGCGGCGTTATACCTGAGAGACGAATAAATATTATACGTATACAATAATATTATTATTGTGTATAGGTGGCGACGGTCGAGGCCTAACGCGGTGCACGATGGCGGCGGCGGAGCGATTCTTGGCTTTCGGACAGAATATTATTACTTACTGCCGCGCGTGTACGATAATAATATTATATAGCTCCTCCGGCCCGAAACCTCAACCGCTACAATATTATATTATATTATTATAGTCGTGAAATAAACTACATAATAATATTATAATATACTATATTACACTACTACTGTTACTGCCGCTGCTGCTCCTGTTGTTGTTGTTGTTGTTGTTGCCGTACACTTCACCGATACCATAATAAACGGTATTATTCCCCGTAACTGCGCCGTATTATAAATGACCGTTACTTATATAAATTACTTTGCATAAACCGTAAATAATTATGCATATATACTCACGTTAATGCTGTTAGTGTGTGTATGTGTGTGCGTGTGTGTGTGTGTGTGTGTGTGTGTGTGTGTGTGTGTGTGTGTGTGTGTGTGCCGTTTCGTCGTTTAACGTTATACATATTAAACGAATGTATCATAAATTTAACTCGGTTAAACCGTTTTAAACTCTCGCACTCGATTTCGTGGACATGTCATACATTAACTATATACGGCCACCGTTAATTGTTAATGTAATCAAATCGATAAATAATATAACTACTTTTCCACTATTGTATACACTGTATGCGTTTATATATATATATTATATTATATGTGTATACAATATACTATGTACGTATACGATAGGTATATAATATAATGCATTATATATATAAAGTATAACATACAATAATACGATAAAATATGATATGTATTTACATCTAAACACATTGGCATAAATAAGGGAGGGTGGTATAAAAACTATAAAAACAACTACTTCAATTCTTTCCAAATCAAGAAAAAAGTGTACTAAGTAGGTAAATATATGAATTTTTTTCTCTAAAATTTTGAAATTAAACCCGATAATTTATTAAAAAAAGATTTAAGTTTTTGTTGTTTAATTTGGTAGTTGCATACGGTGCGGTATTTATAATAGAGGTAATAGTGGTGGTACACACACATATATAATATATATATATAAATACCGACGATAAGAATTTTTGTTTAAATTCTTGTAGAAAATGTGATAAGATAATAATTGTATAATGTGATCCGACGTGTGCTATAATAGCTGATACAACCTATTATATAATAAATATGTAAAACACAATTACTTGAATGTCATCGATAATACTATTTTTACCACTTTTTTAATCAATATTATTGGTGGGAGGGTAATCGAGTCCACCCTAAACACTTAGGCTATTCACGCCTATGCACGCTGTAAATTATAATAATATTGGCGTTGTGTTGAACTGCGCTGCTAGCGTATATTTTACATAGAGATACGGCGCAGCACACGTTAGGTAATTAAAAAACAATTAGCGCCGATGTCGGCGGTGGTGCTCATTATTGTCGACCGAGGAGACGCGACGCGTGGCGTTATCGTCATCGCATCACGAGTCGTTTGTGAATTATGTGTTTATTGTTTGTTTTGTTTGTTAATAATACTGCGACGCGTCGTGCGTGCAAGAGCAGTGTGGTGTGGTGCTCGTCCACAATATTATAATCTAGTGAACCGGAATCAAATCAGGCCCCCGTTATTGCTGCAGACGGCGAACAACAATCAGTCGCCTTTATATACACCGTTTAAAATATAATACCGCGCACTATATAATTCTATCTATATTGTTTTACTACAATATTTTCATTATAATATTGCAGTCATCCGACATCGTCACTCGTGCCTATTATGATTATTATTATTGTAGAGTGGGTGGTATTTGTGGCATGGCTAAGGGCCAACCTAAATTTGACGAAAGAGTATGAAATAAAAAACGATTTTCCCCAAAACAACTAAATAATCATATATATCATATATACCTATTGTATATTAGGAAAGGAGGGAACTTCACGCGTCTTTTTCTGATATACATCCACTAGGGTGTTTTACCTAAGATTATTTTTATATTTCAATACTCATAACTTACTTTTTTTTCTTGATTGATTTATCATTTTTAGATAGGGAATCTTGCACCTGAAGTACATTCTTAATTTCATTTTCTTATATTTAACCGATTGTAAGTAGAAATAAATAAATATACAGTTATGATTTTAATATTATTAATATCTGGTAAGCCATGCCTACAAAATAGTTGGTTCAACCTTCCTCGGTTCATCAAAATCGGTCGAATATCTTTTTATTCTAAATATCTCAGCAATACATACAGAATTTTATGCATTATAGCTGGGAGTGGACGTGGTGGGACGGAATCCACCTTCTTTTTAAATTTTTTTAGCACACCCCTTCTATTTACTTATTTGAAATGGAACGCTGGGAACGCAACATTAACTGTAATTCATTTGTAAATCATCAATTTTTCTGATGCAAAATATATTTATAACCTATAGCCATAATATTTATATATTTGTATCGAATATGAAAAAAAAAATTGATTGTAAAAATTCCTTACTGTAAAACATAATGATAAAATATTATGCCTTCGACCATATAAACTAAGTTTATTTTTTACTTATTTTTATGGCCGAAGATTATGCCCACAGAAGTATAAACATATATCTGTGATTATGGCATACATAATAGATATTTTATTATATTTAATGGATTATATATTTAAAAAACGTAATATAAATTATAATGTCATTGAATGATGTAATAAATAAATAAGTATTTCTTTATTTTAAAATATTTTTATATAATAAATTTAATGAACTTTGGATTATGGGTGGTTAAAGGGGGGTGTGGAGGACTTTGCCCTCTCACGGTAATGTGACATTAAATTTTGTGTGGAACGCTCGTTCATTCAATATCCAGAGTCCCTTCTCTAATTTTTTTTTAAATCAAGCATTGTGGCAATTGATTAAAAATTATGGATTTGTCTTATCCGTCAATAAGATGTATTCAGATTAATAATATAATATGTGTTTACCGACTATTTATTTATCGTTTCCCTTTTGTTTCAGTTGAAATATTATCAAATGATTTTTATTAAAATCAATTGATGACTTTTTTAATATATATTTTTGTATTGTTAATTATGTTAAAAATTTAAAAAAAATAAAAAATTATTAGTTTATAATTATTGTTTATGTTTTATAATACAATTCGGAATGCATATCAATAACATTTTTTAAAAATGCATTATTTTAACCGAAGTTAAATTTTTGGAACCGAACAAGAACCGGAATCAATGGTTTTTTAAGACTCGGCCCATCTCTAATTTAAACTTCAATCATACACTTTAGCTCTTATAAATAATAACTGTTACTCAATTTTACATTTTTATAGAATAGTTTTGTTAGCCTAAATGACAAAATATAATACAATACAGAAAATTATATCCAATGATAATAACTATTTTATTATAAATCAAATGTATATAACCAATGGTAACCCTGTGTATAGACAAAAAAAATATTCGATTTTCGTATAAGTTGAAATAATGTTAATACACGAGTCACTGTATAGCAAACTATATAGGATAAATAATGAAGCCATAAACCCCCGAGTCTCTATGAATCTATTGAAATAACTTTTAATGAAAACGGTCCAGTTGTTTTTAAATATCCAGGGACAAAAGAAGAAACAATCGTGTATATGCCTATATTTAGGTGTATAATATTCTATATAGATTTTTTTGATTTCAGTGGAAATTATACAACACCGAAATACAAAAAAAAAACACTACTTTATTATATAATAGAAAGAAACAAAGCTCTCTATGTATTTTATCTATAATGAGTTTACTATATAGTTAAACTATAAATATATTAGAACGTGTACATTATATAAAATGTCAATATTTTTCAGCTTTGCAAGAAAAGTTAATATCTGTTGATGCGACGAATGATTGATGCGACGAACGAATGATGCGTTCGGTGAAGAGGCACTGTGGAAATTATTAATTACACAATTCCACAACTATTGACAAATGGTATTTAGTGGTGTAACTTAAATACATTTTTGTTTTACCTGTGTATCTAAAAATATTGTTGTGAAAAAGATGATACTTCATTCTTATCATTAAACAATGTATTAATAATAAATCTATTTATGTAAACATTAAATATGAAGTATATTACCTTGAAATATCTAATGAAAAATGTTAAAATTAGTAAAAATACATCAAATTAGTGCTATCCTTATTACAACGAGCAAAATTTAAAGTGAAACTATTAAAACATTAATATTTTATTAATAAATTAATAGTTACTACCATAAATCATAAACCATATTAAACCATAGAAAGGAAAGTAATATAAACTCAGGCAGTGATGCATAATGCTTAAGAAAAATTGCATATCATTCTGCTATACAGTAGGTGTCATTTTGGTCACTGTGATAGGTGCTTTAAAAATTAATTCAATGATATATTATGCTTAAACACGTTTATAGATTTTTTAGTTTGAAAATAAAATGATTATGATGAACTTTGTATAAAATTGTCACGCATTTACATTCAACCGAAAAAGAATTTATGAATTTTCGTGATTTTGAGAAATTTTATCAATATTTGAACTTGAAATGCTTAAGAAAATAAATTATGCATGTTATTTTAAATATTTTTTTATATCTATGAATACAACTTAAGTGTGGTTTTGTATTAAATTATAAATATTTTTAACTAATCAAAAACTGTTATCATCATTAATAAAAATTTAAAAGTCTATAAAAATCAAAATGTTTAAAAAAAAAGTTATATACAAAAAATAGCATGAATATTTGGTAAAAATAGATACGCAATATATGGTTATTTATCTTTGAGTTACAATCATTACACCAAAAAAACAAATATAGTTAGAAGGATATATAGTTATTTTACGAGAAAATATGCAATGTCATAAAAATAAAAATATGAACAACTTCAGACACTCATAAAAAATTAATATAACTTAAAGGTAATTTTTTTTTTTAAATAAGTTGAAAACTTATAAAAAACAACCTTGTATAAAATATATATATTTTAATAAATGGAAAGAAAAATGATTATTAATTTCTAACACCTAATAGTATACTATGTGTACAATTATAAGATTTTGACGAATTTTATGTATATTGACTATATGTTTTTAATATTTTTTTAATTTATAAAGGAACTTAACTTACGAAGTTATTTTACTTAAAAAATATTTTTTTTATTTCCATTTATATATAAAAAAAATAATAATAAAATAAAAATAAAAAAATTCAAACATACATAAATAATTTAAAAAGAATCAAAAAAATGATCATGCAGGTATAAAAAAATAATTATATAAACATATAGGTAGTTAAAATTTCAAGTATCTACAGTAATTCTTTTTCATCTTACATTAAAAAACAAAATCGATTTTATCAAAAATTGGATTTGTGTAAAAAATTTCATTGTTCCTTCATTTTTTTTTTATTGATTAGTCTGAGAGAATTTTCAATTTTAACTTCTTTAAAGTACAGCTTAGATCTAATTTAACATCTCAAAGTACACTCGAAGTTGAAACAAGTTAATTTAAAATACTTATAGTGTATAAACCAAAAAAACATACAACATTGTAATCAATACATTCATCGCTCCACTGAGAATCTATAAATGTTAAATATTTAATGAATTAAAGCTTAAAGTGGATGTGAAGGGAAAACCAATTGACATCCAGATTACGCATATGACCATTCTAGTAATATAACTTAAGAATTTCAGATCAGAAAAAACCAGTTTTGACGGGTTTCCCCAAGAAGTGTAGTATCTAGGAAGTCTATATAGGGTGTATTTCCTCTTGCTGAAATTATATTGAACACTTATTATTTACGTAACTTTAATTTTTTATAATAACATTAAATATGATAACGTAATAATTGTATAAAATATGTATTTTATTATATTATATAGTATTATGTCTTTATACAGACTCGTTTAACGGCCGATTTATAAATAAATAAATCCTAGAAATACAAACTAACGGTTCATAAATACCAGTAATCATAAGTATTTTATCATCCACTGTGACCACCCATACAAACATTTCGTTGATAATTTAATATTTACACTCATACGATCTATAATACAATACATTGTTGGCATTTTCATAAAATAAAGAATAACATTTTAATAAGTGTGTAATATTGAATTATTTAAAAGAAATAATAATATATTATTATAATGGAAAAATATTGTGCATAACAAGGTTTCCTAAGCGTCCAGGACCCGATGTGACCTCGAACTCTGATCCCTCTTATAGTTACGCCACTGCACTGCTTTTACAAAAACGTTTTTATATTAAAGATGCAAATAAAACGTTTCGATGTGGTTCGAGCGTGTAGGTGCTAAATTATGTTATATTATACGTATACTCATCGTTTATACAATGAGTACACGTATATCGTGAGGCTTATCCAATTTTAATTTTAAATCTATAAGGTTTTTAATGCATTTTCATCACAAAGTCCTGTGCTGCAATTGCACGGCTTGCACATACCCCGCGCACTAGTCCTGGACATGCTTTTACACTCACATTAGTTATTATACGTTGCACACTAAACTATCTAGGCGTATAATATGTATGTTCAAATAACATATATACATGTACGCGATCCTGAGACTATAAAGCGTTGGAGGTGAAACAAATTGCTCGATGCCTTTAGTGTGTGACACACACACACACACACACACACGCACACACGTGCACGCGGACGGAACGTTAAATGTATCAGAAAATTGGAAAATACCAAAACGCTCGGGACGAATGAACAATACTATGTGTACGCTATGCATTGTATGCGTATAGATTTTCGGAAAATAAAAAAAACTTTTAGTAATGAAATGTCGGAGAAAAAACTTAGGAAGCGACACTCAAATCGAGAACGCAAACGTAGCGTGTATACAGCAGTATTTTCTGTACTGGTGGTATTTATTTATTTTATTTGATTTTTTTGTCGTTATATAGTGTAATCGATGTCAGCGCAAAAGACAGAAAGGTGACGTTTATTATTTTGTATTTCATAGTAAATGTAATATAGCATAGCGTCTCGATTGTTACTATACGTGCTGACAATCGGAAAAACGCGATTATTTCAATATTGATTTTTCTAAAAATGTGCATATTATAATATTATAGTTCAAAAAGATAGTACACATAGTGTCATAACATAATAATATTATAGTTCTATGATCGCGTAAAAAAATAGACATCATTGCCATTATGACATATATCATATATTATAATATACAAGTGTATTCTTTGATACACAGTTATGTCTTGTGCGAGGCATATAATAATATTATAGACCTCTGCTTCTTATTTTGTAATTTCTTACTATAGAAATAATGATAAGAAAAAAAATTTATATTTACGATGTAAAAAAAATAAAGAAATACGACGATACGATGATATCGATAGAAGGGGAAGTTATGCGATTCATCATCCTTTGGAGGCAACGGCGGGATCGCGGGCGACACACCGACGCCGCCAGAAACGACCTGCCGGCGACGCTAAACTTTTATCACCATCCCCATCTACCCTATGTCCCTATATAATTATAATCGAATAACAACGCACATAATATATTAACATATTGTATACTACACGCATATATACAAACACACACATACATACACACATTTTAAACATCAACGTGATTACATATTTTGTATTTAAGTTGCATAATAATAATATTGTCCTAATAATTATTTACTTTCAACATAACAATGTGATTTTATTACATGAAAACAAACACATTTTGAAAATAAAGATAATAATAATAGTCATCTTCTTTGGTAATTAATTGCACTTTGTGTTCATTAATTTATATGATTCTTCTAAATATGGGGTTTATTTGAGTTAAATTATTTAAATAATATATTTTTATAAAATAAATAAGATTATCTTAAAATACTTCATTTGAGTATCTGTATTTATAGTTAATAATTTGTATACCTTTTACGAAACTAATCATACATAAAAGACATTTTATATTTTTTACATATACGTATAGACACATTAATATAGATGATAAACGATAATGTTTTATAGTATTTCAAAATTTTCAAAGCTAATTATAAAATATTCAGAAAATAAACATATAATATAGTTACAAGTTTTGTATTTAAAATTTGTTGATGATTTAGTCCAAAAGTTAAATAATTTACTACAATGTATAAATATCATCTTACTGAATACTATAAACACTAAACAAATAAAATATACAATTTTAAAAACTATTGAAAAAAAATGATTGTTAAATAAAGTGATATAATGATATATACTGTAAATTGATATAATATTTAAAATAAATCAAAAATTGTATTGCGTATAGTAAAATTCATAATAATATCAAATACATATTGGTTTTAGTCCCCATAAATAATGTTTTGAAAATATAACAAAGTAATTAATATATCGTTATTTATCATTAATATAATAGTGATTTCGTCCAAATTGGAACTTAATATATATATATAATATAGCTGACTTTATATATATTTTAAATTGCATAGTTCTAACATAAACTACCTACATATGAGATATTTTGTATTACATTATCAAAACTTAGATACAAAAAGAAAAGTTTTAATTAATTTTTAACTATAAAATAGTTTGTAATTTCAAAAAAACGCTAACATCAAATACATATAAAAAAAAAATTGTACCAACATATTTTTAATATTTTTATATAGATATAAGAACATCTTTTGTGAAATCTTGTATTAAATTTTTAAGCATTTTTCCTTAGCAAATAATTTTTATCAACATTTCAAAAAAAATCAAAATGCCTTATGCCTATAAATAGCTCAAAAATAGTTAAAATATTTTGAAAATTGTATTTTAAACATTTGTTTAATGCGTAAAAGTAATACGGGTATTTGTTTTTGAATTATACCAAAAAAACAAAATTGATTTTGTCTAAAATTGAATTTGTATAAAAATTCCCGTTTTTCCTAATTATAAAAATAAGTACTATAGAAAATCTTTAAGTTTGACTTCTCTATAATACAGACTAGATTCAATTCGACATCTAAAACTACCCCATTTTTGAAAATCTAAACATTTTATCAATAATTTAACGTATATTCATACAAAAAAACACATTATTAAAATCAATATATTCATTGCTTCACTCAAAATTGAAAATAAATATATATAAGATTTAATTGTATAATAATTTTAATGTATATAGTTTTTCCATTTTAAAAATAAGATTTAAGCTATAATATTGTAGATATAAATATTATTATATACATTAAGTTGTTTACATTAAATTAATCATAATTATAATTTTAGAATAATTTTCAAGTACTAATAGTCGTAAAATACTTTTTTATTTGTTTTAAAGGTTATTTGTACAATTTTACCGTTGAGTTTGGAGAATATGAATTTATAATTTAGTTGTATAACCTAAATGAATAAAACTTTTTATTTAAAGTTTCTAGTTTTTGCATAAATCTATAACATCATCCTGCTTTTGAATACCTTTAACCAACTCTGAATAAGGACTAGGCGGATATGGTTGTTTTTATCGGGTAATTGTGAGAGATGGAGGACTGCAAAATAATCACACGAACAAGAAACGGTTAGTCAACCGGTCTGTCGTCGTATTGGTGTTGCCAGTGACAGATTTCAGGGGTTAAGTCGGGCTTTCAATATTGTTGACGCCACAATCACCACCAACACCTCCCTTCAATACCAGAAACTCCACAAATCCCTTATCAAACACCAGGGAGTATATACATATTACTATACTTTTTTTTACTATGGCATTACAGTTATCTATTTTAACGAATTGTAAAATAGAAGGGTAATATATATTTTTAAGGCTACTACGTAGTATATCAATAAAGATACCGAACTACGAGTGAAAAAAAATGAAATTATTTAAAATATAATAGTAACTGTGTAACTTAATTTAATTCATTAGTAAATATCTAGTTAAAAGTTAATTATACATTATAATTAAATATTAAAATCAAAAAAATATTTCATAGATACGTTACGGATTATATTTTAAATCATTTATATTTGTTTTAAATACAAATTGAGTTGCGTATTATATAATTGATTTAAGAATGTTTGAAAATGTTGGTAAATACAATATTTGATGATGAATTGTAATGCAAATAAATTATTAAATTTAGTTATCTATTAATCAATTTATTTTTATGAATAATTGTGTTGAATAAAAAATTATATAGAAATGTTAAATTACAATTTTTAAAAATAATTCTTAATCATACACGTATTATATTCCATTTAAATTCAAGAGAAAAAACCTAGAAGAATGATTTTCACGACAATTTTTACAGATACTTTCAATTTTAGTTAATAATAACTAATAACATTACATTTAGTTATATTTTGTAGAAATCTGTAATTTAAGCGTCATACACGGCATGATGTATATGCAATATAGGTACATTATTGTGCTGAAAATAATTTTAGAAGAATTTTAATAGTCGTATATTATGCTAATTTATTGTTGACTCATTTTTATTGTAATTTTGACGAATTTTATTTTTATAAAAATTACAATTAAATTTCAGAGTTAATTTTTCATTTAATTTAATTTCTCAAAATTATGATAAAAACGAGTATACAATAAATTAGCATAATATAGTATTATTATATGTGGCCATTAAAATTCTTCTAAAATTATTTTGAGCACAGTAATGTAGGTACCTATATTGTATATAAATCACGCTGTATGACACTTATTTTACAAATCTCTACAAAATGTAACTAAATTTAATTTTATTACTAATTAAAATTGAAAGCCATCTGTAAAAATATTGTGAAAAACATTCTTATAAGTTTTTTCTTATGAGATAATAATATTATTTGGCAACAAATCAGTAACCATTTTATGACTATGATTTTTCGATTTAAAATAAAATTTATTATTTTTTTTTTTATCTATATACTACATTATTATTTATTTTTATATTTAAAAAGTTAAATATATTAATTGATATTTTTTTGATGAATTACTTACTTATGTGTTTTATTTTTGAATTACTATATTATGCATTCAAATATTTATGTAATGATTAAGAAATAGTTCTCATATATTACAATATCGTTACTTACTCAATTTCAGGTTATAATACGTTACAAATCACGTTATTTTATTTTTATAAATAATTTATACTATCTATTAATTTATGATCAGAATAAAACTGTTATGGAATTGTGCTTCTCATATTTTATTACATTCTGTAGTGCAATGGTCTTAAATTATTATAAAATATATTTTTACTGAACTCTGAAGCTACTGTAATCTTATACATATTTTAAATATTTTTATTATGATATTATAATATATTAAAATATATTAGATGTACAATTTGTTTTTGATTATTGAAAGTAGTGAGAAAAATAATTATAGATACCAAACTATTCGGTCTAATACTCTAATAATGTTTATTACATACATGTCATAATGTTCGGCACGTATTTATTCATATACATGCTGATATTTTATGATATAATATTGTATACAATGTTTAATCAATCGATACAAAGCTCGTCATTGCCAATTTAACTAACCACCATCCTCATTAATTACAATAATACCATTATACTACCTATTGCAAGTTGGTGGCATATGCCATATACGTACTAACCACGCGCGGTGTCCGCATTTTATTAATCGATTATATATATTATATTTTTTGCATAAAAATCTGTCTATATCCCTAACATATCAATTGGCAATAATAAATTTATACACTTCGCATTATTACACCATATTAGTTTATATTGAAATGATTGATTTACCTTCATATATAGCCTATCATAAATAATGACAATAATCAAGATATTATTTTTAGAGAGACAGGAAGACGAAAATAAACCAGAAATAGTATAAGAAAGGTTGCAATTAATCTTCATGTGTAGTATTAGTTATAAATTTGTTATTTATAAAAACAATAAAAATAGTTTACACTTAAAAATTAATGAAAAAGGCCTATCTCTCATATAATTATTTTTCATAGTGTGCAATGTAGAACAAGAGATGAATTTCTACTTAATGATCAGTTTTAGAAAATTATAGTGTTTAAATATTCTTAAAAGTCACCAAGTTGATTCAAATGTGAAAGACAAATCTCTCTCTATGTATATATATAGTCTGACTGATTAATTAAAATGTCAAAATTTACATAATTACAAAGAGAGAAACTTTATTGGTATAATAATATAAACAACATAATATCCTATATAGTACTAAGAAATCTATCTCATTTGCAGGGATTTCCAGACATAACAATAATAACAACAAAAAATCATACAAATTCACAAAAAATTCAATTTATATAACCTTAGAAATTTGAAAATATTAATGATAAAATAAAAACTAACCCACGATAGTTCAAAAAAATATGTGACCATAAATGAAGAAATATTATAAACAATAAATTAAAAAAATTAAAACCCACACCTATTATCAAACATAAATCAATAAATAAATAATAATAATAATAATCATGATTTATTTTTCTTTCCGGACGTATTCAAATTATCAACTATAAATTCCAAATCAGACACACTAATTTAACACAAAAGTACCTATTATGACTGGAGTTTCATTCCTGTCACAGTTAATCATTTCTTTAGTAGATAATATAAATTCCAATACAGTTAATTCATTTAACTTTATTACATATGTATAAAATTAATTGTTTATTAGAATCAAACAATAAAAATATAAATAACATCATTTGTATGTACTAACGATAAATTGAAATTTTCTTAGAATTTAATGTGTATTGTATAATTTAACTTAAATATTCAAATTCAAAACTGATTATAACATAACATAATTATATGTAAGTATATTTTCATGATTATATTTTTAGCCAACAAGAAAAATAAATTATGAAACTCTTAAATGTAATCAACTGTTGAAGGTTTCATATTATTCTCATTACAAACACTTTTTGAACGCATAATGTGTTTTATTTGTATTGAATTTATAAGATCTAACACGATAGGCGGCCAGCGGGCCAAATCCGGCTCGTAGAAGGGGAAATATCTGATACCAAAAATACTTTTTTTTAATGCTTGTTTTTCGCACATAATAATATTATAGGTATTTGATTATTTTTATGATTTATATTTTGAAGATTACTATAGCATTCATCATATATCACCGTTGACAATAATAGTCATGATAACATGACAATTATTAACTAATATTCAAGTTGTTT
Organism: Rhopalosiphum nymphaeae; assembly: GCA_036289425.1. Lineage (NCBI taxonomy): Eukaryota > Metazoa > Arthropoda > Insecta > Hemiptera > Aphididae > Rhopalosiphum > Rhopalosiphum nymphaeae. Next base: position 3,835,959 of record JAZAQC010000030.1, read on the forward strand.
CTGCCCCTCGAAAAATTGTTTTTCAAATTACCTGAACCATCATAGAATTTAATTGCCGATCCCTGTGTTAAATGTATAAGTAAAATTATGAGAATATGCGCCATCGATCTAACAAAAAAATCAACAGGCAAAACAATACGAAATATGATCAAGTACTGAATTGAAGGAACTGTTGGTAAATATACATATTTGAGATACTAATATAATAAAGGATGGTTACATTTATGAAGATTTAGGAAGTATAGCTAAGAATAAGAATTCATTTGAAAATAGAATAAGACAAATAAGGTAAAATATTACTAGGAAGACCAAAACCAATATGCTTCAAAGTTTTTTAGAAATTGGTTACTCTTGAAGCATTATGAAGAATAGAAAATTTTGTGAGTATAAATTTTAACAGCCCATTGTATAAACATTTACTTACTTGTTTAAATCAATTATGTTATAAAAATATAGCGTATTTATGTACATTTGTACTTAAAATCGCAGATAAGTTTAATTATACTAGAAGAAATGTAAATATTTAATTTAAAAAATGTCAAATAATCAAATCGTAAAAATTATATCCATAAAACCCAAACAGAATTTTTGAAACTGTTAGTGATATAAGCATTTATAATTTATATAATTATTAAAATTAATAATTGTATACAACTGTATTTTTACAGTGTGCCAAAAAGTACTACTTATTAATTGACGGTTCAAATCCTAATCACCTATTAGTCTAAAACTTTTTTAACTTCACCTTGTCTTAAAACTACGTGTATTATATTAATCAGTTACAGTTCATAAAAAATTTGAATTTTCCAGAAAACACGTTGTTTAATAAAGAACCATTCAAATTATTACTATAAAATATTAGTAATTTATAAAATATTTCAAAAATAATAGTTTTTAGAATACTTAAAAACAAACTTTAACTTTTTATAGAATATCCCGAACATCACTTTTCATACATTCTTTTTAAAACACTTCTTAAACTTATCAACAAACAAATTTATTTATACCATTAGTGGTCCCGTGACGCACAGTATTTTACAAGAATTACCGTATTTTTATTAAGTTTGTGTATCAATATTCAATGGAAAGAAACACAATCAATTCACTCATGATAAATTCTATTATGCATAATACGTATAGTTTATGCCTATAAATGTTGTATAAACTATCAAAATATAATATAAGGTGCATACGTAAAATATAAAATCATAATATGTACCTACATACTATATATAAAATGAAAATTATTCACATTATAATTGAAATTCCCGTAACGATTTGGGTTGTCCTGAAAAATGAAAAACCTAGTAATTTATTCACAGGTTGAACGTGAGCACTACAACTAAATCAGCGGTAGAAAATTTGACAAGTGAGAAATTCGATTTTACACGGCGATTTTTTTTTTTGCATTTGAACTAGTAGTGGAAGGATGAGGAAATCCATCGTGTATTGTAGGTAATTTGGGATGGAACCCGAGTGTGCCACATAGGCGTCAAACACTGTTCAATACTGGGTGAAACCGATACAAAAGCTGTGTGGTGGGATGAAGTGACGAGGGATTCGTTTTTAATTAATTTGTTATTTACGTTTTAGTGCAAAACATAAAATGAATATATAGTGTACAACATACACACGGAACACACAATAGGAACGTGTCGTGTTGTGTGTATATATAATATATATATATACACTTTTTATATATATTTATAAGTTTAGTACCGCGACTATATATAATTTTCAGACCCCAAGGCAACAGAGATTACAATTGTCAAATCAAGACGGTAAGCTTTAAATTGTGCACATAAATGTATCGTATATCGTGACTCTCTTTGACGGAATGTGTCGTACTATCGTATATACACTATATTATTGTATTCACCTCCCAGATGATTGTAGCACTATTTAAAATGTAACACAAATTATTTTTTCCAACTAATAATTTGAATGTTTAGAGTATGGTATATATTTTAGAATATACTAGTTAGAATAATATAAATCACAAATTAGTATTCGGTAGTAGAAAACCAAAGATTTTAAAATTTAAATCTAAAATATAAATTTTTTATTTTTTATAACCATCAGTTTAAAAATTTAAAGATTGTAGGTTTAATAATTTAGAAGATTGTTTAAACATGTATGCACTAATATGCATAGCAAATTAGAAAACCAGAGAAGTAACTCTGCTGTATATTATTTTTCGAGTATACCTAGTATTGATAGATTAGATATTGATCATTGAAATGTATGAATTAAATTTAAATTTAATGATAAATCATAACATACAGAAATTAATTCTGAATAGACTTAGTTCTATAGTTAAGAATATTTTATAATTTATTTTTACTACTATATATTAATAATTCATTTTTCTATGTAATTATTAATTATTATAATATTATACCGTACATTAATGTTACTAACTTATATATCAATATAAACAAACCTTAGAATGGAATGAATATAGATTTGTGATATAAATAGTCTAAAATTAGTCTAATATTTTATGTAATATTAAATGTTTCTATTATAATAAAATAATTAATATTGTTTTTTTAATTATTATATACACCATCTGTATCTCATAGGTACAACAAAAGTATTAATTAAAATACAAAAAACTAAATACATGAATAATCTTAATAAAAATAGCCACTCGGTGATGACACTTTTAAGTGAATGTTTTAAATTAATTTATATATATATATATTATTTTTTCTTAGATTAGGTTAAAACATCCTAACCAATTGTGTTTAAACGACTTGAAATATTACCAGGAATAACATTTGTTGAAAGAGTTTTATTTATGGGGGGTTGTAATGAGATGCTAGACGATTGTAAAATCTTTTAGAATATGATATTGCTTCTTCTTTTACAATTTAATTTTCAAATCCGTGTGAAGGATATGATTTGATACATGTGAGTGGGAGTTCTTTAATACAATATTTTGAAAGACCTGAATTTGCTTTATATTTGATTCAGTGTACTCATTCATAAAATGTATATTTAAAACAAAATCATTAGATAAAATTAATAATATAGTTAGACTTTTAGAACAACGTTCATTTGACTTAAAAATATGTGAGATTAATCTATTTATGATAGTTATAATTACTGCTCGGATTTTAATATATTTGCATTTTTTTTTTCGGAATGTCTTACACGATACTTTCCAAGCTACTATTATGTTTCAAGTATTCCATGTTATAACTAAAAAATTATCTTGGATCATTTTTTTCATTTTTAGCTGATTTTATATTTTTTGGTGCATTTTTGACGTTTTTAAAACTTTTTTTTAATTTTCAGGACATTTTTGACCTATTTCAAAATAAATTGACCTATACATTTTTTTTATTTATAAATATATGATACCTACACAATATGTATTTGCTGAACTTTAATATTTATTTATTTCATTAATTCAAAATTGTTGTTGTTTGAAAAAAAAAATATAATTTAATGTAAATTTATGTTAAAATGCATTTTTTTTTGTAACATTTTTTATCGCTTTTAGATCATCAATGCATTATTTGAAAGGGCATTTGAATTCAGATTGAAAACTTAAATTTGGATGTATAATATTAATCGATTTCAATAAGCAAGTAAATAGAAAATTACAGCTGTATTTATTTTTAAATCGTAAATCTTCAAAAATATTCAACAGTCAATTATATGTACTTTATTATAAATTGTATTATTTTAATTTAAAGAATTATTTATTTTGTATTTTTAAAACAATATTGTTATTGTAATCCCTCAAAAAGTGTTAAAAAATTAGTTATCCGGAGTTATGATGAAAATGTTATTAATGGATTTAAGATAGAAAATTACAATAGTATTAATAAATTAAAATAACATTAATATTGTTTTTTTTATTGTTCCTCTTCTAAAAATGTAGTTTACCATACCTGAAAATTTGGTCTACCTATAAGCGCATAACTGTAAAACTATTAACGACTCTGATCAAAATATAAAAATAAATACTAATATTCGAAAACTTGAAAAAGTGTAGGTTCTCATAAGAGTTCTTAAAAACGGGAAAGTAAATAACTGAAAAAGTAGCTATACAATAGGTTTCAAGTATACTTCTCCATTATAAAATATAATATTATGTTAAATTTAAATTAATTATTTTAATAATAATATAATTTAAACCCCTCCCCCTTACGACTAATTATTTTAAAAGATATTAAAAATGTTCAATTTTTACTTTTCAAAAATACAAACTAAATTCAATGCTACCAGTTACCTCCATCAAATTATGTAATTAAAGCATTTTTCTAGTAGAAAAATTTCTTTAAAATAAAAATAACTAAATTATGATTATAAAAACCTTGCGCATTAATGTAAAATCAATACATTTATCGCTCCATTTAGAATCTAAAATATAAAAATATGCTAAATTAATTCTTATTGAATGGAATTAGGAAATATTAAAAGATAAAAAAACATATTTTAAAATTTAAATAAATCTTTCTTAAGATTGCATTTGTTGTTTATATAATTTTATTATTTATGACTTTTTATGGTAGGTAGATGATGTACGTATAAAGATAATAATAAAAAGCAGAACCTAATATTTTCTATTGGAATTTGTATTCATCGATAGCCCGATAGCCTAACAATTGACCAAATAATTTAAAACTACAATTTAAAATAATTTGTTTTCGTAAATATAAAAGTAAAATTATAATTGAAATCAACATTTACAAAAAACCCAAAATGTCAATCGTGATTGCAATCGACAGATTATGCAAAAATACTTTAAATTATTATAAATAATATTATCATATTATTATCCTTTACAAGATATATTCTTAAACAGAAACTATTTAATAAAATAGATACCTATCCATAAAATATTTCTGAACATCGTGCTTTATATTAATTATTAAAACAAATTTGTATCAGATTTAATTCCTTCTAATGACAAACTTATGCAAATTTAATTATATAGTCTTGGCAATAAATAACATATATATAAACCATACATATTGTGGAATAATGCCTTCATGCATGAAGTTATCCTTCCGAATAGAAGACATTTTTTATAATTATCGCAATGAATTGACAATTGTAAATTAAAAGTAAATAATATTTTAAATTGAATCTCCTAGTTACAATAAATGCACCCTACAATCGTTAAATAAAAAATGTGTCAGGGACCAAGTTCACGTAATTCCTCGCACTTCGTTCGATCGATCCCCAACGACCCCAATAGATTATTGTAAACGATTCGTAATGAATTGTATATATAATATAGAATTTTTAAATTATGATAAAACCTGGATCTATAAAAACACAATGTCTTCACTCAGTAGTTAATACACGCACGCATGAACGTGGTTTTATCGCGCTAGATTTTCAGCAATAGGATATAAATAATATATTATATCATATAGATAGGTTTGGTGACACAATAAAATTGTATTATAATCTTTTATTTATATAGTAATGTTTAATAATTGTATTGTTACTGCAGTGGAAATACATTCATTTGTTCACTAACAATTCAAGCGAGTGTAAAGATCAAACGGGGTGTAGAGTGACCGGTACAATTCTTGAATACGTGTAATTATAATAACATATTATACAGGACTATGTTTATTCCTGTGCGATATTATACGTAAATGACTATAGCGGTGGCAGCACGGACTGCATCGCGTATGTATAGAGGTATACAAGAATGCGTTTTTGGATTGTATTATATTATTATGTATAGCTCAAACGAACGTGCGGGTAAGTGAAGGGATGGGAATGGGGATGCTGGGATATAGAGATAGAATTGCTGATTCTACCAATGCTGATTGTGGCAGTCCCGTTGCCGCCACCGTAACCGCAGTCAATGGTGCTTAAATGTTTTTGTGTGTATGAATGTGTATGTGTGTCTGTGTATGTGTTAAGCAGGCAGGAACGGATGGTGTACGCGCGTGCGAGCGAGCGCGTGTATCAGCGTTTAATCGGCGGCAACCGCTATGTACGGTTAAGGGATGGACGTTGATGAGGTGAACAGCGACGACGGTGCAGCAGGTAATTTCGGGTTTGTGGTGACGCTTTCGATGGTGACCGTGCACCAACCAACCTTGAGCATGCGGCAGTGATGAGGGATGGACGAAATAAGAGTTCTGTGTCAAAACATACGTTATTAGCACGTCGGTTTCACACATTATTAACTATCTAAAAGCTGCTGCAGGTAAAATTTCACACGTGGCGTAAAAAATACCAAACATCGTAACTATAGTATCGCAAACATACAGCCAGACAGTTAATGTTTTGTCCGCATAGTGATTAAAATTATGATTTTTTGGAATTTTTAAAAATACCCAGGTATTTAAAGATTATATTTTCAATCATTTAAATTTGTTATACTATTTAAGAAGTGTCAGTGGAGATTTTTAAATAAAGACTATACAATTTTTTTATTAAATTTTGATATAATTAAATCAACATTTAAACAAATTTATGTTTAAGTTAATAAAAAAGATAATAAACCTTGGAAATTGTTACTTTCTTGATTTTTAATCAAGTAATTAAGTATGGTAATTGAAATGAAAAAAGTTTGAATTTTTAAAACTTCAAGAATTTGTGTAAAATAGGAAAATGATAAAAATGTAACTCAATTATAATGAGTAGGTGAATAATTAAGCTAGCTTTAACATAAAATATTAATGAGAGAGATCAGATATCACACCCAAGCGGTATAACGATTTGAACCCACAAAAACGTCGGCGTGAACAGTCCCAAAATTTCTATTTTTTAACTTTTCTCCAAAACTATTATAGCTAAAAAGTTGATTAATAGCTCATTAAAAAGAGATTATCAAGTAGATACAAAATGTGAGATTAAAAATTTTCAAAAAACATTATTTAATTTTTTACAGTTAAAAAATGGTTATTTTTTTGATAGATTTTCATTTAGCGTGATAGATTACCGAAACTGAAGATCGGATTTTGTTATTTGGGGTCTTGATAGATTCACATTGGCTAGGAAAAATGCAATGACGATTTTAAAAACTTCAACTTCAATTGTTAACTCACTATAAAACTATACAGCTGAAAAACATAAAAAACGCCCAATAAAATGTATTTTAATATTATTTTTAAGCTTTGTACTAAACTAACTATAAAAAATAAAGTTTTGAAAATTTTCACTGCACTTTTCCTAGCCAATATAAATCTAACAAGTCCCCAAACAACAAAATCCACTCTCCGGTTTTGGAGATCTATCTCACTAAATGAAATGAAAATAAAATAAATTATACATACATATTGCATAGAATTAATAAATTTCTAAAAATTGAAAATCAAAAAAATTTACATGCCGATTTCTAACTTGACAAGCGTTTTCTAGAAAAATGTAATGTAATTGTTCATTAAATTTTAGCATTTATTATACTCCGACAAATTTTACAAATTAAAAAATGTTGATTAATTAATATTAACCACTACAATTTTTAAATCAACATAGCCTCCATATCTTCCTATTTTATTATATTTAATAGAAAATGTTCAATGACTGCATAACAATTTACAGGAAAAAAGTTAGTTATCATTTAAAAGAAGAAGTTGATATTAGCCCAGGACACCTTGTCAAAAGTTATACAAATCTAAGTATTGTCTAATAATTTGGTTTTTATGGTACCTATGGTTAAAAAATTCAAATATGATATTTTGAAACTAGATTTTTACTGAAGGAACAATGGGAGTGTGGATACTTGATAAATCACGTTATATTAGTATAAAAGACTAAGGTGAGGTAAGTTTAGCACTAAATATTAAATAGTACTGCCACACTCGTATATACGCTAATAAACGTGATTATAGTTATTTAAATTCACCCATGATTCAAGTTTAAAACATATTTTTTTCAATTTTTATCAAAATATAGTATAGGTTTATAATTTTCATGCTTATTTGAGTAAATACAAATGTGCTTATATATTAAACATACAATTAAAAAGTATAACTACGATATTTTGCACTAATACTAATAATATTAAGTAGGTAATAGGAATTATTATTACAAGGTGATAAAATCAAGTTTCCGCGAAGTATGAGTATTCAACCTTCCTGGTAATTTTAGGGCTTATTATGTAACCTATTACTTACAATAATATTTACTACTTTTTATGAGTTTATGATATAAAATTTATATAAACATAATTCTTAATAGTTAATAACAAATGACATAATATACCTAATTACAGTGATATTTATTTATTTAATTAATATATGGTATTGCATACTTGTACCACGAGATTATATAATACAATAAAATAGTTTCTGTCGCTCTGCATATTGATTATCTCATGAATTTGTTATATACATCGGTCACTACGATATTATATTATAGCTTATCAATTAAAATAGTTAATTTAATACACAGACAAATTCGTTGAATTATGATCTATGTAGCATATAATATTACCTAATTGCACAGTCAATACATTTTGCCATGCCACCACAGGATAACATTTTTAAAGTATCACCTCTAAGTAAAAATTAAACAATAAATTCTATTCTAATAAAGACAAATATAACTTTCTTATACCAAGAACATTAATACTCAACGACACTACGATGAACACCAATTTATAAATGTTTATATATTGACCAAATTGTAAAAAAACCAATGACACAAATCTACAAATATTTGTCTAACTAAATTAATTTAAATTTCGAAAATACAGATGAAAATCCTTCTAAATTCATGTATACAAAATTAAAAAACCATTATGCTAAAACTGTCAATATTTCGCGTAACTATAGCTACTATATGCTAAGGTGCACAAAAAACCTCTTACTTAAAATTAAAAGATACTTCAGCTATTTGTATAATCCACATTAAATCAAACTAATCCACCAACAGCACCATCAATAAAATAGGCAAGTATAAAATATATACTAATAAAAATCGTACAACAAATCTTAAACGACATAATATATATTATATTTTTTTAAGATAATACAGATAGAAAATAAAAGTGTTTAGAATACCAAAATGTTTTTTTTTTAATTGTTATTATACAAAAGAAATATTTAGAATAATAATGTATAACAATATTATAGTAAGTATGAGTATAATAATTTTAAATTGACATCAGAAATTGAATAAAATAAAATAATAAATATATGGATACAAATTAGATGGGTATAACGGGTGGCTACTAGATGCGTTCTGTGGTCAAAATGTTTTCCGAATTGATGCTAATTTTTTTTAGAGTACCAAAGAATTATGTCTGAGTTTTTTAGTTTTTATTATTTTTCAGAGTGTCTACGTATAATTAAAGGTGGCTAGAAATAATTTCACTTGGTTTATCATTAATATCATCAACAGCTTTTTATTTAACTTAATTACTTCTAATCTATTTAGTGTTTTATCACTACTTTTTTCATTGTTATGATTTATATATGTTGTTTAATAATTGCATTATTTATATATAATAAAATATGTGCTTTACACATTTTTTTAGTACAACAATTTTGATCAATATTATTTTTCAAATATTTTTGGAAACAAAATTTTTCTCACAAAACACAGTTTTTTTTCTTATTCGCCATTACAAAAAAAAAAATAAATTAAAACACAAACAAAATTAAAAAAGAAATCCGTCAGTGAAAACGATAATATTATATAGAAATAATAGATATAGCAAAAATTATTCGGGTCACAACTCGTGTGCACCCCAAATAATTTAGGACGAAATTCTGATTAGACCTTTTTTCACATATATGTTTGGGGCGCAACTAGTATTCAGCCGTTAGAGAAAGCTACCTATTAGTGGCAACTTTAAAAATAAAAATATAATATTGAATTTACTAAAATAAGTAACGCTGTAATAATATTAATTTTAGATGCCTCTTAATGTATTTGTTACAAATAAAAATAAAGCATCTAGTAAATTAACTTTTGTGTGTATGTATTTTATTTAGCTATATAGGTTAAGTTTCGGATTTTGTATTTCTTTAATACTGATATATTAACATTAAATTTCTCTACGTTCTCAAAAATTATATTCGAATACAGTACATTAATGAGTTTTTATGAATAATATAAAATTAATTTGTAGTTATACATATTTTATTTTAAACAAATATATCATAACACATAGAATCAAGTTATTACTGATTGACAATGAAATACATCTACTTCTTATCTTTTATTTAAGCTATCAGATACAAATATTATAAAAATATAATTAAAAATTGTATGAATATAATTAAATAGGTATCTGCAGGTAATAATAGATAATAACCTTATTCATGCCATACAACTGTTAATTAGTTTCATAATAAGATAAAGTTTAACCTTATTTATTGTACAAATATCTTCCTGTTATTTAATTATTATAAAATAATGAATATAAAAAAATTGTTGATTAGAATTATTCTATACTACAAATTAGAATGTTTTTAACTTTAAAAGATGAAATAGAATGCATTTGTATATCCATTAAAATATACATGTATATGTGACTGTATATATTACATGTAACCCTAAACAGCGTAATCATCATAAATTGGAAATCGCAACATATTATAATATTTTACGCTACGCCGGCACACATATAACTAGTTTTTTACAAATTGTAAACTAAAAACGAATAATTATTAATTAAATCGTTGTGAACAGTAAAACAAAACTCGATATATCAGTGTTTTAATATATAATTTATAGATTTTTTTCTAACAAACTCATGTTGTATTACATTGACTATCACTTTACACTTAATCAGTCAATAATGAGCTAATAGTTTACTTAATTATGATTTATATAGGTAATTTAAAAACTCATGTTTAGGCTATTACATTTTTTTTACCATTTCAATTAAGCAAAAGTTCTATAGATAATAGCATTAGATAAAGTGCTATATACTACAGGATGATTCATAACCATGTTTCTTCTCATTTTTTCATTTAAAAATAAATTAGTTCTGATTTTTTAAATTTTCAAATATACTTAAAAACTAAATACTTGAGATTAATTTTGTATTACTTAAGAATTGTCCTACAACAATATAAACTTCTATTTTTCAAATGAGAACCCCCTTTTAGTGACATATTTTTTTGTAAAATTTAGATATACCAAATTTCAGATGTTTATGGGTAGTGTTTCAATTATCAAAATGTTTATACTAAGAATAATAATCCTTAAAAATAGTTTTACAAAAATATAGAACAAATGAAATATTGATTCTATAGTATTTATTATACTTGTACCATTTTAACGAACTATAGATTTTAGTTGATTGATACTAATTACAAATTTTTTTAACTCGCTGTAACATACGTGCCCTTCATATACATTCTCAGGAAATATGTTCACTAAATAATTAATAGTAGATAAAGGAGGTTCACGTTTGAAAAATAGAAAGCAGCAATCTCAAGAATTTAAAAATATGTTCATTAATTATATTTAAAAATTCTATAAATCAGATTTTAAAAAATTTTATTTTTAAATGAAACAATAGAGGTGAACATTTTTGGTAAATCAATATACACATTATACATACAATGTGTCTTTTTTAACATAAGACACTCACTGTTCTAAACTATGAAAATGTTTGAAAAATTATTTATTTTTTTATCTAATTTCAAGTACCATGTTATTGATTTACTTATTATAATTTTGACTATTAATAAACTAACAATTATTCAAATTAATTATTTTATTAATCATTAAATACATTTGAGTCATTTAAAATATTTTAAATAGGTATGTGTATATTTTTAGATCCTTCTTTTGAAAATTGTAGAACTTTTACAAATATTTTATTATTATTGAATATGTAGTATGCCTAGTATGGTTACAATAAATTTTATTTAATATAAAAATTGAACTTTGGAAAATGTAATATGTATTATATTTAATAAATTATTAATACAATAATGAATATACTTTTAGAATTCAAATTTATTCGTTTATCGTGGTAAATACAAAACTTCTATAGGTTGGGATATAAAGTATGTTTTACCAACTCTTCCTAACTGCATCATATAGACACCATATTTGACATTAAGCTCGTAAATGCTAAGTTTTTCGAGCAAACTATAACGCGATCCTTTTGTCTCACCCTACCGAATTCATCTAAGTATAGGTAACCTAAATACTATTATAATATTACATACCTATAACTGCACACATTTAAGGCGAGTACAATAAATTCTAACAAATAATTATATAGACAAATAAAATTGTATTTTCCTACAAAACACTTTTAAATATAATACAGTAGATAAATCACGTACATCTTACCTTAATATCAAAGTCCTATTTTGTTAAAATGTCAGTGAACTACACACTAGCTGTTTTTAATGCGAAAACGGTTGGATAGAAAATCATATTGAAGATCGTGTGGAAGCTTAGAGGACACGGATAAAATGACAGGCGACAACTTTAACCAACAGAAAATAACGCGGTTAGTCTCAAGAGAGTATACAGTGGTATTTGTTAGTTGTTGGGCGGTCGCCGAATGTCCACGCGGGGTATAGTGGTAATCTCGGCTAACCGCCGACCGCGAATTTCGCTCCAAAAGTTGCAGTGTTGTTGTAGTCACCGGGTCAAGCATGGAGCAATAAAAGAAATCAAGATTTGCGTCGGAATGTTGTCGCATTGCAAAACATTTGCGCCTATACACGCAGAGAGTTCGTATAATATGATATACTTTCGATAGCGGTCAACATGGCATGTTTATACCGATGTCGAAGCAACACTTCACCAAATATTTGCACTCCATCCAAATCATCCAATTATATATTTTATAATGTTGTTGTTGGTTACGATATAATACCATTTCCGTGACCTTCAGATCTAGTATAAGGTAACGCGGAGAAATAATTATCATTTTTAAAACCATTTACAGGTAAGTGACATCTATGATAGCTAAAATTTATAAATTTTCTTTATATTTTATAAATAAAATTGTTTCATAATTTTTTGATATAATATTTTTCAATTCAAAAATCATCATGAGAAAAAAATGTTAAATGTTCTCGACATTCACGTTTCTATTTACCTCAAAACAATGACATCATCAAAGGGAGTAGCAACTTATGCGATTGCCTTAGTCTAGTGATTAGCTAACCTCAAGTTGACACATTGAAAAATATGAAAACACTTTATTTTTAAACCCATTGGCGTGGATGTTAATAAAATATTAGCAATATAGAAATTACTGGTAATAGACTAGTCAATTTTAATGATGCCTTGCACGCATCCTAATACATAATATACATAAAACGTGGTATGAGTGTGAATTTTTTTTAATTCCGTAGTTTGCTTACACATTATTCATTTATTTAATAATTTTACTTTCCTTGAATTTTTTTTATTGATTTAGAATTTATGAATTGGTTGGGTGACGCTATTGGTATACTTGCATATTATGTAGGGTGATTATTTAGTGTTGAACACCAATTATTTTATGAGGAACATTCATTAAATAGATACAAAGTTTTAAGGATCTTTATTCACGAACAAATATTTTATCATACATAAATCAAAAGATAAGTGTGCAAGTGGATACTGATCTGCTATAGGGTAAATGTATAGTGGATCACTGTTATGGATATATTAACTATTAAATTTGAATTCAATGATACATCATTGTTACGAAAAAAAATTCTGAACGGAAACAGTTAATCAACCAATATTATTAACTATATTTAATTTATATTATTAATTTAATAAGATTGAAATATTTTTGAATATATTTTGAACTAATAATATTTAACTAAAACAAAATAATGAATATTTCAACCATCATTCATAGATTAGTATGTAATTTCAAATTTTTATCCAAATTTGAACTTCAAAAGCTCATAAAAAATAAATTTAACTTTCTAGTAATATCATTTTTAAATTATAGATTAAAAAAATTATAAAGAAACTTGTATTAAATTTTCAAGTCTTCGATACATCAAAAAACATTTTTATAGATTTCTAACCAAAAAGATAATTTAAACATTTTTAAGGCTATAAATTTTGTTTAAATTCTAAATTTAATTACTTATAAAAAATGATTGAGACTAGTATTTTCAATATTTTTAGTTAATATGATATGAATAGCTTATGAGAAATCTTGTATTAGTTGTATTACATTTTTAACCAATAAATAATTTTTAATGGAATATATAAAAAAAATAACTAAATAAAATAGAAAAAGTCAAATGGCTATAAATAGCAAACAAATAAATAAAAAACTTTGATTATTATATTATGTATAAAAAATAATAGTCTAAATAAATAAATAAAATATAAATTTTCAAATTTCTAAGGTAATTCATTTTTAAATTACTTCAAAAAAAAAATCAATTTTGTCAAAATCCAGTTTTGTATAAAAATTCTAAAATTCTTATTTCTTGTTTGTTTCTTCCCAATAATAATGAAAAAATATTGATAATTTTTAATCTTGTCCTTTCTATAGTAAAAAGGGGCTGAAACATACCATGTTTTAAGGATTAGTATTTAGCCATTTAATATTACATGTACATTTTGGCTATGTAAATGTGTGAGAAGTAAATGAACATTAGTATGTGTAATCCATTATCGCTTTTTTCGCAGCGAAATTTTTATTCCTAGATTTACGATAATAATATAATATACTGTATGAGAACTCGTTGGAGAAAGATACATTATTATTTTTCTATATAACTACTATAAATATTCATTCATAATAAAGTCGTGTCGAACCCGCTTCATAGAAAAATAAATAATAAATGAAAAATTAATTTGCATAAATAAAAATAATAACTATTGATAAGTAAATTATTTTACTGTATTTATTTTTGATTACAAATTATTTAACAAACAACAATAATAAAAAAAATAAGAACTGAACATGTTTTTATTATAAAATATCATTTTTATTTCCACGACGCCTGTCGTTTTTGTGTTCCATAGTTGTAGTACGTAATAATTGAATATTAAAAATTTTTAATCTCACTGTACTCTTTGTAGTACCAGAGTACGTGTGGTAATTAAATGACAACGATATAGAAATAATATTATCATTACAGTTAAATAATAATAATCGTATATCTAATCAGTATAATATATCCCTAATATTATAGAATATGATTATACATATTGTATAGTAATAAATATTAAATTCACCGTGTTACCAACGGTACATGTAATGAGGCATAATAATAAGAATTTTTATTTTTAATAACAAATAATTTTGTGGGATTAAAGTAACCTAGTAGGATATTAATAATTCACAGGACGATAACATATTATATTCTAGCACGCGTTGCAGGAAAATGTCAAATTTTAGTATGTTCAAAATTGACACACCACGTTTTATGTATCTATAAGACCAATAAGCCAGACAATGTTACGAGGCATGGGTTTGATGAATTTTATTTTTGAAAACAGATTTGAATTTGTCGTCTAGTATTTTAGGTTTCAATAGAAACAATTTTAGATATTAAAATTAATTATTAAAATATCAATAACTAAAGAATTAAAGAACTATATATTTCCTTTATTTTAAGACTTAAGTACATGTTTAATTTTTCAATTATCAAAAATCGCATCGATCGAAACCTAGAAGACTAAAATACAAATTCATATCTATTTTCTAAATTAAAATCCATCAAACATAAGTTTAACACTTTTGTCTAGCATTTTGGTTGTTTTACATGTTTTTTTCGACCTGCTTAAATCCAATTTTCTATTTGAAATCAACTTTCAAAAAGTTAAATCTATTATTTTTAGTAAAATGTTAAAAAAATAAACTAACTAACGTATAATCGTCAATCCTTAGATTTTTTTAACCTAATAAACTATTTTTTCCAACTATACCTATAATTAATTTAGGTATACATAATAAATTCATTATAATATGCCTTTCAGCAATAAATATTTATCATTTATTAGTACATAATACTAGTTACGACATATGTTGTACGTAGAGGTTTAAATGCACTAACCGGGACAACCTGCACTTCCCGGTCGTCGTAGGAACCACCTCAACCACCAGAACCCGGTCCATTAGCCCGTCCCTTACCGAATTAAGATGGCTTTTGCTGTCAGCGTACCTTCTTTATCTATATATTTTGTATTTTCAGTAATTTTTAACATTTAAAAATAAGAGTCACCTGTAGTGTTATAACAAAAAAAGTATTAACAAAACTATATATGTAATTTATTTATAATATACAAATTTTTCACAAATTTATTGTATTATTTGAACAAGAATTTTTTGCCAAAAAAAATATTAATAAAAGTCTAAGAGATTATTTTAATAATTTAATTCATCTATCTATAATTTCAAGATGGGCGTTTATAAATTAAAGTAATTAAACTGTATTTCCTGTTTTTATATAGTATTTATTAAATTTGTATTCAACATTTCAATTAAATAATTTCTTTATGAGCCGTATATAATGATAATATATGTAGTGTGATTCAAAGGTAGATTAATTTCTCCTAATGATTTATTTAGTTATATATGTATTATAATATCTTATTTTCATAACGTAAATACATTTTATTGTTTCTGAAGTAAAGTGATAATTTTTACTACATCAAAAAATATATATAACCGTCACTGCATAATGATGATCCAAATATTTTACAGTGAAGATGTCAGTAAGTTGAAGCTATATGTAAAAAATGTGTTCTGTATTAGTTAATTTTTAAAATCTGAGAACCTTAATATAACCATATGTCAATATTTACACCGTTGTACACTCTTGTACGTATTAGAACAACTTTTCGTTGTTTACATTTACGATTAACATAACACGAATTTCCGTGTTGTTAGCTAGAGTCTAAATATATTATATAGATGTATAATTTTCTAGTATGGAAATTTCAACGTAATTTGATTTAACAACTAAAATTAAACCCTACCAATATCTAAGGGTGGTGAAAATGATTTTTGACTATTTAGACATGTGGATTTATTTCAATTAACAAATTATCAATAATAGTATTTTTATAATGAACCTTATAGTAAATAGGTATATACAAATAAAAAAATTAAGAATAGAATAAAAATACCTAGCTAATATTTAAGTAGATTAATATAGTATTAATTATTAATTATTACTTACTAGTTACTTGTTTATATCTACGTGTACGGCATATAATTATAATATATAACAAAATATCAAAATCAGTAATGTGAACATTATACAAAAGAAGATGACAAAAAAATAAATGAGTTACAAACTGTGGTATAAAACCACATAGTTATAAAAATAATAAAACCTAATACATTATTTATTTTGATGTCGTATAGTTAAGATGGAGCATTTTCTTATCGCGGGACTAAAAATAAAGAGTACATATTATAGAAATTTTTATACTTAAGTAAAACTTTAATATTTTTTTAAATACGAGAGTACTAATTTAAAAAAAAAGAAAATATTGATAACTTGCTTTAAAATTTTAATATCAGTAAAATACAATTATTAGAGACCTTAAATAATATTCTCATCTTTTAATGTGATAATACGTATATTGCTATATTATACCTACGTTTGTCATTTAAAAACTTTAAGTAAGTCTATATTGTCTTTTAATTTTTTTAATTAACAAAAACTACTGTAAAAATAACAAATAATAATAGTTAGTTTTGTAGTTAATTTGTGTGTGTGTGTGTGTGTGTGTGTGTGTGTGTGCATGCGCACCAGATCGGTTAATATTAACAGACTTCTACGAATATAATATCCGAATGTACACACACTGACTCATCTCCGTAGTCAATACAATATCTAATACTACCTCAGTCACCATCAACAGCACCATATATATATATATATGTGTGTGTGTGTGTAATATATAATATATGATATCGCAGGCGATGTCGTGAAACCTCCTCTCACCACTTTCTCTCCACCCGCAACAAACCAAGGCACGCGCAAGCTTGCGATTTTTCTAATAGCACGACTGAACAGCTCTAGTCGTATTATTGACTCATATAATATATATTATTTAGAATCTTCATTGAACACACAATGACACCACACTACCATCCTAGACACTGTACATATCACACACGCAGGCCTACACTGCACCGCTAAATCAAAGCAGCAAGCGGGATGACATTCGCACAAACGAAAAAAGTTTTTTTTGAAAATCGATCGTTAACAGTATAAAAATATTTTCAACTTTGATTATCAAGTATATTGTTTTGAAACGATTATCGATAAGCGTATATTTATATGCTACCACAGTATAATTTTCTACGTATTATATATCAATATGGAATACTACAGTAGCTTTCAGAATCAATTAATTCAGTTTTAACAGTATAATTATTTTTTATAAATACAGAGAATTTCCTCCCTGTGGATTTTTAGACGACCTCCACACATTTTCATTGTATACTGTCATAGCATCAGCCCATTTTGTTGACTTAAATTAGGTTATAGCCTTAAAAACTTAACGCTCCAAAACTAAAATACTCCATAGCTCCAATTCTT
The DNA here is from genome assembly GCA_036289425.1 of Rhopalosiphum nymphaeae. Lineage (NCBI taxonomy): Eukaryota > Metazoa > Arthropoda > Insecta > Hemiptera > Aphididae > Rhopalosiphum > Rhopalosiphum nymphaeae. Next base: position 3,854,393 of record JAZAQC010000030.1, read on the forward strand.
ATATCTATTAAACATATTTATTTACAGAATACACAATATAATTCTTTGCCGCCATTACCAATTCTTTACCACAATACCAAAAATCTCTGGCTCCGTAGAGGACAAGTGGATGATTTATGTATAGTTTGCTGTAGGAATAAATTTAGAATAAGTAGTAAGTACGGTTAGAGAGGATAACGATTCAATGGCACCCGGTATGGGTTTATGTGTATAAATATATAATATATATCATAATATTATAAACCTCGCATTCATTGGCGGCAATGTTATATATTTTGTAAACAAATTACTGCTGCCGCCGACTAATCGACCGAGTAGATACGCTGGTAAAAGGATCATATACACACGTCTATATACAATATACATAAAGCTGACTCGGCGGTACAGGTTACGACGGTTTTACATATAAAAAATGTGTACATGAGAAAAAAATCATTCGAGAGTAAGATAATATAGCTGAGCGATGAGACGGCGGAAACACAACGATAATTTCAATACATTGGATAGGGGGAGGAATTTGGCTGTAACTAAAATGTATATACGTCGTGTAGGTATAATGAATGTTCTGGCCCGCGAGTCTGCAACGACGGCAATGACGACGTTCGTTTTCACCTACTCAGGACACCGGCGTCGTCGACTGGTTATTATTATTATTATTATTATTTACAGTTTATATTATATATAATGATGAGAAGATTATTATACAGCATCGTTTGCGCGTTCACATAAATGTAATATAAGTTGATGGGTGTGGGGAAACGATTAACGACCGCGATAAAATTATGAATTATTGATGTGCAAATATTCAACACGCACGATGTGACCTGATATTTTTTTGGATTTAATGTTATGATAAAATAATTCTTCTAGAACAATTTATTTTATTCGATGTAACTTTTTTTTATACATTATCACTAAGAATTTTCAATTTATTAAATTCAGAAAAATGTTTTATGTACCTACATTGTCAAAAACTACTATTACTTATATAAATTAAATGCAGATTGTTTGAATAATAATAATAAAAATAATGGTAGCTAATAATTAATATTTAGTAAATATTTAATAGTTAAAATTATTAACATTAATTATAAAACAAAAAGTTTCTTGAAACACAATGTTTGATATACTAAATAGTATAATACTTTTTGCAAAAATATATGTGAAATGAAAATGTCTAATAAAAATAGTTTTTATCAATTATTTCGAAAAACCAGCTAAATGCTCGGTCAGTAATAACTAGAAATTCGAATTCTTCAAAAGAATAGTGGTTATTGGTTATTCCAATTATCACAAAAGTAATCGTTAAAGGGTAAAAATGCTTATGGCTTTTTAGATTTTTACTTAAATTTTTCCAGCATAAATGAAAATTTTTTTATTAATAATGAAACCATAATTATTACTAGTAAAACAAATGATGCTCAAACTCTTAAATAATCACACAAATGACATATTAATTATTTATTTATTTATTTTATTAAAGTACGCCTGACAGCTTTTGTAAATTATATAATACAATTATCATGATGTAGGCATTAACTATTAACATAAAAATATAATCATATGTTAAATAATTAAACATAATAATATATTATAACAAGTTAAAAGATTAAACAAATTAAAAATAAATATTATAAATACAACAGAAGATTTGTAGTAAGTATTAGAAACAATTAAAAAGATTAGGGCGGGTATTTAGGGTCTTCATAACTCTTAATAATGGATCGTTTATGCAAAAATTAATTTATTAAGTAGGTAGGTTTATAGAAAATATCATTTGATCTGGTAGATCTATTACAGACTTTAACTCCTTTAAGTTTATGTTTTTGTATACACTATGGTTGTCTATTTTACCTTGAATTAATTTTGTTAAAAATTTTGCGACACAAATTTTAAAAATCACATTTAGAGAAGGGGACTATGTTTACATTTTATTTTTTTCAACTCTTTTATCTGTATTATTATAGATTCTAGTTAATGCCATATGGCGGCATATAACTTTTACGAATGCTTTTAGAGCGTTCGCACAGCCACAAAACTACATCTATTATGGTCGTCACTTGTCATTGCTATTATGTATCGTCGGAAAACCACGTATGCGCTCCGTCAGTAATAACTAGAATACTTCAAAAAGAAAAAAAGAAAATAGGTACAAACTTGACGTTTCCTATTCCTTGAAATACCTACCTATATATCGATAATTTAATACTTAACAACTCGAATACCTCTTCAGTATTCGGCTGTAAATGGCAGTATTTTATAGTATATATTATACACGTGATATGACTGAATTCTATGCAGCGATGGCAATGGCAGTGGTGTCCACCACTCACGAATAAACATGTATAATATAGTCACCGCACATCCACACATACCTGCCACCAAAGCAATATATACACAAGATAAACGGCAGCAACAGTGACGTTTTGGCAACCACAAATAATTATTATAATGCGATACCGACAAACAACAGCGTATAATATAATAATTACGCCAGCCGTTTTCGACTGTTCGTATACCTATCATGGTATTATAAATAAAACAGTAGATACCATATTATATAACCACAGGGTCTAACCAATATGGAACTCTGCAGTACGAGTATATGTCCATAAGCAATTACATGGCAAGGAGGACTACAAATCTTGGCTTTTAAACCAAATGTTCGCCAAATAAAATGTTTTATATATTTATTATTTTGGATGTATATGATGTAACTATTATTGGCATTTTGGTTATTCTAATTTTTATAGAAATAGTCGTAATGATGCACGACAAAACAAGATATTATTTCTTTTTTCTATTTTTCTTTTTTGTGTGTAGGAGGAGAATTAAAGTTGCATAAGGTTGGCCATACCACAGAATATATTCAATGATTTAGCTAGGCATATAGAAAAAATATAAGATTAATAGTAATAATGTTATTTTTTAAATATTCGTTTCTAAATATATAGGCGTTTAAAATATTATAAGATTATAAAATATGTATTAAAAATAATATATGCCTAATACATACTTATATTTTATAATTGAAAGTTATTTTTAAATGATAAACGAGGTGGCGGCGGGTGGGGGGAAACGTTGGCCGTACGATTAGTTCAATAACTAAATAACAAAGTTCAAGATTCATCTACTAGGGAGCAGCAAAGCAAATAATAATTGTTACACTATCAATATAATGTGCATTAAGGTGTACATATATATATATTTATATTTAAAAGTGTCAATCCAGTTCTTCTAGGTGTATATAACACAGTATATGCTCATTCATTGTGCTTCTCAACAGCCAATTTAAACAATCTAATTGATAAAAAACAATGACCGCGCGTAGTATAATCGTAAATATAAGCAGAAGCCGGTTAGCAAATAATCGTTTAAATTACAATAGATAACTGATAAGAATCATAATATAGATATTAGTTATTTTGTGACATAAATATGTAACGTACACGGGAGGTGAGGGTAGACCCTCATTTCGACACTCTCCACTACACAAACCCGACCCAACCGAACCCCTCTTCAGGAACGCGTGTGCTTACTGCTTGAACTCCTCCGAAAACGACACCGCACGACGCGACCTGCGGATGTTGACCACCGCCCCGCGCCGCGCCGATCGCTTTCCTGCGTTACTACAATATGACGTGCGGAGAGTAATATTTCCAAACGCCGCCTACGCTTATTGTTGTACTCAGACGCGTGTGTATAATATACATACGGTGGACAAAGGCAGCGCCAAAAGTTGGACCACCGCCGCCGTATAGCGTAACGCTCGCGAAACTATGCGGCGATACACCGGCGGCGCGTGGTGGCTGACGGCCGGGCGGAGGGGATGCGCGCGCCCGCTCGGGAAGAGGACGTGCCGTCGGAGGAGTAATGGTATAGTTGGTAGTGGTAGAAGTAGAAGTAGTAGTCGTCGTCGTCGTCGTTGTCGTCAATGGCGAAAACTTTACGTATGTCGTCGTTTATAGTCTCTCGCGCGCACTATAGTCGCCGTCGTACAAAAGTTCTCGTCTTTTGTGTTGTATAAGCACCGTCGTTTACAAAACTATTTTACACCGGAATAGCGGCTGCGACTGTGACTATATAATAATATAGAGTTGCGCGCGCGATGCACAAACGACGTGGCACGCGGAAACGGCGAGAAATATAAGTACGACATAATAAACGCTCGGTGACCACGGAAAAACGGTACGGAGCGCGCGACTTAATAATAATACGAATATTATTATGACGCGATATACTAATATTATAATACTTTTAAGTTAACACACGCGCGCCCGCGCGCGCGAGCGAATGCTTACCGGAAGCCCTCGACGAGGTTTGAGTACGCGTCGTCGAGACTTTCTTCGTTTCTTTTCACAATCGCGGGGTAGACGAAATAATTTTTTTTTTATTATTATTATTGTTGTTATTGTTAGCTAAATGCTTATAAATTCATAACATTTAATAAAAGCTACTATAGTTAAAGGTTTGCACCACTCGACCAACTGACTATTATACTATACAGCACTGACATTAACGGAACCCCCGTGAGAGCAAATTGTAACTTTACGCCGAGATATGCCTGTATAGATGTATACACAGATGGTTTATAAGCTAGGAATATTTTGCTTTACATATTTTACATTAAATAAAAATATTGAAATACGTTATTGATTTTAAAACTAGTTTTGGGCAAACATGTGTGATACACCGATGCGTATATATGTATATACGAATATGTACTTGGTTTACTGCTCAGTTTCCCATACATAATATTCTTCTATTATAGCAAACAGATATCGTTCATAATATTGTATCGCCTATATTATAGTACACTACTATACTTCCTTACAAGCTACATTAGGTACTTAACACTATGGCACTGGATTGGTTTTCAATATGATTATATTATAAAAGTCAAAATTTAAATTCGAACATTTAGGACAATAAAAATATGCTTTACGAATGGGAAAAAATATTAGTCGTTAAGTAGTTATATTATACGGCATTCTGTAAAATCTGTATTATTGTAAAATTTTATATTAATAGTAGTATAGGTTTCAATAGTTATAGAGCTTTCTATGTGCCTATACGTAGTAGTAGATATAGGCACACGAAAGCGCGCAGATGACACGAAAAAGTCGATCTTAAATTCAGACACATCGAAATCGCTTAATGTAGAATCGCAACGAGACAATTCTATAAAAGCGGTATATATTTATACATGCTTATAATATTATAATAATGTTCTAGAATCCGAACAATACGTTTCTGTAAAGGTCTTACACGTGAACTACTATGATGGCCGCCGTTTGCGTCTCTACCGGAAAAGTGAAACAAATTTATTGTACAATCACGTAGTTTGTTTCCTAACGTTATCTATATGCACGGCGCACGTATAAAACACAACAAGCAGTACAAACAATACATAGAATGGGTGAACACGCTGAACGTATATACATAATAAACACACACACACACACACACACACACACATAGGTACCGTGTATATACATGTTATATACAAGTAGAAAAGTGGGGAGGGCTAGCTGGGTCACTCTGCCGTTTCCGTCCGCGTGACGAGGCGAGACGAGCGTTTTTCGAGAAAATTATAATTACGGGAAATTATTCCGCGTGATTATGCGTGCTTAGGCGGAGAACCGACGGAGATTACAACGGGAACCGCGGCGCGGCGGTAAAACGACGGGCACACACAGACAACACGACAGACACGTTCCGATGATAGCGCGGCGCGGCCCGGCCGTCCTGCCGACGGACAGGTCGTGTTGACGGCTGCGGCGGGCGGGGGCGACGAAGACCGCCCACCCGCGCCCGCACCGCCGTTTCGGCGCGAGAACGAGAGCCTTTTTGTCGTCGCACAGGTTGTGCAAGGCTGGCCGTGCGTAATTGGCCGACGACGGCGTTGAATTAATTACTTTGCGATATATAATATTCGTTATCGTTCTTCTCAGTCAGCGGCGGCGGCGGCGGTGACGATTCTCCGGCGGGTTAAGCGTGAGCCGATTCGCGGCCGCCCCCCCCCCCCCCCAAACGCCATCACCGCGACAAACACACACCCACACAGCCGCCGACGTTATAATAGCGCCGCGCGGGGGAGCTTATTGGGAAACGCGGTTAAGTGTTGCCGTGGCACGCGCGCTTCACGATTGTTGTCTAAATTAATTACCGTCACCGCCGCGGTTATGACCCGCATGTATATATATATATATGTGTGTGTGTGTGCGTGTATATATATACTCACTTACTTACTCTTTATGTACGTCTTTAAGTATATATATATATATATATATTATAATGTATATGATAATATGACGCCGCGGACCGACGATTGTCGTGCTCGTTTCGTATATATATATACAATAATATGATATAATATCATATAAACGGTATCGCGATATTCTGCCGCGCGCGCGGAGGTTATCGGCACGGCGGCGAACGCACCGCACCGACGATACGACGCGTAGTATATATATCTAGTGATAACGTTGTATAATATATTATATATTATAACGTATGCGCTTGACTCTACATACGCATACGCCTGTCACATATTTTATTCCAGACGATTCCCCTTCGGCCTTCGAGCTGGAAATAATCCTACTCTACATAATAAAACGTTTATTCCTTTTAGAGGAGGTATAAATAAAAGTCCAACTTAAAGCTTATCTATATTATTAATAAGTGGACAGTAAAATTAGTTTCCAACTTTAATAACTTTCAGCTCGGCTAGATATCCAATACGATATTACAAGTACCTAAAATATGCAACTCACATCGGCAACTTAAACGTACGTAAATAATAAATTTCAGTCACACACTTAACTATTCAAGATAGGTAATAATATATATGTAGGTATTATATAGTGCTAGTTGGAAATAATATCATCCTCGTTGATACTATCACTTATTTACCATTACTATTATTATTATTTGATAATAATGCTGCAGTTTTATCTTCGTGCATTATTATTATTATTTCCTAATTTCGGAAACAACATTTAATAATATAAATTATAATAATGAAATAATTATATTTATGTAAATCACATTAAATATAATAATGATTTTAGTATTAGTAATACTATATAGGTAATTATTAATTTGCAACTTAATAATAAAGATATATTTTGTCTTATAAGTTATAATTAAATTTGCTTCATCTTAGCAAATATAATGTATATTTTTTAAGCAATACAATTTGACTATGCTGCAAAGTTTATTGAATAACATGGAAATAAAAAATCACAAACTTATTCTGTTATATATTTATAGCTTTTTAGGTGTCGAGTGTAACTTGTCATTGAGCAGGCCACTGTAATAGTAGTGTTAAATTGAAGTTCAATATTAGAATTTACGAGTAAAATCATAAATCATTACATACGAAAAACGATTTTGAACGGAGATCGTCTGTTAATTTATATTTCTTAGAATATTTTATTATACATATTACTATTCATAATTTATTCTTCTATTAGTAATACAACGGGTAGAACTAATTATAAAAAAACAAATCACGTAGGTGAAATATTATATATCATAATATTTTTCATATAATATTACTAGCTGTTATACTTATAAGTCAATACCAACGCACCTACTGCAGACTGGTGTGAACAGATCCGTTATATAAATAGCTTAAGACTAATATCAATATTTTAATATTTCATTATACGTAAAGTAAATAAATAATTGTATAATATATAACTTTGAAAATTTTCGAAACTATATCAATAATTGTTTAGAAATAACGACCAAATAACATTTTAATAATATTTTGTCTATATTTGAACATACAATTCTTAAACAAAAAATTGTATTATTTGTATTTTTGAAATTTTTTTATTTCTATGAGAAACCTTGCATTAAATAGTCAGATCTTAGTAACAAAAATTAAAAATGTTGTTGTTTTTAACTACTAAGTAATTTACAAATTGTCATTATTTTGATGAATTTTATCGAAATTATTAATGATTTTAAATTACTATAAAAACAACTTAGGTATATAAAGAATTTTGTAACTTAAAACTTTTTAATCAAGTCTAAGTCTGAGTATTTCAAAATGTATACAAAAAATTATAAAATAAATAATAATGGAATCTTTTAAAATGTCTAAAATTAATATGTTTAATTAGAATTATTAAATACATTTAAAAATCACGCTACAATACAATTGCGTTACATAAAGTACAGGCAATGGTCCTTTTAACAACTTTCTTCTCAATTTCACAGGCTTAGGACTGACAAGTTATCAGTGACAACAATAGTAAGTTTTTGAATTTATTAAAATTGATTCATATTATGAAAGTAGTACGCTCAAAACACTATTTAAAAATATTAATACATAAAAAGTTATAAAGTTATATTATATACAAGTATTTGCGTAAACGTACTTTATATCATATTATAGCTTATAGGATATAGATTTTGAAAATTGCATGTCTTTATTTTATACATACTAGAAATACACAAATATTTATGTTGTTATACATTAATATTTTTAAATAGTGTATAAGGAAATTCTTAAAAAAACAACAACTATATATTATATATTATATTATTTATTATATTATATATTTCATGAAGTGCTATCGTTTTGCGTTTTTTCCTTGTAAAAAGGTCTTATTACAGCCGAATATTCAATAGGTAACTTTTTAAAAATGTTTTAAAACCTAAGGTGTAATAACTAAAAATATAATACAAAGTAATTTGCAAATTTTTATGATTCTGTTCAGTGATCAGTTTTGAAGAAGTTTTAAAAATAAGTATTTATAATAAACAATTGTGGCTATAGTTTTAGGTTTTTGTAAGAACAATTTGAAGAAACTTTTTTAGTAATATCAAAAAAAATTATTATATCTAAATAAAGCGAAAAAAAATTTAATCAAAAGTTTTAAATGTTTTTAAATATTTCAAAAAGATCCAAAAAAATTTAAAAATTATATTAAGTCTAGAAAATGTCAATATATACTGTATATATAATATATAAATATTTAGTGATAAATTCAAATATCTACAGTTGTTTATTTTTGAATTACAATGAAATAACAAAATCATTTTTATCTAAAACTATTATTCCCTAAATATTCCCTTTTTACTTTAATTTATTCCCCCTTATTTTAACCTCAAAATATTATACAACTATATACTAGAAACCACCCTCAATTCAAAAATCAGTGTATTTTTATTTTTACTAAATTTAAAGGTGACATCAGACGCTACAAAAGCACACATAATTATAATAAAACAAATATATTCATTGCTCCACTCAAAATCTTATTAATAATAATTATAAACTTGGATTAATTCTACGTTGTATCCAGAAATGTTAAATACAACTATATGATAAAGCACTATTGAAATTACGATACTAAAATCAAAAGATTTAATTTTTTTTTTAATTTAAAAAACTAATTGAAAAATTTAGTAATGTGTACATTGGTATAAATTAATAAAACTTTAATATTTGGTGAACTAAAATTGTCGAAAATACAATGCAGATAATATTATTCTATATAATGTCAACGTTGAATATAATATCGAAGACTTTTTAGAAAAAATTCAAATCTATGATCAACAACAAGTTAATTTAAAAACTGTTTTTAGTTAAATATTTTTTAATATACTTATAAGCTTATAATATATAATAATTATTTTGGATACATAATATATTTCGTTTAAATCCCTAAACCAAATAGATGAAAAAAATATTATTTACATGGATAAACCTATAAATTAAAATAAGTAAAATAACTTAAATACAGTAAGTCACAAAAATGTACTTATTTATCAAACCTTATGATAATGGAATTTATACATTACCTTACCACTTTAAATTAGTAACTTCACGTAGAACACCTTGTTTTAAATTACATAAACTATACACATCTGTAATTATTTATTGACAAAGTAGACATTTTAACAAGTTAATGTTAATTTATCACCAACCATTTAAATCAACAAGTTAATTATATTTTCTAATTTATTTAGATAAAATAATTTGCTAAAGTAAAGTACATCAACTTTCTGTCAAGATTAATTAATAAGCAAAAAATTGGGGTTGAATTTTCTTAAGTGCTGCTGAGTACTTGAGTCGACTCTAATTTATTTTACACATTAAATCGTCTTACACCCATTATATTCTATACATTTTTTCCAGTCTCCTAAATTAACTCTTATTTTAAACATTTTAAATTATAAATGAAAATCTGAAAAGATGAAAATAAGTAACGAAATATTATTACACTGATAGTTCCTAGAAATTTAGATAATATTTATTAGCCAGCAATTTGAACAAATTCTATCATTTTGTTATTCTAATAACAAAGAAAAGTAATATATAATCAAAATGAAATGCTATAATATCTAATAATAATTAATCATCTAATTCAAAAAATGATTAATAGGTAGTATATTTACTCGTGTTCTTGATTATTCACAAGATTAATAGTTTAAAATTGATATCTTAAAACAAATCTAGCTTAGAATCTCTCAAATTATTTAGATTTTTTTAAAAAAACTTTATTATATTTGAACGTTCTATAAATGATAATACAAAAAAACATACAAAAATCATTAGATTTAAAATTATACATGAAAGTGTATACAAATATAATACTTTCATATTTTTTAAGAAATAGCACCAAAAATTCAATTATTATACTTTTATTTTGAAAATTTTAAAAATTATAGTGCGAAAAAATCCAGAAATCATTAATATTTAAGTTTTGCACAAAAATGTGTGCAGATGTCGTTTTTTAATTATATATTTATTTTTCCAAGTTTTTTTCTGACTCCAGTATAGGTATGTATAAATATATATTTTAATCCTAACCTGGTAGATTGTTATGTAAAATCACCTTGGATGTTTTTTTAGTTTGAATGTTGAAGTGATAACAATATAAATAACAAATATAAAAAACTGTATTTCATAGATTTTTGTGCATCTGTACGTATAACTAATAATTTACTCGATTGTGTTTACTCCATTATTTTATAATATAAGTAGACAAAATATAACACCAAACAATTTGAAGGAGTCGTAAATTATATTTATACAAAAAAATGTTAAGATAGATAAACGACATTATACTGAAAATAGGATAATCACTTTAATCATAGACATTTAACTTAACCGGTGTCGCCAACGAGTATCTACTCGTATATAATTAAATATCAATAAAAAAATAAAATTTTACATTAACATCATAACCGTTATTTAATATTATTTAACTTATTAGGCTGGAAAAATCTTGAAATTCAGCCAATTAATCTTATCGAAATAGCGAATCTACCATTGTTAATTTTAGTTTATACATTGCTTACCATGAAGAATGGCTAAATAAGAACTTCAATACTTCTAATGTCTTGTTAAACATATTGTTTTCATGCTACCTACTTAGCATTCATGCGCACGAAATTATTTATTTACTCAGTACAAACGCACAATAATATATAAAGAATAACATAACGATATAATTTTCAATACAATAATCATAGATCTTACCATTGTTAAAATATTTTTGGTTAAAAATTAAAATGCCCGTAAATTAACACAAATAAAATAATTCACACGAGTATTTTTGACCGTATTTTGTAAGAAAAAAAGATACAAATAAAACCATAGATCGATTCATATAAAAAGAAAAATAATCTTTATTAATTGTTTAACGTTCTTACAGTCTTCATACAGGTCATAAGAATAAGTCCGTTACCCAAGTACTCAGGGGTATATTTAGACCCGGACTACAGCCATTTCCCCTCGAGGTATGTTTTGCTAGTTTCTTAACTTGGTCTACGTCTACAAAATCTTTATCATTACATTTAAAATGTAAAAACTATTGAACATTATTTTTTACTATTTAGATTTTACTTATGTTTAAAATTATTTGATTTAAAATACGAAAATAAAATGTATAACTGTGGCATCTATCATCCTACCTTCCTCATTAGTTTTTCAAACGAGTAGTAAATATTAAAATAAACTAAGTATCATAGCAAGTAAGTACTTGGTAATTGTAAAGATTACTGACAGCGACTATACTAGCTTCAGTTTTATTGTTAAAAATATCGTGATTTATTTATTAATAATATCTAAATGTGTACATTTCAGTAAATGTTCAAAAAAAAAATAAAAAACAATAAAAATACAACGCATTGAAAAAGAAAAATTACTCTACCGCGGATAAACATTTTTTTATAATGATACTCCTGAAAATATTTCAAGTTTAAGTATAAGTAGTACAACGTTTGTGAAATAAACGCATTTGAAAACAACTGATATTGTAAGTAGATTTATTTTTCCTGTCTATAATAATTAAAATAAAATAATAAATAACAGTGTCTACTAAAATATAAAATAAAAATATTATACCTATATACAATGTCATTTTTTACCACTTAGACCTATTAGTTATTACCTTTATATTAAATAAAAAATATGGTTTAATAATATCTCATTTTAATTTAATATTATGTTTTATTTTTGTTCTAAAACAGACATGTTCATATATTTACGTAGGTTGGTACCTGAGGACATAAACGTGGGCGTCTAACGAAATAAATAAAATTTTAATCCATCGTTGGTAAGTATAAATTAAGTGCGCCATTTATGTAAATAATATTTTGAGCGTAAGCCATCGTTTGAGAAGTTCGCTCAAAAGAAAACTAAACAAGTAAATTTTTAAATATCGTATTACAATTTCATTGTTTATATATATATAATATATTATTAATTTTTAGAATCACTATTTAATAGTTGTATTATAATTTAATTTCTTTATTAAAGAAACATATTATAAGTTATAGGCCACCAAGTCACTCACTATGCCACTGCCAGCACTGCTAAATATGAATTTGAATTTTAAAATTATTCATACACTTTATTTCGTACAATCACAATTCACAACTACCTTATTGACCATTTAAGTTAAACTGGGCTTACATTTTGTCGTTGATCGTATAGTGGTTTTATTTATATTATGATTTTCCATCATAATTACAATATCATTCACTAATCATGATCTATAGGGGAATTCGGAATTCCAAAGTTGGGCCAAGCTTAGCTTTTGAAAGTTTTGACGCAACACGACAAACGACGTAACAGTGGTTGTTAATAAAAAACTCAATGATTCACCACCAAAGTGTTATCAAAAATCAATTAAAGTAATATATATCCACGCATAATCCAAACACGTATTTCATATCATATAATAGTGTTACAAACCATAGGTACAGTATAATTTATATATAATCATTATTATTTATTATCAAAATTACAATTTAATATTATACAAAGATAGTTACAAAAACAGATAGGTTTAAACTTTTATCGGTGTGCAAATTATTCAAATATAACCATTTCTCGTAATTTAAATTAATTTGATTGATATCTATAAAGCTATAAATAATAATTCATGTCAATGTTTGCTATTTTTATAATTTAACTAGGTACCAACTTACTATTATAAAGGTAAACTAGATAAATATCCAGAAATCATATAATCTTTTTTTGATTAATAGAAACAAATTTACCACATAAACCCATAAACATATAATACTTAATTGTTCATAAATAAAAAAACTCATTTCTTTTTCTTAATATTTTTTAAGCAATCTATACAAAATATAAAGTATACAATACATTGTTTTATTTTCAAAAAATGTCTATTTTTAGTTTTAACTTTTCTTCTTTTAGCATTCATGTTCAAATAAAAAAAGTAGAACTTTTATAATAAAAATCAACACATTATAGAAAAATAAAATTTAGCATTCAACACAAAATATCGACGTAACAAAACGGAACGGACATTCATAACAATATGAGGCAACGTGACATCAGCGATAACTGACTGTCTGGTGATTGCTCGATTTACGTGTCATATCAGTTCTGACGGTGTATACAAAATATAATAAAAATGTGGGCTATAAGATAATATTTTATTTTATTATATCACGTTTCACCGCCTTTATATATATGCGGTTGGTAAAAACTAAAAATGTACAAACATAAAAAAATTATTGTTTTTTTCTTATTTGTCCGTGAATCGGATATAATTTGTCCGCGCGCCGCATACATGTAATAAATACAATAATATGAAACAAATAATGATATGATATTGAAATTGTTTTCAAAATTATTTTAATCTGCAGAATAATATGTCATTTAATAATTTGTTCTTAGGAGAATAACAAAGTGTCAGCCTTCTATTTATTTTCTCCCTCACACTAATATGCAACACAACAAATTTATATTTCAACTTTGTGTTATTAACTTTAATATTGAAGTGAATTGACCTAATATTAAACTTTAAGTTAAGAATATTTTCTTTTTTTTTAAGTTAGGTTTTTTACGATATATCAATTTTTATTTTTATTTTTATGCAATTTAAAATTGCTCTTTTCTGCATTCAAATTGAAATATCATAAAAAACCTAACTTAAAACAAAGAAAATATTCTTAACTTAAAGTCTAATAATAAGTTAATTCACTCTTAAACTAAAGCTAACAATATAAGTTGGTTTTGCTAAACGCAAATTTGCTATGTAGCGTGTGACTAGAGAAAAACAAATGGTGTGCAAACATCCTGTTAAATATAATTAATTTAATAGGTACTTACTAATAAATTATAACTTATAAATTAAAACATAATATTAATTATACCATGTTTTATGAATTTTTATAATAATTATACATTGTGTATTTGTGCGAACCTATTATTTAATATTTTCCAATACAAAACTATAAATAACAATAAGGAACTTATTGTATTGTATTTAGACTTACAACTTTAAGATTGTTAAATGGATATTGATTGTTCTTTCTTGTCTACAACATTTTATACTATAATTCAATTAAAATTGAAATTAAAACTAAATCCTTTTACTATATTATTACATCACTTGTATTTAATCAAATAAGAGTAATATAAATATAGACAACTGAACAATTATAATTTAGTAGATAGGTCTCACAGGTAATAAATGTTTATATAATAAATGGTTTTAAATTGTAAATATTAATTTAATTTTATAAAAAAAAGGAAATAGTGATTTTTAGCCTGTTTCCTAGGCCACGTTCACCATACCTCACATCCGGCATATTAGCCGTACCCTACCTAAGGAATAATGAACGATGTCTATAAACGGCAATTATTACAATAGCTATTTACTAAGTATACATAATGACTAATAAGTAATAGTTAATATTAGAGTAAATAGTTATTGGCTAATCAGAGATCACTAATGAATAAACTAATTTAAATAATTAATCATAGTAATGCCTATGATATTTATTATGATTTGCATTTCTACCATACCTATCGGTATTCATTTGTATACTAACAATAAACCGCGTCAACGCAATTCCATACATACGTCGCGTGTTGTGTTATTCTGTACCACAACCAATATCCAATACAACATGATCAACTCACTGCGGACTGAGTCCAACTTGCAACCACCGTAGCTGTATCAATTTAAACCAATATACTGATATATCTTTAAATTTTACACTACATCTTTGACCTGCAATGTTTCTTATTTAAAAAATATTTCCCAAAAAATGTTAATTCAATTTAATCTAAAATAAATATAGGGACATACATATTATTACTGCTTGTATAATATTATGTAATCTCAAATATTGAACAACAAATGACCAATAACGTTATATCATGGTAAATAGATGTATAATATCTACTCGTATTTATTTATAGCTATTAATATAATTTAGATTATCTTTATGTGTTACAAAGTACAAAAATCAATGTACCTTTTTTATATTTTGTATTGACATCTTTCTAATAGTAAGGCTAATAACGGAACAAATAAAATCATAAAGTAAACAATAGATACTTCATATAATTGAACTATGGAGTCTACCACTTAAGTAAACAAGACATAAGGTATTCAATATTCATTTTATTAAAACTCAATCTACACTACTGAAAAGAAAATGTTCCACCCAATTCTCTTCCAGTTACTATAGTCCTCGGCGTTCAATAGTGTTGATTTCTATGTGACTTTATTATCTTCTAGATTTATAATAACTGTGTTATAGTATTTTTTGTCAGAACTCAGAATTATGTATAATTACATATATTTTTTCCATTTCCTCATAAGCATACGAAGAAGCCATAACTTATAAACACGTTAGAATTGAAAGGTAAGAAATTCATATCACATTTTTTTTACATTTAAATATTACCTGCTTATGATACTCTCGGATCTATATCCCTCTAAATTCTATAGAAGTAGAATAACATATTTTTTTTTTTTATTAAATCAAAGAACTAATAAAAATGTATTATTAACATGTCATAACATTTTTATTTGTGTTAGTTTCTGAGCGGAGCGATGAATGTATTAATTTTATAATATTATGTTTTTTTTGTGTCTGTATACATGACAAATAGCCGATAAGATACTTCAATTTTGAACTTTGAGAGTGATTTTAAAAAGAAAATCAAATGTAGATTATACTTTGGAAAGATCAAAATTTAAAATACCAATATTTTTCAAAAAAATCGTGCATAACTGAAATTTTTACGCAAATCAATTTTTCGATAAAATAAATTTTATTTTATTTGGTAATTCGCAAACGAATAACTGTAAAAACTTGAAATTTTCATTAAATTTTTAAATTATTGTTTTCTCTACATGTAGTATAATTTTGTATAGCTTAAAAAGGTATGAACAATTTTCGATATTTTTAGTATTTTTTCATAAATATCAGTAAAAAAATATTCGATGGATCAAAATTCTCGAAAATTTAATACAAAATCCCGCATATAGGCGCAATTGTTTTTATGTACATTTAAAGTTTTTCATTTTCAAAAAACTCATCAAAATCACGAAAATGACATATTCCAAGTATTTTGTAGTAAAAAATTTATAAAATCTTCAATTATTATAGTTAAAGTTTGAAAATGTAATATAGGTAATATCCCCCATCAGTATTTCATACTGAAACCTAAATATACAAACACAATTATTTTTTGTATATCAAAAACATTATTTTACGTAACACTTTTACATATATTGTATTTTTGTGAATTTTACTTTACGGTCTATACGCAATGAAATTTTTAATTTATTTTAAAATATTATCTATTTATTCTATGATTCTATATTCTTACTGTTTTACGGTACTTACAATGCGATGTTAATAAATGTTCAGTTGTACATATTATTATAACAATTAAATACTTAAATGCAATATTTAATAATCTGTAGACTATGGATATATTTATATAAAATATAGTTTGAATTCTAAAATAATAAAAAGAAAATATTTTCCATAAAGGATATACATCTACTATTCCACTTTTAATATTTTTAATTACTCAGATGGTGAATTTTAAGAATTATAATTTAATTAAATCGATAGAATGAAAAAGAAATAACCTACATATTTTAAATTCAAAATTGTGATAAAAGCATTAATTTATTCATACATTATAAACGAATATGAAAGTACATGGTTTATTTTAAGTAGATAAATGTCCAATACCTTATTATTCTACATTGTCAGAAATGATTAATTGTTAAATTTTATCTTTGAAATGTTTTAATTTAATCGTAAATTATCTTATTAATTTGCATATTTTATATTGAACTAAAATATTAATATTTTAAACCTAAACTTACATCAATTATGTCAGAAATAATGAAATCTACTTGATAACAACAAGCTTAGAAGAATAAAATCAACCACTCATCCTTGGGAATACGACAAATCGTTTCTACGTAGACTACAAATAATAATAAACTTAGAATTGGGTACACCAACTTAATACATAGACACAAGCACCTAATGGCTGAACAAAATCAATCTTTCTGTATGTACGTTTCTCTGGCCACTTTCAAAATATTACAATTTTTTTATGCAATTAACATGGATTTGCACGACTAGATCCGGAATTTGCACGTCACTCCCCCGCCCTACATTTAGCATTTTTTTGGAGCGGAGAATTTCAGGTCTAGTAGTGAAAATTCATACTAATTACGTACTAAATATTGGTATAGGAAAAAATGTTAAAATCGCATTACTTCATTGTGGCAGGGACTGGAGAAATGTGCAAAAAAGAAATGTTTCTCTGCCCCTCCTCCCCCCACAAGATACTTTTAAATTTTACGCATAATCTATAAGTGAGCAAATTACGAAAATAGTCGTGAAAATGCATACTAAATAATTTAATAAAAAATTGTAATATTTTGAAAGTGGGGGGGACAGAGAAACGTACGTTTTTTCGTGACTTAGGCACCACACCAGATACAATCAAACATATTTTCACCAAATACTAGAAGAATTTCGAGATGAGCTCAATACCCTATACAATCTCTTTGAATTGTTTGCATCAATTCCAGGAGTCATCACTCTGTTCACAAAATATTTACATAAAAATTATACTATTTGTTTAATAAGCTATTTACCATACCTGTATCACTTATTTTATATAGCTATAACACTTACATTAATCTACGAACTTAAATTGTAATAGTACCTTAGATTTAGAAAACACTAATAATCTGGCTACTGATGCATATTTATAAATAATAGTAATAAAAAATATACTTAAAAATTCTTTATTTTGTTAAAATATTCTCTTAAAATATATTTTATTAAAAATTAATATTTCTATAAAAAAAATTATTTCCGTAATCCAATAATGTTTATCCTCGCTTACAAAAAAGACCTAAAATTTACCAAGGACTGTGCAAGTATGTATATAAATTTACTTTATATATAACATATTAATAGGCTTATGATAATTATCAGGGCTCATAACTTCTAGCATTTGTATAATTTTTTTTTTTGAGAGGTTCTAGAATTACCAAAGTGAGCTAAACATTTATTTCAGATAACTGAGATGCTAAATACGAAATTTTATGTTGCATATTCTTGCATATTCAAAGTATAAGTGCTATTTTGCTTTTTTTATATTTTATCATATTTTTTATTTTTTTTTCAATTCCATAGCCTTAAAAAATGTTTTCTTAATAATAACAAGTAATTGTAATCGTATTAATTATTTATATTAATTAATTTTTTATCTTATGATATTATATATATATGTATGTATTATTATAGTAACCCTCTACCCATCTTCACAAAAATAATTACTTTTAAAAAATCATTGAATACATAGGCATAACTAGGGAGGCTTAGGTTGCAGCTAAGACCCCAACTTTGATTTTAGCCCCCTGTCATAATTTCTATTTTCTAATCCTACCAACGGTAATTTAATTTTTAAATTTAAATTTAAAATATCGTTTAGTTTTTTAAATTTCCAAATTTAAATAAAACACGACATTTAGCACTTTCCATTCCAATAAGTTCCGCATTTTATGAAAACACATTTTCAGCAAACAATGCGTCGCATAAATATTTTCATAAGGTCAACTATGTTATCAAATCGTTTCTCTAAATTGTGTACCATAACTATTGAAAGATATTTATCAAATGTTCAAAGTAAAGAAGATATTTTAAATACGTTTTCTAATACTAAGCAGAAGCTTAAACTGTAATGACTAGTGTATTTATTATAATGTTACCTTTTAAGATCCTTTAGATTTCACTTATATTTTAAGAAAATTAAACTTCAATTTATAGGTATAAATAATTAATTATATAAAACATAAATAGGGCTTTTTAAACGATATAATATCATACAGAAATACAAAATACTTACATTTACAATAGCATAATATTATACTTTTATGTTTAAATAAAATAAATACTTTAATATGGGTAGTAATAATATATTTACCACCATTTTATACATTAATGCTATCAATATTTTTGCTAAAAAAATTCATTGTTTCACATTTTTATGAAATATTTCACACTTTTGATACTAAAATTATAGACAAATACAATATTATTTTTTTTTACATTTAGAAATAACAGTTTTAAAAGTACAAATAAATTATTTAATGCTTTAAAAAAATTTAAGTGCACTGCCATGTATAAGGGCATTTGTTATCCCAGGCTGAACCACAAATTGTAGTCTATGGTTGCGAATATAATTAATACAATAATAATAATAATAATAATATAAAAGATTTCAAAATACTCTATATAAAAAGAATTATTCTCTTTATTATATTTTGATAGTAGCTAGTAGCTATCAAAGGTTGAGAAAACAGGATAACAAACTTAGATATATCATTTTTAAATTTGAAAAATATTTTATTTTATTTTTAATTCCCAACGCCTAGGTATGGTACGCTAAATAATATTACCCTAAGGCTCTAACACATAATCAGTCAGAAAATATAATAAAATGTCCTTAATCTTGTATTATAATACATTTACATTTTCTACAGGAATAACCAAGTCTACTGAAATGACGCTACTTGTACTTATTATACTATATATATTTTATTTAAACTTCGAGTGAATATAATCATAATATAATATCACTATTTTATGAAATTACTTAAATGAAAATTAATTAAAAAACTATACGATCACGTTTGTTATTAAAAACTGCACTTATGCTAAGATATATACTATTAATAAGATATATCTTTTAATTTTCATTGTCGGTCAAAGAATTCTCGACAGCTTCCCCTTAAGCATTTTTATAATGGAAATCATAAAAATGTGAATTTATTTTACAACGCCGGTATTGTACACGATTATTAAGAACTCCGCTCTCGCTACTGCAGCACTGGCTCACAAACTAAATAGCAATTTAATCTTAAACCAACTTCCGAGTAATGAAGTCGACACCTCTACTCTCTTTATTGATAATCGGCACGAACTGTGTCTAATCGGCGATCTATATGATAATTAAATAATAATAATAATATATAAATGGATCGCGAAATTCATCGGCGAAAAATAAATAGAATACAATTAAAAACGACTCTGTAGCACTGTAGTGAATAAAAAAATTAATTTAATAATAAACGCGGAGACGGATATACGAATGATAATAATCATCGCGCGGTTATGATAATACAATAATAATGACGATAATGTATATACTGTGCCTGGTGTGTCGATGGGGTGAGGAAATCCTCCAGCTGATGACGGTGGTAGGTTGGTAGGTACTCGGTACATATAGACGTAGAAAGTAAACGACGACGGTAAACAACATTGTACCTAATAATCTTTTTATAATACACGCGTCGCTCGTAGTGGCGTACTTTTTTCACCTCTCCCTCGACACCTCTTGGCCACCTCCGCCGCCGAACAACAGTTGGTTTTTACGATAATAATAATACAATTTTCTGCCCTTCGCGGCGGCAGCGGTGGCGGTTTGCGAATAACAATAACAATACGTCGTCGTCGTAATAATAATATTTGCAGCGCGCGTCGACACATACCATACCCGGCCCACCGAAAGACGACGTTGTAAAATTGTAATAATAATAATAACAATAATAATAAACTCGCCGCGGTAAATGCCGTCGCGGTAGTTTAGTAGTTTTGTTGACGTTTTATTAACGCTTTCCCTCGCGTCGCCGTCCCTTTTAATAATATACAAATTTGTTCGTGAAAAATAACGATATACAACGGCGGCGGCGATGGCTTAGTAAGATGATAATATTATGTGAGAGTTTTGTTCAACACCTCAAAAATAATAACACCTAGACAGTATATATACATTACACACACACACACACACATTGTAACGAGTACTAAGTAGGTGACTGTGTAATCTATTATATACACGCGAACGTGTACACAAGTGCAGGTTAAGTTGGGGTAGGAGCCTTACGAGGTAGTTGTACCTAAGACACCTCATAAGTTATTATTGTATTATTAGTGTTGTATTAGTGGTGGAGGTGCCGCCCGCAGGAGAGGTGCACAACGTTCTTTTAAGCGTGTGTAGGGGTGCGTGTCGCGTGTGTGTGGATAAATTATGACCCGGATGAGAGCGTTGCTGCTGTGGGGGCATGACGGCATTCGGTCCTTGTGTATTTTAAAGTTTTATCGCATTCGATAAATATTGCATTACATTATAGTCGCGCGGAGTTTTATTTTTTCGTAAACGGTTTACGTCGAACGAATATCCTTTGACTCAACGAACGATTGAAACTTCATTATATATAGTAACAAAATTATAGACTGTATACATAGTTCGTAGCTTCGTCGTACAATACATAATATATCAAATATGCATTTTTGTACTCAGATGTTTTATTGGCTTTACCGTTGCGTGTATTTCATATAGTATCGCAATTCTCAACCCCAATATTTATTTATGATTGATTTCGGTCGTTAGCGTTTTTCATTTACGTTTCTGTTAGCCAAAATATCAAAAATATAACGTTTTACTTTCAATCGTGTAGAACTCCATTTAGATATTTATTCGTCATTTTAATCATAAAAATCATAAGACTCGATTTTACCCTTTATTGACTCTCTTAATTTTAAGATTAAAATCGCTTAACTATCGATGCTGTGATAAGCATTCCATCGCGCGTCGACCACGTCATAAAAATATAACAGTTTTATAGTTATAACCTAACCCAGGTGAGAAAAATTAATTATGTCGTTAACCGATGCACATAAATGTTATTTATTTTTTTTTTTATGACCATACACTACCTAAAGATTTACTTGACATACAAACGAGTGGTTAGTTTATTTTCCATCAAGAAACAGGAACACAAAAATCGTCTCGTCAACAAAAATAATATTAATAATGTACGTTCGGTGCATTTGATAGAATACAATACATGTCGAGAGTAGTTAAAAAAAACATCAACCACGCGATAGGATTGTGTTCTACGACTCGATCGTCAACCCTCATTCGTCGTCATCGTTTGCAAAAGCTGTGGGTGCGTCTATTCACAACACACAGCGCGCACAAACAACAACTCTGCGACGTGGCGTAGCATCAGGTGTTCGGAATTATTAAAATAATTATATTAAAAGTTTTCTGTGCAAATATTACGGGAAGAAGTCATGTAATAATGTATGAGTGGTGAAATGGTGGTGGCTGCGGCGGTAGTGGAACGCGTGCTGCGGCGGGTATACAATGCAGTGTGTATACATTGTACACGAGTAAAAACGACGACGTAAATGGTATTAGTACACCCGCTACCGCTAGGGCCCGGGAATTATTATTATTATAATAATATATAATGCGCGTATATATACGTAGGTGTTTATACACATTGTACTGGTACAGTTATGACAATAACGTGAATAACAAAACGACATTATTATTAGAGAAAAAAAATCATTATGCGAAATATAATAATCGACGGTGAAAAAGAATATCTGTGGTCGTAAAAGAATAAACATTTTTGCCCGGAATGACAATCGGATAGCATTGTGTCCGCTCGTTGTGAATATATGACAGATAAATTATTATGTAAATATTATGTTATTACTAGCGACAAAATGAATCCGTGTTAAATATGGTGGTCTAATGAATGTACCAACATTTAGCGTAACACGCGTGTGGATAAACAATACTTTCGGTTTCCTGATTTGGTGTAAAAATGATATTTCCGACATATCAACTTTACATAAATTCGCTTAAATAATAATTAATAATCGTTTTTTTTTTCGTCCGTGTGGTGTTACCAAAATAAACACATAAGTTACAAATCAACAATAATTATTATAAGCTGAATTATCCGGCGTTACCCGTGAAAAAAATCGCGAGTGCAACTCCTACTCGATGTAACTCTATATAAAGGCATTGAAAGCAAAACCTTTTTAAGTGTTAAATATTTTAACTATTTTCTTCTTTGTAAAACCGGAAATTGCTAAAACTAATAAAATAGAGACATTTATATTTATTAAGCCTACATGTTGAGCGCGATGTTAAATGGGCGGTGGTATTGACCAAGTATAAAATACGGGTCTAAAATGTATCCAATTATAATAACTATTTTATTTTCGTTAACTAATGGTTACCCTTTATAAACCAAACAATAATCGTTTTTCATGAGCCAACAAATCCTTGTGTGAACCGCTCTTTAAAATGCGAACTTTGCAAAATCCTTTCTTAAGTGACCTCTTCTACCTGCCAAATGTCAGCTACGTGCGATACGTACGACGGCGATGACTAACATCATGTGTCAATCATTCTAACCGTTCGGGTAGCCGTTGTACGTTGTTGCATTGCTTGTAATATATTAAAATATCACAATTCTTTTATGGGCAACGCCGAGTAATTCAGAAATTTATTGTAAATAAATACATTTTCATTTAAAACTGCGCACTGGCGAAATCGGGTAATTCTGCTATATATATATATATATTGTGTGTGTGTGTGTGTGTGTGTGTGTGTGTGTGTGTGTGTGTGTGTGTGTGTGTGTGTGTGTGTGTGTGTGTGTGTGTGTGTGTGTGTGTGTGTGTGTGTGTGTGTGTGTGTGTGTGTGTGTGTGTGTGTATTTATATATACTATATAGCGATAGGTATAAAAGCGATAGGTCATTCATTCGCTCACTGATTAAACACGTATTGAAACGCGGCCGTACGCGTGCAGCGGCGGACGCGGGAGCGCACATCGGTAATTATTACATTGTATAATATAAACATTGTTTACTATTAATTTTATGTTTCATAATACATTAAATTTATTTTAAATTTTAAGCCTGAATAACTTGTCTTTATTTCTCTATCAATGAAATCATACTCATATTATATGAACTTACGATATCCTTTAGAATATCCCCTTAATTCGAGCCAATCCCAAAATCCATTCTTAGCTTAAATCTGCTACCCAACAGTATAAAACACATACGAGCCAAATATTAGTACCATGGGTCAAGCAGTTTTTGAAATTCCATATTTAGTCAGCGAATGACTATATATCGTTTATAACATAATATATTATATATATTACATGATTTGTATTCGTATGATTTGCTGATATTAACTGGTTTAAAAGTTATAAATTTAAGGTTATTTACAGTACTTATTTTTTTAACGTCACTAAAGTTGATTCTAAGATGTAGTTCCTAGTAGAGTTTTAGATTGGATGAATGGTTTATTAGGGAACACTTTACATCCTAAAAATAATAAGTAATAAGCGTTACTTTCCAAATTATTCTACAACAAATTACAATGTTTTGTAAGATTACAGAATCATTTTTGAGCGTATCTAAGTCACGCGGAAAAGTTTAACGTAATATAATAATTATATTTTTCTATGAATCAATTTAAAAAATATAATTGTTTATGATTTCATAAACAATTATAGTTTGATATGATGAAAATATTGTTTTACATGGCCTTGATTTTAATATGTAAGTAAATCTATGATATGTGTATTGTAAAGAATTTCTTTTTTTATCATTTAAAATTGTATTAAAAATGTGATTAAAAATAATTAAAATATTTTTGATTGGTTTTATATGTATGACATACATCGCACATTTTTATATATTATGTTTAATTATTAACTGGTAATTAAAGTAAGTAACTTGATTTTTTTAAAACATTTTATTTAATCAAAGATGTATTTTTTACGTGGTCAGAATCAAAAATGAAATATAACTAAAATATACATTAAAATTATTAATTTAATATTTTCTTAGGCTTGAAAATAATAATCAAAATATTTGATTAAATTTAATTTGGTTTTTTTCTCAAATTATTTTTCATAAAAAATACCTATATTATTACTATATACAATTTAACTACACTATTACAGTAATTATTAGATAAACCAATTTTTTTTATTAAATTAAAGGTATTACATATTATATAATCACCAACCTTAGTTTATTTTTTTTTTTAGCAATTATTCAATCATAAATAAACTAAAAAAAAATAATATCATATCATCCATGTAATTGAATTAAATTATATTTGGTACCAACAAACATTACATAATATACTTCTTTACCATTTATTATACCAAAATAATTATGTCTTTTAGCAAAATTAGTAAGGTTATACAAATATTTTATTTTATAAGGTATATTTATTTTGATATTTTAAATCACAAAATATAAGTTATGATGAAATAAAATTAATTTTTTTTTAATAGTTAAAATATTATTTTAAATAAGAATAATAATTTTAAAAAATTATAAATACTGTATAACATTTTATAAGTGTATTACTTTAATATAATATTTCTAAAATATAACTGAACCTTTCTGGTATAATTTCCTTAATACATGATACAAATATGTGTTAAAGAAAATACCTTATATTATTGTTTATTTTTCTCAGATAATTTCTGTTAATCCTCAACAAGGGTATGTCCCTTTTCACGCATCCATTCATCTTGAACAAACTTGGACATATAATTTCGTATACCGTCAGGCAATATTACCACTAATCTTTGACCTTTCTTCATAGTCTTGGCTACCTGAAGAGCAACATACATAGCTGAACCACTGCTTCCACCTAAATCATATAAAATAACACGCTATTAATTTATCAGTTTGGTATTAATAGTATTTTTTATAATATAATATATATTATATTTACCACACAGCAATCCTTCTTCACGTGCTAATCTTCTAGCCATAGGAAAAGAATGTTTATCATCAGTCTTGACCCATTCATCTACAACTGATCTATCTGTAACAACAATTGTATGAAACTGACTGATTAATGACTACATT
Source organism: Rhopalosiphum nymphaeae (assembly GCA_036289425.1). Taxonomy (NCBI): domain Eukaryota; kingdom Metazoa; phylum Arthropoda; class Insecta; order Hemiptera; family Aphididae; genus Rhopalosiphum; species Rhopalosiphum nymphaeae. The sequence goes on from JAZAQC010000030.1 coordinate 3,880,951, forward strand.
TAAAACACATATACACAGGTATGCCATACATCCCCTGAGGAGTCAGCATAATCTTTAATAGTTAAATTTATTTTAATTATTAACTATTAAGCTGTTGAGTAAATAGGGTTTATAATTTTTTTGACAGAATATACTCATTGATATTGAGAAATGTGACTTTACTCTCATTGAACTTGGTCTATATAATGAGTAATGACTATGGAAATTATGATCATAGTCAGTCATCGGAGAATTATTAAATGATTGAAAAAAGTTTAGTGGAATAACAATGGACACTAATTTGAAGTAAATATTTATTACTACTGAGTAGTAACTGCTTTTTTGTTGGTACCAGATTATATAAATACTCATTACTCAATCCATATTTTGAATTTTACATCTGTCGAGACTTCTAGAGAGTGATAAATTTTGTAATCTATTAATGTAATACTCAATTGTAAAATGTTAATAATAACAAATAAGTAACAATTAATATTTATTTTTGTCTATTTTATAAATATCAATTAGTAAATAAGTTTTTAAATTAATTATGTAACAAAGATCATCACTAATAAAAGTAGGTGAGGATTACTGCTATTTTTTATTGAAATTACTTCTTTTAAGCGATACTTCTTAAGGAATATCTTGATAAAAATATAAAACATATTCATAAATTACAGGATTTATTATTATATATTCAAATCAACGGATTTTTGGTTTTTAACAGTAATGATTCTTGGGAAATAATTTGGTAGTAAAAGAATATGTGCACCACCTAAAACTATAAGTAAAAAGAATTATTTATAAAAAATTTAAATTAAAACATAATATTTTATCAGTCGTATAGTCGAAATAGCTTTTTCCATTATAAAATGCTATTATATAGGTATTTAGATAGGTGCTGAAACTTTCAAATAATAAATAAATCATTTTATATGATTCTAATTATTTATTCATCTAAATCTATAAAAGTTAGACTTCCTGCATACCATAGCAAGTATAAATCTGCTGTGCGCCTGTGCCCCAATAAACTATATGTATTGTATACAACTACACTTGTTAACTGCACTAATTATATAAATTGTGCCGATTTTATTTTTTTATATTCTTATTGTTATTGTCTTCCATGATACAGTATATTATACATCAAACATTATTTTATCAATATAGTTCATGATGATGGAGTAAAATATTTATATCCCATGAACTGTACTGGTCTGTTTGATTATAATATTACAAAAAAACTACATTTTAAACAGGTATAATAAATTTATTATATAGTTATTCCAAGAGTTACTTTCTACATCTTTTTTTGATATTCTATATGTATTTTTTTATTACACAAGGTTCCTAAACACAACAATAATTTGAAATATTACAAGTTATAATATAAAATAAAGCTTATTTATTAAAAGCAATATAATAAATAAATGTCAATGCACAGCAGACTCAAGAAGTCTATCACACAATTATTTTAATACTCAGCATAAAATTATTTATGTATTTAATAACTACCAACACAATAATGAATTTGTGGACTAGTATAATAATAATTAATTTCTATAAATATTATAATGACTACTAAACTACAATTTAATAAACCACGAGGTTTGAATAACCATTAAAACTAGGTAGCATTAATAATAAAAGAATTTAGTTAGAACTCTACAGCTCTAAGGATATAACCTTAAATAGGTTGATGATCAAATATTGTATTACACAAATTGCCACAAATTGCATTTATCTATTATGCTTTTACTGTAGATTATGTATTCTCAAAGATAACAATGTATTTTTATTACTAGATAAAATGGGTCATCAATAGTTGAAAATGTAACCACTAGTTGCTCTTTTAAAAATATTTTTTCCAGTTTTTGGTAAACAAAAATCAAAAAAGGATATAGCAAGCGCGACTAAATATATTGATAATAATTTTTATAAAGTAAGAATTAGCATCACAGATAAATTATAAAGTTATTAATATGTTTAAGAATATACTTCCATTTAATTAAGAATTAGAACTTTTTAAAAAATTTTTAAACTATAATACCTAATTAAAAGTTTAAACTATATTTTTGCATGTACAGACATTTTTTTTAATTGTAAAAAAAATTATGATTTATACTCTATTAAAAAGTTATTTTACAAAATGTTAAGATTTAAACGAGATTTAAATGAAAGTTATTTTTTCAAAACTATTGAGCTATTTAATAAAATACTAAAATTCATCACAAAACAGGTTTGTGACATACCTATGTTAATATAAAATATCAGTCATTATTTAATAGTTAATAATTATTACCCAACACTGTCGGCACAAAATCATAACCAATCCCTTCAACATCATATACTTGTACATCTGTTTCATTAAGACTTTCAGGCAGTGATAAAATGCTACCATAAGGATCAGCTGCTATTATACGACATTTATCTCCAAGTGTTTGTTTCAATTTCCTGCCAATGCCTGTAATTGTGCCACCTGTACCAGTGCCAGCCACTACTGCATCAACTTTATAGTTTGTTTGTTCCAATATTTCTTGGCCAGTCCCATCAAAATGTGCCAGTGGATTGTATTTATTACGGTACTAATAAAACAAAAAAATAAAAATAAAAAATAACTTGGTTCATTAGTTGGTAATAAACAAAACTCAACAAATTGTCTTACCTGATCAAGTATTATGGTATTTTCTGGATCTTCCAAATGTAATTTATGTGCTACACGTATCAAGCCATCTAATTCATTAAATGCAGCTGCTGTAGGTGTACGTACAATTTTTGCACCTAACAATCTTAGAGCATCTACCTTTTCGCGAGACATTTTCATTGGCATCACTACTGTGCAGTTATATCCCTTAACAGAAGCAGCCATGGCCAACCCAATTCCTATAATAAAACATCAGTAAATGCATACATAAAGAAAAACTTTTAAGTACTAAATAATAAAATACCTGTGTTTCCCGAAGATGGCTCAATTATTGTAATTCCCGGTTTTAGCAATCCTTGACGTTCAGCATCTTCAACCATTTTCCATCCAATTCTATCTTTAGTACTACCACCAGGATTCAAAAATTCACATTTAGCCACTAAATTGTGTTTGTAATAATTAATATAAAAAATTGTTAGATATTTAAAATACAATAGGTATTATATTTAATATAAATGCTTACAAATCTCGCATTCAATTCCCTCTGCTTGAGGTATTCGATTCAACTTCACTAAAGGTGTATTACCGATCGCATGCAATATACTTGGTAAGATTTCATTTTTATTATTTCTGAAAATTCAAAAACTATAAAAATGAACGAAATTATAAATAACATTATACTTACATGTTATCATTGTGAATATGAGGTGAATCTTTAGGACATGAATCTTTTGTCCATGTACACCGACTATCTTTATCTGGCCTAAATTTCGCAAAATGTTCATCTAAATCGTAACCAGTACAGCCGTTTTCGATTTTTCCTTCTTCAATCTTTGCCTTTTTCGCCAATACTACAGCTGGATCTGCCATCGCAACGCTACAATCAAAAACCAAAACAAAATTGTTTAATTCAATAAGTAATCCACTTGTTACAATTAACATCAATTAGATACTCACTAATCACGTAAATAACTAAATTAAGCAATTACACGTTTAATAGTATAGTTTATTTAATACGAAGACTATTAAATAATAAATTAACGTATCATAAAATGGTAATCAATGTTCAAACCACGCTTAAACGACTGCAATTACACATTCACAGATAACCTATCGCCGGCTGCCGCCGTAGATAAACAAAGATGAAGTGCTAAACAGTAAACACCGAGTAACTTACTACAGAAGTATACAACTGCCGCTGACCAACAGGCAACAAGTATTATTATGATAATATTTTAGTAGGTACCTATAATGTTCTCGTTATCTCGTGCTTTTGTATACAGAGTGAGCGATTTGATATCAGACAAAAATATGTCAATTGTCGACTAACGAGTTATGAGTAATGACTATTGTCTTTTGAGCCATTGAATTCTATTTTAACATAAAAACATACATCTATACATAGATTTGGTATTTACCCATTACATCATGCTTGATAATATGCGTTGTACAGTATTTAATATTTATATAGGTATACTTACTAACTTACTTAACTTTTTATTAGGTATATAGCTTAACGTACATTTAATAAAATGGTAATCAATAGTCTTTAAATCGTGTAATTAATCTAACTAGGAATGTATTCGAAATAAATACAACAAAATACTCTAGCAAATGATTTTTACAATATTTTTTATTATTTTGTTAAGTTTTTGAATGATAACATATATTTTTATTTTTTTACCTCAAAACAGAAAATTTATTTTGAAATATCTACTTAATACTTAAATATATAAAGATTATATTTTGGACAACTTTTTTATGAGTTTTAAATTAATAGTTGATACCTTATGTGATAGAATTTATGTAAATATTTAGCTTGGTGATCAGAGTAACCAGAGTAACACAACCAAAGACACCCTAAAAAGTTACTCGACTATACTCCGCTCATTTTAACTTTAAATAGGTACTTATAATTAATTGACTACTAACTACTCGTTCAATATTGACTTTTATAAAATATCAAAATTCTCCAAATAATATTCTAGTAATAAATTTTGCTTCAGAATATGAAATAAAATATAGTTGTTGTCATACACAACAAAAAAAAACTTAAAATTAAAAAGAAAAAATATTGTTTAGTTGTAAGTAAAGCTTAAAAAATCAGTAAAACAATATTTCAAAAACATTATTAGCTTAAAATAATAAGTTATTTTATACATGCGTCACCCTGTGTACTATGTACTATTACGTTAATTTAATATGACCAACGGTAGATAAAAGTCAATATTGTTTATTCTTTATAAATTATTTCAACTAATATTAAATAGGTTATTTGACCTTAATCTTAATCAAACAGAAATCACGCCACCTGATTATCTAGTCTACACATAAATACAATTTTAATATAATATAAGGCATGAGATTGAGATATGTATACCGACACACAAAATGTGTATAGGCGTAACGACTAAACCACCTACCTACTGCAATTTGTTAATAAAATAAAAAAAAAACAAATTTTACATGTTGTCTGCGGTGTGCCCGTAACATGTCAAAAATGTTTATAAACCTATCTACAAATTAAATTAAGATTATAAAATTAAAAACATTATAATACATACCATTGATTATAAATACTAGTATTTATAATCAGTGTACATACTTCAACGACGTATCAACATAATGCTGATACTATATATAATTATTAATATAGATAATTTCTAATTTATTTTATTTTAAAATTATAAATAGGAATACAACCATGAACCATATATAGTATAACTACTGAACTAGCTATACAAATTTGATTAAAATTTTAAATTATTTATGGAAAAATAAAATTGCAAATACAAAATACCTTGATCTAATTAAAAAATTAAATGTATGGACCTATACTGGCTATACTAAACTAATACTTTGTACTTAAAATTATCACCCGAATAGCCCTATAAAAAAATATAATCAAATATAAATATTATGTTTTAGACATTCAATAAAAAAATATAATCAAATATAAATATTATGTTTTAGACATTCAATAAAAAAATATGTTGACAACAATATTATGAAAATATTGTCTAATTTTAAAATATAGTTGAAGAAAGTTATAAATCATGCAAGAATTAACAAAATCATACAAATGTTCAACTAGTAACTACAGTTTAAAATGTATTATTTACTCAAACTACTAAGATGATGTAATTATAGTGTTTATTCTACGATATACTCATATAATATATTTTTAGTATAAGTATGTAGTTAAAACCGTTTACGAATAGACAATAGTGAATACTTTGGTAGGTATTTAGGTACTTATAGCATTGATTAAATATTAAGTATATTTAATCAATACTTAATTGTAGGAACTATATTTATTTAATGTTCAGCTCGTTCAATCGTTCAAGAATTATCATAATTTCTTTATCACGTGTAGGTATATTAATTTTTAATATGTAATTTCTAGCAAAAAGTATTATTTATACTACAACCTGTATAAATATGTTTTACCTGCTAATTTATAATCATGGTATGTTTTAATAATTTCTCATCACCTACAGCTTACATACTACAGTAATTGAATAACTACTTAATTATAGTTTGTGCTTCAAATCAAAATAAAATGTATTATTGTACAATATTCTTGAATTTACACATTAAAATTATCTAATGTCTAACTATAAAATAATTCTTTAGTTTCCAAAATTAAAATTCAACATAAATATAGACACAATAATTTTTTATAAAGTATATACATTATTAAACGACTATATATTATAATATTAAAAGATTCGCAGAGATTAAAAATGTTTTTGAATATTAGATAGGTGTTATGTTAGAACGGAAAAATTTGTAAAATTTTAAGTTAGATAAAAATAATGTAAAAATAATTTTAAAAAATTGATGATATTTGAATACTATTATACTAAGAACCAACCCATCAAAACAAGTACACTATATTATTCTTATTACTCATTACTTTATTCGTAATAAATTATATATATTATAATGAAACTGTAAAGCCTTGTTCACACGGTCAAATATTTTAATTAATTTTATAAAAGGTTTGATAAAATATTTACCCCATGAACAGGGCTTAATAATAAAATAACATACACTATGCTGTGTTAATCACTATATATAGATATTAAGCACACTGTTAAATAAATAATATACCTATATAATGATATTATTATTTTTGTTTTTTTACTACACCGAGTAAAAAAATGTCTCATAAAATACTGTCAATAATCATCTGGCTATAACCATACTTTTAAGTTCTAAATTATAATACCTAATAAATATTTGATTGCTATTTTAAGGAAATACCTTGTGGATTCGTAATAAATGATAAACGTTAGGTATACAATACTTAAATATTCAGCGACTGAATGACCCGTTTAGTGCTTTTATCTTCTATATTATAATGAATCAAAAGTTAAAAACATATTGTACGGAGAGCGCATGTATATTAATTAATACTTAATAAGTATGTTATAACAATTATTGTAATGTTTATAAATATATATATATATATATAAGTATAACAGGGCCATCCTTAGAATTTGCGAGACCCAGGGCAAAAATACTTGTAACACCTTTTTGTTGAACCTACATCGTTATTTTGATATTTACTTATTATATAAAACATACAATTTAAATGCTACGAAAATTAAACAATTTTTAAAACTAATCTTACTAATTTTTTCAAATGCAAGGCCCTAAATTTAAGTAAAATGCGCAAGGCACAGGGCCTGGGCCCTACTCGCCCCCCTCTAAGGACGGCTCTGATTTGTAAAATACGACAGTCTAAATAATTTTAATAATTCCAATTATATAATACATATTTTCATCCTTCGCTATTTTTCGTTTAAACAAAATAGCTTTATAAATAATAAATATAATTTGTTCAATGTCTATACTTACTGATAATAACAACCCTCAATATTTTTGAGAAACAGTGGTGATGTCGGTGGTAGTATGTTTACCAAAGTATGTTCAGTATTCACCACCCCTCCTTGACAAAATCCTAAATATGCCACTGACCTATATTCTAGGTATATTATTGTTTACTTTTTTTATATATATAATTATAACTCAATTTTCGAAGAATTTATACTCATATTTATTTGACAAGCTTATTTACATCGTTGTACGTTACATCTTCACTCTAAATCTAGGCATGTATCTATCATGTATGCATATCAAGAATTAACTCATAAAACAAATTGTTTTTAAACAATTATAGGTATTTTCTATACTATAGTGCCTATAAACTCTATAGGTTAATAATAATAATATGATATATTATTAAATAATGTATGCAATTTATTGTTGGTAAAAATTAGTTCAAGCTACCGTATTACAGATTACTAATAGTAATAGAAATATTACTATTAATCATATAATAATTATAATATATACACAATAACCTTAATCTTTAGAAATCACACAATTAGATACAATTTTGTTTATAAGTGTTTAAAAATAAATTTTTTAAATTCAGGCCTGTAAATTTAATACTATATGTCAATAAATATATCCAGGCACGTACACAAGGGGGTTTTATGGGTTCAGCTCCCCTCCAATTATCAGGAAAATTATTAAATATAAAAATGATCAATCTTAAGACCCACCCAAAATATTTTTCGGTATGCAAGCTGTAGGTCAGCAGGTATCTCATAAGTTATTCTTACATAATTACAGGAACCAACCAATACCTAAAATAACTACATTTACATCCACGTAGACATCATTATTTCAATGTTATCTTAATATGCAGTCGACGTGTTCGACGCGACATATTCATCGCCTATCGGTAAATAGTAAAATCGGGTTTTTGTCAGTTGCTACCGTCCACGTCATTTCAGAGTAGAATGTATATAAGATATATATATATATAAAAATTAATTTAAAAAAATCCACCAAAAAAAAATGTCACATTTTAAATCGTGGTAACATGACATTAGATTTTATACCACTCTGCAAGTCTTAAGGCTTGAAGTCAAGCCACAAAAACAAATGCTGTAAGTCCCCAACCCTGCAACGGTTACATTATAATATAATATAAGTAATAAGTAATATTATAATAAAACAATGCTGTGCGTGATTGGTTTTTATAAAAAATTAGTTCAACCCACCAATATTACTGATAGAGAAATAACAATTTACCTATTTAGACTTTACCACAAAAGTAATAATCATAATATAATCGTTACAAGATATAATTATTATTAGGTATGTCAACACGTCGTTCGTGTGGTGTATTGTGGTACAATTATATTGTTCCGTGATTATAGGAGACAATGACACAAATAGACAATCACGTCTTAAATCGGCGGTTCCCAACCAATTGGGCTGCTGTCCACTTATGGGCCGATGGCAACTTGGCACTGGGCCGCAGAAGCTGGTATATGGTCTAAGCGCCTCTAAGCCAAAGGTTCGAAAATTTGAATCACCTGTTTTTTCTCAAGTATGAAGTAAGTGGGCCTTATTGACTCGAAAATATTTTCTTTAAAATTGGTGGTCAGCACAACTAAAAGAGTTGGGAACCGCTGACTTAAATAACGACCCACTAACAATACAGACGAATAATTTGGTTTAATTATACAAATTTGAATGCCATAAATAGTATATTTCAATATTTACCAATTTTTTTTTTTCGAAGAATAAATCGAAGACTGGGAATGGTGTACACCATAGACGGTAGTTAGAACTAAAGAAAGTAGATATTTAGTAGGTACTAAGTAGTAAGTACTACATACATTTATTTATGTATAAAGAATGACATAAAGTTTAGCCAGTTTAGGTCCTAAACTTCTAAATGATACGATACGATAATTTAATCGATATGTCTTGTTATAACCATCGATATTTTGAAAACTCTATCGATATATTATTACATAATTTTATCAAATCATCATAACAATGTCATATGTTATGTTTATCATTTTAGTTTTGATAACAAAAGTAAATGGTCTATACGATGAAATATTATTGCTTATTTATTACAGAAAATAATTAATAAAGTATTAAACAACGAATTACTACCACGCATATAACACATTAAATGTTTCAAGAATTATTCTTAATCAGCCGTGTATTCGACTGCCTTTACTATTATGACTTTGAATTTATCTTTCGTAAAAATTTTCCATAGTTTAAACAAATGTAATTTATTGTTAATAATACGTTGATTTTAAATAAAAAAATTAATGCTAAAAGAAATTTTGTTATAATAGGTAACTATAATTTGATGGTATCAGAACATTTATAGAAACACATTAGAATGTTAATCATAACTTTAAAGGTACCTATTATTTGTTTTTAGGCTTACAAAATGGATACCCTATTCAGTGATAATATATCGTCTACAAATGACCATTGCCATCAAAGATGCTGTATTTCATCTACAAACATATGCCAAATTGACTGTAACAGCACCAACAGCAATGATTATGTATTTGATATGAATGATCATACAAATTTAATATCAAACTGCACATTAGTAAAAAAAAAATACAAGTGCCATTGTTCTTTTATGGAAGAAAACGGATCTAAATCAAATACATACTACTCTCAACCATGGATAACCTTCATTCATATATTATGTACTGTAAGGAAATATTTTACTCTTTTAATTTCAGTAATAAATATCCCCTAAAACCAAATTACATCAGTCCAAGTATAAATATTTAAAAACAATTGTTGGTATTCTAGTAATAATTTATATGTGTTTGAGTATTAAGAATGTTTAAGTCCAATAAAAAATAATATTGAAGTATTTTGAAATTATAAGGCTTAATATAACAAATAATTGAATATTCTTTTAATATAACCCGCATTATTACATTTTAAATTTTTATCATTAAATATGTTATAAACAACAACAGGTAGTAAAAAATTTATATATTTGTATAATATATATAAATGATAATTTAAATATTTCATTGCTTTAAACATAAAATATATTTATTTTTATATATTTATCTGAGTGTCAATTTTATATTATTTATTACCATTGTAACACTAAACTTTTTAATAAAATGTATTTAGTTTTAGATTCTAAACCGAGAGATAACTATATTGGTTTAACAATAATGTGTTTTTTTTTCTGTCATCACCTTTTAAAGCAGTACAATTGCTTCAATTTTTAACTTTGAAGTTGATCCTAACCTTTGGATGTAGTTGGTACTTTGAGAATAGAAACTAAAAAATGTCTAGTACTTTTCAAAATAATTGGGAAAAACAGAAAGTACTATAAATCTAACTCCGTTTACAAAAAAAATGTTTCTTATTATATTTCTTAGATTGATAACTGTAGATACTTGACATTTTTATAAATAATTTATAATAGCATATTTTAGACATACAATACACTATATTTTAGGTCTGATGGTGCTTTTTATAGATATTTTCAACAATTGTTAGTGTATTTTTAGATTCATGTATGATACAATGGTTGTTTTTTAGTTAAAATGTACCTCATAAGTTGTTAATATAACGACAACAAATATATAGAAAATACATATACAACTACTTATTATAAATAATCATATAGAAATTTAAAATTAAGTTTGTCTATTATGAGTATTTTCTTTGATATCGAAATAAATTTTTAATAAGTTATTTATTAAAAAAGCTATTATATGATATTTTATTTTAGATAAAAGTAAATACTATACTTGGTCATGCAATAATTACTTATAAAAGTTAAGATTTTAAAATGATAATGCAATTTCAAAAATATTTTTGTCTAATATCTAAGTAAGTGTTAATGTCAACATAAATTTGATTAAGGTATTAAACATTTTACATGTAATTTATTTTAAACAAGAATTATTTTTATATATAAATATAAACAAATAATATAAATATATAATTACTATGTATTGTTTTTAAATTACAAAAATTAGTAACAAATATGCCAAATCTAATTTTAATTATATACAATTACTTTTTATAAACCTCTCCATTCATTCAACAACTTTATTCATCAGTAAATATTTTAAGTGGACTAATTATATAAATGTTGGTAAATTTAGTCGATTTGAAAGTAGATAATAATACACATATACAATTTCTTGTCATACAAAAATTAATCCCTAAGGAAAGGTCCTAATATACTGATTTGACAATCTGCTCTAGTATAGAATTATTTCTATTTCTATAAATAATAATTGCTAAGAAATTCTTATATACTGAATTTTAAAAAAAGGAAAGAATAACTTGTATGTCAAGTTAATTAAAATTAAAATATATTTATACTTTTAACAAAAATAAATAGCCTATGTGGTAAACAAGATATTTTTCAAATTATTAAATAAAAATTATAAGTTATTTTTTTTATTATTATTATAGGCAATTTTGGTATTATTCGCTGTCTATTTAGAATCCAATGTTTTAATTTTTGAAAAAATTTCCAATAAGAAAGAAATGGATGATATTGTATGGCGCTTAATACCTTCAGAACAACATGGGACTACCACATCAACAATTTCTCCAACAACAGATCTACCTCCTAAAGATAAATGTGAACCATTATATGTTCTTGTTTATGCTCATTGTTGTGTATGGTTTTTATTTTTGGTAAGTTACATATCGTAAATTATTTAATTAGATATTTATTTTGATAAACAATGTATTTTATGTATTTTTTTTTTTTAGGTACTGGACCATGTTGCTCGACACATGCATCATACAACATTAAGATCTCGTGGACATTTGCGTGCTTATGCAAGACTTACTCGCCTAGCAGTCATCCCATTTCAATTAGTATCTTTATGTTAGAAAAATTAACTAATTTATTTGAAATTTTTAGAAGTCCATTTATTTATTTATTTAAATTACAGGGACCGTATTATTGGCTATATTTATTGCTGTATATGCTCAACAAGATGCTGCTGATATGCAACCATACTGTGATGCTAATATGTTAATGTCACCAAAAAATGGAATAGCTGTATTACTTATTATTGAGTTTGTATGTGTCACAATATCTTCATTACTATATGCAAGTAAGTAAATATTTTGTTATTAATTGACTATGATTCATAACACATATTTGGTGGATACTTTACTTTTATGATTTTTATTTAGATTCAATAAGAAAATTTAGTCTAGAAAAGCCACCACCAGATGTATGTGGCTGGGAAGAAAATAATTATTGTGATCGATGGATACCTCAAGTGTTGCAGAATAATGATATTACAACAAGTCAACAAACAAATCCTGAAGAAATTCCAAAGTAAATTGGTTTATTACAAAATGTAGTTGTATGCTTACTTATCTTTAATACTAAATGTTTGAATGTCGATTTTATTTTACAGTTCTGAACAACAAGATAGTCGGTGTTTATTAGATTTATTAGAGTACTATGCTTATGCTAATCGAGAGTTGGCCACTCAATTAGCTAGTAAATCTGAAAGATTGCGTCAACTTGAAGTAGAAAATACTGCTCAACAACCTTCTCAGTCATAAAATAATATAGATCCTCTTATTTATTTATTTAGTTTTTTTAAAGTTTGAATTTTTTCCTATTTCTATCACTTTTATCATATTCTAATTTCTAATACAATTCTATTTCTGTAAATTCATATTGAACTAATATACATATTAAATAATTGTTAAACTATTGAACTTTTGAGTTATTTTGTTTCCTTATACATAATAGTTTTCTATAATTATACTTAAAATAAATAAAAGTTAACAAATTTTAAAAACATTTTAATGCCTTTATTTAAATTATATATAGGATGTTTTAAACAAACCATTAATCCTCTCAAATATTGTTATAAAGAATATTACCCAATAATTTTTTTTATTTAACTTTTATAAACATTCAATAAGTTTTTATTACAAACAAATATATAGTCATAATATATAATATAACAATAATAATAAAGTTCTAACGTTTAGCATGCTTATACAATTATTTTTAAACACATTTTTATTTGTTAAGTATTAAGCTATATTTATAATTAATAAATTTTAATTAATATATTATCCAAAATTTGAATAGAAGGTATCATAAACATCTATTCACAGCTTTGATTCAAAGCTATACTTTTATATTAATTTGGCTATTAAAACATATTTTACGTATATTATTGAAACAAAAATGTGCATGTTTCAATAAAATTAGTTATGTATATATTTTATATTACTAATATTAAACAAACACAAGCGTGCGCAGACTTTAATTTCCAGTACCAGTGCCTCTAATTTTTTGTTAACACATTGACATACATTTTAATTGTTAATTTAAAACTGTATAATAGTTACATATATAAATACAATTAAGTTGTATGTGCAGACAACATTAATATGTTAAACATAGGTACTTGTATATTTTTGAAATAAAAAATAATTACATATCATAATAATACATACCTAATGCATATTATATGTAACTATACATAATTATGTAATAATTTTAATTAAAAAAATATTATAAATTAATTTTCCTATTATTCATAGATGATAGGTTATCATTATAGTCTATACTATAGTACTTCTATAGTCATAGTACATATGTTGTGCACTATGTATTAGTCAGATGAATAAATTAATAAAAATTGTTTAGTGGTACACAAATATTTTTGATTTTATTTTGCTATTACAAAAAATACAATTTTCTTGATCTCCACGAATATATTGATAGAGTTAAATATAATATACACAGAATTTTTATACTGTGCAAAAAAATATTGATAGGAAACATAATTTAAATAAAAGCTTATCATTAAATACTTATAAAAGAGTATATCAAGGATATTTTTATAAATACTTCCTCTTAATCTTAAAAAAATTGTTGTTCATCTAAGTCTGCTGTAAAATGGTATGTGCTATTTACCATAAGAAAGCACATTATTACATAGTAGTAAGTTATGTGATGAATTAACATTTAGAGGTATAATATAATGTTTATACTAGCTGTTATTTATTTATATTATAAAGATTTTAATATTTTTATCATAAAATACTTACTAAAATTATATTCTTATTATAATTCATAAATAAGAAAACTATTTGTGAATAATTAAAACAGCACTAGCGCAGATAAGCATTTTATTAAATGAGCTAGTATTATCCATCTTAATACACTTTATACAATTTAATAAACATTATAAACTTTTTTTATATGTACTTTATTATATTTATGGGTCTGAGTATTATATTACTATAATTGTTATCAATTACAAAATCTAGAAAAAAAATATTAAATATATTTTGTATTTATAAAATAATCAAAAGCTATATGTCAGAAATTTATTAATATGATAATAATTTAATCAAATTTTAATTTACACCTAAAATTAATTTATAATTAGTGTATTATGTTTAATTGAAGCGCAATACTTTGTTTGATAAAAGCTATTTAAAATTATTATCTCTGTAGTGTATTTTAATATTAATTATGATAGAAAGCCACTAGTTTATTTTGGTTATTAAAATAATAATATCTGTTATAATGTTTTACTCTTATATTTTATACTTTCAAGTGTTTAATATTAAGTTTAATTGTTAAATTTAGCAATTGTTTTAAAAGTATGGACATTTATTACATATTCAAATTTAATTTATGCATTTATTATGTGTATTATAATTATAATGTGTGTACTTTTAAATATGTGTGACATGTTCATCTGTTTAAACATCAATTACAGTTACTGTCAATAAAATATTATGCATTAGATGATAATTAGAAATAGTACAATATATAAAGTTAAACGATAAAATAAAAAACTGATTATTTAAAAAAATCGGATCATTCAAATAAATTATTATTAACCCACAACAAATAATAACATTATATTATGATATACTGATTCTATATTTTTTTCTTCAAATTTAAAAAAAAAAAATAATAAATATATTAATAAAAATTATTTTAAAATATATATTATTATATTCTAACATAAATGGTGGCAGATATCCAGAATCAGGAAAGCATTAATTGGTTTTCAAAATGCAAAAATTAGTTTGAACATTTAAATTGCATTAATAAATGCTACACGTTAAATATCTCATAATTCATATGGTATAATCTTACTAATTGAAGCAAGTTGTTCTTTTAAATAAACAAATTACAGCCATACAGTATAAAAGACTAATACTATAGATATCTACTGTTTTAAATCCTTCAGAAAGTGTAATTCGTTCAAATTGTGAATTTTAACAAAAATACATAATATGTGCATCTTACATTATACCCCTTGTGTGCATTATTATAAGTTATTTATAATAAATAATAAATAAATAATGTTTTTCTAGTTTTTTTCATGAACAAATGTATAACATTATAATATATTTTTAATAAATGTATTACTTTTCTATTTTATTATTTATTCTTACATAATTGATTATGAATAATAATTCCATTGCACATTATTTTTAAAATATGTGCATCTCTTAATTGGATAGGAGTTTAGCTCTTAAAAATGCAAGATTAAATTAATATTATTTGTAAGTCAGTGCCATAACCAATATTTTTTTAAGTTACAACAAAATAACTAAAGTTATTAGAGAAAAAATAATAATTTGTTTAAATATCCAAAACTCAAAATTGGAACATCAAATTCCTGTAATAAAATTATATTATGTAAATGTTTTAAAATTCTATCAAGAAAAACTTGTAGAATCTTGCATTACATTTTAAGTCTTAGCTATTAAAATTAAAAATGTTCATAATTTTTAATTTTTTGAAAATAATTATTGAGTTTTTTGCATCATTATTTAATATGCATACAATTTATTATTGATACTTTTATTTGTACTTAAACCAGTTATTAGATAATATATTTATTAGCTTCAATTTTAAATGATATGGATTTTTATAATTGCTAAATATAAAGTGATATATTACATCACATTATTGTTATCATATTTATGAGTTTCTGGAATAAAAATATATTTATTACTGTGTTTTTGTAGTATAATTATACTGAATAATCTTGGAGTATAATAATAAATAACATTTTAGGCAAATTAATCAAATAGTTTAAAATATTTTGTGTAATTATTAATAAATTTTTGAAAATACAATAATAAACAATGTACAACATATATATATTCAAAATTGTATAAAAGATAATTAAGTTAATCAATAATCTGTTAATAAGAATAATATTAAAATAATAAACATAATTTTAAATACAAAAATAAAACAATAAGACTTAGTTAACTATAAAATAAAAATAATAACTATTAACATACCAATTTACATAAAAAATTGTTGTAATTTTAAAAATTTTTAATTTTTTTTTGAAACTTGAATTGTGAACTAATCAACTCCTTGATGAACTAATTAATAGCTAAACTATTTTGTAACTCCTTAGTTAATCTAAACAAATTAAAATTAAATTATAAAAGCAATACTTTAAACTATTTAATTGAATAAAATGATTTAAGTAAGTATTGAATAACTTTTTTAAATTGTTATTTTTTGAATAAATTCTAATATAGTTTAAACTTTTCTAAACTACATATTTTTCATTCAATCAAAATCAAAACTTTGAGTGCTATTATAACAAAATTATTGTTATTATATATATGTGTTACGGGCAAAGTATACAATTTGGGCATTTTATACAATGGCCTTAGTATATTGGACAATATAGATAATATAATATTTAATAGAAAAGTATTGCTAAAATATAATGAATACTATTTATTTTAATATTTATGTTATTAGAAAATATAATTATTATTATTACTTATTTATCACTTATTTTCACAAGTACTGCTTCCGTGTAATTTTGATGTGCATAGCCGCTCAACTGCTTAATACTTGCATTTCCATGTTTTACATTTTTGTACACACGTAATCGGTCGTAGCCCTGACCACCCAAATTAGAAAATTTCCATGCCGTCTCTCGGAGTGAAATTTTGGCTATGCACATCAAAATTCCACGGAAACAGTACTTCTGATTCATTATATTTTAGCAATACTTTTCTATTCAATATTATATTATCTATATTGTCCAATATACAAAGGCCATTATATACAATGCCTGGGCATTGTATAAGACGCCCAAATTGTATATTTTGCCTATAACATACTTATATAGTATTTTAAGAAAATTTCACACCTACATCCTGTATGTTGCGTTCGTCTTACAAACTTACATGACATGGTTCAGTAGAACCAATTATTTTGTGTATTCAGCTTTAATATTAGATTAGAATGATTTATAGTCAAACTTAAAAGAACTGTAAAAATATTATCTATATCCTTTCATTAGCTTTTACAATATTTTAATTTTTAAGTGAATTATGAGTATTTTTAAATATAAATATTTTATATACTCACAACTTGATTAAAAACTAAAATACTGTAAAAAGTCAAAGAAACAACATAGATAATGTTCTTACTTTCAAGTTTGATAATAGGTCATTTCACTTTAATATTTAAACTAAACACACAAAATTGATCCTACTGAATAAAAATTTGTCAAGTTATACATTTGTAAAACATAGACAGCACATGAGGGTGTAACATTCTCTTAGGTAAATATATCATGATTTATAAAAATGATTTACTCACAATATATTAGCAACGAGTTTACTGTCTTCTATGCACAACTTTAATTCCGAAATGTTGTTTTCTATTTGTGAAATAATACTTTTAAATTCAGATTTATGCATATTTTCTTTTTGTACAATTTCATTAAAACTATTTTCAGTAGCTAAATACAAATAAATATATTTACAAACCATTTACATACGAGTATTATACATATATTTTTTAATAAAACTCACAAATTACTATGTTGAACTGTTCAAATTTTTTTGCTTTTTCACAAATAATATCTATTATTTCAGAGTGTTGTTTCATATCTTTCAAGGTCCGCAAATGTATAAAATTTAACCTACAACAAATATCATAACAATAAAATATATTATTAATAAACTAATGTTTTATTTTCTTACCTCGGAGTTGAACTAATTGTCAATTTATTTGTATTGTTTACATCACTAACTATAGAAGCTTTTAAAGATATTACTGATTTGTTAATCAAACTACTGTTATTTATTGAATTTAAATAATTTCCAGCTAAATTGTCCATAACTGTTTTTGTTTCCATTAATCCAAAATCACTTTTCTTATCATTTAATTCTTTTAACATTTCACCTATAATTATTTTTTTCTGATTCTAAAACATAAAAATACAAAATGTATAAAATTATTTAACATAAGATGAATTAATTATCGACTTACTATTTCTTCATTTAAAGTGTTAGTTTGCTCGGCAATCTGATCCAAGATTTTTAATGACTCATCTTCAACAGAGACATTTTCTTGGAATGCAGTTATCTTGGAACATCCTAAAGTGTTTTTAAACCACATTTGAAAAGTTTCTATTACATTTTTCTTAAACACTTGCAAATCATCTTCAGTACATGATAAATTTTTCAGCTAAAAATAAAAAAATTGTAAAGATCAATCTGTATACGAATAAATGTAAAAACATATGTAGTTATATGTCATAATAGTTGGTTGATTGATGTTTTAAAATATAATTATTTATTAAATAAATTTACCTTGTATTGACTAATAACTTCATTTTTAACTAGATTTGTCGTCTCTTTTAAATTTTTAAAAACATGCTCCTTTTCAGCTAATAAGTTAGATAAATTTGATTCTAACTCTATTTGCTTTTGAAAAAGTTTCTTAAGTACTTCCTCACATACAATTTCATTGTCACTTTTAAAATAAAAACACATATAAGACTATGAAAATATAATGAAAAAAATTGAGCTAAAAATAAATGTACCTGTTATGTACTACAGTATCTTTATCTTCTTTAACCGTATCTTTACTTTTATTTATATTAATTGTTAAATTTTCTTCAACAGTTTGGAGTAAAATCGCAGGAGACTTATCACATATAGTTGAATATATAGCATTGCACAACTTTTTTCCAATATTTACACTATCATTCATTATACCTAATTGTTTAGCATCATCTACTTCAGTACAACATACAATCAAAGAATCCTAAAATTTAATATTATATTATTAAGCAATAAATGATCTACCACTTTCTTAATTGCTATAAAAATGTTACCTCATAATCAGCCTTGGTCAAATCTTTATTTGCTTCTCTTGAAAAATGGTCACAAACATTTGATAAATCACTATACATTTTGATAAATTCGTTATAATATTCAATTTTATGATTTGCTACATATGATGTATTTTGCTTGATTTCAATATTTTTAATAATATTTTTTTTTTGTTCAATTTTTTCATTCAAATCCATTTTTAATTTGCTATTATTTTTTTTCGCATCGCTAATATCCATTTGAAGCTTGTTATATTTTGTAACAAGTTCTTCATATTTTAATGCATTATCAAGATCATTATAAGATTCCACTTTTGACTAACAATATAATAACGAATTGTTAATTTTTTTTAATATTTATTATTACTTATAAGTTATAAAAAGAGCATATTATTTAATATAATAATATAAGAGTACATTTACAATTTATGCTTCAGAAAAATGGGAAATATGATAATTTTTTAATACATATGACATAAGTAAACAATGATATAATATGAGGAGGAAAACAATTCTCAATAATGAAAATCAAAATAATTTTTAGCAATGAAAAAATGAAACTATAAGAAAGTAGATAATAATAATTGTACATTTTCGCTATAGAAATACAAGAATAAAAAACAAATCAAAAATTTAGCTACTGCATATCTATTTGGAAAAATTCCCAAAGTTATTTAGGTAAATTGCTATTTCTATTCATTTTTAACTCTATCCTTTGTTTCAAATATTTTTAAATTATTAATAATTTCTTGATTTTCAAGAAATGAACATTTGGAGATAGATTGAAAATATAATAACATTAAATATTAGTTTAGATGTAATGATTTTCTCATGCGTCTTACCATTAACGGTTTTTGACGTTTTTGGAGTTTATGTAATAATAAAGATTTCTTAATTAAATCCACCTCTTCTTTGGAACGTACATGTTTAATAATATGTCTCCACATGTCTCGTCGTTGAGGCGGCATCAGCCTGAATCAAATTAAGTTGTTTAAATCGTTAATTTTAACCACTATTAGAAAAATTTGTATATATTTGACTATTTAAGAATAAAAGAGATGACTTACTTTTTTAACACCTCGTCGTCTATTTTTCCATTCACTTCCAACCCTAAGTGTTGGAACCATTTCTTAAAATTTGTTAAGTCTTTATCCATGTTTTATACGGAATTGCAAAAGGTTTTCTAAATAGATCTAATTAATATGACAGACAAAAAAATTGAAAACAAACTGACATTTTAAATTAAATAATTAATCGTTTAACATTCGAAGGTTTACTGTAAACTTATACTGTCGTCTGTTACTGTGTTAGGCAATTGGGTACTTTCGAAATCTACACTTTTCTTATCAATATAATAACCGTCAAATGGCGCGAGTTTTTTGTCCGCAGTAGACCAGCGGTGACGTAAACAAGGTTGTTAAAAAATTGATACCATTCGAAAATGATAAATATTTTAACGTTTGTTACGAACTTTAAAGTGATAACGTTTAAAAACATTACAACAAAAATAGGGAAGTAGGAAATTTGTATCCCTATATGTTTTAAAATATTATTGACACTAGCTCCTATAAAATTGGTAATATGTTTCAAGTAGGAATACCTAGCTCGAAAAATAATTGCATGGGTACGAAAAATGATTGAATCGTTCAGCTACTATTTCTAAGGATATTTTATAATTTATTTTTATTACAATAAGTAGGTAGGTATAATATATTTTTGTACATAGTAAAAAAATAAAGACATTAGAATGTTTACTCAAAATTAGTTATTGACTAAATTTTATTTTTTGTATTGTACTGAATTTAGAAATAAATTCTATGGACGCTTACATTTTTCACTAAATATTTATTCTATAGTATATTTTAGACTTAACAGACTTGATATAAATTTCAAAATATTCTAATTTTTTGTAAAAGTTATTTTTACAAAAACTTAAAAATCAAAAACACATATATACAAGTACAATGTTTTTGAAAAACATTAAATTTTAAATTCAATGAAATTGAATATTTTGATAAAAAAATATCATGATTTTTATTATTGTAAATAATAATAAAAATATTTTTTATGAGATTTGAAATTTTCACTGCTGCATATTTCATTATTTATTATACTTAACTATTACACGATGCAATTTTTGAAATATTTATATTATTGTAACTTGTAACTTGAAAGCTATATTTTTTATATTATAAATATACAATATGATATCATGATATTATTCATATCACTCCTTAAATGGTAAATCTATGTAAGTTTTAAAGGCGCCCACAAAACTATACACAGAGAAGAAAGCAGTCAAAAATTAAGAATATAATACGGGTACGTTTATTAATTTTGAAAATGATAAAAATATTAACTAAAATAACGATGGGACATAGGGCATCTTTGTATTTAAACTGCTAGAAATAATGTATAAAATAATATTATAATAACAATTAGCTATAATATACTATCTAACATTCTAACATTATGGGATATTAGAATTACTTTGTTGGCAAAAAGTTGTTCTGCTTACCGCAATAGTGTATTGCTATTAAGTAATTAAGTAATAGCAATTTTAATACGATATAATAAAATATCCTTATAGAAATAGTACACCAACCGAACTAACCACATAACTGCTTTTTAGTTTTTTATAAGCAGGTACTTTATAACCATTACGACATTACATTAATACTAAGTTATTCAACTTCTTGAACAATATTGCGTCCCAAAAATAAAAACTGTATTCTATTCCATTTAAGTGAAAATCCATTTTTCATAGAATGTAAAAATTATTATACCTAAGTAGGTACTTCGTGTTCAGATTTATGATTAGTAGGATCTATTTTATTGGCACAATATACTCGTATAAACCATTAAGAGCTGTTGTATATTTGTCCGGCGACAGGCTGTTTTGCAATACCTATTTGATTACTATAGCTAATAGGTGTAAAAATTATATTTCTTACTTTTACTTTACTTTAGTACCTACCATATATTATTAGGTGTAATTGTTAAATAATAATTATAAGCATTTAATATTTTAATATTTATTTAGTTAAACAATATTATAAACTTAAATTAGGAAATCTAAAAGGAATTAAATATATATTTTCATAGGTAATACAAGTTATGTTTTTAATTATTTAAATATTCAAGTATTATAATTTATATTTTCAGATAATATTATTTATTGGTAAAAAAATAAATAGGCTTGTATTGTAGAACGTAGCACCCGCATATGTTGTCTTCGTCTTACATATACGTACGATAGCAAATTTTCGTTCACCAGTTAATAGTTTGAATAGTGTCATGTTACTGCTGTAAGTTTTGAATTTTGATATTAGCGAGAATTGACCTATTGGCTATTACAAAATGTAAAGGTAAAATTGTCATCTAGGGCTTTACGTAGCCTTTTATTTATATTATTATTTTTAAGTAAGTTATGATCTTTTTCACTTTTTGAAACAATGTACCTAAACGATGTACCTACGTGTTTATGATGATATCAACACCACTATAAACAAGTATAATGTATATACAGCTGCTACAATTGCTATAGCATAATATTATTATTAAAATATAAAACTTTTTTTGAAATTTGTTATTCACAAAAATTATTAAATTATTTTAAAATTAACATTCATGACATTTTTTTCATTTTAATACGTAAAGTTTGAAAACATAACACAAGATTTCAAAGAATGTTTTGTTTAGATTTAAAAAACAGTTTAACGAAAAATCACATACATTTTTTATGGGTGTTTGAAATGTAATTAAAAAAAATATATAACCGAATCATAGAATCTTAAAATGTTCTTTATCACTTAAATAATAATTTACTATAATACGTACTACGTAATTTATTCATTTTTATTTAATTAAAGGCATTAGAAATTATAATATAATAATAAGTAGTATTAGTTTCTGAGTGAATTTCATCTTAAAATAATTTGTAATGGAGTGTACAAACGTATAATATATATTTTTTTATTATACGTTTTAAATACTTTAATATTTATATTCAAAAAAACTTTTATTAACAACAAATTTCCATAAAAATAAATTTAAAAAAAAAACGATTTGCCTAGAACAGATGTTGTTAGATATTATTTTTTTTTTCATATTTTTGTCTGAACTTTTTTTCCTGAGGTTTTTTTTCGTCAGACATTTTATTCCGAGGTATAACAATATTTGAGGACTGTTATCGACACGTCGTTTTAAAATAATCGTTTGTATAAAATAATTTATAAACAATATACTATTATTATTTTTCCTATTTAATATTGATAAAATACCTATAACAAAATATCATAACGCGTATACGTAAATTACGTAACGCAATACCTATCAGTTTATCGACGGTATCGTCGCCGCTGCGCGCCGACTAAAATGTAGCTCCGAACGAATTTCAAGGTGGATTTCGCGAAAACAAAATTATAATAATAATATCATATCATCGTAATATGGTACTGCGGCTACGTCATTATATTATTATAATTCAGAGAAGTAATATCGTAGGAATAATGTAGCGCACAGAAAAATGATAATATTCTCCCCAACCTTCTCTGCGGGCACATCATCTCCTGATACACTGTGGCCGATTCCAAAGTCAAGGCCGGCTGGGCCCACACGGTCAACGAAACGCACGTAAAAATCCGTATCGAAAAATCGAAGATGGTGAGAACGGAAACGGACAACGAACAACAAATTCAACGATTCGTCGTTGGATGACCGTCGTCGGTACCAGGGGCCCAGGCGACGGGCGCGGACGCGCGGCGTGCAGTGAGCTGCCGGCGGAACGTCAACAACGGCAATAATACCTGTGCGCGCGGACGTGGTGCGTAGGTGTGTTGCTTGATACAGTAGCAGTTGATGGCGTAAGCCGCAAACGTCGGTCGGTCTCCTTATCGGTTCCTAGTACCGAATTAACGGTTTTAGGTTCCGCCGACTGCCGCATAAGGTATTTTATGATTGATTCACGTTTGAAGTGATCCGCGTCGGCCACCGTGACACGCGTTCCGGCGTTTGGCCCGAAAATTAGGTACAGGGCCGATATCAATACAGTCGTTGTTCTATCGGGTGGGTACGCGATAGTCATTCGGTGCGGAGTTTTTATTTTACCGTGCACGTGACCAACTATTATTGCAGGTCTCCTCGGGTGGAAACATTACGAAACATTATGCGTCGTATTACGTTTCGTTGGCGCACGGAATTTTCGGGGCACCGCGAGTTCCAACACGATAGTAACAGGTAAAAAACTATGCACACGTTCATTCGTACGCATGAAACGTGCGTATAGTACCTGTATACTGAGTTCCTACACGAGTTTAAGAGTGAGATGTGTGTGTTCTCGGACGTCGGAAAAGTAATTATTGCTGTAATAATCGAGCTCGTTTCAAACCGACGAATGTTTCGATGCAGCCGACATCTAAACTCGACTTTTTTGAACATAAACATGACGTGTACTACGACCTTAAGTTATTGATAAAAATACATAAAGTAGGTGTAATATATTTTTTTACAATTATTTAATAGTTAAACTTAATAATTTTTTTTAAATTCTGAGCGGAGCCGATCAATGTACCGATTTTACAATAATGGTTGTTTTTTTTATTTTTATTTTTGTGTTTGTCATTGCCCTTTGCCTTTTGGACTATAATAAAATTGCTTCGAATTTCAATCTTAATTAATTTATTGGAGCAAATTGAATCTAATTGATACTTTCAAAAGTAAACAATTTTTAATACTTTTTAAAATAACCAAGTAAAACAAAACAAAAAAAAAATAATCAAGAAAAAATAAGAATTTTCATGCAAATCAGTAGGTATTCGACAACGAATTGTTTTTTTTTTTTTTTATAATTCATAAACGAATAATCGTAAATACATGAAAAACCAAACGTATATTATTAGCATCATCTATATAATGATATAATTCATTTTAAATCTTTTTGAGTTTATTGGCATTTGAAATTTTCAATTATTAGTTTTTTTTACTATAAATATCCATAATATTTTTGAAAAAAGTTTTAAAATTTAATACTGAATTTCTCATAAGTTTTTATTTACCAATTAAACAATATAAAAATAAATTATAGTCAAAGTATTTTTTTATAAACTTTTAAAGTTAAAATGTTGACGAAATTCGTCGTTTATTTAATACTTGGAAATTTATATAACTTTAAGGACTGTTCTTACATTGTTCGGTTAATTGTCGGTTAAAATTAACCGGTAGAATTTCTACGGTTAACACAAGAAACGACGGTTAGCGTTTTCAGACATTAACTAGACATTCTATTCATTGTAAAAACGCCCTTAAATATTTAAATTCGAACGGAATGATTATTTACCTAATGATTTTACAATCTTTATGTTTTTTTTGTGTTGATATACACGATTAGTAGTTGAAAAAATGCTTTGTTTTTTAAATTTGGAGATAGTTTTGGATAGCAAATTGGATCTAGCTTCTATTTTTATAGAAATTAAAAAAGAAACTCAAAGTATTTTTTTGTAAAACCAGTTTTTAACAAAATTGATTTTATTTTTTTTTGGTTTAACTTAAAAACGAATTACATACTTTAGAATTTAGATACTCAGAATTTTCATAGAATGTTTATGATAGTGTTTTCTATTATAATTTAAAAAATATTTTAATTATTTTTGAGCTATTTATAGACATTTGAAATTTCAGTTTTTTCTATAAATACAGATAAAATGTATAACTAAGAAAAAATAAATTAAGTACGAGATTCTTCATACATTTTCTATTTATTGACAAAAAAATATTTAAAAATTTAATCACATTTTTTTAAAAACATTAATAACTGATAAAATTATACAAAATCTCTAAAATTTACACATCATTTTGCAGTTAGAATATATTTATATTATTTCTTTTTATAACTAGATTTTATATTTATTTTTCTACCTAAAATAAAAATAATGAGTTTACCATAAAGTCATGTTAATTTTTTATGAACTTGAAGTTTGTATGACATTACAATATTCATTCATATAATACCTAACTATTTCTCCACATACCATTTTGATTTTTTGTTGTAATTCAATAATAAAAAATAGTTAATACTTAAAATTTGCATTTTAAAACTTATTATAGTTATTTTTTGTTATTTTAATTACTGTATATACATTTATTTTAAATACATATATGGATACATGTAAATAACTACACAGGTAGGTATTTGTTGACAATGTTGACATAAATTTCCATTACCATCTAAATCGCTACAGTTGCTATTTTGCTAGTGTCTATTAACAAGGTTTAATATTAGATGCATTTTTAATAAAATGTTTAGTTATACATGATATTTAGTGGCAGATTTAAGGCGGCTCTGAGAGTGGTTTGCCCCTTGATAGCTGTATTATATTTATAAGGCCTAACATCAAATTCTAAATATTGTATTTACAAAATTATATGATATGATATGATATATTATAATATGAAAAATTGTTGTTCTCCCACCCCAAAATTATACTTACAGCTTTAATTAATTGGAAAGTAAGTTATCTTCAATGATACATAATTTAATTTTTCTATAAAAAAAATGATTCTAAGTGAAGGTAGTTTGTCAGCCTATATAATATTATTAAATATATTTAATTATGAATTGAGATTACTATTAAAATAATTTATTATATTATTAGTAATAATTAGTAATATAATCGGTTGAATTTGTTTTATTTTATTTATTCACTGTGTAAATAGGTTTATAGTATAACTAGGCAATAGCTTAAAATTAATCTACATTTTTTGAAAATGTCATTTTGTATCTGTATTAGAAATAATAATATATAATATAGTTTTGTATAAACATCAACATATTTATAGTCAGTAAGTTTGAGTAAATTGAAAATTATTATGCAGCAATAATGCAATACAGAAAACTAAGTAGAAACTATCCTATGATAACAATTTAAAAATAGGAGTGGTAAAAGGGATATGTTTGATGTAAAAAAAAAAAATAATAAAATACTAAATTTTGATATTGTGTGAGTTCTGTTTTAATAAGCTTCATGTCAAAAGTAATTGGCATAAACAGTGACAGAAATGGATCAAACCAACAATACTGAGATAAGAGTTAGCCAGATTTATATTTTTATCTGCTCAATGAATTTATATGAAAATTATTGAAATTATGAACAACCATGTTAACCGCTAAAGGCTAAACACTTTATCGAGACACAGCTATAGATTAATGCCAGATTACATGAAACCAAACTTTAAATTAATTTAATGAATAGTTTTGTCAAACCATTAAATATTTTTACAGACGTGTTTGGGTAGCATAAATCGTACAATAAAAATATATTGGTACTAAACATGATACCAAAATTTGTGTAAAAGTTTAAGCTTTTCTCAGAAAAAGTACTATAAGCTCTATGGTGACGATGTACCTACTATTGATACGTACACATGATAACTGTAGGATTATCGAATGATTAAAATTTAAAGAGCCTAAATAAATCGATGCATTAGTTTAATGAGCTGTTAACCTATATTTTAACGGTTCAATAAAACTATTGAATGTTTAAATATAGTTTAACGAATGAATAAAATCTTAATCATTCGTTTGGGCGCTAACGGCTCGATAAACGTTTAGTGAACGTTTATGCAACTAAGCATAAGAATTAGATAAACATACAAGTTAAATAGTCTAACTACGGATTGTAAACAATTCGTTTTTCACGAACATTGAACTATAAGCGCACGAGAACTTCGTATATTTAAATATACTTTTCCACAAATTATTCATAATACTTAATTGTTGTTTAATAAATATTTTATCATACATCATCATTTATCACTCGTTTATGTTTATCGCCAAATCAGTTTTGCCATATATTCAATGTTAAAACGTAGATGTTTCTATTTTTTTTTCCGGTTGTAGTAATGGCATTTTTTATCTAAATCTATTATGTTATCATAAATGATAATACTGAATTTCATATTGCCGATGCCGATGCCGAATCTCAACAAAGTTTTTGGACTTTATTGACAGATTATTGTGAAGATTCATATAAGAGTTACGATTATTAATTAATAAATACAACTATGGCTGGAAGTCGATTGGAAAAATTGGGAACTATATTTACAAGGTATTGTATAATTTTTTACTGCTAATAAAAAACACATATTTATAATGCCGTATGCGAAGT
Source organism: Rhopalosiphum nymphaeae (assembly GCA_036289425.1). Classification (NCBI taxonomy): domain Eukaryota; kingdom Metazoa; phylum Arthropoda; class Insecta; order Hemiptera; family Aphididae; genus Rhopalosiphum; species Rhopalosiphum nymphaeae. Next base: position 3,909,747 of record JAZAQC010000030.1, read on the forward strand.
TTAAAGTAATCTGAACAATTGAAATATCTACAGAGTTAACGGGCTCATAAAGTCAGGTGCTATGAAAATTGATGATCGACCAATTTGGTATGATGTATATCGGGCGTTTCCACCTGAATCAGAGCCACATTATGCAAAACCGTCTCAATCACTGAAAATACCAGATATATTTTACCCAGAAGATACATTCAGAGCGTAGGTTTTATGATTTTTGTAATTAGATTTAGGAATGTTAATTTAACTAATTACTTAATTTTTGGTTTATAGTATGTTTCACAAAGAGACTCGTGGCCAATTGCCACCAATTAATTTACAAGAAACTCAACAAAATCAAAATGTTACAAATTTAGCTATAAACATGGTAGTTGCTGATCCATCACTTTCCGTTAATCAGGTGATTGATACTTTGAAAAAAACTAATGTTTTGCCAGATTACAAAACTTCATCCAAAAAAATCAATTCCTCGCCGATAAATGATAGTAATAAATCTGATTTTGATGAAACCAATGTTCATACAAAAGAAACAAATCTGAACAGTAGTTAGTCTTTTTTGTTAATTTTGTTAATAAATATTAGAATTTTGATTAATATACATTTTATTAATTCATCTTATGAACATGCCTCTTGTTTTTTGTAGTGTTAAAATAAGAAATGTATATTTTATTTTTATTTTTTTTCATCATTTGAAATTAAAGTTTATTTAAACTTATTATTTGTGTTGGTGTATTTTAATTATATTTAAAATATCCTAATTTCTATTTATATGATTTGAATAAAACAAATGTATAATATTTTTAATGTTTACATAATACACACATATAACTGTAGTTATAAATATATTGTTTAAATCTTACAAGTAGCTTATAATCAGAAGTAAGTCTAGGATTAATATTTAAGATGATAAACGGTCACTTTGTATGGTCCATTGTTTAAACTAAATAACATGGACACTTCATATGGTCAGTTAAAATTTTAGATTTCAGAACGCAAACTTTTTGTACTATTATATACATAAAGTATATATTAATGTATATAGTTAAATACCTAAGTTTTAAGTGTATAATATAATGTAAATTATTGAAATATGAAAATAAGTAAATTTATTAAAAACATTATAAAATCTAGTACATTACTATTAGTCAAAATAATCAGTTTAAATTAATTAAAAATGTGCACAATATAAATATAAATAAAAAATAATATTGAAAAAAAATCCATGTCAGAAACGAGAAATAATATTAAAATCGACATGTATAATAAATGGAATTTAAAAATTCAAATTTATTTTTTTGTTTTAGTGCTGGTTACATAAAGTTATTAGCTTATTATTTTCACCTGAATTAGATTTTTGCTTCTTATGTAGCCTATTGCCACATTCGTTCAACTGTATTGCTCGCAAAACTATCTAAAAACTCAGAGAATGTATAAAATACTTAGAAATAAAATTGCTTATAATATATATATACTTTATGTTTATAATAGTACAAAGTATCCGCATTCTGCAATGTACCTTTTTACCCAACCATACAAAGTGTCCACGTTTTGCACTTTTAATGCTCAACTGTACAAAGTGACCTAGAACCATTTAAGATAGGCATGACTATTATATGACTTGTAAACCAATTAATTTTTTTTAAATATATTTCATTTTATTATTTTAATATAAGTAGTTACTACTAGTAATAAAAACTAAATAATATAGAAATGTTTTTTATAACATTACTTATTAGTAACATTATCATATAAATTATAAATATTCAATCCAAAGATAAAATATGTTTTATATCATAAACTTTGGAAACTACATTGTTAATCACATATTTTACAACATTTAAAACTAGTGATCAACTGAACATTTACATTAAAAACTGAGTTCTTAACATTTAATTTTAATATTTTTTAGTATAGTTGATGTACTTTAGGTAGGTAGTCTATTAAACTCTTATTGTTATTTAATAACCTAGTGTCCATCTTGATTCAAGGCATAAAATTCAAAACTAATATCTTGGCTATTAATATAATCACTTCTTACTTGTTTAACTATTAAATTCTAAATTATTTTTTGTTAATATTGTCTTACCTTGTGGCATAAAGTGATAAGCGCCAAAGCAAACTTCTAAATACAAAGTACATTTTGTTTAAATTTGTTTTACCACAATATAGGAAAATGTCAACTTTTAATATCAAGTCACCTGGTACTTAAGTATGATAGATAAGTTAACCTGTTGGCATAGCATATGTATGTGATTGTAATTTGTGATATTATTATATTAACAATTTTAAGTTGTAAAAATGCTTTGCATAGATTTGTTTCATTTATATATTAAATCTTATGTTTGATTTAAAACAACTGTAAATTATTAAGAGGATGTCATACGTGCATGCATTGTTAATGCCTTATTAACGTGGTAAATTTGCATTCAACAGAATTTTATTTGTTAGCTTTAATGTTAAAATAAATTTACATATTATCAAACTTAACGGTAAGAATATCATTTAGGGAATCTAATAGGGTTTTATTAATATGATATTATTATTATCGCTCAAAGTGAATTATGAGCCATTTTTAAGTTATAATATTGTAGATAGCTATAACTCACTTTAAAATAATAGGTACGTAATATCAATAAACGTTTAGATTTTATTTTTACCTTTAAGTCTGATGATAAGTAAATTACTCTTATATAAAAGTTAACACCACAAAGTGTATTCTACTGAAATGTTGTACGTTTGTAAGATAAAGACCGCACACAATGCATGTGTAGAATCCTCTTATCTTAACATAGATAATGAAAATTAAAATGCAATAATTAGTATTGATTAAGTCGATAAAAATCAAATCACCCATAGTGCCATAACGTATAATATATATTATCTAACGGACTAAAATTATTCACCATAGCGCCACTCGCCCAAATTAGGTATTGCATCTGCACTCTGCAGTACTTATATAATCAATAAAAATTACATAATGATCGGACGGCGCCACATTAAAAAATAATTGTACATTAGCATTTACACATTGCAGGATAATATCAAATGTTAAATGTACAATAATATTTTTTTTTTTTGTAAGATTTTCAAAGTGATTGTTTTAACTTTTGGATTAAAAAAAATAATTTAATTTTTTGTTTTTGAACGATAATTTATCTGCACAAATGTAGTTTTTTTTTGTATTGTTAAAGCTGATATTAAATTAATACTATTACAATGAATTATTTTGTTGTCAGGCTTGTGCCTTAATTAATACTTGAATGATTTTTAGGAATTTAGATTAAATAAATAAATAGGGCAACTATAATATTATTAATATTGTGTCTAGAATTTACAATTTAGTGCTTATTAGCTATTATAATAGATAGTAGACATTTTTAGTTATAACATTTTGATTACACATATAGGTAACTAAATAGATAAGAAATAAAAAAATCGATTTTGTCGTAATTAAAATACAATTAAACGTAGATAATTGAAATTTTTCCAAATTTCTTATAGCATTTTCTATTCATGCTATAGTTTATCTTGAATCTTTTTTAGCTATTGATAGTATTTGAAATTAGGATTTTTAAATGTCAATAAAAAAAAAAAATGTTAAAAATAAAAATATGCAAGTATAACATAAAATTGTTTTCATTTTTCACTTAGACAAAAAGCTTGAAAATGTAATATAAAGTTCCTCATAAGTTTTTATTAAACTTACTCAATAATATTAAAGATTTATCAGCACATTTTTTTTTTTATAAACATTGAAGTTCAAATTTTGATAAAATTCGTTAAAATTATAAAAATGTGCAAATTATTTTGTAGGTACTTAAAAATGTAAACAATTTTAAATATTCATAGGTATCTAAGATTTGAAAATTTAACATAAGGCTGCTCAAAAATAGCTCATATTGAAGTCAAAATATCAATTGAAAATATATAAGTACCTACACATTTTTTATAGATATTAAAAGTTCAAATTTAGACGAAATTACATTTTTAAACAAAGTAATATAACAGTTTTAATTATTTTATTGTAAATCAAAAGTATTATTAATAGGGATTCGAAGTTTTTACGTATAACCATATAGGTAGGTATATCATTATGCATTATGCATTATTATATTTTATAAATATAAATATATTATCACATTTTCAAATAATTTAGATTTTTTTATGCTATTGTCTATTTATTTCACGGACTTATTCATATTGTTCTATGGTAAGTCAGTAGCAGGGCCGCCGTTAAGGGTAGGCAGCGCTGGCATTTGCCTAGGGCCTCGCGCTTGTAGGGGCCTAGCAATTCGCACATATATTTGACAGCAAAATATTATTCAAAATAATACATTTTTTTAGTTTTGTATTGATATTATTTTTTTAATAGAATGATACTTTACTATGTAAATTTATATTTTGTATGATGAAAAATATTATGCTTCTGAGTTTTAATTTATATTGGGTATTGTGGTATAATTTAAATTTAATGCAGTACCTACCTAAAACATTATTTTTAGTAAGTATATTATTATCGTTGTAAATATCTTGTAACCCACACTCCTACTTTTGCCACGTCAAGATAACATAATAATATTATCCCTATTATTGACTAACCACTACCAGTACGGTAATAGGCTGTGCTGTACGCACCTGTATTAGCTATATTATTAATAATTGTACATTATGTTCTATTTGAAGTTTACTACTTTAATTACATTTTTTATTAAAGGATTTTTTTTTATATACATAAAAGAAGATGTTCTGACTGACTGATTGACTTACCATAATCAACTTTGCGTAACTACCTGTTTGATTTAATTCTACAGAGATATTAGGTATAATTACAAGTTTTTAGTAATTTGGCTGACAGACCATTTTTGCTTAAAATTTATTTTCGTATACATTAATTTATCATTAAATTCAAATTTAACCAATGTTCGGAACGTTCACTAAAAAAATGAATTCGTTCATGTTCGTGTTGTTTTCAAACAAACGCGTTCACGTTCTTTCAATAAATGAATGCATTCATTGGGTCGTTAATTTAATTTTTTTAATTTTTTTTTATGAATCGTTAACCTGCAGTAAATATAAAAATCCATAAATATATACGACTCAACCCAAAAATAAAAATACAATTTAGACTTTAGAGCATTTATATAATTTATAAAGTATCTGAATTATATTTTTAATATCTGACATGTTATTTGAGATATATTTTGATAAGGATTTCCTAGTGATAAAATTTAGCAAATACTAGATCTCTATGCACACAGCCGACCAGTTGAAAACATTTTTTTCAATTGAAGACTTAAATTCAGATGGAATTAAAAAATATTACCTAATATATTCAACTGAGACTTTAAATATTAAACTACTGGAATTTCACATAATAAATTAGTAATTAAATAAATATCATAGGAATTATAATGGGATTACATTATTATTATAATATATTTATTAAATGATAAATAAATTGAATGCCTTAAAAAAAGATCAAATTCATTAAAAATATAAACGTCGTTCACGTTCACATTCTGTTTGAAAAAAAACCAGTGACGTTCACATAACGTTCACTATATATAAACATGAACGTGTGAACGGCGTTCTTTCCAAACACTGAATTTAACACTAAAATTACAGTGATTTAGGTACTCAATGATGAAGTACATTCATCATCTACAACTGTACAGCAGAGTGATTACTGATTACCCACTTTGGCTACTTTTCTCTTTTTTTATTACCATGATGAGTAGATAGGTATTGTGTACCCTCTAAGAGTTGAACTTAGGCTACATGTATCTGTGTCTTGCACTCTAACTCAGGGCTCACCAAATGGAGGCCCTCGATCAAATTGTATCCGGCCAAAGTATAAATAATAATATATACTACGACAACAATATTATATGTGTTATTAATTAATATATGTATTTAGAATTTTGATGGAACACGAAAAATTTCCGATTTCTAATGTGACCTTTAAGATGGTTAATATATTAGTTGGTGACCCCTGCTCTAACTGTTAGTTATCTAAAAAACAATATTTATTTATGTGAGCCAATAAACATCATTCATCAATAATGTATAAATTCTTGTCGCCGTCCGTAATCTACATTAAAGCCAATAGAGTATAATTTATTAGATATAACTATTAAAGCTACTATATTATATAATTATATGACGTAATTGCATTATTATAATTTATTGTATATAAATCACGAATGTAGAATATATTATGTAGGTTATAGGTATTATACAGTATACAGTATATATTATTTTCGCATCACGATATCAATATACTTAAATATTAAGTTATTAGGTAGCAGTGTTGTAAAGTATTCAAATACTTTTTTTTCTTATTCTTTTAATTCTTAATTTGTTTCTATTTGTAATCCTTGTTAAATAAAAATACCGTGTCGTCTTTGTCATCATGCTTCAACCTTACAAAATAATTATATTATAATATAATATATTTTATTAATCATTATTGATTTATGAACAATTCAATATCGGCTTTGGTTTTTGTCTATTAAAAAATAACGAACACGACATATTAACATTTTGAACAAATAATACTTTTAAAATGCAGCACTAAAATGTTTGATTAATGTACTTAAATGCCTAGAATTAAATTGAATAGTTTTTTTGTATTTGAAAATGATTTCAAATACTTTTAGGTAGTTACTCTAATGTTATATTTATATTATATTATATTGTATTAGTAATTGGTATTAAAAATAAAGATCATAATAATTATATTATTATTATTATTAGCTAGGTATTCAAATTGCATTATATTAGATAGAAATTAGAAGAATTATTAAATACCTCAGAACTTGCACCAATATTAGTTAAATAATATTTAATATTAATAATTAAGTAGGTTATAATATATTAATTTATATTACTTATATACCTAGTTATATATAAATATATTAGCCATTAGGTAATATCCTTATACAATTTTTGTTTAAAAAAAAAGTAATATACGTAGGTACACTGGTTATGTAAATTTAAAGTATTTAAATTATAACGTTTTTAAATATTTTATTTTCATAAATTTAAGTAATACAAAATTACAAAATAATATTTTTTAAAACTATTTTAGAATTATTATTAACTATTATGTTTTACTTTTTGAACGATTTTTAATTTCTTAATCCAAAGTAGAATATTTTTTTTGTAGTACACCAAGCAGTTGCGTGTTGACCGTGATTTTGAAGGGCAGGTGCCCGATAATTTTAAGCTACTTCAGTTTCAAGTGAACGTTCCTTTTTAAAAGTTAAACTTGTTAAGACCCCTTTGCGTTCAACTATTGGTCAAGGTAGATTGGAAAGTTAACTGCTTCTATCTTGTGAAAAAGATCTTTCTGACAATATTAATATTGAAGAAGCAATTGATACATTAGCAAACACTTCATCTGTGTTAAAAAAAGCTTTAATCTTTAAGTAATATTTGTTATAGGTAATAATAAAAATAAGCAATTTTATACAAATATTATTCATGTGTTTATTTTTTAATCTAAATATTATGTTGTTGTTTATTTATTAAAGTTAAAAACTAATAAACACATACAGTTTAAAAAGTTGTTTATCTAAATATATATATATATTTTTTATTTTCCAGATATTGTTATATGGCCTTAATATAATTACTAGGTGTACATTTTTATAGTAATTAATAATTCAATTACAGTATAATATATAAAATACTACAAAAAATAGCAAATGTGGCCAATGGGGGGGGGGGGGGCATGGTCACCCTGGATACGCCACTGGGTGGGTGGTAGGTCAATCAAAAAATTAATTGCCCGATAAAATATTTGACTTCGCCACGCCACTGAGTCACCAATAGCTTGATTAAAAAATTGGTAAATATGTCATGTCAGAATTTTGCATGTAATACTGAGTGTAATACACTCAGACACAAAAAAAAAAGGTATAGCAAAGTAGATTTGATATTCAGTGTCGTATGGATGTGTTAAATTTGAATTAAATGATATGTCATTATAATAAGAAACACGATTCTTAGCAGGGACGACCATCAGTCTATATTATTCAGTATATTTCATGATGTATGTTTTCAGATTATGAGCCCCGCTTAATGTATTGATTTTACAATATGTGTATATAGTTTTCAAAATATTTTGGCTCTTTTGAGCTACCTATATTTATAGATTTGAAATTGTATTTCTTATAAATATCAATTATAAAATTATTCGATGGGTAAATATACTCGTATGCTTGAAAATTTAATATAAGGTTTTTTATAAATTTTTCATTTACCAATAACAAAAAATCGAAAATGTATTTTCACAATATTTTTTTATAAGCGTTTAAATTTTTAATTTCAATGAAATTCGTAAAAAATTGAAAATTTTTCAAATTATTTTGTCGTTAAATATTTTATGAACATTTTTATTTTTATAGTTGAGATTTGAAAATTTAATTAATGTTCTTTATTAGTTTATCAATCCATATTGTTAACTAGAAAATCAAATTAATTTTATACCTATTAGTATTTGAAATTTAATTTTTAACAACATTGCATATTCCGCCATATTTCACCCGTGAAATAATTATTTTTCATCAAACGTCTTATGACACATTGTTGTATAATTTTTAATAATTTTAAGTTTACTAAAGGATTTTTCAGCTTCTACAGAAATTATCGGAATAATGTGAAATAATAACATTGCAGTGTACACTTCTATAATATCATATTCAATCACTCCGAACTTGGTTATGATTTCCATTCATAATTGGTAAACAATGGTCGTCTCAGTTAATTTAAGTAGAATCAAATGATCAGTCTTGTAAAAAATACTTTTTAAAAAGTATTAAAATACTAATACTAAAAAATACTTTTAAAATACTTATAAAATAATGTATTTCGCGAATGCTCACAAAGTATTTGAATACAAATATAAGTATTTTTTTTAATTTTTACAAATCTATATACCTAAACCGTACATAATACTGTAAATTTAAAATATTTTCAAATTTTCAATCAATTCTTTGAAGATTTTTAGAAATTTTTTGTTGGTCCAAAACAGTTCAAATATGTTCTTTTATAAAGTCAATTTTTTTTTAAAAATATTATCTGATCTTTTTTTTAATATTTAAAATGTTACTATTTATTTTTATAATAAATTGATAAAACTGATTTCTTTATATAATTTAAATAAAGTATTTAAATTTTGTTAAAAATACTTCTAAAATGTATTTAGAATACTTAAAAAATCTTTAAAAAATAGTATTCGAATACTTTACAGGACTGCAAATGATAACCATTAAGAAACTGAAGCGAAAAATGTGTTCCAATCGCATTAGAATATTTAAGTTGGAGCTGATCACATTTTTTCAACAAAACTTTTTCTATGGTTAATAACGTTGTTGGTGTCAAAAAATTAAATATTTTACATACCGTGCTCGTACCATCAAAACGTGTATTCAATTGAGAGATTATTACTGTCAGTACCTTATTGAAAACAGTATTCTTAAAAATTTCTGTATGAAATATTTGGACGGAATTATTATCAATAGTTTAGTTATTTTTAATAAATGGCAGGTGTAAAATGTTTGGGGAAATCACGACGGACGGACTTTCTATAGATCTGAGACCATTATTATTGTCCTAATAATACTTCGGTTGGAAATTGAAATAAGAACGTACAAAAATGTATCTACCGCGTACATGTGGGATAAATTTTAAAATTAGATAAACGCCCTCAAGGCGAAAAGGCCCCCTAAGCTCTGGGGCCCCGGGACACTGCCCCACTTTGACATAGGATAGCTACGCCACTGCAGTCAATACACACCGTACACTGTCTAAACAAAGCCTTAAATACATACTTCTGTATCTATAATAAGTGCGAATGTGCGGTACAAGGAAATCTGTCGTTAATCGACTCGGTCGGCGGCATCACACCACACCACGAGAACTATCTAGTTCACGAAAAGAAAAAAAAATGTTTAACAAACCTATTATTACACTATTTTTTAAATCGTAGTGCACATATGCACTTTTTTTTTTTACGTGCATACGACGCGTGTGGCGTGTTATGTTATTATATATTAATAGTCCAGTGCACCATAAATACAGCCATACATAGGTAGGGATTACGGCCACTGCACCGGCATGTGCGCATTACCGACGGCGGCGGTGTGTGGCGCGGACCCACCACTCGTGCCCGGAAAGTTTTGGAGCGTTTCAGACGACGTGTGCGTGTCCGAACGAAACTTTCTCGATGCTCTGCACCGCTGCACCAGTGTGAACGGACGCGCGCGCGCGCGCTCTAGTATTATTCGTGCATTTCGCACTCGCGTAAAACGTACGATTAATAATATTATAATATTTTAATTATGCGTAATATACTCGATAAACGATAGGTAGGCATCGATTAATGTCCGCGTGACTCAGACAATAACAGGTTTTTCTTTTTAAAAGTATACTATTACATTGTCATGTTTTGTCCGTCACGCCGCGGAGCATCGGCGGTTCGGCGGGGAAAAGCAAACCGTTCGGGAGAACGAATCCGACGTGCCCATTAAACCGCCGTCATTACCGCCGTACACGACCATTATAATAAGCCAATAGTACCCAGTCGGTTTCGTCGTTTCGTGCGTCCGATACCAGAGACGACGGGTTGCGGTGGCGCCCGGTCAACAAACCTCGCAACGATCGATTTTTACGACGGACGGACGTTTTTCGTGCGCGAGTCGTTACCCGCAAGCTATACGTTTTGCGATCGTCTCGTCGTCTACAGCTCTCGTTTCCCTTCCGGTCGAACACCACCAGCGGGACGCCGTCGTCACTACGGCACCAGTGTCTCCCCGCCAGCTGCCTGCCAGTTAGTCGTGTAGTGTGTACATTATTATTACTATTATAGTGGACGATCATAATAGTGAAGACGTAAAAGGTGTTATCACGGCATCGCACAATGGCAGCTTGATGCCGCTGTAACAATAACAATGGATTGATGGTGATAACGTTTTTTTTTTTTTACCGTTTATAATTTTATAATTCATTGTTTACGATAAAAGAAACAAAGACTGAACGGAATAATAAACTCCGTGGCTACCTGCTAGTCGTCGGGGACCGATCGTTCGGAACTTATCTCGGTTTTGATTTCTTATGTTAATTCACGAAGAACAGCAGCCGCCGCGGCGGTTGATTTATTACTATAAACCTTGCAAATCGATTGATTTCGATATGTGCAATAATTTGTTTTCGTAACGATGTGTTGACTCTGTGGTCAGTGTGGACTTACGAAAAATGGTCACTGTCAACAGCAACAACAGCACCAGCAGCACCAGCAGCAATTCAACACAATTAGTTGAAACGGTGTCAATTGATTATGACGACTTCAACGACGCTTTTTTGACGTGCGCCACTTGTCTGTGTGAGCATTTTTATACCTTGTAGTGTTTTGTTTGTGTGCAGGTATGTGTGTTATAAATTAACAATTTTTCGATATTTTTTCCTATGGATAGGCGTTTACGATGGTGTTGAACGTGCTCCAAAACTTTTACCGTGTTCACACACCGTGTGTGTTCACTGTTTGACGAGGATTGCAGCTGCGGCTAACAATCGACGTACAGCACAAGACTTGAACAATGGGCGAAGCAATAGTAGTACTATACAATCATCTCAGCAACAACAGGAATCTCAACAACAACGGCAAACCTTTAGATGTCCAATATGCAGGGAACTTATAGTTGTTCCTCAAAATGGTGGAGTCACAGCTCTTCCTCCATCATTTCTAGTCAACCAACTACTTGATTTGATATCCACTCATAGGCGACGCACTTTAATACCAACTTGTTGTGGTGGTGGTGTATTATCTTCACATATTAATCAGGTATTGCAAATCTTAACTCAATCCTGGTGTTTTAAGTATTTAAAAAGTGTTTAATATGAATATGCAAAAATAAAAAAGCAACTAATGATGCAGTTATATGTATTATACTTATACTTGATATAGTAATAATAATATTTATTACTAAAATAAATATTACATTTTACAATAGGTACCTTATGTAAAAAAGTAGTTTAAAATAGGTATAGGCAATCATAATAATTTAAATCAAAGTCAGTTGATTTTAATTAATAAAACAACAAATAGGTAGCATATAGTTAATAGATACATATAAAAAAAAAAAAAGAAATAAGATAAAAAGAAAATGAATAAACAATACAATTAATCAATATTATATAATATATAATAACCTATCTACATATGTAATTTGCATTAAAGTACATTTTGTAGTATATTATGTAGTAGTTATAAGATAGAATAATGAATTATTTCTAGGATTGAACGTATAAAAGGTCAATAAAATATTAATGTGATGAATGAGTAATTTAAATAAAAATTTTTTATTTATTGAAATAATTTTAAAAACTGCTTATATGATCATATTCTTAATGAGGGTCTATGGAAATTCCATTTACAGTATAAATATCTTAAATATTTTTTATTTATTTCTCTTTAAACATGCATATTATATGCGTTTTGTGAATTAATATGCGGTACATACTCAAATAAGCAAAATAAAATTGTGTTTGAATTTGTTTTGATATTAAATATTGACATTTTGAATCAGGTGCATATGGCATGCACAATAAATAATCATGTAAATGGATCTAATTCTGGTCTACTTTACTTATAACTTATAAGTTATAACTAATAATATTTATTTTTCTGTACTGACTAGGAATTGCTCTATTGTGAAACATGTGATCAAGTATTCTGCTCAATTTGTACTAAACATGAAACAGCAATTGGCGGAAATACCCTTATATCATCTAAATCTCCGCCATTGGTTCATACAATCATACCAGTGTCTATAGCTATGAAACGTACATCTGAAATAATGTTGTATAAAGCTAATGAATGTGTATCAAAAGTATGTGTCGCTGATATTTATGTGTTATTCCAATGTTGGCAGTATACATATTAATTTAAATGAATTGTAATTCATTTAAATTATAGTTGAACTATTCAAGGGATGGAGTATGTGCTGAATTAGAACGTTTAGATATAGCTCGAAATGAATGTTTATCTACTTTGGATGATACGTTTAATGATTTGATGAACATAATAGAAGTCCGTAAGCAGCAACTGCAACAACAAATACATAAGGCATATGATGCTAAAAATAGAATTTTGAGTCAACAGCTCTCAGCTATTGATATTGAAAAAACCAAAGTATGTATAAAATCAATGTGTATATTTATGTATGTTTATGTATGTATGCACGTATTACATAGTTTTTAATCCATTAATCATTATATGTTTATTATATTATTAAATTATGACAACTAGGTTATGGATGAATGTGGCAATGTCCATCAACTATTAGATGTACAGTCTATCAATCAACGGATACAAATTTTAAATGATCGTTTACAAAAACCTACAGGTGGTATTGAAGAACCTCGTGAAAATGCTTTTATTGCTTTGGATTTAGATCTAACAGCAATAAAAAATGTTGTAAACAATGCAATAGGACAAATGGGACGGGTGCGCACTACAACTACTTGTCCTGGTAATTGTACACTGAATGTTGCTGAATCAAACGGTAATTTTATTTAAATAAAGTATCAATTCAATAAACAATTTTCTATAGGTATAAAATATTTTTGTATTTCCAGAAGAAAATTTGTTGATACCTCGTTTAGTAGATACACAGGTTGCTACTTTAACAGCTATTGACTATGATGGTAATCGACGCAATTTAGGTGGTGATCCAGTGACTCTGAAATTAATTGGACCTTTAGATGACACACAACAAGAAATAATTGCAAACAATTTAGGGCATCAATCCCATGACAACAATAGTGCTGATGACGGAGTACGTATTATTGATCATAAAAATGGCCAATACACAATCCGTCTACGTTTATCTATTTGTGGCAGGTATATAAAATAAAATTCAATTAGTAATTGGTTAATTAGTGGATTAATTTTACTTTTGATTTATGTATTTTAGATATCGACTTCATATTTATGTGCTAGGTAGACCAGTAGCGTGTAATGGTAGTACTGGACATATTGATTTTTCTATAACAAAAAATATTGACCCTATATGCCAATATAGCAAAGGACCTTCAATGCAACAGCCTGTTGCAATTGCTGTAGATCACCATTCCACTAGGGTAAGAGGCTAAAAGATTATTTTAAATATGACATAAAAGGTAATATGTATCTTATTAAAATTTTGTATTTATTATTTCTAGGTGTATGTCTTAGATACAGGAAATTGTCGCATTAGAGTGCTTGATACTCACTTAAATTATATTTGTGATATACAAAATATTGAAGCTATGCGTGGTCGTTCTTCAACTGGTATTGGTTTATTGAGTGATGAAACATTAGTTACAGTAAATTGGCGCACAAACATAGTGACTCAGTAATAATTTTAAAATATTTTTGTTTATTTATTAATTTTTTTTTAAATTTAATTCATGGTAACAATAATTATGTTTTTATTTTTATTTTTAGAATGACTTTAGGTGGTGAAACAGTTAAGTCGTGGACACATTCGAGTATGATTGAACCTATGTGTGTTGTTGTGGACAGAATTTATGATCATGTATTAATAGGTGATTCTTCATGTAACATTCATGCATTTAAAGCAACAACAGGGCAACATCTATTTACAGTAAGAATATAAAATATGATAAAAACAGAACACTTAATGAAATAATTTTCTTTTAATTTAATGCATTTATTGTTTGATAATGAACATTAGTAAATATATTTTTTAATTCTTATTTTTTCTCTATGTACCACACAACTAATACCTAAATTATTTGATTTTTAATTGAAAATTTCATACTTCAAAATTTGAGAACAGAAAATATTTTCCTTAACATTTTTACGAATAACAACAATATACCCATAATTTTTAATTTTATTAACATTTTTGTAGATAAATAATAAGAAAAGTAATGGGAAATCCTCTGAGTGTGTTGGTACATTTATGGCAATAGGGCCACAATCACAGATTATTGTAATTTCTAGTGTTACTACAACTGGATGTCGTTGTTTAGATATATATTCATGCAAAGGTACTTATGAGCGATCAATTACAGTTATGACAACAACAGATAAATGTAAGCAGTTGGTTATATCAAGTATTAATATTTTTTTCATTAAATGCAATTTTAAGTAAAACATGTTTTTAATTTTTATTAGCCTCACATTCATATAGCTCATTGGCAACTTGTAATAATTTTATACTGGCTACTAGACGCCACTATAACTCATACGTAATTGACTTAATTGATATGGAAACTGAAAAATTAATAAACACTGTTGACTCCAATGGCTGCAAATTACGTCGTCCAGCTGGTATGGTAGCATTTTCTGAAGTTCAAGATTCTGTTATTGATGATAGTCAACAATGTTCATCGTATTATTTATTAGTAACTGATGTAGCAGCTGACAGTGTAAAAAAATATCAATTTTTTTAATTAGTATTAGTCTACTATTTATTAAACTTGTCTACTTAATTATTTATTTAAAATTAAGTTTTAAAAATAGTTATTTGTGTTGAATATTCTTCTCTCTTCTTATTTGTGTACTATGTTTTGTATAGTTTAGTCATTCTGTATTAAAATTATTTGTTAAAAAAAATTTCCTGTTTTTAAAGTGATTAGTTAACATACGTTTAGAGAGATATGTCTTGATATTTTATGATCCTATTAAATTTATTCAAAAACTTAAAGCTCAATTTTTTTTTTAATGTATCTGATTAAATATTTTGGCTATTATTGAAAAAATATTTGTAATGTACGTAAAACATTTTGCAAGTTTTATGTATTTTTCTTTATGTGTAAAGATTTATGCAATATTTGAAAATTTCAAGCCATTTCATTAAAGTCAGAATGATTGTACTAAATACTCTTAATGTGTATTCTGTTGTTTATATTCTAGTCATATATATTATTTTTTATTATTTACTATATTATAAGGTAAATAATATATTCAGAGTTTAAAAGAGCACTACTTAGTATTAATATTTAAATTAGACTCATTATGTAATCATGTTTATGTTTGTATTAAGAAAAAAATTCATAAATAATATGGTTAACTTATAGTTTATTTAATGATGATACATCGAATTACTTATCGTAACACTAACTTAGAAAAATACATGTTTTAATGATAAATAAAGAAGAACAACTAAAGAACATTTATAATTTTTTTTTTTATTATTATTATTATTAATTTACTACCTCATTTACATAAATTATTTCGATTTTAATACTTAACAGTCTTGACACAAGATGAAATAATCGAGGCGGTTAAAATACAAAAAAACTATCTCATTTTAATAGGGTAAGTATACACACATATACATTTTCAAACACACACATACACATAAACACATGCAGACTGACATGTGGAAATTTACAATACTGCTTACATATAGTAAAAATAATATACAAATATAAATTAAATATATGTTATAAGGCATGTTATGAGAAAATAAATAGGTATTAACTGTAAGTTATTTTTCAATGGTTAAGAGACCAAATACTCCTTTCAGTATATCCCTTAAAGTATATTAAGACAAATAACATTTAATTTTAAAATTATCATAATTAGATGCATTAATGCAATTGGAAGTATGGAAGAGCTAGTTCTAAGGAGTGCTTCTATAGTCTCCTCTAAAAATATGTAAATTCAGCATACTGTAATAATATCTAGTTTCCAGGCTATGGTATTGAAGTTGTGCCCAGGACTAGATTTATATAATTATTGTAATTATTAACAACATTTAATTATTACTATTTATAAGTCGAACAAATTTTTAGTTATACTTTTTGGCAGTATAAAAATGAAATTTTTGACACATAATATATTCAAATTTCGTTTATTATTGGTTGTTATACCAAATGTAATTTTCTTTGAAATGTCTTTTTCCTGCTATTTGTAAAAGACCTAGTATTTGGTTACAGTCTATTTATTGGTAACTTTGACTCTTGATATAATAGTTAATTTCATACTTCGACATGCATTATATAATTTATAATTGAGTGAAAACATTTAAAGCTTAATTTAAGCTTATATTGTTGTCACCAAAATATAAATTAGTTTTTAAACTTAACCATAATGTACACTAACAGTATTTACACGTATTAAATAGGTACTATTTTTTAGTTTGTATTATTTCACAAAAAATATTTTATTCCTTTTTATTATTTGGGATATAGTTATAGTTTTTTAAGCTACTAATGAAAATCCAAACAATATTAAATGTTATAAATTAAAATCTATTAGTTATTTAATATTAATTATAATTAGACACTTAAAAAAACTAAAAATTTATGAAAAAGTTAAACATGTTATTTTTTAAAACATTTTCTCTCATATTTGGTCTTTTAACCACTAGTTATTCTCATGAATCAACGGGTATTGTGAATGAATAAAGAAAATAATTCTGCTGCCCGAGATTTTGTGTAAAAAAAAGGCAACACAGATATGGACATGACCAGTTACTACTTCGTGATTGTCGGGAAAACCGGGTATGTTTCATTAATTTTATGCAACGTACATTTTATTAATAATAATACGGGGTTTTAATAACCACTTGTATTATTATGAGATTTCGTGCTTGTCATATGGGCCGGACCGCTACCATTTATAGTGCGAACAGTGTTCTTCAATGCCTGGCGTTTATTGCAAAACCAAATGCGTATCACTTCTCGTTCGTAGCCCAATCTGTGTGCCAGTCCAGTGATTTCAGATCCTGAAAACGGAAAGGTATTTATATATTAATAAAATACTAGATAAATAATATTCGATTAACTCAACTAATGTGTTTCCAATTTAATCTAGTGTAACACAATTTAATGTCGTCTTTAGTAATTTCAATTAGTATAATATGACAATTTAGTTGTATACATTTAAATTTAGGTAAATTGTCTACATTAATATTCCGCACGATTTTTGTGACGACAGATTATATTATAAGTTTAAAGTCGATAAGTTCCTATTATTTGAATGTGTATATGTTTTACTCATTTTTTTGGTAGGTTTGCTTATTTTATAAAGTCATAACTCGTAATAAACTAGTTCGTTATAGGTCTATGTAGGTTCAAAACAAGTAAAATGTATTATTATTATTCGTTTGAGAAAATAATTATCGCAGTTTTTATTAAATATATTCGTGTGATGGACTTTATACTTTAATAATAGTTTCATTTTAAATATGTGCGTCGTCGTTAAATCGGCGACAACATAATAGGTAATTTAGTATCTATTAGGTATTTTTTGAATTATAGCTTTGGAACATAAATTCCAGGTATCGGCTTTATGTTAACATCATGGACATTTATATTCAAATTTAGAACGATATTAATAAGTAGATTATTAGTCCTATGTTATTAGTAATATGATTAAAAACTAAAAAATTGTTACGTCATAAAAAAGTACATGTTATATTACAGTTTTTTTTTTTACCTGATGGGTGTGTATTGCGTTCAAAATGACCGTTTAACAATTCTAGGGCGTGTGGTGTAAACGAAGTGCGTCTTTTTCGTTTTTTGCAAGACGCTAAGCTGTCACCACCGCCACCACTTGATGATGCAGAAACGCCACCACTTAACAATTCGACGGCTGCTGCTGCAGCAGCCGCTGCGGCGGCTGCGTTATACCTCTGGTGATGTGAGTGGCTTCCAGTAATGTTTTTGTTGTTGTTATTGTTATTATTGTAATAATACCTAAAAAAAAGAGTATCAATAAATGTAACATAAACAAATTCATTTTTAATTTAAATTGGATATTTGTATTTGTTACAAAATTATTATCAACATAATGTTTATTAGTAAATATATATTTTGAGACATTTGAGGTCTACCGTTTCAAAAATCACAATTTTCCAAGTCTCATAGTTTGTTGTTTTTTTTCT
Source organism: Rhopalosiphum nymphaeae (assembly GCA_036289425.1). Lineage (NCBI taxonomy): Eukaryota > Metazoa > Arthropoda > Insecta > Hemiptera > Aphididae > Rhopalosiphum > Rhopalosiphum nymphaeae. Next base: position 3,928,649 of record JAZAQC010000030.1, read on the forward strand.
GTATTTTCTACTTGAATTATGTGTTCTAAGATTTTACTTTACTTTGACACTGTTTTTGTCAGCCTCTCGGTCGTTTCGAATCTATTTTCAATTCTATTATTCTTTAGTATTCGATCTTTATAATATGCGCCCGATCTATTTTAATCTCCTGTTCATAGTGTCATAGTGATACCTATTATGTTGGTTATCCATACGATTATTCTAACAATTGTTTAATGGTCCTAATTTAAAAATCTCTTTTCATTTATTCTTTGTTCTATAGGTTTAATTTTCTCAAGAACTTCTTTCTGAACAATTTCCGTTTATTCTCGTTCAATTACGTAATTGCCCACGTTTCATATGCATAAAATGGACCTCGTAAACCATGATTTTGTAGATTGTTGTCTTATTTATTCTTAATAAATTCTTCGATTTAAACAGAGACAGTGCACAGTTGTCCGAAGTGATCTATACTTGTCCTCCTGCTTACTTTTTCATTTACCATCACTCCAAGCTACTTAAAATATTCAATTCTTTCAAATGTATACTTGTATATTTACAAATGTTCTTGTAATATGCTGCCATGCTGGTGTCTGAATAATTTATTTATTTAGAAATACTTTCATAGATTCCAGCAGACTCTTCAGTTTCATTATAATGATATACCTAATCTAAAAATCTACGACTTAAGCTATTATTACCAGTTGCTGATTAACTCAGATTTTTAAGTCTTCTACAACTGTAAGTACTTGTCTTCACTCTAATTTCAGTAAAATACTAAGTAAGCAAGCTATAAAGTGTTTTTTTTATCTGATGTCTGTTTTCACTGGAAACTCTTCAGTGTTTGTTTATCCATAACCAAATTTTCTAACTCATTTTTATTTTTAGTTCTATTTCTCAATCGAAAGTTTATCTCAAAGCTTATCTTATAAGCTCCACTCACCACCATTGTTAACCTCAAAACTCGTAAATTTAATACTTTACCAAATATGTTTTTGAAACTATTTGCTATTTTAGAATCCTATTAAAAGGGTACCGTTTTATTTTTTCATCATGGTTAATTATGGTATTAAGCTGAATTTTATTTAATTACATTTCTAAAGAAATTTTTTGCTTTATCTTAATTATTTTCCTCTATTATTTAAAATATTAATTTAACTAAGTATAATATAAAATCTTAATGATAATTATATTGCTTACCTCTCCTCCATCATCCATTTTTCCAATACGGCTGGGTTCACTACACCCATCATGTTATTTGTTTTTATGTTGTTATTATTGTTATTGTATACATTATTTGGTTTTTTAGATGAATTGCCACTTTCCATATTCTCAAATCTAAATAACACACACACACACATATTATATGGTATATAGTTACGATAAATTCAAGTAATTTCTATAACTAAATAAACATTCATACTTACTGGAATGCAAAAAGTCAAATAATTTAATATAAATACACATTTGAAATAACTATAGTTAATAAAACTCTTATAGTTTGATAACAAACTAATAGTTACTATAATCATATTTATATATTATTTTACGTTAAAGCTAAATCTATATGATGATTAACGATAGATAATTAACATTTCTTACATTGGTTGTTGTGCAGCGGCGAGTTGCGAAGCACATAGCATGTGTGTGGCGAGTGCTCTGAAAAGTTAAGTGTGAAAAAAAACGTTTAACTTTTTAATGCACAAAATAATATCAGCACAGGTAAGTTTTTATAATATTATTTTTTATTTACGTGCAAATAGCGTTTTGCTGATTATATGCAGCCGCTGCCGCAGCAGCTGCCGAGGTCGAGTCTTCGTCCTTGGATGGTTTTATGTGGCAGTTGAGTTGTGAAGATGGAGGTGCTAATGACTTTAAAGTGTTTATGTTGGTGGAAGACGTTGGAGGCGCAGGAGATATTACATGAGAAGGTTGATGTGGCTGCTGTTTATCTTCTGAAAATATTGTGCCCGTTACGATTGTGAATAAAGTAGGTATTTAAATATTAATAATGCATTATTATAGTTAGGGTTGTATTGGTAAATAATGTTTTGAGTATACGCCATATTTTTTAAAATACAGGTATCTCAAAAAAATTTTTCTTACTTCGTTCAAAAATTAGTCAATATCTATACCAAAAATTTTTCTCACTCCGCTCAAAAAATTATATAAATAAAACTATAAAACATGCCTACCGTTGTAGAATATATATATTTTAGTACTATCAATAACAGCCGTAAAAATTATATTATACTCGATTATACGAGTATGCCGTATACGACCTGATAAGTAATATTCAATCATACTTTATTTTTAATTTTATACAATAGACTTTAAAAAAAAATTTTTAATTTTCAAAAACAAATCATAAAATAATGTACCCTTTTCTATTTTTCACCATTTACCATATACTCAACATTTACCAATCGTATACCTATAAAATGAATATTTTTTTCACATCTACGCATTTCTTTATAAATATTGTTATGAGTATACGCTCCAATACATCCCTGATTATAGTTATATAATTGTAAGTGTGTTTTTTTTTGTTTTAGAAAATACATTTTTAATAAGCATATACAATTTTAATGTAACTATAGAGTTTCTAAAAGTTGTACGTAGGTAGTAGTAATCTATATCGACGCACCTATGGCACCAAAATCGTAAATACGCCTCTGTTTGTATAGTCTTTAGCAGGTCATTTTTAGAATTTTGTAAGTTCTAAATAAGAGCTTGTTAACACAATAATAAATTAAGGTTTCTTTAAAATCTAAGAAGGTAGTGGTTAGGTTACAAAATTGTCATTTAACAACAATTATTTTAGTTGTTTATTGCAGTTATTCTAAAAATAACAGTATTAGAGTTTAGTATCACTAGTATACTATAGTATAGAGTTCAATCATCAACTATTTATTTAATAATGCTTTTATCTATACGGTTAAAAAGACGTGTAACATTTTAAAATAATGTAGCTGTAACGTTTTAACGTTGAAAATCATTTTAATGTCATATATTTTGCATTTATTAAAAAAATAAATAAAAATTAACTATTTTTTTTTATTGACCTGATATATTAAGCATAATTTTTTCCCTTAAATTTATAAAAATCTGAATAGTATGGTATAACAATTATTATGATTTAAATTGTAAATATTATATAATAACGCTAGAAGATTTAATAAAGGAAATAATATTGGTGATGACGGAAGGTAAAATAAAATGTATACAATTTAAGAGAAGTTGAATATTATGAAGGGATAAACTATAGGTAAATGACGAGATAAGTGATGAGGGGGTTTACAAGAGTGTACAAATTGAATAAATATAATCTTATGTCTATGCTTCTTAGTTATTATGCAAATTAAAAATACATTTAAAAAGTTCAAATTTTATTTTATTTATATGAGTAGAAATGGGTTTAAATAAATGTATGTATAATAATATAATAGTTATATTGGTGCACATATTTTTCTAATTATTAACTGTTAAGAAATAATATTAGTAATACATAATTGATTAATTATGCATAGGTATGTAAATTTAATTAATGATATTACTATTGTTAATTAAAAAATATGAAATACCAAAAATGTTAAATTTTTTAAGTTAGACACTTTTGATCTTCAAACACTACTTTCAAGAATAGAGTTACTTAGACGTTAGTTTAGGTACTTTATTATTTCATTACTATTTTAGACTTAGGATAAATCTACGTTTCTATATTATGTTCGATTGTGTTAGTTTTGAACACATAACTTAAATAATTTTAATTAAAAAATAAATTTAAAACTAACTCAATTGAACGCAATATAAAACATCGATTTATTTAAAGTCTGAAATAGTTATAAAATAATACAGTACAGTAGGTACATTATCACTTAAATAATTCTGTTTTTGATAGTAATGTTTGAAAATCTAATGAAGTATGAGTTGAATGAAAAACTTAGTATCATTTATGAATGTAATTTATTATGATAAATAGTAAATCAATCAAAAAAATAAGTATAATTTTAAATCGTAGAATTGGTTGTTGCCAATATTATAATTAATTTTTGGCTAGCTAGCTGGCGAAACTATTGAAACTTGATTGATCAGTGTGTATACTCTTACGTTCCTGAGTTCTGTAATCTATTTACCTAACATAATTTTCTGAGTGTGGCATAAACGACAAGTTAGTACCTAACTGGTAAATCGTTACACCATGCCCATAATACAAGTAGTAACATAAATGTAATTATAAGTTCACAATTTCGTATCATATTATTCATATATCTATGTTCGTTAACCTTTTCTATTAAATGCTTTCTAAAATGTTATAAGTGTGTATTCCATTAAATATAGAAATTGGTTTGACTACTGATATTGGTTTGAAAACATAATACTTTAGAAGATGGTTTTATTTATCAAATGAACTATATGTAGAATGTGTGGACTATTCTATATGTTAGTAGTATTTTGTATCAATTGAGTAGATATTTAAAAATGATAGAAGAAATGCAAGGTCGTTCATAGGATATTCAATTAAGTTGTATAAGTTGCTTTTGTGATTTATATATTTGTATAATATGCATAGGTAATATGCATTATTATAAATTATTTTTTAGAAATTAAAAAAATAAAAACACTTATATTTTGAGTTGAAAAACTATATAGGTATCAGATAATTAAGTATTAATTAGATACCTATATAATATTAATAATTATATTTAATTTTAATTTTAATCTTTTGGAATTTTCAGTTTCTAAAAGCTTCATATTATACACCGAATAAATTATTATATATGATTGCACCATGTTCGTCTGTCTTAATTTTCGTTGTCTTAGTTACAGACTTGAAATGGCGCCGTTGTCCATTTTCAAGTTTTGGGGACATAATTGCTCATAATTATGATGGGTCGTATGAATAAATTGGAATATAATGATATGTATAAATATATTCATGTGTGTGTGTGTAAAAAAGCTGATGACTGGGTATATTTGGGCGGGTGGATGGTCGTGCTGTAAGAAATACATTTCACGAGACTAGTTTTAATTACTATCGGCGCCACTGCTTAGTCACCTATACTATTATTGATTTTATATATATATTATTCAATAATAATAAATTTGGCCTACACTTTTGAAGGTATTATTATTTAGATTTGATTGCCGTAACTTATCGTAATAATATACATTTGGACACAAAATTGTTTATTCATAAATGGGTAGATAGCTATTTTTAATTTTAGACTTTTAATTTATAAATTTTAATGGATTAGGTTAGATTAAGAACTAAAAATCCTTATAATAATTAGCATGATATGATAAGTTATTTATTTGAATTTTAAAGTAATCAACTGTTTAGTTTAAGTTAAATTAATTGAAGGGAAAAATCAAATTTTGATTAAAAATTTATTTTATATAATTTGAATAGAAAAATTAATTGGTCAAGCTTAATTAAAATTAACTTTAATAAATATATTATTAACTAATTTGGATTATAATTTCCTTTAAATAGTAAAATAATGTTGTACAAATGTTGATAGAATTTATGTAAATGAAAATAAATTATAGAGAAATTAAAGCTTATCAATTAGCAATCATGAACAGGGATTCAAAAATAGGTATTCACCAAATTGTACAATACACAGATAAATGCATAGTTTTTTAAAATTTAAAAATTGCATTAAATTGATTCATACCTATCACTGTAAAATACATTACATACGAAAGATTGTTGTAAAAATTAAATTGTTAAAATAATTAGTTAGTATATTTGTAACGTAACAAGTTAATAACTATAGGCAGTTAGACAGCTGTAAAATGTGTTTGTCTTTATGTGTAATTCATTAGTTATTCTGTACTAATTAAATATTTCATTAACTTTTTTTTTAAATCCTTTTTTTATTCAAATATATTTTGATTTATTGTTACCCAACTATTTAAATACATTTCTATGTTTACCTTCATTTTCTGTTTCATCGCCACCATTATGTTGATCGGTTGCTGTAATTGCTGTTGGCCATACAGTTTGACGTTGAATTACTTCTACACCTCCTCCATTACTACCATCATTACGCCTGAGTGTAGGAGGTGACATTGGTGTCGCAGGAGTAACAATTGAAGCAGCATTATTGGTTGAATAAATACGACAATCTCCATTTGTGCCCGTTGGTATTTGAACCATAGTCGAGTCTTTTGAACGTTGTGCGTTCATCGAATCACTGCTTTCCTCGTTCTTGGTGCGAGGTAATAGCTTTTGTTGAGGCTGTTGACAAATATTGAAAATAAAATTTAATTGCAAACGTTAATACCTGTATAGTTATTAAAGTTCTTCAATGGAAAAGTCAGGTGTATGTTTGTCTTTTGTACAATGTTAATTACTTAATAAATAAATTTGTATAAGTACTGTGTATGTGCATAAAATAAAAAAAATTAATGGACCCTGTTATTTAGAGCTTACTGTTAAAAAGTTGTGTTTTTTGCAATTAAGGTCAGGGGACTGCCATTTTCGTCGTTGAATATTATTATACTGATCTGCTGTAACCGTGTCATTATTAATCATACTACCATCGTCTGGAAAAAAATGTATTCAATACATGCATAATTCTAGAAATATAAAGTTTATAATACAGTTAAATAAAAATAATACTTACAATTATTGTTATCATTATTAATGTTGTCAGGAGTACCACTGGTAGTAGTCGCATCATCAGCTGTAGTTTGATGTTGTTGAAAATAACGGTTTAGTGGTAAGGATAATGACGGTTGACAAATTTGATTGAGCTGTTGTCGATTAATATTTTTTTGTCGAACATTATTTGTTGAGTGATATAATAACTGTTGCTGCAGTTGTTGCTGATTTGAAGTAGGAGTCGTGATTGCAGAAGAAACCATATCATTAATGGGAATGGCCAATATTGTCTGAGTCATAATACCTTTAATGTAATAAAATATGTGAGTTATACTAAATACTTAATCAAATATTCATAACAGTTATAATTTTCAGTTTGTATTGGTGCTTATTACCTCGAGCTGTTGGTATTAGTAATTGGGCTGCTTGTAAGCATCCCGTAGTAAGTTGACCAGAGGTTAACAAAAGTTGAGGCGGTGGTGCTGTGATTTTATCATCCTGATGTTGCTGCTTTTGTTTATTATTAGGTGTGGTAATATTCCAAGGAAATGGAACTTCTGTTTTAACATTATTTTCTCTATCATTAATGGAATTACCAATGCCATTTTTTTCTTCACTATCGTCATCATATTCTTCATCGTCGTCTTCACTCTTGTTGCCACATTCTTCTGACGAGCCTATAAGATATATACGAGTTATTCGTGATAATAATAGATCGACTTTCAGTTGTATGCATTATATTTATAAACATATTAATAGAACTCAACAAACCTTGGGAACGGGTTAAGTTCAAAGGCGATTGAGACAAACACTCGTCATTACTAGTTTCACTGTTAATATCATTGACTGTTACCATAGGATCATCAACATCAGCGTCTACTACAGAAGGCGTTTTTTCATTAGTCGTTGCATTTTTATTTAGGTTTTTAATTGAACTGGACGATAATATCGGTTCATCTATTGCAAAAAATAAAATAAATAAGTATAATTGAATAGTGTAATTATTAGAATTGTAAGTAACATGTAACGTGGAAATATTGAACTAGGTACCCTTTAAGATAATTTATGTTGAAATAAATAATTGGAAATGTATAGAAATATCTTATATGCAAGGTAAAAGTTGCAAATTAAAAAAGATGTTTCTCATATTCTTTATTATATTTTTAGTTTTGAGAGTTTACTACCTTACTAGTTATATTATGTTTGTATCTTTTTAAGGTGTTAATCAAGACAATAAAGTGAGTAGACTTAGTTTTATTTATGTAACACACACATATACACACATACAGATAATATAAATAAGTAAAAATAAATGTATTAATATTGAAGTATATTGATTATTTTTTTAATGATTTTATGAAAAAAAAATAATTGGTGTTGCCTTTAATATTAAAGTAAGAAATATATTATGTTTGTAATATTTTCTATTGGTGGAGGACAGATAAGTCTAATATTTGATAAAGATAATAACAAATCTAATGATTTTCATATCTCATCTAAAAACCATGACGAATTATGCTGATAAAAAATTTTTCGTAGAATAACACATTTGAAAAATAACTAAACGCTTTATATTGCTTCTATTTAATCTATATATTGCTGTTCTTTAAACTTTATTACTTTTAAGCTATTAAGTGTTTTTCAGTACAAAATAACAACAACATATGGGCGCTCATTGAATTTTAGAACATTTAATTATGTAATATAATATTATAGATTTTAAATCCATTATTTAGTAGGTCATAATATTATATATAGGTACTTGAAGGTCATTATTCATTTTATTTTTCTGAGGTCATGGTTGCTTTTTTAAAATTTCTGAACCCTAATAATATTAGTTACAATAAAGTTAATCATTTATCATTAAATATTATTTACGTGTACTGCTGTAGGTTTCACTGTCATTATTTTTTTCGGAGTGTGTAGACAATGATAATGTGATTTTATCATCATTATTGATAGTTAACTGTTGTACAGTATGTCTTATTGCCGGTGTCATACAATCTTCTCCATTACTACAACTGTTGTTATTTCCAACTGCCGTAGTTTGCTGATAACCATCCTATTAACAAGAAAAATAATATGTACATTTAATATTTTTATACTTATAAAACCGAAAACCCTAGATTGAATATTAAAACGCAAGTGAAAACAATTGTAGTTTTTTTAAATGTATACTTTAATGTATTGGCGTGAACTATTTAAATATAAACGTGTATTTACAGTATAACTTTTCCACCTTCACTTATTTTTTTAGTTTAACTGGCATCTCATATTTAGCGTTGAGTAGCTACAATAAATTGTAATACACGTTAAAAGCTCTTAAAATGTATATACATACTTGCCGCGTATACATTTAACCCTTTTCTCGTCACAACGCTGCTTTAATGTCATGCAAATTTAACCTTGCTTAATAATTTATATGCACAAAACTAATGTCAATAATAGTCTATATAAATATGTATTTAAGTATTTGTTTTTTTCTTCATATTTTAAGTTCATGTAAAACATAATTAAGATCTGATATTTTTAAATGTATCCAAAAGTGTATAGACTATCAAAACTATGATATAAAATTAATATGAATTTAAAATAAATAGGTAATCAAAAGAAAATCAATAATCTATTCTTCAATATAAAGTATATGTAGTATCTTTAGTATCTTTTAAATTATAGTAATTTTACCAAAGTCGATTTTGTAAAAAGAAAAAACTAGGAGATAAACATATTTCAAGATTTTTTCGTTTATTTTGAAAGTAATTTGTCTTCATTGTTTGACAACATTCATGTCTATTTCTTACTTAGGAAAGGTTTTCATGAATATTTTAGAGCATGCAAGTACTTCTACCTGATGTCAATACAAAATTATATCATTAAAATTCCTGAAATATAGGTTAGGTCATATGTACACACTGGTTTTAATCAAAATTGTTTCATTTTATATAACTTTTGTATGGTACTTATGACAATGTCATTTATGGTCACTGATGTTAAAGAAAAGGATAATCAGCAATATTAAAAAAAAGTTGTTATTTTATAATTTATTTTTATATTGAAGAAAATAAATTATATTTTGATATATTATGTAGGAACTAACATACAGACATAGATTTATCTTTTTGTCGATCACAATAGTAGGTAATCAGAAGTTTCTCTCCATTTTACTCATAAATAAGAAAAACATTTTGAACTCCTTCTATAAAAAAAACTTATCTCCGGACAAATTATGACGTCCTAGGAAATTACTTTTGCTGTCAATACGTTAATTTTCCACTTTAATTAACATATTAATTAAATCAAGATATTGTAGAATGTGTTGTATTCATTAATTAAATATTTTATTGTAGAGTGATGATGAGTGATTTAAGTACAAATTGCAAGCATATTTTATAATATTAAAAAAAAAAAACACTATATAGCTTATAAAGTTTATAAGTACAAATACAACCTTAATAAAAATAAAATTGCAGCTTCACGTCCTTATCAAAAAATAATGAGAATGTTGTTATTTTTAAATAATTAATTGTAAACATAACTATTTCAATAAAAAAACGCCTGTAACTTCGTTAAACATTCAGTACCAAATATAAAGCTATTCTTATTTCTCGGGTCTTTTAAGTATAAAACTTTTAACAGGAATCATCGCTGGTGCATCAATGTTATACTTGACGGTGGTGTTGCAATATGACAACAGAAAATATTTCAATAATATTGTACCTATTGTGTAAAATATTTTTTATTCTAAATAAATATATACAAATATATTTTAAAGTCTTAGTCGAAAATAAACGTGATAAAAATTACTTGAAAAGTATATTTTGAAATTAAAATAAGGTAAATGTGATTTGGCTACAGAATTATGAAAATTATATGATTTAAATAGAAAATACCCGAACTTAATATCTAGTATACGAACACTAAAATAAATTAATAGGTACAATGAAATCCAATTACTTAGCGAGTTGAAATCAATAAAGCTAGAAATGCTAGAATAGATAGTTATAAGTTATAACTGAAGATAAATTAGAAATACATTATATGGTTATTTATTTTAATAGTAAATAAAAAGTAAAAATAAAAATATAAATTTATACATTTGTGATATATTTTTTACAATATTTTTTTTATAATATTCAAATATAAAAGTTTGTGATGTAAATAATTGAAATTTTATTACTTATTTGTTGCATACTCTTACGATTTTGACTGCATATTATATGGCATATTTTGATACTTTAAAGTACATAAAAATCCGCGCTCTAGTTATAACTTATGAAATGTGAGCTGTGATTATTCACATAATGCATAAATAATTTCGCACGAAATACGGATGAAATATTTTAAAATAATTTAGTTGTTTTATTATATTCTTATTAGTTATTGATAACAATGAAACTATATAGATAGTGCAGGTTGTCGATTTTTGATAGCAAAATAATACATAGTATTAAATTTCAACGTATCTGTTGTATATAATAATTATTGTTATTACTCACATTCATACCTATTTGTTAAATGAACTAGCTATACACCTAATATGTGTATTGTATACCTGCGTACAGTAATTTAGGACTTTGATCCATTAAATACCTAATGTAATATTTTATCATTTGCAGTTATATTTGCATATAAACAATATAGGCAATTTAATGATGAAGACGATGATGATAATATTGATGCTCTATATATCACGATTTAAAATAATACTCTATATATTCGGTGGCAGATCTAGTAGGGGATCCAGACACTTGCTCTCCGCTATCGCCAAAAAAAATCAATATATAGTAATAAAACTATATTCGATGTATTATATTCATATTGCGTTACGTAAATATATATAGGTATATTCAACATCGTGTTTATAATCAGTGTAAAATAATAAATAAAAAAAATAATAATTACTCAAATAATAATATAATTATAACGTAATCGCAATAGAAATATAACTATAAAGTTACTATAGAAGTCCTTTGGTTTGAATGGTCTTAAAATGTTAAAAATTATAATTTCATCACTATAACGATTAAACGGAATAATAAATGAAAAAAATGTACATGGAAATATATTTTAACATCATAATGTTTTTATTTATTTTAGATAATGAGTGAAGCGAGAAATATTTTTAGTTTTGTTTAATGATATTTTTCAAGAATATTTTTCTACGAACAGAAGACGATCGTTTTAATTAATCCATCCATTGATTGGAAGTAGAACTATAGTTGCTATTTCTAAGAGGTCGTTTTCGATTTTGTCACTGTAAAAGAAAATCAACTATAAAACGTCGAAGATATGAAATATTTTAGTAAAATATGATTATAACTGATTATTGAGCTAATCAAACCTAACCTTATCATATTCGTTTTTCAAATTTATTTTCAAATCGGATATTTTCATAATTCTATTTTTTAAAGTATATTCATATAAATTGACATACATCATCAAAGAAAATATGTCTGTACCAATTAGTAAGTGTTGTCTAGTGTCTATATTTTACATCTTATTGATATGTAAAACTTGATTGTAAAAAAGAATATTTATTTTGTGATATGAATACAAATTCAGGGTAAGCGAAAAGTATAAAATTTCCATTTAAATAATCAAATCCACACTTCAGACACATCATGTCCGTGGTCGCATAAGAATCGTTATTTTTATCTTCAACATCTCTCATAGTGTTTTTTGTAATTGCAAAACTAGTTTCAGGACTGAGATAATTTTCTAATTGCTTGTCTGTAAAAATTAATTACATGTATACATCACCTGCAAGTTATCTTGGGCTGGATCAGCTCCCGTATATATTATGATTTATAGGTATTATTACAGCTTAAACCACGATGCGTATAATTATAGCGATTATCGAGTTCGTTGCAAATTTTCTATTGTATCTACATTATTATATTACTATTATTATTATTGTACATTATAATCGTGGATTCGTGCACGTTAGATTTGTTTGAAACGAACCATAGTGGAGGAGCTCTATCGCAGGTGTAGCGAGGCGCAAAAGGCCTATAATGTTGTAATTACAAATCCCTGACCACGGTCTCACTAGGACTTAAAAAAAAAAACCGCATAGACTACAGTTCGAAAACGGAAAACCCAGTCGGATTTTCGATGACGTCAACAACTTAGCTTTGAACTCGGCTCTTTCATTTTCGTTTTTCAATATTAGACTAATTTAATATTACTAAATAATATGATATATACACTATACTGTTGGCGTTTTTTATTTGTTTATACTTTGTATTCAAACAAGTTGCAGACACAATCGTTTTGATTTTCAACGTGAAATATTTAATCAAAGGCAAGCACTTATTGTTGTATTATTAATTTATATCAAACATTCAAACATATGAATATTATTTGAAATTAGGAAGACATTTCTCACTCGTAAAGTCGTAAAGTTACCTAGTATATTATATTAATATAGGGATATTGTATACGTAATAAGATTTCAATCAGAATTGGTAATTATTTTACATTTTACTAATATAACAAGTGAAGTAGTTATTCTATAAATAATTATAATTTTGCTGTGAATATTATACAAATGTATGATTATATACACATACACGTATGCGGAATATATCTACCTTTCAGTTTATTTTCTATTTATTTATAAATTATACATTATACATTTACATTTACGTATTAGCAACGCACTTTTGTAGGTACTCATACACAGTCTTTATACAAATAATAATTAAAATGGTTTTGATATTGAGCATTTAGTTTATTTTTGTTGGATCAAAGGTAAAATCAAATTTTAGATACCATAAAATGAAACAATTTATACTATAATAATTTAATTATACATTATTCATAATTAGAGGTCGGATATATATTCTCTTAAAATCTTTTAAGTATTGTGTTTTTATGTCTTTAAAAATAGGTAATAATATATTATCTTAATATTCTTTTAAAATATTAGATATATAATGTTTAATACCCTTAAAAATTCAAAATATTCTTTATTATATTCTGTAAAAAAAAAAAAAAAATAATAATATTTAAGTGATTCAGTTTAAATTTATTGTGTTTTGTTACTATAACAATTAATTGGTGTATAAATAGTACATACAAATAATATGTAATATAATTATTAATTATTTTCTTTGGAAAAATATTTACAAAAATAAAAATATTGTTTTTTATTTTCAATTATTCTCTAGCTTCTAAAATATGCTTTTTTATGGAAAATAAGATTATTTCTATGAATTCTGTGTTTCATGATTGTAAATATATCTTATTGCCATTTAACTACAAACCAAAACCAGAAAAAAAAAATGTAAAATCATAAAAATCTGACCTCTAGTCATAATAAATAATAATATGTATATTAATATATTATTGATTTAAATATATTTTCCTAAGTAAATAGTGCAAACGTTTAGCAAACAATACTAAATAATGGATCTAGTTTTATTTAATTTCCCGAATAATATAATCGCAAACAAATGATAGGGAGAGAGTAGAAGCTAAGCCACTGGTATCTAATCCATTATCTATAACTATAGTTTAAACTAGTGAGTATCTATATGTGTTTGTTTTTTTATAAATTTTAAATCATCCGATGTTATGTGAAACTGGAATTTTTTAAACTATCTATAAAAGCGAATATGTCATAATATTTAAATCCATCTATCAAATCTTTGTACAGCAGATAACGATAAGTAATTTCCAAAAGTGCATATTTTACATATCGATCTTATTTTCTTTTCATTTAGAGAATAACATTAATAAAAATCACCCCTCTGCTGAATCTTTTTAATATCACTGTATTAAATTAGAATAATTATAAAGGTTTAATTAAAATCTATGAATACTTATATGTATAAGTTGTTCTCTGACAACCCAAGTAACCATTTCGAGATTTACAAGATGTGACTCAAATAAAGATTGTTCATGAATTAAAATACATTACTTGAAGGTAGTTAGAGATATTGTCCTTAATCCGGTGAGATGAGAAGATTTGAATATTACTATGGACAGCCAATAATTAAACTTTCTCTAAACGATACGAATGAGTATATTGAATACTGATTAACATAGGTATTACAGTCTAATTTTTTTTAAATAAAAATAAAAAATACCCTGCTTATTTCTTATGTGTTTTTAAATATTTAGATAAATATTTTATTATACCTAAAACAACTGGAAATTTTATTGCAATCGGCATTTTGTTCACTCAGTATACTTATCTTAATTTTTACTTTAATAATGATATTATTAATCTGATTTTTGGAATTTTTATGTATATTAAGGACCATATTTTTAATAATATTGATTGTTTATACCATTTAAGAAATATCTTATGGCAATATAGGCAATATATTATATTTGGTACAATAATAATTTATCCAATCTATATTTAGCAATTTTAAAATTTAACGTTACTATAATAATACTATATTTTGTAAATTCATAATATTATTTTTAAATTATTATTAAATGTTATTTAGTTTTTATATAAAATTATTTTATTATTCTGATATCACAATAATATTATAATGGAAAATCGTTTTTTTTTAATAATCGAGATTTACGATTATAAAGATGTATATGTATGTATAAATATATATGAACAAATTGTTTTTTCTAAAATACGATAGATATATTTTATTTAATAATAATAGTTCATTTTGTTTGTTGTTAATTTTCACATGTGTTCTTGAGAAAGAAATTACTCATTAAGTAACACTTTCATCATTTAATTTTACTGTAGTAAGTCACAGTACAGTATTCATTTATGACGACGGAGATGATTCGAAGATATATTTACCTCAGTAAAAATTATACCTATAAGCGGATTTTAGTAGATAATAATAATTCAGTGGATTTCAGGCGGACGGCTGTGAAAGTAGATAGAAATTTTAATTAATGCACTTTAAAAATTATTTTTAATTGAAAAATAGTGGTTTTAGTATCGTAATATTACAGTACTTAAAAACTAAATAGTTCAAATTAGGCAATATAAAAAAAAAAAAAAACAACGATGTAATAAATATAATTATCTATTTTGGACTCATAATATTATTAAGTTTAAATATTAAGATTATAATAAATATTATTTAAATAAAACCATTTTAAAATTATTAAATCTATGAATATTTTTAGTTTGAAAGTATCAAATATTTAACTATTGTTAAATAAACTTATATAATGTCAACTCAAAATTTTTAAGATTAAAACTATTAAAATGCTGTAAAAAGTTGTGATATCACGTTTAACATCATGTTTAAAACACAAATATATATTTTGTTTTTTATTTATTTGGCTGTATAAACAATTCTTGGGTGTTTTATTTAATAATAAATATTATCATTGTTAGTTATTAAGATATTGATATATCATGATATTTTTCGTTGTTTTATTTTACGAAAATTAAACTACAGTATAAACAGTATGATAAAAATAGCAGATTTGGAGTTCTATATCAAAAGTCTTATGTATATAAATTACATCTTTTATACATTTTTTAATTTAATATTGTTATCAAAATAAATACACAGATTAAAATTGATATCATATTATTTGTTATTTATTAACTATTCCATTGATTTCATCGATTCCGTTTTCTCCCTAAGCTTATGTTGTTTTATTAAATCAAACACTATAGTGTCAATTTTCAAAGAATTATAAGATATCTTCACTTAATAAAAGTCAATCATTTTTTAACTTCTATAAACAGTGAATGATTGACATTCACAATACCAAATTTGTATATATTTTATCAAGGTATAAAGATCGGGCATTATTATTGTAATAATTACAAAATAACTAAAATTTATCAATTTGTAAAGCTAGTAGATATATTTTACATGCTTGGATGCATTTTGAAGTTATTGAAAAATATTTTTGAATTTGACATTTTAGTGACTTCATGATGTTTATTAAACACTATTTTTTTTACCATTTACAACAGATTTTCAATTGATATTGCAGTTTATTGCATAAATTAATTATTTTATTACTTTTATTATTAAAAAATAATATTTAGATTAAGCCTTGCAATTGAAATATTTATTAAATTACTTAAGATTCTTTTGAATATTGATTTAAAAATATATTATTGTACGATTTGTATACAATGTTATACAAATTACCAAAAAATAAAAATGTATTAATTTTTATGAAGGTTGGTTGCTGTAAACTTAAAAGTTCACTTACCTACATTAATGTTGTATTTTCTACTCACACTTACAACTATTCAAAACAACAAGAATCATTAAATTTTTTTTAATTATAAAACACTCGTATCTACTTTTGATCGAACGAAGAATTATTATTTTTTTAATCGTTTTATCATTCTTTTGTTATAATATAATATAGTGTTGACTATTTTCAGCATTTCAATGTACGTATGTCGTCATTTTCGAAAGTTTTGTGTTCATGTAAAATCATAATAATAAAATAATAATAATAACGTACGCACTGCGGACAAAAAAAAAAAACTCTAGCAAAAAAAAAAAAACAAATATTATTATATGAGACGAGCTGTAGAGGGCGGCGAATTATAAAAATAATAACACAAATATATGTATATATTATATACATATTATATTATATATACGTATACGTATTTGGACGGACGTTTTGCCCCAGTCGGACGGACGTGAGCGGAAAAAAAACAATCGTAATAAATAATGAAATGAAAAAAAATATATCAGACCGCCGTGGCGGCGGCCGCTGCCGTTGGAATAATTAATTACATACACACACACACATACACACACACACGCACACACACATAACTTGCGCGCGCGCACACTCACTTACACTCGTCCTCGTTTTGCCCTCTTCTGCTCCTGTTGTCGGTAATTTTTATTATTTTTTTGTCGATTTTTTTTTTTTTATAATTCTATTTTGTTTTTTCAACTCGTATTTTTGTTTTGTCCTCCATCATCATCATCATCGTAATTTCTCCCTCCCCTCATCGCGCCAGGACAGAGGCGTTTCTAACCCGGATGGTCACTATATATTATATACATATATACAACCTAACCACAAACGTATATATAATATAATATATATGACGGTACGCTAGTTACAAAGGGGTCCGCTATTACTGCCATCGCGCAGTAGCGATCACATTCGCCGTATAGATAGGTGCCTATTAAATCCATAATAAATATATATAAATATATATATATATAGGTATATAGATGCGTACGTTATTTTCGAACACTGCGAATAGATTTAGCGGAATGCCGGAATTTTTCCATCATACCATATAACACACGTATATATCTATATTATTTGTACTTCTATGTGAGCGATATAATAATGTTATTAAAGTTGAAAAAAAAAACATGGTACAATTATTTCAGTGACGGCACAAAATAATATTATTGGTGGCGGGTGCGTTACTATATACTATACTCACCACCGCCTTCGAGCTTATTACCCCCCACACCATAGACGTCAGCGGTGGTGGCGGTGGCGGCGGCATCGGCGGCGCCGCTTATTTGAATTGCTAATTACCACCACCTCTCTCCTTTCCTCATAGCAATGTTACTACTGCCGCTGCATGCAGCAATTATTGGATTAATGTAAATGAGCACCGACGGCGTACCCCTTTTCCTCTTATATATTTATATGTATATATATATAAATATAATATGTATATATTCGCTTTTGTATGTACACACACACACACACACACACATAACACACATATCTATCTATACGTATATATATATATATATATATATATTGTATATATGGACAGAGGCGTGGATAGGGGTAAATAATACGGCAGCGGGAATACGAATAATGTGCGCGAGAGGCAAGAGATCGTCGGCGGGCGGCGAGTAGATGGGTAGCGTAGTACCCTTTTCTCTCGTACACACACCTCCCTTGTACCGACGACGATATATAATTATATACTATAGTTTGCAGTATATACCAGTGGCGGGTGGTAGTGTGAGGGCTGGGTGGGGATGACGGTGCGGGTTGGCACCCCAGCAGCAGCAGCACCGCCGCCGCCGCCACCACCGTCGAACGGGCTGGCCCGAGCCGCGTCGGGATATATAATTAAAATCCGTCCGAGTCGCCGCCGCTGTTGATTAATATATGTAAATTTATTATAATACAATAATAAGATTACCGCCGACGCTGCCTAGGCCCAACAGTTCTGCCGCTGCTTATATTTTATATTTGCTGCCTATATATATATGTGTGTGTATATATATACACGTACATGTATATATAGCCCTCATCGTAACGGCGGCGACGGTATAGCTGCGATGCTTCAATAAATCCTACTCTCTATTCTTCTTCCCGGGAAAATGTTATACGTTTCGATAGAATGCAATAATATTTATAAACGCATTTGACTTTCTTCGCGTTTTTATATATACGATGCAGTATTATCACTTCCTAGAATAAAATGTATACCTATACGACAACGGCGGTAAAAATTTATAACTTATAGGTACCGTACAAACCGTAGACGAAAAAATGCGATAATCGTAAAACTGTGATAAAAATATATAAAATATATTGTATATATCAGAATTATTCGGAATAACAGCGTAAAACGAGAACGCGTGGGCGTGAAACTTTGTGTACGTTTCGAGTTGTGCAGAGCGATGATTAAAATTCGATTGTACCGCGATACATATTATATATACGTGTAGTAGTGAACTATGTACGCATGCTACTTATACAACACTGCAGTGTATACTCAATATAAGCGCCGCTGTAAACGTCATATTGTTCAATACTATTTCGGTATATGGTAACAGTTGTTTCTAGTAGTGCGCGCGATGCACGTGTAGCAACAGACGATGGCCGGAAAAATGTATAATCGGAAGGCGAAGCAATTTTATTAGAACTGACCGGTTTCTCGGTGGCGGTGGCCCTGTACAGATGGAAGTGAAGACGGTACAGCGGTGGTCGGATGATGTTCGGACGGTTAACAGTGACAGCATGCAGTGTTGTGTGCACCGAGGATAGCGGGAAGAGATGAAATTATAATTACTATCAGGTCTGTCAGTTCGGTAGTATACAACAGAGGATAGTGCGTATACCATGTATATATTAAATATTATATTATATAATATATACACAGTGAAGAACATATACGTGGCGGCGGCAGCTACGGTGACGACGACGGAGACGGCGACGAATGCCTATATATAGTATTATAGTGTATATACAGCAAAAGGAAAACGGATAGAGCGAATAAGGGGTGGTGAGAATGGCGGAGGAGAGGGTTTATGCGTTGTATGCCAGCAGGTCGGTGGCGGTGGTGTATATAGGAACGGGGTGAACGCGTCGGTCGGTTGGGAGAATGCATGTGCGTGTGTGTGTGGGCGTATGTGTGTGTGTGTGTACGGTGGTGGTGGTAAAGGGTTGGTCAGTCGACGTGGCGGTATGAAATCAGGGTACAGGGCCGAAGCAAATGGGATTATTCACCCTCCTCCGCCACCGCGACCGCCGTTCACCAACCCTCGTATACGGTCCACTATTACTATTACGTCATCTAATTATAATATCGTACCCTTCCCTATATAATATATATAATATACATATTATACATATATACTGTTTTCACCATTTTCGCCACCCCCACCGGCGCCGGTTCTATAAACGCTGCAGTACTAACAGCAGACCAACGCCATTACTACCGCCACCACCGCCACTATTACCACTTGTCTCTTTGCCCCTTACCCCGTGCCGCGTCACGATTTTATTGCGTGTTCACCCCCGGCGTGCACTATCTCAATGTATACATCTCATTTACGCAGCTGTGTATGTATATGGAAAAGCTATTCTTTAATACATATATAATATATACACGTAGGTCGTAATCATTTGAATAACTATTTTATCATTTTTCAATAAAATTGCAAAATAATGTACCTACTCTAGAATACTATAATATGCAGTATGTACGCTACGAAATTTATGTCGATGTATTCTATAAGTATACGCTTAATTTAATAAGGTGGGACAGAGCGATTTTCATTAAAATTAAAGTTAAAACCAAATGAACTGAATGTTTCAAAAAAAAAAAAAAATAAATATTTACACGTATATTTTATTTACTTTAAAATAAAATAATTTATTATCAAATAACATATTTTCTAATCCGATTAAAAATAATACAATTTTAAAATCGTAATTACTTTCATTACGCACTCGTCTAATCGTATAGCCGTCGTATGATTTTATTTGGAAAATCGTTTTATGATAATACTGTTTCAAATATATACATAAATAGGTACATATCGTAAACTAGGTAGGTATCGTAACCTATTATGTATACTTTTATAGCACTATAGGTCATAGTCATAGGTAGTATAGTTTGTATTGTGACGTTTATTATTGTTATTACTATACATGACTATTGTGTACAATAGACGGCCGACGAAACTGACCTACCCTTTTAAAAATGCGGCGGCACTAACACAACAACGGGGAATAAGATTGAGTGTGGAAGGTGCAGGGAAGGTAAACGTAAAAGCTGGCGGCGTCATATTATTATTACTATACTGCCGCCGCCGCCGCCACCACCGACGCCACCGCCACCGCGTTCGCCGCGCAACCGTTTCACCCCATATAGCAGAGAAAAATTACGTCGTCATTGTCGTCGACCTCTGCCATCACTACTACCACTATTCCAGCACGCCGCGGCCGCCGTACCGCTGTAGCAATATCAGCTTAATAACTTATTTTCAAAGCTTATTACTCGCCGCGGCCTTTTAATCTCTCGGCTCTTATATACATCCCCGCCGTCGTCATCGATTCGATCGATGCTAAATTATTGCAATAGTAGTTTTTCATTATTATAACATAGACTATTTTTTAATATAAATACCGATCGAATCGATAGTATGAGAAACATAAATATCATATATCATAAACGAATATTATATTATATTATTATCACGGTGTAGTAGGTACCATCATCTATACAACAAGCGATATTAACGCTCGCCGACGCTATTATATTATCGTTATTATTATTAATACTATACATCACGACGTATATCGGAGAAAATAACGTACCTTCTTTTTGTGATTGTTGTGTGCGGGCGACGGCGCGGACGTCCCCCCTTCTGGGTATTGTTGATTTGGATGACTGTTGGGCCTCGCCGGTGAATCGTCACAATCGCTCGCGTCTTCGCCGCTATTGCTGCTGTTACAACTGCTGTTGCTGTTGCCGTTAACGCTATTGCTAGTGGTGTCGAAACAATCCATAGACGACGATTTGTTGTCGTCGTGCCGAGGGTAATGGTGTTTACTGTGTCTGTAGTGACCGTTGATTATGATATTCGTCTGCGAATGGAGCCGACGGCGTTTCAAACAGTTATTAGTGGCTTCCGAGTCGTCGTGAAGAGGAACGTCCTCTTGTTTTTTTGCCGACGTCTGCGGCAACAGTGGCGATACCTTCATACTTGTTGGCGGCGACGGTATATAATACCCAGGTGTACGCAATATACTTTCGATGTACGACAATTTGATTTGGATTTATTTCATCGACGTCCTGAAACATACATACACACACACTCAATAAATTGTATCGTTCAACTGCGTGGCGATTAAATAGAAACATCTCATATAAACATTGTACGAGTTCCTATACATTTTAATTGGTCATACAAACGTCACAATATACGATATGTTGTAGCTAATGCAGCATCCGCCTTATACATTGATATATTATACGACACTAATAATCGTCCGTTTAAAATTTTATTGGTGGATAATACATGCCAATTTCATTCTATTCTACTTATATTATCACTGTCATTTACTTATAGTCGTCGTTATAAATTATAATATTATAACGCATCGACGATGTAATAATATTTGAGCGGATGCCGCCGGATAACGTCAATTGACTGCCACTGCCTCCGCGCACACCGCCACTGCTGTTTCTCTCCATCGCCACGATATTATTAACAATGACCTTAACCATACTCGGACACCTCATCATGATTTAAGTAGCAACTACCCCATTGAACCTAGTTCTCCATTGTCATATATTATATATAATACATACATACACGTATTATATTACGAATCTCCACTGCAGTAATTAATTTATGGTTGAATTACCATATTATATGTTCGTCTAATATATATAATAATATATTATAGTGTATTAGTAGTATATATATATATATATCTACCTACTCTGATAATCTTTGGTAAAAATTAATTATTTAATGGAAAACGTAATTATACTACGTCATTTTTAGCCCATTATACATACTGTACACACATACACACAGTCAAACGCGCACACACACATACATATATTTTCTCTTTGGTTAGTGAGTAGCCGGAGGCAGGAACGCTGCTTCCCAAACTCGTAATTTTTAAATTATAATTATAACTTATAAAACGATGTGAAATCGATTACTATTTTACGACGATGGTATTATAAATAACATTATGTTTATAATTAAGTAGCCTATAGTGCAGTGGTATAGTACAGCGACGTGGTCATTATAATAATAATAATAATAATAATAAAATAATAATAATTATTATTATTATTATAATTCAAATATTTTAGTATCGATACCTACGTGCGAACGCACGTATGTATAATATGTTGGGGCGTGTTGTAGTATAAGCGATTAAAATATCAGTTTATATACCAACGATATATGAAGGCAAGGCAATTGATCGTTTAACTCGAAACACCCTCAACAAACTAATAATTATTATCATCAATACTATGATTATTTTTAATGCTGGCATGCTGCTGCTGCTATTTTCTTATAATCCAAGTAAATTATTACAGTTATTATTCAATAATTATATTATTACGATCAACCAACACAATCATAGAACTATAAAGATAACGATACATATATTTACCTAATAAAATTTATAGAAATTAAAAAAAAAACCATAAAAAAAAAAAACACCATTCACAACATAGTTTACTCACATTCAATATTACTTATTGAAGTGGAAACCATCTAAAACGGAAATAAAACCGGTGATAAAAATCAATTTAAAGGTTTTTATTTCATTCTGTTGTCTTGTATATTATAGAGGATATAGGTATATGATTACATAATTCATTTTATGCATGTAGTCCTAAAGAATGTATACAACTGTGAGGTAATACATTCTTAAGATGTACATTACCTATCGTAGTTCGTAATTAATACATAGTCGGCAATAATATTATTGGAAAAAATAAAAATCATCAATGTAATAGGTACAGCGTTTGATAAATATTATTATAAATTGAAAAATAGCATGCTTTGTGATGATGGTGTGTACTCACCGGTGTAAATAGTTTCACAAGCCGTGGCCGTGGTCGTCAATTAATTAATCAATTATTATTATGGTAATTGTGCCGGCGCCGAGTTGCCGAGTCCCCTGCTTGGTCAAAATCAATGTCCTCCAAATACATATACCATTATAATAATAATAATAATAATAATATGTATTATAATACTGAGCTAACGTGTTTGGCTCGCGTCGAGATCAATTCTAATAGAGCGACGTCGTTATTCGCGGTGCGCGTACAACGTACAATTATTAATAATAATTATCGCACGAAAAATCGTAAAACGACACATTCGTGTGTGCCAATCGCGGTAGAACGCCACGGGGCGATTATTATAGGCGTTTGGATAGTATTACCGTAATTAATATAATATTATGTTATTATTTTTATCGACTGTGTAACGCCGTGGCGTTTCGAACATGTGTCATCCGTGATATTACTGTAAATAATAATAAAACAATGTTATGACGGCTAAAAAAAGAAAAAAAAAGGTAGTTAATAATAATTAAAGGTATAGTACGATCGATACATTTTTACACGAATAATATTATTATGTAAGCCACGCGGCGGCACCGAAAACAGGAAATTCTGTTTTCGAAACAATAATAATAATAATAATAATAATAATAATAATAATAATAATAATAACAATAATAATAATAATTATTATTATTACAATATTATATTGTAATACAGAAGAAAAGCGACCACCGCCAATACCGGCCGGCGACGATCGACGGGGTGACGGCGTGTGCAGATAATATGCTCGCGATCGTTTTACGACGATATTAAATTATAGTAAAACAATATTATAATTATAATTATTATTATTATTATTGTACCGTTCGGATGAATGATGCGCCTGCGTGTGCGTTTTCAGCGTGATGGACGAAAATGTTTTTTTTTTAATTTTAATTATTATTGTAATAATAATATTATTATTGTTGTTACGGCGATGATAATACACGTTCGGCGCCGGAGCGATGGACAAACCATTACGCGGCGAAGGACCGCTATCAACTGCCACTGCCGCTTGCTACTACCACACAACCCCGATGACGGCGGCAGCGGCGGTGGTGGCGGCAGCGGCGACGGCGGCGGCGACGACGACGACGACGGCAGAGACGATACAATAATTATAATTACGTCGGCGCATGTATACGGCGCGCGCAACACACCCGTCGCCGCCACATCCTCAGTATTTTACACTGCATCGTACATAATACATAATATTATAATAATAATATATATAATATAATATATAATATATACACGGTACACATCGTATGCACATCCTATGTGTGTGTGTGTGTGTGTGTGTGTGTGTGTGTGTGTGTGTGTGTGTACATCTTCGTACGTATATTGGAAACAGCGCTGCAGTGTTATAATATTACGATGATAAAAAATAATAACCGTTACGATAAAATATTTCGATGTTTCGATTTTACGAGGGGAAATAAACGCGTAGATATGGACGACGATAATATTATTATTATATTATACAGTATATTTATTATAGGTAGTATAGGTACTATTACTCATTGTGATGGGTGACGGTATGGCTATAATATGTATATTATAGGTAGGATATAACTGGGATGTACATTATATTATATACGAGCGCGGTGTAGGTACCTATATATATGTATATAATATTCGTTTTAATGAATATCGCGTGACGAGTGTTGACTACAATATATTTTTTCATAAACAATATTTTGTCTTCTTCGTACTATAATATGCTGTTCTAAATCAAAGAGAACGCCCGCGCGCATACACACACACACACACACACACACACACACACACACACACACACACACACACACACACACACACACACACACACACACACACACTCTCATTCATTCCATCACCAGTCACCGGAGTAACCAGACACCGCATTTACCGAATACTATACGGTGCCGATGACAGTGTTGAGAGCGAAATGTGTGCTCTACAATACCAATTAATTAATTAATTATTTGTCGCTGCCCTCTTCAGTAGGTGGGTACCTATATTATTATATTATAATATGCGTTGGTTTATCGAACAGTGAAATCCATCTTGTTGCGATTCTATCTCTGACCACCGCAGTATCGCGCACACATAGAGTCGTCTTCCGTTTTTCGAACAAATGTGCACTCAATACGATATTATCAAGATTATTTTTGATGTTAAAGAAATGTAAACGTTTCAACTGCAGCGTAATAATATGTATATCATATTAATTTATATTATATTATGCGTATTATAGTAACGGAGTATACTAGTATTATAGTACCAGTTTTACCTATTTTAAATTAGTTCCTTTATGTACATAAAATGAAACTTTATAACCTTTTAATGAAATACATCCGGATATAATTAAGTTATAGACCCTAGTTATAGTTGATATAGCTATACTAAATTGTGGGTACGACGTAAGTGGAGATTATTAAGTTATTAAATCCAGATTAGATCGAGTAGAAAATAAAAATACCAAGTTAGAATCTATCAGTGAATCTAACGTATTTTAGTACATTTTTTTTGTATTTTGTTGCAGTTATATTTAATACCAATAGTCGATATAGAAACCGATCAGTAAAACGGTATTGAAATTAAGTTGTATATTACTTCCATACATATTGTTTTAATGTCATTAATTGTGTTCGACATGATGACGAGTCATAATATTTAACTTTATTGATTTTCATGCTTTATAATATATATATTGTATAATACATATATTTTTACTAATAACTAACCAAAATTATGGTACCTTTATTGACTATTGACGTTGACACGTTTCGACAATGTACGAATAAATAAGACGTCTTTTATATGGTTTTCAATTAATATTAAGAAAACAACATAAATACTCGATATATATATATATATATATTATATATAGACATTAGTTGGTAGACGGTATTATTATAGTATAACGGTATACATTAAGTCCACGATATATAAGTTATATCATTATAACAATATAATTTATGTACTTATAAGTCATATTTTTATTACAAAAAAATGAAAGTAATGTATTATTTTCAAATCTAAAATAAAATTATAAAGAAAATATTTATAAGTACCTTTACTTTTTTATTTGAAGAATTTAAAATTCAATTAATATTATACAAGCTCTTCAAATTGATTCAAACTTTGAATCTGCATATTTTCAACTAGAATTTAATAAAAGGAATATAATTATTACAAGATCTCTGATGTAAAATAAATTAATGTAATATATGCTATATATGACTATTAATAAGTATATACGTTATAAATATTTTAAATTCTGCAAGAATATAGTGAATTATATAATATTAGGCACCTATTATTAAATAATATATTTTTTTATCGATTTTCAAAATTTTTACGGTTGTTATTTATACGTTTATTACAATATTTATTATATGAATTATTTATTTTAACTACAAATTGCAATAAAATTTAACTCCGAAATATTATATGTTTTTTTTTCCGAAATATAGCAGCATTATTTTTAGTTAGTATACCATATATTATTATTGCTATTATATCATTAGGACATTTTTTTCGATTGGAAAAAGGATGGGAGTGGGTGGTACGTTAAAAAAACAATTTTAAAAAATGACATTCCCCTCCAGTGGAAAACCCAGTAAAAATATTATTTATTACCGCCGTCGTGGCCCCAATATAGACAGATAGATGGACAGACACGTAATAATTTTACCATATATGTGTTGTATACCGATTACTGGTTGATTAATCGTTTTTTATAAATGCGGCAGTGGTCACATATTATATTAACAGAGAAAGAGAAAACCCAAAATTATTACAAATAATTATTAATTATGGAGTATCGGTTCTGTGATTGGCAGCTATGGTAAAAAAATAATATCAATACAGAAAATTATAATAAAAGACAAAATGGATGCATAATTCTAATTTATAACAGAAATATTTCAGTTGAATTTATAGAATGGAAAATGTATAGATATCTATTATTTAATAGATATAATAATTGTTGTTCATATTATGCTTAAATCTGATTGTCGTAAAATCAACGCATTGTTGATAAACATAACATAATAAATTATAAACTTTATTAATTATATTATAATTTTTATTAAAAACACAACAAAAAACACTTATAACTAATTAGTATCATCGTTCATATACATTATAATATAATAATTATAAAACTTAAAAATTAGAAGATAATCATGATATACGATGTATATATATATATATGTGATATACGATATCTTATAACAATCTCCAAAAGAATATAAATAATTATTAACAAAATAATTATTTTTAAAGTTATTGCTGAAATTATGGTTTATACATTTAATTATGAAAGTTCGCGAGAAACACGAAAACATATAATTTGTTTAGTATTCAGGTGACGCTCCACCATTATTGTTAGAACCGCCGAATTCGAATGCATAACCACTACCGAACGAATGCGGTTGTCGCTCGTTGCTATTGAAAGAGCCATCATCTTTTTCTGAGTTAACACTCGCAGCATTGTAAGCTGCATGCGCCTGTGTCGAAGGTGCCCTGAACGGACTGTGGCTGCTATAATCTCCGGCACCGTCGAATGCAGATCCATCGTCATCGTACCTAGCTGCTAATTCGGCACTATTATCTTCGCGAACTCTGTAGTGTTGTTGAGGCTTTGAGATTTTCGATTTGTATGGTGACGGTGAACCGAAAGCTTCTCCACTATTATGATCAAATCTGCCACCGCTATTGAAATCGCCTCTGCTAAATTGAGATCCAGGTCCACCGGGTGCTCCGAACAATCTGTCAAGTATAAGTAAGAATAATATTGTATGGTATATGAAACGATGTGTATAATAGTATTTTTTAGTTGTTATATACTAATAATATACCTACTTAATAATAATTTAATTTTAAGGTTTTATTAATTTATAAATGTAATGATTTATACGAAAAGGTAACATAAGTATGATATATGAGTTAATAATTATTATACTTATCCCTAAAATTTAATAGAATTTTAACGTGCTTAAAAAATGCTTTTTCATAAACAGTGAAAGAAGTTTAATGAAATATTGTTTTTGATAAATTTAGATCGATATTAAATTAATGTGTTTGCGTATTATGTATTTAATTTTTTTTTGTACAAAACTTCAAATTAGAATTCTATAACTATTAGGAGAATTAAAAAATAACAATTATTGAGTAACATGATATTAATTTATCAAGGAAAATAGATAAATGTATTAAAGGTACCTTCATAATTTACAAGTACGAGTATACGTA
Source organism: Rhopalosiphum nymphaeae (assembly GCA_036289425.1). NCBI lineage: Eukaryota > Metazoa > Arthropoda > Insecta > Hemiptera > Aphididae > Rhopalosiphum > Rhopalosiphum nymphaeae. Next base: position 3,957,769 of record JAZAQC010000030.1, read on the forward strand.
CATATTATAATAATGTGTATATTACATACATTAAAAAAAAGCTGATATAATGAAAATCAATTTTTTTTAATTTTACAAAACGCAAGCACACAATTATATCCTTTTATTTGTTATACGAAGGGGATAAAATATATATTTGAACTTAATACAAGTTTCAATATTAAAACATGTGGCTAATTGGTAGGTATCGTAAGTATCAGTTAACTGTTATCTACTAATATAATATAGTATAATATTAAAATAAAATAAACTCGAAAATATGTAATAAAATTGTAGTAATTGACGCACATATAATATTAAATTTTATAATTTAAATGTTATTAGATTTTATCTAGGTATTCACTATAAATTAAGATTTTTAGTTGTGTAAACCATTTGCATGTCATGTAAAATGTGTACTACTATATGCGATATAGGATATTATGCCTTTTTAAATTATTTTGTGAAATTATTTTTGTTTTATCAAATCATGAATGTCGAATGAACTTTATCGATGGATAATTATTTCAAAAATCTATAGAAAACCAACATGCAGGAAACAGCTTATATTATACTATTATGTTTAATTTGAAAATATCTCAATCGACCAGATGGCTTTTGGTAAAAGAATACAATATTATATTATGACGATAGTGCGGGCTAATTAATCCAGTTCAAAATCTATACTAAAATGATCGTCATTGAGTGAATATTTAGAGGAATTCAATCGTTGGTCAATCGTTGACTACCGCCCCTATTTAATAGCAGCTGGCAAAATTTTATTTGTCTGTCGTGTTTTGTTCATACCAGGCTTGGCGCAACTATGATTTTTACGGGGGGGGGGGGGATAAGGGTACAAGAACTATAAATCTATAATTTAAAATATAAATAAAATATCATACATCATGATACTGTGTAATAACCAGTTAAAAAGACAAAAATCAGAAAAATATTACCAACCCTTTTAAACATTTTGATTTTTGATTAATTTGATTTTTGGCACGCTCCAGGGGTTCCCCTCACCTTTTAGCGAATTGGTAATCCGCTGATTGGGTGCACCGCTGGCGGCGTATACCGCGAAAGATAGCGGTAGGTACTTATTACCAGGTGTTCAATAAGTTTGGAAACTCTTAATTACCATATGCATATTTTAATACCCACATAGAGCAATAACAGATAACACTGCTATACATTTATAATGTAAAATATTTAATAACCTCTCATTAATTATATCATTATTATCGTTTATTAGATCCAATTAGTCTAATGACAGTTGCTAAACTTATTGAACACCCTATATCAATAATGTACGACGTACGCGCACAACATATTATTATAATATTTTAATATTAAAATATTATGTCGTGTGTATATCGAGACGAGGAGTATACCTGTTCTTAGCCAACGAACGGCTGGGAGACGGTGGCGCATAAGCGGGCGCCGACGATTGCTGTTGTAACGGCACCACGGACACCGGGGCTTTAGGCACGTGATCGCCTTGTATTATGCGGAAACCGTCCTTGCCAGCTGTATACTTGACGGAGATTTCTTTGCCGTCGGGGTCCGTGTACGAGTACGCTCCGGTCCGGCTTCCGTCCGGTCGGATCGATTCGCCTTGCCGGAGACCGTTGTCGGCCGCGAAAGCATACTGAAACCCGCCGTCTTCTTGCAGCGCTTGTTTGTGCATCAGTATGACTGGTGACTGTCTGTTTCCGTCCGCGCCCCGCGGATCGTGACCGCGGAAATAGTCTGCCGATCCTTCGTCCCCGCCGTACGCCGCACACGCCGACACCATAACACCGATGACCAAAAGCTGCACACTTATCGACATCGCCGGGCCCCTCTGTTCCTATATATCGTATTATAATGTAATATACACATTATTATTGTATATAATACGACTGAATTACGCGTTAGTCAAATTTCCCGGGCATAGGTAAGTACGAAAATGTTTTCAATTAAATATTAATAACATTATAATGAATTGTGTAATACTGCGCAGCGATTACCGCCCACAGAGGCTAGTGCTTGAATCGTTCTTTTTGTCCCCATAGGCCATATGGTAGTATAATAGTATACTTATATAGAATGGCCGGACGTACATCAATATATTATATTATTTTGTTATATCCGAGAATATTCTTCATAAATACATTTATGCTTTAGCTATATCCTTTCCGCGTACGTACGTTTATTATAATGAAATACTTTCAAAAATTACGTAATTTGTACATAAATGGGTCTTGTGTGCACGGATTCGCGAGAATTGTGTTTATATATATATAATGCAGGGATCGGAAACGGATTTAAAGCCAAGATATGGCGGAGAAGAACATTATTTTATTAACAAATAATTTTTTTTTTTTGTACATTTTTAAATATTATATACTTAATATAACCTATATAATCACTTGCGCTTATTGTTAAATTATGATTTCGATTTAGAGATGGTGAAATATATTATATAATTATAAAAACCAATCAAATAGTTAAATAAATTCATAATCGGAATAATTTTGAATTTATTTTATTTTTATATAATATATTTTGTTTATTAAAAATTACCAAGTAATTTATTAAATTGAAAAAAACATGAACGTATTCGTAAAGCGATCAATTATTCTACTATAGTATTTATGTCAATTTATCTATTAACAATCAATAAACATAATAAAGTTAGTCGATCATCTTGCATCCAGGTATGAAGCCAAGTTTTTTTTTTAAACAGAGTAGAAAAATTTTTCTGCTGTAGATATAACTACAATCATAGAGAATGTACATTTTTTAAATTTATTGAATTGTCTATAGAATTAAATTATTAGATTACATATTTCTTAAAAAAAAATATAGTGGAATTATGAATATCTGTGATGTGAGTTCTGAAGGGGGTTGAACCTTTGCCTCCTCTTACTAGATCCGCCCTCAACAGGGGTCTGACTTAAATGTGTATTGCCTAGTCTAGAAATGCCTATATTGTTGTACATATTATATAGATAAGGAATTGTGAAAAATATGTATAGTTCTATTTAAATAATTATTGCAAATTGTATTCGTATTTATTGTATTTTAGGTAACATATAGTAACATTTGCAGTAGCTTATAGTTATGTTATGGTTGTATAAAAAATAATGATCATTAAACGTATTTTCCGAGTTAAACTCAAGTATCTAAGACCTAAAAATATACTGTCGTAATACAAAGTCATAATGCAATACTATCACATGTATGTAGAAATAATATAACGATATAATGGCGCGAAATATATTATATATACGAATAAAGAAGTGTAGTGAACCGTGCGCGAACGTATTTGTGGCGCGATAGCGGTTACAATTTGCGCAACGACATTGCGGCAGTGGTCGTCGTGGTTTATAATAACGACAATAATATTATACTACCTATACATTTATAATATATTTATTGTATTATTGTACAAAGCCACGGTAGTTTTCCAATAGACAGAAAATAATATTTCATTTACATGTATTGGGTGTGTGTCGAATATATCGGTGCGAGTTACTCATAACAGTACAATATGTACTTATGTAATCAATCGTACAGTCTAATAAATTGATTTGTTTAAATCGTTAAGTTTTACGGTTACGATTAGCAAGCACCGCCGGGCCATATCAATATAATGCTGTTTTGCACCGAAGAATCCAGCGGGTTGCTACTTGCTACGTACTAATACATGTTTTAAAACGATACTACTTAATAATTCACGATAAAACATTAATACTTTATTGTTGATAAAATCGTATAATCTATGACTATCGTAAGAATATTATTAAACAAAATTCAATATATTATTATTAATTAGTAAGCACAAATATACTGCGGTATATATTTAAGACATGTTTAATTTTAATGGGTGATACGTGTGTTTCTTATATCTAGTTCGATATTTTGATTAACTATATAGGTACAATAAAAAATAAATACTTTTTGGGAAAATTATTTAAAAATCGCTTTTTATAATATTATCTAATGATTTGAACTCAAAAAAAAAATTCCTACAATTTTTCTTTTATATTATCTATTTAAATAATATTATAAAAATGTTGTATTTCATTAAATAATTTCTTATTGTGAATTTTGAACTAATTTATAAAATTACTTGTATTTTTATCTATGATTTAAAAATATTATTGTTTTAAAAATGTTTTAATAATGATAACTTGGTAAATATCTTTAAGACCGAAAAATATAATAATCGTTTTTAATAAAATTTTTATTTTCATCTTTAAATATTTCTTAATCCTTTCAATCAACTAATGGCTTATATTCTGTATATTGATTTTTAATAGCAATTACATTTTTTGTTTGTTAAAATTATATTGTTGGATGATAATTCTATTGAAGAATAAGTATTGAAAATGTATTCGAAATAGATTTTTAGTCAGTAGAGTTTAAATATTTTGAGGACTAAAATCATTAACTACTATAAAATTATATCGGGTCAGATACAAATAATATGATCAAGTAACAGGTACAGAAATATTATATTTATATTTTAATTCTATAATAATCAAAAATATTAATGATTATTATTTTATACTATGTTAGGTATATTAATGGTCTAGTATTAATAAAATTAAACTTAGCTTAGTATTTAATAAGTAACTTTTATAACTTACGATATTTGTCTTCATCATACTGTTGTGATAATTGCGATTAAGTAAAAATGTTTTATTTTTTTTTTAAATTTTGTCAAAACTACTTTTGTACAAAATTTATAGGTACACCGAAATTATTTACTAATAATATCAGAATTAAATATTTATAATATTTTATAATATGAAAAATAATCAAGTGAAACTAGTCGTAGAGTTCGTATTATTGTACTTATTCTCTCGTCGTCGTTCGTTTTTATATTACCACTAACAATCCTAGACCGACCCCACCATTTACCCACCACCTTAAATCTGATCGTTACAATCACCCTATTGTAATTGAACTAGGTGGCGGGAAATACTATGAAATGACAATGATGTTCTATTATATTACTACAACAACGAAAATAATAATAATAATAATAATAATAATAATAATTATTATTATTATTATTTTATTATAATGATATAATAGGCAAGTAAGTTGGTAGGCACAACGTATTAATCTATTAGAATTAAAATTATTCGTTTTATTATTCTGTAATTTAAGATGCAAAATATTTATATGTAAAAAAAAATGGAACTTAATATAAACAATTATATGGTACTTTTATTAAGAACAATTCAAATAAAATATATATAAAATTTAATCTAATAAGATATTTAATAATAATATACAAATACGTGAATGACATTTACACAATAAATCGTACAACAATTTCACATTAAGTACTTTATTGTTATTAATATTACATCATTTTTATAAAACGAATTCAAATAATAAATGTCACAACTTCTGTAAGAAATTAAATACCTAACCTATTTCCATTATTTTTTTTTCAATAATTATTAACTATAAACCGAAGTCCGTTTTATTATTTACCTATGTTTAAAAAGTATAGACATAAGAAACATACTTAAATGCTTAATATTATATTATATAAATATATATAATATGATATAAAATATTAAAAAAAAATACATTATACTATTAGTACTAAATTTAAAATAAGGCATCCGTGTATAGTTTTACTTTGCAAAAATTAAATTTATCATTTAATTAATTAGAATAGATTAGTTTTGTTTTGTAGTATAAATAAGTTTAAAATAAATATAAATATATAAATAGAATATTTGAAAATACATAGACCTAGTTCTTAAAATTATCTTTGTAAAAAATAAATATTTGAAATTTAAATAGTGCAATGTTACAAATGTTTAATAATTTCATAATAAAAAAAAAAGTAAACACATTATCATTCATCTCTAATTAAAAGATAAAGTTGCTATTTTATAATTATTTGTAGATAGATGCTGTATGAACATATAATATAAATTAGGGTTGAGATTCCAAAGGTCTATAATAGTCCCAATAAAAAAAAGTATTTGTATGAAAATAAATCCATAGGGGTCTTTACTCGACCTATCGTTTTAATAAATACAACTAAAAACACAAAGAAAGAATAAACAAAATTTGTTTGGACCAAACTGTAATAAATGACATTAATAATAATTTTGTTCGTATAAAATAATTTATAGAATGATAACTTTTTCTTGATGCAAATTTATTGGAAATTTTCTCACTGTAGTTAATTGAATTTGATATATCACTTTCATTTAGTCACTTGCACAATTTTCTCGATAAAATACGTCGACAATGATGTTATAATAATAGAATTTTTAGTAACTTATACAAAACAAATTACAGACAATTTTTAAAAATATTCTTTAAATAAATATTTTAAGGAAAGGTTAAATCTATATTTGAGGGATGTTTATCTCCGCTATCTTATTTTAGTTATGTTAATCCATGAGTAAATAGTTATAAAAATAATGTTCTCGGGAACTGTTATACTAGGCTAAAGTAAATAAAAATAAATGTATGAAATATTTGAAACGTCAAATCACTAACATTTCTTTACATAATAAATAGTAATACATAATAATATAATTATTATTTATGCTCATGTATAAGTTAACTATTAACAATTGTTGATTAATAATAAATAGTTATAAATAAAAATAAAATATTTAACTATATTTCATAAAAATGATGTCTCACTGTTATTATTAGATATAAAAAATGTTTACATTTACGATATTTTCCAATTTAGCTATTAATTAGTAGTCAATATTGAAGTTGTATAATAAATATATAAAATGGTAAAATTATTGAGAATTTTTATCTCTGTTAGTAGTTTTAAAATGTACTATAGGTGCATTTTCAAAGCGACGCCTAATGGCTTATGTCTGTAAAAATGATTGAAACTGATTTTTTGTTCGTAAAAATTAAATTTTAAATTAATTACTATGCAATATGCGATTTACTTTCTATCCGTGTTATAAACATTTTATGACCTGTTTATTTGTATTTTTTTTCAAAGGAATATAATGTGCTACACCACTATACGATGTTAATGCACAACGTATACATTGCCTATCTACTGCACTAAAGATAATATAAATATTTTAGAATAAACCGTATATAACAAAGTGTAGAAATAACGGTACACAGCTGCTTCTATATTATTGGAAGTATAGCCCTATATTGCAATATATTATTACCTATATTATTTTTATTTTTATGTTTAGAGTTGGTCGGTTTGACGTGTGTATCGAATGTGTGTGTATGTAAACTGATTGTGGCACATACACACACAGGTATAGTTTCATCGTCTTTTAACGCGGTGGCGGTCACTGGTCGTACCTTTAGCCGTTTTGGCTATATTACGCAGTCGAACGAACCGTGAAATATCACCTTTCTGCTACACCGCATTATGCTTCAAACAGAAACGAAATTGTGTACAGAGTTGCCTCAGAAAACTGTTACTACTGTACGCATTATTCCTATATTTTAGCAATATAGTTATAGGTATGTGTTTATAAGTACATTTTCGTTTTTAATTTCCAGTAGATAGTAGTGTCGTAGCGGTGACAACAATTTATTGTATCTATTTTGAACAGTATAGTTTAACATTAAATGTATATGTAATAAATGCAAAATCGTTGATATTAAATTTGTATTTTATTAGAACAATATTTATTTTTTTATAATAGTATTATTATTTAATACTACCGATGATTATTTAATGTCGCTAATCAAAACCATAAATATTTACGAATAATATACATATTGTTTAGTATATACAAAAGTATTTAAAGCCGTACAGAAGTCACAAATATTTTAGCAACAATTGGATGGTGTAATGCCATGGCTGTAACATTAATTGAGTATATATTATTAATTATTACAATGAGATCATGCATAATAGATTCGTTGTCGGGTATAAGAGCCCCCTTCCCAAACTTACATTAGAGAATTGTTTTTTTACGATAAAAAGACATTTTTTATTCATTAAAACATTTTAAAACAATCTTGTTATGGTTTGTAAATGATTCAAAAATGTTTGAATTCACCTTTATTATTCTCTGTTCGAAATCTCTATATTTGTGGAGGAATTAAAAAGAATTGACAAGGTTTCGTGATAAAAATGTTAAATTGATCTTTTATTACTTCATACTTTGATTAGTATAATATTCTTAGTAATTATATTACTTATTATTATAACCAATCAATTACAGTAATATAAAGTTATTAAATTTTACTTACGGGAATTGTTTGTAATTTCCATAAAATAATAATAGAATTTGTTATTGTTTTTTTTTTTTTTTAATAAGCCTTATTTTTACTCACATTTTTCATTAGTGATTGTTTTTTTTAAAAATTATAAAAGTATTTAAAAAGTTTAAAATTAAAAAAAATAGCATAAAAACATGTTTAAAAGATACAATATTATAGAGAAATAAAAATAAATTGCGTTGCAAAATATTATATTATAATTACATTATAATTGCATTATATTATAGTTTTACATACTTCTATGTTTAACATGGTACTAATAAATAAATTAATATCATCAATATTTGTATTAAAAAAATTCAATGTTTCATTTTATGATTTCAAACACTACTTATAGGTATACCAAGCGTACTTTTAGTTTGTTTATTGAATGTATATTATAATTTTATTTTTATTTTTTAATTACTAAAAAGTAGAACATAAATTAAATTTTTCAAACATAAAATGATCAAAAATGGAAGGAAAATAAAAAACTAATGTAAAAGCATAAAATAATTACTTTTCAAAAAATTTACAATATCAATAAAAATTACATCCAAGTAGATTAAAATAGGTACTCGATACATTTTACCAAGATACGAAGAAAGTAAATTATTCCATTTTGTCTTCATAATTTAATTAATTTAAATTATTTCTATTATTCAAACATAAAAATATTAAATTTAATATTTAGGCACTATTTATCTGTTGAGAGGTATTTATATTTATTTATTTGTTTAATGTTTAATTTATCTAAATTAATGTTTTTCCATGAAATGCTTACATTTTGAATAAGTTTATTAAATTCTATGTTTTAGAATTAAAATAAAAAAACATAAATATTTGTTTGTTTAAATGTTTGGTATAAATACTGGCATCTACTGCACTGCATTTTTTTTTTGTCCCGATTATTTGACTATTTTACATTTTACAATAACAAAATTCGAATAATCTGCAATAAAGTATCACAGAAAATAAAATAAATCAATAATTATTTGATTTAAATTATTTTTTTTTGTCATATGCAATAACAGTTACTATTAAATGTTAGACAAGACCTAACCTTACCTAACTTAACCTTGAAATTTGTAAGCCTATCGCATTAAATTTTAATACTTTATAAACAATAATAAAAAAAATATATAGTTTGTTTTTAACATTAAAATTATTGATCTTTTATCTATTTCAATAGGTAAGTTAGATATATAATCATTTAAAATACATATAAAATGACATTTATTTTGTTAAGTGTTAACATATTATTGTATGTAAAATAATCCAAAATAAATTATACCGTTAATATACTTTATGTAATATTTATTACTTAATACATATAGGTAGATATCTAGATTTTTATAATGTTAATGCATTTTATCGTTTAAATATTGGTTTATGTAACAGCTTAACACTTTAATAAAAATACATATTTGGAAATTATTGATTTTGATTTGAATATTAAAATATTACTTTTATTTCATTTATTGAATGTTAGTTGTCAAATAATATTTTTGAAAATTGAATCAAGAATTATAATTATTATGTTCGGTGAATCAATAGGTACCTAAACCATCTAAATACACAATTTTACTAGATATTAAAATAATCTTTTTTGTTTTAAATTGTATCAAAAACGTAACTGCTAAATTAAAGTTGCTTATGTAATAATTAAATCGTTAAATTAATTAACTAGCACATCTTAAAAGTAACTGGTTCAGTTAAAATTTAAGAAATAATTCACTTTTAAACTATTTTTAATGGTCTGTTTTGTTGGCTTTTATTCAAACAGGTTATCTAACATAATTAACAACAATTTTGGATGTTCTTTAATAATTAAAATATTAATTTTGATTTATATAAACACTGAACATTGTAAATGACGTTTATCATTATTTTCATAAAATGGACAAATAATATTTTTATTTAAAATAAAAATATGATCAACCTTCTTACTACCATAGAACTTGATAAATTTGTTGTTATAAGTCTTGTTCAAATAATCAAAAAATTGGTTCTGAGACGGATAGAGATATTGACGCATAATTCATTTAAACCTCACTCAATACTCATCTGGTTTTTTAGATATTACCAATTGCATGTCCCTAATTTATGTCTCAAATTATAGTGCAAATTATTGTTTATATTTTTATAGGAACCTTTGTTTCATTATTAATATTAATATATTGATTGATAACTGATTACTATTAGTAATAATAGTATTTCATATTATGACACTTAAAACCACGAATAAAATAATTTTTCATGTATACGCAAACGCTATTTGCTTTATAATAACAAAGCTTTTACGTAATATATTGAGTCCATATTCTCGAATAAATCGAGCAAAAATTTCTATTAGTTTTCAGCCGACTAAACATTATAATGTAATATATTATTATTCGATATTTTACGAATAGATTGGTTATTATTGTGGTCGATATCGATTACCCAATTTTCCTGTCAAACATATTTTCGAATTATTTTAAGGAGCGGTCACCGGGTAGTATCAAAACAACGAGGAATTACAACACAGATTATTTCAAACGATGCAGTCACACTGTGACAGTTAACTCGAACAGGAATATAAAAATAAATTTTCTTTGTCCAATAGATTACTCCCTTTCCAATTCGTTGGTTTGAAATTTTTGATATCTTAGTGAATATCTCCATTTGAAAAACTGTTATTATTGTGTTTTTTTTTTTACGAAAGCAAAATTGCAATACCATTCAGTACATTATATTTTATAATATTACTAATTTTATTACATAAAACAAAGTTTTAGCAAAGTTTTATGAAATCTCAAATATATAAACGGATAAAGTGGATCATGTAAGAATTATAATATATAGCCCGAGATCTTTGTATAATAGTCTGCAATGGATAGATAGAAATGGAAAATAAAAACTTGTATTATGAGGTTTACCTTTTCAAATATCATATTAACAGATTCAATAATTATGATATATATATTTTTTTAATACAATTTTTGTGAATCATCGTCTTTTAGATTCCTAATAATGTTTCAATCTTCAATTTCAAAGTTGATTTATGTTAGACAATTAGGTCTAGTTGGTTAAAATGCTCAGACCCACTTTAATAAGTAATCAGAAAAAATAAAAATAAAAACTTAAGAATTTGTTTTAGTATATAATATTTGTAAATATATGTATATATATATATATGTTAACATTTACTGAAATTTAGGTAATTAATTTGAATTTAATGATAAATTATTAGTTATGACAAATAATACTGAATGAAGTTTATCTAAGATAATATTTAGGCTATGTTTCTAAGTATGTTTTTTATATTGCTATTATTTTTATAAATAATAAAGTTGGCTGATATAGTGATATTTAAACTTCAAAAGCTAAAAAAATATCGTGCAAATGTATTTTAGGTATTTTTTTATTACGAAAAGAAAATGTTTGAGGAAAATTGTATCATATTTGTATATTATGTCAAAAATTAAAATGTCAACATTCCGAAAATCTTAAAATTACGTATGTATAATAAGATAAAATCTATACATAATCTTCTTTTATAGGTATTTCAAATTAAAATTTGTGCGAAATCAGATATATAATTAAAATGATAGTTTTAAATATTTTGTTATATTTTTTATCATTACGTATATTACGGTAGGTCAGTGTTGACTGTAAGATATAATTATATTAATATTTACATTAGTTAATAATTAGAATCTATGTAGTGTTTTTGGCTACAATCAAAATTATTTTAACCTACCAAGTAGAAATATAAATTACTCATGTATTAATTTAAATAAATTATAAAATTTCCTTAGAAACAGAGACTGGATGACTGGCTGTATGACGTCTGTGCGCAAATGATTTAAATGATTTATCATTGAAATCAAATCTAATTCATTGGGACATTATAATGCATGACCTACTCAATTGCATATTTACCAAATAGTACTATGCAGCAAAACGATATATTATGTGATAATTGTGATTATGTCATTTTTCTTGTATTCTATCAAGATTTAATATTTATAACATTTTCCCAATTTTTTTAATTTGATATTTTATGATTATTCGTATAATTATAATTTGTACAAATTTTTTTTATTTAATAAATTTAAGTTTCTAAAAGTTGTTCACTTCTCATAGTATATTTTACTATGTAATATACTTACTAATGTCCAGTATGATTAAATGCTGGTTAATAGACTGTAGCACTTATTTTATAAATAATAAATGGTAAATTGTACAAATGTATTTACACAAAATGCAAAACTGTCTCACTTTAATTTAAAACAAAAAATGATATTTGATTTATTTTATCTATAATTAAAATTGGGACTCCGTTTGAAATAATATTTTGATTACAATATTATATTGTAAACTTTTAATACAAAAATCATATTTGCTTGCTGACTTTTTAGATTGTTTTTTTTTCGTTATGAAGCCTAAATGTCTTTTTTGCAAAGTTTGTCTAAGATTTTGACCCATAAAATAACATTATTATATAATAATTTATAAGTCGCGGTCCTTAATTAACATAATTGTAGTGTTGGGAAAATTACTTTTAAAAAGTGGGTAATAAAATTACGTTAATTGTTACTTTAAATATATTTATTAAAACTACTCTCACGTTACCTAACATAATTTTTAACATGTTACGTTATCTTTTCATTTAAAAAGTAAAGTGTTAAAAATTACATTACTTTTTTAATATACAAAAACATACAATTACAATTTTTAAAAAAGGCGATCTGAAGTTGTCCTACACTGATTTTGTATGTTTTGTTAAAAAATATGTTGTGTCTGTTATTGCTTTTTGGAATAGTGAAAATACTTTATCTTCAATTTCATGGTAGTATTTGGTAGAAAAATTATATCTAGTTGGTACTTTGTGAGACCAAAAGAAAAATATTCTCAGTACATTTAAAAATAATCGAAAAACAACTAGGGAAAGTTGTTCAGCTTTATAGTAAGTGTCGAGTGTTCCTTGTCATTAAGTGGATCATTGTAATAAAAAAACAAATCTGAGTGGAGATGGCAGGTAAGCTTGAAATTCTTAGGATATATTTTTTAAATTTATATTGCTCTTAAACGCTCATAAAAAATTGTGACAACTTATTTTAGATATTTTTTAATTAATATATAAATAACTTATCAAAAACCTTGTATTGAATTTAAAAATATTTTTGAACATGGAAAGATTTTTTTTTCGGTATTTATAAAAAACAAAAGAAATATCGAAAATTTCATTTGTCTATAAAAATATTTAAAAAATTATATTATGTATAGAAAATGATCATATTCACCATTTGGTGAAAATTTCAAGTATTTACAGTTTTTGTTTTAAATTACATCAAAATAAATTTCGTGGAAAGCTAATTTTTTGTAAAAATTGCCGTTTATCTTTAATTTTGGTTATAATATTTTGGCTTTAATACTGGGAATTTAAAACTTTGACCTTTTAAAAGTATTAATTAGATTCAATTTGGTACCAGAAACCAATATCAAAATGGAAATATATTCTACTAATTTTCCTATTTTTATTATTTATAGTTTATACACTCACAAAGAAAAAAATTACATAAGCATTATTGCAAAATCAATACATTCATCGTGTCGCTTAGAATTTAAAATGTAGAGTAAATTGGATTCTTCCGAATGTAACATTTACCATTTCACGCATTAGTAAAACGAAGTCAACACATGCGGGTACGACGTCATCTAAATTACACAATAAAGTAAAATTGCATTTTATATTATGTGAATTATTAATAATTATTATTCACATTACTCATTTTAACCAAGGGTTTGCTTTGAACTCTTGTCCTGTATTTGAATACTTACGTAGTTATCTTCATTATGTGTTTTTATTTTTGCTCTTATTAGTGTCTTACTTAAAATTTTTTAATACGTACCTATTACTTAGATACTAGTAATCAATTATTAGGATGAACAAATATTACCTTGTAAAATAATTAAATGTAAAAAGTGTCTAAAATATATTTTGAATATATTATAATATTTTTATGCGTTTTTAATTGTATTTGTAAAAGTATTTAATAATTGATATTCTAGTTTAGGATTTAGGACATTGGTTTTAATAATGAATATAAATAAATTTATTCGACACATTGACATAATATTGATAGTTTAATAATGTATTATTACAAAAACCGATTTGGTTACAAATATTAAAAGTGCAGTTTTGCTAGTAATCTTTTTACACAAATATAACGTGTCTTATTACCTCAATAACCGTTATGACATACAGGTATGACGGTTTTTAGAACTTGTTTATTTTTATAATATTCAAGTATGATATATTATATCATTTTAATGACGCATTCTCAATGGCAGAATCTTATAAATATTTGTGTATGATATAGATAACACACCTTTTATAAAAATAATACAACGTAATATGTTTGACACGGCGTCTATCGTTTGTATTGTTTTTAAGCAACACAAACAGAAATTGATCGTTAAAATATTGTGTTAAACATAAATATTTCAAAATAAGTTATCGCATTGTATATGTAGCCATACAGATACTATATAATATTGACTAACCGGTTAAAGTATATATATATATATATTTATAGATAAATTATATAAAAAAATTAAAAAATTAAAAAATTAGGGTAATGTACACTGCGCATGCAGTGTAACGACACAATAAAATATGTCAACCGTACGACACTGTGTAGCCCATGTTGGCCATGAGTGAGTCCTTCAAGACGGGTTTCAGCGTGCGTTCCATGTGCTTGGCCAACAGGGATCGAACTCCGCGGACGAACACGTCTTCCATTTCCATGAGGAGTTGATCCTGCGCCTGCGCCTGCTGGTGTTGTGCACTGTTGGCGGCAGGGCCAGTGGAGGACGAGATGGTCAACAGCGGGTGCTGGGGTAGTTTATTGTGGTACTGTATTCTGTGGAGCCTGGGTTCCGGGCTGGGTGCGGGCGGGTTGACGAAGCCGGCCGAGACGTAGGGGAAGTTGACTGAAACGGGTGGGTTATCGGCGGGTGCGGTTTCGTCGGATGCTGACGAAGAGGACGACGACGACGGGCGCCGACCACTACGCTCGTCGCCCATACCGCCGTTTGACTCTGTGCTGCCGTCGTCCACGTCCACGTCGGTTTCGCCGCCGGCCGACATCAGCAGTTCGTCGCTAGTGCCGCCGCTCAATTCAGACGACAAAAACTGTTCGTAGCGATCAGACGAAGCGGCCATCGCCACTGGCCGTTCCCTGTTGCCGGGGAATCCCGCCGCCCCGCCCACGCAATTGTAAGAGTGGACGCTCACGTACGCGCCGGCCGGGTCGTCGGCGGGTTCGGGATCTATGAACGTGGCCGTCGTGCGAATGGTCATCGTCGGCATGGCCGTCAGACGGTTGGGCGGCGATTTTTCCGGCACGGTGAGCGGCACGGCCGTAAATCCCAAACCGGCTCGGGGCCTGAGACGCAGCGTCATGTCACATCCGGTTTCGCCGCCGCCGCCGCCGTCGCCACCACCGCCGTACAATAGCCGCACCGAGCCCGACACCATCAACGTGCGGCCGAACCGCATGCGTGCCTCGAGCGTGTTGCCAAGCGGATCGTACCGACACCCGTCAACCCGAGCCCACGAACGGTCGCCACCCACACCGCCGCTACCTGCACCACCGCCGACGTCGGCGCCGCTCGGCGAGGATTCCGCGGCGGCGGCGTCACGTGGCGGCATCACTTTGGCGCGCATTCCGGTCACGTACATTTCGGCACCGGGCGCCGTCCGCAACCGTTGGTGTAGCGCGTAACCGGACAGGTCCATGAAACCGGACAGCGACTGCGGTATGGCGGTATGACGTCGGTTTCCGTTTTTGGCGCCCGTCGCCGCAGACATCATGTCGCCGAGTGCGGATTGCACGCGGGCCATGCACCGACCGTCGGCCAACGGTGTGGTTGAAGACGCGGCCGCCACCGCCGCGAACGGATGCTTGTTGGTTATCTTAGGGGCGGCCCGTTTGTCCATCCGATGACCAGTCCACCACAAGGTCGGCGGCACAGCAGGGGGCCGAACTGTAATGGAAAAAATCAAAATCAAATATCACATCACCCGACCGATGGTGGGTATACAAATTGCATCGACGAATAATTTTGTCCGATAGCCCCAGTTTTTAAGTCACTGTAAATAATTTATCAAACACGATAATTATAACAATTTATACATCACGGTCGATAATTTGTTCGTATCTGTATGTGAGTTCTCGAATGAGAATCGAAAATAAATGATGGTACGTGGTCATTTCATAGACCTATAACGGTAAGCGAGGACGCTCGGGAGCAAATATTGTTAAGCGGAGATAGCATACGCGGAATTAAAACTTGAGACAATCTTATTCTATAATAGTGAGAAAGGAAAGGAGTTCAAAAATAAAGATAAAACAATTAAAAAAAAAAGTAAAGTATATATTATTAATTTGTATTTATTAACCTAACCTAATTAGGTTCCATTGTACGCACATGTACCTTTTGACAAACACTTCCTAACAATGTTAACTCTTGAAAACTCATAGTTATGTCTATATTATATTAATATATTAATTGATAATTAACTTAAATTTATTATGGTATGCCGTTATTACTTTATCGGAACCTATTGAATATTGTAATATAATTTTCAAAATTGAGTTGATCAAAAATGTACATTTTTGCTTACAATAGACATATATATATATATATATTGAATGTTTATTTAAAATGCAAATTAAAGGGTTTTAATATTATATCAATTCCACGACAATAGCGTTTAATAGATGTAACAGGGGCGTATCCAAGTGGGAGAGTTCGGGTCTAATCCCCTCCCATTGATTGACAGAATTTAAAATTCTCAAGGTGCAAACCACTAATTGTATAATACTTTTTATATGTTAAAAAAATTTGGCTCCTCCTCTCCCTCAAACAATTTTTAAATACGCTTCTGGATATAATATGACTAACAAACAGCTGTTTCAAATCCATTTTTCCATATTGTATGATAAAGTTAATGATGATTAGATAATATTGCAGATTAATAATTAAACAGAAAATCATAATTTTATATATGAAAATAGTATCCATAGAAAAGTAATTTACTAAAGACTTTCAGATTTTTTAACATTGTTCATACATCTATAAAATAATATGAATAAGTCATTTTCGAAAAAATCGATTTATCCCAGAACCCAAACCTTTGGAAAAATTAAAATAATAAGTCCTAGCTGAAGTAATAGACGTTTTCTCGATTCTTATAATTTACATAATTTTTAATAGGTAATTATTTTTAAGTGTGAGAAATTGAGTTTCCCTTGAAATTTGTAAATCTACAAATGAAGAATCCCAAACTACAATAAAACGTATTTTATTTTTTGGACAAGACGGGATTTTCAAGCGATTAATTTAATCGCATTATTCTCTAGGTATAGGTTTACACAATATACAGTGTTTAACGCAATACGCGACGATGATGATATTATTTACTTACTTATTATATCGTCACCGCTGTTTGGAATGAACAGTTTTTGTTGGATTTGGTGGTAATCGATATTTCCCAATGCTGTAGCCGCCAATGAACCGAAACCGCGTCCACGTTCAGCAGCCGGCAGCGACATTACTAACAGAAATGTCCATATCTTTAGCGCCATCTGCCGAACAAAAAAACCAGCACAAATAACAGAATATTAATATAAAAGTAAAAAATATTTGCATCGATTAGTTTCAAACATACGCGTGATGCACGTAGTTATTACATTCAAATGACGAATAATCGATTCGTGAGTTGTTAAAAAGGAATGTAGACATGTATACGAGATATAATAATATGCTGCAAGAGAATTCGTTTAAGTGTCTATAATACTTGTTATTTCGAAAAATTTTAACTTTTTTATAAATAATGTTTTCTATATAATTGTATGTCGTTACAAATCAACGACTAAAAAACAAAATTACATTGTTTATGTTTTTTTAATTTTTTTTTTATCAACGGCATTCATTTTTAATTTTATGTTCTTAGTCAGTAATTTTTGGAGTATTTCAATACATAAAAATTAAATTTCAAACGTGTAATTATAATTTATATGAATTTAAAGTTTATACGAACAAAATGTCAATCTACTACTTCCCGTATTTTTTCTTTAAATAATTATAACTAATTAAATACTCGTTCAAAATTCGGTATTTATACACTGAAATACACTGAAAAATGTTTTCATTAGAAATATAAAATTAAAAATGCGTGTTATGTATTTAAAAAATAGTAAAATAATTAAAAATGATAAAAAATTGTAAACATGCTTTGAAAAAATGTTCTTTGTAATAACATAAATTTATACAAAAATTATATTTAAAAAATGTAAAGGTTGGGATGATTACACTTAAATGTAATTTATTGTATACATAGATATAGTTGTATGAATTTTCTGTGAAGTTCACAATTCAAACACCCCCGAATGATGGCAAGGTGAGACGCGATATGGATAAAACTTTGTTAGCGAAAACTGCGCAAGACTTCCCAGTCAACTTTGAACGTTCGCGGTGGAAATAATAATATAATCGTTATAAAGTGTTCGTGTTGTTATTGAATATGGATAACTGTTTTGTGCGCGTTGTCTAATTAGTGTGTTATTATAAAGCGAATTAAAAAGAAAAGTGATTTAATTTCGTTTTATTGCAGACTAAATTTTGTATATTCTGCAGTATACAGTCTGTTCTACCGTATCTCTAATATGGTGTACAAATATATTATATTCTGCAGTCAGTGAGTCCCATTTAACGTTTGTTGATTACCCAATGGCTGTTAATAGAGTTAGCAGTTTTCATTGTTTTCAGTTTTTCACCGCACTCGATACTATACATTAGTGTCGATTTATGATTAAAATACAATAATTGAGTAAAACTGTTTCAATAAAAGTGTTCAAGTATACATTTCACAGTATCGAATTTTAATATATCTACCACCTATTGTGAATTATTACATAGCTACCTATATAATAATTTTGAAATATTTTATAAACTAATCGACATGTACAAACAACAAAGTCGCAGTTTTCCATACGATAATATACGGAATAGGTAAAATTATATTTTGTTTAAATTCATTATTTTATTATACTATATAATTTAATGAAAGCTCATTCATGCCATTATGTTCGTGCTAACTTTAATGATTTATTCAGCTTATGCATAGATATAATTTTAATTTTTAGCATGTTATATGCATTACGCATACAATATACTTTTTACATGTAAATATAAATTATTCGGTGAATGTTGATCGGTTTTAATAATATTCGTAATATAAAGTTTTAAGACCATATTAAATTATTATAATTTTGTACAGAGCAATCGATCGTCAAAACCCGTCTGCGTGCGAGATGGAAGCATCCAACGTAGGACCAGTGGATCGCGGTTCACACACGCATGCAAAATCGCGTTGAAAACGTTTTCATACGAATACATGACCCGTACCTGCGCGTCACTGAATGTAAACAACGACGACGACGACGACTCACTATAATGTATAATGTTATAATTTTTTTTAATTTTTGTGAAAATTTCGTTACAGACCTTTTGTTGTAGCCACGGCGGTCGAATACTCTGGCAGGACGCGAACACGGATGGTAATAACCCTACTGGTGGTCGCTGACTAAGCGAACTGGCTCGGAATTCAAGACGTTTTTGCGCGAGCGGGAGGAGGTTAGATATGCCACTGAGACGAATGTAACGAGACGACGGCGACGACAGCTATCTCTGAACAGCACTGTGCGTAGGATATAGGTGGTAATGGCAAGTACAGGTATATAATACTCGGTTAACGGTCGTCGGTTCGGTCCGACAACCGAAAGCACCTACCCACCTAATACAATAATGTAATGGTATCATTACGATAATAATATACGAGTTGAGCGACGGTAGTGGTGGACGGGCGGGGTCGGGTTATTAGGCGCACCGACTGTATATTCCGCATAACCAGCGCGAGACTGCTGCCACAGTGCCGTGATATATATTTATATATATATATATATATATATATATATATATATATATATATATATGCGCACGTACAACATATATAGGTAGAGAGGCACATTATATTATTATATATTATAATAAACGCGTGGTTTAATGCACTCTGCACCGGCGGAGACGACGGCGAATGACTCGGTCAAAAACGGTTAGTGTGCCAAATGCGAATGTTGCCGGCGCAGATCGCGACGACGGCGGCGCCCGTATTTTATAATATTATGTACATTATAATAACGAGACCGACCGGTCTATCGTCGCGATTCGCGGTCCGCTCGCATTCATCGCTGCGCAAATAATAATAATAATAATAATAATATTATTATTATTATTATACAGGTTTTTTATCCGTAAAAACGCGCGCGCGAGTATATTGTTATGACCGTGTGCACGGAGCGCATTGTCGACTTTTATCCCGGTGAAAACTGCTATCATAATGTTACATATAGGTACGCGCTGTGTACACACAATTCGTATGGCCATAATACAATACGTATATACGAAGGTACATGCTATGGACGCGGTGCTCTGCAGGTGAACGCGTTTCCGCGAGTTCGCGTTATTCCCATTGTTGTATAGTCGCCGCCGTGTACCGGGGAACACACACACACACACACACACACACACACACACACATATATATATATATGTGTGTGTGTGTGTGTGTGTGTGGATATATAATAATACAATAATAATATGTTATTATAATATTAAACCATAATAGGCGTAATACTCGATGACCGCGTCATTATTATCATTACTATCGTCGTTGTTGTACCTACGTGCCGTGTCCCGGCGTACTAAAACACTAGGCGTGGTCCATTATTATTGCGGTGGTTGTTTTCTTGTAGTATACGCACTAGTAGGTATACACTGCAATAGTCAAACGTTAGATTATTGTTATTATGTTCGATCGTTTTAGCGTGGGCAGGCGGGTTACACCGTCGTCTTACACAAAGCTGCAATCATCAAGTCGAATAATTTTTTTAACTCGCCGAGTTAAGGCGATAGTGGTGATACAGGTCGATTTAAGTCGAGTTTGAAGTTGACATTTACTTTTAATTTTTTTTTTCTTTTTAAACGTAGAAACATAATTACTTGGCTTCGATAAAAATAACTTACGTATAATTAACTCGTTTAAAATTCCGTCCAATAAAACCACAATAAGATAATTAGATAAAAGAATAAATACTTAAAAAAATATATACAAGAGAGATACACGCACCCTATTGGCCGTATCGCTTATTGTGTTTAGTATGCATACCGTCATACCGATACCTTATATATATATATATATATATTAAGTAATATATAGGTATATTCTGTTAATATATACAATATTATGATTGAACTTAGGTATTCGTTATTTACCCATTAGTATTTCACATATTTAGTAGATATCAAGTTTTATACACATTTTTAAATATTTGATTGCCATTGATATCTAAAAATTGTGCACTCGACGATTTGACTTTTTATAATTATTATTTTTTGAAACAATTGTATGTAGTTTGTACTTAAGAGTATATACATTTAAAACCAATAAATTATGAAGTTTGTATTTTGTATATTAAATTAGGAAAAATGTAACACGTGACTATACAATTAATTAACTGATCAATAATAACTGTGTATCACGGGAAAAAATTAACTTATTATTAAGTTAGAACTTAGAAATTACTTTAAACAAAACAAGTAATTTGTTATGTAAATTAGTTAAAAGTAACTTAACTTAAACTGATTAACTTGTTAATAACCAGCCTTACTGTATTGTATATAAATATATACGCAACAAATTAAATGGATGCTTCATACAATCATACCGAAAAATTGTCCGTGTAAACTATTTTGCGTGAAAGGAACCACTCGGTTTCAGTCATAGTTTAAAAACGAGATTTATATAATAATTCTATTATTATTTTTTCTGTTATTTAATATCTTATTCATGTTGTTTTATATGCACTTTGTTATTACACTTAAAAACTGTTATTAGGCACACTAGTTCGTTTGAAAAGATAAATAAAGTAAAATAATTTCTATGATACAGAAAACAATATTAATCATATCGTAATGTTTTTATTTATTTAATTTAATAATGTTAAAAAAATATTTATTGTTAGGTTTGAAATGGGTTTAAAAATAATAATTACTTTTTTGTTGTATTTGTATAAATTATATCAAAAAACAAAAATGGTAATTCCTACTAAGCAAAATATATTGTCATTTTTATCATGTATAAATTTAGTTTTTTAATACATGTATATGACTTAATATTTTATAAACGCTCGTTCTTTTTTTTACAAAACCGTTTTTTTATAGAATCTTATAACTACGCAACAATCAACAATGCTATAGATATGGGGCCATTTTTAAGTTACCTATACTTTGAATTTGTATTTAATTATATTTAAGATTGAAAACTTTTTTCAAGATAATATTACAATTCTCTTAAACAAACCCTTAAATAACTAGTATATGACCGCATATGTTTTCTCCGTCTAACTAATTCAAAAGTCATCATTTAGTATAGTACGCGAGTACACGTTTAGAAGAATCCATTTTACTCTGTTATTTTTAATATTACGGTGCTTTGACCTGTAACAAATTTAAAAGTAAGAATATTATCTAAAGCTATATAAGTTTTTACATGAATGTTTTTTTAAATGTTTTAATTTTGAAGCAAGTTATGAGAATTTTAAAATTGTAATGTTTTTTGTGAATTTACGACATTCTCTTTACAATTTTTACTGTAATAGATTGTCATACATTCGAAAAATTTTCGATTAATAAATTGATAAATTTATCGATGCAACAATAACTATCATAATTATTATGAAAAACCAAAATAAATTAAGTAATATATTATATTATATTTAAGTATAAATAAACTTAATACTGACGGATATGAACCCGTAAAGGTATTTCACTGGAAACAACGACTGAAGCGTAATAAATTATAATTTTAATTTTCTTTTCTATTTGTTTTTACTTTCATATTGTTTATCTGGTCATTTCCCGCATTAAATTTCGATGTACTTTATTATAAGTGTTATTTTTTATTGTCCAAGCAGAGGTCAGAGATATGCTGTATATTTGCAGATTATATCGTTACAATTTGCAGCTTTCATTACCTTTTTTATGCACGTATTTTGGTACCTATATAGTCTTTTGTATATACTTAGAGATGTTGTAGTTTTAAAAGAATTACTTTTTAGAAATCTGCACACACTTTTATTAGAAAGTTATTTTATAAATATAATCTTTTTAATATCATCGCTCATAAAAATAACTAAAATTAATACTAAGATTTTACAATTTCAAAACTCAATACTATACACAGTAAATACTATGTTAATTATATAATTGAATAAAATATGTAGGGGACTTATTTTATTCAAACTTTAAAAGGTTAGGGTATAAAATCAAAAACTAATAAACTGTTTAAATGTACAATGTTTAATGTATTAAAATTAAATAATATTATTAATTATAAGATGGGAAATCCTCTCGCGACCAAGTGGCCGGGGCTTGGGCATTCATATCGATCGACTCGCATTAGTGCAGAATTGTACTCTGGTATTATACTCGTATATTATTTATTTTAAATTTGAAAGCAATAATAAATAATTGCATTCCGTGAGCATTTTTGGATGGAGCCAGGATGTCCATGAATTTAATATATTCGATTTACAAACTACGTTATTAAATAAAAAATAAATTATAGTGAAAAATATAATATTATGTATTTTCGAACAATTGTGTAATTTTTATTTTTCTGAAAAATGAATTTTATTTTAAAACTGCACATACATTTACTAAATTTTGCGAAAATGTATTCAAATTCTGTTATTTAGTAATTACACGATGTGTAAAAAATAAATGTATCGTATTTAATGGACAGAAATAATTATATCAATTATATATTTTCTCGTTAATTATTGTTTTTGCAGTTATATAATATAATATAAGTATCCAGTCTGTCACAAAAAAAAAAAAAATAATGCGCTATGAAACGTGACGTTTGGCTTAGGTATATATTCATGAATAACTGTATAAGTAGGTAGGTATGTAATATTATAACATGTACTAATGAGCTGATCAAATAAATCTGAAACCAAAAACCAATAAACAGGTTATATAAACTATTTAATGAAATTTATTACTCATTAGTTAGGCATCTAGTCAAGAAACGCTCTTCTACAAATTAAAACTATTAAAATATTTTAAGTTCTAAGAATGACTATTGCTGTCTAATATAGCTACATTTAAATATAACAAAATAATATTATTATAGACTAATATAGACAGTTAAATTATACATGAAACTACGAAAAGAAATCGTTTGTGTGACTAACAAACACGAAACTGAGATTTTCAAAGGCTGTATTAAATTTAAATCTCGAAAAAAAAAAATCTCGTTAATTATAATGTACATACATTATAGAGTAAATAATTATCGCGTGAGTGAAACCAAGACGGTTACAGTAATAATTATACTATATTATTGTTGCGCACTAATTATCACTGTTCTCTTTTATATGGACCAATAACCATTGTAGGGTAGTAATGAATTCATTGCTGTGGTTTTATATTGCACATTAGGTATCCAATGTAATAGTTTACAAAATTGTAATTCATAAAAAAAAAAACAAACGATACTGGATATTTATATACAAACCAATAAACCACGAAAATAATGTTCTATAACAACAAAACTATAATATACAATACACATATAAGTAACTACATCATAATATATAATACAAAAAATTTTAAAAGTGTATTAGTTTTAAAATCATTATTGCATTTTTATTATTTTTATTATTTATATTAAATATAAATCGTCAATTAATCTTATAATCAACAATAATACTGAATATTTTTTATATCGTAGTTTATTAAATAGGCATTACTATAGTAGTGTTCAAATTTTAATTGGCAACCGTATGTAAGACAATAATTAAAATTTACGAGGCAATCTAGATTCATTTAATAGACTAAAACTACGACGTTGCATTCTTTCTATCTACACATTCTATTATTATTTTGATATTACATATCTCATTTAGATTTAGGTACAAGTACAATATAGCATTGTACATTGTTCTAATCAAAACAATAATATCATATCATTGTAATTGTTAACGAAAACACAATCTTATATTGTGTCGAGGATGACAATAATATTGATTACATCATCGTCTAAACATATTTAAAATGTTGTAATTTATCATGTGCACACTGTGTAACGGTTGTTAAAATATCTATTATATTGTATTTCTATAGTGTGCCTGTGTCTGCAGACATATCTATAATATCTTAATTGTTAGGTATATATGAGCTTAGGAACAATTTATTTTCGATTTAAGTGCTTTTTTGTTAAATATTAGCATAAAACTGATAATAAAAAATAACTTTAAAATACTTAGGTATCATAATTTATATTTTATAAAGGGTTTTTAAAAATGTATTATTAATATTTTTACTATTAAGTTCATAATGCTATTTTCCAAAAGTTTCCTATAAAGCATAGACACAGTAAGATAGTAGCTGTATGCAGACTATTGATTTAATATAGATTATATAAATTTTAACTATAGATAGTCACTTATTAAAAACGTTTATACATTTTGATAATAATTTAATATATAACTTGTATAATAATTTTACGTTAAATTTAATCGGTAGTCTTGATAGACAGATTTGTTTTCGATTTTAATACAAAAATCAAAAATATGCAATGTATTGGTGTTAACGTCTTTTTTCTGAGCAAGGAATGAATAAGTTTTAGAAAAGAATGTTTTTTTTTTTTTTTAAATATTTTTGTTAATTTCATTTTTTGTAGATAGTAAGTCAGATCACTCTATGCAAATTAAATGTGATCATTTGATTTTCCCGTGATTTCATAATATGTCGTATGAAAAAATCGTAACATACCTATTATATATGATTATGATAAATAAAATCGTTTTTCATAGACTCAATTTTCGTTTTTATTGCAACTTATAAAATATTAAAACTATGGAAGAATAGTACTAAAAATTGTAATAAATGAAGTGGACGGATACTACCGATACTAGAGGACAGAATCTATACATCGTCGCATTATTTATAATTACTTAAAATGTATAAATTGATCGTTGGTGTGAGCGTGTGTCCACTGTTTCCAGTATACTCGTACGTTTTATGTATATACACGATTGCTATGGCGCAACCATACCTATAGTTGTTTTACTCGGTATAATTTTCGAATTTCGTAGTGATTTATAACAATATTATTACTCCGTCCATCGTTTATCATTGACTGTCGTTTAAATTGTATTTTATGCACATCGTTTGCACATTTCCATACCGCATTATAGTTTAGGAACATTCGATAAAACAAATGCCAACTAATCGAGGGCCAATTTTTCGGGTAATTGTACAAATTATACAAACTATACGTCTATACCTTTGTATAAAGGCGACATGTACCGAAGACGCATACCGAATATTATTAACACGCCGTGCGCGATAAATGTGTCAAAGTGTATGAAACCGGTGGACCAATTTTCATTTGAACACACACACACATACACACACGAGTTCATTGTCTAGTGTAGTATTATAGTACTGTAAAATTCTGCGGTGACGTAATCATATTTTTATTGTTCGTTATCGTTTACAGATGGCGAGAAATAAAAGGTTACATTACAATATCTTCGTACACGCTTCGTGATTTCATCATGGTGTCGGTGGCGCGAGGCGCAGCCGTGCGCAAGGAGCCGGTGGACGGGGTGGCGCACCGCCGGCGGAGGGAGCTGCAAGTGGTCCGGGCGGAGACGGAAGCGTGCAGGCGGACGACCGAGCGCCTGTGCCGGCACATATCCGACGACCGGACGAAGCTGGACTCGGCGGTCGCGGAATACGGGCGCAGGCTGGCGGAACTGGCCGAGCGGCAGTCCGAGGCGCACGATCGGCTGGTGGCCGTGCTGTACGGACGGTCGGAGGCCGAACGCCGGCGCGCGGCGGTGCACGACCGCGCGGAGAACGAGCTGAGAGCGCGGCGGACGGCCAGCACGGTGCGCGCGTACAGGCTGGACGCCAGGTGGCAACAGCTTCACGACCGGTACCGCGGGTTCGCTGTGGACGTGTTGGAAGCGGGTCGACGGCCGTCGTCGCCACCGCCGCCGCCGCCAACGCCACCGGTCGGGGCGGCGCGGCGCCGGCTCGGGCCCGCCAAACAGGGACGCCGTTTCTTCGCGCTGGCCGACCACCTGGGCACGCAGTACCGGCGCGAATCGCTCCGGACGTCCCGGTCGTTGCTCAGGCTGATGTCCGGGTACATGCGGGAAACGTCGGCGGGCGGCCAGTCCCGGTCGCGCGGCGGCCAGTTGTCGTTGGACGTGCTGGACGACGCCGAACCCGTACAGGTGTTGGACAAACTTCGGGTCATGCAGGAGCAGTGCGCGAGGATCGCGGAGCGCGTGCGCAGGCGGACTACGACGGGGCGGCCGGAGCAGCACTCGCCGGAGACCGGCGGCGGCGGAAAACGTCCGCAAGCCGAAGTGCTGTCGGAAGCACAGCGCACGGTGACGGCTGGCCGACAGTACTTGAACCGGATACGGCTGTTGATGGACGCGGCAATCGGCGAGGTGGAGCGCGAACAGATCGCGTTGCGAAGACTGTTGTGCGCGACGTGCGCGACGTGCGTCGGCAAAAGAGCGCCTTTGCGGTACGGTTCGTCGCCGGTCACCGAAATCGCGGGACGGCTCGAGCGAGCGTGTTTCGAGCTGTTCGCGCGACTGGACAGGGCAGGTGCCCCGGGCCCGCCGGACCGGGTCAAGGCCGTGGAGGGCCGAGCGGACCGTCACGGCGCGGCTGTTCACGACGTGGTCACGTTGTGCTTGCGCGCCGTCCACGAGCAACGCGTGAACGCTGTGCGCAGTATTCGGGACACTGAGCGCCGAGTGGGCGACTTCCGCAAAGCCGTGGCCAGGCTGCTGTTGGCGGCCACGCCGAGAAGCGATTTGGCCACTGCCGCGACGCGACCGCCGCACTGCAAACGCAAAACGTCGGCGCCGCCGAATCGAGTGACGAAGCCCAGCGGCCTCCGACGGCGGCCGCCGACCGCGGGGCCTTTGAGCGGCAAAACGGCGGTCGCTTCTTCGAAATCGCCGCTGCGGGCGAAATATTATAATTACTGCGAAGGTGCCACTACCGAACTTGCAGATGTGGTTTCAACCGCGGTTACGATGCTATGCCCCCCGTCTATCGGTATCATACAGTACGAGTGACACGTGTGAGCACAACACTGACTGATCGGTGATACTTTTCGATTTATTTTTACGCAAAACACGAATGTATTTGGGTAATAGGTATACTATATTTGTAACCGAACGATCTACAAGTCTCAGCTGATTGATTAAATTGAGAGTTGAGATCATCGCCGAAATTCAGATAGATCTCGAGAAAATCTTAGAATTTTCTTAATGATAATTTTCGAATACAAAATAAACGATAGGGAAAAATTAAAATTAACATTAAGAAAGAGTACGAAAATAT
The DNA here is from genome assembly GCA_036289425.1 of Rhopalosiphum nymphaeae. NCBI lineage: Eukaryota > Metazoa > Arthropoda > Insecta > Hemiptera > Aphididae > Rhopalosiphum > Rhopalosiphum nymphaeae. The sequence continues at coordinate 3,986,545 of JAZAQC010000030.1, forward strand.
GTGTGTAAAAAGTAATAATATTACTTTATTTTATATTAGTATAATGTATTGGAATATTAGGTTAGAATATACTTTTATTATTTATTTATTTTACTAGTTTACCTACCTACTACTTATTGCTAGAATAATTAGGTATGATTTTTATTAAAATTAAAATTCATTGTCGGGAAATAAACTTATAACCTAAGTTAAAAAATATTGTAATGAAATTAATTTTAAAGCGATTTGATGGTAAATTAATTACATTTTATTGTAAATAATTTAAGTTACTATTTTGCAATAAATACAATTATGGAATTAATTGCTACTAAACAATTTTTTTAATACAATTTATTATGAACTAATATTGATAATGTAATAACTTTATTAATATATCAAATGTATTAGGTATTTAAAAAAATGCATTGTTATTTAAAATACAATAAAAAAAAAGTATAAATAATTAGGTTTATAGTTGTTTAGTTGTATATTTTATATTATTTTGTATTTTTATGTATTAAAAACGTAATTATTAAGCTCTAGTGATATTTTTTTAAGTAAAAAGTAACTTTTAACTTTAATGAAGTTTCTTTTATATTAAGTACATAAGTTTATAAAAGTACATATCTCTATCAAATAAAAGTGTAACTTAAGAATAATTAAATTATATTTTTGAAAAGTAAATTGTACCAAATATAATTGAATTACCAAAAAACTTGTTTCCCTAACACTGTTAGTTAATCTTAAACTTTTGAATTCATTGTTTAATTATTATTCTACAGTTTTTTTCAGCAATAGTTTTTTTATTGTTTACTAGTTTTTGATAATATTTCTATTTTATATCAAGATCAGTTTGGTGATCTAATTCTTCATTAGAGAAAGTTTGGCTTTATTTTCATCAGTTTCAATTGGATAAATAACAAAAATCTTTATTAAATTTAAAATAAATGTAAAAAAAGTTAAAATCAGATAGAAAACACGATTCTTACAATATGTGCACCTAATGTATTAATAAGTTAAAATATGTTTTTCTGATAACATTCGGTAATAAGATTTATTTAATGATATAATGTATAATTTATTCTTTTTATTTGCTGTAAATGCATTAGTATTATCAGATAACTGTAGTCAAAGCTGTAAATTTCATCAGAGATAGAGCCCATCACCGACTTTTCAAAGTTTTATGAAAGTTGAACGTAAAGTTTGCTTTATTGTACAGAAATATGTTGGATTTCCAGACGATAAATTATGAAACGTTGGTATAAACTTCGATAAGAAATTTTTTATTTTTTAATAGAAAGTCAAAGCTTACTGTCAAAATATTTTGATAATATTGAGTTTATTTATAGATTGGAAATATTGACATACTTAACACTTTAACAGATATTTTTAGTCATTTAAACAAATTGAACACTTCGATTCAAGAACGAAAACGACAATTATGGAGGCATCCAAAAATATAATTACATTTGTAAATGAAATTCACTGTAGTAAAAACGATTTAAATATGAAAATGCAGCAAATTTTCCAACATTTGAACATTATTTTCAAAAAATAATATTTCTTTATCCAGTTCTATACAAATACACATTTATCATCTTCTTAATGTACTTAAAAATTTATTTGACGATTATTTTGATTTTATCTACATATTCAAATCAAAAATATAGTTACGCAATTCTTTTATTGTAAACTTAAATATAATTGATGATTCAGATATCGTCAATAAATAATAATTTAATAAAAAAAAAGAAGAGGTGGTTACTTAAAAGTTAAAATTATACTGTAGAAAACTTAGCTTCTGTGGTTATTTTATCTAAAATCAAAATAGATATGTTTTTTGTTAAAGTATTCGCCGACAATGTGAGTTTTTTGGTAAGATAAAATCTTTTTTTCGAATTCTTTTTTGACATAATCGAGTTGTATGGTGGGTTGTAAATTGTTGATAAAAGTTTATTTTTTTTTATATATGAACATCGACTTTTGATTTTTCTAAAAACTTTATAATAATACTAGCGCTGTATGCATTGGGTGAGGTAGTATTAAGCTTAAGTGACTTAATATAATTTTTAAAAATAAATTCATCAGTTGTTTTTATTTTTTCTCAATATTCTAAGTAATTTTGAATTTTAGCTTTTATGAATACTAGAAAGGGAATTTTTTGATGATTTTGTTAAGCGTGTCGGTTTCTATTTCATTTAATCATTGTGTAATTAACTTTTAAATTATCTGTTAGGAAATATAAGAAAAACATTATGTGTGTTATAATTTTAATTGTTTTAGTTGATAGTGATAATCTGGTTGAATTTAGACACTCGAGTGATTTGCAAGATGACTTCAATCTAATTGTAATCGAAAACTTTATCTAATTAATTTGTATCATTAGTATTAGATTTTAGATTAGATATTATCTTAGACATTTTGGTACTCGGTAAAGATCACTAAAATTAGTATGTAGATTAAAATATTCTGAATTATATTTATATAGATAAAGCCAAGTAGGTCGGTTACGAGTGTGGATTTAATTACTCAACTACTTATAAATTATAATACACAAAAAAAGTATTTTTCTTGGGTTTTTAGCCTCGGAAGAACGACATATTTTTTCCCCCGTTTTGTTGATAATTTTCATAACAAAAATGTTGAAGTTATTGGTATGAATTAAAATAGGTATAAATTTAATTTTATATTTTTGTTAAAAAAAATAATTGCAAATCTCTATTACATTGTTATATTAAAAATTATATAATTGCATTACCTATCTACATATTAGGTCAATTTATACTCAACTTATTTATTAATCAATTTAGTTAAATACCAGATAAAATAAATCAGGAATGTACTAAGATTTGTGGAATGTAATAGTTGAGGAAAATTAGACATAAAAAATATTCATATGGATTTCGAAAATTTTAAACCTAGTGCTTTATTTTAATTAAATATAATTCTAGAGATAATTTTTATATTATTCAAAGAATATCTAACTAATCTATAATCATACAATATTTTTCTAAAAATGATCGCTAACTTAATTTAAATTTACTTAATTAATAAATAGTTTTTATTTTTTATAATAAAATTACAGAACACATATCGCTACAAAATATATAAATAATATTAATTCAGTTTAATTAAATAGGATTTGATAGGTATAAATTTATTCTTAGCTTACTGATTAAAGGAACGCTATTTTTTTTTATTTATCGTTTAAAAACACAAAATGTAACATTGCTGTAATGAATATATATGGTATTGGTGTATTGGAGATCGGTCGGGAGGAAGTACAAACTCGATGGTTACTCTTTTCTTTCCTTATAAAAATACTAGCTACGCTCATAGACGCTAATTGGGGGGGGGGGCTTGGGTGTGATTAAAACCCCCAATTTTGAAATTAGCACCCCTAAATTATTTTATGTTAATTAAAATTTTAATAGTATCTGGTATCTATAACCAAAAGATAAAATAAAAAATGAAATAAAAGGACTTCAGAACCCCCAGTTTTTTCATTGAAATTGCGTCCTTGACTACGCCATTATTATCCTATAGTTATTTTATAGCCTTTTTTTGGATTCACATAACAGTATTGTCAGTATTACACTATGTTACCATTTACCCATGCCCTATACCATAACACAATACTTACAATTTATTGAATATTTTCAATTTTACGAGTGTTGATATATTATGTAGAATTAATCTGGCTTAAAATTTCGAATTGTTGAAATACCAAAAGTAGTAATATTAAAAGTACACGCTCCAAACGAACTGCAACTGTTTGAATTTTTTAATAAAATAATAATTATTAAAAGTTCCCAAATCTGGCATAAACACTATTCGTATTACCTAATATTTGAAATAAAATTTAGTATATGTATGTGATACCATGTATTTATTTATTTTAAATTACTAAAAATCTGCAATTTACACTGGTTTTACATCGATATATGTCCAGGTAGGTCCAGTATTTGCTGTATAAATTAGACAACTGATGAAAATAAAAAACTAAAAATGATTCAATGACAAATAGCTCCAATCAGCAATTGAATAATTTATAATTTAATAAGTAGATATTTAGTACAAATGTTTTTAATAGGAATTATAAATATAAATATCGATCTTCAAACTTTCGTCATTTTTCTGTTTTAAAGAATCCTATTAACAAAAAAATAATTTTTAAATACACATAATATTGTGAATAGAAACATGTAATAACAATTTATATTTATGACTAGGGTATATGTTCCTTATATTACGCATATTTATATAAGGTCTAGGTAGTTATAAAATATTAAAAATAAGATATAAATCTATTTTGTGAAATGGTGAAATAAGTATAACGGTGAATTTTTCATATTCTGCATATTATTGTAAATATTACAAGTTAAAATTCTCATAAATTTTAGTTAGATAACTTAAAAATTAAAATATCTAAAAAAAGCCTATGTTTAAGCATAGATAATATTCTTACATATAACTTCGATGATGTGGAATTCGATTTAATGTTAAACCTAACAACACACAATGGTTCTATTGAATGTAAATTTGCTATATGTTGTATTTTTGTAAGATTTTGATAAAATATGTGAGAGTTGCATTTTCTTGATTAATAATAAACATATATATACTTTTAAATTTTAAAAATAATAAATATTTATATTTAATTTTTACTTATTAAAGAAATTAGATGTGTATTGTGATACTTTGATAAGAACCTAATTATATTTTTTATGTGCGTAATTTGTGGTCACAGAAGTACGCAAAGTTCATTATTATAAAGTATTCATACCTAAAATTATATTAAGTTAGTTGTAGAAATAATTTTATTTATTTATTTATATTTAAAAGAAATATGAGGAAGAGCGAAGGTATGCTGAACACTTTTCAATTTTAAATTTATACCCCCCCCCCCTACAAAATGTAAAATAAAATGATCTTTTGAAAACACAGCAGTAGATGTATAGAAATAGAAAACTGAATTGAAAAAAAATCATTATTATAAAAATTGAACCCATTTATTTCTAACTATGTAAAATTTTAGGGTTAAACACAATAATTTGCTGAGATGATGAATGTGATTCACATTCAAAAAATTACCCTATAGATTGTTATAAATTAAACATAAAATTGTATATCATATACGGTATCTACTCGTTTTAATTTTTAGTTTAAGATTTAATTTAGAAAATAGATGTTCACCAAATGTGTTTAAATTAAAAATATAGGTATTCATAGAATTTAAAATTAATTGTAAAACTACCAACAATTTATTACCTTGAAACGTTCTTCAAACAATGACAGTTCAGCCAAAAGATCAGTTACAGAGTTGGTTAAAGCATCTTGTGGTGTATATTCAGAACTTTTTGTCTGTACACGAAATTCAAATTTATGTTCCAAAGGATATGGTTGTTTATACACTGCAAAAAATACATTATATAAAAGTATATTATTATTAATTCGTCAATTCAATAATAATGGTAAATTATCAACTTCAGTCGTTATAACTATCACTTACGTTCTGATAATGTTTCCCAATGTGTGATCTTCTTTGTTTATAGTGAATATTGCTGCATTTATAACTTTCGTGTCCAATTCATTGACAATTCCAAAATAAACATTAATATAATTATAATGGCTATATAGATAAATAATAATTCTAGAAAACTCACTTTTTTCCCCGTCATACAAAAAAATGATTCAAATGTCGGCGGTGGGTTCATTTTTACTGTTTATTTTTGGAGAGCTTAAATTTAATATGAGTGTGACTCTGCTAGTGCTGAAAACTTTAATAACGCAAGCGATTCTTAGGTGCTCTCTGACGTATAATACAAAAATATATGTGTTCAATGGTTTCATAGGTTGGTGACAAAAGCATAAACAACGTACAAATAATTAAATTTCGTACGTGGCGCCACCATTGCATCGTCCCAAAATTGAGTGAGATAGTCACTGGGTGGTCGCAGGCAGGGTCGTGGATAGCGTAAGATTCCGCGTGAAACAGTGTTGTGAAATATGAACTGATCGATACATCCAACATTTTGACGTTAAAAGTATAAAATGCTGGCTCACCGTGGAACCTTATTGCAACTGGGATGGTTTCAATGGGCAAACAGTTATAACAGTTATACAATTGTAAAAAAATCTACATGAATTAAAGTATTAGATTAAATTTCGTACAATATTGATATAATATAATAGCAATCTCGCTACTACTGTCGGATTTTGTTATGTGCACTAATTTAATTATCTATAAAAAAAAAAAATACTACATTTTTTTGTCCTTACTTATTATAAATTGTCGTGAATGAATATTTTCTCTAATATTTATCAGAATAGGTTAATATTGAATCATTTATATAAACTAGACAGTTTGTATCTAAAATACAATACATTAAATATTATAGTTGTCGGCGTTAGGTAGTTCAGATTATAGATGCCTTTCCCTTAAAGGATAATCTGATAGCGCAAAAGTATAATTTTGAAAATGGAAAAAGTTTTTAAAGGTTGGGGTATCAACATACATTTTAAAGATCATAAATGTTTAATTGTAATTCCAAATACACGAAGAATATTAGTAGCCTCACCACAATCTAAACAATATAAGGGTATTGTTGGGCTTAATTTTTTTTTCATTTTGAATTATTGTTACATTTCGTACAGATATCCTAATTCATCGAAATCTGTATAATTAGCTTTTAATGTCATAATATCAAGATTTAATTCACTAATTACGTATCACCTGAGAATTTTTTTTCTGTTTTCAGTTGTTTAGTTGATATCTGTAATATTCAACCTTAAATTCTTCTATAACTTTTATAGTTTATTGAAACTGTCAAATTGTTTTGTATGTTAAATAATTATGTGTATCGTCTATGGACTATGGTCTTTTGAACAAAAAACTAGCTGAACTATGAACTTATTAAAATAGTGAATATGGCTAAACTAATGGTAGTCAATGGTAGTCCATGCCTTTAACCGCGGCTTATACCATAGACGATGGACTTATTAACAATTTTTTTTTAGACTGCTATCACAGTAACACCGCGACATATTCATATCATAAGACAAATCATTATTTTTAACTACTAAGTTATAGCTATAGTTTAGAATTCAGTTACGATTTACAAATAATGTAAGTGCTAAAAGAAAATATGTCTTAATATTAAGTTTTTTTTTTCAAAAACATGAATATTGTTTAGTTATTTTATTATTTTGTAGTATACATATATTATATAATAAATTATTATAAAATATTTATTATTTTAAGAGAATAAGAGAAAACAGTTAATACAAATATAAGAATTTTAAAGAATTATTTTGTGTTATTTACTAGTTTATTTATAAAACGGGTGGTATGGGTGGTACTAAATTTAGCTACTCTTTCTCATACCTATTGTACAAAGTAATTCAATATAATTAGAAATCATACTTAGTTTTTAAAATACTATAGATAGTATTATAAAAATACTCGGTCAATTAACAATATAAATTATATTATTTATTTTAAGATTGGTATGTTGGTCATATACTCATATAATTATTGTTAATGTATGCAGTAATTCAAAATAAATAATTTTAAAGTTACTATGAACATTTACAGTATCTCTGATATTTTTTAAAAAGTATATAATATATAACTGGAAAATTTGAACGATCGTTAAAAATGTATTATTGATTTCAATAAATTAAATATATTATAAAAAAATAATATTAAAATCATTTGAATTAATGGAATTTTATATCTTAAGGTAGTATTATTTCTAAAACAAAAATTAAGAAATGTTAATACTTAGGTACTTATAAGGCTATAATCTATAAATAGGTTCATACCTTCACAGTTCTGTTTATAGCCTGTATCAGCGGATGGGGCATGAGTATGCAGTTGTCTCCTCAAGAAGTAATATATAGAGGTAAAAGTATTTTAAAATTTTTAATCTTTGATAGAATTTAAGTCAAGGGAAGTAGCTCTGACACTTTGCTGTATTAAAAGTTTCTATTAAACCTCGTCGTTGAGCAGATTACTGATAATGATATAAAAAGCTTAAAATTATTTTAATCATTTTGAATTTTTTATTGTGCAAAAAAAATAATATTACACGTAATAACAAAAATTGCACGTACCATCAATATTTTTTTTATTAAACATCAAATTTTGTTGTCGAAATTAGAACTTCAGTCGCTTTTAACAAAAAAAAAAAAAAAATTATGCACTATAAATTCACGGTCACGGTGGTTGATGTATGTGTATTCATATACTGTGCATTATATATATATATACATAAAGATAGAGAGAAAGAGAAGAAAAATATTGATAATATAATTTAAAAAAATCAAATTTATTTAAAATTATATCTATTGTACCTGATTTGTAGTTAAAATCCATTAATATCATTATGAAATGATGTGTTTTTTAATTAAGATAAAAATATAAAGTACAATTGCAGAATAAAAGGGAAATGAGTAGATACACTTATATTAGCAAGTTCTCAAAAATTAAAAATTAAACAAATAATTCAAGTGAATAAATATTTGTCTAAAGACAGCCGTGGCACCTACTTGATCATACTTAATCACTTATCAGGCAATATTTGTACTATTATTTATTTTGTGCGACCCACTTACCTTTAATGGACCAACATAGCAATCGACGTTCACACTTATAAACTACAAAGGTAGAATTGTTGAGCTATCATAGTGAACATTAAAATTTCGAAAAAAAAAATTATTTTGAGTGTTACCCCTATATCCAACTACTATAGACATTATGAATTTGTTTGATTTTAATCGTTTATAGATAGATCTGGATACAAACCATCTCCCCGATAGACAGTTATTGTGAACTATAATACATACACAATTTATTATAAAACTAACGCTAGAAATAAAGAACAATTTTCTTGTAGCTGTCTTTGTTAACGCTCTCTAGTGGCCCGGTTAGTCATCAATATACCTGTCTCGTAAGTGTCGCTCACAGAGCGTATGACCTGTGTCACTGTCACTGCCGCTGATGATTCAAAAAATGATAACTTATTGAGGTAAACGAAACAACATTGAATATCACGATACAGACTTATGATGCGAACTGCGCTTAACTACATATAAGGAAACGCATTTTTTATATATCATTGTATCATTATACAAAGCTAATAAAATATAGAATATCTTGATAGTAATTTTTGAACTATAAATAAAAGAACATTAATTATTATAAGAAAATATTTTTTCTTTTTACGCTTTTTGTTATTTTGTTTATGTTCAAAAAAATATAGGGAATAGGGAATTGAAACATTTTGTCATTAGGTACATTTATTATAATTATTTATACATGGTGACATTTCAAAATATAAAAACCGAACAGTATGTAACCACTCTACTGAACTCAGTGGGTGTTGAGTGTATTTGTCGTTGAGTAGGTCACTATAATGAATGTGGTAAAATCGAATTCAATGATGAATCATTAAATAAAAATAACAATTCTGATCGTAAATGATCTGTCAGCCTATATACCACTAACTGAATACATATTATTATTTATATATAAATGTTACTATTCTGGTAATTTATTTTAGTATAAGTTACGATAGGAATTATTCTTTGTTAAAAATATCGAATTTATTATTATATAATAGTACATTAAATTATATATTATTTCATGAAGTCTTAAGGAATGATATCAATAGCATAATATAGTCTAAATATTTTTTAAATTCCAATTGTATATTAAAATATAATGATATACGTGAAAGTCTCATACATATAATAATATTAATAAACTATTATAATTTTTATTATAAAAATAAGTTATTTTGTATCTTGTTTTAAATTGTAAAGTTTATTTAATTAGCCTAAATAATGTTATAACTTGTAACCGTTAAAAAGAAAAAATTAAATATTTATTAAATTACTGATGACATTTAAAGTATCTTATTTGGGCCTATCCTTAAACCTTTCTAGGTGTAATGTTATTTCTTTTTTAAGACCTTCATCTCCCGTATTAACTTCATATATACTTATTGACACAGAACTAGAACACGTTACCTACATTAAAGATCTTGGTTTTAATACTCAACTAATCTTCGTTTTAGTTCTCACATAGCACGACGGCAAATAAAGCACTTAAAGTTCTTGGATTCATCATACGTGACACTAAATTATTTAAAACTGTTAGATGACTTTATAATTTATACCGCGCCCTTGTTCGTTCTATTTTTGAATACTTATTGATCAGTAGTATTGCAACTGTACTTACTCTAAAGACCAAATACGACTAGAACGCGTCCAAAATACATTTTTAAATTTCATTACCTTCATAATGAATATTTATCACGAACGTCATGATTATTCAAACATAAGACAAGCTCTACATATTCCTAAGGCTGATTCTCATTGCGATTAAACAGATTTAGATTTCTTAAAATCAATTCTAAATGGTTCTTTAGACGTTTCTGTGCTGCTATTACCCTTTAGAATTCCCTCTCGTTCTTTTAGCAGACAATCCTAATACTATATCCCTACATACAGGACTTTTTATAGGCATAATCATACTCTGCGCCGTATGCTTCGAGCTGCAATAATATTTAATCCTTGGTCCATTATACTACTTTTATCGAATTTATCTGTTAACTATATATATATATATATATATATATAGTTTTGAAATATTGCTAATTTTATTTATCTTGTCTAATGAATATTTTTATATAATAAAAATTTTACCTAGACACCCTAAAAAAATATATAATTAATAAATAATAAATGTCCGTTTGGCGTTTAATAAACAAATAAATTAACTATTTTAAATTATATTTATTTATCATAATTCTATTCACATGTGTTATATATGTGAATTTATTCTCCTCACACTGTTATATTTCGGAAGTGAATTTATAATTAATTACAATAAAATGTTAAACGATTATAACCTAAAATACTATTAAAATAATGAGTTAATAAAGATAAGTATACATATTGAAATTCAACACGAATAATGAATTTATAATCACTCTGAACAGTCTGAACCATATTTTGAATGTAAATATTATTATTGCTTTCGATAACTATTATAATAATTCATATTTTTATGTCTGGTCTTATATTTATATTATTTATTTTATGGTAAATTTGTCAATGATTTAGTTTTTTGTTATGGAAATAATAAAATACAATTCCATAAACTTTAAATAGAATAATATAATGTAATATAATAATACTATGCAGAATGTTTCGTGAAAATTTACCCATTGTTATATCTCCTGAAATAATTGGGGTTATATACGATTGCGAACGGAAGGTAAAAACTTACCTGCCTTTAATCGTGCAGTATTGCCAGATTTAATGTAAGTCAATTACAAATTTTTAAAATAACCAAATAGTACGAGTATAAGGGTTTTCTGCTATTACGCTAGGCGATAAGATAGGTAGATACTATGTAGAATAGATACAAACATATTTATCTGTATTAATATGATGGAAAACCAGTTCGATTCAGGTCCATTTCAATAGCCTACTCCCACTTTCAAAATTAAAACTTCTGATTAAACCGAATGTTTGTGCATCGTTTGTGCAGAAATGTGCACCAAGACCCATCGTGTGTGCACAAAAACTTAAAATACTATTCCAAAAAAAAATTGGGAGGCCATTGAAACGATACCCTCCACATGGGCCTCCAAAAAAAATAAAACATATTCAGATATTATAAACTTGGCAGCGTAGCCTATAAAAAGTTCGAAATCGTTCGTTTTTCGTCTACAAAAACAAATTCTTCGATAAGCGACATTCGTTCGTAATAGTGTTATAAATAAAGGTAAAACGTTCGCAATCGTGTTGCACCCAAATCATAAAGATATCATAATTATGTTTTTGTGTTATAAGACTCACGGGGACAAGGACTATAAGTATTTCATATTTTAATTTAATTTAATGTTTTAGTAAAAATGTTAAAAAAAATTGTATTTAATTATTTTCAGAAAAATTGAAGATAGCCACTTTGTAGAGCTTATTATTTTTTTAAATGTCGACGTTTCAACATTTTATTCTCATTAGCACCGTGGTATTTAATATTTTTTTTAGTTATAAGAAATTTTTATATTATTAATGGGTACGAGCCCGCAGGTCACATAATGTTTGATAACACTGACACTTGTATAGTATTAAATAATTCACAATTTTTCTCAAAACTAGAAAAAATATTAAAAATCATAAGATTAATGAAAATAAAATGTTGAAATGTAGACATTTTCAGAAAAATAAACTACAAAATGGCTTTTTTCGATTTTTTTAAAAATAATTAAATAAAAAAATATTTTTTCCAAGACATTAAATTAAATTAAAGTAAGAAATACTTGTCCTTGTCCCTGCAAGTCTCATAAAAAAACAGTTGTGATATCTCTATTATTTCAGAAAATATTGCAATAGATAAATCAGCAATGGACATCCTGTATATAATAATATTACTCTCTATCTCTAACTCAAGCATAGCTTTTAAGAAATAGATAATTATTTAATCTGTATTTATGTAATTGTATTATGTACTTACTTAACTAAGAAAATAGTTATGATTTAAAGGCTGGGTTTTCTCATAGATTAATTCTTTTATTAATATTTATATTAATTTATTACTATTAGTACTATCAAACTATAGTACTTTATATATAAATTATTATTTTATTAATAAATAAAATAATTTACAATGTATACTCTATAGCAGCGCTTCTCAACCTGTGGTACACGGAAAGCTCATAGGTGGTAAGCGAAGAAAATTTGGAGCCCGATATTGACGTCATTGTCCATTCAAAATAAAACTAACCGTCTCATTGAAGTAAAAAACTAAAAAGTAAACCATAAATCATAATAATTATAATAATCGTACATACCTATTTAATTTAATTTATTTTTGTGCATTAAATACTTAATTGCTATAATTTTGTAATTCATAATAAAATAAAATTATATACATATAATATAAACGTTTACATTATTAGTAAGAAAAAAAATGGTCAGGTGATACGTAAACATTTTCAAACTGTGTAGGTGGTATGCGAATATAAAAGGTTGAGAACCGCCGCTCTATAGCAATAAATAAAATATGATAATGGATAATGTTAACACAATGGTGAAACGGTATGAGGAAGAAGGTTGAATAATGAAAAAACTTTCAAGAGTTTAAATGTTATTTTGACAATATATTTCAAAATAGTTTTATATATATATTTTATTTATAGCCTTATAGGTACCAATCTTTTTGAAAGAGGTCTGTATATGGATTTCATATACTGTTAATAATTGATTTTATATCATATAAATAATTATATGATTTTACATTGTATTAGATTTTTTATTTTCGGAATGTATTGGCCATTGCTAATCATAACAGTCATATAATAACTTTATTTATTGAAATATACATTATAGATTAGTAATTGTTATATTTAAAAATTTTTCAAATTTTGCAATAGTTTTCATTAAAATCATCACGAGTTCAACAATAAAGAAACGAAGGAGAAATTTTTATCAAGAATTTATTTTATCGTTGATAAATCTTTTATATTACCCATATATAGCCATACGTATGAAACTGATTTCAAAAGATAAATAGTTATAGTGAATAATGTCTATTGAACAGTCATTACTGATTAGGTAGCAGGTCACGTGTTGTCTATTATAGGAAAATTAACCATTATAAATGTTTAACCAAAATAGTAATATCTAACCTTATGATCTAAACTTCTCCTTGGTAAATCCAACTTTGAAAGGAACCGTTTTGTGGGTGTTTTTGATTTCAACTACAACTTGTTTGAATGTTTGTGTAAAATAATTTAAATTTTAAATTAAAATCAGAAGGGTTTACTATAATATTTATATTTATTATAATCAACGCCAGACGGTTTTTATAATATTATAGTGCTAATATCTACAAATATTATAAAAATAAGTTTGTGTAGGCAAAGGCAAATAAAATAATGAGATGACGTAGGAAATATTTTTTTGATAGCTATATATTGGTTACTTTATATGCATTTAACTATGTGTTCCCGAGTGTTTTCTTCAATTTTACACTTGTTCATAAAAAATGAATATGTCTACGTATTATTATACTTTTTTTTCATTCAAAATTCAGAGATATAGTACAAACTAATTCAATTATGTTCTAAAATAAAAAATTTAATTTAAAAATATTCAAATTTTGCATTAACTATTAAGTGAATATTTAAATTTAACTCCAAGCATGCAAAATTTGTTTTTTTTTTCAGTATGTCATCACCTTTTAAAACAGTAAAATCATAGATCGTTTCTGGTAGGCCAGTGGTGATGAATAGTATCACATATGGTACTAGGGTTCAAAAGTCAAAAATTCTCAGTATGTACTTTGTCCATCATAAAATAATTGGATCATACAAAAATGTATAAATTTATACTGATTTGAAATGGCATCTCATATTTTTTATACTGTTTATAGATTATAGAAGTATATTTTAAATTTATGATTTTTTTTTTTTAATTATCTTTCAATGTATGTATAATACAATTGTTGTTTTGAAAAAAAGAAACTTAAAAATCTATTATTAAGTCCATTGTAAGTTGTTCACATACCAACTGAAAAATACGGGGTACACATAGTTACTATATTTTTCATTAAATTATTTTAAAATTTAACATTTTTACAAAATTCATAAAAATCGCAAAATTTGTAATTTATTTTGTAGTTAAAATATTTTTAAATTTAATTCCTACAAGGTCTTAACATTTAAGACGAGGTTCTGCATAACTTTTTCTTAATTAAAATTAAATAACAATGCTTTCGGCAAAAATTAATTTAACCTACTATGTCACTAATTATTATTTTAAGAGTAATATTAATAAATCATAAAATATATTAAGTAATTTATATAGACAAACATTATTAAATACACATATATTTCCGCCCAGATCGTTTTTCGTAAGTACGCAATGATTTATCATTGAATTCAAATTACAAAAAACATATACATTACAGTGACTTAATGACGATGTACACCCGACACCTACTATACAGCAAAAAGATTGCTTGTTGCCTACCTCCTGCTTTTATTTTAAGTTGATATCATAATACACTAAATTTCATATTATTTTGGTAATTGTATTTTTTAATTGGTATTTACACCACTAAAATTCCACAGTATACAAAATTATTTAAATTTAAAGTATTTTAGTCGTCTTTTTGAATTTAAACATATTATTATTAATGTTTGAGAACATATAGCATTCGCTACGTAAGTTTTAATTTAAAATAAGCTTCAGCTTATATTATCTAATAGTATAATATATTTATTTATAACTATTGGTAGATACTGAATAAAGAATGATTTATTATTTAATACCTATTTATGTTTGCATATTAATACCCATATTTCATAATATTATATCATGTATACTGTGTAGTGTGTATAATATTTTATAAAAAAAAAGTTATAATTAACACGGTATGAACATTAGGTATAAACTATAAAGGTAATGAAATATAAACCTTAATGTATTTATTTTCTAAGTTTAAACATTCCATCCAAAACTTATTTCTTATCCGTATGGTGTACACGAAATATATGGTACCTACTCGTACTAAAAAATAAATATTGTCTACCGTCTACCACTACTACATAATGTATTTAAAAGGTACACACTACTACATACTTATATATATATATATAAAGTATTATGTGTATACTGTAATAATGTTCATTTTTTTAAACGTTTACTATTCTTATAAACTGGTATATTTTGTTTACCAACAGATAACAATTACCATTTAAGAAAATAAAAATACATAACGACTATATTATTAGCTAGATTAATTAAGAGATATTTGTAATGCAACATGGCATATTTATAGTACAACAATAAATTAGAAAAATGATTAATTATTGTTTTTGAAGAAGGACTACACATAGTAAACCCAGTTATAATTAAAGCGAGAAAAAAGAAATCGAAAAATAAGAGTGGACTCTAAAATCCAAATAGACCAAACTGTATCTGCAGTCTACCTATATAATTCGTGAAATATAACCGAAAATATTGTGAATATAAAAGAGTTATGTCCGAAAGTTATAAGACTTGAGATTGTGCTTAAGGTGTAAAAGAAAAATAAATCAAATATTTAAAAACAAACCATAAATATTTTAATAGAAGACATTTTAAAAATTGGACATTAAAATGATAGGCAAAAATATTTTTAAAAATGAATAATTATCAGACCACAAAATGGAAGACATTTTTTTTTTTTTTATAGACGCACTTAATAAAATATAGACCTTACACCTTACGGAAACTATTAACACCCGAAACCGCCAAATTCGTCACAATTAATCATTTTCAGTTGTCGTTTACAGGTAAGACATTTCACATTCGGATAGATACATCGCTTCTACTCTACTGCGCGCTGTACGGTACTTAACCATATAATATGCAAAGCTTGACCCATTGCCGACGACAAGCCGTAAAACCGGATTTGAAGCATAATTAGGTTTATTTGACTATCGGGCTACCAAATCGTGTGCCCAGTAAACTAGGTTTTGGACGTTTCACGCGTGTGCGTATACATAATATTATAGGATATATGTATTCCAATAATAAACTCTCCGAGTTTAATATCATATGCAGTGGGGGTGGGCCAGAAACTGGTTCATAAAAAAAAGAAAAAAAAACGTATATACCTAGTGCCCACCTATAAATATTAATTATAATTCTAGGCTAGCGTGTAAACCGAAATGAAGAAGATAATATCGTGTGTACTCGATCATATATATATATATATATACATATATATATATATACATATACATACACACAGCCCGTGTACAAGTCGTGATTCGAAGGAATCCGGATCATAATGACGCGTAGTCGGTCGTAGGCAGCGGCGTTCACTCCCCCTGTTACATGTATTTATGTACACGCACGCACGCGCGCACACAGGTAGCATAGACATGGACGTATATTAAATAAAATACATCATATACCTAAGAGGAAGCGTGCGCGCACGGAACAATTATTGTATCCGCCGCCGGCCTGCGCCGCAGTGGCGGAGACACCACTGGCCGGCACACATTCTGTTGGGCTAGGTAGTAGAAGCACATCGTACGCGCACACACACACACACACACACAAATAAATGTTATAAACCTGCCAACGAGTGTGTATTTTATATATATATATATATATATATATATATATGTGTGTGTGTGTGTGTGTGTGTGTGTGTGTATTATATATAGTGACCGCCGCCGCAGTGGCGACACGGAGAAACACGCGCATTGAACGATACGACGTGGCCATCGCACGAACGCATCGCACACGCGCCGAATACAGTTATTGTAATATTATATTCGTGTTATAGGTAGGTACCTACGTGAACACGGCGCGCATTTAATAACAATAACAATAACGGATGACAATAGTAATAATAATAATAATAATAATAATAATAAAAAATAATAATAAATTAATTTATGTGGGCCGAAGACGAGGACGGAATGCCCGATCGGCCGCGTTGACGGATAAACATATATACACACACGTACTTCGGCAATAATTGTACACGAGCACTTGTACATAAATACGCACACGCACCAGGCAGGTACGTACTCGCAATATACGATTGTCGCTTCTCCGGCAGCAACGCACGCGGGCTATTGTTGTCATTTGTCATTCATACGTGCGCGAAAGTGATTCGAGTGAATGTATCGTCGTTCGGCCGACGATGACCCGGTAAACACGCGGTGAATCATATATAATCGACTATATATATATATATATATATTACTTATAATAAATACGTAGTGACGAGTGCCAAAAAGCCCGCAGACACGTTATAGCAGTCCACAGTGGTCCGTCCGTAGCAAGTCGCACCGCCGTCGCACACTGTGCGTGTTTCGTCGTCCGTGCTAAATTTCCGGTTATAGTGCTTTGAAAATATCTTATTCTTTTCGCTTCTCACTTTACGACGTCGTCCGCGATACCAATACTACAACCACTACTACTACTGGTTACTAAATAATCGCAGTAATTAAATCCGGCCGCGTGTTTCCCGATACACGACCGTTCGAATACAGTGCACCTGCACCACTATGCGCCGAGACTTCCGCGACGGCCAGTGATCGCCATGCGGTGGACCGGATTTTGGATCGTGCCGTTGGTTCTGGGATGTTGCGATGCCGCGGATGTCCGGCCCGCGGCTAACTGGAATGATGACCGCGGCGAGCCGCCGAAACCGTTGGGATTGCGCTCGGTGATCTCGCGCGCGCTGAGCCGCGTACGCGAATCGACGCGCGACCGTCGGTTGGCGGGCGACTTGTGGCTGGAAACGGTCGATTCCGATCGCCGTGCCAACGATGACGGATCGACGGCGACTTCGGGGCCTCTGTCCGACGACCTCGTGGCCCAAGCAGACGCTGTTTTCGACAACCATCAGCTGTCGTGGCGCGATGCTGTAGTCCGAGGACTGGATTTGAACGTGTACAAGGATCGGGAGAAGCAGCGATACGTACTCGGCATAACTCGGCGTACGGGAGATTCGCAAGGTGCCGGTAAATATAATATAATATTATGTATAATGTTGTTGTACACTGTGTCCGTTAAAATCGCAACCAGTTGTAAAATCGTTATAGTTATATAGCGCACATAATCGTACATAGGTATCTATCTGACGCACACTAATATTTAACAGTATTATATATATAGCTATATAGGTACCTCGAGTACCTATTTATTTGTAATTATCAAAAATATGTGTTTCATGAGCAAAAGCCTTCAAATATAGTCCATAGACCATAATACCTACAATGCATATACCTACGATAGCTTACACTTTACATATTTTTTAATTTAACCATATATAATAAATATTGTAATCCAAAACAAAACAAATCTCAAAATAGGAATTACTTTTGTTGTTTAATTTTTTAAAGAAATCAATAATTATTTTTATATAGTAATAATAAATACACGGGTAATATACATAAAACAAATTAAATTAAATAAATAAATTTATTTTTTTTTCTTAAAATATAATATTTAACAATGTGACAAGCAATACATGTGTATTAATAATACACCAATAATTCTGTATCATTTTAATTTATTTCTTTTTTTTTTAATATTATTTTTAAATTTTTTTATTGAAAACAAAAAATTGGAACCGTGTGACAACTAACAACTTCAAAGCGTCATGTCTACTAAGTATTTATGTTTATATTAAACAAGTACCTATATTGTAGAAATGTATAAATATAAATATAAATGTTATATATAAAAACATTAAAAAAAAAAAAAACAGTTATACTCACTAATATCTAAAATATTTAAATGTTTACTGCTCAAATCAGATTTATATCTCGCTAGTTATAGATTCTTGAATACAATTTATCGATATGCAAAATCAGAGATACAATTTACACCTATATTTTTTTTAAATGTTATTCCTAATTAGGTACTATTATTTTGATTACTAATATGTGAACCACATATAGGTATAGGTACTATATGCTAATATAATATAATATTATTATAGCGCCTACGACCTACTACTACTATATTGTAAGTATAATTCAATAAATGTATCAATAGGTATGTTTGATGTATATTATATTTAAGACAGATTTCCGATACCTAATATGTTTCTTGCTCATGATTGTCAATTTGATTGTCCTCATTGAACTATTTTAAATGACCGCATTTAAGCATGCAGGTAGGTAGAACTTTAATATAAAAAATACATAGAATTACAAATTCGCTACATTATATATTTGCGATATACACAATATTATAAATTCTAATATATAATTAAGAATTTTTCAAATCATAAACCTACAATTTTTTTTAAGTAGGTTTTGTTGTATCGACCTGGGATCACGATATTAGCTGACTTCTCAACAATCTTCAGCATTGTTCTGGTGTTGCCATACAGAGATACCTACTGTGCACAATAGTTTATTCGACTTATATGTAAACTTGGCTATAGCATTACTCTTGCAAAGATGCGTTTACTTTCTAATTAGTACATCGTGTTTTCGAGTGTAATTAACAATTAACCACTAATATTAGTTTTGTTAATTATTGTTGTTGTCTTGGATTAACGTTGTTTTTTGACTGTTTGATAAATTATTTTTATCGTGGTATTTATGTATACTGTGATAAAGAATAATTACTCTAATAAATTCTCATTGTATGAGTTCGTGAATCATGACTAAGTTATACATCAGCGATTCTTATGATTTTTAAGTATTCGGAGCCCTGAATCCCCAATGACAGACTTTTTAAAACAATGGATCCCTTTCTAATTTTTTCGTATAGCTAAAACTCATTTTAATAAAGATTATAAGATAAGCTATAAGAGAAAAAAAAATTGCAATAACTCGAGTATAAAATAATAATATACGTACTTTCAAATGTGTTCCTAGTATTGCATTGTATGTGCATGATGGTATATATCTATGACCGGAACCGTCGATATTGCCACGGACCTCAGGGGTTAGAGAACCATTAATTATAATTTCCAATTCAAATTTCTTTCCCACTTTATTCGACTTATAATTTAAATAATTTGTGTAGTTAAAATTTTTTTGTTTTTGTGTTGCATTAAATAATCTTAAGTTCAATTTTTAATCGAATTAAATCCATTATTTTATTGAAAAAAGTTACGCAGATTATATTTGTATAAGCTAATAAGAATATAAGTGTTATAGATTTGTACAATATAGAAAGTAAAACATTTAATTTTATCTCCGTGCAATAATTAACTTATTGATTTATTTTTGTTCTTGGTATAGGAACATACGTACATACTATATAACTACTACAATCTAACCTACTACATTTCACGTGGGTACCTATCAAATTATCAAATCCTAAAATTTAACTTTATATAGTATAAAACTTACCAGTAAAAGACAGGGAGAACGCTATATTTATATTTTTTTTCCAACGCTGCCATATTTGATTAATTTTAACAAGCAATTGAGTACGATATATTTTTTTACTGGTATAAATAAATAAAGGAAATCGACTTTAAAATGTAGGTATGTAAAAAGTTTAATGCCTTTTAAAAGGATCCTAAATCATTTTTAGTCTTTAAATCTTAAGTCGAAGAAGAGTTTTAGAGCTAATGAGTTATGTAGAACAAAGTAAAAAAGATCTATCGTAAAAAGAAAATGACAAAATACTAAATAGTAAACAATAAAAATGAATATAAATATTTCGTATAAAATACAGTTAATTTATTAAAATATTTATAATATGTTTGCTCACGCTATTCTAGAATTGGCATATAGGTAATACATATAACGTCAGTGGCGAATTTACGGGGCGGGGTCCATGGGGTCTGGACCCCCCCCAGACACTGATATATACATATATAATTAAATAATGCATACACAGTGTCTGACTCTGCAGTAGGTATACAGAATAACATAATAATATATGTATATATTTCAAATATAAGTACCTAGGTTGATTATCAAGTCAATTATCTACTGAAATAATAATAATATAATAAAATATTTTACAATCGTATTTTAATAGTTTAGATAAAATCGTCCGTCGTAACGTTAATTCCCGATATTCTTTTGTATTGCGATAGTGAGTTTATCTGCTTATTTTTCCACTATAGAGGACAATATTATTATAACACTATTTCTGTTATTTTATACCTACTACTAAAATGTATAGATTAGTTGACCGCCGACAATTGACACTAACACTAACACACTATGTAATAACACAATAGTCGATATACAGAAAACAGAAAATCATAAGTTTAATTAAACTTATTTCAATAAAATGTCGTCTAAAAACCAAACCATTCAAAAATTTTTTTTACCTATTCAAACTTCAAATGTTAATCAAACTAGTACCTCAAAAGAAAATGTATCAACTAAAAGACTACTTTCACCTAATGATGTTACTGATATTAGTACAAAAAAATCTATGTATGATTTAGCAACTCTGTCTTCGTCCTTAACTTATAATAATTATGATATCAGTTTATTCTGCAACAAAACACTTTCACAAAATGAAATTTATGACATATTAAATAAAGTTTGGACACCGGAAATAAATTATAAATTTCCGATAACATCAATTACTTCTGGAAAAGACCAAAAAGTAAGAAATCTTAAATTTCAATATGCATGGTTAGTGCGATTTCCTTGGTTGTCGTATATGTGAATATAGTATATATACTGCATAAACACAATATAATATAACACATTTGTTTTTATAAAAATACAAATAATACATTTGAAATACATATTATTTTTTAGGACCCCCCCCCCTCAAAAAAATTTTGAAAATCCATCACTGTATAAAGTATTGTTTACTAATCCAATATTTGTAAATTAATGTTATATTTGTTTATTATTTATTTTAATTTTTTTTTTTTTAATGTTTCTATATTTTTTATAAAATTATATTTATTATAATTATTTACATTTGGGATTGAAAATATTTTTATTACAAATTTCTCACCGTATTAGTTTTTTGGGTGAATGGCAAATTCTTTAGAATTTTAATTATTCTATCAATCGTTTGGATACAAATATATAATATATTTAATCGTTCGATAACCGTTAATTCTAAAAAGAAATAATTTACATAATTACCACGTCAACAGATATTTTTTCTGACTACGTCATCCAAAGTCATCTTATCAACCACGATAAATTAAAATATTTTAGAATTTATATTCATAATAGATATAGCAGATATGTAATGTATATAATTTACTATATAATATTACTCTTGTCTCTTGTTTTATCAAGTAATTAAAGCTTTATACATAGCTAAACAGTTAAATATGAAATGTTATGGTTCAATCAAAAATCCTCCAAACTAAATAATAATAAGAAATGACATTTTATTAAATAAAGAATTGTTATACTATTTATGAAACATCTTAGTATATTTAAGTCGATAGTACTAATTGGAAAACGGAATTTCAAGTAAGTATAATAACCATAGATATAATTCAGAACCATACTACATTACTGCTACCAATTGTTAAGTTAACTATACAATATAATGATTATCAAATTTAAAATTGTTTTCTCATCAATTATAATAATTACCTACTGTTTGATATATGTGGACAACCTATAATTTTATCAAAATTAGGCGCTCCAGGGCAAATGTCCCCCTTTAATTTCCCCACGTCTCATCGTACACGACAGCCAACAGATGATAACTTCATTCCACTCATTTGATTTGTATATTTTAAAAATAATAGTACAAACTACTCATTATGTAGGACATTCTAATAATGAATGAACTTTAATTATTGTAAACGGTATCTTTATTCATTACATATATATTTAAAAGTTATCTATAATAATTTGTAAAAAACAAATATGAAAAATAAATGTGATTGTCCATGTAGGTATATCATATATAACTAGGATTTGGAAGTGTTGTAGAAGTTAAATAGGCAAAATATTCACGAAAAAATTATGAAATATAAATGAAAAAATGTATTATTAATATACACAAAAAAAAAATTATTAAACCTAATCTAACCTTATTTATAACTATATAAGAAACGTCGTATTAACAATATCGGAACTCACGTGTTCACTATTTACATAGTGTAAATAATAATCTCGCTAAATGAAAAATCTTGTTAAACAAAGTAAAATATTATACCTATTTATATAATGTATTAACTATTGATAAAAATTGGGACATCTCTCAAAACATTTTCAAGGCTTCCTAAAAACAAATAAAACAATAATTGTATTGTATTTTTTTTCCTTTATAAATTTTGTCCAGTATGATAATAAAAAATAGTACTACTTATGTATACAGAATATTTTATTAATGATATTAGTATTAGTAGTATTACTAGTTGATTGATAAAACTCCTCATTTTCTTTGATAATACCACAGTTTGTAAACTGCAACAAATTGTCATTATTTAAAAAAAAATTATAAAAAACCCGAGAGCTTTCTTTTGTTGTATAATTGATTTTAATTCGATTAAATATAATTTGCTAATATAACTAGAAAAAAATAATTCTGATCAAAGGAGACAAACAATTTTCTTAAAACGCTAATCAAATAAAATCGTTCATACTTTTTGATATTTTTAAATTGCTATAAGAAAAACTTTGGTGAAACATTTTAAAACCCTCAATATAAAAATTAAAATATTAAAATTGAAAATGGAATGCAATTTTAAAATTTAAAATACAAAATAATTTGTGAATTTTCTGGATTTGAATATGAATTAAAAACAAATAAATAAATAAATAATTTTTATCAATCGTTATCTATTACACGACAATTTAATAATAGTAGTTCAAGCAAAGCAATACATAAAAATTTTTTCAAATTTAATTTTAAGTAGTTAAAGTAGTTAGCTCCTCCCAATAATATAATCTCTTCTCATGAGTATTACCTACCTATACAGTCGTGTCCTTGTACTTTTTTCAGTTACTCGAACTTTTGGCGTTGGACGTCGGCGAATGCAAATGTTCTTCATGTTACCGGTGATGTACAAGTTGGGTGTGATTACCACGCTGTTGACTGGTCTGGTTGTGCTCACCCTCAAGGGCGTGACTATCGGCGTGATATTGCTCATCATAGCCTTGTCCAGTATAGTGGCCAAATTGTCAAAGTTACACAATCCCTATGCGTCTGCACCGATGCCTGCGTTTTCGGGCTGGTCGGGATACTATCACGACCCTTACGACCGTTCATCGCAACATCAACCACTGCCGCCTTTGCACGACAAAAACATACACGTGCATGTGCACACCGGGCCTGGTCCTGTGCCGCCAGCTGTCAGCTACGCGAAAAGTCCTCCACCGCCAATGCCGCAATTGGCCGACGACGATGAAGTAAATAACTACAACAACAATTATTATTATAACGGTGGCGGCGGAGCGTACTGGAATCGCCCTGGCGAAGAATACTATAACGCCCCGGCGATGAATCATTACCATCGCGGCGACAATCACCAACTGGGCGCTGAATCTACGACTGCCAGTAACAGTGTTTATCAACAGTGGTTAGGATAATAATATTATAAAGATAACACATTATATCATAATACAGGAAACCCTCTGAATACCGGATACTGTCGGTCACTGAAATATTGTCCACCGTTCGGAGGTACAGTCCGCTTTTTAGAATGCTCAATTTGTAGTTTGTTTAAGGAAGCTTCACTAAATTACTTTTATTTATATCGAAATTATTCGATTGTGTGTACAACACGTTTGTCAAGTAAGGTGCCTGGCCACTTTTAATTCGTAAACATATTAAGTACATATTATAATATTTCTATTAATTTATTATATTATTTAACCGTAGCATTTTGTACGCATTACAGTACGGTTATACTTATAGTTACTTTACACAGATATAATAATACTATGATCGGGCACATTACAAAACACACATTTTTTAAGGGACGGGGAGGAAGAGGATAAAAAAAATGAGTTTTAAAATTAAATCTTACGTGACCGTTTCGAAAAAAATATTTTTCCTAAAACATTTCAACCACTTACTCACACATACTGTTTACGTGCCAGACCATGCTTAATACTTAAATTCTTGTGGTTATCAATGACACTAATCAGTACATAGCACTGAATACGAATTACTTACTGTAGACTATTAGATTAACAACTAGCTGTTTCCTATAGGTATAAGTAGCCAGTATGTAAAAATATATTGCAATATACAAACCAAAACTATTATTTGTATAGTATTTTACTAGTATTATTAATAAACATTTTATTATTTAAAATAGGTACCTATAATAAATTAAGTTGACATTCATATTAATATATTTTATGAATACAATACTTTAGTTGTAGTTAATATAAAATTGTGTGTTTTAAATTCAATTTTACAAATGGTTTGCCATTTTTGTCTAATGAGCTTGTATAAAAAACATTAAACAAAGACATTTCACATTTAAAATGTCAATAATACAATGTAATTTTTAATTTTTATGTAAATGAGATAAAACAATTGTATTATTATTTATTTAAAATGAAAAATTATACATTACTACTATATTCATTAGCATTATTATTATAATTGTATTTATATAAATAAATTTAAGTATTTAAAACAAACAATTCATAAATACTTTTTTGTAATAAATCTTTTTATTAATATATCAAAAAAAAAAGGTTGATTTTCTTAATCAAATATTGTTGTTATAATAAGCTAATTCTCAGTACCTAATATTATTGGTAAGTAGGTACTAAATATCAAAAATTCAGAGTTTTATAGTACGTAACATAAGTTTATTGTTATTGTAACGTACATAGTTGCTTTTTCGATAGTACTAAGGTAAATCCTTTGTTTATTAATTGAAGTAATTGCATTCACTATTTTAAAAGTGTCTAATTTTTAATAATAAAAATTAAATTTCTATAAATTCTTTAAAAAAAAAAAATCTTTTTTAATTAAATTCATCTGAAACCAAAGATAATATTTATACAAATAATTATTACAACGTTCCAGTCAAGCTCTTCTGTGTCTAGTATGACTGGAAATACACTAAAAAATTATCATGATTAAGTGACAACTTTAAAGGTACATTATTATGTAAAAAATGTTAAATAAACAAAAAAATTGTTTACAATTACTTGTTTTAAATTTTGAATGTTTTGATATTTTAGATAATGAGTGGAGCGATAAATGTATTGATTTTATTATGATTACATAATATATCATAACACACAATGATTTGTATTTTGATTTTGTCTGTATACATCATAAGTAGTCGATAAAATGTTTCGAATTTCAATTATGAGAATAATTTTAGATAGAAAATTGGATCTAGTTAATACTTTAAGAAAGTCAAAATTAAAAATTCTCTGTACTTTTTTTATAATCGATAACAACCAAACAAAAAATTAAGAAATAATGGGAAAAGCGAAAAATAAATATTGGCTGTATAAAAAATAAAATTGAAAATGTAATACAAGATTCCACAGAAGTTGTTCTTGTAACACTTTAAAAATATTCAAAATGCATGGATACAATACATTTTTATAAGCGCTTCAAGTTCAAATTTTAATATAATCCATCTGAATCATCATGACAATAAGCTGAGAATTATTGTGTGGTTGAAAATGTATACTATTTTTAATTTCCATAGAAATAAGCCAAAATTTTTTGGCACTAAATATATTATTATTTACTTTACAGAATTAAATTTTCAAAATATTTAAACTAATTTTAAGCTATAGTTATTCATAGTACGAACCAATTTACACCGGTTTTTTGTACGTCGTAATCGATTTATAGATTAATAACAGCTAATAATAATAATTCGAAAAATAAAAAAAAATTATTATTATTATTATAGTAGGTATATTATAATGTATTATACGATTTATTTTGTCAAAAATTAGTTCAACGCTTAGCTTCAGTGTATTACTAGTAGTAATAAATTACCAATATCAATATAAATATGTAATAAAATATCCTTAGAAATATAGGCTTATCCATCTCCATTTAAAATCGTTTTTCGTAATAATGATTTATAATTTAATTAAAACATAATAAATCCATTACAGTGGTCAGTGACCCACTCAATTACGAGGTACACTTGATACCTATCTACTATAGATACAGCAGAGCTAATTTTCCAATATTTTTTTTTAACGTGCCTGTTAAATGTCTTTGTTCACGTTAAAATAATGCTTTAATAGACTGTACACTATACGTATTTAGATATATACCATAGCTACTAAAATGTTTTCTATAAACTATTTAAATATAAATTGACAAGTTGGACACTAATAATACTTAAAATAACTTAGACAATTTTATTAATTAGTATATTATTCGATATTAAAGCTACCTATATATTAAATTTTATTTATACAGTAGTATTATGCATAAAGATTTTTCAAATTTATATAATATACAGTTCATTTAGTTACTAAATTAGCTTTTTATTTACATTACATCCTCAGTCCAGTCATACTCTAAGAACAGTTTGTTAAAATGGATTTACATTTTAAAACCAAGATCGATTATAACGCTTAATATTTTTAATATATAGTATATAATTTTAGGTATTTTTTTAGTATGTCATTTGAACTTAAATATTTCTAAGTAAGCTTATAGACTATAACTACTTATAAATTGTTCTTGTACAATTGCTGGCAGGCAACTATTTATCTATGTATGTGTGTATAAAAACGATACAGGAGTAATAATTTAAAATTATTAATAATTATTTATTTAAAATATAATTAATTTTATTAATTTACCCTTGCGTCATTATTATCATATATTTAATTATTATATTTTTTTATTGAAATAAACTATATAATACGAGTATAAGCATATACAATTACAACGACTATAGGATATAATATAAATATACTAGGAAGGTATATATAATATATTGTATAAACGCTAGGCCCTAATCGATTCAAAATATATATTTTTTTTAAAAATTACGTAAAAAAAGATATTCTATTAACTACCTATACCTTATAGTAAGTCAGTATTTAAATATAAATTTGACAAAAATACATGCACACCTTCCTAATTATATTTATTGTTATAAATATGCGTATTCGTATTTTTTAGGTTAACAAAATAATATTTTATTATATTCTTATTAAATATCTTTATTTTACGCCGATAGTTATCCGACTATATGTGGTGATAATAAACATACAATATGAATATATAATATTATAAAATAGTTCTACAATAACTTATGGTACTTATGACAATATTATAATATATAAGGCACAAAATAACATATATTGAATCTAATTTTGAGTCATAGTTAATGATAACATACTATATAATAAAATGTAGGTAATGTACCTTACGAGATATTACATTCATCAATATAATATATAATACATCATTGGTGATTTTGTTCATAAATAGTCTTATGTTATAACACTACGTTCGACTACGTCGAACATGTGCAGAGAGCATTACATTATAAATTTAATAAATTATTAAGCATTAGAAAAACTGTCTGTTGGACAATTACTAACGGCCATTAAATATTGCTCCGAATTCCGGAACACCGTTGAAACCGTAATTTTGAGCCATGAGCAATGAATCCTGAAACACGATTTATAATATTTAATTAATGTGGTCTGTAAGGAGTTGTGTCAAACGTAATTAAGTGTCAGACAGAATTAATAATTACCCCAGTTGAGCCACGAATCGAAGTACTGTGTGCATTTTGTGACCAATTACGCATCATATTAAAAGCGATCAACAGAATTGCAAACTTGCCCACTGCCATTGCTTTCAAAGCTAACAATTTCAATTTCATTATGAAAAACGGTATAAGCATGGTTTGAATAACAAATGGTATTAAAAGGAGAGGCAAGAATTTATCCTTAAACGAATGCTTTTTCTTCTTGTGTTTGCCCAATGGTTTCTTTTTTTTTAATGGCTTATGAATGTGGCCTTTTTCACTGTCCACTGTAATAAAAAAAAAAACAATTTAAACCTATTACAATATAACAGAACAAATTATTTATAAATTTCGTGAAAAACGTAACTATAGAGGTGTTTTATTTTTAGAAAATATGTAATACGAATTTCAAAAACAGTATAAAATGTAGGTTTCAATCTTGTCATCCAAATAATAATAATTTAATTTATTCTCACTTATGAATGCTGTTTAAGATTAATATAAATATAAGTTTGCATACAATATGTCTAGTGTATACGATTGCAGTATAGTATCAATCGCATTTATCGTGTGTGTTCCACACCTCGAATAATATATAATATGTATCAGAATCAGAGTATAACTGTTCCTTTATACTCACCCAAAGACGTATCCTTGACCGCATAAGCACTAGCCACTACGTCGGTTACTGTAGTAGTTAGGGCACTCGTGCCGAGTACTTCGTCTTCGATGTCTCGCGATGACAGCGGCAGCGATGTGGACGACTGCAGTGATTGATCTATGGTCGGCAAAGCGTCAGTCGAATCGACTACAGACTGTAGTACTAATATTGCAACGCACGCGAAAACGGCTAAACCGCACGTGGAAAGTGACATTTTCTCTGTGCCAACACGAAAAACCGAGTCGAAAATGTGATATTTTGTAATAAATTATGATATTATGTTGTGTTGGTCCGAACGACACTGGCGAACGGGAACGACTGTGTAGAGACGAGACGCCAGTGACAACCGTCGACGCACCTTAAGACAACTGCAGTGTATGGTGTTATATTATGTTAGGTGCCTCTTAACTGTCTATAAAGCGATAGAAATAATAATAATAGTAATAATAATATGTGACGTGTATGATGAGAGGACGTTCGAACGCGATCGCTACGTCCGAAACGAATGTCTTCCGAACGCTTACATCGACACGTATAAAACGAATAGAAAATTAATATACGTGCCGGTAGGTATACGACGGGTATCCGATTGACCGACCATGGCCGTGGTACCCGGGGGGGACCTTGACCGAATACTTTCACGTGATCACGGTGGTAAGTGGGTTATACGGTTTTATATACACGCACGCGCGCGCGACGCAAGTATGTTATATATAATTTATAATAAATACACACACACACACACACACACACACACACACACACACACACACACACACACACACACACACAAACACACATACATAGGAGGAGGTAACTACCTATATATATATAATACTTATCGTTTGTATATACTATGATAAGACATCCGGTTATATTACGCGAAGAAGTCCTCCGCTCAGGATTCAAAGGAAAAGATATTTTAATATATTCAGAGTTCAGACATACCTATCGCACACCGCTATAATATTATTATTATTATTAAACAGATATGTACTGTGGACCTAGACGATTGAGATATGTGTGTACTGTGTATATTATTATGATATTGCAATATATGCAGTTTGCGTCTTCCAATGTCTACTACTTCTCATCGGGTACGCGCGTGTGAAATCGTCGCGTCTCATGGCACATAATAATATTTATTGATGTATAGGTTTGATATATTCGCCACGGCTCATGGTTACAAAACAGTTGTCGACGTGAAATACGCATTAATGTACGCGAAACTCTGCAGTAGGTATGTAGGTAATACGGTATGTGCCAAAAGTCCTGTGCCGCCCTAAGTAAGTGCCTCTCATCTCCGCGATAGTTTAATATGATATATTCAAATGCGATTTTTTTAAACAGTAATCTACTATAAGAAAATTTGTTTAAAACAATAAAATAATTCAAATTTAAATTTGATATGGAGAAATTTAGAATGTATTGAACTTTTTGGATATACTGTATAATATACGCGTTATTTTGACGTCGATGAATGTATAATAATAATGATGTGACACCGATTACATTTGGTTCAAATATACCTTTATAGGCACCTACTGCAGCTATAGCTGGAAGAGAAAGTAATTCTTTCCACAAGTCCATTTTCGAATAATACATTAATACTATAGGTATGTAGGTATATATATGTACCGATATACTTACGCATGATACCTACTTACATTTTTTTGGCAAACATATTTATATTTTATGTATTGATAAATTTTAATTTGTATTTCTAAATTTTATAATAAGAGCTGTGCTCATATGATACATAAGTCTATAATACTTATATTTCAAACATTTCGTGTAAAGGAATAGCAAATAATGATTAGAAATAATAAAATGCTGCACTGCGACAAGATCTACCAATATTTTAATGTTTAGTTTTTACAACTCCCAGCACTTATAATTTTTAAAAATATTTTTTTATTTCTATAGACTAATACGCTTGGAATAACTGATTTAACCGGAATTACTTGATTACATTAATCCAGTTATGATTTAAATTACCGTTCATATTATTTTTTATTAAAAAATAACTAAGTTTTTTTATAACTTATATATTTAAGAGCTGACATTGAATTTCAAAATAGATTAATTATCGGGAGACATTTTAGATAAATACAGTGATTTTTAATGCCAAAGACTTTAGTATAGTCAATTAATAATCAGAATCTGAATTTTGAAAAATTGTAGTCTGTAGGTTTTGTGTAAACGGGTTACAACAATATACCCATTGTTACATTTTATAGATAAGTGATATATTTCAGTCAAACATTTATACATAACTTGAAAACCATATCTTAGAGCAGAAGTTTCCAACCTTTTTTGACTCATGGCACCCTTAGTCATTTTCTAAAAATCCGGAGGACACCCTATGGCCTATAGACTAAAAATATATTTCAAATGATTTCGCGCCACTTTGGTTGGGAATCTCTGTCTTAGAGTATTATGATATAATATAGGTCCTTTCCAACACAGTTGTTAAAGATTCGTAAATTTTCAGAAACTTAATTATAGTAAAATTAATAGAACAACAACAACATCCTTGACATTTGTTAATATACAAATTTATTAAGACCGTAAAAATAAAAATCACCATGTAATCAAAGTAAAATATAAGCAAAATACATTTATTTCAATTATAAATAAATATAAATTTTTTATATATATATATATATATATATATATATATATATATATATATATATATATGAAGAAACTAAGATACTAATTTAGTATCGCATACATATATTTCAATTCTATAAAATTAATTTGTTTAACTCTGATGGTTTATTTGATTTTTTTTTAAACATAATACCTGTAAGTAGATACTTCTTATTCATCTTATTTATCTGAAGCGACGAGGGTCAACTACTCTTATATTTATCTTCCGTTTCTCTCTACCCATAATTATCTCTACATCCATGCCACGCGCCTTCATTATTTCTAAACATAACCCTGACCTCTAACCACTTTTTCTTTAGCCTATCTCTCCTTCCGCTTGCTATTATATTGAAATAACCAATTATTCAATAAAATACTTAATTACTTACATGCATTAACATATAGACACAAAATTATTATAGTTATCTATATAATTATAGGTATTTTTTAATTGTTTGATTTTATATTATCAATATGCTTAATTTTGCCAAAAATACGTTAACTATAGATTGGCTATATAATTTATTTTTTTGAAGTAACTGAAAATCCGTTGAAAATTACATGTAATTGAATATACAGTTTTATTACCAATACATTTGCAGTCCATATTGGCATCAAACTTATACTTTTAATACTTGCATACTAAAAGTTCAAAAGTAAATTACTGATTAAGTAGATACACCACGGTGTATACTGACTTGTTACCACTGTAAAAATACTCATAGTAAACTCATTTTCCAAAATTAAACATTTATGCATTAACATATCGACAAAAATACTAAAATGATTGATTGATATATTTTTATAGTCCATTAATCTATAATACGTTGACTCATTCACAATTAGTGAAAATAATCAATCATAATAATATATTATTGTGCAATATCATGGTAATACACATTAACAAATAACATCCAGATCCAATGTACTTTAAATTATAAATTAATATAATAATAAGTATGCTACTAATGAATCCCAGATTCATTAATGATGATTATTATAGCGTATATTAAAATGTAAAACATTTAAAATGAATACAATTATAACGTTACTCGATTGCTTTGTAACATAAGCATAAATATAAATAAAAAGATTCTGATCTAAAAAGAAGAAGGTACAATAAATATAAAATATATTACGTTAAAATAATATTCTTTTATGTATAGATAAAGAAAGAGTAAACAAATATAAACGATAAATTATCTTAAATACATAACGTTTTTAACCATATTTTTTTATTAACATTTATTATGAGTTTTAGCAAATGTTTGAACCTAAGACATCTGCTTATTCTTTTTTTTGCTTTATATCATGTAATTATGGATAGTAAACTTGAAAAGGTTTAATTTTGCATATTTCGGTGTTCATTTTTTATTTATTTTTTTATTTCTACTTCGGAACAACGCTTGTGATAAATACAAACAAAATGTAATTAGCTATTATAATTGTAAAAATTATATTCAGTACAGAAACAAAAAACTAGTATTCTATAATGGGAAAAAAATATAAATATTTTTTTTTGAAAGACCTTATTGACTTTAATTTTTGGATTTTAACGATTCTAAATCTTAGATTTTTAAGATTACTTTTTTCTTATTTTAATGTATTTTAAATGCTTACTTAATTTAGTTCTTATGTTACAATTTTTAAGAGCTTCAAAGTTTTTTGATTGCTTATTTTTATGGTTTTATCTGCTGTATGTCCTAAACTTAATTATAATGTATTATACCATATAAATATTGTAAAAATTGTAAATAATTGCATTGTCGTATTCAGAGGGTCCGAATTCAAAAATACACTATCGCAACTTCTTATTATAAATACATTTTTATGTTTAAAATATTAAAAAAGTTTTATTATATATAAACCAATTTTCCCATTAACTTACCTATCTTCATTATAATCCAAAATATATATTGTATCACTACCCACCCGCTGATACCGTATCATATTGGCTACAGAATGGAGTGTATACCTGCAGACATACCTGATAATTAGACATATAAACACAATTTTCAAACTTCCACTACCTATTTAACAAATATTATTTTTTTTATTTGGGTTACAAAATCTATACAAATTAAGTACAATAAGCGTAAATGATAATAAGACATGATAAATACAGACATTGAAGATTTGAGTTGGAGAAGCCACCCACTGGCGACACTCTTTAAAAATTAAAATTTTTTCTTGTCGATTATTTTGTATAATAAGGAAAAATTGTGTACAACTTAATTTATTGTTCGTATACCCAAGTATTAAGTATTTACCTATTTAATTCACTTGATCCTGTCGGTCCATGTTAAGAACTTTTTCAGCAGCTAGTCGAAAAACTAATTACTGCTCCTAAATATTTATTCTTTACATTCAAATTGGTTTTATAGTTATTTTGGTTTATTTAGACGTAGTTAACAATTTTGTTGGTCAATTTTTAAATTAAATTTGTTTTTTTATTTTAAATTCTTATTTAACTTTCTTAGAATGAAAAATTAAATGTAAAACATTTTAACAAAGTATATATATATTTTAAATTAAATAGCCTAGTAGTTTTATATAAATATTATTTGATATAAAATGTGTATAGGTGTATACTATATTGTAGTTAAAGATTTTAAAACGCATTAAACTTTTCATTTTGCAATTAAAAACATTAATTATTAGATATAGGTACGATTACATGCAATTTTTAATGTTTACTAAATAAATTTAATAAACTACACTTATGGAATCGCTTAGCAAGATCGGTTGTTGACCAAACTAACGGCAGTATACCGAAATTATAATCGGTATTCGGTTGGATGGGTAGATTAACATTATAATACATTTACTTCATTATGGTGAAAATAAACTACAATGATCCGCAGACATGGCAGCTTAATAAGGTTATTCACTTAATATGAAAATACGTGCTCCGAGATAGAATGGTAATAATAATTTAATTATAAGCTGATTTTAATTTTCAGACTGTTTCAAGAATTATTTTTCTTCTCCAAAATTGAAAGCACCGCAAGCATAATATTAATTATTACATATAATATAGTCATAGTATAAAATATAAACAAGACTTAAAGCGAGAAGAAATAATTCGATAACTGTGACCCCTATATAATTTTGACTGTTGGATATGCAATATACATATTTAACACGAATATATAATATTATAGTAAAAAAATATAAAAATAAAAATCGAATAATTCGTTCTGCTTTACTAGAGTAAATGTATGTATACCTCGTCATCGATAGTAGATCACTCTACCGTATTATATGATAATACCTACTCGTATATATTATTATAATTATTAACTAATAAGTCAATATTGTCGTACGTAGTAGAGTAAAAAATATATTCATAGTATAAATAGTAATTTTAATTATTATAACGGCTAAAAATTACAACTAAATAAGTAATAAGTAAAATAGATCAAGGAAAAATCATTATTTATTGTTAGAGTATGCAACTTCATGATTTTTTTAACGTTGCATATTTATAAGAAAAAAAAATATAATTATTTTCGTTAATTTTAGATTTTCTGCGAGAGAAAAACTTATAAAGAATCTAATTGTATTAATTTATTCAGTTTAAACTATTAAAATCTAAAATATTATATATTATTTATAACTATATAATAATTTGTATAATGTTGACGAATGTTGTCGAAAAATTATTGATTATAAAATCAAATTGTGCATAATATGTATTTTTAATATTTTTTCATTGTTAATTGTTATACAACTTATGATAAACCATTTGCATTATATTTTCAGGCTATTTGATCGAAAAACATTATTATCAATATTCATCAAAAATAACCAAACATATTTTTAAATTTAAAATGCCTATAGGTTATATAATTATATAACTATATAACTTAATTATATAATTATATAATTCAATTATATAATTTAAAAAAATAGTTTAAAATTAGTGGAAATAATTCAAATTCTTTACTCCCTAAATAAAAAATGATTATTAATAATATATTATTTTTACAAAAATGTTTCAAGTTTTCATAATCCATTGAGGGGAAATTATCATTTACGTTTAAATTTCATCTATACTTAATAATTTCAACCGTTCATAAAAAATGAATGTAGCTTCGCTAAACTTTTTTGAATATTACAGTAACAAAAACTTAAGAGGAATCTTTTATATAGCATCTGTTTAAGCACATGATCTAAAATTATATACATTTTATATTTTTTTAACAATAAAATAATTTGCATATGTTGGTGATTTTAACGAAATTTTATCTAAATCATAACTATAAGATAAATGAAAAAAATACATATTTTTAATAAGTCATTATTATTATTATTTGAAAAAATTAATTTTTTTTTTTTTTAATTATTAATTATTAACTTTTTTAAGATCCGCGTTGATCAAGTCGTCAGACCCGTATAATCTAAGATATTTATAATATTATGATACAGAATAATTTAACTAGGTATATCTCTATTATTTGTACCTATTATGTTAAAAATACTCTGATGGTAAACTAATGTTATTTTCGCTTATTTGAAAATAGCAACTAAGGAACGGTATAGTTTTTCCCAAAATAAATGTAGGAAGTACATACCTACTCTAACTCCCTCCGAAAATAAATTATGTTTTAGTCGCTGAGACTAGGAAGGGGTATATAGAAGTCCACCTCCGTAGCTCGTATATTTACGTGAATCACGTAGGTTTTTTTTTTCTGGCTTTAAATCAAAACTAAATTTCCCAAGGCCCGACAAATTCTGACATCATCATTTTTAGCCACTAAAATAAGACACGCCAGTTAAATGGCGTCTCGTGAAAGTGCATTAGCGTTGTGTTAATATTATTATTACTATACCAACGCGATAACGAGAAATACAAAATCGAAATAGCCTAAAATAACAAAATAAATACAGTATACATACCAAATATTGTCTTAGGAAATCATAACGTTTTAACATCCATTCTAAAAGTGTAAACTATATTTTGTGTTTTTTTTTTTTTTTTAAGCACCTTAATCAAATAATTTCATTTCATTTTATTTACACGACTATAATAGACACCTATTCGTTACACAATAAACAATTGCGCAAACGGCCGGAACGATAACGGCAGTTTGGAGGTAGGTAAGACACAGGTACGTAACGGAACGTAGCGTAACGTATGGACTCTATCGCAACGAGTGCGGCGCTCGCGTGTATTTACTATTTACTCTTAATTAGGGCCGTTAATATTCCGCACACCTATGAGGTCGTCGGATGATAATGATGATGTACATAAATAATGTGAGAGATAAAAAAAAAAAAAAAAAAAAAAAAAAAAAGGGCAATAAGATAGACGATTTCGCAGTTTTACAATAATCGTTCGGTACCCAATCGACCGGGTAACGTTTGCAGTGAGAATAGTGATGAAACGGCATACGTCGAACGTTCGATCGTGCCATACGAACCACAAACGACGGGTATTGTAGTGTTGGTGGGAGATGTTATCTTTTTAGAATGTCTTATCGGGCCCGAGACCGTGGTACAAGCAGATAAGTGATAACGCGCAAGTTATTTTAATTGCTCGTATCGTCGTTGTTGTTGTTTTTGGCTTAATTTTTAGTGTTCTATGACGATATATTCCTCATTAGAATACGTTCCGTGCAAACCGAAAAGCTATTTGGCGATTGAAAACTGTACACGACGTCGAAATGTCCAACATGGTGCTATTACACTAGATTCCGTCGTTTATTACGCTGCGGCGATCACTGCATTGTTTCATTTGCTGATACATACTATTATGTATAGTGGTAACATTCAACAGGTTTTTAAGTAAATATCATTTGATAAATAATTATCGTTCGCGCTTTTTAAACGTTTTGGAATGTCCAAAATCAATTGTGGTTTTATCGTTTTCTTTTTTTTTTTTCATTTAAAAACGTTGACTGTGTAACTTTATGTTTCTCAGTTGCTTTGTTAAATGATAATATTGAGATTTTTTTGATAGATTACGAGCCTGCTATGTATGTTATAAGATTAACTAATTTTTTCTATACCTCGAATTTACAGTATGTTTTTATTATCTGTTTTAGATGTTGAAAGTAATAAATATTCAACAGAATAAACATGTCTCGCGGAGAAAAAACCAAACCAACCACTGGTTTTGTGAGTACTATTATTTTATTAATATTTGTGTATTTATATTTCTGTTTTTTCTTTTCAATTAAATGTGTGGTATTAAACATTTTTAATTATGGGGCATATTCTTAATTCCTTAAAACAAAATTATATTTTAATATTCAAATTGTCTCGTGTTTATTAGTATCTCATGTTACTTCTTACCTACTTATTTTTACCAGACATTAATTTTATTTATGTATTTACAGCTAGATACATTGTTTGGACGACCAAAAAAATATGGGTCAGCGGCATCATCGCCAATCGGTGGTGTCGGTGGCAATGGTATCTACAGCAGTGGAAGTACATATGGTGTTGGCAGCCGTTCTTTGCCACGCATAAACTCAGATAACGATATTTCATCAGGCGGTCACAACGATGCAGATGAGTGTGAAATGTTTGTTGAACATTTAGATGTAGAAGCACTCAATGATAAGTTTGAAGAAATGCTGGTAATGAAAAAAATAAAATACATTCTAATTATTTTTCACAATTTTATACAATATTTTAATTGTTGAATAAAATTCAATTAAATTGATGTAATTTTATGTATATTTTAGGATGATATGAATTTAACAGAAGAGAAAAAAACACCAATAAGAGACCAATCGGTTGTGAATAAGAAAAAAATGTTAATGATGCATTATAAAAAATCAAATAATGTAAGTTAACATTTTCTGAAATATGTTATTATTTATTTAAATTACAAATTTTAATATTTTATAAATATCATCATAATAGGAAGGAAATAAAAAAACATGTGACAAACCTACAGAGTATATCCAATATCTTTCACAACCAGATTTAAGTGCCAATAAGACATATAATTGTGTAGTATCACTCCGTATAGCTTTAACTAACCATCCATTAAGCTGGGTTAGTGAATTTGGCACTGAAGGATTACGTCAAGTATTATCTGTGCTCAATGAATGTTATCGCAAGTAAGTATAATATTATATTATATCTAGTTTTATACTGATCAGTTATCATAATATATTTATAAAGATAAAATAAAGCAATTATAGATTAAATTAGGATAGTTGTAGGGTATTGAATATTTATATTGATATCAGTGATTTTTTTGAAAAAAAAATATTGATATGAGTAAGTATTGGATGATTAAACTACAACGCTCAAGTACAACAACCGCATACAAGTTGTATGTGTTTAATTTGCATGTTAATTTATTTATTTTTTTGATAATTTTTTGAGGGGTCTGTGTATTTTTTGTTTCTTAGAATTTTTAGGACATCTAATTAATTTTAAAAAACAATGTATTAGTATAAAACAATATCCCAATTTACAGTCTTTTACTCATTATAAATACACCATATACAATTATTAGAATAAATAATTAATAATATCAGATGCAACACCAAATCTTCTTTTCTTTTTCTTCAATTTTTTTATTGAAAATCTGTCTGTGTAGCATCTATAACCATTATTTTGATATTAAATAGGTAATTATAGGAATAAATTGATATTTTAAAGTATACTATTAATCTTTTTTTTTTTTAATCAACCGGGAGTAATAATTGTTGAAATTAAAAATTGGTTAGGTAATTTATAGATTTTGTTTTTGTTACTCCAGCTTTTAAAAAAAGTAGTTTGCAAGTGACAAACTCTAAATTCTGGATAAAATGTTAACAATTTAACTCGCATTACAATAAAATTATTCGATATTCTCCAAATGGTATGAATATACAATATCTCCTACAATACCATTATACAAATATAAAAATCAGTAAATTATTGTTACATTTGTAATGATACTTAAAATACTTGTACTGAAAGAAAAGTATCGATATCTTGTTGCATTTAAAATATTACTACATCTCTTTTATGTATACATTTTAAATAAATATAAAAAGGGAAATTATTATTTTAAATGTATTACTTTTAAATTATTTATTTTTTCCTAGTTCTGTTTGTACATAATTAATATCAATTAAATGCAATAGTTTCTGAGGTTGTATATTGATAACATTAGATTTGTGGTAATTTGTTGGTATTACTACTATATAGTATTTTTAAAACTTATTATTTTTTTTTTCTAACTTTTAACAATTGTATATGTAGATATTTACTATATAATATATTTTAGAGATTTTTCAATTAATATTATTAATGTTTTTTTTTAGTGATGGAAAAAATGCTCAATTTGCTCGTATACAATATGAATGTATCAGATGTTTAAAAGCAATCATGAATAGCACTGTTGGTTTAAAACAAATGTTTGGACATAAAGAAGCACTGACTGTTATTGCTCGATCATTAGATATCAATAAACCTGCTGTTATGTTAGAGGCAGTAAAAGTCTTAGCAGCTGTTAGCTTAATACCTCCAAATGGTCATGAAAAAGCTCTTGAAGCCATAACTATGAGTGCAGATATTGAAAATCGTTGTCGATTCTTACCTATAGTCCAGGGTCTAAAAAGTATAGGAAATGAAGCTTTAAGAGTAAGTTAATATACAGTGAAACTATTAAATACTAGACACCCTCGGTCACTGAAATTTTGTCGCTATATTGAGGTGTTCGGTTGATAGAGAGAGAAATATAATATTAGATAAATAAAAAATTTAAATTATAATTAAAAAATTGATTTATTTACTTAAAGTTGTTTAAATTGTATATAGGTACATAATAAATTTAATTTATTTTTATGTTTTTTTAAAAAAATGTGAAAGTAAAAAGATAAAAAAAATTGATAATCTAAAAATAAAACTAATACATATTAAAAAATCAGTTACTTTAGATTGTTTCGTATTTTGATGTGAAGTCGTTTTGTATGTTAATACATTTTCTAATTCCACTGTGTTAGAGAACAATAAAGTACAATTCTGTATTTCAATAGAAGAAATATATTTATGTGTACTGTATAAGATAAGGTATAACAGTTTAATAATGTATAATGGATAATATCAATTAAATACAATTTACGAGTGTAGACTTTTATCTAGATATTCCACAATTATATTTCTAAATTTACGATAGAAATGTTTAAAATGCTTTAAAAATATTTGGTATTTAGAGGATTTTCTATAGAAAAGTAGTTAAAATGTCTCTGTTCTTCAAAAAATGTCTGCTATTTAGAAGTGTCCATTAAGGCAGGGGAGGTTTCACTGTATTTTAGTTTTTGTAAGTAATTTATTTAAAACAGTTTTTTGAATTGAAAAATAGGAATTTAATGTTTTTATTTTGTTTATAACTGTTTATAACAATCAAATAATATAAATAAAATTAATATTTTGAATTATATAGTATTAAGAAGTTGTATACATATAATATATATTACATTTTTATTTTTTACTAAGATAAAAATAATTAATATTAAATACTATGGTAGAAAAGGTAACTAAGTAATTTTTCTAGTTGTATACTAATATAGTTTATTATATTTTTCTAGGTAGCTTGCCTACAGTTCATTAATGCCATTGTATCAACACCTGAAGATTTAGAATTTCGTGGTCATTTACGAAATGAAATCATGCGAGCTGGCATGTATGATGTTATTGATGTAAGTCTTTAATTAAATTGTATTTAAATATTAACTAAGTATAAAATTATTAATTCTATGAATATTTTTTAGAGCTTGGAAAAAGATTGCAGTGAAGATCTTAGTAGACAATTAAACATATTTAATGTACATAAAGAAGATGATTATGAAGAATTAGTTCAAAGATTTGATAATGTACGCATGGATTTTGATGATGTAGGAGATTGTTTTGATGTCATTAAAAACATTGTGGCTGATACACCTGCTGAACCTTATCTTTTGTCTATACTTCAACATTTTCTATTTATTAAAGATGATGTTTCTATCAGGTAAAATTGTTTAGCAGAAATAATAATAATAATCATTGAATAAATTGTTACTATTAATTAAAAAAAGCAACAATAATATTTAATTTATTTAAAAAATATTTATTTACTATAATAACCTGATCAATGTTATAATTTTATAGTTATGTATATTTTATACATTTTTTTCAAGGATATTCTAGATGGTAATTGAAAATTAACCAGAAATTAGTATACAATCTTTATTTTTATTGTTTAATTTTTTCATAACTGGATAATTAAATAAATTAATACATTTAATAAATAGCTTTCATAATTTAAGTTATATTTATAAATGTCAAAATATTTTTTCTCTGGAAAAAAAGAATTGTATTTATATTTTTAATTGTATACAAGATTTAAACAAAAAAATAGCACATATTTCCATATTTTATTAGATAGTAATACCTAAAAAAAAGTTAAATAAATATTATTTTAGTTAACTCATTAGGTATCCAAAATTATCCAAATAATTGTATTAATGTACATATTTTAAACCATTTTCATTTAAACATTTTTTAATTTATTGTATGCTATTACTAGAGTAAGATGAAACGACAGATTTATAAATAATTTGTTTATTTTTATTGAAGGCCTGCTTTTTACAAGCTCATAGAAGAATGTGTATCACAAATTGTTTTACATCGCAATGGCTGTGATCCGGATTTTCATGCAACTAAGCGTTTTCAATTAGATGTACAACCATTAATTGACACTGTTGTTGGTAAATTATCAGTTTTTTTGAACTTTATTGTACTTAAATTCTTTTAAATTAATTTTAACTATTTATTGGTAACAGAGAAATCTAAAGCTGAAGAAGATAGAAGAGTTGAAGAGCTAAAAGATAAATTAGAACATGCTGTAGCTACTCGCCAGGAAGCAGAGGCTAAATTAATTCAAGCTGAAACTACTATAAAAGAGTTTATGTTAAATTCATCCATGGACAATGTAAGTTTTATTGTGATATTTAATAAAAAAAAAAACATCATTATTTTTTAATAATTAGCTAATGTAAATACTGTTAATAAAGCATAAGTAATGTAATCTGGTAAAATAAATATGATAATAGGATTTTAGGTAAGAAATACGCTATATATTTATGATTTTGTGTTGACAATTA
Organism: Rhopalosiphum nymphaeae; assembly: GCA_036289425.1. NCBI lineage: Eukaryota > Metazoa > Arthropoda > Insecta > Hemiptera > Aphididae > Rhopalosiphum > Rhopalosiphum nymphaeae. The sequence goes on from JAZAQC010000030.1 coordinate 4,030,094, forward strand.
AATTAAATAAGCAAGATCTAAATGTTTTAATAATATTTCTTTGGTCTTGATAATTATATTTTTGTATCAATTTATAAAAATTGTATAAATTTTTCTTATATCTTTATTTGACACTATAAATTTATAGGTTTTATAAGATAATCAAATGCCATAAAAACACATAGAGAAGGAATATACTAATATATTAAATTCTATAAATATCAAATAATATATATTTTTATTACAGTTTCAACTCACATATTCATATATTTATTTAAGTTTAATATATTCATTTTTTTATATTAAGCATACATTATTTTATTATTAATATGTTTTATAATTTAGAACGGAAAATTAGGATTAAATAAAAAGCAAGATGGAAATACCAGTGGTCCACCTCCGCCACCACCTCCACCACCACCACCCATGTTTATTGGTGGTAACTTTCCACCTCCACCTCCTATGCCTGGTTCTGTTGGTCCTCCTCCACCACCACCACCACCTATGCCTGGAGGTGGTCCTCCACCACCGCCACCATTTCCAAACATGACAGGAAGTGGAATACCACGCCCACCGCCTCCACTTGGTAATTTAGGAAATCAACTTCCTCCAGGCCTTAAACCCAAAAAACTGTGGCATGTGGAAGGCATTAAACGAGCGAATTGGAAGAGTGTAAGTATACATATTTACACAAATAAATATTAGTAATAAATTAAGGAGATAGTAACATGAATTTATAATTTATTTAATGGTTAATTTTATTAGTTGATAAAATATTATTATTTAATAATAAGTTATTTTTGTAATAATTATTACCAGGGCTCAGAAGTTAATTACATTAATAAAGTACATTTTCAGCACTTTAGTATGCACTAAAGACACTAAAATTAGCACTAAAAATTGGTAAATATGCAAAATAAAATAGCCAACCAAATATTTATAAAAGAATTTTTATATTTTTTAATTTTACAAAATGAATACTTTTTTTATATAATATAATAATAGGTATTATTTTAGGAACTAAAGACACTTAGTCCAACTGAAATGTAAATATGATAAATCTGATAATTGCAGTACAACATATTTGGCATTATTTTAAAAATAACCATATTGTTAGAATTAAATAGAATAATTTATCTGATGTTTTTAACAATAATAATTGATAATGTACCTACTATTTGAAAACCAAAGTACATTTTTGTTTATATATTTATATACTTTATTGAAGTTGTATTGTTTATTTCCTTTAAAGTGTAAATATATATCTATAAATAGCACTTAAAATTATAAATTAGCAAAATAAAATTTCTTAAACAATGTCAGGAAAGCATAAAACAAATTTATATCTTATTTTTGATGTTCTATTACTCACAAAAAAAAAAAAAAAATATGTATTTGCTTAAGTTTACAAGCCAAAATTATTACATATTCAGTTATTTTCTATGTTATTACTATTTTAGATAATACCTCAAAAAGTGTCTGACAAATGTTTTTGGGCACGTGTTCAAGAAGAATCTTTAGCATCCAATGATATATTACAAGGATTATCAGAAAAGTTTTCATCAAAACCTGCTCGAAAAAAACCAGAAGATTCCACTGACAAGTATAATAATATTTTATAATTTTTTATTGGATTAAAAATTAGAAAAATTTTAAGTGTCAAAAACCTTATACTAATAATATATTTTTTTTATCATACTCTTAGAACTTCAACCCTAAAGAAAGTAAGATGTTTAAAGGTATTAGAACCAAAAGCTTCACAGAATCTATCTATTTTATTGGGTGGCTCTTTAAAACATTTGAGTTATGCTGATGTAAAACGTGGTGTTCTCAAATGTGATGATGTAGTACTAAAAGGCAATGTACTAGATCAACTAATTAATTATTTACCACCACCAGATCAATTAAAAAAACTAAGAGATTTAGATTGTCCTTATGAAGATCTTGTAGAAGCAGAACAATTCGCTGTAACTGTAAGTATTTTGAAAATTATATAAGTTATTATCAGAAATATTATAACTTAAAATATATTAAAGCATGATTTTTAATAAAATTATAACTTTTTATAGATGGGAGAAATTAAAAGACTGCTACCTAGGCTAAAATCTTTAAGTTACCGACAACATCATCCTGAGATGGTACAAGATATTAAGCCAGCCATTGTGGCAGGTACAGCTGCTTGTGAAGAAGTTAAAAGTGGTGTTAAATTTAACAAAATGTTGGAGCTTGTATTATTATTAGGAAATTATATGAATAGTGGTTCACGAAATGGACAAGCTTATGGATTTGAAATAAGTTTTTTGCCAAAAGTAAGTGTTATTATTATAGTGAGAGGTATACTTATTAACATTTTTAACTCTGCTTAATTGTTATCTGTCATTTACCGCTAATAATCTGATTTATTAATTTTAAAGATAAATGTTTTTCTGCACTAAGTAAAAAAAAAAATAAATGCACACAATGATAAATAAACTTGTACTGAATATCTACATGAATAATTTAAATTGTTTATCAATAGCTAAATATTTTATGTCAGAAAACTTTTATGATTATGATGACAATGCTTTGTCAGCAGTTGGGATTACCAACAACATATCACGTTGCATGGTCTTCACAGCAGTGAACGTGTTAAAATTAATGAATAATGTATTGATATATTAAAACATCTAATTTGTTTCTCTTATTGAAACAGCTGACTTCAATTAAAGATGTAGAGAATAAGTCGACTCTTCTTCATTATCTTGTCGATATAGTTGAAAAAAACTATCCGGACTTAATTACATTTGGTGATGAGCTAACACACTGTGATAGAGCTGCAAGAGTATCGATTGATGTTATTCAAAAAACATTACGCATTATGGATACAAGTTTACGTAACCTTGATGTAGATCTTACTAACAATTGTAATAAACAACAATGTGGTGAAGATGATTTATTTTCAGAAGTTATGACTGTAAGTATTTCATACAAATCTATAATAAACATATGTATATATGTATATATGTTATTTTAGAGCTTTATCACTTATTACATAAATGTTAGATTTAAAACTTAATTCTCATTGTTACAAAACAAATTATGCTATGCAACAAAAGCTACAAAGAATGTGGAAAATATTATGTTACATATTTATAGTAGCTCTAAAATAATTTATTATTAATCTCCAAAACTTTGTTCCTTTGTATTTTTCTTTTACTGCAGTGAAGATAATCATTGTTTGTGTATTTCATAATTTAATCCTCAGATTGAAATGTGTAAATTATCATTTTAATAATATTTGTTTAAATTGTACATTAACAGCCATTTGCAAAAGAAGCCAAGTCACAGTTTGAATTGTTACAAAATATGTGTAAAAAAATGGAAGCTTTATATGATGATTTAGCTGAATATTATGTATTTGATAAGTCAAAATATACTTTAGAAGAATTTTTCACTGACCTTAAAGCATTTAAAGATAGTTTCTATGTAAGTACAGTTTGTATAATTACTTTAAATAAATTAAAATACACGAAATAGATGTCTCAATATATTGTCAACAAACATCCCATAAAATAAATAGTATACTATTCAGTAATATTAATTTTTTTATTATTAATTAATAATTTTCATCATTTATTTATATTTAATAGAAATATCAATATCTATTCTCATACTAGATAATTTTTTTTATATAAATACTATATCATTTATGTGCATTGTCCATTGATCAAATCAATAATTATAACTTGCATTGAACTTTATGATGTTTAAATTAATTTCATAATGATTACAAAAATATTTTATCAACGTGTAATGATAAAAATAATATGAATTTTAGGAAGCTCAAAGAGAAAATCATAAACGAAGAGAAGCAGAAGAAAAAAGTCGTCGCGCTCGAGATGCTCGTGATAAAGCAGAGAAAGAAAAAAAGGAACGAGCTGCGCGTAAAAAAGCACTAATTGATATGAATGCAGATCATACACAAGAAGGTGTAATGGATAGTTTGTTTGAGGCATTGCAAACAGGATCCGCATTTAGTCGAGATCAAAGACGTCGAAGACAAGGTGGCACAAATACTGGAGGTAATAAACATTTTTAAATTCATTTTTACACATAAATATTAAATAAATTATCATGTTTAATTATAATTATTACTTATTTTGTATATCTTTCATACCTGAAATCTATTTATAATATTTTAGATGATAAAAGAGCTCCATTATTATATCGCAGTCGATCAAGGACAGCTTTTACTGAGCGGGATTTACCAACTACACGAGTTCAACATTAAAAATAATCATCGCAACTGCTTATAGATGAAATTCGGTGCAAATTTTATAATTTGTTTCTTTAATAATGAACTATTCAACTGTATTTTACATTAAATCAAATTATATATTTGCTATTTTCATCAACAACATTTTATGAATGATAAATTAATTATTTCAAAATAACTTAAGACAAAATATGTATTAATAATATGATATATAATAATTTGTTAGTAGTAAAAGAGGCATATTGAGTATGAACAATTTGTACATAATCCATATACAAATTCGTTAGCTTTAAATAATATTATAGCCTAAAGGAACTTAATTGTATTAATAATATCCTATTTTTAAATAAAAAAATATTGATTAGTAGAACTATAATTTTTTATTATTCACTCGTCATTCTTACTAAATGAGTAGTAAAACAAAATTTATAACTTAAGTTAATTGTATATTAACTTTATACTAGAATTGATTTAATTCTTTAATAATTTATTACTCACATTTTATTATTTTAGTAAAATTTTAATTTATAATACCTGTTTACCGTTGAATCTTGAAAATTTTATTTTTGTTTTAAAAAGTAAGGATATTATATTTAATATGTATATTGTATAATGTATTATTTTTAAGTGCCTCTTCTACTATTGTAGTTGATCATCATTAAGCATTTTTTTTTTATATATATATATACATAATATAAATAAGCAGTTGACTAACAAGCTATGTATTAATAAAGATAATACTTTAATGATATCTTATATACTTTATGATACTAATAAAAAATCAAATTATTTTTCAAACCTGTGATACTTATGACATTTTAGATAAATTAGTATGAATTAACAATTTGATGTAACAAATTTTTTTAAATATTCAATTTTTTAAGATAGTTAAAAATTATAATAAAATATTGAAAAAATAATGAGACTGTCCAGTTTATTGTTGCTCATTTGTATTGATTAAATAAACTAAAAAATATTACTATTAAGTATGTTTGCGAATTATACAATATTTAATTATATACCTTTTTTCAATCATGTGTTTTATTTACAAGTGAATAGAAATAATTATTATATTTAAAAAAAAACTGTTGAGTTGTATAAAAGTTGTGTTATTTCTTAATTCTTATGGTATTTGATATTTGGTATTATATTCTTGTATCCTAAATGTTTTTATTTTTAATGCAAGTGTCATCAGATGTCAAAATCAAAAATTTTAAAATCTAATGCTTATATTTTGATTTTAAACTTTTTTGTATAATAACTATATAGAATATCAATGCAACTGTTAAATGTATTTGTAAAAATGTTAACAGTTAAATATTTTATATTATTTGAGTATACATAGTAGTTAAGAAATATTGTAACTAACGATTTATTATATATCTGTATACAAATGTACATCGAAAACATAATTAAAATTAATATATTTATACAAATTAAAAAGATTCGTATTCCATATTTAATTTAGTAATTTGCATAAAATTATATGCTTATACATACTTTTATTGATTACTTTGTATAAGCTATTAGGTGATACATGAATACTGTTCAGAGGGTATTAAGATAGATACATTATTATATGTAATGTCTTGATGATAGTATTTAGTATGGTTAAGCACTGCAAAAAAACATCTCTACTGATTAATTAGTAAATTAATTTCAAAATTAAGTAGTAATTTTTACTTATGATTTACGACAATATTTTGTAATATTCATAGATAAAATCCTCTTGATTATACGTGTATTTCTTCTCTCCGTATTTATGATCTTTTTTTCAGAAAAACTTCACCCATCATTATACAGACAGTCTTTTTAAATATTATGGTCTGTACCTTAAATAATCATATTAAACAATGATAGTAACAACATTTTAAACATTTTACTAATCTACTACGAGCTGCAGTGTTACATAACTCACACACTTGGGTACCGGTATCGGTAGATACTAAGATACCTATTATCGAAAATCCGTCACGAAACGATCAAATATCTTCGACACTCCAACATTTCCTGATATTCAACAACCGAAATATTTAGAACTACAAATCATTATGAAGTACTCTTACCCAAAATGAAAATGATCAGAGCGATGTAAATCCTAATGGTTCTAAAATCTACACGACCAGATTATTATAATAATCATTTACTACGAATACTATTAATAAAATATTACTTATTACTATTAAAATAAAATTACATATTATTATCTAATTTGTAAAATAAAATATAAACTATGCTCCAGTAAAAGATTTATTTGTATCTATTTTATAATGAGTAATAAGCATTCGAATATAGTACTAGATATGTATCAATTATAATTTATATAATTATATTTTGGGCTAAAATTCGTAGAACTTGTTTCAAAAAATACTCTCCGCTCAAGCATAGTTCATATTCTGCTCTACAAATTCGATAGTATGCAAATTTGCTCTCGTATCAACTATAAATAAACTGGTAGTCAGAATCCAGTAAATACACACATTTACAATTTTACGCGTGTGTAAAACAAAGATAACACTAGATGACTATAGATAATACCAGTGCCGTAGCCAGGATTTTTTTTTCGGGGGGGGGACTTAATTTTTGATGGCCAATTATGACAACAAATTAAGTTTGTGCTGTATTTTTGACAATATAATTTATATAATTATAGATATATTATCAAATCAAGATCAAGAAAGTGTGATGAGAGCGGCGTTACTTTATCGCTACAAACGGTAATTAAATTAATAAAGATTTTGTCGTCTGACATTTGGGGGGGGGGGGGGGGGAATACTACATGGTTGTAGGACTTGTTCTCAATAGTTTTGGATAATAAGTGTACGGGAACGCGTATGTTTAATTAAGCTTAATAAGTCATAAATAATAACACAAATCAAAAAATGAATTTAAAATCTAATTATTCAAAATAAAAAAGACGAAAAAATTATTATTGTTTCAATTAAAAATTTAATTTAATATTGCAAATATAATAGTTGAATATAATGTTTATTTATTTAAAAAAAATAGAATAAAATATTATTTATGTTAATAAAATAGTATATTTTATATGAAAAATAATTAAATGTCAGTAAGAACAATTAAAATGAAATCAAATACTGTGTTTTGTCATTTATAGGATATATAACAGCACACATGTTATATAATAGCAAATATGCTTACGGTTTGGAAAAAAATTCTCAGTACAATTGACAGGATTAATATAATTTTACAAAAATCAAAATTAACATCTGCTAAGCTTTCTTAAAATATCAGAAAACTAGGTAATAAAAAGGTATCTATAAATGAAGCACTAGGCACTAGGCATAGAAACAAAATTTCCAAAAGTCAGATTACGAAAAATGAAACTTTTACCCAGAAAAATTGCCGAAGATGAATTTTGTGACATAGGTAAAGAAAATTAATTTTTTATAATAATTAAAAATGTTATTGACAATATCTTAATAGGCCACATCAAAAATTTAAATCATTGGAAAATTATACTCAAGATTTTTCATTTTTAGATTCAAAAATATTTATTTTTGGCTGGAAGACTTGAAAAGATTGAGAGTCAGTTTATGCAATACATATAAAAATTACCTAAATAAATTTGAATTCATTTCAAAATTAGTGAGCTTTAAAGAGCATGTTTACAAAATTACTTCATAGATGAAGTTTTAACTCGTCGTTGGTATCACAATGCAATGCCTTATCATTGGTATCCTGTGAGCTCCGCACTTTGTTTTTTCATCATTATTTATTATGTAATAGACATGAAATATTGAAATTAACACCAAATTTTTTATAATTTAATTGATTACAAAAAATGTTCTTATGATTTTTGTTAATTATAAATATTTTACCCTGAAAAAAATCAAAAACTACAATATTTTAAAACTTTTTTCATAAACATAGGTACTTTAAAAAATATTTCTTTTATTATATTTGATCATTTTTTACTCATAATAATATAATAATATAATCACAATTATTAATTTTTTATTATTCAAAAATTATTATTACGTCAATACGAGTCACTATATCAATGATGAGTTAAAAAACAACCTTTTTTTAAATGTTGAATTTTATTTATAAAAATAAACTTCAAGATGCATATACAGCATATCCAAATATATCCGTTGCTTACCAAATATATTTTACAATGTCAGTTATTTCAGCTTAGAGTGAACGAAACTTTAGCAAATTTAAATGAATAAAAACATATTTACGGTCTACTACAGAACAAGCAAAACTTAACCCAAAGGTTCCCAACCTTTTATGACTCACGGCACCCTTAGTCATTTTCTAAAAATCCAGAGGCACCCTATGCCCTATAGACTAAAAATATATTTCAAATAATTTCACGGCACTTTGGTTGAGAATCTCTGACTTAACCATTAATGTATTTTATCTTTAAAAAATAAAATTGCAAGACAAATCAATTATGAAGACATTTCACTGCAAATAAAAGCTTGAAAAGTTATTTTTACATTTTCAGAAATACAATGTTTTATTTAATTCAAATTACAAAGAGATTTTTTATTTGTATTTATATTTTATACTTTTCAATGGTTTTTAAATATAATATTTACTATATAATATAAGTTAAGACAACGATTTAAATATAAATATTTGTAATATAAAAATAAACTTTTGATTTGTATTTGCTTAAATATTTTGTTTTGTCTTGACAACCCACACACCCTGACCCCGTAGCTAATATTATATAAGGGCGCTACATTTTTATTAGCCTCGAGCGTCAAACGTCTTAGATCCGGCACTGGGTATAGCTAAAAATGTAATAATATCTTTCTGTAAATACGTAAATACCGTAAAACAATAAAAAAAGATTCATAGTACCTATAAATAGATAACATATTAATATTAAAATAAATTAAAAATGTTATTGAGTATATAATAATATAAAAGTTTAAGTTCCTATGAATAATGTTTTTAAATTATAATAAAATAATCAGATATTTATAGTTTAAATATCCAAGTTGAAACTTAAAATGTCTATAGAAAATAATTGTAACATACTTTTTAGATTTTATGGTTTTAGTACAATGAACTACTTATGGAGAATTTTATATTATATTTCTAAAATTTAGAATTAAAAATAAAAGGTTTTATAAATTTTTAATTACAAAACAAATTGCAATATTTTAAGATTTTAAAATGATAATACGTTTATATAATATATTTGGTAAAAAAATGTCAAGTATCTATATTGTTATTTATTTTATTTTATTATTATTTTTTTTTTTTTTTGATATATAATAAAATATTAAAAACTTTTTAAAGAGATATAATTATATTACGGGTGAATATTAAGTGTCGAAAATATCTGAACAGCATTTTGAAATGTTCATAAAAAATTAATTTGGCTTTCCAAAAGATTTTGTTTTACACATAAAATTTAATAAGAACCTTATATTAACTTTTTAAATCTAAGGTATAAAGACAAAAAAAATTATACATTTTTAATCACAAAATAATTTGTTGATTTTCATAATTTTTATTAATTTCGTCAAAATTATAACTTTAAACGCCCATTAACTAATAATATGACTATTAAGGTTTTCGATATTTTTTAATTAAAAAATTAATAACGAATGAGATGCTTTGTATTAAATTTTCAAGTATTTCTACCCAGCAAATTTAATTTTTAATCGATATTTATAAAAAAAAAAACTAAAAATCATTGAAAACTTCTTGTGCTTATTTATAGTTCAAAACTATTCGAAATATTTTGAAAATTTTATCAAAAATAAAAAACGATAATTTAAAAATGTAGCAAATATTTCAAGGATCTACGGTTATTCTTATTCGTTTTCGAGTTTCATCAAAAAAACTAATTCTATTTTGTCGTTAATTGGATTTGCGTAAAAATTCCCGTTTTTCCTTAATGTTTCGCTTGTTTTTCTCTAGTATAAAAATAAGTACTGCGAATTTTTAAGTTTGGCCTCTTCAAAGTACAAACTAGATTCAATTTTATATTAAAAACCACCCTTATTTACGAAAATCAAAACATTTTATCGACATTTTATGGTGTACTCATACACAAAAATAAAAAACAACATATCATAATAAAATCAATATGTACATTCATCGTTTCGCTCCGAATCTAATTAGTAATTAATATAGGTATATGCAATTATTGCTTAATACTACAACAAAAAACATTATGCATGCAATTAATAGCTATTTCCCATAACATACCTACCTATACCAATTCTATGAACATGTTATGTTAACCATCACCTTATTGTCACAGTGGGTACATAATTCGACAAGGTAAACATGACACGAATTTGTATTTACACACAACTTAAACGGTACCTATAATACAGGTCGTATGTATTTTAAAGGACTGAATAACACGATACAGCCGAACGCTCGTAACACGCGTTATTGAAATTATCAAATAATGAAATAAGTAAATATCAATTGTATTTAACGTTATTGACATACACATATAATACATATTTATGTATCATCCATAATAATATATACTTAGATAGTTATCTGTAGTCTGATATTACAATGTAATGTTTACCTATCCACAATTTTTGTTTGCCCTTTGTTAATTTTCTGTTTGACTATTGGTTAGGCACAGACTAGATCCAACTGCCACGTTAAAACGATTAAAGTCTGATATCGCACTTTGATATCGTTCTACGCGTGAGGCGCACGTATAAAAGTCGCTGTAGGAGTGCTTACGGGTTGCAATAGCTAGTGTCGACTTCCATTAAGGAATTCATAAATCGTAATATTTACAATAATTATTATCGTTATCATCATTATTTCACACACACGATGACGACGATTACATCGATAGCTGCGTTGTTCGGTTGTATTTTGCTACATTTATTTGTGAGTAAATTATAATAAATAAATAATTTACACCGGGGAAGGAAGTTAGAAGTGACAATTCTATCACTCAAACGTAGATTCAAATAACTATTCCGCGATATTTTTTCTAATAATTCTAAAGCCACGTTGGACAATAAATATAAAATAATACATAGACATATACAGATAATCAGTAACAGCATCGTCGAACAATTTATTTATCTCGTGGCTAAATCAAATTATGTATATTGTCATAAAGAAAGTTTACAGATTTAGCCATTATACTAAGATATCATATCATAGCTATTTAGTAAGGTTTTACGAATACATCTATTATATAGTATCTTTTATAATTATCAGTGAAGACATTTTTAATAAATTTATTGCTACAGCGGATAATCATCATTGTGACAAGTATTAAATTTCGTAGTTTATGCAAATAAAATTATTTTATTTATTATAGTTATAACGAACACGGATCATGTAAAAAACTAGTAAAATAATTACACTAGTAAGTATTGCACTTGGAAAATTAAAAATTAAGCTTAAAAAATAATAAAGCTTCGTTATTATTTCGAATATATATAGAAATACGGTAGGTACTCGTAGATATTATAATATATATGTAGGAACCGTGATTATTAGCTCCTATACAATTTTCCCCATAAAAACCATACAAAAATTTTTGATCCATTAAATAAATTTATTGTAGTGTCTTACGTAGCGTGACTCAACAAATATGCATATTAGATTCAAATATTATGTTATGTTATGACTTAATGAGTAATTACATATTATTGAATTGTGATTTAACATATTCATAAAAGTTACCTCTTAATGATTAGCTAGGTATACTATACTCGATACTTTTTTAACTTCTAAACATTTAAATATTTACATACATTAATCGTGTTATATTGATACTTAACAGATTACATCTATAATTTTGTATAAACATTTATTAGTAAATGATATATAGTATATTATACTATATTATAATAGCTGAATCACAGGTCGGCCAGACCGTATAAATCGTTATCTTATAAATATTTACCTTAAGTAATGAATATATTAGTTTTGAAAAATAAATAATCTAATGATTTGAATTGAATTTAAATAATGACTATATCACCCTTGTATAATATGTTAATTTTTATAAAAACTTATTTATTTGTGTGTAGATCTTTACATCAACAGCCGCAAGAGTGCCAGATTCAGATTTACCATTCGAGTTCAGCGATAAAGGATCCGTAATTACCGAGGATAACGTACTCACACAATCTGTGTCAAGTGACGGGATGAATGTATTCAAAATAAATGATCCACAACCAATAAAAAAATATCAAAGAGTTAACAAAAATACTAAAAATTCGCCTGCAAATCAAAATCAAAATCAAAAGCAAAATCAAAATCAAAAACAAAAACAATATGAAAATAATTATAAATCAACGAACAGTGAAATAGAGCATCCTACCGGACATACGAGTACATCGTATTATAGCACTTCCCCAGTAATGGACAATCGATGGAAGTTTTTGGAAAATTTTAACAAGTATGTTTAAAATCATATTCAATTATAAAAAATTTTAAATACTATAAATATTTTAAAATGGTATTATTTACTAAACATTTAGACATAATTATTATTTTTTTCATTTACTTAATTATCACTTACCAGCTTCATAAATTAATATGTTTTCTACTGATTCAACATGTTTTTACGCAGATATTTTCCTATGGGATTTACCAATATGAGAATTGAATACATTTAAAAACATATAGAAGTGCATATAAAATGTATGGAAATGTTCATCAGAAATTCACATACAATCAAATCACAATTTACGAGTAAAATAAATACTATTATATTATAAATTAATGATATCTATACTTATATAGAAAATATACACAGTAACTATTCCAATTTTATTTTTATTCAATATGTATTTATTCCAATATCGTTTAATATCGTTATTAAAGGACCACTAGAGTCACCCCGAATTGTAAAAGTTATTTTATAAGGGATTATAATACCAACTATAAGGCGAATCGAAGACGTTTTCAATCATAAAAACTTTAGGTATAGTAGGTATACACAAATGTAGGTTCTTGTAGGGTTATAGCCTATAACATATAGGTACATAAATAGTTATGAGTTATTATAATATATTATATTGTTTGGATTTTCCTGTTGAGAGTGCAAATTGTATTTAATCTATATTTTATACCAATTCACAAATATTAATAAAGTTTAAAATAAAACACTTTTGAACAGTTTTACATAAACCTAACAACTGTTTTGACGATCTTCTTTGTAACCCGTACACACGAGCTCATCATGAATGGTTTTTTCATAACCAACCTCTATGAACAAGTTCATTTGGTATCTTCTCGACTTGTGCACTTTTATAGAAATAAAGCAGGAATCATTGAAACTATCCTATATTAAATATTAAATAGTACATTTTTTTTTTGTATCTATATATACGATAAGTAATTTAAACTTTTCAGATAAAAATTAGATTAAGTTTGTATTTTGGAGAAATCAAAATAACCGAATAAATAGGATTTTTTATTTCAAACCAATTTTCAACAAACAAATAACCTTAGACAGGTACTTCAAATTTTCCTCAAATATTTATATTAACATGCCTTGTACGTAATATATTTGTACTATTTATACATGTTTTTAATTTTCAATTTTTTTTTATAAATGTCGATACCTACTTTTTGAAGTATTTGCTACGTAAAAATGCTTCAACAATATTTTTAATTTATAATTTCTCATAAATTGTTCATTTACCAATTAAAAAAATTTCGAAAATGTATAGTTATAATATTTTTGTATAAGAGTTTAAACTGTTTAAAGTTAGAATTTTGACAACATTTTGAAAATGTATAAATTATTTTATAGTTAAAAATTCATAAAAAAAAATCCTTTTTATATCTGACTACTCTTAAAGAAAAATACAGCTTAGTTTTAATAACGTTATTCCTTTAAATTAAATACACACAAAAGTTTGAATATTAAAAATTAATTCGTATAAGTTAATGCTGTAGATTACGGAATTAGTTTAAATTCAATGGGATATCGGATATCAAGTGTCATATAATTTATTAATATAATTATAATATAAATTTTAATAAAGCAGTTAATAGTTATTAATAGTAAAAATAATTCTTACTCTATTAAAAATAACATAAATTTGCATTATATATTTATGGGTGAATAATTTCATTAAATTAGTGAATAGTGTAATTTTAAACTAATGTAATAAGTTACCATGAAAAAGTAATTACGTTATATAATATATAAGTTCAAATTTATAACGTATATACTCGAGTACTAAAATTATACTGTAAGTTATATTATATTAAACATATTTTCAACATGTTAATGAAAATTAATAGTCCTACCCAGAGTCCAAACATATTAACATAAAAGTAAGAAATTATGTATTTAATTTTAAGACAATATTCTTTAAATCTAAAATACCAATATACCATGGTATTAATATTGCGGGAATTCCGTATGGTGCCCAAATTATTTCGCCTATTACGTATAAATTTATAACCCCAAACGTTCGTATTGTACTGCGTATAGTGTACAGTTTTTATTGTCACTCATCTTTAATTCGTTTGATATACTTTCAATCTAAGATTGGTCAATAAAGCAATTATACTGGAACAGCATTATTTCGATTATAAAATATAAATTACAGCAAATCTGCCGTATTGGAAAACTCTGGGCATTCTTACTGAAGCTTCGACGTCGGTATACATTTTTTTAACTGTATTTTTGAGTAAATTGTATGTATATGTGATATGTTTGTATATTTGTGTTTAAATTGAATGAAGGATATCAAGTATATTTTATTGTTTACTGTTTATTTTGGAGTAGAAGTATACTGCAGACTGAAAACTAAAAAGTACCTACCTATATGACAATATCAAGGCTTAATAACCCTATGCTTTTAACAACCATTCGTAAATAATGGAGTATAATTAGACTTACTTTGATTAGATTTTTTTAACACTACACAAACATATACCACATAATTACTCACTTACTTATTACTTTCGTAATAATATAATAAGCTGTCTGCCATGATAGTGTTTTTGGGTAGTAATAAATGACTTGTAACTTGAAAAACAAGCTGTAATGTGACGAGCGAGTTAACAACTAAACACTAAAATTAAAAATATATATTCTTAAACCAACCATTTAAAAAAAAAAATTAAACGGAACTTTATAGAAATTGATGCCATGTTCTCGAGTATTAAGTGCCTATTATTTCACTATACGTTTAAATTTTAGATATGCCACAGTATAGGTAGGTCTAAACCATATAATTTCCAAAGTATTGCTTTCGTTTATATTACCTAAATAGGTAACTAAAACTATCGCGATGTGCATAATTTATTAATATTGTTATAGACACGAGAACGAGGGCACGTGAGTTGGTTTTTAAAATATTATAAATATAATATAATATAGATAGAATATTTAAATTTCACAAATTGTAATACGTCACCAGCAAATGTTACGGATTTTAAGTGCTGACTTCATCAATATTCCAGACATGGATAGTAAAAGTAATGCTATTATTTCATTTTTTGTTTTCACTTGAAATTGAATTTGTAAGTATACACTAAATAATACATAACTATTTTGGTAATAATTAGACCACAGATTTTTAATTTATTATTTATTTATTTTTTTTACTTTTTATATATTTTAGGGAATTTTGTCAGTAAATTTTTAAGCTAATAATGACAAAAAATTTGCTTGTATAATTTTACATTTTTCAACAAATTTTATATTTATTGTATGTTAAAATGAAATAAAAATATTTATTATTATACTGTATTTAAAACTTAGCCGCTAAATAATATTTCGTCTAATAGAAAATTCTTATAATACATTTTGTCGACTACAAACTTATCGTTTTTCAAATAAGAGGATGTTAGCGTACTATTTGTTTTTTCTCTCTGGCCCACGCGCAACAATAAAACGCATTTACGCAGAATCATTTTTTTTTTTTTTTTTTGAGTAATCTTAGCATTATATCCCATTACAAAAACGATATAAAATACAATTATTGAGGGTATTACACGATTTGTTTAAATATTATCTCAAAACAATTATTGAAATTTACAACAATTTTTTTTTATTTTGATAGTCGAATACAAAATCAAATAACAATACAATTTTAAACTAATATATCATTCCCTCAAAAATATTATCCTTCATAATTTTTGTAATAAGTGCTGCAACTAGCGGGGGGACCGACCGGATCGGGGATACTCAGCATCATCAAGGGTTCTCAGTTTATAATAAATTTGCGGCCTCGAAATTTATAGAAGTTTTAAATGTAAATTTGAGAGTAGGCAGTAAACAATAAAAGCTATGATAAAATTATTAATGATTATGCTAATCAAAAGGCACGAAAAATAAATGTTTGTAAATAAATGTTATTTTGTAGGACATATTTTAAATTTTAACTACATAGGTATGTATAATAGTTTTATTATTTTATGAATATTACTTCATTTACTCATATGTTCATATATTTTATAGTACTATTTTCTTCATGACTTTTCAAATCAGGGCAGTGGCATAATTTGTGGGGGGGGGGGGTAGGCATTTGCTCTTCCTTGTCAGTAGCGGGCCGCTGTCAAGCCCTGGTATAATGTTCCTGGTATAAGCTAGTTTTCGGCTGCAAGTCCGCAAACGTGATTTATGACTGTATTAGTTTATTAGTTATAGCTGTGGAGAAGGCAACTGCTTTACTAATAGATTTGAATCAAGCTGTTGAGGTGTTTGGAATTATGAAAACTAGAAGATACACTGTTATTGTCTACCATCTAAGCAACTCTTGAAATATATAAATTAATAATAAATATTTAATAATTTATTGAATGTTTTGTTTTATTTTTTTTAAATACCTTTATACTCATATTTGGCGTAAATATGACATAAATTGGAGTAAAATTCCCCTCAAAATAAGTTATCATATAGTAGCTAATATAGCATTGAGTATATAATAATATAATATACTCGATGCTAATAGGTAATATTAGATATCCCTCTACATAATATTATATATTTATTATTTAGTCATTGTTATCTCTCAAAAAAATGTGTTATTTATTCCTAGAGTAACCATTGTTATCTCAGATAACCATGATAGTAACTACTAGTTACTAACTAGTATGTAGACAATTATGTAAAAAGGCTATTTGTATTAAGATAAAAATGTAATTTTTTTATTATTATGGACTGTTCAACACTTTTGCCCTCGCTCTCAAAAACTAAAATGACACCACTAAATCAGGGTCGATAGTGTTGTCAACATCTGCAATAAGAACCTAAGTAATTATTATAAATTATTATTTTACAGAGCAGCACTTGAAATTTATAATCAAGTAGTTAATAAAATCGTCATCTCTTTTTGCATAGGTCATGATAAATTGTACGTTGTCAACCTTCCTACAGAAGAACGTGTAGCATGGATATGGTGTTTAATGTTAGTATTTATAGTTCCAGAGATTATAACTTTAATACGATCATTAATAATTTGTTTCTTCAAGTCGTGTAAAAGACCATCTTTATTCGAAATTCTTTTGGTACTTTTTATGGAAACACTTCACGTATTTGGTTTAGTTTTACTTTTGTATGCTGTGCTACCAAATTTAAACGTCGTCAAAGGCATGAAGTTAAACTATTGACTTTGTTTGGTCCCAGCTTTGTTTAGTAATTTTACCTACTATTTTTTAAACTAATTTATAGAACAATCAATAAAAAGTTTAATTTTACAGATTTATTATCAAAGACAACGAAAGATTGTAAAACGAAATAGGAAAAGTCTAAAATGTATGCCAAAGTCGTAATGGATGTAATTGCCGTAGTGTCACAAGCCACTGGTTTATTTTTATGACCTTTGTTACACCCGGAAAAGCAGATGGATAAACTTGCAATCCCAATATTTATTTTGTATTTCTTGTGGTTACTGGGAAAATTATACTACTAAAAAAACATTTAGTAGGCTATACTTGAAATTATGAGGATATCAATGAAATATTTTCAAAATTTTAACAAATTTGTTTTTGAATTTTTTGAACTTATGATGTTTACATTTTATATTAAATAAATAAAGACCATCTATACCCTTAAAGGCTGTAGAAAAAATTATTTTAGTATTCCGTAGCCTAACACATACTTTACGACTACGGTACCTACTGTATTATATTATATTAATAACACATAAGTAGGCCTTAATAAATCTTTTACGTTCGATTTGGAAATAATGTCAGTTGTAAATTATAATAAGTGTGTCTTATATTATATCCTCATTTGATTGTAGTGTGACTAATGACTGCTAGTTAGTTACTTATAAGTTATAGTATTTATCTTCATATAATTTAAAATGAATATAAAAGTGAATTGTACCTATAATGTATGATTTATCTGTAGTGATTGTTTCTATTGTGTACATGTACATAGATTGTTAATATACGCATTTTTGTGATTATTGAAAGATAATAGTGTCACGAAGTTACTTTTTCGCAAACAGTAGTTTAAACTGGAATTAATTTTAATATTTTTAATTTCTTGTGTTTAAAAATAATGTAGAGGAAAATGTTACAATTATAATTGTAATAATGATAATAATAATATTGAAAAGTAATAATAATTGTTATAATGTAATTATTGCATAAAAAACACAGCAAAATTATAAATATTTATAAACAGTCATAATGCTTTAATAAAATTATGCGTTGAATTATAAAATAAATTAGAGAATTAAACATTGGGGCAATATAATATATATGCCTCCGCTTAAAATGTCAGAAAACAACTTCCCATTACGCATTACTATAAACGTGCTATAAAAATACATATAAAGTACATATAGTATATGGTAATAATTTCCATGAAACTCTAAATATTTCTTTTAACCTCCACTCTATTTTCAATATACAAAATCTGAATCTGCTATAAAAAAAAAACTTGATCACTTTTATTTCGGAAGTTGATTATATCACATAATATACCGATTATTTTTATTACACATCATACTCGTACATTATTATATTATAATTGTTGAGGTATCATAGTTGTTTATTATAATTAGCTATTAAAAATAAAAATAAAATATAAAATTAATATATCTCCTTAATATGTAATAAGTTACAAAACTTTGCATAAAAACCTATATTCACACTATACTTACGCAAAAACATAGTACACAATAAACGTATTTCAATTTTGTTTTTATTTAATGCATAACAACTACCTATCTATATTATATATAAATATATATATATCATGTTTATTACCTTTGACGCATATACATGAAATAATTACATTTATTATTTTGATTAATATTATATTATTCATATAAATATATATATAATGTATTATTTACATATAGGTAATATCATTAACATATAGATATAGGTGATAATATGTACATATTTACTTTACATGAATGATGAATATAAATTGAAAATAGAAATGTTTAAATTAAAGAATAGCACAATTCGACATCGAGAAAATAACAAAATCATAATGATAAATAACTATTACTAAATTTTTATTTTTATATCTAATTTTATTGCAATATGCTTACAAATTATATACATTTATTACATAAATAGTATATTTAGATTATAAATTTAATTTTATAAATAAATAAATTAACTCAATGGTAAATTGTACCTGCTTACAACAACTCATAAATATGAATAATTTATAATAACATTAAATAGATTTAAATTTAATAGCTCTATGTTTGCATAATATATAAACCCTATTATTACTATCACGTCATTACTTTGTCGATCCATGGTACGAAACGCTGTACATTGGTGTACACTCCAGGTAAATGTTCACGACCGCAACCAATTCCCCACGAGACCAATCCGATTAGAGTTTTCCGTCCATCCAGCATCGTTGTCAACGGACCGCCGGAATCGCCCTAAATAGTGATAGTTATTTGATTATGAATTATAATACACTATAACGTAAATCGAAACAATAATGATGCTTTCAGTCATAAACGCATTATATAAAAAAATGTAGTTACGTATATTATAATAATTATCCTATAGGTAGGTATGTAGTATATTAATTGGATTTTCCTACGCAGGATAAGAGATTTCTTCCTTTTTTATTTTATTTATATATGATACAATTTTTTGTGAGTAAAAGGTTTTAAAATTTAATTGAAGATTCCTTTCAAATTTTTTCACCTAAATTGCGTACATTTTTTTATGATATATTGTTGTTTTTACCTTATTGGATACGTAAGTATAATTTTTTTTTATATCAATATTTTAAATTTAAGTGATATTAGGTGATTAATTATTATTTATTATACAGAATGACCCATATAGAAGTGTATATTTTTATTCTGCTATAGGTAGGTGTTGATTATATTTTGACATTGAGTAAATTACTGGAATAGATGTATTACATTTCAATGAGTGTAAAAATGTACTTTACTATGAGTCATTTTATAATATATAATTATTAATTACTCAACATACATCCACCCACTAAATTACTAAGTAAAAGCAATACGTGGACCATAGGATAACAATCACTTTCACGTGTTTTTGCTTAAATATAATAATAAAAGTAAGTATTTTATATTTTGAAGAGAGACATCAGTTATCACCTCATATTTTATTGTATACTACAGTATTAACATCAATTGCGAAGATGGAAGAACAATTTAGTCTAATTTTTAACAAATTGATCAAACAACTATTATTGAATTAGAAATGAGCATTCAAACAATTTTACACAAACCTGACAACTGTCTCGACCGCCTTCTTTGTAACCCGCACACAAGAACACATCATGAATCGTTTCTCTTCGACCAGCCGCCCGGAACCACCTTTGACACCTTTCATTCGGTATCACCTCGACTTGCACTTCTTGTAAAACCGTAGGAACAGTTGCAACTCCTGTGTTTGAAAATTGAGTTGTGTTAAATATTAAATAGTGTTATTGTATATAATACACTACTATAATCTATAGAAATATATATTATCATATTATATATTTTTAGGACATTTTTATTTTAATACATATTCCTCATTAAAAAATTGTCAGATATTTTTACTTGAAATGTTTGAATAGTCTATTGACCAGATTTAAAAATGTTATTATGATTCTAAAACTTTTAACTGTGCAATATAGAGGGAAATGTTTTTCAATTTAAAATTCATTTTTGAGAAACAAAATTTTTAAAGAATATGATATTGGTTTACAGAACGTTTTTATCTTAGCACTACATGTCATTATTTATATTTTATATTTTTAAATAATTTTAATACACCCATAATTAACTATTATATATTTACTTTAGACACTAAATTTTTTTACCAAAACAAAGTTACAACTTTTATTCTTGAAACCTTGACCTAATAGGAAATTATTTCTAATACCATTATGAAATTATTATACAAAATAGTATGAAACTCGTCGTTTCGTTATAATTTAATCCTATTCGATGACCAAGTATTTCTATATAATAAATATTTATTGTAAATTATAATAGATATGATAAAAAAAGTTTGGAGCTCGGGTAATTGTAACAACTAAAGCGTTTTTGAGATGTAAAGTGCTCATGAATAAAAAATTAATTTTATTAAATTAAAGTTTGAAATTTAAGCTAAATAGAATATATTAAAAAGTCTAGTGTTAAAACTGAAAGTATTAATACCTTTCTTTTCAAGATTTCAGTTTTTGCTAGGTATTCTATAATGTATGGTAAAATAAATACATATTACAGTGATTCAATTTATAAGTAAACAGGTACATTTGTCAATTTCTTATTTAGTTTGACAATGCCATTAAATAAACAGATTTATTGAAAATATACTAACCATGTCGAGTACGACCCCAACCAGCTACTGTTGCTGTTTTACCAACTAATTTGGCTGCTGAGCTTGGCAAACACACTGGAATGATGTGTTGTTTATAAGTTACGTCATGATCAATTTTGACTAACGCGACGTCATTACGGAAATCAGTAGGACTGTACTGTGGATGTACCTGTAATTAACAATATTAAATAATTAATTTTGATTTATATAAATCATCATAAAGTATACTGGTAATAGTGGTAATTTTATTTATGTGAATTAACAGATTTATTTCAAGCTTATTAACCCTTCATCATATAGAGATTATAATATATAATTAGACCTATAACAGTAGGTAAACGTGAAATTATCTATTACCTCCTATGATTTTTAATAAGAGCGTATCTATATTCAAGATTTTTGCTACCCGGCGATATTTTTTTAGTCGTTATTCTAACCTTATACACTATTATTAATTTTTAACAACAAATAATTGTTTTCTCATTATTTACATGGTGTATTATACACTGCAGTACTGTACACCTATATTAATATTTTTATAAAAATAATATAAATTTGGTTCTTTATACAATACTACTCAAATAGTATAAAATATGAATTAAAATATACTAAATAATAAGGTAATCATAGAACAGTATATTATACTAATTAATTATCATTTCTTACTTCTTTTCGCTCCACATTGAATTCTTCGTGTGCATACTTTTCTGATTGATCTCGTACATCCCATTCACCGAGCCGTACTTTTAAATTATTATTCGCCGTGCTTTTTAATATAGTAAAAATGTTTAAATTAATGTAAATAAATGAACATGTCTTACTATATTACAAAATATTAAGTGAATTATTGCCGTAAACGCACACGTTAAGTTCATTTTCAGGTAAAGCATTTTAATGCAAAATCAAAACTCTAAAATAACCGTGATTATTTATAATTATAAAACGAAGAGTCAGCTTGTAAGTTGGCAGGTTAAATACCTAATTTATTACCCAGTACTGATGCTTTTAATACATAATAAAGCTATTCCAAAATAAAGCTGTAATATAAAAAGTTTTATTCTAGCACAGTTTTATTTGTAGCTAGGCGTCAATTCATATCATTAATTAAAATATTTTTTTTCTGGAATTAAGAAAGTACTTCGTATTTATATAAAATACGAATTCTTATGGCATAAAATCAAGATAAGATGTATGTCATGTTTGACTCATCAACTACCCTTATTTACCCCGTGAACACGTCAATGAAAATTTAATTATACTTACGTGGCCACGCAATGTGCAGCAGTAACTACCCATCGATTACTCAGAAGAGCACCTCCACATGACAATTTTTTTGACAAAAACCCTGACTTGATAATAGCGGCCTACAAAAATGAATAAGTATTTTTATTTTTTTTTTTGGTACAATTCGAATAATAATATAAATATTTATATTTACCTGCCACGGATGTGTACCAAAGTTTGATCCGTGTCCACCCACGATTCTATGGCTTCTTGCATATAATTCTCCACAACCTATTAAAATCAATTATGTATATTCGGTATTTATATAAGTATTTATGACAGAAATGTATAGATTTTATACAAGAATAAGGTTCATGTTTAAACGTGATTACGTGAAGTACAAATTTAAACAAAATATATAATATAACATTTCAAATAAAGTTTTATGTTTGTATTTTGATTTTTGATTTATCATAAATAATTTGATTATTATTTTTCATAATATTTATACACATAATAACAATTTATATTATGACCTACAAACTAACATTAAGTTACATTCGTAATTCATTTTATTTTATAAAAATATCTGCTACAAAGAAAAGAATAAAATATCAAGCTTGAAAATAAAAAATGTGTCTCAATACAAATATATCTAACTAATTATTTGTATAAAAATATTCTTAGTAAACACAAATATTCATAACTAATATTAAATGTAGGTTATCTGCTATTTAATAACATGTGTTTTTATTATCAATTAACAAACGATTAATTTATAGATTATACGACTAGAAAAATAAAAACATAATCACAAATGTACAGTTATTATTATTTTACCTATTTTAAATCTAAATAATTATTTTTTTAATTTATATTCTTCCATACATTTAATATTACTATAATAATGTTAGTGTACGTATAAATTATCTTCAATTTATACTTTCAATTACAATTTAAAAATACATTCATCCATTAAGAATCTAAAATCACTCAACCTTAAACAAAAGTAAATAGCAATAACTTAGTCTCAATTTATCTTTTTAAACTATTTAAACTATTTATTTGTTAAAAATCAAGACTTTAGAATAGTAATACAATAAGTCAATAAATAAAATTGATCACATAGAAAATAACAATTGGCTAAATAAGACGAGGAAAGTCGATTATTGATGGGTTACACCCCAATATAGCTCAAGTTAAATACATTGAGTATTTAATAAATTAAATTGGATAATTACATAAGTTTCTGTTTTAAACATTTTATTTATAAAATTTCCCTGACATAGTCATCTAAACTTATTGTTAATACGAAATTAAAAGTTTTCAATTTTTGCAAAACAATTAACAATATAAAATTCATAGAATCATAAATAAATACAAGATGATAATTTTCAATTACATAAGTAAAATATATTGTTTGTTTCCTATTACTTATTTTATATATTAACTTTATCTCAGTAACTATGTTAAAATAATGGTGGACTTGACATCAAGCTTAAGTTATGTATTTATAATATGTTTAAAAAGCTGAAAAGGATAACTGATTTATAGTTAGGCACTCTTGCTACTTTGTACAACTTCGCGCATGATACATTATGGTAATATATTCTAAAGTTCGATAAATCGTGAATCATATTATTTAAAAAAAATCTAAGCCACATCAGATGTTGAGAATTTTTCGACGTTTTGAACTGAGTGAAAAGCAGATTATTTCGCTCTTGGAAAAATTATTTATTAAGGAAATCAACATTCAAACTTCAAAGTAAAAATTATACTCCTACTCCATATGACCAAACGATAGCTGCAAAAATCTTTAAGAACACGTTCTCAGAAGAAAACTCTAGAGTCAATTCTTTTATAAAGTCTAAATGTATAATAGTATGATTTTTAAAAAAAGTGTTAAGTATAAAAATGATGATTTATACAATATAATTAATTTATATAGTTAGGTATAAATATACATATAAAAGTATATAGTAAATGTCATATTTTGTAGTTTAATAGAATTAATCAGTTATATATTAAAAATTTTAAGTCCACACAAAAAGAATAAAAAGGGGGATTCAAACACCTATCCCCCTTTTCCTGATTATATTTTTCCCAAAAACATCAAAAATAATTATAATGTTGTACGTATCATATATATATTATTTATTTTCATTAGTAATTATAAGTTTTAATTAAGATATAAATCAATATACCGACATTCCATAGAACAGTGTAAGCAGTTGTGTCATACAAATTAGTCAGACACTAGTCCGTATATATTTTAAATAAATAAATAAGTCTAAATAATTTGAAAATATCATTATTTACACGGAACGATAATTTAAATTATAACATGTCGCGTCCTTTCTCTCATTGATAACAACCGCCTTCTTGGACAAAAACCGACAATGAGTAAAATTAAACCTCCTCACCGCATAGATGTCGAATTTTATTTAGTTAAAATGTTAAAAACTGAAAAACCATAAGTTCTCAACCTCAAATACATCCTACAAACACAGTAATCTAATTTCACAAAATCTACAAATTCAATACGTTTAATAGATAATCAGATTATTCTTAGTATAATTATATGAATAACGAAATAATTTCTCATACGATAACGCTACGATTACTAACTCAAACGATACATTGGGCAATAATAATTCTATCAATAATTACGTAATCTACAATTCATCATAGCCCATGAAGATTATTAAAAACACCATTCAGTCATGGTCCCGCACCACTTTCCATACTGCCACAAAAACAAATATAACGTTGATCAGTAACGTTTCAAACCCAACTTCGAGGAAATGTCAGTAATATTATCATTAAACTTAATGATTCAAATATGTCAACCTGTTAAAAATGCTAAATTCTTTAATATTAATCGTATTCTAAGTATTCTAACAATTACTATGTAAATTTATTAGTTTTAATTATTATCAACGTCATTGCTCATTGGAATACATTTTTTCTACCTATACACTTTTAATTAATCTTCGATTTTATATTTTTACATATTAATATCTCACATTTCGATGATATCTCATTTTTTTTTTCACAATTTAATCTGTTCCACCATGCTGGTCTAAAATTAAAAATGTAATTATTTGTTATAATTTAATCAATCAATATATATGTATTTTTTTTTTCATATAAAAATATGTTAAAATATGTAAAATTAAATTTTTAAAATATGTTTTTTACCAAGAAAAAAATAAAAGGAATTACTAAAATGTTTCAAGTTGCTACTGTTAATAGTTTTTAATTATAACAAAAATAGCAAAGATCGTTATTTTACGTTTTCATAAATGCCTATTTCATACGTATTCTAACTTCAAATGAACATAAAAAATGTGTGGCTCACTAAGTATTTTTATTATTCAGTAAAAACAACTTAATCTTAAACTATGATTTCAAAATTATTCTGCTAAAGGTGTTAAAATTTAAAATGGTTTTGTTTGAAATTGTTGATTTTAGTGATAGTGACGAATTGGTATCTGTATTTGTACTTAAAACGATTAAAAAAATATTTTGACTACGTTCTTTTAATATCTTTAATTTTATAAGAATATTTTACGTGAAACCTTAAATTTTCAAGATTTTTGGTTCATTAAAAAAATGTATCTATATTTATAAAAATAAACTATAATAACGTCTACAAATTCAAATATTTATAAAGACTCAGAAAGATCCAAAATATTTTATAAATGTTAACATGAAGTTTGTAGAAAATGTTAATATAAATATCTCAAATAAGAGTAAAATCTCAAATCTATATTATTATTTTTTGACTTACAACAAACAATATATAGTCAACTGTGTCAAGAACTGGTGATTTAAAAATTATACGTTATTCCGTAATTTTTCATTTAAGAAGTGTTCGAAATTCTTTACCTTTGACCAACTGGATTAAATTTATTAATAAGAACCACCCTCAAAGTAATATTGAAATGATTTTACTGCTCAAAAAGTTTATGGTAGACACAGAAATAAGCACACTTTTAAATCCAATATAATAGTTGCTACGATCAGAAGTTAAAATTTAATGTATTATGAATGAATAAGTACATTTAAAATAAAAATAATTAAATAATAGATATAACAAATAATGCGATTTGGGATAGTAGTTTTTTTAATAAAAAAAACGCATACTATGTATTATTAAAGAAAGAGGTCCGTTCAAGAAGTACTTGAAAAATATAATTAACTATAGTTAGAACTCTTATTATAGTGGCCTATTTTTATTTATAATACGAAATAATAAAATATGTAAATAAGTAATTTATATTATTTTAACTAAGAGAACATCTCATCTGCTTCACGGCATTGCCTAGGTCTTACAAATACGTACAACATACCAAATTTATATTCAGCTGAACAAATGCTGTGTTATTAGCTTTAATATTAGAATAGATTGATCATTTATCAAACTTAATAACATTATCTTTGTTTGTACTACGAATTTTTACAGTTTATGCTTTAATTCTTATGCAAATTATAAGTGTAAAATATTGCAATTTAAAAATGCTCAAAACTTGTAAAACCGTGAAAAACTTTAACTTACAAAAATAGAAAGTATGTTATTAACTTTATATGTCAATTTTTGTATGTACTATTAAAGCTAACATTTAACAACAAAATATAAATTTTTAAGAAGATGTTGGCGCGCCATTTTTTTTCTGGCTTATGTGAAACTTTAATTTAAGAACATTATCTGTATTTGTACGTTGCTTTTTTACCCGATATTTTGAATTTTAAGCAAGTAAAATATTACAATTTTGCTCATAACTTTAAAAAATTAAAATGTCGTAAGTAAACAAACACAGACACTTAATATTCTTATACTTTTGGGTTTAATAATACATAAATAAATTCATTTTATTATTAAAGCTTATAACACAAAATTAATTTTAGTAAAAGCAAATTTGCTATACTTTACATTTTTAGGACAGCAGAGGCAATGCATTATAGTTTGTAAAATTTATTATGTATTTAAATAAAACGAGTGAACCTTAGGGTTTTTACAAAAGGTTGTTTAACATGCGAAATTATAAAAAATATAATTTGAATTAGTTATCTAATAAATTCAAAAATAAACTTTAAGATTCACCTACAGTGTAGGTATATTTAATTGGACTTTGGTATGATCGGAAGATATTATTAATGTATTTTGAATCCCAAAAGAGTATATAAGTATGTGTATACCTAATAAACATATACTCTCTCATAAAATAAAATATTGTAAACATAATATTAATTTTGACGAAAAAAAAAATTGTAATTTATTGTTAGGTGAACATGACATATTATAATTATTTAATGCGTCTTTACATTTTCCTATCATCTAATAATCCATTAAAATAATCTTCCGGATGTATCTCTTAATACACAATATGATGATACTTTTCGAAAACCAACAGTAGATTAGAAATGTAAAAAACAATTATGTAATTTAGATAATGTAAAAAAACATGTAATTACGTCTTATAGGTATACATTTCTAACATAGGTAACGATATATCAAAATTATTAAATTAAATTTATATATATATATATGTTTATATACGTTAACGGAAAGTCGAAGGCATAATGAACGCTAATGTATCAAATGTTGCTTATTTACAATAAACATATTTATAATAATATCATAAACACTATTGAATATAACGCGGTCATCATTTTTTAATAACCATAACGTATGTTAGTATGTACAAACTATGTGTATCGACTTCAAATGGTTCGATATCTATAATATTTTATCGACCGTCGTAATGTACCTCATCGTAATATGTGTGTGCACCTGCTGCAGTGTAGTGCAATAATAATCATAAGACGTGCTGTAATCTATAAAGATACGTTTCGAGAGCGAAAACTGTGTCGTGTAATTGTTATCGTGCGTTTGTGCATTTCTCCTTATGGAATACAATATTTATACAACGTGCGTTAAGATAAATTATAAAAACAGGCCGATCGAAGGTTTTTGCATTCGCGTCTCGTGAACATACAGTAAATATTTGGTGTATGCGCGTCTTCCAAACTGCAGGTGCTTTAATCTATTCCATACGGATAAGTGTAATAGTAGGTAGGTATATGTGAAGCGTGTGGCCGGAAGCTCGGCTTTATGCATAAACAGCGACTGTAGTTTACCGCGATATCCGGACGGCATGTAGTGCAACAGTTGACTCTGTTGCTGTTGCGGTTGCTGTTGCTGCTGCTGTTGCTGTTGCTGCTGCTGTTGCTGCTGCTGCTGCAGTTGGTCGTCGGCAACGATGCCGCTACCGATTTGGGTGATGTGAGAGAACGGCGCCAGTTGCGGTGGCTTGTGCGTGGAATAAAACATGTTCCCGTGATCGGTGTGGAACATCATGTTTTGCGACGTGGGCGGTAAAGTCGTGCTGGTCGACGTGCTGCTGACCGGCCCGCCGCTGAGCTGCCAATGGCCGCCAACGCCACTCTGATGGTGCTGATAGTAATACGGGTGGTAATGCTGGTGCTCTTGTTGGTAATAGTACGATGGTTTGGCCGTCTGGTCGGCGACGAAAGACTGCGACGACGGACTTATGTCGTTGATGTAGTTGTCCACGTAACTCGGCACCGTCGCCGGTTGATGGTTGTAATGGTTTTGTTGTTGCAGTTGCAGTTGCTGTTGCTGCTGATATTGATGTTGTTGGTGCATATACATGTTGTAGTGGTGTTGGAATTCGGGGTATTGCATCAGGAACTGTATGGCTTTATACAAGAGGAAACGATATGACAACATATTACGCAATAACTACAATATTTTCGGGAGCATACCGTTTCTCGTGCATTTGTATATAGGCTTATAAAACTGAGTAAACATTTCGTTAGTGGTAGGTACCTGTATACCTATCATTCAAATATTAAATAGACTCAGAGTGGAGGCACAGTGAAGAAATACGTATCGTTAATCGAAATACACCGCAAGGATGATGATCCTTATTAGATATAAATTATATGATAAACTATAATATACACCTGTTGTATACCTACTTAGATAATATTGATATCATGTTTGTTCCAAAATTAAAAAAAAAATATGTTACAAACATGATTCACAAATAAATAATATTATAATATATAAATATGTTAAGGTTTTACTCAGCAACCACTATAAATATAGGTAGGAAATAATTAGACGTACAATCGTATTCACTATTCGCGTATCGTCATAACAAAACGCACGTATTGATAAGCATGTGTGTCACAGAATTAAAATAATTAAACACACGAGTACGTATAAAAATGTCTACACGACTAAACAAGCAAACATAATAATATATGCATGACGATGAGAGGATAGCGCAGTCTCTGTGTTATTATTGTAGTAGAAACGGTCTCCAAGTTGAAATAAAAATTAAATAAAATCTACACTCTCCCGTTGTCCTTCGCCGTCATTATAATATAATAAATATCGTACACCGTGATTTTAATAAACACGAGAACCGTGACAATATTATAATAATAGCGACCATAAAAAGTTTTGCTCTGATTATAATACCAGACGAGAGAAATTAACGCGTTTATTATTATTATTATTATTTATATAGTGAACTGTGCCGTCGCACATCCAGTGTGCGCGTAACGACGTGTCGCTTTAATAATAATAATAAGTAATAACATAAATATGAGCATCGCGTGAAACTCTACAAGTGAATATTGTGCAATGCAGCCATTATTCTTATTATTATTATTATTATCATTTTGGACCGTTTATTTTGATATATTTTAACAAACGCACGTTCTGGAATGAGACGTTAAAGAATGAAAATAAAAATAACATAGTAAAGTATAAAAACTCACTGGCATTTTCTATTGTTCCCACCGAATTCGACGCTGCCGTCACGGACGATGACGACGATGATGACGACGACGAAGAAGATCCGGATGTCTGGATTTTGTCTCTGGACACGCAACAGCTCCATATCATACCACCACTGCACAAGTCCACTGGTTTGCCACCCTCGAGCACGCACGAAATACTAAGTCCACAATCGAATTTGTTACTGTTGTACCAGCAAGTCTGGGGTATCACTGTATACGGCGAAAACAAATATTTTAAAAAAAACCTTATACTTATATTATCTATACATAATTATTGACATTATTCGTATTGGATCAACCGAAATAATATATTATAATGTATTATATCATATTATATTATCACTGTTGTTTAATATTATTATAATATTAAAATGTATAACATTGTAATTTACTACGTGGCAACATTACATATTGTTATAATTATTTACGGGCTATGAGCGTATCTAATAAGTTAACTATAATCAAAAATGTTATACCATCGTACGATCAAACGTGTCTGGCCAAAATTATTTTATACTTATTTTACCTTAGACAGTTAGGTGTCATCGATAACCATAATAAAAATAAAAATACATTTTTAAAATATCTTATTTCTAAAAATATAAACTCAAATTAAAATTGAAACGCACGTATTACTTCAATATTTTTTTGTCAATAAGAATTTTGTTAATATAATAATACAATATATTTTAATTTTAAAACGGGTATCTACTCATAATATACGAAAATATGAAATCAGATAGACAGCGACAGATGTACTAATTTTATCAAGACTAATATCTAACTACAATAGGTTAATCCAGATACTGGAAATATCATTAATATCAATCATTCGATTGTCAATAACAATAAGTTGAATAAGCTTTTTTTTATGCGCAAATTGCTTTATACAATACGCACTACGTACACTCGTATGTTTTCAACGAAATCTTAGTATATGGCACAGAGGTTACACTATATTAATATGTAGAGAAATTAATAACACCGGTAATTATAATGTTACTATTTTATAGGTAGATAAGTACTATATAAGTGACTATAACCTACGCAATACGGAAAAAATATGAAGTTTTATTTTATATGCATATTCAATTTATGCAAAAACTTTGTTTACAACGTGCACCTGCGTAATATTATAATGAATAAAGAAATTATATAGGTAAATACTTAATCAATATTATAGTGTAATATAATATTGATGTATTAAAGTGGAATACATTCTGAATGCCGCAGTGATTATTCGAAAACGACTAATTTGTGTTTTTGACGGGGAAAGGTTTCTATATTGATGACATTCCATAAATTTACTTTTACATTTCGATTATTTAAATTCTGTAAAAGTAAAACGTGTTGAGAAAATAGCAGTAATAATAATAATTATTATTATGTACCAAACAATTTTATACAACCCACTATTATTAATTTTTTTATTTTTAGAAATGCGTGTAATCGAATATCAGTTTATACTATCTTTTAACGTATCTACACATTTAAAATTGATTTTTATATCCGTATTCAGCTATCAGATGTAAGTAACGAGAGTGTAATTATTAAAGTCACTAATTAGCTATGTATAATATAACCAATTTAACAATTATAATGTATCAATAACTTTTTATCTGCATTTTCAAAAAAATAGGAAACTATAATAATATGGAGACAACCATAAAAAAAATCTTGTTTAATCCTAAACTTTAATAGACGTTTCCATAGAATTAGTGACTAAACTTAGCAATGTAAAAAATATAGTTTGTATTTAAACAACTAAAATTAAAATAATTTTAAATTACCAAGTGAAATTTAAACATTTTAGAGAAATGTTACAAAAATACTAGTTCTTAAAACAGGAGTTTTTGTTTTTTTTTTCAAATGTACCAAACCTCCGAAACTAGAACAATAACATAAATTATTGTCAGACAAAAATACGAATGTGTTGGTTTCTTTATTTTCAATAAACATAGACTAATTTAAATAAACAAGAGTAACGCGGTCATAAATATTTAAAATACAAATCATCAGTATGGGCTGGCGTAAATACTAAATAGACATATACTAGACCTAATATAGTATAATAGACCTATACTACAGAAAATATTAAAATATTATTTTGTGTACAAAAATTAACAAAGTCACTAGCCGTGGCAAGTTTGCAGACGAGTATTATAGCGATTCAAGAAAGGAAAAACACCAGACGGCCGTGATGAAGAAAGTGAAACCACATCACGGTCATAGTGTTGCTTTCGTTTATACTACCTATCTAGTACCTATACAACTAATCGCGATGTGTATAATTTATAAATATTGTTATAGAAACGAGAATGGCGGCACGTGCATTGATTTTTAAAATATTATATTTTATACATGTAACAAATTGTAATACGTCACTAAAAAATTTACCGGGGCTTAACTAAACAATATAAATATCCCGGACACGAATGGCGAAATAATAATATTATTTTATTTTCATTTTCGCGCGATGTTTAATAAAACGATCATAACAAATACCCAATAGTTTTTAGTTTTTACAATGTAATCAGTAATTACATAATCAATAGTTAGTTAATAAATCGAGTTTGACAATATCATATTATTATATATAGTTAGAAAGTTTTAGACCTTAAATATTCTAAAAAATGTAAGCGAAATTTGCTCATTAAGATGTTAAAAAAAAAAAATCAAAGTATGTCCTTAAATCAACCAAATACGACATTATACATACGTTTTGATTACATACGTTGTACACATTCGCGCGAGTTGTGATACAAACGATAATATCTATGGCTATAGACGCAAACAGTGGAGTAACCGAGGTGTTGCTACGAACCGAGACCAAACTAATATATAATTTCGTCTGAACACGACTAAAAGAAAAAAATGTAAAAAAAATCGTAAACTTAAACGATAAGCAATGATATACGGTATATATAGGTTATATGTCCATATATTAACTATAATCGAGACCATTTGAAAATTATTTAGTCGCCTTTGTCATTACTTTATTGGATATTCATCTATATAAAACCTACATGTTCCGAGGATTGTTAACTATATGAGAAATATAATATAATATTATTATGTTGTAAAAATGGGTTGTAGTACGAAGAATACGCCCCGAAGGTTGAATTTATTTTATTTAATCTCAGAGAAAGTTATCAAGGATGTAAATAAATACAATGGAATTATCTAAACGGAAAACCCACACAAGTATAATATGACATGATCGCTATCAGGTAATTGAAGTAAGGAACACATCATGCCTATGTGTTGTAGCGGAGCGAAATCGTTAAAATCATAATTAGATGGAACGTACATTGTAATAAAAATTTAAAATACAAACATTATTGTACATTTGTCGGTTATTTTAGTAAAAAAAAAAATAATAAAAATAAAAAAACGATGTAAGTATATATACAACATGATTACAATGCCGGTGCATCTAAAACAATTGTAGTGTACTGCGTACATAATATCACGAATATGTATTTGAGGGATATGCACGACAAGACGTTCTACATGTACATTGTTTTCTTAATAAACCTACAATAAACTTT
This sequence comes from Rhopalosiphum nymphaeae, assembly GCA_036289425.1. Taxonomy (NCBI): domain Eukaryota; kingdom Metazoa; phylum Arthropoda; class Insecta; order Hemiptera; family Aphididae; genus Rhopalosiphum; species Rhopalosiphum nymphaeae. The sequence goes on from JAZAQC010000030.1 coordinate 4,064,678, forward strand.
TCGTTCCCCGCAGCTCCGCTGAGTATAGTTAATACACAAATCGAAACGATAATGACGTTAACGAGAACGTCGCGTGTCGGACGATTAAAAACCTAATCATCTGTTCAACGAATTATTGTATATATATGTATATATAGACTCTCGTCTCTATTAGACCAAGGAAGAAATATACGATACCGATGATTTCTTTACAGAATCTAAGAACATAATATATAACGACTATAACGAAAACGACTAATCTCTGCAGAACCGTGATTAATTATGACACCTGTATATTGGGTACCGGTTATTATAATACCTATTGTATATATATATATATATTTTTGTTTTCGATCGTTTTCATCGACGCAGTCGACCACCCGTTTACTCCCCCGGCCGACAACAAGAGTCGCGAGTATCGTTTTCTTCGATTGGTTTTATTTTTTTTATTTTTTTTTTTTTTTATTATTCTCTCTCTCTTCTTTCGTTCATCTTCCTCTAATCGCTCGGAAATGTCAACACACCGATCATGGCGTCGGCAATCGAGTTCCGCGACAGCTCCTCCGGATATTATACAAATACATTGCGTGGCAGTGCACCGGATCGTATGCCTGTATATCTATATATCTTATAAGACCCGGAGCGTAGACCCGTGCACATCTACACATTTTATAATGTTGTGTATACGCACGATTTACCCAAATTTACGATGGGTGTTCGTAACAGTTGTTACGAGTGAAACGGACGGAAAACAGAAAACATAAACCGACAACCAAAAAAAAAAAAAAAAAACCCCGTCATCGTTGGCGCGACACGGACGAACACGACAATAACATAATAAAATATAATACTATTTATACTAAAATATTATACACCTGTCCCGGAGGAGTGATTATTATTTAATACGAATTATAATGAAAAAAGCCCCGGAAAGACGGGCGCGTCACACATACTTTTACCCAACATGTCCATGAGATCGTTTTGAAAGCCTTTGGAACCGGTGACGGTCGGCGCGCCGTAGTAGCCGCCCTTGCCGGCGGTAGTGTTGAAACCAGACTTTTGGCCGAGCACTTCGGCCAACAGCACGGCGTTGCTTCCCACGGCGTCTGGCTGCTGCTGCTGCTGCTGCTGCAACGACAGCGACGGCGACGCGGTGGCGGACGCGGCCGCGGGAGACGTCTTGGTCGCGTAAGACAGCCGCTTCGAGTACCACTTGGACGCCGCGTCGGACGACGGTTGCTGTTGGTGGTCGCCGTCCGCCACCGAGTTGTGGTGCGGCGACTGGTGCACGACCACCTGCACTTCGGACAGCGACGACGCGGCGTCCGACCCGACGCCGGCCACCGGCCACTGTTGCTGCGGGTGCTGCTTGTCGTCGGCCGGCTCGCGCCGCTTGTCGTCCGTCTCGCTAGCGAACGCCACTTTGTCCTGGTGGTACTTGTGCGCGCCCACGGACGCTCGTCGACGGCTGCTGCCGATGATCCAACCGCCTCCGTCGGTGGCCGACGAAGACGTGCCGTCGCTGACGTGATGGTACACCGTCCGGCGGAGACCGTCGTACGCGTCCGACCTGCCGTCGTCGGCTCCTCCGCCTCCGTCCGTATCGCGAGTTATCCGCTGACGTTGCCGACCGCTGGATCGGACGGCCGATGGGGCGTGATACGCGTCGGACGATCCGGCGGCGGTGGACTCCGCGTGGCCGCCGGACGACGAAGCGCCGCTGCAGTACAACTGCATCACTATGACACTGACGATTATGGAGTATGACCTCATGGCAACGCGCTCGTGATCAACGCGCGATTTTTATCGTTGTGTTAACGACAAAACGATGTGTTTTATGTGTTGTACTGCAATGTCCGTCGTCTGGTCGGGTGGCCGTACAGCGCACTATAACGTTATTGTTAAAACGACGATGATCCGACCGAGTTGTTGCCGCGGTGTTTCGGTGGCGTTTCCGCGATACGACATTGACCCGTAAGGCCGCGGTGAAACACTACGATTACTATACAATCGCTGTTGTTGCGTAACATCCGACGATTATGATGATGATGACAATGATGATGATGATGATGATTTCGATGATGACGTCTAACTACGAACGACGGCGGCGGTGACGATGAAGACGATGACGAATGACGGTTTTGACGACGACCGACGAATGTCAGAGGAATGCGCGCCACGAATCTTACACTCGAATGTCCGCCACTTTCTTCTTTCACCCGCGTGTGTGCGAAGTCGGCGCGCACGCGTGTGTGTGTATATGATACGTCAAATAGGGCTTGGCCCGAGCAAATAATAATAATAATACAATAATTGTATTCGCGCGTATATCGCTCGAAAAACTATCACTTCGATAACAGGAGTAACAGCAGCAGTTTACCTTGGATTCCTGCGCGTATATACAGTGTCACGGAACGAGCGTATCCACTTTCTTTCTGTACGCGCACCGCTCAGTCGTCGTTGTTGTTATATTTTTATTATGAGTAATAGTAGTAGTAGTAGTAGTAGTAGTATTATTATTATTAAATTTTCTATCTCACACGCGCCGCATACACGTTCACTTTCACTCGCGGTCACTGAGAGTAAAAGAACAAGTGAAAAAAATAAATAAATAAAAAATCCAACTCTACCTAGTACAGTGTAATAAAATTACGACAATAACAATATAATATCATTACATATTGTTATCGTTAATGTTAAAAGACGTACCTTCCACACGTGGTAACTTCGAAAAATATCTAATGCCAAAATTAAACGAAAATTGATTTACAATTGAAATTTAACCTTACGCGATAATTTTCGATCGCACTGAAAATATATATATTTTAATGAACGATTAACCGTCTAGAAAAAAATGGTATACAGTAACTTTTGACTTACCGCGTCTCGAGTCGTATTTAATGTATTATCGCTGATTGTGAAAAAAAACCAATAACACGCAGTTATAATTCTATTATTATTATTGTCGTTGTTGTAATAGTTAAATAAAAGCAGATTTCAATAGAGTATAATATATCGATATATATATATATATATATATATATATATATATATTATATTTATATAGATACGTAGATGAGAAATTTTCTTTATAAAAAAAAATATTATAACAAAAGAAGCAAGCGAGAAAATTGTCCTTTTGTATAGCTTAATACGATGATATATAGTGACAGATAAAACAGCAGATCACATTGGTGGTTATTTTTTTTTTTTTTACATTTTTATCATCACGACTATCAATGCACCACAGATAAATAACGAAGTATTCTTTCTTCTCCGAAACAATATTAACAATAAAGACAAATATTAAGAAAGTAAACCGACTGAGAGCCGCAGCAGCACACAAAAGACTAGTTGCTACAAAACGTAGCGACCACCATCATCATATTCAAGTGTCTCCGCCTAACCGCTCTTTTACCGCGAACTTTCTCTTAATCGGTTTGCTGTTATTCAGTGTATACTTGACGTTTACCCCTCCACGATTGAAAATAGGAATCGCACTCTTTCATACGCCATTACTGTGCTTTTACTATATTGTTGCATACAATTCTTAGGCATGTATAATATATGTATAGGTATTCGTATATCGTATACTATGTTATAGGGATATTAATATATTTTCAAAATACTAATTGATTAAATAGATAACACCATTGCAGTAAAACCTACATAATAAATTCGTGCACACATTTTACGTGACTGAAAATCTAAACCGATTGTCAGCATAATAATATTATAGTTATAACACACATACATGTAGGAAATATATTATATAATACAACGACTATAAATAATTAATAGTGTTTCCATTTATAATATTTTCGGTCTAAAATACAACGAAAATAGCTCTTTTTTATTAGAACTAATAATCAGTGCGTTTTTAAATAAAAATTTTCAAAATTATTTTTCAATAAATGTAAGTTTTGTCGATTTAAACGTTGTGAAATTAATAATTAATGTTATTAAATTTTAACGGTGCAGTGAGTTACATAACTCAATAAAACACGGTGTTCTAGTCTTATGAGTGTTGTATGCTTATATATATAATATAGTCTGTATTATACGTTAATTTCTTTTAGAAATTGAATGTTCAAAATTTCTCCATAACTAATTAGCAAAATTGCAAATTAAACGAAATCTTAAACTAAATAAATTCATTGATTAAAACGACTAGAATTTAAAAAATTGAATTATTAAGTTGATTATTTACTCATTAGTCAATTAAAAGAAAATACTATACAATTCGTTGAATTTCTTTTATTCTAAGATACAGTTAACTTCTTCGCATACATCGAACAGAACGATACAACAAAAGTATAAAAATAATTTTAGTTTCGAACGTATTTTTTGAAATTACTAACTTCTGTTTATTGTCGAATGGCTACAAATGTATTTTGAATTATTATAAATTTCATTTTATACTAAACATTTAATTTTATTGGAAAATATCAATAGAAAAGTTTTTAATATTCATTATTATTAAGTTTTAAGTATAATAATTAATATATGTTTTCAGTCAATTTCATTAACACTAGGTATTCAGAAAAATTTTGGTAAAACTTTTTTAAAGTAATAACCCTGTAATTCATCAATTTTTAATACATAAATAATAAATTGATATCAGGAATTTCTATATTATACATTTTACCAAATTTTTCATCGTGTGAATATAATAACTAACAAGTACGAATAATAAAGTATATACTTACAAAATTGTTCAAAAAAACGACCCTTCTTCTTTTTTATTTTATGTTGCATTCCTTGTTGTTTCAGTCTGGTTGTTATAGAATGATTAGATTCTAAAATCGTTGCTGTCTCGTTGTATTGTAATGTAGAAATAACATCATGTTCACCAAATTTCATCACTAAAATACATTATTTTTTTAGCAAAAGAATAACATTTTACAAAAAATAACCTCTATTATTATTTACTCTTGTTAAATCGATGTATTTTTGGTAGACTAACTGCTACCGATTCGCAATTGCTGATGATTGAAACAATAAAAGTAACTAAAGCTACTGCAATTATTGTGGTGTGCATGGTAGTTTTAATTTCATCAAATGTTTCCTTTAAAACATAATAATACATCACAATTATTTCAAATTGCCAATTGGTATGGTATTTTAAAGACTAAAACTTAATTATAACTAGTAATAATACATAGGTCTTAAGCGCATAAAGTATCCATTAAAATAACTACAAAACTGATTAATAAAATATCAATACGATTTTTACAGGTACTATAATGAGCAAAATAAAAATATTACGGTTTACGACACTGTCTTTAATATCTGAAGCCAGTTAAATAAAATATAATGTGTACAAATTATACCTATATAGTATATAAATAAACAAGAAAGTTGTATTTATAAACAACTTGTTTTTTATTTACACTCGCTACATAGTATATGCATTAAGTACTCTTTAGCGACTGATATTAATTTATATCAAACATATCAATTAAAAATGTATCACATGATACATCCTTATAGGTAATAATTGCGTAGGTAAATGATGTTTTATTATTTAATGTCACTTTAGCTACTCAATTTTAATTATAATATAAATTATTTGTTGTTTTTTTTTTTTTTTTTTAACTAAATTATTTGTTATATCATTGAAACGTATATCTATTTATTTAATTTTAAAAATTACAAATATTTGATTTTTATTATTGTTTTTCAATACAACAACATAAACACAAATAACTATTTCTAATTTCTAAAATATGTAAAAAAAAAAAATAAAATAAAATAAATAAGAAGTGTTTATATAATTTGTAATTTACATGAAAATAATGCACACATTGTGAGAATTATCAGACCGTATAATTACGCATTGAAACTGTACTACGAATACATACCTACTAAAACAATAATAAAGAACTCGATAGTAAATCATAACTATCGTTACAATGCTCTCTGTTCAAAATATTATGCATTATTATTTTTAATTTAACAACTTACCCGGTTTTTTAATTAAAATATTTAGTTAGAAAGTATTAAGACAACCAGCCATTATAAACAGTACTTACACGACAGTAATGACATTAAATAAGGAACTATATAATTAAGTTTATAATTTTTGTGATAAAATAATTTGTCATTTGTTGATGTATATTATAAAATAGCACCGGTATAACTTGATTTAATTACGTCGAACAAAAGCCAATCATAATACGTAGGTAATTCGATTAAAATTAAACTCTTATTAATATCCGAGCATAATTGCTCTGCGAATGTAAAAATATACTCATAAATAATGTTGAGAAGACATTCCCGCGTATAAACTACACGGGTACTGCAGCATGCGTACCAGCTGTTGATGTGTTTACTGGGCTGACGTGCAGTCCATTGCCGGGTGAAAGTGATACTCAACAAATGGGATGTACGTATGTTCGCGTATACAAAATCGGCATTTCTCCTTTGGTTTTGTCATGTCCGAGGAAAATATTTCATACCATTAAATAGTGTGTACAAGTGCCTACCTACAATCTAAGAACTGTGATGATAACGTAACATAATGTATCAATACAAAATTTCTTAAGGTTTACGTTCTATTTTATTCTAAGTCATATATATGTATAATAGTATATAAGCCTGTAAAAACTCATATAAAAACAGCCTAATTTATTTAGAACTGACCAGTTTCATATTCATACATTATTAATTCTATTCGTTAATGGATAAACATATACGACCAGATTAAGAACGACATTCCTCGCTGAAGTGGCAAGCTACGTTATGTGGAAACTAACACTCCCTCCATGAACAAAAATAGATTACAAAGGCTATATCTAAATACTAATATACCTGCTCAAAATATATACAAATATTAATGCATTCAAAATTAATAACATAGTCTCGTAACATTTTTATTATCTTTGAAATACGGGTACACTAAGTAAATATCTAAAACCTACAATAAACGTAGTTACGAGTATAAGTTAAATATTGATATTTAATACCTCCGATTTTTCTTCATCCCATCGTTGACAAATACATTAAAATATAGATTAAAAAAAGAATACATGCAAGTATTTCATACTCCTATACAATTATTTATACTCCATCATAAGGGGAAACAAAAATGTCAATATATTTTTTTCGTACTTAAAAGTTGATGACGCTGGGGTAATTCAACAATTTCCTAAAATATCCCCAATACCACCTTTCGACTACGAACAACTTCATATCCTATAAAGAGACGCAAAATGTTGTTTAACTAAATTTTAATAAAAATTTTCAAATATTTATGAATCATATAAAAGAACTTAGAACCATTTTGAAAAATGGACCTCAGAAAGGATACTGCGTGAATTTAGCCGTCCGCTCATAGAATAGGAAATAATTAGCAAATTAAGGAAACTAATTTGCAAAATATTGGTACCACTTTGAAGTCGCTAGTTAATAGAGCTACTAATGAGAAGGCTATGTGAAATTACCACCTCCGCTTTATTTTTTTATAATGAGGTGGGAAATAATGATACGAATTCTAAAAATCATTTTACGAATACTTTCCAAAATAAATATATAATTTTCAAATTAATTGGTCGTAGTGGGGGGGGGGGTTTATTACAGTTACATTACTATAATATAAGTGATGCAGAGTACTTACATAACTGCAAATCTAAATATTTCAGCTAAGTGTACCTACATTCAGCGTTCAGCCCCCAATTCACCACTGATCACTGTACACTTAACACTAAGTCCACCCATACACTTAAACAAGGTGTGCAATTCAAAGAACTATGTAACATTATATCTTACACTTACAACTTAAAAGAAAATAACAAATAAGCCTTGACTTTTTAACTTCTAATACCATTATCATGAGCTTTATTTTAAAACTAACCTTATAATAATATATAAGGAGATGGACAATAAAAAAAAAGTATATTTTAGTTCCGAGTGGTTACTAAGAATAGCTTGTGGACTTTACAACAATAAGTAGGTGTTACTTTTTTTTTTTAAACACTTTTGATTAAATTAAAACTAAACAAAAGTACCATTCAGTTTCAATTGAGAATTAGACACAGGTGGTGCACTATACAGAAAGGTTTTTATTTTAAGTTCTAGAACAAAAGTAATGAAAAAGTATTAAAATATATTTGTCTCTTAATAACGGTAAAATTAATAAAATTAAATATAATTTTAAAATGATTATATTGCAATTTATGCATAATTTACACCAAGTTTATATAATTATAATATTCTATCAATCATAAATTAATTGATATATTTTGTGTTATAAATAAATTTGTTGATAAAAGATAAAGATGAATTTACGGTGGGTATATTATAATATATAAGCTTATATCTATAAGAAATGTCACCACGATCCCCCTTTTAAGAATGTTATAAAAATGCTCAACCAGCAAACAATTCTATATTATATAGATAGAAAGTTGAACGCACATTATACTTTAAAGAAGTCATTTCTATATAGTTTTTAGAAAAATTTAACTCTTACAGATATTCCACTTTATTTCATTTTTATTTGATAGTTGATATAGTTGTATATAAAACTAACAGTAAAAAACTTTAAGTAGCTGAATACCATGAATTGTAAATGAATTTAAAAAAGTAGAAGGCTAAGAAAAATGCACACCCACATATCAATATGCATAATATGAATGATCACACTCTTTCAAAAATTAGAAAGAAAATTAGATTAAGAACTCTGCATAATTATAATCTGTAATCATATAAATTAAAATACGCATCTTAAATTGTGGTCGAATGTTACAAAATTCTGCTGTTGAATAAACTGGTATCATATTTTCTTTTTTTATATCCATGAAATTGTTCATTTAGTTATAAACTTCAGTCGTTTTTCTTTTCGATAACTGCTGTATTAAATTGTAAAATATTTTACTAATATAGTAAATTCGTTTATTAAAATTTATATTTTTTGTATTATATAAGTACTTACTTACATGCAGTAATTATATTATAATAAATAGTGTAAGCTTAATAATTTGTTAAGTGCTTAGTTTCTTCTCTACAGTTGCATTATTAATTAGTAATTACTATTTACTTTTGTTCTTTATTATTACTTTTATTTAATAATTGAAATATGTTAACAATTTATCAGTTTTTTTATATAAACCATGACTTTTTATTTTTAAATAGGTATTTATATTATACATAAATTGAATTCAGCCATTTTTTCATTTGAAAATTTTTAAAGATGTATATTAAAAATTTAAATAATATTATTAAAGTGTAAAAAATGTATTCAATATTTTTAATTTTTAGATGTTACCTACGCTTTTTTTACGCTGATTATATCATTTTTAGAATGACATGTAATGCTAAACTACTGCAGGTAAGACAATTCTATATTAAAACATTTCTTTTTACTTATGTATATCTTCATCTAATGATAATTGTATTCGATATACTCTAATTACGTCAATTATTGTAGCCATTGTCTGCTCCAAACGTGATAATAATGACACATATAATACACAGCACCCGCGATTATGGACCACACAATACAGTTGTCTGCATACATCAATAACCTAACCAACATGTGGAAATATAATTTTCACTTTTATATTTTTATAATAATAATTTAAACATAGAATATGTATACCAATACGACAATACATAGTGTCTATATTATATCACTCTAGGTATACATTTCACGCTTTTTCTCGTAATAATTATACTATCAAGAACGGGACTTGTCTAGGTACGATATATTGAATATAGAAATCTAAGTTCTTACTTTTTACTATTTAGATTAACAACAATTAAAAATAAATAAATTGAACTTCGAAAGTTAGCCTATGTAATTATTTCTATTTTATTTAAGTATATATTGTATTATATAAATAAAGTACTAATATAACATTTTCTAATTACCTAAAATAATGAATCTACAAAAATTTCGCTCAGGATTTTTTTTAGGTTCACTGAATTTTTTTAAGCAGGATATCAAAATTTAATTTAAAAAACTTATGTTTATTAGAAAAATTGAATGTACAAACTAATTATATGTTTCCGTCAGCCTGGCACACCTAAAGTGAAATTTCACTTCAAACCAAATTAAAAAATTAGTAACTAATTTTTAATCATAAAATCAGAAATTTTAACCTAAAACTTAATCATTAATAAATATTTCCCTATAAGAGATGCTCAGCTACACCCAAAATTTGGACTTCTAACCAAACTAAAAAAATAGTAAATGTCATTTATCATTTTGTTTAAATTATTTTTACCAAATTATCAAATTTAATATTCACTTTCTTGAACAAATCAGTTTCTTGATATACAAAATGGCATTTATCATCTTTACTCAATGGGTTTAATCATTTAAATTTTATTTTATAACTAAAAAATTTTAAATTTTAGAAAATAAATCTGTCAAATTTAAAACCAACTTTTTCAAGATTAATCTACACTCGTAATTTATTTTGGTATAAAAGACTATAACTAGAAAAAACAATTTCATAATTTAAAAAAAAGAATTTCTACATATAATTTTCGGTTTCCATTTTTCCTAAAAATTGATATTTTGTGTATCTATAGAATCCCCAAATATAATTTGATCTCAAACAAAAAGCAATAGAGTGACCAATGAATTATCGAAAATTTTTTTTTGCAGAACCACTATATTACAACTGTAAATTTTTCCTCTTATTTATGTTTTACTTTAAGTACCTCTCCAATATTTATTGAATTAGTTGGTGCCGTAAGATCTGGAAACAATATTTATGTTTAGTTAGTATATTATAAAAACAAATGGAAAAACATTTAAACTAAATATTTATCATTAAAGTTGTTTCTACAATAATTAGTATAACATCACATTTAACACATATATTTATTAATTGGTTTAATAGAACTATAGTTTCATAAATTGAATATACATCATTTATTAACTATGAAGGCGATTTATTAAAATTTCTATGTATCTATTCTATATCAAACAAAGTAATATCTCGTATTAAAATAACTTGCAAATAATATAACAACCCGAACTCGTAGAAATCTACCATGACTTCACTAATTATCTCTTATAGGAAAATATTTATTTATGTGTTACATCTTAGGTTACAAATTCTGAATTAGAGGTTGCAAATTATTAGACATTTTTATTCATTTAAAAAAACAAATTACAAAATTTCACTTTCGAGGTTCCAAACTGACAGACCTAAATATGTGTCCTATAGTTTTTAGTTGTTCTAAATTTCTAAATATTTAATTATAATTTGAAACAATTTTTGAAACATAGAGATTAAATTCACATATAAAAAATTTAAGTCTACTGAATTGAAATTAAAAAATTCTTGACTATAAAATAAATTTCTAAAATTATATACAAATGGATGACACACGCCAATCAATCGTTCATAACACTATTTCGTGTGAAAAACTTCTCAATAAGTCCTAATATCTAATTGTCTTCCTAAAGGGTTATATTTTAGTATGTTAATGATAATGTTAAAAATAGATATAGACTAAAATATGTTGATTAACTTTTTAGGATTGACATTCTATTAAAAAATATACCACTTTAAAAAATATATAATTTATGAGTATGTTATGTCAATTTTTAACAATCAATAATTAAAATAAACTTTCAAAACATTTTTCACTTCATTATGTTCATGCATATGTAATTATTTAATAAAATATAAATTATCATCAGTTTTTATACAAATTTAAATAACGACATATCATAGTTAACCAACTGGAAATATATAATATGTGGATACGTCATTACTCAAGTCGCATCAGATTAATTCTCCACAGAAACATACATGACTTTTATTTTACAGAAAACCAATCATACACTATATAGACTGTAGAATATATAATTTATAATATAATATTAAACCTTATATAATGATAATTATAAATGCACAGATTTAAACTGAGCTTAGCATTTTTATTTATTTATATCATATACTAGAAACATACTATAATTTAAGAGGAGGTTCATTGTATTTTTATATAAACTTTTTTGAATATAAATATATAGTTTAAAGAAAAATGTAGGTACTTAAAACGATGAACTTAATAAATATTACAATTAATATTAAACTCGACTTTTGAATATATATTATAAACAGTCAATAATATGAGATTTAAAATGGTTGAGAATGATTTTGACGAGGTCAATTAATCATGAACATTTTCCGATTGATTTTAAATTTCATATTCATCACAAAATTATGGTGTATTCTTTTAATTATGATAAATTATCAAATATTTATTTTTAAATGTCACCAATTAATTTTACTCGTAAAAATACACATTTCCTTAAAATAATGTACAAATAATATTAACGACTCAATTAAAAGGAATTATTGAAACCATTTTTATATCCCACAATTATATTTTCATAAACATTTTATTTTTTTAAGGAAGTAAAAACAGTTAATAAACATAATTCAGCAGAAATTATAGTTATAAACAAATAACAAAATTTATAACTGCGAGAAGTAAATAATCGTAAATGATATTTTTTTAAATAGATATAATATATGTTAATATATTTAAGAATATAAATTTCTCTTTTAACTATCCCAACATAGTAATTTCTAAACAATCATAACAAATTGTAATATTTAGTAAGTAATTCATAATATACCCAATACCCTTAAGAAAATAAAAATTACCTTATAAAATATTTCAATATTGATCAGTTAACATGTCATTAAAACAGTTAATATAATAAAAAATTAATGTATATATATATATATATATATATATATATATATATAATTATTTATTTTATAGTATAACTTTTTCCACTAAAAATCAAATAATGTATTAGTTTTACAATTATGTGTATTTTTTTTTAGTACTTTTAATATCACGTTTAGAAGCAACATTTTCCCTCGATATGGATGAGTAAAATCAATTTTGATTCAAAAATTAAAAATCGTAGACACATGAAATTTTGAACAAATATTCATTTTAGTGCCCATTTTGTAAACATAATATAATTTTCAAAATATATTCTCTTTTTGTACTATTTAAATATACCTATTTAAAATATTGTCGACGTTTTTTAGATTTTTTCAATTTATAGATACAATGTTTAGTTGAACTTCAACAAGTTTGAAAATATACATTGTATCGTAATACGACGATCCTCCTAAGTTTTTCTTACATCAATTAAAACATATAAAAATACAATGTAACAATTTAGGGCTCGGAAGTTGATGACCATAAAAACATTACAAACGACCTAAAAAAAATGGAAACATGACATAAAAACGACAAAAAATGTCCTTAAAATGACCTAAGAAAATTACAAATATTGGTTTTATAAATTTATCAAAGCTTACAAATTACTCAAAACTGAAAATCATTGCATTGTATAATTAGAACGTTTTTTTATGTTATCAAAAGTAAATGAACGAAAATTATCTGTCAATAAATATTTCTATTTTGAAAAATTATGTAGAGATGTATCTAATAATTTGGCGATAGTCGTTTGATTAGCTTTTTCTAAAATTTCTGAATTGAGCAAAAATATTTTTTCCTGAGCTTTCAACTTCCAATGTACCGACAATTACGTTTGCACATACCATCCTACTAAATCCGTAGTTTCGTCTACAGAAACCCATAGCTTTTGGTTTTCGCAATAACTTCTTATTTTGTTAATACAATCTTCGTAACATTCAGCAACATAGGTTTTCCTTAGCGTTTATTTGTCGAATATTGGCTGATAAAAGAGCTTAACATAAATCATAATTAAAATTAGATTTTTTAGACAACATAGTAAGAAAACTTTGACTTTATTTTAAATGTTTACGCTATACCATTTTTATATTTTATACGGGAAATGTGTTGTTCAATAGCGAATTTTTTTTCCGAGGCTATCTTAATTCACATACTTTACCATCGTAAAAAATTATCATCGCCGAATTCCAACACAAATTCATGTAGACGAGCACTAACCAACGTTTTAATTTTCGGCATTTCGAAAATATTACAAAAAAATAATAAAATGTATGTACAATATAACACGACAACGACGCAACGGCTGTAATCGGTGAAATAAAATCAAATACTAATCGAATATTAGGAAAAAATTAATAACGTTCTTCCCTTTAAAGATTTTAGTTATTTATTGTACATTTTTAATATATTAATCGTAAAATTTGAAATAATTTACTTATTATAATTTACTATAAAATCACACAATCTACACAATGAAGTTTTTAAATTATTTAGACTAATTTCAAATTTTTAATTTATCCTTTATTAAATATATATAAAAATAATTCTTGTCTGGTATGTTTGATAATGTATTACAAGGTTTCTCTTAACTTGTATTTATTACTTAAATATCAGTTTAAAAATATTGAAAATATATAAGTACAATATTTCTTTTAATTAAAATTCTAATATTGACAAATGACAATATTGGATAAATATAAGAAAAATAATGATTTTATCTTATATTGAAAATGTTTACACTCGTATTAGTTTCTATATACAATGAGGTTTAAAAATATTTTGACAAATTTTAATCTATTGATACCATTCTATGAGGTATGTAGGTATTGACTTATAATTAATAACAATAATAATATAGTATAATATAATAATTATGTGTAAAATATTTAGAAAAAATCAATAGATATTGTTTAAATAAATGTAAAACAAAGTCATTAAATTATTAGCATGCCCATTCTGAACTCGAAATCTGACTCCCATATTTTTTTATTCAAAAGCATCATATTTATATTATTACGTTTACATAAAATACCTCACAAACATTCACAGAACAATAGGATTGGTCTAAGTAAAGTTTAAATTCAGAAACGATAAATACATAAAATCACACACTAGTGCAATACACTAATACATTTAATGTATGTATAATGCTAATATATTATACGTGCACATTATAACATTATATTATTTTTGTATAGCTGTCTTTATTTGGAATTTTCCCGTTGTTTATAAAATATCTCAGCTAAAATTTCAATTCTCTAGATATTAATACGAACTTACTGTAAAGATTACAATATATTTATATTTTCTCTAAAAGATTTAAGTCTGTATAGGTTTTGTTTTCACAGTAAGCAATAAATCTTTTTTATATACAGGTACTAACATAATATGAATTGATATACTGTATATACTTAAGTAATATCGCAGTAACGCTAAATATATCAACGTAAAACATTTACATATGCATTAATATAAGTTGATAACTCTTAAACAAATATAAATACAAACAAAACATTAAAATATCCTAAACTTCTTTATGCCACGAACCGCATTGTAAACGCTATAAACCAAAGAATTGAATAATTATTATTGTTAGAAAAGTATCATAATACTATAGAATATTATGTAATATAAACAATATATTATTTTGTTACTTTATATATGTATGGTATATGGTATTAAAAAAAAATAGTTTAGTTTTATTTTATATTTTTTCTCCAGTAAAATCGATCTCTTGATATTACTCAAATATATACATTTTACATATTACATATTATTATGGGTGGAGAGACTTGTTGCACACCCCTCATAGAATCGCCAACGAACACTCGGAGCGCCCATTTATATATGTGGGTGTATGTTAGTGTGTGTGGGTGTATGTGTGTGTGTGTGTGAGCGTGCGTCTGTATGTGTATGTGTGTACGAATCCAAAAGGGTATATAAACCCAAGTCATCACTGAAAACCATCTTTTCCTGTACCATCGTCAGCAGCGTAAAAACTCTCGATAGGTACTTATTAACAAAAATTCAATATACGTTTACCATTTTGACAATAATATCTAAATCAGTACTTATTCAAAGTCTACTAAAATGTGAGTATTAAAATTACGTATAATTATATGAAATAATTTATATAATATAGATTAAATATTTTTATCGTGGTTTTAAATATTTTTTTATGGCTTTTTAGATTTTTTTTAAAAAAAAATCGTTGCAATTATGACCATTGCCTATTTCACATTTATATATATTATAATTGCATATCTAATATTAGTAATAACATTATAACTAATTTTTTTTTTTGTTGTTGTTGTTCTAATATATATTTATAAGTTTATATTATAAGTAGTATATAATGCTAGAAGTCTACTAAGATATTTTAATTTTTAATAATATGCATTTGATGGAATGTATATTTTATACTATAGGTAGATTAAAATGATAAATGTTGGTGAATTACCTTGATCCATATTAAAATTAAAATATAGGTACATTTATAATATACATTATAAATGTTGCAGATATTGTGCATAAAAGATAAAACAATTTTATAAATTAAAAATACATTGTACTTATAATTGCTAATTCATGCTTATTTGTAATAAATATGTGCATATTATAATAAACGAGGTTATTAGGTATTTACTTCAACTTAAATATAATATTTGTTTAATTTTATTATTTTATATTTTTATAATTTAATAAATAATTATAATTAAAATACGCTGCACTTAAGGAGCAATAATAAAAACTTAATATTTTGATCACAAAAATTAAATAATGATATAAGTTTAACCAAAATATTTATTTATCAACATAATATAATTAATACAAGATATGGATTCTAATTTTCCATCTCCTTCAATTTTATTCAAGATTACAAATTAAATTATTAATCATTTTTAACGTGTTTTAAGTTAATTAACTAATTATATACAAATTAGTATATATATATATATATGTGTGTGTGTGTGTGTGTGTGTGTGTGTGTGTGCGTATATTTCAACAGATAATCAAAGTATTGAAAAAGCTTATGTTACGAACATTTATTTAAATTAATTTTAAATATACATTTTGAAAGTTTATTCATCATCTAATTATAATAAAAAAATTAACGGTTTTTAATTCTTAATATTTTTTTATTTATCATATTTTAATTAGAATTGTATAATAAAAATAAAATGTTTATTTTTAACTAATACCTCAACGCGAGTTATTTTCGATTCAAAAACTAAACTTAGCATTTCTTAAGTTTCTTTTGTTTTTATTTTTAACCAATCCTATAGTAATAATACTTAAAATATTGTCAGAATATATATTTTTTATACATACTTAAAACGTTTGTAAAAACTGTTAGATACCTACGGAATAAATATATTTCTACAACACATTTTTAATAGTTATATGATTATATATTGGTTATTTTTTACCCTGATAGACAATTAAAATTTTCCCCAAATATTTATATCATACGATGAACATGCAAATACATTTTTAAATATCTTATCTCTTCTTGTACTATTTATAGAATTGGAATTTTTAGTTATCTTGGTTGATAAAATGTTTAATTGTAAGCAAAAAAAAATTTAAACTTATTAATTTAATACAAGGTTACTAGTATGTTTTTCTTACAGTAATCTAAAAATATAAAATTACATACACAAATTTTTATAGACATTTAAAGTTCAAATTTTAACGAAGACAAACTTAAATATTTAAACTCAAAATAACGATCATTCCTCTAATGATTTTAGATACTTTATTGTAATTTAAAAAGTATTTATCGTAAAAACTTGATATTTTTCACTATTACATAGGTATATTATAATTATTTTCTACAACCCATGAAAATGTAAACATGATTAGACTTTTTTTAAGCTATTTATCACAACAACTTATTCACACCATGAATAATACACCGCTATACTCCACTATTCGTAGGTTAGGTCAGGTTGTATTAAAAATTAATAATTATAATTTATATCAAAATAATTATTCCATAATATATACAAGGTTTTTTAAAAATAGTTCAAACTACCGCATTAATAACAAAAATTAAATTACAAATATTAATAATATCAGTAAAATACCCTTTAATGTACGCTCTATCATTAAATTCAAATTTAACTTATTCATCACAGAGACTTACTCTATATTGAAGTATAATATACACACTTAACTTTTTCAGTAAGAATGACTTTTTAAATAACTATATAGGTATTACAATTTTTTAGAAAATTGTTCTCCTTCTTAATATAGAATAAAATATATATTATATATCAAAAACGTAAATTATTTTCTAGGAAATGAAAAAGAATCATCTTCTATAATAATATACTCTATATAATAAAATAATAAAATACAATAATACACATTTTAACATGTACATCAATTTATTTCATTTCTATAATTATATCCTATAAATATTAAAATAAGTATCTATCTACAATTTAAAAAAAATTGCTGTTTAATTTTCATTTCATAAAAGTTAAATCGCATGAAAATAAGATGACGATAAGGTTAAAACACAAATTCATATAAATATTCAAGTGCTTATAATTTTACGAGTGAAAAAATTTTAATGTATGTAAGTATTACCAAAATATTTAAAGAAATAACTATTTTTTACCAAGTATACTAAAATAACAGCTATTTTATTTCAATAAAATTAGTGATTTTACCGTGAAATTAAATTTATTACTGGTAATTAGAACTTGTTACTTCTACTATTTTTTTCATTCACACAAATATTTTTATCATTTTTACCTATATTCTAAAACAATGTTTTGGAGACTCTTGGGATTAATAAAAAATAGTATAATTCGCATTTAAAAATAATAACATATGATTATGTATTATTTTAACAACATAAAATGCAAAAAAAATATTTCATATTGTAAAAATAATTGTTATCTTTTTATTATTATTGTTTTTGGTTATTTTAATAAACATTTTGTTAACTTCACCTCACGTGAAATCATTTAATTTTTCAATCCAACCAGGAATATGCTGTTATTATTTTTATCTAGGTGATACAATCATTTAAACACAAATTAAAATATATATTTTTAGTCTGAGTTGAGCTCATTTTATATACCTCATACTAATTCATACGTAAAACTTTCCATTTAAAAAAAAAACTATGTCGATACTAAAAATCTGATCTGGTTTGCAGCGTCACCATACTAATTTGTTATTCTAGCACGTATTGGTCGTTGTTGACATGTTTGTAATTGTTTCTCGGGATTATTATGTAATCACTATACGTACACTTTTAACAGTCTCAAATGACGCCCCCTACGCATTTTTAACTTTCACACAACGCTGCCATATTATATTAGTGTTCTATAGACCACTAATTTCTTGGACACTTTTTAAAATAAAATAAAAAAAGCAAATTTAATAAAAAAAAATGCGAATTTTTCAACAAACCAGTTTTACGCATTTTTTAGACTAAATAGTGATTTACATTTTAATGTAATAAATATATTATTAATATTTTATAGTTTCACCCACACCTAATAATGTTATGCGTCTCAATATTCAATTAAATAAATGATTCCTATCTCCTAATAGTGAAACTATATACACACCAATAGACGTGTGCAGATTTTTAAATTTAATACGTTCCTCGAATGATTTAGAGCATCCTCCATTATTTTCAAATTATTTTGAAATATTTTTAGGGAGTATAACCAAAATGATAAAGCCTTGAATAACATTACATCTAATCAGGGCAATTCACTTGATCATAATTTTGAGTTATAATATTAGTTACAAGTTACAGTAATAGTAAGAAAATTATATTTAAAGTTACAAGTTAATTATAAAATACTTATTTAAAATCATAAAATATATTAGTGGTTTTTTGACGATAGATGGCATTTATGATTCAAAATAATCAAAATTATAAAGGCAATAATAATTGATTTAACTATACAAATATTTAAGTATTTAAATAAAATAAAATAGAAATAAGTAATTTGAAAAAATATTGGTGAATATTACAGTTTACTTTTGAATATACGGATGACTAAATCAGTCTGGCACTAAGTGTTTACAAAATAGTAGTTAATAAACTAAATTGGTTTGCACCTACCTACTGTTATTTTATACTCATGAAAGCAAATTACATGTCAATTTAATAAGAGTTCCAATAGGGTTAGCCACTTTCAAAATAAAGTAAAAATTACTCGGTTCCTTATATATTCTACTACAATCATTTTGTAATCGCGTAAAGAGCTTTCATCTACAATTATTTTTCTATGATTTTTTTAGCTTATTAGTTTTATATTTTCATGCAGATTACATCTATAGACAGTTGTAATTTTCATTATATTTGTAATTTTTAAAATCAAAATTAGAACATTAGGAATGATTCATTTTTTAATTAATTAAAAATTGTATACAACTTAACTTTATTTTACATTACTGAGTTCTCTAAGTTCTCTTTAAATATAAATCAACAATACAGCTTATTGTTTTATCGCAAAAATAAAAATAAAATCTTTATTTATAATTTTTAATGATATTTATATACCGAAACCATTCATCACCGAAGTTCAAATATTTACATCACACAATAAGACTATGTACTTTCGTCAATACAAATACGTCAATAGAAAGTAGAACAATACAATCTAACAATTATTACTAAAATTAATTAACAGTAACTTTGGTAGTTTATTTATTTAATATAATAAAACATTATAAAATATGATTAAAACAAATACATTTCTAGAACCAATCAAACGTAACTTAACCAATATTGACTAAATATATCCTGTTATGAATATTTATGATTTTATTTATTTGCTACAAAAAATAAAAGAATCTATAAATAAATTACTTTTATTTTATTTATATTGTATGAGTTTTTGTTAACTGAGACAATTTTGAAGGATCCTTTTTTTTTAATAAATCCCCTTATACTTACAGGCATTTTGTAACTTATTACCAATCAATTTCGAACGTATCCTCTTATAGTCTATAGTTCATGTTATAATTTAACATAACTTTCACTAATTTGATTAATGTTATCAATGAAACATAAAAGGTTATTTAGAGTTTACAGTAAAAATGTAATTTATATTTTATAACAAGACATTATGCCTATGCCACAGTGTATAAAATATATATTTGTTTATAAATTCACTATTATAGTTTTTTTTTTTTCTCAGACGTGAATAAGTACTTAAATTACATCCAGCGTTTTAATCATGCATCAAAATAACAATTCTAACATGGTCAGAGTAGTGGTCTACATTGGATTTGTCGTCTATGTCATGGCCTTGGCCACAACGTGTTGCTGTCATCCCGTAACGTCTTCTGAGGTGGAAAGCATAGCTCGACCGACACGGCCTAAAACTTTCGGTTCACCAGATGAATTACGTTCGTACCTAGACCAGTTAGGACAGTACTTGGCAGTAGTTTCTCGACCGAGGTAAGTATATTCATACCTTTATTAAATTAATAAATTAAAACATTAAATTAAATTTTGATCTTAGTGTCCCCGACGTCTTAATATATATAAATGAAACGGTATAGTATCAATGAAATCAAGATAATTAATATCGTAGTTACAATTTATTCGACCTATTCACAATATCTTTAATTATTAAACTATAGATTAAAAATATGGTTTATATTCTAATTTAAGCTAATACAATAAATGTGTTCAATTTCCTATCTTATTCAACCAATCAACCATTAAAAACTAAAATAATTAAAATATACTATATTATTATTTTTCCTTGAATTATAATTGCATTTTAATCTTGAGTATAAATTACTAAAATCATACAAGTCTACAATAAATCTATAGTATTAATAAAATTATGCATTGTCTATAAATAATTAAATTTACCAAAAAAATACTGTCTAAAATTAGGTTTGGAAAAAGGAAACCTACGTTTCCAGGCATCCCGTCCGCTATCACAACACAAAGATTACAACAGTACATCGACCATCAACGCATGCTTAACAATCTTATAAACCGAGAAGACGAAGAGACTTATAAATTACAATACAAGCCGGCTACTATAAGAAATTCAAAAGATTTGTATGACATGTTGTTTACGACACGTCGCGAAAACGGCAATAATGACCACCATCAATACTATTTAATGCAACAAGACTTAACAAATGCAGACATTGGTTTAGATTCAAATTAATTATTATTAAAATGTATTTGTAGTATAAGATGTAATGTATTTGTATTTCATAAGAACTTTAGTCATGTACAGACAGTATTGTACTAGTTATTAATAATATAAGAACATAAAAATTTTAATTCATCAGTATAAATAAAATCCGTTAAAAGCGTTGGTATAAGTATCTGATACTTATAGACGTTAAAATTGTAATAGGTAGTTGAATTTAATATTATATACAAATATTATAAATAATCATAATATCGGTTTGTTTTCAATTTTTGTTCTTAAATACAGAAAATTTTTATAAATATAAAAAAGCTATTGTTTAACTATCAAGTAATATGAAGTGAGGTAAGTTAGGTAGGTCCTACATGCCTATACGGTATATCTACCAAAACACAATGTTGAATAGATATTTAACAGTTAACAGGATATATTATCTCAATTTTTAGATAATTGTTATGAACTGTATATCTTTAATATATAAACCAATTAATCTTTTAATTCATTATTAACAATACTGAAAACAATAATTATGAGCATATTATAACATACGATAAATAGGGACACTTACATATTTATTGTGTCATAATTATCATTAATTCAGTTTAAAATAAGCATTGTAAGGGATGCTTGAAAATGGTATATACATTTTTATACTACAGCATATAAAGTTATCATATGCACACTTACGAGGTACACTGGTAACTATATATCTACGCCTAAACATAGTTGCAGCCGATTATAAATAATACATCCTAAATTTCACCTCATGATAAGATACGGATCCCATCCTGTTCCCGATAAATTTATTTAAAAAAAAAAAATAAAGAATTCATAATTTTAAATCACCTCCTACAAATATATTCTCTACTCTCTGGTGTGAAAAAACCTCAAAGTAGATCATTATTTTATCTTTTCTATCTCTTTATTTACACCACACATCGTTCAGTTCTATTCTAGATCTCAAATTATTTCTTTCATATTATGGAAAAACCAATCACTTTATTGTTGTATGTCACAAGCAAATTTGAAAATCCGGCTTTTCATTTTGTTTAGAATTAAATTTTTTTTCATCAAACAATTAGTAACGAAATATTATTTATAATTTTTAATTAAAAAATCTATATAGCGTTTACTACTTAATGAATAAATAAATACAAAAATATACACCTATACGTTACGCATAGATGCATCATTCCTACATAATATTATAATATTAATATAAGTACCTACATAAAGCAATGATACAAATTGGAAATTCAATTTTAAATAAATCTAATATTTATAATATTTATATTATCTAATACCTACTTACATACCCCTACCATACATAATAATTTAAATTGATAATTATGTAAATAGGTACATAGGTATTCCTTAACCTTAACATACGCAAATTATATATGTAATAACTTAATTATTCAAATAGCTGTTAATTATTTATATCTAGGCACATAAATACATTGTAAATTATAAGTTAAAGACACTTTTTAATAAGTATTCAAATTAAAACCCTACACTTTTGGTAAAGATTGTTAAAAAATATAGTTGTTTTTTAGTTTTTATCAGTTTACTACGTAATATTAATGTCCATGTCTCCATGAAGTACGAATTTGTGTATCTTAAGTTCCTATTAATAAATATGAATTATTATAAATATTTATTCGTATATTATATACGCAAATATATTCTCAGCTAACACAATACAAATGTATCTACTATCTTTCTATTATTATTTTTAATCTACAAAAAAAAATTTGGAATTGAAATTCAAAACGGAACTATAATAAAGCATTTACTTAGATTAATTTTTTATATTAAAAATACTAAAAAAGTACTAATTGCGTCAAATAGAAATATTTAGTATCAAAATACAAAATACATAATATTATAATACTTTGGATATAGTCTAGAAAACCCTCAGTAAATAGATATTATGCACAATTTACAATTGTTTTCAAATACTGTTCAACCCTACTTGTGCCTTTATTGCTATGTACCTGTATTATTATAAGTAACTATTATAATTATATTACACATAATATTTATAATTTAATGTCTACAATTAATTATAACACAAGCATACTACTATCATTATAAAATCATTAAATTTCTTTACAACTTTTGATTCTGTTGACTTTATCAAAATTATTTAGAAAATAAATTTTAACTATGAGATTATGATAATAATATAAATAAATAAAAAATAATTATATTTAAATAATAATATAAATGTAGACTTAAAATTGAGTTGCTGTTTTATGAACATCTCGAATTGATAATTATACAATTAATAATGGCAGCGACATCTACTGCTATCGTTTCGAACTTTAATCGAATATTCTTGTATTTTGACTCGTATGACTTGGAATCAGAAAATTAAAATATTATAAAAATCAAAAATATATATACATCATTATCTAATAAAATTTAATTTCAAAAAAATTAATTGTTAAGCCACATTTCAGATTCTGAACGAAGTGATGAATGTATTGATTTTACAATGGTATATGTTTTTATTTTATTTTTTGTGTCTTCATCATATTTTAGAGTGGAAATAATACTTTGATTTTTGACTTCAGCCTCTCTTTGAAAAGGAAAATTCATCTAGTTTGTACTTTTGGTGGTCAAAAGCAAAAATTTTCAGTAGTTTACAAAAGCGTCAGGAAAAACCCTAAAGAGTAACAAAAAACGGACATTTTTACGCATAATCAGTTAGACAAAATCGATTTTTATGTTTTCTATAACTCAAAAACGAATCATTGTAAATATTAATTACCTATAGTAGACTATTGGTATATCTATAAACACGTATTTAGGATCAATTTTCCGAGGGGGAGGGGGGTTACAATATTTTTATGATACATGAACTGTAGTTGTAAAATTATGCATACATTTTGTAGTTCATTTTTTATTTCTACTTTGAAAATTTCGAGGGGGGGGGGGGTGAAAACCCCTAACCACCTTGTATACGAGCTTCTATGGAGTATGGAGTAAAACATATAAATTAACTAATTATTTTACACATAAATATCTTTCACTATATTTGAGTGTTAAACAAATTGTATAAATTGTTTTTGGTTAAATTTACTATAGGTAGGTATAATTATAATATAAATATTTCAATCATTAAATTTACATCGTAATCATCACTTATCCTATACATGTCAGTCATATGCCGTGTATAAGTAAGTACTATAGGACACTAAGTATAAACCATTATTTCTAATTTATGTTAAATATGTATGACGTATGTAATATGTATACAATTTATTAATACGCTTATTATTTAATGAAACTTAAAATGAAATTATTTAAATTGGATTTAATAACTAAATAGTCTGCAATATTTATTTTAAGGGGGGCCTCGCTGCGGTTATTATTTAAGATGCAACATTTAGGCAATAACCAGCTGGGATCTATGTGTTAGTAGTACATGATTATTAGTGTGAGTGTAATTCAATGTGGGTACCGGCTAGAGCCGCCGACGGATACCACTCTCGTACGCGCATGCACATCAGGGGCGGCTTATAAGAATACTAGGAGTGACGACTGTTCCTGCCTCGAAAATGGATAAAAAAAAATGTTTTAAGTTTAACAGGTTTATCTATAATTCATAACAAAAGATTGATCATTCAAGTAAAAAATAAGTGTATCTATATCATAAATTGTAAAAGTTAATGAAACATTTAACTAAAAAAGAACACAAAAATATTACATTGATCCTAGTAAATATAATTGGTGGTCGGATAGGTAGTTTAGAAACTTGCTCCTTGAGTTATGAAGACTGATGCACATGTCAATAACTGGATACAATAAAAATTCACTGTACGAATTTTAAGACAACTCACTTATTGATTTGACAAAATTAAAGTTAGTTAACGTTGTCTGATCTTGATTCTGAAAAAATATTTAAATTCACTAGAAAAATATCTATAGATCGTATAAAACACTCTGTTATTAATTTTAATTATGATTTGAAAAAATTTATATTTTCAAATTTTTATTTACAATTAATTATAGTATAAGATTTAATTTTTACAAAGTATTCCGTATTATCTATAGACAAGACTCTGTCGAGTTCAAATTTTTTTTCAGAATAAAAATCTAACATCTTAAATTAACTTTAATTTTGTCAAAACTTATGGTCTTTTGAGCTAAAATATATGGCAGTAGCGAGACCCCTAAGTATTAAATCAGCATTATTTTGTAGATATTTCTTTATATATCCATAATCGTACCATATAGTTAGTAGTATTAGTATTATATGTAACTATGTAAGAACATGGATTTATTGTATATTCGTAATTCGCATATTAACGAAATGCATTCAAAAAATCGATTTTCAGGACGTAACTATAGGTTATAAAAAAATGCTAAGACATAAGTAGTATGCACCTAAAAAAATATATATCACTGTAAAATTAACGTATTTATTGCTTTGCTCAAAAACTAAAAATATAAATAAGTCTGTCCGTCCAAGAAAACATACGGCGAAAAGTATAATAATACATAAAAGCGACGTACGGCTGCCAATAAATCAATTCTTAAACATGTGCATACCTATTTTAGTGTTTACATTTTTTACCTCAATATTTTATTTTATCTATCCAAAATATAATATTTTTACTAAGTTAAATTTTTAAATCGTGGCACGCATAAACACCTCTTCGATTAAATACCATAGTCAATATACCAGAGCTATGTTATGATGACGAGGGAGGAGGGCAAAGCGCACAAATGCTCTATAATCTATTGATAGGGCACAAACATTTTTAAGATTGTTAAGTTAAAAAATATACATTTTAACATTTATATTTTAGATTCTGAGCAGAGCGAAAAATGTATGATATTACTATATACTGTTTTTTTTGTTTATTTATTATTTTTTTTTTTAATAATAATTAAGCTTGAAGCTATACTATTTCATATTGAAAATAAACATTGAATACAATTTAATTTACTTTTATATATTTTACAATATTTAGACTAGCATACGTTAACAAAATTAATAACTAATAATAAGGTAATAACATTAATAATATTTCGTTTTGTACTATGTACGATATGTATAATTATGTATAAAAATAAAATCTAGTTTTATTACTCCCGTCCCCCTATATCCGGGCTATATAATATAATATAATATCCATATGTTTGTCGTTCATTAAAACAAAATCTTTTTGACGTAATTATTGAATCATTGAATTGAATAAGTATAAAATAAACAATTCTTCGGAGAAGGATTTTTTTTTAACTTTTTTTCCGATTACCGTTGTGACATCCGTGTAGTATCTATAGGAATTACCTATTTGATTTTACATTTTTTGGAAAAATTAAGCAATATTTTGAAACAGGCCTCATTATAGGAAAATTGTACAACAGTTTCACGTCTGACTTATTTAGTTTAAAAATTAAAGGGAATCAACCTATTGTGAATCTTATACGTTAAGAAGTATCTGCGTTTGTATGTTAGTAACTATCGTATAAAGTTCAATTTTAAATTTTTAGCGAGTTATGACTGCCATGAGCAATGAGCATTATTAAAGTACGCTATTTAATGTACACAAGACTCGATAAAAAAATTAAACACTCGTAAAAAACCAACTCACAAACACAGATAATTTTCTTACTGTTAAGTTAATAGGTCGATTCACTCTAATTTTTAAACAAACAAAGCTAATCGTGAACTGCTGATCATAAACTTACTATGTTACACACTATTTTATAAGACAGTCACAGAGTCAACCAATACTGTTAAGCGCTCTCTTAATACATTATATTATTATTATCCATTGATATTAAACATTAAATTATATTAATAGGTAGGTAGGTGCATAGACAAAGAAAATTATGGGTAGGTGTCTTGATAATTATCTTAATTCATATTATTATTATTATTATTATTATTATTATTATTATTATTACGTCCTATACTCGTATCACAAGATATAACCGGTGATACTGGATTTAGTGATATGACATAATAATAAATAATATTATTTTTTATGAAATTACATAGCAAATGTTGACAATATTATTTTTCGTCAATCTCACTAGTCTCAGTTCTTCATATTATATCCATTGCATCAGATCAAGTGTTACATCTATGAACTATGAAGTATAAGACTATTTTATATTATAAAATATTTAACTATATACTACCATAGTTCTAAAGTCATAATAATACGTTACTACATTAGGTTAAGTTATGTTTGTAGTTACATTATGTCACATTATGTTCTACAGACGACAGTAGGTGACAGTAGGTAAATGATAATACATTTTTACTAGCCGTCTGGAATTTAAATTGTTAAAAATAATTTCCAACGTTATAGAACACAATATACATACTAAACAAATATTAGATTTTTATTATATGTTATGTTTATAAAAGTATTATAATCCATATGGATATACAACAGTTTTCGTTGTCTTACGGTGGTGACAACGATGTTGGAGACTACTTATATAACTTTCCAGCGGGTAAAGTATCATTGTTATTACAAACTAAACATATCTAATGTAAATAGTATTAATTCAAAATTCACAAAACTAGATTACTATGAATTGTATGATGATCAATTAGAAGATGAAAATCAATATTATCAGCCAAATGTAAATGCAGAAATGCATAATGAACCCTCGTTTTGGAGCAATCTAACATTTCACCAGTTGTGCACTCAATGTGTTGTTCCTGCTGTTTGGAGTACTGGCAATCTACTGGGAACTACATTTATTCTATGCATGTTTTTCAGATTATTCATTGTTATATGTAAGTAAAACACATTATGTTAAAACTATTTTTCAACAAGTTCTAAAACAACATGGTTTCAGGCAATAAAATCAAAATAGTTCCTGAAGCTGTCTTACACACAGTGTGTGCCATATGTGGTATTCTGCCATTAGTTATATTTCATGAAGATGGAGATGTGTATCAATTAATACTACAAATTGTGTTGTACCCTATGTTCTGTTACATAGTGTCTATTATATGTATATTGACTTTAAAACATCATTCCTCTATTGTGTTCTCTGTTATAATCCTATTAACATTATTCTATCGGTGAGTTAGTATTTACTTAAATACATATTATTAGTAGTAGTATTACCTATATTAGTAATATTGCTAATTATTTATTATTATATATTACATTTTTAATTATAATTAAACAAAATATTCTTAATAAAGATATTATGTATTAGATGTTTAGTTTATTTAATAAATGGTATGTATAATTTGAAATGTAATAACTTAGTTTAAATGCATATAAGTATTGTCACTAGTTTAACATCTAAAATGATTAATATTTAGTTAATTTACAAACTTATAATTAAAATTATAAATTAATTTTTATGCTATGATCAAGAAAAGATGAAAGTGCTTGTATGTTTTCAATAAGGAATTTAAAATAATGATACATAATTTCAGAATATTATGATATAATATTAAATATTATTAAATAATATTAAAAACCTATGTTTTAGTCTTAAGAGAATGTTAGCTTACTGTACTTTATTTTATCTTTCTAACCAATGTGTAACATAACAAATTTGCATTCAGTTAAATTAATCTTGTGTTGTTGGTTTTAATATTACAGTGAATAACCTATTATCAAACATAAAGTCCAGAATATTATCTGTGCTTTTTACAATATTTCAATTTTTCTGTGATATATTGAGATTTTTAAATTTGAATATTTTGTATTCATAACTTGTATAAAAATTGAAATATAAAAAATCTAACATTCAAAGACTGATCATTTTCTTAACGTTTATTTTAATAATATGTGAATTCACACTAACAATAAAACTAACAACACAAGACTGATTCTCTTGAATTCTATGTTAACATATTATGCTATGTTGTTACTATGTATATAATAGAAAACAAATTACAATAATATCTTCATAAAGAAAAAATTAATAGAAATCTAAATATTTACAGTGAATGTTTTACAAATGACTCAAAATGGCAAAAAACCAAAAGTGCTCATATGCTAATGTCAATGAAAGCAATGGCAATATTATTTGATATTCAATCGAATAAATTACATATTTTTCCTTCAGTTCCTCAGTATATAGGTTATATGATGTGTGCAGGCACTGTTTACCTGGGTCCATTTTTGACATTTCAAGAATACTCAAATGCATTTTCACTCTCTGTTAATTGGGTAATATATTAATTATTTATTTTTCAATATTTAATTTTATTTTATACCTTTTATATCATTTAAGAACAAGACCAAAGTCTGTCGTATAATATGGAGAATAATAATTTCATTGTTTGGCTTCGTTTTATCAATTTGTGTTGTGGATTGGCTGTTTAGTCAACATTTATTAGTCAATAATAAAAGGTTTGAACTCTTTTAATCAATTTATATTTAATTTTTAATTTGTTATAATTCTATGTTACAGTAATTCAATTATTAACATTTTTCTAACTATGTACAAACAAGCTTTGGAGTTTCGTACTGGTCATTATTTTGTAGCCTATGCATCTACAGTATTTGCAACTGTTTGTGGATACCACAGTGAATACAACAGTGAAATATTAGTAACCCGTCCATTGATTATGGAATGGCCCCGATCTCTTCTACATGTTGTTGTTCATTGGAATGCACCAATGCACTATTGGTTAAAAAAGTGTTAGTAACTAATACAAATTTTGTTATAATCATGTAAATTAATATAAACTTTGTATATTTAATTAGATGTATTTGAAGAAGTACTAAAATATGGCAACAAAAATAAAAAACAAAGAAACAGATTTATTGCCGTCGGGACCACATATTTAGTGAGCTCTCTATTACATGGATTAGAACGACGTTTATCAGCTGTATTGCTTTCTCTTGCTGCTTATACATATGTAGAACATCAAATTCGTACAAAATTAGCATCAAGATTTCCAAGCACATTTTCTTATTATGCTAAAAACAAATATTCCCGCCATAATTCAAAAACTTACTTAAGTAGCTTAAACCAAAATAGTTGGTTCTTTTGGTGTATTAATCTTATGTTTACTATTTTAAACATTATACATTTAGCTTATCTTGGTTCAATAATTGATATGTCTGTAGACAACTCTTATAGTACTACTTACCAAGAATCTTTTGCTCCTTGGAGTCGAGTATCATATTTTAGTCATTTTATAATGTTGATTATGTTTTTTATCAGTATTCTACTTTAAATATAAAATCATACTTATATGATGTATGTAAGTCTTTTGTAAACATAATAAATATTTATTTAAAAAAAAATTATTTTTTATTTATCCATTTATAATATATATTCCGGTTGAATTTAATTCAAAAGATGTTAAAACTAAAAAGACTAACTAAGAATTAATAAATAACCAAATTTATAAAAAGTAACAATTAAAAAAAATAATATTAATATAGTAGTATTAACAATACTTATAATAGTAATAAAAAATCAATCAAACAAGGTTAGGTATTAGTTGGTCAACTTGGTCTTCAAATAAAAATAATTATTACTAAAATAAAATAACATGAACATTAAATAATTCATATGTATATACTATATTATAATATATATTTTTATAAATTTAATTGTTTTTAAAATGATAACTCATTAAAATTAAACAAAGTAGAAGGAATATTTTATACTTTTGTTTTTTAACTTAAACTGTATACCTAAGAAAAATGTAATCATTACTACCAGTGTATTTTATTGCACCATTACAAAAAAGGTGTATTAAAAAATGATAAATCATGCCATTAAAAAATAATGGTTGCTTGTATAATTATAAGATTATGTTAGTTAAATTAATTTTTATTATTTAAGTTTATAGTATAGTTAATTTATCTTTTCTTTTTTTGTAATTTATAATTTGTTGAAACCGGAGTCAATATATTACAAAAATTATCGAGTTGTATGGCTGTTGTATTGTGCTAAATGTCATTGAAATATTTTGACTGTTAATTTATGATAACTTAAAACTTAAGATAAAACTAGGAAATCCTACACGTAAAAATAGATTTGTAATTATCAAAATCTTAAATCATCAAACATATTTGTAAATTACTAATTTACAAAATGACCAACCCGTCTTATCTGTAAGTTCTAAAATCAATGGTAATAGACAATAATGTACACAAAAAATATATTTAATTCATATTTACCCATTACACATTTTGCTACATAATTTTTACATAAAAACAATTAATGAAAAATATAAAAGTTGACCTAATATATTGATTTTTAATAACGACTGTCAGTTTAAAATAAGACTGATAAATTATCAAGTTTTATTTACTCATTTAATCATTAAGTATTATAAATTAATTGGTTACTATTATAATATTATATCGGTTTGTTTTTAAAAAAGTTGTTTTATTTTGTTTTAAGTAATATTTGACTGTTTTCTTATGTGATAATTAAATACACGTTATTTAATTTTATTTTGAATACTTTTTATTGAATTACTAATATTAAATTTTACGTTCACAAGTTCAGGCGTAATCAACAATGACCAGGTAAGTTGAGAAACTATGGGCGTAATCGCCATATTATCGTTAATAAGCTAATTTTTACCGTAATTATCGGTACATTTTATAGTTGTAAGTAAAATACATTAGAAACATAATCAATTAATAGATTAATACAAGAATTATACTTGTAATTGATATTTAGATAGAATAGGACAGAAAAATGTATTGTATTTTTATTTTGGCTTTCTTACAAAATTACAAAAATGTCGTTTACACCCTTTTTCCCTGTAACCGTCGATATTTTCAAAACAAAAACTTTTTGTAATAAACAGTAACTGTAATAAATTAATATATATATATATATATATATGTATGCATGTATTGTCACAAGGGCTGGAAGCTCATGCATTTACATGTTTTTACTAAATGGGTCAAATAATTATTAGATCAGCTACAAATATAACATATTATACGTTTTAAGATTTTACAAATCCTATAAAAATCGAAATACAAAATTGTACTATACATTGTTGCACATAATTGCATATTTCGACGGTATTTTTATTTATTTGCATACTTTTCAAATTTTCCATTGTTAACTGCAAATTAGTAAAATGTAATTTTCAAAATAAATTATTTCTTAAAGAGCTAATAATAATTAAAATATAAAATGTATTTATAATTATATATTCAACAGAGCGACGCCGATCAAAGTTTGGTTGTAAATTGTAATGTTTGAAAAAACTTTTTAATTTAAATTTTTTCTATTATTTTATAATTTGATATTTAAAATTTAAGTTTCATTTTTTAAATGTTCCCATTGTAAAACAGTAATTTTATTTACTATAGTCAACAAAATTACAGTATGAAATTGTTTAATTGTAAAGAAAAACTATAAGCATATAACAGTGTTTTTAAGCACACGAGTGCATACTTTGTGTTAGTTTTTAGTGAATAAAATTTCAGTTCCTAATAATTACAATGTATACTTATTCATTGATTTTTTTCTCAATTTTTTAAAATTATTATTTTTAAATTTAATTCAAACAAAATGAATGTATTTTAAAATTTAAAAGAATAAAAAAATCATAGATTATGCTGATCAAGCTGTGGCAGCTGTAGTGATTTTAATAATATGTCATGATTGGTGGTTAATTTATGGCTAATTATATTTATATTATGCTATTTGTATACACAATATTATAATACACTTGGTACTTTAATAGTGTGGCTAATATGCTATTGTAGTTTTAATAATATTATTATATATTCTGCCAAACAAGTCAGTAGTTTCATATTTTTATTTTTTAAATGATCAGTGAATTTATAACATATAAACTTTATCCAAAATAAAAAAATGTTAAAAAACCATTATACATACATGACAAGAATATAAAATTACACAGAAATTTACAGAAATTTTAAAATAATATTTACAATAGGTATTATCTAAAATTATAATGTACATGATATGTATGTAATAACATTATAAGTAAAAATAATTAAGTATCATTTTATATAGGTTTCAATCATAGACGTGTCCAGAACTTTTTCGCAGGGGGTGCAATATTAACTATTACCATTAAAATTCAACCCACATAATAAGTTATCTGTATAGTATGAGTGGTTGTGCCAGATTTCGCAGGGAGTGCAATTGCATACCCCCCCCCCCCGTTGACACGCCTATGGTTTTAATATCTTACGTTTAAAATACAATTTATTAAAAGATCAATTGTTTCTATAAACAAACTTCATTAGAAAAAAAAAAATATTTATATAAAAAACTGCATAATTTCACTAGAATTAACAGACTAGAAGTTACTTTTATGTATTTTTTACACATTATTACAATTTTATACTTAACTTAGAAAAATAAATTATAAACACTTATTTAAATTACCCTGTTTTTAAAAGAATATTACAATGGTATGGCAAAGAAGATAATATTAAATGGGTAATAATGACATTTCATAAGACAGTATGATAAACAAAATTCTATTTAAAGCAACATTTTTAATATAAATTGAGTAAGAAAAGTTTTTGGTAAATATTAGATAAAAATACTTGTTAGTGATAATTTAGAACTTTACCATACCATTGAAACCACAACCAATGTACCTAAATTTAAATAGTAAGAAATTAACTATTATAATATAATTTGACGTTTTTTTGACCAGTAGTAAAAAAAATCTGTTTGTGATGTATTACTAGGATCGAAATTCAATTCATAAAGTGCTTCTCTCCTCCAAATCTATAATAACAACCATTGATTAATAAATATAATTAAATGAAGGTAAGTTTAACTCACATTTATGTCTTCAGGAGATGGTTCTGATATAATTTTATTGGAGTTTGACATTAGATCTTGTTTGGTTACTAATCTTATTTTGTATAAGACATACTTGTAAAACATTGCATAATAATTTGAAGATAAATCTAGTTGAAATGTAATAGCAAATCTACTCATACATTTCTAAAAAACATAATATAATTTAAATACACAATATTATTTTTATGTAATAGATTAAATATATTTTTAATTTGTCTAACGCACATTAAGTATTTCAGGTCTCAAGCTTTTTACATTAAAAGCATTGAAAAGATTTATTGAATGAAACAAGGTACAGCCATATGAATCCATGTTACTAATTGGTATAACATTATTCAGTTTTCTTAAATAATAATCTATTGAAAACAAGCAAATAAAAATGATATAATTATCTTAAATTTCATAAAAGTTTAAACAATATTAAATGAATATATTTATAGTATATTTAATAGTTTTAAATGTTTAATCAGATACTTTATAATTATAATATTGGTCACACAGAAACATTATGTAAAACAAAATACATTTAATTTAAATTATTCAATTCATTTTTTTAGATTTAACTTAGCTAAAATAAAATTAATAACATTTTACCCAACTTTAAATTTACATTTTTATGATGTCAGATTTAGAGTCACTTATCTAGTACATGTGTAGACAAATATATAATTTAATTCAAATATTTAATCCTTATGGTATCTAATAATATTTAATTACCAATAACATTTTTAAATAAGCCATTTTTTAAAAGATGAATGTATGTAAATCAAAAAGAAGATAAATGTACTATTACACTTTTACCGTATTCTGTATGGTTTGTAATCAAAATTTTTAGTTATTCACCAAATCAAATATTATTGTTTAGGTAAACCATTTTTACTATTCATTAATAACCTCCTAACCACACGGTGAAGTAGTTGAATATTTTTAACTATTTAATATATTATGTTAATGCGATAATCACATGGTTTACACAGAATATGTTGACAGTATAATAGTACCTTAATTTTTTGTTATATATTATTATAATTAATAATACATAAGATTTTAAAACTCAATTGAATAACAGGATAATATCAAAGGTTGATTTGAAATTAATCTAATCAAACTACCAAGAGTTCTACTTTCCTAAATCTGGCACTAAATTAAATTTTATAAAACAGTACAAATGATTTATAATACTCACCTAACATTTGACTTTCATTATTAGATACTTCCGAATTACAACCATCCATATTACTGATTAAATGCACTAACGCTGTTAATGAATTTGTATTAAACAGTACTCCTGCATTAATATTTAATATACCATTGATGTATTGTCCAGCATAATAATTATGTTTATGTTTATTGACATTTAATAATGATATTAAATGTAATAAGTTTTCATAAATTAACCAAACATTATCTTTGGCCAAAAATATCCAATCATATTTAATGTTATGTGAATTATATTGGTTATGTAAGTACATTATAGTCTGGCAGTAATATTTCCATGGTTGTGATGAATATGTATCAGTTATAACTTGTCCAATATACTTGTGCTTTTGTTTACTCACATATATTTTGTTGTTGCCACATTTATCGAGCCAAACATTGTGTTGCATAAGTAATGAGTCTATATTATTAATAAATACAAGACACAAAATTGATGTATTATGATTTATAGTTGATTTTGTTAAATCAACTAGATGGTAAGGGTAATGATAGTTCATCTTTATTTCACTGTTTAAATGTTTAACTGGAACTGGCGTTAACTTAGTGTTGTCTTCATAATTCAATAGCAAATAATAAGTATAAACTGACATAATGCCAATAACAAAGCCCATTAATAAAGGCATTGGCAAAGCACATATTTTGGACTTATTACCATTTATGCTTCTATACATAAACACCATAGCTGCAGTTAAGATTTAGAATATGTTATGATATGCATTAACTTTGAAGCTTCCTCGATTTTTTTTAATTATTTTTTATACATTCTTAGTAAATAAAAATGTATTAAATCCATTTCAAATTACTAAATAAAAATTACACATGAATAAAAAGTAAGATTTTTTTTTCTACATACCTACTTTGTAATTGTAATTAACATTTTTACTATCTAACGGTTAACGGTAAGTCGTACTTATACAACTACAACTAAGTAATAGACATTATAATT
Source organism: Rhopalosiphum nymphaeae (assembly GCA_036289425.1). Classification (NCBI taxonomy): domain Eukaryota; kingdom Metazoa; phylum Arthropoda; class Insecta; order Hemiptera; family Aphididae; genus Rhopalosiphum; species Rhopalosiphum nymphaeae. The sequence goes on from JAZAQC010000030.1 coordinate 4,101,470, forward strand.
TATAAGACCGATAGAGCATAAAATATTAAAATTTAATATTAAAAACTTCATATAGTTTGTAGTGTTCCTACGATAACTTTCGTATATTTATCACTTATTGCTTCTGATAAGACAGGTAACCAGAACACTGAATAATTTATTGCCTATATAATACTTAAAAGGAGTTTTAATAAACATATTTATTTTTAAGACATTATTCAAGAATCGAGATTGATAAATTTTGTTATTATAACAGTTAATGTTATTACTTATTAATAATATTATTATTGACATTATGCTATTAAATATCAATTTTATCAGTAAAATTTAAAAAAAGTTATTAAATTATTTAATAAATATCTATAATGCATTTATAGATATTATTGTGTACCTAGTACCTACCTAATTTCAAAAATAGTATTAAGGCAGCTTTTAGTGGTTATTGAAAGGAAAAAATTTAGACAATTTCTAATATTGTCGCCGTAAGTGTTTTTTGTGTTAATTCTCCTTTTTTAGTTATAGCTACAGCTAGGAACTTAATGTTCTTAAAATCATTAAAATATGCATTTATTTATGGCCTATAAAATCACTAAATATGCAAAATCACTTAAATATGATCTTAAAATATACCTTAAAAACTAAAACATTTAGACTACACTATATCAGAAAAATATTTTTTAGGTAATATTATTAATATATTTTGTAAAATATAAATAAATAAATGCAAATACAAAACATTGACTATTAATCTCAAATATAAAGAAATCTTGCCATACTGGTACAAACGGGTAAAATACTACCTAAGAAATAACCATATTAGGTAATAAAAGATATAAAATAGACGAACAATTAGTAACAACAATGATAAATATTCCGTGACAGCGGCGTGACCTGTATTAGTGTATAACTACAAAAAATCATACAATATATGTGTAAATACTGCGTATAAAATTAAAATGTTTATTATTTGTATATTCTTTTTTTTTCTCTCTATCGAGTTTATTTATTTTATTTTCTGATTACTATATGTACATACTTTTATTTAAGATTATACTACACTCTATCTCTAACACAAGCTTTTCATATATAATTTTTATAATTTCATTTTTTGCAAGTTATGATGATGTAAAAATAAAAAATAAGTATGCATATAGGTACGATTTATGTATTGTCTGTGTGTAGATAAAAGTATATTAGTATCGGTAATTCATAATTTCAAGTTTTTTCAACTATTTGTGTTCTCACAAATCAGAAAAACACGACGCACAATAATTTTATTGAATATTTTTTTAGGTACTTATGATTGTTTTTAAAAAATGTAAGGACAATTTTAATTTAAAATTAATATAAAAAAATATACTTTAACATACGAAAAATAATAAAACATGCAAAAAAAATAATAATTACTGTAGATTCCTGCCTTCCTGGTTTTATGAAACAAATGTCTACATTACTAAGCTATGTTTTTAATGAATATTATAAAACATATAAACTACTATAAGTCCCTAGCCTTAGTCATAACTCATATGTAAATAATAACTAATAAGTGATAGTAAGAGTATAATTAATAAAAAAGAGACAAACGAATTCAAATTATTTTTCAAAATTGACTGTAGAGATTGGTTTCGTTTTCACCAGTTAAATGGCTCTGGCTAGCTTATTAGTCTAAATGCATTACAAATCCAATCACCTATTAAAACCATCTTAACAATTATTGTTGAACAATAGTCAATATACATTTTCATCTAATCAATAATCATAATAATCATAATATGTAAAAGAAAATTATCTATACAATTTAAATAATATAACATATAATGAAACATTTTTAAATATTTTGCTATTTTAAATTAACAATTCAGTGAAAATTATTGATATGATTTCATGAGAAAAAATATTATAAAAATACAAGTGTACCAATGCAAAACAACGTATTATATTATGTCATTATGATACTTAAGTATATAATTATTGCATTCTGTTAAAAATAAAAACTGTGCACTTAATATTATACAATATACATAGGTACTACGAAATAATATAGAATACTTTTAATTAATGTTAATTTTTGACATTAAAAATAATTTTGTTTTTTTAATTTTCATTATATACAGATTTTTAATTTTTAATAATTGTCGAACTTATGTAATATCTATGCAATTTTTTATATTATCTAGTTAGGTAATTTAATCATAAATATTATTTATAAATATATAATTAAATATTAATAATGTTATGTATTAATATTATTGAATTATTCAACGTTTTAAAATTATTTAATCTTAAATATTTAAAATTAATTAAAAACCAAATATGTATCCAATCACTTTCATTGAAAATGTCGTATGTGAAATATTGTATTCCAGGGATTTTTTCCAGTGAGATTTTATTCTGCCATTTCGATAAAAGTAATCTAACAGGCTAGATCAATTTATAAACTTTTACCTTAGTCCTTGATACTCATCGTCATATTCATGATACGAGAATAAACTATGAAAGAGTAAATGCAAGTTCCCACAAAAGACATAGTAATAAAAATCAACTTTTGCGTTTAGCTAGGTATATATTATAAGAATACGATATACCTACTTAATACACCACCTACATAACACACATAACACGTACATTTCTACAGGAAAAATAAATACATAAGTTAGTATATTATGAGTTTATATTTCACAATTGTTGGTGTAATATTTTCGCGGCAATTGTTATTTATTATCAATGCACATCCACGATTAACGTACGTCGCACACCTACATAATCTATCTTTATGTATTTGTCATAATTTTTTTATACACAATTTAAATTTATTATAAACTCTACATTATTATTGAAAATTAGTTAAATACAACAATTTTTTTAATAGGATATATTTACTACCCACATGAAATATCATTAAATGTACCTAGTAATAAAACAACTGCTTAAAGTAAAAAAAAAAATTCAAAATATGTCTCTATTGAAAAATATGGGTCCAGGTATCCCCATACAGCAAAATTACTTCGTATATTACTATTTACTGCATTAGTATGAATATAGAGTATAGTATTGCACAGTGCACACTATTTCATACGATTCATACGGTTTTGTTATATGATCATACATTTTGTCCCAGTTGTAAGTTTTTATTAGTCGAAGTTGAGATTGCTGAGAGGAAAAAAATACTAAATTATGAATTGCTATTATTGTACATATAAAAACCCTGTCGGCTGTCAAGCCCATAACACGGCCCATACACTATGACTATGAGTAATGTATAATATTATTATTATAGTTATATACTATGCACATTAAATGTAACATAAATTTAAATTTAATTAAGTTTTTGAATAAGCCGACAAGCAAAAAAATAGGGTTTAAATAATATGTCCCTAACTATTCGTTAAACGCCTAAACAGTAAACCGCCTTGACTATTGTCAAGCTAATCGAAAAAAATGCGCGTTTAAGACCGTGTTATATTATTTAGTATCAATATAAAACACTCGTCGAAATAAATTATAAACGTCCAGAATATTACGAGTATACACGATACAACCATCGCCATAGTCATCATCGCTCACCGCAATATCTTGTGGGACTATATTTCATGAGTGAGGCACAGCGCGCGTCAATCTCCATCTGTGATTCGTGGTACATCCAATACTAACTATATCACACAACCGAATTGAACTTGAAATCTGTATAGGTTTTTTGTTCGTGTCGCGGGGTATTGGGGTAGTCCACAGGTTTTATTACATTTAACTTTTTTCCAAGTCATTTCGTTGTGTTCCGATAATTTTCTACCTCCATGAGAACCGCACTCGGTGCTACAGCGTCTGATCATCAACATTGTCATCTTATCTCCTCTTTTCTGGGTTCACGTCAATCGCTTTACTCCATACGATAGAAAATAATGATAATGTTAACAATAATTTTAAAGTAATGGCCATTTATCAAAATATAAACATACGCCTATACTGCCTAGCATAATAGTTAGTAATTTCTAAACCAGTACCTATGTGCATACATACATTAATTGTACTTATACAATTTACGATTCCTCCATCGATTTAACCTGCTGCACGTCAAGTTTTTATTCTATTTATTATCACTACAAACAGTACGAACGCCATACAACATTCGCGTGCGCACACGCACAAGCACACGCACTCAAAACCCAAACTGCTTCACACACACACACACACACACACACACACACACACACACGCACACGCACACGCACACGCACACACACACACATACGGTGCGTGCACTGTACGCAAACACGCGTACACACTGGAGCAAACACTCACACAAATTACAAACACTCGCGTGAGTCCAAACACTGCAAACATACAAGACCGCAGTAATAATAATTAATAATATTCTTATTTATTATTATTATTGCCGTTTTGGATTTGTCGCGTTGATCACCGACCCCAACGAGGTCGGACAGCAGACATCGCATAAAATACGAACGACAATTAATTGTATTTTCATTTTCGTTTATAACGTGCTGCTGCGTCTGTTAGCGTGCGCCACCCGGCGTTCCGTTGTTGAACAATCAATCTTGATTAACTAGGTAAGTACATTTTTTTTCTTACGTGTTTGTCGGTCGTTACCTTAGATTTTGAGTCGGTGACGACATTTTAAAATTAGGTACCTGATCATTCTTGGATATTGTAAGCGTTTCTTTATCAGCTCTTTTTTCTCTTAATTTTCACCAAAAGAAAACAAACATTTGTTCACTTTTATTATTAACCTATACACCTTTTGTTTTGCTCTATCACAGAGTTCATTCTTTTGGGTATTAGTTGCTCATTTTTGATCTTTATATCTCTAGTATCATCCAATTTTGAAAAATGGCTGTCAATTTATTGCAAACCAACAACACAGGCAAAGTTAATAACAAACGTTTAGCATTGATACAAATTGTAAAAATCGATCTTAATACTGGAAATAACACTGAAACTCAGGATGATGGTGTTGTATACTCACCCGCTTACATTTCCACTACCAATACTTGTGTCGTGAATAGTGGAACAGCATCCCAGGGAATACAATTTCAATTATTGGGTAAGTTAATGATAATGAAAATATTTAATTTATGTTTTGTTTGATATTGATTTAATATATATTACCTATCTACATTTATGTCTTTAAAATTCTTAATCACTCATAATTAATATGCTAAAATCTTCAAAATATTAAGTAAATAGTTTTAATTATTTTGTTTATTTTAAACAGATACATATAAATTAGAAAAACATTGAAAATATATAAAACAAATTAGAATAATCTAGATATCTACCTTTTGTTTTGTTTATTTTGAAGATTTATCTTAAAGATTTTTAAAGTCTTAAGATGGTAACTTATAACTAAGCTTTTGAAAATGGAATGTTTTAACATCGGATAATATGTGGTGCAAAGTTAATTACACATTGTAGGTATGTAGATACAGACTACCTACAGGAAATCTATAGAAATTTATGACGTTTTTCAACATTTTCCTCTTAGTAAATAGCTTTGTAAATAGTTAACTACCTTCTTATATTTATTGGTCTAATTCTTTTATGACAAATAATTCCCATGGAAAATTCTGTTAAATACCTAGGTCTCCTCTTTCACAAAAGACTAACTTGGGCTGACCATATAAAATCAAAAAGATTATCACTCAACAAAAAGTTTTTCATTAGTATTGAGGTTTAAAATGTTTAACAACTAATTTTATAAAGTACTGTTATTTTTAGGAATAGGAATAATTTATTATTGTGATCATTATTTTTATTAATTAATTGATATTATTTAAATTTAAATTACTAAAACATTTTACCTAAGTAATCTAAATTTTAACTTTTAACTAATAATAATATAGTAATTTTTTTAAATTTGTGCTTAAAACTATTTAATTTACTAAATTTGTTATATTAAATAGTTGGTTAAAAAAATTTCATAAACATTTCCTGTATTGTATGCAGTATGCTGTATTTTTTTATTCAATTGTACAGATATATTTTGATAGTATATATTTTGTAATAAAAAAAATAAACATAAATCAATATACCTACAAGGTACTTAGGTAACAATAGTATATTATTTAATTAGTAAAATATTAAAAAAAAATCTGTATAGGAATTTATATATATTGTTTAATAGTTGTAGTTTTTTTTTAAATAAAATAGGTATAATAATTCTAGACAGGTAAACATATAAATTATTTTATAAAAATACATAGTAACTAGATTTAAATATTTGTGTATGGTATGAAAGGGTAAGCACATGGTGTTCAGATAAAGTGTGAACATACAAAGTTTGTAGTGGTTAATTTAAATAGATTAGAGTCTTTAAAGAACAATAATTATTTTTTGTATTAATTTTTAATATAGATTGATCACCTAAATAATAATGATTATTATAAACTGTTTAATTAAAAATATATATAATACATTACTTATTAGTTATTAGTTTATTACTTGTCAGATCTAATAATTTTACAATAGTGACCAATTGCAACAAATACCGTATAGTAATAAAATTCACTGAATGTTTTCATTATTTATTTCATTACTTTTAGTAAATTATATTATAAGTAAAGTAAAGTGCATAGGGCTGGATTGACTTGGCGAGTTACTGAGTAAAACTTGAACCGGTTAAGAGTGTTTTAATCGTAACTTTTTTTAATAATAATGATAAATAGTACCTACAAATATTAATAAAAAATATAATTAAATTAAATTATTAACCATACAGTAGATGTTGATGTAATCAAACATTAGAAATCTTAAAACTTGGAAGGCTGATAACTTACCAATCCAGTGCTAGTAGAATTTATGGGATTTGTATGCACTAAAAATGCTTAAATATGTATAAGTATATGTTACTTAAAAATTATTTAAGATAAAACATTTATTTTTGATTCAATATTTTATTTTATTTTATTAGTATGTATAATAGGCAATACCATGTTATGGTTTAGAATACCTATATCTATATTAATTTATTTCAATATCATTCAAAATATTTTTTTTTAAGTTCTTTAAACATTTAAAAAACACCCTAAATTTATTCTAAAAAGTTTCATATTTTCAATCTATATGCTTTGAAACAAATGTGTGTTCTAATTATATTATTAATCATTATAAAAATTATTTAATTTAAATTTACAGCTATTTTAACTATAAAAAAATATAATTAGACAGTGTCTGTGTTCCCTCTATGGAGTTCTCCTTTATACACCACAGATTAATAATAGTTGATAAGTAAGTACTAATATACCATATCATATTATTGATAAAGGTATGTAAGTACATTAAGGGCCATTCTTACGATGTTTAGTTAGTGTCTGATAATGCTAACTAATAGAATTTTTTGTGTTAACCAATAGAATTCTACCAGTTCTTAACCGACACTAAACCAGACAATTTTATTGAAATAATTCTGATCTCATAGTTTTTTTTGTTTTAACAGTTATTGCAAACTTATAAAATTATTTTTCACACTTAGTTATTCTATACCAAATTTTATTAAATATTATTTGTGGATGCCATATTCGCATGTGCTGTCTCTATCTTACTAATATACATTATTACAAATTTTCTTTCTACAGAATACTTTTTGTGATGTTAGCTTTAATATTAAAGTAAATTTACTTATTATCAAATTTAAAGGTAAGAATATTATCTAGACAATGATATGATTTTATTGATATTATTATTTTAAAGTGAGTTATGAACATTTTAAAGTTGCAATATTTTACATAGCCGTAACTCACTTTAAAATAATAATATTATTAAAAGCATATGTCATTGTCTAGATAATATTTTTACCTTTAAATTTAACAATAGGTAAATTTATTCCAATATTAAAGCTAACATCACAAAATGTATTCTGCTGAACAAAAGTTTGTTATGATGTATACGTTAGTAAGATATAGACAACACATAGGGGTATGGCGTTCTCTTAATATAATTCAATAATCGTTTTCAATTAAATTTAAAACCATATCATCATAATTTAATTTAAGTTTGATCATATAAAAGAGAAATAGGGTACTTATTTTGTTGATATTACATCAAAAAATCACAGTAAAATGATTGCATTAAAAACATAGCACAAACTTAATAATTAATTACTCCCTTATTGATTTTATTATATTTTAAATTCTTTAAAGAATATTCTAAGTATTGAAATATTTTATATTATTATAAAAAAATAAAATATTTATTGAGTTATTTAATTATTAAATAACACTTTCATCAAATCAAAAAACAGTTGATAAGCATTGTTGTTAGATCAAACTGGTTTAAATTATACTTAAAAATTTCCTTTATGATTTTATATTTTTAAAATTGTTACTTCATTTTTTTAGGTGGTAATAATGAGAATATTGTTGAATTTACTCCCAGTTATTCAGTAGACTATTGTAAAGTTTCCAAAGATACATATGCCATACAGTTGAATAATCATACATATATGTTAAAGTTTAAAACACATATAGGTAAAGTACTTTAAAATTATTTTATTAATATAAAAAGCAATTTTGTGAAGTTAAATAATTACTTGTATAAATATTTTAAAATTAGATTTATATGAATTCACTGTATTATTGGCTCGTGCTAAAAAAGGGAATGAACTCTCAGTTTTTTCGAATCGAACTGATGAAGCATCAGCGGCGCAATATTTCCAGGTAATAATTACCTACTTAAAATTATTAATTTTTTATATCTTATGTATTTATTTTTGTTAAGTTTTATGGATATCTTTCTCAACAACAAAACATGTTACAAGATTATATACGTACAAGCACTTATCAAAAGGCAGTGCTTATTAACACCATAGACTTTCAAGACAAAGTTGTACTGGATGTAGGTGCTGGATCGGGTATATTATCATTTTTTTCTGTTCAAGCTGGTGCTAAAAAAGTGTATGCTGTTGAAGCAAGTTCAATGGCACAACACGCTCAGGTATCAATTATTTAAATTAAAAACAACAATAAACTTAATTATTTATTTTGGTTTTTTTTTTATTATATATATATATATATATGAAGACTTTGGTGGAGTCTAATAATTTAGGAGACAAAGTTTTTATTGTTGCTGGTAAAATTGAAGAAATTGATTTACCTGAAAAAGTAGATGTTATTATATCAGAACCAATGGGATATATGCTTTACAATGAACGTATGCTTGAAACTTATTTACATGCTAAAAAGTGGTTAAAACCAGGAGGTAAATTATATTTTGGAATATTTTTTATTATTTATTAACAGATTGTTTAAACACAAAATTAAATAAATATTAAATCTAGTTGATAATATATTGATAATTGTAGTTTAGTTGATATTAATTAATTATAATTTATAGGAAAAATGTATCCTAGTAAAGGAGATTTGCATATAGCTCCATTCACTGATGATGCTTTATTCATGGAGCAAACAAATAAAGCCAGTTTTTGGTATGTACAATATATTGATTGTAAAGTAATTAATTGGTCGAAATAAATCATATACCACAAATAATTAAAATAAATCAAAATATCAATAATATCATATTTTTGTATGATTTTGTTAATAAAAATATAAATTTTACACAATCATATTTCTTTCAAAGTTTGGTATTTTTAATATTATTTAATTTATATTTATAATTTGAAGGGTTCAATCATGTTTTCATGGAGTTGACTTGAGTTCATTAAGAGATATGGCTATGCGAGAATATTTTCGACAGCCAATAGTTGATACATTTGATATTCGTATATGTCTTGCAAAGTCTGTTAAACATAGCTTGGATTTTCTCACAGCTACTGAACAACAATTACACAAGATTGACATTCCACTTGAGTATTATATACTTGAATCTGGAACTATTCATGGATTAGCTTTTTGGTTTGATGTTGCATTTCAAGGCAGCAGTCAAACTCTGTGGCTATCTACTTCGCCTACTGAATCTTTAACTCATTGGTATCAAGTCAGGTGTCTTCTAGAAAAGCCTATTCTTGTTAAAGTTGGTCAAATTTTAACTGGTAGTGTTTCACTTCAAGCCAATGTTAGGTTAGTAAATTATTTTTTATATTTTATTATTGTGTTTTATAAATATGGTTAATATTTTTGTTTATATTTTTAGACAAAGTTATGATGTTTTCATAAATTTAATGATTGATGGACTTCCACACACAAGCTCTTCCAACAATTTGGATCTTAAAAACCCATACTTTAGGTATACTGGTCAACCACCACAACCTCCTCCTGGTGTCAATACTATATCACCCAGTGAAAGTTATTGGGCAAACTTGGATCTTCAAAGTACTACTTCTGGTATTTTTTATAATAGTATTGAGTATCATAATCTTACTAACAGCGGTGAAACTTTATTTAAATAGCTTTAAATATGGTTAATGGCATTCCATTAAATGGTTATGCTACAGACATTTCCATGGATATGCAAACATCTCCAACTGCTGTTGCAAACAATGCAAATCTTATAAATTTAGGTAATTAAACAATTATGTTATATAAATAATAACTTAAAGTTTTATAACAAGAACAAATAAATATATTTGTATTATAAAATAGTTACCGTACCTCAACCAAATATTCATCCAGGATCTATAAGTAGTACTGGACGACAACGTGTTAGTACAGCTACTTCTACTGCAGGAGCACAACTCATTGGTGGTGGAATATCTCCAACCTTATTTACTTCCAACCAGGTAGATATTAAGTAGTTTCATTGTTGTAAATCAAATGTTCCAAATGTAATATTAAGTATTAATTGTTGGTTTTAAAATATAAACGTAGAATTATTGAATCAAACCCCATTTAAAAAAATTTCAGACATTTTAGTAATTTCGTTTTTTTATTTATAATTTTTTTAATTGACCATCAATTTTTTAGAACCAAAATCAGCAACTTTTGTTAGGAGCAGCAACAGCTGCTGCAGGAGGTTCAACCACTGCTATGGGAAATTATCCAGTTAACAACAGTTTAATGATTGGAGACTATGTTGCACCCAGCACTGGTGTTTTAAATATTTCATATCGTTAACTTATTACATTATGGTTTATTTGTATTTACAAAATAAATCTTAAACCGCGATAATTTCAAAACCCTTTTAAAGAGATTTATTTCTCCTTGCATAAATTTACCATCTACTCAAATATTTATTCGATATAAATACATTAATAATATATATATATATATAATTTAAATGATTTAATACAAACTATTTTTATTTATAATTTTAAACTCGTGTAGGATTATTAATTTTAAAAAGGATATGTTTTCCTGTTACTCATTTTTTTTATAAGAAAAATAATATTTATAGACTATTAATATAATAAACACCCATTATTTTTACATTTTCATAAAAAATAAACTAATTTAAACAGGTTTTAAACATTAACAACTCTTATCAAATTTTCATCATTTCCAAATTATATTTTAAAAGTAATATATGTGCATATATAAATGTATTATAGATTTATATATATGCTTCAAAATTGTAACAATAGTTTAGGGCTAAATGTTTAACATTTAAAAAAAAAATAGTTTTATGGTACCTAATATAATACGTGTAAAACAATTATAAGTATTAATTATTTTATAATTAAAAAATACAAATATTAATATTATCATTATAATATCAAAAATCATCATACTAGAATATATTACTTTTTGAGGAACATATTACATATTGTTATTGAATAGTGTATAATAATTTTAGTTAAGCCTTTGTTGCTGATTTATTGTTAAGGTTGATTAAATGAATCAATAATAATTTGGCAATAACTTTATGTATACTTTTTTATAACTATTTTTCTTTGTAATGTTATTTTTAATTTGGTAAATATTAATATTTAAGGTTTGCATTATTCTACCTTTTTCCTGATTATTTACATGTGTTTTCATTCTCCAATGTGATTTGAATATAAAATATCATAGCTTTTTTACAATATACTTAAATATTAATTCATTATTGTGATTCCTATGTATACATAATATATAGTAATATTTTAATTAAGATAGTTCAGTTTGTAAAGCTTAATATTAATAAAATGTTCAAATAAATTTATCACCACTACCAAACATTTTTATTTTTATTTAAAAAAAAATATACAATTCTTTATCCTACATATAATTAGGACATATATTATATGCTTATTTAAAAAATGTTCAATAATTATAAGATGTGATAATTTATTTCCTAGTTATATATTGAATATCAGCTATGGTATTATGAGATATAGATTAAATAATTTGACAAATTATGAATACTGTTATAGTATTATGAATAAAATATTATCACTATATTCAAGTATTTATAAAATGATTGTGGTAAAAAATTGGTACAAGTAATTTATTACCAGTTGTCTTTATAGTTTGCGTACCTTCTATCGGTTGTATATGGAAAAATTTGTTCAAAAATTATGATTTTTTTATATACAATTACATCTATTACTAAATTGTATTTAGCTGATTTCATATAAAAGGTTTTGTTTTATTTTAGATTTTGATGTACTAAATAATATGATTTATAATATATTATATTATTATAATCATTAAGTTAAATCGGCCACACATAGAAAATAATCCCAATATTCTCCCAAGTTAAATTTAAACACTATTACAAATGTAAAATTTCCTAAGGTAATAAACGTTCATAATATATTGTATAGCTGTTGATTTCATATTAATCTGAATTTATGAGTCGATAAAAACTTATAGTTTATTGAATAAGTTAGGCTGAACTCCATTATATTAAACAAAATTTATTGGTCTGATGGAATAAATATTTTCTTTACATAACATATTTATCTTTAGTGGACGATTCAGGCTAATGATTCAATAAAACAAGTTCTGATTGACTCATAAATTTAGATCAGTGTATAATCAAGAGCTATACAAAATATTAGATAAATACATTATTTAAAGAAATTTGTTATTACAACTATATGTAAGCTGAGATATTTATTCTGTACATCCGTAGAAGGATAATACTAAATAAATATTTATGGCAGTCCTTTTATTAGGGACATGCTAATTTTACTTAGTCTTAAATATTTTGATATTCCATTATACAAAGTGTTAAAACCAATTTTTATCAAGACATCTTTTAAGTCAAGTTTTCTTAACTTTTATTATCATTAAAGTATAAATATATTTTTTAATTATTTTGTAAGAGGTAAGTTAAAACTTTAAAAACAGTAGGCATAGAAAACGTTTTGACCATTATTAAAAAAATAAAATCAAAAACAAAAATAATGTTATAATAACAACATCAAAAACAAAAAAAAATTATAAACATTTTATTTTTGTTATCAAAAAATTGATAATTCTAATATATATTGTTGATAATAAAATATACTAATATAAATAGTATTTATTGTTTAGTATTTTTGTTTCAATGCATAAAAGCAAATTTTTAATCTTGATATTTAGATATATTTTATACTTACAACTGTATGTTCTAAACTCAGGATTATTTTTATTGTTTACTTCAGAAATAATGTGCAACACGCCTATCTCGTTTATTTAAACTTAAGTGGCTGTCGATCTTTATACCTAATTCTATCCAGTTAAGGAGTAGTTGGTAAGCTATTCCCATTAAATGAACCGGGTTGTTGAATTGATACAAATAAAGTTTTTAAGTTATATTTTAGTTATATTTTTGGTCCTTAAAACTTATGACCTGCGTTCATAAACTAACACAATTGAATACGATATAGCAACGTATACAAGGTTTATTAAATATTTGAATAGTAATAATATTATACAGTACACTATTACCTGAGTAACCCTGTTCTTAAGGGTAGTATATTGAAGATCACAGGAGTAGCGGAGTACGAGTTGAAAGCACTTGAATTATTATGATTTATCTATAAGGTAGGTTATTATACCTATAGTAAATCAAATAAATTATGTTACTTAAAAATGTAGAGATGACTGTTCTCTATTTCACGATTCGAACTCGACTGGTTGGCTATGCAAATTATTTGTTATCGTACTCTACGTTCCTGTGTTCTGTCTACCTAAGCAATTTCATCAAGCGCGCATAAATGACGCGTCAGTAATCTGTAAATCGTTACAAGTGTTTCACTTTACCCAAACACTTTTAAAATTTAAGATATGAAATTTGATTTTTCTAATTTTTTATATAAATTATAATTTAAATTAAAATACTTATTAAGAACAATTAATTTTAACTATTTTATTTTTTGTATCTACCTATAATGTATTTATTATTATTCCCGTGGTTTCTATAAAGCCCATTAAATAGAAACTTATAATATGTACATGAATTATATTATTAAGCTCAAAAATAGAATTAAAAAAATTGTTGTAAGTCTTTTTACTGAGCATAAAAAACAAAGCTGAACAAATTTTACTTCAACAATGGAGTTTTAAAAGCATAATGTAGAGAGACAAAATAATGCTTTTTAATAGAGGTCAAAGATAGAATTGCATCTACACTATTGTGGACATAATTAAAAATAATATTAAGATAGGAACAACAATCTATATAATTGTTGACATGGTTATAAAACAGAAGAATTAAAAGGCTAGTTTTAATCTCCTAATAAATCATACATTCAATGTAGTAGAACTCACAATACATGCTTATATATAGAATATTGAACGGTTGTGAGGATTAGTTAAATGGTGAAACAAAAACTTAAGGGACCGTCTCATCGGCACCTCGTAGATGTTGATAGAGTTTATGTGTCAATGATATTCTTTCATATTTTGGGCGCGCTCTAAGCTCAAAGTTTAGAAAAAATGTGTAGGTTTTAGATATTATTGCGCAAGTTTTGGTTTTTTATAAAAAGTCATAAGAAAATTTTTTGTAGATTATGCTATTTACTAAAAAAAGTGTACTTATACATTTTTCACACAGTCAATAGTTTTTGTAAAAAATAAAAAAACTATATGAAAATAACATTTTGTGAAAAATGCCGGTATTTATGTTTTTCCAATTATCTCTTTAAATATTAAAGATACATAAAAGTCGTATAGTACTAAAATTGATCCAATTTATTTTTACTAAAATATATGTAAATATACAATTTTACGTAAAGCTAACTCATTTTGAGAAAATTGAGAAAGCATATAAAAATAACTAATTTTTAAGAAAATTATATTAAAAAAATTATACTAATAGTTTTATTACCTGGAAAAATTCATTTATTTAAGTTAACATACATTTTAGGGATAGTTTTATTTTGATTTTAACATGATAATTGAAATAAAAAGTATTTATCTACCTAAAACTAAACACTATTAAGTTTATTTTTAGATTATAAAAACGTTTTGCGATGTAATCCGACGTGAACCGACCCGAGCGTAACTCGATCTCTATTACTGTCATTGTGAATTTTATGTACTGTGTGTCATCCTCTCTTGTAATTACGTGTCTAATACGGCCTTTGCCTCGACAGGCTTTGGTACTCGTACCGCGGCCTCGTGCTGAGCCAGCTTACTGAAAATTGAATAAATTACCCAGAGGTAGAAGGTGGGGCCTAGGTCGTATTCGATGAGTGGCGAAACCCTACTTCAAAAAATAGGTAGCTGGCGTCTACTAAACCTGCCCGTAGCGCAATCTACAGTAAAAATACGTAAAGTGGCACACCGATAAAAGCGGAGTCCCTCGGCCTCTAGCTGAGCCCAAACTCTGCCCCCCAAACCGTGGTGCAATACACGTAAAACATACGGCGCAATTACTTAAATGATAACCCACATGTACGTGGCCCTTGCCTGTCACTCCACCGCATTTTGAGGAAGGGCGACCTGTCAAATGCAGCGAAGAGCAACCAGGGCATCCAGCCAGCAGACTCCGGACCTGCACCGGCTCGAGCCAAGTCGCTGGCCTCTCCACCAGGCAAGATGTTCCACCAACGCATATCACGACTTAAGATGATCCGCTTCAGACCTAGCGCCGGATTAGACACTAGCCACGACGCCCAGGCCATGGCCCACGCAGGACCACCAACGCCGCCGTCGAATGCAGCCCTGGCTCGAGGGAGCGACGCTGCGGTACTACTTTCCACCGTCGACCATGATAACCTGCCCCCACGACGACTGCCACGCAAAATTCCGTGCAGAAGTATGGACTAGCGCCAAACAATCACTCGGCAGACACTTGAAGGCTATGCACGATGAGCCTGAGTCAACGATGGTAATCCTCGCTGAATGCGGTATAATCCTCGGCATAAGGTCCGACGCCCACAAATGCCCGGTCATCATCAATGTCCAGGAGGGGACCACAGACAGGTTTAGATGCACCGTCGCGGGATACACTCGATCATACCCGTCAAAGCAAGGTCTAGCTAACTACACGAGGAACCACCAACGCGTAGCTACTGTCACGGCTGCCTCGGTCCTTTTTCCAGCCCCGGCAACGCGAAAAAACCTCCGTGCAAACCCTGCTCCGAGGACAGTGAGAGTTGGAGACGCACACGTCTCGGCTTCTTACGCAGCTCCGGTTGAGCCAGGGACACAGGCAGATATTGCACCGGTAACAGGCGGCTCAAGTTCGGATACCGATGATGATGCCGGGACCGGCAATAATTCAGATGATATTAATGACGCCATCCTTGCTGAGGATGAGATCATACTCGCCCCCGACGACACAACCCCGATCTACAATTTTTTTCCCAAGCTGCGCGCTCTCGCCAGCGCACCTGATACGGTAGACAATTGGAACCTGTTTGTCTCTATCATGGACGAGGTAACCGCGCAAGCTGCATCCGCAGTCAAAATCCCAGCTAGAAATGAGGGTGGTTCAAATAAACGCGATGCCCTAGACCCGAATGATGCTCAAGGGATTCAAAATCTGTACCGCAGAAACCGATTGCACGCTATTCGACTCATTATGTCCGGTGAAGGCAAAGTGTGCAACATCGGCACAAAAAAAATGGAAGACTACTTCTCACGGATCTGGGCACCATAAAATTGCAACACGTCAATCTTCCCGAGGATCAATGGCCCGAGACGAAGTTGTCAAGCGGCTCAAAAAATTTGAAGATACCGCCCCTGGTGACGACAGGCTAACTTATAAGCACTGGAGGCGCCTAGACCCAGTAGGCAGCTTTCTTACAACAGTACTAAATATCTGCATGAAGCACTGCTAAATCCTCCACAGTTGGAGAAAGCAGTGACTATTCTGATCTATAAAAAGGGAGACGCTAAAGACTCATCGAGCTGGAGGCCAATCTCCCTTTACCGCACCATATACAAACTCTACGCGGGATGTCTCGTTGGCCGCCTCACTGAATGGTTGACGAACAACGCCGCCTTTAGCCTCTGCCAGAAATGCTTTCTCCTTTCAGATTGTACGTTTGAACATGTCCATACGCTCTGAAGAGAGATGAAAACACCCGTACAAGCAAGTCAGACAAGTGTGTGGCTTGGCTCGACGTCTCGAACGCTTTTGGCGCAATTCCATACTCGGAACTAGAAGCGGTCATCGAAAACAGCGGTTTCGGTCAAGGATTCCTCAAGATCGTACGTAATATATATCAAGGTGCGACCTCCTCGGTTAGTGTCACGGAGTATAATAAATATATATATATTGTCATATCAATGCAATATTTTATACTTAGTGTTAAATTTTACTGAGCACGATTTATATGAGTCATAAACTATCAATGATTTTAGAACATTTTTCATAATTATAACTGTAATTACAGAATCTTAGTAACTTAAATTTTATTTAAAATTTGCAATAAATTAAAAATATGCATGCGACACCGTCACGTAGTTCATATACATAATCCAATATCTGACAACATTTTTCGAAATATACACAAATTTTTTCGAAACTTTGGATTTCAAAATTCTTAAATAATAGATTTTATAATTAATAAACCTATATGTTTCTAACCTTTACTACAATCTTTTGAAAAATGGGCTATTCCCTATGGTACTGCAATACCGGGTCAACCCGCGGTGGAGCAGGAGCAAGCCCCAAAATCTCCACCTAAAGTAAAATAAAACAGTTTAACATTTGAACCCTTCGGTGAGTGGGGTTTCAGAGACTAACCTGTTAAAAATTAAATGATAGGTAACTCTTACGTATTTAATAATATCAAAAAGAAGTGATACTCATTCAAAAACAAAGAACTATCTTAAAGACAAACACGATTCTATGACAATTGCAATTTTAAATTTAGACGTTTTCGAAAAAGCGAAAATATTGATTTTTCTAAAAACCGGATTTAAAAAATGTCCATTCATGTCAATAATTTATTTAATTACACCACACTTGATATTGATAATTGATTTTAAATACATAATTTTATAGATAAATTGTTGACAATTCGATCACACAAATGGTACAGCATATTCACGCTATCTATCGTCAATGAAAAACGGACGCACACACCAAATATGATTAGTTACGTGTAGTGACGAAGTGCAGCGGAATACTGGCGTACCTCATCTTTTGTCGACAATGAAACCTAGTTGATATGTATCGTTACCGCTCTCTCGTAGGCAAGCAATTAGCATATATCTATACAATTTGTGAGAATTGTGAAAATTGGCATTTTCCAATAATGTAAGATTTTTAAAAAATGTTTGTTCTTTTAAAATAGTTTTCAAAACACAACGATGACCTTTTTTTAATTGGTGATAGATAAAGTATTGGTATCTTTATAACTCAAAATAAATTATGTGTAACTATATTATTTATATTATTACCTACTAAATTATTGATTTTACATTTTTATTTTAAATTGCATTAGTTTTAATTTTTCAGCTTGGCTGATTTTTAGATATTTTAATAATAGAAACAAAATCTTTGGAATAAATTTTGTTACGACAGAGTATTTTTAAATAATTTTAATGAAAGTGATTGAACAAATACTTTTAAAATATTGAATAAAAATAACATTTTATTAATATCTAACTTGAATTTACAGATATTTAGACAGGTACTTATGATTTCAAAAATATTTCAAATTAAATAAACTATAAAGCATTAAAGAATTATTATTAATACAAAAATAAAAATAAAATAATTTAAAAAATTAATTATTGCATAATATATAATTAATAATATTTGATTTTAGTTTCAAAAAATGAAATTGAATTTGTTATCTATTTTTTTTATAAATGGCAACAAATATAATTATATGCCATGTCGTATTTAATACATACATTATACAAAACATCTAAATACTGCTTTTTCCTTTTTTAATCAATTTAAAACCAGAAACGAAAAACTAGCGATATCTGAAACCGAAATCAAAATCTCAAAAATTAAAAATAAATATTCGAAACCAAAATCAAAATTGAAAAAAAATGTTTTTGGTTTCAAGATCGAGCATTAAGTAATCATAAACAATGATATTTAATATTTATATTTCAATAAATACTACAAATACAAACTATGTTTAAAACCCTGTTTAATATAGATAATACCCAATGATTGATTTTTTAAACTCGTGAAAAAAATCATACCATGTTGAATTGCGTGTAGTGTGCAAAAGTCGTTTTCATCTTATAAAAACATTGATTTCACAGAAAATAATATTATATTTTATCGATTACACTACTCGTTGTTTTTAATATTCATCACCAAGATCACCAGTACATAATATTATGATTCCAACACAGTGCACGAACTTTGTTTTTTATTTTTAGAACATGGGCCTCGAATATATCATCACGTCCAGTGTAAAAGCCCACACACTTCGAGGACGGCAAGTATAATTGCGCGTTACATTTTATGGCTACCGTCAAAACCAAAGAAACTTTGTAATATGTACGAACCCAAAAACTCAATATTTTAGTAGATATGGACATTTTGTAATGCCTCAATTTTGCGTTTCCATTTAGCCACTGAAGTACAGTCGATGACTATACACAGTATAATTCATTTGTATTATTATTTATTAGTTTATAGACACCATACAACTAGCGCTTTGGGAAGACAACTCGCATACTACTCGGTAGGGACGATTTACGTGCAATCTAAAACCCATTCAAAAAATCGTCAACAACTCCCCCTACCACAAGGTTTTATTAATATCGATTTGGAAAGTTAAATAATTTATGATCAGTTAGGCATGAATTACTACAGTTTATACACAACACATTTTTTGGTCACTTCTCTTCTTATTTTCGCTCATTATCAAAATCAAGTTTAAATTAAACAGTAAAAATAAACAAAAAGTATAAGGTTTAAGGCCAATTCGTTAATAAAAAAGGTATCTTAGAAGTTTTACAAACAACAAAACTACAAAAATTTAATCAAATTTACGTGTAATGATTACGAAACTGTTGCTACCAACTAGTTTGCAAATTGTCCACTAAGTAGTGCCGTTTTTCGTTATCTGCACAGTGTT
Source organism: Rhopalosiphum nymphaeae (assembly GCA_036289425.1). Classification (NCBI taxonomy): domain Eukaryota; kingdom Metazoa; phylum Arthropoda; class Insecta; order Hemiptera; family Aphididae; genus Rhopalosiphum; species Rhopalosiphum nymphaeae. The sequence continues at coordinate 4,121,775 of JAZAQC010000030.1, forward strand.
TCGTAGAACACCAGTCACCGAGGATTGCGGTGTATCGTTGAACCACGAACATCTTTATACTCGCACCGGTTAATCGGCTAAAAAGAGAAATAACGCTATATAATAATAAATGTGTGACAACGATGATGGATTCGAAATTTAGTCGAAATGAGAACTCTTTCCGAAAGTGAAACAATAACAATTAACTATTTTACCATAACTATTACAAATATTATTACTAACACTGACTATATTGCACAGAGCTATCGTTTGAAATCATCAACAAAAAGCTGATTCTATTGTCATTTGCATCATTGTCTCCTGTTTTTGTTAACCACTTTATATATTGTGTCCCGATATCCACTTATACACGACAAATATATTAGATATATTAACACTATACATTAAATTTTTACATTTAAATAATTAATTCGCTATGCTCGTATGCACAGTATGGTTGGCCATGGGTATGATCGGGAAACCGGCAATGGAGTACACCTGAAATGTGTTCGAAATGCGATGCATTTAATATGTTAAAAGTTTAAACATGTTGCAGTAGCCAGGCACCGACAGTCAAATGAATCGGCCAATAGATAGCGTTGGTGAGCACAGTCGTTTGTCGACGCTGTTTAAACGCGATCACCCAGCGTTTTTAAAGTAATGTGACAATTGGTTTTCACGTTCAGCCGCCGTGACAACGACAAAAGCTTGCATCGATCGCAGTCCGGACGAACACCGACTTTACTGACTTGCGTTCACGTACTGGAAAACGGCGAGATCCGAAAACAAACATCTGCACGACATCGGCCATGGCCCAGTTGTATATAACGTAACGATACCGTCGAATCGACAACTCCGGTTCCCTTTCAGATCGAAAAAATCTTTCGCCTTTTACTAAAGATTTCCGTGGAGGGGAACACTCAAAGGAGTCTAGAAATTTCAATTTTTTTAATTGCCTGATCATCTGGTCGGGCTTCTAATACTTTCTATATACTTATAACAACGTGATACTCAAATCTGTAGTATGTTTCTATTGTAAATTACACGTTCGTTTAATGCACATAAATGTTGTATAATGTTGATCGATCCGGCGGCGCTAATGTTGAGATAATTAAATTAATAAAAACATTTTCGGTATTGTGTGTATTCCTACAGACGGAGTACCGCTTTTCCCCTATTACTATAATTCTTACGGTCATCAATATTAATCGACATTTACCTAATTAATAATTATCATTGTTGTACGCCGTCCGGCTTGTTGTTGATTTCTGTAGTGCGTACACAATCGGACATCGGTACTTGCACTCGCACCACACTACCACAGCGTAAACTCTTTTTCTGACATTTATTCGGTATCATCATCGTAAGTACTCGACACGCGTAAACGCTGTTCATTACGTTATTTTATTACGCAGTTTTATTTCCGTTTTTGTTTTTATTTCTTTCATAACTCGTAAGAAAAAGATGAAGCGCCCCCGAATAATTTTCTTACTGTTTAATTTATAAAATATTTGGAAATAATATAGCCATCGTAATTTAAACGTAGAATGCAATTACACCGAAATCGTTAAACTTGTCCAACCTACGCTATATGAATAATACGTTAGAATTATTACATTATTATGATAGCAATTATCATGAGTTAAATACTTGAATTTTGATATTTTAATTTTATAGGAAGGTAATTGATTCATTAACGATGTTTATGATTTTTATAAATTTAAATTGTTTCAACAGTTATAGATTATAAAACAATACTTTACGATGTTTAGTTACATATTTAGTAACTGTTTATTATTATTATTTATTATACTGCATCTAATTACTGTCTACTCCAGGCCTTTGTAATTGTGTGGACCGCCAATTTTGTAAAAAAAAATAAAGAAATGAGACCCATTAATAGCACATCTATATACCTAAACATAAATATAAAACAATTACCTATTGTTTATTAAGATAATACTTTATTAAACCTAATTACAAGTTAAACAATTTAATGAGATTCTTAACATTGCTTGTCACCTAAGAGAGATCAATATATAGATACTGGATAATTGATTATATTAATTGGGAATCCCTGCTCTATTCCTTTACTTAGTAGTATTACAATAATTTTGTTAAAAAATGCATTATGTAAGAGGTTCTGTACTCAGCATAATTGATAATATAAAAGATTCCTAATACCAAATACCAATTCATCATTAATTTCATACCTACTCAAAATATTTATTTTTTTTTTTTTGACAACAATAACAATATTATTTTAGGAATTATGTAGTTTTTTAATTTTTATGCGAATACCAAAATCTCTTTTTTAATTATTATTTTTTTATTTTTTTTTATCAATCCTTAGATTGGTTAAATGACTTTGATTAATTATTATAATTGTTTTTATTTTTTTAGTAAATTCAATAGCTGAATAAGGTTAGTTTTGTAAATGCTTAAAAATATTTTATTATAATAAAATTATTTTTAAATAATTTTTTACTTTTTTATGATTATTATTATTATTATTATTATTATTATTATTATTATTATTATTATTATTATTATTATTATTTATGACTATTATATACTACAACTGACTCTATTATAACACTAAGAAATTATATTCACCTACTCATTAAAATTATTGGCAATTCTTAATAAAAATAATATATATATTTAATCTATTTCTATTTTTATAGTAACACAATACATTTTTATGAAATTGTATTATAATATGCATAATTAATATACAGTTGTAATTTCTAATAATATTCTAAAATTATAATAATTGTACAAAAAAAAAAAGCAATTATCCAATTACAAAATAATTCTGTTATAAATTTAAACTTGCAATACAATTTAAAATCAAAACTTCAATAAAAATGTTTAATCATAGATATTTTCATAAATTAATAAATACTTAGCAAAATAAATGTATACAAACGAGAATAAATTTATATTCAATAGATAAAAACTTGTGCAACAATCATTTACAAAAAATTATTAACATTATAGTTAATTCATGAAGTATAATTATTTCATAAATATTGTTTTAAAAATACTGATACATAAATATAGTAAATAATTAATAGTATAAACACATATACAATAACAATTATTATTTAAACTATCTTGAATTTGGAATTGGAATTAGGTGTAGTATATCTAAAAAAAAAATGTTTCTAGCTTATGTTTATTTAATTATTTTTATTTAAACTTAAGGAATAGGTAAAATAAATTTCTTTTATTTTGAGACAATATTGTGATTACCACCATCTTATCAGAAAGTGATAAGTGGCGCATTTTCGGGATTTATCCCTATCAGTTTGTTTTGTCTACACTACAGGCATCATGTAAAATTGATCTTTTTATTATTTTTTTTTTTTTTACATCGTTTGAACATTTTTAAAGTATGATGCAATTTAATAGTTTATTTCGATCACAAATATTTCAAAAGTACAAACTAATATTCACTAAAACAATGTTTATTCGATCAATAGATAAACCAAGTACAGAATCAGTAATAAGACCTAACAAGTCCCAGCCATATACCAAATTTTTTGTCTTAGATTTTGAAGCTACTTGTGACAATGGAGCTCATTTACTAAAACCTCAGGTTGATTTAAATTTTAAGCCTAATTGTCAAATTATGTTAGACTTATTGTTAAAAACTTGTCAAAAGAAAAAAATAGAAATAATCACTTGATTATAACTGGACTTTCCTCAATATTTGATACACAATTTAAAATATCTTACAGATCAAATATAGTTAAAATATGAATTAAAGAACAGTACATACAAATTTTACCAGTTTTATCATTAGAAATAAGTAAGATATTTAAAAGTAATATATTTTTATCAATTGTTTCAATTCTTTTTTTTATTGGAGACTTGTTAAGATTTAGGACTATTTAAAAAATATTATTTTATTTATAAATATATAACTGATTATTAGTACTAATAATAAAAGAGTGATGTTTGGTAACAGTATTGTAATAATAACAATATAATATTTATAATAGGTACTGATCTGCTTAGCACTAAATATATTTATCAAAATTACACTTATGGTCAAAGTCCTTATAATTTTTACTGGTTAACATTGAACTTTTAAGTATCTTAATACTCCTCAGAAGCTATCTTTAAATTTAAAAATAATGACAAATCATTAGATTTGAATAATAATTTTGAGCAGATATTTTTTTGCTCAAAAAATATAATAGTTTTATTAGAAAAAATACATATATTTTCTCATCGGTTTATTTAAATTTAGTTAAATCTTTTAATGGTATTATTTCCAACATGAAATTATTTCACTGTTTTTTGTAGCGTTTACTATATCAAAGTATTAAACAAAACTATGTATATCATATTAATTATGTATTAAAATTATTTTATTACTAATTCATCAAGTTCAGGATTATAAAATAATAATTTACATTTATCAGAAGAATTAAGTTTTATCAATAAATACCAATAACATTTTTTTTATACTGTTTATCTAATATATTTTTTTTAATACATTTGTTTTAGGAAATAATTGAATTTCCGTGTATATTGGTAGAACTTAATACAATCAAAGGAAGTTTTGATGTAGTATCTTGTTTTCATTCATATGTTAAACCTATAATTCATACACAGTTGACAGAGTATTGTACACAGTTGACTGGTATTACACAAGTATGGTATTTCAAAATCTATTTTTATAATTGTTAAGACTTATAATATAATTTGTTAGAATTACTATTAATACTAATTAAAAAATTTAATGTTACCTATATGGCAATATAGTATATATGTATTAATTTATTACCTTCTACTACTACATAAATAAAAATACAAAGCTGGATTTTACAAAACATGGGACTATGGCAGGGACCCTTAACAATGTTTAAAATATAGAACAATTGTAATTTTATTATCTAAAAAAATATATAATAAATTACTAGTATTAAAATTAAATAATAAATAATATATATTATATTTATATATTAAAATACTATATTAGCAGTTTCATTGATATTTTCATATAGTATACAGACATTAATATAATTATGAATTAATTGTTACTGAGTTGTATAAAAAAATTGATTAATTTATTGGTTGACTAAAATATAATAGATCAATCACAGACAACTAAGTTATGTTTAATCTTTTAAGAGTGTAAAAACCTTGCAAAATATATCTAAATTGTACAGTTATTTTGTCTTTACATAAAAATTACATTAGTTACCACATTTATTTATTTTATTTTTTCATATATAACATTTGAATACTGGCATAGTTATGTACTTACTTAAATTTATAGTGTTAATAATTTATCATATTATTTTTATATTTTGAATAAATAAAAAGTTTAAAATATAAAATTGTCCATTTACTTTCTATTCTAAACAGTCAATCTACAATTTCGAAAAAATGTATTTTTACTAACTTATTTTGTATATACATTTACTGTAAGAAATAGAATACTATTAAAAATATTAAATATTTTGTAAAAATATCTTATGTCCAATAAGATTTATATTTTTTATATTTTTTTGTATTATACATTTAAAAAGTGTAATATCTTAAGCTTTAACTTACAATTCTTAATATATACTACAAAAGTACAAAATATTGTTTTTCCTAAGACTAGATAGAATAAACCTGACCCTATAAGAATGCACAAAATATAAAGATAAAAATATTATAATATTATAATGTTTGAAAAAAAAAATTTCATATCCACCTATTTGTATTAATAAATTTAATAATATATACATATAATTTTTTATTTAGTTTTAAAAATTAATGTTTCAACTTAACAATTATACTTGTTTATGAATATATTTTAGGATATGGTAAATAATAGCCCACCATTTGATGATGTTTTCTTAAATTTTTGCAATTGGCATAATGATCATACTAATATGGAAAAAGAGAAATCTATCATTGTAACTTCAGGAAACTGGGACATTGGCAACATGTTCATTGAACAATGTAAATTGTTTCCTTCAACAATAACAATTCCAGAATTCATGTGTACTTGGATAAATATTAAAAAGGTTTTTCAAAAAAAATATTTTAACGTTTTCAACCAGTAAAGAATTTAAAAAAAAAATGTGTTTTATTGTGATTATTTTAATAGTTATTTGCTCTGACAATGGGACAATATCCATCAGGTATAAAAAATATGCTTAAAACAACAAATTCAAAACAATTTGGTAACATTCACAGTGGAATTGGTAATATAATTTTAAACAAAATTTAATATTGAATATAATTGTTATTATTTGTGTTTATGGTTTATAGATGATTGTGTCAACATTATTACCATTATGAATCAATTATCACAGAGAGGATGTGTATTTCAAGCTACTAATAAAATAATTAGTGTATAAAATATATTTTGTATAATATACTATAACAAGTAAAATAAAAATCATAAGATTTTTAGTTATTTTTTACCTAATTTAAACAATTATATTAATATTAAGCAATTATGAATGGTGAATTCAAGTGCTCAACATTTAATTTTGTCATATAAACTAAAAGGTGAGAAATTTTTAATTTTTAGTTTTTACATTTTAGCATAGAGATATGTACAAGTTTAAAACATTAAATATATTACATATTATAATCATTGAAGTTTCATTATCTTAAAACCTTATCCATAAATACTTATTTAAATAAAAGTAGTATTTTTTTTTAAAATATAATTTATCACTAAAATTTTTTTTTTACAATATATTCATATATTTTTTATACATTTTGATTAGTATATGTTAATAATATAATTTGTAATTTTCTATAATTTACTAATCATTATAATTAGGATTAATTTCAAACTGTAAATAAACTATCTATATATTACAATAGTCAATAATTAGATTTTCACACACGTGTATTTAATATTTAGATAGACAATAAATGCTTACACATACAAAATCATTTTCACACAGTTTGGCTCACAATAGTTCCCATTACATCATTTATTGATTATTATTTTCATTTTTTTTTTTAATTACAAATTTACAATTTCTGTAAACACTATATAAATGTTGCATTATTTTCTCTGGTGGTTACTTTATTAATCCAGTAAAACATTAATTTTATTGCAAATTCATTTTTTAAAGTAAAATATTGTAAGTTATTTATTTTTTTATTATGTTAATTTTATCTTCACTTATAAACAACGATTTTATATTATACAAATATATATTTTTTAAAGTATAGTATAATAATGGATAATGCCCAAGGTAAATGGCCAGAACACGTAGGTATACTAGCCTTAGAAATAGTAGTACCATCTACATATGTGAACCAGAATGATCTTGAACTGCACGATGGTGTATCCAAAGGCAAGTATACAATCGGTTTGGGTCAAGAACGTATGGCGTTTTGTTCAGACCGTGAAGACGTTGTCTCTTTATGTCTAACTGCAGTTAGTTTGCTGATGCACCGTACAAAAACAAGTATGTATATATATATATTTATATATATTTATATTTATACCAATTTAAATGTGTTTTGACTTTATATAGTACATTTAAATACAAATTAGGTTACTCTAATATTGGACGACTTGAAGTGGGAACTGAAACACCAATAGATAAATCTAAAAGTATCAAGTCTATGTTGATGCGTTTATTTGACAACTGTAACAACAATGTCGAAGGCGTAGATTCAACCAATGCATGTTATGGGGGCACAGCTGCTCTTTTCAACTCAATAGCATGGTTAGAATCCAGCGCTTGGGATGGTATATATTTTCTACTGATAATAATCATCAAAGTTTAAGACTTTTTGCATTTGCATATTTATTAGGAAAACTTATTTCTTATTGTGTCCACTTAATTAATTAAACAGCAGCAATTAAAAGCAAATTTCAAATTTTCTTTTGTAATTAATATCAAAAATTAAAGCACAATTTTGAAATTTTAAAAGTTAACAATGAAAAAAAAAATAAATTAGTTTTTTAGTTTTCATTAATGCTGAATTGTGCTGTCTATGTAGTATTTATTACATTACAATTAATTTTTAATGTAATTAAATTAAAATAAAAAATCATTGCATGATTTCAAAAGTAGATTTTTTAAAACACCAATGATAATTTTTAGAATTACATATTATATTATTATTCTAAATTCAGTCATAGGTCATATTTAAATGTTATATCGTAATCGACTTGTGGACATTGTTTGTAGGACGGTTGGCTATAGTTGTTGCTGCAGATGTTGCGACATACGCTCGTGGTGGAGCGAGGCCGACAGGTGGTGCAGGCGCCGTGGCAATGTTACTAGGACCTAATGCACCCTTAGTGTTAGATAGAGGTTCCTAGATAAAACTATATACTTTTTTTGTTACCATAATATAGTTTTATTTTTGTACATTATCTAATCTAAATAAAAATCTAGAACTGAGAGCTTCACACATGAATGACACATACGACTTTTACAAAGGAGATATGAGCACAAATTATCCAACAGTGGACGGAAAAGTGTCGATCCGATGTTATTTTGAGGCTCTTTACAATTGCTACTATCTGTATCGAAAGAGGTTTTTAAAAAAATTCGCAGACAATGACAACAACAAATCCAATAATCTAAGTAATAGCTTAAAATTAATATATTAGTAAAATGTTTACTTTTACCCACTCTGAAAACACTAATGTCATGTGTAAACCCAAATTTACTATTGTTACTTTCCTACTACAATTGATTAAGTTCACATGTAAACATAAAATGTTATAGGCCCTAAAAGTGTGTTGCAACACTTTGATGGCATCGTATTTCATTCGCCCTATGGAAAACTTGTAAGGAAAGCATTTACTTGGTTAATACTTCATGACATGCAGTTAGACGTTAAATGTTATGAGAATGAATCAAATCTATTGAAATATGTGTAAGTAAATTAAATATGTGATAACTAAAATCTGATTTTCAATTAGAAATAATTAACGAATACCTATATATTATTACTATCTAGTTACCTATATTTTCTGATTTTATTATAAAAATGCGTATTTAATGATAATTTAAAACAATTAGTTAATATTCTTGATTAAGAGTATGATAACTAATGTTCTTGATTTGGTAATACAAATACAGCTATGTTTAGTATAGTATTTTTCAGTATCTTAAAAATATTTGTTTTTTTTTTTTTTAAGTATTTTCAAAGATATATTTGATAACCCCTTTAATAGTTATTTTTTGTGGAAATAAATAAATATTTTTGGATTTAGCATCTAAAAACACATTGTTTGTATAGTTAAAAAAAATCTAAATTAAATAGTAAAGGTGCACAATTATGCTTTGATTATCATTTAAGTAATGTATAAAAATATGAACTGCTTATTAGAAACACAAATATTAGTGTCAATATGCTATCCGATTTGGACATTATAAAGGACACAGAACATCTGTTTAAAAAATTCACTGCACCAACACAAAAATTACCCAAAAATATTGGAAACATGTACACAGCATCTATATTTAGTGGATTGATTTCATACTTGCTTAGGTAATTATATAGCGTTGAGTTTTAATTGGCTATACAATTATTAATTTTACAATAACATGGACTCAGAAATAAGTGTTGTAATTGACAATTTAAATTAATTGAATTATTACAGTAAACCTATCTGTGAAATGGCTGGGAAACGAATAGCAATGTTTTCATTTGGTTCTGGTATGTGTTCTTCATTTTATTCAATTACTATACGCCCAGGAGCAAAACTAGATACTCTTATTGATTTATTGCAACACGTTCCTGTGATGTTAGAAAATAGACATTGTACATCGACTGATGAATTTGAAAATACACTGACAAACCGAGAGTTAGCTTACAATAAAGGTAGTATTTCCATAATAGTTCCACAAAATTATTATTTAATATCTGAATAATAGTTGCGTTTTTCTTAACTATAATCTATAAATTAAATTATTTTGATTTGTTTATAGTACCTTTTGAACCTACTTCAAATGTTGACAATTTGTTTCCCGATTCGTGGTATTTGACTCATATCGATAGTACCTTTAAACGATATTATGCACAAAAAAAATAACAAACTACGTTTAAAAGTACCAGTTATTTTTAATATGTTTTTATATGATAAGATAAAAATAATGCTTAATGTTTTTGTTATTGATTTGAGAATTTATTTTTATTTTCATCAATTCTTTTGATATTGTTAATGAGTTCTTGTATTTCATTTGCAGAATATTTCTGAAAAATAATTTAAATTTTTTAAATTTCAAGTAAATTTAAATTATGGTAAAATAATTTTTAAGAATGGACAATTATTAAATAAAAAGTAATAGAAATTATAAAATGTAATTATTTTTATTTATTAGATACCCTAAAAAAGTGAATTGATACACTTAAAGATCATAAATTTAGTTTTAATAGTAAAATATGAATGGTAATATAACAAAATATTAAGTTTATACATCAAGATAAAAATTTAAAAATGTAGGTGTTGTAATAATTACCTAAAAACTTAAGAACTTGCTCTGGAAATTAAGATAAAGAACCAAAATTTGAATTTATTCACTAGTATATATGATTTTCTATACATATTGAAATTTTCAAAATATTTCGATTAATTTTAAGCTATTTGTTCATTGAACCAATTCACGTCATTCTACTAAGTGAAGTTTGAAAATTGAGACAATTTAAATAATAAAAATATTACTTAAAAATAAAAATAGTCATTCAAAAGGATTTTATATGTAAATAAAATTGATCGATTTATGATATATGTATATTATATAAAACAGTTAACTTACTGATTTTTTTGGTAATATTTCTGATTTTATTTCTTTTTTCATTAAATTATCTTCAGAGATAATTTTCTTCTGAAAAATAATTTTTATGCATTATGAAATTATATACATAAATACATTTTACAAAATGTATGCGTTTTATTTTTTGTTAATCTTTATAACGTGATATATGAATCTGTGCTATGATCTATACTTTTTGTAGATAATAAAGAATACATAGGATCATAGACATTAAATGAACAAGAACTCCACATGCCAGCAACATTGCTAGAATTGTATTGACAGGTAAACAGTAATATAACCTGTCTTAATGACAAATATGCTTGTACACTAATATTCAATTAATTTTGAAACAACAGCTTAATCGCAAAGTCACATAATTTATTCAATAAAATGTTCAAATATAACAAAGAATTGGCCTACCCAATAAATACCATTTACAAAATATACAATATGAAAATAAAATATTATTTAATCAATGAATAAAAAATTATTTACCTGTTTTAAGAGATCTTCAGGCTTTAAATTGTGTTTTATAATTCCTGTATCTTGATCAATAGAAAAAATATTTGATAACGAGTAATTTTCATTGATATTTAATAGAATATTTTCTAGTTTTAATACATGATCTTCTATCGATTTTAGTTTTTCATAAATATCAATGTTACTTTTACTATCACTTTTAATATTTAAGACTGTTTCTATGTTTGATATTCTTTCATGCAAATCTGGTTTTAATCCAACAGAACTTATATTATTTGATAAATTATAACTGTTTAAACTAGCTGGGTCCAAACCACCATTATTCAGTGGTCCTAAATTATTCTGCACTTTTGTCTCTGAAAAAAAAAATGTCTCAAGTTGAATTTAAATAAAATAAAAAGAGTATACACCATAATAAAATACTATACTTTTTACAAAGCATTCGGATCCTTTTTGGTGTTTAGCTTCTATTGTATTACATGTTCTGGAAGCACTAGAATAATTTTTGCTAGATATTGAGTTACAATACATTCTCGTACTTCTATCATGGTTTTCATCTCTCTTTCTCTTTAAAAAATTGTCAATTCTACTATTGACCTACCATAAAAATATTATAATAATATAATAATATTATCAAAAGGGATTCTCAAATTGTATACTGTTAAAATAGTATAGTAAATGAAAAACTTACCATAGTGATAGGTTTACATATTTGAATTTCATTAGGATCTAAATATGTAATTTCATTGCCGTTTTCCATACTTTCAAATTCAATAAGTTGTACATATAAATCCAAAAACTTTACACATTTATGTGTTAGGTATCTCAACTGTATACAACACACATACGAGCATGTCCATTATCCATTGGGTTATTAAAAAAATATATTCAAAACATATTATCAAAGTTGATAATAGTCGTATTTAAATCCTACAATGAATTCGTATTTTTTAATTATATCGTAATCAACTAAAACTAAAGGATAAGTCATTTGGTTATAGCCAAGTAGTAAGTTATACCTATTAGAAATTTTATAAGCTTAATTTTATGTATGAAATATTAATGCATAGATTACAAAGAAAATTTGGAGTGATATTGTCATAAGAAATAAGAATGTCCTCAACTAACTTGTAGCCATATAATTGAGAGCTAGTCACAATGTTTTTATAAATTTTTATCGAGAATAAAGATGTTAATTGTTAATTACTATAGAACTATACCTACAGATTATGATTATCATTATTATTATCACTAATCACTACAACAAATTCATAATGAATTAACCAAAGACGTTGTATGCATATGATAAGCAATACGGTATACAAGAACTGTCATAATATTTTGGCGCAATTTAAAATGTGCTGTGTGAACGATATTACCGATTTTCCCCCACGTCAGTACGTCACCAACACTTGAAAATTAAATGACCCAGTACAAAACTTCGAGACAGAATATGTAAAAAAAAAGGAACACTAATTTTATTCAGGCACGAAATCGTCGATTTCAGCGTTTATTGTAATGTCAAAAAACAAATAGGTGTAACAATAAATAATTGCAATTTGCAATTAAAAAAATATACTAAAAAGAACGACGTAATCGAAAGATTTCGGGTCGGTCGCCATGGAGACATAAATCACCAAAAGCGAAATGTGCGTGAAGCATAGACCTTTTAAGGTATTAAGGTCTACGGCGTGAAGTGTGTATTTACTATACACCATTTGCCATTTGGTAGCGGTACGGAAGCGTACGATCGAAAACGTAGAATTGTGATCCACCTAAGTAGCGGGGGCGTTCGGTTAGCATGTACAACAAAGAATATATAAGCTAATAACCATAGCTGTTAGTACAAACAATACATACAAAAAATAATACAATATAAAAATAATTCACGATGATAGTAGATTGTTGACCAGCGGTGATAACTGATAATGCGTAGTGTCGCCACAATATTTTGATTATTTATTTATACAGTTAACAAATACCACTGTAAAAAATACTGATAAATATATTTTATAGATAACCAGAGGCCAGACAACATATAAAGAAAAAGAGTGTTAAGTTTACAACCGCCTAAATGACTTAAATAATAATAAATATGCTTTTACTAAGTTTACTATGAAAGTATAAATTATAATCCATATATATATATAAAAAAATTAACAGTAGTGCTAATATAGTGCTACTATTGAATAGAAAAATTAATATTAAAGTATTAGTAGTAATAGTAATATATATTGTGTAATCTGTAGTAAATTAAATTAAACTTATAGCATTCAATTGTAAATAAATTTCAGGTACCTAGAATACATTAAACTCAATGTTCATTGACCTATTTAAAATAAAAATATTCCTTTCAGTATATTATTGAACAAGTTATCATATCCACGATGGAAAATAAAAAAACGCAAGTCAAAATGTAAGAATTAATAGTATATTTCTTTTTATATTACTTCATTGTTATTAAAATTATTTGTATACAGATTAGTTTGCTGTGGTATCAAAGGACATATTACATCATTTATTGATTATATAGAAGCACTGTTTGCTAAAAAAGGCATGTTTGACTATGTTTTTTGCATTGGAGATTTTTTTGGGGATGATGAATCCTGTGAAAAAGAATGGGAAGAGTTTAAAAAGTCAGGCAAAAATAGTAAGAAACTATTGTTATTTATTTGAGTGAATTTAAATTAATTTTTTTTTTTAAAGTTTCAGTTCCAATTTATACATTGGGACCAAATAAGAAACAACATGAAAAATATTTTAAGAATTTAAAAGATCAACAATTAGCACCAAATATCTATTATCTTGGTTGGTAATATTTTATTATTTATAATAAATAGTTATATTAATATGTTGAAAATTGTTTATATTATGCTTATAATTCATTTTTGAGTATTCAAAAATATTTTATTTTATATGTTTATTAGGTAAAGATGGAATTTTTACTACTTCAGATGGCCTTAAAATAGGTTATATCAGTGGAGTACAAAACAATGGTAATAAGGAAAACGAAATTCATACATTTAATTACGATTCTCTTTCTCAATTCAAAGATTCTTGTATTCGAGCTGGAAGTACATCATTGGATGTATTATTAACTTCACCATGGCCATTAGACATTCGCAACAAAGAGCGAATTCTTGAAGTACAAACTATTATTATAATTTGAAGTATATAAAACAATTTCATGAATATATTTAATCATTTTTTCATAGAACATAAATGTTAAGGAATCTACTGAAAAAGAAAGTGAATCTCAGCTTTTGTCATGGGTAGCTATTAATTTAACTCCACGTTATCATTTTGCTGGCTTACAAAAAGTGTTTTATCAGCGTAGTCCATATAAGTATGTTATTTTTTATTATTTGTATCAAATTAATATTAAACATATTTTTGACTCTTTAGAAATGTCAATAGTAAAACAATAACACGATTTATTGGTTTGGGTGATTATCATGACAATAAAACCAAAAAACAAAAATGGCTCTATGGCTTTGTTTTATCATTAGCAGAATCTACTACATCAAATACATTAAATTATACTGTTACGGAATCACCATTTGCTGATAATATATCTCAGTATACTGCTAATATGTTACCAGTTTCAAATCAATATTTTTATAATACAAGCACTAACAGCAACTATAGAAATAATAAACAAAGTAAAAAGAGAACATTTTATGGACAACTAAAACAATGTTAGTAAGATTTATTAATGAAATTTAATAACTTGTAAATGTACATCAGAAACATAATAATTTTACATTTTGATACAATTTTTGTAACAGCTATTGATATAAGTGCAGATTCTTGTTGGTTTTGTTTGTCGAGTAAGAAAATTACTAAGCATTTGATTATATCTATTGGGGATCAGGTATTCAGTAATTTTTCATTTTTATTTGAGTTTTAACGATTAACATTTGTATAATATGAACTAATTTGTTTAAGGTATATTTATCAGGCACTAAGGGACCATTGGTCAAAGAACATATACTAGTGGCTCCAATTGAACATTACAAATCACTTGCTGAAGTACCACCAGAAACAGAAAATGAAATAAATTTGTAATTATCTAATTTTTTTTTTTCTAAAATTAGAACATTGTGTTTACTTATTAAAATAAAATAACAATTTGATTTTCTATATACATTACAGGATTAAAAGTTCTTTAAATCAATATTTTGAAAGTACAGGTCGTGTAGCAGTTTACTTTGAACGTAATATTTTATCAGCTCATTTTCAATTGCAAGTGGTTCCAGTTCCTATCAAAATGGCAGATCGTCTTGAGAACATGTTCAAAGTAACCAAAAATATTTATTTTAAATTTTTAACTAATACTTATAATATATTAACTTTCAATTTTTGTAGGCAAAATTTAAAGAATATGACCTCAATTTAGTAGACATTCCACCAGCTGCATCGCTACGTCAAATAGCTGGGAACAGTGAAGGACATTACTTTTGTACAGAGTTGCCTAATGGTAAACGTTTGTTTTATAGTGCATCCAAAAAAAGTGGTTATCAACAAAAATTTCCAATTCATATTGCAAGGTATGTTATAAATTGTTAGTTAAAATGTTATCATGGAATTAATGAAGTGAACTATTTAATTGTTATAGAGAAGTGCTGGCATCTCCAAGACTATTGAATGTTGAAAGTCGTATTGACTGGAGAAAATGTGAGCAATCTTTAGATGAAGAAGAAGACGATGTCAAAATGTTTCGCAAAGCTTTTGAGCCTTTTAATCCAATAAAAGATTAATTAATGACTGATTTTAGTTATGATTATTATCTATTTTACTTGTTACAATAAATTACTAGACAAAAAAAGAGTATTTGGTTGCGTTCAAATATTTAAATGTCTAAAAATTAACTCATAATTTTTTAGAAGTTATAATTCAAAAGTATTAGATATAAAGAAGTGAATTTTTTATGTTTTTTAATCAACATAATATTACAAACTTGTATACTTTAAATTATTTAAATTTATTATTTTAAACTTAAATTTTTATACATACAATCTATAAATCTAATATTTACAATAAGTGTAAGTGTGTAATCATATTATGTAATAAATCCTAGCAAACATGAAAAAAGCAATCCTATAACGATTTTTTATGATTTGATATCTATAATGTTGGGGGATTTAAATGATTTAATAGTGGAAGCAAGTTACAAGATTTTAGCCATTTATTTACTAATTTTTATTTTTAAATCTCCATGAATTTTTAATTTTTAATTTATTTAGAACATTTTTGATCATATAAAAGACAATACTGATAATAAGTGAAATAATTTGAGATTTGGTAGCGCTTCATGTTATATCATATACTGAGATTAATAATTTTAGAAAAACGTAATTTCGTTTTTAAACCAAGTGTAGAATAATTATAAGTTAAGAAAAAGAGATTTATGTTTAGGATTGATTAATTTTTCATATGATTCATAATTCTATCCTGACTAAATAAACATTTATAATTTTTTTTATAACATAATATATTGCGAGTATATAGAAATAGCTGTAATAATAGCTTAATTTTTTTAAATATCATTATCGCGAGTGTATTTATTTTTTGATTACAGTATTTCTTTCCTTGAATATAATATTTCAATCAACACATGATAGATATAGTTCTCTGAGTAATTTTAAGTTGGGGGACATATGAAAAACTTTTCAAATGAAAAGAAAATAATCAAGTGTTTGAAATATTGAAAAAAAAAATTTAATTACAATAAGAAAAATTATGAAAATGTAAATATGTACCTATCTAAATTGTTACCGGGATTAGTTATCTACATAATAATGTCCAAGAATTTAACTTCTTTTTTAACAAATTTTTTTTTGGTAACAATAAATAATCACACACAAATATGCATATAGATGTTCAATATTGGGATATTTTAGCACATACTAAAACTAGATGGCTAACAATATCATCTACTATTGATTGAATTATTTTAATGTTCAGTGGTTCAAAGTCATACTTTCTTTCATAAAATTCAAACCTTAAAATATTAGTTAATTAAAAAAAAAAATAGAACGCTGTTTTATATGAAATTCAAACAAAGTATTCTCAGAGTGTTTAATAATTATAAACAAAAAATTGAAGGATAACACATTTCTGCGTTTAAATTGATAGATATACTTAGTAGTTTAATTAATAATTTATAAAACAGGAAGAATGAATATTTTATTAACAGTGAAATGGAAAATATGATAAAAGTAGTCTAAGAATAAGGATGCTTAATAAAAAGTTTGATACAGGAAGCAAATGTTTTGATTTGTGTATAAAATGTATGCCACTATGAAGTACAAAAATATGTAAACTGTATTTAAAATTTTATAATTTGTTGAAAATAAAAGTATATTTTTTATTTCTTTAATTTTAATACTTAATTTTCAATACTTCATAATGAAATCCACAAGTAAAAAATGTTAAAATAAAAATATTAAGTAGTTATGGTTAGATAGGACGATTAGATCAAGTTAGAATTTATTGTCCCAAATTTCTTTTAATTTAATCTGGCCACCCTAATGTAATGATAATTCAATGGTGTTTTGAAAAAATGAACTAAGCTTAAAATATTTAATTATATTATACATAATGAACACTTTCAATTCTTAATCATGGTAAGACAACATCTTTGATTTGATATGGTTAAATGGAACATACTTTTATTTATCATAAATTGGCCGCTTGATTTCCCCTATATTTGTCTTACGTAGTACCTAATTAATTTTTATTTCAAATTACCACAAGATTTTTAATTTTCAAATACCAACATTTTATATTTACTTTGAAATATCAAGGATGGAGGAGTTGACTATAAATTATTTTGTAAATGTTTTTTTATTAACAGAGAACATATTTTATATTATACAAAACAATAGATGTCCTATTAAACATAGTAACATAACACAAGTAAAGAATGTTTATTTAATAATATAATTATTGAATTATTTCATTGCTTCAACTGGTGGCTCATTTCTCATTACAATTGATACTCTTCGTTTTCGTACAACCTGTTTGTCACTGAACACAGAAGGTGCACCATCACTTAATATTTCATGTGTATATTGGTATCGAACTGTATCCCTGTTTAAAGTTCAATAACAAATAAGAATTTATAATAATTATAATAAGATATTCATCTTAAAAATATAATGAATTTCTTTGATTGGTTTTTATTTTTTTAGATTAAACTTAACTGTAGAGTAATAATAATATTAATAATAATGTTCCAAAAATGTTTTTTTTTAATTTTGCAATATAATTATTTATAATAACCAAAAGATTAAACAGTTCATAACTTAGTTAAATATAACTGAAAAAAAAATTTAAATTTTTAAATGTAATTTTAAAACTAAAATTAAGTTATATCAGTATCAAGGTATAAATTCAACACTGTTACCTAATTTATAAATATACATACACATAAAGAAATTTATATTTAAAAAAAATATACCTATCAACAGAATACACTATTTTATCTTGTCATACATCTGGTTTTCTTTCTTAACGTTTACTTAATGAGCATTGAGCAAAATATATCATTTCCACTATTGTTTAAATACATTTATATCCATACAAAAAGTCTATATTTGATTTAAAAAAATTATTATATCAAAATTTAAAATATTATGTGAAACTTACTTCATAATATATAATGAACGACGAGGTAACAGAGCATAAACTACATAGGTGTCTGGATAGTTTTCATCAGCTAAACGCATGACAGAATCAGACAGTAAGCTCAAGCCAGCAATTATATTTCCACAGAACTAGTAAATGAAAAACAAATAATATACATTATGTTTAACATCTATTTTTGGTTAACTAAAAATAGTTTATTTTTGATATGTATTCATAAAAAAAAAGAAAATATAATTAATTTAGTTATCTTAGTGAATCAAACATTAAATACTTACTCGAATACTATCTATATGTGGTTTTACATAACCATTATCACATAAATCAAGTACATGAACTCTCTGCATTTGTTCTGTAATTGATTCATCAGCAAATGCTCTGTTTCTGAGCCTTTGCATCACGTTTGTATTGTTTTGATCTTTCCATGTCATAATTTCCGTTTCCCTGTATCCATGTATGGCCTAGGTAAATAATTATTTATTAACGTACTTTTAATTTAAGTATATTAGAAATAAAATATACTTACATCATCCCAATGATCATGCTGATAACGTAGACGTTTTAATGACTTTTCTATTTCATCAATCAGTTGTGATTCTTCATCCACAGACACAATGTCTGGTATAATGGTAAACGAAGAATCAAATTGTTGTCGTTTAGTATCAACTAAATTTTTAATCTTTATTTCATTTGGAAATTTATATCTTACATATTCACTCTTATCAACAGAATTTAAAATATGTTCGATTGATGAAAACGATGTGCTAAACAATTTACTCAAATGACATAAACGAGGTACAGAAAAAAGTTGATTGAGAATAAACTTTTTACAAGCCAAATTCATAATAAACATCTTATTTAAAAAAAGTGATTATTTAACCACATCAATTTTTGAATTGTCAAACAATATTTTTAATTTTGCAATCCATAAAATAATCTAAAAATTGTGTAAACGACACAATAACCAGCTGAGATTATCAAAGATCATAGGCTTAACTAATTTTAGTATCGTCATCCGTCCGTGACCCGTGTACAACAATTACTTTTGTTTTTTTTATCTATCGAGGGCTACAAAAAAACGAAATACCTAATAAACTAACAGTTTGTTAAGTCATAGATTAACACTATAATACACATTATACCATATTTATAATACAATTGTATTGTTTAATCGAGCATGGAACCATAATACTATTAATAACAATGTTAAAAATTAATATTAATTAATAATTACAATTTACGTTAAGTTGAGTCTTAAATGTTTAGGCGGTTCAGTCCGTTTATCAAAAATTCCTCTAAGATTGTTTGATAAGGCGTAAATATTTGGTATATCAGTTGATTGAAAATGTTACATGTTAATCGTTCTCCACTAGATCACGTATAATTCTCGATGTTTCGATGAAAGATCAAGTACTTTTAAATTTTTGTACAAAATTTCAACAAAATATAATAGTTACAGTTTATACTATGAATTGTTAATTCTTAGGTATTATATTTATATTAATTACAAAATACAAAGGTTACTTTTTGTCCTTTATATTAAGAATTTGTTTTTTAAGTTAATAGATTTTAAAAATTGTAAAGTAACTTGAAAGACATTGTTGTGGTTTCACACTGCTGTAGTGCTGTTTTAAATGTTTCAATTTGCCTCTATATTGTATACATTTCATAAAATATAAAATTTAATCCAATTTTTCGATCCTCTATTCAAAGGTGAATCGTATCAGTCATAAAAAAAATGTGAGCAATTAGGTAAATGCCCTGATGTATATAGTAGGTGACGTGTAGACTGTAATAGTGTGATGTTCCTCGACTCCTTGCCATTTATTAATGGACGAGTTAAATTTTAACGATAAATCATTGCATACGAAAAACAATTCTAAGCACTGTCTATGCTTATATTACTTATTAAGTATCTATATTTTATTACCTATCAGTAATATAATATGGTAGGTTGAATTTATTTTTGTCAAAAAATCACATGTTAAATATTACAATTGTCATTATAGTATCGTACAATATGTGGTATACTGATATATTAATATATTTTTATATATTTCTATTATTTTTATTGAGTCAATAGTGATTAATTATTACCATATAATAGATGTGGATAACTTTGTAGTATTAAAAGATAAAAGTTTATAATTTATAAAAATATTTTGGAAATATCTACGTAAATTATGTGATATAATATTATATTATATGTAAAAGTCTTAAGTCCATATTATATTATGAATAATATTTTTAAATTGCAATAAAATAACTAAAATCGTTATTCTTTGTTTAACTATCCAATTTAGTATAAATTTAAACTTGAAATATTTATTTATATTAATTAAGTAATTAGTTATATATATTTAAATAATTTTTCACGTGAAGAATTTTTAACATATTTAAACTTCTTTAAAATTAACTTTTAAGAATCCTTTTATAATATGTTCAAGCCTTAGCTATAGAAATTGTAAATTTTATAAATTATTAACTTCAAATTCTTATAAAACATATTATGTTGTAAAAACAACAATTTTAAAAATTTTAAATATATCTAAAAAGTCGAAAAATTCAAATTCCTATAAAAAGCTTAAAATTAATTTAAAAAATATAAATGGTAATGTTTCAAGTTTCTACAGTAAATATTTACTAACATACAATGATAAATTGTTATTATACGTAAAAATATCTAATGTTTACAAAATGTGATCTTTATTTGTTCATAAAAATTATATGTGATCTTTTGCTAAACAATTTTTTTAATATTTTCATATAAATATGAGCAATCTTAAACTAAATTTTCTAAGCTTAGGTTTAAAAACTAAAAATGTTACCAATTTTTACCTACAAAATAATTACGAATTTATGTCATTTTCACAAATTTCATAAAAAATTGGATTTTTAATATTTAAAATCACAAAAGTTTTTATATTCTTAAAGTTATAATTTTAACAAAATTTATCAAAATCACAAAAATTTGCAAATAATCTAGTTAAATATTTATAAAATTTGAACTTTTATTCCTAAGTTGTAAGTAATAAGGATTAGAACTAAGAAGCTTAAAATTTAAAATATAGTTTAATTCAAGGTTTCTATAAGTAGTTTACTATAGGAATTTTAATTTTTAATTGACATTTGGACAGAGTAAGATATTTAAACAAAGTATATTAAATACGATTTTAATTATTTTATTGTAATTTAAAAATATTATTCGCAGATACCTACTGGCCATTTTTAACTTATAGAGGTACCTATTATCATTGATAATAGAATAGAGTCTATTATATATTATTTATTATTAAATCTTATTCAAATAAGACATACAATACTATATAATTACATAAGCACACAACTATATTTTCAAATGTAATATTTTGGAAAAAATTACCTATTTTCTCAATTTTTACTTATTTTTATCTAGATAATCTAGACTTATTATATTATAATATCTTATATGAGCGCTTTGATTTATAACAGATCAAAGAAAGCGTCTTACAAAAAATAGGAGCAAAATGCATTACCTACTATAATACATCTTTTCAAATGACGTTCTTTATTTTGTGGGCTATGTTCACTAAATGCAAAAAATATAAATTAAAAAAAACTTTTTTACCTTTGATTTTAAAAACGTTTAAGCTGAATGTAAGTGATTAATTTTCAGAAGGAAGGTCACTTATTCAATTGTTCATAGTTTCACATCTACACACTGAAATAGTGACATCATACATTAAGTGCCTACTCAATTTCAGCTTGAATTCGGTCGCAAAAACAATACGGTTTGGCTCTGATATTGGAAAAGTACGCGTAAGAAACGTCAGAACGCGTTTAAAACGTTTATAACGCGAATCAAGATGTTATATGTAACAGGAACGTATGCAGTAATCGTGACGGCTGTTGAATGAGTCGCAACTACTATAGCATCAACACTGTCGTCGATTCTGAACTGAAAACGAGTGGAGTCCGTATGACCCTAGTACCTACAGAGGACTCCATTTCGTCATCACGGGATATTCATGATCGAAAAATAAATAGAATTAACATAATGTTGAACTTTTATTCAATTAAAACTTTTTATTTATTTTATATTAATTTTTTTAAATTTATGAATTGATTGTAATATTTTATTGTATGTACCTATTACTTTTTTTTTTAGATTCTGAGCGAAGCGATGAATTTATATTGATTTTATAGGTACAATGATATTTTGTGTTATTATTTTTTTTCTGTGTGTGTCTGACGTCTGTGTATATTAAGTAGGTGGTTGATACAATACTTCGATTTTCAATTTTGAGGACGGTTTTGGATAGAAAATTGGATCTAGTTTATAGGTACTTTAGATAGATAAAAATTAAAAATCCCCAGTACTTTTTTATAATCGAAAAAAACAAATATAAAATTAAGGAAAAACGGGAACTTCTACGCTTAATCAGTTTTCGAATAAATGTCTTCATTTTGTTATAATTCATAAACAAATAACCGCAAAAACTTCTAATTTTTTCAAAATATTTTGACTTTTTTTGATCTATCTATTGACAATTGAAATTTTTGATTTGATTTTAATTTTTTTTTTTTTTTATATGTTAATAAAATGTTATGAATGAATACAAATTCAGCGGTGGATTCAAGCAGTTATATTATACAATAGAACCTCGATTATTCGAACCTCCGTTATACGAATCTTCTATTATCCGAACTGAAATTAGTGTATCTAAACGTTCTGTTATTCGAACTGTTATTGCGAGAATTGGCTGCAGAAAAGCGCGTTGCAACTCATCGTAAAATAAAAATCAATAATTTTGTCAAAAAAATATAATAAACATTACATGTTCCTATGTATATAATGTATTTCTAATAATGTAATGTATCTAATTCTAATAAAATATTAATAATAATAACAAATATGTATTTAGATAATATAAAATATTTAACTGTTTTAAAAAAAAATTTTTTCTAAATTTTCAATATCCGAACTTTTGCGTATACGAACTATAGTACTAGTTGCGGTCCCAATTAGTTCGGATAATTGTGATTCTACTGTATATATCATATATATGACATATGTAATACCTAAAATCAAATCCTAAATATTGTGCTTACAAAATTATATGATATGAATATAATAATAAAAAAAATTGCCCCCTATATACCTATTTAATAGAGGGCTACAAATAATTGATTAATTTTCCAACAAAATATCAAACATTTATAATCACAATAAATTATTTCAATCTACCGTACTATTTAAAGTAAAATAAATTACTTTAATAACTTATTACTTATAGCTATATATATATATATATATATATTAAAAAACATAATCATAAATATTTTTTATGATATGGTTTGTAGTCTTACAGACCGTTTTTAATCAGAATCGTTTTTTTTACCTATACAATGGTAATGGTCAATGATATATCATTGAATTCAAATTTAATACATGTAAAATATTATACATAATGGGTCACACTCTGTACTGCAAAGCGGTATCCACTGCACTACCTTATTTCTCTATACATATATCATAAATCTAAAAAAAAATTTTAAAAATGAATAATTAGTCCCATATACCCACGCACTGTTAGTATAATGAGACAGATTTCCAACACAACTTTCTAATTTTTTAATCAGAAAATACTTTTTTCTAATTATAAAATACCATACACATATGAAAATAAAATAAACATTTATTTAAATAAAAAATGGGAAAAAGTAGGTAATTGTAATAATTGTATAACATTACTGAATAGCAGAACTTGTTTGTACATGTGTGTCATTTTATAAATGAAAAAAATACTCTATATTATGATGTATACCTGTGTGACTACAATTATCTTGTATATTTTTTTAACATTTATATTTTATTTTTTTATTATACATAAATCTGTAAATATATTTTTATAATACGTGAAGTATTGTAAAATATTAGAGGCTTTATATGTATAAGAATGAAGTGACCTTCCAATAAAAATAATTTGTTATACCTATTATACCTAAAAATTTATAAGACATGTATATTAATTTCATTTTTACGTGTATTGTACTTTATTGAATTTTCTTTAGTTTTATTTCTATAAATATCGATAAAAAAATTTTCGATCGGACAAAAAACTTGAAAATTTAATACAAGATTCTATAATATTTGTTTCTATTATATGATTTCTCATTACGAAAGAAATATTTCTTTAAACTGTATAAAGCCATAATTAATTTAATGGAAAATTTACTATTTTTCAAGAATTGTCAGCTTCATTAATTTAATGAAATCAATAACCTGAATATTATAATGAGTTGACTTCATTGGATCAAGATCATACCAGTTTTTAATTGATTTAATATGTGTTTTTCATTAATTAAATTACATTTTTCTCCGAGAGCACATAAGTTGTTCTTTATAGATGTATACATTCAAAAATATTGAATATACATAAGCACAACTCCACAAGTTATTTATAAAAGCATTTTAAGTTTAAATTTTAATAAAAATGTTTTGCCCCATGTTTCCCTAGGTAAGTAGTTTTTCTATTTAGTAAATCACTTTTTTATATGACAATATCAATAATGTCTTCAAAGTTCAACATCAATATTATTCAATATAGTTTTATTTACAGCCGTAAACTAGAATGTCTCTAATTATTTTTTCATATTTGTATGAACAGCCCGCTTCCAGCCACGGTCCACCTTGCAAAGGTATTAATACCCGCCGCCTAAGTCTGACATTGAGTCATTTATTCCAGAAAAATATTATGTTGAAATGTGCAATCGTTTTATGTTAATATTACGAGCAATTAAAAAGTATTATGTTGAACTTTTTTGGAAGAGCCAGTGGAGGTAACGTCAATCACACAACACTTTTTTTTTTACGACCGTCCGACCGTGACCGACTCTATACGCTCCAATATATCGTTATCCTTATCTACCTATATCGGCTATATCTTAAACCTCAGTCATTGTATTATTTGTATTATGGCTACGTGTGGCTTAGTTACACGTTTATCTAAAATCATGGCTATATCAAAGTGGTAGTAGCATTAATTAATAATGTAAAAAATATTGTATTGAATC
This sequence comes from Rhopalosiphum nymphaeae, assembly GCA_036289425.1. Taxonomy (NCBI): domain Eukaryota; kingdom Metazoa; phylum Arthropoda; class Insecta; order Hemiptera; family Aphididae; genus Rhopalosiphum; species Rhopalosiphum nymphaeae. The sequence continues at coordinate 4,147,700 of JAZAQC010000030.1, forward strand.
CACCTTGAACGATAATATACTATATTGATCATATTATCAGATTGCGGATGTGCGTAGTGTGTTTTGTGTGTGGCACTCCTCCTTCTACATATCGTTATCATCAATAATTTCGACTGGTGAAATGTAAATGAATAAACTCGAAGAGAAAGTAGTTACTTACTAGTTAATACGTACTACTTTATTAGCATTTTTGGGAAAGAATACACAAAATCTATTTCCATTCCCATAAGTAAAATATGATGATGGTCATTTCGATGCGACGTATATCATAGTTTTAGGTCATTGTTATTATAGTAGGTGTTTTAATATTAATGTGAATAAAATAAAAAGATTCTTATTTGTATCAATATTTATAAGGTTAATAGGCTTATATAGCTTAACGAAAAATTAACAAACATATTATCTGGTAAGTAATAGTTACTTACCTACCTATCGGTTTAATATTATGTTATCTTATTTAGTTATTATATACGATTAAAAACTATTGTTGAAATTTAATACTCATTATATTAGATAATACAATTTAAAATGATTGGTTATATTTTTCATATTTAAATAAAAATTAGTCGTTATTGAAGAACATAACTTTCATTTAAAATTTAATTAATAATGATATCTTATCCCTAGAGAATGATACTAAGGTTTTGCTTATGTATAGTATTAATACCACTGCAATATTTAACTAGTTTTGTAAGATAATTTGTTACTTAATATATTTTGACACAAGACAAGATAATTAAAAAGCTACTTTTGACAAAGACGAATAATGCAAATAGTGATTTAAATATGTATGTGTAAAATAGAATCCCGTATATTTTTGGGTAAAGTAATCTATTATATACGACTATATTTTAACATATATGTTATTATACTTATTTAAACTATACATTTGAACAAATATTTTATAATATTAAAAAAAAGGTAATATTGTGTTGTATATCACTATAATAAGTAATAATTATGAATAATGATCTTTATGAATTGAGCAATAAGTCAATAATGTGGTTTTGTTATGATTGTTTGGTTTGTAAAACATTGCAATGTTTTTACTAAGGCTATATACTTTTGGTTTCAATGTAAATTAAAAAAAAAAAAATAATTCATTATTATTTATTACAATAGTGTGGTAAAATATTCATATATATATTATAGAGATACATACATAATATAGGTGAAAAATTGACAATCACTATAGAGGTCATTGTGTGGCTATAGAATTAGATACTCATTGTTAAAATTATTGAACATTACCTTGTATAGATAACTTACCTATTTTATATTTTATATATTAATATTATTATAGATATTATTAATGGCCTTCATTATATTTAGTTTTAAAAAGATGGTATCAATTTTACCAATATTACTTTCAGTCTATTCTTCTCAATCATAGCAGTAATAATTTACAGTCTTCTTAAAGTTGTAATTTAATACAAAGTATTTTTAAATACTATTTTGCTTTATTCATATAATTTATATTTGTTTAGTTTATAAAATGGCTCAAGGACCAGCTTTAGTCTGTAGACTTTTGGCTTCATCAGTATCTGTTGCTCATAAAGCAGGTAAAATAATTCGCGATGTTATGAAAAAAGGAGATTTGGGAATAATTGAAAAGGTAAATAATGTTATTTATCATTTATTAATTATCTTGATGCTTTAATTGTAACTTTTATTGCTTTATGCATAGGGAGAAAATGATTTGCAAACTGAAGCTGATAGATCTGCACAACGTTGTATAGTTGCATCATTTAAAAATCTGTATCCAAATGTGAATATTGTGGCAGAAGAAGTTGATAAAATTAGTCAGAATTTGGATGTTCCTGCAGATTGGTTAATTACTGATCTTGATCCTAAAATATTGGATTTAGAGTGTCCAAAATCATTACAGGATGTTACAGAAGATCAAGTTAGTATAGTTGATTATTTTATATCTATTAAGTAATTCAAAATTACGTTATTTTAAGACTAAAAATAAATATATTTTAAACTTTGTAATTTTTCGTTAAATATCAGTACAATTTTAATAATACTATAAAAATGTTATTACTTTTTAATAAATGTCTATCATGGGTATATAAGTATTTGGATAACAATTTTAAGAAATGTTGTCACGTGCAGACAGCAATGTTGCGATTACAGTATGAGCTCTATCATTTGATTACACTCTACTGAGTTTTACCATTACCACTCAACAAATATATTTAATATATTTGTTGAGTGATCATTTTAGTTTTTGACAAAATATTCTCATAATAATAAAAGGAATATCTAATAGTGGTTTAATAACAAACAAAAATTCTTATAGATAATTAATATACTATTAAAAATTATTTTATATTATCATCGTGTGTCATCACCTAGTCATTCATTTCATTATCATTAATAATCATAAATATTAAAATACTTGTGTCATGCCTCTTAGAAATGCGTTAAATTTGTCAATAATAAGGATATAAATTGGGTATTAGAGTGCATATAACAAGATAGCCCAATTTTACAGTTCTATACTTCTATTAATCTATTGTAAATTTTTATTTTTAAATTTTAATATTTAGGTAACAATTTGGATTGATCCATTAGATGGAACATCAGAATTTACTAAAGGTAAATTATTATATGATTAAAATGTTTTACATCTATTTGGATATTGGTTTAATAAATTGTATGTTTACTGTTTTCTTTTATAGGTTTAATAGATCATGTTACAATATTAATTGGGGTATGTGTTAATGATGAAGCTGTGGCTGGAGTAATTTATCAACCATTTTGGCAAAACCATGGTCGAGCTCTTTGGGGTCTAGTTGGTAGTGGCATAGGTGGGTTTGAGTTAAAAGAACCCCCTCAAACAAAGAAAGTATATGTAACAACAAGGAGTCACTATGATAAGGCAATAGAACAATTTATTGATGGTTTAAAACCTTGTGAAATTATACGAGTTGGTGGTGCTGGAAATAAGGTAAAATGATGCAAGTTACTGATTATTATAAGTTTTAATAATGAAATATGAATTTGATTTAAAAAAATATTATATAGGTGCTTTATATATTAGAAGGCAAAGCGCATGCTTATGTTTATCCTAGTGCTGGTTGCAAACGATGGGATACAGCAGCACCAGAGGCAGTGTTAAGAGCAGCTGGTGGTGAATTGACAGATGTACATGGAAATAAATACAGTTATAGCAAGGACAATGAAAAAGATCCTTTGAATAAATATGGAGTATTTGCCACAGCTCCTTCTTATAACCATACTGAATTCATGAAACTTATTTGTGACATTCAGTCAAAAACTATAAAAAATGATTAGTTTTTTATTTAATAATGTCAAATTATGTGCAATGAGTATCATGTGTTGTTCTAATTCAGCTGAGAAAATTGTTAATAAATATAGGTAATTTTTAAATTTCATATGATTTAATCTAAAATTTAATTTAAAAACACTTCAAATTTATTAGTTAACAATAAAATATATTGAACAAAATACTTTTTCAAAAATATCAGATATACCTAACATATAATACTTTTGATTTAGTAAAAATGTTTAATTTAATAATTCTAATTCACACGTTGATTTCCCAACACATGTACTCTTACCATAATTGTGCAATGAAATAGATTGTACTATAAGATTTGTTTTATATACTATGAATATATGTTTATATATTTTATTATATTAAATATTACATATCTTTTTATTTTTATTTTTAAAATTTTTTAGTACAAAGTACAAAATATTGTAGTATTTCTATTTTATAGTAATATTATGTTTTTAAGTGTTTTACTGATATTTTAAAACTATTTTATGAATAAATATATGTATAGTATATATACATTTTGCTGTAAAAATTAAAACTACTCAGAATGGCAAAATGTCACGAAGTTTAAAATTTCATGTCTTTTATAAGATTAAGTTTTATAAATTTTCTAAATTTATATTTTAAAAACAGATGGCTTATGAATTCTTGGTATTAATATTATATTACATGTCATTATTTATATTATTATTGTCCGTTCAGTTTAAAGGTTGACAGCAACTTTAAGTTGTTTATGATAACATAAATTGTAGTTTCCAAGTTCCATAGCCATCTTTGTGTATAATAAATGTCTTTGATAGTGTATATCACAATATACTATTTTAACCTTCATTACATTCTCTTAAAGGCCAAAACTTAAAATAATTAACTAATTTATTAGTTATTATTATCCTAGCTCACTGATAGAGTACAATTAGTTAAAAAAAAAATAACTTTAATTTGATTTATTTCTATGGTAGCTATGTTTATAAATATGTTACTACATTTTTAAATCAACTAGTATTAGGAATTTAAAACACAAAAACATATTATTATTATTAGATTAGAAATATAGAAATAATTTTTCTTATGTTTCTTACAATCACAATATCTGTTTCAAGGTAAATATTAATGTAAATAATCTTATTTTTAATAAACATTTTGCCTTAAAAATCTCAGTTAAAGTAAAATTATGAAAAAGAATTCTCAAGCTTAACATTTATTATTTTTAAAATGTAATTCAGAAAAAAATGATTTTTCATTGATTAGTTTGTACTAGTAATATTTAATATATTGGAGACTGAACTGTTTAATTGGCAGAATTTCTTACTGAATTAATACAGCTATAGCGCCCCTTAGGAATACAAAAAATTAATACTAATACAGTAATAGTAATCAATAATAAATTAAATAATTTAAACATTTTTGATTATCTATGGTTAATCACTTTTTGAATTAGCAGAAAAAAAACAAAATTGATTTTATCAAAAATTATTGTTGGGTATATATTTTAACCAATCACTGAATTTTTTACTTTTAATATCCCTAAAAACAAAGTACCAATTAGAGATCCAATAAGATCCTAATACTTCCAAAAATCACTTTCAAAGTTGAATGTTGAAAAATTTGAATGTTCTAAAAAACTATGACAAAAATAATAACACATTATTGTAAAACTAATACATTATGATTAGTACAAAATCGAATAGCATTAATACTATAAATTATAACACAGCATGTAAAACTTGTATTTCAAAAAAAAATAATAAAAAAAAAACAATTTTGTTGTTGAAGTTTTTGTAGAAGTATAAGTGACAACAATTTACATACTATTTGGTCAAAAACAATATTTTATTTCAGAAATTTAATAATTAATTAACAATACAGATATAATTAATGATATTTTTAAAACGTTGCCATTGAAATTAATTGTATAAATAAAATAATAATTATATTTGGGTAGAATTACTTTAACCTATTTATACTTATAAATATAATAGTTTAAGAGCATTTTATGTTTATGTTCTTCTGCTGTCTGCTGTTATCTATCGGTTAAATAATACTTTCAAGTATAAAAACTTGAACAAAATCATATTTAATTATTATTAATAAAAAAAAAACCAGCTATTAGAAAATACAATTTATTAATAAAAATGTATAGGTCTTAATTTCAAATTATTTGTATTAGTTTATAATTATTATATGTTTTCACTTGATCAATTTTTACATGACATCATAACAGTTGTTAATATGAAAAGTGAAAAAAACTAAATTAAAATGTTACCTAATATAAACCATAATATAATAAACTAAGTAGAATAATTATATCATGATATATAGGTATATTTAAAATTAAAAATTATACTTGATCACTTATGGTGTGATGACAACAATGTTTAGAACAACATAAGGATTTTTACAAATATTAAATAATTAGGTAATTTAATATTAATTTAAGAATTATTATTGAATATCAAAAATATAAAACTTATAATATACTATTTATAAAATCATACTGTATAATCATATTAATAAAAACAATAATATAATAAGTAATAATGAATAAAATAATAATATATTGAATCAAAATACTAATAAATAAAAAATAACAAGTAGTGCTTATATTACAATAATATGTTAAACGTGTATCACTGTTTGCTGACTGAAGATGGATTTTCTGTTTCATCTTTGTCTTTGCAACCGATACGTTTTAACACATAATCTACCTGTTAATATAAATATATTTTTTAATAAAACAAATAAAAAAAAAATTTTAAATTGTTTATTTACATCAACAAAAACATAACTGAAACTTGGATTGAATGCAACAAAACGATTGAAAGCAGACATTGAACTAGCAGGACTGATGGCATGAAGATGCAAATGTCCTATTGAATAAAATGGAGGCCAATGAAAACCCATTCTAACAAAACAACAAGACATGAAAAATGAATATAATTATAAATATGACGTATGATTTTGAATACCTTATGTCATTTAAATCACAACCATTGTTTAATAATATTTGTTTTGCAGCTGCGACCATGCTTTTGACTAATGTAAATATACAAAAATATTATGCAAATTAAACAAAATAGGTAATTAATATAGATTAATATTTTTTTCCTTACGTAAATTACGATCTTGTTCATTAGGTTGTAAACTTTTAGAACTTTTTATATGTTTTTCACTCAACACTAAGAAATGGTGAGTAGCCACTGGTTTAATGTCTTTAATAATAACAAATTGATCGCTCTGTAACATTGTTTATAAAAATGTAATTTAATAAATATTTATCAAAAGTTTTTGGATTGTAATCTAATGAATGTTAAACAGACATAATATTGTGAGGTCTAGCCAAAATTTTTAAAAAGTGGTAAATTAGTGCAATGGTAACAAGAATATTAATTAAACAAATTGATTTTAAATTATTCCAATCCAATTCATCACTGGTCTTCAATAATAACAAGTTAGTACCTATTACATTAAAAATCTATTTAGCTAATTTAGAATAGGCCATATATAGAATAATAGATAGATATAAAATAATTTCATATTTTCATAAATATAAATATAAAACTATATTTTACTCGAGGCTCAAGAATAATATTTGGGTCGTTGGCAGTAATTAAATTGCAAAATATACAATTTTTAACTTGTGTTTTGGTTGTTTCCACAATATTCATATTAACTGGTGATTCTTCTGACATAATTAGTAATTACAACTAATTAGATACACAAACGCACAAATTCACAATCTTTAAAAAAGAGAAAAACAAAACAATTTTAATGTCTTTTTATTTCAATTTTGAGTCCTACACTACTACTTAATACTTTTATACTGTTATCATATTAAGTTGCTACCTACGATAAAATCATAAAAAATTATGATAAGAGTAATGAATGATAACTATTGAGGTACTTAATAAGCAGTATGCACTTTGGTTATAAATTATAAACGCAAGTACTATAACTACCTACAGCAATTCGGGATTATATTTTAGTATTTAGGATTTTCATGAGTTATAATTTATGGAAAATTAATTTAAATAGTGACCCAGATTAATTAATAGTAACAATAATAATTATCTATATTGTGCTAATATCTACATCTAATCTGTCTATCAGACTTAAGCTCCTCTGAATTTGGGTCACATTTCGGATGTAGATACCAAAAAAAAAAATAAAAACTTATAACACAATTATTAGTAGGTACATATTTTTTTTTCTTGTATTTATATCATTTTAGCCTTTACGATGAAGCCACTTAGAGTAGGTACAATAGTGCAAATGTAAGTTGGTACCTAGTCGCTAGCTATAGTACCTCGTATTGAAGATTTTCATGTCAGATCAGTCATTTCTAATGATATTGATATATCTAATCATTAAAATAATATATTTTATACCATATTATTAGGTAAGTATTTTAGTATTTATACTATTGTCATTTGTAACTAACTTTTGAATCAATATATAACCTTACCTTAAAACCATGTGTATACTGACAAAATAAGTTCATAGTATAAATAAAAAAATAAATAATATTTATCTTAAGATAAATATACATATTATTTTGAAAATAAGATTAGATACACTAAAATTCATAATATATTTAAAAGCTTTATTTTAAGTACTTGCGAATATTGTTTTTGAATAAATTATAGCAAAATAATTAACATCGTTATTCATTGTCTGAATAAATAACTTCAATCAAACTTGAATTTCAAATGTTTATTAAAAATAATTGTGCTAATGTATCTTGTTTGGAATGTTTTGTTTCGGAAAAAATTATTTATGAAAAATCTATTATTAAATTTTCAAAATTTTAATAAAAAAAGAAAATTATTTATAAATGTATAACTATAAAACAGTTGACGAATTTTTAATTTTAAATACACATATAATTTTTTTATACTTGAAACAGAAAAAAAAAATTATGTGGGGTCTTATGTTAAATTTTCAGACTTATTGACCAAGTGGACAATTTTTTTTATCGATATTTAAAAAAAATATCGGAAAGTTCAACTGTTTATAAATATTTCAAAAAAAGTTATATTTTTAAAATTATATCATGTATTTAAATACTAATAATAATTGTATCAATGAAAATATAAATACTTAGTGAAATTTTCAAGTTTCTAAGGTTATTTGTTTTTAAATAAATTATAGTAACTATATAATTAATTATAAAAAATTTGTTTAGCATAAAAATTCCCATTAATTTTTTCTTTGGTTTTCCCGATTATTCACATATAAAAGTACTGTAAAACTGTTACATTTGACTCGTAAAGTCAGTAGTGGATTCAATAGAGTAGGGAGGAGGCAAGAGGCCCCTTTGATAATTATATTATGCATGTAACGGGACTAAAATTAAATCCTAAATATTGTGTTTACAAAATGATATAATATGAATATAATAATATGATACAATTTTGAGCCTCCCAAAAAAATTCTTAATCCGCCACTGTCTAAAATACCAACTAGATTCAATATGCTACCAGACACCACCCCTTAAAGTTGAAAATTAAAATATTTTTATTACTGCTCAAAATCTTTGTGACAGACACAAAAAAAAAACCATACATCATCATTGTAAAATTAATACATTCATCACTTCGCTCAGAATTTAAATAAGGTTTTAAAGCCAAGGGGATATTATTCATACCAAAAAATGGCAATAAATAGGCAAGTACTGAAAAAAACTATAAAAAATGTATAAAATATAGGTGTATTATTTTAAAATTAAAATATTTTTTATTTTATATAGGTATATATAGGTATTTATATATATCACTAGTATAAGTAGTATTACTTGTTGTTACAATCATAATTATTTTTTAGGTCATTATAATTAGCAGCTTATCTTGAATATGATAAGATTTATGTTTTATCTCAGAAAATTAAAACACCAAATCAGTTGAATAAGTATTGTCCGTAAATGTTTTTATATTAAAATTAAATCAAAGCTAACATGACGTAATACCCTTGAAATTTAATCCGATATAAATTTTTCCTTAATAAGAATATTAGTATATAAAATAAAGAAATTTGTTTTTGATATAGATATAATCCCCTCTTTTTCTATTCTTCCCTTATTTCATATATTAAATAATAAAAAACATGCGGAATATTGTCCATGTAGGGGATACTGAAGTTTTGTACAGACAAGTTAAAAACATTTCTTGATATACCGGTATAATATAACAAACTCCGATAATTGATATAAGCTAAAAGATTCTGATATTAGATATTATTTGTACGTATATACCAGATTAAACGAATTTCTAGACCCATAGTAGGTATTTATATTGTAAAGCAGTGGTGCTCAGTACTCGCTACCGTGGACCATCTAAACACTTTTTGCAAAGCCTAAAATAAAATAAAATTATAAATTGTAAAAACGAGAAAAAATTAATATTATACATTTTGTAATTCTATTGTACATATATATATATAATATCTTTAGTAAGAAATGCAGAAAAGTTCCATTCATCAACGTTAAGATAATATCAAAATAACAAATAAAATGATTATATATCATACTAATTGCTGCAGATACAATGATTTGTATACCTTGTTTATAAAGTTGTATATAATTTGGTTTAAATGTATAAATAATAATGTTATGTTATATTACCTAACTAGAACGAACTACTACTATTTATATTAATTATTTATAATTATAATAATATGTAGGCGAGTCTTAAATTTATAAAAACGATATAGAAACCACTAACTAACCATTATTTATTTAGTATGCATTTATATTTTATTGATTTTGTTTAATTAAACAAAATCAATAAAATATATGATACAATGGTAAAATAATGCTAAATTTATTAATACTTAAGGTATAATATTATATAGAAATGACATAAAACGAATTTAGAATACAATTATAGTAGGTATCTAATAGGTATAATTTATTTAAAAATATATTAACATAAAATTAAAAATAATAAATTCTAATACATAGTTTGTAAAATTGGTACATGCAAGTTACACAACGAGCAAACTGTCAACATTTTTAAAGTTTATGATTTTAAATACTAAATATTTATGTATGTATATATATTATATTGAGTTTAAAGCTCAACATCATCAATATACAGCGGAAATCGATACAATATCGGTGGAATCAATATACGCCCTAGTGACCTATGGTATAAATTTGATAAAAGTTTACGATATTTAGGTGTGGATTAAACCTGAAAATGTTAACTATAACTAAAAATAAAATTAAAACAAATCTGGAGACCTTTTGGAATATGGTAATGTATTAAATGTTTAAATATTTTAGGTATACGTATATATTTAAACCTATTCGAATTTATAGAATTGATGTAAACTTTTAAAAAATATAATAGCAAAATTAAACGCTATTACTTTACATTAATGTTTAGTTTATTTTAAAATTATTATTATAATTATTTTACAATTATGTAGGTATAGGTTAAAGGTACCTATACAAATTCACAACATATTGTGTTTACACTTTGTAGTTATTATAATATTATTTGATGTTAGTGACAGAATATAAATAACGGTAGGTAGTCGCTAATTTGTATACAAATTTATTGAAATGGTGCCTATATATTATAACATATAAATATGACTGTACGAATTGTGAGCATAACCCAAACCAAACGTTTAAACCTATATACAAGTACATGGGGAATGCAAGGTATATAGCTACTTAATATCCTGCCAATTGATGCTCCCCTCATCTCTCTTAAAATACAATCTCTTAACACAATTTTAAACAAAGTTTAGAATATTATAATTTATAACATAATATATAGGTATTTCCTATAGTCCTGACAGAAATATACAGTCTATCACTACTCACTTCCATTCGAAATTAGACGTCAGGCGGCGTGGTAATCTAAACAAATTTTACTACCGAGAATACTTATAATAGCAAGCCCGGAATATCACTATACCAGACACTTATTTAGTGTATCCCTTTAAACACTTTAATTTCAACGATATTTGCTTAAAACAAATGTGATAGTTATTTTTACGGTTGTACTCATATTTTTTTAATTTTGTAACATTTAAAATAATAATATTAATAATACAATAATAAACTAGTAATGTAATTATAGAATAATTATGCAAGTATAAAATATGTTAATATGTTGTTTATATGTTATTATAAAATATATTATTATATAATTATTTATTTCTACTAAAGTCTACAATAATGATACTATAGTCACCACAGCCCACAATTACTGTTGTAGATTGCAAATTATATTTTAAGTATCTACTATTTAATATCAATTAATATTTTTGTTATTATTAAATTTTATTTTTTTAATAACAATTTATTGTGATATTATTGTTTAGTAATTTGGTAATTTTTCGTATCATAAAAATGTTCATTTTATTTTTTTAATCTATGCATTAAAAAACTATTTTGTATAGAAAGAAATGGGCTTTGGGACCGTATATCCCCCTTGACCAGATTTTGTTGAATGTTTATTTTAAGTTTTAACACCCCAAAGAGGTTATGTGTACAGTTATAGAGTAGGTAATATAAATAATTAATAATAGCAGCCAGCAGGTAATTTTTATTTTCGTTTGACGTTTAAAAATATATATAGGTATATTTATTCCATTATAATACTACCTAGAATTTTTTTGTAAGTACTTAATTCATTTTTTTTTGTCTCTGACTCCCGCCAATCACCAACCATATCGTCGTTTTATACATAACGGAAAATATAACCGTTGCCAAAAACGTTCAAAAGCGTAGCTGCGCTATAATATACCTACTATATTGGCATATTGCGTTACTTATAAATATTTTTCATGTTTTTTTTTTCATCTCCAAACCGAGAACGAATGCGCCCACGGGAACCGTGTCAAATTGCTGTTTTTATTATCTTCGAAAACACCGTCCGATAAATACCTACGTGATGGTAGTTAAATAATACTGTCTCATAATATCCTATCCTATCCTATAATAATATCATGTAGAACGTAAGTATAATCATAAATATAGGTACACTCGTACACGGTCTCTATTATAATATAATAAATAATAATAATCGGTGTTATGATAACGATGAAATTACAAAAACGGTAGTAGACCAGCGCCGGTACAGATTGCGATAACGACTGCATATTTTCGTATAAACTGTATCGTGACGTACGTATAAGACGTATTGAGTTAGTAATAGCTTGTCGCAGTGGCAAATATTTTATTATTAATGTCTACGAGGTAGGTTAGCAGTATAATATATATTTTATTGCGTGCCACCGATAGTATATTTAGTACATTATTGTTATTCCGGACTCTGATGATAACTAGTGCGCGGTGTTGCCGACGACTACAGGACAGCGGAGTGGCAGGGCATATAGATATATCGGCGATCTATACAATATGTGTACGTAAAATAATATTATATTCTAAAGTGACAAAAAACGAAAAACGTTGACAATTTGATTTTATTTATGAAATATTATAAACCATATTATCAAGTCGTAACGATTCATTTTTTAGCATAAAAAAAAAACGGGGAAATATATGTTTTTATTGTTTTAATAGTGGTATTATCTTTTCCATCCGGTAGGCAGGTACCAATAACAACAACAACAATAATATAAAACCTATTTCGCACACAACAAAACGACGATGATGACCGTCGCGGGGTCGCGTCTGCCGGCGGTGGCAAGCCGTCTCACTACTACTACATTACTACTACACTACGACTACTACAACTACTACTACCACTACGATTACTACGACTACTACTACCACTACGAATACTACGACTACTACTACCACTACACACTGCCACCGCTGCCGCCACCGTCACTACTACCACCGCATCGTTAAATGTGTGCGCGCGCGTTTGCCTGTGTGCGTATTTGCACCATGCGTGCGAGTCTGCGAGTCATGGGTGCGGACGCCCTCCGCGTGCCCGTACGGCGGTGCGCGAGCGGCGAGTGCGTGCGTCTGTCCGCTTGGCAGCGGCGCGCGCGCGCACGCATTAATACTGCGTTCTGCGTCCGTGTGAGTGCTGGCGGTTGGTGCGCGCGCTTCGTGTGAGTGCGTGCGTGCGAGCATGTCCCAAGAGCGCGTATACGTGAGCCCGTGCGCTAGTGTACGCGAGTGTGTCAGGTGTTTGTGTGTGCGTGTGTCGTATGCGCGCGTGTGTGTATGTGTGTGTGTGTGTGTGTGTGTGTGTGATTAGAGAGCGATAGCATCGTTCCGTGTGTTATGTACGGTTTTCTCGCCACCGTGGTATTAACTAGAGTGTGTGCATGTGTGTGTGAGCGCCGCGCGAGCTTTTTGCCCAGGAGCGACTCGTCGCCGTCGTCGCCGCAGTTTCACCGCAGTTGACTGTTTTTCGCGTACGCGTTTTTCACGCGCGCCGCCCGCCGTCGGTTTTTCTCGTTCGCGCCGCGTCACCGTCGGACATCATTCGTGTGTGCCGACTGCCGACGCCACCGCCGCCGCCGCCGTCGTCGTCGTCGTCGTGTTTATCATCCGGTCGGTCGGTCGCCCGCCCTCCCGACAACAACCGCGACTACTGCCGTCGACACTGCATCCATTGCGGTACTTACGTATTGTGTTACCGTGTGTTATTACAACCAAAAATATAATATAATTATTATATTGCTTCGACATAGGTACACGTTATTTATTATTATTATTATTATTATTATTATTATTATTATTACTATTCATTACCTATTACAATATTTGTATCGTTTTCGTGTAGACGTCCGTGTGTGTGTGTGTGTGTGTGTGTGTGTGCGTGTGCGTGTGTATGCATGTGTGATTGCGCGACCGTGTGCATTGTATATTATAATTAATAATATTCCTATAGCAGTGTCGAGTTTGTGTTCAGTTACGAATTTCGTGATTTCGGTTTAACGGTGATAATATTATCGCCGCGGTCGCGGTCCAAGCGCGTTGTACCCGTATCGATTTGATATCGATTTACGTTTTCCTCCGCGAAGGTTGAATCCGACCACCGCGTTTGCAGATCTTGCACGTTCGAAACCCTTAGCGGCACACGGTGCGATAAGGTCGGTCGGCGTCGAAACGCGAACTCGCCATCTTCTGTGTACGCAAAACACGCGCTCGTTTCTTGTCGTTTGCCATGGCGGGTGCATGAGGTAATAAAGGTTAGTAAGCGCTTATCGCATCGCCGTGGTGCATAAGTGCATCGCGATTGATTGGCGCGCATCCGTTTGTTTGGTGTTTTTTTTAGAAGGGTAAGAACAGTTCTGCGTGCAACACAGACCTCAAGCACCTCATATGGTTTTGTACACGATCATGTTCGGTTCTCTCGATCTCTCCTGAAATTGAATTCGTACGAGTAAAATAGAACTGAATAATGCGCCCAAACAGGTTTACATGCTTGTTGTAATCATTTAGTTGCATTGCACTTTTCGTGTCATCGACATGCCAGTTATCAATAATCTTATACGTGTAAATCAACAACTAAAGTGTGAAGATGGCCCACATATGATCGTTCTTAATAACAGACTAACACACAAGTCATCAAACTTGTTCCGAGAATCATTGATTATTTCATGCCGTACCCACAACAAAAAGGTTATTCAGTTTTCAACCACATATGGCAGGACTTAACTGTATGATCATGACTGCTTAAGTAAAACGGAAAATAAAACTTAATCGTATGTAGGCTTCTTTATATTTGTATAAGGTCTATGAATGGTGCTCAAAAACAACATTAGAATATTGTGGAGTGACAGCGTTTTTTCATACATACCCTTGTCTATGTAGCTATATAAATTTATTTTATATGATCCCCATGGTGGCGAGTAAATAGTCAGCTCCCTGTTAATAACCCTGTATCACAGGTCTGCCGTAAACGAGATACATTTATATCTGGTTGTAGTAGCTAAATTGTTACTGTCATGATGTGATTGAGGTTATTACTTGTTGATACATATTATCACTTATTTAATGGTGTTGCATTAACTTATACTTGTGATAAATTCTTATTTTTTGTCATTAATTTGTATTATATTACTTAGTTTTATAAATTTTTAAACATATCATAAATATCGACAATTAATATAACAAGGCTGATATTTATTTTAAATGTTAGTTTAATATTATAATAAGTTATAATCACCTATTCTTGAAACATATACAGTTTATGATATTTACCTTTGTTAAAACTGTTTTTTTTTTTTTTTTTTGTTTTCAGGTTGCAAATTCATGATGTCTGTTTGTTTTATCGCATAAGATAAGATAGTTTTATAGTATTACAACTTATAAACAATGAATCATCTCAATCAGTGATATATTCTCGGATTCATCAAATTTTAACATTTTTGTAGTTAATTTTATTCCATACATGATACTTATTTCAAGTTTTTATAAAGACCATAGTGCGATAGTAAATTGAATAATTAAAAATTAGTCACTACTCTGCATACGGACAATGTTCATTAAATTTACTAGTTTGATTGTATCACAACAGCATTATAAATATCTACAAAACGACGGTCAATCACCACACAGACATTTTATCATTTCAATACTCAATAACGATCCAAACAAGCTGTCTACACACAAGCAAACAGTTGTTGGTTTATAGAGTTATTGACTATAATAAAAGTTAATTCCTGAAAAACATTTAACAAAATGCGATTATATCAAGAAGAATAATATTAACGAAACAGTAAATGTATATATTATAATTACATTGTGTTTCTGTCGTTTAATTGACAATAGTCATAGAAAATTGATTTAAGCTCTAATTTTGTGTAAACAAAAACAAGATTTCGCATTTGCTTATATAGAGCATGTCAAACACGGCGGCTACTGCTTCTAGTGCTGGTAGTGCTGCTAGCGGTGGAACTACTGCATCAACTGGTGCGGCCACAACATTTGTCGATCGCATCGACCCATTCACAAAGATATCTGTGTTAAAACGCAAAACGAAGCGTTCACAGGGCTCATCGTCTTCTTCTAGATACCGTACGTGTTCAGACGTTGAATTACAGCCTTTACCATTGTTGAAGGGTGAGTAAGAGTTATCAGTACTATTAATAATTTATATTTTTTAATTTTAATAGATTTTTGATCAATTATGTTATTAATAATAAGATTCATCTGTCTAGTTATTTATTATTTTATAATATAAGATATTCTACAGATAAGTGTACACAATAAATTATGTAGTTACCTACTAATTTATTATAATTTATCATACTTAAAAAATTATTTTAAAATACTGAAATACATAACTTGTTTCATTTTAATAGGTACATAAAAATGAAGTAATATTTTTAGGTAACTAACATCCATAACTCATTTACATATAAGAGTTATATAGAAAGTAAAGTTAAAATATTTTTTAAAAATCAAGATGTATTTGTATTGGTATATTGTTATTGAATCACTGTTCAGATTATTGCATTTTGTAGGTATGGTACCAGTTGACACTATGGGTGCTTCCTTTGGTAGTTTTTAATATTACTCAAAACTTCTTAAGTATCTATTCTACAGCCTACTGTGATATAATATCTGTACATTTCATAAATGAATAAATTTTTTACTTTTAAAAAATGTTACTTTATGTTCTACATAACCCTTGTACAATTAAGATAAGTGATTTGTAAAATAGTTAATATAATATAGGTAGCTAAGAATTTATTAGTCCATTTGTTTATCTTATTGAAAATAATAAAATATAATTCATAGCATTTTTGTACAAAGATATATTTTATTAGAAAAAACTGTTTTTATTCATTAAAATCTTAGACAAAATAAAAAACTTACATTCGGTATATATAACACTGTGTTATTTTAAAATTTGTTTAGTACTTTTTGAAATCTATTTATAAAATATTTTTTTCATAACTGTTAGGTGTATTGATATATATATATATATAGGTATATATTAATAATAATAATAATTTTGTTTCAGAAACATAAATTTACATTTAGAATTTAAACAACATTCTTTCTAATTCAACTTCAAAGTATACTTGTTTTAGGTTGGATGAGTTTTAATATAACAATAAATGTAAAAAAAATAAAATAAAAAGTGAAACATTAACAGTAACAAGCCAGTAAACTATATGTTTGTAAATTTTCCTTAAATAAGATTAAAACTAAAATTTTACTAAAATCTAAATATATTTTAATTAATTAAATTAAATGAAGTAAATAAATCCTCGAATAAATCTTACTTGGTAAAAATTTAAATGTAGCTAAATATTAATTTTCTTATGTAACATTGATGTGTATACAAATCTATGTATTAAATTAACATGTTAGGTCCATAGAGCAATTTATTGTGCCTAAAGAAAATAAGGAGAATTGAAATTCAAAAA
The DNA here is from genome assembly GCA_036289425.1 of Rhopalosiphum nymphaeae. Classification (NCBI taxonomy): domain Eukaryota; kingdom Metazoa; phylum Arthropoda; class Insecta; order Hemiptera; family Aphididae; genus Rhopalosiphum; species Rhopalosiphum nymphaeae. The sequence continues at coordinate 4,165,326 of JAZAQC010000030.1, forward strand.
TTGCTAATGATTTTATTAAAATTTATTTTTTTAAATTGTTATGGCCAATTTAATGGTTAAATAACTTATTTAATTAACTAGTTTAGGCAACTTATAATATTATATCCATTTCTTGTTATTATTCAATTACTAAGCTAATTAAAAAAGTTTGTGTGTTAGGATTAAATATAAGTTATAAACACTTTTAAGTTTTTATTATTGTATGTGATATATTCCAATCGATTCCAATATATGCAGTATAAAATTATTTAAATTTTTCTTACATTTATCCAATTTTTTTTTTATAGATGTAACTGCTCAGGAACAAGAAGAGTTGATGATAAGAAAACTCCGACAGTGTTCAGTGCCTTTTGATTTTATGGATCCCATGGCGGAACTCAAGGGCAAGGAAATAAAGCGTGATACACTTAACGAATTGGTTGATTATGTATCAACGTCACGGGGTGTATTGACAGAGAATATGTATCCAGAAATCATTAAAATGGTATGAAATATAATATATACTTATTAATGGGTTTTTTAATAATAATTATAATTTTTTTATTTATCGTAAAATTTCAATAAATTGTAATCATATTCTAAACAAAAAGGCTTATAATATATTAGCATTAAGTAGCCAATAGCCATATTCATGTATTATAGTTTTCTATCATCAAATGATTAATTTAACCATTTTATGTTATTGTAATTACTAGTTTACAAATACATATTTGTATTATACTATTGTATAGTCTTTTAGATTAAAAAGATAAATTGGCATTAGTTTTAAAAAAATTAGTATTAACCATATCTCACTCTTTTCATTCTAGGATTTGATTGAGATACTGAAATTTTTAAATATTTTGAGATGTAAAAATACTATATAATAAACGTTTGGTTAATACTTTATATAGTTACTTTTTCCTGATATAAAAATCAGTGGATAGTTTGTAAAAAAAATTTACCAAAACAGTTTAATTTACAATGCTATTTACATTCTGTTTTCTTTTATATGTATTTCAATAGTCTTAGGACATAGTTTGTATTCAAAATGATAATAGTGTAAATCATAAGTTCTCAAGCTTTTGATGTCCATGCCCTTTTTCATACTATTATATGATGTCATGCCCTCCTCCTTTTACGGCTATAAGATTAAATTACGATTAATAAGGGATATATATAAATATTTATTTATTTATTTATTTATTTATTTATTTATATTTTTAAATAATAAGTATTCATTACTCACAGTATTCTTTGAATTATTGAAGTAAATGTAATTACTTAATAATGCTCGTTAAAATAGAAATAATCATAAACAACATTTTCCAGTTTGGTAATTTAAAAAAAAAAAATGCACACCTTCCTAGAAGGGACTCCTAGATTGAGAACCATTGCTTTAGATCATATGCTGATTATTCTAAGTTGATATTATTATTTACGATTAAAAAAATTACAATTTTCATCGAGATATTTGTTATTACTTAATTAATTAGCCATTCCAAACATAAATAACCTGATTATAGTTTTTTCCAAACATAATTAATTTCTTCTTTTTTTCATAAGTATCCATATTGAATGAATATGATCACAAAATATAGTCTACAATAACTTGAAAACATACTAAGTGAATTATTATCAAATTCAAATTTCTCCTAAAATATTAATTTATATTAATGACACTATTGGAAAAATTAAATTGGGAAATATTTGATGACTATCAACAAACTATATTTATTTTATTAAATACGGGCTAAGCTTAAAGTACAGTAATATGTAAGTAATTAACATATACAAGGTGCACAAAATCATATTTATTAATCAAAATCTTTGATTATCAACTGTAAATATAAATGTAAATGTAAATTTTGTGTATTGTATAGTTGAACTTCAATAGATAATAAATAAATAAATAAATAAATAAATAAATAAATATGTATTATAATATTGGTAACAAAATAATAAACTAGCCAGAGGTAATTATTTAAATTAGTTAAAGGTTAATGGAGAAAATTTGGTTGAATATAAATTTAGACTGTTGGTATACCATATATTTTACAATTATTGAATATTTTAGCTGTAATTAATTAATTTTAGGTAGTTATAACTTTAATTTTGATAGATAAATTATTATTTTAATTATAAACTACTTTCATACAAAAACATTGTTAATTATTTGTTTAGATTTCTTCAAATTTATTCAGAACACTGCCACCCAGTGATAATCCAGATTTTGACCCTGAAGAAGATGATCCTACATTGGAAGCGTCATGGCCTCATTTAACTGTAAATATATGTATTTATTAAATAAATTAAATAATAAAAAACAAAAAATAGTTTCCACGTTTTGTTTCTTTTAAGATTATTAATAAAGATAAATTATAAATAATATTTACTATTTCATTTCAAATATAGGTATTCATTTATGTAATGTTTATTTGTCTTAAATAATTTGATAGTTTCATAATCATTAAATTTGTTTAATTGATTTCAGCTTGTTTATGAATTGTTTTTACGCTTTTTGGAATCGCCAGACTTTCAACCAGCCATTGGCAAGAAAGTCATTGATCAGAAATTTGTGTTGCAGGTAATAATGATAATTGATCAGAAAAAAGTATTAAGATTCTATTGATGGCATCTATTATGTTTAATGGACACTAAGTTGTCTATGAAATGTTTTTAACGTGCTCAAAGATAGATTATTTTAATAACATAAGTTGCCAATAATATTGAAATAATAATAAACATATATCATATAATTTAAAATAGATTTAATTAAGGAAATCAATAATTATATGTTATAAAAATGCCATTAATTAATAATTAGTAATCCTAATAAGTATTAAAATGTTTTCGAGTAAGTTGAACATAAAAATATTTATTTGTAATATTATAGGTTGTGTCTTTAAATAATTACTTAGTTATCTTATGCTCAGAAATTTTTGACCAAAATTAATATTTACATTTTTAAAAATTATAATTATTCAAATTATTCTAAAAACTAATTTATTATGTATTATGTAGCTCCTTGAATTATTTGATACGGAGGACCCACGAGAGAGAGACTTCCTCAAGACTGTGTTGCATCGCATTTATGGAAAATTCCTGGGCTTGCGTGCTTTTATTCGCAAGCAAATCAACAATATATTTTTAAGGTTTGTATATAATTAAAAAAAAAATAAATAGGCATTTAGTATTTTCAAATATTTATAATATATTATAGTCATTTATTATTATAAAATTCATCAAAACAAATATGTTTATTAGGTTCATTTATGAAACAGAACATTTCAATGGTGTTGGTGAACTATTAGAAATACTAGGAAGGTAAATTTAATACATGTTTATTTATTATTATAATTTGCTAGTTATATGTAAATCAAAAAGTTAATATAAAAAATATATATTTTTCCTCATAAGCATTATCAATGGGTTTGCACTCCCTTTGAAGAACGAACACAAGCAGTTCTTGGTTAAAGTGCTCATACCTTTGCACAAAGTCAAATGCTTAAGTCTGTATCATGCACAATTAGCTTATTGTGTTGTTCAATTTATTGAAAAGGATAGCTCTTTAACCGAATCTGTCATTCGAGGCTTACTCAAGTATTGGCCAAAGACGTGTAGCCTAAAAGAGGTAAAGATAACTATAAATATCATTATAAGAATATTAAAAAATTACTTATATTTGTTATTATAATTATGTAATTATGTATTTTTGATTCTAAAGAGAAGGGTCAGACGATTCCCAAACTTTTGTTATTAATCATCAAATAGTTTATAGATTTAAGTTCATTAAATACTAATATAAAAAATTATTTATCATTGCAAATGATAATTTATTTTTTTTAAAGATGATTTTTCTTATTAATTTCCTTAATAACTTTGCTTAACAGTTTTTATTCTATTGTCATATTTTAATTTACAGGTTATGTTCCTTGGTGAAATGGAAGAAATACTTGATGTTGTTGAACCATTACAATTTCAAAAAATTGAAACACATCTATTCAAACAAATTGCTCGTTGCGTATCCAGTGCTCATTTTCAGGCATGATTACTTTTATTTCAATTTTTATGTTGTGTATTAATATCATTTATGTAGTTTATCTATAAACCTTTTAAATACTGACAATAGCATAATAAGTAATTAATTTATTGATACTGATTGTGGTTTTAAAAATTAAATTTTTTGTTTGAACTATGGTATGAATTTTGAAATTACAGAAAAGTAATTTAAGTGAACCTGTATTACCACATTAATCTAGTATTTAAACATTTAAAATTAATTTTTTAAGTAAAAATAAGATTAATCAAATAAATGATAAAAAATAAAATATACAGGTTTAATAATAATACTAATAATTAAATATTTTATGAATTCAAAAACTTAATACTTCTAGGTTACCAGATATGTATTGATTTTAGTACCCTGGGAAAATTAAAATTGATTATTAGATGTATTATTTCTAATAAATTATTTGATTACAGTTTCAAGCTGTGTTAATTACTATGTAATCTATAAAGTATTGATTTATAAATGTTTTCTTTCATGTAATTATATTTTTAAATTTAGGTTGCCGAACGAGCGTTATATTTGTGGAACAACGAATACATTATGAGTCTGATAGAAGAAAATAACCAGACAATCATGCCAATCATGTTTCCAGCACTATATCGCATCAGTAAGGAACATTGGAATCAAACCATTGTAGCATTAGTTTATAATGTACTGAAAACATTCATGGAAATGAATAGTCAACTTTTCGACGAATTAACTGCTAATTACAAAGCAGAACGACAAAAGTAAAAACTAATAATAAAAGGTAATAATTAGTAATAATTTTTCTAATTTTGTCATATTTTTATAGAGAGAAGAAAAAGGAAACTGAACGTGAAGAATTATGGAAACGATTGGGACAACTGGAAATATCTCATGTTCGTGGTAAACCATCTGCAGCGTCACTAATATCAGTAGATAATAACAATAAGACTAGTAGTACTAATAGTTTGGATTCTGTACAAACAGCAGTAACAACATCAGCAGCACCAATAGCAGCAGCACCAATAGCAGCATCTCCAATTGCAGCACAACAACAGTAGTAGGAGTGGTAGTAGCAGCGATAATAATTCTTTGTCATTCAATACATACATGTACCCATGTATATGTATAATCTATATATTTATTTATATACACAGATTTTTACATGCGTTGCGTGTATTACAGTTGTGTATAATTAAAGATCAAAACATTAAGATATAAAGTGGTGGCATTTTAAAAAAATACAATGAACGTACAGTGTTGTTATCGGTGCACACATGCTGTTATAGTGTGTTTGTATATTTTATTTTCAATAGTATTTGTATGGTAATATATGTGCTCCACATGTTTTACAAAAATATCATCCGAAAGAAAGAAATTATGGGGAATGTTAATAATTATGGAATATGACATACTTGAAAGTTCTGTGAATGTTTATTTTATGTGTATGAGATTTTCATGAAGAATAAAATATTGGTGAAATTAAATATGTGATGTAAAACATGTTTACATACATGTTCTTATTTTTATTAAATGTATATTATGTGAATTGTTCAATATTATGTACTCAAAAATGTGATGTTATCAATGTTATTCTATTGATTTAATATATTCACAATAACAATCAACACATGTGTAAACGCGTATAACTAATGCAAACAATGGCGTTATAAAAATTTTAATTTTCTAATTTTTAATGTAAATTAAATTAGATTTAACCCTCTCCCCTGTGTAAGCGTGTGCGTGTGTAAATAATATTAGATTAATTAAATATTAAAAATTGTTATTTTTTAATAATTATATATATAAATATATTATATAATATATAATGTAAACATTCTTAACTGTTAGCGATGGTAGTAGTAGAAGTGGTAGTAGTAGTAATAGTAGTAGTAATAATAATAATAATATTAATAATAATAATAATCTTAATAATAATAATAGTAGTGGTATTATTAGTAGGAGTTTAAAAATATTATTAAATAACAAAATATATAAATTAACTTATTATATATACTGATCTGTAAATAATTTAATAATTGAACAATCAGTGATCAGATGTCTTAATAATGGTGTTTCATTATCATGATTATGATTACTGATGTCCATTGTGGCTCCACTGCCGCTACTCCTAATTTTTTTTCATTGTTGTGTCTTATGATAAAATTAATTGTTTTAAAGATAAAATATATTTTAACTGTGTCGTTGTTGATGCTTTAACCTTAACTATTAGTTATTACACTTATACTACTGCTACTACTACTGCTACTACTACTACTACTATTACTACAACTATTACTACTACTATTATTATTATTATTTATAATTATGAATATTATACGTATATTAACTGTATGAATGTTTCATTTCTCGCGCGCGCGATAGTCTTTATGTAGTTTGTAAATCAATATTATAACGAAATTATTATTATTTGTTGTCGTTAATGCGTGTGCGCTCGCGAGAGTTAAAAAATTCTGATATATATATACATATGTACAAAACTGAAAATTTAAATCTTTAAAGCCAATGAAAATCCGTATAGATAGAAAACATACACTCCATATGTTCATATACACACATATATATTTATCTATGTGTGTGTGTATGTATTTTTTAAAATGGAAAATATTATATATTACATAAACACGAGGAAGATACACACAATTATTATATATTACTATATTATTACTATCATTAGATCATTATAATTATTATTGTAATTATATAAATTATAAAATATTATTAAAAAAAATTATATCAAAGTTTTATTTTTTATTAATTCATATTAACCTATCATGCTGAGAGGTCAAAATATCAAAATTCCTAGTAGTTTTTGATAAATGATAAAATCATTAAATATGTATTATTTTCACTTGAGATTTTTTATTGTAATCTCTAGTAAAATTAAATTGCAGTTATAAGGTATATTAGTATATATTATCCCAAATTTGTTACCTTTAATAATAATTGTTTTTAAATGGTATATTATGATAGTATTTCTAAAAGTAATAACACCTAAAAGGTTAAAACCCTACTGAATCGGGTTTTCTTGTCTTATTGATATTCTAATTAATATATTTTATTGCATCCTTTTAGTTTCTAACATATATCATGATTCATGATAGTATTATTAATTATTAAGATCCATTATTTTCTATGATTATTTGTAAACATTGACGATTATTAAATTATATACGCAGTATCCCACAAGTTTTGAACCAATTTTATGTTATTAATTCTAATATTTCTATATTCATTTTTAACTTTATTGTTAAAAGATAACTTGTCATTTAATTTAAAAAAAAATTCAATTTTTAACCATGATATAGATGTAAAAATATTACGAGTATATCGGCTCATATCTCACTTAAAAATTAAAATTTCATTAAAAACTAACTTTAGAACATTGATGATATACTTCAGTAAAATTAAAGTTTGTGTATAGGTTAAATAACTAGTATTAAAGCTAACTACACAGAATTAGTTCTGTTGAATACAAATTGTCCATGTATATTTATCTGGTACCTCTCATGTGGAACTGGTGACCTCTTAATGTTATAATTTTTTACTAAAACATAACTGGGTAGAAAGATATTAGTTGACTTAAATTTAGTTTTGTTAAAATGTTTTGACTGTATGACATTTTTTATTTGAAACTGCGAAATCGAATAACTTTTACTTATGGTACTAAGTCAAGTTTGGTTAAAATCATTTAATTAAAAACTGCTTATGTTAGAAAAAAATAATTTTTTTTTTTTAAATTGTTTGACAAAAATATAAATAAAAATTTAAAATCACTATATTATCTTCTGGCATTTTACAAAATTTTGAATCTCCTTCAATTTCTCTCAAACCTAAACTATCTTACTTAATTCTTGTATTCCCATTATATCAAGGTATACCTATTATCTTCTTAATCTAATAATTCCTTTATTTTGGTATTGATTTTAAATTCTATCTTATCTACTGTTTGTTCTTTAACTAGGGTTGCTGTTTTGGTATATTCTAGGGAGTTTTTAAAAATATTTAAGTTTTCTGCACAACTCGTGAACTCGTGATACGCGTGAATCTTTATTAACACTGTGTATTTTCCATGTACAATTATTTGAGTGCTAATAATTTTTTCAGGATATAGTCGATATAGAGCTCTTCTATTGTATCACATGTGCTTGGAAGTATAAGCTATCATATAGAATTTTATAAAATAACAAATAGTTTTCAGAGGTCATGACTATATTCATATTGTTTTTCCTATTAGTTGGCCTATGACTGAGAGCTATTCTAATATTCTATTGTTATTTGTTGTTTGTTAATCTCTCTTTTCTAAAACACATTGGAAGTCACCTTAATTTTCTTTTGCGTATGATGGTATGATATCGATTCAATATCTTGGAAACAGGCCCGGCGGAAGGCACAGGCAATACAGGCCTATGCTTGGGGGGGGGGGGCATTTCCTTGGTGGAAGGAACGTATTTGGGATAATATGTTGTTGCAAAACCGTTTTTGAAATACTGATGAACAAGAAAAAATTATTTAATAATTATATTTTTTTATTTAAAAATAATAACTGATAGCCGATGGGCATCCGGTAATTAACTAAATTTAATTTTGGTTGGGACGGTTTATGTACAAGTACAAAACTACAAAATATGCACAATACACCAAAATTAATCTCAAGATAACGAATATTGGATATTTTTCCCGAAATAACGACGTCGTGTTCGTCGAACGTCGATAACAATAATATACATACTCTATATGTCTATATTATTATTTATTATTATATAAATTGTTTATTTTTGGCGCGGTAGCACGGGCTATGCGCCGATAATACTAGCAGAGCTTAACGAGTTAATATCAATAGTACTATTTGTTTTTTATCCGTCGCTTTGTAGTGACTTCCACCTCCTGCAACATTTTTACGGTTAATTGATAATTACTGACAACGGTGGCTGAAATTACAGGTATCGCACCCATGTTATAGCATATTGTATGATTTGTATGTATATTTAATATTTTTGTAGAATAAATTTGTATCAATATTATTAGTATAATAGTATATTAATGAATTGTGTAATTAATAATTTTGATAATAATTGTTATAATTGGTAGCAGAGTTTGCGGCATTAAAAGCCAGAAAAATAAAAATTATATAAAAGTAAAAATGTTGGATTCATTATTATATATTTATAAGTTATATCGCTTTTAAAAATTTATAAAAAAAAATTATTATTTTAAGGTACTTCAATTTTAACAAAATTATGAACTATATAAATATAATAAAAATTTTAATTCTTATCCTTTAATAATATTTATTTGTAATTAATTGTCTATAGTTGAATAAAAATATTTTTTTTATGAATTATAAATAACGTATAGGTGTACTGTGGCTTAAACCCGAAGTGCACGTGAATATTTTTTAGGATATGGTTTAAGGGGACAAGGGGGTAAATTGAGAGATCAAAAACGAAAGGGCGGCAAATGTTGATTTTGCTTATATATTAATTTTGTCTAGAGCCGGCCCTGCTTGGAAAATACTTTAAAATTCGAGTTTAAGTTTAATGACATTCGTCATTATTTTCACTACTTGAAGTATGTTGAGGTTTGCTGAATTTCGCATACATTATTCTTTCCAATTGTGTAGGTATATTCTAAAAGAACAACTATTGAATTTTTTCTCCCCTCTGTTTATTAAGTTAAGTTGGTATCTAAGTCAATATATTATTCAATCATAGTGTTTTACAGTCTTTGAAATTTGTATTATTTTGGTGGTTTGTTACTTCCCTTAACATTGGTTCGGTTCATTAGACATTTCGCATTCTCGTTGAGTTATTTGGAAATTCACGTTCAAAAATTCTATAAAATTCCGTTTCTATCCTTTGGATTTTATTTTTAGGATCTTTTAGATGTCTTACCATGATATATTTAAGGCTTTAGTTGAATGTTTTTACTTACCCTAAGATGAATGTTAAAGTTTCTGACCCCATCTTACGGGAAATTATTTGGGATTCCTGTAATATTTTAAATTAATGAATTATTTTCTTTAAATAATTAATTTACAACGCTTCCTCCTTAATATATAATTATATTTCATTTATATTTAGTTCATTTACTTTTATAGAGCAATATCAATATTATCTTTCTAATATTCGTCATTTTACCAATTAAATATTGTTTTAGATTTTTTTTTTTTGTTAATAGAAATGTTTATGTTAGTTGAAAAGTTTAAAAATTCAATAAAAAATTCCTCATAAGTTATACACATAGCGTATTAAACATATTAAAAATATATTTGTTTAGATTTTTTATATAAGCGTTTAGAGTTAAAATGTCAATAATTAAAACTTCAAAAAATGGCAATTATTTTGTAGTTAAAATTATATACGTTTTTTAATTTTTATACCTACAGTTTCAAAATAATATTCAAGCTTCTCCGTAATTTCTTTAAAGTAGTTAAATTTAATATTTAACTTATTGTTACATATCCAAAGAAACAATCAAGACAAATAAATAGCAAAATAAAAAGTATAGAAATGCTAAAAAATAAAGAAATCAGCGAAAATACTAAAAAATGTTGATAACTAAATAAAGAATATTGAATATAAAGGGATAAAATGACATAGATTGGGTCAAAGATAGCAATTCCATTAAATAAATTGTAGTAGAGGATCAGTGGCATCGAACTCATGTGTCATGGAAACGATCACTTCACTTCTTAAATGGGTTTATTATCATGTAAATTGGGTGGTTGGGACAAAATTTTAGATTTCGCTTCATAAAGCGCCACTATAGAGGATATTTGTAAATTAAAGTACAAACATTAAAGAAATCTATCGGCGATTATTAGAAAAACGGTGTGTTGTCTGAAGGCCGGAAAAAAATATTTTAAAGTACCTAGATGATACAAACACAAAATAAATAAATAGATTAGAGTGGAGTAAATAAGGCATTCAAATGAGAAAAAATTAAATTATTAAATTGAAATATTACAGAAAACCAATAAGAATTGCTTGCACCAACGGTATATTTTAGTTGTAACCATGGGGAGGAGGGCTAAACTAATTTTTACCATTTTCCATGAAATCAGTGGGACCACAGTGCACGCATACAATTTTAATTATGTTAAGTATATCATTACGATTTACGATCTTTATCAAACCGAAAATTTTTTGATTTTTTTTTAAATTCATTAAATTAATGTATGGGGTATATATAAAAATAATTCTAGCGATAGGTGGAGGCGAATGTCCGCTTCGCCCTCTTAAATATGCCCCTACTTACACTTGTAGTATCAAAAACTTTTTTGTGTTATGGATCCTTAAGAAAGGCTGAATGATAAACGGCGGATAAGTTGATATTCCATTAAACTCGAAATGGAAGATGTCAAACGAGTTGAACCATTAGTAAACTAAGTGACAATAAGGATAAAACTAAGCGATAAAAAATTTCAAAGACTGAAAAACACCGGAATCGGATGTCGGATGACATATATACTAGCTGATTATTAAATATCAACTTTGTATTATATTTTAAAGCTTTTTGACCAAGAAAAAAAGGTTAAATCAACATGTATAAATTTATTTTAAGCTATTATACACTATGTGAGTACTAAAAGTTTTATTTTTTAATAAATCTATGTTCTTTCAATAGTTTAAATTATTTGTTGTGCTGAAATAAAGCTCCATAAGAAGATTCTGAAAATTTTTTGGAGTTTTTTCTTCATTTATGGTGTGTAGGTATATAATTTTGTTGATCAATTTTCAAAAGTTGTTGGCTGTTAAAACCTAATATATTAAAAATAAAACTTTATGTTTGTCTCACAAAAATTGAAAAGTTTATTTAAATGGCTATTGGTTAAAGATAATAATAATAATATAATATAATAATAATTAAAATAATATTAAAAAAAATATATATATTTATTAAAAATAAGATATAAAAAATGTTTAAAAATATAGGCATTTACTCATAAAATAACTTAAAATAAAATATTTAATTAACACTATTACAATGATCACTTTTATGATTTGCTTTCTTATTTTTGGTGTATCTAAACATCCTAAAACCAAATCTAAAAACGTAAACAATAATCTTACATTTTAATAATATTAGATTTACGGATTTTAAGCATTCGTTTAATCTGTCAACATTTATTTGTATTTATATTAATAATTAAGAAATGAATAATCAAAAAATTAATCATTGTAAATGTATTTGTATTATACATATATTTTAACTGATAAAAAACGGAAAACTGTAGAAAGATAAATTATTTTAATCTTGGTGAAGTCTAGTATATAGATATAGCTAATATTTAATACAATTTTGATCTTAACACTATATAAACTTCGAATAGTATTATTCTATTAAGATTCTACCAATTTTCAACAGCACTCGTTCAATATGAATATTATTGGTTTAGTTTAGGTTTGATCTCCGGAAAGATTATTCTTATTTTGGAAAATATCAGCATCGAAAATTACCGGGAATACCAAAACTTTTCAAAAATAATAGTTTTTTCAGTTATTATAGACAGTCATATATTTTAGATACATTTCTTAGATAGGTAAAAATAAAACTATATATTTTTATATACCTATTTTAATAACTTCAAAATGTAGGTACTCTACTCTAATCATATAAATAATAAATATTAATCCTTATATATAGTAGGTATTATAGCCGATATAGAATAATTATAGCCCATTAGGAACAGACGAGACGTAATCTAAACAAATCTACACAGAATTCCATTCTTTTATTTCATTTTTTATTAAATACCTATATTTTTATGTTAAGTAACAATTAAATTATTTATAACAAAATATTTTGGTTTTAAATTTCTACCAAAAATATCCTCTCTCTTATTGAATTTTACGTTTAGGTTATAATTGTTATAAGTAAAAATGGTACTACACACTAGACATTTGATTTAATAATTTGGTCAACATAATGTAAATGTGCTTTACACATACCTGTGTTTAAAAAAATATAGACTAATTTGCATGGAACATTGTAGAATTGTAAATAAACTATTAAAAATATGATAAATTTACAACATAATATATATATATGCATAAACCGAAAGTTTAGCTCATCCTCAGTAAGCCAATTTTAAGATAGAAAAAAAACGTTATGTCTGTTGATTAAAAAATTTAAGAAATTCAAATTTAATCTAAAAAAGGAAAAAAAGAGGGTAACAATTAGAAAAACCATTGATTGTTGCGCATGCACTGAAATTTTTTTGAATAATGAAATTTAATGTAACGCGTTTGAAATATTTCATGTTACTTTTATCGGTTAGGTTTTAATATTTTTTCATTCGAGATTTACATTAGAAAAATTTTAAGAAAAAAAATGTAAAATTATAATATTTAATAAATAATGTAATTTATGTGAATTTGGGGTCCTTTAGGCCTTAAGGTGGCACTGTCTAAATTAAGATTTAAACGAATAATTTTCGTATTAACACTATCTATACTTTAAATAAGTAAAAATGCTTGAAAATTTAATTCGAGGCTCCTCACGAATTAAAAATTTGTCCAAATCTCGAAAAGTTACAAATTATGTTAAAGATAACAATTCATAAAAACTTTTCTTTTACATATCTAAGATATGAAAGTTAATATTAGATTCTTTATTAGTTTTTCTTCTAACAAAAATAAAAAGTTTACCGGAAAATCAAATAAGTTTTTTATGAATGCTTGATATTCAAATTTTTATGATAATGAATATATTGACCTGCAGTTACGGTGACCATATAATAATTAATAACTATTTCTCTTCATATCTATAGTTTTTGATTTTATTATAATATCAACAAACGAATAACCGTAAGTATTTAAAATGTTCAGCAAATATTTATGTTGGTATTTCCTATATATATAGTTTAATTTTCTAATTATTTTGAATCTTTCTGATATATTTATAGACATTTAAAATTAAAAATATTTTAAAATTTAATGCAAGAGATAGCAATATCCCATATAAGTTCTTATATTTCTGTAAAAATGATAAAAAAACATAGGCAAATTTTTTTTCAATTTTTAACATTTTAAGTTCAACATTTTTATAAAATTTGTTAAAATATGCGAACATTTATACAAGTTACAAGTATTTTACGGTAAAAAATGTATAACATTTTATAATTTAAACTTGAAGTTTGAAAATGTAATTAAATATTTTTTATGAGTAGTTCATATTATTGTAACAAAAAAAAAAAAACTTTAAAAAATATACAAACACAATTATCTTTTATAGACTTATGAGTTCAAATATGAACGAAATTATAGAATATAAAAATTTTAAATATACTAAAATATAAATTATCAGTATATGCAAAAATAAACTATAAAATTTCAACATTAATAAAAATAATGGACATATGAGTGCATGCTGCTTTCTATACAGTAAGTGTTGAGTGAGTCACTGTGGTAGATGGTAGATGTGTTAAATTTGAATTAATTTATGTATATGTATTATTTAAAACAAAATTTATTTATTATTTTTATGTATTATTACATTAATTATTATAATATCAGATACGAGCCATGAGTTATCGAGCTAAACCCAGCTTTTATTAGCTATTAATAAATTTAAGTAAACTTGGAAAAGATACCAAGGTTTATCGATTTAATTTATTAATATTTTATTATTATCCAACAAATCTATGTATTATATAATTTGACGACTATTGGATTATTGACTTATTAATATTTTATTATTGTTACCATTTTTATTACTACCTATATTATTATTATTTATATTTATTTATTATTACAATATTACATATTGACTATGAAAATATGTTATTTGTTTGACATGTTATATTTTGAATTATTATAATTATTTGAATAAATATATTTGTATAATACATGTATTATAACTGCAGTTCAAAATTGAAAATGGCAATGTTGCAGAGATTTTTATGCTCAATCGTGTAGGTTTTTTTTTGTATTTTAATATCCTTTGATACGCCGACAATTTTACTCAATCGTGTCGCAAAAAAGATGTTTTATGCTTAATCGTGTTTCAGCCATTAATTCTGTATAGTGTGTCCCTAGGCAACTCATGTGATGGACCGTTCACTTAATAAAGTTGTGATATATATATATACACAATGAACTTATTTACGGCAAGGTTCTTAGGAGGTAATTGACTCAAAAGAGAATAACAATAATATAATATATATATTATAATAATTAGACACTAATTATATAATAAAAGAAATGCAATATTTTAATCAGAAATTAAATAAACCTACTGTTATACTATTATACTAATAGTAAAAGTAATTACTTTAATACCAATATAGCGATATAGGCTGACAGACCATTTCTGCTCGCAAATGTTTTTCTTTTTCAATGATACCGTATCATTGATACATAAATTAATTCAAATTTAACATATCTACCACAGTGATTCACTTGACACCTAATATATAGAAAGCGGCATTCCATTTTTAACCATTTTTTTTATTAATTTTGAAATTTCATAGTTTATTTTTGTATACTTATAATTTATATTTTATTATTTTACCGTCAATATCAATAATAATTAAGCAGTTTCCAGTGATTATTTTGAGAAAGCAATCACATGACTAATGTAGATTAATGTCTAAAAGTGATAGGTATATGTATAATAATATAGGTATTATATAGATGAACAATTTAAATTTAAAATATTTACTCGATTATCTAACTATAGGCATTAATTGCATAGACATATTTTTAATGTTTATTGCGATGTGTATGATATGTATACTGTTACTATATTCATCAAGTATAATACTATAGTAATGTGTTTCATTATATACGCATATGGAAGACTCGAATTGCCGGGATGTCGTATTGCATATTTATATACCAATACTACTATACTAAACTTTAAAAAATTTGTGATACACGCACCCGATAAAACTGTTTTCGCTATTACACCCGTGGCGAGTGCAGCTTAGTTGTGAAGTGCAATGCAATGACGATATAATATGCGTGTACCAGATATGAAGTAATATTATATCATAAATTTGTAACCTACAACAATTGAACAATATAATAGATAATTGGATGTGTGTGAATTCGGCGAGTGATTCGTCGAAAGACTACATTAGGTAGAACGATAAAATTGCTTTTCATCACCATATCGTGTTTATATACAAAAACATAGTCGGTATATAAATTACTACATTTTAGAATTTTCTAAGAGATTATATGCAAAAAGTAAAATCATACTCACCTACATATCCCAGATACATACTACATAGTATCTCTTGGTTATACCTCTTGATGTATAACAAATATCGCAGAGGAACTATATATGTGTCGTAGGCATATAGTAAAATATATATATTTGATTTAAGTTTTAAAACAATAGGTAATACCGATGGACACATAATTAAACATTAAACATATTTCATATACTTACGTGTCTTACATATTAATAAATAATACGTATTTTTTTTTTAAAAACAAAATAGCAATAAATAATTAATAGAAAATATACCTAGTTAATTTTTTTAAATTATACAAAGTGATTCATTTTTATTATTTGCCTTACTTGAAAAAGACATTTAACTAAATGTCTAGGCGGATAGTAAAAAAAATTAAAATTAAATTTTTTTTTTATTACATAAAAATTAAATTATTTGACTATATGCCTAGGCATTTAGTAAAATATCTGATTTAACTATATGCCTACGACATCACTTATATAGTATGCACTATTCAGTTTTCACTCAGCGGACGGTTATTGTGATTAGAAGATAATATACCATTATCAAATATATTATAAATACCTAAATGGCTAGATAATATTGTATATGGTAGTGGTGGTAGAATTTCGAGTAGTTATATGTGGATATATATTATTGTAGCCTTTTAGGTATTCTGTACATTTTAAAACTAGTAATTGTACTTTATAACCAATGTTATCTCTTATCTGATATTCAAATATTAAAAAATGTCAATTCTATATTCTTAAGTTTAGATGATTAATGTCAGGAAAACTTTAATAAAAAAAAAAACGAAGCCAGGCTTATGTTTATGTAGTACAGATATTTTTTTTTGTAATTTTAATCCGTCTTCATAAAAAATATTATTATTATTACCTATACTATACTAGTATACTAAATATATTGAATTTAGTAGTATATTAACAAAATAAAATTATTAAAAATTTTCAGGTTACCTCAGTGGCTTAGTTACCTGTATCACATATTATACACAATGACTCACTCTACTCAGAATTTAAAAGCTTCATATACTCATGTTATGTAAAAACTTTTTTTTGTTTAGAGAATGTCGCCACCTATCTTGCACATTTCTTGACTTTACTTCTGTGAGTTATAAAGTTATAAAGTACTTATATCTAATGATATTTTTGAGAAATAACTTAAAAATCGTATAAGTACATATTACATATATTTTTATTTCAAATAAAATATAATTATAAATACGCGTATAATAATAATAATTAAAAAAAAAATATATAAAATAATAATATAGGTAATAGTAATAATAGTGATGATTTTAAAATTTTTGTTTATACGCGTATCTATGATATAATTTGTGCAAAAATATTAACAATAAATATATGATGCAAAATTTGCAACATGTGTTTTAAATGAAAAATGAAAAATTATATTAAACATAAGCATATAATAATAAAAAATAAATAAATTCATATATATATGAATTATGATAAAATTATAAATAAAAAAATAATTAATATAAGTACATAAATAAGTATATGATCAATAAAAAATTTTAAACTTTGGATTCGTAATATATATGTAAAATAAATTTGTTCTTTATGTTATGATGAAAAATATAAATAATATAGAATATTAAAAATAAATATACTATTTAGTAAAGTATTGACTTTAAAATTGGTTAAAAATTAATTAATAAATGCTACAATATAATATTATGATACATGATACAAATATTGAATGTACCTATTATAATTCATACGATTTTGTGTTTGAATAGTCAGTATACAAATTCTGTTACACACATATACGCAAACACATACACGTATATATATATTTATAAAATCAAATAATACAAATATAATTATAATATTAATATTTTTATAATAATAAAATATACAAAATATTACAATAAATAGAAATCAATAAATGTTATTGTAATAGACATATTTCTTGCATTTTATGCAAATATTATAATATTCGGTATTAGTACGTGTACATATTGATTATTAGGATACTATCGTAGACTCTAATAAATATATTATAAATAGACACATTGATATTATTGTTGGTTATTTTTTATACACATATTTATCATTCATGACCGCCGCGTACTTTTTTTATTTATCGTATGGTAAATAATAGTTATTTACTCAGATTTGTTAACTATAAAACTAAAAATATATGTCCTCTTAATAATTATATAATTTTTGTGGAAAACGTTGCTTGGGAGTTATAAGTAGAGGTTAATATTTCCAAATCATATACGATATTATAATATAATATGATTTGCTAACTATATAGTATTGTAAAATCCTTTCGACTAGACTTTATTTAGACTAAGCTAGATTCTAAATTGACTAGATTATGTTTCAGCTGAATTTATATATAATTATAATATAATCTTTATTGGATTATTTAATGTACTTATACATATACACAGTACATAAGTATATTATATTATCCGCTGTATAGCCCACAGTAATGCTTGACTAGATTTTATTTTGACTGGACTGTATTATAATATAGTATATAGGTATACTATTTATTGACTATGGTTGACTAGATCATATTTTTCGAATAGATAATTTATGTTCTTGACTAGATTGGATTTCAATTAAATTTCTACTGACTACTATTGACTAGAGTTTATTTCAATTTGACTAAACTATACAGGGATTAAAATTATTCGATTTGACGTGGATATTTATTTCTATTAAATGATTATTTCTATCTACTGCTTAAAATACGATAATATATACAAAAAATATAATCTTATAATATAGTATAAATTTATTTGGGAGGAAAATGTTATAAGACATACCTATATATTTTATATAGGTATTGGTCTGAATATATGATATCTGGGGAAATGACTAGAACGTACTCGTGCCGTATGACGGCGTTTTTTTTTCAACAATATACAATTAATGAATAACAATTTTTATATATACTTCTTATACACACTATTATAATAAATTTATATTAAATATGAAGTGTGGTAGTGGCGTAATTTAATCGATACGAAATTATATACACCTAAACTCGTATATTGACAATCACTGACTGCCATCACACTTACCTATATATATATATATATAAACTATAAAATATAAATAACAGTTAACTATATAAACTTATAACAATAATTAACAATGCAACACAACCAACAAAATATTATTCCTTATTATTGTTGTTGGTATACTTAATATATAATATAAATACTGACTCATTATGTCCCAGTGTCTGTTGCATACGACTCGGTGGTGACGGATTCGAATAGAGGTAAAATTATGCATTTTGTTATTAGAATACTGTGGTAGTAGCTGTGGCGACTTGAATGCCCGCCACCACCGGGTGACATGCGTTGACTTATTTTACCACGGGGAAGTTTAAGCTTAAGTTCATTGTGAATAAAAAAAAAAAAACACTTAAAAATATGATTAAAGTAAGAAACGGATTGTTCAGAGAAATAGATGGAGGGAGGACTAGAAGGTGATTGTTTGATTGCGTGCATGCATTTAATTTAAAAGACTAGAATTAAGTTTATTTTTGTGAAAGATTACAACGGACTAGACAATAAACAAGTTGGACTAGATTGTTAATATTACACCAAGCTACTATCGAAGTGATAGATTGTGGTATACAGTATTATGTTATTAATTTTACTATTAATATTATTTTTCTTATTATTATATTGTTTATTAAATATTATTATATATGAGTACACGCGTGTGTGACTAGAATTATTTTCATACACATCGCATACATATACTTAATTATTTATGACTCTTATGACTAGAAATAATATTGTTTCTGACTAGAATTATTTTCATACACATCTCATACATTATATATATACTTAATTATCTATGACTATTATGACTAGAAATTTTAGGGGTTCTGACTAGAATTGTGCTATGACTACTCAATGTATAAAAAGGGTATTTAGTAATTATATCAAAATTGTTTTGTTATTTTTTTTTTTTTTGAAATATTTATAGACATTTTGTATCTAAGCAGAGTTTTATTACATTCAAATGATCTAATAGAATTTACTTTTTTAAATTGTTCAAAATCATTTTTGAATAAAAATGTGACCTGTCTATAATATTTGACGTTTAGCACGACGACGTAGAATGATCAAGTTAGAGCACGCGGGATGACGGCGGTCTATGACGTTTTAAAGTTATTATGTGCATAATTACACCAACAGTAAAATTACCAATGTGTGTACAAAAAGATTAATAACATATGTCTACCAAATTATTATACACTTTAAATAAATATCATATACTTAAGCGGTGACGTAGCAGTTGCTTATTTGGCGATGTCACCATGGTCGTTGTTGCACTGCTTCTTGTCGTTGTCGCCGTCGTTGTTGTTGTTATCGTTGGCGGCGGCCGCAGCAGCCGCGGCCGCTTGCACGGCCCGTTGCAATATGTTCTTTTTGAATCCCGACGCGGACGTGACTGCGGGCGCCGTCATTATGCTGCCGCCGTTACTGTCGTTGACGTCGATGGCGGCAATGTCGCTGACGATATTGGAAACGACATTGGCGGGTTTGGCGCCGTTGTTGTCGCCGTTCTTGCTGTTCTTGCCGGCGCCGGTCGTTTTCACTGCGGTTCCGGCGCCGTGCCACCGGCGGTGCGACGCCAAGTTGGCCGGACACTGAAACACCTTGTCGCATTCGGGACACGTGTACCGGACGTGGACGATGCACCGGCACCGGTGACGCGCCAGCGCAAAGGCATCGACGTACCGAACGCCGCACAGCCGGCACCGGTACGGGCCCAGCGCGTTTGGAATGCTCTCGATCTGGCGACGAGCCTCGTCGGTGGCCACGACCACGTTGAACTCAGGGTCGATGTCGCCACCGTCGTATTCGTCGTCACGTGAGTCACCGTCCTGTTTACTGCAGTCGGCGGGTGTTGAGTACGGAGGCGACGATAACGACGACGAGGACGACAAGGACGGCGAGGACGACGCTAGCCGTTTTCGGCCAGCGGCCGTCGTCGGTTCTTCGGGAGCTACCGGTACGATGATCGTACCGGAAACCGGCGACGACCTGTCCACGTGACGGTCGAGCATGAGCTGCGGCAGCAGTTTGCGCGTGGCCGCTTTTACCGCGGTCGTCGAGGCCGCCGTACCGCCAGACGCCGTCTTTTTTGACGATTTACCGCGGTTGGCCGTCGCGGCTGCGGTCGGCCGTTTCTCCGGTGTCGTGGCAGCCGGGTACCCTTCGGATCCGGCCCGCTTGCCCACTATGCGCGCAGCCGTCGACGTCGTCGTCGTCGTCAGAGTGGCTTTCACGGACAAGTCCAGCGGGCCCGCTGACGCCGTGTCGTCCGACTCAAGTCGATGTCGCAGTAGCAGTCCGCCGCGGTCGTTTCGGTCAAAACGCCAACAGTCGTCTTTGACGTCGCCGACCCGCTGCCGCTTGCCGCCGGGCCCGGCGTATTCGTCGTCCACGTCGCTGCTGCCGCTTCCGTCTCCGTGGTGGTGTTGGAGGTTGCGCAAGCGGACGGCCGCCGCGGCCGTGGTCATCCACCACGTCCACGACGGATCGGCCGCCGAGGCCTGAGCGTAATCTGTCATATTGTACCGTTGATGTGTGACGGGCGTCGTCGGTGAAATCGGTAATGATATACACGATCGCCTGGTGATGCACCCGGACGTCTCGGGATCCCGCGACGGCTGCAGCAGTGGCGCGCCGCGTGTAGTCTGTCTCGTCGGTGCGCGCCGCTCCTGTTGCGGTGCGTGACTGCCGACTGGCGACGATCGCTGTTGGTGTCGCGGCGTGGTTTATAGTGGTAAAGGCGACGGCGGTGGTGGTCTATCGTAGTCTGTGTACCGTTTATCGGTGGCGCGCGGTACACCTCCACCGCCGCCGCCGCCGCCGTCGACCAATCGCCGCGGCCGACGACCTATGCAGGGGGCAGGACCCCGGTGTCCACTGCCGCCCGTTCGACGCGCCCAGTGTATACACTCAACGGCGGCGGCGGTTGTGCAGCAGTGACGTAGTCGTAGGTACGACAATAACAATAATAACAATAAACAACGCGAGCGCACACGTCGTTTATATACATATATAATATTATAATACTATATATTGTGTGCGCGCGCTTGTGTGTGTGTGAGCGCGCGCGGAGATACCTTTGTTGTCGGCGGGTCATGTTAACCGATGGGGGTGGGTCGAGGGGGGCGCGTGCCACAGCCGTTGCAGCTGCCGCTCGGCGGCACTGTATTATAATACATGCAGCGTGTATACGGCGGAACCGCGCGCGCGTCATGCCACGGGTGGGTGGCGAGTTGATAAAAATCGCTGCGGCGGCGGCGTGCGAACAGAAATCTCCTCTTCGCCGCCGCCGTCCCGTCCGCGCAGCGCTTTCGCTTTTTTTTTTCGCGCTCCCAGTCGTCGTCCCCACGGCAACAATATATTTTACACTATGTCGCTATTATATTACGCATTATACGCATAGTGCTCGCTGCAGTATTATTAAAATGCGCGTACACACAATGCCGCGACGGGTATATGTATGTCATGTGTCTATGCGCGCGGCGACTTAGTGCGGTCCGATGGCGGGTAGGTGGTTGGCGGCACGGGGCGAGGTGGCCGGTCGTCGGACGAATGGGAGGGTTGATTTTGACGGTTATTGTACCAACGGCCCCGCGACACAAATCTCAGCCCTCGACCGACTGTTGTACATTACGTTAGGGTGGTTAATAGTTATGGCTATGATTCGCGTATACCTATACATCGCGCGAGCGTAATATATTATTATAATATGATGTATTTTTTTCTACACAGTACACGTCGTAATGTACTGCAGATTTGGTCGTGTAGTACAATCATATCGCGAACGCTTTGCTTGTCAAACTGAATTTACTGGACAGATTTTTATGATGTCCGCGTAAACTGCATCCATCGTCCATTCACATTATATCATTATATTATATTGTACGAGTATGTATAATGTATGCAATATGCCGAATAACAATGATCATTGTGTAGTCGTTGGCTCGTCGCGATAATATGATTGAATTTCGTTTCGTTAAATTCTTATTTATAAATATACATAAGTATAGATGGATACCTATATGATATAAGTTTATAATAAGTATTAAGTATATTATACTTTTTTCAAGACGGAATTGACGGGTAAATAATTTATAGGAAATTACGTTTTGTATCTAGCATTTAGTTGGTTAAAATCAAAAACATAGTAGAGGTATACCAATACAAACAATAAAAATAGTTTACTCTGCACTGTATTAATTGAATTAAATTATTTTTATTTTTATTTTTATGAAAAAATATTTATGTAATTTTATAATTCGTGATGTTTTTTAATGAATTTTAATGTGTCTAATATTTATTTTATGTTTATTGTGTATATTTAATCTATCGAATATCGACTACCACTGAAATAATAGGCTATAAAGCTACCGTATAAGTATTACAGGTAGGAAATCAAAATATTAATTCTTAATTGAGAAAAATAACTTGTTAAGTGTTTTTATTGGTAATAATAATAATAATAATAATAATAATAAATTAATGATAAAAGAAGTCTTTATAATCAATAAAAATTTTGAATTTTGAAGTAAAATTTTACTATTATTTTTTAAGTACTGAATAAAATGCCAAATGCATTTAATTTAGTATTATTGTGATAATATTTTTGACCAATTTTATATTTTTGTAAAATTATTCTTAGTATAATCATAATTCACAATTTCAATAACTCAGAAATTAATTGTTCAAATTTGAATTTAAATTGGTACTGCAAAATGCATAGTTTAAATTGAGATAATTGACGTCGAGAAATATTCAAAAAGAAAAATGTATAAGTTCAGTGATGACACAACTTCAAAATAATGAAATTAATAGAATTTTATCTGTAAAAAAGTTGGCATATATGGCGTTGCTGACATCAAAATAAATAAAATAATATTCACAGTGTTTACTTCTTCAATATGATTTATTTTAATGTAACAAAAGTCCATACCTTCAGTGCAAAGTAAGTTAAATTATTTTATTTAGTAAAATAATGCAGAGCATGCAATTTGGACAGACCCCTTAATGAGGTGACATGCAATTTGGATATTCCAAATGTTTATTTTTTTTTTTTTTGGCATGCAATTCGGATGTACCGCAACTATCAACGATAGTTAGCTTTTGGGTGAATTCACGATAAAATTCAATTAATAAATGAATATAGTATAGGTCAGTGGTGGCCAAACTTTTTTTAACTCGGACCATAAAAAAAAAATTTTTTTGACCGCGGGCCATAAAATTTTTTTTCACTTTTAAGTCATCAGAATTTTAGGTATAGGTATATAATTTTATAATTAACGACGTTTTTATTGTACTTAATAATTTTAATGACTTTATTTAATACTTAACTTAGTAATTACTACAAATGAAAGAAAATTAAATCGGCTTACATTTCAAAAAATATTTTTAAATAAATTATTAAAACACATATAAAAATAAATATAAACTATACAAAATATCGTTTTACACTTACAAAACATATTTTAGAATGTATTAATTTGTTAATGAGAACTATGAGCTTGTTTCTGTTGACAGAGGACATTAATATTAGGTTCTAATTTGGTAGAATTTACCCGGAGAACGGCGTGTAGATGTTCATTTGTGATGCGAGATCGAGTTTTACTTTTGTTAATTTTCATCGTTGAAAATACTTGCTCACAAATATATGTTGAACCAATTATACAAAACATCTTAGCAGCAAACTTCCAAACATTTGGAAAATCTTCTTCAGACAAATTTGAATAAAACTGAACAAGATTTTGAGAGCTTGTCAAATTATTAAATGTTGTTCTTAAAGAATTATTTTAAAGATTGGAATTTTATAATTTCTAATTGTAAAGAAGCTTCGACAATTTCCGGATTTATATTAAATGGATTTTCAAATAGATTTATAATTGGTTCTTTAGTTCAAATGTCTTTAAAACGATTTTCAAATTCACGAATAAGTGTGTTAATAATTTTGATGCACCTTTGTTTTGGAAATATACCACAATCTTCTGTTTTTAAAGTAGCACAACATTCAAAATGGGAGAAATTTAATTCTTCAATTTGATTTAGAAATAAAGATAATTTATTTTGGAAAGCTTTTACTGAACCGAACAATGTACTTACGAGTTTTTCTTTTCCTCGTAGTTTTAGATTTAACAAGTTCAGATGATGTGTTATATCTGTTAATATTGCTAAATCTCATAGCCATTCACCATCATTTAATTGTGTATATTGTTTATTTTTTTCAATTAAAAAAATTTCGATATCATGGCGCAGGAAAAAAAAATCTTTTCAAAATTTTTCCTCTACTTAGCCAACATACATTACTGTGATATAAAACATCTTTATACTCAGACTCTATTTCTGAAAGAAAATTTTGAAATTGGCGATGATTCAATCCATGTGATCTTATAAAATTAATAATTTGTACTACAATAGACCTACGATATGGCGATACGGGATTAAATATGAAGAATGTATACTGTATATTTTTATTTATTTTTTTTACGTAAATGTAAAATATTATACTTCTTTCGCGGGCCAGATATTAAATGATGGCGGGCCGGAGTTGGCCCGTGGGCCGTAGTTTTGCCACCACTGGTATAGGTAGTAGGTACTGTCGTAATACTAAACCCGCCTAGAATCAAAAAATACAGTGAAAACGCTCAATAACGAATTTGAAGAGACCAAGAGATTTTTTACGTTATAGAGAGTTTTTGGAATAGAAAAGGTATAACAATTATAAAATAGATTATAAATCAAACAAACCATTATAATGTAATATCTACGTTATATAGTTTTTCATTGTAACGAGTTTCGTTTTTCGTTTTTTTTTTTTACTTTAATTTCAATTTAACTTTATATTGAAGATAATGATATGCATACCATATACGCACTAAACCATTGATCCCTTCACCACACCCTCTTTAAATCAAACACCATGAATAGTTAATTTACCAGTAAGGTTTTAGTTGACTTTAATCGAGAGGCGATGGTTTTACATTTATGTTTAAGCTTTAAAACCTCAACGACTATAAATTAGATCAGATCAGCGTAATCAAGGCAAATTCAGCAACGATTACAAAAGGGCAGTTAAATTAAATATATTGGCGGAACGCGGAAACACTTTTAATGAATACTAACACAAAATCAAATGCCTGGATCGTCGTTAACATGCGTACGACCGATGGACACTTTCTACCCACACAAGACGGTTAGAGAGGGGCGCACCCTTTTCATTCTGACGGTGGCGTAGTTTTATAACAATAACAATTTTGTGGTCTCGGCACATTTGTTTCATCGGTCTTGCAAATATTAATTACTTATTTTGCTTCCCACCTATTACATGCCTATTATTAAATATTTATCGATGACTGTCCGTATAGAATATCCGTTTACACCAATACGGATATTCGACGGTACTTATGTACAAAACATGCACTTTATATAAACGTTAATCGGATCGGTAAATATTGGTTTAGAGCGACCGTGTTATTTTAGCACAAAAATAATTTTGAAAATGAAAATGGTATTATAATATTATAATTGATATGTTACGAAATAATTCTAGTACAATTGTACCTACGAGTTTGCTATACATGCAGTTATTCGCAAAGACGATTTGACAACCTATTATTGCATAATTAGATATATACTTAATTATGGAGAAGGAGTACACCGACTAAATATGCACAGTGAAAATAAAATAATTTTTAATCAATAATTGTTATTGTTTAATAATTTTAATAGAGTTAACGATGAGAACCGTAGATCTCTCGTAAATATACTTCTGCATGTTACAATATTATCAATGCCATATTGTCGTTAGTCGTATATAGATTTAATTTTAATTCATAATAATAAATAATATATTCAAAGTCCGGTACTATTACAACATGTTATTATATTAAGCTAAAATGCGTATATTACTCGCCAATCCGAGCCTCGGCTTGGACGTGTGCGTGCGTATTGTGTAGTAGTGGCAGCTGATGTGATCCAAGCTATAGACCGTTCCCGTGGGGTGATTGCACGGGGCTGCAACGGCGTGTCTGTACACACGCGCGTCTAAATACGACGCGTGCGTTCAATTATATATTATAATTTATAATAATGTATGCGTGAAAAAAAGCGACTGACACGCGTACGACGAAGTTTATAATATCTATAGTTACAATATATGCGTCAGGTTTTGAAAAATTCATCGAGTATACTGCAAATATACGTACAAATAACGTATAGTGATCTACTGAAACACTTGGAACCCTCTAGCACCCGTTTGTTAAAATAAAAACGCCGGTACAAAATACACGAACGGTTTTAGTTTAGGTGAAATTCCTAAAATCGTAAAACCTCAGTAAAATCTCTGAATAACTTGATCGCCGAAATTTTGTCCGCAATTCATAGGGAGTAAATTTTTTAAAGGGCAAAATATGTATCATTATGTTAAATTGAATTATAGTGTTTATACGACTGATAAATAAGTTAAATAAAATATAAACGAATATTATTACTGTTAACATTTAAAGTATAATATATTATCAATACAACACCCAGTTTCTTTTAAAGAAATTAAAAGATAAAAAAGGTGGGTAAATGTCGTGTGGACCATTGTAATGAATGTGTTCAATTTAAATTCATTGTTATATAATTTTTAATAAAATTTTGATAAATGAACCACGTATAAGGAATCTTATATAGGTATTCAATTATCAAGCATCTTGAGCCAAAAACATGTAATCAATATTTAAAGAAAAAAAGATTGAAAATTTCAAATGTATATAAATAGCTTAAAAAAAAAATACTTAGAAAAATTTTACATGTTGAAAATGCCAACATACATATTTTGTGAAAATTTCAAGTATCTACGGTTATTCGTTTTTGAGTTATATTAAAAAAAGAAAATCGATTTTGTCAAACACGGGTGAAAATTCCTGATTTTTTTTTTTAATAGGAGCCCGTTATTCGGAGGTTTTTATTTTGAAAAGTAATGACAATATTCCTGTCCCTAAGAAATCGTCTGCTATTAGAAGGTATCCGTTATAGGAGAGGTTTCACTGTATCGTTTATACGAGACGTATATGGACGGATCTAATATGTTTTTAATACATAATTTGTGCTGCAATCCTATATATATATATTACGAGATATAGTTTGGCTAAAATTTATATGAATACTAATAATATATCAGATACATTTTTTTCATTTTTAGAGACTCATTTACTCATACAATAGTGTAATTAGTTTCAACAGGTATGGTAAAAATATATTTCTTGTATAATTTATATAAGTGCTGGTAGGATATAATGTATAGTGCTATCAATTATTTAAAATATAGAGCCAGAAATCTAAACATAATTTTTTAGTTTAAAATTTGTGCAAACATCACAAAACTGATTTTATTTTGCTGAAGGAAAATATGTTATATGGCGTGAGGTACAGAGCGAGATATCAAATCACCAATATCGTCTTAAATATAAATTCACTCAAACAATACCTTCTACGTGAAGAATTAAAAAGTTAATAAGTGAATCTAAAACCATTTAAAAAAATTATTCTTAAACTTGTTGGACATTTTTGGAATTTTTTGGAAACTATTTTAAAAGTTATTCAACCTCAAAGTGTATAATGTGTCTATCAACCAGTACTAAATATACAAAAACACTTTAAAACGCATCCAACAATATTATTCATACCTACAACGTTGTTAGAAATTTGTTAGAATTTGTTGGAAACAAGTCAAAAGTTAATCAATCTAAATAAAGTTTGTTTTCAACAAGCACTACATATTATTAAAGTAAAATAATCAAAACTCTTCCAATATTAATTATATATATATAGCATTACAAGACGTTGTTGAACAATCATTATAAAATAAGCGTTCCTAGTTATTAAGTGAAAAGTTCAAAAGTTAATTAAATATAAATGTATTAAAATAAACATTCAGGAATTTTTGAAAATGGTCCAACAAACTGATTTGATCACTATATGTCATCATAGACAAAAAACTAACTCGACCAATTTTTCAGTATTTTTCACAGAGTGTTTTACTCTATCGGTCTAATGCTACTTAAAATGTCTAATATCGAAAAAAATACTGATATTAGTGATATTTTTACATTCATTCTACAACAGCTTTTAAAAGTGATCCAATAAATTTGTGTGTACATCAAAGAACACAATATTATGAATATAAAGTTTTATCAGTATGAATATACTAGGAAAAAGTAATGTATGTATACTGTATAGTGCTTAAGTAAACGCTCTGATAAAAATATTAAACAGTTGCTGGAATTTTTTTTTTCATCTTTTATTTATTAGTTTTTGGGCTATTTTAAAAATGTATTGCACTCCAAAATTCAATATTATAAAATTAGAACTTTTACAGTTTGAATATCTTTTATAATAGGTATAATAGGGCAAAATATCTGGCGATAGTGCATAAAACGCGTTTTACAGTGTTTTTAAGTTTCAGTAAATAAATTATTATAAAAACAGATTAATGTATAAACGAGTTTGTTTGACTATTTTTAAAAGTTTCCGGACGTTTAATTTAAATACAATTATATGCAATGAATTTTTGAACATTAAACTTTATAATCTATAAACTCGGAAATTGTATTCAATCTATCTTGCAAAACTATATATATATATATACACACAGTAAACACAAACAACACACATACACACACACACACATATATAATATATAATATTGGTAGATTTAATATTTACATTAATATTTAGTGTTGGCTAAGTAGTTAATGAATAATAATTGAAGTTCTAACCATATTGCTCTATACCACATTAGTTTTTTTAACTTATGAAATAAAAAAGTATGTATTTTCAATATTAGGCTGAAATATTATAGGAATTTATTAACACTGTGGCGTTGACATCAAACATGGGTTTAGTATTGCCATTTCTGTTGTGCGGGTAAGAGTACGATTGTACGTTATATTATAAAAAATGATAATTAATAATTTAATACTTTGACACTCGACAGTGACAAGTATAGACTGTTGTTATTTGTACATGTACATATTATAGTGGTAGTATTTTGTAGGTATGTATTTACCATTTAGTAGGTAGGCATCTACTGTTTACGACAGCGAAGCGGTTGTATGAAATAATAATAGTAAAGAAAAAAAAACCAAACGACGATATTACAATGATGGCTGTATCCAGCCAGCCAGTCCATGCTGTGTCGAGTTGTTTTCTTTTTAAACGCGACAATGCGGGCCACTCGTACGGTCACCCCGTCGTGGCACGACGAAACGCTTACTACACAGCGCTTGGAAGGGTTGCCCGTGAATACATTTAACAATATTATTATTATGTCATACAATTCTCAGTTAACACTTGTAGATCTCATCGTAAGACAGTGCACCAGCATCGCCGTCACACACCTCACAGCACCTGGCCATCTCACCGGTATCGCGTTATATAATAATAGCTATTTATCATGTGGAATAAAGAGTCGTCGAGTACGACGACGACGTGTTCTTAACGACAACATTATATTATATACATATACTATACATGTTGTTATTTGTCATTATTCGATTTAGTGGCAACTGTATACATAATACACTGTTATATACATTTAATAAACCGCGTGTGTGTGTTTGTGTTGTAATATGTACGGTGTACTTCACCGTAGTAATGCTTAGGTTATACGTATGGTAAGCCGGTATAGTGTATAATAATATGTACGGGTGTGTGTACAATACAATATTAAATAATATTATTATAATGCACGTATTATAATATTATTATTGTGTATAGTTATGCGTGTACTCGAGGTTTGTTCCCGTTCAAGGTAATTTATTATAATACATTTAAACCGTGATTTAATCTATACTGGACAACCAACGATGTTCACAGGAAATATTATATGTATTATATGTTATTATTCACTATTATTTTATTTTTAATCACTTGAGATTCGGGAGTTTGAAAATCGTTTTTTTCAGTAACGGCTATTGAACAGTGAACATAATAAGTGCGAAGGAGCAGACTCTCGCAAACAAAATATGTTCTTTGTTGGAATTTGGTGCATATATTTATTACTTGAATGAAATTTTGTCATTTAGAGTTTAGACCACTTAGTATTACTATAATAGTACTAACATTAATAAGCATTAAGCATTATAGATACTATATACGTGTAGTATTACTTGATCGGAAAATTAACTCTGTTTATCACTGAGCTCTAAGATAGGGATAATTAGCATTCAATTTTAAAATAGTGTTGCCAAATTTGTAATGTAATTTTATGGTTGTGAATTTGTGATATACACTTGTAACTATAAAACATATAACTATACAAAATCATTTGGGTTGGATATTATTTATAAATTATATCATTAATTAAATCATTATTAGTATAACCAACGACAGTGCAAAGTTCTTTGTTGTTATGTCCTTCCTACGAAGTAGTGCAGTTCCGTCAAAACAAAATATACACAACTGCATCTTGGCGACTAGGCCGCATTATTATTTATTATTAATTTAGAGCCGAATTAAATGTGATAACATTTTTTGTAAAATGCCCCAAAATTTGCAATTCAAGTACAACATTTGTTTCTACAACAAAGAACTTAAAAATAAAGCTTTAATTTTTAATTTTTTAATTTGAATACATTTTTTATTTTTATTTTTTATTTCAAATGAATAGATACAATTTTATAACTTTAACGTAAACTATACCTCAGTATACAGCTCTAAAAATAAAAATGAAATAGGTGTTTTTCATTTCCCTCTATTATTTTTTTATGTATGTTTTTAGTTTTTACTTATGTACCAAATAAGGCGGTAGACCAGGCGGCTGCACAACGGTCTGACAAATGACATTTTCGTCACGCGCAGGCAGACATAATATGTACATGGATTATGAATATTTATATATTTATAGGTAGGTCGTTTTATTTACGACTTTCATCAATCACGATAAAGCAAAATTATGTAAATTTATAAAATATTCAAATTGATTTTCGTTAAATCATTTATATATAACATTGTGTAAAAAATATATCAACAATATAATATAAGGTCTTGTTTTTTAGGAAATTTAAATCCACGCCCCATTTATTATTATTATTATATGCCATATTATACAGCTTATGCATTAGAACGAGCTGGTAATATAAGATGCGTGCTCGATCGCCAAATAGTCATGTACGGAACGTTATAATATTTATACGTAGTACGTATGTGTTCAGCAGTGGGCAGGTTTGCCAGGCAAATGCTGAATACTGTAGTTCTGTGAGGTGAATGTGTTGAGTGTATGTATATTAGTATATTGCATATATATGTTTATGTGTATTTAAACTAAGAATAAATTGTAATAAAATATAATTGGGTAATAAATTTTTGTTTTCAGTAAAGGTCAAATAAGTATGATGGAGGGATCTATCATGACCTCTTTTCAATATTTATAACAATTTATGTATGAATTTTATTTATTCTATTTTTTTTTTCTAATAATATAAATAATTTACTATAAGAAATTTCTACAAAATATGTCTATATAATATGATTATAATTTATAATATTCTTATACACTGTATCTAGTGTAATCTAGACTCATATCTATATAGGAATTAGGCTATTATTGTTAATAATATTTAGCTGTCTATAAAATATAAATGGAAATTACTCCGCTTGATGATCGTTAATGTTCAATAACAACGTTCTCTTCACCCGACAAGTGAAGTTAAAAATATATTTTGTAAATGTTGTAATCATATTATTTTCGAATCGTTTCAATAGATCATTTCAGGGTTACAAACATAAATATATAATCATAAACGAAGTACTGGACGAACTAGCAAAAAAAAAAAAAAGAAGAAGAAGAAAATAGATTTAATAATTTCATAAACATGTTGTTATTATAATACGTTTACAAATAGAGTTTGTATTCATCACGTATAAAAGAATTGATATTTGGCATAACTATAAATTGTATTTTTAATCGTCAAATAGTGCGTGTTAAAAACCAGCCATATCCCTCTTTATAAAAATATCATTTAACCATTACTGGATGTTTTATAAAATAATAAAAAACTGCTAACATGCATAAAATTGAAATATAATAATTATTAATATCCTTTTTGGTAATCAGTCATATTTTGAATTTATATATCTAGATTTATTCCCGTACTACCTATTATATAGTTGTGTTATACTTAAAGTATTATTTTAAGACACATAACCGCGACGGCGATGCTAAAGAAAATATCACCGTATAACAGTATATTTTCTCGTTGATTGTTGATTTGCGACGGAGTTGCCAAAACATATAAGATTTAACCGAAATATAAGCTGATGAGTTTTAAAATAAATTACTGTTATGACGTATACCGACCGACAAACGACGTATTTCAGTATTTGGTGATAGAAAGTTGCGTGCTGCGTGCAAGTTAACGGGGATTTTCAACCTACGTGTGTTGAATAGCTCAACAGTTACAGGGATATATTGCTCCGTAGACATATATAACATACATTTATTCAAGTTATGGCATGATTAATGCTTAATCATTAATCACTCAATGAAAAATCGATGGAATAATTTATTTATACACAATGTCGGCTGTACAATTGCTAATTAATTGCTATATCTACTATATTATTACATTCATTTGACGAAATGTATCACTTATAATAGTTATTACAGTAGCCGCCGCTTATTGGACTCACGGTTAATTGACTCATTCGCCTATTAGATTCAAAACGGCTGGTCCCGATTTGCACATATTCTAACACACAGTAAAAAATTCGTCTATTCGACTCACACACCGGTTATTAGGGTCATTTTAAAATCAGATAAATAAAGAAAATATGTACATACATTGAAAAAACGTATTATAAATAAGTCGGTACCGGTACATATTTTGCTTTTATCGCGGAGATAAAATGGCCAAAAGAGAATGTGGCTGGTGATAGCGACGAAGAGGAACCTGATGAAAAAACCACCATCAACTAAACAAATGCTTGATGAGTTTCAAATTTTACATAGAGGGATTCAGCAAAGAGGCGATTTTGACATATTTGAGCAACATAAATCTTATGAAGATATGATTATGAAGTTGGCTGAAGAAGGGAAAATCCAATCAACGTTAGATGGATTTTTATCAAAAAATTAATTTATTTTAATAATTATGTACATATTTTATTAATTTTATTTTATTTAATTATTTTATTTTTAATTGCGTATAGCTAGATTTTTATTTTTATACATATATATTGAATCTCAATACATAATTTTTAAGTAAATACGTTTTTAAATTTAAGCATTTTTAAAATTTTTTGAGTCATTCGCCTTATTGACTCATTCGGTTAATCGACTCAGATTGTCGGGTCCCAAAGTGAGTCCAATAAGCGGCGGCTACTGTATATATATATATATATTTTTATAAATGATAGAGAAAAGTCTGGGAGCTCAATATTTTTTTAGTACTTTTAAAACGTACAAAAGATCACTTTACATTTTTGCATAAAATTTAAATTGCAATATGTTATTAAATATAATTTTTAATTAGAGCAATGAATGTATCACTATTGGTTTGATAATCGTTTTTTTTTTTTTTTAGAGAATATACAATCTATACCCAAAGGCATAATAAGAATATGTGCTACATTAATAATCGTCAAAAAAAAAAAAAATAATAAAGAAACCGGGTGTTTTCACAAAAAACTAGTATTTTTACAACATTTATTTTGTTTTTGTTTTGATTAAAAAAAGTTTTTCACCAAATATTTATATGTTCTTAGTTATATTTTCAGTTATGATATGATTTGTGCTATTTATAGACATTTGAAATTTTCTACTTTTTATTTTTATCGATTTATGTATGATAAAATTTTTTTTTCAAAACCAATAACATATTGAAAATTTAATACAAGGTTCCTTATATAAGTTAGTTCATACTGAAATTAAAATATATTGAAAATAAACGCATTAATGCCATAACAGTAAAATTTTTTATTTTTTAAAATAAGTACTCAAAGTTCAAATTAAGACGAAATCATTACTATTACCTATTTGAATTATAATTTTCTATGTATAATAAACAATATACATATACTAAAAATATTTAAAGTATTATATATATATTCTATATGTTAAGTGCTATTAAAGTAATTTAAAAATATTATAATTATTAGTTGACAAATATGCTTTATTTTAAAGTATTTATACACTCGTACTACGAACCTATAGGCACATACACAATCAGAATTTGGTAATATTGTATTTACGTCGATATATTGACTAATATATTTTAAGTAAGTTTTTATTTCGTCTAGAAAAAAATTAACAAATATAAAATAAAGGATCTTCAGTAGATTCGGATTGAGTTTACTTTCATTGGCTCCATTCACGGGTATTTCGGCGTTGGCGGTGTACCTTGATTTATGGAAAAATCCGGTCGAGAAGATACATAGCTATCAATATATTATATATAATATATTAATATCAGTTACACATAGTTGGCCAGAATTTATGTAAAGAAATGTTCGGAATGAATAAAGTCAAGCTTAAAATTTGGTAGTAAATGTACATTTGAGTTATTTGGACCACATTTTTGATGCTCTAAGCTTTTTAATGGGTAATCAATTTTCTACTTTTCTGTCCTTCAATGGCCACAAACCACAGATCAAAATGTGTTTAAACTTTAAAGGAGTAACCGTTTAAAAAAAAAATTGACCTAATAAAGTATTGACGAAAAAAAGACTTAATCTAACCTTTTTTTTTTGGGGGGGGGGGGTGACTCAATCTAACCTTAGTACAGTAATAAGAATATTATAATAATATTATCTAAAAATTAATATAAAGTAGAACTTCTACAACTTACATATTTGAGTATTTTTGGTGTTGTATGTATTGCATTTGCAACTGCAGTTCGCTGACCCGCTTATTTTTCGGATACCCGGTTGGTAGGGCGGTAATAGTGGCACGCGAAATATAACCAAAAATTGCGATAAGTATTGTGTTAATCGTTTAATTGCCAGCGGCCTATACTAATTGTCATCGACCTATACACACAATATGAGACATAATGTTTCTTCTGTTTTTAACATTGTTTTCTCATTGGTGTTTGTGATACACCGATGGTATTATGCAAATGTTTCTGCTGAGATCTGTATACTGATCGAATAGTTTTGTTATCATTTTGACTTGGCTTCTACTCATGTTCATAAGATCCAGGTTCTTTGATAGTCATTTTCTACAGCTTAAAACTTACACTCACATACATATACTAATTACTATACGAGTAAGTCTGTTAATGTATTTTTATAATCTTCTCTGCTTTAGTTTTTTTTCTGTTGACTTTAGAGCTTTTTTTGAGAGTACAACAACCATTGTGGGTTCAGATTTAAATGATCTGATAAAAGCTATATTTGTGACTTTATCTATCTGTTTTACAAAGAGATCAGCTTTTTAATTTCCCATTATGTATTATTATTCAAATTTTGTACATTCAGATCAGAATTATTTTGTTGTTTTTGGCTAAAGTTTCCAAATTTAGCCGACACTGTAAGAGCAGTTTGGAGATCACTTGAATTTTTCTCAATAGATATCTGGAGTGTTCTATGAACTGATTGGAACTATATCGGATTATAAATTATGATGATTAATCCTGTGAATTTCATGTATTAATAAGGTATTTATGTAGTAAGAAAATCGAAAATATGCAATTAAAAATAAATTATACAAAAATTTGCTCTATAAAAATATTGTGTTATTAACAATAATGACGATTTATGTAAAACCGTTACGTGTAAGGTGGCAAGATATAAAATATTATTTTTATTTCAAAAGAACATACTTAACTACATTTTTTTATAAAATAATTTAATTATTAACATCCTTTAATGAATATATTTTTTTTTAAATAAAATAAAGATTTTTCTTAGGATTTACATAATGATAGAAGTTGGTAAAAGATGATGCATCTTTGGATTCTAATATTATAATTGAAAGCTGTAATTTTTTTACATATTTTACTAAGTGCGGGAAATATTTTTAAAAATGAGATATCAAAGCAGTCTTAAAATAGGTAACTTTCTCGGATAAAACAAGACTTCTGGCCGTTTTAGTCACATGGGTCATCAAATTACTATCAAAATAAAGAATTATTCAATACATTTATAATATTATCTATCAAAAATCAAGAAATGTTGAAAATAATTTATTGTTATTAAAATAAGATAAATATCATTAACACAAATAATTAATAAAATTATACATTTATGTGTTCTAATCAGTTATTAAATATGCAAAAATTTGAAAAATAATATTTTATTTTGAATTCGATTCATAAATAACAAAAAACAAATTTTGATCTTTTGATCGATTATATGATGACATAATGTAGTGAAAAAATATGCGAAGGCATTAAATTTACAGCCTTAGTGATATTTGTTCTTCTTTGAAGATTTATGTTGGTACATAGTTGATTAATATGACGAATTATCTAATTAAAATAATAGTCTATTGTAAATAATATTTACATTTAGTGATGAAGGATGACGTGTTTTTAAAATGGATAATAATGATAATATAGCCTATATCATATTGAAGTGTAGTGTAGGTATACGTATTCTTTAATATTTTACAATGAATTGTATTAATACACATGATTCATCAAATGCTTTTTTAAACATAATAAACTGGTAAAGTAGGGTGGTTTTTTTTAGGGTTACAGTACATACCGGAAACTCAACAGTTTCCGTTTTTTCATACCCTTTGAATTTTGAATCATCGAGAATCAATTTCGTATATACCTACATAATAAAATGTATTATATACAAAATTACATATACTGCGTGTACTAATGTGAGTGCGCGTGACACATACACTCACACACATACATTGTAATAATGCACCTGCTCAATATTTCGAACGTTGGTATATTAAACACGTGTATATTACATTATAATGTTACGTTTCTCGCATTTTACTACTTTACACTTTTACAGTAAGTATCTGCAGGGGCGGACTGGGAAGTCTAAGGCCCAGTATATATGCAACAACAATACGCGACACAAACCCATTTATACCGGTCTATTTTTTTTTTATCTATTGATTGTGTTCAAAGTTATTTTTCTATTAATACCTACTTTTTCAGCTGTATGCCTGTATATCTAATATATAATAACTGTGTATATATACTGTGAATTGTGATAATAAACAAATTTTGAATTTTTGATAAAGACGTTCAAATGTGTTATCAATTTCAGGTCTACGTCAAAATTAATCACATAACAAATTATTATTTATCACAGAATAATATTTATACATATATAGATGAAACTTTGGTAAACTTTGGTATTATTTATAAATTTATTATATGTAATTACATGGGATTTTAATAGCGTTTCACACCATTACAGTATTTACATTTTACTATTATAATATACCTACATATGTATATTCTAGTTATACCTATAGCTAGTAACTATATTTTGATTACCTAACAAAATATATAATAATTATAATAATATAATCCTTCGACCTATTACATATTCATGTGCCAAAGTAGTCTCGTTTCATCGATTATTTCATGCATTGCTACTATAATACTATGTATTGGCGAATTAAAATATACTATTTTAAAATTTTATTTCAATATACGTTAAATTTCACTCGGTAATGAGAATAGTGTTTAGTCTAATATTATTATCATCTAAATTTTTTCATATTCCTTCCGTTTCATAGGCGCAATTTCAACTTTTGACTTTTGAATATATTAAAGGCAAGCAGACCTGTGGAGGGCTTTGCTTCCCTTCACCATTTATATTATCTTATCTTATAATATTACTTCATAATTCCATTTTTTTTTTTTTTATTAATATCATAAACTTACAGAAAAATAAATTAATTGACTAGAAGATAGAACAATTGATATCAAAATATATGTTTCATATATCACCATAAAAAAATATGATTTATAACTAATACCAAAAATAGAATAGTATAAATAAAAAAAACAAATACTATGCTTTAATTTTATTAGTTAAACATTTATTAAATATATATTATAAAAGACAATATTATATTATTAATAATATTATCTAATATAAATATATTTTTGTTTTATAAATAAATTAATTGAATTTATAAAAAAAAAAATCGTAAACGGCAATAACTGTTACACCTGGACGCTGGAGCCTATTGCACAATGATTTACAAGCAAATAATAAGTAAAACATTGTGTAATAAGCTCCTGATTATTACAATTGTAGTCTACGATCTTTTTTAGCAAATTAATTTAATATATCATCAGCTGATATGTTATTCAAATACTTCGTTCAATATTAATATTTGACAAATCTGAAAATCTATTTTGCTTCACTGAGGTGCGTAACCAATTTTTATTTGGCGCATGGTTGAAAATGAACGTTCAAACGTAGCCGTTAAGGGTATGGGTAATGGTTTGAGGAGTTAAAATAAATTTGGATAAACATCGTTTTTCACTACTTTTTTAAATTTTTTTAAATCCTCTAAATAAAGTTTATATTTTGAAAAGAATTGAAGATATTTTTTTTTACAACACGTCGATTTTCCTGTTTAAAAAAGCCTCCAAGCCCCTCAATTTGCACCTATGCCCGTTTAGTATAAATCTGTCACTATTCACGCCGTACCCTAGATAGTTATTATTTAAATATTATTACCTACCATGCAACAAATATACCTACTAATAAATTAGTAATTCTATGCATATTATAAATTTTATGGTTCAATCGTGAAATTATCTTACTACTTATTACTATATGATATACATATGTTATAATTAAATATCTACGATTTAAAGCTGTTAAGTAGACATTTAAAATAAATGTATTACTTTTTTTGTTATATCGTAAAATGTTCAGCGGCCTTTGGCCCATGTAGCTCGGCCTATTGAGTTGGTTCTGTGTGCTACAGCATACTAGTAAGCCTGAGCAGTCCACCCCTGTTAGTATCTGTATTATTTGTACTTTGCAGTGTTACTTTAATACAATAACATGGTCATAATTTCTTAACTCGTGTCACGGTATTATAGTATGTATTGTATAAATAAGAACGATAATATATATTAATGGGCATATTAATATATCGTATACACACACACACACACACACACACATATATATATATATATATATAGTATATTATATACATTTAAAATTATTAATTATTTTACACATTGAACCCATGACAGTTTTTTTAAATTGATTATGAGCTGTGTCTACCCACTAGGTCCCTTAGTTACACCAATAGCTTAAACAATGCACAACTAGGTATCAATTATAATTAAAACGAAAACGATTATTAAATTTCAAAAAAAATTTAATACATAGTATTATTACATAAAATCATTGTTACAATTAATTAATAACAAAACCGAACTTTTATAAATTATAACCATCAATGATGATGATTAAAAGTAATACACATACGACATATCAATAATTATTAATTCGATAATTTCACACTTTTTAACTTTATACTGCACAAAGTGTGTTGTATTACATATACACAACTCTAGTACTAGTTAGTTTGATTTGGATAATCGAGTTTCATAAACTAAAATAAATTAATGTATACGCTATACGAATCTATTATTACACATATACACAAAGCGTATGGGTTGGTGCATGCAAATATTAATCATACAACATTGAACATACGACAATAGTGATGTTATCTAAGTAGTAGTTTCTAGTTTCCCAATAGCATTATATACGCAGTATTGCAATAGACCAGTCGTACCTTACCTATTATTATAGTTATCAGTTTTTTCTCTTCGTATTTTTCGACCACTTCACCACTGAATTCTCTTCACAGTCGTTCGTTTCCGGTATTAATCCGGGCCCCTCACCATGGCAGGTGGTATATTATACGGATATATTCCAATATACATCGATATAATAATATATATGTATAATATTCCACCGACCGTCGACCACCATTATTAAAACAACACCACTGCGGTTGATTATGGTTGTCGGTTATGTTTGTGTATAATATATAAAAAAATAAATATATATATATATATATATAAATATAGATATACTCACTGATGATATTCGACATCGATTGTAAATTATAATTTACCATACTGAAACCATATAACCGTCATTATTTAAAATATATCTCTCAATGATTAGTATGCTTGTATTGTATAGAAACAATGAATATTATATACTTTTTTCACACACGTTAGACGTAACTCCCTATAAATGCAAGTTTAGTTTTTAAGTGCATTGTAACTTGTATAGAGTCATAGCGAAAAAATATATATGAATCTTCAAATTTTAATTAGTTGAATCTCGTGTGATTAAAAATGTTGTATTACACTATTTATAGTTTATAAATAATAAAAACATATAAAGGAAATAAAAATTCAAATTAACCTAATTTTTTTTAATTTTATTCAATCTTCTAAAGAGGCGGGACCCTTAGATTATGTTAATTTAGTATTGTTCTAATCTGTGACGGCTCGTGGAGTTCATCGAAGGTGGGACACAAATATTGCCCTCTCCTTTTTAAATAAAATAAAATTCATTTTTTGTATATACAAACATTTTATACGTTTATTAAGTATATTTCACGACAAATAATTATAAAAAGAAAATTATGGCTTAAAAATAAATAATAAATATAATTATACAGTTATCTGTTATATTTTTGAATTCCAAATCGATTCTTCTGTCTTTTTTCTTCATGAGTACTCTTATGACTTCTTCATTAAAATTTGGTATTTGATTGACCATTTTTTTTCAATTGATAACATCGCCAATGCAGTTAATCACTTCTGTCATACTATTTCGAAGAAATGTTTTTATCCTCTTCAATGTCAAAAACGATCTTTCCGCTACTACTGATATCATAAGTATATAACGTAAAAGTTTAAATGTTTCTGAAAATATTTGTTTTAAGTTGTTATCAATAATAAACTGTTGTAAATTAACAGCATCTGTTACGCCACGAAAATCTGTTCGTTTATATAGAAGTTCCTATTCAGTTTGTAGCTTACTTTTATTTAAAAAGGGAAAGCTTCAATTGAATTGTCAACATATTTTTGTGGAAAATGGTTTTCATATAAAGAAAATTCAGTGGATATAAATAATTGAGACGCGTTTAAATGAGCTTTATATTCGAACTTATCTTTAACGAAGACAATGAGAATATTACAGACTTATTTTGCAACACAAATTCTAGAAGGTAGTATATTATTATCACGTTTTCTTTTTTTTTCTACATTGAGTTACTTCACCTAGCATTTCATTTGAAAATTATCAAAATTTTTCTTTCTTTTTGAATATTTTCTTTAAATCGGTAAATGACACTTTTTACTTCGGTAGAGTCAATTCTCCGTTTTTGTAACTGATTATACAGTATATCTACATGTGGCATCAAACAATGAAAAACATTCAACCAAAATATAAATTTCTCATAATTTAACATTCTATGTATAGCGCATGCATGATTAATTGAAATATTTTGATTAAACATATTTTCGATCTCTTCCATACATTCTATTAATAACTCACGATTTTCGTACACAGTATTAACAATACGGCTTTTGAAGTTCCTTTTAATATTTGCTGATCGTGAAATCATATGCTTAATAACTTTATCCAAAACGGCAATTTTTTGCGGAGAATTGGAAAAAATATTGATTGCATCAGTCAAGTGTGAAAAAAAATTCTTACATCACGATTTTACGATGTAGCTTGATTTAAGATTAAATTTAATTAGTGAGCATAACAATGAACAAAATCTGCATTTTTATATTCATCTCTTATAAGTTTTTGAACGCCGGAAAGTTGACCACTCATCACAGCAGCTCCGTCATAATTTTGCGAGATTAATTTGTCGTGATTTTCTGTTACTTCTTTTAAATAATATTTTATTCACTCTGATATTGACTTTGCACTATATCCAGATGGATTAAAAAACCCCCAAAATCTTTTAACTGGCGTACCATTGGATAAAATATAACGAAATATTATAGACATTTGAAACTGTGCTAATACATCTATTGTTTCGTCAGATATAACAGAAAAGAAATTCATCGTGTTTTATTTAATTTTTAATATTTTGTTGAATAACAAATAGCATATATTCCAAAATTTCATTTTGAATTATTTTAGAAAGGCCATTATATACTGTAGATTGTTCGAGGTATAATTTTAAAGTGCCATCCAATTTTGAACTTCTGATATTCGAATGCAATCCGTTTCGACCACTTAGTTGGCTATGTATTATGTAAAAATAGTTAATTATTAGTTATCAATTCAATTTAACACTGAGAGTTAATATAAATTATATCACGCTCGAGTGCTCGACCAAAAAGTTTGAAAAATTAACGCAAAACACACATTGCTCTCATATTAATTTAAAAGTATTTAGACAATTTTGTAAATTAAAGTTTTAACAAAATCCATCTTCATAATGAAAATATACGAATTCATTTTTAGTTAAAAATACATTAAATTTTAAATTTTAAAAACTAAAACTTGGAAATTTAATGATACCTAAATAAAGTACGGTAATTTAAAAATATCATAAATACATATATTCATGTTTTTAAAAATATTTCATGTAGTTTAAATTTTGACAAAAATTGATATTTAAACAAAAAATAATGATTTTAGTTATTTTTTTGTAATAAAAATTTTTTTATTATTCTTGGGCACTTGAAACTTTTCAGCATTGCGTACTTTATTATTATAAACTATTATTACTACACACAATTCAGTTTTTAAAATATTAAGAATAATATATTAAGCTATTGATACTACGAAAATATTCACGCCATTGCACGCGTATAATAGTATTGACTTATATGTTAATAACAACTTGTAATATAAAAAATATTGTTGTAAAATATGTACGTTTTATTTTTTGAAAAAAAATAGTATTACCTATTTTATTACTATAAATTATAATAGGAAAATAATTTGGAAATAGCAAAATAAATATAATACAGTTGAGTCGCGATAACTCGAACCTCGATAACTCTATTTTTATTTTTTTTTATTATTCCCCTAGAAATATAAATTCGAGTTAGATATTTTGAATAATAAATATCTAGAAACGAATTTAGAAATATAGGCGCTAACGTCAACGAACCCGTTTAAAAACAATGCATATATTATATCGACGTCAGATAATTATATAATACCTGGCTACTTGTAAGATATTGTACTCGTAGTAACTATTTGAGTGTGTTTTATTTAATATAAGTTATAACTACAGAAATGCATAAATTGTGAACCTTTTTCAGTTGAGAACCAACATTTTGTAATCAGTTTTATAAAAATTTGACACGCCAGCAATATATATTTGTAGATACTTCTGAGATATTTTTTTTTT
The DNA here is from genome assembly GCA_036289425.1 of Rhopalosiphum nymphaeae. NCBI lineage: Eukaryota > Metazoa > Arthropoda > Insecta > Hemiptera > Aphididae > Rhopalosiphum > Rhopalosiphum nymphaeae. The sequence goes on from JAZAQC010000030.1 coordinate 4,209,967, forward strand.
TGGAGATAAACGCGAAGATTAAAAAATAAAAATTTACAAACACACCGAAGAACATTATACACTTATGTACTGTTTTTATTATATCATACTTTGTGTTCGATTGTTGTTCCTATTTATCATTGGTTATATTTTTTTATAACTGCAGCTGTGTATATTGTTAGTTTAATGAAACACGAGTAGTAGTTAGCTTCATCCATTAAAATATTAATTTATTTGTTTAGACTTAATCGTAAAAAATAGAATTTCCAATTAATTGTTTATTGAATATCGATTTAACTGTAGAGTGGAAATGTATAAAAATGGTTAATTAACCACCTATTTTGAATAAAAAATTGTGTCTGAAAGTTTGGAACTAATTTTCAACATTTTATAATTATTAGTAATTGTTTATTAATTATTTAGAAATGATAAAGAATTTCTTTTACCATATTATTTTCATTAATAAAATATGCAATATTTAATAATAAAATAAAAATATTTCGAGAATGTTTAAAATTTAGCCAACGTCTATTGCTCACGTCTTTGGCCATGTGCCATTGATTCGCACCCTCGGTAAATAATATATATATTATATTGATATATTTATTATTTTATAACGGCGATGATGATACTTCCGTCAATGTAGGGATTCGCCGTCGTAATTAAAAACTTGGATTTCTGATTTTTGATATTGGTGTCGGTAATTATCTTTTATTGCTTAATATATTTTATATTAAATATATAATTTGTGTAGATACTGTTAATAGCACTATAGTCGATGCACAATATCAATTAGGTGGGCGTACTAGTAACGAGTTATTAATTTGTTTTCTTTAATATACAACGATGGCCAATTTTACTCGAGTTTAATAAGAAAGTATCTATAACAACGATGACTAAAATTATGATTTTCTTTTGATATCTTTATACTCAATCACTCGATTTGAAATATTATTATTTGTCACCCATGCATATTATACCTTGTTGCCGTTGGTATACAATGGTGCGACCAAAATATTTTTATAGAAACTAAATTGGTATAGGTATAAGAACTTAAACATACAAAACAAACGCAATTTAAATAGTATAAATGTAAAGGCACTCAACTAGTTAATGTGTCAGTTAAACAGTTACGTAAGAACAATAATTGAATATGACGGATGATCAAAATTACAATATATTGGTACAAATTTGTAATTTAAAAAATGTAATCTAAGTAAGTGTATATTGCTCTACTGTATAGAAGGAGTCAGGTGAGTCACTGTAACAGATGAGGTGTTGAATTTAAATTCAACGATAAATCATTGCATATCTATAGTAACAAGGATTATTTGTCAGTCTATATTTCTAATGGTATTTTATTACATAACTTTTAAATTTTCAAGGTTTTTGACCATTATCAACATTTTTTATCAACAATACATCTAAAAAATTAGGAATATGTTAAATAGTTTTAATTTAGTTTAAATATTTGTTATTTTGTGCTAAACATAGTTTTTATATTCCATAATGAAATTAATGAGGACATTTTTCAAGCTTCAGATGTTTCAATTAAAAAATATTATGTATTTATTTTTAATTACAAAATAATTTAGAAATTTTTCTAATTTTGAAAAATGTTGACTGTATTTAATTGTGGTACTTACTGCTTACAAAAAATATAATTTATGAAATTTAACTAAATTATTAGAATAAATTATAGTAAATTATGTATTAAAATTTCAAGCTTTTTTTATTCATGAACAAACATATTTCATACATATTTTGGAAAGAAAAATCAAAAGGGAAAATTAAACATGTCATCTGTATCACTAAAAAAAACTAAATATTTCGAAAATGAGCACCAAGTATTTTTAAGTCTTAAAAATGTTAATTTAAATATTTGATGAAAATTTCAAGTGCTTAATTGTTGATTTTAAGGTAATTATTGTTGTAATAAGGTCAACATTAGTTAAGATAGTTTATACTTAACGTAATTGCTTAATATTGTAACGATTTACAGACATATAAATTAAAATGTATTAATACATTGTAAAATCTGAACAGAATTCCGAGCGATACATAATATGTAGGTAATTATACATTATTTACATTTACAATAAGTGTGGGTTTTTTGTATATCCGTCATATCGTTTTGAAGTAATAAAAATTCTTCAATATTTAACACTTTGAGGGTTGTTTCTAGTATAATATTAAATCTAGTTCATAATTTTTAATCTATTACTAAATAATTTGGAAATACTAAAATCAGTAAATACTGATTATGGAAAACGGGAATATAATTATATATATTATCAGTTTTTGACAAAACCGATTTTCTTTTCTCTTTTTTTTCAATTTAAAACTTAGTAGTTGTTTGAAATTTTCATCGAATACTTAATATTTATATTATACTTTTTTATATGTAATTTAATGTTTTCAACTATTTTCCGGCCTTTTTATGCATTCATTTATTATTAAATTTTGATTTCCAAATTCAAAAAACTTAAAAATGTAGTAATATAAGGATTCTCGTAAGTTTATTCAGGAATCAAAAAAAAAATTTTAATATAGTTTTTTTGTACAAAAACACATTAATTTATTCTTGTTATTTATGATTGTTTGACGTTCAAATTTGTTTGAAATAGGAAATATTATTCACACGAAAAATAACGATTTTTGTTATTTTATTATAATTTAACCGTTGGAATTTGAAATATTCCTCTATTACTTAAATTATTATTTTACATGTAGACTAAACTTTTGAAATTCTTAAACTGATTTTAAGAATTTTAAAGGAATTTACAATTTTTCAAGTTTTTTAAGTCGAATATGAACAAAGTTCATCAAAATAACGAAATAATTTGCAAATTATTTTGTGGTTGAAAATATATTAAAAAAATTTTTTTAAACTTAATTTATAGTTGCTAATAAGGCTTGTATATTATGTCATTAGATAAGCATACAAGGTTTCTTATAAGTCATTAGATTTTCTTACTCCTATAGTTCTATATTAAAAAGTATCAAAAATGTATACCTATGGGTCTATGTTACATTTTATTCACATACTAATTCGTCCAGAATCATTTTTCGTATACAATATGGTTTATCATTGAATCAAATAAATAACATATCCGTTACAGTGCCTAATCTAACCTAATCAATGATGACGTTCACTTAAAATGTGTTATAAAAATACACGATCGAATTTTTTGGGATTTTAATAATTTTTATTCAAAATAATTATCATGTCTAGCAGACACTAATGTATTATAGTCAATCATTTTAAACAAATATTATTCAATGAATTGGTTTTTGGAAAAAATATTTTATTATTATTTATTACTAAATAATGTATTTATAAATTTATGTTTACATAAAAGTAAATCTGCCTTATACTAACTATGATTTAGTTATGATACCATCACCTTTCTACTCTGTCTTACAACAAGTGCATTGATCCACATGGGTGCATCTAAAAAAAACATATAGGTAGTTCGGTTGATGGGTTATTTTTTCATTTAATTCTCAATGAATTTCTAGACCTTCATCACCCTACTTATGATAGTTCATAAAGGGTGGTGCTCATCAGTGACGGAAGCTGAGTCAGACAAAAAGTAATTTCATTTAAGGAATATGATATATTATAAAATGTAGTATAGAAATTATATTAATTTAAATAAAGTCTTGAATAAAATGAATACTACGGATATTTTTGTAAATCTATTGAAATGCAATAAACGTTAATGTGATTGCTCTAAATGCTTCAATATAATAAAAAATACATAACAATGCAATGCAATTGAAACTTAATCGTAATACCAAACAAGTATCTTACAGATAAATACGTCCTAAAAAGGACATGATGGGAATATTTTTCTTCGTTATACACGAAAAATAACGTGTGATGTCACGGGTTTTATGGCATTTATTTTGGGTTATTTTAGGGAATTATTGTAATTTATAGATCATATAAGTATATATTGCGATGGTATTATTATACTATCGTATATGATTTGTAAACGGCAAAACGACTGACTGGTGAAAGTGTGATAAAATCGTGCCGCAAGCAGCTATCGCGACCGTTAGATTAAAAATATAAAAATCATCATCGTGTTCCTACACAGTCGCAGCCGTACGAAAAAAAAACGGTGCACCGGTCGCAGTACTTACGCACTCGTCGGGCATCAATCCGTTGGCGCGATGCGGGGGGCTGAAGGAGTGTGCTGGTAAAAGGGGGCAGCTGATGGGATTTTTTTTTCCACTCGTTTACCCCCCTCCACCCATCCTCCCATCCTCTGATCACTACACCCCTTCGTTGCCGTAACTCATCGAATCTATTCCCTTGTCCCCTCTGCCCACGCCGCCACCGCCGCAACCGTCACCGTTAAAATAAAATAATATAATAATCGCGTTTACCGACGTCGTCGTAGCGCACAACAACAATATACGCCATACTTCTACCTATACACATCATATTATAATATAATGTACATACGGGTTTTTTTTTCGCGAACAGCTGCAGTCGCGCTCACCCTACGACGCGTTCGCATACACATACACACTGCAGTAACGCGCGCGCGTATAGCAGCAACTACGGCGGCCGCACCGCATCCCATTGTGCGCAATTATTGAACATTAATAATAATATGCTGTACAGGACGATCGAAAGATCAAAGAGGAATAACAAATCTCCGAGAACGTGTGCTTATTTTTGTCGAGAAGCGTGACCGAACAACCCGGGCAATTCGTCGATGCAAAGAGTGCAGTTCTCGAATTTTTTTTTTCCCGTACCTAGAACACGCGTACGCCATACGCGCTCGTATGTTCGTCTGACCCGCGTCCGAGACAACGTTCGCCGAGACCGATTATACATCGATCCGATAGTTATCCATTCATTTGACAGAGCTTACGCGCCTCGCGTCTTTTAATCACGGCAAAACAGACATAATGCAATACACATGTACGCAACAGTACACGATATATAATAATTATTATGCGGTCAAAATACATATAATATAATACGTAAACGGCTATAATACGTCGGCCATCCTTCTTTTCGTTTCGTATCATATAAACGATTTACATTTTACGCGGCGATAACCTACGTCGCGTCTTCCGCATTCGCGATTGCATATAACCACGAGACACAGCGTATAATATATATATACACGGGTCTCTTTAGAAAATCGTCCTCATCCAAAAGACCCTTCTGACCGGAAACAGACGGCGGGTGTCGCGAGATCGAGCACTAAGCCAAGGAATAATAATATGTACACTAACGACAACAAACGCGAAACAAGTCGTGCAGCAGGTTGTGCGTGGTGGTGGTGAAGGACACCACGAGTGCTCCTGCAGTAGGCTATGCAGAGGACGTCTCTCGGAGCGACCAATTGAAATGTCGGAAGCCCCCCGTTTCTTCTCTGCTGCGGACGAGATCTCGATTTTCAAAGATGTCGTATATTCTTTTTGAACCGCCCTGTATGTTATTATTATTTGCGCCTGGTGGCGGCGCGCGATATGGGCACGCGACCGGTATATAATATTATTGTCTCCGTCCCGCCCGCCCTGCACAGCCACTGCACGCGGTCGTGTAGATGACGACGACGACGACGACAACGACGACGATGTGTCATAACAGTACTCGCGCGCGGGCGGGTGTGGGGCGGACGTGTGCGTACATGCACCTGGCCCTGGTGGTGTCGGCGCGCGCGCTCGACGGGGGCACCCCTGCAGCGTTGTATTAGTAATAGTAGTAATAGTAGTAATAGTAGTAATAGTAGTAGTAGTAGTAGTAGTAGTAGTAGTAGTAGTAGTAGTAGTAGTAGTAGTAGTAGTAGTAGTAGTAGTAGTAGTAGTAATAGTAGTAGTGGCAGCGGTGGTGGTGGTAGTGGTGGTAGTGGTGATGGTAGCTGTATAGTTATATACGGTGAACATTATTAGGGTGCCGACGGTGTGTGTGTTTGTGTGTGTATGTGTACATTTCTGCAGCGGGAGGAACGAACACCCGGCTCACTATATGTACGTGCACACGCGGACTTGTACTCAGCTCGCTCGCACTGGCCCCCCAGCCGCGCGCTGTACGTATACGCTGAGGTACATACGAACACGACGGCGTTCAGCCGTCGACGGTCGCGCGTGCGTAAAAACACACCCGGCCGCCGCCAGTTAACCGGATAAAAAAAAAATTGAATAGGTAATAATAATACATATATATATATATATATACACGTCCGGTTATTTCGTCGTATAGAACATATAATAATAATAATATATTATATTATATCGTCATAAAGTACGAGCGTATTATTATAACGACAATAATAATAATAATATATGTGATAATATTCGTAACGATTTTGATTGGCCGATCGTTTTGAAGTTAAATAATAACCGTCTCTGCGTCTAGGGCTACCGAGTAACTATGGCATAGCTACAATGCGGAATAATATACGTGTAGTACTATGTATATATATATATATATATATAGCACTTAGGCCATGCGCACGCGGTGCCACTCTTTTGGGACGAAAGTTGCAAATCGGTTGCACGCGAAACTGATATATATTGCATATTATAAACGATCGCGCGTATATAGTGTACTGCGATGTAACAACGATTTACTACTACATAATGTTTAGACTTTTAGAGCCATATAATATTTGCGTACCGCGTAGTTATTGCATTTGGCAAAAACTTGATATTGCGTACAAAAAGTGTGTGATCGTTCAACGCACACAAACATTTACGAGAACAAAATGTATGGTTGGTATTGAAAATGCCACTGTTGTTGTAAATTTAAAATATGAACATGTAATAATAATATACGTATGTACGTTAAAGTCTCCAAGAATAATATTTTTGAATTATAGCTAACAAGATACTTAAAAAAATACTTATTTAAAAAAATAAATATCCGTTTATCATTAATTTCGTCCAAATTTCAAGTGTCAATAAATATAATTGTATACCAATGATATTTTTTTTGGATTTATTTGTTTCAGTATGGAATATTTAAAAGGAACATGTATTACATTTTTAAGTTTTTCAACTGAATGATAATTTTTACCATATCTATAGAAAATGATAATATTAAATTAATATCAACGGTTTTCGGTTTTGGATTAACAACAAATTATGAATATCGTTATTTTATGCATAAATACCCGATTTTGTCAAAATTCTAACTCCAAATGTTTATTAAAGATAATCTGAGATTTACGTTCAACATTTTTTTTTTAATTCCATTTATTACAAATTGTGAGAAACCAATCATTTAATTGTCTGCTCCAATGAAATATTTTTATTTAGCTTTTGATTTTTGATATGTATAAAATGCTAAAAATTAAACATTTGGCGAAAAACTCAATTTTCTGCAGATATTTATTTTTGATTTAAAACAAAAAACAAATTAATTTTTTTTAAACTTGCTTGATTTGCGAAAAAATCCTATTTTTTCATCATTGTAAAACCAATATAAGTCATTCATCACTTAAGTATTTACATTTATTCGTAATATATATTTTGGCGTAAGAATTCCATTTTTACATAATATTTTTTAATTCGTTTTCTGCTATTCGTAATTATTTTGAAAAGTTCTAGGTATTTTTATTTTGATCTTTCAAAATAACCAACTAAGTTCACTTTCCTATCATTTAAAATAGGCTACAGCTTAAAAAAAAGATATTTTTGAAATATTATTCACTAGGTATACATTATCATAATATAATATAATACCTAGTTTCAAGCTCCATAAATAATATAACAAAATAACGTAAATCGTAGTTCTTTGTTTAAATATCTAATTTCAAGTATGTATATTTTTGTAGATATTTTGTTCAGGTTTCAGTAAAAAATAATGTATTACGAGGAACATTGTATTACATTGTCGAGCTTTTTGATTAAGTATACATTTTTTTATTGACATTTGTTGAAAATTTCAAATACATGTAATTATGGCTTAAAATTCTTCAAATTATTTTAAATTTCATTAATTATAGAAAATAGAAATTTAAGTAACAGTAGAATTTTTCAAGTTTTTACGATTGATAATTTTTAAGTTTCAACAAGAAACATAGAATCGTTAATTTACGTGTGAATATTGAATTTCGTCGTAAACTTTAGTCTTCCAGAACTATAGATTTGTCATACATTTTTAAACTTTTTGACCAGCCTTAAGATTTTTTATAATCCTTTAAAAAACAACCAAAAGTATTCAAAAATTTAAAATGCCTATAAATTACATAATTATTAAATTTAATCTAAATATTTTAAAATTATCATTAAGTGTACCTAAACTTCAAATTTTTAAGATTAATAATTTTTAATTTACAACCAAAAATTAAAATCGTTAATTTACACGTAAATATTTCATAAAAATATTAATGGATTAGGCCTAAATTTCAAAAATTAAAATAATTTGAAATTTACTTATGTAGTTTTATTCAAAATACTGTCCAAGGCTATCAGTATAACTATTAAATGTACATACGAATATACATTTAATAGTTATACAATGTATTTATTTACGTTGTAAATTCAGTGTCGTATTTTTTTTATCACTTGCTGCTTTTAAATCATATTATTGTATAATAAATTATGTTAAAATTATCTAATTGTATGAATCTAATTTGTGACCAACTATAGTTATTACTATGAAAAGTTATTTTACATTTCAATCATTTTTAGATACCTACTACACGGAGAGATAAATGTATTAAATGTGTTTTTATAATTTATAGTAACAAAATTGAGTTTTTTATTTATTAATTATTGTTTTATTTTTTTGTACTTATTGGTTTTTTGTTAATAGAAAAAATGCACCAATTATCAACTTTAAAAGAGGTCTTTAGTAGTTAATTGTTGTTAAAAGTAGAAATATTCTGGTACTTTTTAAAATAATGTTCACGTAAAACTATTATACATGTATTTTCAAGACAATGATATATAATATTATCTATAGATAATGAGGCTTTTAAAATATTTTTTCTGTTTTCAACTATATTTAAAGATATTAAAATTTTTTTTTTATAAGTAAACAATTTTATTAATCTTTTAGTATATGACTATATTTGCGATTTTTTAAGTAATTACCCAAAAAATATTAATGTTTGAATATTATCTTAAGAATTTTTCAAAATAATTTTGTTGTTGTTAAAAATGTACACATTTTTCAATTTTAATAGCTATAAACATAATTTTTCATTACAATAATTTAAAATCTTTGTGTAATTTTTAAGAGTTTGATTTAAAATGTCGAAGACATTTTTTATCATTGTCAATTATTTTTAGACTTATAGCTTGATGTAAACCGTTTATTCTCAGAATCGTTTTTAATCTTAAATACTTTATTTTATGATTTAACTTTGAATTAAAACTAACATATCCATCAAAGTGACTTACTTGATATTGAGGTGTACTACACAGTAGAGCTTTTACCTATACTTGTCTACTTTTTTTTTTTGTTAATTAAATAAATTAATGACTAGGTAAATGAATTATTTTAATTTTATTATCTTTATAATATAGCAGTTGTTGTTGTTCGTGGTTTGTTATTGTTTATGCATAAAGCATAATTTATTCAGTTTTGGACTTAGGTTGGTACAATCTGATAATTTTGTAAGATCATATAAAATAATAGCATATTTTGAAATTATTGTTAAGAATTTAAGATGATAAAATTTTGTGATACAGTTTCTAAAATGTTAGCCATAAAAAATAAATAATGTACTTGTTTTTATAGTTTATAAATTAGATAATTATTTTATGACGAAGAAACCTGAAGATTTAACATGTAGTTATAGGTATTGACTATATTTGTAATCTCTTTTAAACTATTTGTATTCAAATAATAGTTATTATATTGCAATATTATGATATATATATATATATATATATATATATATATATTGTAATGGTGGCAGACGGTGGCAGACTGCAGTGGACAGTGGTATATAGGGATATATTTCCCGCTTCAAAATCAAAACTTTAATCATATCGTGTCAAACTAAATACCTATATATTATCTACGCAAATCGTTGTATTATATATCATATATTCGTATGGTCATTGACCTGAAACACATAACAGTGAAAATCGAATAAAAAGTGTGTGTTTAATATTTAATTGTTACACAATAATGCCACCTGCACGTTGCACCGTTTGCGTCTTGGTTTATAATGCGAGTTTCTTATAATGCCGTGGCAGTCCCGAAGGTCGAACGAACGATTACCCCGCTCGCCATTCATCCCCCGCTATCGTTCGTTCATTCATTCATACATTCATTCATATTATATTCATTCATAAATGTTCTAGAATTGCAACCAAAATAATAATATTGCCAACATCTCTATTTTTCCGGGAAACGTACAAGTGGATTTATGCAGCTATTTCCCTTCAAGAATTTTTTTTAACTTCCGGCTTTCACCAATAAATAAACTATATATATATAGATAACTAACAGCTATTATTATCTTTAAACATTCAAACATTTAGAATTTTAAACATTAAACGCATATATTCTAGTTTAAAAATATAATAATAACTATAGTAAATTAAATTTTGGTTGCAAATGAACTATTTTTTTTAAAATGAAGACCAAAAATTGAAACAAGTTAGATACTAGGAGATTTTTTTTGTTGGTATAGGTGTTTTTTATTTAGCTCGATGAACTGTATTAGTGTATTACTGTATTACAATACCTATATACTCTCTACCCAGTGTATTATTGTAGTATTATGTAGGTACTTATATATTAGTAGCCAGTAGGTAGGTCTTTTTCGGAAATTCTATGAAATGCGTGTGCTTAGCATGTAACATGTATCATTTATGAGTAAAAAGTTTGAATCGCAGTACCTGCTTTTATCATATAAGGAGCGCAGCATCATTTAGAAATAACAGGGAATCATCGTGAATTATTCCTTGAGGTCATAAAATTGATAAAAACTTTTCGAAAACTTTAGCAATTATGTTTTGATTTGTTTTTTCTAATGCGGCTCGTGAGGTTCACATTAGGTGGTGCACAAAAAATGTATAAGATATCTATATTAAATGGTAAAAAAAATAATTTTTCTATAGGTACCTACATACCAAAATAATGCACTTACTTATCTTATCTAAATTAAATTTTTTAAGCATTTTACCCCATTAAAATATAAATAAATTATAAAAAATAACGAACTAGTTATTATTAACTTATTATGTATGAATATAAACACAGATAATGTACAACGATGCGTTATCGTATCGACGAATGACATGATATAGCGACACGATAAAATAGGTTTGGTGCACAGATTAAATGTGTTCCAAATATTGCCATATATTACTTACCGATGTGTTGAGGCATGTAACTAATTTTTACACAGCCACCCGGAGAACAAACAATTTGTGCTCCGCGAAATTATTTAATCATCTATAGACACATTTTAATATAAAAGTTACAAAAACTTTTTTTTATATTACAGACCATTTGCATAATAATCAATTATAATATGTTACTATAGGAATCTAATAATTTTTTTTATATTTTTTTTGTGTGGTTCACGTGCTCCTGTGCACCATTCCACGAGCCGCCACTGGTTCTAACATATTATTAAACAAATTAACATAATACAGCGATTATATACCTCGTTAATTTTGTTGTAAACGCCATGCTGCCACTCGTTATCTTAGCTAGTTTTGATACTACAATTTTATAGTCCGATTAAACAATATACAAATACCTACTTTATAGTTTGTTTTACAAAATAAAATTCACGTTTGCGTGTAAAATCTTAAAATAAAATTTAAAATTTGAATTTTGGATTCAAAAACTCCAAAAAACGAATTTATAACCTTATGATTATCACATAAGAAGTAATGAAAAATATGCAAAATGCATTAAAATCCCACCCTTTGGAGTAAGAAAAAATTGTTGATTTTCAATTTTAGGCGTGGTTTCTGGTAGCAAATTTGATCTAATTTATCTATGTAGTTTTCGAATGATCAAAGGTAAAAACTTCCCACTACTTCTTAAAAACATAAAAGAAAAACGGAAATTTTTACTTTAATTTTATACCTATAGTATATTATAGTAGCTTAAGTGTTAAAATTGAATATTATGTTCCTCATAAGTCATAAGTAGTTCAAATTTGGATGATATTATGTATTTTAATGACGAATAATGATGATAATCATTTTGTTATAGGTTCCTAAATCAAAAACATTATTCACGGGAACTTTTACGTATAACTATATGTATCAAATATATCATAAAATATACTTAAATATAAATATAGGATTGACGCCTGACGGATCGTCTTAGAATTATTTTTTTTTATATGATAATATATCATTTAACAACAGTTGTTAAATAATTCATTGAATTCATTTTAATACGTCTATTTCAGTAACCCATTTAATACCTACTCAGTGGCGCCGAACTCGGACTTTTTGTGAAGCGAAATTTATTAAAATTGTTGTCCCACCCACCCTATCAATTTATATAATAAACCCATTTAAGAAGACAGAAGTGTGAAGCGATTACTTCACATGACATATGAGTTCGGTGCCACTGCACCTACTATATATAGCGGAGTTATCCCCACTGGTTTACCTTTTTTCCATTCTATATTGGTACCTATCGATCCACAGTCATTAAATATCCACGTGTTATGCCTTATGCGTACGACATAACTTGGTACATAAGATACACTCTGTAAATAGGAGTATCTACGCTCGAGTACTTACCTATACACTCGATTATAATTCGTGCTATGACGTAATCGCAGGCCTTGTTTCGAAACTGCCGACGCTATTTTGCTGTGGCGTAGTATACATACATAAATATTACATATTATGCTACTATAATATTTTGATGGACTTATTGGAGTCTACATTAAGACTGTTGTCTGCTATCAAGGTATTTTGAAGAAATACTACTATCTGTGCTCGTTATACATAGGACAAATTTAACTCAAAATACACTTTTTTTTTCATTTTATAACCGACGACGCCGCGAAAACAGCTTTTGTATTATTATATACTCAAAATACATTAGAATACGAATACCTAATACATACTTATCTATATTTTTCCTTAATATTTTATCTGTTGAAAAAGGTGTACATGTACGTTTTAATTTTTATTTATGAAAATTAAAAGATGATTAATTTAGATGTAGAACAATTATTATTGGCAAAATCAATTTGTAATAACTCTAAGACAAATAATCATGAGATGAAATTTTCACCAAATATTCATAAGTATTTACTAAACATGAAATAATTTTCAAAATATGTTGGCTTTTATTGTACTATTTATAGATATTATAATTTTCAACTTCTTTATTTTTATTCTATTTATGTAATTATTTTAATAATATTTTTATTTCTGGGTAAAAATTTGAAATACATAGGAACAACTTCAATTTTATAAGCATATGAAGTTCAAATGTTGAAATTTTTTAAAATATTTTAAAATTTAATACATTTTCCACATAAGTAGTACTTAGCTTCATAAAAACCTAAACATTTTTTATTTATTTAATAATTACTTGCCTATTATTTTAGATTTATACTTTAAACATTTTGATTTAAGTTAACTTCCAAATATTTCTCTATGTATCATTATACAAAATGATATAAAGAATACATTTCTGGAAAAAATTAATAACTAAATATAATTTAAATAACAAGGAACAATTAAAAAAATGTCAATGAAACAGTAATTATGAGCAAATTATTTTAGCTATATTAATATAATTTTGTATAATGTTGACTGTAATGGAATTGTATTCAAACATATAATATTGATTTATTCTCCAGCAACATTAGTTATTTTATTGCAAATAAAAAAAAAAATATTTGTAGGAAGTTGAAACTTTTTGCCACTACATAAATGATTTTCTATTCTGAAATGTTCAAAATATAATATCTAGTATTTATCATAAATATAAACATACTAGTGAGTAGAATACATTATTAAAATAATAATAATATTTAAAACAATACAAAATAATAATAAATTATGATTTAGGATATTATCAGTTGCTTTATTGAAATAAAAATTACGTTGTTAACTACTAACTAGTGTCTTTAGAAATTATATGAATTGTGTAATATAGAAAAAAATTCAATCTAAAAATGTAAATAATAATGTAATTAATTACAGATTAATAATTAAAAATATTTACAATTATTTTGAATACAATAATTACAATAATTGTAATTCCTCTACTATGTACATCAATTGATTCAAATTTCAAAATAATAATTATTTAAATTTTGATATTTGATGTTCATACTCTGATCTAATAATTTTTGGTATCACTTAATATAAAAGTACACATTATAGTATATTTATTAGGTACTTGGTTCAAAACTAACGACTAATATTAAAACAATAATAGCATATGATATTACAGTGGTTATGATTTTTTGTAAAAATGTTTAAATGTTACAACATTGAATAATATATAATATAATTAATGATGTATGCTAATTTATCATAGAAGAAGCACTTAGTCAGCAATCGTTCTAACTTGTATTTATATTTCAAGTGTATAGAATGGTTACTGCAGGCACATTTAATCAGTTCAAAATAGTTGACAATCAAACTTGATATCAATTCCTATAGTCTATAGACTTTTAAAATGAACAAATATCCAATATAGCGTTTGATACAAATGATCTAACTGAGTATAAAAATGATATGTTAAATATAAAATTGATTTTATTTTATCCAATGGTCTTCAATTTGAAGTTGAACTAATTGTAAAAATATTCCATAGTCAAATTGTAATAATCCATCTATAAACAGTAACAATGTGACATAAAATAAACAAATCCAAGAAATTAAAATAGAAATACAGTAAGTTATGTATAAATTAATATAAATTAAGTAACTCTTATCCAAAGTTAAGATATTTAAAATACATTTTTTTGGATAATTCAGTTATATTTCTAAAAAATAACCAATTTTAGCCAGTGTAACTCTTACAGTTTTCATTATAATGAATTGTAGGTACATAAACATATTATATTATATACAATACTTAATATAAAAAATACATTAAACGTAGAGGTAAATATTATATATATACATG
Source organism: Rhopalosiphum nymphaeae (assembly GCA_036289425.1). Taxonomy (NCBI): domain Eukaryota; kingdom Metazoa; phylum Arthropoda; class Insecta; order Hemiptera; family Aphididae; genus Rhopalosiphum; species Rhopalosiphum nymphaeae. The sequence goes on from JAZAQC010000030.1 coordinate 4,225,010, forward strand.
TATAAAACATTTATTAAATTAATATATTGACTTCAAAATAATGCCATGTAAATGCTTTTCCAAATATCTATCAACCAAATATTTTGTGCATAAATTATCCACTAACCTTTTGAATTATATTTTGCACATTGATTACATCATATTATTATTATTAATTTGTACTTAAATTGTTCTATTTTGTAGATCAGAATTTATATCGTCTGATAAAAATAGCCTAATAATAAAATAAAAGCAAAATTAAAATAATAATAATTAATTAATTAAAATACCATCAATGATATCTAATATTATTATTATTGAATTGGAATTCAGCTGTTTTCTGTAAAATAAATATAATTAATTTTATTTAAACATAGGTACATTTTTTCAACAGGTACACATTATTTTTTTGTGACTGGATTTCGAGTAATAATGCTATCATCTAAAATTACCTGAAAACATTTTCTCTGCGCTACAGTAAGTAGCCAAGATAATTAAAAATTTGACTAAATTATCAATTAACAAAACCACATAAGATAATTTCATTCAAGTTTTGTATGATAGCCTCGATGATGATATTATATAAATGGAAGTGATTGAAAAGATGTTGAGTGTTTGGAATGTAGGCAGAGGAGTATTGTATTATTTTACTTGAACTGAGCTTACAAAAAGATACTCGTCTTTCAATGTTCTTCCATAAAGCAGAGAAAATAAATATAATTAATTAAATTCATATTTATTCATCAAGTGAAAATCTAGAATACTTAATATTTAAAATGAATAGTAATATTATTCTAGAAATATTCAATCACCATATTTTTAATAATATTAAACAAAAAAAAACACGAACTATTCATTAATACGTAAATTTAATATTTAAAATTATTATACATGTTTACTATTTTGTAATATTTCAAAATGATGATAATATTTACTTTTTTTTGATAAACGATATTACTTCTCGTCCATTTAGTCAGTAGATAAGCGTGATTCTATCCATTCAGCAATTCAGGATTAAATTAATTAATATGTAGCTAAACCAACTTATTATTTTTGTTGATGCACCTTTCGTTATGATTTAATATTACATCATTATGTACGCCTAATTAATCTCGCGGATAGAAATTTGAAAAATAAAAGAATATCCGAGAAAATAAGTGTAGTGAGCTTCTTTACCACTGATAAGAAATTAGTTAATTACAGTTATATTAAGTTGCATATTCTTCGTTTATACGGGGCAATTTTGTAAAAATTGTTTACACCCAACATGATTATGACTTATAAGGTAAGATGTAAATGGAGTAATTTTTTTAACTGATATATATATATATATAAATATATATCAAGTAACAACTAGTAACTAAACAAATTATTAATTTAAAAAGATAAATACTATTAATATAGTATATTATTTGTTAAATACATGTATGAATACAGTAATGCAGAACATTTTATTTATAGAAAATATTTTTCTTACAATGACTGTTGTTTTTAAAACAACAGCCTTGTTAACTATTTTTCTATTTGTTTATTTTGATATTATTTTAATCATTTTATTTTTAAATTTTTATTTGTACTTTAATTGTTGTCTACTATTAATTACAATTTATAAGTTAAATAATTATTTATGAATTATTTTAAATTGAAATGATAATTATGAAAATATTTTGTAATAGTAAGTTTTAACAGATCATTGCTATTAACTTGCTTTAATTAATTTTGAAAATTTTACTGTGTAAAGTAAAATTCATAATAACAAAACGTTTTTAAGTCTCCACAAATAATGTTTTTAAATAATAATCCAAACAATAAACATATTATTCATCAATCATCATTTAAATATGAATTATACAAAATAATTATATTTCTATTATATTTTTAGAATTTTTGTCTTAGCATGAACTAATGAAAAACATTGCATTCAATTTTCAAACCTTAGTCATAAAAATTGAAGATTGAATATATTTTTTCTAAAAATAACTTGTGGCATGAAAATTTTTGTGATTTTGACAAATGTTATAACAATTTGAATTTTAAATGCGTTTTAAATGTTTTATATGAAAACAATTTATTTTGATTATAAATTTTTATAATATTAATTCAGCTATATGAGTAAATTATAAAAGATTCTACAAAAGTTGTTCTTATATTTGCTTAAAATTGTATGTTGTATATTTGAACTTTGTATAAGCTATTTTTGGCACTTGGATTTTTCAATTTTTGAATATAAATAAAATAACTAAAATCGTTATTCTTAATTTAATGTTTAAATAATAAAAAAAAATTTAAGTAATATATAAAATTCTTTTACCTCTTTAGCCAAACAAAAAATTTCTATTCAGCTCAAAAGAATCAACATTTTTTAAATTATACCATCATATATAAAAATGATAATAAAATCATTTGGTGGAAATGTCAAATATCTACAGTTATTTATTTTCAAGTTATATAAGTAAAACCAAATTTAATTTTTTTAAAACTGGATTTGTGTAAAAATTCTTGTTTTTATTTAATTTAATTTGTTTATTTTGAATATATTATAAAATACAGAAAATTTAAATTTTTACTTCTCGAAAGTACTAACTTTTTAAAATAAAAAATACTTAAAGAACATTAATTAATAGAAAACTCTAGGTTTGAGAGATATTTAAAATTTTTTTTGCATTTTGACTGCACGCTACAGTACTGCAGTAGTCTATAATGGTCACCTAAGGTGATATCTACAACGCATTCAGAATCACATTGCAAACAATTTACTAAACTATAAAAAAAAACAGATAAATTGTATAATTAAATCTAGGTATTATAAACTAAAATAATTGCCATATATTTTAATATTTATACATATACAAGTTTTTCTTTTAACCAAGTATTCATTTTGAGTAACTATTAAGAGGATTGTTTTTTTTTTATGTATATGATAAATAACTGTTTTGTTTAGTAAAAAATAAAATTAATTGTTATTTACATTTTTTTTTAAAATTATTAGTCTTAAAAATCCTTTAAAGGATTTAAGGGTATGACTACAGTCTACAGAATCGTTTTATTCCAATACCATACATTTTTCTTATGTTTTACTTGTAAATTATTAAATAGTCATATTCATATTGCAAGTAATAACCTTAAAGAAATGGGGCCTCTAGGGACTGCTTTCTTTTAGCAGTAGTTATATATACCACCACCCATTTAGATTTAAATAAAATGTAGAATATAAGTACTAAGTTATCTGATAAAGTAGTAGAACATTAAAACTGTACATTTTCTATTCTTGTTATAATAAGGTAGAATTCAAAATAGATAATACTAAAAAAATTTTGGAACATAAAAATTTAGTGACATTATTTGACATTTTAAATTTAAATAAACTTAAAGGTAATGATAATGAATGGTTATTTATAGAGGATTATTGTATATTGTTAGAGGCATTAGCAAATTCTCATGACAAACTACAAGAACAAAAAAATAATTATTTAGGTAATGTTGCGTTAATATTAATACTACTAAGAAAACTATTAATACTATTAATCAATTTAAAGCATTGAAAATCATAACTTTTATCAATAATAAGTTTCTTAGAAAAAATATTTAATTATGTATTTGATCTTAGTGATCCAAAAAGCATGACATGTATTATTTAGTCTATAAGTTATCTTAAGTTTAAGTTACCTTGGATTCCAACAAGATATAAAAATCTTTGTAAAAACATTTTTTTTAAATGAATGTGAGACAATAAGTACTATGACCGAAAATAAACTATTTGAGTCTACTGACAATAGAGATTGGAGATAGCGATAATGATGGATTTTCAGCAATTTTTCTGAATATTCTAAAATAAATATTAATTCACCTTCACAGATTCAAGATTATAATTCAATCAATGATAATATAAGAGTTTCAAATGCTGCTAGTGTTCAAGCATTAGAAATTTTTTTAAGTAAAAAAAAAAGAATCGGTATAGTTTGATCAATTTAAAATTATTAACCAAGTTTTTAAAAGTTTAATATGACATTACCATTATCAGTTTTATTTGAAAGGCTATTTAGCGGGGCCATATAGATTTTAACACTAAAACATAACCGATTAAAAGATGACACATTTGAACCAACCGTAACACTGGCTGTAGTTTAATATTTTTACTTCTTTTTTCATAATTTTATTAACACTCAATAAACATACAAATTTGAACTAGAAATATCAAAAATATCATGAACCTTAGTAATTTATGAGTGACCTAGCTGGTTTTTTTAATATAGATTTGACCAGTTGGAATTCAATTTTTATAAAATAATTTTTAGAAGGAAATAAATACTATTATAAGAAAAAACCACGCTCGAAATCGCATTCATAGCGATCCACCCTTAATCCATAACTTACAAATACCAATGTAACTCCTCGGGCAATTCTTTAAGACTTTTTTATATTAATTTAGTAGCTAATAATTAATTAACGTATTGAAAAAAATAAATAGTTTCACTACATGGTTTGGTATTAATAATTAATTTATTATTATTTTTTAATCATCAAATATTTTATTATGCCCTATAATTTTTTTTTATCTATAAATTAACTACATCAATTTTAGATTCTGAGATAAGTGATTTTCATTTTAGAATGATTTTTAATTTTTATATTTTATGTATAGGTATCTAAATAAAGACAAATTAGAGAAAATAGTTTTATGAAAAATTTAAAGTTTCACTAATAGTTTATGACTTCAAATTGGATCTAATTGAGTCAAAGTAGACATTTTTCCATACCTATTTTAAGAATTGGGAATAAATTAAGGTAAAACGTGAGTATAATACTCGAATATTTTTAATATGTTATTATTCATTATTTTTATAAAGGTATAAAAAGCAATTTTCAAAATATTTAGACTTATTTATAATTTATAATATCTCTTAATGTGACATTAGGACTATTCAAACCGTAGCTACTTCCTAAGTTGTTATTTAATTAATTAATATTTTTAATATTAAAAAAAATTTTATAAGCATATTGTAGAAACTTCGATAAACTCTCAAACACCGTTTCTAGAGCATAACTAATTGTTTATTTATAACAAGTCAACATGCACTCCGTTGCGATTTTATCGATTATGTTACCATAACTACGGTGGCCGGGATGTCGTAGTACTGCACTAGTGTGACAGCTGGATGCAGATAGAAATGTTCAATACATGCACCTGTTACATCGGTCGTATTTATATCGCTATATCGTCGTCGAACCATTTTGCCGCCAATTTATTACTATTTTGCTGCTTGATGATTATTTCTCAAATTATTTTTGTTAGTTATTTATATTATTATTATTCTTATTATTACTATTATTATTCAGTAAGCAATTATTGACTTTTGTACAACGTAGTACGTAGACGTATCGCGATATACCAAGTATTTACACACAGATACAGGGCAGAGAAGGCATCAATTTTTACATCAATAAGCCTTCTTATTATTTTTCAAAGCATTCCCGAATTCCTTTTATTTAACTAATCTTCTATCAATACAGTTCATTTTTTGTTCTTCTAGCGGAAAAATTTAATCATGCTTAGGTCTACTTTCATCAATGTGTGCTCATTTAAAAATGAAGCGTAGTAAACATGTGTATGAATGTATCCATTACATTTATTTGCTTAAGTGGCTTCTCTAGCTTGTTATTGCCATAAATTTTAGTTTAAAAGACCTTAGGTTTTAACAACATTTAAGTTAGTTTAAGATGTCCAATTTTGATTCTGAAAAAAATTCGAATTTTGCAAAAAAATGTCTATAGAGCGTACAGAATACTTTGTAAAAATTAAATCTTATATTATAACGAAGTGTTCATACAAATTTGAAAATATGAATTTTTTAATTAAAATTAAGAATGGAAAGTTTTGTACGATCTACAGACATTTTGTGCCGAATTTCAAATATTTTTTCAGAATCAAGAACAAACAACGTTAATTGACTTTAATTTTATCAAAAAAAAGGTTGTAGTAAAATTTGTGTAGTGAATTTTTATTGTTATCCAGGTATTGACATTTGCATGCTTGTACGAGAGTGCCGTCCGTCAGTGGTTCAGGCCACGGTACCCGCATTGTATTTCACTCACACTAATAATCATTTGCAATTACACATAGATCCGGGCGGCTAAGTCAAGATTATAAAATGCCTAAATATTGCCCATTAAATAATAACCGTAGCGAGGCCCCTTAAAGGACAAAAAATGTTGTACCTACCTATAAAATGACTGCGAATTATCATTAAATTCAATCTTAGTGGTTTGTTAAACAATTTTGTATTAATTTTGTTTCATAAAATATGTACCATTTTTAATAGATTCTTTAATTGTATTAAAAATTAAATTTAGTTTTCATAATCCTTTTACCTTATTTAAATACAATGTGTAGAATTGTAAACAAATATATATATATATATTTACATAACTTTAAATTGTATGTCAATAGCTATTAATTTTTTTTTATCAATATTGTGGAGCACTATTGTATTCGTCACAAAAATTATAAGCATTATAGTACAAATTTAAATTTGTAGAAAATATTAAAAATTAGAATATGAATTTAGAATCTATAATACGTACTATATTTGATAAATGCATGTAATAAACTAATAATGATAAAAAAAGCAAAAATTATAAATTTTTTTGAAAAATTGTATTAGTAAGTATATTATTTTCAAAATATTAGAAGAATATAAATGAGACTTTTAGGGTGAATAATAAAATTGTATTAGTTATATAAAAAATAAAAATTAATAATATAATTTAACTTATTATACCAATGTGACATAAAATAGTAACTATAGGTTCTATTTATATTTATAATAATAAAAATATTACTAATATGTTTTATTAATTACCTATTAAATATACACTCATACAAATACAATACACTTATGACTGTAATAAATAATAATTTTTAATAAAAAAATTGTTTTTTTCATACCTAATTTTGGTACTATGTTTAGCCCTCCTTATTGAAAAATCCTGGGTATGCCATTGCTATATAGGAAATGTCATTAATGAATAATTTTGGGCGTGCGTGACTCTTTTCACTTTTCGCTCACGTCTCTTTTCGACCTAATATTTTAAAACTATTTTCCTTTTCGTTTAAGAATATTATAGCACTTTTTGATCACATTTTTATAATATACACTTTGGAAATCACTTACAATTATTTATGCTCAATTATAACTGTCTGACTGTCTAGTAAATAAATTAATAAATTACTGTGACTATTTAACCGATACCTACATCTCAGAAGATTAATTATTTCCATTAAGTATTTGAACAGCTAATATGTCGGAATTAAAAAGAACAACCAACACGTTTAAATTTTTTCATTCATTTTTAAATAAAAGTGACTGGTTGAGTGTTGTAAATAAAATTCAAATTGAGGTCTATATTAAATTAAAAAGCGTTCATTTACAAACTTGTCCCAAAAATAAAAAAATTATAGACCGACAACGAAAAAATTAGCAAAAAATACAACAATATAAAACGGCAATGATTAGTCGTTATGATTTTATTAAATCAATGACATTTAATTATTATAAATTATAAATTTAATAACTATATTTTGATGATTTATATTTTTATATTAAAATTTTTTTTTCTTGAATTTATAATATTTTTAACACAAATCTACATTCGTTTTTATTCTTAACACATTATTGTAATAAATAACAAATACTTACAAATGTACAAATACACAATATATTTTTGGAGAGTAATAAGTCACTTCCTTGTAGCACTCTCTGGGAAATGCTAAATAGCTTTATAAAACTAATTTATATAAATAAATAGTAAAGTGATTCCTAAAGTGTATATTATAAAAATATGGTCAAAAAGTGTATAATATTCTTGGGCGAAAGGGAAAAATAGTTTTAAAATATTTGGGTGAAAAGAGACGTGAGCGAAAAGAGTTCCACCTATAATTTTATACCAGCTGTAATATTGTATCCTTAAGGAATAAGGATTAACTACTTCATAAATCGCAAAGTTATGTGTCCTGAGCCAATATCTTAATTCAATTTATTACTTCCTGAATTATGATCTATCATATAGGTGTTATTATCTATATCTACTTGAAAAGTAGATAGATGATACATTATAGGTATATTGTTTTAAAGGTAAATAAATATTATTTATTAATCAATATTCAAATTAAAAATTGAATAATTTTTTCATTTAAGTGATGGTAAATAATGGTAATTATGCTTATGAGGTATACCTAAAACTGAATACAATCATGTATCGTTAACGTTAACCATAATACCAACTAAATACTATGATATTCATTATTGGTAAGTATGCTACTTTATCATCTGATTTTACTATGCAATTTATAAGACACGTTCGACGATCTTTCAGATAATTCTGTCAACAAAGGTGGTAATTCATAGTAACTGGAAGTCATTGTATAAAACTATAGTCTTATTATAAAACAATTTGCAGAATTGTTCACAAGAATATGTTTATTTTATTAGATTATTCATTTACATTCATATAATAACAAATAGATGTAGAATAAACTACTTACACATTATTTTATGAAAAACCTTAAAGACAAGTAGCTAAGATGATAAATGTAAATCAACAATTTTATGTAGAAAGTATAGTTAGGAATTGAAAAAATAATATATTACATATTATAAAAATATTTAAAAAAGTGTTTTAAATAAAACATGACAAATTAACAAAATAAAATAAACGGATTCACAAATTTCAAATTTCAAATGTTTTGACTTGGTATATGTAAATATATTAGTATGTTTTCAAAATGTTACAAATAATTTCTGTTAATCTTCAAATAATTTTAAACTTAAGAACTTGAAACAATATTATATAATTTAATCTTTTTCTATTAACAATAAGAATTTAAAAATATTTAGATTAATTTTAAGCTACATATATTAACATAAACTTGATCATACAGCTTACTGTACGTCAGTTCTAGGTTAATAACTAAATAACAAATAATAGCTAATAATAACTTATAATTGTTATAAATTAAAATATAATCAATAAAATAGTAATAATGATTACTAAGTATACTATATATATTATGCGAATTGATTAAGGCAAAATTTAGTTTAATCTTGTTCAGTTACAAATAGAAAAATAAAATGCTTAAAATATAGCAATATAAATATATAATAAAATAAACTTAGTAATATAGGCTACCATACCGTTTTTACTCAATATGGTTTTTTGTTTGCAATAATTTATTATTGAATTCAAACCTAACACAGCGACCTACTTAATAACAAGGTTTATTCGACATCTATACTATACATAGCAAAGTGAGTCCTTCGATCTTTTTATTATTCTACTGCCTACATCTAAAAGAAAAAAATACATATTTAAAATACCACCTAGGGGGGATGTAGTCTTCATATGATTTTTTACCTAATTACTCACCCTTTAATATCTTTTGAAATAAAAATATACTTATTATCATTTATTTAAACAAATGGTTATATTTAAATTAAAATTAAAACATTTAAAACACATTTAAATGGTTTACTTAAATGAATGGAGGGCTTCAAACTAAATTCGATTAAATACGTTATTAAAAATAAAACATTTTTATACGACGGACATCAACAAAATTTGAAACTGACTCATGCTAAATCACACGCGGACTTAACAATTTCGCTATGATGGGCACATGTAAATTCTCCACGAAATGAACTACAGCCACAGAGTATAGTTAAAATAAAGTATATGTTAATTCCGCCCGACAAAAAATCATAATTAATAAACACATCCTACCTATAAATAAGAAGTCCTTGTTACTTAATAAAATTTAAAAAATTGTTTTGTATTTTCAATCAAAATAGTGTTTTTTTTAAATAATTATTTATTTGTATATATACGCGTAACAATAGGTGTAGATGTTGCTGGCAGAAGGGGCAGTCATAATATGTTACATAGGTATTTACATAATGTAACAAATAAAATAGAATACATTTATTTCTTACTGTTAATATATACATTTCTGAATGTGTCATATTATTTATATTAATAATAATATAAATTATAACATAGTATAATCATTATAAGTAGGTATTTAAATAAATATAATATATTTCACATATTAATTTAATAATTACCATATATATAATTAATAAAAATTGATTTAAAAATATTTATTTTTTCCGGGCGGAATTTATAAACGCCCACTAAGATAGCAAGTATCCATTTCCGGTGAATCCGAGCTGGGTCCCAAGTACTAGGGACAAATCACAGGTAGTGTATTAGTTGGGTTCCGGGTTTTTATAGGTACTACACTAGTTGGGTCCTGAATTATTTTAGGTATTACTAAATATTTTTTGATAAGTACTACACGATACTAACATTTTCTTTCCCATTTTAACAGACTTAGGACTGTCTATGCTTTATTTAGACTACAGGTATAGTTAAAAATGTTTTTTGTAGATTTTTTTTTTTTTTGGTTTTTAGTTACTCTTCCATTAAAATATAAGTTATTAGAATTTTACAAGTATAAATATATAAAAAAATATTATATAAAATAAATAAAAATAATTATTTTTGTGATGGTAGTTTTCATTTACTTTTCAATTTTATAATATTGTATTGATTTTATTATATAATATTTTTAATTATTATAATCTTTTTATTACACTATATTAACTTTCCAATACTATTAAATAAAAATGTTATATAAATTATACAATTATAAAAATATGTGGTCCTGTGGACTAAATAGATTACAGACAGTCCTAAGCCTGTTAAAATAAGAATAAAAATGTTAGTCTAGTGTGGTACTTACCAAAAAACATCCAGGAACTAGTGTAATATCTAAAATAATTCATGACCCAACTAGTGTAGTACCTATAAAAATCCGGGACTCAACTACTGCAGTACCTAAAATAATTCTTGACCCAACTAGTGTAGTAATTTTAAATTCGGGACTCAACTCGGATACAGCCCCCATTTCACCAGTATAGGTAGTCTAAAAACCTATCGATTCTATCGTCTACCAATTTTAATCTATAATCAGGGGCGGATCTAGGCCACGATAAAAGGGGGGGGGAGGCGATAATTAAAAGGCAAACATGACATCTATGATATCTTACGAAATACGAATAATGAACTATGAAGTAATTACGTTAAAAACTTAAGCCTGAGACAGGAACGGGAGGACCTTATCTTTATTAAAAACTATGTTTAAATTTGATTTAAAATCATTTTTAATTGAATGATAATGAGCAATATTATTTATTGTTAATTATTTTTTTGTTAAGTGTGCCTAAAACCTATAATCAATTTTTTTTTACTATATTCTTGTTCTCTTAAATAATATTTTTATAAAATGTATTTTCAATGAATTTTTAAAAGAGGACTGTATACATTTCTTAAAATAAAAAAAATATATATATTTAAATTTATTAATTTTTTGTCGTCTTATTTGTTAAAAAAGTTTAATAGCGTAATTTATTGTGGGTGGATGTACTACATAATGACCCCTTAATATACCTTGCATCTACACAAGCATGAGCATTTATTATAAATTATCAATAGAATTTGAGACAAAAATCTAGTAAGATTTCATTATAAAATTAAAAAGTAAACCGTAAGGGGTATGGAAAGGCAAATTCCCAAATATTCTGTTTGATATATATTTGTCTAACACCCCCCTCCCCATAATCAAAAATTGAATTGCCAATATGAAGAAGCAGTTATTGGTTAAGTGTGTCCAAGCCAGTTTAGATGCCCTATTTATTAAAGGGCAAAAGTTTTCTAGGTATCACTTGCATGTGGTGCAGTGACTATACAATACAGGCAGTAGAGAAAAATATAATTCGACATTAAAGGAAAAACTATCATTCCTTGAAGAATAGTCAATTTATGGTATTTTTTATAATTGAAAGACTAAAATTTAATTTCATCATATTATTAGGCCTTAATTGTTGAATTTATAATTAACCTTAAATAACGCGAAAAAATATATTTCAAAATATTCAAAAATTGTATGTATATTGTAAATATTAGTTTCTGAAAATATTGATTTTAAAAAATTGGAGTCAAAAGTGACCTGCACAGTTTTAATAGTTTTAATTAAAAAATAAATTATTGAAGTCTGACTAATTCATTACATGTTAGCATGAGAACTAATCCTGTGAGCAAGTTTTTATAATACAAGTGCAAAGGCTTTCAACACTTTTCTTCCTATCATTAAATAGGTAATCAGAATAACTTTTTAAATATTAAAAATTAATTGATTACTTTATAATTTGAAATCAAATTTCAGTAAAAATTAAAATTAACAGGACTAAAAAAAAATTACGTGAGTGATGCACTGAGTTACTAGAACAGGTTATACTTTTTCTTTTAACGGTTTTAAGCACTGACATTAAAATGTTGCTTATTTATGCATTCAAATTCTTTTTTTTTCTCAAAATTAACTTATATAACATAAAATAATATCAACAGCAATGTTTAATTCTTAATTTATCTGATACTCTACTTTAAGCCATTTGAAAGAAATACTCAAACGCTTAAGATAAAATTTATATAAGAAATCATGTTTTTATTTATCTAAACATATTTCATGATAGTACAACCAATTTAGTATTTAACCGGTGGGTACTCAAAAGTATTTTAACAATATATTAAAAATTTAAACACATATTTAGTATTATACTTTTATAAAGTGTTGTTAATATTTACCCCATAAAAATTTACAAGAATACTATCATCCTACCATAGTATTATAGTATCTTTACATTTTTTTTTTATTAATAGACATTTATAAATTTTCAGTTTTATTACTTTTAGATCTTCTCCAAAGAGGATTTTTCCAGTGATATGTTATTTATTTTTATGCCTATTGCTTTTTATAGAAATTTTAAACATGCATTTTTCAATTTGTAATAAATCAAATTATTAAAAAAAAAAGTGTTTAGAGATAAGATCAAAATGAAATATTTTAAATACATGAATGTCTTTAAATTAATAGGATAAAATAAAAATCAGTATTTTTAAAAACGAATTAAATTATAATAGTGATACAAGCTTACATAGTAACAGACAACAGTGTCTCTATTAAATCTAAAAATGCCCATATTTAAAAAAAATTTATTATAATAATTTTAATAGTTATGAAGCAATCAAATTAACTATATTGATTGCTTTAAAATATATTTAACGAATGTTTTATGTAAAATCTAACAGTTATAAATTATAATTAACTACCGCAGTAACATTATAATTTAAAATTGATGAAAACATCTATTGCCAGTCAAATTATTTATTGTTATGCCCGGTGGCATGAATGTTCACTAAATGTTTATCGAGGGGTTAGCGCCCAAACGAATGATTAAAATTTTATTCATTCATTAAACAATCTTTAAACGTTCAATAGTTTTATTGGACCGTTAAAATATAGGTAACCAGCTCATTAAGCTAATGGGCCGATTTTGGCTCTTTAAATTTTAATCATTCGATAATCCTACAGTTATCATGTGATATGTGTACGTATCAGTAGTAGGTACATCGTCATTATAGACCTTATAGTACTTTTTTTGAGATAAGCTTAAACTTCTACACAAATTTTGGTATCATGTTTAGTACCAATATATTTTTATTGTACGATTTGTGCAACCCAAACGCGTCTGTAAAAATATTTAACGGTTCGAAAAAACTATTCATTAAATAAATTTAAAGTTTGGTTTCATGTAACCTGGCATTAATTTATAAAAAATACAATAAGTATTCTCGTAATTATAAGTCATACATTTAAAGTAGGTAAGAATACCCCAAAAAATAATATCTACAATAATAACCTATATAAAATTTATGTCCGAGAAAAAAAACATCTAAAGTAATAGTGACAGCATAACATGTTTACTATGTAACATATTTTATAAAAATTAATTTTAAAATGGTTTATGTATAAATCAATGTTAAAAATAATATTTAAGTTTTAGATAATAATATTAGCTTGGTAATTTTTTTTTTAATACTTGAGTTAAATACTATTGGTTACATAACTAAATTATAAATTAATGGCTGGGCAAGTTAACTAATTATTTAAACTTATACAAATTATAAGTTAAATCGAAAAAAGTAGCTGAACTTGTTAAAAATTAATTATACATTTTATTTTTGTAAATTAAATATTTATAATCTATACAATAAGCAATTTGATAAAAGTGTATAATATGTACAAAAATAAAAATGCATAGTAAAAATAATACAGTATCAAACAGTAATTCATAGTAAAAATTAAAAGAAAAAGAGATGACCTTCCTTTGATTGAATTTGACTAACTGATGTAATAAATTATTTAGATTTTTTTTAGTTTGTTAATTTTTATGAAATTATAGTTCAACCAATGACTTTTTTAATATTTAACTAAATGATCTGATACTGATACTGCTATGACATTTGAAATTAATATGTTTGATAAAAATTGTAATATCAATGAAAATGTGTATCTACATAATCCAGAAGTGCTATATTCAATACTTAGACTGTCTAAAATTTAATATTTATAATAGGTACATAATAAAATTTTTTAAATAATACCTGACCGATTATTACTATTTATTTGTTCTATGAAAAACAACAATTTATACAAAAAAATATATTTTAAGTTTATGATGTATATGTAAGGAAAGAAATTAACTTTATATCAAATTAATAAATTGACTAAGTTGTTTATACTAAATATTATCAAAACAATTTTCATTTGTTTAGTTGAAAGTTAGTTTTAAATTAAAAGCAACTGGTTATGCATTTTAACTTTTTAACTTATTAATACCCAGCCATATCATTATATGATACAATACTAGATATTATAATATATTATATCAATCAGAAAAAAAGCCTACTTAATTATAAATTCATAGTGTAATGGCAGTACAAAAAATTGAACTACATACTCTATTCAAAATAAAAACGTATCTACTTGCGCAGAAACTAGTTTTGGTAAGTATTGCCCGACCACTGTCACCACTGACTCTACCATCCGTATACTTGCTGTATAGTGAAGTCTGTAGAGCTCAGTACACAGGTCGGCAGGCGAGGTACGATCTCATTCTGAATAGAGTATACAGAAATGTATTTTAACGATGAATTTATGTCATGATTGACAGTTTGAAAAGTTGATATAGTTGAGAGAGGAGTGGAAAAGTTTACAAAGAACAAAGATTAGGAGAAGCTTGTGGTATCAGGTATTATTTTCAGTTACCAATAATCCGCGGCTTATAATATATGTAGATATCATACTTAAATATAAACTATTATATTTGTTATTTGACTTCTACATATTGGGCAAATCCATGATGTCAATCTTTCCATACAAGCTCCACACATATTGAAATGTTTACATGGCTCTAACAAGACATTACCATTGTTTTCTTCCAAGCATATTGCACAATTTGTTAATTCTTTAATGACACAACCTAAAAATTGTAAAATATTTTTGATATGTATAATATTTTTAAAAAATAAATCATAAATACCATTTTGTATACGGTCAATTATAGTTATTGGTGGCATTTCAGATGTATTATCAAGTAGAGGATAAGAAGATTGATCAATAGTAAGCGACCGAGGAACTGATGCACTCATTAGTGATGAAACACTTGAAGAATTGATATCTGTCGATAATATAGTGCTTCTTAAGACTCGCATATAGTTATTGACTTGTTGATACAGAATTGTATTGTTTGCAGAAGAATTTGTATTGTTTGAACTCAAAATAGATCTTTGTAAAATCTTATGCATTCGGATAATAGTAGGATTTGAGATAACAATGTTATAATCAGCATAGTCTCTCGAACGAATAACAACTTCAAGTGTTTCAGGTTCATTGATTACTGATGAATTAGTTAGAGGAGGTGTTGAAATAACTCCAATTACATTGTTTCCTGGATTAGGGTTAACTGCGTTAGAGGAATTTGATGAAACAGGAGGGGGTTGATCTTCAGTATTAGTATCAAAATCATCAAGGTCAATCAATACTTGGGCGTGGTTTGAATTATTAGTCACAGTTGAAGAAGGAGTTGTATCTTGAGCAGCACTAGGTTCAGAATTTGTTGATACAGCTGATGACTGGTCATTGTTTAAGTTTTGAATTGGACAATGTAAGGCTGGGGTATTTATTGTATGAATAACATCGTCAGATTGGTTTCCTACACTTTCGTTAGATATTTTATTCAAGGGAATCGGTTCATTTTGTGAATCATCTTGAAGAATATTATTCATCGAACTTGCTGGATGAGAATGATTTGAATGAGCTTGAATAGACGACGGAAGCAGTGTAGGATGTTGACTTTCGCTCCTACGTTCCAAACTTTCGGATCGCGATGATGGCACTGTTTTCTGTGATTCAATAACATCACGATTTACTCTACGATACCATTCCACATCCGATTGAGAATTAGTTACACCCGCAGTACTACGTCGACCGTATGCTGTACGTTGAACCTTTTGAGGTTGTGAGGAGTATGATTCATTTGAATCAGTTGAATTGACATCAATCGATACTATACGATACCAGTGAGGACGTACTTGAGTGTATTCTATTACGTTAGGGTGTACTTTTGGAAAATGATTAGGCGTAGGATATCTAGCCCTATATTGAGCCCATGATTCAGCCGTTAATCCAGATAAAGTTCTACGTACATAGTGTGACATATATGATCTAGTATCAATTTCATTGCTCTGTGAACTAGGTCTAAAGTTAATGTTCTGCATACCAGGTATAGTTTCATTGCTCTGTGAACTAGATCCACCAAAGTTAAATCCATGTATGTTAGGTAAATTTTCATTACTATTTATAGTAGAATTTGTTTGTGTGTTAGATATAATAACGTTGTTGCTTTGTGTACACGAAGGAGTTGGAGAGGTAGTTTCGTCAGTAATACCAAGAGCATTAGTAACTGAAAGACTATTTTGTCTATCTTGAGTGGATTGAATTGGTCTAGATGAATTTGATTCGACATTGTTGTTTACATGATGTTGACTTTCAGAATTTTCAGTATGAGACATATTGGAAAATGAATTTCTTCAATGTTGTAGCTAAGTGTTCACCTAATAACAAAGTATACATTATAAGTTTAAATACATATATTAAATTTTTAGTTTTTACACTACTTATTCTTTTTTAATTCTTAGAAATAAATTGTATAAAATATTCAAAGGTATTAAAAAGAATTTTTCGAATATCTTCCAAAAAGTACAATAAATTATATAAATTGAAATGTTTATACCAGCTAGATATTCTGAAAATACGAAAAAAAATATTATTATTATTAAATTTTTTTTTTATATTTGACTAATGAAATAATAATATTTATCATACTATTGCCGGGTTGCATGAATGTTCATTAAATGTTTATCAAGCCATTAACGCCCAAACGAATGATTAAAATTTTATTCATTCATTAAACAATCTTTAAACGTTCAATAGTTTTGTTGGGCCGTTAAAATATAGGTAACCAGCTCATTAAACTAATGAGCCGATTTTGGCTCTTTAAATTTTAATCATTCGATAATCCTACAGTTATCATGTGATATGTGTACGTATCAGTAGTAGGTACATCGTCATTATAGACCTTATAGTACTTTTTTTGAGATAAGCTTAAACTTCTACACAAATTTTGGAATCATGTTTAATACCAATATATTTTTATTGTACGATTTGTGCAACTCAAACGCGTCTGTAAAAATATTTAACGGTTCGAAAAAACTATTCATTAAATACATTTAAAGTTTGATTTCATGCAACCTAGCATATGATTTTTATATAATTTTAAGTTCATTATAATAAAAAAAAATCTATATGTTTATGCTTTATGGCCATATATAAATTATTCAAGTTAACTACTCTAAACTTGATACGTAGTTATGTACTCTTTCTCTTTTTTAACCTATATAATAACCCTATTTCCCTTTATAGTTTTTAAGTTTTTCATCCCTGTTGCTATGCATTTTGTAAAACTAGAGATTGATCATGTCATTTATTGATTTATGTGTTTTATTACCAGTTGTAGAGGTTGTTCCATAGTGAGTAAAAGGAATATAAACTAGGTTTATTGATATAAATTATATAACACATATTTTAATATAATAAACAATGTGAAATTTGATTTAAGATATTTTGTATGTATAATTATTAGAAATATAAGCTACAGCTTTTAAATACAAAGTGACAAACAGGAAACAGCAGACCAATATATTACATTTATAAGGAAATATATATTTTATATATTAATTATTGTTAAATTGCATAGACAGCTACCTATATTTATTGAAAATTATATTATTGTACTGTTATATAACTTGCAAACAAAATGTTTAAAAAACAAAATTCATTTAACAAGCCAATTGTAAAAACTTATTACACTAATTAAATTAAATTAAACAATACCCTAAATATTATTTATAATGAATTTGTTATGTAGGTAATATATTTTATAATTTTATTGTAATATATGTATTACTAAAAAAGTATAATTAGCTTATGTAGCAATAAAAAAAAGAAATTATCTATTTAAAATAAATGCATAAAAATCATATATATCATAACTAATATTTAAAATAAGGAGGACGCAATTCCCACATGTGTTATCTCTGTCTTACAAGTTAGCAACATGGCAAATTTACGCTCAGCAGATTACATTCAGCTTCGTTAGTTTAAAAAATAGAGTAAATCTACCTATTATAAAATATGATGATAAAAATATTATCAATGTTTATACTCTTATGTTGGTTTTTTAAGATTATTGAGTTTTTAAGAAAGTTACGAGTATTTTTAATTTACGCTATAATATTATATAGGTACGCATAACTTGCTAAAAAAATTGAATAATCGTAAAAAACCAACATACAAACACAGATAATGTTCTCACCATCAGGTTTCTTAATAGGAAAATTCACTCAAATTTTTAAACTAACGTAGCTAAACGTAATCTGCTAAGGGTAAATTTGCTATGTTACATACTTGTAAGACTGAGACAATACCTGCGAGTGTAATGCCCTTTTATCTTATAATAGTATAATTGTTATTTGTAACTGTAAAAAGTCAAGAGCAAAAGTTGGAAAATAACACAATAGCTACAAAAATACCACAACTAAAGAAAATTATGATAAACAATAAAATATTAATATAATGTTAGAAATACAGTATAAAATAGTAAAACATATTTCATTATGAACAGAGCAATGAATGTATTGATTTTAAAACAATATACACTTTTTTTTTATGTGTCACTAACTTTTGAAGCAGTAAAAATCAATGAATCTTCAACTTCAGTTTATTTTTTAATATGAAAGTGAAAATAGTTGGAATTTTAAAGGGATTAAAGTAAAAAATGTCACTTTTTTAATAATTGAGAAATATATTAAATAAATAAGAAAAAGCGGAAAAATTTACAAAATACCAGTTAATTGATTTCAATCTTTCAATCTAAGCATGATGAGTAACGTTTGATAGGTATCTGTTGTATATTTTTGCATGTATATAAAATTGTCAGTCATTATTTGTATTTTAATATTTTTTAAAACTACAATGTATATTATTATGTTTTTAATATTTACATATAAAATTGAATAATAAATATTGAACGATATATCTACTTATTTGTCTTGTTAAAAATACTTTTCAAATGTATTCAGAATACGTATTTAAATACTTGGTGTCATTTTTTTTTTATCTAAAATACATATTCAAATACATCCTTTTAAAAGTATTCAAAATACTTAAACAAATACTTTTTTTTAGTTCAATATATTTTTTATTGAAATATTAATTTTTATTAATAATTAATACATAATTAACACTATTTGCAAATAGATAAGTATTTAAACTTATTTATAAATGTTTAAGTTAATAAATATAATGCATTTATAGGCAGAAGATATAAAATTACTTATACAGTATTTGTCACAAGGCCGTAACTGAAAAAAAAATGTTGGTGGTCCAACATTTTTTAAATATCGGTAATTGAAATTTATTGTATAATGCTAGAATAAAAAAAAGTATTTAGTATTTTAAAATAAAAATACAAATAAAAAGTATTTTTAAGTATTTCAAAAATACATTTGCTGATAAATTCAAAACGATATTTTATACAAGAATAAAATATACATAATAAAATGTATAAAAACGGTATCATTTAAATTTTTGCCTAATGTTATTAAAATTATTTGAATTATTTTTATAATTCATTTATATTAATTTGACGAAACCCACATTGATTAGTTTAGGTTAGGTTACTATTTTTACTATATGACAATTTTTTGTAAAAACTTCTTATTTTTCGTATAAAATGTAATATATACGTAACATACCTTTAATATTGTAATAGACAAATGTCTAACCTATAACTCGTCTGCAGGCCAAAAACTAAAGGCGTAATTTAGAGTGGGTGGGCAATACATTAATACAAAAAAAAAATTATGACAATTCAAATTTAAAATATTCCCAAAAGCGAAATCAAAAATAAAATATAGTCATACACTCATACATAATATTCTTATAGCAGATTATATTGTACTAATATTATGCGCCTACGCAGTCAGTAAAAACTCAGATCTTATATTCGATTTTAAAAATTGGCATGTTGGTTGTTATTGTTAACACGCCTATTAATAATTATATTGGCTGTTTATAGAAACAAAATTCCCAAGGATGAAGTAGGTAGTTGATATTTACAAATTTTAAAAACCTAGGAAATTGGATCAAGTATTATAGAACTTTTTTTTAATAAGCTACCTAGGCTTCATTTCATATTATATAATATTAATTTATAATAATTAATAGTTATAACTTATACTTTGTAATCAATGGCATCACACGGTGGGGTGGTTAAAATCCTTCCCGTGGTATTTTTTCACTATACGCAATTATTAAAAATGTATAAAATTTAAAAAATTATTATACTATAAAAATTATATTTTTAAATTAGATATTATTGTATGATAAAAATACATTTTTTTTAAGCAACATTATATTTTAAAGTATTGATGTAAACATGTGTATATACTTTTTTAATGTATTCTCCCCCCCACCCAATTGAAAATAGCCGTATATGTCACTGTTCGTAAACAACTATAATTTTAAATGAATGTCAACGCGTACTGTTAGCTTAAGCTTGCCCATATTGAACTAAAACAAAAATAATTAATAATAATAAAATGTAATATAATATAATATTATTGTTAATTATCATTCACGCAAAATTATTATTTTAATGTAGTTTAGAAATCTTAGAATAAAATCACTCATTAGAAAAATTATTAAGAATAATATTTTTGAAAATTTGATATATCTATTTTTATTGCTTCGAAGAATGTCATATTCACCTATAATTAAATTTTTTATTTTTAATTTTTAAAGTTCTATAAAATGTCATGCATAAAACTTATATGTAAAATCGTTAAAACTATTATTTTCCATAATTACATTATTGGGTAGTTTTACTCAAGACTACTTAAAAATTGTAAAAAAACGATTTTACGTGAATTCTTTAGTTTTAGGGAAAAAAATATATTATTTTGACATCCACTTATAAATCTTATTCCCTAACAAGTCAGATAATTTTTTGATAAGTTATGAGTATGAGTGTATGAGGCTTACATGTTTTATTAAACATGTGTAATCCCCCAACCAATAAAAAAGAAACAAATTCTTAATCACTCCACTGACAAATGCCGACCAGACCAATCGCGCATAGTTATGTGTATGTCCATATTGCTATCGTAAAAGAAAAATGTAACTACCAAGGCGACCGTTGTAAAAACGGCGATTGAAAATCTTACAGGTGGGCGGTGTTTTTGGCAAAATGTGCACGTTTTAACAATGTGGCATTGTATGAAGACGCGTAATACACGACGGTGGTGAACAGAATTTACGACTGGCTTCATAAATTTAATGGTACAATCAATGGAAATAAGTGACCATCATAATCTAATCCATAATAATCGGGTATCAAATCCTGTTATTAAACCCATAGGTTATGGACATGATAAAATTATATTATACGACTATGATTAGGCCCATCGAATATCGATCAATATGGCAATATGCAGATGAGTAAATTTTTAAGTGATCAAATATGTTATTAATATGAAGAAATATATACAAATATAATATACAAAACATAATGATATTGATTTTTAGCTATAAAAAATTAATATTTGACATTAAAATCCACATTTTGGATAGGTGGGTTTTCTATCATTTTCTTACACGTTTAGTAATTGTTTAACTCACTACAGATTCTGTAAACAAAGAATGTTATACACATGCATGGAAGAATTGCGTTGTATGCGCAGCGACGATAGAGGAGGGAGGGGGATAACCATTTACTTGTACGAGTAACGATCGGGTGGTTATAGGAAGGGGAGACACAACATACAGGTACTAGACGAAATGGAGCGGAGGGGTCAACTGGCGAGCGATTATATGGTTAGCCGGGAGGGGATTGTTCTAGACGGTTTCTGTTCTCTTTACCAAAAGATACTATTACATATTATATGGGACTTGCGATAACTGAATCTATACATTGTCCACAAAAACGTTGAACTAGAAAGCGGTGGTTAACAATGCTCGTAAACGGAGCGGCTGCATTAGTTGTTTGTTACGAAAATGCAGTAAGTGCAGTGCTTACCACGAAATCGAATCTGCCCCCTCGTCTGTTGTTCTGTTGGTTATTTATCGTGATGCCGCGGCAAAATGGATTTCGTAGAGCGGGACACTGGACACAGGTTATACACTCATACACAATTCAACAAATGTAAAGTATACGCGCTGATTCTCTCGCAGTTGATCGGTTTTATGTCGCGTCCTAGTACAACACGGACAGACGCCGTCGTCGTCATAGGCCTCCGGTGAAGCAACTGATGACTGAGGATCGCGGAGTGACGCGCCGCGCTAGTGCAGACGAACCGCATTATTCACATACGGATACGATACAGCTGATGGTACCGCGGTCGGTTATCTAGAACTCCATCATCGTTGATCAAACTTAACCTAACTCAATAACTATCACCTCAACGCTTTCGTTGTTGTTTGTTGTCTCGCGTCTTATCATACTTTTTGCGATAACATGTAGACGTAATATTTTTTTTTTTTTTTGTATTGCTAATTTGTATTTTTTGTCATGCGTACAATATTATTATGAACGTTTATAAAAAACGAGTATACCATTAGTTAATTTCTACATAATTATACCTAATAAATTTTTTTAGTTTTTCAATTCTGGTGATACAGTGTCAGTAATTTTTACCTTTAGTTTTAATGTGTGACTCCGCCGGATGCGTTAAGAATTGCAAATATAAATATACAAGCTCATCAGTCATTGCTTTGTTTTAAATAGATTTACAAACTAGGTATATTTATTTAATCATTAAACTTAAGAGGACATTATACCCGCATGTGCTGTCTCTGTCTTAAAATTGTCAAATATAACAAATACTGTTTTGTGTGGGATAGATCCACTCAGGCTGTAGTGATAGTTAAGACTTTAAATTTATATAAAATACAGTACAAATAGAAAAATAGAAAATATTATCTGTGAAATATCGTTTTTATTTTTTGATACCTCTAATACGAAAAAGCTTTCATTGTTTCAAAGTCCATTATTTTTAAACTTGAATAACTTTTTTTGTGATTCCAATATTGAAAAAATAAAAACTATATTTCACATCCAAAATTTTCCTTTTGATTTAGAAAAAATGTTGCTACTTAGTTATGACCAATCTTCTTGGTTTTTTCCTACAAAAATAGTTTTTGCATTTGTAAGACAAAGACAACAGATACGGGTGTATAGGATCCTCTTAAAAACATTTTATTTTTCCATTATTTATACACATTTTAAACAAAACTTTCACTTGTCACTTTTTTGTCAGTGATTTAGTCCTAACTGCTAATAAGTTACTCATCAACTGTGCTATTATTTATTTAAAGTTGTAATTTTTTTTAATCTTCTTATTGTTTTGTTATCAGCTAAGAAAACTAAATTTAACCGGCCACCGATTGAAAGTCAAGCAGCAAAATTCAGTTGTTTCATTAATGTGTAATATGTTACAGTAGGTACTTAGGTATAGTATATTTTAAAGCATAGTATAATCAAATTAGGTCTTATCTTTTTAGTTAATTTAAATCTATTCTATATCAATTAAGACTATGATGATGTAGAATTATTAAAATAAACATTATAACCATGGGAAAAATTTAATTTTGATTAGGATTTACTTCTATGTTATATCCATAAACACATTAATTAATAAAATATTATCATAATAATGATAAAATAAATATATTTTCATAAACTTTATTATATTTTACAGAAAACCAGTTTCTTTGTTAAAAAAATGATTAGAATAATATATTTTAGTTGATTATAACACATATGTAAACAAATTAAAAATATATTTTCAGTTTTTGTATTTTTGTTAATTTAGCAGAAAATGACATTTGATTAATATTTTTAATTAATATAATTATTCCTTAATATTTATTAAATTTACAAGAGAACAATTTCATTATATTATTTTAACTATAGCGTTACAATATTTGTTTTATAATTATTTCAAATTTAATTATTTGAAATTTATAAAATAGAGTTATCTTTATAGTAAATAAATGCATTTATGAATGCACAATTTGATTACTTAGTATTAATAATTTATATTTATTATTTTGATAAAAAAATAGTTGTGTAATTATAATTTAAATTACCATGGATATTATAATTATTATAAATAGAATAGAAAACTATTTGATTATTATTATTGCTTTTATTTTAATAAATTCAAAAATTTGTATAAAATCAATAAAATAATTTCCTCAATACTAATGTTATTTTTTTTAATAGAAGATTTTTCTTTCATATTTTAGTAAGTAGTAAGATTTGTATAATAATAAATATATTTTTTTAATTGTTTATATTAGTTATTATGTACTCATATTCATATTAAACTAAATTATAACTTTAGTTTTAGTTATTTGGGGTGCTGTTTATTGAATGTCAATGTTCAAACATTTTCTTTTAAATCTACAATTATTTTATTTGTTGTTAATCATTTCCTCTACTTTTAGATTTATTACTACTTAGAGTTAGGCAATAAATCTTATTTAATTTAATAAATATTATTTGAAGACAATGATTGATATAAGTAATTTTTAAAACAATAAAAGTTAGGTTATTTTGCTGCCCAACTAAACTTATCAATGAAAACTTATTTAACATAACTACTAAAAATAAATATATTATATAGACTGATGCTAACAATAATTATCAATATATTGGCCTAAAATTGCTGTCGTATGCAATTGCCTGCTTTGACTAACGCTTAATCCACCACTGATAATATTTGGTAGTTAATTAAAGAAACTATTAAATGTAAGGCATTAGACATAATTAAGAAGAAATATAAAACAACATTTATTGTTGATAAACAGGAGGACCAATATTATAAATAAATATTTTGTATGGTTTTTTAATATACATTAATGTTTAATTTTTATTAAAAATGTATAGCTTTAATTATTATTCATAATTTTTAATAGCATAAGATCATATAAGTTAAAATTGAGAAGAAATAAGTGTTTATTTAATATTAACTACTATTTTGTATATAATTATAATCACCTTAAAAATGATACTGCCCTTTTCTATAATTACAACAAATATTTTACCAGAAAAAAAATTAAATAATTTTATTTTTAAATTTCCAAATTTAAAATACCTGTACACAAAATTTGATTTTTGCTTTGAGAAATATAATAATTACATTATTAACAAAGTATTATGAATTTATAAGCAGTTAATGTCAATAAATTATTACCAGCTCTTTGTCCCTAAGTAAAACACCGGACATCTTCAATCCACCCGTTATGCAGAACTCACATTCATAAACATGTAGGGGGTCACTGATGGGGAAATCTCAAAGGAACATAGTTAACTGACCTCGCTTAAAAAGTGTCCCCTTAAACACTTTCTGCAAAAGGTATGATAAAAAACTAAAGCGTTTAAGCAAAATCAAAGTAATTTCATTTCTTAAAAATTGTGATTTTTTTATGGTAATACTATGAACTAAAACAAATACTAGTTCAAACATAATATTTTTCTGTATCATACAATAGATATGTTAACTCAAAATATCAACTAGATATATTGATTAGTTTACTTGCCAGTAACACATAATATTTGATTAAAAAACAATATTTTATACAAATTTTTAATTTTATTCATAACGAACATTACAGAGTTTATTTGTAATAATTTATTAAATGTTATTAAAACGATTTGATGATATCAATTTATCTATATTCTATAAAATATAATAAAGAACAGAACACGATGTTTATTAAATCCCTCTCTCCGATATTGTTGTAATACTAGATGAAAATTGTATAACATTTACTATTACATCCTTTAATATTGATAGTCGCGTTCCGCGTTTCAGGCACTCGGATGCAAATTGTAGTTTTTTAAAGCGCATATTTTGGTACCAAGTAGTATAGAAAACTTGTTTAGAAGGAAACATTCTACCAGTATACATTAATCTTAGCATATGTTGTAGAAAATTAATATGTGAAAATCAAACTTACCAAAAATTGATGATGAAAATGTTTTAATTACAGGAAGCGGTTTACATTTACCGGGATTGGACGCTGGACGTATTAACAACTAACCTAAGGCTTTGCCTTTTTTCCGTTAAAATTGTTTGTTGTAATTGGCGTTTAGCGATTGGTCGTCGGTGGCCTATCTACCTTCGGCTTTTGTCTACACCACCACCCGAATAGTACCCCACTCACACTTCCCGATTGCCCCGCACCGCCAGCATCACGTATCTACCTGTTGTACCGCTTGCTCTACCATCTATTTATTGGTGCATCCCCAAACGGCCCCCGTTCATTGTTTGCTTATTCATAAATGGCTCCTACCAAAAAAAGTTTTACAAACAGGTAAACTCTCAAATTGCTGTCGATAATACCTGTATACTGACTTGAGGTTGATAAACCGTATTTTTAAATTTGAAATTTATTAAACGGAATTTTGAAAATACTGAAACATCGGACGTAATTCCTATGCTGAAATTAATTTAGTATTAATACATTTTACGTATTAAAAAGAAAACTGGAGCTGATTGGAAACATCTTTAATGATTTTCATAAAATAAAATATAACACCTATGGATTGTATAAAAATTTGTGCAAATAACATTTACCCAATGTATGATATTTTTTACATTTTTTTCTATTTTTTTAATGCTAAAATTTAATAAAATTTAATTCCCAACAGTATATGATTTTTTTATATCTATATTTTTGATTTTATTTTTTTTTATAATTTATTTAGTGTACACCAACACATTTTTAATCAAACTTCTTTTGAGACAATCCTAAGTCTGTATGAAGTGAGAAGGAAACTGTGTTGTAAAAAAACCGGAGTCGTTTGGGAATTGACCTTTTTGTAAGAAGGCAGCCGTTGAGCAAAAACGGGAGCAAAATGGGTTACGTCCCTATTTATTACTTCGAAATGTACTTTATATAATGTTAGTAAAGGTCAAATTATAGTGTCATGGAGGGGAGAGGGTGGCATACAAAATAAAACAAAATTTAATACATTAACATTATAGCACATTATACATAAATTTAAATATTATAAATATTAAAGAAAAAATTCATGGGGGATCTTTTAATTTGTAAATAAACTATAATACATTTCTTAAAGAGGGTACAAAATTCAGATCAATTGTATATAATAATAGGTATCAATAATAGGTAGTTAATAACATTATAACAAAAAAAATGTACAACGTTATTTAATATTATTATATAATATGTAATATGTATAAAAGAAGCACCTAGCAACTATGAATTAAAAATTAATGTTATTACCAAATAAATAATGACAAACTGATGATTTTAATACCTAATAAATGGCCCAAAACTAGTGCTTATACTTATAACTAGATAGCTAAAAATTAAAAAGTGACCAAGAACTAGAATAGTGTATTATTTAGTATATAAGTATAACAATAAATTAATCAACTTCTGAAGCTTTTAAAATTTAATAACTAATACATACAAGTAAATAAGCGTTTAGAATGAAAAATAGTTAAAGGTAGGGTATACAATAAACAAGATAGTTTGAAAGGATAGAATAATGAATTTAAAAAAGTAATATAAAAATTAAAGACATTTTATGGTACTTTAAATTGTCATAATTTGTCATTAAGTACTTAATCTTTTATTTAATGTATAGTCTTTTATGATAAATTGATAATAATTATAATTGAAAACACATTTTTACTATCCTTTTATAAATAATAGTTTGAAATATAAATTTGATAAAATACTCATGTAAAAATTTAAAAGGATACTTGTCTACTGGCTACTATAATATAATGAAAAATCAGTTAAATGGGAAAATCAAATTCTGATTTTTAATATTTTATATGTCTTAAACTTATATCATATAATATGTACCATTGTAGTACTTATAACTATTTAAGGTTATACTATTTATTATACCTATCATTTAAATAATTTTGTAATATTATTTTAGATAAATCAAGATTTTAATCTACTGTTTCCAAATAAAGGAGTTGAATTTAATAATAGTTTCTAACATTTTGTCAAAATTATTTACAATTATTTGGAAAAATATCAAAAATAAAATTGTGAAGGAAAAACAATATTTTAGCTATTTACAAGTATTAAGCAAATCAGAAGAAGATCCAGATAATTAAATATATGTACAATATTTCTTTATGCTGAGTATATTTAACATTTGTATTTGATTTAATGAATATAATTAGATCTGACCTAACCTAACCTAACTTAACCTTTGGATATAATACATATATAGGTGTTTTTAGTTATTTTTTATTTTTTAAATAATATTTTTACGTTTATAATAAAATTATAGACATTAATAAAGTTGCATTATATATTCTTCCAAGAATATTTAAACCAAAAACAATTTTCTTATCTTCTTCAAACAGCTTAAAGAAAAGAACATTTTTAAAATGGATACCTCTAACTGAAGAAATTGTTAATGAATTTGTTTGTTTTGTTAAAATAATTATTTTTTCATTAATATATTATATTCCCTCAATATGTATATATATATATTATATATAACTAAATATTTAATAAAAATTATTTTACTATTATGCTTGTATTCTGCAACCCAAATGAATGACATATATTGCCTAAAACAGAATAAAGCTAAGCAATTAAACAAAGCATTTATATAACCATATATTGCATTTTTATGTCTAGACATTGTAAATCCTTTTAAGGTAACTTTAAAGTATGTTATAGTTCATAAGTATTAATCCATTTAAAGTAGAAACACCTATGATGGTAGTTGCTGTGTAGCTTAAAAGAACTATATTATTGAACTATAAAAATTAATATAAATAAATAATAATAATAATAATTATATTATTTATATAATATACATTTTTCTATAACAAAAAAATCTTTATTATATTTTACTTTATTTTTTTTAATTATAATCATATACTCTATTACTAAATTTAAACTATTATATAAGTTACATTGTATTGTTTATACCTATTTTTAATATATATATATATATATATATATGTGTGTGTAAAAATTCTTAAATTAAAAATGCTTAAATGTTTATCAAACCTTGCAAATTTTAATTTAATATTTTTACATTGAAAAATTTATCATGTAAATTATATAACATTTTATAAGTGCCTTAAAAATAAGGTTTTTTTGTCTTTTCATTTAAAAAACATATAAAATATATTAACAATTTTCTAATTTCAAATGATTCAAATATAAAATATTTCAAACAGCAATGATTTTGACCTGCTTGATGCATTATTATTAATATTATCAATGATAATGTATTAAATGAATCCATTAAAATTAAAACTAACAATTATGACAATTATGAATCATTTGTGAATAATAAAGTAGTAGAAATTTGTCAAAATGATGTAATGAATTAGACTTCCCAAAAAATAAAATTCATCATAGTATTATGAATGAAATAACAAAGGTATTTTATTTTCTTTGAAAATTAAGGTAAATTTAAATTTAGCTGGTATGTCTTAATTTAGTAATTTAGCATAATATGCCTGATGTTAAGTAAAGTATTTTGTGCAGTCTTTCAAAAATTTAAATACAGAACATAAAAGATTTAACGTTTTACTGCTTTGAATATATTAATAAAATCATACCAAACTGTTACAGATTATAGATTTTTAATAGTTCTCTCCAAAGATGAGATGTGATTATTAAATCAATTTGATTCAAAATGTATGACATACAATTAGAGAAATTATTTAAACATTTTTTTTGAAGTAATAATTGTATATTATAACTTTTTAAAATATTCAAAAAATATAATAAAAATCAATGATAGTTTAATTCTTAGTTTTATACAAGGCAAAATGTGGAAAGATAAAAATTTTCAGTAAAATAAATTATTAATTACTTTTTTTCTGTATTTTTATGATTTTGAAAAAAATAATCCTTTTGAAGTTATGCTGAAATATAGAAGTTAATAGTAGTTTATGTAAAATTGCCTGGTTACTCTCCAGAGTTTGCTTCTAAGTTAGGAAATATTTTAAGGTTTTATTTTTATTGAGTACCAACAAAAAATTAGGAATTCTACAATCACATAATTTTAGAAATTAACGATTTGGAGTTCAGGGATATTTAAATATGTATTAACAATCAAAATATTCAATTATATTTAACATTAGCTCTAATATAAAATGATTATTTAGGCTTATACAGCATTTTAGGGTTTTAGAACATTTTAATTCATTTAATTTCTATGTAGATTTTGCAAATTTCTGAAGGCTGAAGTCTGAAGGTAGTTTTTTAACACTGAGATATTTCGAAACTTAAAATAGTGAAAAATTATTTAATTTATGTCAACATTAAAAATGTATCCACAACTGGTTTTAACAAATCTTTCATTTGGAACGATGTTACCTTGCTTTGTATTGTTTATAATTGAGTTGACCTAATGGAAGAAGATGTTTGTAATTATGATTTAATAGGTATTTTAAGGCTCTTTTTGATTGATTTTAAGTATTTTAATTTAGAAATATTAAATCAAAGAATACATTACTTTGGGTATAAAACTGATATTAAAAATAGACCTCAGAAAATAGTTTAAATAATAACTACACATTAATGTTAAGGACTACTGTTAGTGAAATGTGGTGACAAGTTATGGTGCCTAGAAATTCAAAAATCTGGCAATTATTTATTATATTTAATACTATTCAGATATAGCGACATCAAATAGTGTTCATTATATTAAAAATCTTAATTGATGGACATCATCAATTATATTCAAATTATTAAAAACCGATTTGAAGTCCATCGCCTATTACACTATCTATGTGTAATGGAAAAAGTAGATCCATTAATAAATATTTTGTCAATACGTTTTGAAGCTAACCACAAAGAGTCAAGTAGCTTTTATTAAATACTATTTATCAAGTAGCTTAAAGTATTAAATTTCAATTTGGTTATAATTAAGATAACTTTATTACATAATTGTAATAACAAAAATCTATCAACCAAATACATAATATGGTAACTTTATCTATGGTTTGTGGGTGTCGTACCATTAATGGTTATTTTAACCACATTTTTTTTTTATACCATTAAAATAATTATTTTTCCATTATTATTTCTTGATATTTTATTATTTCAAAAAAAAAAAGCACCAGATCTTGAAATTTTGACCAAATGTTTTTATTATCTTTTTATATTTACTTACTTATTGAGCTATTAAAGCTTGACAAATTTATAATTTTTTAAATATTTTATTTTCTATCAATGTCAATAAAAAATTATTCACTGGATCAAAATTGTTGAAAATTCAATACAAGATTTCATAGAAGTTGCTCTTAAATCTGTATAAAAATATTAAATATGTGGGCACAATATTTTTTTTATGTGCACTAGAATTCTGACAAAATTACTAAAATTACAGTAAATAACTAATTAATTACTTTGAGATAATTTAAAAAAAATTATCAGAACTTAAAATTTGTACTTATATATTAAATGACATATTATGAATTTCATTAAACAAAATGACATTTTTTATTTGTTTTAAGATATTATTTATTTATATTATAATTTTTTTTTGTGTACCTACATAAACAGAAAAAAATAAATGTTTGCTCTCTAGTTTCTTAGTTAAAATTACAGAGATTTTTTCGGCTAATTTATGTAAATAAATGAAATAATATTATATTATTATTATTATTTTTTAATTTCAGATAATTTGTTATAACATGACACACAACATTTATTCATACATAATAATATTATATCAGTTGAAAATGTAATATTGTTATCATAGATGTATTAAAATTCATAAAATTTAAAATAAAAGATCAATTTAAAATCGTACTTTAGTTTTCATATAGGTACTTAGCAGTTAGCATTGTAATTATATAAGTACCTGTTTATTATAAAATAATTAATTTCGTATGGCGTAGATTCAAGGTTGAAACATTTTTAATAATAGTTGTGCCTAGTGCTTACGAACGTTTCATTTGTTTATCTTTATCAATATGATTATTAAGAGTTGGGAGTGATTAACCGACCTCCCACTTCTGCTGACTTGTGGCAAGAATTTTCTATTTCTACGCATAGCCCCTCACTCACTTTATTCAGCTTTCGTTATGTACGGTTGTTTTTTTGTTCATTGTTCAATAATATTAATTATTTGGTCAATCGACCTACGTCGATACTTGAAACAATTTAACTTTAAATTTATAATTTCACTTTTAACGTGCACCATACATGCGTCTGTGTGTACAAATTACAAAAGAGAAAAATTTATTTCAAATACTATTACATGCACATCTACGTATATGGATGAAAAACGATAAAAATAACGAGTTGTTATCCCGGTAAGTCGTTCAATATTGTTAGACATAATTGTATTTAAAATCTTAAATAAGTTCATAGACATTTTTTCAAGCATCCCGAGTGGAGATGACTGAAAAATATGGTGGCATGATGGGTGATATTCGTAATATAAACTGTAAAGTATAGGTTTCTTGTCACTTTTAAATGGAACGTGGTGATATAGATACACGATACAAAAACAAAATTGAAGAACTAATATTTCTATGATTGTATTCTAGTCAAACACCTTGACGATTGATGTATTTGTATGCATCAATATGAATCAGTCAAATATAGGATTAAACAATTAAAAAGTAAATTACTCTGTTAGTGTTATTAAAAAATAATAATGATAATTCGGGCGGCTGCATTAGATACTGGTAACGGACGGATTGTTTAGGCCAATATTATAAGTTACCTACCAGTTGCGGATTCGCTTCCTATTTAAGTTTTTTTTTATTCCCTTTAAATTTAGAACAGCAGTACAATTTACAAATGTCTCCTAATTGTTTTAAATGCGACTGATAATGCTATAATCATAGTAAAAAAAATATAATTTTTATAAATGCGGCATTCTTTCATTTCAAAAATATTAGAGGGGTGTTGTAGGTATTTTATCTTCGAGGATAAATGATGTATTAAATTTAAATTTTTTAAAACTGAAAATACCTACTATATTAATTAATATCGATTTCAATATGTCAATAAATTTTTACCGAAGCTATATCAACCAGTTTTTCTAATCGACTCTAATATTAAAATATATAATAATATAGATACGGTGTTCCTACTTCAACATACGTATTTTATAGACAAACATAACAGAGAGTAACAATGGTTCTCAGTTTCTCACATCTCACTCGTACAAAAGTTTCTGAGTGATTAAGAAACGTAACATTTAAAAAAAAATGTGATAACTGATAAGATTTAATGCGTTGTTGGCGACTTCTTGTTAATAATTGTTAATATTCAGTGCCGCAATTAAGGTTTTTGCCATATTGGTATGGTATCTACATATATTAATTGTATTACTTTATGGATTTTTATACAGATTTTATACAATACTAACCTATACCTATCTAAATACTTAAACCTAACTTAAATATCAAGGAATTTAGAACAAAAATTTACTAAAGAACGAAATGCTGTTCGTTGATAAGCGCATAACTTGAAAACGAGCAGACCAATTGGGCTCATTTTCGTTTTTAAATGTTCGTAATAGTCCGAATAAGGTTTTATGGAATGACAAATTTGAGAAAAACTAAAAAAGGTTGTTTGGACAAAACAATGTGCCAAATCGGCTAGCACTATACATATATATAAGTAGGTATACAGAATTATATGGTTTAATATTATAAGAATATACTTTTTTAGTTTAAATGTTCCTTATTTGAAAACACAATTGTTAACTAATATTATTTAAAGAAATAATGTGATACATAAATAAGAATATTATTTTAATTTTTAATAATTAAAAATGTTCAAAACGTATACAACTTATTTTCAAATTATTAAGTCAAATATTATACATAGATTAGCACTATTTTTAAGCTACACAATAGTTGTAATCTGATAAAATTGACTTAGGTTAACTTAATAATTTAATAACGTACTTTGGTTATTTCAATAAGAAATTAAATTTTATTGCACTCGACATATTTATTTTTATTTCAAAATGTCAATATAATGTTTTCTTGCATATATTTTTATGTAATTTGTTGTTTACAAAATTTTAGTTGCTCTATAAGATCAACTTATCCAAGAAGGTAGGAAATTATATCTGATTAACACTTATGATGTTTAGTAGGAGGTATATATTATATCTAAATGTATAATTGGTATATTTAGTCTACCTATAGTTATTCTGTATTATATTGTTATATTAACTATTTTATAACAATTATTTTGTATTATTAAATACCTTTTTATTTTAGATCTTAATTTTGGTAAGAATATATAAAAGTTAAAAATATATTTTAGCATTTCATACATATACCTACTATTTTTATTTCTTATCTCGTCAAAGTGTAATTTAAAATATTACATTATTTTTAGAATTATATTATCATATTATATTAAAATAAATAGTAAAATATGTGTCTGTGTATGATGATGAACTCCAGTTTTTTCTTTAATAATGAATATATTCAATTTTTGACTTCTGAAATTATTAAGTATAATTAAGTACTATATTTTCAATTTCTTATATTTTTTATACCAAGTTTCATGTGGCAATACTGCAATTGAAACAATTTTAATAAACCAGAAACAACCATTTTTAAGCAAAATATTTTTTTTAAATGTATCTAAAATTCAGTGTTTCAAATTTTTTTCTACCTTCCCTCCACTATTTTGTAGATTTTCAAAAATGTCAAGTCCACCATTAATTTATATATTAGATATATAAAAAAAAAAACAATTGCTGACTTGTTTGATTATGTTATTAGACATATAACATATAGTTTATCATATTCAATAATTAGTAAAGATAACTAAATATAAAATATAAATTAAACTCTTAGTTTAATTTTAGATTAAAAACTGTTTATTGAATCATAGGCATTAAGTACCTCTATTCAATTTAATTTATTATTAGATTATTCTTAAGCCAGTTACTTTTATTTTATATTTTACATCTTAGCCCTTCCTACTAAGTCTAAATAAATCTAAAGCTGGTAAAAACTGATTTAAATCAAAATTCTTGAGTTGGTGTAATGCATTAAGAATAATGCTCATTAAAAATGATTTGACAAAATAATAAAATTGACGTAGTATTAGATCTATGTACTATTTATTTATTATTCACAATTTTTCAAAGTATAAAATATTGATAAAGTTAATAATACTAATTATAAAGAAAGAAATACATAAAAAATAAAAAAATATTAAAAATAGTTATTAATTAAATAATTGTATCATTATCTATAATTATTACTGAATGTGCATGTTATATTTATGAATGCTTAAGCTTTGAAGGTCATCAAATGATTCAGAGCATGAAGCACAACGGAACATACCAGGAAACACTACACATTCACGTTTCATGTGATGTGAATGCACGGTGCTCATGTTAGGAAATGTATTGTTACATGTCCAGCACATCACAGCATTTACAACATTACGATGACGACGGTAATGTGTTTTGAATCCTTGGAAAGTTTTAAAGGATTTTTGACATGATAGTATTATACATGAGTATAACTTAAATGTACGCTTTTTTCTTTTTCTTATCATATATCTGTTAGCTGTAGAAGTTGATGGCATGCAATATGAGTTTTCTTGATTATCTTCATCATTAGATAAATTGTTGATAGATACTAGAGAAGTCGATGAGTAATTATCAAAGTTGTCTTGGCTATCATCATCAGGTATAGTAATGATAGATGGTGAAGGAGAATTTGAAGAAGTCAATGGGTTATTGACTGAGTGTTCTTCAATATTGTCATCAGTTAAATTAACGACAAATGGTGAAGAAGAATTTGAAGAAGTCGATGGGTTATTGACTGAGTGTTCTTCGATATTACCATCAGTTATATTAGCGACAAATGGTGAAGAAGAATTTGAAGAATTTGAAGAAGTCAATGAGTTATCATTTGAGTTATCTTCGTTATCATTATGAGGCATATTAATGACAGATAATGAAGGTAATGTTAAAGAAGTCGATGGGTTATTATTTGAGTTGTCTTGGTTATTATTATGAGGCATATTAATGACAGATATTGAAGGAAATGTTGAAGAAGTCGATGGGTTATTATTTAAGTTGTCTTGGTTATCATTATGAGGCATATTAATGACAGATATTGAAGGAAAAGTTGAAGAAGTCGATGGGTTATTATTTGAGTTGTCTTCGTTATCATTATGAGGCATATTAATGACAGATGATGAAGGAGGAATGATTGGCTGCTGTACGTAATTATCTTGATTATTGATCTAAATAAGAAACATAATAAGTAACTTAGATATTTTAGATTTTAATATTAAAAAATGTATATGAACTATATTAATATACTAGTAAAGATTAGATTGGAATATAAATAATAATTAATATTAATTTAAATAAGTATATACATAGTGTTGTATTATCAATGCAAAATATAATATTGACATCGATTATATTTCAGAAATTCAATAGGTCATTATTTTATTATCAACACTTTGTTAGATCGTATAATAATATAATACTAATATGATATGGTTATTCACAGATATCATAACCCAATGAATATAATAAATATGTTAATATTTTTATTTTAATATACAATGGATACTAAATATTTTATACTTAGTATGTGGTACATATTTGGTTTCATATTGATTCATAGCATTTTTAATAAAATCTTCTTTTTCAACATCCTCCCTTTATTTTTATATTAGTTTTGATTTCTGGATTTTAATATAAATTTCAGTTTGATTATTTTTCAGCTCTTATAAAAACTGAAATATATTAGGATATGAACAGTAAAAATCCTTTATAACTTTGAGTGAAACTTGCGTTAGCAGTACAAAATATTGACAACTTAGTTATAGTTTTTTTATACTTATTTTTTCAAAGTTAAAAATTTTTAGACTACTTTCCTGACTGAAGCACAACATAATAATAAATTCTCATTTACAAAGGAACATTCTAAGAAGTTATTCATTAACTTATTTTCATATTTCATTATAATAATAAATTACACTTATATATTTATTTTATGCAAATAAAAGACCTAAAAGTAACTAAAACCATATATATTTTTTTTAATAATAGTTAAATTATGTACATAGTATAAAATAATCAACATTTTGTTTGCACAGATTAGATAAACATTTACAACATTTTTTGTCTTATTTATTCACAAAATGTTCAATATAGAAAATATTGTTTATTTTAATACTAGATATTATCTAAGTTAATAATATTATCTGTGCTATCTCATAAGCTATACTGATATTCAAATTTTAAATGAATTATAGGTATTTTGAAAAAATGTTAATTAAAAGCAAACAAAGTACCTAAAAATCTTGAGAAACCATTGAAATACAAAAAAAAGTATAATTAATATTGTGCATTGGCTAAATAATATAAATCAAATTTATAGCTGACATAGCTTTGTTTTAGAGTAGTAGAGATAAAAAGCAAATACCCTTAAAATCGGTACTATAGTTATAACAATATAACATAGGTAATAATAATAAAAATAATTTCTTAATTGTTATTAATGAATATCATTTTTAATTGTTAAATTATGTTTATTTTAAAACTAATCATATTAAATAATATATATTTATAATTAGCTGCAAAAAATTATTTAAAAGAATTACATACATTATAATTTTATAATATAAAAATACGACTAGACTTATATTTTAGAAATTTTAAAATCATAAAAAAATGATAAATTCACAATGTTTATTTTCATTTGTCATAATAACTTATTATTTAATAAGAATTGATAAAAAATAGTAAATTAACCTTTACTTATTGCCTATTCCATATACTATCGTTGAAATGAAAATTTAAATTAATTTTTTTTTTAAGTATGAATAATTCAATGTATGATGGCTACTATTTACATTTTCTGAAATATTTTATTCTTGGTTTTCTTATAAATATTAAATATATTAATTAGTGTATTTTTGTATCTAATTCAACTTATTCTCATGTTTATGTTAAATTTCATTAATAAGGACTTGTGATGTACTTAATAGTGATATTTTTGAACATTTCAAATAAATTTGATTAATTAACTACTATTTTGTAAATCTATCTCAAGGAGTAAAAATGTCAATAATATAATTTCAAAAATTGCCCTTTAATTAATTGGAATTTATTAAAATTAAATACATTTTCTATGTTATTTATGCTGTTACAATTTTGTTTTTTTGATCTGACATTTAAAGTATTAATATTCAAATCTAGTTGAATTTGGTAATGCATACTACTTTATTGCTTGCTGGGATTGTAAATCAACACTTACCTACCAGTTATGTGCTAAAACAAACAGTTGTATATAAACTGCGCCAAAATTACACCTTTTCTAAAATATTATACTATTTGTGACAAAACCGATGTAAGATATACAAACTGAGGCAATTTATTTTATATAAATAATACATTTGGGTACTATGTGTGCATACTGATATAAAAACACATATTAGGTATATACATACATTAAATTATATTCATATATATATATATATATATATTGCTTAATTATTTATGTTATGTTTGATACAAATGGGTAAGGTAAATTCCAAATTTATTATTAAGTTTAAACGCAATATACTAAATATTGGTTTGTTCCTTTACATGTTAAGGATTATTACAAGTGATAATACTACTTAGTATGTATTTATTATTGTTAGGTCGTTAGATATTAGTAGGTTTAAGAAGTGCTGTGTCGCTTAATATTTAATTTAATATAAAATTTAAAACAATGTTTAGCCAGAATGGTAAATTATTCAGTATTTTTTTTATTTTTTTTGGAAAAAGTGCCATTTTAATGTTTACATTTATATATTAGTATATTTAAAGAATAGCTTATTAAAATAGATTTGAAAACATAAGTTATTTTTATGATTTATTGATTTGTGGTGCCAATAAGTATACATTGCTCTTGAGAAACTCTGATACTTAATCGGTCTCTGGATTAAATATAAATAATACATATTTTACGATTTATAATCATCTAATACTTAGTGTTAATAATGTCTGTAGTTTTAATCTAATAAATCTATATTATGTAAGTTTTATAGGGTTTTATAATCAAGATGTATAGGTAATATAAATAACATGATGAAATTCTTACGGTAGTGTAAATCATATCGTTGATACTATACTGGCTATAGTGTGCTTTTAATACGAAATCACGCCATTCTGATACTTTTTTATAACAAAGTTGGCAAATGTATTTTGGCCTCAGATCACCTGGTTCAACCTAAAAAATATTTATAAAGTCAGTAACAGAAACATAAGTTATTTGCATATTTTCATGTTGTATTTACTTACGTTGATATCAAACAAATTTTTCAACTCATCATATATATTGACACATTGAATTTTATCAGTTAAAATGTTATAAAATGGATTATCATTAGTGTTATATCTTAAACAAAGTCGGCAGATATTCAAGTGTGCGTTTAATCGACATAGGGCATCACGGTTCGAAAAAGACATTTTACTTACTAATGGTTTCCTGTTATTCACGAATTAGTAAAATAACCAAAAGTTAATTTCACAAGCAGTGAACGATAAACATCAAATAGATAGGTATAGCGATTAAATAAAAATATATGAAATTCAGTAACGGAGTGTATGTTAAAAACAACTAATAATAATTTTTCTTTGGTAAAAAAATATACCAACTTGTAAAAAGTTAAGAACAGTAATACATTTGTAGTCCAACTACAGCAACAGCGTCGGCGTCGATGTAATGGGTGGAAATAATGCTTTATTATCAAATGATTTGTAACAGTTGCTATGTGAGTAGCAACAACAAACTGTTACTTGGAAGAAAAAATGTTTTTTTTTGAAATATCGATTTTATGGTATTTGTTGGCTATGAATTTTAATAATAGTTACCAGTTACTAGTTAGTTGTTATCAATTTATCATCGGGCATCGGAAATCTTAATTTTTAATATTGGAATAACAAATAACAGTTATCTTAAGTTATGGCTTGTTTCAGTAACGATAATGAACGTCGAAACGTCTTTTATTTTAACACACTGTTATTTCATACAAACATACAATGATACCTTTCTAGTTTCTTGTTTGTTACTAGTTTTGTTATATGTGTATCCTTCCACCATCTATTTATCTATCAATGCGATAACCAAATGGTTCAAATGCCGATGTTCTATGATTTAATTAATATTATAATAAATTAACAATAAGTACTTAGTTACAAACAATAAATCCATTTTAATTGCGCATTTATCAAATTAAAAACATTATCAATGAAGAAATAATTTTAACAAAGGAGAAAAGAAAAAATTTATTTATTACAGTACCTATGAATAATGAAAAGAAAACTGGAAAATGAATGGTGAGTTACCTGTTTGTAGTTTTTGTATGTAATGATAATAGAAACATCAACATTTATTTAAAATTTATCACATAATATTAATTGATACAAATTATTCA
This sequence comes from Rhopalosiphum nymphaeae, assembly GCA_036289425.1. NCBI lineage: Eukaryota > Metazoa > Arthropoda > Insecta > Hemiptera > Aphididae > Rhopalosiphum > Rhopalosiphum nymphaeae. The sequence goes on from JAZAQC010000030.1 coordinate 4,266,042, forward strand.
GTTTAAGAAATAAATATACTTTTTCAAATTTAATATAAAATAACGCAGGTAGATTTATATAATATAAACACTAATTATTAAAAAGTAATTTCATAATGATAAAATTAAAAAAAAAAAACCACTTGTTTATCAATTACATTTATAATGTAATAAAATACATGTTAACTTTAATGTAAAATATTTAGCATACAATATTATTTAATTATAAAGAATTATAGTGAAGAAATAATAACATATTAACTTTGTCATTATTTAGGCGACAGCGACAATCGTTTAATACAAAACCTGCCCTTGAGAAAATTCTTTCATAAAGAACCGATGTACCTAAATGGCATAAATTATTCTTGGCCAATATACTTAAATTAGGGTAGTTATAACTTTGGTGTTTCTGCCATTGAAGTGGATTTTAGTTACTGCTTATAACTGCAACATCTAAGTAACGCTGAACCTCAACTATAGCTCTTGACTTATCAGTCCCTAATGGTGTAAATCTTGCCACATTACTATTAATTTCACTCCAAATAGAGAAATCTCTTATTTCAGGTAATGGAGTTGGCTGAATATCTATATTGGATTGATAAGGTTCTTTCTCAAAAATAATTTGTGCCAAATTTTCAATTACCTCATTTTTTACTGGGCTGATATTGGAAAAAGGTAAATATTTAAATCATGGATCCAAATAAGTATACTTTGAAAGAGTCATACTTTTTTTATCATTTTTAAAACTATTCTTTGCATCTATATTACTTTATAGCTTTTTAGCTATAAATAATGCTCTTGAAGACAAATTCGTTTTTAATAAATTATTACATACTTTGTACAAACCCGCAATGCTGTCATATATTTTTGTCTACTTATGGATTTAGTTGCCTCTTCAAAAGGTTTTAATATTTTAATTAAATCTTGTAAAATTATCCAATCTTCAGATTTTAAAGTATTTGGTACATTATCTAATAAACCTAATGTGCTAATTGATGTTTCCATCTCAGAAAATCTATTAATCATGTAATAAGAAGAGTTTTACCGAATTTGCACATCTTGAATAAGCTTCTTTAGATCTTTTCTACGTTATTTATTTGGGAAGTCTTAAATATATTATTGGCTACAATGCTCTTTCTAAAATATGACACTATGCTTTTAACTCTGTCTATTAGGCTATCTTCATGTATAAGAGCTGACTGCACTATCAAATTCAATGTGTGAGCAAAGCATCCCATGTTCATCATCTATGTACAATTCACTGTAGAATTTGAAGCTTGGATCAAGGAGAAAGAATTTGATGAAGATGGTTTGGGGTTTTGCTAAGATACATCCTGCATAGAATTAATTACAGTTGATATTAATGGTAATATTGCAGAAGAACATGATGCAAGTGGTGTGGAATTATCAATTTGTTCACTTTTGTAACAATTCTAGAATAAATTTATTTGCAAGTTGATAAATATTCATTTCACTGAGAAATGAATCACTTTTTAGGAATCTTGTGTTAAATGTTCTATAATTTTTGTTTATTTATATATGTTGTTTGACATTAACCTATAAAAAAATTCTAAAATTTTAATCGTCTTTAAATAATTCTAAATAAATCAGAATATTTTTATATTTATACCATATATATAAAATAACAGTGAATATTTCAAGTTTTCATAGTTCTATATTTTTAAATTATAACTAAATATAGAAATCAATTTGGTATAAAAATGTCTGTTTTACTTTAATTTCTTGTTTGTTTTTTCCACTATAAAAAAATACAAAGAATTTTTATCCAATTTACTATCCAAAACCATAATCAAGGTTGAAATCGAAACATTTTATACTCGCACACACACAAAAAAAAAAAAAAACACACTTCATTGTAAAACCATTACATTTATCTCTTGGCTCAGAATCTAAAATAATAATATTGTATTTTATAATTTTTAATGTTAAATTTTATTTATTATTAAATTCAACAATTTACAAAATTATAAAATACAATATTTTGATAAAATATTAAAATGTAAACATTTAAATATTTAATGATAAAAAATATTTAGATCTTAAAATTTGTGTTGTAAGTAATGCTACCTATACATTATATACATATGTTTTTACTTTGATTATTATTATTTTAAATTCTATGTAATAACTGTATAATATTTTTATTATTATTAAAATAAAAACTTTGTTACAGTTTTAAATGAAAAAGATGAATTGAAATGTTCAAATCTCTTTCAAATCCAATGGATATAATTGAAATTAAGGTAAAATTGTTTAATATTCATTTTGTATCATTATTACAGTAAAAAATCATTGAAATCTATCTACCTCTTTTGTTACAGATGCGGTATATTTTAAAAATTGTCAATGTTAATTGAATTTATAGTTGGTTAAAACATATTTGCAAAGAGGTAGCTTTGGTAAATGGTTTCATCGTCAAATTTATGGTTTGGAATTTGTCTACTCAAGACATTCAATACTATCCTATATTTTTGTTTTCAATAAATATATTTATTATATCTATTTAATTTTAAGTTAGAAAATTATTTTAAGACTTAAAAGTATAATTTTATTTTATTTAATGTGAATCTATTGATCTTAATTTTATACTTAGTTCACAAATCAAAGTATGGATACATTGAAACTTTTGTTAACAGTATTCTTTGTATTATAGTAATTTTGTTTGTCTTATTGTGTTCCAAAAATAATTCCATTTACAATTGCCTTTAACTTCTATATACCCCCTGCTAAATTTTACTAATCCTTTTGGTGATATAATTGGTATAAAAGTTTCCTTGTACTGTTCATGACTAAATTAATTATTTATTTATTTAGTCATGGTACTGTTTATAGTTAAACTACAACAATAAGTATCAGTAATTTTTGATAAATGTTATAAACTAGATTGCTATTGTTACTACTTTTGTATATTTATTATCGTTATTGCATTATAATTATTATTATAATTATTATTATTATTATTGTATTATAATCAATGAAAATTATCATCTGAAAGTATACATATATATTATTATATATTATATAATAAAGAAAATGTATTTATTATTGTAAAATTATAAAGTGAAACATTATTAAAACATTAATTTTATAATAATTAGTGTATTATAAATAAACATTGTTAATTGTATGTAAGAATATCTGCTGTTTAAATTCTACTAGCTACACACCTAATATAGTAGATAAATAATAAATTAAGTCAGTCATATGTTTTATCATAAAATTCTAGTATACAATAGTATAATAAAAATAGTAAAAATAAAAATATCATATTATTTAAAATATTATTAATATTTTTTGTTTTTTACATTTATAAATCATAAAATAAATATAAAGATTTAATATAATGCATCATAATATAACAAATGATATTTAATGTTTTAAAAATCAACCTCCAAAAACTAATGTAAATTAAATGTTTTGATTAATTGTGTTGATTTTGTATTGTTGCTTTTAATACTTATATCCAATTGATTTATTAACAAACTTCAAGTTAAATCACTTGTGTTAGTATATTAGTTTCTTATATTATAAATGTGTTTCAATGATTTATAAATATTTTTGAATTGTATTATTTTACATGGTCTTAACTTGCTTAAAAATTAAAAGATTGTAAAAAGCACCGTACTTATGAAGACAAGTCATCTTACATTTAAATTTTATTATAAATAAATTATCTTCACATTAAACCTATTAAGATCAATATAAAAACAATTGAAATTACAAAATAAACTATCATTTTTAAAATTATTATTACCAGTTTTACTATAATAAAACTAAATATTTGAGTGAATATGTGATAATTTGAATATAAAATATATTGTATGAAATTAATTTTTATTTTGTATTGAAAAATGTATGTGCTTCTCATAAATTAATTTGTACTATTTTATTTTAATAGTTTCCAATATTATTTTTATTAAATCTATTTATTTTTCTAGTGACTTTTTGTTCAATATTTAATATTATTATTGTTTAAAATTAAAATAGTAACTAGCAACTACTTAAAAAATTTAATTATTTAAATATATGCTACACTTCTTTCACTATATGTGTCTTGAATTCATAAAGTATAAATACTATTAAAATTCATTTTTAAACATTAGTTATCTAAATATTACATGTTATTTGTTCATTTAAGTTAGTAGGAAAATTATAACTTTGTAGACGATTGCACACTGTATTTATTTCACTGCTATTAATTTCAATTTATAAATTGGTTTCCTTTGAATACAATAATTAAGCTATTGATTACTGATTATATAAATAGATATCATCATAACTAAAATAATAGAACCAATTAAGTTGCAGTATTAATCTACTGACTTCTAAAATTTATCCACTTCACTAACAATTAAAAAACACATAACTACAATTTATCGAATCCCTTTTTTCAATACCAACCGTTTTTAAGGAGTTAAATATAGGCAATTTTCTAGTGAATGTGTGTAAATGTGTGCGTAGCAACCAAAGAGTGATTGTTCAAAAATCTCTGTTTATAAATAGCTTTAAAAATGTTAAAATATATATAAATTCATGTATAGGAAATATAAACATAAACATTTAATAAAATTGTCTATGGTTTTGTTTTTGTTTTTGAATTACAACCAAATAACAAAAGTCGTTTGAGGAGAAATATAGTTGTAACTTATAATAATATTCATATAATAGTATATATTTATATATAGTTATACAGGTTGAGATATTAAAATATCCAATTTAGTATAGGGTGCAGTCAAATATATAGATATTGGTGTCAAATTTGTATGGTGGGTCGGTAAATATTGTTTTTTCGTCTCTTAAAGACAGTGAGACCTTTTATTTTTCTGAATTGTTATAACAAAGTAATAAATTTAAAAACATATAATAATTAGAATATTTATATTACTGGAACACTTATATGACATTCAGAGACGTACCGATCATCTCCGCAGACCGCAGAGAATAATTTTATAAGTATCTTGCGCAAACGGTGAGATGATAAATTATTATATAGTTGTTTCCTAGAACCAGAAACCACTCAACAATATTGTCATCTTTTGAAGCACTGTGGACGCTGAGTGATCACGGGTAATACCTACGAATCTGAAAACAATTAATTATATAATATTCGTATTATACTCTACGGAACTGTAAATAAAGTTTAACTACGCGGATTGGATGTATGCTCATCATGAGTTATGATTCATGATTGTACGAAACAATATATTGATATCTATATTGTTACTTATCTGGTTTTAGAGTTAGTATTTGAAATTCTAATTTTATTTTAACAAAATCTGTTAAAATCACAAATATTTGCCAACTATTATGTAGTTAAAAATATATTTAAGGTATATACCATATACCATAGACGTAATTTGGAGGGGGGCTTGGGTATGCTTAGCACCCCCAAATTGTTTCATGTTAATTTAGATTTTAATAGCAATAAGTATCCATAATCTTAAGATAACATCATAAATAAAGATAGAAAAGCTTCAGAACCCTCAGTTTTTTCATTGAAATTGTCTGTATATACCATTCAATTTTCATGGTTAAATTTTGAATATTTAATACTACATTCCTAAAAAATAGTTATAGTTCATACTGTAACTAGATAATTTAATAAATATGCAAACTTGATTTTTTTATACACATTTGAAATTCAAAATTCAAATTTGAATAAAATTAGATTATAAATGAAGAATAATAAACTTATTTATATATTTATAAATAGATATACCACAAAATAAACTTAAGTAATATAAGCGGTCAACTGCTAAAGATCAAAATCGTATTTTGAAATTATATTTTATCATTGAATTTAAATTTAATTAAAACATTACAGTTGAGCGGTTACCTATTATATTACCTTATTTATATTTTAATACGTACGTGTGTTTGTGGGGGGGGGGGTCGGTGACGTATCTACAGGAGCGTGCATGTCGGTTGGGTTAGGTATTAGGTTGCTTCCAAAAAGGGTCACATTTTTAATTCTACTTTAATAAGTGCCAAATTTAATGGTTGATACCGAGTTGCGATCAGGATAAAAATAGGTAAAAACAAACTCCGAGTTATGATCGGGAAATACAATTATATTGTTTTAAATATAGATAGTTGTACACTTAATGAATAAAAATAATATATTTATAATTTTAATGGTGTTCATATTTGTATGAAACATATTTCACAAATTTTAGCGAATCGATTTCTATTTTTCGGATAATGTATAATTTTGTTTTAAATAAATTTCTAACTAATACTTTCAATGTTTTAATTAGTTTCCACCAAATCTACTTAATTGATTTTTGAATATGTATTAATTTTTGATATCTACTCTTTAAAAATTTAAATATGTTGAGATGTGGTAATCGATTCTCAGTTTTTAATTTAGAATGGAAAGCTTCACTTCAATTATTCATTCAGATATCATTCTTCAAATATTATTGACCAAATATAAGTCTACTTACTTTTTAATCCTTAAGTTGTTCAATGATTAATTCTATAAACACATTTTCCACTTTATCTGAAAGGAGAAAAGTCAATTAAAAAAAAGGCAGTGCAATTATTTTCAAATTTCCTAATTATTATTTTCGTACTCTATATACTTTATATAGTCAGTCCTAATCCTATAATTTTTCTCCACCAGACTTTATTATTTAATTTTCAGCATAGACTTAAAAAATTCTATAAGATAGTTCATTTTATCTTTTAATAAATTAAGTGCAACAAAGACAAATAAAAATACTGTATTAAAACCAGAGGTGAAAATTAGTTGGAATTACAGGGGAAGAGGAAGCAAAACAAAAGTATTCTATGCCCACTTATGAAAAGAAAATACATTTTTATTATACTATACCTACCTAATACTATAAATTACGTACTATAAGTGTATTAATGCTTTGTTTTGTCTGAAAATTGATCATCGAGTATCGATTAATTACTATAGTCTACCTGTCAAATTAAGAAATAAGTTTATTAGCTACAATTTTTTTCAAATAAAAATTATGAGTAATTAAAAAAATGTACCTTGATTATCTGATATTTAATTAGTAATTAGCTATTTACTTATAATTTTTCTAGAACTATTTATCCCTTTAGCATCACCTAGATGACATCGTGATAAAACGATTCTCATTATTCTCCAAAAATGAATTTCATTATATCAACAATAATTATAACAGATTTACCAGCACTATATATTCAGCACTTGCTATAAATTACAATACAAATTTTAATTGAATCAAATTTGTTTGTTATTATATTTTAACAAAAAATTGTCCACTATAAAATATAGATATATAAATATAGATATACGTGACAATTTGTATAAATTATATTAGTTTAGAGTCTAAACTTTAAACTGTCAAGAGTCTTTTTATCATACTAATACAACTTACTGTATTACTACGTAATAGTAAAATAAATGACTAGGTATATTGTATATGTAATAGCAATAATGCAATATAAGTATACAAACATATACTTAATAAATAATAGGTAATAGGTAATATATTTCTAGAAGACAGTCGTATTTGCACATGATCGTTCATTTACAATGATTTATCATTTAACTTAAATTTTTACAATGACTCAATAACGAGATACACTTGAAAATACTGTATATTAGAGCAGTTAGTAGTTACCTACTTTTTATTAATTAAAAATGTTTTACGTGATTTTAAAATATAACACCTACTTGTTATTGTTATAGTAATTCAATATAAATTTTCTTTAATAAGTATATAAAGTGCTCTGGTATTTCAAATAAATAATAGAATTTTAAGTTTTACTTAAAACAATTATTGTAAATAGTCGAGAGTAATTCAAGAAAGAGTTGTATTTCACCAAAAAAGTAAAGAAAATAATAAATAATATATAAGACTCTGAAGTTTAAATTGTGATGTAACTATTAATCGTATATACTTGAAACATTCGATTATTATTTAAATTTGTTATTGATGTATTTTTCAAAATATTGTAAACTTAATGTAGACTATAATCTTACACTTTTATAGGCATATTTGTTTAAGTTATCTCGGTAAAAAGGTTTGATAATTGATTACAATAATCTTTATAAGTTGCTGTTTTTTACAGAAGCCTAAATAAATTAAAACAACAAATTCATAATTTTTTTTTTAAGTTTCAATTTTGAAAAAATGGTATACTTAAAATTTAAATGAAAAATAATAATTTTGTAATAATAATAATTCTATAGCAATTCCAAAAATTGTATTCCTAAGGACTTGAAGAATTTTGTCACTACGTATGTTATTATTTACTTTACACAATGGCATTTTCAAAATATTTAGATCAATTTTAATATATTTTACACAATTAATCTTTCACACCTATCTACTGCACTACTGCAATACTGCACAGTGTACATAGGTATTAACTTTTAATCTAATAGTAGCTAGTAATATTGCATATGGAATAATATTATAATAATATCTATAATCTATATATTATATAACAGACTACAGCGGTTCCCAACCCATGGGACTTACTACGTAAAATGCGAGTTGGTTTTGGAAAAAACGAGTCCTCTTTACCTACTTCTAATTGTAAAGTAAACTGCCTATAGAATTATAAATATTTAACAAACTATTCTTAGAAATATAGGCTGATATTTAAATTCGATAGCACAACCATTATATGTAGTGATTTATACTCAATAACGAGGTATACTCGACACATACAATAGTTACAACTATACTTATAGTAGAATGTGTTTCCTGTTTCATTTTTAAAGCCCAAATAATAATTATTTGTATAATATATTATTTGAATATGCATAATAATATGAATTTATACTTTATTATTTAGGAACAAGATTATTATGTAATTAACTAAAGACTACATGAACACGTCATGCGTGAAGTGTTAACTCTCGTACAAGTGAAGCCTTCTATTTTGTTTATTGAAAATTTATCATTTTATGTATGTAGCTAAAATATAAATATAGGTACATATATTTTCGATTTATATGCTAATTTTAGCATATGTCTTAGTAGACATTATTTTTTACTTTCTTACGACTAATAAATATTGTATTATAGTAGTATAATACTATATATGTGGCTTCGACAAGTTTATATAAATGTACATTTTATTATTAATTGCAGTACAGTATATGCAATATAAGTAGGAACGTCGCCTATTTGCATATGCATCTAAATGTATAGATACAAATTTTCATTTCTATAAAATAACAAACACTTATTACTTATACAGTAATGCATAATATCAATTATTCATGTGTACCCATTATTAATAACATTTAATTTATTGTAATAATAAATATTAAATAATTAATGATAGGTAATCTACGAATGACGGTCAACGATAATAGCCTTGCCGCTGTCCGACTGCCATTATACCTGCAGATTTTTGGTCATTGTCATCCGACCTTTGATTGGTGATAGGTGGGGTCAATATTGCACTACAACCCCGATGACGATCAACATACTATAATATAATTTACCTAATTATATATTATATCTGTGCATGTAATGATTTTAACGCGTCTATGATAGTATGATGTCGGGTAGAACTGCAAGAGTGACGAAGTGCAAAACGTATACGCTGCTTAAAAAAGGGAACTGCAAGTTGCTAGTTTAATATCTAGAGCATTATTTTATATTAAAGATTAAAGTAAAATGTTTTTGTTATACCACAGTAGCTGTAGTTGTTTATCGTTTTATAATAAAATAATAACGAAAAAAATATTATTTAATTATATTCGTTTTATGATAGTGAGATCAACGACGTTTCAAGTTTCAAAAATTCATGTATAGAACGTAGAAACAATAGCTATGTTACATTATAGGTATAAAGCTTACAGGGAACTCTCCGCGACGTTCGGTGACTAACGTGATCACGTTGCCAAGATACCCTGCGCATATTTTCAACCCGGTTTTTGGAACGTATAATAAATTATTATACTAAAATTTAGTTATTCATACTAACTACGGGTCAAGAATGAAAAATAATATAGAGTTAATACCAATAATACATTATATTATACACTTTTCGTAAATTTTGAAATATTATTTTTCTAATTGACATTAATATTATACGTTTTTCTATTCCAAAATGACTTGGTCCATATAAGACAACACACTGAGTTGTACAAAAAAAGAATAATAAAATAATAATTAAATAAAATGTGTGGTAGTAAAAAAAATAAAAAACGAAGAAGCTTTCTGAGCACAAATAACTTAATTTAATATTAAAATTCGCATAAATATATAATACATAATAGTTCTAAACAAAACATTATAACTTTTGTTGCATTTATATAGAAGTATCATACTGTAGTCAATTTGCATCAAAATTGATCTTAAGTATTTGTAAAACATGTGTAATTTGCACCAACATCGCCAAGCTGGCCAAACTGCGTTTGTAATTTGCACCAAAATAAAGATAATATGTAATTTGCATCATATTAGGTAGTTAGAAATTGGAAATGTAATTTGCACCAAAATCAAAATAGATTATTATAAGATAGGTACTATCGAAGTTTCGGCATTTGAGCATAATATATTAAATAATAGATTCTGAGTAGTTATTTCACTCGCCTATTAAGTATTGATGTACAATTTATACCAAGATATTATATTGTTTCACTTTTACATAAGAAATCAATATTTGTTTTGCAAGAAAATATAATTATGTTTTTATCAGAATTATTTGATCAAATAGATGGTTAACCTTTATGTGTTTTAATATCTATAGCCAACAGCAATGTATGAACTTCATTCAGTATACTGGATACTTTGGCAATATTTTCCTCTTACTATTATATATATATATATCTTATATCAGAAATGTCTTTGGTGTTGCAAACATTAGAAACTGTTGGACTTTGTGTTGCATTTCTTAAAATTTTTGATGGTTTTTTGTGTGGTGTTTCTTTGGCCTTTATTTTATATAATTGGTTCAATTTATAAATGTATATATTGATCTCATTGTGATTAATGTGTGAACTTTCATCACGGGTCTATCGAGTTAAATTACTATTCAATGTAGTGTGAAGTATTCGACAGTATCCATTATTAATAGATATTAATTTTGGTACAAATCCCAAATACTATTCTCGGCTACCTGCAGTGATGAAAATTACAGATCTTTATTTTGATGCAAATTACGAACTCTCCCTGTACACTGCTTCTATAATAAATACTGCCTCTGGTACACAACACACACATGGTTATTTAGTCACAGGACTAAAACTACAGCGGAGAATATAATAAAATAATATACATTATACATATTATAATACAGTTTTATTTTATTTTTAAATAATTTAATTAAATGTCTAGTTGTAAAAATAAATTTTCTTATTTGTACTATTGTATCATAACACATGAAATTATAATATTATTTAAATAATATCGTAATAGACTACTCGTATATTGTTGTTAATAGTTAATACAGTATTTTTTTTTCATTTTCAGCCGCCGTTGATGCATTAGAAAATAAATTTAAATGTTAAAATAATAAAATATCATTATATAACTGATCTATTTTGAAATTTTAAAATAATGCGTTTATTACAAGTGGAAAAAGTGCGATGTCATAATATTTTTGGTTTTTCGTGAATAATCTATCAGTTAATATATAAATCTGAAATGTACAAATATTATGGTTATTTGGTTTTTATATATTTTTTTAATAATAATAATAATAGATATACCTGTTTGTTATTTATAATAACAAACATAATACATATATAATACATTCATACATAATTAATTATATTTTCGAACATCACTTAACGCAGGGTCGCAGCCACGTCGGCTGCAGATCACCAGCTTTATACCTGCAAGGCTGTGAATTTAATGCATTTGTATGTTTTTTTTTTGCTACACCTTATAATAAAATGGATTCGGGCAAAATCTGTTTTGACTTATTTATAGTTCAAATATCAAATCTTATTTTGTATATTTTTGCATATTTCATGGATTAGGGCTTATAAATGTATGTTTTAACGATATTTTTGTATTAATGCTTTTGTTCGTACTATTCCATATTTAATCGGGTATTTAACGTGTATTATTGACTATTGTACTCTTGAAGTCGAAATTAAATTAATTTACTGATATTAACAAGTACATAACGGATGACAAAAATCGTTGATTGTACAATACAATAGGTAACTACTTTAAAGGTATAAAATATATAATTTTAAGTAGAAACATCTTCTATTCTAAGCATATCTCTTTTATAGACCTTGTATACGACCAATATCAAGACTATATTATAGTCAAGTCCAATAAATCATATGCTCGTATACTCATGCAAGCATACCAATTTGTAATATTACTAATATTTAAACTAAAATTAATACAAAATTAGAATACAAGTTAAATTTTAATAGTAATTTTTTTTTGCATATTTTTGAAAAATGAGAGCATATTTTAAGAACTTTTAGAACATATTTTGTCAGTTTTTAGTGCACGTATGCATGCATATTTTAATACTATTTAAGTGCATTAAATTCACAGCCATGTATACGACATATAATATACAATAATACTATTATAACGGCGATAGTCGATACACCGATATCATAATTGATCGTATTATCAGCAATATTGTTATACACAGTTGCGTGACGATAATGTGTACGGGGCGGTATAATATTGCGGTGTTATGTAAACATCGTATATAACATTATATTGTAATAAACGGTAATATACATAACGTAAACGGACAATGTGTGCGAACATCGCAACGGCGGACTGCGGACGAGCGAGTTGCAGTTTTCCGCGTGCGCACCCGTCTGGACGAGCGCAACAGACGCGCATAATGATTACTTTATATTACAGCGAGACGCGTAATGCTAAAATACACAATGCATAATACAGGTAATAGGTTTATGCTTTGTGCGATTATTACTGTTGCGGTGTGCAACGCACACGACGACGACGACGTTTATGACGTGTAGTCTATTATTTTACGCTCAATGACACTGTGCGGCCGCACAATACGATTATTATTGTTATTATGTGTATTATAGGCGATGCACCGGGGCGGCGGTGGACGCGCAATGACGCGCAATGATATACTCGCAAACAATAACGTGTTAATAGTGTACGTACAGTATAATAGAGGTGCCCGCCCGACAATAATGACAGCGGAGCCGTCCGCGTCGCGAGGCTGATATTTTGCAACTACGCGCGTTGCGAGGCGTACATAATAATACGACAATATATAATAATAATAATAATAATATGTGTAAACATGCAGATGTGCACGTGAGATGATGCGACCTATACCATTGGGTTTTTAGCGACGACGCGTCGACGCTGTAATTATAATAACCATCATCCGCGTTGGCGGCGCGCGGCGGCGGAGGTCGGCTGTTACCGGCTCGCGCGCGCGCGCGTCCGCGCGACACAGACGCACCGCCCGCCAAAGACGCCCACGACGTGTCATACGGCACTATTTATATATATATATATATATATTACGGGCCGTGTAACGATATCGCCATGTCTGTGTGTTGTGTATCACGCGGCCGCCTCGCAGTCGTTGCTGCGCGTGCACGGCACGATATTGTTAATTGATAATAAATAGTTTACAGCTCATCGGTGGCGGCGCGACGACGGCCGTCGGAGGAAGCGGCGTACCTACGAATAATAATTAAATAATTGTACACCATTGCCCCGGTGTCGAGTGGTGATGACGCGGCGCAAGTAACGCGTTTACTATGACGCCGTTACTTATTTATTACTTGTAACGCAGCGCTGCTTCCGTTGGGATTGTTTTTCCAACGCGTGTACCCACATAATATAATACACGTACATTTAATATAAGTTTTTATTTTCGTCACCTATGTAATAATGATGTCATAAATTTCATCTATACCGACTATAGCAGGTACCTTATGGACGACGAATGTATATTTGTGTTTAATTCTAACTCGTCGCTATTCGTTTTCGACGTTTTGAATCACGCTACAATTACAAAAAAGTTGCCCGTTTAAAGAAATTATGTTTTTAATTCGCTTTTCTTCAAATACATACAACGTTTTCCATGAACATGTCGGGTTGGCCGGTGTTGTTATGTTAAAGTATATGTAACACAAACATACAAAAATATTGTTAAAAATTAATAATTGTTAAATGTTCATTTTTTTTTTTTTTAAAACGTCTGGAAATATTTTTTAATTATTGTAGGTGTTTCTAATTACGTTATATTTACATAACGATTGTTAAAAGAAAATTGGAGAAATACATGTATACTGTTTTATTTCATAACATGGAAGTAACTTAGTTACTTTTTAGATTAAATTGAAAGTAAAGTAATTTTATTACAATATTTTATTTAAGTAAAAAGTTAAGTATAACTTCATTACTTTAACACCAAAGTAATGAGTAATAATGTATTATGTATTATAATCTAGTATATTATCGTAACATAATTACTTTTTAAAAGTAACTTATCTAACACTGAATTGAATGATGATTGCATGGTCGTGCGATGATCGGCTTATCGTAGCCGTGCATGTGTACAGCAAAAAACAAAACTGATGTAATTTATTTTTATAGAATATTAACTAATACAATATATTAAAAAAAATTACGGACCCTATTATAGATACTTATCTACTTTTCTTCATTTTTTCGTCATTTTTATGATCTGGTAGGTATATGTATTTTATTTCTCCGGTTATTTGGGAAAACCGTTTATACCTATAAGTATACCAATTAATCTATTTTGATATTAGTCAAAACTATAAAAATATAATTTATTTTTCTTATATGATAATAGAAAATAGTATATATTTCAAAAATATCTAAAAAACCATCGAAATATACACTACAAGACGAAATATGCAATTAAAATTGTAAAATAAGCCCTTACAATATTTTTGTTGAAATATGCACTAAAAAGTTTCATTTTTTAAATCGTTATGTCATGAGACAAATTTTGTGCTCACTAAGCATATCATACGATCAACCAGAATAAATATGCAAATGCATACAAATCCACGCTCTACTCATTAAGTAATAATAACACATAACCCAAACTTATGCAAAATAATTAAACTTTTATAATATGTAGGTAATAAAATTCGAAATTGTTTTATTGTGAACATTTATTTTTATTAATATGTTGCACGTTGATGGCTATACAATAATATTTGTCATAGACACGCATACATAATATATATTGCATTGTTACACACATACATTTTTTTTATGATTTATGATATATTATACATTGTTGTAAAAATAATCCATATCTATAAATATTATATGTGCCTTATGCCGGAATGTAAAAACATGGCTTATAACAATGTTTAAAAATCTATAGATACCTCATGTTGTTTTAAGTTAGATATATTTAATGAGAATATTTTGATAATATATATCTACAAAAACAGATTTTGATTAAAATGTTTTAAATTTATTGTAGTACTCGTTGAAATGTAAATAAATACTTATAACTGTGATCGAACAAATTATGACTTATAAAGACCATACAAAGATATTAGTTAGACTGATAAAACTGGTAAAAGTTATAATAACTTACAATTTTATATAGTTTATACTTTATTTATTTGTATGGCATTATTTTAAACTATATTATCTGTATTATATACTCGTAAGTAACTTCGGCTAGCTTCAGTTTATTCCTCTCCTCTATCTAATCACGCCTGTCTTAAGCGACTTATCGATTTTTTGTCTACCAATATTTATTTGGTCTTGACAACCTCTTCGATTACCTGTTCCCGGTCCCGAAATACATCTCCTGCTCAGTTTATCCTTCTACTTTTCGTTGTTGACATTATATCTGATTCGTTTAATATGTTTCATTATTTCTTTGTTCGTATTCTCTCGTATTCTCTTGTGTTTGTAAAAAATTAGCCGCAACGCTTTTCTTTCAAACTTTGTTAGGCTTTGTTCATCAGTTTTTGTCGTAGCAGCCTATGTTTATATTATTTATTACTTTATATAAGGTTTATTTGGACATTAACATTAGTATGGACTTTAACATTTTTTTAAAGTAAAAAAACACATTTAATCAATTTATTTGCATAAAATTAAAAATATCCATATTTTAGTAGTTAAATTAATTATTTATTAGAGTTTAAACAGTAATATTAAAATATAACTAATTTTATATATACGAATAAGTACCTACATTTAAATTCAAATATGTATTTAAAGTAAATTAGGTATTATATTCAAATTTATGAGCGATTAAAATTCAAATTTATACAGCATTACATATTCATCAGAAAAATAAATATTACTCATAAGATTTTTTTATATTTTGTTGTGATTCAAAAATGAATAGCCAAAAATATCTGATATTTTTATAAAATGTTTTGATAATAAATTTATATAATATATGAAAACATTTTAAAAATCTTTCGAATATTTTAATAATTTTTAGGTATGAAAATGTTTTGTATTTTTCCTATGTAATATATATAAGACATTTTTCAATCAGTTAAAAAGCTTGGAAATTCAATACAAGATTACACATAAGTTGTTCTTATAACAATATAAAAAGATTTTAAATACGTACAATTCAATTTTAGAAACATTTTAAAATCATATATTAACAACAATTGTTGAAATTACGAAAATTTGCAAATTTATTTTGCAGTTGAAAATTTATAAAAAGTGCAGTATTTTAGCTAAGGCTTGAAAGTTTAATACAATGTTTCTCAGTACTCGTCCAATATTCTATTTACCGTAAATATTTTATCTACCGTAATCTTATGATAGTTTAGTTTGATATCTACCGTAAATCTTATAGTATAATATACTTGAATATATTATATATACTTTATCATTTTGCAATTAAGATTAAGCTTTTATCGAAATCCTAAATTGTATTATATTTATACAACTTTATAATTTATTATAGGCTTCATAGAAAAAAAATGTGATTTTTTATTTATTAATTATTATTATGAGTTCGTCAACTATGAGTTAATTATACCGATACATAATTCAAAATGAAGAGATGTGCGCAATTTTTTTAAAAATATTTATAAAGTTATAATTTAAAATGTTTTTAATATTTTACTGTTAATTAAATTATCATTTTTTTACTCAAAGAAGTTTTTGAAATATTTTTATTTTATAGTTTTTATTCAAGTGTTTAGACTTAGTCAAAAAACTTTAAAATTTAATACAAAATCATATATAATTTATTTTTATGTACGTAACAATAAAAAAATATTTAAAATACTTATTAAGTTATAGCCATGTTTTGTTTTATAGACATTTGACTCGTAATAGTGTTGTATTGTAATTTATTTTGTACTAAATTATGTATTATGTTATTATTGTACGAGTGTAACTATAAAAATTTATTGAAATTGGAAAATTAGGGAATTTTATACATTTAATTTATGTTATAACTTTTTTTTTTTTTGTGTAAACAATATTATTTTATTACACATGGGTATTAGATGCGTAATTATTATGTAATTGAATATGTGATTATTTAAATTTTCATTCCTTTAAACGAATATTAATTTAATATTTTTATGAATGTTTAGTAAAATTATTTGTTTATGTAATTTGAGGAATTTTTAAAATAAAATTATTTAGATTATTTTATTCCTTCCATAATGTAGTTGCATTGCAGTTTAATATACACAGTATAATAAGCAATTTCAGAACAAGTCTATGTTCAAATCCAGACAATGAAATAAACACCATAAGCAATACAAATATACTGCAATTATTATAAGATAACCACAACACACAACAACTATAATGTATTTAATTAACAAATAATTTATGTATATTTTTGTTTTATGTAATGCTAAATGGCCTTAGTTGTCGAAGAAAAAATTTATGATAATTTCAAAACCAATAAAAAGTAAAATAATAAAAAATTTAATATTTCAACACACAAATAATAAATTGAATAAAATATATTAAACTATTACTATCAAACCAAAAACCAACAATGTAAAATATTTGTGGTTTTCTAAATTGTATTGTGTTTTCAAAAATATAAAAAGTAAAAATGTGTAATTGTACTATGGTTTTTGCAGTTAGATAAATAGGTAATTGAGTAAATCACTGCAACTATGAGTCAAGCTTGTATTTAATAAAAATCATTGTATCATACGAAATACAATTCTGAGAAAGTTTGTTAATCAGTCCATATTACTAGGTATAATATTGTAAAATTAATTTTTAATTATTTTAATATTGTATATTTCTTATATATATTTCATATCATATATTATTGTAATTAATTTTTAATAAATACACCAAGTTACTATAAGATAGTATGAATTATAAATATATATGGTATAAATAGCATACAATTAATATAATTGTTTTGGAAATATCATTAATCAAGGTATATATAAAATATAACAAAATTAGTAAAAATGTGAAGCTCTTAGAAAAAATATTTTATATATTAAATGATACAATAACCAAAATTGTTCTTCCCCGTTTAAATATCTAATTTCGTTCGTTCAAATTTTAAATTTTAAATCTTAAATTGTTTATAAAAAAATCTGTACATAAATATATTTTTAAAATTTTGATTACATAATGAGCTATTTATCAGGAATCTTGTATTAAATTTTAAAAACTTAGGTATAAAAATTGAACATTTTATACATTTTTTACTACAAAATTCTTTTAAAATATTCGTAAATATCAAAAGTTTTGTGAACATATTATCTTCAAATGTGCCAAAATAAAAAATTGTACTTACGTACTTCTAATATTCGTATATAAATATAACTCATATAACTATATAAGAACAATTTATGTAGGATTTTGTATTACATTTTCAAGAATTTTTAACAATGAATACATTTTATAGAAAAAAAAGTTGACAGGTACCATCTTGCTGTATATTAGGAGTAGAATGAGTCACTGTGGTTGTGAATCACGAATTCAATGATTTATCATTGGATCTGAAGAACTATTCTGAGTGGGTACTGTCTATTAGCCCTTAATATTGCTAAGTTTATTTTATACTATATTTTAGATTCTAAGTGGAGAGCGATAAATGTATTGATTTTACACTGATATGTGTTTTTTTTTATAGATACGACTTTTACTTTTTTTAGAATACGATTTTTTGTAGATTTACACAATACGTTATCGATAAATTGTTTCGATTTTCAAAAACGGAGGTAGTTCTAGATATAAAATTGGATCTAGCACATACTTTGGAGAAGTTAAACTTAAAACTTCCTAGTACTTATTTTCATAGCCAGGAAAAATAAACAAAAAATTAAGGAAAAATAAGAATTTTTTACACAGAATCAAATTTTGACAAATTTGATTTTGTTTTTTGATGTAACTCGAAAACAAATGAGTGTAGATACTTGATATTTTTACAAGTGTTTATATTATTATTTTATATTTATAATTTGTTTACATATAGGCATAAGAAATTTTAAATTTTCTTTTAGTTTTTTTTTTGTTAATGTTAATTAATAATTTTCTATGAAATGCTTAAAAATTTAATAAAAAGCTATGATTAATTAATTTTTCAATTCAAAAATATTAAAAATAATCTGTAATCATGATATTTTTTATAAACTTTTAAATTATAATTTTGACAAAATTCTTAAAAATCGCAAAATGTAGTAAATTATTTTGTTGTAGTTATAAATTTATAAAAATTTCAGTTTATATACAAGATTTAAAAATGCAATAGAAGGTTCTTTATTAGTTGTTCAACCTGTATATTAAAAAAATATCCACCCTGAAGTTATAGTTATTTTTTATGAGCATTTTAACTTCAAATATTCACGACATTCGATATTAACCCATAAAATAATTATTTCACTTCAAACAATTATCGATATTTTAATGTATTTAAAAAAATTATATTATAGATACTTAAAATTTTCACAAAATGTTAATATTATCTTTTCATTTTGTGATAAAATTTCCAATATTATGTAGCTCATTTTGAGTTATTTTTAGGAATGAGAAGTTTTCAATTATTTTTTTTTTGTTTTTTCTATAAAAAACAATCAAAAATCATTCGTTAGATCAAAATTTAGTTCAAGATTTTATAAGATTTAATTTTATATCTGTATAAAAATATTAAAAATTGTTCATACAAAACCACAATTTTTTTTATATGTATTTAAATTTTAAAAATAAATTTCGAAATTCGTCAAAATCGCAAAAAATTTCAAACTATTTTGTAGTTAAAAATTATGAAACAGTTTTTTTTTGAAAATGTAATACAAAATTGTTCATAAGTAATTCATACCGAAACTGTAAAATCTAAAAAAACGTGTTATAGACATTGTAAAGTTTCAATTAGGACGAGATCACTTATTTAAACGACGAATAACGATATATTAATTATTTTGTTATAAGTTGAAAAAATGTATTCATGGAAACTTAAGCTATTATGTATCTTGACGACCGTCTAAAGTGGAATATACATATATACATATTGATAAGCTAATAAGTATTTTAAAGAAATTTTTCTATGTCTTTAACACTTTAAAAAATATTGTGAATGATAAACTTAAAATTATTGTATATAAAACATTTATACAATCCATACAGTGCTTGAATTGGGGGGGGGGGGGCGCAGGCGGACGGAGTCCGATTTCATTTTTTCATAGATTTCAGCGTCCCCCTTCATTTAATTAAATGAGAAACGCTAAAAACACGTTTCCCCTTAGGATGTTTACTTTTGAACGGGTATTTAGATTTTGTTTTCGTTTATTTCTATTTTCTATAACAAACAACAAAGTTATGGTTTTTTTTCCCAGAAAACGGTTATCGTTGACGATAATCATGGACTAAGATAATAATCATGGCTAAATAACTATATTATATTTAGGTATATAGTAATTAGCTAAATAGCTATATAAATTAGCTATGGATATAATATTATTATTTTTTCATAAAATAATTTTATAGTAATAGTAAATAAATATTGTATTATAATGCTACCTTTATAGTGGCTTATTATATGTGCATAGGATGCGGGGGACTAAGTCCACAACGGGTTACTTTACAATTTATTAGCTATTGAACGATGTTTTCTGAACTAAAACCAGCGTCCTTCCTCAATTTTTTTTTCAATTCAAGCACTGAGATTGTAATAGTATCGTTTGGCATTTCCATCCGCAGTTCAGCATATAAAACTCACACTATTAAGTTAGAGACCATATTAAACTCTTTAATCAAGTTTTTATTCAATAAGCCATAGTTTCACTCTACTTCTTTACTGTATAAAAATAAAAAATTTTTAGTCTTAGCGATCTTCATTTATTATTTGTTTGTACACTATTATTTAAGTGTAAAAATACTTTTATCTCAATAAACAATCATAATCATAATACAAGATTAGAAAAAAATATTAATGTAAATTTACTTAAATTAAAAACAACTTTTGCACGATCGGGACCTTAATATGTTTTTATCAAGTTATGTGTAAAATTTAAAAATAATTCTCAAGATTTTTATAATCACATTAGTTTTAAGTGATTTGTTATTGATACCATTGTAAATAAATTATAAACATATATGTAGAGCATAATTTATATATAATAATATTAAGTTGACATCATTGTTACAATTTTTATTGTATACCTAATCTTACTTATCTTCTTTACTATAGTTATTTCTCATAAGTCATAATGTGAAGTCTCTCCGTATGTAGTAAAGTCAATTTTTCATGCATTTATTGTAATTTTATTAATGTATTAGAATATTTATCTCCGTACATCCACTGGCTTAGAGGTGACCAACACTGTTTAGTTTTAAAGATATCTTGTATATGTAATATTGTTGTAGTCGGATTTATTCAATAAATAAATAATAACTATATAACTATTTTAAGTCATTATGAATTTTACTATACTTAATAACGTTTTTAATTTATTTTAAAATATTATGTTTTTATATAAATAATGAATATATTTATACTGTTTTATGGTATTTACAGAAAAATGTTATTAAATTTTGTGTCATATAAGTTGATATAATGTATTAATATTGTATAAATATATATTATTATAATAATTTAATATTGATAATATAGTAAATGTAATATTTACGGAAAAAATGATATCAACCTACTCTTATAGTACTAAAAATAATTTACTTTATTAGCTATATCAAAAAAATATTATCACTTGGTGATGTAGTCCTATAGACCGTTTCTACTGAAAATTGTTTATTGTATATAATATAAAATTGAATTCAAATTTAACAGACCTAACCTAACCTAACAAGACTACACTACACTATATATACAGCTGCAGAGTGGTACCCGCACTTCTACCTTATTTGGTATTGCTTTTAAAGTAATTTGTTTCACTATTCATAATACAGAATTGAATGAATTTTTGTAAAAAATATTAAATTTGAAAATATTATTCTGTATATAAAATATAATTACATAGATATGGTATGTAAAAGTTCTATGACATTATACAAGTAATGTTTTTAAATTATAACAAAATAATGAATATTGTTATTTAGAGTTTAAATACATGCAATTTCGTCCAAATTTGAACATAAAGTGTTTATGAAAAAAATAACGGACCCGAATTAGAGGACAACTTGAAAATTATCGACTTCTTAAAAGCTAAAGACCTGTATAATTAAATTTAAATTGTAAAACATATAATTAGCTCTTAAATATTTAGAATTATTAAAAAATTAATAATAATATTTCTAACTTTAACAAATTATTAATATTAATTAGGTATAAGCATATTTTTATAATTATGCTAATTATAAACTATAATTAAATTTGTTTTTTTATTTCAAAAAAATATATATACTTATTTATAAGTATATACTTTCGAATTATGAAATATCATCGATATTATCATGGCACTATGTTTACGTGTGTTTATTCAATTGATTAGTAGAAAAAACATGTTTTTTTGAATAAACAAAATAAAACAATTATGTAATTATATGATACAGTCCTATATTATTATTCTCTAATTTTTATTAAAGTAGATAACGTTAACTTGTATAACAATTATAAATATATTAGTAATTTTTATATGGCTTTGAAAACTAATTCATTCGAGATGGATAATTCACTTAGCCATGGCGGATTGTATATAGCACTTGGTATATTCTTGAATGTGGATTAAACTACTCTGTACATTTTTCTAACATATTATCCAAGAACAATTTGAAAATTTCGTAGGACTTTATAGAGAAGAAAAAACTAAAAAAAATGTCTATAAAGACACAAATATGATTATATTGTATTTTGTTATACATTTAAATAACAATCAATAAATTAAAAATTATTTTATTTAATTAAAAAAAAACCTAAAAATCGGGTAGTCTATACAATTTTTTTTTAAATTTTATTTCTGTAACCAATGACTATTTTGTATGTAAACAATAAGTTATTTAACTTTTGTGAATCAAAATGAAAATCATACATCAACACACATCTTTTAAGTCTAAAGGAATCTATTGATATGAGTTTATATATATAAAAATCTGTTCAATAAGTTTCTGAGATTGGTCATTTGTAAAATAATATATTTAAATGTAAAGATATATATTTAGTGTATGAATATTTCAAAACTTTTATTTATTTATACCCAAATAATTGAATAGCATATTTTAATTAATGTGATTTCCTGTACCTACTTTACTAATTAATAGCATAGTCTTAGGTTTTATAAATTGTACGTATTTAGAATATTTACGCAAAATATTGAAATATCATTTTATCGTGTTAATAAATTGTATATATCATTTTTTAAATTGGTGAAAAAATGGAAATAGGTATTACACGTGGAAATCCATAAATGGTGATTTGAAATAAATGTTTCAAATAGATATCAAACAAATTATATAATGTGTATTAGTGCATTTCTTATAATTCGTAAAAATAGTGTTTTATGATAGTGAACCAGTAGTATTAAAATATATTGAGCTGATTAGTGTGACAAATATCAGTGGGTATATTTTAGTGATTAAGATCTCAATTATTTTATAATCAGTTATCGGAATTTACGCAGTCTCACATACCCCCCCTGGACACGTCATGGACCTTGTATACACCAGGTATATAGCAAAAATAAAGCTTAGTATGTGAATTCTCATATTGGTGACGGTCAAGGTAGTCTTAAGGCCGTGGTGGCAAGGACTTAAGTCCCATAAAATTTCGAACACGTGTATTAGATATTATATATACATATTAAATAGAGATTTAATAAACAACAATAATTTACAATCTGCGACTAGTTTTTAAAAATTTTAAAAACAGAAATTTCATTTCTTCTAATATTCAATTGAACTAAATTGGTATTGATTAAGTTTTCATACTTTGTCAATAAGGAGTAAAAAAAAGGGGAATTGACTCTGCTGTATATAAGGTTACCTATAGGTGTCGTGTATTTATCTCGTCATTGTGTAGGTCACATGAGACATGATAAATCATTGCATGTAAAAATGATCGTGGTAGAGCGGTCTGTGAACTTATATTGCTAATAGAATATTTTATCATATTTATAAATATAGCATAAGTATGCGTAAGTATTATATTTTGCTATTAATAATGTGGTAGGTTAAATTAATTTTCGCAAAAAACTACGAATTTACTATATTATTAAATATTTTAATATCATATCATATTATATTATTTGAATTAATTTATGATAACTATAAGTCAATGTCGACGTACTGTAGAACTATGTGAATAAGTTTGTGGTATAAATAACTTGAAATTAATCCTAATATTTTAAATATCTATTTCGCAGTGTACAATGTGTATTAAATAATAATAATATATATTATATTGACATAATGTTTAAAGTTTTTACTGTTAATATTTTTTTTACTACAATGAAATACGAAAAATTGTTTTTAAAAAATATCGTTTAAATTTAATTAAATTTCGTTTAATTTAAACTTTAAAAAGTGCTCATAAAAAATTAATTTTGTTTGACCATCTAATTTTTTTAAAATTCCAATAAGACAATGTATGAGGAAACTTGGATACATACATTGAATAAAATATTCAACTTTTTACCGAGTATATCTAACATTTTTTATTAACATTTAAAATAAATAAATAAATAAATAAATAAATAAATAGATAATTTAAAATGTTTATAAATAGTTCGAAAAGAGTAAAATATTTTAAAAATTTACCATGTCTAGAAACTTCTAATATAAATATGTTATGAATATTTTAAGTATCAATACTTGCTTGTTTGAATTTTGAACTAAAGAAAATAACTAAAATTGTTAGAGGTCATTATTTTTTGTTTGGTGTTACTAATTTTGTTTATTATTATTTTTCCTGATAATTAATAAAAATATAGAATACTCCACTATGGACTATAGTAATCCTCTGAGTATTACTATAGTATTACATTCAATTTTCTGTTAGAAACCTCCATCAAATTGGGAAATCAGAGCAATTTTCAATTACAAAAATGGGTAAGTGTAGGTATTTAGACATAAAAAAATAATTTACAATATAAGTACATTTTATATGTGTATAAATTAAATTAAATCATGGTAAAATAACAAAATAATTTATTTTAATTTTATTTAACACGTCTGCGCGCTATACTATTATAGTGAATATTATTTATCAGTGTTTATTAAACAAAAACGAAGATATTATTTAGTAATATAAGAAAGATACTATAATTGAATCTAATAAATGCTCAAATATCCACGAATCAAAAACTATTGAAAAAAATGTATTTAACATAAACTTAAATGTAAAAGCCACTTAAATTTGATAAAATATCATATAAACTCTATAACGTTGTGACTTTTCATTCCACTGTAAATAATGAATATTCTTTAAAATCTATCAATGTAAATATTTTATTTTACATAAACTATTTTTATGTATAAAATAACTATTTAAGAAATAAATAGTTACAATATACGAATATTTCGTATTCTGCTATCTAATAATTTACAATTTTGTCTACACTGAAATATTAAACATATATTATACATAAGTACTTTCAGTTTTAAACGAATAAGGCAATAAATATGTTAATATGTTACGTATGTATGATATTATATTATTTCAATATTTTGATTCACAAGAAATTTTATAAATTAAATTAAAAATGCATTTCATGAATAATATTATGAAATATGGATATTTTATTATAATGTGATATGCATATAAAATAAATAATAATAATTATTATGGTATATTGTGTGTGTACACATACTCATTTTTCCTTTTATACCTATATTATAGATTACAATGCTGAAGAAATTAATTATTGATACACAAATGCAGACGAACGTCGTATTAAATAATCTGAATGTATTGTTGGATGAAGAATATCAGGAAAAAATCGAAAATAAAATACAATACAAAATAATGAAGTATATATTATGTAATTTTTACTTAATAGATAAATCTATACAGTATGAATTATTAAAATAAAAAATATGCAATGGAATATCTAAGTTGGTTTTTAGCCAAAACTTATTACAAATAGGTATCAATGAAATAAATACTAATAAATTGGTTCCCACTGTATACAAATTAAAAGGTTATTTGAGTTCTACAATAAATGAGTTCTGATCACTTCAGTTACAATAACCAGTAGGTACAATAATGATATTATCACAAAAACAACAAAAACAATATAAACCAAAAATAAAAACATATTGCAATTATAGATAACAGATATTGAGAAACTAATAGGTATAATGGATGGATATTTGAACAAAATTAATTTATTCACCTTTTTTACTGGGATTGTAAACTAAATTTAAGGTGTAGTATTAAAATAGTTATTTTATAGGTAAATGCAATTTTAAATTTTGAGCGATACGATGAATGTATTGATTTAATGGTTGCTTTTTTGTTTTATGTGACTATGTCTATAGGTACATAATAAATAGAAAAAAAATGATTCGATCTTTAACTTATTAAGGATAATTTCTTAAATATTTTTTTCTATACATTTTGACGAAATTTGAATACAAGCTTCTTTATAAGTTTTTATTATAATTACTTAAAAATATAATATGTCGGTAACCGATTTAGTTTCATAAGTACCTATTTGATGTACAAATGTTGTCAAAAATAGTTAAAATCACAAATATTAAACATTTTGTAAATTATTTTGTTTTTAAAATTTATAGTGTGTTAAATTTTATAGTTGAGTCTTGAACATTTAATGCAAAATTCCTCATAGCTTATAAACTACTTATGAGTCATAAATAATGTAACCAAATTTTTAAAAACTTAATAAACTTGATTTTTTTATAAAACTTTTGAATTTAAATATAGATAATTCGATATTTAAAGAATTAATAATTATTTTATTTCTTTTATTGTAATTTAAAAATATTTTTGGTGAGGATTTAAAACATTTATGTATTATCTATTTATAGTTTATCCCATATATTACTAAAAAAATAGTAAAATAGTTGTTAATAGTCAAATAAATTACTCTGTTAATTCATAGCAATATGTCAATATATTTTTTTAATAATAATAAATTAAACTCTAAATATAACTTACTGTACAATAAAATGGTTATTTACTTTTTCTCTTTTTAATTTTTATACTCGTGCCTTATAAACAATTTAATAACTATTTCTAAAATACAATTTAATTGAAACTTTTTTTAATTATAATTAGATATTTAGAATTTTTTAGTGCAAATTAGTTATGATACTTAAAAATATTATGCATAATCCGTTTTATTTTCCGTTAGGTATACTTATGGAGTCCTAACACTCCTAACTACTTCAGTATATTTGGGTAAGATTTTATGTTTTGATAAAGTGCAAAGACTTGCATGACTTACATGATTTGTCAGTAAATTTTTTTAAATTTTCACTGAAAATAATAAACTGTGTAGGCGTGGTATTTATCCGTTAGTTTATGATTAATGGGTAATCGATTATTTTATACTCGTGTATTGATGTTTTAAGAAATACGATATACTAAATTAATAGCTTATAAGCTTGCATGGAACATATAGGTATGCACATCCGTAGTTGCATTCACTTGTGCGAACTTAATTTCAAACGTAGGGCGGAAGACTAAACGAATCGTATATGACAGGGATGGGTAACTCAATGCTACTAGAGGATTAAATTTTTTGAAAGTGAAAATATAGAAGGCTAGAGAACATAGAAAGCAAAAAATAAAGGTCAATAAACTTTACAATTTACATTTATATATACATTTATTTATAAATAATATAATATAAATGTTGTATTGTTGAAACGTATTTATTATTGTATTGTTTTATTGGGCTCCAAGCCTGTTAATAAATAAATAAAATAAAATATTGAAAAATTCTAACATTTTATATTTGTAGATATAAAGTAATTTAAAATGTAGCACGGCCTAGTTAAAAATGATACGCGAGCCGGCCAATTGCCTTTTTCTTATATTCTTATGTTTTATAATTAAATTAAGCGCATTACTATTAAACTAAAAAAAAAAAAATAATTATTAAGTATTATCCTTACCCGTTCAGACGCTGTTCTTCATACTAAATCTATAATCGTCCTTCATCTGAAAAAATGGAATAAAATAGTTAAGTAAATGTTTATTCTTTTGGTTCATATGTAATAACATAATATCTATTATCTTATATGACCCGACTAGAACTTTGGTACACATATAGTAAACACCAGAATATATAAATAAATTATATACATAGTTAAAAAAACTTTAGAATGTATATAAGCTAACTAAAATTATAAAATATTATGTAAAATTTTTTAATAATATACAAAAAGAATACGGTTAGAGATGCCAAACTGCTAACCGCTCATATTTTTGATTTTATTAAAAAAAAATTATCAAATGAATAGACTTATAATATTTATAATTTATTTTGTCTTACCACTATAGAATAGTTATTTTCTCACACACACATTTAAGGTACGGTTGTATGGAGGTCGGAGGCAACATTCGACAAAAAGTAGTAGGTACACTCGTCAATAATACAAGTGTCAGCCAATATAAAATATTTCACAACTAAATTCAATTTTTAAAAATATACCTACATAAATATACAAGGACAATGACGTCAGTGCGTCACATCATAACTATATTTTTGTCCCTGGACAACGAAATTTCTTGGCGACGATGAACAATGCTGACGTAACGGGAATGCTAGTCGTAATTTATATAGTGTTTTCTATGAAAAGCCTTATCGTCATAAACTCATAACAGATCGGCTTTTCAAAAATCAAAACTATATAATATAAAAACTAACGACTCGACTACAACCCTATGAAACATTCATTAGTTATCATAATTTATATATAAAACGTATGCCAGTCAACATTAATTAAACTTGATAAGTTACGACTTGCGAGTAACGGAGTATATTATATTGCATAACTTATACCTATTTGGGGTTATATCTTTGCCATATGTATTTATAATTAGATATATTTTGTTAAACATGGAGAAGGCATTGTAGTTGAGAATTCTGCAGTTATTTATTAAACGTTTTGTAGGTAAATAATCACTACTTACTGGACAGGTAAAACAAAAAACAGGAAATTAAATTTTCAATAAATGAACTTTTGACAATATCGACAATATTTTATCGTGATATAAAATACGAGTACCTATGCTTAAAAAAAAATACTGAAATAAAAAAAACGAAGATAGTTCATTTTAAATAGGTATTAATATAGTATTATGAGTTATGGTATTAAACTTACTGTAAATTTAGAGTCCTACAATTATTGTTATTATAGTCATGTGCGCCATATAAAATTGAATGTGCTGACTGCAATGTTGACAATTCGTTCACCGTTCTAAAAATTGTAAGGTTGGTGTTTAATATCTCTACACCACTGCATATTATCAGATAGGTACTAAATATCATCAGTTTGTATCGATTTATTTGATACCTACATAAATAGTCATATAGATTTAAATCCAAAACCAATACTTCTAGAATAATACCAAATTCGCGTGTTCATCATCGATAGAGAAATAATAAAATATTTATACTGAACTATATATTCATTTATTATTAAGTAAACATTAATGCGAGTTGTGTACATAGAATTATTTATTTATATTTATATTTTAAGTTTTAATCTAGGCACTTTATTTATTTGAAATTTAAGTTTTGATTAATAATGTTATTAAATATTATTATTTATTATCCACCCTCAGTAAAAACTTTTCCATCATCAACGCTCTTTCAGCTATAATAATGTAAGTTTAATTATACATACGAATAATTTTATACTCCAATTTGACCTCCAAATTTAGTAGTGTGAACTTTATTATAATATATATATGTTTGTTTTTAATTGATATGTACCCAGTAATTGTCGAGATATAATAATATTCTTGTTATAAACTCAAAAAGTAATAAATAAATTATGTATTAAAATATTATACAAAAGAAATTTAGCAAATTATATAATTCTAAGTTCCTTGAAAAGTTTTAATTTATACGACCTATTTTTTTTATCTACCTAAGTACTTACCTATTAATTAATAGTAATTTATTTTGTATGATTAATTTTTGATTACAATATGTTTGCTTTTCTTTTCTTTTTTTTTTTTAGTTAAAACATATTAAGCTCGTATCAGGTACTTATTCAATAAAAAAATATAAATTATCTTAAACAAAAATTAAAAATTAAAAATTAAAAAGAACATTTATTTAACTTATAATTCATTGTAATAGTAATTCTAGGTAGTACGATTTATTAATTACCTATATACTAATTAATATAAACTTATATTAGTTCATCATTTATAAAATTAGTGTGAAACTGTGAAAATATAGTGTACATATTGGCTATTTTATAGATTTTGAATGGAGCTTTACAATCATTGATATTATTTTTATTAATTATCATGTAATCTACGAGTATTAACACGTTTTTGAGCAGTAAAAATATTTTAATAGTTTTACAAGTCAAAAGCTTGAATATTTAGTATAACGTTTCTCATAATTTGTACCTAAAGCAATAATAATATCAATGATATACTGACTATGGTCATAATATTGTATATTAGCGTTTGAAGTTAGAATTAGACATAATTTATAAACATTTTATTTTAATATAACCACTATTCATGTACGTATTACCTACTTATTAAAATTTCTATACCGCAATGACACGTTCAAAATATCAATTTTCTATATTAAAATATCTATATAAATTATAGTTTAAACTATTTAAATCACAATCCTATTCCGTTAAAACAGTCTAAACAGTTCAATACGAATTAATATACATTTATGATAATAATAAACTGTATAATATTATAACAATTGATAATCTAACTTATGTAATGCTTTGTTTTGGTAAAAAATATTCTTCACATAGAATAATTGTTTCCCGGTAATTCACAAGTCATAATAAATGTTCAAATGGCATTCGTTTAGTATTTATGGAATACACCTAATATTTATTGAGTAAAAATATTTTTTCCTGTACAGTAAAACTCCCGTGAATTATTCATGATCATGAACGATAATAAATTCGTACGATGATACATCGGTATTTTGTGTGACAATCATATATATATATATATATATATACATAGTGACGTGACGGTTTTATGTAGGAGAACTTAACATATAGTATTTCAAAACATTGTACATTATTGTGTATATCGTATATAAAAATCGCAAAATCACATAATGTCGTGAAATGCAGGATAAAACTGTAGTCGTCTAGCTCTTACGTTTTGCGCCAGACTGAAATATCCGTACAATAGTATACAAGCGTACTGCGTATACAATAATATAATAATTAATAATTAATAACTAACAGCTAAGTAATAACTACAGACATATTATTATTATTAATATTTACTTTTTTTTTCCATTATCCATATACTTAACTGTCTCAATATAATCACATCGCAATTATCGTTAATTGCCCTAGTCGATTTGTTCGCTCATTATAAGTATGTAGGTCACGTGACCACCGCTTACCCCCTTGATCGCCATCCACACTAAGCCGAACACGCGGCGATGTCTGCGGCGGGGGCGACGGAGGCAATATTAAAAATAATAATATTATATTATATAATAAATAATAATTACCGGTGACGACCGATTATTATTATATTGTACAGCTATATTATTTACTCAGCGTCGGCGGCGATGTAATCGAGTGCATTACACATATTATATAACAATATTATAATAATTATTAAAAATAATCCGTATAGTGCGGCAATAATAATAATATATGTACCTAATACATTATTATTGTAACGACGACGATATGAACGGCACGGATTACGCGAGACGATAATTCAAACAATATAAAAAAACTATCTGTAAAAAACGTGGAATTTAATAAATCATCATAAAATATTATATTATTTTTGCTTGACGTTCGCGAGTGCTGTAGTCGTGCGGCAACAGCGTCCTTGTCAAGGTGACTGGCAGCGCATGCTAAACCCCTCGTGCGAGAGAACATACGAGAATATTATTATTGTTTATTTTACTGTACAATTCGGTCGCCCGATTAATAAAATAATAATCATATAATAACAGCCAATGGGTATGGTTTCTGGTAAATATGTTATTTGTATAAAAATAATATCGCGTATTCCTGATATTACGGTCATAGGTTATTATATACAGGGCAGGATTTAGGGGAGGGCCGAATGAGCAACGGCCGAGGGCCCTAAGTTTTGTATATATTTAACAATAGATACATAGAAAAGTAATCAATTTAAATTTACAAATATTAAAAAAAATATTATATAATATGAAATTCAAATTAGTAAAATTAAGTTTTCGTAAAAAAAAAAAAAATAAGATTTATTTTTATATTTTATATATTATTATTGTATTAATGCATGTAATATACTTAGGTATATGCATTCAAATGGTTCTAGAACAGTTCGTACAATCGTGTAAAAATGAAAATATCAGAATGTGGACATCGTACACTATTATAGTACTATATACATATTACATATATAAATGTGTCTTACATAGTTCCATAGTATACTTATTACATACCTATAAAGTAATACAAGTCATGACAAATCGTATTAAAAATGTTATTAAGTACTATGCGATTTGAACATTGTTTGATATCTTATAATATACGCAGTTATGAAAAATAATATTAAAAATGTTATCAAGTATAATATTCAAATAAAAATGTTTAAAACATAAACATGATAAATAATACAGTATGATCGATGTATAATATAGTCAAAACTATTGTAAACATGTTTTAGTTTCGATTTATAGTTGAAATCATTATACACATTTTAATATAATTAAAAATTTATCATGACTTCATGTGTTTATATAATATAATATTCTTTATACTATATTTTTTAATAGTACAAAGTGTACTATCATTCTGATATGTACACTTTTATCTAATCGTATCTATAAAGGATCAGGATTGGCCGTATAAAGTGATCACTTACATTCAAATAAATATACGGCGATGTGTCTAGATAGTATCAGTAGTATCCAGATGAGAAAGATTTTTGTGTCGTCTTGCGTTGTGAAAATAGAATCAGGAAAACTTCCAGGCATTTAATTTTAATCATTACCTAACTAGACATTATCATTTAAGTCGTAATATATTGTTTTCGCAACTCTGTAACATGATATTATATTTATTCGATTCGGCGGTTTTTACGATGAATTATCGTGAAAATTCAATAAGTATACTATTGCAAAAAGTTGAAAAGGTAGTGGAAAACAGCAAACATTAGTTAATAGGTAATCAAAAAATACATTGTCCTGTACATGTCTTATTTGGGGTCCCCTACAATATATTATTCCGCTCAAAGGCCATCACATACCGAAATCCGGCCCTGGTTGTATTGAACCACACGCGTCTCCGCGATACAATAAATAATATAATCATATTATTATACGAGCGCAAAAATTGCAAAAATAACGAAGGAGGCAGCGGCGGTAGCGACCGTGAAGTCGACGTGTTTCCGGCGCACAGGGTACGACGACCACGGCGCGACGGGGTCAATGCTAAACGTCGCCGCCGCGTCGTTTACCGCGAAAAAAACGACCGGTGTGTGTAATTACAGCCACCGCCGGTAATTGGCGAATGTTGCGCGCGCGATTTTTTTTTTTTTATTATTATTCATTATTACTATACACCGGTGCTCGTTATACTTGCACTGGGTGAGCGGGTAGGGCGGGCGAGCGAACGGACGGGCGGAAATAAATAACGAATTATTTTTATTACTATTATTATTATCTGATGGAGATAAAAAACGTCCCGACCGGCCGAAATGCGATCGGATCGCGGACAGCGTGCAAAAATACGACTCGCGGGGCCGCCCGCCGCACCCACATTCAGTCGCCGCGATTTTTTAACGATATCGCACGTACACGTTGTATAGTTATTATATATATATATATATATATATATATATATACATACGTTCATAATTTACTCTCCGCGGAGTGACCGCGCGTAGATCAGGGACGCTTCGTCGGCGTGCGGCGGCGAAAGTACCCGCGGCCGGCGAACGACCGTTGCACTGTTTGACGGTCATCGCGAGCGGCCACTGTGATGGCCGGGCAGTAGGCACCGTGTGTCCGGTAGACTTTCGGCCGCCCGCCGGCCTGCGGTCACCACACCCGCGACGTCTACAACTGCAGCCGGTGCGAACGAATTTTACACGCCACCGGTGTTGTGTGACCGTAATGCTATGCGGATTTGCTGCAAGAGACGTATTACGTGACTCACAATTCTGTATTGCATTATGTAAGGTGATATGCCAAACACATGCTCACCGCTTTTATGTTTCTTCTTCGATTTAATGCAGTTGCTTAAAATCTGTTTTTTGGAATTTTTAAATAATATACTTAAAGACCATATTTTAAAACTCTTGAGATTTTTTTTTATTTCGTGAGGAGTGATTATTAGTAATAATAGTAAAAGAGTAAAAAAAAAAATGAGCAACATAATAATATTATTTACATTATTTGGCTTTGCCATCGTAATACGAAACAAATTTGTTTCTGAAGTCTGCCTTTTCTTACGATTTCCCAAAACAAATATACAACTACTATAGAAGTCCTCTGTCTTAGGGTTATCAGAATATAGTCTAATGGAGTCAAAATTACTGTGGTCATGATAAAATGATTTATGCTATAAATTATAGTTACCTTATGTGTAATAAACTATACGAAATACACCTGCTTATATACAATTTGGCGTTAAAAGTTTCCCCGGGGCTTAATATACCAATATAACACATAAAGCATAATATTAATATGTAATATATACGCAAGGTGATTCACCAAGTATGATCATTCCAATTTTTCCAACACTACATTTTAAAATATTCAGATTTTTTTTACTAATTAGGGAATGTCCTATTTTTTAAATAAGAGCTCCCTCTTCTTTTAAACTTTAAACTATTTAGTGGATAATTTTTCTGAAAATTTTTATGTATAAAATCCGAATGATTAGTTTTTGGGTTATTTAACTTTATGTACTAAAGCTAATACATGAATCAAAGGTGATTTTAAAATTTTAGTAAACATTTATAATTTTTAAAAATTGTTTAAGTTTAACAAATACTAAATCCGATATTATATCTATTTTATATTTTAAAATCAACCATTTTCAAGCAATTTTGTTCTTTGTATGATTATTTTAATAGATAAAATACTACTCGATTAAATTTTAAATTAGGTTCCATTAGGCTAATCAATTAGACAACATACATATTTTCAAAAAATTATCCACTAAATAATTTATAACAAAAAGAAAAAGTTCTCATTTGAAAAATAAAAGACAATATGGTTTTAAATAGATATATTTAAAAACTCCAGAAATCAAAATTTGAATAAATTCATTATAAAATTAAAAATTTTAATTTATTTTTTTTTAAAAAGGATGAAACAAGTAATGTTGCTAAATCTGAAAATAGGCAGATAACGTCTTAGCATTTACACATTTGGTTTGCGGCGCAATCGCTTCGTAAAAAAAAGACCAGCTATATAGAAACAATTTATTTCGTATTTTGACAAAGGAAAGTTTTATAATGTTTACTATTTTTTGTTATGTATATTTAGGTATTTTTTAGTTTTTTAGTTTATTTATTGTTTTTTAAACTATTTTTGTATGTTTTTTAAAATATTTATTAAAACGATATTATTTGTTACTTGAAAGCTTTCACGCTCTGCCAAAGTGACTGCGGGTTGATTGAGTAGGTATTTGAGTGTACACTCATACATCGATTTAAGTATTGTCTGTGTCTTATATATAATGTAATCGTTCTTATTTTAGTTGTTATTTACTTATTAAAATTATTTTTAACGTATATCATAATATATTTTAGGATTTTTAAGTGTGTATATTTTGCGACTATTTTGACTATATAATATGTCATCTGCCCTAAATATATACACGAGACTCATTTTAATTACTATATATAATTTACTATGTTATCATTTTAATATTATTGTGACTAGCTGCTGACCTTTTTAAAGACTATAGTTATTGATAAATTTCACTCTTAGCCGTGAGACACGGTAATAAAATTGTCATTATGCAATTATAATGTCTTTTTACATTTTAGAAGTTGTCGTCGTACGTGTACTTGATTTTTTGTTTAACCTGCATCGGATTATTCTGAGATTTGAATGATAATTTTGTTATATAATACCTTCAAGTATATTGGTATACATATCGAACTATTCGAACGACTGCACGGTATAGACGTATATAATACAGATTTAAACTGGCGGCAAATCAAAGTGGCTCTGTTCTTATCACTTTCTGGTTTCTCTATTATATATGCGTGTACGGCAATTCGCGCGGTATAGAACGGTACGATAATTGAATACAATAAAACACTGGGTCAATTGGTACAGGTTTATCGCGCGTGCTAATTCATTTTAATTTAATGTGCCATTCCTTATCGTCGTCGATGGTAGGTGTACAATATGCTGTGTTTAGTACCACGCGCGCGCACTCACAATGATCACGTACGTGTGTACACACTATACATTATTATAGCCTATGTGCGTGTGTACACCACGAACATGAGTAATGATAGTATGCGAGTACTTACGCGTGTACGCAACGTACCTGTATATAGGTGGCCCTCACTCGATCAATTAATATTGATCGATATCACCGCCACCGCCGTGCCTAAATATAATTGGGCAATATATTCAGTTAAAGTTGTTATAATAATAATATTATACATAGATCGTTATAGGTCGAGTGCTGCCGATTATAATACGCTGGTAACTTTAATAATGATTTGCGCGGGCGTTAGCTCTACAATATTATATCGTATATTTTAGTTCTCGTAATCGCGTAGGTATAATAACACAGCGATACCTGCAGTGTGCCTATATGCAATATACCTAGCTATTGTGTATATATGGTGACTAAATATATGTTGTATTATATATACATGTTATTGTATATGTGATATTAAATTATTATACATAGTGACCGGCCGCCACCACGGTCATCGGCGACCGCCACCTCCACCACCTCCACCTGCACCACTTCCACCGCATCCACAACGGTAGTCGCGGCTGACGAAAGTCCTTCCGACTCGCCGATTCGCCGCCGTCACCGCTCGTACACGTATAGATCATATCTAGCTCTATATTATATTCTGTTTTCGTCGATCATTAATTTATCCGGTCCCGTACACTATATAGTAGCAATCGCATTGCAGTCGCAGCAGTCATCGTGCCAACACCATCAATACTCCCAGCACCACATATGCAGCTGTCCAGCGTGGAATTCTCGATCTATGCCGCTGCATCTCGTCGCTATAGCTTAAGCACGCATTCCATACACCTGACCGTTGTAGCATTAGATGCACTCCGATCTATCATCATAATATTATTGCAGTGACTGCAAAGAATGATCAATAGCGCTGCGCACGACTAGTTTGAGCGTAACGGAAGACGACGACGGCGGTGCGTTTACGCATTGCGGAAGCAGCAGCAGCAGCCGCTGTACAGATATACCATACGAGCGGTACACGGCGTACTCGTAGCGAAAGCATCAGGCGCTCGACACGAGAGCACCGACTGCACAGTGACGATTGAGGCAAATAGTCGTGAAACCTGGCTCAAAATCGCCTGCACCGTCAGCTCAAGGTACCTATTACGCATTTTGTGTTTTAATTTTATCTTATTATTATGTAGCTTCTGCGCGAATTGTCATCATTATCGGTATATAATATTATATAAGAAGTCATGTGTATAAGCCATTGTTATGATTTTAACGGTTTCATTTCGGTTTGGTTGAAAAAAAAATGTTGGTTTGGATTTACAGGTTCTCAAAAACATGAGATTTTTAATGCTTTCTGTTACTTTTATTTTATATTATTTTTTCAATCGAGTAGGTATTAAATTTTGTTAACGAAAATTGACTTCTTATAATAGTCAATAAATTAACTTGAATCAATGACTGCTATATTTAGTCCACTGTTTTTCAAATGTTAGGTTAGGTATTAATGGTATCATATTATTATATTTTAAATTAAAATTAATATTGTCCTATGTCTATCTATTACATTATACAGATGTGAACATTTGCAGTAGTCTAGATGTACTATTCGATTCGAAGTTTAAGAATTGTAAATACATTCGCCACTTGGAACCCACATTTAGTGTTAAAATATTAATATTTCGGTAACAATATAGTTTATGTTATAACTATATACATTAGTCATTTTGCTACTGGGTACTGGCACATAACAGATGATGATTCTGATACTACATAACCTATGAATTGTTTTTACTTTT
Organism: Rhopalosiphum nymphaeae; assembly: GCA_036289425.1. NCBI lineage: Eukaryota > Metazoa > Arthropoda > Insecta > Hemiptera > Aphididae > Rhopalosiphum > Rhopalosiphum nymphaeae. Next base: position 4,304,737 of record JAZAQC010000030.1, read on the forward strand.
GGAAATAATAAATTATTATAGGTATTTTATAATTTTTTCCATCTCTGATTTGTATCTGCAATCTATATCTATTTTAATCCAATAATATAATATCGGACTTATTATTGGTTAATTTTAATTTATATTTATCATTACAAATCTGTAGGACACATAACAATACGATAATATTTATATTCAATAATAATATTTTCATTTTTGATAGATTTTTACTGTATTTTAGTTATTACTATTATTCAGTTTAAATAGATCGAAGAATATCTATTAAAATTTGGAACCTAAAATAACTGTACATATATATTTTAATTTCAGTTGCTAAATGAAATTATGATGGGCTCTGGTCTACTTTCAGTCTAAAACCTATTCTTTTAGTTTTTTTCGTGTTAAGTCTAGAGGAAGGAATACATTGAAAATACCATCTTATAGTAGTTATGTTGATCAAATAGTGATGATTTTGAACCAATGATAAGATTAAATATTATTTTTTAATTGAATATAACGTGAACAACTACGGAATAGACCTTACAATAAAGGAGACTTTACTATTGGGTTGAAATTATTTTTTCTGGTAGGTAGGCACACAATAATTGTAACAAAGTATTTAATTATTGTATTTATACAGATGAGTTATAACAATTATAACATAATTTTCATTTTATTTAAAAACTTTTCTTTATCATAATATTATCATTTTTTAAATAAAGTACCTAGTTTTTTTTTATGGATTATTTAACGAACATTAAAAAAGTTTACAGGCCCGTTTTACAGTCGCGCATTTTCTTCCGCACGTGTGTTTCGATCGCCAAGTGTCACGTATGAACTTAAACAATGTTTTGCGTACGTATAAAAATACACGTATGATACGCGTGACTATTAAATGAACCTAAATAAATAATAATGCATAACATCAATAAATAAAATTACTTTTAAAACATGAATAATGAAACTAAGATGTTTTATTATAATATACTAAAATAAATAAATAATGGAGCTATAATCTGTTATAATTCTTCAAATTGAATTTGTATCAAAGTAACTTGAAGAACTTTCTAATAAAAGTTTCCTGTATAAAGTTATTAATCTGATAACTTATTTAAAACAAATTTTCATTCGTGGCCTAAATATTATTTTTATTTGAATTATAAAATTCAATTTTATTAAATAAAATGTATTTTTAATGTTTATTAGGTATTTTTAATCGAGTTAATAAAGTTATTGATTTAAGTATTTTATTATAATTATTTTAATATGATCAAGATACTTAATAAAATAGTAAAATTATTAATTAAGATTAGGTTTGATTAGATAAAACAATATATATTAAAAAAATATATGATTTAATACATCTTATTTTTATCTAATTATTAAAACTATTATATTTGTGTATATTGATTTTTGAATCATTTTAGAATCATAAAATAATATATTACATGGAATTATAGTGAAAATAATTATATATTTCGAGCACTGTGAGGACAATTTTATTCAGTTGGAATTTATTGAGTTTGAGTCATTGCAAATTCACTGACCAATAACCACGATACCACGTCCCCTCGGAAATTTAATATAATATTTAATTCCGGCCCTGATTCCAGTTAGATTTTGAATATCAACGATTTCGCGAGAGGATTTGCGGAAAAAACCGTGGTCTTGTTATTTACAAGAAGTTGTAGAAAATCGTGAAATATTTTGATTAGCACGTGCGAGCATATTGTTGTGTGCTTCTATTTGCGTTTTGAAAGATAACGTAAGTACTATATTGGATGAAAGTAAATTATGCGACGAAACACAATAAGCGGGCCGGTAATAATATACTTACATTATTCGTGACATTTCGTATTTAAATAATATCTTGTCGACATAATTTGCATAGGTAGGTATATAATATATATATATATATATATAATATTATACATACAGCAGGTACCTACTATATACATAATATATATTATACATGAGTTATACGATTTGAGAAGACTTAAAAATATTACGAAAGTTAAGTATAATGGTGCGGTATAGGCGTATAGTCATAATAGGCGTAATAGTGGATGATTTCACGCCCGTAATCATCATCATCATCATCAATCATCGTTATGTTTAATGGTGATGTTTGTGTGACATATTGTATTGTTCATTATATAATCGTTGTTATTATTGGTGTATAAATTTCGTATCGAATAGTCTTTATACTTGCACGCGTATGATGTAAATTAATTGTCCATTTTCGTTGGAAACCGTGTTGTTGTCCGGTCACCACCTTAATCGTACATAGTGTATTATCATTATTATGTGCGTGTGATGTAAATTGATAGGCAGTTTTCGTCAAAGTTGTTGTTTCATACTTGTTCGTCGTATATTCATCACGCGGCCGTGTGTGATGTAAATAGTAAATACTAGGCCATTTTCGACGTTCTTCGACCTGTATTTTTTTTTTAATTTTTTTATTATCGTTATTTTTTTATATCAACAATAAATTATAGGCGCGCACACGTTATTAAAATATTATAATAGTACGCACTACGCCTATATAAAGTCGTGCATTGTGCAATTTTTGTAAACATTTCGTACCTACTAACGCTGTAATGGGTAGGCGCGTATTGGTGTGACGCTCATATTTTTTTTTTGAATTTCATAATAGCTTTACCGCTATATGAAATCAAGAAATACCACTATTCGAAATCCGGAATCGTTATATGAGTGTCCGATTGATACATTATAGCGGCGTCTGTATAATCTCATAAATGCATTTGAATATTTAAATTCGACAATAAACTATGCCTACTGCAGCGTTTTTGCTGTTTCATAGTCGCCACTTGCCACTTGGACAAGCCATAGCCCGTTTTAATGTCTACCCATATAATAATGATGGTGAATACGGAGAAAACTGCTATTCAGTTTAGGCTGTATTGGCTGTAGTGATTGTGTCTTATATGCACAGGCTGAATATTGATGACCTGTCCATATGCAACATAATATATTATATATATAATATTATAATATTCTCGACGGTCAAAATTTCGAAAATTTCGAAATATATTATAATTTTACATATATTAATATTCCGTGAAAAAAACTATAATATATCTATATTATTTTTATATTATTATTATCTTGGTTCAAATATACTACGCATAACAATAACTTAACAAAAAATACGTATAGAGTGTAGAATATACAGATAATTTTTTTTTTATATACAAGTAGGTAGATAATATAATATTATCAAATAATTTTATACTTTTCTCAACGTTATGACTGTTTTGAAATCGTAAGCCATCAAACCCATGTTTTTATAACATCGAAATCCGTGTATTCTTGCTGTATATTATACTTTTACTACAGGCTGCAGCATACCTGTTGCACACAAACGCAACCCAATACCCATACGTGCTATGGGCCTATGGCTACTTATAATATATCATTACAACTTCATCATATTAAACTTTTACATATTAATTATCATTATTGTGCGTGTATTTGTAATGTCGTATACACCTATCATTAAATGGAAAAATAGATCACCGACCAAATTGTTGTCAATCGCGCGCCTATGTGAAATATACACAAAATAGTAATGCGTTCGCGAACCAGTTTTTTACCGTCACTTATTTTCGATCCACAACTATATTTGAGTTAGGTATTCAAGCTATTATTACTTTACACATAATATAATATATTATATAGATATAACTTATGGGCTTATGCACTTATGGCCTATAAGATATTAAATTTCCCTATGAGCTGCTATTTTATTCTCTCACATACGCACATATACCTTCAGCCTACACTCCTTATTATGTACGAGAGTATATAATGCAGATAGTGATGATAATAATTATATTAAGGTATGGAAAGGTATGGAAAGAAAACCGCGGCCGATAAGTGCACATACGCGCGAAAGTACGAAAAATACTATTCACACGACTGTATTATATAGGCGCGCCCAATATCGACGTTACATGATATTATTATTGTTATTATATCCACACCACCGAGTTCCAATCATTATGAATTATAACGACTATCGTCGTAATTATTGTTCAGATTTCGCGGTTTTTCATCAGCCGCGATCGAAGGGCGACTATCGTCGCTGTCGTCGCCGCCGCCGATAACGAGAATATAATAATAATAGTAATAATAATCGTCGCCGTAATGGTTTTAATCGTAATAATAATAACAAGTATAATAATAATATAATGGTCGCGTAATAGGTAGGTACACGCACAGCTGTAATGTAATAAAAATGTATCCACACAAATATACACACACGCACACATTACGACCTATACGTGCGGAATATAATATTAAATAATAATAATATAACGATGTATATTATATTAAATTATTATTATATTTTTTATTATTATTATTATTATTATTATTATTATTATACGCCGGCGTACGATTTCTTGGCCGTGGCTGCTGTGGCTGTGGCGGTGGCGGCGGGGACCGGCTGTGGTGTCCTCGTCGACGGGCCAAGGTGAAACCGAATCGAGTATATAGGTAACACTCCGGCGTTGGCAAGACGTGGTCGCGATCGCATGTACGCCGATATTATAACGACGCACCGCCGTTGCGGTCGAGCGATCGCGATCGCGAGCAGCGCTCGTGCCCTCGCTCGCGCCCAAACAAGTGATTGTTGCCGCCGCCGCCGAGTTTATTATAATAATAATATAATAATAATAATAATAATAAAAAAAAAAAACGAATTTTAAAAGTAAAACGTAAATAATAATGGTAAATACAAAAAAATAAAAGCGTCATCGTGTATTGAGTGGTTTTCTGCGTGTAAACAAAAACAACGACCATATAACCTACCTAATAATAATAATATGATATAAACAACGAATAAACGCACCGTAGCGAGGGCGAACCACGATCGCACACAATGTGCGGACGTTTATTATTATGAAAAATATAACAATATAATATAAGCGGCAATTGCTTATTATTTAACAATTTGCCTGATGTACATAATATATATATATATAATATAATAATGAATTATGTAAAACATACATTATTATTTTTTGAAATATTAAAATATCGTGACGCGATTATATTATTATAATAACATAGGTAAACACAATAATAGGAAATGTATAAGCGAGATATGAGGAGAGGAGAAGAATATTGTTAATAGCATGAGATCGATTTTTTTAACCATAAAATATTATGTCTAAATTATGATGGTTTTTTATCTCGATAGCGATGTTTTTGTTCCCAGTAGGAAAATCAATTTCATTCAATTTCGATTTCTATGGATTTATTAAGAATCATTCAATATCGTCTCAATACTCTCAATATTATTTTTTTTTACCTGTTCTTATATGTCTCATATGATACATTGTTACTATAGTAATTTATACACTTATACGTTTTACAATAAGCAACTCACTCTAACTTACGTATTAGACCGGATTGGGTTACACCAGGTCATAAATATATACAAAAGGTGGCTCACGAAATGAACATACTTCTGTTTCATAACTCTTTGATGTAGCGCACACTGTAGACGTGGAGCTCTAAAGTCGTCGCCAGGTAACAATAATGAAGTTTGGAAGCACCGGCGGCGGCTCGTCTGCGGGAAGCCGATTTGACAAATTTCTCCGTATACGCGCGCACATAAAATATACACGCACAAACTTGCGTCTATCACGGCTTAAACATATTTATAATAATAATATGATATTATATCCGATCGTAACAATAATTATTTTGATTGTTGGTATCCGAATGCTGTTTGATGATCAGCGCCGCTGCATTGTGTATTTATGTATTTTATACGTGATTATAGTTTTTGTGAAACGCTACAGGCGTATTATATTTTTATATACTATAATGTTCATAAAATATAGGTAGATAGTTTCGTTTTCTCTTCTATTTGTTCGTATCGTTTTCACTTAACCTAACCTAACCTATAGGCTAAAATTATACTGTTATATTATAGACTCCTGCGCCCAGTCAGCATGCAATATAAAAATACGAACAAACGTTTTTATTTTTAATCCTCAAAGAACCTAATTAAAAATTAAATATTAATTCAAACTTTTTATATTGTATAAAATCAAACAAGAGTTTATTTTCAAATGTTTTTTTTATTATTTCAAAGGTGTAGAACGTTTCCTACGTAGAAAGTGCATAGGGTACCTATACATGACTACATTTGAAAAAGTGATAGATAGGTACTCCTCTTACATGGATATTTCTATATGATATACTTATATAATAATTTAAATTAGGTATTTAGAAAATTATAGGTTTATACATCAAAGTTTAGTTTATTAATAATTATATAAATAATGTCTATATAACATTCATATTTAACATACATTAACTTATTAGTGTACAATTATAAACTGTGTATAAAAAATATAATACATAATAAAATCTAACTAAAAATAATAATTTTAATTAAATTACATAAATTAATATAAATATATATATTCAATGTGTTCAAATTTAATACAAAAACATTTTTTTAGAATTTAATGTGACTTAAGAATTTAATATTTTAAAAATCATTTTTTTGTAAATGTTTATTGGACTTAACAAGCTTATATTTTACTCATTATTTTCATATATACAATTAAAAATACTATAACAAGCCGCAAGAGTTTGGTGCAAGTTAGGTTAGGTTATTACTACGACGTCGACGAATATGTTAGAGTACTTAAAGTTGAGTTGTTATATTGTATTTATTAGTTTTGAAACTAATTAAGGTTAATTAAAAATATATTGTGTAAAAATTGTAAAAAAAACAAAAATCTTCATTATTTACAGTGCAAAAATTAACATGGGATAAATGCGAAAAAATATTTCTGTTCAGTCTTACTATAATTTTATTTAAATTAATTAACAAAATTGTTTATTAGGAAATTAAAAAGAAAAAATCAATTTTAATTTTTTTAAATGTAATTAGTTTAATATTGTACCCTATAGGATTAAGATATCATTACATCTTTATTTTTTTGAAAAATACAGTATACTTGCACCGAAATTGTATAAAGTATAAATATAGTTGAAAAATTAGCTTAATATAGTAAATAAGTAATGTTATTGGTATTTAATTTAGCAGTTAAATAATATAAATATTGAAAAGTGCATAAATTTCCGTTTTTTAAAACATATTATTAGAAAACAATGAGCAGGTTCTCAGAAATAAATGCAATTTGCATTGAAATACAAGTCCTATACACATAATTGGTATGAAAAATATTATGGTATAATAAACTGAATAAAAAGCAATTGTTATTGGCGGCCGTGGAGTATAACAATATGCAAATTTCATCAGGCGACAACATTATATGAGTTGCACGGATTTTATTTAGCCGTCAATGTATTACTTAGACCATCTGCATCCGCATTCATTACACCTTATAAAGACCATGAATATGCGGGCCCCACGTCATGTAATTATAAATTATATTTTAAAATTCGATAAAAATAATTTAACATTAAATTAAAAAATATATTATATAGATATACGTAAAAAAAATATATTAATGAATGTCAATTAAACACCTGTTTATGTTACTTTATGTTTATTTACTTAATTATTATTATTATTTCTTTTTATAAAGGTACTTTTGATAAATCTATATTTATTAATAAATTCCTCATAATTTCTAATGTGATAATTTTATTTATATTTATATCATTATTATATTGGATACCTATAATATTTAAAAAAAATGGTACATTAATTTCTGTTAAAATTGTTAAACCCACTAAGAAAAAAAATAAAGTTAATAATTCCATAAACAAATTTTAAATTACTAATTTTTAGTTTTTTCCTTCTAAAAATATTAAAAGTAAACAAACCTTTAGACAATAAAATACAATTTACGTTTTGATTCTGCATGTTTGTATAGACTTATACCTAAATATGACGTGATAAATAATTTATACTTAAAAAATTTTTATTATAGTGTTTATGCATAATATTAAACAAACTACGAAACTGTTATTTAGATTAGATTTTTTTCTATTATTTCTATTTGTAATGACCTAGCTATATCTGCTAAATTTCAAATTAAGAATACAATAAAATTACATATTTTTAATATTGAACTAGTAATCATGGGCGTGCACAGTTTATAGAGGTTCAAGGTACAGCATGATGTAATATGGTTCATTTTATATATTTTTTTTTTCATAAAAGCTAGTCTAAAATAAAACCACTCTTTTACTTGATTTCAGGTTTCACAATGAAATCTTATTCTTACACAATATAAATAATTATCTCTTAAAAAATAAACAATTTTAAAATGGTTTAATGTATGTATTTAATCTTTTATTAACTAAAAATAATAAATAAATGGAAATACACAATATTTATAAAAATGAATATATATATCATACATTACATATATATATATATATATATATATATATATATATATATATATATAGTAATTATCCAATTACAGTACAATAATAATAACCTATTTTTCTGTCGATAAATCGATTAAATATTCTTATTTTTCTATTAATACAATGTTCATTAACTCGTGCAATAAGTAATGATCATTGTTTGTGAAAATGTACTAAGCTGAAAACAGTAGTTATAACTTTACTTACAAGTATAAGTTTTAAGGGTCTTTAATGTTACCTACTATCACGAACCATCAAAAAAAATGTTTTAGTGCAGCAATTCCTGCCTATGCTGCCCCTGTGCGTGCGTATTATTGAATTTAAAAAATAAAATAAAATACCTATTATCTATTATAATATAATTAACAATAGAAAGTGACGATTTCTGGTAATAAATTGGTAATTAGATCTATAGTTAGTACTTTTCTGTTTTAAAAGTATAAGGGATCAAAAGTAGAAAATTCTCAGTAAGATAGTGTTATTTTTAAAAATAATTAATAAAATTAAAAAAATATTTATAAAAAAACGAGCATTTTTATGCAATACCACTTTTGGATAATATCAGTTTTGGTAATTTGTTATAATTGAAAAAACTTAAAATAATTGTCTTTATTCTTACTATAAAATGTTTAAAATATTTAAACCAATTTTAATTTATACTACTTTTATACTATGAACCTAATTGCGCTGTTCCAAGGTATATCGGTAATGATTTATTAATATAAACAATAATATAATATATAATATCAATATCATAATAATTATTATATAATTGGTACATCCGATGTGTTTAGAAATAATTAGTTTAACATACCGTATTACTAATAGAAAAATAAATTACCATAGTAATATAAATAAATTATAAAATACATTTAGAATAGAGGATGACACACCGTCTCCGTTTATAATTAATTTTCATATGTGATGATTTATTATTGAATTCAAATTCAACACATCCATTATAGTAACCTACTCATCAATGTCGATAGGCACATTCGAAACCTACTATATTGTGAAGACTGACTTCTTCGGGTTTTCTTAAATTTGTATGTTCATATATCATTTGAATATTAGAAATGGTTATTTCGTTGAGATTATTAATTGATTTGAAATTTGTTTAAATCTATGATTAACCTACTTCAATATGTATTATTTAGGTATATCATTAAATTAATGTTTGTAATTTTACTTTCCGTGCATAATTTTTTGTGGGGTTATGAGATGTGTTTATGTAGGTATGAAGGGCAACTAACAAATGGGGATTAAAGCTCCCACGCATCTGTTATTCGCTGTAGATAATATATCATCATAGCCAATAGAATTTATTCATGACTAAATGATAAAGCCACATTTTCGTTGGCAGAGTCATATCTTTGTCGTCGTCGTTGATTGTTTTTACACGACGAAGACAATAGTTGAGGACAATAAGCCGATTTATTTTGAACAATATTATTATTGTTGTAATAACTATAATAACAGAATAATGACGATAATGGTCGTAAAAGTCGTGTCATTTCGCGCCCGCGTATATGTATATATATATATAATTTTCCAATTACCGCAGTTGTCGTCGTTACATCGTCTATTATTTCATATATATATATTAGACAATTATTATTATTATAGGCAAAGCACCTTATAAATTAACACGGAAAGGTATCTAAACGGTGACCGTAAATCTATAAAAATATACACACACACATATTATTATATGCAATATAAATATCAAGTTAATAATGAACAATGTTTAAAACGTATATGAGACAGTCAATCCTATTGTTCGACAGTATTACTTACCTATAAGTAAATTAATTAATTTAACGATTTATCAATAATATATATTAACTATAAATATCAGAATATAATATAATACAGATAATATTTTCTATGTGCACAAAATAGCCGATAATGGCCATCATAGATGAAATGCGAGTATTATAATAATATTACCTATAATAATATAAACAATAAATTGCCGCGGCGACATAGTCACTGTATAGGTTTAAGTGCAGTATACGTTTACCCGTCATAATATTATATACAATAGCATCGACGATACGTCTTATATAATTCGTTGTGCGGTGTAACGTATAAGTAGTTCCGGTGCAGGTCTAGTTATAATAATATATATATAATATAATAATCGCGAATATATACTGTATGTACCTCTACCCGTTTAGGTATATTGAGCATTATTATTATTAATTATTAATGAGACGCCACCGCCGCCGCAGTTAAGTAGCCGCGGTATATAATAGGTGTACTATATTAATATGTGTGTGTAATACGCGCGTCGTTAAACAACATCTATAACTTCATAAATACCTCTATATCGTGCCCGTCGTTATGCGGTCGTCGAACAACCAGCGCGAAATCGTATGTATGTGTGTTAAGGTCACGTCAATGCCGCCGTTAATATTCAATAAGCACCGCCGCCGTTAAATCAATAAGCCGCAAGTACGATACGTATAATGACGATACGATATTTACGTACTATAATGTGGAGTAGGAATATACTAGGTAATGAGTTATAATAATAATATTATATTATATAATATTTTATAATGCTTAATACGAGATACTGTGCGGTGGCGGAACAATACAATAATACTATCATTGTAAGCATTTTTATAAGGGTCTGGCCAAGCGCACAATCCATAGATACTTTTTAAAATATACAGATTGAATGTAAATCAAAACTAATTTTTATAATTTTTTTTTTTTTTTTTTAATGAGAATGAGAATTTCTGATTTCGTTGAATTTCCGACAAAATCACTATCGGCCAAAATGTATACCAAATTTGCGAAATCGTTCTAAACATGTATTTATATGATAATTATTAATATATATAATATATATATATAATATATATACAATACCACCAAGTGACAACTATGTGTATTTTTCAGTTTTTTTTGTTGTTGTCGGGCGAATAATAGGCGAGGCGTGATATACATCATCGTTATGCATATTATTACAATAAACATCACGGGTGTATATTGTATCGACGCTACGACATGTATTTAATTACTATTAAATAATAATATAATATGATTACGACGATGATGAATACCCCCACAGCTACGTATCCAATACATAACGCATTTATACGTCGAAGGATGTGCGTGCGTTGTGCAATAAAAAATTAATGATAATTCATCAGCGCGTGGGTTGTACGTTAAGAACCGATACGCCACAGCGTCTTGACGAGTGGTCAGGCGGATGTCGACGAACTTGCGCGACCAGTCGTCTGTGTCAAAGGGTGGTTATTATTATACGGTATATATGTTTATTGGCGCGTATTACACACACACATATATATATATATATAGGCGTAGCTTCCGAGTTATATATCTACGTCTGATCGGCTGCACTGTCCTATTTGAAGTGAAAAATTAAATATAGATTACTGACGTACACTTGAGCGTGCACACACCTTATGATAATTATATATTCAGATTGTACCAATAGTTTATGTATATTATACCGACACAGGCTTGTGTATAATGTACACAGTTGTTGTTTCTCCCCGTCATTCTGCAGCTGACCAGCTATATACAATCGACAGGCATCTGGACACGCTAAGGTGTGATTATACGATTATTTTCCACGAGTGAGGTATTAACATTTTTTTTAAAGTCAATATTATCTACATGAAAAGTGTTGTAATTTCCAGTATACATTTGAATTTTATCTTGGTAAAACAAACATTTAATTTGGGACTAAAATATGTATCTATATAGAAAGTAACAGTTTTTGGAAACTTATATAAAAAAAATCGAACTCTACTATTAATAAACTAAGCACATCCGCACACCCATCTTAATCGCATCATGCTCGCTCATAATATGGCGATTATGATGATGATAATAATAATTTGTTAAGTAAATAATGATGACTTTCATATTAACAGTAACATGAATATATGTAATTTAAAGTTGGATCGTTAAACCTCGAGTTTGGTTCCGTGTATATAATACATATTTACCTACCTATATAGTATGTATATTATGTAGCGGTCATCTCGTATATTCAAGTGTAATTCCTGGTTAAATTTCAGTTTTCAACTGACCGCAGACCGTGTTTTATGATATGCAAATATTACATAGCATTATAAGTATTATGTATTCAATCCTTCCGACTTTAATATTATAGCCTATAGGTATAATAGGTACTTCCCTGATCCACACCACTAAATTTCAGTTGAAGGTTTTTGATGGTTTTTTTTTGCTATTCGAGAAAATATTACTAACCAGTATATAAATTCATAACTGATACTTGCTATTAATAAGTTTTTGACGAATTATAATTAATTAATTAACATATTATAACTTAGAACCCGATTTATATGCACATTTTTTATTTTGAAAGTCATTGAAAATTCTAGGTTAAACTAAAATGTATTTTTCATGGTCTCGATAATTTATATTATATACCGTCATACCAACTGCAATTTAAATAACGTCATATTATTTATATATTGTGACTTGTTCCACCACTCTTATCAATTTGCTATACTTTTATTCGTTTATATACACCAACGTTCAATTAAAGTTTGTCAACAAAACGTATACCGGAAAAAGAACGTACAGATTTTAATAGTATGAGTAATTAAAAACTTAAAAATATACTATTAACTACTTTAATAATAATATCATTGAGTATATGACAACTGTTATCATAAAAGTGTATACATGATAGTGCAGTAAATTGAATAATTGTAAATTAAAATCACCTATAAGTTTGAATATTCATGGACAATAATATATAATTAAAATAATTGTTCGGTAACCATCATAATTGCCAAAAAATGGACATTTCCCGCTTCGATTCGTTTTTTGAGTACAATGATAGGAATATCATTGAACTTAACAAATCGATTACAGGTACCTAATCAATAACGACGCACAAGCGATACTTATTATTGTACAAGAAAGCATTAAAAAATTAGCTTATACTTGGCAATTTTTTTAAAATAAAGTTTTTAAGTATGATTACGAACACAATTAGGGTACAATTAAAATTGTATATTTATGTTGTTAAAATATATTTATCTATAATAAAACGTAATATTAAAATTAATTTTGACTATAAACTGAACATTTTTAAGTATAATACAATATTAATTATATAGACATCTATTATATTATCTTATATTTATTTTCATATTCATTAAACGTGATTATTATTTAAACATTACAATAATTACATCAGTATAGTATATAATAATCTAATATTTCACTTATCAATATTATCTATCATATAGAATGTTAAAAAAACTGATACAGTAGGCATATATAATATATATAAAATAATAAACATGTCCGATTTCAATACTAAATTATGTCTGTAGATTATATTATAAAATCTAAAAAATTGTCAAATCGTTGTAAAATATGTTTGTATTAATCGTAGTTTAATCAAGCAATAAACTATATCAAATGAAATCACATATTTATTCGATTATTATTGACAAATGAATCTCAATTCGACATATTAATAATATTCCACTGGACAAAAAAATGAATAGGTACATAATTAAAAATGTACTTTATTGTTTTTACTATAAAAAATGTTTATGTGTACTTTGTACTTATAATTTAATTTATAGGTAAGTCATAGGCTGACATTTAGAAGAGTAATAATGGTTTAGGTGTTAAAATTCGATTTCATATTAAAAAAAAAAATAATAACTGCATTTTGGTTTTAAACTTAAATAAGAAAATTACTATTAATCCTGTACTACTTATAAGTTAAACATTTATAATCTAAGTATGTAATACATTTATGATTTTTTTTAACACATGATCTGTTGTAATGATTTTTATAACCCGTAGTAAAATCTATTGAAATATCATAAATACCTTATATATAATAGCCATATAATAATAATAATAATAAAATGTTATTTAATCGTCATAAATAATATAAATGGTGAATGAGTCTAATGTTATGTGTACTGTGTAAATATCTTTATTCAATATTGTGTTTTATAGATACAAATACAGTATATAAACGGTTAATGATTTTTTTTAAACTATAATGATTCTTTTTCATTTCAGTTCCAGTATTTATACAATATTATAGTAGTAAACCATGACATTTTCGTTAATACGCCCCAGGTTGTATCTATACTATACATCTGTATAATACACTACCTATACAAATTTGAACTGTGTGTGAACTGAGGTCTGAGGTTAGAGTTTTTATTGTATTAGTTATAATATAATTAGATATCTACTAACCATACACAGTCATTTTTACTTATAATATATTTCCCGTATGTATTTTATTTTACAGGATATAATATATTTATAATATGGTAGATATATTTAATATACGCCGTAAGTATACAAATATTCATCATAATGTTATGTATGGTTCACAAGGGTCGTTCATCTGTTAGAATCATGTTAATAGTTTGAGGGTCGGCACCACGGTGGTGTTGGTCTATGGAGCGGTGATGACCTTCTATATCGTTAAACAAAACATACGTTGTTATTTAATTGAATATAAATTTTAACATCGCACATCCAAGGAAGGAAATTGAGTTTCTTCGAAATGTTTAATATAATATAGTAACTTTTATGCTCTTTTTTTAAAACTATAAGAGGTACAATAGATACCTACAAAATGGGAATATAAACTAATAATATACGTGATATATAACAATTAAATAGACCACGGGTGGTGAAATCGTATTTCAAGCTATATCAAAATTAAAATTTAAAAGCCTATGTATGATATAGGAATGATCGATCGTAAGGACTAATAATTAAGAAATATCATCACTTATATGTTAAGTATCGTGTTGTTAATTTAATGCACTTTTTACACAATTTTAATATTTGGTGTGAAATGTTTATTTTTTAGATTCACATAACAGTAAAAAATCTCAATAGAAATTTATTTTAGGAAAGGAGATCTTCAAAAACTCTATTATATAAAAATAGATTTTTGAATTAAAATAAGACTTTCAAAAATTGTAATGAGATAAGTTTCTCTGTAAAAATATATGAATAAAAAAATAAATATTTAATATACTACTCTAAATATGAATAATATATTTTATGTACCTAAGTAATAATGTAGGTATGCGTATAGGTAGTATTAATAAGTAATAAGTAATAGACAAAATATAATATACGAATAGACTATAATAAATTAAGCAATTAATAAATAATAATTTAAATTATAACCAAAACTATCTATTAACAATTAAAGAAATTTTAAAACTCTAGTTAGTTATTTAGTGTTTCCTTTAAAATGTATTTTATCTTAAAATTAAATATTAAATTTAGTAAATTTATTACTAGATTCGACATGGATTTATCGGAATTGTAAATACACGACTGAAAATTCTTATAAGTCATACATGCGGTACTTACTTTGACAGTTTTATTCATGAATCTATTGAGTCTGCTATACATTGTACCTGCCATTTTTATGATTATATTTATAAAAGTGCATGCCTTGGACCTTTTGGTTAATATGTTTATTTCTTTTATTGAAAGTTGTAAGCAACCACTTATATTTATTCAGATTTATTTTATTATTATTTATTTATAAACTTTTAATATAGTCTATACTTAAAATAGTATCTACAATATGTGTGATACTCAAAACACCAACAAAGATATTCAATATAATTATGTGTACCTATTCCTGATCTTTTAATGATTATTTACTAAAACCATATTGTGCTTATTATTTTTGTAATACATAAGTACAACTACAATATGGTTTCTAAAATCCATTTTATTTTAGAATTTTTTTTCAAATTTTGATCGCAATTAGATAAATCAATTAAATTTGTAATACTATATTACTATATACCTACACTATATGTCATAAATCTCTTATCGCTATAATATGTGTATCCTGAATATAGGCACCAACTTTTAGATTTTAGCACGAGGGCAAATAAAAAAATTGAACTACTATATACATGAATATTATTTCAATTTTCTTTTGGCTTCAGTTAAAATTAAAAAAAAACATAATATTTTTTATTAGTGTAATAATAATAATCAAATAATTTTTATACACAAAAGTAAAATACTATTTTTACGTTTTACCTTTACCTATATTTGAAATATAGAGGCAATGACCCATTTAAAATCAAAAGAAGCAGCGATTACCCCCCTTGCTTCTGTGAAGTCGGTGACTATGGCGCTATATATAATATATAACTATATAGGTATTAATAAACTGCACAGTTAGTACATGACTTAACCTTTTTTTTTCATTTTTCAAAAATATTTAAGATTTATGCATTTCTAGATATATACATTTGGTATATTAATAATATCACATGTTATTTCTCTTATTTTAATAAAGATTTCACTATTTTATTACTATGCCACAAAGTTGATGAAGTAATTTAAATGATTTATTTTCAGCTTATTTTTTATTGAAAAATTATAATGTAGTTACGAGTATATCAAAGATTATTGATAATAATATGGTACCTAAATAGTAAATGTAGGTCTATAATAACTATTCGTTACGTAACAATCTACGTTTTGGTATAAACCACAAATAAGTTTCTTGGGTCTAAAATCTAATATTATATATAAAAATATTAAGCCCAGGTGTAATAAATTAATAGTATATTTATTTGGAAGAACTAAATTATAATATTTAGTACCTAAAGATTTTTTATATTTTGTTCGATAAGGAAACCTAATCATTTTGTGCTTGAAACTTATGGTTAATACTAATTTTTTAGGTAGATATAACATCCAAATAGCTTGAACTTATTATATTAAAAATTTATTTTATTTTTTATAAGTATTGTTCTCTTATCATA
The DNA here is from genome assembly GCA_036289425.1 of Rhopalosiphum nymphaeae. Lineage (NCBI taxonomy): Eukaryota > Metazoa > Arthropoda > Insecta > Hemiptera > Aphididae > Rhopalosiphum > Rhopalosiphum nymphaeae. The sequence continues at coordinate 4,321,923 of JAZAQC010000030.1, forward strand.
GTACCTAGGTACTCTTATTTATATAATACCTAAATGTTATATCGAAAAAAATTATTTGTGTACTAATTATTATTCTTTCTGCAAAAAAGTTATTTATTAAATTTATCAAATGTTTTGGTGTAATATATAGATACTAGTAGTCAGTACCTACATATTATAATTACTTATTTTGATCATTAATCATTTTTAAATTACGTTTTATTTTTAATTAGGTTTATCAGTTTATGTAACGGTTTTTATTTAAGTCTACAGCTATTATAAATTATATTTGTTTTGAAATTAACATCAATAATATTAAAGTTTTTGATTTTGATTTTTTTTTTATGATTTTAGTTTACTGATAAAATAATATTTAATAGGAATAATAGGATCCACTATAATAATTTTATTTAATGTTTTCGGTACCTACTGATACGTTTTTTATTTCTAATTAACGATAATATTGATGAAGTCTTATCTTATCTCATAAGAAACCAACTATTTTTATTTAAATTGTATGTTACTATGTTAGTGTTACGGTTACGTAAAAAAACTCGATAAACATATTAGATTGAAACGTGTATAAATGTTCGGTATAATTAAATTAAAAATCATAATAATGTGAGTAAATTGTTATTGTGGTTCATGGTATCTGTTATCTTTTAGGAAATTATTTTTCATCCATATGGCAATTGTTTAAATTATAAAATAACGGCAGTCTATGAATATATTGTATATTATACTAACAAACCCTCTTATTGGCTTATAGTTCTCATTTCGTTCAGTTGACACCGCTAATAATTACGCAGACTACGTACGATTACAATGTACGTATATAATTAATATTTAAAAAATAATATATGACCGAAAGAAGAATTGTTAAGATTTTTTATTGACTGTACAAGTCTGTTTACCCGTTTTCTATGCAATATAAAAAATATAATACAGTAAGCCTCATTCGATTCAAGTATTCATACAAAATAACTATATTTCTATATACCTAGCTATATAGTGAGGTTGTAGGTATAGACTATATAGTATATATACTGTAGAGTTTAGTTTAAGTAGAGAATAAATATGAAATAAAACGATTTTCTGATCCTATTTAAAATGAAAAAAAAAATATTAACATTTGAGTTATATAGCTATAATAGATATTGAGTTAAGTTAATTATTCATTTTAATTTTGATATTAAGTTTAGCAGTGGAGCGTATAAATAAACATTTATTAATATTATATAATATAATCGCTTTAGCCTAAAGCTGATATAACAACGTTAAAAGTAATATATTTTTTTTTGGATATAAACATGATTACATGAAGTAGGTATTTAAGAAACTGTAAATAAGTTTTATTAAGTGTTATGGGTAAACGATGAGTTATAATTTTATTTAATAATATTTTTTGTCGTAAATATCTACGCTCGTTTAAGTTAGTGTTTTTAAAAGTGTTCTTAATTATCAAAAACGTCATTCAACGTTCCATTCCTAACCATTCGGTCACCCACTTTCCTCTCAATACGATTACCTCGGTAACTGCGTGGTGGTCTAGAACTATTACAATACAATTGTATACTTTTACAATAGGTATTATTCTCTTTAATACGTTTAGATATAGTATAGTAAAATGCGCGAGTAAGTGTATTATTCACTTAAAATTTGGTGCGATCTCTATAGAGAAACTCTCTGTACTTGGATTTGTAAAACGTCGATAAAACTCAGCAATATAAATTCAATGTCTTAGGTCCGATCCGCGCCGCACCCACCCACGGTCAATGAGCCTACCCCATTAGAGTAATACTAGTGCCGTTGACAGCTGAATGTTTCAGTGTGGTCCTATCCTGACGCGGGACATCGATTCTTAAGTCCCTACATTCATCACGTGGTTCACCATTGAATAAGTCACAGGAGGCGCCATCGTCGCGCATTTCGAAGACGCGCAGTCCCAAATGTCAACATCGACTTTTGTACCGTTTGAAATCGCGTATTGTAGCGTTGAAATTGCGCTTTGTACCACTGACTCCGTACACAAATGTGTCTATTAAAAATCGATCACTTCTAGCGAATCTTCGATTTGGATCTATACCAGTTGTAAATTCTATGCCACATGTGCTTCTAGAAATCTATGTTAACCTAGTTGACATAATTTACTGCCTAAAAAGTGTTAATATTGAATAATATAAATTGTTTCAGCGTATCAAGAGAACTATATCAAACTACAAAGGCGACAACATTTACATACTAACTGCAGCTAACTGCAGTTCATTACGGTGTCACATCATTTATCATCGACCATAAACAGCACTAACACCAAACAGCGGTTCCAGTCACGTTCACCAAAAGAAGATATTACCTCTGCAATTTCAAAACAGTGATCATTGAGTCAACAGGTATTATTGTTAAAAATAATCAACTAACAAAAAAACATACCAATTTTTCCGATTAAAAGTAATTGTAGAGCTGTCATTATAACGAATTCGGATATTGAAGGTACAGTTCGTCACTGGATCTAGCTACGGTATCATCAGAATGGATAATCCGGCAGCAGTGTTAACGGATGACGTAGAGGATTGGAGTTCACGTGCACCATCGACGGGCAGCAATCAGCCCCAGACAAATGCTAGGTTAAGCGGTGATTCTGGTGGCAGTTTACCTAATAATTCATCACAGACACAATCAACACCACAACAACACTACAAGCGCAATGCATCCACTTATTCAATAGACATTCCAGCAACCCTGGGACTGATGGTGACGAGCGGCAACCCTGCAGCCAACGAAGGATCAACTACATCGTCTACGTGAGTACCTATACTTTTCAAATTTGTCAATTATAACAATATTATAGCTGTGTTCTAGTAAATAGAATAATTTTAGTGTATAATACATAAAGTAGTATCATTGTGTTTATTGTTTAGTAGGTATACGTGATTTTAGGTGAGTTATGGATCCGGTATAAAATAATATTAATAATAATTTCTGATTAATAACCATTTGACGCGGATTAAATATGTTTATTGATTACATAACATGCACTATATAATATAGCTGGTTTTCGATAATATTTTCCACCAATCGATATCATAGTTCGGAAATTTCTTACAGCAGTAACTGATGTTACAACGTCGGTTATTGTGTGCGTTTTTAATTTATCACATCAGCAATCATAATATTATACAACTATATTTCAACCCAACAACACGTATTTCACGCGCATATAATATAAATTGTAGTGCTCGTATATTATGTATGTTTTCTGTTGATTGCATGAAGTCACCTCGTTCATTTTTCAATTTTTATCGTAGCTTCATCCCTATGCGGTGATACCACCTGTGGCTGTCGTTTTTATAGTAAAAACGATTTCCTAGTGCGGTATCCACGCTGGGTGGTACGAGGGATTCATCCAACTAACCTTCACACACGGCCGCGACCCGTTCCGCCTGTCCACCTCTTGCGGGTACTACGTCGTACGTTCGATGCGTTTCAATTTATTATATCGAATATGATATTGTTAAACGCGGTACACCTAGATACCTGTTGGTAATCACAAAAAACTCTCCCCGCAAGTCGTAATTCGTTATTATGTTCGAATTCGAACGCGATTAAATTAAATTTTCAAAACTCCGATGAACATGTCCGAAATAAAATGTAATTAAAAACCTGCGTAGGTTTGATCTCACGATTCGTCAATCAGCCGGTTACTGTGGTGGACTGCATGCCGACGGCGCCGTCGCTGTCGGTGCATTTTGCGCGTATTCCGAATTATTCAAAAAATGCACATACACACACACATACACACCAGCGTTTTAAATCTAATCATCGAAATTTCTTTGGGAAATCATCACGCGAATCACTCGGCAATGCGACCAAATTAATCGCTAATGAATTCTCTCGCGTACTTTCTATTAAATTTAATTTTAATCTCTTCTCGTATCGTACACAATATATTGTACACATACACGCGTACTATCATCGTTTTACTGATAATGATATACGAACAACGGAGTTAATTTGTTAATGTAACGTGCGTGCGCCAGTGTGAGAGTAGTGTGTATGTGCATTATAATCTCGTAAACACATTATAATTATAGCATGTATAAATTGTGCATAATAACAATATTATTACGATATACATATTAGAATTGTACAATTTACGGACAGGCACCGGTTATACGTGTGTAGGTATGTGTTATATACCATTAAACGTGTGTACACTTTATAGCGATTTCAATAATGTTAATTATTACCCGTTTTAGGTTCGGCGAGAGCTGAATAGTACACCGAAGCGCGGAAAACGTCGCATGTTTCTCGTAGACACGTGACATTCTTTTGGTCCCGCGTCCGCGCGTTTTTCACACAACTCGCTAATGCATTCGCATATAATGCCGATGTGTATTGTGTATGCGCCATAATGTACCTAACTATTGTTACAAAACTATGCGCGTGCCTATGTCTATAACTATTTGTCCTCTACCTGCTGGTATGCTATATTGTGCGTATGGTACGCTTATCGAGAATAGTTTGCCGGTTATGATGGTCTGGTTATGGTTTTCGTTTTGCGCTGAATCCAGCCCTTCTTACTCACGCGGTTGCAATGTACACACATCCGTGTTTATTATAACACGTATGTCCCATACACAATTGTCCGTACCCAAAACGTAGCACAGGTACCTGTTACATCGCATTACCTACCTACACGATTTTCGAAAGAACCGCGGAGCTTTCCAATATATTGCCTCGGTTGTCGTGCGCGCGAAACATATTCTGACGGTCAGCCAGGCATCAAACGGAAACGTTTGCAGATTTTTTTATACGTCGTATAAACACCGATAATCGTATACGACATGACACGTAGGTAATATCAGATGGGAGGTTAGGTACCCGTAGCTCGTAGGTAGGTACTCGCGATAATAATTACCATCGACGTACAGTACCTGTCATTATATTATACATTTTAATATATACAATTATATACATTCGGTTAATATATATTATTAGCGCATAAGACTATGACAACGAATTTGCGGATGATGTGATGTATGCATATGCCGCGTGAGGGCGTACGTGATGAAATAATAATAATAATAATAATAATATTACCTACATTATTGTAATCGAATTGGATTTTTTTTTCACGTTCTCCGGGGCCACATCCATCTCTCTCTGTACGACGCTAATTGTCGTCAAAACTGCCATCGTCTTTGTGCGGCGTACGGTCATTCATTGTTCGCCCGTCGTTCATTGTGCTTACACGTACCGAATAAAAACTACGTGTCCCGTCTTCGTGTGTGCCAATGCGTATCGTCGCGTTGTATCGCCGTCACCGCTGCAAACAACAACAAAAACGACAACAACACCATCGACAACGGCCACAATATGACTGATGATTACGATTACAGTATGAAGCTGACCGAGTATTCGAGCAGCGGCAGCAACAGCAGCAACAGCGGAAGCGTCGGCGACGGGACCGCGACGGCTACGTCGTACATCATATCCGGCGGCAACGGCACAAAATCCGATGGCAACGGAACAGTCGGCGGACGCCGCCGCAAAGGCGGCAAGAAACAGCCGCGTTACGACCCGTTCCAAATGCGGGACAAGTCCAAAGCAACCACGTACGTATACATATAATATAACTATAAGAAAATGTTCACGTACATTAAATGGTTGGACGTTTTAATGTTTTAACGTGGTACTTACGATACCTACCGAAATGATTTGAAATTATACAATATTATTATTATGTGAAAGGCCGCGCGCAGGGTCTGTTGTTTGCGAGCAAAGGCTCCTTGTAAGTTGGTGCCCTTGTATACGCTATTATGAGACGTATAGTATAATACATACATTTATATATTATTATATTATAATACACATGCCGCATAGCACTAATAGGTGTAGCGGCGACTACTTGCAAAGGCCTTGCAGATCTATCCGTTTTTCACGTCTAAACGGTTTATAATATATATTGTACCTGTATAATTACATAAAATAATAGAACTTCCCGTGCACTACCATATTTTAATTTTCCTGTAATAAATATTTTATGTTTTTTTTTGTTTTTGTTTGGTTCACCCTTTTCTGACCACCATCGAACATTATATTATCTACGTAATAAACATGTAGTGACAGCGGTGCCTTATTACATCTTATTAAGAGCAGTCTTGGCAGTGGAATCCTCGCCATGCCAAACGCATTCAAAAATGGTGGACTCATTTTCGGACTTGTCGGCACGGCAGCAATCGGAGCACTTTGCACGCATTGCATCTACCTTCTGGTGAGTCGTATGAAAAAATTAATTTATTTTATTACTATATTGTTGTCATATATTTTTTTAAAACTATCATATTGCTCTGATTTTAATTAAACCGTACTTTTATTTAAACGCCACCGTTCGTGCCATCGGACAAATGAAGTCGCCCGAGTCACCATTTTTCCGTATAGTCATATTATGTATATAAAATCAATATACATTAATCGAGTATACTATATTATTCAATGTCTTTTCTTCAAATCACGGTTTTAATGTATTTTTTCTAAACCTAGTTAATACTATTTTAAATACAATATATTATACTATATTGGTATGTTTGAAAAATGGAAATAATAAATTGTTGAATATACAAAAAACTATTCCGAATGGAGGTGTGTATTAGTATATACTCATAGTTTTAATGATATTTAATAATTTATTTATATTTAATAACTATCTTATATCTATATTACTATTAAAAATGTATTTAATTGTGAGCAATATAATACGGTAAGTATTTTTTACCAAAAACATAACATTTATTCATATAATATTATACATTATTATTGGCCAATACCGACGTGTCTTGCGAAGAATGATGCAATTAGGTTTATAACAAATTTGCATTGCACATTGAAAATGAAAATTTAAGTAATAGTGGAATGTTTCAATGTTTTATTGTTAATTTTTATTGAATTACAACAACGAACTACTAATTAGGTAATAAATAATCGTGATTTTAACGAATTTTGTTAAAATATCAAGTTATAAAACACTTAAAACAAATTTTATGATATGACTAAATATTTTTAATTTTTTTAATTTTTGTAAGCTAAACTTATCAAGAAATTTGTAATAAAATGTCAAGATTTTTGATTTAATATTTTTATTTTTTTTTTTACTAAAATGTTATATTGTATTAATATAATTTTTTTTTTAAAAAAATGGAACGTTTCAAATATCAATAAATAGCTCAATAGATCAACAAATTTCATTATGTTATGTCTAAAAAATATCAAATTAAATATTGGGTGAAAATAGCAAGTATCTCTACAGTTTATTTTTAAATTATCATATAAAAAATAATAATAATTTCTTTAAATCATAATACTAATTTAGATTTATCGCGTCATAAATAATTTAAGATATTTTGACAAATTGAAATAATAATTAATCTATAGTTTGAAATAATATAATATACCTAAGGTCAGATATTAAATCACGATTCAAACATTTCACTGTGGAGATTGAGAACGCATTCATAGTTTCTATCGTAATATAAAATACGTATAATTTGCAATATTTACGTTCCGCAAATACAGAAATTTTTTTATTTTTGATAGAAAAAATTTGACTTGTATCATATTATTTAAATTTTATTTAAAATCATGAAAAAAGTAATTTTAAATTATTATATTTTATCTACTTGAAATTCGTTTAAAAAACCGACATATACGGATGATAATGTTATCATCTTTAAGTTTGGTAATGTATAAATTTGCTCTACTATGAAAGGTAATAACTGTATTATGTCTGTATTAGAAACGCGGAACGTAAATACAATATATTATTATGTTGTATGTGCGTGTGAGACATAAATTTGTAAGTATATTATTATAAATATTATGTTTTTTTAAAATATATAGAACATAAATGAAAATAGTAATAGATTAAAAAAAAAATAATCCGGAAATATTTTGTAAAACGTTTTTAAAAAAAATTATAAGCTCGAGGCCGTTCTCCAATATTATAACGATAATGATATATCTGGTAATTGTTTCGACTGTTTTATAATTATAATTATACGACAATATTATTTTGTGTATATTATACTAGCCAAATATATATGATATATATATAAATGGTTCTTTTGCGGTTTAGTTTTAGAATATTGTTATGATTATTACTTTTACGTCTCGTAATCACATACTTAACTAAACTAACAATTGTTTTTAGGTGTTGTGTTCGCAAGCGCTAGCCCGCCGTACTCGCCGTCCGGCCCTCGGGTTTGCCGAAACCGCCGCAGCCGCGTTCAGTACTGGCCCGCGCCGATTCCGTGCCTGGGCCCCATTCGCCAGGTATGCTATATATGTTCATTTAATTCAGTGGTTTTTGACTTAATTATTTTATAATTATTATCATTATTAAAAATACAATTTTTTTTTGTGACCCTCAATTTCGGATTTTTTCTTATAGATAAACGTATTATTATAATAATACAATATAATAATTTACCAGTATCCGTTTGATTATTATTATGGTCACGGTTCACGAGATTAGAAACCAGTGAATTAATTTTATAAACCTCCTCACATGCTCTTATTGGCGGGTGTTAGAGAAACTTTAATACCTTTATAAATGTATAATATATACTATATAGTAACTGTCGACTGATCGCTACAGTCACCGCGTCACAACGATATTATAATTATTACTCGCAATTTCATCTGTATTTTACAATGCGGTAGTGAACGATGTTTTATATTACTGTTTAACATATATAACTTACTTATATAGTGGTAACAATGTTGTTTCAATTATTTATTTTTTTGGAAATAATTTTTCTTTATAATAAAATACAATTTATGAGTAATGATTCTTTTGTTATGAAAACCAGTACCATATGTACTAACTAATCTACCAAGACCAATTATTAATGTTTATTTAATATAGTGTAATTAAAATATATAAGAAAAAAAAGAGGAGACAGTAAAATATTAGAATTAATATAATTTATGCGTGCCGTTGTATTATATCGTTTATCGTTTTACTTTCCTAAAAAAATCGTACTTTATTTGCATATCGTCAATAAACATCATAACTAATAACAATATTAAAGAACTTAATTTATGTTATATACATATACTATACAGTTGCGTATCGTTTTATTTTTTTGTTATACGTTCAATCTGCTTACCAACATCTACAATTCTTGTATTATAGTTGTCAATATTTAAAATATTAATTATCCATTTATAATAATTTATCATATTATAATTAAAAATAAATAAATAAAAACTGATTGAGCATCTTAGTCATATTTTATCTGTTTTTATTGAGGCATAATATTTTAATACTTAGGCGCATCCAAATTATATTATTAGTGTTTAGGTTATGAAATTTAATTTAAAAATACAATTACCGTATGGCTTCTCGTGTTTAGATTCGACAAATTTAAATCTATTCATCTTATAATGCGAATGAAAAATATAACGATAAGCAAAATTGTAGAATAAAAAAAGTTAAAATGAACAATAGCGATACGTTAACGACTTCCGGACCATAGCGTGTTATCATAGTATGGTTTCGGATTATTTTCCAGCCATATTCTGGATGTTTTGTGAGTGAAATGTGAAGGTTGTTTTTGGTTTGGTTGACAGAGGCTGATGATTGTACTTTCAACGGTTATAATATGACTAGAGAATAATTTAATAACATAGATTTCGGTAATTAAAAATGTTATTAAATTTTTCTCAGCGTGTGTATTGTAGTTGTTATTTTGGGTAAACATGATTGTCTGATTTGGTAGATCAAAATTATTGATCTCAATGACACAGTACTTTAATTTATATCATCACAGATAACACTGACTAAAAAAACACGTACAATATGAGCTGGTAATTTTTGTTACATGCCACACTCTTGTTTTAACAGTATTACGTAAATTATATAAGTTTGATCAAATTTATCGTTGTCCTTCAGTATTTACAAAATAAGTACCAAAAACATATTATTATGTATAAATGTATAATTATGTATTATACTCTTATCCAAACATTATATAATAATGAGTAGTGAATCATGATCACTAATGTCTAATGATAAATGTGTGTACTTGTTTGCAACTAAATCAATAATTCTTTTGAACATTTTAAATGATAGAGCTACTAATGGGTATCATTTCTTATTTCTTATCAAAAAATTTTTACGTTTCTTATCCTTATGATAGATTATGGAATTATAGCTATTCTTGAAGATTAAAAACATAAATTTTAATTTACTAAGCACGTCTTTAAAAAGTTTAAAATATCAACTTTCTTTTTGATAACTAATGAACCTTACAAAAATGTTTGATTTTTGGTAAGATTTTATTCATTTAAATACTCCGAAATAGCCATAGCAGCTGATATGAACGATACCATACATTTAAAAAAAATAAACCAATACATTTTGTTATAATTATAGTGCAAGGAATAACAGAAACTGAACGTTTACTGAAAGTATTATTGTATCCCTTTGTTTTGTAAAACTATATTTGACCCATTGCTATATATTATGCATTTATGCTTGATCACGAACGTTATTTACTAATTACTTATTAAGTATAACACTATTTTATTTCTAAGAAATTAAATTTGTTTATGAAAAATACAATTTTAAATATTGTAAAATAATACTAATACCTATTTTATTTTTTCGAACGAGAGACCCCAAATCTGAATAAACGGCGTGAGGTTTTGCACCTCTCCTAGGACGGCCCCACATAGAAAGATAACAGTATTTCTATGTATACTATAATATATGGTACTAAAAAAATAAATAATTTATATTAAACTTCTATATGTAACTGTACATTTAACATTTTATGAATATTAGTGATTAACGTATGTAATTATAGTCACCTATATTTAATTTAAAATTAAGTAAATTAAAATAATACCTACATATTTTAAACAATTATTTTTGAAGAATATAAAGATGAAAAATAACGGAAAAAGTCATTATAGTAGATATTTTTTCATTTGTATTTTAATATTTGTATAGTTTGTTGGTTCTAAAATATTTTATTTTAGATTTATAATAGATTTTATTGAAGATCATTCATTTTTACGAGTCCTAAATACTATTCGTGATCAATTATTTTATAAATTAGTTTTTTTTTTAATTTAATAGTATAATATATAAAAATTATGTATCTGCTTTTAAGATATATACTTATTCTTATTTGGGTGTTGAATGTTATAGTATTAGATTTGTCTATACTTATTTAAATTAGGTACATTAATTTTAATTTTTAATTTGTAAAACACTCAAAGTACCTTGCCTACGCTAAACGCTTGATTATAGTTTAATAATATATAATGTAAGAATATTAAACCTCCGAAAATTAAGGGCTAAAGATATTTCAACTGTAGCAAATCTACAAATACATTTAAAAAAATAAAATATTTACATCGCTGTATATATTTGTCCGCGTATTTAAAAAAAAATTGAAGTAATAAAAATGATATTAAATTACAGTATAATTATTATTAGAATAATTTTCAAAAATAAATTACAGTGAAGTTAAATTTTAAATTTTATAACACAATATAGGTACATTATCATTACAGGTACATTATAATTATTATTATGTAACGTATAAATAATTTATATATTGAAATAAATTATTAGAATAATCAACAACTTTACTTCAGTATTTGTTTATTCTATTATTCATAGGTAAAGAATTATAATAAATTATCATCAGATAATAATTAATAATTAGTAATTCTATTAATTTCCATTATTAATTATCATTACATAATAAAATATTTGTACACTCGAATACTCGATACACGATACACCTACTAATATAAATAAATATACGATATCATATATACACAAAACAAAATATAGATAAATACATTATATATACTTATGTAATAACATACATAGTTTATTCAAATTATAACTTAATCTTATGATAAAAATTAATTTATTACTGGTATTTTATACTTAATCTGTAATTAAAAGCTAACATGTTAGTGAATGTAAAATGCATATGCATAATGTTAATTTATTAAAACCGTAAGACATCGCTAAAGTTATTACAATATATTTTGATTTGGTTATTAATGCAAGTTATCGACAAGTTTAATAGGCATGCCGCATAATACGGTATTGTGTTGGCTATTTTATTGAAACTATAGTAAGAATCAGATTTAAAGTAAACATGTTATAAATATCAATAATATTCAATATCAAACATTTAATTATAAAAATAATTGTTTTTATTTATGGCAATAAAATAATTATTTAATAAATCAATATCATGAATTGTTTAATGTCTCGCTCAGAATCTATATAAGTTAAAAGTTATGTAAAAGTTACATCAGTTATGTGTTTTTCATATAATTCTATTTATAATTTTATAAATGTACAAATTAGTATAAACTCCAAAAACTTCTCTTGAAAGTCAATAAATTTTAAATTGAATACAAAATACGATTCTTTAGAGATCATTCTTGAAATTTTAAATATATTCATAATTTTATAAAAATTTGCATAAACTACAAAAAACTTTGTAAAATTCATGTTGCGTTTGTTATTCAAACGGTTATAATCTTAGTGGTTTAATTCATTTATAGAATAATGTTTCATTATTAAAATAATAATATAGAAACGAAATTTTCAGATATTTTAACGATTTTTAAATTTAATACAAACATTTTAAAAATGACTATTTTTCTAAGTAATTATGTTATCAAGATTTCTATTTTAATATTAATATGCTAGTACTTATAAATTTCAAAATTTGTAATAAAGCTACGGTTATTAAGTAGTATTAAGTTTTTCTAATTACAATTAAATCATCTCAAAATTTGAGACTCAAATATTGGTAGGTATAAAAATGTTAATTTAATATGAATATTTTCGAAAAACGTGAGAACTATAAGCTTTAAATAAGGTTTATAAACATTAAAAGGTTTAAAAACGATATTTTTTTTTGACTAAATTAAAAATATATTTTGTTTATTATATTCTTTCATATAGGAAATATAAATTTATATAGAAATCAAAAGCAAACCATAATAGGCTATTGCACAGATTCCGACAAAAGAGTTCAATGTATATTGAGTATCATGATAATATGATAATATTATTTCTTATTAGTGTTTTATCCTCTCAAAATATACATCTGTACGGATAACACAATACTAGTTAAATATAATTTAGTAATAATTGTAACGACATAATATTATTATATTATGGATTGTTGATTGTTTGCACAAATTATTTGGTGATTAATATAAACTAGAAATATTTTAATTTTGGATAACAATATAAATCAATAACAAAATGTAATAACACTCATAACCTTATATGAAGAAATACTTTATCCGAAATATTGTGAGGTATGTCCTTTTATAAACGATCAAATATAAAATAATCTACCATATGTACTAGAACGGTATCGATGACGTTTGACAATGTACATACATATAACGTAGATTGTGTATTTGTGTATATTCTTTAATAGGACAATAGGTATAATAATAGTATAATATAATATATTTCCTCTTGCCGGATACAATCATAATATCGTCATTAATAAATCTGGTTTTAGTAGAGGTGTAAACCTTGATAAACCACAGAGGAATAAATTAGTATTAAAAGAAAGTTGAGCTCGACAAAATGTCTATACCATAATATAATATAAAAAAGTCCTATTATAGGTAAACATTCAAATATATAAAATACATATATATATATATATTACATAATTATATATATTTTTTTTTCTTTTTTTTTTTTAATAGGTAATATTTAGTCATAAATTCTACAAACACTGTTTTATATAATATATATATATATATATATACCAAACACTAATATTTGACACTCGTGAAATGTAGGTGTAAAAATGTTACATACGCACGTATTAACAATTTATGAATTCAAATATTTTTCTAAACTTTCAGGTTTGATATAATATTGAACCAATATTTAAACAATTTTTCTCCAATTTCGAGTATCCTATATTAGTATTTAGTTATATGGAGTATTTCACTGTATTTTATAACATTTTCAAATATTCGTGGGTAGTAAAATATGTATGCATTATTTTATATTATAATTAAATCAAAACACTCTTCATTTATTTCGTAGAGAGAAAGCGATTATTTACAGACAATTAAAAGTGTTAGATTCTAATAATGTTGTTTAACGCGTTTTTGTCATTTCAAGTAAAAATACTTGTTAGAAATTTGTTGAAATTGATCAATAATAATAATTTAAAAAAGAAGTTCTTGTTTTTAAATAAATGCGGCGTCGTTTAAAACGTCAAGCTTACCATTCATAACCACACATTTTAGATAGTTCATTATCGCACAAATTTTTTTTATTGTTAAAAGAGGAAATTTGAAAGGGCAATAATTCAAAACCACATACAATTAATTGACAATTAAAAATAGTTCATTACATGAGATTTCATAGTTTCAATATTAATTAAAATTTAAAAATAATTTAATATATAATAAGATTAAATAAAGTATTAATTTATGACTGATTAAATATGATAACTAGTGTATGTTTTTAAGCAATAATATAAGATAAATGTGTGCGTTATATCGATATATTTTGAGAAAATTTTGCGAAATCGATGTATAAAAATGTACGGATTTGAAGGACGACCTTTTTTTTTTTTTGAAAGTGTGCGGTTATGACGATTGCCAATAAATGCGATTACTACACAATATACGTATCGTATATAGGGTAACGCGGAGAAATATTTAAATATGATATCAATTTTCAATATTATGGTGGTATCATTAAATGCCATTCTGTAGGTAGGCATAGTCACCCAATAAAACTAATTTACTAACGTGTTTTTTAATTTTTTGTTTATATTTTCACGCGCCCCTTTTGATAACGAATTGGGACCGTCTTCGAACTGAATTTACCATCATACACAGAGAATTTGTCAACGCTGCTCTGTTCTGCACGTATTATTTTGGTAACACAGTATACGTGGTGCTCGTCGCCGCATCGTTTAAGCAGGTAATATACACGGCGACAATCACTAGTAACACACACACACACACACACACACACACACACACACACACACACAATACGTCATAGGTGGATTTTAAGAAAAATTATTTTTGAGAGTGTTCAATAATTTGCCGAAGCCATCGCCTAAATCCTCAACGCGCATTTATCTAACTGATACCTGTCATATTTTGTCAGAATATATAGGATATCGGATATTTTTACTGTATAATTCAATAAATAAATAAATAATATCATAGTACACATTATACATCAATATGTATTTTATACTCGATTTCCCCTATTTTGTAGTTGACTTATTAATTATACAATATCAATATCAATATCATCGTTTTCATTGTGTAATATTTACTAAAAATCTCATACTGAAACGGCAATTTATTAATATTTTTGTATTTAGCCGGTATACCCTATTCTGAATTATTTATTTCAAGCAATACTAGGTAAGTACTTGTTTGCTATGAGTATAGATTTCATTTTGATAATAATTTTGAAACTTTTAAAAGAATCATTTATACTTTGATAAATTTTGAAATAAATAAATTGTTAACAATTTTGAGGACTTCTCTCCCAGAATCCTTCTTCGCTCAGTACCTTACACCACACTTTATCTACGTACATTATACACATTCGCGCGCGAGCGTATCATACAACACAGCTCGAGTCTCGACACACGTCATATACGTGTTCGCTGATACAACTAATTCGATATATCCACGTGCACAATGTTATGTTATGATGTAATGTTTATTTGGTGGTTTTTTCGTCCGCACACAGGTGGCCGACACGCACACTCCGCCGGAATGGCACATGCCCATCCGCGCCTGGATCCTCAGCCTGGCCATTCCGCTGGTGCCGCTTGGCATCGTCCGTTCGCTTCGACTGCTGGTCCCGTTCTCGGCCATAGCCACTGCGTTCATACTGGTCGGTTTGGGGTGCACCATGTCGTGGGTGGTGACCGGCGTCAGCCTGTTTGCCAACGAGAGTGCCCTGACGGCTGCCGTACCGCTGCCCGACATCGGGTCCCGCCCGTGGATCGCCCCCGTAGGACACATGCCCCTGTTCTTCGCCACAGTCCTGTTCGCCATGGAGGGCATCGGCACCGTGAGTACATCTATCGCGGTTCGAGTGTAAATATGACTTAACTGTCCATACGATGACCTTTGGACTATCCACTTATAATGTATAGCTAGTCAAAAATAAAACAATTTATTATTATGACTATCTACATATTATATTATAGTGTCATAATTTGTAAAATTCACTTTCGTCACGATCTTCTGATGTAATTCATCAGCAGAACTCGTTGTATGCCTACTATGAACAAATTCAAATTTTATTCGTCTTAACTCCGAGTTTGTATATAACATATAGGTACTTATATATATTTTACGATATGCGAGAAATCAAATTCTAGTTTCGATCTGAAACTTTAACTATATAGTTTATATGTGTACGTCTAAAAAAACATAAATAGGTTTCTATTTATGTATATAATACGTTTGTATTATATGGTGAAATGCATTCTTTTATCGATTAAACCGTAACCGTGGTTTAACTTATAATGATATAGTTTACACACGAGTACACAATACGAATTTCACAGGTACTCCCGATCGAGAACTCTATGCGCCACCCACAGCGGTTCCTCACGGCTCGTCCTTGCGGAGTCCTGAACGCCGCCATGATGCTGGTAGTGTGTCTGTATTCGATCGCCGGATTCCTTGGATATTTGCGTTTCGGTGACGCCACTGACGGATCGATTACTCTCAATCTACCCAACGATCTGTACGTATAATTGCAATCGCAGCGCTATTCAATGTACTAAAATACCACGAGATATGCGTGCACTTATGCGCGAAAATAAATAAGAAAATATATACTAAAACGTTCAAAATATGCGAATACATAATAATATTAAATTAATAGGTAAATTTAAATCTGTATCTATATGGCTTGAAAGGTTATGCTAAAGTAGGTATGCGTAAAATATCAAAACTGCAAATGAACACGTACCTATATATTATGGAAAACTTGTATTTCTGTAGAAATTATGCTGCAGAATAAACTTTTTATATTAAAACATTATCATAATATTTCATGTCAATTTCATCATTGGGTCATTAATTATGTAAAGAAAATATAAAAAAATTATAAAATATTATACACGTATATTATTTATACATTAGCGTTTAAAATATGCAAAATACACTTGCGTAATACGTATATTTATTTAAAAATGTATTCATTGATAATTGACACCCACCCATTACCCACAAAAAACTCAAAGGCAATCGTCTTTCGATTATCCCTTCACCACGCCACTAAGCACAGCAAAGTGTTGTAGCGCGAACGACCTAAACCAATCAGGATAATATTCTTTATGTATTTATTAAATAAATTATGCTGCAGGTTCGCCGAGTCGGTGAAAATCATGGTGGCACTGTCCATACTGTTCTCGTACGGTCTGCAGTTCTGCGTGCCCAGCGAGATAGTGTGGACTCGACTGGAGCCATGGCTGCGCAAACGCCGGCAAAACAACATGTTTTCCGCGGACAACAAAATCACAACTTCCTGCGGCGCGGCTGTGAACATAATCGCCGGCAGCACCATGTCTACGGCTACCGCAGTCACCACGACCAGTGCCATGTCTATGGACGAGAAAAAGAAACTCGAAATCGAGTCCAACCAGCAGGATAAGCCCATGGACGGAGCGTACTATGTGATGAGGGCTACCATGATCCTGGGAACCGGTAAAATACTACCTATATTATCAATATATTTTCCGACGCACACGTCGTGATGATGTGTGTCTGGACGATTATTTGAACGACTGATTGTTAAACGTTCCACAAGCACAATCTGATGTACTGCAATAAATAAAATTACTGTATTATATAATCGTATTGTAATATTATTATACAGTTATGTCGTTCGATACATCGATTAGTGTATTGTGTTTATTGTATACGTGTATTACGCTATCGTCACAAACCGCATTAAGTAGTATAAATTATAATTGTTAAAATGATGAGATATAATTATTAATTCAATGTCACTGTATAGTTTATGTATTATATTTTAATAATAATAACAGTTTATAAAAAAAAATAATGCATAAAGGCAGGCGTACTTTAAATTTTAAATTCGTATAATAATAAATCTTATAATTGGCATTCCTTGTTCTTTAAAATAATTCGTAATTCCAAATGGACATTGATTATAATATAGATTAATGGCACTTCACATAATATAAAATACAGTTTTTAGTGTCGTTACACCAAAACGAGTAAAATGCACACAATTTCGTACGTTAAGTTTATTAATTTATAATAATATGGGAAAGTGTATTATTAACTTTTTCTTCACAAATTCAAAAAAAAAACCTTATATTTTTAATATGGGCCCATCGCTAACACAAACTGGGGCTTAACTTTCAGGAGTATAATTAAAAAATATCAGAAGGCGCCTATCTCCCTCTATCCGCGCGTCACATGCGTAAGATATGTAAATAAAATACGTATGTACGTATTTTCCAACGTTAGAAATAAAAATATATAAATTATATAATAGGATGTTACACACATAAGTAATAATAAAACGCGGTAGATATCATAGACCGTCTTTCGTAGTTATTGCGTTTAAAAAAACAGTCCAATACGCTCTTCATATATTGTTACATGCGCGTAGCTCGAGTATAAAAAGTAAACGTGTGCAATAGTTGCCAGCTTTTTATTTAATACGGTGGTCGACGGGTGCAAATAAAGTCCAATTTCAATAACAAAACACAGCTATCCAGAAATCGTCAAAAGCTATTCTGTTTAATGACTTGTAAATCTTACTATATTTTACGCGCTCTGCGATGATTAAATAATAATGTCATAATAGTCGACAAAATTAAGAAATTAAACATTCGTTGACGTTTTTGTTTTATTGTATCTGCCAAAAAATCGCATTTCTAATTGGTGCTCGCGTAGAATCGACCGAGTATTAACGGGGCAAAGGAAAGCGCGTTCGCGATATTTCGTTTAAGAAATATCGAAAAATCGAGTACATCACGAGCATGCCTTTTTTTACCCTACTTACCATACACGCACGTTGACGGACAATTATATAATGACATACGTAATGCGCAGCAGCAGTACACCGTAACTGCACTTGTATACTACTTGCGAATGACAATACGTTTTTCCAACGTGTGCCTAACCTAACACTAATTATCGCTGTTCGCAGTGCTCATCGCCGCCCTGGTGCCCGACCTGGCGCCGTTCATATCGCTCATCGGCGCGGTGTTCTTCTCCATACTGGGACTGATGTGCCCGGCCGTCATCCATCTGGCCACGTTCTGGAACCACGGCAACGAGGACGGCGAGGACACGGACGACGCGACCGACTCGGAGGACGACTTGGACTTTGACGGCGACTACTACGCGGTGGACGACGACACGGACTTGGAGGCGGTGCAGCGGCAGCCGCAGCGCAGGAGGAGCAGCGGCCGGTCGACGCGTCGCCGTAAGGGCATGAGCCGGTGGACCGTGGCCAAGGACGTGGCAATCGTTTTGATCGCACTCATCGCCCTGGTGTCCGGCACGTACGCGTCGCTCGTGGACATCGTGGCGTTCTACGGGTCCGGCGCCAAGGACGGCCATCACGCGGCCAACGGCAACGGCACCGCCGCCGCTTCCAGCACCACCACCATCGGACCCGGCCCGGAATCGGCGTTCCTGGTGGCGGTGAACGGCGGAAATTAGAGCGGACGCGAAGACAAAACAACAATATATATATATATATATATATATATATATACACTAAATAATATACACCGTCACACCGACACCGCCACGTCAACGACTGCTGCAGTCGTCGTCTTCATATCGACAGCCTGCCCGGCATGGCTAAAACAGTTACCTGAACCATAACGTTACTATAACTAATCGCTGTTGTCAATACGCGCAATTCTCTTGGGGTTTTTTTTCCCCGATCGCCCCATACGCATTTCTGTGCTAATCGCAATAAATTTATTTTCGAAAAAATTCCCCGATGATGTATACCTATCTATACTTTTTATTTTCGACGTTCCGTTACGGTTTTTTTTTTTTAACCGTCGTCTGCCCATGTATATTATTTAATTATTGCTATATTGATTTTTGTTTTTTCAGTATTTTTTTTTTCTATTTATTTAACTACTCGTTTGTATGATAATATAATATATAATATATACATATATATATTATATATATATTTATAATTCTAATATATTATTAGGTAATAAGGTAGTGTGTAGTTTTACGAACGCAAACATTTTTTTCCCTATTGTTTTCCTCCTTTAAGTTTCTCGCTGTATGATATTATATTATATTATAAATTATGAATTATAATATAATATTAATTTTATTTTGATTTATTTTTAGTTTTAATTTTTTCTTAACGTTGTTGGGCTTATTATTACATACGAGTGCGAGTTGGCGACAAAATATTTTGTAATTATATACATTAGTATACATTAATATTATTATTATTATTTGTAATATTTCAAAACTACTTTTGCTTTTCACCCATTATAATTTATTATTTATTCCACTGTTGATTATTAAGAACGCATTCAGCAGAAAATCATAAACGACATTTTGTAAATGTTACTCATACTCTACGAATTATATTATTATAACTATTAATTAAAAAAAAATTAATTATTATTATATCGTTTATTATTACAATGATCGTTGCGTATTCTTATTCTTATTCTAATTATTATCATTATTCATTACACTACCGCTATCTTACCAATTATTATACAATTATACGAAAACTATAATAATGTGCTGTCATCGCCTTTGCTCGGTTATTATACATAATTGTGCGATTACGTACATCCATATAATATAATAATGATGTATAAAATATAATATAAATATAATAATATGTAATATAATAAAAATATATAGTACATCGGCTCGTCAGTCGTCCTCGCGCCGTTACGGTCATCGCGTCCAAACATCGCACGACGCAGTAAATCATAATAAAAATGCCCATTTGTAGCTATTATATATAATATATATATATATATATATATATATATATTATACGGTATCAAATAAATATTATAAATTATTGTTATAAAAATAGTAGTTCTAAAACAGCAATAATGCGCTGTCACATTATCTCGCGTATAGACACGTTTTATGTTCTCCAACGTGACGACGACTGGTTGTAGTGATCCTATTCCTATATTAGGTATATAGGCGGTATCCGTGAAATACGTACGCATATTGCACAATTACATTTTTTTTTTACACATAACACAAACTTGAAAAAGTCATCGTGTCTGGTGCAGTAATACAGTTTAACGCATTTTGCTTATTTATATTTCAATATATTATATTAGCTATTTAGCTATACACACGATAAAGTTATTATAATTATAAGGAATAATAATATTTATAATAGCTGCAGACATTTCTGCAGTAAATATTATTATAGTTATGACATATATTTGTTGTAACTCGTAATATGTCTTGCGTGTTGCATAAGTACACGGCATATTGACATAGTGTAATAGTAGTATAATAAATAATAATTATAATATTATGTAGATACATTGTCGCTGATCTCATAAATACGCGGAAACGTCGCCGCCCAAGCTTATCCTTATCGCGTCAATACAATATATCATATAATTATATAAATGCATAATTAATAGCCCTGAGATTCTGTAATAAAATAATTATATCTTCTTTTGGCAGACATGTAGTTTAGAAAGATAATTATTATACACAAAGGCGTTTTATGCCGTTCCGATCACAACAAAGTAAACTTAATTTTGCTTTTTTCACTTTATTTTTTTCTTTTTCGTAATATTCACGACAATCACTTATTAAATTATAGACTAGACGGCAAGAATTTCAAAACACACAAAGGCATAATGGCATTACATCAAATAATAGAGCAATATAATTTAGAGAATTTATTTATTTATATTTCAAAATGAGTCACAATCCAAGTACATAATATAATTTATAAATTATATTCATAAAATTAACAAAAAACTGGGCAAACGGGTACCGCTCAGCTGTACAGTAGTCATTGAGTGAGTTACTATAATGACTAATGACTAATAAGTAATGAAAGTGTTAAATTTTAATTCATTAATAATATATAATTGTATATATTAAAATCGATTCTGAGCGGAGGCAGTCTATCTGCAGCGTATTTGACCAAGATGTTATACTTCATGTTATGTTTTTTGATATTGTTATGAAGTAGCTTATTTTATTATTCGTTATGCAGTATAGATTGAATTTGAAAATAATACTGTATATTATATAAAACATATACGCATACAATTTGTAAGTCCCTGACAATAATGTTTTTGAATTATAACATTTATAACAAAATAATCGTTTTTATCACGAATAGAAATTTCAAAATGCTAATGTGAACGTTTTGTGAGATTATATAATAAATATCTACGGTTTTCATTTTCAAGTTATCGTACAGGAAAAAAATTAAATAAATTTTGCATACAAATTCGCATTTTCCATTTGTTTGTATTTTTTCTCGATTATATTTTGAAAAATATTGGGAATTTACTTTGATTTCTCCAAAGTACAAACTAAAACTAATTTGCGATCATTGTGTGCCCTTGAAATTCGCAACGCAAACACAGCCATCGGATAGTAATACCATATTATTACGTAGGTCGTGTTATTACGGTACCTTTATGTTTGTCGAACTTGCCTTAAGTCCGTCAACAACAAAAGCGAATGTCGATTTAATCTCATGTCGAAACGGTGCGCCGTCGCGATACACGCACCGCAAAACCTAAGACAAGCTTTATAAACGTAGATAATCAATTGTATTTACCTACTATATAATTATATACCGTTTTCGGAATGATCCACAGCGCCGTGTCCATCGTTTTTCGGCAATTTCCGCTAAGAAACGCAAACGCGCACAATAATCGTATATACCTGCTAATATGTCTATATTATGTACCCACTGCGATTTTATTCGACAGATCGGTGTAATCGAAAAGTCCTAGGTGGGCGTGTGTACGACATGTACGACGTGACGGATTTCCGATTTCGGCACACGGTCGTTTTAAATGTTTACCTACCTCACTGTATTATTAAACTTACCCATACGGCTTATTTTCGTATATACATATACACTATATAGATAGTGACCCATATACCAGCCGTCCGATTGGTCGTACCGTACCTATATACATTGTCTATAATAGTTGTTCGATTGTCGATGTACGTATTATTGTCGGGTATCAGCTACCTTTATACACGTATGGACTTAAACGTTTTTAAAAGTATTTTAAATATTTTATTATTTTTGGTTCTTGCTAATAATATTATAGAGTTTGAACTGTTATAAACTTATGACTAACAAGTTTACAACAAATTAATTAAATTTGTTATTTTTGTTATAATATCCATTTTTTATTTTCAAAATTTTAACTTCAAACATTTATTCAAGAGACTGCAAATATTTTGAAAAATAAGAACATTTTGTCACTGTTACATTTCTATTTCTAAAATATTCTCATTTTGTCTATTAATAACTATTGTTCTTGTTTCGTTAAAGGACTAGATATACGGTTCTATTTTATCAGTGAAATATAAACAGGGTTTTTTAATTTGTTATATAATGTTTTAAAAATTTCAACGAAATATTCTACCAAAATTACAATCGCTGTTCTTTAATTGAAAACCAAATTTCACGACTTCTTTCAGTGTTTTATTTCATTATTACAATGGATGCGTGGTTATACTTATTGTTGTAGGTAAAATTAATATGTATACAATATAAATACTTAAAAACATACATACATATTATAGGTATATGAAATACTTAAAGAAGATTACGTAGACTCAAGACAGGTCATTTATATTATAGTACTGTGATTTGTGTTATGTTAATTTTAATCTTAAGAAGATGTTAGTGTACAATTTGTTTACTCGCTCTGACCCACGCGTGGGTGCGTGGCATACCAATTTGCGTTCAGCAGAAGGCAGAACCTATTGTATTGTTAGCTTTAGTATCAAGTGGATTGAACCAACTTCAAGTTAAGAACATTGTTTGTACGTTAGTTTTTTTTTATGACATTTAAATTTGTATGCAAGTTATTGCTATATAAAATATTACAATTAAAAATACGCATATATTTAATTTTAAAATTTAAATATTGTAAAAAATCCAACGTACAATGCACAAATACAGTAGGTATATTTTCTTAACTTTAAGTTTGATATTTGTTTAATTCGATCTAATATAAAACTAATAATTAAATTTGATTCTGGTGAATCAAAATTTATACTGCATTGGACGTGGAGAGTAAACAGATATTTTGAAGATATCTTTTAAAGGTTACGTGAGAGAAAAACAAACATAAATTATCAACGGAGGAGATATTTGTAATTTGGACCCAATATATGTTTACATTTTTAATTAAATGAATTCTGCTCAATATTTTTTGAGGTATCCATTTCTATGTAGTATACCCAGATGTTATATGTACTTTTATTTTTATGATAACCATTTATTGGCATTTAACATTACTAAGAGAATACACAACTTTTTATCAATTAAAAAATTATTGTTTTTTGGTTTAGTCAAAATGAAAAATTTAATAAAAAAATAGTTTTATATCTTATTTAAAATATAATAATAATAATAAAAAAAAAAAAAGATTTTAATTATACTTATTATTTATTTTTCTTTATGAATATAAATGCTATTTTTAAAAGAGGTATACTGAATACGAGATGATGAGAGTATGTGACTATCTATATTTTGCATCCTGTATAACTGTTATCTTTTAGAATTACAATTTTTCATGAATCATAATATATTATAATAATATGATTTATATTCTCCGTAGATCGCAATTAATTTTAGTCATGTTAAGTATCGATTCACAAAATTGTAACTCATTAGTTTAAAATTATATCGAACCTATTAATATGTACAACGTACTACAGTACAGCTAAAGTTCGTCGACTTTGATTATTACTACATTGATTATGACTAATAATTATACCGTAGGATGTATGCTAAAACTATATATTATTTATGTACAAAATATTTCAAATTGTAAACGACTAACGAATACCTACTGGTAGGCTAGCCTCTTAATAACGGATTGTTCTTATTTCGTAATTTTTGTTTATAATCTTATTGCATTATGATCAGAAAATATTAAAAAATCCTTAATTAGGCGATGATATAGCCATATTATACACAATAAATTGTGAATATCAAACGGCGGGGCCATTAAATATAGGCTGATAATATGTTATGTGGGCTAGTAAAAAAATAATTTAGTATTTTCCCATCAATAAATGGCATCAGCAGTGCACTAGACACATGACTTAATATTTTTTATTATCGTTGTTTAAATTTTTTAAATTAAAGAGTAATATTGCAAAGTCTTAATTTTTTATTTGACCCATTTACCAACATTGTAGTTTATGACCGTCACATATTTTAAGTAATCACATGACAAGTACATTAACTCATATTTATATACAATAATATTGTACATCAAATAATAATATAACAATAATAGTCAATGAAAGAGAAGTTAAGTATTAGCAAATTGACAAAATATATTTAATAATTTTATGCATTTAGACAAAGTTATTTTGTTTTTGATAATTTTAATTGAATTTAAAAATTATATAGACTAAATAAATACAGTTCATAAAATGGTATCTGTATAGATTATTTAGGTATGTTAATGAGTAATGATTAATAATAATGTATTAATTATATTATAGTTTAAATAATTACAGTTATAGCCACTTTTCATTTAAAATCAATTTTAAATTTTAAAATCAATTCTTTAATTAATTAGTTTAATAAAAAAATTATAATATTTTAAATTCGATAAAGTTTTATTTTTACTATGTATGGGTACCTACGTCTGTTTAGTTATTGTATATTATGTTATTTATTAAAATGAATATAATATTTGAATTATTAAGAATAAAAATATTATAGTCTTTAATTAGTAATTGGTATATAGTACAAATAATATAATATACTATGTTATAATATATGTAAGTATATTAATATTTGTTAAGAAAAAAGTTACATGTTATGTTTTTTTTCGTTGTACAAATATAGATAAGATAATGTTAAAATAATATAATGAAAGCCGACAAGACATTTCCTTTCAAAAATTATTCATTATAGAAATACGAAAAAAAATTATTATTTTATAAAGAAGAAAAAACATGAACTATTACGTAAGTACCTACATGGACAAAATAAAGCCGTCAGTGTAATAAACACGGTTTAAGCTTTCCACGTTACGATAAATTTAATGCCAATCAACCGCGGCAGTATTTATAAGCTAACTAGATACAGTCTATACCTTTCCGCAGATTACATTTTACAAATATACAAATATATTAGTTTGAGGTGTTTAGAATTCATTGAAATAATAAATAAAATTAAATAATACGTATTGAAAAATATGTGATAAGATAATAAATAATTGACAAAATTAATATAAGTAATAACTATAATATTATATTTAGATATAATTATAATATATGTAATTATTAATAAACATTACGTATTACATGTCTTAAATGTGCTTATATAATAAAATCGTAAGAGTACAATCATACCATTCTCTGGTATTTGGTGTTATAATAATTGATACCTATTAAATAATAATATACATTAGTAACTTATTAAAATTAAAAAATTAAACATACTTAACTCTATTGAGTTAAACGAAAAACCTAACTCGGAAACGTTTCTTTAATAATTGATGTCCTTCAGTTAAGTTTTATTTTTACGAAATATAGCACTTTTGAATATTCATCTACTAAGTAATCATCAGTCACAATTTATTATTAATCATATTAAATTAAAATATAATATAATATGTTATATTTAACTATATAAGTAAATAAATACAATTTGTGACTTAAATTTTCCGATTCGAAATTAATGACAAGTCAACAAATAAACCATGACTATATTAAATAAATAAAAAGCAAATAATTTATTAATTATATTTCTAGTAAAAATAATTATCTATGCTATCCTTGAATTATATTATGTCGCATTATTATTATTTGACCCAAATGAAAAAAATAGTATGTCAATTCCCGAATTCAAAGATAACATGATATTAGTCTAATGATTTTATAGGTAGGTATGGAAACCTACTTGAAAATTGGCTTTATTTGCTCGACTTAATTCGTAAATAAACTTGATTTATTTTTAACCAACACTTATAACAAATATTATAATACAACATAATGTAAATAAAATGTTTTAATTATTAAATTAAAATATTATATTATACTTTTAAAAACTAATTTTTACTGATGTAATCTAATTATTTAATTTATTTAGCACAATCTAACTCTAAGCAACAAATGTTCGTCAATATTTTATGAAACAATAAAATGAACTATACATAGTTATAATGTATAATAATAAAAAACCTAAAAAAATAATCCAAGAATCGCTCTAATTTTAATCACATTTTATTATAACAATAATTATTGTAATGTCTTTATTTTTACTTAACACAATTTAATATGTTAAACATTTTTGAGTTGTGTAAATGTACTAATTTAAATCACGAATTTAATACTAATGACCTTAGAAAAAAAATTAAAGGTCATTATAATAATATGGGTATATTTTTTTAAACTAATATAATAATATGGCATCAAAATAAGATTATTTGCTAATTAAACTTTATTCTTTTTATTATTTAAGATTATATTATTAAATTAGTTGATGGATATAAATGTATAATAGTATACAGGTTGATTTACCTAGCACATTTGCCTACACATTTAAATTTTATAATGATTTATTACAATTTTGATTATTGATATTTTTAAGTAAGTTTTTTAGTATTATATTTTTTAATACCATTTAAGTACATTTAATGAGTACCCTGAACAAACCATTTTCTTTGATTGATACATAATTTACAGCAAAAAAAAGATTGATTTTCATTTGGATAAAAGAAGTTGGTGCTACTATCACAAAAAACCTTTATAAATGATATAAAAATAATCTAGTATTTAAAAATATAATCCTTATTATGTATACTTTAAAATGTCAATAAATCAGAATTTGAATAAATTAATTGTTAAAAAAAAGGGATTTGCATGTTTGGTAAATCACCTTGTACCTTGGTTTAATAATTAGGTACATGGGTATTACGCATATTACTTTGTTTTTAATATTTCCAATACGCATCACATTAATGAATATCGTGATATAAAATCATAAAACTGACATATTTATTGTAAATAAAAGTTTATTTAATGTTTTCATTTCATATAATTTCTCGTAACATGATTTTTTTTTTTAAATAAATATTGCATTTCTGACATTCTATTAAATATATATTAATAAAACGCAATTTTGTATGTATTTATGGTGATGTGTATGTGTCGCGCGCGCCTATGCAAGGTAAGTAATCTACAGCCAAATCTATTACACTCATGGTTCTGAAATTTGGTACATAGATCTATGGGTTTATATCTGACAATGTGGATTTTTTTATTAGTACCTAATGAAAATACTATAGCATATTATGTAAATCTGCAATATTGTTGTTTTATATTATTTTATATTTGTATTTAACACTTCGATGATGTCTGTGTGAAATAACTATAATGATATATATATATACTATATTATTGTCATTATGCAGGACGGTGCAACACATTTATAATTTTATTTAAAACGATATCATAGTATGAACACTTTTTAGTAGGTTTTACTTAGTAATATTAAAGGAGTTTTAGCCTAGAGTAAATTAAAAATTAAAAATAAATATACAAGTGTAAATACGACATAATACACATTTGTTTCCAACACGCCAATACCACTAATGGTTTTTGTATAATTTAAAATTATAAATGATAATTTTTGCATAAACCTGTAACATCATTCGGTTGTACAAACGGATATACTATATTCACAATGATGACCCAAAGTTTTATAGGAGATAAATTATCGATTGTGATGAAGTGTTTTTATTCTTTTGATAACTTAATTCAATAATTAACTGTATACAATTTGACTAATAACTATAGACACTTAAAAACTTACAAATATTTACAGTTTAATTCTAAACTCTATATATGTTATCATGACAGGTACATCATTTGGTCATTTCATTATAAAATGTACCGTATTAGTTCGAGCACGTTGGGGTTTACAGATTATCTATTATATGAATAAATACGACCATTATATTATATTGTATATATAAATGCATTTTTTTCTTATTCATCAGCAATAGCGGCGATTTGTGTTGATATATACGAACTAACAATACTCAATCGCATAAGGTATTACCTATGATTATAGATTGGTATGCAATAGCTAAATATTATTACAATTATTTTTATTTAAATGTCTACGATTAAATAACAATTCACTTTTTATTGAATATGTTTTTAATCCATATGAGTCGAGAATTACCTTTATCGGTAGTTCCAACGACCGTGACAGTTCCCCCGTCCCTCTTCCTCACCGCAAAACAATACACGCGATAAACGTCTACGACTAAACGATATAACATAATATAGTTATAAATCATTATAATATTTCAATAGATCATAACAACAACACGAAAATAATAATGATAAATTATAATTGTTGTACGCGAATGCAGCTTCTGCCCACATTGCTGGCCATGGTCACCGTCGAACTAGAATATCGGGCCGAGGTAAAGGTCGGCGGTGGTCACCGTGCCCGTCGACAATGCTTCCACGGGCGTTATTATTATGCTTTAGCCGTCACCACGTGAACTTTTAAGCGTTTATATTTAGTACTCGCGGTGTGGCCGTTCGCCCGAGATACTTTATTAAAAAACAACTGTACTGCAGCCTCTATAATTGTCCTGTACAATTAGCGCAACCGCTTTTGTTTAACTTAGGATTCGACTTATTAGAGCAGTGCGATAGTCAGTGAAATTTCGTTGTGAGATTATACGCCGTACCTGTTGGTTTTGAGACATTATAACTGATTGCTGTTTGTTTCAAAATATATCGTTATTACTATGGTCAGTATTCGAAAAAATTGTCGTGTGATTTTCATCGTCGCTATAATGTGTTAGTAGCTTACATTTATTATACGATTTTAACGTAGAATGTAGATATTAACCGTTTGTCCTTATTTTTCCACACGATTGTTCGAAAATAAGATTATTGAGATGGCGTAATATATTAACAGTTTTTTTTTTATATATATATAACAATCGAGCCTCGAGATTGTGCTAGCAAAATGTTTACGAAATACTAAGATAAATAAAAAAAAAAAATGAGAAGTTAAATACATTTGTACAAAAACTAACAAGTGGCTCAATTTTATTTAATATCAGTATATTATATAATACTATACACATTAACTACCTACTTACAATTGTCACATTATCGCGAAATGTGTTTAAAAACATGTTTTCCAACAGAGATCAAAAGATTTTTACATAAAAAAAAAAAAATTAATAACTTTATCTGTGTTTTTAGGAAATAAAAGCTATTCATTTTTCAATTGAAAATAAAATTAAATGCACATACAAGTAATCCTTTGACAAAACAGAGATTAAATTTACCTATTTTAGATGTACGAAAACAAAAAACAATACCTATTGTGTATTGTTCTATAAACAATCTTTGGTCGACAGCTATTGAAGTATGGTAAATAATTTCATCAGACTTACATATCAACTATTGAAGTATTTTGCGAATTAATTTTCATATTACATACTCGTATAATATATTTAAATGTTAAAATAATTAATCCATCGGCATAGAAGAACCAACCCGATTTCTAACCAATACGTTTAATAGTACTAAGACTATTATATATAGGTCAGATATTCGAATATTTTGAGATAAATCAATAAGTGTATTCATAAAATATTTAATATACTATACAAAAAACCTTGGGAAATGTCGATTAATATTTTTTCTTTGTATAGAACTTTAGATAATTAGACAAGATTATAATGCCACTGCACCTGAATGTGTTGTCGTAGTTTTTTTAACGTACAGCATAGCAAATTTGCTTTCAATAAAACCAATTTTCTGCTATTACCTAAATTAACATAAGAGTATTTCAAATTTGAAATACAAGAACATTATCTGTGTTCTAAAATCTTATTTTTAGAATATTTAAATTTTTAAGCGAGTTAAGAGTATGTAAAATATTATAATATTAAAATAACCACGACTCGTTAAAAAAATAAAATACTGTGAAAAACTAATTAAATTAATTAATTATAATATTTAAGTTAATAACACAAAATTAATTCTGTTGAACGCATATTTATAATATTATATGTTTGTAGAGAGCGGTGATAATATGTTTCATCAAAATAATTTAATATCAATTAAAATGTACTTTTTTAAAAAAAAAAAAAAAACTTATTATAATATAGTCAATTAATAATAAAATATAAAACCGATATACTCAACTTACCCTTATTATTTTTTGTAATAAATGATTTTACTCTAAGATTACTCAAAAATCATAAAATCGTTTTTAAGTGAATGCGTTTATTTATGTTACAAAAGGGTGTGAGAGAGAAAACAAATATTGCGTTGAAATTGCGATAATAGTATTTATTATACATAAAATAATATATAATTATTATATTATTATAGAATGTTTATATAAGCATTATTACTTATTAGTAACTCACACGCCGGTAAGCCCCAGTGTGCGTGTATCCGTTTTTTTTCAATACTCTTAGTTTGAATTACACCTAAATACCACAGGTATATTATTACGAGATATACAATTTTTAAAAATTTTATCAAAGCATTAGCAAAAGTATTTTTTTTTTTTCAAGAAATAAAATACTTTATAAAAATAATTTTTAAATATAGTCGATACAATTGTCAAACACTTAAACCGGTTGTTTTTCGTTAAAATCCAAAAACCGACGTTTTACGCATAGTTACGAATTTTGGTATCGGTATTATTATTACAGTAAGGAAAACGATTTACAAATATTTTGAAGGTACATGCACTCGACGGTCACTGCAGCTGTCGTCGCGCGCTGTCGCCGTTTGTAGAGGTACTTATAAGCATTGTAAAAAACACGGTTTGCGTTTTAAGTATCTAATATATTATTATTATCTTTATTATTATTGCTATGACAAATAACGTAATTCCAATCATCTGTAGATTACGTAGTAGAATTCCGGGAGAGAATTTTCGGGGTTTAAATTCAAAAAGGGTGCAGCCATGATTATCGATTATCCGGTATCGGTAGGTGACGTCTGTAACTTAAAGCTAATAAAGCTAATAGTATAATAAATACGGAGAGATATTGTCATCAGAACAAGACTTGCATCGGTTTACCGCCGACCATCATTATAGAACACGAATCATCGAATAAAACGTATAATAAGCTAAGTATGATAAGCCGGGGTGATCAAAAGGTCAGTCTTCGATGATTTCAAAATTGATCTCATTTGAATTGAACTTATTATTTAAATCAAGTAAAAACAGTCACATAAATATTTTGGAAATAATATATTTGTTTAAAATGGTATTTTCTCATATTATGAAAGTTGTAAAATCCGAATACTGAACTCTAACTTTCTGATGTTCATTTAGAGCAGCATCTTTGTTTAGCAGTCCAGTGACTAGCTATTTCCCAAATTAAATTATAATCAACTGGCCAACAATATGTAATGATATGCTCCACCGTCAACAGTATAATGTAAATTAATTTTGAAATTATTTAAAATATTTATAATTTTACATATTAATTTTATTATTTATACAAGTACATTTTTTACTTTAATATTAGTTGTAAGACTTAAAACTAAATTATTTTTTTACATCTGTCGATCATCAAAGGAAAAATATATTCTCAGTAGATCAAAAAAAACTTTAGCTACCGCTGATATGGAGCGTATACCTGTATCGTGATACATCATTGCAGCATTGCAATAAATCACATTTGCTGTCACTTTAGGATTATTATTTATCGTATACTCAATGGTTAACAGTGGTGACGTTTGATATTATATTGTTGTTATTGTTAATCTCTGAGATAAAACGATTAACCGGTAAGTCTCAGATATTATGATCGATTCGTAGGTTTTTTTTCTAATCTCCCCGCTCTTAACTCCACCGACAACTTTGCTGTAAATCCTTTCACCGCGATAAACAAACAAACAAATAAAAAAAAAATGCTCCTCATACCACTCGTGTATCCATTTTGTAATAAAACCTCCGGTGTAATAAACCTGTCGGTCGGGATTTTTGGCGATAACTGTCGGATCAGCGACTATACGCGCACTGTCCCGATCGCGAAGACTGTTCTCACATCGCATTCAATCCACCGCGGTCTCTTTTCGACCAAATTTTTGTTATAATTATTATTTATTTTCATCGAAATAACATTTATCGATGGTTTCGTTTTCTCGTGGCGTCCATACGGTGTGTACATTTAAAATCATGTATAGAACACATTGTTAGTACCTGCCGGACTACTATCAACGGAGTAGTAACGATATAATAATATTATATAGATAGATAAGTACTAATACAATAACGTTGTCGCGACATTTTCAAGACATTTCCGTCGTCGATCGCGAGTATTACGTAGCTTCTCTGTCGGCCGGACGGACGGGTAGGTGTTTCGTCTCGTCATCATCATCGCCTGCACTGCCTGCGAAAGTATATTATTATTATTATTATTATTATTATATACGGTAACGACACCAGTTCCTGACAGCGCACCAATAGATTCGTAACCTGAGTCTCGTCGACTTGGCGGGAGCGACCGGTGGACTTAGGCACGTGCGCTGCAGATCGCGACGACGTTAAACCGTTGCGCCATGGTGGAAGTACAGTCACAGACCACGAGCCCCAAGCCCATGGCCATCAAGAGATGCACGGAAGTGCCGATGGCCGTCGGGTCACCGACAGCATCGGAGATGAGGCGTCGCCGGCGCCGACACTCGCGTCTCATGTCTAACGCTTCGTCAGTGGTGTCAGCCGCAGCTGCCGGCATCCCGGCTTCCGAAAAGCACAAAATATCGTGAGTATAATTATATTATTATTATTTTGTGATCTTCATTGCGTGCATGTGTATCAAGGAGAGCATTAGTATACTTATGATTTTAAAATACTCATGACTTGCTTCAAAATTTAAAGATAAAAAAAAATACCATGCGACGAGGCTCTGTGAATTGTCTGGATCAAATTTTATAATAGGTCAATTCTCTATAGACATAAAAAATTATAGAGAAAAATGGATTCTGAACTCAGAATCTGCTGTGTTACGAGTTGATAATGCGTTGGATTTTAATGTGCGATTGGGCACAGCGTTCCGCGCGCACTGAAAGGAAAACGGTGCTAAGCAGAAATTTCACTCCAAAGACTACGATATCGTATCGATTTCGGTTCAGTGTCGCGCGGGAAAAGAAATGAAAATAAAAATGTGATGATACCAAATATTTATGGTATATAAATCTAATTTGTGTTTTATTCTTGGTATCCGGCGGACGCATTTAAATATTGCTGTACAGCAATAACGAAGCATTGATGCACATGGTAAAGGCTACTGTTGGAGGAGGGTTCCTGGCCATGCCCGAGGCCTTTCACAACATTGGTATAGTGATGGGCGTCGTGGGCACCGCAATACTAGGCCTTTCCGTGTTGAACATGATGTCGTGCATAGTGAGTATACGTGTGAAACGTTCCGATAAACGTAAAACAGAATTAATATAAAAGCTCGATTTTTCATTGATGGAGTCTTTGTCCCCCCACAGGTTAGAAAAACATGCCTATCGAGTTCCAGTAGTATATCCAATTGCATGTGTAACATTTGTTACATTTTATACATAAATATTATACATGACACATTGATACACACTAATCTGACTGCCACAAAAATATACATATTTCGACATTTTTGACTATCAATATTTGTATAAATAATTATTTTAGATATATAAATCAAACGTGGCTTTCTTATTGATATAAGAACCTCTTACACAAGTTTTCAAACCCCAACTACAGAAAAAGTATCCATAGGGGATAGAAATCCTTTCACGAATAACTAATATCGTAATAAAGTTCTCCAGACCATGTTACATTTTTTGTGAATGCACCGGACAAAACAAAAATAAACGAAATTTATTATGAAAACAGATTTGAAGTATTAATAAAATGTGAAAATCTTAAATCGCTTTTTTTCAATTTTATTTTAATTAGTTTATAAAATACTTTAAAGAATTTTAAAATCAAAATAATGAAGTAATAAATATTATTGTGATTTAAAATGTAATTTTCAAAAATCTTAAAAGTAGGTAATATAGAATGATAATTCCGTTAAATTTTTAAATTAGTATTTTTTTTTAATGTATAGTAAATTATATATTTTAATCATATTGATGGAACTTTCTAAAGTCTTCAAAGTAAATACAGTTAAATTCGAGGGGTTTATATAGGCAATTTCGTTGTAAATTTTAGATGTGGTTAGTTGCGTGACAAGCGTGTCCAAGTTAACGTTATAATCCATTACATATCTGATTGCCTAAATGATTTCCCCTCAATAAGCGCCGGGATATTGGCCGCTTAGAAAGACAGTATACGAAACATACTGTTTTTATTGTGTACGGTGTATGTTGAAATAATCAATGTCTACAGAGGAGACAGGGTTCTTAACAAGTTATTAATACTTCAGTGGATCAGATTCCAGAAATATTATGAACACAATATTTGGCAAAAGTACCCCAACAAAGAACAGTAGAGGGGGTACAATTGAGCCTTTATTTTGTTGAATGAATATACAATAAAACTAGAAAATTCGGCCAGCTCTAATTTAGTGATTTTGATTATAGGTATAAATATTATATATTGAGTAAGTCACTAAAACTGTGGATGTATTAAGTATGAATTGAATGAAAAATCAATTAAGCATTGTATACAAAAACGATTCCGTACAAAATAGAATATTGTCTAATACTAAGCATATTAAAGAATACATATATAATAACTTATGAAGAACCTTGCATTACACTCTCATACTTTTTGATTCAAACTTTGACGAAATTGGATATTTCATGGAAGAATAACAATTTTATATAATATTTTGTTTTCATTTAAAAATATTATAATAACATTTTATACACATAATTATAATTTTATATTATGCTATAAATAATGACATTTTCAAAACCTTTTGACTAATTTTAAGCTATTTCCTATTTATACCATATTATTATAAATATTGTTAAACCTATTCTCGCCGTCTTACAGTAGGTCGGTACTTAAGAGGCTCACACGAAAAACAGAATGACATCCTCACTTTTTTTCAAATAGCTTTTATAGCATTTTAAGAGCATTTTATTTTCAAATGTCTATGAGGTATATGTTCATATTTTTAAAAAAGATTCAGTCAATTTTTATTCTGATTTTAGGTTTTTGTAACACCATCTGCACCGAACATAGTTTCAATCGGAGCAAATTATTAACTCATTAACTTGGTATTTTGATTGATAATCATTTATTAATGTATATATTTAATGGCCAAATCGTAGAATTTAAAATAAACCTTTAAACAATTCAATTTAAGTATTCTTACATTAGCCTGGAATGTGCAGACAAAATTGCCACACCCAAATAAATACCTTGTCATTAAGATATATTGGCACTGTAACGGATGTGTTGATTTTGAATTCAAAAAATGAAACATTACATACGAAAAAATGAGCTAAGACCGTCAGCCTATATTTTTAAGAATATTTTGAAATAAATGTATCTAGTACTATTAGTAAATAATATTTCTATTTATAACACAGTAGGTTAAAATTATTTTTTCCAAAAAAAAAAAAAAAAATATGACTACATAATATGTATATTACATTACTACTTAAATATTATTAATTTACAAACTAATACAGTAATACCGACATAAAGTAAAATAGTGTTAATTTAGGCTCCTGTTATGAATATTTAGAAAATGTCATTAACTTCAATTAATAATAATAATGTATGTATTGGTGAAATATTTTAGTCATCTTTATGAATATTATTTTTTTGAATTACAACTTAATATCTAAAATTTTTATTTTTTATTCGAATATTCAACTTCTATTCATTTTGGACATCTATTATATGTATTTATATATATATATATATATAGCATATAGTGAGTTCTCTGGATTTATTTCTTGAATAATAAGTCATGGTGACAGTCACAAATAATAATAATATTATATTATTTGTTAATCATCTATATCTACAACTTAACTTATAATTCTAAGCAATTATTTTGTCATTTTGACATTTTAAAAACGATAACATTTCGTAAAAAATCATAATTTCAATTTTTAGTTTTAGGAAATATAAGTATTTAGAAAAATATTTGACACAAATTTAAGTGTATTTTAGATTTTACGTATGTTTAGGTCAGGTGCTCGCAGGCATTGCGGTCCGGTAAATACGCCGACATCATCTTAGCTGAACAGAATGGTAATATCACCGAAGTCAAAACAGAAGATGATGAAAACGATGATAAAAAACTACCATCAAACCAGCGAGAAAGCAACGAATTGCTACTACCACCAATGGACTATCCGGATACTGTAGCCGCCGTATTTAAGTATCGCGCCCATGGCCGGTTCGCTTGGCTAGCGCCGTTTTTCAGGTACGTGTATTGTTCGACAATGAATAAACCAAAATCTCCACCTTCGTCCAGTGATGTGATAAAAAAGTAGTAGTGAGGAACTATAATATATCCTATCTCCGTCAATATCCCATGTTGACATTTCAGTCTAACATCCTCGTGGCTACTATAGAGTACTATAATTTTTAGATAATTGCTATCAAATTTGACACTGAGTCCTAATGTTTAGTGATCCTTTGACATATGTCTTGAAAAATTAATTGAAAAACCGCCAATACCTATGTAAACTAATATAAAGTATGTTTATTTGAAATAAAACATAAATATACAAATTCTATGTGACTGATATAAAGACAGTAATGGGATATATATCATCTATGAGTACCTTAATTTTAGTTGCTCTATAAAAATGTATTAGATTTATATTCCTATTTTAAACAAAATTAAATGTAACTTATTTTGAAATTAGGAACATTATTTAATTTAATTATCAATACAATAAATCTACGATTTTACATTTTTTTCCACAACTTGTAATAATCTTTGTTTATTTCAATATTTTGTAAAATTTTATTTCCAGTGAATTAATGTACAAAATTATCGACTAATCAATTTACCGTCTTCCTTAATTGAAAAAAGACTTAGTAGGGGATTGAGAGATCTATTTAGAATAGCAACACTGATAACTATCACTAATGTCTTCTGCCTTTTTGTTATACGAGTAAAAGACAATAGTTTTTTACCAATTTCTTAATAATTTTTAATGGATCTCAATAAAAAAAAAGTTGATGCGAGAAAAGATAACCATATAAATATTGATAGATACATACAAGATACAAATAAGAAATAAAAAATAAAATCATACAATATCATAATACTTAATAAAAACAGTGATAAGTATAAAATATATTTTATTTTCTTTAATAATACGGGGCGTATCATACAGATAGTGAATAGTGTTTTTAAAAAAGTAATATTATATTTTGATAATTACACTTGTATATTAATTGTCATATATTTATTTTTGTATTTTTTCGATCTCAATCCTGATGATACCGAAACTACGACACCTTTAAAAACAGAAACTTTACTAGTATTTCGTTGGTGGCCACCTACTATGGTGTGAACATTATCTACGTGTGCATTGTGGCCGGTACGTGTAAGCAGGTAGGTACTATGACCTTATCACAGTTATTGGATACAAACAGTGTGTTAATTAATATAAAATGTTGAACCTTAATTCAAGGAAAAGAATCTGTATTTTAGTGTCGTATTATTTGATGTAATAAAATATGCTACAGTAGACACTATTTTACATGATTTATAAACAATTTTAAAATTATTGCAAGTTAAAAATATTGATGACACTTATCAAAAATCTGACCCAAGTATAATTAATATTTATATTTGTTTTATTATTTAGGTTAATAATAATCCAAATATGTAATTTTTAAACGTTTTCTCATATACCTAAGACTTAGTTTGATTAGAATATAATGCAATTTAAATGTACTAAATTAACACAAGTCATAATTTTTGGATATAATAGAAATACTTGATGGCTGTTTAAAAAAAAACCTTAGATTAAAATATAAAACATCAACAGTGGCGGCGTAATGGGTGTGAGCGTAGCCTCTAAACATTTTTGATCGAGCACGGTAAGCTAAATTCAATTATGGTAGTAAATTTAAGTACGTACCTACAAAGTAAGTATGTAAATGAACTGTGTTATTTATTGAAATTTCGCTAGCTTTCTAATAAATAAAACGTGAAAGATTATATTTTTGAGATCATGATTTGATTTCGTTCATTCAAAATGA
Source organism: Rhopalosiphum nymphaeae (assembly GCA_036289425.1). Taxonomy (NCBI): domain Eukaryota; kingdom Metazoa; phylum Arthropoda; class Insecta; order Hemiptera; family Aphididae; genus Rhopalosiphum; species Rhopalosiphum nymphaeae. The sequence continues at coordinate 4,361,413 of JAZAQC010000030.1, forward strand.
GCAAACTTTTTTTATAATTCTACCAATCAGTAATTGAATAAAATGAGTTTTTTCAAATTTTCAAAATTCAAAAAAAAAAAAAAGTTTAATTGGTTTTTGACACGATTATTTGTAAATCGTACTAAAAGGGAGGTCGTTGATTACATTAAAAAAAAATCCCGTTGTAAAGTATTCACTGAAATATTGAATTAGAGTTACGGCCGTTACAGGGTTAATAACTATCCAATCGATTAACGTGCTGTATTTACATTTACAACAACAACGTGAAATACGGTATTATTGTTTATAACGCGATTATTTACGACGGTGCATTCTACGTCCGGTTTCGTTTCAGCTCGTCGACCAGTACACCGCCAGTGCGGCCGAGGACTCGTGGGGCTATTTGGTGCACGGGCTGTCTATCCGCTGGTACCCGATCTTGGCCGCGGTGCTTATCGTCCCCGTGGGTATGGTCCGTTTGATCAAATATCTGGTCCCGTTCTCGGTGGCCGCCAACGCCTGCATGCTTGCCGGGACTGTGGCCGTGTTCTACTTCATTTTCTTCAGTGACGACGGAGAAAACCCACTAGCCCCCGAGGAACAAGCCAAGCTAGTGGTTTGGCCGGCCACTAGATGGTCGTTATTCACTGGCAGTGCCCTGTGCTCATTGGAAGGGGTTGGAATGGTAACAGTCATAGTTAATACGTTACGTTACACGAACACGATCAAACGATTTATAAACCTAATGTTTTTCGATAAATTTAGTTCCAATATTTTTATAGCTATAATTGATAAAAATATATAAGTACACATTATTCATTGGCGGGGTGTATTTAGAAATAAAGAATGAGCGGTAAAATAAAAATCAAAAATCATTGTTTAAAAATGTACGCTTCGTTAAATAACACTTATGGTTTTGAAAGTACCAGAATACCTGACTATATTTTAAAAAAAAGACTAAATAATTCAATAGCAATTGATCGAATATTAAAATACAATATAATACATTCGTAGGTATGATTTACGACCAATTGGGGTATAACCTATATATAACCTATCACCGAACTCAGAGAAAATACAGTTTTAATTTCTATGATTTATTGATTTACTATTTTATAATGTATGATACATTTTTAAACAGTTTATTCGAATCACTAATATCGAAGATATATGGAATTGATTTCTTTGTTTGTGTCTACATAGTTTTATCGATGTCATATAATTGTTTTAGTTTGTCCAGTACCTATAAAAATTAAAAAAGTAATAATATTATATTATATATTGAATTATTTAATTATAGATCCCAAATGTTGTGACATTTTCAATAATTAAATTGACATCAATAGAGTACACATAAATCAATATCAAAAGTTCTTAAAAATACTAAATTCGATTTTAAATTTTAAATCTATTGACGTCATCAGCATACAACTAATTTGTTCAATATCGAATTTCAGTATTTTAAAAATGTCTTTTACGACCCTATAGTAGACTTCTTGAGGATTAATTAACACGTAGTAGTATTATCAATAAGTATACAATATCACGATGCCGTTAAAATATTAAATGCTAATATTCAATAAGTAAATAGAGTTATTTTTTTTTGTCTTGTGAATTATACAAATTAAGTTATTTTTTATGTCTATATAAAAGTCTTAACGATAAATCTAACTCACAGTAGTAGGTAATATACTGTAGTATTTAATCTCTATTTAAATACTTTTTGAATTGGGCCATAAATGTGATTGAATGATACTGTAAACATAAAATATACAACCATAAAATATATTTAGTACATACTTATATTACGGATGTATCAACTTTTTCGCACATAATAAAGTTAACTTGAGTATGTGTAATAAGAACATAATTTAAATTGTAACAGTGGAACACCGAACTATATGAATGCCCCGCCTCTTTGGTGTAGGTTAAATGTTGAATTTAACAAATTTAAAATGGTTACCTAACTATAGTTATACAATTTATGAGGTTATGTTTTCTATTACAACGATTTGTAGTATTTTTATGATTTAGGGCTATGATTTGTTAATTACTTATAGTATAATGACGAATAAAATATTTGTTTTATATTTTGACAGTTATTTATTGATTTATAGTTCTTAGATCTGGAGTCGTATTGAATATGATGGAATAGTAATACGTTTTTAATAAATTACAATAATTTATACGTATGTATAAATACTTATGTTACTATAAATAATAAAAAATAATCGTAACTTATCGGTAATTATTGTAAATAAATAATATATGATGTACATTTTCGATTTTTTCGGTTAATTTTTATTTTTACCAAACAAACTGTTAAATGTTGAGTACTGAAGAACTTTGCGAATGTTTCGTTTGTACATTCATAATAAGAATTTTTTTCCCTCTGACTATCTATAAGTTGAAAACATATTAAGAAATATTTACCTATATAATTATTATAGTCACTTACGTTTCTATCTTTTACGTACCAAATAGCGTGTCTTATTTTTACTCTATTTATACATGGAATTGGGATGTACATAAATTTGATATGCCTTTTTTTTCAAAGGTGCAGATTGCTAATGTTGAACAATATCTCTCTTTCTCTTTTATAATATTATTATGTAAATATTATCCTTTTTGTGTTTGCTAATTTTTCAAAACTATGTCTATTATTCTATATTATATAAATTATATCATCGATATGCTATCATTGGACTACCATTCCATACTAAATATAATAAATATTATGTTAAATTAAAATAATTATGCTTCATTGAAAATTAAAAGTTAAATAATTAAAGTTAAGTTTAAAAGCTTATATTATTTTAATTTTCTAGTTAATTTTGGATTTCCGTAAATTTAATTATCTACTTTAGATTTTTGTTTTTTAATAAAGATAAAGCCATTAAATCAATTAATTCAATTTTTTATCCAAGTTAATTTATCTTGTTCTATTACTTTTTAATTGATTTTGTTTTCATATAAAATAATATTTTAGGTTTTGTTCGATAACATTTTTTGATTAAAAACTTAAATTAAGTACTAAATACAAATGCCGTATAATGATTATTTACAGTTTTGAGTTGATAAAAAAATAAAGTAGACTAATGTTACAACTTGATAAAAAGTTGATAAAAATGTCTACTAACTTCAAACTTTTTCATACAGGTACATATATCAACTAATATTATTAATTGAATTTAAAAAAACTTGACCTTGTTATAGTATGGAACATCATATTGAATCGTGTATTATTATATATCATTATGCGTTTACTAAGCCTATAATAATATTTCGTAACCTGTTGTGTCTCGTTGCATGTGTCGGTTTGCCCGTGTCATCGTCCGGTCTTAATAAACATTATAAAAGCTGCTGCATATCGAGAATGCGATGAGCAGGCCACTGGAACTTGTCGGACCGCCCGCGTATACGCTGCATCGGGCCATGGTGGTCATAGTCACGATGAACAGCGTGCTGGGGCTGTTCGGCTATATGCGGTACGGTGACCGGTGCGCGGGCAGCGTATCGCTTAACCTGCCACAGGATAACCGGTTAGTACCTATTCGTACATGCATTTTTCTGTTTTAGGCATATTATAAATTATGACGACATGTTGTATGCTATTCAATTAATATAAAAATATTATTAAAACTGTAGATCCAAGACATAAATACAAAATAATAATAATAATAATAATATTATGGTCCGGTAAAAATGCGTTTCTCTACAAAATTTCTTTAAAAAAAAATTTTAATATTAACTTTCCAAATGTATTCACGAAACCGTTTCCCGTGCGGTTGTCCACGTGTTACAAGAATGTTAAAATACTGTCGTATAATATTCACCGTATATAAACTACCTGTTGTCCGCGGACCTAGGTATCTACGCAGTTAGAATAGGTTAGGTAGATTATACAGAGTGATCAATTTATATGGCCACACTTATTTTCCTAGTCGATGTTTGTAAATTCATTTTTTTTAATATAAAAACGTTAGGCTAATTAATATAAAAAAAAACTATTTTTCAAAAAGTTGAAATATTTATTAAATATTCAATTGCAATTAGCCATACTTACATTGAGATTTCTAGAAAAATATTTTGTTTAAAAAAAACTCAAATGTTAATAAATGGAATGAATATAGATTTATTCTTATTTAAAAATTCAAGGCTTGGTAAGTTAATGCAAGTTTTTAACACGGTTTCAATTACTTAAAGTTACCTATTTTTTCTATTAATTTAACAATTACTATCAATTAAACTTAAGTTAAATTCATTGATAAAAAAATTTTATTTAGCATTAAAATAATTGTTAATCACTTAAAAGTAATTTAATATAGGTACTTGTTTGTTGTAATGTAAACGTAATATAATATTATGTATGTTTTTAAAACCTCTAGCATTTATATAACTGCCCATTTCAGACTGAAAGATTTTTTAAATTGAGTGTAAACTATTTTGTTCTTTAACATTTATAATTTATAAAATAGATAGTTCAAACATATATAAAGAACATAACACAAATGAATAAAAAAAACTTCTATATTTATTACTTATAAACGATTAAACATTTTGCAAATGAAGAACTCAATTTATCTTTTACAGTTAATTTAATAATATATCATATTATTTGAATTTATTTACGTACATAATATTATGTCTAAGGGGAAATTTGAAACAAACAACTATTAGGTTATTCAAAATAATTAAGCGGTATTAGACCAACCATACAAAATAAGTACTAAGTAGTGAATACTAAGTAATACTGTAGACGTGTAATGAGTGGAAAATAAAAAACTATAAAAATGTATAATATACCATTACAAAGGGTACCTTTATGATAAATATAAATTGAAACGGTCATAATCCATAATAATTGTATTAATACTAATAATTAATAAATATCAAGTATTATGAATATAAATCGTTGTTAGGTTAGGTGGTACATGATTATTAATGTTGTTTTAGGTCAGCTAATGTTTCCCCATTATTAATTAATAATGGGGAAAATTAAATAGAATTAAATACGAAATTCCTTGTAAATAGTTACCTAAAATCTTTTTTTTCAATAAAATTTTTTATATTTTACAAAATTATAACTTCCTACTATTTATTTTATTTATTTTTTTTAAACAAAATATAAAAATGAGTTTAGAATTTAATGTAGCCAGTATAATATGAACCACCTTGTATATAATGTATCGAAGAAAGGCATGATTTTTTCGTTTTTGTTGTATGTTTAGTGGTATAATTTATTTATATTATAATACGAGTATAGGCTCTCCTTTTATTCTAGTTAATTTAAATAGTTGACTGTAGTTTATACGTTTCGGGTTCTATCACTAGAATTATGTACTGGTTATAAAATGTCTATGTTTTTACTGTCTTCGACGATACAACGATAATGCTCTGAAATACTGTCTCCACGGCCTAACCGTAATGATAATATAGGTAGGTAATAAAAACCCGTGGTCCTTGAACTCAGTTGAATACGATTTACATAATTTCGATTTTGGTTTTTAATATTTTTATTATGTATATACCTATATTAGATACTTCGTACAACGTCAGAACCACCATACACTTACGTCCCTCACCAACTGTTTATTTGATTTATGACACCTTTTCTGACGTGCGTTTTAAAAATGATTTAACATAATCACAAATAAATAATATTACTATTTGAGATCGTTGTATACTTTAAATTATAGTTACGTACCAGTGCACCAATTATGCTCAATACGCTTATTATTTTAATCTATTGTCCATCATGCATGAAAACAATTGATTTTGTTTTTTAATCGACTAATATAATTTTAACAGCTTCGTTGTTATTAGAATTAATTTATTTTAATGAATTTCAGTGCTAGTAGCTTAAATAATGTACTAACAATAATTAAGTGGATACATACATGATATGAACGCATAAAAAAAATTAACAATCAAGTATGTAAAAAATACTGAATAACTTATGTATAAGTCGTCCAAATCGAAAAATTAAAGAAACCATATTGTTTTGAACCTAATATATAAAATCACAAAATAACCCACCATCCTTAAAAAAAAATTCATTTATAAGTATGTAGTTTAAATTGTGCATAACTTGGTTAGGCCAAAAATATTAAAAACGCCCGCCTTCTCATCTTTTTAGGTTGCTTCAACCCATAATCTGCTGCTATTGTAACTATTAACTTCTAATCGTAATACTTATGCAATTCAGATAAAGTTCGTCATTATAGATATAAATTAATGATAAAGATTTACCATATAATATTTTTATTATTTCAATATCAGTCTTTCGGAAGTTGTCAAAATCATGATCGCCTTGGGTATCCTATTAACGTACGGACTCCAACTTACCGTCACTACAGATCTGGCATGGCAAGGACTTCGTAGCAAGCTCGTTAGGTCTAAGGGTGAAGATGCTGACAGCGGAGACGACGAGGAATCTTCACCAAAGCTAACAACATACTATTACTGCATGCGGTTCATCCTAATATTCGGCACCAGTAAGCATAAATACGCATAGTATAGGCAATATTTGTAATATTATGATCACTGGGCCAACAAAAAAAATTCGTCTTGTACACTTGACGGTAACTGGATAAATTGTACAATTTCTTTTAGCTCTCAGCCCAAAAATAATTTTTATTTTGACGTTTTGTACGAAAAAAACATAAGTATGTGGATTTGCGAAATCTTTACATATGTGTTAGACTCAAAAATTACAATTTTAGTTTATGGATTCGTGACACAGAGTACAGATTTTTAATGTTATGTAATATTTACTTTGAAATATATACGTGATGTTAAGATACTATAAAACTGTATGAGACTTTAATCCACTGTTCATGCTGAATATTTTAAAGTTCAATGTTTCAATTTTTGAATTTAAGCCATTCATAATTCTTTAAGTGTTGCTAAAAATGCACATATATTTTTAACTCGTTAAGTTAATATTTAAATATATTAAGTTTAAATTTAAATGAAAACAAAAATGTTACTTAACTTGTTTAAAAATCAGTTTTAACTATTTATGATTCCGTGCTAAGACTTAATAAATTAATTTGATAACAGTGTAATAAAGGTTTATAACTGTAATATATATATATATATATATATTATATAGTCAAGAGAATATATTATATTATACAAGCGAGACGCGAGTGTCCAATTTTATCAGGCAAAGTTGCAAAAAGTAAGACTACCAACCCAATAACAGACTCTATTAAAATAAGTTATTAATTATTAAAAAACGTTTTCGACACACGTGTGTATCGTTTTTTCTGAATATTGTTATTCATTACAGTAATGGTGGCCGTTGCTGTGCCGGACATCGGGCCGCTTATATCACTCGTGGGTTCCGTGGGGTTCTCGTTGCTGGGTCTGGTCGTGCCCGTGGCCATGGAAACCGTTTGGTACTGGTCCGACGAAGACGACGGCGGCCAAGAACAGGACTGCCGTGACGGTGGAACGGACTCAACAGCGGCCGTTGCAGCGGTCCGCAACAGATGTGGGCCGCCGACCCGCGGCAACCTCTGTCGTCGAGTCGTGCGACACGTCAAAAATTTGATACTACTTGTGTTCGCTACGTTGGCGTTGGTTGGTGGCGCATATTACAACATCCGGGACATCGTGTCCAGGGCCTCCGGAGACTTAGCGCCGACGTTTTAATATTGTATTTAATTTTTTTGATTTGTTTTTTGTGTATAAATAAACGCGATAACGTTAAATAATTGACGTAACCACAGATATATGTATATACATAATTACTAACACAATTAACACAATAAAACGGTTGAAATACGATGTCGTCATATTATAGGTATTTTGCGCAAAGAATAAGAGACAATAGGAAACGCAAATGTTTTCAGTTATAAATTCGAAGTAGGTGTTCCGAAATCGTTAACGGTTATGATTATCGATATGGAATATATTCCAACTCAACGTTGATAATAATAATGAAAGGGTTTGCTTATCAAATTTTCTTTTTTGTATGTTTCACCGATAACAGGAAGAGTACTGTCTAGTTTTAGTATATTATATATATATATATATATATCTGTAGACACAACAATATATTGCTATATAATTAAATGTATGTCATGAGTGTGTATCTCTTTTATTACAATTGTAAATGATTTTAATGTAAATGATTAAAAACACGTTATGCTCTCTTGTACATCATTGTTCGTGGATGATGGATGCAGTTTTCGTATAAATTCCTTCTATAACAGTACAAGTACCGAGGTCATTAAAAATACCAAAAATCAGTATATGAATAAATTAATTACTAAAGTGGATAACTCGGGAAACTCACAGTGTTGAATCTAACCTATCTCAAGTACCCCTATATAATAACTAATTGTTGTTGACTTCAATAAAAAAACTTGCGTACAGCCAGCCGGCGTAAATTATTCGTTTAGGTTAGCGGTATAAATATTCCATAATTAATCTAAATTTTGCAAAGTTAATTGTAATGTATAAGTACAATATTGAAAATATTCATTAGTATTTTTGGAATAACCATAAAATACCTAACATTAATTAAAATATCGATGGTTTTGTCGAGTCTTGGCGTCGGGAACTAGTTGAACGTAAATGATAAATGATAAATTTAAATTTAGAAAGTTGGCACTTATTGTTCGTGAATGACTTTATTTTTTCCAGAAAGACGTCATTTGAAATGTAGAATGATGAATTGTATTTGCGAATGGTTTGAAAAAAGTACGTTTAATTGAATGAGTTTCCGGGAAACAATGATAACAGTAGTTCAAACGACAGATTCAAAATCTCTAACTTAAATGTAACATTTGCGCGTATTTCGTCATTAACTTTAGTAAGTACACTACAATATCTACAAAGTACATACGTTATTTAATATTTCAATTAATAGATTCGGATTTAGTCTGTTATCGTAATTGATATCATACTGAAATGCGCAAATCTCCAAATAAACATAGACTATTCGTTGAAATGGAGCAACTTGTAAACATAAAGTTTCGACTCTAGCTGCGTGCCGTTCTTGTAATTCCGATTCTCGCAATCAAGCAACTCGTAATCGATATACTTTGTTAATTTTTGTCGTTTCTCGTTTGTTTGAGAAGTTTGTAATCGCTTATTGTCCTTGCTTATTTAAAGAATAAAAAAAAAATTTTTAAATATTTAAAAAATTATTTTAAAGTATTTAAAAATATTACGAAATAAATATGATGTATTCACAAAACGTATACAAACATTATTAAGACGCAAATAAAAAGAAAAGTATATTATACAGTATTACGGTAAACTAAGCAAAATGCATTTTCATTCAAATTCGGAGCCCTGGTCTTTATACGTGATTAATTATATTTACAAAACATTAAATTAAACAAATAAGCTATACTATAATATTATTATATTAAACAGTATCATAATATCAGCATTAGTTTGCTGTACTTATAATCACAATAATACATTATTATTTTAATTTTATATTTTGTATTGAAAAAGTTATCGAAAGATACAGTACAATAATCGAGTTATTAAGATGTTTATGCTAATTTATTTAAAGTAAAAATTTATCAAGAAGCGAGGTGGTGACTTTACCAAATTACTCTGTTTCAAATCTGTCACTCATCTTCGCATTCAAAGTAATGATTCTGTGTGGACTTTATTAAAATATTTTATTCATAAAACCTAAACCTAAAAATACGACTTACAAATATTTGTAATTATGCACACTATGTATAATAGTTTTTTAGTATATACATCAGAACCATTAGGTATATTTTGCTATGAGTTTTAGAATTAAATTAGTTATATAAACATTATTGCTAAGTGTATAGTGTATACTTCACTACAAGTATAATATTATATAATATATTATTTTATTTTATTATCTTAAAACCTAGTTTGCTAAAGATTCTTGAATAATACATAATCGGGCGAACTGTAATTAAATTAATGATCTCATAATAACACTGTTACTAAAAATCTAATCTTTATAGTTCATAGTTTATACTAATAATTTGATTATTTTTATTACGTTCTTTATAAGAAGAATTTATAGTATAATTCACAAGAAACGATGAAAGCCCCAGCGGAAATATAAGTCATGTAGATCACTATCACCTTTCTGTAGAAAATAATAATTCATAGCCATTAAAAAAAAGTTTGATGGGACCGAATATTTCTTTTTTTTTTAATTTGTCATTTAACCGGTTTTATCATTAACATATGCAACTACATTATAAAGCACTTAGCTAGAATATTTTTATAAGTAGGGTTATAAGTATATATCTTACCTATTTTGGCTATATGCTATACGATTAAAACACACGAATAACAGTGGGTTTCAAAATTTTGATGGTAGTGTAAATAATTTTTATCAACATTTAAAAAATGATAAAACTATTCATCAAAAGTAATTTTAGAATACGAACTTTTATCTAATATGCTCATTGAAAATTACTGCTATAAAAATGCAAAACGTGTGATGAAAATGATATTGTACTCAGGGTAAAAATATGTTTGTTAATGAAAAGTATTATTACTAAATTATATTAAAAAATGTTTAGTTTCAAAATTTGATTTTGATAATAAATTATAAGATAGATAAACTAATTAGTATATTAATTTAGCCATCTTATACTTCGTTATCATATTCAAAAACAATACTTTATAGAAAAATTTAATTTGAATACCTAATAATTTAGTGAAAATAGGACATTTTAAATTATAATTAATAATTATATATACTACATAGGCACCTACCTAATGCAGCATACAAAAAAAAGCAAACAAATTTAAAAATCTTTAAATAGATAAACTAAAACTAGGTGAGATTAAACGAAATAATTTGTTTTTAATTTAAATGTAAGTTAGGTACTCATATTTAAAATAAATAGACAAATTATAAAGCTTTTTGATTACATTTAAAACAAATTTTAAAATTATATTTATATAAGTATAAAGTTTAAATTATATAATATCATTGGAAATGATAATTTGAAATATATCTGAAAAATTAACAAATAGTAATAATTCAATTCAAAATACGATAATTTGAACGAATATAATGGTATAAAATTATAAATTTATTATAAAATAAATTGTATTGCCCGATTTTGTGAAGTTAGGCAAAATATTCTCTCTAGTTTTTATTTTCCTTTTGCACAATAATAATATAACACCTTATTGATGTAATATGAAATATTGGTAAATCTATTTAAGTTTTTTTTTACTTTTTATGTTATTTATATGAAACTTCAATTTATTTTTTATTTCTGAAAGTAAATATTACCAGTCAGCAGTCATCTCTATAAAAACGTCTTTATATTAAAATAATATTTTGGAAAATATCATAGATATTGATACGTCGTGTCTTGTAATCCAAATGTTGACTCAGAAATTCATTATTATTAATGTAAACACTAAGGACATACTATTTAGAAAACTATAAAAGAAAAAAAGCCAAATAAGGGGAGTAAAATAATATAATTGGATTATTTGTATAATCTCAATGTCGGAAATTTAACAACATGATAAAAATATTATGATATAGCTAGCATTATTTTAATGGAGCATGAATGAATAAATGTAATTAATACTAAATAGTACACGATCAAAAATCTTTATTAAATAAAAATATAAGTTATTATAAAAAACAATTTAATGTTTTTTAGTATTGCGAAAATGAAATTGATATATTTCATGAATTACAGATATCGCAGTTGCTGTTGTTTTACACTGATTAAGTATTCATTCAATTTAAAACAAAAATATTTTGTGATTAATCAAAAAATAATTATTTTTCTTATCGAAAACGATAAATACATGTAAATCAAGAGTTAATATTATAAAATGACTTTTTATAAATACATGTTAAGTATTATTTTAAAGTTTCATTTGTTAGAATAATAAATGTTATTTTTTAAATTTTAAGATACATCACATCTTTACACATCCACTACAACGATCTTCTAAATTACGATGTTCCTGCACTCAATACGATCAAAACCTACTATATTAACAGCTGAGTTTAATTTATTTTTAAATAAAATATACGTAACAATATTTGTATATTCCGTTCAAAATATTTGCATATAAACGTTGGCTTATTATTATCTTTAGTACCATATTGCTTATAATTTATTATTTATTCAGTATATAATTGAAACGAACTATGATTAAGCACTAAGTAGTATATAATCCTCTTTACATTGACCCTACAGATTTAATATTAAATACTTATTTATATCTAAGTGAAATGTGATTGGTCTAATATATAATATTTTATTAACATTATTGAAACAATATTCTGTTCTTGAGTATTAAATTACAAATAGCCTTAAGTAATAATAAATATCTAAATTAATTATTTTTGGAAAAACTCTAAAAAATTATTTTTTTACCTGTATAAATCTCATATACCGATAAACTATCCCTTTACACTTTCGGAGAATTCAGAGATAGAGGGCGCATCCGATCTTGAGTATGCTTTGGGACAGAACTATACTAATAATATTGAAAAGTACATGTATTATCATTTATCAATGCCTTTTAACAATACTTTATGTGAATAGATATTTTATAATATATTATTACAAATATTATATTATTATATATTTTTTATTTTATTAACGAATATCTGCTATATATTTGCCATCACTTCTATAACTACGCAATAACAGATAGGACTGGTATGTTAGTACTGAGTCTAAGTAGTATAATAAAATATTTGCATAAAAACAAAAGAAATATTTAATAAGTACTTAAAATTAAAAAAGAACGATTTTTTTCATTGAGATTCAAATTAACTATTATTTCAGTAGAAATATATATATGTTTGTTATAGATATAACAATTTTATAAGATATAGAAAATTAAATAATTAGATATTTATAATTAAAGGTTAAATATGATCAAATTTATTTCACTTGTCTTTGCTATAGGTAGTATGGAATAATAAATAATTTTAAAATATAATAATAACTACTAGAAAATACAAATTTGAATCAATTTTTATTCCTTTTAGTATTCTGAAAATCGACTTGATTATTGTTATATATTGGAGTCAAAAAATGTCTGTACCTATTGCAAATATATATGTTTTTATATTTATGTATTCAAGTTATTATATCCGATAAAAACAAAACCAAATTTAATTCATCTAGAATACTAAAATGAATAATCATTATTCAATATATTGAGTCATTTTAGTATAATATATCTATACTTTAAAAATATTATTTCATAGAATACTCATCATGATATAATCTGACTATAAAAATTTATCACATGAGTGATTATGCTCCAAATAAGTGTCATTTTTATAAATATATATCTTGTTTAGAGTTGATGTCTGGAAAAATAATAAAAATAATTATCATAATTTTTCGTTGTATTGAACAAGACCTAAGATGAGAGTTTCGCTGAACTCATTAGTATATTATATTTTACGATTTCGTAATAATATTTAATAAATTATTATTCACCAAGAAACATAGGCTCTATTAGGTTTAAACGTGATTAGTCGAATCATAACAGCATTTTTTATCCGATACATCCAGCATATAGGTTATCATAAAAATTGGATGGACACAAATATTGTATACGTACACAATGTGTTAGTTGTTTTTTATCATTCAAAGTTAAGGCAAAAGGTTTTCTGTATTTCGCTGGTTTATCTTATGAAAAAAAAAAAAAAAAAAAACATTGAATTCGTTAGAAGAGATTAATTAGACATATTGAACCGGATGGGTAGAATTGATAAAAAGTCAATGCCCGATGCAATTATAATATAAATATTATCATTAGTTCTTAGTCGAAAAACAAAACTCAAATAAAACACAATTCTCACAGAGCCATACATACATAATAGCTATACATATTATACATATTACTATCGAACAGTAATAGTTTAACCAAAGTTTAAATAAATTATCACATTATTACTAAATACTAATATAAATTATTTTAATTTAATTAATATCCTAATCATACGATTAATGATTACTTTATCAAAATATTAAACTTATTTTATCAAATTAATTAGTTTAATAAATATACAGCATGTTAAAATTAATATAAGTACCACCCGTACGTCAATAACTGTAATAAATATTATATAACTATACTACTTGTAGGTTTTTATTTTGAATTTAAATTAAAAAGAAAGAGCTATTATTTTTAAATGTTGTCAAAAACAATATATCTATATATATAATATTATATTATGTTATTATTGTTACATTAACGTAAAAAGTTTAAAAATGTATAGAAATATGTATTTGAGGCTAATATTGAAAATATATTCAATTTATTTTTTTCAGAATTCATAGTTATACTTTATAAATAAAAGTATTGATTTTTTTTATTAATATAATTTAAATTAAAAAAAGAGAGAGAAGACTTAGAAGCTGTATGCATGTATACTAGACCATTAATAATTTCACTTCTACCACTTTGGTGATTTTTTATTATTATTATTATTCTGAAGGTGAAAGAAAAAAAATATTTAAAAAAATTGATTTCTAGTGACTAGTTCATATTATGAATAATATTTTATTCAAAACGATATGGCTATATTTTTAAGAGGATTTGTGTACTGTCTTAGTGTTATAAACTGTAGCATACTTAGTCCTACATTTACGAGGAAGGACATTTTAATCTATAAATTGTGAGACACTATAACTGACGAAAAATAAAGCAAAAATACAATTTCTCCAGAAATTATTTGTCTCCTACCTTTAGTACACTACACTAGTACAAACACATATTCAAAAGAAAATGTGCACCCCACAGAACCAATTTTTTGTTAACTTTATTATATTAGAGTAATAATTTGATATATTGTTGAAATTTAAAAAAGATTAGTTATATGAGTTATTTTGTTATGATATTTACTTCGTATGAAAATTTTTCAATATTAATTAATTTTATATTAGTGTGAAGTTAAAATTTAAAAGTCGTAACGAGACTGTAAACAAAAATATATGTTTTTATATACAGTTTGATAACTATGACATTTCATTATTCATTTTGTTAAACGCAAATTTCTTAAGTTGTAAGTTAAGATTATTTGTTGTTATATGATTTTGAGAGAATTATTTTAGTATTTAATACTTCAAGTGTAAAATTAAATAAATTAAAACTATTAAAATTGTTGTTAAAAATTAAATTAATACAATATAATTTATAGATTTATAGTTTTATAAGAATATAGCAAATAAAAAAATTGTTAGAAGATGTTGTAAGCAATAAAAACCATTATTGCCATTGAAACTTTTCAAATTTTTCGATAATATTTTTTAACTTTCTTAAAATTTAAATCAAAATATTAAATTGGTTTTATGTATAAAAAATATTGGGTCATTTTTAATGGCATTAATTTAGTCGAAGGTCATTTTTGGATAATTTAATACAGTTGATCGCTATTTTTTTACATTTTTTTATGGTATCTGTAAAAAAAAAAAATACGGTAGTTTTAACATATACAATATAATATACATATAATATTTTTATAACTACGTATAAATTGAATTCGTTTTAATTTATTGCGCAGTATAACTGTTATTATTGACTAAATAAAATAATTTATTTATATTAGATTAAATAGTATTTATAATTGTTTCCTTTGTTGTCTGTTTTAAAATAAACATTGGAAATTCAATAATGTCGGAATGAAAAAATATTTTAATTTATAAATTAAAAAACTTGTAAACATTAACAATATGTAGTCGATCTAATACAGATTTATAATGCTTGTTTTGCTTTATACATAAACATTTTCTTAAACAGATTCAAATATAAATATGAAATGTGTGTTGTGATAAATTTTGTAGACGATGATGAAAGACAAACGTATCTATTTGAAGAGTGCTGTATGAAGTGACTATTTTATTTTTTTGGTTGATAGTACAGTGATTGTTTTTAATAATTTATTGATAATTTTTGATACAACAAGTTATTACAAAATAAAAAAATATTTATAATTTCGATTTTATGCATATTTGTCATAAAATCACTTGAACGTGGATATTTTTAAGACAAAATAACCGCTTATGGATTATATAAAATCATGGTAAATGAAAATAATAATGTCGCTTCACCATACAATGCGTTTGCATTTCAAATTTTAAATATCTTATCTTATAAGATCTCCTATATAATAGTAATACAACATACCATACCACGGATGGCTATTGTAGTTTGGATTTTTTAACAAATAAAAGAGTTAATTAATCTTTACAGTATGTACAAGAAATTATGATAAAAGTTCGATTACTATAATAGGCTTAAAGAAACAAATAATACTGTTAAAATAATATACTTAGTTATTATAGTAATAATTGATATGTATTTTTAATTTTATCATAAGCTTGTTAGTTTGTTAAGACAAAATAATTTTTTTTTTTTTTTGATTTACGTGTAACGCCTATAAATGTTTTAATTTATTATTTTTTTTAATGAGATGGAGGGCGTTGCACTATAGTATTAGAAGTTGTTTGTATCTGTACCTACACGTGCCTCGTCCACACACAAAAATCAGGTTTTTGTGTTTGGATTATTGTAGGTCATCAGTTAATTTTTACTTTTTAGATGCCATATATTAAGTATAAACATTAACTAAGAAACAATATTTAATTTTTAATCGGTAAATATTTGAAATATTTTAATCACTAAGTGGTATGTATACCCCATTATAAACAATAAAATGTAACTTATCAAAAAAACACACACATTATTAAGGCGTACTAATGTCTCAAAGAAAAACTAATCAATTCATTAGTCATCACTAAAATATTAATGACGACACTAAATCGACAAGTCTGACAGTGATAATAAAACGAATAACCCAGAACTGACGTTAATAAAGAATATGTATTTTAAATTTTTAGAATATTCTCGTTGTCTAGTAATAAGGCGCTCTCATCAGTCACAGCGATCGAAACTAATTTTTGTTCGCGCGCGTTTAACAAAATAATTGATTGACATATTTCTGGGTATAGAATATTATTTCTATTAATTTACACAACTTGTCATAATATGTACATAAATATTCTAGTTTATTATAAATGATTTAAAATCATTATCTCGAAACAATTTTCTCCGACTATGACGACGATGCCATTACAATATGAAAATATTATGTTTTCGTTTTCGTTATAATATTATTATTTTTACTTGTCACAAATAATAATAATAATAATAATAATAATAATAATAGTAATGTAACGTTAACAGATACGTTTCTTGTTCACTGCGCGGTATTTAGTATCAATAATATTAAACGTCGCTACAACACGTATATGTGTTACATAATAACAATAATACTGATACTTATGCATATATATATATATATATATATATATATATATATATATAGCTATATATATATATATAGCTATATGATACAATAATGCATTTCGTATAATACGCGACATCAGCGGCCGCAGCATCACAAACCACCTGTGTTGCCGTGACTATAATGGTGGTTGAATCCTACCCCCTACACCCCACACCAAATTGGTAACTACGAACAACGTTTTTATGCCGGTTCATTGCGATACAAGAATGTGTGTATCACCTGTCGATGCGTTTTATAGAAAATGTGAGTATAATATAATATTATTATTTATTATTATATATATATATATATATACAGGGCGATGCACTAAGTATGTTCGACTACTTTTTTTTATTTTCTATAACGCAGTAATTTAAAATCTGATTTTTTTTTTGTCTTTTTAAATATACATAAAAGGACGGTATATTTCCAAATTCATAAAACTTTTTTTATTACTTAAGAGAGTACTGTACCGATACGAACTACTGTTTACAATTAACAACGGCGCTATTCCACTATAAAGTGAGTTAACGCATAACTTTTCTGAAAATGTTGAGTATCAGGATCCATGATAAAAGATTTAGGAGATATGAGAGCTATAGTAATTTGTGAATTCATATTTAATTGTTATTTATCGGTCAATATTTATGATGATTTATAAAAATGGTTAAAGACGTAATCAATGACATATTTTGGAGGAGTGTCCACCATATCTGAACACCCGACTTAAAAAAATGATTCAATACATTTGTGTTATGATTATTCATGCCCATAATAAAAGTTATATCCAAAATTTAAAAGTGATATTAGATCTAAAGATACGAGTTGAAGTACATTTTTAAACTTATTTTATCGGGAGACAGGAATACTCAAGAAATATTTTAATTGCACTATTTCATTAATACAACAAAAATATTTAAAGCTAAAAACGAAAATATCGTTAGCTAATGGAATATTTAATATATTTTTAAGACTAGTTAATTGTTTATCAGCTAAAAGAATTCTCCATTATTAATACTACAATTATTTTATCATTTATTTTCGGTCTACCGTCATGTCGATCGTACCAGGTTCAGGTGTCTACTAAATATAGCATGTATTTATTCAAATAATTAATATTTATTAAATTTATTTATAACTGTAATTTTAAAGAAGGGTAAATAAATTTACGTAAGTCTAAATACCGAGCTTATAATGATATTATTATAAGAAGTTAAATTTAAAATAAATGTTAATATTCGGTGTTAAATAATGACCTTCAAATTGTCTATCACCATATACATACTATATATCAAAGTTTTTACTCGCTGATATAGTTAATTGAAAAAAGTAAGTTCAATATATTTTTTATAAATATTCCAAAAATAAAAACAGGTTTGTGAGTTTCTAAAATTTTCTCACAACGTATAATAAATACACTAAATCCGATATAACATATATACCACTTTTTTCTTAACCGCATTTAAGGGCTATTGCACTTAGTCTAAACATTTTAACACCCGAAAACTTCTAATTCAAATTGTTAATTGGAACTGGTAGGTTTATCGAAATGTTTAAGTAATAAAAGAGCCGCTGTCGTTTGCAACACCACGGGACGAGGACACTATACTAAATAACAATAAGCGGTGCGAAAAAATGTCAAGACATCAAAAACCGTAGGTATCAACGTACGTGCCTATGGTTAAGAATCCCAAAAATCAGAATTCCAACAGGTTTATTGTTGAAGGAAAAAACGTGATTGAACGTACTGCGCGTGAACCGCTCTGTATACAAAACGAACGCGAGTAGGCATATATCTATATATATACACACACATAATTATGTTGTATATTATTGTGGTGTCTATAGCGGCGGAGTGTTATATTTTTTTGTTAGATGTTCGAAACGTTTCGGCTGTCCCCTCCCCCCTCGGCGGCGTCGCTCCTCGACCGCAACCCCACGCCGCTCGGCGGCACCGGCCCACCGTGTGCGCAGCCCCACCGCACCCCGGCGGGGACACGCACACGTACACGCACGTCGCACGCACGCACGCACATTCAAGAGATTAGCCGAACTCGACGGAGATCCACGGCGGCTCCTCGGCGTCCGCGACGCGCTTATATAACCGCGTCCGCTGGTCCGTCCCTTGCAGTGTGCACTGAGAGCCTATAGCGGCAAGGTCTGGCCGAGCAGAGCGTTACTTGTTTGTTATTATTATTATTATTATTGTTGTTGTTGTTTTTGTTCGTAACGGATCCGGAGCACACACACCAGTTGCCGTCCACCCGTCAGCCAGGCGTCGCAGTAGCATTAACCACTTGCCGGAGTGCGTCCGACGGTGTTCCCGACACCGACAACCTGTTCCCGCGGCCACGCGCTGTCCGCCGTCGTACCTGCGCCTGTTGCGACCCGAACGGTGAGCATACAATAATATTATACGGCATAACGGTAGTGGTATAATATAATGCACGCGTTTCAGTTGAATTATTCGCGTTTCGACATCGCCATTCGCTGGTTAAATTACGATCACGACTCGGCATTTACATATTCGTTTTCCGGTCGTAAGAGTGTACACTTACTGATGACCGTCTCGGTCGAAACCATTAAATCATTATTATTTAATTTTCCGTTGACTGTATACTGATCGTTTTCGAACGGTTTGCGGCGAGCCCGCCGGATTTCGGTTTTTTTCTCGTAAATAATTATCCAATTGCTAATATTGTTATTCCTGGTTTTTATAATAAATCGTGATTTTTTTTTTTTTTTACTTAAAACGACTTTTCTTTCTTTTTTTTTTTTATGGCAATATATTTTGTGCAATATCTTAGGGCGCAATATTTCCCCAAATATTTCGTTGCATTTATATCGAATATCTAACCAATAACGAATTACTTACAAGCGTTTTGAGTAAGGTAAGTGTAGTGGAAGGGACTGACAGAGGATAACCGATAAAATGTTGGTGCATCGTCCACGTATCTAAACTATTGATGCTTATGAATAATTGATGTCCTTCCTTACACTATATTTTTATTATTCTGTCAGGTTTCATCTAAACGTATGATATATAAAAATATACGACATTTTATTTTAAGATATTTTGGAGTTTTTCTAGAAGTTTTTCAATCATTATTATACGAACCTTCATATTCTCAATCTGAAATTATGTGTTTAATGTATATATTTATATTTGTATTGCGGACGTTTAAAATCAAAATAAATGAATAATAGTAATACATTTATTTTTTATGAAATATTTCGAACTTAATATTGAAATATTGTTTATAAATGTAGGTTTTTTTATTTTTTCTGTAATACTATATTACTATTCAATATAATTTTATTCATATCCATTTTCTAATGCTTGTTTTATGTAATAACTATAATAAATTGATACTGATATTTATTGTTTAGTTTAATATTACCTATACAGTTATAATATACGAGTATACACATAAATTTACATCTCGGATGTAACAATACATTTTTTCCGGAAGCAATCCGGATGTATCCCATTATTATCTATAGAAAGTATGTTAAGAAAATAATTTAAATTTATGACATATGTGTTCTACACTATTTACAATATTATAATATATTTAATTATATTTATTTTTAATATTATTATTATTTTTGTAATTTATATTTATTGTCTACACTTAATAGGCAGTTGATAAACAGTATGGCTATGCAGTTATTATTTATTTTGTTTACTCTAACTAACTTAAATATATAATACCTTGTATGTTACTGGACATAATTTTCTTTTGACTGATATTTAATTTATTTAAATCGTATTGTAATCCAAATGTAAACGTATTATATTTATCTTTTATTTATTACCGAGTAAATCAAATATAAAATCGAATGTCTAAAAACATTAAGTTGCCCATCTCTATCATATTATAATTTATATTATTTTGTGATTTTTACACTTCTGCTATTTGTATATAGCTTTATCATCTCATATAAATATATAATTATTTTAACGTATAAGTGGCTAGTGTAAACACTATTATAGAAAGTGATTGTCAATTCTTTATGTATAATATGATAGGACCTAATGTTTGCTATGAATTTAAAATAACAATGGCTTTGGAAATTTATTTCTCTCTGCTATCAGTTTACTTTGTTATAGGTTAAGGTCCATGGTCCATTATAATTTTACGTCTCAATAAATTTTACTGTTAATAATAAAATTGGTTTTATTCGATTATGGACAAAATAATTTATATTGTGTGATTTACCTGGTATAAAAGAAAAACATTGCTGACTTAATTATATATTTCTAAATACCTACCGCAATGCAGCAATTTCATTAAATTATTTATATATGATTCGTTTGTGTTCGAAAGACTGTTCGAACAATTTAATTTAATGACTTCTTTACGTTCAGCCTAAAATTTAAATGTAGGTACTTTTATACATATAATTATAACTAAATAATATCCTTATTCAATTTATTGGTTTTAAAAAAAATATTCTAATATATTAATTTATTTTATTATCGATACCTACTCAAAATTCTTACCCGTGTATAACGTTAGAACATTTATTTATTGTAACCGTAGAATTATAGGAATGTAAATATCCAATAATTTTGTAAATCCATTAAATAAATTGTACGATATGAATGGTATTTTACTATCGACTCCGAGTAAACAAATTGCATTCTTACTAGATAAGTTCTTTCTTGATTTGATAGTTGTAGGTATCTATCTGTTATTGGCGAAATTATTTTCGTATAAATTATTTATAATTATTAGTTTAAAGAGTGCATATATTTCTATTATTGAAGGAAAGATATTTATTATTTTTAGTTACTATTTACTAAATCTTTTTGTTTCCTAATTTATATTTTCGATTTATTTATTTGTTACTTTTTTTTATCCATTCTGTCATTAACCAGTTATGTTTCTGGTTGAGGTTTAATGTGTTTTATTTTGATCATCTTCGTTGTTACATTATAGGCCATATTAAAATGAAAGTATTTAATAATGATTGTATGATTGTAATATTATTTAAGTAATTTCCTTCTTTAATAAATAATGTATAAAATAAAAAATTAAGAAAAGATATGAAGCTTATTTTTCTTTTTTGATAAAATTAATAATTTACCTATAATATCATATTAAACTATAAAAAACTACAATCAATAAATATTTTTCAGAAGATAACATAATAATCACTTTCGGTTAAACCAACACTACCAGTTAACTTGTAAATTTTGCGACCCGTGCGTACGTGAAATGCGATTATGAGGAAAGTGAAAACTAAATCTACGGGCACCAGCACGGATGGTGGTGCCGCCATTCAAGTGGAAGTAGCCGCCGACATTCCAGACACAGAAAAACATAACATATCGTAAGAAACTATAATATATATATATACCTATACGCATGTATTTGTGTTGGGTAATACATTTAATGAAAATAATCAACTGCATCTTTATATCGTTATATTTACTATTATTTTGTTTCCGATTTATTGTAACTTGCCGCGTCTACACCTGTTCACTCATTGACTATAGAAACTTGGAAGCGATGATGCATATGATTAAGTCGACCATTGGCGGTGGATTCTTAGCCATGCCCGAAGCATTTCACAATGCAGGATTGTTGGTAGGCTCCATAGGTATCGTAATCCTTGGAATTGCGGTATTGAACATGATGTCTTTTATTGTAAGTATATAAACATATTATCATAAAAGGTACCTAATTTATTATTCGACATTTATGAGTTTGATTCGAACAAGGCACGAGCAGTAATAGATTAACGTAGATTACCGTAGTTAGGTTGCAGATTAGTTAATATATTATTAAATACGTACACAACCCATTTGACGTAGAAAACAATATTATGATATCACGACGACACGACCTTTGATTTTATCACATATGTTTACAATATCCACGTTCAAAGTATTATAATAAGACGATCTTTATATTTTTCTATTAGAAAAACATGGATGGTCATAATCATTCGTTGTAAAAATTTGAATGAAGCTTAATACAATATTATCTAAATAACCCCTCCCCTCCGCCTCACGATTATAAATCAACTGACGTTGTATAGGTATACAGTACAGCATATATATGTCTTACCTTTTTTATTGTTCATACATCGGTCGACTAAAACCGGTTGAAACTATTACAATACTAATATGTATACTATAGGTAATTTACATGATATGGTTACCGACAAAATTATAATACTTTAATAACTCTTAACGTATAATGTTATAACTATATATACGGATGTATATATTATTATTATCGTTTAGACATTGGTCATTTTACCATTGTTATTTTCTATTAACAAATTGTTCGGTAATAATTATGTACCGATGTATTTTATTTAAAATATTCTTACTACCTATTAAAAATTTAAATAAAAAAATATGTAAAATAATTAACGATTATATAATCAGAATACGTAAAGAATATGAATACTATTTAGTGTGTACTCGACTTTATTACTTTTATATTCCAATGGTATATTTCCAATCCCCACTAATAATTTTATTTGTTCAGTCTTTCGCTCCTATCATAGAAATAAAATAGATCAAAAAACATTTTAAAATCCGACATTATCGATAACATAATATAAATTAAAGATGTGATAATCAACAAGTCAACGACTTTTTTGCTGCACAATCTCTTCATGAAATTGCAAAAAAGATATAAAACAATAATATATATCATTTTAATATTTGAGTACAAAATAATTGTATTTTTCTGTACAATCATTATTAAACTTGAACTAGGAGTTTTTTTTAATTAACTTAAGTACATAATTATAATTTGTATACATCATATTAAAATTATTTATAAACCGTGATTAGAAGAATTAGGCATTTCAATTAAGTTAAGACATATTATAATTAAAGTATTATATTAGTAACATGTCTAGTCTTGGCTTCAAATGTAGTGAATGTAAATACTTCTCTATTTACATAATATAATAATGGTTTTACTTTATAACGAGTACTCAATTGTGCGTGTTTGTAGGTTCGTTGCTCACAGATATTAAGATCCGGCAAGTACGCGGCTGCTATTTTGGCAGAAAAAAAAGAAAATAACGAAGATGTCGAAGAAGAACACAATGAACAGCCGAACAAACAAAATAATGGAAAGGAGTTATTGTTGCCTCCCATGGACTATCCGGACACCGTTGAAGCAGTGTTTAAGTACGGCTCAGGCGGCCACTTCGCATCATGGGGCCCATTTGCCAAGTATGTATATGAAATATACATGTGGTATTTATACCCGTCGATACCCATCACGCCTATCCACAAAATAATTCGTTAACATATTTACATATTATTATAAACCTACAGACTTACAGAGAACTATAGTCGATTTTCATGAGTGGTATATTATTATTTATTATATTATATTATAATTAAGGCATTTTGAATTATATACCTACACAATGTATATAATTTAATATTTGAAATTTAAATATAATAATAATATAATATATTATATTCGAACGATATCAGTTCCGTAGTATAGGTACGTTTGATCATATAAAGGTCACATATCATGTATAAATAGGTACTACGTATATACCAGTTCAAATCCCTCAGAGAATAAAATATACACAGATCCCTTTGATTTTTAGGTTTCAGAGCCATCTACACCAAAGTTGCCACTCATACACACTCTCTTTATCGAAATAATTATAGTTTTCGGAGCTGAATCACACGTTCACCAATATATTACTAACAGTAAAATATTTTTTTTGTTTGTTTGTTTGTATGCTTACTTCACTGCCGTAACTCCAAATACTGCGAATAGGAAATTCACCACGATCTCTTTGATTTTAACATATTACGGTGTCAACATCATCTACGTATGCGTCGTGGCGAGTACAAGCAAGCAGGTACGGTGCAGACAAGTCCGGATAATTTACCAGATAGTTATTAATAACATAATATTAGTAGTAACAACACTAACACGTTTATATTTTTAGTGCATACGCGATACCTCAGTACATTTATCCTCGTACATTTATACTGCATATTGCACAGGATATAGCATTGGCTTTTCGACGATTACATTATTATTATAAAACATTATGATTTACTGTTCAAAACTAAGATAAATTTTAATATTTCATTACAACATTAATAAGTGAAAAACAGTGATATTTTGAAAATTATGATGTACTAGATGCTAAAAAACTTAAAAACAATTTTTAATTAAATTTAAATAAAATATTTTATTAAAAAAATCAATTGTTTGCGTTACAACAAGACTTGTTGAACGCACTTGCATATAAACATCTTATAATAATGTGTATAGCTGTAAACAACTCTATAAAACTATATTAATAATCGTATACTATACACCCAACAAAATTTCCGTTATAGCTCATTGATCTTTACACCACCGGTGGAGCTGTGGGCACATGGAGCTACACGTTGAACGGTATATCCATTCACTGGTACCCCTTGGCTGTAGCTCTGTTAATCATTCCAATGGGTATGGTTCAAATTATAAAATACCTAGTGCCGTTCTCAGTAATTGCAAACGGGCTGATTTCGGCGGGCACTGTGGCGATGTTCTATTTTATTTTCACCGACGACGAGGGACGGAACCCACTCCAAGAGAATGAACTATCAAAATTAATAGTATGGCCAATGACGCGCTGGTCGTTGTTTGCGGGCAGTGCATTATGTTCTATGGAAGGGGTCGGAATGGTGAGCACTATATTTTTAATTTTTTTCTTTTTTTATCATGCGAGTCCAAATGACAAAATATAAATGATGAAAAATAATATACGTTATTATACTACTCCATTTATATCTTTAAGATTTGTTTAAAGATAGAAGAATATTGTTTATAATATTATATATTTTATAAACACCATATTGCGTTTAAGAAATAAGCTAACGAAATATTTTCGAAGCAGTCAAGACACAATACTAAAGACAGATGTTTTTTTTGTTTCTATAACGTTGTTATATTAAGGACTATATTATTTGAAAAAAATCGTTCGAAAAAAATATGATATACATATATACGCAGTTGGAGCTCTATCCTTCACTTAAGTTATTCGTCAGCAGCTATTATTGTCCCACACAGCAACATTGTGTCCACGCTTAAAAGGGGGAAATTATATATAACTGGTTTTTATGTTGTTTTTGGGGTGCATGAAGAAGGTACATTTCATTGAACTACAGGTAGTCGATTTTAGGGTTGGATTCATAGCGTGTAAATTCCGATGTTACATTATTTTGACCTGAAAAAAAATAAAAATTGTATATTTCACAGATATATTACTAAAAAAAAAAACACAAATCCACATTTTTAAACAAAATTATATTATTTATATGTACACATATATCATATTAGTTTATAACTGAACCGATATTATAAAAAAAATCAAATTCATGTACGCACAATATTATTTATTAATTAAATCAAAATGTTTTAACTAAATATAGTATAGTTAAAAAATTTTTACTAGTATAAAAAACGTCAACTTAATAATGTATTATATCAGAATCTACATGATAGTAACCAAAAAAATTAAACGACAAAAATTACATTTGACACGTTGTGTAAATAGTTTTAGCCTCAATTTAAAAAGAAAAATATTTTTCAATATAATCAAATTTAGTTTTAACTTAAAAATAAAAATTTGGTCAAAAAATAATATCGATGAATTTATATTTTATTTTATACGTTAAAAGTTGGTACTAGTGCAATTAACATTTTCTTAGAAGTAGAAAAATTATAATGGCTTAATTTACATATAAATACAAAACGAGTAGGTATAATTGGTATAATTTACAATCACCCATTTTTTTCAACTTTTATGTCCCTAGGTAATTAAATACTTTCATGATATAATTAAGTCTTATTATTCTAATAATGCATCTAATCAATTATTTAGCTTTTTTAGATTAGTATAGGTAATATTTATTTCATATTTGTATAATATAATATAATATTATGAAGGTATACACCATAGTATACGGTATTTTGTGTTTGAATGTTTTTAATTATGCAAAGAGCAATTATTATTAAAAATGTAAACAAACATGTTTAAGTTTTACTAGTTCATAAATTTTTACACATCTTCGATAACATTTAACTAGTGCCTCTCGCTAAAAAGTGAAATAATTACTATATAATATCTTTATACCTAACATGTTATTTTCTAAACAATAAAAAGATAAATTAAACGTGTCCCAATTGAACTCATAGTAAAAATGATTATCGTAGTTTTTGCCTACTATTAATAATTTAAGTAATCAACTATTTTTTAATCAATTGAATTTTGATATTAGTAACAAAAATAAATTTTAAAACTATATATATCAATGTGAAAATGGAAATTTGTTCACGCATCTATCTGAAACTAATTATCCAATTTTTTTTATTTTTATTTAATGATAAAGTTCTTGGAGCAGGTCTTAAGCCTATTTCTGATTCTACAAGTAATGAATAATCTATTTATTCATTTTTTTTTTTAATATTCATCAAATACGCACATAAAAATATATGTATTTTTTATTAATTATTAGTTATTATTATAAATTAGTATTTTAGTGAATAGTTAGTGCACTATAATAGTACACTAGTTTTTCATTGTTTTTAATTTACAAAACTGAATCTTTATAACAATTTTTTAAATCGTAAGACATAATTTTTTTTTTTTTTTTTTTGAACATGAAGAAATATTTATATTTTATGTTAAACTGCTCCCTCCTGTATGTTGTTAGTTTTTGGTGTAAAATAAAAAGAAAATCGAATTTGGATTGTTCAACAAAAAAAAAT
The DNA here is from genome assembly GCA_036289425.1 of Rhopalosiphum nymphaeae. Taxonomy (NCBI): domain Eukaryota; kingdom Metazoa; phylum Arthropoda; class Insecta; order Hemiptera; family Aphididae; genus Rhopalosiphum; species Rhopalosiphum nymphaeae. Next base: position 4,389,481 of record JAZAQC010000030.1, read on the forward strand.
AAAGAAAATAAAGAAAGATATTTTAAAAAAATTGCTTCAAATTGATCAAAAAATTAAAATTAGGGGGGACAGCTATGTAAAGTTGATATGTTGATATCTATAGACCAAATCAGAAAACCACAAATATTATTTATCCACACGCGTTACGCTAAATTTTAGAATTAGGTAACCAAATTTAACACGGATGCATTTTGTAATGACAACGAAGTGCTCGGGAATAGCTATAGTAGGTACATTATATGTATCATAATATTATATAATATATGTATAGGAAAATCCAATATTTAAAAATGACAAAATACCTTTTTTATAAATTAGATAATTACAATTGTTTATGGGTAATATAATGTTTCATTTTAAAAGAAATGTATTTTTGTTATTTTGTTAAATATGTCATCCGTCCATCCGTCCTGCGTCATTCTTAAAATCGGTACTTATTACGTATAAAGCTTATGCACATCGAAAACTCAATGAAGAAACCACTTGAGCTTGCCGGACCGCCATCTTACACGCTGCACTGGTCTATGGTTATCATCGTGTTACTCAACGGCGCTTTAGGCTTCTTTGGGTACATACGATACGGTGAACGGTGCCTGGGAAGCTTGCCACTTAATTTACCTCCGAATAACAGGTTGGCTTATTATGCATATATATTACCTATACGTATATAATTACGGCGCATCTCGTGATATTATTATTATCGATTTCGTGTTTTTACAGATTATCCGAAGCTGTAAAAATCGTAGTTACCTTGGGAATTCTCATGACCTACGGACTCCAACTGACCGTTACCGCGGACCTAGTTTGGCAGTGGATTAAAAAGAAGAAAGTAAAGAAAGCTGTACGGAAGCACGGATCAAAAGTTGTGGTTATAGAAAAGACAAAAACGAGTCTTGAATATTATATCATGCGATTTGTCCTGATCGTCGGAACGGGTAAGCTAGTGTTTTGAAAAGTATCTAGTGTGGGAATCTACTTATAAAATACTGTTATGTACTAAATGTGTGAACTTTATACTTGTCAATCAGGGAAAATCGTATTATCGTACATTTTAATTATAACCTTTACGAGCTAACAAATTATTGACAAGATATTGGTACAAGTTTGCCTTCAATTTTTAAAAATTATTAATAATATTTTATCATTTTATATGTGATTGCAGTGATTATAGCGACTGTGGTACCCGACGTCGGGCCGATGATTTCCCTTGTCGGTTCGGTCGGTTTTTCAGTACTTGGTCTCATAGTACCTGCGGCACTAGAAACCGTTTGGTACTGGAATCCAGAAAGCGAAGATGACTTTGAAGACAACCACCAAGAGATGAACTACTGTGATAGTACAGCTGCGGAGGACGGAAGTGGATTAGCGTCGGCGGTGGCGCTGACCGAAAAGGTTGCAAAGACTGATAAAGCCAGCCGGAACCTGACTATCCGCAGAACCTTGCGACATGTGAAAAATTTTATATATGTTATACTGGCTTTGTTCGCATTGACCGGTGGAGCCTTCTATAATTTACGAGAAATTATATCTCAGTCTCCGGGCCACAGCGTGCCCGTGGTCTCAGAATTTTCTCAAACTACAGTGTAACGCTTTTAAAATGATGACTATGTATTATTTTATAGTTATACATTTAGAATATAATAAGAAGTTTTAATTAGCTTGAGAAAAGTTTATATGGAGAGAGAACATTATATTCTCAAAAATAATTTAAGTAAGCTTATATATCTCAAAATCAGTACCTAAGTACAATCACTGCTTGATATTTTTTTTTTTACATTAACAATTATAAATTATAATATTAATGATTGCACATATTATAGGACTATTGCCGTAGCACTCGTTAGTTATGAATAACTACGATATTATCCATCGAGATAATATTATTTACACTGAATAGAATATATGTAGATACTACTATATTGTCTTTGCCATAAAGCTATAAAGTGGTTTTATTTACGAATTTTGAACGCTATTCTTTGTTAGTTTTAAATAGAAAAACAAATTTTAATTTTTTACTTAATTGCACGCTATTTTATAATATTTTTTTTATCGATATTTCACTATTACTTTTATTCATTTTTGTAGATTTAATTCATTAATAAATAAATAATATTACTATATTCTGTGTTATTTGTGATAACTTTAATATTATCCTATTCAACTATCATAATATCTTAATTCCTGTTACCTACAGTTAAGTACCTAAATAATAAATATTTAAGCAATATTAAAGTCATACATTTAATGTTATTCTTAAAGCATAATTTATTGATATTTAAATAGAATATGTAACATAATGTTACATGCATATAGTTAATAATACGAAAATATAAAGCGCAATGTTCAATGGTAATGTATAACTATATATGAATTGTCAGCAGTTTTAGTTATATATTTTAAGATATTTCTGCAGCACTATATTAGTGTAATATTTTTTAAATAAGAACAAAATATAATATAGTTTTTTATAGGTATTCGTGTTAAACTTCTCATGGTATTTAAATTAAAATACAATTTGAGATTAAATAAATATAAATTAATAAAAATATATGGATAAGTACATAATTATTTAGTTATTATAATTGAGCAAAAAATGACTTACCTAATCAAAGAAATTTAAATGATATGAACGGTTAGTGTGAATCAGTTACATAATATATATAACAGGGAGCAATTTATTTTTAATAACATTTAAAGAAGAAAAAGATTTGATTTCCATTAAAAACAGTATTTTATTAAATTTTAGACTCATGATATCGTATTCACGTCCATTTTCGTCAAATATATTTAACAAAAAAAAAAAAAAAAATGATAGAGTTTTGGATTATAACCTAACGGTCCTATAATATTTCGATTTACAGTAAACTTAATATTTATTATGAGTCGCATATCTTACATAAAAACGTCAATGTCCAATGGTCGTTCAAAACATGATCAAACGCCTACCCCTTTTTCACTAATATATATAATGTATAGGTATATACATATATACATATATACCTATACATTAAGGTTTATATAGGTATATATATATATATCGTATATCAACGAGACGTCAACAATCAACATTAATATTCTTGAACGAGTAACGAGTAAGTGATATGTGTCGACAACTTTGTTTATATACATATATTTTCTTTATATTTCCAAATCAAAATTAGTAATAAACATTATTATAAGAAAACAGAAAAAATATACAATTTCTAGGTACATTTCCCCAGCCCCCCCAAAAGTTGTTTTTTTTTTGTTTAACTATATAGCAATCGTTTGTAGCCGATTTGTATTGTTTTGTAATCTTATTTTTTTCGTCTGTAGAAGCTTAGTTTTTTTTAAAAAATTTTTAGGAGAGCTGCGGAAATGTATCTGCAATTATTGGATGAATAATATTACTAACTATAATACATAAATCATTACAACTCAAAAAAATCTATAAAAAAATATAAATTATTTTTAATAATACCTAATATCTACTGATTTAGCAATAAAAACTACTTCTTCTACGTTATTTTTTTACCAAAATTATAGAATATTATTTTATTACCTAATGTTGTATTACATTTTCTGATCTCCACAAGTCTTAATTATAATATTCCATATTATATTAACAATATAACTAAATAAAAAATTTAGAATATACGAAATTCTAAACTATCAAAAAAAAAATAAAATATTCAATTTTATATATTTTTTTCAAAATTATTAAATGTATTAACGTAATATTTTTATAGTATATAATTGGTAAAAATTTTAAATTTATGCAGAGTATAGGGACTAAGATTAGGAATAATATATTATAATAATTGTATTAATACAAAATAACCAAAATTAATCAATAAATGATAATTAATGTGAGGATAATAAAGAGTTTTCGATCCTACTTAAACAATTTTCCTATTTTTCTCAAAAAAATTATTGACTTTCAAGTAAAAAAATTTTAAAATTTTGACCTAGTATAGATATAATACCTAGTTCTACGTGCATATTTGATAATCAACAAATACTAAGATATATTTATAAAAACTAATTTATATTCTAAACATTTTAAAAGATCGCGTAAAGAAATTACAAACATATATATATTATATTTTGGTAAATACATTTGCCTATTATTTATTACGAAAATTAATTTATTAAAATTATATTTAAAACAAATTTAATATATTGCACTAAAATATAATTTTTATTTAAACTAAATAAACTTGTTGTGAAAAAGAAAAACTATTAAATTAATATTGTTGTAATATTGTAATTTATTATTGTGTACAATACATCTTAGATATACGTATTATATATCTATTCGCCGTGGAAAATTATGTAATTACAATACAAAAATTATTTTTAAAATCTTCTTATTTAACTAAAATTGGGACTTTATTTGTTGTTGCCCGAACAAGACAAAAATATATTAAATGCGTCTATTGACTAATCTATTCAGACATTTGTTTCTAATGTTATTTATGTTATCTCGACAGCAGTTGCGGAAATTTAACCACATTAACTTCCGATTCAATTTGTAAACTGAAAAATTCCTACTAATTTTGTGAATTTACATTTTACACGGCTGATTTGAATGACATAGTGTTACATTATATTAATAATAACAAAATACTTAGTGTATTAACAATTTATTCTACGTATATATACGTAGATTATAGTATTATGTAGTATTATATACATATGTCTACATTTTAATAGTTAAAAACAATTATGATATAGTGAAGCGCATTTATAAATTTCGAGATAACGACGGCGTATTGCCATAAAAATAAAATAATTATTTATATAAATAGGTAACTGTATTTATGTTTCAATAATGCAGGTCATTAAAAGTTAAAACTATTGTAGTATCGAAAACATAATATCATGTTTAACCGTTTCTCGGTACTCAACTTTACTCATCATGTCCATTATATTGGTATGTACTATGTGGGAATAAAAAAAAAATAAAAATACAAAAGTTTTATTTTACGCATAATATCAAAATACAAATTAATTTTTAACAGTAGCTATTGTGTAACTACCTATAATATTTAAAAATTTTGATTTAATTTTTTGATGTGTATATTGTAATTTGTAACTACTATTACTTAATGTTTATCTTTTTTATCTCTTTTAATGTATAACCAGGATCAGAAAAATGTTTGAAATATCTCAATGAAGAGATAAAAAAATAGATATCAAAAGATAAAAATGTTCAAAAAATGATAAATTAAAGCACTTAAAAATAAACGCTCTTAAAAACCTATGACGATAAAAAGTACTCAATAATTCAAGCTAGTTTAAACTCTTATAAAATTAAGTTAAAAATTATTATTTTATATCAAGAAACATCGAACAGATATTTATTTTGATTATTTTACTTATTATTTTGAATTTCTCTGGTTTACTTAAATTTCAAATGCCTGATTATTTATTATTTTATTTAATGGTTACTGTATTTCCATGATATTGATACGATCCAAGTATTCAAAAAACACTAATAAATAATTTCAAAATTTTACATTCACTGTATAATGTCACAACTACATAATCATACTAATTAACATTTAATAAAAATAAAATCATACTATAATAATATTGTTCACAGCAATGATTGATATTATATCAACACATATCAAATATCGCTAGCTGGGTCTGCGAGTATTAATATAAATATTTATATAAATTGGTAAAAAACGCAAGTACTTTTAGTTTTTTGTGATTGAATTCCAACAATATAACAAAATTGATTTCATAAAAAATTAGTAATAAATAATATTCCTATACTACGTAATTTTTTTTTTAATTGTTCTTTTTGATCCCACGAGGTTCGAAGTATCAACTAAATCTCATTTTCTACCAGATACCACTTTTGAAATTAAAGATTAAATCATTTTAACTACTCTAAAATAATAGATGATAAAACACATCACTTTAGAGATGCTAGACTCTAGATTTAATGTCTAAAGCAAACACTAGTTTTAATATACATAATTATACGTTAAGACGAAGTATGAAATTAATATTGTAGTAATAGATAATTTTTACTAAATTTATTACTCTAAATTATTATTCAGTAATTCTATTAGTTATTCATAATATATAATATAATTCAGATTAAACACAAATAATAATTTTTAAGAAAAAAATTAGAACTTGACGTTATCAGCATTAAATCAAAATCATAAAGCGTATTATAAAATTTTATTATATTAAATACAATATAAATATTTAAATACTGTTACTTATTATTTTATTAACATATTTAAACATTATATTTCATTTAAACGTCGACTGAAATAATAATTATTTTGTATTTATCAACTATCGTTTACGATTATAATTTTTTTAACATCGTAGTAGTTATTTATTATAGGAGTCACAGAAATGGAACATTGATTTAAAAACAAAAATTATAATTATACAAAGGAATAACTTGTTAATTATAGCAAACTGATTAACGTTAGCTCCAACGCCTTCATTATTGTCTTATACGGCTATTATTAAATTACGTATTTAAACAAATGTAAACAAAGATGACTGATTGCTTAAAACCAACTTCACACCGAGTAAACTTTGAATATTGAAACTAGAGTCTTGAATATTCTTAATTTTTTTTTTTTTTCAAAAACAGACAATCTGTGCTCTATTGCAGCATATGGTAACAATGATAATAATACGTGCTACTTAAATAATTAGAAAAAAGTCATCCATGTTGTATAAGTATAGATTTTTATAATAAATTATAACACTGATTCAGCCATTTAAAATGACAAAAATAATATTATGTTATGTTGTTTTGATAAAATAATTCGTAAAGAGCGTTTATAATTAACACGCAAATAATAAATCGATCCATAACAATTACGAACTCGTAGATATTTAAAATAATTGGATATACGGATAGTGAATATCTATTATATTATTATTATATTATTATATATTTTAATAAGTATATGTTAATAATGCGATAACCGAAATCGGTTTATACAAAAATCAATAGGTGATCCCCGCGCACAATTATTTAACCATAGGACATAGGCGTCTGGTACCTACACAAGCTAAAAGCCTTATCGTCGTCGTTTATAGGTGATAGCGTTTAATAATATATTATACGATATATTATTGGCATTTGTACATTATACGGTATTTTAATGTATTAGTGTTCGATTTTCTGCGCGTTCAAATTGCATTCGGTTACGCATATACGCCCTTGGTCAGAGTAATTATTATCGCGCGCGTTATCGCCATTGTCATTACGAGGTGCCGCCGTCATCGCCACTTTGGAACCTATAGCTGCTTCGATTGATTCTATCATTAAGACAAATTAGTGCAATCTACACACTCATTATAATTATATCGTTTCTATACAACATTATTATTACATTCTGTTGTCAAATTCGTTCATTCATCGACATATTATTATAGTTTCATCTAGTGGTCGCGTAACAGTCACAAACCAGCAACGGCAGCAGCAGCAACTCGACTTCGCTTCATTTATCGACCGAACAGTTGGTCTCGCCATCGCTGACTTAAAGAGCATAGAATTCACTGATATAGATAATTAACTATAGCTGCAGTCTACGCGTAATTAACATCGAAATTAATTAAATTATTTATCGATAATAATTGTCTCCTTCGTCGATATATAATTTACGCCACATTTAAATCTAAAATCTGTTCAGTCGTCGACAATCACTCACATCCGTCCGAAGACCGCTGCTTCTGTACAGTGGTCACGCCGGATACATTTACGGGAAACCGCAACGACTGGACGAGTAAAGCAGCAACAGCGACCGTGACAATTGCGGCGAACAAAAGAAAATCGCAGCATTTCTGCTGCAGTACCGTTAGCATTAGCACACACCAAAATCGCCATCACCACCACCTGCAGCCCAAGCTGTTAGAGGTATGAGCCATTTTTTTAATTTTTTTTTTTTTGTCATTTTCGCGTGTTTGTCATACAATATGTAATATAAGTATCGAAACTTATTGTACCTATACGTATGATTACGAGTAAGATATACAAAGTGTTGTGGTGCGTGACGCAACCGTCATTTAGATCGAGTGGCCGCCACCGCTCCCTCGAATCTCGAGAGAATGTAAACATATTTTTTTCAAAGCTTTTACTCTCATTAACAACGGTAAGGAAATAAGAAATGTATAAGTGGGATGATTAAGCTTCAGGTGCCAGCCACGCGTATTTATGTCTTGCGTAAGATAACAACTACGCGAAAGCACAGCTATTAGTGGATTGTATATTTTTTTTATGCTGGTATGTAGGTACATACTCTTGAAGTTGAAGTGATGATTCGACGAGTGTAAACAGTTATTATTTCGCATTATTATTTTATTTTTTTGTTCATATTTATCGTCATCATTGGCGTCCATAAAATACGAGTATATATAAATGCTTGTACATAATAGTACGTATATGCTGTCGATAGCACAATTTATAGGTGCCTACACAGCCATACAGGTAAAAGTCTTTTCTTCTGAATGATATCACTATAGACTTTTTACATACATTTACCATTAAAGAGACACAAGAACAAAATATATTGTTTGATGAGCACTCAATGTTAACATTTTTTAACATATATTTTACGTCCAATTGTAATCGAGTATATATTTGTACTTATTTGATCGAAACCAAACAAATATTTCTTTAAAATTTTGATATAAATAAAAAAATACTTTATATTAATTTATTCTATTGCGATTTATTGTATAAGATACGATAAGTCGAAAACTAAACAGTCATTGAAGGCAAGTACTCTAATTTTTTTCGTCGTAGTATTATATGAGAACACTAACTTACATTCATGATTAATAAGCAGTTTTTTATATGTTCAATAGAGACACATTTTTATGAATTGTTTTACAAAATTTTTAGTTGAACAAATTTAAAATATTATTTAAACAGTACTGTATTGGCTGGTTATATGAAACAAGCAACTATAGTCCATAAAAAGTCATAAATTAATTTTAAATTTGAGTATTATATCATATTATTGTACTTTTAATGCCTAATAAAAGTAACCAAAGTTAATTCCAAGATAAAATATTGTAATAAGTATGTTAAGTATATCCATAAAATATAATAATAAGTGAATATTATATATTTTGTATAATAATGTATTATTAATACTTAAGATTTATAAATTTTATATTCAGGTATATGGTTTTTATTTATTTCAATGATATTAACATACTATATGCATTTTGCGTTAGTGTAAATAAAATTATTTTAAAAAATAAGTTGCACAGATTCTTTAGATTACAGATATTACACATATCATTTTTAAACTATACAGATATATTTAGTATGACTTTTAAATAAAACATTGAAAAATATCCAAATATAAAATAAAATATTCTTATCTTAAACACACACATAAATATAATAAACGCAAAATCCAAGATGAAACTCGGATGAATACTTATTTTTGTGTTCAAATTTATTTACGATGATGATATATGAGGAAATTCTCAATTAATAATATAATTTTCAAAATACTAAACCACCATTATAAAGCTAATTATAATTATAACTAACATTATACGATTTTATTAATTTTAAAATTATCTATTTTATGTGTTTGGTTTTACAACTGATAAAAAAAAAAAAATTAATCAAATTAGAGTATTTTAATTTGATTATTTTATTACGATTTATTATTTTTTAAATGTATAATAGTTTTATCAAAATTCAAAACATAATAATGATTTTTTTGATAATAATCACTATAAAAAATACTATAATTATTAAGTATATTAAGAATATATCGAAAGACATCTCAATGAAAACAAAAAAAAAAAAAATAATAACAAATAGCATTCAAATAAAAATATATATATCGAAGCGTTGAATGCCACCCATTCCGCAGTATAATATTTCACATTGAGAGTGGCAGGACGCAAAACCACATATATAAGGTTTATTTGAACCAATAGTTTATTATAGGGGACTATTTATTTCAGTACCCTCTTATATACATATATATTTATATATAAAAATTTAAAATTGTTCTTTTTTTAATTAAGACCTCATAATTACTAACGGGTTTGAATTGTTTTTTCTTTTGTATTCAATTATAGTTATATATTTAGTATATTACTAATTATAATTCAAAAGATTTTTTATAATATCAATCAATTATACGAGACTTAAATGTCATAATATACTTTTATCTTTATGGAGAGGTTGGAAAACTATGTAGATCAGTGTATCTAGCATTCCACTAGTCTTTTTTTTTTAATCAAATAACCAAAATTGTATTAGTATATTAAATAGCGATTTTGTATAAATATATATATATATATAAGTTTATTAAGAGATATTTTTTCTATAATATGATTGATGTTTATTGCCATTAATATGTTATATCTTATGTCTGCGAGTAAAATGTAAGATTAGATTATTTTTATTAAAAATGTTATGTAATTAAAATAAGAATATTATAATCTTGATTGTTGAATAATAGAAATCGATTTGAATTTTTGAAATTAATTTAAAGTACAATACCCGATGAAAAAATTTGACTTTAGCTGTTTGGGTAATGTACATTGCACGTTTCATATGAAATATTAAATATGAATCGAACCCGCGGTGTAATATTCTGTTCAATGAAATTGCTTATAGTTTTATCATATTTTCATTTTGGGCACAATAATCTGTCGATGGACTCTCCCTGTCGCCTATACAAAACCATTTTATAATACTATAATTATACTGACATTACAATTCCCATGCATTGCCGAATATTATTATATTGTTATAATGACGATAAACCAACGTCCCACCCATAATATAGATTGTAGGTACCTAATGGCTATATAGGAATACCTAGCTATTAGTAATATTAACGAACGTATATTTTGTGGCATCTTCCGCAGTATGAAGCACACAGTAAATTCGAAGGGCCGCGGCGCAAACGGCAACAACGGCAACGATGGCGACGGCAACGTCGGAACTCAGGGGTGGCGTCATGTCAAGGGTGGAGAAAAGCAGCTGCCGTACGACCCGTTCCAGATGCGTGACAACTCCAACTCGACCACGTGAGTTACAAACCAGATTATTATTATATGTATCATCCCGACCCTGCATTTCAAATACAAAACGGTTTTTCAGTGCGACCGGCGCCTTGTTACATCTGATAAAGAGCAGTCTCGGTTCCGGCGTCCTCGCCATGCCGAACGCGTTCAAAAATGGCGGGCTTATTTTCGGCCTGTTCGGGACGGCTGCCATCGGGGCACTGTGCGCGCACTGCATTTACCTCTTGGTGAGTATTATAATACAGTGGACCGCTCTGCGTGCATGCGATCATTCCTATCGATTCCACCCTGTAAGCACGGCCGTCCGTTCGCCCTTGCCAAACATATTATTATGTGCAATAATACTATGGTGTTATACCCACCTAAAAAATAGTTTGTCTATCAATGTAGAGTATAATAGATAAAAATAAATACATAGCTATTCAATAGAAAAAAAAAACGTAAAGAATTAAAAACTAACTCATTCAGAAAAACATGATTAGTGATAAATGTATTTAAAAATCCTTTTATTGTCATAACGTATAAGACACAAGTACGTACTTCAAATATTTTTTTTAAATAAAATACTAAAATTGACAGAAAACTATCACAACGTGTACAGTTTAGACACTCTCTGAACTCATGTCATAATAAGTATGTCACTTGCGTTTATCGGTTGGCAAAGAAAAATATATTATTATTTAATATTATATAATTATTATGATTGTTATTCAAAGAAAATTAACTTCGACGATGTTTTTTCATCTTACTGTTACTCTCGTTGTACGCATATTTTAGATTATGGTGTTCAATAATATTTTGAGCAGAGCAACAAATGTATTATTTTTACAATGAAATGTATTATATAAATATATTTTGTATCTATATAATCGCCTTTTTAACCTTAAACTTTAAAAGGTTTTGGGTAACAAATTAGATCTAATTATATTTAAGAGAGATCAAGAGTAAAAAAATCTAAATAGGTAACAACTTACTAATATACGTAATAGGAAAAAATAAATATTAAGTATAATAACCAGTTTTTGAAAAAAAAAGTTATTGTTTATTTGTTGCAATTCAAAACTAAATAGCTGTAAAGACAAAACTTGAATATATAGTCAAAAATTTTAAAAACATTTACAAAATTCATCAAAATCACAAACAATTTTAATTTTAACTATACAAGGGTTAAATAAATTGGTAATAGCTAGATTATTAGTGTATTCCGGAGTAGTTCAGTAAACAATAACACTGAAAATAAGTCGACATACCGTAATTTTTTTTTCATGTACACGTAGTAATGTAATAATGTAATTTGTAACGCAATTTCAAATGAATGTAGTATCCGCGCCGTTTTATTTTTAATACATGCTTTTTAATATACTGTTATGGTCAGTAATTTGCATAGCTCTACAGGCTGTTGTCATGATGTTCTTTTGTAGTTTTTCGGTTATTCTTTTACTATTTCGCATAAAATGTTAATAAAATTATTTAGTTTTTATAACATGGGTAAGTTCAATTACGTTTTAATGTTACTTTTGCTGTTACATATAAAATACAAAAGCACACTAAGTGTCAGTTATAGATGTTATAATAGTTGTGGACTTATTATACTGTATTATACTCATACTCGGTAAAGTTAATTTTTTTGTTTTTAATTAAATAACATTACATACAAATTTCTTTCAAAATTAAACTAATTTTAAGATTCATTTTTTTTCCTAAGTTTAAATTAATTTTGAATAATAAAATTAACTTAAAACCAATTAATAAGTAACCTTGATGTATTTTAAATATTACCGGAACTTAAACATTATAATATTATTTATTAATTATTATAATATATGAACGATATGATAACAATGAACAATATTAAATTACATTAAATATTTATTTAAGAACCAATGAAGACAATAATATTGTTAAACGTTAAACAAATTAATATTTATTTTAAATAACAATATACATTTTTAATATTAGTTATTTAAAGCTAGCGCTTGGTTACTACCAAAAATCATATTTATATGATACATGATATATTTACATCTTATATACTAATAATTTAACAAATATTACTTCTAATGCGTTAAACAAAATAATAACGAATAATTTTGTAAGTTTACTACGAAATGTAACTTATATTAGGTATAAACTATTTACCATAAAATGTAATTAAATCACAAAAAAATTAACTGTGTTACAGTAATTTGTAACATTGTTTAAATAACTTTCCAATACTTATTAAACGTATTACTCGTTTTCCAGGTGCTTTGCTCACAAACACTAGCCCGTCGTACACGTCGCCCAGCTCTCGGATTCGCCGACACCGCGTATTTTGCATTTAAGACTGGCCCGCACCGATTTCGCGCCTGGGCCTCGTTCGCCAAGTATGACGATGGAATATAGTATTAATTATTATTATAACATTAAATTATAAATTAACAGCTCTGCGTGCTATTTTACTATATAAGATATAACATCATATATCTGACCTTCTGATTATTCTAAGAAATATCCATTGAAGGTTGGTTTTAGATGAAAAAAAATATATATATATATATATATACATATACCTATACCAAATACTCATTCATCGTACGAGATTGCTGTTTAATGCATTATGCATAACAAAATATCATGCATAAAATGTATGTTCATTTTATCCAATATAATTAGCAATTATATAATAAATACCTACTAGAAAAAGTCCTGATAACAGATTTTAATGCACTAAAAAAATTACGTGTACCTATAGCTCAACTATAATAGCTATAAATTATATCTTATTCTCAACATTTTTTTTTGTTTAAACCAATAACCTAAGTAAACTTTCCAAAATTCAACGTTAAATCAATAATATAATAAAAATGTTGAACATTTCTGATACAAAACATCTTTATTAAAAACTAAATTTAAATAAACTGTAAATTATTATGTACATGTATACTTAAACACCTAAGAATCGCTACCCCAGCACAAGGTCTGCTTTTAGAGGTAGCTATAATATTGTAATCTATTTTAAAAAATGTCAATTATGAATGCCATTGTTACTATAAAGTTATTATTAATTTTTTCATATTTGTAATTATAGGGACTGGGCATAGAATTTTTTTTTTATTGAGTCAGGTCTTAGACATTATTTACAAATTTACAAATACTAATTATCATTTTCATCCATGTATTTAATATTTTATCAGTGAAATAATCGAGTCTCCGCATTTATTCTTTTTAAATTAGCAACAAAATTAAATATATACACATAATTTATAATTGTTTGATTGTTTTAGTTATACATATTATGGTAAATATATCTCTTTTAAATACCAGCTTTATAAAATTGTAATTTTTTAAATGGAAAAAATTATAAAACTATAACAATTAAACAAACAAAACCTAACGACTATTTCTAAAGTAAAACACTTTATTGTTTGTCTAGTTTGAGTTAAAATATTTTTTTATCATATTGCTAGTGCCAATAACGTATAATTTATATTTTCAAAGAATACACAATAAATAATAACGCAATATTCTTACATTTTTTATTTATGTCCTGTGACTACAAATAATTGTTATTGTCATGTCGCTGTTCATTTAATTACCTGAAAAAATTTCACAATAAAGAGGGTTTGTTAATGCTGCACTGTTTTGCACGTATTATTTTGGTAACTGTGTGTACGTCATACTCATCTCAGCATCATTCAAACAGGTATATAACAACTTTATATAAACATGAAACAGCTTTCATCATATTTTTACTTTGACTTTTTCCAGGTCGCAGACAACCACACGCCTGAAGAGTGGCATTTCTCTATTCGTACTTGGATCTTAGGTCTCGCCTTGCCGATTCTTCCTCTCGGCATCGTTCGTTCACTCCGAGTGTTGGTACCCTTCTCGGCCGTGGCGACAACGTTTATATTAGTCGGCTTGGGTTGCTCCATGGTGTGGGTGGTGATCGGTGTCAGTCCATTTTCCAGCAAAGAAGCTGTGCTAGCAGCAGTACCATTGCCAGAAATGGCATCACGCCCATGGGTTGGCACTGTTGCACATATGCCGCTGTTCTTTGCTACCGTTGTCTTTGCCATGGAGGGTATCGGCACCGTATGTATTATATTTCAGGCAATTTCAATTACTGTACAATTTATTCGATAATAATACTTTTCTATGATAGGTTCTACCGATTGAGAACTCAATGCGCCACCCAGAGCATTTTCTCCGGGCCCGTCCGTGCGGAGTGTTGAATGCTGCCATGACTCTAGTCGTATTTTTATATTCGATAGCTGGTTTCCTTGGATATTTGCGTTTCGGAAATACCACAGAAGGTTCGATTACGCTCAATCTTCCCAATGATTTGTACGTATTTTTTGTATTGTAATTAGTAATCAATAATAAAACTGAAGAGGTGATAGTGATATTAATAAATTGTAATTTTTTTGGTTGCTTCAAATAATAGATTTGCTGAGGCCGTTAAAATCATGGTCACACTGTCGATACTCTTCTCGTATGGCTTGCAATTTTGTGTCCCCAGTGAGATCGTTTGGTCTCGCTTAGGGCCCTGGCTACACAAACGTAAATTGGATGCCAAATATTCCACTCCTACGACAGATAAAGAGACTTCCACTATAAGCGCCATTGCCGGTACCATAGTGACCATGACCAAAGTTACTTCAACAATGAATCATACCACAAACAACGAGAAGAAACAGGCTGAAGAAGAACTGGACGAGCAAGAAAAGTTTGTGGACTGGGAGTATTACGTCATGCGGGCCTTAATGATCCTGGGCACTTGTACAGTACCATATTATATTAATATAATGTCGTTTTAGTCTCTAATGTATACTCATATTTATTTGATATATTTATTGCAGTTGGTATTGCTGCTATCGTACCCAATCTTGCCCCCATCATCTCTTTATTTGGGGCAGTGTTCTTCTCCATCCTGGGACTTTTGTGCCCGGCTGCAATTCATTTGGTTGTATTTTGGGATCATTTCAACGATAATGGTGATCATAATGAAGACTCAGATTCAGAAAACGATTTAAGATTTGACGGTGTCGATAACTATGCGATGTTTGACGACATGAGTATAGAATGTGGTGGTATTATACAGCGACAAGAGGAAAGGAGGATGAGCAGTGATGAATTGGGTACCAGAAAGAAGGGCATGAGCCGATTGACGGCTGCCAAAGACGTGGCTATCGTTTTACTTGCTTTATTTGCCATGGTCTCTGGGGCATATGCATCTTTGGTTGACATATTTCAGTCTTACGGATCTAATGATAAAGTGAATTCTACCATCGCAATGATAACGACTACTATTGGCCCGGGGCCGGAATCAGCGTTTCTGTTGACAAAAGAAATAAATTAATCAGTATATGCATAAACACCGCCGAGACACCGACCCATACTTTAAATAACTTTTAAAACACATGGAGAGGCGTTGTAAAGGGATATGTTGACTATATGAGTGTGTTACTGTTATAAATTATAGATGATTTCACTCGTATAGTCTCCTTTTGTGTTTAATATACTTTGGACATAATTATAATATCATAATTTTTTCCTAATGGTCTATTGTCATAATATTATTGTTATAGGTAGGTGTTGTTATTGACTGATGCTATCTGTCTTAGACCTATTTATTTTTATTTTTATAGAAAATGTGTTATTTTCTTCTTTTATTTGATCAACTCAACGTGTTGTTCTATACAAGCGCGTTGAAAACAAAATGTACCACGTAATTTTAAATATCATAGTAGGTACATATTTATTATTGTCATTATTATTTCTAAATTATTATATTATACTACTATTTCACATTTTCACTGTCATATGTTACTAATTTTATAAGACATTTTTTTTAAATATATTTTGCATTTCATCAATTGCTACTTGTAAAATACTTTAAATCAATATACATATATTTTTTTATAAAATGATGAAAATGGCAAATTATTGTACCATTGGTATTATTTTTAATATGCCTTATATATATATTTTTTTTCTTGTTCGAAATATATATTAAATTGTTTTTTCAACATATTTATCATACAGTTATTTATTTATGCATTTTCGAAGTAATTATCTATTTTCTCAAGGACAATGTAAGAACTGTAAGAGTGTATAGAAGCATAGTATTTATATTAATTAAATAACTCGATAATAGTTTAGGTATTTAGAGAGTTATATTTATGTATTTGCTATTACTCTAAAGAATATGTGTAATGAATATAAGCACATACTATAAAGTTGAAAGTACCTTCTTGAAAAAATCCTTCAATGTACAACATTTTTTTTTTTTTTTTAAACAGTTAAGTTTATGTTAATAGGTATCAATACATTTTGTTAAATACATAAATACAATACTATAGATGAGTATACATTATAGTATTCTCAGTTAACCTCAGTTTTTGAAAACCGATATTTTAAAAATCAATTAAAACCGAAGTTTTTATTTTTCTAAATTCTAACCGCAATCAAAACCAAAAAGCTTTCAAAGCTTTCAAATCAGTGTATACTATTATTATATTAGATAGTATAATAATATATTTTGTGTAGTTGAACTAGTCAAAGCACTTTAAACATAATCAAATAATGATAAATTGAATAAATAAACATTAGATAGTAAATATTATTCGGTATTCCTGTATAAAAAAAATTTAAAACCTCAGTTGTGACCATGATAATATTTTGTGTCAAAATATAATTTTATATAGTAACATGTGTGTCTTTATCGTGCTTATAACGTGATCATAATTAAAGTTTTATTTATATATATTTATAATAATCTAGTGTGACGAAAGAAAAAAAGTTTGGCGATGTCGTCGTAAAGAATTGTTTTACCCTGCTGGAATATATATTTGTGTAAATAATTTTAACATATTAAAATTGTCTACTAAAAGCCATTGCCATGGTTCTGAAGTGTTTAGAATAAAAGCAAGAAATACAGCTTTAACAAATGCCCCTAAACAAGCTATTTTAACTATGGAATGTCCTGTAAAGAAAATGAATAAATATATTAACAGGTTATTAGATGTGGAAAGATACATATAAAAATCTATTTGTTTTATTATCTAAGGAATTATTCGTTTGAAAAAATGTATGTTTTATGTAACTAAACTTTCTTGAGTATATATTTAAATGAAAACTATTGCAGTAATAGATGGCCTAATAAAGAATTTTGAAAAAAATTATAATGCCATCGTTAATTATACAGAGTATAATTTTTATACATTGAACAATTAAATGCCATAATATTTAAAAATAAAATTAAAGGGTCCAGTTCAGGTCTTGACTTTTCTTAAGGGGCCGGCTGTCTAGTCGTCTAGACCTCATTTTTGGCAACGTATCTAAAGTGATTTTAACTAGTTAAAATAACTTAAATTGTTATTAATTTTTAATGAATAATCAAAATTTCACTTTTAATATTAAATATTGTGTAATTATATTTTTTTTCAAGTAATATGTAATTTTTTTTCTATGTAGTTTTAGTAGATTTGAGTTATATTATAATACTAAAAGTATTATGAATAAATTTCAAATGAAAATTGAATATTAGTAGGTACATTCATGGTTATTATGTATATACGTATGTCGTATGTAGTTAAAGTTATAATAATATACTGTTGACTATTAAGCAACTTTTGATAATTATTACATAATTATTATTATTACTATTATTAATTTATTGTTTTATTATTCTATGTATTTGCATAAACATTTAAATGACTTTCCGGAAAAAAAATATTTTTCATAGTTTATAGTTATTAGTAATACTTTATCTATGTATATAGAACATGAATATAAATTATATCAATAACCAGTAAAATGCATTTCTGAAATAATAAGGAAATTGATTTTTATGTATTTTTATTTTAAACAGATTAATTTGTTAAATTGGCTTAATTATGCACTAATTATTAAAACATAACCTATATAAGATGAACAAAAATATACTTAATACCTTATAGTATTATTTTTTAGTTATGATTATTATAGTAAAAATTAAATCGATTCTAGAGTTTCTAAAATAAATAACAATTTTGTTAAATTAAATTTTATGATTTATCCTATATTTTAGCTATATAAAATTGAAAAAATTATCGTCAAATCAAGAAAAAAAGTCAAGATTAGATCTTGTAAAATTAATAATTTTTTTTTTCTAACACACTTAGTTATTATATTATTTTTAGACGTAATTAATTAGACGTGTTTTAATTAAAATGTACCAATTGATCTAATAAAGCAATAATAATTCTTAAAACAGATTTGAATTTATCTTCAAGTCTGCTTGAAATGGACTTTTCTTTATTTTTCATTTTATCCTCTTAAATCTTAAAAAAGTCATACTAAAAAGAAGTAATTAAAAAAAATGATATATTTCAATTTTTGGAGTAGTGATAGTCAAAAATTAAAAATCTGGTAAAGACATTTATAAGTAGACTTTACGATAAATTTAAATCGGTTTTTAGGATTTTTCTTCAAGTTAACTTAAACTTTGACAAAATAGGAATGTATTATCATTTATAGATTAACAAAATTTTAATTTTGAAATCAACAAACCCTATTGTTGACTTTATTATGGTTTAGTTTAACTTAAATTTTCATTAGGTAATTAATATGCTTTTTTTGTTGTCTTTTTTTGTCTGTGAAATAATTTTACAAATAAATTACTGTCATAGAAGCATTAGTAACATAAATTTCATACAATTTATATATTATTTTAAAATTGTTTTGATAAAATGCAACCATACTCTAATGTTTTCTATAAAATATAAGTAGTAGTGGTAGTAGTAGTTGGTATAATAGTACTATTATTTTGATAACATTTGTATTTTAAATGAAATATAAACTTCTTTTACAACAATTTTTAAAAAAGGAGAATTATATTTTGTTATCGAAGTATAATAGTATTACACATTTTTGTGTTTTTACTAGGTTAAACAAATTTCAACCAGAACGTGATACTTATTACAAACACAGTATATCTCAAAAAATAACAGTCCTCCACGAAGAAATTAAAATCGTTTCAAGACACTAACAAACGTAAAAAATGAATTGATAATTAAAAAAAGTATTATAGTTAAGGGGTATCAAAAATAATATTGGTTTAAAATAATATGTTATTTATTATAAATACTTATATTTTTGTTAATTTATTAAACTTATTTGTTTTTGTAATAATTTTGAATATTTTTTTTAAACAACATAAATAATAGCCGAAAAAGTATAGTACTTTATTTGATTAATACATCGTTTCTTTAATGATACTTATATACTTAAAATCTTACATTTATCGCCGAGATGGTCACATACGCGTTATAGTGTCAAAACGTCCCATTTCTGTATATGAAGCATAATGTGTAAAGCATAATACAATTAGGTATCTTATCACATTGTACATCACGTGGATTGCTTAGTAGTAGTTTATAAAGGTATAAATGGCTTAATATTATAATTATAAATTTATAGCTTATACGTCATATAATTATTTAAATGTATATATTATTTTAATATTAATGGCTCACGTACATAACAACTTGTATTTTTAAATCATGTTTACAGCGAGTCTATATACAGCAGTGGCCCATTATAATCATATTATGCGTTAGAATAGACGAAATACGGTAATTATTTTCAAGTTGTTCTATAATGACAAACATCATGAACAATGAATACCGAAGAACAAATAAAAGTTAATATTTACATGCTTAAAAAAATATACAGGCGAGCCACCAATTGACCCATTTTAGTATAATTAATGATTACCGGTATTGCGCAATCACAAAATGTATTCATAAATTGTGACAGTTGTAGTATAGTGAAATGGAATTAATGATTAACTTACACGATTTATGATTTTGAGATTTTCTATTTTATTTTTTTTTTTAATGATCATAATATATAATATCGTATGATTGACAAGTGACGACTATATATTAAATATTCAGGTGTTTAATGTTAAAACTGAAAGTTACATTAAAATAAAAACGTTATTATTCGTAAAAATTACAAATTTCTCCAAAATAGGTATTAACAAAAATGTTGATTTCACTAAGATGAAAATTGAATTTATGTCATATTCAGCAGTTTTGTATTAATCTGTATATTTAATTACTTTTTACCGATTTTTATGTTTGACATAATATATCATATAATTTTGTTCGTTATTTTTATTATTTATCACAATCTGCTGCAAAACGCCAAAATGTGCTATTGCTGCGAAATGCCAATAATATACGAAAAATACGTTTATGATTCGCTAGTGCACGAATTTTCGATAATATTAACGCACGTCTTACGTTTAGCCGTGACCTCGGAATATAGTGTAGCAATGGTATAGTGTGGTGGGAAGATCAGGAGAAATCCGGTTACCTCCACTGTCGCCTCCATCGATATGTCAAATCGAAGACTCTTTTTCGTACTGAAGACGGTAGCTAATATAAATAATAATTATTAGGAAATATGGGTAGGTATTAACTCGTTATAAAAATAAGCTAAAAAATTTATTTATTTTTAATTTTTTTACTTAACTGGATAATTAATTTTCTAGTTAACATAAGAACTTAACTAGTTTAGTGAACTGTTAAAATAACAATTTTTTCAGTTGCTTTAAAATTACTCCATTAAGTTAAAATTAAAAACGTTTTTGAAACCTAGTCTTAATAATGGTTGTGTAATATTAGTTTCTATACGTCTATACACAATTTTAAATAAAAACAATTTAATGACCTATGATAATAGTATAACTTCTGTTCCGTTTCTTGATGAAATAATACTATATATGTAAATAAACAAAAAAACCTCTTTATATAATCCACGTACTCTATAGAAATGTAGTTTAACTTCAAACTTGAAGAGTTAAATGTATTATTATTTGCTAACTATTAACTTCTAGCTTTATGATCCTATGTTTACTTAACTTAACTTAAACTATTTTCATTAACTTATTCACCTTTGATTATTAATATTGGCAATACCTACCTGTAAGAAATAGGACAAATATTATTTCCAAGACTCAGTGGTGTATTATTAAAATTATTTGTGGGTATACGCCTTCTTGACGTGGTTAGATCTTTGGTGTCAATAATATAACCTTAACATTAAACCAAAAAATTTTTTTTCTCACTTCTTTCGAATACAGTTACAACCCATATTAATTATTATTTATTATTAACTATCGCATTACAACTACCTAGACAAATATTTTTCAACATAACTCAATGAAACCACACAATGATCAAATATTTTAAATATAGTCTTTCTATCTGATACTGGTAATTGGTTCTCAAAATATTTTTTAATAATCAGCTAATAATTAGTACATACTATCTCAGAAATTAAAATTACAAATATACAGAATAATTTGTTTTTATCACCGAAAAATCTAATAAGTATACGCTAAAAAAATCTAGAGAAGTGAGTATACGCCGTATACCCCCCCCCCTCCTAATACTTTCAAGACTTTAAGAGAACACTATACCTACCCTGCAATAGTGTAGATGTAGTCTTCATAGTTCATATTACAATCGTATAACATGGGTGTATGTATAATTGAGTTCAAGGAATTGTGTGTGGTTGAAGTTAATATAATACAGAGTAAATTCAACCAGGTATTGGATAATAATAGGTTTTTTTTGATAATTTTTATTTTCAAGAGAGCAATGAATATTTTTATAAAATAATGTTTTATTTACGCACTATTAGCTCATAAAAATATATCGTAAAAATCCAATATACTAACGAAAATAATGTCGTTACCTTAAAATTTAATGATATCAGTGAAATTGGCTCAAACGTTGAATCCAACTATACAAAATCGATTCTGGTGAACACAAATTTGATATTATGCTGTAGTACTGTACTCTAGTAAGACGAAGACGAGTGACGACACATACGGGTTTATAGCGTCATCTTAGGTTGGTATGTCGTATATGTGCAACATTCTTCGTCGAGCGACGAGCATTAAATAATTATAATTTATTTATTGCAATTTTTTCGTGTGTACTCGATGTTTTTATGCTTATATTGGCTTATATATGCTTATACCATATAATATAATTTTAACGAGAATGAACAAATTACTTAGCAAAAATTATAAATATATTGGAAATCGTATAGTGTGTAGTATACTTCAGTATTAAATTATTAAATTGTGCCTTTTTCTATTTAATATACACATTTTGTTCTTCCTTGATGAATTTATGAATAGGGTACTTGAGACCATCGTAAAAAACATTATACTTATTGTGTAGCATTAGCAATTTATGTTACTTCGTATAACGGCTATACGCCTATATGATTATGTATATTGCAATATTGTATTATAAGCGGACCTACACATTTTTGTTATGAAAATAGCTTGGTGAAACCCAAAACCGCAAATCGTCAATTTTTTTGTTAGACCAAAAGTGTAAATTAATTTTACACTTTTATACCTTAATAGTGGGATAAAAGCGCAAAAATAGAATATATTATCAGGTTAAAACGAATTATGGAACCGAACCAATAATTAATGGTTAAGGTCACCCAATATTACCTGATAACAATATTGTATCCGTTATACATAAGTTTCAGTTTAAAATGTTATGCTCATTTTATTTATCTCATAAAATAGAGTATTATTATATTTCAAAAACAACAGTGATCGAGTACAGTTGAAATTTAGTATTATGATTATTGTATCATATTTTATTGTAAAAAATACAGTGATGCTTGATAATCATTTAAAATAACTATATACAGTATATATCAAATGGTACTTGATAATTAGTCAAATCTAATATGAAAGTATGGAACTTCACGAACTTGTATATTGAAAAAAAAATCTAGATTAAACTACTTAAAAACTGTGACTTCAAATTCCAAATTTAATTTTAAGATGCTTACTCATTATAATTATATTAATTAACTAGTAATATGTAATTTAAATTTTTAATTTTTAACTCATTTTAATATTTTTGTAAATACTTAATTAATAACTATATGATTTTGATAAAATACACTTCATTTTTATAAAATTTATTTGCGCTTATGGTTTATTAAAAAAGTATCATATTTTTACACTTATAGCATATTTATTTTTATTTTTGGGTTACATTTGGCTCATATTTTGTGGTTATGGGCTACAGCCAAGCAACAAGTCTATTTATTAAAATAGATAAAAATCAATTAAAGTGATCTATTAGATATATGACTCATATAAAAAAAATAGAAAAAAATTAATATTAATCTAATTTAATTTTATATTGTATTATATATGTAAATAAAAATACATATTAAATATATATTTTATCGTGAGTTTTGTAAAATACATTAATGCCTGGCCTGGCTGGCCTAAAAAATTTTTATTTTACCATGATGAGCTGCTAAAAACATCATGCTTACCTACACGAGTAGGTACACCTTTTTATTTATTATTTTCAACGAATACGTGTGTATAGTGAATAAATGAGATTCAACAAAATAATTTGTCAGTAAAATGCAAATATATAACACACACACACACATACATACATATATATAAGTAATAGAATGGAGGAAATTAATTTTTTTTTAATAGCCAATATGTATTTGCAATAAGAAAAAAAATATGCTAAATCAGCTTTCTTAGCGATGATGATCGATACATTTGGCACGAGTGAAATATAAAGATCGGTCGGCAGCACGACGATTATATTATATTATAAAGTACATATATTGCGAAGTAAAAAAAACCCAATGAAAATTTGCAATAATAGCACTTGTTGTTGCTTGCTGCCTTCCGTCGCGAAACCGCGCGAATAGAAAGCGACGACGTCGTTGGCGGCGGCAGAGAATAGTTTGGGATGGTGGTACGGCGCGGGTCGGGGGAAGAGTAGTTTTCTCAACCAGCACCGCCGCCTTCGGTTAAGAATGTTCCCCCTCGCCACAGCCATCGCCACCACCTCTTACTGGTAACCAATCGTCTACTAGTCACAATATACATGTATATCTGCCTATGATATCGGCACCGTCGCCATAGCACAAACTCGCAATGCTCAGTAGAGCAATAGCAGTTTCACACGTACGCACGGAAACAACTGACTCTACGCATGTGCTTCAGCCTCATTTCCTGCATCGTCTCAAAAAATATACGTCAGAACCACTATAGTGTCAGGTGTGATTGAATATCAGTGAAATATTGGACCTCTGTAACGTTTAACGTGACGATATTTTCATTTTACGACTTTGGGCATTTTTGCGGTGGAGGCGCTCCGCCAACGACGACGACGACAAACGATATCGGGACCGCACGACGATTATTAACGTACGTATACACAATATATTTTATGATTCTTAATTTATTGTGCTATATTAATATAAACACGCCTGTGTATAATATACGCGAAAACACTTCGCAAGGATTTCGCAAATATTTGCGAAAACTGTTTCATTAACAGTACCCTATATATATATATATATATGTATTTAGTCTTATATTATTTATATCATATATATCATAATGTTTATGTATGTATAAATGCATAATACTTAGCAGTGTTATAATATACGTTCGAGAGAGACTTGAACGCGCGCTTGTCATTTCCGCGAAGTTGAGGATAGGCCATCATAATGGGTCACGTATAGTATTTATTTATAATAAATTGTGCAGCGTTAAATCCGCGTGGTTTTACTTTATACTCACCACCGATTAAATATGGTTTCGATGGACACGTCATCTCCTCAATGGCTCTCTCTCTTTTTCACCACAACCACCGCCACTGCCACGACTTCCTCGTACAAACCCTATATTACATATACCTCACCAACGTACGTGCCGCGGTTATCCACCTGTACATGTACTCATATGCGAGGGCTGTGTGCACTTCGTATAGTATATATAATGTATACATAATATATACACACACGTCGGTCGTCCGTGTGTGTACGCTTTATTATATATTATAGGCACGCTGTATACACAGCTTCCGCACGCACGCGCAAATAAAATATGTTGCGGCGGCGTCTGCACACTCTCTCTCTGCTCAGCAATCGTCGCCGCCACCGTATAATAATAATAATAGTTGTAAGTTATAAGTATAGCGCTGTCGTCGTTGCTGCGGAAAAGAGAGAGCAGCTCATGGCGGCGGCGAAATCTATGTCACTAAACCGCCGCCGCCGCCGCCGCATTTCCCACATTATACACGCACGCGCAGCAGCTATGTATCTGCACGACGACATATTATTATGAGAACGAATAAAAAGAAATTTGACGGCGGCGCGCCTTCCGTCCTCACCATCAATAATCGACAAACGCATATAATATACGAGCGAACGAACGGCGGCGGCGACGACGACTCGTATATTATGTTATGCGAGTGCGCCGTACATTACATTATATATTATATATTATTACCCATCACATTATTATATTATTATATATTATAAATTAGCTATTCGCGAGCCCTCCTCGTGCGCAATATAATTATATTATATAACATGTGCACGTTGTTATGTTCGGATGACGTCTTATTAACGTTTAGAATTGTTTTTTTTTCCTCTACAGTTTTCGCGGTGTCGTTTTTGTCCGGATTTGACAATTACGACCAACATCGCGCCCCCGCTATGATTCACAGCGGCGGCGGCGCCGATTGTTATACGGCCACAGTGGCGACCACGACAAACGCCGGAAACCCGACGACGACGACCATGTTGACGGCCAATATACAACAACAACAACAACAACAACAACAACAACAACAACAACAACAACAGCAGCAGCAGCAACAACAGCAACAGCATCAACAGCATCAGCAAACCGCAGATGTGCCGGCGGATTTCTGGTGGTGGTCCACGACGTCGGCGGCGGCGGCCCAGCAACACGCTGACGACGGCGGCGCGGCTGTAGCCGGACACCAACACCAGCAAATATCGTCTTCGTCTTCTCAACAGCAGCAACACCAAGCCACTATTGACGGAGACGAGTTCGACGGTTTCGACCTGTCGCTGCTCATAAACGGCACCGGCGACGGATACTTCAGCGACGCCTCGTCGGCCGACTGCCGCGTGCCGGCCGCCGCCATTTCCGCGACGGTTACCGTGCACACCAACGCGTCCATGGACGGCGGTGGCGCCGACGGCGACTGTTACTACCCGTCGCCCGCGACGTCCACGTCATCACTGCAACAGCAACTTGACCTACAACAACTGCTGTCCATCTACGACGACATATGTTTTTTCAGCGGCAGCGCCGCCGAAGAAGACGCGAAATCGATTTTACAGCAGCAGCAGCCTCCGGCGGTGGCCCCGGCCGTAGTGTCCACAACGACCGCCGCCGCCGACGTCAGTCAATCCAAAATCGCCGCCACGCCGACCGCCATCCCGACCGGACCGCTCGTCAACGCGGCGACGACGACCGATACCAACACGGCCGCCGCCGCCAAGGACCGCGTCGGCAAGACCACCCTGTTGAGATCGCTTTTGACGGCCACGGTACCGCCGCCGGCCATTATACCGCAGTCGCCCCCTACGCGCCCGGCCGACTCGCCGCCGACAGCCATAGTGGAGTCCACCACCGAAGTGCCCGCTGAAGCGGCCGCGGCCATATCGACGACTACGGTGAAACGCGCGGACGTCTCGCCGGACAGCCACAACAAAAGCAACAACGACAACAACAACAACAACAACAAACACCGACTGCTGATCGAAATGCTACGCGGCGGCAACGTGGACGACGACGTCGTCCCGACGGCGCCGGCGGTTCGGCCCGCGCGCCGTAGACCGCGCGCCGAGACGTTCGGTTCCGACGACGAAGGCGGACCGCCGCTGGGCAGCCGTCGGCGGTTGGACGCTCCGCCGTCTCTGCAACTGGACGGCGGACAGGCGTCGCGCGGCCAATACGACGCGGACGACGACGAACTACTGTTGTACGGCGGCCCTTATTATTCGGCCGCGACGTCGCCGTCGTGGCTAGACCGCATGGTGGCCGCCGCCGCCGCCGCGACAACGGGCCCCGGCACTGCCGATTTCTTTTCCGGTGATATGGACCAAGACCAAGACCTCTACCGTCGGCGACAACAGCAACAGCAACAACAACAACAACAACAGCAACAGCAAAACGGCGATCGCGCAGTGGACATCATCAACATCGTGGACGACTGCTGCAGCGTCAGCGATTATTGCAACAACTACGGCATGGGCGGCTTCGACCAGGGCTACTACTCGGTCGCTTCGGCCGAAGTAGCGTACAGCCCACAGACTTCGGCTCCAGTGCCGTCGGTCACGCCACCGCCGTCGTCGTGCGGCGACCCGACGACGACCACGACCACGGTAAATATATATGACATACAACATTATTACACGTATTACACATGAAATAAATATTTGAATCTGCCGAGATGTGATTTCCACCGCGTTGGCTTTGTGAGATCGCTTTCTGATTAAATTACAAACCCAAATCGGTTCTGGGAAACGGGTTATAAGCCGAATACGCTCGAGTGACTTGAATTCCAGTCGTAAAAAAAAAATCTGTACACTGAGACTTCCATACGTATTACAAAATCTCGGCTGGCAATAATTTGAATTCGTTAAATACAATAAAATAAATTTGTTTCTGATTGGATTGAAAATATTTCGTTAATTGGAGTATATTATATACAGTTGGGTGTGTGAAAGTTTCGCCGAACGTCATCCCCATATCTTGCCTGCGTGTCTATGCGTGTCCGTGCGTTTAGGAGATGCTGCAGTCTTCGTTTGACGCACAAATAACCGCCGAGGGTCGTTATACTCCGGAATATTCTTATTTGATTTTCATGTATATACGGCCTACTGTGAGTTTGTTTTATTATACGCTTGGTCCGAGCTAGGTAAGGGGCGTAACGCGCGCACGCAGTTTTCGTTTGTCAGACAAGTTATTACTATAAAAACGAAACGACAAAAAAATTGCTTGAACCTACGACTCCGATGACGACATGACGTAATTATAATAATATTATAATATCGTAGTCTCGGAGCGCAACAAGACAATTAGGTGCGGCGATTGCGAGCCGAGGAAACGCCCGGGCGCGGCCCACATTCCATCGCCGCGGCGCAGAACAGGTTTTCGCGCGCGCCCGTCGCTGTAAAAAAAAAAAATTACAAAAACTATTCCGTACGCCCGGAGCGGCTTTAATATGATTTCTATTTTATTACGCATCGCCATCCATGTAGAATAATATAGTATAGCCCTCTCCTCGCCGACCCCGCCGCCCCACCACACCTACCGCTGGCGGCTATTCCATTACTATATATTATATATTGTGTGCACGCCGCCCGTGTACAACGCCGTTGCGGTTGTTGTTGCCATATTATGTTTTAAATATTAGTGTTGTACACAATCAGACTTGTGTTGCGGGCGGCCAAGTACTATTATTACCGCGGTGATAATATAAAATGGTATATATATATAGTAGTCACAATGATATGATATATTATTATATTGTATTCGCCTTGTCGGCGTATTTACTTGCGCGCTAAACTTTGATGGTCCCTGCAGGCCGTCTCACAGCGCGATTCGTCCCCAGGGAGGAGGTCGTGTTCATACGCGCCGCTCGCAGTCGGGTAACGAGCGGAATCGTGGAAAAAAACCGCACAACCCTTAATCCCAATCACTTCCACTGCATGTAAGTGCGTCGTAGTATCCCGCCGTATTATATACGATACGTACTGCACGAGCAGACTTTAGAACGGCGGTCATACGACGGTGCGCGACGACATTGTGTTTATTTGTATAAATGTATAATAATAATATTGTCTATAAAATTATGTTGTATCATATTCACACATATATATATATATATATATGACATTATTATCATAACAAAACTAGTAAGGCCACTACTATATAGTTAGTAATCAAGTTTCGAACATCATCCGTACAAATGATCGTTATTGTTTGTTTGTCCTAAATTTTCTCAAAAACTGATCGATCGTTTTCAGTAAAACTCATAATAATATTCAATAGATTTCTTGAGATTCTAAAAGTGTTAATTTATTGTTTTTTTAATCTCTGCGGAAGTTCGCACACACCGAAACGCGCATCAATTTATTTTTGGCTTACAAAAATCGAATATAAATTAAGAATGTAAATGGTTTCCATTGAAGGTTACAGATTACATTATTATTATTACTATAGAATAAGTAGAAGTATATGGGATATAAAAATGTTTACGAATATAAATATTTTTTTAAAACAAATCATGAAATCAAAGACTCATGAACACAATATTATAGTGATCAGTTTATTATAATTTGTTTATAAATTCTAGACATATTTTTGTTGTAAACGCATAAAGACGAATACATTATCTTAACGATGTGGTATTTACGTCGACTTTTAAGCATTGGTTAAGTCTTTTTTGTGTTTAAATTAAAAATATATTCAGAATTAAGAAGTGGAAAATCCTAAAATAAATCATTATAATATTGTGTTTGAATTATACATTTCAATTGAAGCGATAACCCAGTCGAAGTAGGTTACTATACGCAGACAGAATTTTATATTTAAGTATATATTTCTTATGACGATCTATGACACATGATCGCCAATAGAACTATAATGTTACCATTCGCCACAATGATGACGCAAATACTTGTATTCGCATCTGCTGCATGTAATCTGTTAGATAACATTTGAAATTTTTTAAAAGAAAAAAATAATAACATTCAAATTAACATATTATACTACACTGAAAACGTTTCATCACAGTTTTTTGTGTCGCGTGCAGCAATATGGATGAAATTAGGCCATTTCATATATTATTTCTAACACATTATATAAATACCTAAATCAACAATTTAAATAATAATAATTATAGTTATAACTTATAAATTACAATCATTTTTGTTGATAAATTATTTATTTTGTTAATACAAATAATTAAATAATTATTGATAACTCGGTCTATCAACTCTAAGAAACACAATTCGGATACTATAATTAGGCCCTATGCTGCAGCACACGCTTACGTTTCTACAACTATTTATAATTGAGATGGTATATGTTCTACTTTATAGAGTGTGTTTGCATATTTCAATAATAACCAATAAGTGGTAACTTAGTGATTGCGCAAAAATTGCAATAGTACTAACGTTTGTAAATTTATTCAAAAACTATTGCAAATCTACGCATAAATTCTTAATACTATAAATTACAATAACATTTACATTTTTCTTTAAATGTTTTAAAAATCAACATTTAACGAACTGCAGTGGTTATAATTTATAGCTCGTGTGTATACATTTATTATAACATAATAGATTCGCGATCGAGAATACATTCTTATCGAAATTTTATTCATTGTATTTGAATAAGTTAAATAAATTACATATCAAGTGGACTCGTTCATTTCGTATGGTAATGGTACATAATACATAATTAAACGAGTGTATTATGAAGATTTGTTCGATAATATCGCTTCAGATGGCGATATTAAAAATTGGTCAACTCTTTTTCGCACGCGTGCACTCTATAATATAATAATGTACATAATATTTCGATTTATCCACCGAGTATGCCGCACGCTATACAAATGACAAAGTTTATATTTTTATTACAAGTCCTTTCGAGCGGGCCAAACGCCGTAATAATATACTCTTGCGATATGGCGGTACCGATAATGGAATAATGTTAAAAAAATGTATACGATTGTGGTCCACAATTTTTCCCCTCGTCCATTCCATCATCGCGCATGCTGGTGTTTGCCACGCGCGCGTCCGTTGCGTAATCATCGCGGCGGCCGTCTTATGCTATACGCATCGGATAACCTTGTCCCGGGACGCACATAACGTATACATAGTTATAATATTATTTATATCTGTATTCTATATTTACATACAATATTATATATACGTATACTCTCGTGTACACGACGACCGCGCCCGCCGACGCACTTGGAATTTGATCATTTCGAAAGGAGCGCGCGTGACGACGACAGTGTCCGGTAGAAAGTAAAAAAAAACACGCACACACCGCCGCTCTTCCACCGTGTCCGAACTAGCCACTCTATATATATATATATATATATATACATATATATGTGTATGTGTGTGTATATAGATACCTACTGCGTCGTATACTCGTATATGATTATTATTATTATTATTATTATGTGCGTCAACGTTTTGTTGATTTTGTTTTTCGTTTCGACACCGTAGTGGGGCTCGTCAGCGGTCATGTACCTATATGTAATATGCGTGAGTAATATAATAACTATATAATAAGGTCCACGGAAGAGTACACGTGTACGAAAATGAAAAAATATCACAACACGGTTGTGTAAGTCGGTATCATAAACATTATTACAGTCTTAATAAACGGAAACCTACAAATATTTATAACACCACCCACTCACAGTATATCTGCAGATACTTTAGCACTCCCGGACCTTCTATTGTGTACGCGTGCGGGTGTGTGAAAAGATTCAAATATTCGAACACATAGGTATTTGTTTATATTTCATAAGTGATTATTTGATAAATATAGATATAAAAACAATAAGATAAACGGGGTGTATATCGCAATGATCCGACACATTTTAAAATAAAATTGTCATACCTCTATGATATACACCGTGTATATCATCGTTATATTAATATGCAACAATAATGCCTTTATTCTGACATAGATCAAGTGACACTAATTTTTATAACTTATAGCAGCTAATAAAGTAGATAATATGATTGCGTTATTAATCATATTTAAAAACAAATCGTACCTATCAATATTCATTATAAAATATGAAAACATTAAAATTAAAGGAATATTTCAATGTAACATTACCTATTTTTAATCATTATCAAAAAATTGAAAATCCGTTCAAAATTGCATATTTCAGTTATGATTCATATTACACTGCATGTAGGTCTGTAGCTATACGCCTATACCTAACTAGTAATTGCTATTCCTGTATTTTTAGTAGCAATTATTTTTTTTCGATACAACGTACTTCATACTTAAATATTTATCATATATTTATATATATATATATGTATGTATATGTTCAACTAAAACAAATACGATAAAAATCTCATTTTATATTGAACTATAGTAACCAAACATGACGTATACGTTTTACATAATAAATTTGTAATCATTACATTATTTGAGAGTTGATCATGTAAGATATTAGCAATATGGCATAAATAAGATACAAACTTTTCTAACAATTTATAATCATTACAAAAATAATCAACACTATCATACTCTTTACGAACCGTATAAACCAATCAAAGCGCAACGTTTTGAACCCATAAAAGCTGTGGATACTCATATCATTATATAATATTATATCATATCTCCATTGCCATTAATTATTATTGTCTACATATTGTAATACCCACGACTATAAGTAAATACAAGCAATGCGACGCCGATAACATCGTGCAATTTAATGAAGGCGTATTTTACTAAAATATTTAAAAAAAAATACGACGCAGTACTCAGTCTGTAATAATATGCTGATCGCGGTAATGAATAATATCAATAAATTATAATAAATTATACAATGGATTTCATAATTATATTGCAATTTGACATTTTTTTTCGCACTCTTATAGTATCTGATGTGTGGAAAATAAATAAATGCACGGTTCTTGATTTTCTTACAAAACGTGTACACATATAGATGATATTTTGTCGTAAAATTATTTTCATATAATATCTGGTACATATAATTGATTGTTTAGTAATAAATGTCGTTTTGATTTTGTCAACGCCCTTTTATACGTAGGCAATAGTGAACTAGCATTGAATGACTCATAAAATATACCTATTCCAGACGAATGCCTCTATATGTTCTTTGTTCATAAAAAATATGTTATTGAACTGATTTAAAAAAAAAAAGTTGTTAAATAGGTATTTTCGTTTTTGCGCCTATTATATATAAAAAAAAAAACATAAGTAGACCTATAAAAATATATGACGGAGAATGGAAAACGGGTTTAGTTCATTACAAGTCCAAAAACGGTTTCGATTTTTTTTTTGAGTTTCGAATCTATAAAACAGTTTCGTTTTTTCCAAGTTCCGAGTTTGAAACAGTTTCAGTTTTTTTTCGGACCAACCGGTTTTACGAATAGGTCTCAAACCTGTTTTGATCTGCCTAAGTATAGTGTATAATATATAAGCTTTATTTATCGCCAGATCCAAAATAAACACACCTACTCGCCCCCTCCACACTTACTCGTACTTATTTCCGTGTATATACCATTCGATTTCGTAAGTCACGTGTTTCACGGTGTCGGCGCCGCATGCCCACACGTCGTCGCGCGTACACATACACACGCAATTAAAGCCAATCAAAAGCTAAACGATATAATATTATTACGACAACGACCCTAATACGATTAGTGTTGTGTTGAATGGTTTATTTACTTTTCACGACCTTTCAGAGCGACGGCGGTGATAATATGGTCCAACAACTGACCACCTGGAAAACGACTGATGCGACGGCATCCGACGACTATTACGACAGGCTGCTGATGACGGTCATGATGGAGGCGGCGGCCGCCGCGTCCACGGTTCCGTCGCCGGCCAGCGATAGCAACTGCGCCGGTGCAGCTGATAACGTCGGCAGCAGCTACATCAGCAGCAGCAGCGGCGGCAGCAGCATCAGCATCAGCAGCAACAGTAGCAGCAGCAGCACTTGTAGCACTACGTTCAACAGCGTGGCCAGCGGTGACGTGGACGGCGGCAGCGACGGCGGCAACACCATGTGCTTCAAGATCGAAGTGGACGACGACGAGTGTTGCGGCGACGCGGCAACCACGACGGCCGGCGACGACGACGACGACGATAACGAATCGGACGTACCCGACGCGGTAATGAAATTTCAACCGAGACAGCTGCTCGTCAACGCCGTCGCGACGGAGCCGGAAATCAAGACCGCGGCGGCCGTCGCCCCTTCCGCCGGATCCACCACGTCGTCGTCGCAACACATCCACTTGTGGCAGTTCCTCAAAGAACTGTTGACCGCGTCGTCGGCGGCCGCGGAGCTGCACGCTGCCGCGGCGGACGGCGACGCTGTCCACGGCTCGTCGCCACCGTCTCCGTCGGCGGCGACCACGACGCTCTCGAACGCCGCCGCCGCGGCGAACAAGCCGCAGCAGCCGCCGCAGCAGATGATCCGGTGGTTGGACCGAAAGCTGGGCGTGTTCAAGATCGAAGACAGCCAGGCCGTGGCCCGTCTCTGGGGCCGCCGGAAGAACCGTCCCGCCATGAACTACGACAAACTGTCCCGGAGCCTGCGACAGTACTACAAAAAGGGCATCATGCGCAAGACGGAACGCTCGCAACGGCTCGTCTACCAGTTTTGTCATCCGTACAACGCTTGACGAGAGTGTTTGACGTATAACAGCAAAGCACTAAAACTCATATGTACATATTTATATATTATTGTTGTTATTATCATCGGGCCTGCGAAATAATTTGTGACGTTTTTTAAAACGCGTTTTGGCGCATTGCTTCATATACGCGAGTTTTCCATGGGACAGATCGCCCAGAATCGAATCATGTTTTTATGATTTCGCTGAACTGGACTTGAAGCACACTGCCGCTGCACAATAATATAATGCGGTCGCTCTTAACACTGTAACGCAGTCCCGATTGTATAATATAAACACTAATAACGCACACTATCGCACTGGTAGTGGATTACTAGCGTAAGAACGGTGGTGGTAATAAATGATAAGTAAAAACTTGTTAGGTTAAGTTAAAGCAGCGCCTGTACTTCGGCCGAACTATTTTGTAATAATAATTCGGTAGAGGTGAGGCGCTCATAATATATTTTATACTATACACTCGTGTATAAGCGCGATACGCCGCGCCGTCTCGTACAGTCGTCGTCGTCGGACGGGCGGGCGGCGGACGCGAAGCCGCTTGGGCGCGAGCGATGAACGCGGAAGGTAATTTTCGCGAGCGCCACCGTCACGACCTTTTTTTTAGGATGACGGGTTTTCGTTTTTGGGGAGGGGGGATTGCGGGCAGTTTTCGAAAATGCGGTCCGTTGACGATTTCGGTTTGTATAAAATAATATATAAACTAAATTGCACGAACGATTTTCGACGGTATATTATTATAATATATCTATAGTTACTTGTAGTCGAGCACTAGCAGGAGAGTTGGGAGAGTATTGTGGCGCTTTTGGCGTGATTTTTTTTTTACTATTTTAAAACTACCCGACCGCTGAGGCACTCTGCGGCCCCGGTTGGACTCGGGTGGTTGTTATCGGTCCCATATATCAATGATATATTGTCTATTACGTACGTTCTGTGAACATGTTTTTTAAATTGTAATTATAAAATATATATATATTTTTTATTTTACATTATAATTACTATATTAATTCAATATTCTATTATAAGGTGTAACATATATATTGTAACTAATTAGATTTAAAATATTGTGGGAAGAAGGGGGCGATTATGGTTTCTGCGTGGACTGTATTAATCCACAGACGTGATATGCCAATCGGTGTAGGTACATTATAATTATTATTACATTAAACTACGAATAAAATAATCAAAAATATACAACTAAAATCATACTGAATTCAATGCTTGAATTGAAAAAAAAAACAGTGTCTATGGACTCGAATGAAACTAACGATTTGCGTTCTTTATATGTGTCATTAACTTCAAACTTTTACCTCTTGACTTATTTGATCTAGACTATTATGTCATTAAAAAAGTAGAAACGATAAGCCAAAACATAAGACAATAATTCTCTCCTTATGAGTCTGAAACGGGGACACTCAAACCATTCAAGCACTGATTTCAACTATGTGCAATAATACTGCAAATAAAAATGTATATTTTATTATAGGTAAATTATATAATGTATACAGCGCACTATACAATAATATGATATTAATATATTATACAACTTATTTCATATTATATGTTTTATTTTTATTTATAATTCTCATTATAACTTAAAATAATTGTAATAATTATTGATCTAATTAACTTAAGTTTTGAAAATTTAATCATTTTAATCTTGTTTTATAATTGTTATAAATTGTATATATAATATTGATTCATGTGTATACATGCACTCATTAATAAATGTTAACTTTTAATTACTCTGCATATTTTAATTATATTGTAAATAGTTTTTATAAGGCACTACGATGTATATACACAGCGGTGTATTGTATTATATAAACATTGTATATTATAATATTGATAAATGATAATAATAAATACACGTTGACATTTTATATAATATATATTGTACGTAGTATTGATTTGAAAGTCGAGCTACGTCTTATAATATTATATACGTTAATGTTACCTTTTATTGTCATATTAGTTTAAGTTATATTAATGTTATGACTTTTTGTTTATATATATATATATATATATATATATCATAATAAATGTACTTACAAAAAAATATAACATGACGAACAATAATAGTCAACAACGCGGTTACGGGTTATTATTGCGTATACCTATAAGTATTATGTAGGTATACCTATTATTCTATAACTTTAATTTAATTAATAAGAATTTGTATATAGGTAGTATACTTAAGCAAGTGAAGTTCACTCTTTTTTATATTATTTTCAAATTTTAAATATATATATAAGAAGGGTTTTTAACAATCATTTTAAAATTTGTTTTATGATTGATTGTAATCACTATATATCTGTATATATAATGTATATATTATATTATTATTATTTTGTATTTTTTTTATAAATGTTTTAAACATTAAAATTTTTATAAATATTGTAATGTTTGAGTTTATTTTTTTAATAACATAATAATATTTTATATTTCTTTAACTGCTTTTGATTACAAAACTCTAATGGAAGGAAAATTATAGGCATTTTATCGATTCTATCACATCTTTTTTTTTCATCGAGGAAATAAATGCATTGATTCCAGTATTCCACCAGTATTGATTTCACTACAAAGGATTATAGTTGATTAAGCTATAGATTCTAACATAGGCAAATTAAAGTTGTTATTAAAAGTAACTCGATATTAAGACGAGAACTACGGTATAGTTTTCCTACCGAAAAAATTAGCAAATTAAGTTATATTAGAACTTATTAAAATATTATGATCAATATAAGTACCTAAAGCTTAAAAAGTTAAGTATTTGCTTACACGGGTATTACAGTGCCATACCGTAAGTTTCAACTTAATGTATGCGTTAAAAATTATAGGACAATGAATTTATGGGAGGCTCCGTCTCATTCAGTTTTCAAAAATTCAATTTTAAACATAAACAAGTTATTCATATTTTAAATCTTGTTAAAAATATAAAATACGCAAAGTAATTATATAAGTGCAAATTGATAGTATATGCAATATGTACTAATCATGCATACAGGTGAAGAGTATATGACGACGATGGTCTAAGAATATTTTCTATGTTTTGTTATCGATATCATCATCTATATTCTATAACAAAATATATGAATTATTGTCTCTGTACGTATGCAATCGTAACGTGAATACCGAACACGTTATAAACACGGTATAGGTACTATATAATTATAAAATATCGACATACATTATTACTAATTACTATATTAATCACTAAATATCTTGTGTTATGTAATATGGTTGTAGTTGGATTTTATTCACTAAATAAATAAGTATGCCGTAGTGGAGTCTATACGTAAGTCATATCTACGGCGAGTCATATCTACTCATAATGAAATATTATTATACGTTATAGCATAGTGTGGTTGTGATATTTTTGATTGATCAATCCCCATGAATTATGATGATAATCCATAATATTAAATATATCATATCGTAAAATACTATGTAATGTAATAATAATAAAAAAATAATTGTTTAATTTTTGAAGTTTAACACGCACACTACGTCATTGACGTATTAATTTATTCAAGTTAAAACTTGAAACCAAATAAACAATAAGAGAACAATATTATATTATAATATGGCGTTATTCAACAAAAGTATGAAAACTTTTATTATTTGATATTTGTCGATGTTGAAATTATTTTCAATGAATACTATAATATAAAATATAATAGTGTACAACTGAAATCGTTAAAATATTTGATTCAGTCATCAACAAAAATATCATTAATATAATTAATAAATAAATAAATAATTAATAGTAAAGTTATTAAATATTTAGTACCTTCGTTGAACAATTTAACACAATATAGTTGATAAGTCTATAATTATTAATGTATACTATTATTATGTATTAGCTATTATTATTATATTGACTTAAAAAAAAAAAAAATAATTATAATAAACAAATTAGTTTATAAAATTGATAAAACGTTCAAAAAGAACCAAAATATGTTGAAGTTATATCATGCCGAAAGAAAATGTTACTATTAATATTTTAAGTCACTACAATTATTTCTTTTTTAATTACAAAAAAACATAACGAAATTATTTTTGTTATTTTTTTTCATTATTTCCCAATTATTTATTTGAATATTTAAGAAATTTAGTTGTATAGGTACAACACTAACCCCATACTGAATAATAATAATTATAATAAATATTAAAGAGACACATCATTGAAAAACATTCATGATAGCACTTAAAATCTAAAATATAGTTTTCCAATAAAAAAAATATACTTACGTATATATATATTAGAATGTATATTATCCAGTATTATGAAATAACTATTGAATAAAGTAATATTTTCATGATTATTATTACCCAATATATAATATTTAGGGCAGTAGGTACTATTAATACAGCATGTTCCGTGAGGATTTACTCGTTGCTATATATCCTGAAATAATAAAGATATCATAATTTTGTTTCTTTTTTTAAAAATTTACAGGGACAAGAAATATTAATTTTTCATATTTTAATTTAATTTAATGTTTTGGTAAAAAAATTAAAAAAATAATTTTTTATTTAATTATTTAAAAAAATTGAAGATACCCATTTTATAGAGTTTATTTTTCTGATAATTTTGACATTTCAATATTTTATTTTCATTAATTTTATGATTTTTAATATTTTTTTCTGGTTTCGAGAAAAATTGTGGATTATGATGTGATAGTATTCATTTAAGGAATTTAGTATAGGCAATATTTAAGGTGTGTATGTATGTGAATTTTAACGTTGTAACCATTTAAGTGCTAGTGTTATCAAGCATATGGCCCGCGGGCTAGTGCCCGTATAATAATACAAAAATATTCTCAAAACTAAAAAATATTAAAAATCATGATGCAAATATTTCAACATTTTCATAAAATTAAACTACAAAATTGTTATCTTTGATTTTTATTTTAAATAATTAAATAAAAAATTATTCTAATATTTTTACCAAAACATTAAATTAAATTAAAATATGAAAAACTTGTAGTTCTTGTCCCTGTGAGTATTTAAAAAATAAGCATAATTATAATATCTCCATTATTTCAGAAAATATTGTAGATCCTCACAAGACACTGTATATTATATTATTATACAGGTATAATAAAAAAAAAAGGCTTAGATTTCAATTTTCAATGCATTTACATATTTTTTTTGAAATATCTTACATGATGCTTTCTAAACTACAATTGTGTTTCTAATACTCCATGATCTCACTACAAAATACGAGTATTATAAAAACATTAAAATGTGAACTACTCATTTCGGACATTATCCGTCATCTGGCTAATTCTAAAATCATGTTTACTCTCTTTCTTATATTAGAAGCTAAATGTAATGATAAGAAGTGTATTGATATACTTTGATTGAAATATTGAAATTGCAGTCAAAACATATAAATATATATGATATTATTAGCCAATCTTAAATTATATTTACTACTGTAAGCATTTTTTAAATTCATTATTATTTAAAACCATATAAATATTAAAAATTTTTTTAATTAATTATGTGTTTTTTAGTTTAGAAAAAAGAGAAAATATATTAGATAGTCATTTATTTAAAAATGTTTGTTATACGTTTGTTAAAAAATTTAATATAAAGGTAATTAACAAATGTATTGACACTGTAATTGTTGAAATTTAAAAAATATAAAATATTGTTTTTAACCGTTAAAAATAAATGTTGAATAGGTACATAATAAAATATAAATGGTTTATGTATGAAAAAAAAATTAAATTAAACTTAATAAAAACTATTAATTATTATTTAGTATTACTATAAAATAACAATAAAACGACAAAAAATGCATAGAGCATCTTATACAATTGTCATTATTAATTTAATGTGCATAAAATTATCACTTTTGATTAGTTAACTATGTTATTAAATTACAATTGTATAACTAAAAACAAGAATTCAGTATTTGGTAAGGATTTGTCACTATTATAAAATATAATAATAATATTATATAAATATTTGTAATACATTAGTCATTCATATATCAACATTGAATAATCATTGTATAACTAGTTTAAAAATTTTTCAATTATGCATAGTATAACAACATATTTTGGATGAATTTTAAAAATATGTTCTTTATATCAGACTGGAAAATTCTGATTATATTACAAATACAATGTAAATAAAATTATTAGGTATATAAGTATGCACAGACACTATAGTCATTAATAATTAATAAGCATTCTAATTTATACTTGTTCTATTTCATCAAATTTGTGAGTGGAATATTGTTGTCAACCATTGATCACTACCCAATGCACATGCTTATGAATACCTACATTAATTTATAAAGATACATAATATAGCTATAAACAATTTATTAAAAGTCATTACAAAAATAAATAAATTATTACTTAATACCATACATAAAGTTAAAAAGTACAACTATGCAACAATAAAAAGTAAGTAACTAAAGTATTTTACAATAAATTATTTAACATTGTTTATAATATTATTTTTTTTATTTCTTGTTTTATATTATTATTATATTAATCTATAATATAATATTGATATAATTGGAAAGAACTACCAGATACCTTTAGGTGTATGTATGCTTGTAAGCAGCAGCAGCATTAGTGATGACATGTGACACTATGGCAGCAATAATTACAACAAAGACAATAAAAGGAGTATTATGTCGAACAATATCTTCTTAAAAATTAAGAACTACAAAACAAATAAAAAAAACCATTCAAACATAATAAATTGTTTGTCATCCAAAACCTTTTGTTACCCATTCAGCTGTTACTGTTTAGCTATAATAAAATTACTTAATAATTTGCGTAACCAGTAGTCTACTATAACTGTTCAGACCGAGCCACCATTGTCGTAGTAACAATATTACAAGGGTAATGGACAAAGATGGCTAACGGTTTGTTCGTTTACATTAGTTAAGTTAGAGAACTCGAAATAAACAGTTTGCACTTGAAATAATACTTAATTAGCGAGACAGTAACATTGTAATCTCAATCGTTGTGGAGTATGGCGTATTGGTGTTGTAAAATGTAGTTACGGACTCCGGCACGTACATTTTACAAGAGAGAAAAAAAGTATAATGATGTTTCGGTTGACATTAGTCAACCAATATTAGTTGAAACTTGAAACTAGTGTTGGCTTACAGATTATTGTATTGTATGCAATGTTGACAATCGGCATGTTGGATATTTTTACGTTTGTCGTTTAATGTCAATAATAAAAATGCCATAAACTGCGAAATATTTAGTATTTACGATCGGTTATCATAGTAAACGTTATCATCACCTATCAATACCGTATTCGACTGCTGATAAGCTTGTCCGTCGAGCAGTCCGACCGCGGGTGACCACGGTTTCTAACGTAACCGCCGCAACCACTGCCGACGTTATCAGACCGCAGTCAATGTTATCAGACCGCCGTCGGCGTGATCGGTTAGATTACCATTTACACCAACGAC
The DNA here is from genome assembly GCA_036289425.1 of Rhopalosiphum nymphaeae. Classification (NCBI taxonomy): domain Eukaryota; kingdom Metazoa; phylum Arthropoda; class Insecta; order Hemiptera; family Aphididae; genus Rhopalosiphum; species Rhopalosiphum nymphaeae. The sequence continues at coordinate 4,432,283 of JAZAQC010000030.1, forward strand.
GTTCGGATTTCGGAATACTGTCAGAGCGCCACAATTTGGGCGCACCGCGCAAAGGTATGGCTTGGACACGTGCAACGCGCCTCAAACGTTCGAAACTATGTTTGTCACGAAAGTCGTAGCACACTAGCGCAATCGACAAGCTCGACTCGGCGACGGATTCGTTTTTTGTGCGATAGTCGACCGACTGTCGTTTCACTATCGATGCCGTTCACTGGCGGCACGCTCACGTTTAGGCGTCCGTACCGTCGTTCACCGTTCGATCACGTGTAAATATGCTCATCATTGTGAAATGTTCACCGCTTACTCGAACAATTGACTGCCGTACGCATAACCGCGAACACGCGACCACACGACTCGTTCACCCGATGACCGGGTGAGCAGCGATTACGTTATCACAATATTGTTTTCTGCGCGTATTTATCTCGCGTGCGTTTAGCGATAATAATTAAAATTAATTGCTGTCGCTGTTATTCGAACGAACGGCGGGAGGCTATCGCTCCTGGCCCGTCTGTGCGCACGTCAATCGTTTGTTCGCGGCGGTCGCTGATCACCACCAATATCGTTCGTCCGGCGTTGTCTGCGACCTGTTCACCCGGTAAAAAACGCGACCGAATATGACGGCGGATGGCGTCACCAACGGCGCGACTGCGGTAGCCACTGCTGTTGTCGACGAGTTCCTCGTGCCGCACAAGCAGGCGGACGCGATGACGACGACGTCGCCGCTGGTCGGCTTGGCCAGCGGGTGCGCCGGCGCCGTAGCTCTCGTATACGTGGGCCAGCCATTGGACACGGTCAAGGTACGCATGCAACTGTCCACGGCCACCCGGGCCGTGACGTCTGGCGGCGGCGGGGGCGGCGTGTCCATGTGGGGTTGCGTGCGCGACATGTGGCGTCAGGCCCTGGTTACTCCGGTTCAACATCATCGGCCGCTGACGAACAACGCCGGCGGAGCCATGGTCGAAGCGTGCCCGTTGACGGCCGCCGCGGCCACCGGTCAGCCGACTAGCAAGGCGGCCGCGGCCGGACGCATGGCTCGGCTCATGTACGCCGGCACGGGGCCCGCGTTGCTGGCCAACGTGGCCGAAAACGGAGTACTGTTCGCGGCGTACGGCCCGTGCCAGCGGTTGGTGTCGTTCGCGTTGGATCTGTTTGGCGGTACGGGTGCCGGTACCGGTGCTGTCATGGACGTGGAGAAAAAACTGGGCCCCGCCGGCATGGCCACGGCCGGCAGCTTGGCGTCGCTGTGCTCGGCGTTCGCGCTGTGCCCCACCGAGCTGATAAAGGTCCGTCTACAGGCTGCCGACCTGGACCGGGCCAACGGCGCCTCCGCTTCCGGTACGTCGGCCGGACGTCCGCCCAGTGCCGCGGCCGGCACGCTGCAAGTCGTGGCCAGGGTGTGGACCACCGAGGGTGGCCTTCGCGGCATGTATCGGGGACTGGGTTCGACGGTGGCACGCGAGATGCCTGGCTACTATGTATTCTTCCTGGCGTACGAGGCGTGCCGCGCCTACTTGACCAATTGGCATTACGGTCCATTAGGCTCGTTGATGACCGCTAAAGCGCCGTTGGTGGAACAGCGAGAGGATCCTGCTTGGGTGACAATGACGGCGGGAGCAGCCGCTGGTACTTGTCTCTGGTTGGTCGTGTATCCTGTGGATGCTATCAAGTCTCGAATACAAGCGGCAGGCGGCGGAGGTAGTACGGCTGAAAGTCCGAGTGGTGGTTTCTTGAGGGCCATGGCACTGTCGGTGCGCAACGAGGGCCCGCTGGCCTTGTATCGCGGCCTGGCACCCACCTTGCTGCGCACTGTTCCTGCGTCGGCCGTTATGTTTTGGACTGTGGAGCGTACCAAGACACTGCTGACGGGTTATGGGCTATGAGTGTCAGTTTCATGTATTCCTACTTGGTTGATAATGTTATGACATGATACTTATGTGTCGCTAGATCGATATTATGCATTTTCAAATATGCCCGTTTGTTGACATAGGTAAACCATATTATCATCCACAGGAGACAACAAAGATTTGGTATTACGTTTGATGTGGGTTTTTAGTTTTATCAACATAAAAAATATTTAACACATACCCACTTAAATATAGTAATTGATTTAATTTGTCATTTACATCACTAGTATTCACTACGACGAACCTCCACTGATTTGTTATTTATTTATCAGTTGTGTACCCCAGAGTACCTCTGTACTATTAATAAATTATACTTATTAAAATTCAATTTAATGTTTCAATCATCTCTATGCGTATAATATGTTTAAAGATGCCATAATAGTCAATAGTAGTTACCAATAATTAAATGAAACCAATCGTTTATGATTAATATAATCATGGGTTAGTTTAATTGTCTTTGTAAGTGATATAGTTGTCTTAGGTTTTTAATTGGTACATTACATTTATTTATGTTTGCTTAAAATGTGCAAACTATTTACTATGTTTTCTAACAACTTTTTACTTTGAACTACACTACTCAAGAAGGGATGATTTTTTTTATTTTCAATCTAAAATAAATAAATGTCTTATAACATATAACACAAATATTTTATTTTAAAAAAAATAACTTTGATCCAAGGGTTGTAACTGATAATATAAAACAATAAGTCGTGAAAAATATATTTGCAGACTGTTATGTTATAAATTCATTTTTAACATTCAATAAGTATCAATTGCAAGGAATCTTAATTATTTTCATCATAATTGCCTATACAAATCCCCTTAAAGTCGTTACAATTACATTGTATTCAGTGTAGTATAATATAGGTAATATATCATACTAATATAATATATAAATCATAAATATGTCTTCCATATTGTAATGCAAGTCTTCCACGTATTGCTCAGTTATTGTTATTGTTGATTGTCATTTTAGTTAATTGTTACTATTACTATTTTGTATATATTTTTTTTTTTATCTTTTTCTTAGTTCATAAGTTATAGTTGTTAATTACCTGTTATATTAATTTTATTTGTATCCATATGGTAGCATTGTCATTACCATCACTCATGCATTGTGTTTTTTATGTTGAATATTTTTGTCTCACTCAACCAACACCTAGCCCTGACATTTTATAAGCATCCTTATTTATTTATATAAAATATATTGTTATTACTTAGTCATTGTATGTATATTTATACATTGATATAATAGAGTTTGTAGACTGCCTGTATAATGTTGTTTTTACTTTCAACCAACCTTACGTAGCTGTACTATTGGCATGGTCAGCCACACTCATTAGCCATACTACTTTGGTCTAAATGCTTTATCTTTTCTGCATTCCCAATTTTAGATTTAGGGAAAGAACAGTTTGATTACATTCATCACTTGTTGAATAATGTATAGCAAATTCAAAGTATATAATTTTAAATAGGTTTTTATATTGATTTTCAACATAACTAAATATGATTATGTTTTAATAATATTTAATTTTATTACAATTTAAGTATAAGTAAATGGTTTTTTATGAAGTTATTTGACTAGCATACAAAAAAATATATATATGTATTATGTAAACGTAAAATACAATTTGGTTAACAACTTTTTTTTATAAAATATTTCTTCTATGTAATAAAGAAATAATGCTTGAATGAATCACAAATTGAATAATTTAACTCAGAGATTCCCAACCAGGGTGCTACGGAATTATTTGAAATATATTTTTAGTCTATAAGGTACCTCCAAATTTTTAAAAAAATGATTAAGGGTACCGCGAATCAAAAAAGGTTGGGAACCTCTGATTTAACTATATGAAATATGAATACATGCTATTGTTAATTATAGATAGATATTTGTATTATTAATCAATAATATTACATACAACATAATAATGTAAAAATGAAAGTGTGTATTAACTATTAATTATTTTTTATTAACAAAATTATGCTAATATAATACATATAGGAAACGTAAAATTAATTATATTTGTGAGCAATAATTTCCTTGTTATTCACCAATATTATAATAGCCAGATGAAAAATTAAAAATATAATGTGAGAGATAAAGACTGAGATTTAAATACACGAATGTAGAGAGTAATGGCTATATAACTATATGAGTATGTACCTATTATAATATATACTTATAATCATATTGTTACATCATTATGAATCATGATTTATGACTATAAATATACATTATACAACTATATAATTATATTTAAATGATTACCTAAGTAATAATTTATACTTAGTTTAAAAATGTAGTGACTTAATTGATTCTATACTGTATTGTTGTTACTATAAATGGCTAAATAAAATTGATAATATATTAATATATACATATTATATTTATTTATAATTATAATTGTTTAATTTTTGTATTTGATATCAAACTACTTACCTATTTAATATTTGATAAATATCATTATAGGATATAGGCATACCAATAAACATTAAAAATATTTTATTATTTTTTAGTGGTCTTATGTAAGTGCTTGATAGGTGACGTATTACCTATTAGGTACTTATTAGATAATTTCAAAAAAATATTAAGGTAGGTACCTATATCAAAACTATATGAGGTAATACTTCTAAAATTTGTAATTTATTATAAAAATAAGTCATTATTTTTCTTTCAATTAGTCAATTAGTGAAAATTAGTTAAAAATTACCTTAAATTACCAAAACAAATCTAAAAATGTATACAATTCAAAAAATGCAAACAAATCTTATTATTTAGTATTTACATTCATATAAGAAGATGTTATATTCACACATATTGTCTTCATATTAGATACTAACGAACCAACAACATGGCAAGTTTAATGTTCAGAAGAATTTGGTTTACTTAATTTTTTTATACGAGTATTAGGTAGGTATGTACACAAAATTGGCCTATTATCAAATTTAAAGGTAAGAATATTATGCCTAAATATTAATTTCGAAGCAAGTTATGTAAACAACTATTTAAAATATAATTTTTGCTTTTTGCTTGTATAAGTTATTTTAATTTTATGAATTTTGTTATTACCTACCTATTTATTTAGTAGGTACCTACTTATTTAGCCAATTTTCAGTGGTTGGACGTTAACTTAATGGGTTAGTGATAGGTAATATTATTTAATTTTATTTATGTCTCAAGTTCGAAATGTTGCCATTAATTTTAGTCAAAAGTAATGTTTATAATTTTTTTGTAATTTTCATAATATATTTAACTAAACATCGGATATCAGGTACCTGCGTAGGTAACTTGTAAGTCATATTAGTCATAACATACATGTATATATTACATACATGTAAAGGTATTACACACATACCAGCCTATTTATTATAATCTGAAACAAAAACGAAAATAATAAATATTATATAAGAACAACGTTTAAATAGTGAATCGAACATAGTAGGTAGTTATATCTTATATGATACAAAGAATAAAGGAGGGCATACTGACCACTCGTCTCGCTTCGCGCTCTGTTTCTCTTGAATAATTTAAATAAGTCTAAAAAAATATTAAAGTACATATTTGGTAAAAATAGTATATCTTATTTTATCATTATTTCAATAACAATATTCAAAATACGTGTATTCGAATTTAACTTGTTTTAAAAATCTAACCAATCACAATTTGCCACAACTTCTTCAATACCTATCTAATTAATACATAGTCTTTTATATAAGCAACAATCCTCGACTTGACTTATAAACTAAAGTTATTTCCGCCATTAATGCTCTTGATACATGCCCTTGTATATAGGTGGAGCTAAGGGAGGGCTTTGGGGGCTTAGCCCCTCAAATGTATACCCTAGTTATGTACCTATAATTTTGTATATTATTCTTAAATATACTATTTAAAGAGCATAATAACAATTATTTTTATTTTTATTTACAATTTAAAATATTATTTAATAAAACAGTTAAAGTTATTTTTTCTACATCACTATTTTATTTTTGTATTTTTAGTAATATATTGCAATACTAATACAAGATTATTCCTATCTAAATAGGAAGTTATTAATAATTATTTCCATTAAGTAATCTGGGATTTGAGCCCCCCAACTAAATTTATCAAGCTCCGCCTATGCCCTTGTGTAAATATTACTTGCATAATATGTTATATGTATACCAAAACACTAGCATCTAACACTTCTACAAATATAAAGGTCACTGTTGAACTACATCCTAGAAATTATTAAAGTCGATTTAGATAGGTACCTACTACTTACATCGTACTGTTTAATTTGACTACAAAATTACGAAATAATTATTCTTTTAATGATATATAATTAAAACTAAAGAACCGAACATTGAAAACATAATTTTAACTGTAGATAAGGGCATTATACTGTATAATTATTATAGTAATATTACAATAATAGTATAAAATATTAATTTTAAATTCTGAGCAGTCCCAGTAGTACAACAGCTCCTGTAACTCACTTTTTATTTACAAGATAAATATTATTTATTAAATAATGCACTGCTGCGTTAACATTGACGAGTGTACAAATACTTAATATTATAATGAATGAATAAATAATATGGATATAAATTTTATTATTATTGAAAATAAATACCAAATAATATAGACTAAAGTAAAAATTAAACATAAGTAAATAATTAAAATATTTCAAATTTGTTTTTTATCTTGAGAAATTGTTTTTTTTTTAATTGTTGTTATCTATAGCACCTATATAGGAATTAGGCACCCTATAGTTAGTTGAAAAATGCATTTAAGAATGCGAATTTGATTTCCTATTTACGGGATTCCTTTCAATATTTTTTATCAGCAAAATGTATTAATATGAAAGATTCAGTCTTCTAATATAATATAGGTAATGTTTTAGTCACAAATAATACCTATCTATGTATTAAAGTGTAATTGTGTAAGTAATAAGTATAGGTAATAATTTATGTAAGAACTCAAGTATATTATCTATTTTATGGCGTAGGTATTTACATATAAATTAAGAACATTATGTTATTAACATATTAATAAAACGTAGGTATTGAATACCTTAATAGTAAATTATAATTATTAAAATTTGTTATAGGTATAATGGGTCTAGGCAAATAGCGAAAATATCTAACGAGAGCAAAGTGTAAATAGTGAAATCCAAACATTATTATTTATACTTGACTGTACATAGATATTCTCAATGAATAATTTTGAAATTGTGTAAAACACATATTATTATTAGTTACTACCAATGTATATCTACTATCTATATCACCTATTTCATTTATTCTCTATTAATTGCGATTTAGAGAAACTCTGAATTTTGCTTTTTGACTTTTGCTATTTTAGTTTTTGTCCTGATCACTTTAATATTTTAAATGGAAACCATATACAATTTTAAATTGAATATTTAAAAATGTATGTATTTTTCAAGTATGTTTATTATTTTTATAAATATGTAACAGGAATTTCAATTTGAGAAATAAATTGAGAAATATACTTAAGTAGTATACTTTTGACATTGTTCTCTGAAATAATAACAAAAAATAAATAAATAAAATACAACTAATATATTGGTATACGACCGTTAACTGAGATAAATAATCACATACAAATTATTTCACGGATAGGTTAAAATATATATTAGCATAATATATCGTTCTTATCAAATTATATGATTGAAGTATTAAAAAAAATATATATATATTGCATAAATATTTACGCCTATATACCTAATAAGGCTCTATACTAAATTTGATTTATTTACCTTGGTCATAAATTGTTTGTACTTAAATAACCTTACACCACACTTTTGATAAATTATTATTCATTATGGTAGGTACCTATGAACGATCGCGATGAGCGTTTCTGATGACTTATTAGAAAACCGCACGTGTAAAACCAATGTTTAATTTAACATGGTGGAGTAGGTACCCTTTCAGCCTTCTATTATTTTTTATAATAACTTCAACGTAGGTAGCTTACTTCGAACTATGAGTTTATGACCATTATAAATTTATAAATTATTGTATGTATGAAATAAGTAAAGACAATAATATATAAATAACCTCAATAACCTAATAATATGACTACATAGAACTTAACATTTTTTTTTAAATCCAAAACTATACAATATTGTGATTGTTTGTTATACAATTATTTGTTATATCCAAATAGGATTGTTGGCCGTTGCAAAATTTGCTAAGATTTTTATTAGTTGCATTTTAGGTAGGTACACGTAAAAAAGTCATGGAGTATTGGTAATGTTTAACAGAGTATTTAAATTTAAATTTATAATAATAAAATATCAGACAAATCGTTAAATTTACGTTCTAAATGACAAAATGTACTTACATTATTTTTGATAATTTTTCTCTTTAAAATATAACCATTATGTTTATATTTTATAACTTCCCATTTTATTTGACTCTATATTATTACTATTTGCTAGACATGTTACTATAAAAATAGAATAATTTTTCCAATGTGGAAATTATTACAAAATTATTTTCCACCAAATCCAACTTATATAATAAACATACCTAATAATATATTTTTTCATTTTTATGTAAGTAAAGATATCCAAGAGAAAAATTAGCTACTCATATATACTAGTTGAAAAATTAAACACCTATATTATATTTTAGAAAATGTTTTTTCAAATTATTCAATATACAAGTAGATTGTAGATAGTGTTCAAAAAAATTTAATAATAAAATGATAGTGTACATGAGTATATTATAACTTATAAGTAGCCATTTTTAACATAATCTTGACCTATTTTTGATTAAATTTATATTACATACAGTTCTACTAAGAATTAATTTCGTATTTAATACGTACATAAAAAAAATTTCAAACAAAATATATAATAGTTATTAAGTTCGGTTTTTTCTTTAAATAAAAATTATTGATCAATTATACAGGTCATAATCGATGAAATACAAAAACATGTTTTTCAACAAATTTCGTAATGACATAACAATTAATAGTGGTAATATCAGGAGACCACTTGCAAATTTATGAATTTTATTCAACTTAAATATATTTTTTTTAATTCAGTTTGTAAGCCTGTACTCTGTAACATTAAATATAATTAATTATAATATTTAAAGTTCAAGTTAATTAGTATACTATTATTAATAATCTACTGTAATAACATACATTTAGGGTCATTCTTATACCAAGTAACAGGTATTTTTTATCTCGAGGGTTCAACTAATGCACTGGTTACTAAAGTATTAACTTACAACTTAAATTTACATATATCTTTAGTTTAACAAACTGCTAAGTTTCAATGATGTTTTAATCCACTTCCAAAAATTTAAGGTACTTATGTAGGTACGCCTACAAAATCACCAACTATTTAATAAATTGTTCTCAATGCGTAAAATTGTTAAATAAATAGCAATTGGCCCTTAGGTATTATAATTCACTTGTTTAAAATAAACGTTTTTAATGAGGTATTTTATACAAGGACTTAAATATCATGAGAATATAATCAGTTTTCATTATAGTTAATCTACGCGATCTAAAGTTTTCTATACGTAATAATAAATGATTATGCATTCGTGTATTATGTATGTATTTACAATTTAAATTATTAATTTATAAATAATTAAAAACAAAGGATCTTTAATGATATGATAAAACTCGCAAAACTAAGGTGCTTAAAAATAATCAACTTAACCATGTATAATATAATACATTATAAATGTGATAAAGATCTACAATCTTCTTTAAACAATTAAATATATATATAATTAGAATTTTGTTTTCTGAATGAAGGCATTAAACCATTAGGTGAATAATTTGAATTACACCGAAAGAAATACTTCCATTTCAAATAAGCTGTCAAAATAAAAGAAACATTAAACTAATTTTTAATCTTTTATGGTAGGGAACAATTTTCATTAACTTCTATATATAGGATTATTATTATGAATTGACCTACAGATTAATTATAGGCTTATTTTAATCGTGAGATGGTAAGAATAATGTCTCTTATAGTTTTAAAAATTTAACTTCTGACAGATAAAAAACAATAAAAAGTATGTGAAGTTCAGATAATTGACAATGGTCTTAAATATGACTTAAAATTCAACTAACATAATTAAAAGTACCTAATCGAATAAAATATTAAATAGAACAGATTTATATAATACTTATAGTTTAAATAAATATAGAGTACTGTACAATATTATGAGTTATTAAAATTATAAGAAATAAATAATTTATTTTATTTTTTATTCACATAGAAGATGTCTGTAACTTGTATGTTATACAATTGGAAGCCTGATAAAATAATAAAATCATAACAACGCTTAATCTTGTTTTTTACATGTATAATTCTAACATAATGTTTCCAATTTTTTCTATTATTGGAAAATAGATACCAATTATAAAAGTAATATATACAGCCTACGTAGTCTATAAATTAATATATACATTCTTACAATAAGAAATTAAATCTAAAAACTGAAATTTGTTTTAGAAAATGGACATACAAAATACTATCCTATTTTAAACTGTGATGCCCAAATTTTTAATTAAACTAAAAAAAAATTCAAAATATCTTTATGGTTAAATCAATAGTAATTTAAATTATGCTAAAATATTACATCTGAATCAATCAAATTAAGAATGGCAATGGAAAATATATCAAGGGCTTAAGTAAAAGTATCCCTTAATTGTGCTGTACAAAAATAGTTCCGGGTTTTAAAAATCTTAATCTATCCTGGACCAGGAGGCACAAAAAGAGCTCAATCACAAATATTGTCAACATTTCAGTTTCAATAACTATTATAAAAAATTACGACTGTTCAATTTTAAAATTTTTTAACTGTTATTATGAATACAACTTATGAGAATCTTTTATTCATTTTCAAGCTTTTGGATTAAAAAAAAATTTCAAACACCTCTCAATAAATTTAACTCAAAAGTAGCTAATTTAAAAATAATAATATCATATTTATAAAATACTGATTTTAATATTCTTGGGAAATGGATTCTTAAAATTATTTTTTCTGAGAAACAATAAAAAGAAAAAAAATTCATTTTGTTGATAACTATATTATATAATAATATAATTTTGCATAAATATTTCCATTTTTCCATGGTTATTGTTAGATTTCAAACTTATTATGAAAGATATTACGATTTCTATTTTTAACTCGTAAAGTATACATACTATACTATAGAAACTTCCCTTAAAGTTAAAGATTATATTTTAAACTATAATTTACTACTCAAAAACGTAGTGACTAGTAACAGAAAAAAAAAATAAACACATCATTGTAGAACCAATAATAGGTAGTAGATACATTACTAATTCAAAACATAATTTAAATTGTTTTGATGCTTTAAATCATGAAAATAACCTCACACTCGCAACAAAACTTAACTAAGCTATTTATTATTTCATAAGCAACTGGTATAGAATGTTTATGTATACATTTTCACAGATATATTTTACGCTTGAATGAAGCCAAAATATTTTTATGCTTTTTAAAACATTTTTGATCAAAACTACGAAGACCAAATATTGTTTTAATTTTTTTTGTAATTTGTAATTTATAAAAATCGTCCAATTACAATAAATACTAGTTCTGACGTCATATAATATATATTTTATGTTTTTGTAAAGTTAATTTTAAAGATTATTATATTTTTAGCATAAATATTTTAATAATTAAACAACTTTTCGTTTGAATTTCGAATTAAATATATCAAATTTTTTAAACCAATATATACATTAAATAGTTTCTAGTGAACAAAAGGGAAGTTTTCATTTAATAAACAGAGTTTTGTATTACACTTCTTAAGCAGAACAGAAAAATCTCAAGAAGTTGGAAATCCAGTCCTTAAGTAGGCTTAAAAATTCTAAGAATTAAAACTTGAACAAATTCATTATTAAATGAAAAATAGGGGTGAATTGTGAGTAGGTATTATACTTTGTGAATACTACATGTGTATGCCAATAATATGTTACCTACTATAATTTATGGTACAGGACTTAGTCGTCTATTCTATTTGCACACACACGTAGAAATGTGTAACTTTAAACCAGTTGATTCTATTCACATTTGCAGCATCGCGTTGATTACCACTCAACGCTCGAAAAGTGCGCTAATTTGACTGCGCATACCGAGAGTGTTAACACAGGCGCACGGTTATTTATTATCACACTTTTTAAACGTATACAATAACACTACCATAGTATATACCATATCGTGTTAGAACACTATTTTATAGTGTTATGCGTTATGCCATTTTTAGTTTGTACATCAGAATTTATAACACTATACGTATTTATTTATCTAATTTACCGCGTGCTTAATGCTCGCAAATTTGTCTTGTCCGCCTGCTGCAGTGATCGGCGCGACATAATTTGGGCGCCGCTTATACACACACACACACACACACACACATATATATATATATAATACAACCACCTCGCGCACTCGCGCGTTATCATATCGAATCAATCCGCTAGCCGATGGCCATATCCATTACCTACATAGTGCATTTAATTCATATACATACCATATGTATGAAAAATATATCGGACAACTATTCGGCGAGTGCGTCTACTTAGTACCTAAACACTTGCACACAGCCGTGCGCATGTTATATGCCGTCACCACCTCACGAGCACTCGATCTCCTTGACATCGCGCGATAGCGTTCTCGACACGTAACTCCCCCGTCGCCACACACACACACACACGCGCGCGCGCGCGCGCACACGTTTATGTATATACATAATACGCTATATAGTGTAGGATTAGCTGGTAAAGCGATATACCACCGCACGACACCCACTTTACCCGCTGCCGCCTGGCCGTCTGTACAAACATCGTATTATATTAATCGTGGAATCGCTGTGGCACGCGACTTTGACGGCGCCGGCCGTGTATTTTAATAATACCTACCACCGTTGTACGTGCGATCCGGTTGTCGGCGCTAAACTTTTCTCTCTCACTTTTTTCCCTTTCTCGCACACGCACACGTTCGAAATACACATGCTCGGACTGCAATATGCGGCTGCGGCGGACATTCACCGCCGGCTCTGAGCCTTTCTCTCGCTCTAAATAATATTGTAACGATAGTATAGTATTATCGTCGTACGAATTGATGTTGTTAATCCCGCGAACACCGCACACGCCGTGTATTCCGACCTTATCCCGACAGACCATATTTCATTTGACAAGGAGGGTTGTACCCGCGGTGAAGAATGATTGTACAGACATTATGTACGTTTAGGTAAAACGAAAATAATAATTTCAACGATGAGAATATAAGTAGAAAAACTTCACAATAAAATACTAGTCGCGTGTTGTCCTAATCAGAGCAGGTTGCGAATAATGAACACAAACGGTGCTGAAATACTAAGGAATACATAAGTAGAGACTCTGAAATTGATATTCATGAAGTTCATCAGGAACATCAATAAATTTCTATCGACCAGACACTGAAAGCAATTTTTATTGGCTTTGACACGTTTATAAATGTCAATTGGCCAATTTAAACCCAAATTATGAAGCAGCATTACTCATATTAATTACTACACACGAGTTGATGACCAATTCTCAGAATAAAACCTATTTATTTAATATAGGTATATATATGTTACGGATAGAATGAAAAAATAGGTATAATACTAAGTACTATAGTGTACACATTACCCAGGTATAATGTATACATTACTCATCTCATCATACCTATGTACAATATATACAATGAGTGTACTATGGATAAAGTGTGAAGTATAGAAAAAATTAATATAAATATTTGGTATTTTATTTTAATCAAAAATTATTTAAAAAATTCTAACAGAAGTATTCTCTTTAACACCATTTATTTTTTCCATGTATCACAAAATTATAATAATTCTGAAATTACATTCTCAAATAAACTTTTTTTTCGAAATTATTTTGATTTTGTGTTGCACAGAAAAATAAATGGTGTTGTTCTGCTTAAACTTTTAAAATCTCCCTGCTAAAGAGTGCCGTGGACTTACAAATACATTCTAATAATTAAGTAAATTAGATATTATTTAGTTATTATTTTGTATATGAAAAAAATTTGAAAAATTAAACAGATACAGTTATCTATTGGATCAATTCAAATTTGGGTGCCACGTAGCACTTGGTATTGCAAAGTATGCTTCCAGATTTATATTAAAATTTATTTGATAAAAATTTACTTTTACATAAACAGTTTTTTAAACCTTGACCATAGGAAAGAGATTGTGCATTAGTTTATTTGCGCAAAGAATTGTTAATAGCCGATACTTATAAAATGTCTATTAATGATTCAGAATATATAAGCAATTGATTTGTTGAATAAATTTGAAGAAAAGTGCCATTTTTATTTTCGAGTGTATAGTATTGATTATCGATAATAGATACAATTATCAAAAGTACATTCTGTGGACCACTTTTACTTCTGGTAGTTTGACTTTGTATCGCTAACATTGTATGATGGGAATTTGTTAATTTGTTAATTTTTTTGTATTTTATTTTTTAAAAACATTTTATTTACTCAAAGGTAAATAATATACAAATTACCAGGTTAATGTACAAAATAAACATTTTACAAATAATATTTTTTACTTTAGCCAATAAAGGTATGGGTAGTGTTTACATTACCCGAGTAATATGTTCATTTCCCGATTTTCGTACTTTACCCGTAATATATATTTATATATATATATATATTTATGTCACTTCAAAAAATGAACTCAACCAATACTTATTCGCAAATGAGGGCAAGTTTATGAAAATAATATTAACTCAAATTAAATCAAGTGAACACAGAATCGTATAAAGTCAGAAGTTTGTAATTGACTAAGTTTAAAGTTAATTAAAAAAAAAATATATCAACTAACTCTGTATAACAAAAGTTATATCATTTTTTTAATTAAAGCATGGTTTAAGCGATATTTGTCTCTAATATATATATATTATATGTATTATTTATATTAAAATATTATTTTATCAATAAGAAACATATAGGCAATAGAAGTAAATATAATTATAGTATTACTAGTAGGTATTAGATTAGATATTTTTAATTAAAACCACGTATTATGGTGATGTATTCTCTAATTAATGTATGATATAGAACTATTAAAAACAAAAGTTCTAAAAACATTTTTAGTTTTCATAATTTAACTTGATAAATTATTTTAAAATCAACTGAAAAAAGCCATATGCCTATCTCAACCGTCAGTTACACAAGTTAAGTTCTTGAGTTAATTAGAAAATGAACTAACGACTTAGTTAATGCCCGCCTTTGCTCATACCCGAAATCAAATGTTCTACCAATAATTATTATGTATTCGCTGTAGCTTTTTACGGTTTAGTCGTGACTCGCGATCGTCATACTATGAACCGTTGAAAGTGATTTGTCTGCCGCCGCTCACGCATTATATATTATTTATACAAGTATTATACTACTAATAACACCGACATGATTTATACGGGTACATAATATGAGTACGCCAAAGCGACGTATAGTGTGATGCGACGAAATCGATCGTTTTGATTGATAATATTTATCTGGCTGTTTCCATTCGCATTCAAACGATCTACATTAAAAAACGCGAATTTCTCAACCACGGTTTGTCCGTACCTACGCGCCAGCGTCACTGATCGTGACGGCTTATTTCTGCTCGTCTCGAATTGTTTTATCGGAGGCTCGTCCTATTCGTTCAATTTTAAATAATATTTTACCGCCACCGCGATGATTATTTGTGCACCTATGTTTTGTATAATATTACTGTCATTTACCATACGCGTGCGAATTTTATAACCGTTGTGCGTCGATAGGTGCAATAATATTATTGTTGCCGTTCATCGCTTATCAGCCGACTGCACTTCCCGACTCGGGACGGCGCTGCGATATTGCTGCGACACCGCAGTTACCCGGTCGTCACGCATGTCCTATTATGCACATGATATCGTTGGGCATACCGTTGTTATGACCACCGCCGTCGGCCGGGACACACGCGGCGCCGGCGGGGCTACCCGAACTACGCGTGTAAACGTTTCTATTAGTACCATCTACTCGTACTATCGTGGCTAGCTGTAGTACGCACTCGTGTAGTCGTGCGCCACGGCTGGTGTGCCATTCGGTTTTAGTCGTGCGCGCGCGGCAATTAAAATAATTATACAATTTTAATTATCCATTTGTATACAGGCTGTATATAGTCGATCGTGCACGGTGTACGGCTGCGGGTAAAGTAGTAAAAACCCGCGCGTTTAAGTATTGTGGCCGATGCAAATTACAGCGGTTAATGGTTATCGTTTTTACGGTTGCAAATGTTTTGCTGTTTTGTTTTTCGTCGATACCGCAGCAGCTAATGACTAAAGGTACTGCGCTACTCGGCCGTGAGCGAAATATTTATGTGCCTACACGATAACGTCTCCCCGTAGAACGTCATCCATCCGTATGTGCGTATAACATGACGTACGCATTACACACACACACACACACACACACACATATATATATATATATATATATATATATATATATATACTTTAAGCCGGAATAACGCGTGTAGTTCGATCAGTTCTATAACGAAGTATAGATAATACTCGACAAAAAAGTTGTATTATTTAACGTTTTAAACGTCAATAAACCATATTAAAAACAAAAAATGTATAGTCTTTTTTTTTCTATTAAACGTATACAACAGTTTACTGATGCCAGTATCTCGGCGGGCTAAGACTAAGTATGCGGATTGCGAATATGGTCAAAAACATTTTTTTGTTGATCGACAACAACGGTTCACATAAGTAATGAAGATTTATCTACAATCTTAACAAATTTTTCATCAAAACGTCGAAAAAAAATAAATATTTTTTAAGATTACTACAATTTGTATTATTATATATCTAAGATTTTTATTTTTATTTACCAGGCATTATTTATCTATTAGTAAATAAATATGTTATTTCTAGTTTCATAATTTACGATCTTCGACTTTGAAGTTGATTTTTTTACTAGACATGATATAACTTTCAAAGTATCTTGACTCTTTCTATTTTGTTTATAGATACTTGAAACGTTCTAATTATTTTCAATTAACGTTAAATAATAATGTTATATTTAGACACTTGGTCAAAAAGATTGAACATTTAAATCAAATTTTTTTCATAAATTTTACTTATAGTAACTTAAAAATATTAATAATATGTTCAATTTTTTCATAAACATTTCAAGTACCTACCTACTTACAAGAGTTTGGCAAAATTATATATTTAAACAGTTATCTGCTAGGTTTAATATTCAAAAAATATTATTCATATGACTTAAAACTATGCAATTATATATATTATTATTTACTATATTATACATTTTACATAATGTCATTGTCATTGTATAATGACATTTTAAAATTATTTATTGTACGTACGTAACTGCAGAACAATATCTGAGGCTTTTCATTTATTATAATTATTATGCACGTATATACTATGGCAATATATGCATTATATGTATGTAGTATGTAATATGACAATATATATTATTGTATTATTATACATTTATATATAACAATTTTATACGATATCATGGACCTCATATACATAATACATGAGTATAATATAATATATATATATATATATTATTATATATGAGTATTTATTAATACGAAGTTAGATTAAAACTATTACATACTCGGATATTCCTTTCTATTTATAATCAATGAACATTAGTCGCGCTGATCACCGTAAAAAATAATTTTAAGAAAGTAACTATAATATTATTTTTATTTTTACTAGACCTAACGACGTAGACTTTTAAAATTTGTAATTTTAATGCGAAAACGGAATAACGAATCGCTTTCGTAGGTGATACGGTAGTAGGAGTTATACTTACACGCTGCTTCGTATATTTACTTCCGTTTCGGGTCGCCTTTGAGCTATAAAACCATAGACCTTACATTTATTCTGTGGTTAAAACAGCAATCTCTCGTTAGCCCGACGTAACGTCGTAATCGTAACGTAATACGTTATATTATGTCGCCCATCCATAAGTATCCATATAATAATAGTATGATATTATAATCTCTCGATAAAGCGTGCGCTTTCGTATACGTGTGCAGCGGCGCAGCGTAACTGTACACGCACGCACATGGTACATAATAAATTATTAATGACACAATAACATTATAATAAACCCTTTTGGAGATTGCCGATCGGCGAATCGCACGGATGTACCTGTGCGACGGAAACTCAGCTATGACATTTCACATTTCTGTTGCCGTCTCGCGTGAACGATACCATCGCCAGCGGACAGCGTATAGGTAATACGCACCACTGTGTAATTATATTATAGTTTAAGTACCTACGACGTATGTACACATTATAATATAATATTATTGTAGATATTATATGGGTAACATTAATTAATTTCGAACTACCATCTAATCACCGAATATTGCGAAGTCGATATTTCATCGTATGTCTCATCATGATGCATACCTACGGCAGTACGTCACAATATTTATATTGTCCATCCGTTGCCGGCCACCTAATAAACTTCGCATCCTTGACGACGTTATTGGCTGAATGGCGAACGCAGACAACAACACTTTCAACACGCAATTTAATTACGGACCGCAATTATACATGACGTATTATATGTATATACTAGACATATATAATATATATAGACAATCGATAAAACCAATACGGCCTAGCAACTATACTATTAATCCTAGACTGTGCTAGTACTGACTACATAGTGTAGAGTGAAAAGTTAATAGTAAGTATTTTAGTCAATAATCGCGTATGGTCAAACCAATATTACCTATTTAATCGAATAGTTTTGGAAAATAATTTAGTTTAGTCAATCCATCAGTCATATTTTTTCGTTGAGTAGTTAGTGAATTACTTATTATCAGTTCCGAACTTCCGTCTAGACAAACTAGACAGCTTAGACAGCCGCCCAGGGGCCCTTGTCTTACCGGGACCCAAGCCGTCGACCAAGTACCGAAAAAAAAATGTCAAATAAAATGGATCAACGTGAAGAAATATTTTGTGTATAGCATATTATATATTTTATATATTTTTAAAAGGCTTAGATAAAAATAGATTTATAAGAATATATTATTATGAAGTACCTATAGGTATAGTAACTTAGAAATTAATGTTATGTTACGCTATATTATGATTCTTAAAAACCGTGTTTACTAATATATTTTTAAAAGGCTCTTCTTTAGTAGCTGCCTTGAGGCCCTGGACCTTTAAGTTCTGCACTGTTTATCATACCATTCAATTAAAATACTGGCATACTTTGGACCAGGCGTTAAGCTAGTATTCAGTATCAGTATATTTACTTATCACACACGTTCGTCCTCGTCTACCTAAATAAATATTTACATTTCAATGGTTATTATTTTGTAGTTTAATAGTTTTATTCTTTATACCTAATATGTGTTCATTGCTTAGCACAATTATAATGTGCACATACATAGTTGTATGCAGAATATATATACGCGATTACCGGTCGGCGGTCGTGTATAATGCAAAGAAACACCGGCCAATTCTGTACACAACTACAATATTTCACTAATTCGTATCGCGTACTTAAAATATCGGTGACCACGGTTTGATACATGACATATACATAAATACTTTATTCCTCGCACGTCCATCAGTATATTGTAGTCTTTTTTTTGTCATTATAAAATATGATATTACCGTCATCATAATCGGACTGCCGTGAGACGGGAACGTGCGGGGTCGTTCATAGCATTCAGGCATTAAGCCCGCGCACGGAATTTTGAATTACATTAAAAATTGTGTACACAAGAAAAAAACACAGAAGACAGGCTCGTGTGTGTAATAGGTGTATAATATTAAATATTCAATAGCGTATACGAACTTTCGGTCGTGAAGTTATAATCATCGAAATAACCCGTTCACGAGATCTATATAAGGTCGTCCAATTTTAAATCCTGGCATACCTATACCTATACCTATAGCTGATGATCACCATAACAGGTGCGGAATTCATTATAGCGAATTGCAGAAATTCCAAATGCCCGAGTATTATAGTATACACCATAGGTACGAGTGCAATGGAAAAAGAAGTGTGCAGCGAGTTCTCCGTGCGAATTTTCTGTCAGATCTCATCAGCACGTCCGATTATTATTGATATTTTTCCATAAACGAGTAGAAGATAATATAGCCAATAATAATCGCACGGGCTTAAGCGTGACTGGCCGTGCTCAGCAGGTAGGTGTACAGATTTGATATGCTGCAACTCGCGGTGTCGTTGATTGTGAGTGAGAGAAACTGTCCTACGGCTACCACACAATCACCTATACCCGTACAATACTATTAGTTATTACCTATATTAGACTCATAAGATCGCGCGAATAGCGGCTAACGAAATATTATCAGTTTAATGCGATAATTAATGCGCGCGTTCTAATAACGAAATCTTCGTCATCGTCATTAACGATGAAGACAACAAGTATATAAAAGTAAATACACGAAACGTAAATAGGTACAAGGTCGCCGCGTTCTTGTCGTCGCCGCCACCGTCGTTGTCCGCTGATGGACCGCTCTCTTCTGCATAGATATATCGTTGCTGTGCCAAACTATTAACTAACTATTATAATAATGTTATATTTACACTCGCTACTATTACTCGTACCGTACTACACACACTAAACACTATAATATTTACTATACGCTCTGATATGCACACTATCTCACTCTCACTCGCTCTCTCTCTCTCTCTCTCTCTCTGTGTCTCTCTCCAACAGCCACCGTTTTCGGTTATAATATAATTACAATAATATATAATGTAATATCTATTTAAATGTGTACTGTATACATACACGCACACGCCACTGTAGATGTTGACGTCCTGCGGACCGCAACCGGCCCTCCCGATGTAATAATAACGCTGGTATTTGATTATACGTACTTTGATAATTAGGTGTATTACAATTTGCTTGATAAGTTTTTATTTACCGCCCAACTATTATGAAATATATTTATACATTTTTTTTTTTTAATGCGACATTATAATTTATGCAAATTTTGTTTTCTTGATAGTGATTTTTTTTTTTACTCATTAAGTAGTCCATATTATTTATCGTTAAATTATTATTACTATATACTGTATGTCCCTGAAGTAGTGAAGTCCTGTATCACCCTTAGGATCTCTGTATAGTAAATAAATAGATTTAAACGCTGTTTTTTTACAGCGATTTGTAAGAAAAATCTAACTGAATGACATAATAAGTTTCAAAAATATTTTTTTTTTAATTTTCAAGATAGCAATTTTATTGATTATATATTATTTAAAACAGTTAAAAATTACATTAAAATTGAACTGAAATTGACTAGGTTAATAAATTTAGTTTTTTATTTGTAAAAATGTTTTGTCAACAAAAACGAATTGCATACTTTAATCATCTCAATTGGAATGAGGATTTTTGTTTTAAAGTTGATTTGTTTATAAAACATATTTATCTCCGAATATTGGATTTTGACCTATATATTCTATATAGTGCCTTACCGCAAAATTGTAAACGTCTTCCTTCATTACCTACATGAAACAATTAAAAAATTGGTTTTGAATGCATACAATAGCTTTATTATATTTTTTGAAACATTTTATGAACGCACAATTTGCTTACTCCAGTAGTCTAGTCTCCATAGCTCCACATATTAATAACATACGAACAATTTTTATGCATATTATAATGACATGATGCCATTTGTTGTGCATTTTGATTGACTTGTGACTTATTTCGCTCATTAACATAAAATAAAAGAGAAAATTAAATTAAAAGAAAATCTACGAATAACTCAATTTTACACGCTGTGAAATCATACGTAATAATAGCTTTATAAGTTATAGGTAAGTAACGCAAATATTAGAATATTTATTCGATTTAATTAATTTTCAATCAATTTAAATACATATTGTATTTTTAATTATTTCAAGAAATATAATCGAAAATTTGATTTCAAATATTGATAAATATTGTTAAATTTTTTTTTTTTAATCAAGTTATACTGAAAATCATAAATTATAGTATTCAAAATTTATATTTTAAGTGAAAATGTTTATCAATAATATTCAAATTGTAGGTTTATCGAAATTTAAAAATTTAAATCGATAATTTATATCAAAATAATAATCGTATTATGAACAGATCAATTTAAAATTAAAAAAAAATTTGAATTCAAAAATAGCCAATGGTCAACAAGTATATAAATATAAATATAATAATAATAACCATCGGTAAGAAATTAACAAGTTATAATTTTAAGTTATAACTTATAACTATGGCAATAGGTGTTTTGTAGTTTGTAATTCGTTTTATTAGAATCATTGCTATACTGATTAAGTGATTAATGATACAAATAATCCACGAGTTCGATTAGCAATCGTTTTGAATCCGAACATTTTATTTTTACACACCTTTAAAATGCTTGGAAAAATAATTTTTCTATTATTGTTCTTGACATTGTATTTCAAATAAAGAAATTTAGTATCACTATATAAAGTGTATCACCAAGTTCTGCTTCTGACTTTTTTATATTGAAAATTGGAATTGTATAATATAACAATATATGTGACACACCAGACATTCTGTATAATGCATAAACATGTCCTACAATTTGTTAATAATATTAAAATATTATACTTTCTCATAATAATATTTTATAATATGTAAAATGTTAAATTAAAATTAAAATTGTTTAAATTTCTTCAGAAATATTTCGTTATATCAAAATAAATCAATATAAACTGAAAATAATATAGCAATGTTGGAATCATAAAAATGTCAAGGTAATATTTTAAAATTTAAAACTAAAATCGAAAAAATGAAAAATAATTTTTAAAATTTAAATATAAATCAAAAATCAATAAAATTGATATCATGCAAAAAAATTAAAATCATAAAATCAATATATTGTTATTAAGTTTAAATAAAAAAAATTAATATTAACGAGCGAAATTTAAATTAAAATCAAAATTTGTTTTTTCAATTTCAAACCTTGGAAAAATCTCAAAAATTTAAAAAACTAAATTGCGTAAAAGTTTCTTTAAAATGTATATCATTCAATTGGCATTTTCTAATTAATTCCTGTAAAAAAAAGAGGCATTTGAAAAAATTGATTTGTTATGGAGATGCAGGGCATTTAGGACATACAGTATTTTAATCCAACAGCTAAGGAAATTTACGAAGGCTTTCAATACATAATAAATGAAATACAAAAAACTTGTAAATATTCGAAATATATTTAGGTACAATATGGTAGTAGGTAATATAATAATAAATAAGTACATGAAGTAAAATATAAGCTCTAAATCAAATATTTGAGCATCATTTTTATTAACAAACTAATTAACTATACATATATAGTTTAAATTCTACATGAAATTTAAATATGTTCACCTATTATAGATGCATATAATTCATCCAAGTTAAGAAAATTCTTATACTATATGTTGTAAGGTTAAATACATAACACATATTACGTAATAAACCTATTAGTTAAAATTCACGTTTTTCAATGTTAAACAATATGTAAAACCCATATTAGCACAGTGACTTCAGCCAGAAAAAAATTGTCCAATTTATTATTGAACTAAAGGTAAGATACCGAAAGGTAGATATTATGATACAATTACAGATTAGTACACGGCAATATAACGAACTGCACTCAACTCACTCTCACTCTCACCAACGCCCACTTATACAAAATTATACATATAGGTACAACGACATCGAACTATATAGCTGTGAATAACTGCATTGCACCTAAATGCAACGAAATACGAAAACGCAATCATTGCAGCCGCCAAAATATAATATAATTTACGAAAAAATTCTTTATAATAATTTATAGGTATAGATATACTTAGCGCTTACATAGCTACTATACGCTATGTATTAATAATATATTATATTTTTACGTTAGTCGTATAATATAGATTGTAATAGTCACCGAGATGCGATACATATACCTCTATATTATTAATTTTATTAAATGTCCAATATAATATACAATATTATACAATAACAAGGTTACAATAATAATAATAATAATAATAATACATTTTAAACTATTCGTTTAACTAGCATTATGCATATTGCATAGATGAAGTTATTAAAAGCAATAATGTAACACAGGTAAAAATACGAGTGTGTTATGTAATGTAGTAACATTCCAATATACTATAGTTAGATACACTAATGTTTATTGATTTTTTTTGATTTTTCTTTCAGTTTAATACTAATTCCACGAATAAAAATATAACATAATATAATTTTATAACAAATAACAACATTAATTTAACATAATTTATATATTATTTAATAAACTACTATTTAAAATACAAACGTAAAGATATTAAAAAATAAAGTAATACCTATAGTTATTATAAAGACAAAAATGTTTTTTAAAATGTACTCGATAAATGTTGTTTATTTCTACGTAATAAAAGTAGCTTTGTTTTTAATATTGCTAACGTTGTTAATTGGTCAACTTGGTGATTACTTTGGTAATTTGACTGTTCTTTATACGTTGTAACAATTTGAAATACAATAATTGTAAACATTTCTGAGAAAAATTATTTATATCATTAAGTCATTGTCATTGCTTACATTTGATATAGATCGTAGTATTTTGGCATCGTCTAAAATATATTTGAGTGTTTTAAATTTAAATTATTTTGCGACAGGCGTCGTTAGTAAGTAACAGAAAAAGTAATGGCAACAAATAGTCATCTCGAAGGACTTCTAGCCGAAGTAACTGTACATACTATTTTAAGACGGATATTGTAGCCGACGCGTCTCTTGTTGATTGGGTTCTAGTACAGATATAGAAAACACGAAAACCAGGCGATTAGAATGAATATGTGCCAATATAATAACGATATACCCATAATAAATAATAATAATAATAATAATGTGTTGGTATATAAGTACAAAACTCGACTCGGCCGTTGGATCGATCGTCGAACATGTGACATTATAATATTATTATCGTCGTTATAGTGGTGGTCGTCGGCGCGGCGGCGGCATATATTGACAAATACTCGTATGTACAATATATAGGTATTGCCCATGTGTGTATTATAAAACTTCTCGGGAGGCCGATGCGGCGATCTCGTAATCGGACGGCCGTTGCTCAATCGCGCACGGCGGCAGACGCTGTGTGGTATAATAATAATATAATATTTAACTATATACCACCGTATAGTAATAATAATAATAATAATAATAATAATAATAATAATAATAATAATACGACGACGACGTGAAGGCTTAATTAGTGCGTGGCGGGGACGACTTTCGCAGTGGCGGCAGGCAGAGGACCGTGTGCGGCGCATGTCGAATAATATTTTATACGCGACGTGTTGGATATCCACCGATACGTCCCCAAAACGGCGCGACGCCCCCCCAAAAACCACTTCGACATCGCGCGCACGCCGCTGGTCACGCGTCGACGACAGCGACTGTACCGTCGGTCGACCAACAGTATCCCGGAGACGCCAGCACCAGCAACATATTAACACCGGAGCACCAGCGGCAGCGCACCAGCAGCTGCAGTATTTTTTTTATACCACCGATCGCGATATAACATAACCGTTATCGATTTATTGGTATATTATTACTAAAACATTTTATTTTTATCGACTCTGACTTTGAAGTACTGTATATTATATAGTACATATTATTATTATTAAAATACAGCAGTTGGCGCGTTATTCGTCGACTTTTCGTTTCTCGTATTGCCACTGCTTTTTTTTTTGTATTCGCGAGACCGGAAACGTGAAATAAAAATATCCGAACCGCCCCTACAGTGCAGTTCCGAGCGCGGCAATCCGCACTCACGTGCAAATACCGTCGTAAGTGTGGTACATATTCATAATAAAATACATTTTTGTTACTCGCATTGTATACTATAGTTAATAACTACTACTACACACACACACACACACACACACACACACACACACACACACACACAAACCAGGAATGATATTACTATCCATAAATTATTTTAATCGTTATAATTACTTATTATATATGGTTGGGATTTTTTATTTGTCCGAACAGCATCATTTGGCATTTGCAACGACGTTTATTTCAGTAACACGCCGCTAACGATGAGGACCATTGGCAGCAGCAGCACAAGCTGCAGCGTCGTGATTTTAATGTCCATAGTCGTCGCCACCGCGGCCTTTGAAGATTTCAACGCTGCCGCGCCGTCACTACGGGTAAATAATAATACCATCACCGTATTAATTATTATTTAAGGCTAATTGGTCGTGTATCATTATCCCATTGTCGTATATACAATGTATATATAATACGTATATTTGCATTGATGGTACGTGTGATACTATATACTACTAAAAAATATATATATATATATGATAACAAATAACAACAATAAATTGTATTAATAATATTAAAATGTATATCCACGGTGAGAAATTCCTTTGAGGATTGCAACTATGCTGAATAATAACAAATTAGTAATAGTAAGCTGCTATTTATGGAGACTATAGAGTGTATAAGAATATTCCGTGGAAATGTTTTCAAAGTTATATGAAGTCATGTAAAGTGACGTTTTCTGAAATTGGAAAACGATTACGTTCGCTCAACCGCAAAGGGGTCATGTTGTTAAGTGCGTAACCTTTTTATCACATTTTTGTATCATAGTATTATTTTATATGTTAGTAATTATAATGTATAGGAATTATTGACCCTAATATGCTGTTATAACAAATCTATAGATTTTATTAAGTATTTTTCCCTGCATTTAAGAAAAAAACCACGTCTAAGGGCTTAAATAAATTTGTACACTATGCTTTTGTATTTCAATTGAATAATATACTTTAGTTAGTATGTATGTACTATTAGGAGGCAAGTGCATTGATTTCACTTTTACACACCAACTAAAATGTCTCTCGTCCCTACATAGTAACCCCGAGAGTAGCTAATAAAAACGAAAGTGAGACAATTATTATAAAACGATTCATATTCAAGTAAATATTTTATGGTGCAATGTTAAACTCGTAAGTTCTGTAATCTACTTGATGTCATGATTAGGAAAAAAGTAAACGATTAGTAAATTAATGTACATTACACAATAATGTAACTTATTTAAGAACACAAAATAGTTACTGCTAAAATGATTTAACGAATTTATTTTATTTTTAACATTTAATAGTAACTGTTATGAAAAACAAATTATTTATAAATAATTTTTTTTAATTTTGTGGTGTTTATTTTTTTGAATTTTGAATTCAAATTTTGTCACCCCTCTAGATTAATGCGGTTCTGTATCAAATATGATAATATACGGTGACAATGACACGGGCGCGCGATTATAATTCTAATGCACAAGACGCGCGCGCGTATAATAATTTTATTCATCCGATCAATGATATAATAATATTATAATATTCGGCGGCGGTCATCGTCCGGCACGGTGACGGCGGGACACGATTTTATAATCACTCGCTCCCAATAAGTGGTTCAATGACGACCGCGGCGGCTTAAGACCCGTCGGTGCGTACGCGCGGCGGTGATCCAAGGTCGCCTGCCGGCTATCTGCCGATCTGTAGTGACCCACATTCACCAAACCGTTGCGATGCTCTTCGCCGTCACCGTCATCGCTCGCGCCGCCGCGCGTATAGCTCCTCGCTACGCGACCGGCCCTCTACACACGACATGTACCTAAACGGCGTCACTATCGCTTTCGCCGGTTGTTTATTGCTCACCACCCGGCCGGGAGAACGGGTGATAATAATATATATATATATATATATAATGTATAACCACACGTCGCTGTAGGTCAAACGACCGCGTTGGACGTCGCCCGAGGGTGGCGGCGCGAACATAGAAGGGCGTGAAAATTAAATTTTAAATTGCAGATAATATACCACCTAATAGTATTGCGATTTTTTAATGATAACACCGCGGTTCGTTGTTATTATTACTTGCACGTTATTATTATTGTTTTAACTGTTGTCAATATGCGAGCGTAATAGTTTTAATAGAGTTTCAAATAATATAGTTCGATGTTGTTTTTTTTTTTTTTTCATGGTAAAATTGTAATTCTAGGTTCTCACCTAAGGGCGGCCCTGGTTAACGATTGAGAGATTTAATAGTATAGTATAGCATACTACAGTGTATCTGCACCTTACACGCAATAAAATGTAATAGGTACACTATAATAACATTACTAGGTAACTGCACAACACCTTGTGTGCATGTGGTTATAATATAATATTACGTGGTATACGCGGTAGACTTGTGAGCAATTTGTATTCCTTGAATAAATTATAATTTATTAAACGTACCACATAATTTAATATTATACCTATTTGTTCAATTTGTTGGAACGAACATCTCATGGTAAAAAAATATAAAGTTGTTTCAAATTATTTATTCTTGAAT
Source organism: Rhopalosiphum nymphaeae (assembly GCA_036289425.1). NCBI lineage: Eukaryota > Metazoa > Arthropoda > Insecta > Hemiptera > Aphididae > Rhopalosiphum > Rhopalosiphum nymphaeae. The sequence goes on from JAZAQC010000030.1 coordinate 4,460,651, forward strand.
TTTGAATGGAATAATTTACAAACTAGGTACGACTGTCGTGTTACAAAATAAAAATATACAGTTACAAAGTAGAATAGAAAAGTTACAGATATAATGTGATATCGCATTACATAACAAAAACAACTCAACTCATGTGTTGCCGATTACAAATAACAGCAAGTCGGTGCCCAATGAATTTAAGATTATAAACAATATATTAAAATTAATTTACCGATTAAGTCGACAGCGCATTTTTAATTAAAAATAATATGTTGAATACCAATGTACAGTAAATATATAAAAAGAATGGAATAATGGTTCACATTCTTAAACGAGTTAAAATTCAATAAAAATTATTACAGTCATAACCCGTTTGTTAGCAAACCAACACGTATTTCCACCCAATATGTGTACATTATATACATAATACAAAAATTATTTAATGTACAAAGAGACTGAAAGTGGTCATTCGTCTCGTATCACTCACTTTTGCACAGACCTAAATCAATGTTGTATGATTGTTTTAAATTTTAAAGCTATATAATAAATCGAATCGTTCATAAAATAATTCTAATCATATAAATCATTTTAATGTATATAATGTTATACTGTTATATCAGTTTAAATATTTGTAAATAAAATGACTTGTAGCTGGTATAATCATATTTAAATATAATATTTAATATAATTAAAAATATTGAGACTCAATCAAGATAATTAACCGTGACTAAAATTGTAAATGTTCATAGAACATGTACTATATTTTCGATTAGATAAAAAAATGTTAATAGATTATATACATATATGATAGGTATTCTAATAAATTATATTGATAAAAAAAATCATAAATATTTTTTTGTTCAAATAAAAATTGGAACTACATATTTTTAGAATTATTTCAAGTTACATACTTAATTTAATAACAGTATTTAGAATTATTATTTTTTAATTTACAGTAAATTTAAGTAAAGTTTTTTTATTTCCATTTATACATATAATACTGTATAATGAACTACCATGTCGTTGTATGCATGGTTTTCAATAATTATTATTAATCGATAAAATAAAATTTAAAAAAATTTTAAAATATGTTGCTATACCTATAACAGAAATTTTTTCGATGATTTAATTATTTTTAAGCACTTTACAGTTGCATTAGTAATTTTTTTTAATGAGTTCATGAAGTTCTTATAATTCTAAAAGCTTTGATTGATAAATCATCAATTTTGGTTAACTGTTTTCAATTATGATCCTTTAAAGTTAGAAAATGTATTAATAGTTCCATTTTAAATAATATAAATACATTTAATTTTGATATGAAAGTTAAATATAAGTACACATTTTTAATTTGTCTTTTTATAGATTTAAATCAGATTCGAATTCATAATTCGACAATAAAAGTTTTAGTAATGATAAAATAAATAAGAACTACTTGATCCCATTGAAAAAATAAAGTTGATCTATCGCTGATATTACTAAATGATCAAGACATTTTAAACTGTTAAACATTTATAACAATACAATTGTCGTAGTAAAAAAAAAAATCGTATTTCAGTTTTTTTTTGAAATACTATTTTATCAATGCATAATAATTAAACAAAAAACTATGGGTCCAAGGAAAATACGCGGATACACTTTTTACGACTGTACTTTTTAAAGATGTAGTACACATATATAATTTAATTCAAGATTATTTTTGGTATATAATATATTATAATTATTTATTATTGAAGGTCTACTTAGCTATTCCAAAAATTATTTTTTCAATGTAACAATAATTTAATTTACAATTTTAGTTCATATGATTTCTAGCATTGATTTCATTTAATTATAAAAAGAGATTAAGCAATAAAAAAACCTATAATTTTCAAACTGATAATTTGTACATTGCATCGCTTAGATTCAGAGTTTGAAATTAATATTATTTATACACCGACGTACATCTAATAGTTATTTTATTTTAATTAATTTTTAAATTATTCATAGGCTAACCTCAATGGTGAACCACAGAAGCATCTACAGCGTGAAACTAGATCTTTAGATGTCATCACCCGGCTATTGGGTAGCAGCAGTGGAACAGTGGCTGGATCATCATCCAGTGGAACAGTAAGTCATGAATCAATTATTATAGACACAATTAACTACTAAGGTATTATTATACCTTCTCTAAGTTTTCAATATATAAAATGTATGTGTATTGAAGTCTTAAACTGTAACTGAAGTGCAATTTTGCTATACACAATGCGTACACGCGTATACGTATAAATATAAAACTATAAAATTATCACGTTATAGTTAGACGGAGGAGCAGCTTCAGCTTCAGCACCGGCTGATGGTAGCAGTGGAAGCGGATCCGTATTAAATCTAGTCGCTCCGTTGGTGGGCAGCAGTAGTGGCGTAAGTTTTTTAAATAATACATAAACCCGTCATCATAATATGAAACTTACTTAGCCACAGCAATACAGCATATGTATCAATTTAATTTATGTCTGTTTCGTTTTGTGCTTATTTGGTATAGAGCGTTAGTGCTGGATCCTCGGGATCTGCATCTGGCACAGGAGATGTCAGAAAAACCGATGGGAGTGGGCCGGACTTGGCTGGTCCAAATGGAGCCACTGGTGGCAGTAGCTTCTCTAGTATTCTGTCTCTTTTGGGACCCGTGTTGGGTAGCAGCAGCGGTAGTGGTGTAAGTTTCTATTCTATTCTACAAGATGAAGGTTTTAATATATTATTAATTACTCTACGCACGAATTATATAGTATAATCATTATTGTCCATACTTACAATTTAAGATTCTAGTAGGTTTTATTGGTTTTAAGTGTATCGAATTAAAAAAAAATACTTATACCTATTATAATAATACGCATAAAAATATAATATTTGTGTATATATGCTGATAGGGTAATGGTGGTGATCCAGGAGACAATAGCAGTGGAGGTGCCGGAAGTCCGGCTGGTTCTAACGTCTTGAGTCTGTTGTCCGGTTTATTGGGTAGCAGCAGCGGGTCCAGTGCTACTTCATCTGGCAATAGCGGTACTGGTGCTAGAGATTCAACAGGAGCTGGTGACGATACGGTTAGTATTTTTTATCAATAAGTCCATATAATCTATTGTTTAAGTAAATTATTATTGTATAAATATAGAAATAATTGCATAATAATAATTATAAATATTATATATTATGTATTTAAATGTGTGTGTATTTAGGGCGCCGGAGCGGGTGGTTCGGGATCCGGTAGCATATTGCAACTGATCGGGCCACTGTTAGGCAGCAGCAGCGTGAGTACCTATTTTTTTATTATCATTTTCAGTAATAAAATACACAACACTGTAGGTATGTATTTTAATTTTACTATTATCTATTAGCCTAGTTACTATGTATTGTACCACATCAGCAGTAGCACTGTATTATTATTATAATTATATAAATTAATATCCGTATCAGCAATAGCAATGGTGTTTAGAAATGATAATATTTGTATGTTTTTATATATAGTTTAAACCACATTAAACTGTGATTTTTTGACATTTTACTATTATAGCGACACATCAAAGTATATAGTCATCGACGCGTTTGAAGTACATAATAGTAGACAGTAGTATTGTTATGTAAATTTGTCAATAGCGATATTATGTCACCGTTTAGCTATGCCTGAATATGGTATGCCTTGAACCATTGATACCATAACTACCAACACAATCAATCCTAGTATCCTGTATAACTATCGTGTCGTTGTCGTTGCATGATATTTTATATCATGTGTTTATCACCAAAAGCATCAAACATCACCGTATTAGTAGTTTTTAGATTTGTTTATACTTAAAATAAACATGCCGGAACTAATGGAGTGTGAATTTGTTGTGCTTTTCCTGTCACATATGTGTGTATAGGAAGAGGAAAACTCAGGACCTAGAGGAAGTAACAACAATAATGTTGATTTATTGGACAATACAACTGACTACTTAGGTGATGACAGTAGCAGTAATTCCATTGACATTGATGTTAAAAGTGGCAGTCTTTGGAATTCGTTGAAGATGCCATTATTTTCCATCAGGATCAAAAGGGCAATACCAAAAAATATGGATGGTAAAATCGATGATGACGATTACGATAACGAAGTAGACGGATCATTGAATGATGACAACGATAGTAATGAAATGATGGTGACAAATGGAAATGGAACTGAAGATATGATGGCTGGGGCAGTACAAAATGGCGGAGGCGAAACAGGTGCTAGCGGCAGCAATGAAAGTGATAGTAGTGAGGGAGGAGGGGGAAGTTCAAATTCTGGATCAGTTATTGAATTAGTTGGTCCTCTTTTAGGTTCATTGAGTGGTGAAGGTGGTGGTATTGGAGGGTTAGATTCCGGATCAATACTTGAGTTGGCTGGACCTCTTTCTGGAACTTTGAGTGGTGGTGACGGTGGTGGAAGTGGGGGAGGAGAAGGAAGTTCAGACTCTGGATCAATACTAGACTTGGCTGGTCCCCTTTTAGGTTCATTAAGTGGTGGCGGTGGTGAAGGAGGTTCAGATTCTGGATCCATACTGAATTTGGTTGGACCATTATCCAGAACATCAAGTGGTGGCAGAAATAGTGATAGTGGTAGTGACGACGAGCAAGAAGGCACTGGTGATGATGAAGAGACGAATAATGATGGTGGCAATGGAGGGTCTTCAAACTCCGGATCGATAATAGAGCTTGTTGGACCATTGTTAGGATCCCTTAGTGGGGGTGATAATGGAGGTGGTTCAGATTCTGGTTCCATATTGAAATTAGTCGCTCCATTGTCTGGTTCATCTAGTGGTAGTGAAGGGAATAGTGGTGAATCAGATTCTGGGTCTATTTTAAAACTCATCGGGCCGTTATCCAGTTCATCGAGTGGTGGTACTGCGTCAGAAACAGGGAATGGTAGCGGAGGATCTGATTCAGGATCTATCTTAAACTTAGTCGCTCCATTATCTGGTTCATCTAGTGGTAGTGAAGGAAGTAGTGGAGGATCAGATTCAGGATCTATTTTGAATTTAGTTGCTCCTTTATCTGGATCATCTAGTGGTAGTGAAGGAAGTAGTGGAGGATCGGATTCAGGATCTATTTTGAATTTAGTTGCTCCATTATCTGGTTCATCTAGTAGCGGAGGAGGAGATGGTAGAGAATCAGATTCTGGGTCAGTTTCAAAAACCACTAAGAAGGTAGCAACAGGGGAAAGAGGCATAAACTCTGCCAATTCAGTAAAGTCTTCTAGTGCACTCAATTCAATAGCGAACAGTCCGATATTAGCCAATTTGTTTGCGACTATCCTATCGCAATCTTCTGTCGGTGCTGCATCTGCGTCTGCCTCCGCCTCTTCATCATCTTCAACATCGTCGGCTGTGGCAAGTAAAATACTAATATATCGTGTGTAAACAGAAACGGCGATGATATATAATTGTGCCATCTTACTTGCTATCATTACTTACGGTTATGATTAAATTTTTTTAAACTAATAAAAGTTTTTCCCCACCCCTTAAACATTAATAATATCGTGCTGCAGTGGTTTAACAGTACTGATACGTACACATGGTATAATACACAATTTAGGCATTAGTAAGTTATGAGTAAAATTTATTTAATTTTATAATTACTATAGGGTGGAGCCGGTGGTGACGGTGGCGATGGTACCAACGGCGGTGCCGGCGGTGGTTCTGACATTTTGGGTTTCTTAGGATCGAGCAGTGGTTCTAGCAGTGGAGGGCCAGGTGGAAATGGAGCCGCTCCAGGTGCTGCCACCCCGGTAAGGAGGCGTCAGATCGGAGGCTTTTTCCGTCGACCATTCGCAGCAAACACTAACGAGCCAGACGTCACGTATACACAATTATTGAACGACCGACCCCGGGACCTGCGTCGCCGATTGTGGTTGTAAATCACTAATGGCAGCGGTAACGGCGGCGGGAGTGGCATACACTCATTAAATAGTATCTAGTATAGTAGTAATTGAGCACCAACGCCAGCTTAAGCTCACTCTATGTGTATATATATATATAGTAGTTAAACTGACCAGCTAATAAGCGTTATCCGACGTTTAGGTCATAAAAATCATCGTTTATACGACGACAGTGTATATATATACATAATATAAATAAATATTATGTGTAATAAAATTATAAATTAACGTACGGATAAATCAAATACGGACGGCAACAACGATGGTAAATTTAAGACAAAAAATGTTATCCTCACGTTATTTCCACTCACCGACTTCTATTAATCTTTTACACACATTCTCACTAGCTCTCTCTCTTTCAATATCTCTGTGGCAGTGTGGTCATTTTATATAATACTTATCGATGCATAAATTATACGAAAGTTTTCAAGCCTGCAATAAAGTACAGTTGGTTGTATTTTTGAGAGCGAACATTTGCGTTTAAACATTGATTTACTAATTTCACATACATGTAGTCTAGGTGGCGTACAAACGAATGAACGAATAATTTAAAAAAATATAATAAAATGCTTTTTTACAATATTATCAATTTATTATTATATGTAAAAAGTAGTATAATGTTGTGTTTTTGGAAACATATTGGTATCGATTAATTCGTAATTGTTCAATCAGTGAGTTATATAAAACATTAATCAGTATATTTTTTACTTTAATTTCTTACAATTTATACAGTAATTTAATCGTATGCGTTTTGTGAAAAAAACTCACCTCGCTAGACTTACAGTTCACTGATCACTGTTTTCGAGAATACATTGAGAAACCATCATTAAAAATATTTCTAGTCTTTCGTTGTCGATGTCTGTTTTTGACCGTTCATCCGTACATCGTCTTAATAAATTATGTTAAGTTATTACACATATATTTTTATATATATAAATAATGTATATTTATAAATTTAATAGTTTAATATAGCTCATTTAAACTTATTTGTTTACACACATGTAAGTACCATGTATGTGTGTGTATACGAACAAAACGCCATATTATTATCATTGTCATATATTTATCATATACATTTTAACATCATCACATTATATTTTTTTTTTACAATCGATATAGTTTATTATAAGACTTAATAATATTTAGTTATTAGTTAGTTAGTAGAGTAGTAATTGTAGTAATTCACACATATACATCGAAATCTAGAATACTCGTAGTATAATGGTAACGGTGTATAGTATTGAATATAAATATATTTTTTGTAATACATATAGACCGGTGGTAATAATTATTATAGTCTTAGACAATTTTAATATTATTATATATTATAGTATATTGTACATAACATTATAAGATGGGAATCAAAACGCAATATGATGATAAGGACTATTCAGAAAAAAAATTTTCCATTAAAATGTATAATATTTTAACAAAATCCTTATTGTCAATATTGTCGCTAAATAGTACATAATAATTATTATTATAGTGTGTATGTTATGGAAACCATATGAGTATTTTATTTTATGTTTGCACGTATTTTTACGTCCTTATATTTCCTCGATCATCACTCCAAGTATTTTATTCCATGAGCATATAATTATAATCAATTTATTATATTTACTACTATGAAGAAAATAAAACAGAGATCAGTAGATATACATTTATAATAATAGATATATACACAGTACAACAACATCACTATCATCACCACATCACGCACTAACCATTAAAAGTATGCCGTAAGTAAATAGTTTTTATTGACGAATATTTTTGTATTTGTAACGTAGTCTCGATTACACATCAACTAATAACGGCTGATGGCAAGTGATACAATAGTATTACTATGTAGTATAAAAATTACTACTTATTTTCAATATAAATAAATATTTTTTTAAAGTATAATAATCAGGGCTCGAAAGTTGATAAATTTTGCATTTTTTTGGAACTTCTTAGACGATGCTCTCCTGACCACAAATGTGTTTTATTAGCATGTGAATTTGAACTACTAATTTTTATGTTGCATTTTTTGCATTATTTGGTGTTTATTACTTTTTAAGTCATTTTTGACATTTTTAGGTCATTTCCCCATATTTTTAGTCATTTATACTGATTTCAAATTAGTTCACTTCTTATCGTTTCTTGTGTCTTGTCGACCATTGTGTCGATAACTTACTTTAAAATTTTGTAATTACCACGGACTAAGATTAGTTTCCATCCGATTTTATTTCACCGTCCACCGTCACAGTTGTCGTTGTCGTGTTGTAGTGAATAATATTGTACCTAAATTTTAATGTTTTTTCGTAATATTTTCGAAATACAGGAATTTTTTTTATTTAATTTTAAAGGAAATTCTTTGTCATATTTTGAGTAATTTGTAAGCTTTGGTAAATGTATAAATAATTTTATAGTAAAATAGAGTATAATTTAAAAAAAAGTATTTTTATTAATTTAAAACAAATATTTGTAATTTTTTTAGGACATTTTTTGTCATTTTTATGTCATATTTGCATTTTTTTAAAGCCATTTTTTAATTTCATCAACTTCCGAACCCTAATAATAATCATTATAATGTAATTAATTATTTTGATTATTTGAATTATATTGTTGTCTCGAATAGTCAGTTTCAAGAACTTGAAATAACTAAATTGGATATTATATTATATTTATTATTTAGTTATACATTTTTGGTAAAAAAATAAATTTGTTTTTGAAGTATTTAAGGTGGTGTTACTAGTTATTGCAATTATTACATACAATGATACAACTATATATGTTTACCAATTTTTCAGGAGCAGAAACCAATGTGGTGCAAAAAATGTGGTCTATTGACAGCCATTAAAGATGCTTTTATGGTGAGTACTTATTGTCTACACACACACATAAACATTACACAGAAGTCATATGTTGTACAATAATTGATCTCAAACACGATACATTGAAACAAAACAACATTTTTCTATATATATATATATATAACGAATGATCCACGATTTTGAATATGTCGTATGCTACACTGCCTACTGATCGCATGATCTATTTAGTATTTATTATTTGATAAAATGGGAACACTTTTATTCAAATTACGCACTTCAAATTACATAAATAATATAATATTAAAATCATAGTCGATTTTATATAACTTAACAGTGTATCTATAGCTCCAAACATATGTAAGATATTTGAAAAAATATAGATAAAATATTATAAATTAATTAATTTGCACCTATAGATATAAAGCACAATATCTATATTCATTATTTTATTTTATTGGTATTAATAATGGGTTTTTTTTAATGTACTTAATAGTTAGTTATAAATTCTGAGTAAAGCGATGATGAGTGTATTTATTTTGTAATGATATGATTTCCAATTAAATATAAAGTCTTCAGAAATGTTTCGTTTACCATTAAAAAAATATTTAAAATAATAAAATCACAATATTTTTTAGAATTGTTTAAAGTTAGAATTTTGACAAAAATCTTCAAAATTTGTTAAATATTTTGTATTAAGAAATTCATAAAAGTATATCTTTTGTATCTAAGAATTGAAAATGCAATACAGGATTCCTCATTAGTTTTTGTATCTATAACAAAAATAAATTACCAAAAAATCATATTAATTTTTTAGGACCATTTAAAATACAAGTTTTCACACCATTGGATATTATATTATGATTTTTACCAGTATAAAAGATATCTATTTCTCATCCAACTATTTTTTTTATTTTGATGTAATTTAAAAACGAACAATTATAGTTAGAACAATTGTTTTCACCAAATATGTCTATAAGCGCTTTCTATAAATGTAATACATTCATTACATTAACCCCTACGGCACCTACTATGCTGGAAATTGATACCATATTTAAAAAAAATATATTTACTAAGTTGCTTTAACGTAAAATATAGTTTAGAATAGTTTATTTAACCTATAGTATAATTATTAGCTTTTTAGTTATACAGAGTGATCTATATTATGTAAAAATCGTATAATATGTGTCTTTATTGTCTTGTATTGAATGGATCACGCTTTATATAAACTTATTCATAATACTACAATATACAGAAAAACGAGTGACGATAATATATCTTCGTCAGATATGTAGGTAATTAAAGCAATTAGATATACATATACACAATTAAGGAGAAAAATTCCCCTTAAATAAATAATATGTTTTTTATCATCTTGAATTCAACGAAAAACAAATGTTTTCAATATTTGTTTTATTTAAACAAATATAATATCGATTATCAAAATATCGTACATTACGATTTACAATGAAAACTTGTTGGCTCAAAAGTCAGGGTTATAACTCCTCTTGGTCATCTTATCACAGATTTATTAATCCATTCTGTAACCATCATATATATCGACTATATCTTAATCGTGCAGGCTACTATAAAATAACGGCTATATAAACAATATTAGTTTTAATCATATTCACGAACATTAATTATCCGAAATAATTTTTTCAAACTCGTTCAATATAGCGGCGTTCGACATAATAAGAATCCACTGATTCCACTGTATCCATAGATAGGTGTACTGCCCGTTCCTGCACACATATATGTAGCTATAAAATGATGCTTACGCAGATGCGCGTCTATATTAGACGCTGGGCTTCTCTATTGGGCGACAGCTGTTTAGAGACTGTTCAACTGTACTTAGGCAGATAGTTAAAAAGTGTAAGCCGGAAGTCCAATAACGTGGTTATACGCGTGTGCGACGAGGGTTTTAGGGTCGGCGTAAAATTGAAAATATAGAGCACAGGCGTGTCTACTGCACGGCTTATATATACGCATCACGCGCTATAATAAGACACGCCAAGTTCATAGCATTACACACATATAGGCACAGGAGGCGAGTTCTTACAATACTATGTACGATGATATGCTGTAGATTAAAATGAACGCGTTCATCAAGTCGATGTCGTCGTCCGGCCCAGCGCCGAGCGGACTACGCCTCTTGTCGGCGTCTCCGTGGACGGACCCAACGATGCCGCAGCCACAGTCGTCTTGGTGGTCGTCGCCTACCCCATCGTTTTGGCGGGCACCTCCGTCGTCGTCGTCGAATTGGTGGTGGTGGTGTTGACGGACAAATCGTTGGGAAAAAAATGATTATAAAAAAACGATTAAGCCCATACACTGCAGGCCACGCGCCTACCCCACAACACATTACTATATTACGTACAATATATTGTTATTAGTATTCAGTGTACCTATTTATATCGACACGTACACGTTGGACACGCTACACTATGTAATATATGATACTATGCGATTGCGGTCTGTATACAAACATTGTAGTAAGTACGCGATTTTAGTACACAGCAACACGGTACGATTCATATCATAATATGTACTCGCGATAATAATATCATTGTATTTTAAAAAAAGTCCGTAAACATTTGTGTAATTTTTTTATTATTATTATTTTTTACTGCTTATTTTTACTGTTAGACAATACGTACGTATCTTATAATTATACAAATATATATACCGTTTACTAATTAGGTACCAAATATCAATTTCTGTGACTTTATTTGGTAGTTTTAAGTAGATACCTAGTTGAATAAAAACTTTATGTATCTGAATCAAGGTGACCCAAATTAACAAATAAAGTAGGCCATGTTGATTTATTCAAATAGTATTTGATTATTGTTGTTATTTTGAAAAAAAATAAATTTTGACATGATTGCACCGAACTGCAACATTTACCTATATACGTATGTACCTAATTATATTATTGATAAATGCGTTGAACGTATTCAAATAATAAATAAACAAACAACTTTTGTGGCACGACATTGTAATTTATATCAATACCACATTTAACGTATGTAACGATTAATGATGTATCATATTATTATTAATACCTATTACCAAAATAATATATTTAAATGATTTTGTATATTGTCTATCAAATAATTCATTTTTAAAAATCACAGCCGAATACATAATATGGTCGTAAAACTGATATTGAAAATTTTATAATTTTCACTATCTGGTACTATATTTTATTTTATTTAAATGGATATGTGCCAATATGCAACACGGAATAATAATATTGACATTGTGTATATAATAAATAAAGTTAATTTCCCAAGGCGCGCGGAGTAGCTCATGTAGCCAGGTAAAAGCTTTGTATCATAATACAAGACAATGGTAATAGGTTTCACTCGTTTGATCACACAGAGTTATTTCCATAATGCGACTCGGACGTGTATTTTTTTTCGGTATTTTTATCAAAGTTTAATGTTATCTATATACGTTTAACCAATTGATTATCAATAAAATAATATTATATGCCACACTTCCGTCACGATGACCAAGTGGCAATACAAATACAAACACTGAGTCGTATTGGTATAGACTATTGTCTATTGGTAATCGACACAGAAACGTTTAAGTACAATGAACATTCGACACAAATATTTTTCTAATTCTAATTCTAGTGTTCAGTACGATTAACTAGAACTCAATAGTGCGATAACTAGAAAACGACTGGATGTGTGTACTCTGGTCTCTGGCATTGACATAGGAATTATGAAAAATAATTTTTCGGTTATTATCGAATATTCTTTAAGGTTCTAGTAGTGTACGGACCAAATTATGTGCATGTATATAAGTTTGCCTACTCTAATGCCGTAACAATATGGTTGTCAAAAGTCGATATTATAAAAAAAAATATTCTATGCTTAGTTATTAGTTGGTATTTGGTAGGTTCAGTTGGGAGTTGATACCATAAAGATATTTCGAGACAAGGATGCTAAATATAAGTTATAAGTATCGGAGATACATACAAGGTACAAGATATATTATATTTTTTATATTTTATTTAATTGTATTAAACTCAAATTAAAACTCCTTATACAATATTAAATAATATACATTTTTCTCTCATAATATTTTAATTTAATAAAATTTAAAATTACCTTTAAATATTTTTATGAAATGTTCATCTTCAATTATCATACCATGTCTAAAATATTTCCACCTAATTTTTTATTTATAATCAGTGCTTTTGTGTTCAGTTATACCTAACATTGTTTTGTTGGAATTTGAAAATTATAATTTAATGCACATACACTTTTATGTCTTTCATCTTTTAAATTTTAAATGAGCATCATATGTTTTCAGTTTAGTCAAATGCATGATCTAAAATAATAATGAATTTTTTATTTGATAATTACATTAATATTTATAATTAATTATTATATTCAATATTTAAATATATCGAACATTGTTATTCTTATGTTTAATATTAAAAATTAAAATTGTTAATTTATTAATCCATATCTATTAACGAAAATATTTAGTGGTATAAAGCTGTTGAGTCTGTATGTGTTTGAACGCGCCAATTTCAAAAAATGAAATTGTTATTCTTCTATCTAATTTCGTCCCTTTTTTAACTTTGATTATAAATACAAATCATGCTTTTGTATCTTTAATAATTTTAAATAGTTAAAAAAAATTCTTATGAGAAACATTGTATTAAGTTTTCAAGATTTTTTATCGATCGATATTAATAGAGAAAAACAAATTCAAAAATGTCAAATATCTTTATATATAATACATAATAATATTAACATATAATATATATCTAAAAATAATCTATATATATATATAATAACTATAATAGATTATATTATAATTTTACGATCTTTTTTGTTGTACTCATGAGGAAAATAAATTGTATTAAATTTTCAAACATCAACTATTAAAACTAATATCATTTTATAATCAACAAATCACAAAATAATTAACAACATAAAATGGATTCTGCTGAACAAAAATTTACTGCGTTGTATGTATGATTAGGTATGTAAGACACTAAGGCAGAGACAACAATCAGTGTGACATTTAGAAATACGAAAAATTTAAAATATATTTATATTTCGTAAAATTGAAAATGATTGTTGAACAGTGCAAGTAGATTTTACATTGAATTAGAATGTATCTAGAGAATTCGTACAATATTGGTAGATCGATCGTAGGTGGTAGATACCTATGTCTAAATTTGTATTTTACACTTGTATAAAAAATAATATATAGATAGCAAAATCGACCACCTTCGATTATTTTTAGAAAAGTCATTGGTGAATGTATTCTTATAATTTATCAACGAAAAAAAAACTTAATAAAATACAATATGAGACCGTAGCACATTTGGGCACACTAGACTCTAGATGCAACACGTTTGGGTACAAATAAACACACCGTTTATGTACACCATAACTTTAGAAAAATAACGCTTTTGGGTACAATTTAGTGCACATATTAATATATTGTAGTAAAATGGTACATTATTTTCTGAATCCATGAAACAAAATAGTTTTTATTTTGAAAAATCACAGCTTTTGCTTTGAATAAAGATTTTGCTATTTTAGGAAATTGTTTTTGTCTAGCTTCATACAGACTTTTCCTGAATAACCTGACGTCGGAATGACTTAGATGATCTAACTTACCAAGTTACGTAGCTCTTGTCGTAAACGTTTATTTTGTTTGTAACTGTTGCGTTGCGCTTTAAAAATGAGATCACTAGTTGTTTAGTGTTCACGTCCATAATAATTACAACGAATAAAATAATCTTATAAAAATATTGCTGATTAGAAATCCAAATCGAAACTGAACGTTTAAAATATGAAATAGTGAGTTTCACAAACCATGTATCTTATAAAGACAGATAATCATTATTCATTTCTGTTTTATTGTGATTGGCGATTAGCGTATGTAAACAAACGTGCAACGCCACAATACGACTATGTGGATTGAGTGACACAATAACAAGTAGGATTAGTATTGTAACAGTAACATATAGTGACCCGTTTTAACAACATATCTACCTATTCCTCTTATAGGTAATATACTGTAGTTTTACACGAAAAATGTGTGTGTACATGGGATTCTATTATCTCAAATGAACCCAAAACCATTAATCATGACAGGCGATAGATTGGTCATCGCCCATCTACGCTGTTGGTATCGGATGGTATACTTCGTTAATAATGACGATTTGTAACGATCACAACTATATAACACTTAAAAATCCGTGCGAAAATTCAGTACGACCAACTTTAACTAAAATTATAAAATACAAAATGAAATAATATTTACAATGTACATCACGTTTATTATAGTTAACATCCGGAAACGACAATAGCAAAAGCATTAATAGTGAATTAATAAATTCCCTAACTTATGTTCTTATAAAAAAGTAAATTACTTTAAGCTATATTATTGAAATGTATTATCTGAATAACAAAAAAAACGAAAAAATTTCAAATAAGTATAAAAAGATAGTGTGATAAGAATTTTAGAAATTGTATAAAAATGACGACTAATCAAAATGTGAATATTTCTTTATTTAGTGAGATATCAAATAAATATATGATTAAATTATTTATTTATTGAAATTGGAACCATACTATACTACAGTGATGGTGAAATTGTAGCATATTGTGCAATACTGTATGCAGCAATTTACAGTAGCCGTATTTTCCTTATTTCTTTTCATGCCACAGAAACGTACCAATGTTACTACACTTTAAAACCATATTGTAATGTATATAATTTTAATATTAATTTTAATAAAATATAAAAAGTATAGTACTAAAAAAAAATTACTTTAAACATTTTACCCTTTTGCTACTCACAATTTTTCTTTTTTTTTCAGCCTAACACATATAACAGGAATGCCAAATTGTTATCAGAACAATGTAAAACAATGAACCAAATAATAATACTTGCTAAATCTGCAAAAAGTGGACTCGATTCCCAAATACACAAAACTTACAAGATATTAAACAAAAATTTTATTTAGTTAGTGGATTTTCTGGTTTAATTGGAGCTATAGATTGTAAACTCTATAAAAAGTCCCG
Organism: Rhopalosiphum nymphaeae; assembly: GCA_036289425.1. NCBI lineage: Eukaryota > Metazoa > Arthropoda > Insecta > Hemiptera > Aphididae > Rhopalosiphum > Rhopalosiphum nymphaeae. Next base: position 4,476,430 of record JAZAQC010000030.1, read on the forward strand.
GAGAAATTTAGTGTAATTATATAGAATAAATCTACATTTTTGTTGAAATTACGATATATATTTAACATAGATCATTTTGAAAAATTGAATATACGGTTTCTATATATTGAACATAAATTAATAAACATATTGCATTATTATTGTAGTATTATTATTGTAATCTAAAATTTGTGATAGATATGTAAAATGTATATCGTTTTATCATTCTTTAGTCAATATATGCAGGTAACAGATAATAACCAGACATTTGTCGTGAATCCCACTTTCTACCTCCCACCAAGACGACGCCAGTACATTTCATCTTAGTGCGTGGCTACAACAAAACTGTAGTTATCGAAACAGTCTTCGTTTCGGAATCGAACTTCGCGGTTGTCGTCAAATACTTAAAATCAGTAATATCCGTGTAATAGCCACATAAAAAAAACCAAAATTACATAATACATACTAGCACAGCGTTCTATCTTTATAATGATGCCATTTGAATCTCAAGTAAATAAATATATTTTATAATAAGTTATTTGTTTCCCAGCTGAAAATTATTCGACAAAAATTAGCTGCTGTAATCTCTTATACTTATTATTAATTAAAAATGTTTATCTCGACAGGAAGGTGGTATACCGGTCATTGGTGAACTAATATTACCCCCGGAACCATCGAACGTGGTTTACTTTATAAACGGGTTTCGATTTGGGTTCATTCCCGAAAAAATAATTAACAAAAAAACAGTTAATGATATAGATTACTTTTTAATGAAGTGGAAATACATTGATGATCCGTCATATGTGAAGTCTAGTGTAGCAAAAAAAATGTGCATTCATTTAGTAATTGATTTTTACTACACCCACACCGTTTGGATCAGTAATTCATAAGTAAATATAATTAAACTTAATTTTATTTATAAACATATTATTGTTTAATGCAACTTGTATTACAATTCGTGCATGCTTAAAATCACCAAAGACACAACTACAAAAGATAATGCTTTACCTATATTAACTACCTATATTTATATATTACGAGTATAATAAGTATACCTATATTTAACTTTTTTGTTCCTAAATGTATTTTGTATTTGTTAACTTAACTATATCTCTTTTACATAATATTATAAAGAAATTATAATATTATGTATCTAAATGATTGTTCAATAGATTTTTTTTTAAAGCTTTATTCTCATAAAGGTAGGTATATAATATATGTAAAACAGTTTAAAACATAGTCGTAGTGGGGAACGGAGGGGGCTATGCCCCTCTCCCATTGGCCGTGTTTGTTTTTTTTGGCTATTTAAGCCTTATTAATTTCAGTATATTCTGTAGTTCTTGTAGTTTTGTTATATTCTTTGGTTGTAATTGTTGTAAAAATGTAAAATATAATATAACTATGTATAACATTTTATGATGTCATATTATTGTTGGTAATTTATACTATCTACATAGGCAATATGAGATGTTAGCACCCCTCCCCCCCCCACCATCATATATGAAATTCGTAGCTACACCACTGGTTTAAAATTAAATTTGAAATACAATTATTAAATTGTAAATACGTATGTAAAATGTGTTCCATTAAATAACTACCTACTGCAATTACGTGAGTTATGTAATATTATGCATAATTATTTAATATTTAATAATAATTAAAAACATAACATGTGCGATATGAGTGGGAAAATATTACATAAACTTTATCTGTGAATATTTATTTTGGTTTAAATTCGGTAACTAGCGAGAAGCGAGTATATATCAAAGTTGTGAACAAAATTATTCGACAGGCAGTGTTGGTATAAAAAATACCAAATAATCATCTGAATTAAATCACAGATAATTCATTCTACATTTACCTAGATTAAATAATATATAACCATTTATTTTTTTATCCAAATAAAAATAAAAAAATAAAATTTTATCTATACAAAAAATAAATAAATTTATTGTTATTTCTATTACAAATTTATTAATAGTGAATTTGTATGATATCGTATTTATATTTATATTTGTATGAGCTCGGTAATTTTGATTTAAAATGTCAAAAATTCCAAATTTATAACTTAAAAATGGCTTAAATTATAGCATTAAGCATTGGCTATACTAACTTAGAAAACCGTCACTGGTATACAATTATTTTATCAACATAATAGTATATAAATACAAAATAAATAGGTAACCTTTAAAATTTTTTTTATTTTAAATGCTTGGTAACTTAACATGTTAAAATAATTGCAATTGTTTTTAAATAAATATTTTAACAACAGTAAAATGTGTTAAGTTTACTTTTCGAACTCTGATAAAAACTAAATTTTGTCCTAAAACATTTATTAGAACTTTATATCACACTTAAATTGAATAGCTTTAAATTCTAAAACGACGAATTTTTTTTTTAGATCAACTTTATTATTTTAAAGTTTAAGACAGTAATTTTTTTCGTAGTAGAAGAATTTAAGAATATGAAAATTTTATTTTTGTCTGGCAAAATTAATTAATTTTAAATCTTTTTAATTTGTGAATATGGCCCCAGAGTCTAAAAAGTTTGACGACTACTGGTTTATTAGTGTTCGTAAGTGCATACAAATATTATTGGATTATTTATTAATTACATATAATCCATTTACCTTATTCCTCTCCGTTTTTGATAATCAATATTCAGATAGTAATAAAACTTAAATAAGAATATTTATTATGCACAGAACGTAAAAAACAATAACAATTTAGAACGACATGTTAGTTCATAATAATTGTATTATTAATCAAACAAAAGGGTGGACAAGTGGGTAACGCTCTATTGTATAGTAGAGATGGAGAGTAGGTCGCTATAATGAATGTGTTAAATTTGAATTCAATGACAGGTTTCATTGTATACGAAAAACGATACTAAACGAAGATGATTTGTCAGTCTGGGATAATTAGTAGGATGTATTGTATTATTACCCATATTTGAATTGTAATATATCGTTATTTTACGCGATTCCGTAAAAAATTAAATTTCATACGCGCATACATTTTTTCTATATTAACAGAAGCCTTAATTAAACCATTACTCCACTCATAAGAAATACGTAATCTTTCTTTCTTTGAAGCCCCCAAGCATGTCATAGACGAACAAATATTACATTCTAATTTTCCATATGTACCAACAATCCACGGATATTTTTCTTTAAATTCGATCCATTGAGACTCATTCCATACCATTGGCCATTTTTTGCTTTCGATATTACTGTTACTACTACTAGCCACTAGTACTCGTTAACGTTACATTATCGGTGGTTTTAGATATTTCTGGTAAAATAATATTAGTTTTTTTAAATTGTATTCGAAAGATTTTCATTATTTTCCTTTTTTTTCTCTAATAAATTTCCCGTTTTTAACCAACTATCCATATTAAAACTGCTTATTCAAATAGATTTGTAATTAAAATAAACACGTAACTTTTTATTAATTTACTGGATATAACTTATACACAGATATGAAATACGAATCGCTTTCAACGACAAAATGAAAAATGAACGAATGCACACACTACCCAGTATTGAGTAAACAGTATACACAACATATGGCAATATGCGACGACTGGAAATTTTATTTTTATATTAAATACAGAGTTTACAGCACTAATATTATTTGATTGTTATATAATCTAACTTACAGTACATTGCCGTTAATGGAAATCGGCGATAATGCAATCGATCGTAATCTGTGTTTTCACGTGTACCTACTTAATTGCGCTCTGTATTGAAGCTGTTTTGTAGTTTAAATATGCATTACATAACATGATATAACATTTAGATTTGAACTAGGATTTTTGTCTGTTATGAAATAATAATAAACTAATGACTTTAATCTTCATATTATTTGGTGACTTCATTACAACATAGAGTATACGACCTTAATCATAAGGTATACTGTATATGGTATAAATTACAAAAATGTTATGAATTTTCAATTTCAAAATTCCTTACAAATGTTTGCGATTTTGATATATTTCGTAAACATTTGAACTTTAAGTGCTTAAAAACAAAAATTATGACCAACGATTTTTGATTTATTTTTACTACGATAAGTAAAACTTATAATAAACTATGCATTAAATTTTAAAGATTTTTTGGTGTGCCAAATTTTTTTTATACACATATCAAAAAAAGAAAACTTAAAAAACTGAAAATTTCAATTGTCTATAAATAGCTTTAAAATAGTCAAAATATTTTGAAAATTTAATCGTAAATATATAATGCTAATATAAACATTTGGTGAAAATCTCAAGTATTTACAATGATTTGTTTTTGAATTACAGGCTTACAGCAAAATAAAAAAAATCGATTGTGTCAAAAACTGGTTCTGCGTAAAAATTCTCGTTTTTCCGTTACTTTTTTAGGGTTTTTCCTGATGCTTATGGAAATTACTAAATTTTTTAGACAAAATCCTTTTCAAATAGGGGCTGAAGTCAAAAATCTAAGCACTATTACTACTCCAAAATGTGTTGACAGACACACAAAAAAAAAATATATAAGACACCCATTATTGTAAAATCAATACATTCATCACTCCGTTCAGAATCTAACTGTTTGTTTCTTTCACAGACAAATAAACTAATATTATCATTATTATCCAATATACGGGAGAAAAATAAAAATAAACTTCATATTATATAGGACAAAAATATTGAGTTTGAATTATACGTATAATAATAATGCATACATATTATTAGAATACAATTAAATAGTAATTAATTAAAATAAATGACTCAAGTTAATTAATATATACTTATTACAACAGTCAATACATACAAACAATTTAAACCCATATCAAATTAATGTATTTATGAACAGGATTGTATAGCATTACCAAATCTACATAAAATACTAAATAGTAATAAATATTTTATTTACAAGATATTTTTCTATGTAGAATTACTATGTCAAAATAATATACAGTCGAGTCGCGGTAACTCGAAGTTGAAGGGGGATAAAAATACACTTCGAGATACGTATTATTCGAGATATATAACTCGAATTTATCAAAATTAAATCAAAACTTCGAGTTATGTAATGAAATATAATAAAATATAAAAATTATAAAAATTTATGATAAATATATGTAAATAAATGTTGTATAACATAACTAAAATAGATACAATGGTATTATAAGTATATGTACATATGTATTATTTATTAGATACAGTAGAAAAATAATTTGTAATTAATTTTTGGGTTTTCGGCTGTTTATTGACAAAATCTTCTAATTTTCCTATAGCTTCGAATATAGAAGTATCCACACCTGCGACGGATTCAATAAACTGCCTAACAGTGTGTAGTGATGATATTGCTTGGTTCGCCGTTATCATATCTAAAGTTTTTTCAGGCTCATCATTTTCGGAATCACTGTTTGATATATTGATATCCATGATTTCGTTATCAGTTAATAGTCCAGTGACTTCAACATTTTCATCGATTGTAGCATACGATTGAAATGTAGTCTGATGATCGATATTAAACTTATCTGCTACAATTTTCCAATCATATCCACCATCATCATCATCATTGTTTTCTAAACATATATCACCATCACACTGCTCTTCATTAAAATAAAATCCAGCTTTTTTGAAACAATTGATAATTGTATTCGGTTGTACATTACGCCATGCTTTTTCACACAAAGTAGATAAAATAAAATATTACGAAATACCCAGATACCCATATATCACAGATATAAATAATATACTTCGACTAAGCTATTCATTACAATTTTATATTCGAGTTAACAAGACTTATAATACATTGAGTGTTATGAGAATTTCTAGGGGAATAAAAAAAAATCGAGTTGTCAAGTTTTTCGAGTTATCGAGGTTCGAGTTATCGCGACTCGACTGTAGTTAATCGTAAGTAGTTAGTGAATTAAACAATATTTATCAAGAAATTTTTTACAAATACAATAAACGTAAAAAAACTGCTCCTAAAAAGCTTAAAGCTATACCTATATTTTTTTTTTAAATAATATTCTATTTGTTGAAAATGTTTCTATGAACTTATATTTTGCATTAAATGTTTTCTAGTTTTTCTATTATGGGGGTGTTAGGTTAGATTTGTTAATGTTTATTCAAGACAAATTGACCTATTTTCGGTGGAAGGAATTTTCCAAAAATCCGGCAAGTAGTCGCATAAATGCGAACAAATTCTGTACTAAATATACGCTCAAAAAAACGTTGAAAAATATTATTTTTTTTTTTCATGAGAAGGCTGTAGAAGCGTTTCTACAATCCCCAAAATATTTTGGTTATTCCTTTGAAAATAAATCCGTACAAATTCTAATTTTCATCGTATAAATTCATACAAATTCTATACTAAATATTTATGAAAAAAATTTGAAAAAATGGGGGGCTGAAGAGACGTCTCTTTGACTCGGTCTTATCGATGGTGGAGGAATTTGATTCTTTCGTCACCATACACTTATTCTTTATAGGCCGAAACTTTTTACGATTGATAGGTGTTTGTTCGGTGGCCACAACTGCACATAGGATGGACGTTTTCAACAGTCGTCGACAATATTGTCCAACCATTTCTGATTGTTTTTTGACGATTTTTCGATGGATTTCCTTAGGAGCGGTTTCTTTTCCGTTTTCAGACTACTCCTTGTCACTCAACATCAGTTTCACATTAGATAATTTATTCATCGTTTGATTTAAAAAATGTATTTAATAATTTAATAATTGTTCGGTATAGTCTGTATATTTAAGACTTATTTCTTATTATTCACTCGAAGGAGTACCTTTTCATCATATATATATTGATTTTTTTTTATACATTTCATTATTTTAAAGTTTTAGACAGTATTTTTTATTTTATAGTTAATCGTTTAAAAATACAAAATTTTTATTTTCAACCGGCCCGCGAATTCTTTTTAAATCATGAATATGGCCCGAGAGTCCAAAAAATTTTCCGGCCACTGTTTAAAAGATTATTTTTCGGAAGTCGATTACCTATACTTGCTTACATCGAATATAGACATAGTTCCCATGTACGATTTATTTATACAGTTATACTACAGTGCACGAAGAAGAAAATACAAAAAAAAAATTTTAAAGTTTTGGTTAAAGTTAAGTTTTTAAATAGTTTTGATATTTTAAATTTTAAAACATCCTACATTATATTAAATTCTCAGGTATAATATTAAAACTATTAAAAACTAATAAAAAAGTTATAATATTGAAAAATTAAAAACCTGTTAAAACTTGAATGGAAAACTTAACCTTTTTTGTATTCTTGACTTAAACTAATGGTTTAATATTTCCTCTACCGACTTTAACCTAAATGAAGCTTGCATACTTTTATTTTAATTGATGGCCACACGATTAATGACAATGAGTAAATGAGTGCTTTTTCAAAATTGACAAATATTATTTTAATTGAAAATTGATATTATTTTTTAAAAATTCTGATTTGTGATGTGTACATGTTTAAGTATAAGTATCTATATTTTTACTAAGAAGTAAAAAAAAAATATTAGTGATATATTATTATTATATTTCAAACAATGAATTGTAAAAAATTATGTAAACAATTTCGGACAACTTTTGAATGGTCCATTCACAAATATTAAATCAACTTCACTTAAATATTTTAAAAACCGAATGCAATTCATGTATTTGTCTAAATAAAGTTGGACGCAATTTATGTACCCATTTATTAAATTTTTTATTCCCAGACACAATTCATGTGTAACCGTAATATCAAATTGTGTATACAAATTGTATTTACAAAGGTCGAGGGGGGTTTCAAATAAAGTACCCGGGACATTTTTATGTCTTGCTATCATGTAATTACGAGACTGGTCATAGGTACAGCCGATACAGATAAACACTAAATCAAACATTTAAACTACGCGCTAGCTCTTATCAAGTCTAAAAATGTAATATTTAAGCTGTAGCCATATAAAATTTTAAAAATGAATAGCTTAGATTTTTTCAAAATCAAACAAAATTGCAAATTTTAAATTACAATGTCTAATTTATTAAAATTATATAATACAAATAATTAATTAAATAAAAACAAAAAATGAATATAATTTTTAAAAGTACAATAATAGGATAAATAATAACGTATTGTTGATTCATATTCATTTATTGGAGTTTCACCTATATGATATTTATTAATCAAATTTTGTAACATTTTCAAATTTTTCTTTTATTTTAGAATTTTGATATTTAATAAGTTCATTCATATAATTTAATTTAAATATTTAGAATAAGTTTCTATTATAATTTCTTTTAATTTGTTCTCTACTTGTAAATAAACCTACTATACAGATAAATGCGGGTAATTTAACATATTAATGTATTGATAAGATTGTGGACGCAATAGGGCAATGCAAAAGATGAAAAATGGGATGCACTCGGGAATCAGAATACATGTCACAGTTGCTTGAATATTTAGAAGGTCGAAGACAACTATATTATATTATGTATGTTGTATAAAAAATTACATAGATATCTGTTTTATAAAGTGTAAAGTATTTTACATTTTACAAATAATTTTTAAATTACCCAAATTTACGTGAGTATTTTAATGAAGTTAATTGTTCGTATATAAATGACTGTATACTCTGACCCTGATTAATCTACAATCTGTAATAACTATTCGTAATTAGTACAGAATGTATTTGATGTTGGTTTATATTTAATCAATAAAATATTCAACCTATCTGTATGTATTACTATAAGCCGTTTAGGATTGACAACAATTTATTTATTTCCGATTGTTGTATTTTACATTTTTATCGATCAATATAATTACTTAACTAGTATCTAATCACGTTTTAATAAGTACCTACTTAATTTAATTGTGGACCGAGTTTGTAGAAACGGTGATTGTAAGCTGTGTCCAAGGTACAGGTAAACACAATTTCACACATGTAAACTGCGCTCGAGTTCTTATTATGTCTATAAAGGTGGTATGTAAACTGAGCTCAGGTAAAATTTTAAAAATCAATAGCTATTTTCTTGCAAAATCAAACAATATTACAAGATTACAAATATATAAAATTACAATCTCTAATTCATACTTAATTCGTTATAGCCATAATATAATATAAATAATTAATTGAATAAAATAAAATAAAAAATTTTAAAAATATATACATATATATATATATATTTTAAAAAATGTAAAATATTAGGAAAAGTAATAAAATATTGATGATACATATTCATCAATTGGAGTTTCACCACTATTACATTTATTAATTAAACTTTGTAACTTTTCACGTTTTTTTATTCATTTTAAAATTTTGATATTTTAAGAGTTCATTTATAGTAGGTATTTAATTTAATAAATGCTTTTATTTGTATTTCTTTTAACTTTTCTATATAAAATATTTAGATGAGTTATATTAAAACTAAAATTAAAATAAGAATGGAATGACTAGCATACATTAGTTTGAGCCCATATTCAAGTGGATACTGAGCTTTTCCACTCATATATACCTAAATACTAAGTAATCCTCAAATTTAGTTTCATTTTCGTAGTCAGTTTTTTATTTATTTCAATTATTTACAAAATATTCAATTACACTTTCTGCGTAGACATTTTACCTTTTTGACATAAATAATAATTCAGGCGCAGTTTACAAAAAAAAAGTCTTTTTGGCGCAGCTTACATATGTCGGTTTAAAGAATTTGATTATTATCTATTTCATATAGAAGAAATATTTCGTAATCTTTTGAAATAATTATAATATACAAATATATGATTTCAATCATTGTTATTTCATAATTATATTATTTTTGGAATTTTTGATAAAACTTTTGAAGAATCATATATATATAAATTTTAAATTTAATTTAATTTAAATACTTATTGTCAAAAATTAGTTTTGCGTAAATACTCTTATTTTCTCGAATATTTTTAAAAGCACCAACATTTTTAATTTTTATATTATCTTAAAAAATAATTTATAATTTGGGTTTTTAATTATGAGCATATATATATACTATTTATCTGTTCAAAGATAGTTCACAGCTAGTTATAGAGTTCGATTACGCTCATCTATCGCGCGTCCGCTATATATGCTATAGGTAGTCATTAAATTATTATTATTTATACATAGGATAACTTATGATTTATTTAAAAATTTTACCCCTGAACACTGTGCTATTATTTCATACAGATTTATTGGTATGTAGAAACATTTTTTGGTTTTTGTAAAATTTGAACAGTGCGTTTGATTTTTATTTATACGATTATTACATAATAACAGTTCAATATATCCATCTTTAATGATAAAATATATTAAATTATTAATTATTTACGACATAACGCACTTCGGTCATTAATTATATTATGGTGTTTATTTATTTTGAGTTATAATTACTTTGTGGCGTTCACGCGTTTGTTCACACATTCTCTCTCTTTCACTCTCTCTCTCTTTCTCTCTCTGTCACACTCGCACACACACACACACACACAAACACGCACATACTTACTCTACCCGATTTTCTTTGAACATTTAATAACTCAATTTATATGGATTACATTAAATGTTAAATCACTATCTGACATGTAATTTTCAGATGGTTGTCACTTTTCGTTACGTCTCATTCATGTAAAGCATATTTCCCCATCCGCCGCAAGCGACGACCACTGAGTCACGAGATCACACTAGAGTTCTATAATGACGCACATCACATTGATTATTATATTATTATAACTGACGATCACTTGTGTTACGGTTTTATTGTTTTATGTGATTTTCGTTTGACACACGCGCTGCGTTTCTGTGACAATATTGTTTAGTTCATATAATTTTGAAATATCAAATAAAAATCTGAGAGCATTATGTAAATCGTTGGCTGTGATTAATGATAAAAATCGAGTGTCAATTATTTTAATTCATTCAAAGTGGTGTTATTTTACTCAGAATTACAAATTTAACTACTGTGTATATAACTCGGCCCTAAATTAAGAGATCTGGTAAAGCGTATCGAGCATGGGCCTTACGATTGTAAAAATAAAATATTATTGTTGAATAAGAAACAATTATTAGTCTCAGTAAAAATTAAAAAATAGTTTTCATTATTATTATTATTTAATTAGTCCAATGAATCCTCAGCTCAAACTGTTTTAAAAACTGTTTAAATCGTATTCGAAATCTAATGTCTATTTATTTGTAAGTTAATATTTACATTTTCGGTGTATTTTTGATTATTAATATTATATATATAATAAATGACAACAAAAAGTAAAGATAAACCACATCGCATTCCTTACAATATATTATATTATTTCTTAATTATTTTACTTGTTTTTATATTACTTTACTTATCGACGACCAGTAGTTTTTAAATTATCTGAAATAACTCATTGAATATTAAAAAAAAAGCTACTATATATCAGTAAACCGTATTATTTTAACACACTTGTCCTTTGCAGATTTTTGAAAACACTAGCGTATTGTAAAACTTACTAGAGTTATAATAATTAGAAAAGTCTTCTTTTTCTATAGTATTCTCTAAATATAATTTCATTAATAATAAAAGACAATTACTATTATTAAATTAATAATCTAAAATAAAACAACCATAATGTGCAACACTTATGAATATTGAATATTTAAGTTAAAACTAAGAATTATGGATTGGATATTTCGAGGAACTATTAGAGTCTGGGGCGAGGCTAAAGACAACTAACCCCCCTAATTACGCTTATATTGAATGTTGGTTTAAATAGTTTATACACATTGGATTATGTTTATATATACGCGTCATAAACATGCGTGTGATAATATTGATTATTATGATTACTTAATATGTCTAACACTCTACCATAAATATGAAATTATAAAATTATGAGCATTTCCAACTTTTTATAAAAATCCTTTTGAAATTAACTTATAGATATTTTTATTTGTATATTTATAAATTATTAATAATATATTACGCCCATCTCGTTTTTTCTTGTAAAATATAAATAAATATCTAACCTCTTCCAAAATATTAAATTCTAATTATGTCTAGACCTAGAGGTGTTTTGAGGCAAAACTTTAAATGTGTTATTTTAATAAAAACTGGTAGGTGGTCACACGAACATGTTGCTGTTCCATTATAACAATATTTAACACCACTACTGGTAGTTCCGGTTTAATTAGTTTCTGCGCTAGTTTTAATTTGTTAAATTAGAATCTAAGGGGAGTTCAGTTCAGAAAAATATTAGCCAAATATTAAAAAAAAAAAACTAGTAAATTACTCGGTAAGACGTTTCAGTCAATATCGCAATCAAGGGGATTAAAATTATTAATAATTTTTTTTATAGAAAATAAAGTTTCCGAAAATGCTAGTACGATTCTCAGAACTCTATTTATCGAATATCAGTGTCTATATATTTCTAATAACTTTGATTGTAAATTAAGACATTGTCGAAAAAAAAAGTTATATTATAGGCATATCTACATAATTTTAAGAGCGTTCTTGTTCGTAAAATTGTCCATTTCGAACACTGGTTCGTAATATGCACCACCACCTAATATTTATGTCATAATATATTTTTTTTTTTGCAACAAGATACTTTTTTTACCGGAATGGGGAAACGGCACAATCTAAGAACCAAATTATGTTTTCATCAAATATGATGGATTTAAATAATTTGTTAAATATTTAATTAAAAAATGTCATACATATTATAATTTCTTAAATGTTTGATTTTAATTTGGAAAAGTTGTGTTTTATAACACACCTATAGGATAGGTTAGGTTGCTATCGTGTAGGTTTCGTTTAAAACCATACACTTATCATATTCATAACCGCATATTTAAGACGGGTGCAACACGATTGCAAATGTTTTATCTTTTTTAGACTATGATTGCAAACGAATGTCGCTTACCAAAGAATTTGTTTTTTAGCCGAAATCGTACGATTGTGAACGTTTTTATATACTTTACGTTACCAAGCTTATAATTTCTAAATATGTTTTATTTTGTTCAATACATAAGATCTTATAATTTTAATATTTATAAAAATAATTCAATACATGTATTATAATAAGATAAAATAAAGTATATGTATAGTGGATAATATTTGGACTTCAATAAATATACCTACATTTTAATGTTTTCAATTATTCTTATGAATTCATGATTTTGATTAAAAATAATAACTGCAGGTGTACAGATCTTACAAATAATATAATTTTATATTCATTTGTGCGTTATTGATACATAATAGTGTATGCGGTATCAAACGGTTTAATTTTGGGAAAACTATGAAAAATCCTTGTATAAATACAGTACGACATGATTACGCATTTTTTACCTTTTTACCTGAAAAACACAACACGATTGCGCAATTTTTAGCTTTTTTTTTTGAGCAAACACAAATATTTAAATAAATATGAATTAAGAATTTACCTACCAACATTAATAATAACGTAATACCTAAAGTAAAAAAAAAAATTAAAATTGTACTTTACAGTAATTTATTATTACGACACGTCAAAAAAAAAAAAAAATATAACAAAAAACAAGTTATTATAACTTTTTATTATATAAATGTGGTTCTAATGTCAACAAATAATTATTTAAAGATATCTCATTATTTTTATATTTTTCAAGTATTTATTATAAATGCAATATATTGTCTTCTTGTTCTTTACGAAATTTGTTAATATTTTGTTGTTTTATACTATATATTTTTAAACAAGAGATTCCCTTTGAATATCCAATAATAAAATATGTGTAACTTGGTAAATAGACGAATGAGATGTATAAAACTAAGCGTTAAAGTGGTTATGAAAAGATTATGGCCCATATTGGTTGTTCTTGCTTCTGTTGAAAGTTTAATTGCCATACAATCGGTAGAAAAACGATATTAGCTGATACCTATATAATTGTAACTCAACCTAGGACTATGTTTTGGTGTTAACAAGTTAGAGGAACTTGACTTTTGTTATATATATTTTTTTTATTTGACGCGTCGTAATAATAAATTATTGTGATATATTATTTAATTTTTTTTTTTTGACTATACATATTACGTTATTAATTATTATTATTGTCGTTGTTATGAGTACATCTTAAAACTTTATTTTTATAGACAAATATCGGCATATTATTCCTTTCTGTGGAGCATAATTACTGTGATGTTATTTTTACTATACGTATTATTAATGTTGGTAAATTTTTTAAATTGATATTTATTTAAATATTTGTGTTTGCTCAAAGAAAAAAGGTAAAAGTTGCACAATAGTGTCACGCCTGTATAAATATGGACGGATATGAACGATGACCTTTTTTTGAAAATTTAATATTATAACGACCACCATATCGTTTCTATACCTGATCAAATCTGCAGTTGGGGTGTAGCCATCCCGTTAGTATAACAGCCACTCTCACCCCCTCTCTCTCAATCGTAAGTTAGCGAACACAGTAATAATTTTGTTCATACATAATAAAATTGTTTTTTTTTTATATGACAACTTAGTGTAGTAGATGAATATAGTAACTGTGTACAAATTCTATGTAAAATATACCTAAGTATAATATTATTATAACAAATATACCTACCGGCTACCGAAATAAGCAATATGGTCGTAGTGATCTATTGTAAATCGATATATTATTTATTTTAAGTATTGTGCTCTTAAAAAATCTAATCAATAATAATAGAAGGTTAGTTTTTACACGAAAAAAAAACTAAAACAATTATAGAATAAATTCTTCTCTGACAAATTATATACTTGTATAATATTTTAGTGCAGTAAACGTAATTTATGATAGTAAATGTAACTATGTAAACATCAATAACATTACAACGTTTGGCCAGTATCCTATTTCTCGGGATTTTAAAATGTAATCATTTTAATAGGTTTCCTAATGTGTATAACAACCACTCTTACGCATGTTTGTCCGTGAATAACAAACGCCGAAAAGTTGTGTCATCAGAAATCGGATATTCTACTCACTGAAATATTCTACATTTTTTTTTTTTAATTAATGTGTCAATTTCATAGTATACACACTGCTCACTGGTATCGATCTAAATCAAAATTCAACACTGAATTACATTTACATAGCTATTTTACTATTTATACCAGAGCACAGAGAGCAAAAGTGGCCAGCAAGTAAATACTTACGAGTCGCATAATAAAATGAAAATATGTAAGAGCCTTATTGGCGATCGACTTGTTAGCTACCCTTGCTATAGTTAGATAAAATATATTAGTGATGTGGTGAGAGAGTACTTACTTTATCAGTGGTTTATTGGTGTTATTGTAGTATAATAAACTACTTTTAAAATACTTAGGAATATTAATTAATTAGCATGCGCATTTGGTGAAATAAAAAACGAAACGCTAAAAATGTTTGTATGTATACGTGGGCTTTGTGTAGTTAATGTTTAAAACCATAGCAATATGAATTAAATATTATGAATTCAACACTTAGAATAGCTATCATTTTCTTTTTTACACCGAATGTACGCGTTGTTTCCAATATTAGTTGGTTTGATATTATGTTGAATCTACTCATAACCATTAAAATATTTTATTATAATTTCATTGTATATTAATTATTTAAATATTAATATAAAAATTGTAAATTAATAGGTTAGGTATTATTTTGTTCAGTAATTATAACCTAGGTAATTATTACAAATTTAATTTAATCATATCTTAAAAAATTGAATGCGAGTATCATTATATTAGTTTAAATAATACAATATCCACAATTTGGAAAATAACGAAAAATATATTTTATATTAAATAACTGAATTAATAAGGTGAATAATTAAAATATTATATAAGTAATTGACAACAAAACCCTATAAATTAGTATTGTTTAATAATAATATGTGATTTGATTAATTTTTTTTTTTTATTTAAATCCTATTAGACAATAATTTACGACAATTCAAGTATTGGTTTACACGATTAAAAGTAATTTGAACAAATAAAAACTATATACAAAACCAAAATTATATTATATAATATAGGTGGCTTGAATATTGTAAAAAATAAAAATAACACGGGGAGTATATAATATATTTATTTTTTTGCGATGAGAATCCTATGGTTGAATATCAAAGAGGAGTTAAAAAGGGAAATTTGTTTAATTAGGTATACATGATAAAAATTGCTACACATGGAAATTTCCCCCATATACCACTTCTAATTGCACCACTTACGATGTTATATTGTTATGCGTGATGTACCTACTACGTATGTACTTTAGCCGACTTCCCTCCGCCATCGTTATACAATAAAATAGGTAGGTATATGATTTGTACGCCACGAGAACATTAGTTAACACTCGGTGTTTAACACTGTATAAGTACCTTTTACTCGGAGTCGGTAAATTGTGTCCCCCAAAAAAGGTCATATTCATATGCTATGTAAATTGCGGCCCATGTACTTTTAAATCAAACGTAAATTGCGTTCCGGGTATATTTGGAATGTCCGTAAACTCCGGTCTGGAATATTCCGAATTTCGGTCGGCTGTACAATTTAATGATACGTATTAATTTTTGATTGATAATAATATGTTCATTGTTCATTGTTCACTAATCTAATATTACTAATAGCCAGTGTGCATTTGATCGAAGATTTTACGCACGAGATTTTACGTTGCTGAACAGCTTACATCTTTTTTAATTTAATTAATATGGACGATATAAAAAGGGAAAGGAATAAAACGTTTTGAAAGTAGTTGATGGTTTCAAATTTAGTTTTCACAAATTACTAAAAAATGATACTCAAAAATTGTGTTGCACTATTAAAACGTGTTTTTGAAATTTAATTATAATATGTGTATGAATAGTTTTCAAGATCAAAATCATTTTAAAATTTCCTAACAAATGATAAATCGACACAAACTTGACAATTTATAAAGAAATGTCGTTGATGATATGTTTACCAGGTCACGTAAAATTATTTATTCTAAATTAAAAAATGCTTAGATGTAATTTACGTATGAATAAAAAATAATTAGGTAGGCATACATACAAAATTATACCGAGGTCGTAATTTATATAAAAATTAGAAATAGGACGCAATTTACAGCGACCCCTTTTATTCGCTTACATGGCTATATCTTTGATTTCATGATAGTATTTTATTGCTGCATACGAATTGCGTCCTAAGTATTTTTTGGGATCATACTAATCGCGTCCCGATTTTTTTTTGTGCATACCAAATACGTCTCGTATATTTTAAAAACTAAACAATATTTCCCTTCCCATTTTTATACAGACTTAGGACTGTCTGTAATAATAATTATATAATTACTACTACAGATAAGTTAAAAATATTGATTTTGCTTTTTATATTAATTATTGCATTTGTAATTGTGCATGTATAAAAATATTAAAAAATATCACATAAATCACGTTGCTTTTCGCTAAACTATTATTCATTTCGCTCGCTATAATCATGGGTTTAAAAATGTAACACATGTAGGGTAGTGGACTGTTAACACTGTACTGCGACAATAATTGTGTTGGTCATCTACAAAACGTATCTCACAACAAAATTGTCAAAGTTTCAACGTAATGGTTCTAATAAACCGGAAATACTAAAATAATTTATAATAATCAATAATTTCGCTTTTATATATTTTAGATATCACAGGTACCGGGCACGCAATTCAGTCGTGTTCGAGAAAACCCTGGACGCAATTAGTGTTATAGCTTTTTTTATACGGGACGCAATTCGTACACACCGATATTATTATTTATTCCGATCGACGATGGTTACCGAACTACCTATGTTGTGCATGCACTTAGTATCAATATAATATTACTACGAAAAACGCACAAAGAATGCATTATTGTTCTAATTATATGTATATAATAATAATATTCTAAGACAGATCTGTGAAAATATAATTGAGCTACACAATTTTGATCCATAAACGCTAAAAAAAAACCAACGTTGTGCACGCACAATGAGCTCATAGCCGGTGGACCTAAAGTTGATATGATAAATAAGTAGGTAGGTGTTGATATTACAATATTAAGCTAATTTTGTCGTCAATACGTCAACTCGTTTAACAAAAAAATGTGTTACGTTATTGTTAATAAATTGTCCAGAATTTTTTGAAAATTTTGCTTTTGTAATTTATTCAACTAATGTGTAATTGCAATGAATATTTAATAGCCAACAGGTACATTTTATAATAAATTTTAAAATACGAACACTTATAATTTTATTATACTACAAATCAATGATTTGTAAATAAAAACAAGACCTTGTTGATACAATAACTACAATAATATATTGATTGTTTTAATTAAATTATTTTTCTTGTCAAAAAACATTTTGGTAAACTGTGGATAAATAAATTTGTTCATAAATAATTAAATAGTACGAATAAATTGAATAATATACATTAATTTCTGTGAAAATATTTAATGTTGTTGAATGAATATTTTGTAATGCTTTGACTTCTTCAAGGATGTAAATATATAGTCTAATTATAATATTTAATTAACAGCTTTTATAAAATTCAAATTTTTTTACAATGAACAAACAAATTTTGTAACAATAAAACTCTGAAACGTGAATGTTTTAATAATAACATTGATTATATATTCTAGTATATATAATCAATGATAATAATAATATTTTGATTGAAATCGTAAAAATGAATATTATGCCTCATATTGCAATTAATTAGAATGTATTTCATTATTATTAGATTAATTTATTATAAACCTAAATATTTGATTATATTTGGGTATGCTACAGGAAATACTAGGTACAGTCGTTGCCAGATACACTGGGATGGCGGCGGCGGAGGCGCGATAACGAAAAAGCAGAGGTTCTCCGTATTCCGTACTTGAATATTATTACCGAAAATATATCAACAACAGTCGAAAACATTTTAAAACTGATTTTACTTAATCAATTTAAAAACAAATATTCTTAGAATTTTCGTTTATTTTATAATAAAAAATAAAAATTGTATTAATTAATAATAATAATAACACACCACGACTATATAAGTAGTTTGGCTTTGGCCTACGCCTATTGAAAAGCGCCGCCGCCGTCTCAATTTATCCGGCAACGGCTGTATATACTAGCATTGATTATACTATTTATAATCAATGATACTAGTTAAATTATTTTCAGTGACAAATTAACACAATAATTGTCAGCTGAAGTAACTTTTTTACTTATTATGTTTAATAAACACACAAAATACAACAAGAAAAAGGTATGTAAGTGAGTACCGCTCTGTTGTTCAGGTAACGTGTGAGTGGGCATATTGTGTTAGTTGCTCCGAAAATCGCGGCTAAAGAAAAAAAAAAATTACGGGATAGATGAAAGGTATGAGCTATTGCGCCGATCGATTCCTAAAAATATATATTTTTATATGATATTATTATTCATCGATGTTGATTTAGAACAAAATTATTTTTAATTATTTTTATGCGTTGGATTCCCTAGTTGTATCTAATCTACGGCTTTGTGCTCGTAAGTCGAAAACCATTAATTTTATTATCATATTATTTTATTAATTGATGAAGATAAAATACAATTTGGACAAGAATTATCTGTCTATAACAAATAAATTCGTAATATTTTTCAGTATTATTCCACGTGTTGTATGTATAACTGTTGTGGCTCATATACTTTTATTTATTATGGAAATAGTTTTAAGTGAACGTGGTAAAGAATTATAAATTTTCTTGTAAACAATTTACAAAAAAAGGGCGTAAATGACGGTGCGTAGAAAAAAATTACAATTCTAAACTGTACATAGACGAAGATAGAACTACAATTTCAAAAGAAGAAATTAATCACGAACATCCTCTAATGAAAATTTATATAATGGGTACTTATACATTTTTCTTATTTTCATTTATTTTTTTTAGAAAAGTAAAAATTGACACTAAAATGCAAAATGCAACCGCAATAAATCATTTTTTAACGTATTAACTCTTAAATTATAAAAAATAAACTAAATAAGACTATATTTATAATTTTAATTAACAAATAATTTTTGGTCCCACCGATGTTTATCTTTTTAATATACCTTTTTTGTACCGGCGCAATAGATGTATGTTATACAGGTAGTGTCCCAAAATCGGCACAATTGACGAACATTTGATTGAGTCTCTACTCCCTACTCACTATTTTAGGTTTGTTAAATTGGAATTCAATGATATATCATATCAAATCATTATTATTGTATACGAAAAACAATTCTAAACGGAAACGGTCTATATCAGCTTTTCTCAATCTTTTTCGTTTAGTGACCGCTAAAAATGGTATAAAATATGGTCAATCACTTCGCGACCCCCCTCCCTATCTATATTAAGTATAAATTTGTATAATTTTTGACACGACCCCCAGTCAATGCAATCGTGACTCAGTTGAGAAATGCCGGTCGATAATGTTTTTTTAATATTCTTACTAAAATCATTTATTTTACTTTTAGTATTATTTTATGTTGATATATTTTTTTCGAAAATATTTTATTTATTATATTATTAGTATTTAAATATTATAATAATATATTCATAATACCTATAAATATATTATATTTTATGTTAAATCAAAAAGGTTCTTGTGTATAATAAAATTCATAGTAATATAAAATGTATATAAGTTTAAGGTCTTATGAATAATGTTTATAAATTATAACAAAATAATTAATATATCGTTATTTATTTATAAGTAATTTTGTCCAAATTCTAACTTGAAAAGCAAATAAAACAATTTTATTTTATATTTATCGTATATTTGATAATTTTTATTGCATAAAAGTTCTTGTTCTAGTCTAGAAAATATGATATGATTATGCTATTATGCCGCGAGAGTCTCATCACAATATGCAAGGCATCATATCGGCATCTCATTAAAACTGTTTTGTTATCAATCACAAGCAATAGGTATTTAATCAATAATGATTGTTACACATTTATTTATTTAAACGTATGAGAATTATTCGGTTTTATATTTTATAAAGTAAAATCTAGGTAAAATGAATTAAATAATCATAATAACAAACAAATAAAATAGTATGGGTACTACAAAGCATAAGATTATAAAGGTTCTAAAACGTTAAGCTCTTCTTGTACAAGATACATAATTATACAGCATAATGTTCATTATTAATTATTACATAAATATATATAACAGTGTGGGATGCATCACGATAAGCGCATTATGATTTTTTTTTATAAATTGTTACTACAGTTTCAGTTATATTCGTTATTTAATCGAGAATTAAGATCACGCATTGCGTGTTTATTGTAACGGGTTATATGAATTGTGTAATATTTTTTATGCGTTGTACAAAGGCAGGAAACCTTTGATCCCTTTGGTGAAGGGGGGTCGGAGGCACGGCTATCGTTTTTGGTGTTTATCGTCAGTGTATAATGTATATGTATATATATTTATGTATAGACGAACACAAAAAGCCCACGCTCGTCGTAGCGACGTTGCCAAAATTATACCGTTACAAGAAGTACGCCGTTCGCGGGTCATGCGTACAGGTACAGACGTTGTCCGGGGACGGGAGAAGTGTTGTCAAATCCATGACGCACCAACCCCGAATAACACGTCATACACCACTACTCTCCCGGGCACCCGCTCTGCAGAAATCACCGACCGAGGGGGCCGAGCAAGAGCACATAATAATAATAATAATAATAGCAATACGATATATTTATCGGACCCGGCAACCCAACACGCTGTAGTCCCAAAACGTCGACTATACGTACACGGCCGTTTGGAATAATATTGTGTTCAAAACCGTTTTGTTTTATATCGTTTGCGTGTGCGTGTGCGTGCGCGCAAGTTTGTTTATGCGTTCGTGTGCCGGCATGTGCAAACGCAAACCTTACCCGCCAACCGCCACACGAAAAGTAATAAATCAATATCTGCCACCACCAAAGAGCACCGGAAGGATAATGAAATCCGGCGGTGGTCGTCAGCGGAGCGCGGTAGAATTCTCGGGATTTGAGTCGCGCGGGTAGTGCGTATAAAATTTTAACAATCAAGATGTTATACACACCGTATTTCTCTTCTCCTTTTTCTTCGACGATCTTCTTAGTTGCGCCACGGATGTTTTATCGTCATTTTTTTTTTTTTTTTTTGTTAGAACCCTCCACCCACGGGATAAAAATTACATTTTAAAACAAACCACGTCCGCCGCGTGGTTCGACATTTCGACTGCAGTATTATTGTTGTCGTGGACACATATAAAATGTTATATACGCAGTGTTAGGTACACACAATATTTTTACAGTCATTTATAACATTCGTGTCTCAGTCCAGTGTAGGAGGTGTATTGCTTTATTTTTAGGGGTTCTGCGTTTATAACGAAACTCTCGCAAGTATAGTTAGCAATTGGTGGCGCTACACTGATGCGTTCATAAACATACTACGAACGGCTATATAATTTTAACACCAATGACCAAAGGTGATAAAATTAAATATTATAATTTGCGCCAAAATCAGTAGTACATAGTGGTAACATAGAATTATACGCTATACTTGATAAAAGCGCCTTAGATATAAATAAAGAAATATAATTTGCATTATTATTAAATATTAATATTTTGTTTATCCTGATAATAAAATAATAATATAGATAAAAATAATTTAACGTAATACTTAATATTTTATAATTTAATATCTGAAAAAATAAAATAGGTACACGAGCAGTGACAGATTTAATTCCAGACGGCATATGATATAATAATCGTGAATACTAACTTGTGGAGAACTTTAACCCCACCCTTCCTTAGATCCTACTTAAAAACTATAAAATAGTTAGGTAATGAAACAATATAAATAAAAATAGTTATAAAGATGCCGGTGTGTGTATTTGACAGTACATAGGCAATACGTACCAGTACGAATATAATAATTACACGGTATTATTATTGCTTGATGTGTTACAATCCAAAACTTCAACTTAAGAAATGACTAATTATATTTGACAGTTTTTGTTGAAATGAAAATAAGTGAGGGCTGAAGACTGGGATACTGGGTCCGGGGGCCTTTTCGTGTAGAAGCCCAGGCGATAAATGTCCATTTTTTCCCGTTAAATCCGCCACTATACACGAGTACCTGAGAATTAAGTACTTTTGTACGATTTGATTTATTTTTTCTATACTCGTATCTTTCGGTGAT
Source organism: Rhopalosiphum nymphaeae (assembly GCA_036289425.1). Classification (NCBI taxonomy): domain Eukaryota; kingdom Metazoa; phylum Arthropoda; class Insecta; order Hemiptera; family Aphididae; genus Rhopalosiphum; species Rhopalosiphum nymphaeae. Next base: position 4,499,546 of record JAZAQC010000030.1, read on the forward strand.
AGTAAAAAGATTTTTATTTTCGCATGATTCACGTAACGCTCGTTATTTAAAGCATGTCTTGTAATCAATAGCAATTAGCAGTGGTTCTCGACCTTTTTGCGGTCGCGGACCGGCAGGTGACTTATTATGTAGAACTACAGACCATTTAGGGTACAATACATTAAAAATATAATTTTTCCATTTCAATACGGACCGGTACCCCTTAAATCGCGGATCGGCGGTTGAGAATCACTGACGTATAGCACTGCAGCTCACATACCATATACATAACGATATTCTATTAAATTTATCTATTTAAATAATTCCACTGTTTCAAAGTAGCTTATGATTTCGTGGATTACAAATTATACAAATAACGTGCTCGCTTTTATTCCGTTTTTAAAATACTAAGAAATTAGTTTACGATATTGTATTATTGTACCTATGTCAATGTTTAAATACATAATCAATGTATATTGGATATATTTTATAAATATAAATCATAATATTATTTTAGTCGAATTTTTAACAGTGGATAAACGGGACGGTTCAATTCTATCTCACGAGCGCTTTCCTCGTCTCTCATACACAACCACACACACACATACATATACGTGCGCACAAGCACTCACGCACTAACGTCGCATGCGCATTTCGTACCCTTCACACTATAACCGGAGGTTGAAACGTGTCGTCGTCCATTTTATTATTATTAACCTAACCTGATGATGACGGTTCGAAAATCACCCTTTCGAATAGTGAAATGTTCAAGTGGTACTAAAATCAATTAGAAAACATGATTGTCTTCCCTACGAACAAGGAGGCAATGGATGTACGTAAATGTGTATTTATAATATTAAAATTTGGTAGATTGTAATATTGTTAAGTATTGTAATCGAATAAAACAAAATACTACCTAACGCACAAATCAAAAAAGTGAATTATTATTGTGTTGCGTGGTTGGTATCGAGATATTAAAATATTTTGATTCCCCTCTTGCAACCGACTGCAGCAAATACGAGATACTACTCAGTCAATCTCCCGCTTTCACTGCGCGCCGGTCGCTCCGGTTCCGACACAAGCTTGTGATAAAATACAACGTGATCAGCGTCACGCCAAGTCGGAGCTATAGTCAGGCCAGTGTGTGCACCCCTTGTAGACGCTTGTCCGTGTTAAGTTCTCCTCGCTCGCGTGTAATAGGCATCTCTTAATACTTACCGCACGACTGTTAACACTTATACTCGCTACACGAAGTTTACTTTACTTTATTTAATTGTAATTTTTGATAACCTTTTCGTTACATTTCAGTATTCCGTTTTTGTCTCTCTTTACATTCCATCAACATCGTGATTAACTTGGGCATATTTCTCCTTCAGCCACACTCAAGCCAGTCAAGCCTTAGATTCTGCAGAAATTGGTAATTTCCATCATTATTTATTTGTAATAATTATTATATTCACTAAGGGTATATTATAATTTTAAAATATTATTCATTTACGCATTATTTTATGTATTATGAATAATATGATATAGCTAAAAATCAATTTATCATTATAATATTCTGCTACTATATTAAATAATATTTAATTATATATATTTTGAATTGAATACTATAATTATTTAGTAATATAAGTATTATAATATTTAATAATATTAAGCAATATTAAGAAATATATACATATTTTGATCAAATCTGTAATAACTTGAATTATATTACACCTAAATGCCTAAAAAATAAAAAATTATCGATTAATAATTAATTATTTAGCATTGTTTGGAGAAAATATTATTTATTAGCTTTATACTTTTTAAATATACATATAAATTATAATCCAGTTATTATTAATTTTTATCATAAATTTAAATTTATTTAAATCGATAGTATATTTATTATTAGGATAATGTTTGCTTTTGTATTGACAGAAGCGTCTTTTTGTTGAAGTTTGTCCAGTTGTAATTGAATAATAGGTACAGTTTTAAGAAATTAAAAATAATATATAAATAAACGCTTAGTCATGATAGTAAATGTTTAAATTTAACTATTATTTTATAGACTTATAGGGATTTCAACCACACATAGATTCAAATAATTAATTTTAGTAGTCACAACTCACAAACACACACTTATCGTGTCATTATATTAACAATTGATTATATTTGGGTTAAGCATTTAAACAACTTCATCTACTACTACTATTTTTTTCGTTATCTGCAAATACCATAATCCTATTCCATATTGTTGTATGTAAATAGCTTAATTTCCGTTAATGTGTATTGCGTACCCATATATACGTGTGTGTGGTGTATATAAATGTATACTTATATATATATACCGATAAATAAGTGTTTTTTTTAATTTTCTTAAAAAATGTATAGTTTTGGTTTTTGTGTTTATACCACTGACCCGGGGTTTCCAAATGGTAGCCTAAAGTCGAATTTTTTATGGCCCGTTTATATTTTAAATTACCATTTTTTTGATGAATTCAGTTTGATTTTTACAAATTTTCATTTAATTTTTTTATTCTGACTAATTTTTATATCTTCCTAAAACATTCTTAACTCATATTGTATGAATTTAATTTAATAATTATTTTAATTACTACAGTTATTGGCATCTAACTTTTAATAGCTACACGATTTCATTTCGTAAAACGTGAATATAACACGCTTACGTGTTAAAACTGAAAAGCCGAAAACGTAACAATAAATGGCTTTCTGCCTTCAGTTGCGTCTGATTGTTATTTTTTCACTTACCGATTTTTGGTCGTGCTGCATTGATGTTAGTTTTTGCCTTTGACCTAATGTTATGATTTCGTAATGATTGTTAAATAATATCGTATATATTTATTATTATTATTATTGTTATTATAAACACGTCTATTTAGTTTTAACTCAATTTATTATTTCAAAATTAAAATAAATAAACTAATATTTTATTAATTAAAAATTAAAAATGTATATTATTTATTTTTTCGTATAATTATGTTTGGTTTTGTTATTTCTTTTCATACTTATTTTATTGTTTTACTAATAGTTTAATAATAAGAGTACACACACGCAAAAGTACTTTTAAATATATCAACCATTAATATTATAGTAAATTGATATCATTTTTTCCGAAAATATTGCATAAATTTGAATTGAATTATTATTTATTAATATTTAATTATTATAATAATATGTATTCATGCCATATTATATCAACTTATACTCATATAAAATATAACTCAAAATTTAATAACATCTTTTTGTAAATATCGTAAAATAATAAAAATAAATTCCCTAGTATATACCTAGTATAAATAGATATTAATTAATATGTTAATAAATTAAAATACATACCATAAAATTCATAATAATATAATATAGGTACATAAAAATTTAAGTGTTTATGAATAATACGATGACCATTTGTGTTTATTTTATCGGCTACCGAAAACAGACATCCTAGAATTCATCACAGTAGCGGAGTCTATGGGGAGGAAGCTATCGCCCATTCTCCCCCCTCCCTTATTGAATCTGCGCTTGCATCTTTGTAAAATCAATACATTCATCACAACTCAAAATCTAAAATAATAATATGCTTCAATTTTGTATATTTTTGAATACTATCATTTTCCATAGAATATAATATTTACCTATTTGTAATTTGTGTGTAACTACGAAGTTTTTTTATAAAGCAACTTAACCGTTAATCTATTGTTAAAAAATATTATTTTTCCATTTATGTAGATTATTGTGTTGCAGCTCTATAAAAATATCGCTAATACAACCATAATTAATATCACAGAGGCAATTTCAAATTATCAAAAAATGTTAATGGTATAGGTACTCGTATTTTATTTTCTACCAATACTATGTAAAGTGTACTTACTTTAAATAACTATAAATTATATCATATTATTATGTTCTATGCGGTATTATAATATTTTAATGTCGTTGTTTAAAATCTTTTTTTTTTAAACTGGGAACTAAAACACAAAGTTCAATTTTCCAATTAAATAATACACTATCTTAACGATTTCTAGATTTTTCGGTTGTTGTAAATCATTTACATAATGATCGTTGGGAATGGTTTGGTCTATGATATTTTGGCTGAAAAAAAACTAATGTAGTAATGCGTCGTTTATATAATAAGTTTTCTGGTTCTTGGATAGTATATATATATATATATATATATTACGGTCTATACTCTACAGAGTATAAGGATTAGTGCGGGGTAGGTGATGGCATTCCCCTTATTTTTCTATTATACTGAACCAGCACATTCAATAAACCCGTTGCACAAGACATTCTATACAAAATACTATATACATTTATAACATCACGTATATCGTTGTATCAATATATTACATAATAAACTATAGCTAGTTTTAAAAATGTTGTTTTTTTTTTATGCGTACGTTGTGTCATGTATACTGTAGTATATGTGTTTGTTTCGTTTTCGGGTATGACAGATCGACACGATGGGAAATAAGTGGTAAATAATAATAATAATAATAACAATGCGGGTTTTGACCACGTTAGTAACTTAGAAATATCAATTACCTACTAATAACAAATTTCTAGAACATTACATATATTAATATTGATAAATCTAGCTACCTATACTACAATAAACATTAAGTTAGGACAACGGTTTTCAACCTAAGTGGTAAATTAAATTTTTAAACAACTCGATCCTAAAAATTTAGAAATGTCAACAACTAAAGAAAAAAATTGTAAATCCCAAATGTCTATTTAAATAGCTTAAAAAGAAAATATTAAAAAATTATTTGTTTTTTTGTTTTAAATTGGCGTCCACTATTCGGAGATTTTTACATTGAAAAGTATTGAAAACGTTCCCATCCTCAAGAAATCGTTCGCTATTGGGAGGAGTGCGTTAGGGAAGATTTCAATACCGAGACATCATTATTTGATTTTTCGAATTCTCCAAAAATTGAAATATGTCAATTTTTTAATCACTCTTTTTTAATATAACGTTTGGAGAAATAAAATCAAAAATATGGGAAAGTCGATCTCAAGTAGACAAGACGACAAATTCAGATCTGTGCTCAGAATTGTTATCGCTTCACTATATCAATCGGTAGGTTGGAAATAGAACACGTCTATAATCCTGTATTGCGTATGTGTTAGACTAAGACAGAAAATCACCACTTCCAATCCCCTTAAATATAAATATTATACACGCAAAACGATTTTATCACACTTCAAAATAATAAAATAAATTTCTATGAATGTATCCAAATTGTGTAAAATAGGTTATCGATACACGATACACCCATAACCGCTATATATATTATATAACATAGTATACATAGACTTCTAAACGTTAATTCTTACGAGTAATACTTTGTTCGAGGTTCTTGAAAATTAAAATATTGTATGCTGTTATTAGGAATATTAATGATTATAATTTATAAATAATTAAAAATAAAATGTGTTATAGTTTTAAGCACCGTATGGAGCCAAAGTTTGCTAGCAACTATACAAACACTGAAGTGAATAAGTGATACTTATGCCAAAAGTTCTTGTTAATTATTTAAATAAGTATAAACATGTCCATGTTAATTAATTAATATACCTATCGGATTAGATAATATGCAATTTAAAAAAAACCTTTGTAAAACAGAATTGTTTGTGTAGTATATCTTTTAGAATATCATAATGTTAACCAATTATAAATATTAAACAGACAGTCTCCTTATTAAATTTGAATTTTTATAAAACATAATATTTAAATAATCTAAACATTGTTTACATGTAAATCTCTAAAAAGTAAAGGGGGAAGTTAGGTTACCTAGAAATGTTAATTGTAGTAGTCTTTAGTTTAGTTTTGAATTTTGGGGGAAATATACCAAATGTTTTTATTTTCAGTATTTTTGATAATAATATTTGAGAACTTTAAATAATTGTATGTTGATAAAATATTTTTTTTATAATATATATTTTAATGGAATGTACCTATATTTTCTGTTCTCGTAATTACCTACAGCTTAAATAAATTCAAAATAAGTTGCTTTTTATTTTCTCAATTGTAACCATACTATTATCAATACATGTATCTATATTATTTGAGTATAATATACCTAGTGGTAACAATTTTGATTTTGCTGTTGTAATATTATGCTATCAGTGTTTATTCCTAGTAGAAAATTATATCTAATTAGTAGTTAGTAATAAAGGAAGTCAAAAATGTTACCTAACTTTAATATAGATATTTTCCCTCAATATTTTATTATTATTATAATATTATTTTAGTCACTGTAATGGATGATGGATGTGTTAAAATTGAAGTGAATTTTGAGCACAGGTGGTCTACATAAATCAACATCACTAAGTATATTTCATGATATTGATATTAAAATAATTTATTATATTATTCATTTAATAAATATTTAATTATTATAATAATGTATATTAAATATGTATGCCATATTATATTATTATTAATAAATGTTGAGTTAATAGTAGCAATTTATTGTAAATACTGTAAAACAGTATGAATAGGTTCATATAATTATATCTTAAAATCAATTATTGATTAATAATAATCAACATATTTTGAAAATATCATTACGTTTAGTAAAATTCATAATATAAGTTCCTAAGTTTTTATTTACCAACTAAAAAATACCCTAAAACTCATACTCACATACTAATTTTATAAGCATTTAGAATTTCAACAAAACCACAAAGTTTACAAATTATTTTGTAGTTTAAATTCATGATAATGTTCCTTTTTATATCTAAGATTTTAAAATTTAATAAAAGATTCTTCATTAATTTTTCTATCTATAACAAAAAAAAAAAATTACTTTAATTGTTTTATAAATGTTTGAAGTATAAATTTATAGGACATGGATACATGGATAATTTTAACTATTTTTTTTTATAAAAATTTGATATTATGTTGTAATCCAAAAACAAATAGATTACTTTTTTAGATACTTAAAACTTTCGTTAATTATTATGTTTCCTTTTTCTACATATTGTGTACTTTTTATATATTTCTACTATTTAATATTTATAAACATTTTATTTTTTTTCTATAAATGTCCATTTAAAATTATTTGCTACGTCAAAATTCCTAAAAATGTAATACAAGATCTAACTAAAATATTGCTAATGTATGGATATATATATATTAAAAATATATAAACATAATTTGTTATATGCATCTGAAACTCACAAAATTCATTAAAATCACGACAATTTACAAACTACAAATATTTTGTAGTAAATAATGTATATTATCTTCAATATTTTAGATGAGGTTTAAAAATTTAATACAATGTTCCTCGTATAAGCAGGTACTTAATTATACAATTCCCCTCTCTCTCCCCCAGAGTGTCTGCTATTTAGAGGTTTCATCGTTATACAGTTACAGTTGTATCAGCTACAATAAAATCAACGTAAATGGAAAAAAGGAAGCAATGTACATGAAATTAACCCATATTGTAAAAATTGGTTTAATCAAATCTTGAAAATGTTCAATTAAATTACAATTATGAAGTCGATAAGATAAAAGGCTAGATATGGGCAACTTTGTGTACATCATTACAGGACATTTAAATATATAATAAAACCTATAAGACTATAACATCAACATATAAATACCTTGTATAAAATACGGTATGTCATAGACTGAATATAAAAAGTATATTATGATATAGATGTACACTCATAAAGGTTAAGTTAAGTACTTAACCAGTACATGTAACTTGTCATATTTATTTCCTAATTTTCTTAAGTAATTTGTACTTACTAACCATACGTACATTTTACAGTAGAGAGTTAATTTATTTTTTAAGAATCTCTTTAACATTTATAGCTTATACAGTAGTTATAAGTTAGCATTTTAAAATACACACTATGTCAGCATATATTAGAAGAATAAGGTTTTTATGTTTTTAGACGAAAGGTTTTAAACTTCAATTTTATTGACTTAAATTATTTTTAAACTGTTCTTGATAATAGAGGTTCATATATAAAAAAAAACTAGTACCGGGTCACATAAAAAAATCAATCAACATTTAATGAATTAATAGCGAGCAATTGTACTTTAAACGTGATTTAATAGCTAATAATTTGTCTATTAAATTTTAGTAAATCATTAATAATTAATAAATGTTTTATTAAACCCGGCGTAGTTATCTACTATCATAATATTACTGTTATCTTTAAGCGCACTGTATTTTAATCAACATTATAAATGTACATAAATAATTAAACAAGAATTATAACAAAGTTATGACTAACTATTTTTTTTATATACAAAACACAAATAATCTTTTAATTGTTTTTCAATTAAATATAAAAGTTTATAGGTAGTACTAATAGATTAAATTATATTATAATCAGCTAAAACCGTGTATTTGTCGTACTGTTGTTTAATTGAAATTAAAACCGAACTATAGTGATACGTTTTATTTTAAATGTATTATATTATACGTATTTTAAACAGTGGCGGCTCGTAGTAGTTTAGCATAGGAGTGCGATGAAAAAATTAAAGAACTATAATACATCATACAAAAACATACGAAAATTAAACATGTCGTTGCCGTCCGATTTGAGCGACAAAATTCATCGTACATCATAAGCTTCTATGACCATCGTGTCGTCGTGATATTATTACTTGTATATTAATATTATTAAACCTACAACTTATACGGGAAACCGGTAATTTTATGTGCGATTCACAATGTCGCACAAGCCGCGACGTTGCATAGGTGTATATATATATATATATATAGCTATCCATATATCCGTATAATAACATCGCGAGTTCGTAACGACATTATAATAAAGTATAAAAATAATTTTAATAATAAATAAAAATATATTCAATTGTTAATTTTTTAATGTATAATATACTAAAAAATGTACCCATTTATTTTGTAAATATATTTGTACTATAAATTGTTCATTTCTGTAGGGAGTGTAACCACCATCGCACATATGCACGTTCTGCCACTGATTTTAAGTATAATAAATTCCATATAATTTTATTTTAATTTATTGTTTGACTTTTCATTCATAAATTTCCAATAAGTTAAACATATTTTTAATTGAAAAATGTAAAAATGTCAACAATAAATATATAATTACAAATCAAATATTAAAAACCTATTTTCACATAAGGCTGATAAAATATTAGGGAACTAAACTAGTACATGCCTACGGGCTCCGCAGGTCCTTATCTGACCCTGGATATAAGTAGTATCACTCAGCTACGGGGGCATCGCACTGTAACCTATCGATTTTTTTGCTGCAAAAGCGTACGGTTTGACTCACGCGTGTCTACGTAGGTACAGGTGTTACACCTCCGCGTAACTGTTGCACTCGCCGGTGCGGTCTGTGGCTACCCATCCATCTACTCAATCGACGCTTCTGTTATTGTTTTAAACATATATATAATATACGTTTAACGCAACAACCAGCACTTAACAGCTGATTCATGCATGACGTAGCACACATGTTGTCCTGGGCTTAGGGCGTACGTTTTTTATCGTTTCCTTTCAAATCTGGGCACCACGTTACCGCCTATAATATTACGCCTTTATTATACTGACCAACCACAGAACACAAACCACTAAACATAAATACGAGTATATAGACACCATATTATATAAATCACATAAATTGTCATCACAACCACTGCTAATGATACCAATTCGTACGATGTATAAATGTAGAATATATAAAGCACATTTTTTCATTTTATTTTATTAAATATATAATATTATGTCTAAGAAGTTTGCTTTTTACTTTGTTCAATTTCCTCATAAAAATCTGAGTATAGTTCCAAATAAATATAAAGTAATTACAAATCGCGTTATAATAATGACAATTGTTTTACATGAAATGAATGTATTTAAATATACCTTTTTAATGGGATAGTAAGTAAGTAGATATCTCATATAGCCGCTTCATATAGAGCGTTTTTATTTTAAATAGAGTCATAAAATTACTATAATTCATAAAAAAGATTTAAAAATCCATCAGTATTAATTTACAAGATATTGTTTAATTATATTAAACTATTATAACATTTAGACAACTAAATAGTGTCTTAGTAATTTTGAAATACCTACCTATTACAAACAATGTGTTGTACCATTTTATTTATAATAAATAATTGTACTCCATTCAAAATATATTCATTATAACATCTGTGCAAATCATACAGGTTATTACTTTTTCATTAATTTTTCAGCACAAGATATATCTGAAGGAGATCATAGTGGTTCAATTCAAAGATCAAATCAAGACATTGATTTTAGAAAAAAAAACACGCCAATATAGGGCTGATTATACACTATTCGTGAGGTAATTTTTAGTACTTTATTTATTTAGAATTACCTATATGACTTATACAATTAATTAAAATATTTATTTATTTTTATTTAAAAACAGCGGTAACATATAGCTTACATGAGCATGACTGATAATAATTGATAGATAAGATTATTGCGTTAGGTGTTTCATAAATTTTGAAGACTGCGTTGTTGAATTAAACAATTATTAGACTCAAACATTACTAGAGAATTTTTCAAGGTTTTTATTCACTATAAACAATGGATTTAGAAACTGATTACCATGTTGACCATCAAAATGTGATGTTGGTTTCATCTGAAGATCCCCTTGTCTATGAGACCGTCAACGCATTTCACGAATCTGGTGACGCAGTGGAACACCAATTCAACGCTATTGATGGTTCTTTTGCTACATTCGATGATACACTGCTTGTTTTAAAGAAGCCTCTAGTTAAAGATTCTATAATCACAAACAATCAGTTATCATCGGAGACACCGTCGTCTGCACACTCAAATTTTCAATTTACTACTGAGGAGGCTATTTCGAATTTGTCTGTGGATAATCTAACTTTATTTCCAGATCTGCTATTTAATGATGGTCCAATAAACGAAAATTATCCAAAAATTTCAATGGCTGATGAACTAACGAAGCAAGAATATAATATTACGATGGCTGATCAATCACAAGAAATAGAACTTATTCCAAAGTCGGATCAACTCCAAAAAGAGGAACATATTCCGGTGGCTAATGAACTACAACTAGCATCACCATCAGCACAGCTACCAATTGCGAAGGGTTCAAGGAAGCGGCGGAAATTTCAAAACAGATTTATGCCTCACAAGTACAGTACGCGCAAGATGACATATAAAAAAAGCCTAGAGAACTTCATAAATCAAGAACAGGAATTGTTAGAGAGGGTGAGAAATAATCAACAGAAACCAACAGCACTCGATGCACCCACGGACCATGGGCGATGGAGCCATACAAAGGATTGGGTTCATATGAACCTACTCAAACTTGATATACCAATCAAAAAGTTTCCAAACTATTCTCAAACCAAGCGTTACAAAACCAGAAAGACTCATTCCAAAAATGTACCTGACACCTTTACAGTTTCAGACGCTCCGTGTATTCAAAAACCACACAAACAATAGGATTTACGAAAGAAACATCTAATCGACAACATAACTCGGAGAGTTATTATAATAAAAACATCATAAAACGGAAACTTTTGGAAAAAATTGTCTTTGTTACATTACAAAACATTGTATCATATAACAAAACATTTTATATTATTATAATGGTATGTTCATTACCCGTTATCTGAAAGGCTAAGGTTTATGTTTAGCATAATACATTTTTATGTTTATATTTATCGTTATGAATTAATAAATACTGTATAATTGTCTAGATATTTAAGATCAATAATATTGTTCCTCATCTTATACACGAAACTAAGTGGTATTATTAAAGGGAAGTATGACACACCATAAGATAAATTTATCAAAAGATTGTACATAATACACCCATCCTGATAATTTTATTATTAATTCTATGGTTATACAAAAAATATATTAACACTTCTTTACATTTATGATTTCCATTTTTGGTAATAATCGTTTATATTTATATTTATTTAATAAATATAATAAGAAATCTAATTGAAATAAAAATTATGAACATAAGAAATAAACGATTATCTTGAAAATGACTCATTGCCCTAAATATGCCTCCGGTAAAATAAAAATATTTTAATATAGCTTTTTCATTTGTAATTTTTTTCAGAAATTTATACTTTTCTATTTTTTATAATGTTCTTATAAATTATTATATATTCTTATTGAAGAACTGCATTTAAATTAATTCATCACGGCATATATTGAGTAATACTGATATGAAGCATTTGTGATACTTATATTATATAGATGTATAAGTATTATTTATTATTGTTGACATTTAAATTTAATTTCAGTAGCCAATAACACCTATATTATTTATTATGTTTAAAGTTAACCCTTGAATTTGCTCACATTACTAAAATACAAAAAGGAAACATCGTTAAATAAGGCAATTTAACATAATATTTTAGTACAATTATTGTCAATTTTTGTTTGGTGTTATATTTATAAAAACTTGTCCAGAATTCATGGAGTTCGAACAAATAGTTTATTGTATGTATATTATATATTGTATAAGTTCATTATTTGACAGCTCACTAATGATAAATATATCGTATACCGTAAATCCATAACTATTATTATGAGACAGTTGTACGTCTATGATCCTTTTTTTTTACTCAATGTATTTGTTTTTATATTCATAATTGAGTTTTAATGTTAATATTTGTATATGATTTCTTCATCAACAATTTATTATAAATATTTTTTTTTTATTGAATTAATATTTTTAAAAAGAATTGTTAAATTTAACCAATAAATTAATTATTTCAACAAAAATCCTCAAATTTGTGTTACGATTATTTTGATTTTACTTTTAACATACTATAACCAATACGTATTATATTCCTTTCACCATTCATATACAAATATACAATTATTGGTAGATACCTACCTAAAGGACATCTCACTATAGTTAATACCTTATTAGTTGGCAACCATAAATATGCTGCATAATATGAGTAACATATTTTATAAATATTATAAGTATTCAAAAAGAAAATTATACATTGATGACTTCAAAGAGAACAACATGGCAACTACAATTAGCATTATCATCAGTATAGCCTCCAACTACGAAGAGTTCGTGGAAGCGACGGCAATTTCAGGATAGAGTTATGCTCAGTAAATACAGCATGCGTAAGATGATACATAAAAAAAACTTAGAGTACTTCATGATTTAAAATCAGGAAATATTAGAGCGTAACTAAATGTTCCATCGCCAAAAATGTTCTCAGATTCACAAAGATATTTTAAATTTTCAGTACATGTAAACAAAATAATTTGTTTTTCTCGATTGACACAACAAAATTGTTCATTATTAGTTTTAATATCAACTTGATTTTTAAACAGTTGGTCAAACGTGTCATTAGTAGTTTGGAGAATTTTGGAAAAATGTTTTTTACGAATTCTATAAGCCGGTTCTCTAAATAATTTAATGTCATTATGATCTATTACCTCCATAAAAACGGCATTAGTGTCTTGAATTTCTTTACGTATTATCTTATTTTGTCTTTCATTTAAGTCTCCTTTGGCTTTCCTTTTTATGGCAATTCTAACACACTGAACAGCTAAATTATGATCAGTTGTTGGTTCGTGATTATGTATATTATTATTTGAAAAAGATAGTATTGTATCGATAATAGAATTCACTAAAACACTCTCAGTACATTTTCTGTTAGTACGCCGAAAACGAAAAGATCCGTTTTTCAAGTGGTTAGATTCAGTAAAAATATAATTTCCAATTGAAATGCATCATTTTTTTCGTTTTGTATTAAAAATATAATTAATTTTAAGATCCATATTTGACATAAACTCACTAACACTATAATACAACTTCACATTTTCAATGTTCAAGCAAACTGATATTTTAAAATATGATAGAGTTCTACTAGTTGCCGGCCAGCATATAAGACTGTGCTATAATTAGGTTGATCTAAAATTCCCTATAGATTTTATATAATAATATTTATCTTAATCTTTACATTTTTATCTCTTAAAAATGTAATTCGTCCAAACGCATATCGCCCCAACAGAAACCAACAGAACTTGACGCACCCACGGACCAAGGCCGATGAAGCCACACAAAAGATTAGGTTCATATAAACTTACTCAAACTTGATATACCAATCAAAAAGTTCCCAAACCAAGCTCTACAAAACCAGAAAATATACCTCTCACCTCAGTGCAACACGATTGCGCTCTTTTTACCTGAAAAACACAACACGATTGCGCACTTTTTACCTTTTTTCTTTGAGCAAACACAAATATTTAAATAAATATGAATTTAATAATTTACCTACCAACATTAATAATAACTTAATACCTAAAGCAAAAAAAAAAAAAATTAAAATTATACATTACAGTAATTTATTATTATGATGCGTAAAAAAAAAAAAAAAAAATATAACAAAAATCAAGTTATTATAACTTTTTAGCATACAAATGTGGTCCTAATGTCAGAAAATAATTATTTAAAGATATATCATTATTTTTATATTTTTTTTCAAGTATTTATTATAAATGCAATATATTTTCTTCTTGCTCTTTACGAGATTTGTTAATATTTTGTTGTTTTATACTATATATTTTTAAACAAAAGATTCCCTTTGATAAAATAATAAAATATGTATAACTTGGAAAATAGATAAACTAAACGTTATAGTGGCTATGAAAATATTATGGCCGACTGTTTTTGCTTCTGTTGAAAGTTCAGTTGCCATAAAATCGGTAGAAAAGCAGCATCAAATAATACCTTGCTTCAGTACATTTACTAAAATTGGAACGATACATAATGGTAACCTAATCTAGGACTACGTTTTTTTGTTAAAAAGTTAAAAAATTTTGATTTTTGTTATATTTTTTAATTTTTTTTTTTTAACCATACATATTACGTTATTATTAATGTTGGTAAATTTTTTAATTTATATTTATTTAAATATTTGTGTTTGCTCAAAGAAAAAAGGTAAAAAGTGCGCAATCGTGTTACGCCCCTCTCACCTTTACAATTTCAAACGCTCCAAGTGCCTATTCAAGAACCACTTACACAATAAGCTTTGCAGATTCGAAAACAGAACTCGGAAAGTTATTATAATAAGAACATCATGAAACGGAAACGTGCGTAATAAATAGGTTTAGTTAAATGAGCAAGTTATTTTCAATTTTATTTTATTTTATATTTTGTTCTAAAATTATCTTTGTACATGTAAAATATGGCAAGACATTGCATCACATAACAAAAAATATGTTATTTTTACGGTAAGTGCTATTTGTATGGTTAAGGTTTATGTTTAGCACATTACATTTTTTTTACCTTTATGTTTATCGTTGTGAGTTAATACCATGCAAACGTTTAGATTATTTAAGACCAATAATATTGTTCCTCGTTGTTGATAACAAATTCAAAATAATAGAAAATTTAAAAATAATATTATCAAAAAATAAACAAAAATATTTATTATTTAATTATAGTTATAACCGTCATAACGTGTCATTCGAGTATTATATATAATATGGTTATGGCCATAATTATTTTCTTAAAGCTTGATAAAACTTGCTCGCCTTATGTCAATACGATTTAATAAAAAAAAACTAATGAAAAATTGATATTACTACATTACATTGTAGGACTACGGCAAGCGGCGACTCTGCTATGTCAATATTAATCAAACTTTAATACGTTAACAGTTATACAATATTGCTAGACACATTTTAATACTTTGCTTACTATATTGCAGAAAAAATAATTGGATGGCACAAAATGTATAGAAAATAGATTTATAGCTTAAACTGGATCATTATTAATGCCTATATAGTATTTGTATGGGATTGTAATTAAAATTATCGAATATTCTCTAAATTAACAACTATAATTTAAGAGGAAAAAATAGGGAGCTATATGTTATTGCTAAGTAAACTAAAATATGCATGTATATATTAATAATAATAGTTGTTAAAATGGCTTAAATTTTTTCTTAAATTTGTTGAATAAAATAATAATATTAATGATATTTTCTGTATTACGAAAATAAATTCCAATTACAAGTTTATGTTTTTTTTCTTTTCTAAATACATATACAATATCATATATTATCAGTAATTTAAATATAACAATAATAATAATTATTATAAAATAATAAATGAAAGTTAAAGTACTACTAATAGTTATCAATATTATACCATACATCTAAATCTATAAAAGAAAAAACAAAAGAGATATGTATTTATTAGGTTTCTATTTTTTTTAAATTGTATGTGTTTCTCAAGACATTTGGCATATAAATATTTAATGATCAACTAAAAAAATCAATATTTCTTGTAAAGTTACTCGCAGATATTAAAATTAGTTCGAGATTTTGCATATAATTTGCAGTTGAATGTTTTATACAAAATAAATTAAATTAAAATTTATATTTTGCAGTAATTCAGGACAATCAATTATACTCTTTAGTACCTATAATTTATATAAAAAATGTAATTTTTCATGAATCTCTATTTAGTGACTGTATATTAAAAAATTAAACTGTAATATTATAATTAGAATGAGATGCCATATAAACAAAAAATTGACAACATAAAAATCTGATAAAATTATTTTTAATTTTGTTTAAATCTCGGATTTGTGTTATTAAATATGCGTGCAAGATTAAAAGGGTATAATCAAAATGTGAACGGATTAATGAGTACCTAATAAAGTATTTTTAATGCAGATTTGTCAATAAAATAACGACAGGTGTATTTAAAAAAATCTGTAAATATCTTTTATTATAAAATATAACAAAATATTGAATATCAAACTTGGAATTTAATTTCACAATTTTAGAAAACCATTGTATATCTTAGAATATTCTACGGCTATTATTGTGTACCACCAAGGTCAAATGTATATGAGTTCCTCGCTATAGAACAGGAGTTCTTAACTTTATTTGAGGTCCACTAATACATAATATTAATCATATGATGTATTTGTAATATATTTTTAAACATGTAATACATGTTTTTATTGCGAATGTAATTCACGAGAATTTTTAAAACTAATAGGTTACTGCGTTGCTTAACAAGATTGAAGACCCTCGTGATACCTTTATACTTTGGTTTAATATTCGATAATACACCCACTTTTTAATTGAAAATAATGAATAATATTCATTAATATTTATCATGTAACAATAATTAATATAATACTGCTATATTAAACAAATTAATTTCTCTATTGTTTATTTATGAAAACTTATTTAAAATGCTTTCACTAGAGATAATATATTTTACTGAAAATATCTATTTTTAACTATTATAAATATAATTAAATAGACTTCTAAGCGTCTATGATTAGAATTTTTGTTTTATCGTCTAATTGAGAAAATAGTTATATAAAATAAAAAATACATGCCCCGTTATAATATCATATATACATAATATACCTACCCAAGAAATTCAAATGTATACATTTAATTGTTTAAAAACTTAGTGTTTTTAAAAATTAAATTATAAAAACGAACTATAATATTAATTATAAGTAAATAATCATAATTTATATAGATACATAAAAAGATATCATGTATTCTAGATAAGAAATTATTTTTTTGTTTTGTTGCTATGTTTAAATATTTTTAATATACAGTGTATTCAATGATGAAGGAAATACGAAATATTTATTGATGTCTAACAGATAACCCTGAATTTTATTTTAATAATTTGTATTGCATTCCCTCCCACTTTGAGTGAGTTAGAATTTAATTATTTTTTAACAACTAACCTATTTATAATTTAAAATAAATTTTATATCACTTCATAAGATTTTTTTTCAAAACTTAGTTTTGACGTCGTAAGTATGAAATCGCGTAATACTCGTAATATAATAGATGGACAGTTAAAAATTACGTTAACATTCATAAGTCAAAATTTTAACTCAGTCAATTATTAAGATAGAAAACAACTTTATACGTTAAAGTTACTTAAAAAATATAATTTAATTCAAATTATAACTTAAAAGAAGGATGGATATGGGGTGTAATTCAAAAACTTTAAACTGTTCAGAAATAAGTATAATATTAAGTCCTTTATGTAGTAAAAAATCCTAGTAAAATTCAATGTTATACGTTTGAAATATTTTGTGTCAATTTTATCGTTAGACACACTGTATACACCAATAATTACTATGAATAATAATAAGCAAGGAATTGTTCATCCAATTACTATCAATGGGAATGCATAGAAACTCTATATCTCTAGATAGTACGTTATTCCAATTTTGTTCTACTAAATATGTACTATTGGTTGTTACAATATGATTATGAATGTAATTTCTTCCAAAAATTTGCATTGGTTGATATTTTTTAGTGAGACATGAGAATCTGTTTTAATTTTATTTAAAATACTAAATATTTATTAAATTAAAATCAAAAATACAATAATGTATTATAATGCATTATTCATATAATGCGTGGTGTCTGTATCGTAATATACTTAACGCAAATAAGTGATTAACAACAATTATTCCCAAATCTAACGGTGTACAAATATTATTGATATACCTAAATATTGATTTGCCACACAAGCCTAAAAAAACTACTATTAAATACTTAGAGTAGGTTAAAGACTATTAAATGTTTCAATAATATACTTATTCATATTTAGATGTTGGATCTAATAAAATAATTCTTTTATCATTATATACTCATTATTTCGTCAAGTACTTACTTTTTTATATTTTTTTTTCAAAATATTTTGTATCATGTTTTTTCAAACTGTATGAATATTTTTATTTTTTTCACCCTTTTATTTAATAGCAAAACCACTATTAACTTTTGATTTTTGAACCTATATTTAAAATTTCATAAAATAGTAGGGCTATTTTTTTTTTTTAGGATTTTAACGTTGAAATCATTACTTTTTATTAACCGTTAGTAAGTTATAGCTGCTTAAAGTTGTGTGGTTTGAAGTTTTTAGGTGTTCATCTTGCAGGTTATTACGACTGTGAGGCGTTGGTATAATTACAGGTACAAACAAGTCCGGATTAAGTGGTAGGGTAAGCGGGCACAATGGATATCAAACAATAGTGTGCCCCTGGCGAACGGTACGTTTTTTTTTATTAAATCAGAAATATTTGGATATAATAATCATAGTATATTTCATACATAAAAAACATGTACAATAATTTATAGAAATAACATTTTTATTTTTGTGTTTAAGAAAGTAAGAAATAAATTTATAAGTATAATATTTTTTTGTATGAAATATTTTTAATCGTGGAACATCAATATTTTGATTATGGTTATAGACCCCTAAAATTGCTTGGCCCCTGGCCCAAAATTATCTTAATCCCGGCTCGGGTACAAAGTTCATTACTGCGTCGAGAGTTGATAACGAGTTTTTTACACATGGAAATATGTACCTTTTATTATCTATTACCCATGTGACTACTGGTCTTCAGAAACAAAAATTATTATAAAAACCGAAAACCACTCAGCTTTGAAAAGTTATATCTCGCTAAATAATTACGAACAATAAAAATTTAAATGTTAAAATTCATGAAAAAAAAAAACAGCCTTATTAATTTAAAATGTTTTAAATGTAAGTTACCATTTGAAAATCAAAAGTTGATAGTAGTTTCACTATAAAATAAAAAGGTGAAAAAAATAAAAATTTCATACAGCTTTAGAAAAACATGATATAAAATATTTTGAAAATCAATAATTGACGAAATAATGAGTTTATAATGATAAAAGAATCACCCTGCATATATACAGTAGAATCCGCTTACTAAAAACACGAATAATTAATATATTTCATTATTGAAACAAAATGTCTAGGGACGGTATATACGGTCCGTCCATATATTAAATATATACATTTAAAATCAATCGGATTATTGAAACAACACATCGGTTATTTGAAACAATTAGTGGCAAGACACTACTATAGTACTACATTATCTTTAAACTCATTGTCCAATTAACTTCATTTATTTTTCTGTTTTTTATCATACGTACACCGACGATGCTTTTCACTGTTATCGTTTTAGTTCAGCTTTTACGTGCGTACGTGACAGTGATTAGTGTTTCGTTTTTCTAAAAATCTATAAATATTTAAACGTTGAAATTTAAGTTGGAGACAGAAATGAGACTTTATAAAGTCATACAATGTGTTTCCAAAAATTAGTTAACGTGATATCACGTTCAGTTAAATGTTTTTCATACCACATTGAATAGGATTTTGAAAGATCGTTTAAAAACTGAACACTCAATATTGAAAATGAAAGTGATAGTCGGAAAAGAAAAAGTTGTAGACAGAGTGGATGAAAAAAGCTTTGATCAACATTATTCTTATAAAAGCATGGGCATTAAGTTGTTCAACACAAAAAAGAGACATCGATAGATACATATTGTACATAAAATATATAATAATTCATATTTTTTATAGCAGATATATTTTTTTTAAATTATACATTTTGTTTACAATACATAATTCATTGAAACAATCGTATTTCATGTCAGTATATTCAACATTCTCAATTAATTAATAAATAATCAAACACCTATTAAACATATACATTTATTTAAAATATAAATTTTGTATTATTTTGATTAATTTAAGTATATAAAATGTAAATAGGTATTAATAATACCATGCATTTTTATTTTGTTGGAATATAGTAGGTAATAGGTTAGTAATTGTAAGGTAAATACTTACCTATTATACAGTATAATCAGAACATTGTACTAGAACCAACTTGAACCCGTAATATCTCTATAACCCTAATAAAATACAAAACCCATACAAACCTGGCTGAAACACGATTGAGCATAAAACACCTTTTTTGTGACACGGTTGAGCAATATCAATAATTTGATACGGCGTATCAAAGGAAATTAAAATATAAAAGAAAACCTGCACGATTAAGCATAAAAATCTCCGCGACATTGTCATTTTCAATTTTGAACTGCAGTTATAATACATATATTATACAAAAATATTTATTCAAATAATTATAATAATTCAAAATATAACATGTCAAAAAAGTAACATGATTTCGTAGTCAATATATAATATTGTAATAATAAATAAATAATAATAATATAGTAATAAAATAATAATAAAATATTTATAAGTCAATAATCTTAACAGTCATCACATATTATATATAGATTTATTGGAATATAATAAAATATTAATAAATTAAATTGATAAACCTTGGTATCTGTTCCCAAGTTTACTTAAATATATTAATATAGATTCCGTATTCTTACTATTTAAATAACGGTTAAAAGCTTGCATATGAAATTCTATGTTTATAATTTCTTTCGCGAATTGTAATTTTATGAGCTTCTGTTGGATTGATTTCAACTTAGTCAACGTTTCTGCCAGTGTTTCGATCATAGACGCCATAGAACTTTATTACTCCAGAACTGATTTATTAATCGACAATATTGTCGATAAAGCTGGGTTTGGTTAGGGTGACGTCTTATAAATCCCAAAACACGAAAAGCTTTGCTGATCGTATAATCAATATGAGGTTTAAAATTAAGGGAAGGTACAAATAAAATGCCTAAACCATCTACCTGGTTAACACGTTGAATAGATATATTTCCTAGCCTATAGTCAAAAGATAACACTGACTTAGAGCGATAGAAATTCATAACTTTACATTTAGAGATGTTAAGAGATAAATTAAACGTATTACACCAATTGGTGAATTTATCAAGGGTGTTTTATTAATTAGAATAATAATGGTTATTAATACCAATAAGTTTGTTTACATCTTTTATTCCCGTGTTTAAACAATCGAATACATTTACTATCAGAACTTTAAAGCTAAAATAAATGATTCGAATGCAAAATTCTGAGTATAACATAATAGTTCGCTTTATAAATAAAGGTATTATAACTTTATATTTATACATATAAATTAATTAATTAATTTTTGAAATTATTGTTGTTGAATGTTGTTTAATTATTGGGCCAAGTTGTGATGAAAATATATAAAAATACAATATTTTGGTAATGTTGGATGTTAGTAATAATAGTATAGAACTATAGAATACTAAATATTACATTTATTTAATTATACATAATAAGTAAATAACTATATAACCACATTGAACTTAACACTATTTTTTTTAAATATTTTTTATTATTATAACCAATAATTATAACATTATATACGTAGAACGTAGAGACCTATAATTTAGAGATGGTCAATGGCAATGTGTAATTTTTGTTGAATGTTTACAAAACAATATTATTATAAAATGTTACTATTATTTACTAGAAGTTATTTTTAAACCTTTTCTATGTATGAGTTTTAAATTTAAAAAAATATTATGTTTAAATTGTAATCAAATTTAAACGTAAAAATATTACATATACATAGTTTAAATATTTTCTTGTTTCGTTGTCTATTTTAAAAGTCAGTAAGTCATAATAACACGGTATATATACTTTATACTACTTTATACTCGTAGTATATACTGTACATACATTTTCCGATACCCCCGTGTACCTATGTGTTTCGACTTCCTCATCTTAACAAGCTCACTTCTAAATACATTTGAAACAATTTTCACGAAAAAATCGTTGGATTCTATATATTTAGTTTTATAATTTGTAATGAGTAAGCACTTCAATGCCTTTATTCCTTCGATATTTTTTTTTAAAAATAAGCTGATTTTTAAAATTTCATAATTTTGTGATGATAAATTGTTTAAAACGTTATTTTTAAATAAATAAAATTGGACTCAAAATAAAAATTACAAGTAGATACTTTTAGAACTTGTTTGCAGTATATTAATGAAAAATACAAGAATGTTATGGTGTTTATAGTCATATGATTTAATATTGTATATAGATAGGTATAATTTTTTAAGGTTTGCAATTGCAATACCTATCTTGCTTTTACAAAAAAAAAAATATACATTATTACTATAAAATTTAAATAAGTATATCATATGATATATATATATATATAAGTCGACTATGCAGAATATTCGTACGTTAAGCAAATATCTAACAAATTGACCCACACCAATATAAACAATTTATTATTTAATATTGTGTATTTCTGTAAAGAGAAATTGATCACAATTTGGGCAAATCCGAGTGCAAAACTAACTAATTAATAAAATGTATTGTCACTTAATAAAATGATTTTTAAGAAATTCGATATTGTAAACAAAATAAATATGACAATGTATTTAAATGCATTCACACATTACTATGTACAGTTGTTTTCAACAATTTTAAAAATATTTGTTTTCGTAAAATAACATTGTAATATTTGTACTATAGAAAATCACATTGTTTTTTTTTTTTAATACTAGTTAATTATTTATTTTAATATATAACTATCACTTTTAATATTATATAAACTTTTTCATTGAATAATTAAATTTAAATCATTATATCATTTTATGTGATCAGTCAATTTTGGTTAAAATGTGATAAATAAAAGTAATTAATAAATTGGAGTACATTATTTTAATTTCTACCTTGGTTTATGGAATTCCTAAATTTATGGCATTTTTATTTAATGGTTAACAAACGACAGTACAACATAGTATCATTTATTAAACAGACAAATTGCAAAATTATTAAATAATATATAACGGTAGCCACCCAGAGCCGTACCGTGGGGGGGGGGCTAGGGGCATGGTTTAAAGGGGCGCCAATTTTTTTTTTATAAAATATAATTTTTATGATAAATAAAATAGGGAGTAAATATTTTTAATTTTGCCCTAAACGCCAAATCTTAACAGCACTGCTCTGTAGCCACAAATCAACTTATTATAATTGTATGACATTATCTCATTTTATTAAGCGTACTATTTAAAATGAAAAAAAAGCACAGTTAAAAACCAAAAAAATGGCTATTAATTAATAAAAATTAAACTCGCGTGCATTTAGGTAATTTATATAACAGAATAATTGCTGCACAACCAACTACATTTTAATTCAATAGTTTAAAGGATAAAAACTAGTACCTATTCTTTATTTTAGCCAACTCTCCTCTATATTAATTGTTTATATTTTACATATTTTTTTGATACAAAATATAAGTACCTGTTGTTAAGTTCCCGAAGTATATATTACAATATAAACGTATATAGTTATTTAATTAATTTGATAGAAATGAGTAGTACTATTATGATATTATAACAATTTAACATTAGTGCTAAGTAGGTACCAACTACCTACCTACCTAATTATATTATATAGACATACATAATACGCATTGGTATGATATCTTCATCAAGACGACATTACCACCCAAAACAAATAATTGTCACATATTTTATAGTTATGTCAGTGATGTCTCTTATGTTTAATAGGCGATTTTTAAATTATCATAAAACAAATACAACAATAATTTCCGAACAACCGAATGAAAAAGAGGTGTATAAATATAAAAAGCATTATATGTATATATATGTGTGTGTGTGTGTGTATCTATATATGTATCTATTTATGTCGCACTGTCATATTTGGTCATAAATCAACTATCATTTATAACATCATTATAATCTTCAACTTAAACCTCTGACGGGGATATAATCATATGATAATAATTTAATAATATAGCATATGAAGGATTACTCAAAATATGACAATGCGATCAAAAAACAAACCACATATAGGAGCTGGTCCTATCAGGCGAGACCTGACGAAACCGAAGACGCCTCCCCATTGATGAGTGTGCGTGGTCGCGTGGACAACCTCGTCGACGGTTGAGTCAAACATCGATACTCGTATTCGCGGACGTTAATATGCGCCATTTGTATACGAGCTCTTCAAAGAGAACAACCATATGCAGCACTCGTGACAACTACTAATAACTTGATTTTTTTTTTTTAAATTCAAAGTGGTTCCAAATTAAAAGTTTTTTTTCAGTTAAAATTATCGTTTTTTTATCATTTTTTTCGCATAATATTGGAAGTCTTCATCCTTGCTGCAATTGGTTCTTCAGGTAAGGTGTATCATTTTATAAATTAAGTAAATAGAAATGTAATCATTTAGTAATTAGTATCCTAGTCGATTATCAATAAAAAATTTGAGTATTTACTGACATGAGAAATTGTTTTTTTAATGATAAATATTTTTTTTCTATTCTACAGCAATAGAATCTAGTTTCTGACTTCTTAATTCAATAATAAATAACGAACCATTATATATATGTATATATATATACGAAGTTTATTATACTACAAAATGTATTATTATTATTTAAAATAAATAATATTATAACTTTAGGTGTAATATTTAAACATGACTTATAGCAATGACTTGTTGAACTTAAATTTTTTCAGAAACCATAGTATATATTTTACCAACGCCCATCTAAAACTTAATAAAGTCATTTAATTTTTGTTTAATTATCTACCGTAATAAATACTAGTTGATACTAAATTACTATCAGTTTACCATTATCCACCCACTCACAGAGCCGTATTTCAGACAAAGCAATAGGGCGTAAGCCAGGGGTGCAATTCTAAGAAGAGCACAAATTTCAATATTACTTTTTTAATCATTTTTTCTATTTAAAAAATGTATATTTACTTTAACAACTTACTATAACATAATTATTATATTTTGTTTATAAGTTTATAACTTTAATATATTTAGTAAGAACAGTCAACAGATGTTATTTGAATTTAGAAAATACGTAAGCTAAATCACATAATTTATATTTATAAGTCTGAAGACAATAACATGCCTATCAAATAAATATAAAAACTATGCAAGTAGCAAATGCCTACTGTGCGAAGTTGCTTATTGCCGTAAGTAGCAGATTGGTGGTTATGTATAATATTATGCTAGTTATTTAAACTAATGCAAATTTCCTATTATTTTTTTTTTCGGAAAGGGGAAGCGCAAATCTAGCGAGTCCCCGGAACGCCACCAAACCTATATACGGCCTTACCCATTCACAACCCAAATGATAAATATATAATAAATAAAATTTTACTAACAATAATGTTTAAATTGTAATACGATACATAACATATTCTTCGCTACATTATTTCACAATCTAAAATAGGTATAATATACTAATATAGATTATAAAACATCTATGAAAAGCATAACCTATCTGCTTTAACTATTTTCCATTACAATGTATCCTTTCATCAATCATTTGCTTTGACCTTATCAATATATACTACAAGCATTGAAAAACTTGATTTTTTTTTTTTTAATGGTTTATAAATTCTATGATATAATTTAATTTTAATTTAATTTAATTTCTTTAATATATCTCATCTAAATCACACGAATACATATTTTATTGAAAGTATGTATCTAAAAATAAGTACCTGTATGTATTCAAGAATAACATTTTTTTAACAAAAACGTTTATGTGTTTTTTTTACCATTTATCAGATCCAGGTAGTTGTAATATGTACATAATAATTAATATTCATTAATTTTTTTCCCGACCATTATTTATGAATATATTCTACTGTTAAAAATGACAAAATAAATACAAATTAACGCACCAGGTGCATAAATGGTTTTTCCAATAATCCATTATCCTGACAGTCCAATTATTGACCTCACCATCAAATTAAACTAAAAAATAACTTTTTAACTACATATTATATGATATACGATTGACTTTAATTAATTATAAAAAAAATTAAATAAATACATTTTCTGTGTTATTTAACACTATATTTTAATAATATTATGTTATAATTAACATATTTAGTTCAAAATTATTTTTATGTCCAAAAATAATATATTATTGCATTTATTATTTATATCGTCTTAAATAAGGTATTGTAATCTGCGTGTCTTACTGCTATTGAAATATAAACATTATGTA
This sequence comes from Rhopalosiphum nymphaeae, assembly GCA_036289425.1. NCBI lineage: Eukaryota > Metazoa > Arthropoda > Insecta > Hemiptera > Aphididae > Rhopalosiphum > Rhopalosiphum nymphaeae. The sequence goes on from JAZAQC010000030.1 coordinate 4,526,339, forward strand.
ATAAGCAGTTGAAATAAAAGACACTTTGAAATAAAAAATTGTATATAATTTTTAAGACAATGAAAAAAATTTAAATACATATAAAGCTATAATCATGAACCGCAATGAAATCCGTATAAATACTAGTGAATAGTGATTAAAGTGAATATATAAGTGCCTTACTTATAATAATAACTGTAAGAAGTATAAATCAGTTATATAGTAGCTTCTCTTAAAATTTAAAAGGAAAGGAAAACGTTTAGTTTGTTCTTTCCATACAATTAAATACTAAAACTATAATGGATAACAATTGTATCGCTATTAACACATTTAAATTGGAGTCCTAAAGGGAAATCTACCACAAATATACAGTATATAATACTTTGGACATATATAAACTACATCCAGACGACCTTTTTTTCATAAATTGCGTCCGACTTTTTATCTATGTCAAAAAAGTATAATACAAGCTGCGCCCTTTAATGCTACGGTACACCAATTCTAAGCCCAGAAAGTGTATCAAAGCAATTTGTAAATTATTTAATAAAATCAAAACTTAATTATGAAAGAGCTCTTTTCACTAGTGACACAATTTGCGAATTATTTAGTATATATATTATAATTATTATATAAGTGAAGAAAAAATTAATATAGAAACTTATATTGATAAATTATTAACATTTTAAAATTCTTATTACCTATTCTAAAGTTTGAATTAAGTAAAATGCTTTAACCAAAACTTTTTAATTTATTAAAATTGTTATAAAATTATAAATATTAGGCATAAAGCTCCAGTTTACTTGTCTACAAATTTTAAATATACCTAATCAATTCAAGGCCTAGCATTTACATTTGTCATGGACGATAATAAATGTGCAATGTAAGTACTATGCCATGAATTTTTTATGGAAACTGACCATTGATCATCGCATATCTCAGAGCTTAGTATTCGGAATCTTTAAGTCAGTTAGTTAATAATTGAATGAACTAGATGACTTGAAGTCCTCATACTAGTCTTTGAAAAACCTGGACTTAGCAATAGCATTTAAGAATTTAAATAGTTAACCAAACTTTACGTATAAGAAATATATTGTCATTTTGTATTTATTGTATTATTTAATAAGTAATCTAAACACACATTATATTGTTTACTATTTGTCAGAATACATTCTTATTTATTATAGGCTAAAAGTATATATACCATAACCATAATATTTTTGTTAATCACTATATTATAATGCACAAAATACGTTAGCATTATTCATCATAATTTAACGTCACTGTGATACTGTATATATTATTATATAGATTCAAAGATAATTTATTATTTCTAAGCTGTTCTATTTTTTGGTACATTTTAATTTACAAAGTATATAAGTATCTACCTATTTAAGTTCTCAACACAAATTGAGTGCAAAGAACTATACAGTTGGTAATTATTGAAAACGTTTTAAATTATATAATTATTTTAAAAACATTTAGACATTATGTATCTTGAAATTAATGATTTTTTTAAATATTTTATTGTACTAAAATAATTCTAACATATAAAATGTATCCAACTGATTATTATTAAAATAAACAATATCATACAATATTTTTAGCTTAAAATTTAGATTAAAAATAATGTTAATAATCTATATATTTATGCTAAAACTTAACTTTTATTTTTAGTTTTTGATGAGATTTTGTGTTGACGCGTGTGTATCATACCATATTTATATATGTAAAATGTCTATCAAAATAATAAATGTATGTCAATAATAGAATCATTTTTAAGTATAACAATATCTTTGCAATAGGAAATATTTATAAATAATTTGTATATATTAAAAATAACAATCAAAAATATACATGTTATGTACATTAATTAGATTAACATTAATTTCATTGTACTTTAAAGGATTTGATATAGACCGTTTTTAAAGAGTTTGGTATAAGCATTTTTCTTAGTCCTTGTGCGCGAGTTGTGTGGATATGTGTGTACTAAAAAAGTGATTACTCTTTAGGCCAGTGTTTCACAAAGGATGTGCCATGACCAAAATTTATTATATTTATGTTTTCCAGTCCTAAACCACTTATATTTTGAAAGTAGATAATATTTATCCAAAGTGTGCCGTGATGTATAATAATTAATTATAATATGCCCCGGTGAAAAAAAGTTTGATAAGCATGTGATGATTAGGCATTATTCATTAGTATGACAATAATTAAAAAAAGTCTTAATGATTTTAAATTCAAAAGTCAAAAAGTTATTTTCATATAAATTTCAAAACATATCTTTCTAGAAGGTGTATACAACAATTCGGTATTGCAACACGCCTACCTCGTTTATTTAAACTTAAGTGGCTGTCGATATTTATACCTAATTCTATCCAGTTAAGGAGTAGTTGGTTAGCTATTCCCACTACACGAACCGATCTTGTGAACCGGGTTGTTGAACTGATACAAATAAAGTTTTCTAAGTTATATTTTACAGGTCCTAGAAACTTATGACCTGCGTTCATAAACTAACGCAATTGAACACGATATAGCAACGTATACAAGGTTTATTAAATATTTGAATAGTAATAATATTATACAGTACACTATTACCTGAGTAACCCTGTTCTTAAGGGTAGTATATTGAAGATCACAGGAGTAGCGGAGTACGCATTGAAAGCACTTGAATTATTATGATTTATCTATAAGGTAGATTATTATACCTATAGAAAATCAAATAAATTATGTTACTTAAAAATGTAGAGATAACTGTTCTCTATTTCACGATTCGAACTCGACTGTCGGCTATGCAAATTATTTATATTATCGTACTCTACGTTCCTGTGTTCTGTCTACCTAAGCAATTTCATCAAGCGCGACATAAATGACGCGTCAGTAATCTGTAAATCGTTACAGTATTATGATACATTAATGTGTGTAACAACTAGGTGTCTAGATATATTTATTGGAATAAGATTAGTCTATTTGAGTAGAAAACACGAATAAGATCAAATCCTTTAGCCTTAATGTTATATTATCATAAATATTATAAAACTCCAGTTTACTTGTTTATAAATTTTAGATGTATCTAATCAATTCAAGGCCTAGCATTTACATTGGACATGGACGATAATAAATATGCCATGTAAATACTATGCCATGGATTTGTTATGGAAACTGACTATTGATCATCCCATATCTCAGAGCTTAGTATTCGGAATCTTTAAGTCAGCTAGTTAAAAATATAATGGACTAGAATATTAGATGACTTGAAGTCATCTTACTAATCAGTAATCTTTGAATAACCTGCACTTAGCAATAGCATTTAAGAATTAAAATGGTTAACCAAACTTTTCTTATTTGTTATATTATTGCATTTATTGCGTATTAATAATAATCTAAATACACATTATACTGTTTACTATACGACTAAATACATACTTACTTATCATAGCCTAGAAGTATATCTACCATAATATTAAAATTATTTTTGTTACCTAATTACTATTGCAATACACAATTAGTGTGCATTTTAATTTACTACGTATGTATTTAAGTATTTAATTTATCACTACAAATTGAGTGCAAATAACTATTTATATATACACTTGATAATTGAAAACATTTCAATTGTACAATTGTTTTAAAAGCATTTAGATATCACGGTGTATTAATTACTTATTTAATGTGTTATTGTATTAAAATAATTTTCATAGTCATATGAATAGTCTATTGCATTTCAGACAATTTTCTTTATTTTTTCATCTTCAAATAATAATCTTGATGAATGTTTTTTGTGTTGAGTACAGTAGGTAGGACAAGTACTCCTTGAAAATATATATAAATATTCCTTTATTGTTTAAAACATCATTGTATGACTTATAAGCTTATAATTAATTACTATCAAATTGTTCTGATTGTTATTGAATTACCAGCTGAATTACCGGTCGATGCCGTGTTACAGTAAAAAAATAAGATAGTTAAATAATTATATATATAAATAAAAAAGATAAAGATTGGCCATACGATGGATATCGGCCAGAACTTGAATAAAGGGAGCTTATATGATGATATAAATTACCACGTTTTTTAAAACAATAAAGCCCATACCCAGATGGTAATATTATTTGAGGACGAAATGAGATAAATGTCATCGCTTTACTATATTGACGTACATTTTTTCTAAATTGTTTAGACTCTTCATTTTCACAAATAAGCAAATTAAATATTTTATTATTTTTATTAGATAAACAGCACCCCGATTCCCGATAAAGATATTTTGCCATTATCACAACATAAAATAAAATGTCCTCTAGTCGTTTTTCACACTTAAAGTGTAACGAATAACAATGTTTGAATTTATATGTTAAGTTGTCCAAATTATAGGAAATAACGTGAACTATATTATGTGATAAAGCGCATTTATAACTCAATTTAAATGCACTCTGATTTTGGTTTAAACGATTTTCATTACGTTTTTTCTTTCGCGTCTTCCACTTAAACAATAGGTATTACGCTTGGCTTTAGTGTTTGCATTTATTTCTGTTCAAAAATTTTCAATTTGTTTTACTTGTAAATAGAGGTTTATATCTTTTTTTTACCTTTTAACATGGCATGTTAATATAAGAAAAGTTTTTTTATTCTATTGGTTGCCTAGTGAATATTGATGATGAAAGATAGTCATTTTAAATTTTAAATATAGCAAAGCCTCATAGATTAGATTACCTAGCCTAAATCCAATACTTATTTTACAAAATTAAAATATTTTTTAATTCTTCTAATATGTAATAACTAAGGCACGGATTTTTATGTAATAAAAAAGACAAAATATGTATTAAAAAACATAAAATATTTTTTTTTAAATTATAAATTTACAAAAAAACCGGTATTTTACATTTATTTAATTTATTTGATTCAATTTAATTCATCTAATCATCTTCATTGTTGTCTTCTTCCAAATAATTAAATACAATGTACATTTATACGTATAGGTACGACAGTTAAGTCTCAAAATTGACTTGTAGCGGCCGATTGAAGTTTTTTAATCTCACGCTAATGAGCTTTATCAGTTATTTCTTATTTATTACAACTCCATATATTATTAGAAGCCGATAAATCAAAATTTCTAAATTCCAATATAATAAATTTAAAACAAACAATGAAACAAAAACTGCATACCTAGGTATGAAAAAGCAAAATATTTACAAAATATGTAAATATTGGTAAAATATTTAAAAATATGTATTTGCATCAAAATATGTAAAATATATAAAATGAAAAAGTTTCATCGAAATGGGTATAATGAAACGGGCTTATTTTAAATCAGAATTTAGAAATTTGCATTCAATAAAATTATGTATTTATATAAAAATCCGCGTCCTAGTAATAAATAATGAGAAAAATTGTTTAATTAGAAACTACGGACTTAGGGTAAGATAAGCCATCCGGCATCTATTGATGGGACTTCCTGATATGAATATAAAGGGGATTAATTATTTAATAGGTCACGACACCACGTTCGTCTTAAGCTCTTTCTGAGGTCACCAGGGATGATGGGAACAGATAGCTCTGATATCAGGGGGTTACGGTAGTTGAGTAGATTCGAATGAAAACGCTTGTAAAAGATTTTGGCAATATTCTTAACGGGTAGTGTCGTAGTGACTGGTAAAACAGTAGTAACGAATTTTTTCGATTTGAAATACAAATATAATGAAGCTGCATAATCCGAGAGAAGTGTTGAAATGCGTGCGAACTATCAGACTGCTCGCGCATAAATGATTGTTTAATTTAAATAATTTTATGAAGTTAATTGCTCTAATCTATTAGTTAATAGTCAGGTAGGTACTAATTAAGTAATTTGTTATATTGATTTAATGTCTACTGATCTTAGAAATAATTCTACATTTATATTATAAGTGCCAAATAATTTATCTAAACTTTCTTTCGTCTTCAATTGTTTCATTGATGTGATGCGGTGGAATTTTCTTTGCATTAATAAAAATAATATAAAATCTAAAACATTTAGGTATTTTAAATTTAAAAACACTTAATTCATTTTTTTTTTTTTGTATTTTTTAATGTATAAATAATTATGCATATTGTAATATGTGTATTATAGGTACTTTGTATTTAATTTAACTAATGTTTAATTATAGTTGAAATAAATTTAAGTAAATGATATATCATATGTTGTGGACAGTTTTTTTTATTTTAGTGCTTTTCAATTCTAAAATAATTAACTTTCCATTGCAATGATATTATCACATCAATTTAATAGAGATTAAGATTAAATAGAAAATTATTAACTTTTCAGTGTATTTAATTTAAAAAATATCTTTTGTTGTGTGTATAAAGCTATAATCACTTAATGATGTCTAGTCTCTACTATTTTAGATAAAAATATCTTTAAAAATCATATTTTATTAATACATACCATAATATTGAATGTAAAGTTTTTATGTAACAATATAATGTTCCTACGATTTTATGAAGCTATATTATTAAATTTAAGCCCATTCAAACATATGTGCATGGCACATTTAACTGTATATGGATATTAAATTGATATTGGTATTATTGTTGATAATTTGATATTGGCTATTAGAAATAATAATAAAAAGAAAAGACTGAAATTCAGTACTACCTATTAGAGGCATATGAAAAGAATAAGTAAAATAATGTGGAAAATAAACAAAGAAGTACCTATTTAGTACTGTTAAAGAAAATCATACATGGATGCGATTAGAGCAAGACAAGAGAACATTTTTAGATTTGCCCTAACCCTGAGACATCCTATACCCAGAAGAGATGCATAATATAATTTAATATAATTGTAGAAAGTATAGTAGTAAAAGAGAATAAGAAAAGAGAACTGCAGGGTCAAAAACACTTAAACACTAGAAATTAAAAAAATGATGTAAGAGTCAAAACTTTTAAGGACCTATAACAAAGAGTGAGCTATCAACAAGTATGAAATAATTGGAGTTGTAGACCAATCTACAGGTTGAAAAAAATATTGTCTTTAATTCGGATGAGATACTTTACAACATTTTTATGTCAGTCAATTTGAAATTATTTACATTTGCAATGAATATTTTTTTAATTTAGTTCTCTAGAAATATTTTTGTATTATAATCATCGTAATTATAATAATTATTAAACATATTATGCCAAATATTACAAAATTACAAGATGCCTATGTTACATGAAGTGTTGCAAGATGGACTTTGATAAAATTATTTTAATAAAACTTAGCACTTAGTTATTACTTTGTTAGTTTAATTAGTAATTTGTAGGTAAGTACCCAATTAATTTAAAACGTGGAATATCAAAATGTTGAATTTATATCATTAATAGAGTCATCTGTAAGTATAACAATAACTTTGCAGCAGTAAATAAATATTTATAAATACATTTTATAAATAATTTGTGTTATTTTTTATCGCAAATATGCATATTATGTGTATTAATTGTGTCAACATTAATTTCACATTTTCACTGTATTTTAGAGGATTGATATAGATGGTTTTTAAAGAGTTTTATATATATTTTACTTAGTGCATATGGGCAAGTTGTGTGAAAGTGTGTGTACTAGATAAGTATATGACTAAATGACTAATCAGTGATTACTGATTAGTCATTTAGTCATTAGTAAAGCAATAATCAAAAAATTCCATATCAATAATGCATTATAATAATACATATATTAATTATTTTTTTATACGATTGTCAACTATCATATTTTATCTTTTTGTATTTAATAACCTGTTATTCAATGAAATTTTTGATAAATAATTTAAAGTTTTTGATATTTACTTGTGTACAATTTCCTTAAATATTTATAGTATATTTTTTTGAGTTCAACAATTAAAAATTCTTAATATTTAAAATTTAAAGGGTCTTCCTAATGATTTTAAATTCAAAAAAGTAATTTTCTGATTTTCATATGAACTTCAAGAAAAATCTTTCTAGAAGTTGTTTACAATAATTAGGTACTATGATAGTGTATAACAACTAGGTATATTTATTAGAATAAGATTAGTCTATTTTGGTAGAAAATAAGAATAAGATCAAATCCTTTAGCATTAGTGCTATATTATCATAAATATTATAAAATTCCAGTTTACTTGTTTACAAATTTTATTTTAGATGTATCTAATCAATTCAAGGACTAGCATTTACATTGGACATGGACGATAACAAATATGCCATGTAAATACTATGCCATGGATTTGTTATGGAAACTGACTATTGATCATCCCATATCTCAGAGCTTAGTATTCGGAATCTTTAAGTCAGCTAGTTAAAAATATAATGGACTAGAATATTAGATGACTTGAAGTCATCTTACTAATCAGTAATCTTTGAATAACCCGCACTTAGCAATAGCATTTAAGAATTAAAATGGTTAACCAAACTTTTCTTATATGTTATATTGTATTTAGTGTATTATATAGTGTATATATTATTATATAGATTCAAAGATACTTTATTATTTTTAAGCTTTTCCTTTTTTTTTGGTATATTTTAATTTACTAAGTATATAAGTATCTACCTATTTAAGTTCTCATTAGACATTGAGTGCAAAGAACTGTACAGTTGGTAATTATTGAAAACATTTTAAATTATATAATTATCTTAAGAATATTTAGGCATCACGGGATTAATGATTTTTTAAACATTTTATTTTATCAAGATAATTACAAAATATAAAATATATGCAACTGATAAATATAAAAATATATGCATAATAAATGCTCAGTATCAATCACCCATGTTCTAAAAATATTTGGTATTCGGTTATGGAATATCTGATATTAACTGAACTCTTAGGTATCGACAGTCAAATTTCCAATACCCACTCATATCATGTATAAGTATCTATTAATTATATACAGTTTATTATTAAATTGTTATTTTCACAACACTAAAATTTAATTGTTTGCCTTCTTTATAGATGACTTTTGTTGATAAAATGATTTTATTTGTGCTGTATCTATAAGTACTTAAATTTGGACATGTAGTTCTTTTTAACCATAATTATGATTAATTATGTGTAAACATTATATATTAAATAAAAAAAGTCAATTCCATTAATAATTTGATATATATTAAGCTTACTAATATTAAACTATTAAACAGTAAGATTTTTAAAAGCTCTAGCGGCATTTCGTCTATGTTATCAAAAAAAAGTATTACATAAGAAGTTTATATAAAATATAAACACTAAAAGAATATAAATAATTATTATAAAGTCAGTTAATACATTTTTAAATGATTAAAGATAGTATAAGCTATAATATAGATTATTTATGTAAAATTTGCAATCTTATTTAATTGTATCAAATTTTGCTATTTATTAAATATTCTTCAAGCTTGATAATAATAATAATTAATATAAGTTTTCACTTTAAAAAATGCATAAGTTATATATTACTTTAATTGCTTAAAATGTTATTAAATAGGTTTAATACAAGCAAAAGTTTAAATAAAATTTTCATAATTTACGTATATAATATTTTTTAAGTGATTAATAGTATAAAGTATAGATTATATAGTAAGTTATTTAGCAAATATATTGAATTCTAACTATAAATTAACAAAAATCTTTGATAGCTAGTGACAAGCTTAAAATTGTATTTATTTAAGTAAAAAAAAAAAAAAAAAATTGCTAATTCCTCATGATCCCATGATCTCAACTACATTCTTCAAAAGTTGCAACACTGTTTTCAGTATATCATCAATTGCGCAAGAAACAAGTGAATTTCAAGTACAGAGCATTCCCATAGTTTTACTCAATATTAATGACAATAATAAACTGATAATAAAATCATAAAACAAACACACGTCGATAAAATTTTAAAATATTATGTTATTGTTCAAAATAACTTATATTATCTTTTCTTTCTTGATAGTTTTCAATTTTTCTTCTGTGTCATTCTGTTTCTTTTTAATTGCCATACAGCATTGACTATACACATTGTTCAAATCAAAAACTGCTTTGAAATTAGGCTGAAATATAAAAAAATGTTTTTATTTTTTATACAAAATTTGTTTATACTTATTTATAATATACATACTTCTGTAAAGAAAAATTTATATATCTTTCCTTTAGTATCATATGTTGGTCTCCTAACTTCTTCTATTCCACTTTTAAACAATATTACAGTTGGCAATTGTCGACTTAAAGATGAATCGCTAATATTATATTTAGCAGCAGCATCAGGATATCGACTAATATCTATTTTACCAAATTTAAGATACTTTGTATTATACCTGAAATAAATTTTATTTTAACATTACTTACACATAAAAATTAATGTTTGATATAGTTTATAATTTAAATCACTAAATAATGTAAATTATTTACTATATTTGGATTAAACATCATGCATTAAAACTAAAACTTGAAAGGAACAGAATAATACATAGTATAATATGTATAAAAATATTTAAAAAAAAAAATGAAATATAAAATATATTAATATAATTTTTATCAAATACTTAAAATATATTTACTTAAAAATATCAAATTAAAATGATATTCAAAATCTCTAACTCATTACAATGATATGCTTGAAAAAATACAAGAGAAGACCATGGGATCGAATACTATTTCAATGATTATTTCTTATATGTATATTCTTATATGTTTCTTATATATATTAATTAAAATACAAAAATATGTAAATAAATTATAGTCTCCAACAGTATAGATAATACTGTAAATGGTACAAATGGTACTATAACCATAACAGTCTGTACACAGTAAGTTCATAACTAGAACAAGACTTATAAAAAATTAAAATTATTATTACTATTAAACACCGTGTACTTAATTTTCAAAATATGTAGAAGATACTGGGATATAAGATTGCTGCTGTATAGTAAACAATATAAATATATCTATGGTTTATCTCATTTATCAATTTTTATGAATATTTTAATTTATATTTATATGCAAGAGTGAATAAATATATAAAAGCTCCAAAAGATAGAAATCCGTAATTAATACTTTTTTTATTTTCTAAAAGTAAATTTTTTGATAACAAACCCATTTCTATATTTAAAAATTACTATCATTTATACTTTTTTTTAGCTTTAAAATGGAAATATGTATTTATTTTGTACTACTGTAAATAATTATATTACTATTATTATGTTCATTATAAGCTCTAGAATAATTTTGTCAAAAATAAATAGTATCCCATGGTTTTTATTTTTATATTTTTAATTCAAATTTTTATATTGTACCAATGTATTGAACTTTTATTGATGTACTTGGACATTTGAAGTCATATATTTAGCACTTAAAATTATAAAATATTTTTGCTAAATGTGAGAGATGTTCATATAATTACAATAAAAGTTACTTTACTCAAAAAAATAAGAATAATAAAATAAATACTTAACCCAGCGACAAAAACAAATACAACCACTGTTACCTGAGTAGTCACAAGTAGAGAAAAATTAAATGATTATTTATTGATTAGTTATTATTAAAATTTAAGTTTTTACTACTAAGTGTTTTTTTATTTTTATTAATATCTTAATCAAACCTATTTTTAGTATGTTCAAAGAGTAGAAATAAAATATTTAATTTATTAAGTTAAAGAATAAAAAGGTAATGTTAAACTGAATTTATTGACTTGTAAAACAAATATCAAAGAAATACAAGTATGATTATGTCTAAACCAACGGTAATGAAGTAACTTTTTAAAAAATGTGAAAGGAGTGTATGGTGTATGAATCAGTAATTTATCTTAATTAATGTTTATAGATACTGAAATATAATTTGATTAACTATGGAATTTTAATTAACCTTATCTAAAAATAAGTATTTTAATTTTAGTATTTACCAAGTAGCTTTATTTATTTTTATGAAAAATATTGAAAATTTAACTAATAACATTCATTGTATTAATAATATAAGTAGTAAGTATGTTACTACATTAGATATTGATTCTTTAAGTAATATTGATAATAATAATATAAGTCTAGCTTTCTTTAAATATTGGAAATATACGGGCTCATTTTAATGAGTTAACTATATTTTTTGACTATGTAGATCATAAGAATGATGTTATTTGTTTAAGCGAGGCATAGTTCTTGAAGATATACATTTTTCCCTCATGGGATATAAATTTTTTTTTCATTCTGCACCTTAAATGAGTGATGGTATTTATGTTTTTGTTAGAGACTGCTTTATTGTGTTAGATATAAATATAATGATTTTACCAATGTGTAATTCAAAATATGAATTTATATTAACTGTTGATTATTCACCTAATGATTATCTTAATCAATTTATAACTGATTTAGATACTTATCTTAACAATATTAAAGATAATTATAAAAAAATAATAAGTGGAGACTTAAATGTTGACATTTTTCATTATAATCACTTTAAACTGGAAATAAAGTGCATTGATTTAATTACTGAATATGGTATTATTTCTTGTATAAATTAATTTATTAAGGTTACTCAGAATTCTAAATCTTGTATTGACCATATTTTCATGAATGTTTTTCAATTCCAAATATTAAATTTTTTATTTTGAACTCAAATTTAGCTGATCAATTTATTACTATTTTAACAATTACTAACTTTCAATATTTCAATTCTGAAGTAAAAATTACTTCCTCTGATTACAATAAATATTTTATTTATTTTAAACAACTTAATCTACTTATATTTAATGTTAATTGGCTCAAGATATTAAATGTTGAATATGTAAATCATGCTGTAAATATTTTTAATAATAAAATAAATGAAGCAATTATTTTATATACTAAATGTATTTCAAAATATTAGAAGTAAAAATTTAAAACTAAAAAAAATGGATATCGAAAGGATTAATAGTTTCAATAAAAAAAAGATAAGTATAACATACAGTTAAAAGAAAACATCTGTTTGATAGTAAATTTCTTTACTTTTACTTGAAATACAGTAGAATCCGCTTATTTGGGACACCACATAAAGAGGACAACCACTTAATGGGGACAAATTCACATAGTCACAAACAAATGTATTCGTTTAGCAATTTAACTTCATTTATCTGGGACAAATCATCTATTATAAGGGACAAAAATAAAATCGTCTAACTAGATATTCTGACCTAATTTATCTACATTATTATCAAAACTGTGATTATCTAATCTTTATGGCTCTATTATATTTTATATACGTATGTATATTATATACGTACAATATACATATATCTTACGTCAATTATGTCAATCATTGCTTCTACTACCACAATAAGAGTCGACTAGCCTGTGTAAAAAATTGAAAAACTTTAATTCACATTTTTTTATCTCTGTGTGTTTTTATAAATATGTATAATAAAATAATTATCTAATTAATTTACGATATAATAATACTAAATAAAAGGTATATATGATGTACTACTGCTAATAATAATATATAATTTTTAAATTAAGTATGAATTAAGTATGTATGTATGTATTTTTTAAATGTATGTACATATATACACTTTAATAGTTTCAGTGTATTAGTTCTTCAGTTAATCGGGACAGTCGGATAATGGAGACAAATAGGTCACCGCCCAATGTATCCCAATTAAACGGATTCTACTGTATAGAAATTTACTTCTATTACTCATTAAAAAAGCACGAAATATGTTAATTGAAAAATAAATTTTAAATGCGAAGGTGTTATTATACAAACGTGGCGTTTAATTAATGAAGCTACTGGAAGAAATAAAGTTATTAGTAATAGGAATATCAATTGTGTTGAAAGTAATAAATCTATTCTCTTATATGATGAATTGGAAATTGCCAATTTAATAATTATTTTTGTAATGTAAGCAAAAACAATCTGATAAAATAATTGAAATAGGACCATAATAAGACTGATTTCAAAGACTTTAATAAGAATTCTTTTATTCCAAGTTTTATATTTTTATCTCTATGTTCTCCTAACAAAATTATAAGCTATATAAATAATTTAAGAGTCAACAACGTTTTATGAACATAGCTTATCTAATAAAGTTTAAAAAAATATGGCTGCTCATGGTTCATTACCTCTGTCCCTAATATATGAATCACTAATTGCAATAAATAAACATGTCCATAAAACAAAATTCAAAAAAAAAACTGTCTATAAACTGTCTATACAAGAATTGGAAGAAGATAGTTGTCAAAATGAAAGTCACGTTACTATAAACCTTCTAAAAACAAAATTCACTCAATAGTTTCTTAAAATAATTAAAAAAAACGTAATGCTAGGAGCAATTTTGAAAAGGTGGACATGTCCTGTTTATGCACAACCATTTTATTTGTATTATAAACAGAAGTTGTAATTTAAAAATGATTTTTTTTATTATGACAAACAATCTTTATTATTTTAAACTATTATATAATAATAATAATGCTTTATCCTAGTAAAATCATTTATTTATTTAAATTGCTGCTAACTGGTTGGTCACTGGTACATTTACAATCTTTTTGCACTAAAAATAAATGTTAGAGGCAAATATTTACATTACGGTTTTATTGACTAGTCCCGTTTTTTTCACAAAATATGTATCCAAGGTAAAAAAATAGTGATAACTCAATTTGTCAAAAATGGGATACGTCCCCTTTCTGCAATTGGGGATTTATGTATTCTTGCAATATCAACTGATATTTTCTGTCATTGTTTTAAGAAATTAATTATTATTCCTTTACATAAAACTAAAGATACAAAACAATGCAGTAATTATAGATCTATCTCTTTACTCTTTCTATCTCCAAAGTTTTTAAATAATATTTAAAGTTAAAATTATTAGACTTCTTCAATAATTAAATTTTTTTTCAAACATTCAATTTGGTTTTATATTTGGAAAATCTAGAACAGATGTATTAATAACATTTTCTAATTTTGCACATACTAACCTGTATAATAACAAAAAGGTAATTGAAATATTTTTGGATATCAAAAAAACTTTTGATTCTGTTGACCATAAAGTATTAATTAATAAACTTGATTAAGTCCCTAGTGATCGACATCCAAGAGAGAATTTTAATTTTTAAAAAGAGATTTGATTGACTATCAACAAAAAAAAAAAGTCAAAGTTTCAAAAAATAATTATTTGAAAATAATCCACATTGTCCAAATTTTTACTACGAGATTGATTGATAATGGTAAAATTAATTTTTATTAATAATACTTTTATTGATCATTTATTAACAAAACATGGTGTACCTCAAGGTACAGTACTTGATTCTTTACTATTTATAACTTATGTTACTCATATTATCAATTTAAAAATAAACAGTGAACTTATTTCTTATTCTGGTGTCATTTTAATTTTAATAGAAGGGAATAATTCAACAGAAGTATTCAACTCAACAAAACTTTGTTTAAAAAAAAATTAAAAATTGGTTAGATAATAATATGTCGGAACTTAATCTTAACAAGTCTAATTATATTAATTTTCCGTATATAAAACACAACAAGCTGCCTCAATTCTCTTTTAATAATTCATAAGTCTAACAATTCACTTAATGATAATTGCTGTTGTACAGTCATTCATAATATAAAAAAAAATGAAATACCTAGGCATTATTGTTGATGAAAAGTTTAAATGGTGTAACCACAAAAATATAATTTTACATATTATGTTAAAAGTATATATTACTATGTCAGTCTATTCATGACACAACACGAATATAAATAGTAATTTAAATATTATAAAAGTTAACAAACAATATGGAAAAATGAAGGCAATACATGTAGGCATAGATCTTAAAATAAAAATAAATATTCTGAGGTATTGTCAATAAACAATTCTCTCCAAAAATTAATCATGTGCTGTAAATTCATTTTAATAATAAAAAAAAAAAAATCAATACATTTGTTGAGTTCTGGGACCTATTATCCTATGCTAAGCCTGGTTCTGTTTATATGATTTATATAATTCTTACATATATTATATTTTTTTCATTCCTTGATATACTTGTGATGATATGCATTGTATAACCGTAAAACCTTTATAGACTGTACTAATATATCATATGCTATATATATATTATATTATTATACTTGTTATTAATTTTGTTAATAATTAATACATACTCAACGGATAATTTTGAAAATATTGGAGCAAAAGTAGCACACGTAGGATTCCAAACAGTATAAAAACAAATAATCCATACAGTATTCTGTTTATCTTCTTTAAGGGCTTCTTCCAAAGTGGCCAATGATCTAAAATACACCACATTTTCTGGGCCTGAATATGTTGGCTCTGGTAGACACAAACTTACAGCTATAAATTAAATACCAATTTAAAACAAAATTAATAATATATTTATGTGGAAACCAATATTTTGATGCACAGTAGATGATATCGAGATATCAATAATATAATGAAGTTATTAAATCTGTTAAATAAGTATTATGATTAGAAAAAATATAGGTTAAAAAAAACATAAATGTATAATGTAAAGAAAACTTAGGTCTATATAAGAATAAGTGTCAAAATATGAGTGTTTACTTCAGAAATCACTTGAACCAACTTATATATTTTTTATTAGTTTTCCGTATTTTTTAAAAATGTATACAAAGATTTTTGACAGCAATCAACCACTTATGAAAAATATAAAAAACAGCATACCAATGATAAGAGCAGTGAAGAGTAAACCATATCGAACGTCTGCATAGAACCACAATAATACATTTGCTCCTTTAGTATACAAGAAACTGGATGAAAGATAAGCTAACATTGTGACACTTCCAGCTTTTCTTGTTCGAATCATTACAACAATCATTAGGAATAGTAATATTTCCAATTCTTTCTGTAAGTAACAAGAGTTAAGAGGACGTCACTCCCGTTATGTGTCTCCGTTTTACACACGTACTACAAGGTAAATTTTCGTTCACCAGTTTCAATAGCGTGCTTTTAGTTTTGATATTAGAGTGAATTAACCTATTATTAAACTTTTAGGTAAGAATATTATCTGTGTTCTTTCGTTGGTTTTTTACGATATTTTAATTTTTAAGCGAGTTATGAGTATGAAAATATTAAATATTCGAAAATGCTCATAGTTCACTTTAAAATTAAAATATTGTAAAAAACCAATGAGAGAACACAGATAATATTCTTACCTAAAAGTTTAATAATAGGTCAATTCACTTTAATATTAAAACTAAAAGTATACTATTGAAACTGGTGAACAAAAATGTATTACGTCGCACGTATATAAGACAGAGACAACACATGCGGGTACGACGTATTCTTAATTTTTAACAATACGAAACTGAAAATCACAATCTTTAATTGGTTGTTCAACGAAAAAGTTACTTACAGCGTCAAGTTCGCAAATCTTTTCAGTCGGTGAAAATAAATATTGACAAAAGATGTCAGTCTTTTTGCAAAACACATACGAACACGTAAGCATTATGTTAACCCAATAATAAGGTTTTAGTAAGACAATCAGCTCTTTCTTTTGAATCACCATTGTGAATATGCAATGGCTTTTTTTTGCTTGTATCGAAGGAACTCGTCAACTCGATACAATATAGTATGTGAAGCTTGTTATAGTCGATAGGAATGCGAATTGATAGAGTTACTCCTGAAAAAATAAATTTAAAAGCAAAGAAACGAATTTTGTTTCTGTTTGTCGTTTGACAGAAATTAGTATTAGTAGTACACTTGGACCATATACTATGGATGGAGCCAGAGTGTATAATATCAATACAAAACAAATGTTGCCGATATCAGCGACGAGTTACTGAATGAGTTGTTCGATATGCGCATGCGTAACGCAACTTCTCGCATATTTATCCACAAATAAATTAAATTGTCCATTGTACCTATGGATAATTATGCGAGGAGTTGCATTGCGAATGCGCACATCGATCACCTAATACTGAGACTCGTCGCTAATATCGGCAACAAAATAATACGCTGGGCTCCATCCATAGTATATAATTTAAGGTGGTACATATTGCAATCGATTATTATTTATATTTGATAACACGTTGCCGTATCATCATAGATAATATAGACATATACAGCGATGCCATAAGAAAAATATGAGATACATACGGAAATCACCTGATTTTAATGTTAAGATTTTGAATCGACAAACTCATAGAACATTCTATTATTCCTATTATCCTCTCGCTGACTGATTGACACAAGCGGATCTAATTGGCGGAGAATTAAAATAACCATAACGATTTTTAGTTTAAATAAATTTAGAATTAAAAAATTCAAATTGTAGTTAGGATTATTAGTTTTTGATTGTAATTGTAAAAATGTATGTAATATAGTTCTACGTTTCTTAATTTTTTTAAACTTTATATAATACTATTTGTTTTATCAAATGCAAATTAACTACGAAAAAAAAATAAAAATAAGTAAATAATAACGAATTATAAAATTTAGAAATCACTTTTTCATTCATTTTTTTAAATACGTTCAACGTTAATACTTTATGTCTTTATTATATCGTAGTTACTAATATAGTAATAAACTAATAACTATAGCAAGCCCATTTTATATAAATAAATATTAGAACAGACAGTACAATAAGTTGTGATATATACAATCATTATTTTATTGATACTATTACAAATATTTTAATGGATATTATAGGAACACAAATGCCATAAATAATTCATGTCTATGAGATGCCTATAAAAAATGTAATTAATGTGTTTATAGAAATTAGAAATCAAATAGACAAAAATTTTAGATTTCGCTTCACAAAAAAATTTAATTAGTTCGGCGCCACTGATGTTGAGAGTTTAAACTACCTAATTCTCATTTGTACAGTATATAGAGACCTGTATAGTGTACATATATGTACTAAATCTCGTCTGCACTGATACACAGTAAAAACTTAGGTACGATGAATTAAAATTACTGAAAATATCAATATTATTTTATTAAACATAATACATAAGTATATTATACGTGAAATGAGTATAAAATATTTATTCATAAATTTTATTTCAAAGTGAAGTAAATAAGTACATTTGTATTTTGTATTTGTGTGTGTATAGAGTGGAGTAACTCAAAGCACCAATTTTTTTTTTATTATTATTACTAGTCAAAATAAGATAATTGTTTCGTGTTGTTTTGGGTGGTATGCCTAATCCTCATAATTAGTTATGATTCTGATTACTGAATATAATACGCGTTTGAGTTTTTTAAGATATTTAAAATGTCTTCGTTTATTATTTTTTTGAATTCAAACATCATAAAACTAAAATCGATTCAAGAAAAATCATTAGGTTTCGATTTATTTTTCATTTGAATATCCAATTTCGTTAACATTTCAGACGTTTATACCTATTTTAAAATATTAAATAATACAATTTTTACCTTCTGAATGAATAAAACTATACATTTTTATTAAGCAATGTAATATATTATTAAACTTACTTATTTACCCACTACGCTTTGGTCGCTTTCTCACGCAACTATATTTTGTTATAAAATTAAAAATGTGCTGTAAACATTGTAGGTACCTGGCCACTTGGGCAACATACGTGTATTTTTCCTCGATCAATTTTTTTAAGCTATCCATTACATTTCGGTTAAGCACAAATGTGCTTATTATTATGATTTTCAGCTTCTATTTTAGATACATCATATACCGACTTTTTTGCACGTTTACCTAGGTGTTTGTTAGATATTATTTTAATGCAGCTCGCGATAAGTAGGCGATAAACGTGGGTACTCGGATTATGTAGCCCATTTCCCATAGACAATAATATGTAATAATCGTTATGTAACAATGTGACCTGTATAGTGGCGTAGTGCTGTAACATGGCTAAAGAACTTTGGTCTTGCGGCATGTGCTGTATACGTATACGAGATCTGAGGAGAGGATGAGGTCCAGACTCGAGACGACGACGGCTACGCGTAGCGAGAACGGGCCAGTTGGCCGTGTTTCGTTGGAGGTAGATCGCACGCACGCACGAAGACGATGACGACGATCCGTTCGTCGCGGAGAAGTCGCCTCTTGCAGGTACGTCATGTTGGTACGCCGCGTCACAACGGACGCGGACGCGGACGCCTAAACCTACGCACTACGCAGGCTCAGACGCCGCCGCCGTCGCCGATCGATCCGCAGGAAGCCGACGCGGCGACGCACAAACGCCGTGCGAACGGTACGCCCAGCAGCATATATTGGTCATTGGACGGCCAATAAGCCATCGCTCGGCGCTCGACGTACACACGATTCTCGCCCCCCCTCCCTCACCGATCATCCGTTGTTCGGCGCTTCCGTTGTTGCCGTTCGACCGATCAATCGTACTTGTGATTTCGTAACTGCATTTTTTCCGATCGTTTTACCATTCGCGTGCATTTCTTTGCACGCCCGCCGTTGTCAAAAGCGTCCGAACGGGCTACCGCCAACACATATGCCACTGTCGTAACGCGTCGCGGTGATCATCACTCCGGGACAGAACATCACCATGGCGGTCGTCGAGATGAAACCCAATTTCGTGAAAAGCGTCTCCTGGTAAACTATCATATTCTATTTCTACTTAGTTTTTGTTAACAAGGACCAGAAAAATCTGTTTTTACCTTGCTAGACGTCAAACAAAGTGCGTCATTATTGTACACTGTTTTATGTACACAGTGTTGTTTATAGCACTGTTTAACCTTTTTTGTTTAATGGCCGCTGTTGCTAAAAAATGATGTGTATTAGTTTTATACATATGTATTTGCTATGTTTGATTATAAACATTATATTTGATATGCTAACCATTACGATTTTTGTATAAAAAAAATTCAATTAAATGTAAACATCTAGAAGGGATTAGTTGATCCTTAACTTTTATTCAGTTTTATTTTATGTACTTATCTAGTATTATATAAGCAAATAATTTTAACCAAATTATTAACTCCAAATTCTCATAACATTTATCAATTGGATATTATTTATTTAACAACAGGGTTAGTTCTATGCTATAGATTTTGTTTTTTGTATTATGATATATAATGGTGCTTTAATATATATTTCATACAATTAATTAGTTCAAATAGCTAATAGGTAATTAATTATTATATTATAATACATAAACTATCTTACTATATAGGAAACAAAATAGTACCTAATACTTTTTGATTTTCAATTAAGGACACCTTACCCAAACGTGTTTCTCTGTCTTTCTAATATATGATATACTAAAATATACTTAATTATTATATTCTTACCTTTAAGTTTCATAATAAATCAATTCGTTGTAATATAAGATATAAAATGACAATGTAAAATTCATAAGTACTCTTAAAGAGAAAGAAAATCAATTGATAATAATAAATTATATATGTCTTGTTTTTATATCTGTACCAACCATATCTACATTAATGATAACAATTTAGGGCATCAAAACGTTATACATTTATCTTTAAATGAAACTTCTCACTGTTTGACATTTATTAGGTTCATAAATAAATACAATTATATTGAATATTTAAATATTTTTTAATTATTAGGTATTTCACTATAAAACATTTATATTTATTAATATACCTAATATTAAAATTTTTGATCTAGAAGGATTAATGTTTTACATTTTATTTAATTGAGGAGATTTTTTTATCTTATATAACTTAAAATGAACTTGCATAATTACAATGCTAAATGATATTTGATTAATTTTACACTACTAGAAATCTTTGTTAATTTAAATAATGTATAAATTACCCTTGTTAATAATTGGTAATATATAGGTACCAAATATACTTCACTAAAGCAAAAGTTTAATAAATCTAAAAGACCTACCTAACTAATAATATATTTTTCAAAGTACCTATAGTTAGTCTTGAAGTTATTTATGTTATATAAAAAAATTTAATTATAATTTATGAAAATAAGAATTATTATTTCTAATACAGTATTTTATTTATTATTTTAGTTTTATTAATGATTTATCGTACCGTGAAGCTGTTGAGAATTCTGTGAATTATAATACACGATTATGTATAGAACGGCGATTGAGAATGCCATTTTTAGATACACAGACAGGTACCTATGAAGCTATGAAATATTATAATATATGGTTCTATAGTCTGTTCCATAAGAGAATAATCACATTTTACGCATTTTGATTGATGATTTCACCAGTACTGAACCCTTGTTTCCCCCTCTAAACATGTTAAGCAAAACCAACTTTTGCTAACTTGAATCAAAACACACCGTTGTTGCTGTTTGAAAGTGGTCCCAGAGAGAAGTGGTATAAGTGAACACTGACAAAAATTGGCAAACTGTTTATCCTCTCGTGTTACAGACTATATAATTAATTAAAAAAATTTACTATGTATTTAATCAATTATGATTATAATTACCTATTTATTAGGTGTAGCTCAAACACATTCGAGTCTATTAATGCTAGAAAGACAACGTATGCCCGGGTTAAATAATGGTCAAGTTTATACATATCCTTCCAAAAGATGGAAGAAGAAAAGAAGACAATATTTGTTAAATACTTGCAATAACAGTTCTGTAAATTCCTCTGTATTCAATTCTGGAAGACGTAAGGAATCTGGTTAGTCAAATAGAAATATTGCCTATATAATTTTATTTGTGAAATAATGTATAATTTAATAGTTCATTCTATTATTAAATTATTTTATTTAAAAGGTTTAGCAAGTGGTGGTGATTCCGGAGATGGAACTAATTCATTTAATATCGATTTACATACTGGGGACAGTCAAAATGCAATTTCAAACAATGAAGATAGTAAAGATAGCCTTGGAACAAATACTATAGTATCTAAAGATGATCAGACAAACCAAAACAGTTCAAACACTAAAGTATCTTCTGTAAGTATTAAAAAGAATTTGTCCTATATATTATTATAGTAAATAAATTAGAAACAGTCATTTTCTGAGGCCCAAACCAGTCCAAATACTTCTTTCAAAGCTATAAAAATATTTAATTTTTTATTTAAGGAATGGTACTATGATGAATTTGAAATGCAAGAAATCGAAGGATTTGAAGAACCCGATGCAGATTCTGATTATGATTATGAAGAAAGTTATACTAAACGAAAAAGACGAAAAGGTGGAAAGCCTGGTCGTAACAGTACAAATAATGAAAGCACAAGTGGTCGCCGCAGTACAAAAGTGAGAAAATATTAATTACTAACAATAAGTAAATATAAATAGCATAAAATTAAATTATATAAAATAAGTAACTGTTTGGTTAATTTATCAAAAACATACCTTATTTTCAAAGTTTATTTAATAACAAATAACTTATCTTTTATATATCTAAACATTTATGAAAACACTAAAGTACTAAAGTTATATAACTAAGGTTATATTAATCTTCACTTATTGTAGATATTAATTAATCATACTTATTTATATTGTATCCATCCAATAAACTTTATTATGTTATATGTTTTATTTTATAGCATTCCTGCAATACGTTACCAAAAAAACATGTGAACTACCTTACAATTGTTAATATTATTATTATTTTTTTTATAATATAAAAATATATAATTGTAATTCAAAATCATATTAAATATAAAATAGCATATTAATTTTCACTTGGAGCAATGTCTGGGCATAAAAAAATTATCAGATTTATGTATTGACTTTTACTAAGGTTTAAAATGTTTAAATATAATGATGACAAATATAGTAAATCTATAATTAAATAAAAATCTTATTTTAGTATATTTAGTAATAACCGCTTTAATACACTATGTACATCGTTTATAAAATTGATAAAAAAACAACAACATTAAAATAATTGTTATTCTGATAATTAGTTATTTCAACTGATTTATGTTTATCATATTACCTAAGTTATTTAAATCATTATTTTTTTTATGTATTTTTAATTTTATAGTGCATTTAGGCTACACAATTACAGCCTGTAATTAATACCTTACATAAAAAATAATAATTTAAAAATTTAACCTATTATGTCAATACATAAAAACTGATTAGAATTTTAAATTTCTGTTTTTTTTTATACATTACCATTTTTATTGCATATAAATATTAGCCTAATTATTATTGATATGACTAAATGTTTTTAATTTTGGCAAAGTGGCATGAGCTATTGTTAATATTTTATACATTTTTTTACTGTTATGAAGGGTTCAACATCTGGAAGAGGAAGAAAGAAAGGAATGAGTGGTTTCATTGATCTTCAAGATCCTGATAAACCATATGCATGCGACCGTAAGTACATTTTTGCATTTGTGTTATATTTGGTTAATGCTATTTAAGTCATTTTTATTACCTATTGTGGTTTTAACATTTTTATAGTCGTGCACAAACTTTACCATAACCTAAACATTAACTTGCAATAAATTATTGCATTTATTTTTACCCTAATTATTTCAATTATGTCAAATGAGCATACTATACCATAATGCATGTTGTGTTAGCAAAGCACAATGAGGTGGTATTATTCATACAAATATGATTCATACTTTTATTTTAGGCAGGTATAATAAAATAAGAACTTGAATTTATTGTAACTTTAAACTAAGAATTATTATTAAAATTTCTAACTAAAAACATTTTAAATATTAGTCTTAAGGGTCTAAAAATTCATAAACAAAGTTTTATAGTCATTATCCTTAATAGTATTTTGGGTTGAACATAAAAAAAAGAGTTATAGATTTATT
Organism: Rhopalosiphum nymphaeae; assembly: GCA_036289425.1. Taxonomy (NCBI): domain Eukaryota; kingdom Metazoa; phylum Arthropoda; class Insecta; order Hemiptera; family Aphididae; genus Rhopalosiphum; species Rhopalosiphum nymphaeae. The sequence goes on from JAZAQC010000030.1 coordinate 4,550,919, forward strand.
TTTTAGAAATGTTACATTTTTTTTATAAACAGTTCATTCTTTTTACTTAAATATGGTGTTTTATTTATGTAAAAAATATTTCTTTTCTTACTTTATTTTAAAGACTTATTATTTTATATCTACTTGGATTTTTTTTTATGATTTTGTAATTTGTATTGCGGTTGTCACACCGTGTTAGTACTCTAGTTTAACTTGTTTGCGTTTGAGTGTTTTTGTTTGTCGTGACCATTATTCCGGCTGTATGAGGGTGTTAGCGTATGCTAATGTTTCAGTATGTGGAGCTCGTTACAAGACTCGACCTGGTCTTACTTATCATTACACTCATTCACACAAGGAAAAACCTGCTGCCAATATACCTGTAGCAGATGAAGAGGCCAGCCAAGAGAGTGGTTTAGTATCAACCCCTGTGTCTCCACAAACACAACAGTCTCAACCATTTGAACAACAACAAACTACAACAGGTTGGAGCAAATTCCAGGACAGTTATGTCACCTTCCTTAATGCCCCTGGTAATCACTAAATCGCTTAAAATAAAAACATTCTTCTGGCTGCACGCTCTTTAGCCCTAGCTTTGTCATACTATTTTTCTGGTTGATTTAAAAAAAAATGTATTTCAATAAATTCAAAACATCTATAAGTATTTGTTTATGTTGAAATCTGATAAGAATTAAATAATTTTGACCTCATTTTCTTTATAACTATTTAAATTTTTAAATTATACTACAGAAAAATAAAAAATAAATTAAACTAATAAAAAGCAATACAACATTTTTTTAAAGATTTTCATTATTAAGTGGCATCTAAACCAAAGATACGTTTGTCAGGAAATATGATTATATGTTTGCAAGATTGTTACAGACATTTGATTATGTTATAGTTTAGGGTATAGTTATAGTTAGAATCATTGTTGTTGACAATGTTAAAAACAAATACTTACAACAAATTTATCCTAGTTAAGCTAGGTTGTAACTTACGCCAATCTAATAATTAATACATTTATTAAAAATAGTGTGAGGTTTAAATTTGATAAATTTTTACTTATTTTCAAAATGATTTATAAAAATGTTTAATATTGTTATTATGTTAGGAAATATTTAACATTATAAATGCAAATAGGTTGTTAAAACTATTTATTATTGTTAGAAGTTTTATAATATTTGGAGTTAAAATGTTTGTTAAACAAACTAAAAAAAAATGTTAGTGTTAAAAAAAAATTGTTATGATAATTCTATAAATTAAGTGGTAATAAATAGTTTTTCATTAAATTTGGAACTTAAAGTAATTTTTTAAACATAATGATTTTTAACATGTATTTTCTATTAGATTCATTTATTTATTTTTCAATGTTATTTTAAATCTTCTAATTATTTAATAACATGGGTTTTATTTTATTTTAGTATATTATCTTATAAGGATTGCTACACTTGCAGTTTTTGTCTCCGTCTTATAAATGTATAGCATTGCAAATCTACGCTTAACAGTTCACACTTAGCTTCGGTAGTTTTTAATAATATTAGGGTGAGAATCAACTTATTATGAAACTTAATGGTAAGAACTTTATCTGTGTTTGAATGTAGAATTTTTATGATAGTTAAATATTTTAGTGACTTTTGCTCAAAAATAATTATTGTAAAAAATTGAAATACTAATATATATAATATTCTTGCCATCAAGTTTTAGATAATAATATAAGTTAATTCATACTAATATAAAAACTAACAAAATTAAACATGAACTGTTAAGCATAAGTTTGTTATGTTACACATTCTTAACAAGACTTTCTCTTCAAATTTTATCATTTAAGTAAGATTAATATAGGTTTTCAATGATAAATTTGTATCATATTTAAATATTAACTCAAATATCTATTATTTGCCATAGAATCTCAAAATGTTAAATATATTATTAGTTTTTTGAGTTTTTTCTAATATTTTATTTTTTAAATACCTACAAATTTATAATCTATATATATAAAGGAAAGTGTACTTTACCAATAATCAACGCAGAGCCAAACCTATTTGAGTTATCGACTTGATAATTTCTTTTATAAACCAATATTTACTTTCATAAATTAAAATAAATAAAAAATAATTTATGCTTTTTGCTTTGCATGCAATAACTCTCTTAGTTGTTTACCAGTGGGTTTCCTTTCTATTCATATTGTTTATGTTATGCAATCTGAGTATAGATCATAGTCCAATACTTGTTTTATGTGATTAGCCCTTACGAGTGTCACAATTATTTTCTATTGAATATGTATTTAGTAAATTATAAAAAGTTTTTGCTTACAATGAATATAGACTTCTTGAGCATTGTAATAATAGTATTGCATTTCTATTAGTAGTGTGAAGTAAAATAAGGCCATAAGTTTGAAGCTGGATTTTATTGAGTCTTAATCAACTTTGTATTTATAGATTAAATACCACCTTAAAATTTTACTGCATGTGAATGCCATATAATGCATTAAACTGTAATGTTGACATACTTATTTAAAATATTTTAATTGCTTAAGATTTAATGTTGAATTTTAAAATAGTATTCAGTTTTTCTTTAGTTTGATTTAAAACAACGTATAAAAGTTAAATTGGTACTAATTATGATGTTACCTGAACTAAATGGTAAACAATTATATTGAATCCCATAATAATACCACCTAATTTAAAATATATATATATATACATTTTTTTTTTTTGATTGGCTTTATAGTTCAACAAACTCAATTATGACTTGCTTTTAAATTTATTTTTAGTTGTATTTTATATGACTACTATATATTTATGAATATTGTATTATCCAAATACTTAATTTGTGGGCTATTATTGGTATTTATATGTATTCAATTAAATCTAAGGCAATTAATATAATCATACACAGAAATAATGTAATTTAAATTTGGTAAGCGTTAGTCGTTTTATGCCATAAACAAAAAAAGTTTAGTTCTAGTATTTAATTTTTCTATGTAGTTTGTACTTTGTAATTTATGTTGTAATTTTTGCTTATTAACAACATAATCAACAGTATACATATTATGAGGGGTACATGGAAACTAGTAATATTAATGATGATGAACATAAAATATCATTAATTCGTATATTGTGTTCATTCAAAATACTTAGCAATAGTTAAATTATTTCCAATACAGATATTACTGTATACTATTATAACTTCAATGTTATTTAGTTAATTTAATAATATACTGGGAAAATTTTAATAGTTTTTCAAAATTTCAATTCAATATTTTATAGATATGGGATGTTTTCCCTGTACCTCTCATTTATATGCAGAGCTGGGCATGAATTAAAATCAAAAAGACTTTAATACAAGTGTTCAGTGGACTTGTAATATTAAAGCCTCTTTGGTTGTATGGATAAGGGGTTGTGATTTTAAGCTCCATCTCTTTGAACCAACAATGTTTCGAAAAGTTATCGACCTTTAAAACGACAATGCTTTACCAGCGACTTTGATAACCCTTGGTAATGAATAAAAATTGATTTAGGATTTAACTCATTATTTTAATCAGAATATTTCGTTGTCCGTTGATGATTGGTTTGTTTGTCTTATTAATACAAATTGTTTTCAAATTTAAATCATGATTTGTCCCAGCTCTGTGTATGCATGTGTGGCGAGTGCATATGCGCTTGAATGTGACGTTAAACAAAAACATATATTTCATAATTAATTTTCAAGGAATAAAAATAAAATAAAGCCCCTCTTTTTGTTTGTTTTTGTTTGAAGGATAAGATGGAGGTGGCAGACGTCCCGAATGACAGAAAATATTATTTATGGGTTTAGTGGTGAAGGTCTGGGCCATACCTTGTGTACATCAATTTATGGCAACATTATCATTATAATAATGCTGGTGGCAGTGACTTAACCACGGTCCTTAAACCAAAATAATAACATCACAATAGCATAGAATACTCTAATAGCTATAATTTGTTTTATTTTGTTAAAATTAAATGTTTTTTTTTTTTTTTTTGTGGACATCAGACATTCCTACTTATTTTAGTGAATTTTAACCCTATATTGTACTGAATTAAATCACTTAGTATAGATGTTTTGTATAAATATTTCCTTGTGTACTACTAAATAATTATTGCCTTATTATGAAACATGTTAAACCAGCATATAAATGCTTAATATGTAGCACATTATAAATTCAGTATTACACAAATAATCTGGGACAAATCATGAGCTTCCCTCCATTGTACAGTCAAATATGAATTTTAATTTATTATAATATATAGATAATTATGTAATTTATAATGATGTAAATTCTAAAAAAAAAAAAAATGTGATATTTTATAACTACACCAATCATTTAACTAGGCAGTTGACTTTTTATTTATTTTAAATTTACAATATGATAAAGAAACATCTATTTATTATTTATTGGCAAGTTAGAAAAGAATATAGTGAATTCTTTAATTACAAATGTTATTGTCGTTAGAGCATATGGGATGCTTAGTTTTTCATAAGAGTTAAAATGTTATAAAGTATATTATATTATTTATTTAGACCGGAATTTTTTATTTTACTATGTTACATTATACTTGAATTCTTTGAATCTTTTATTGGTTTGACTTAAATAATTTAAATTTGATTATAAAATAAAAAAAAACTTAAAAAATTGGAACTTAAGCAATAAAATTAATATATCTTATTGACTATTTATAAACATTTACATCTACGAGCAATTGTATATAATTTAAAGCAAACAAATGTGATTTTTATTTTTTTTAAAGATGCAGACAAATCTGTTAAACACAAATTTACTTATTCATATGACAATTTCTTCTAATTTATAAAGTAAAACATGAATACATTCTAAATCCATAAAATGTATTATTTATTATTTATTTAAGTAATATTTGTTTTCTCTAGTCGGTTTTTGCAATATTATTTTTTTTTTCTTTTAAATTTTTGAAATTTATAATTACATATTGAATAGTACAACTTTTGTCAAATTGATTTATAATTTATTCAAATAATGAATTAAACTTATTACCTATAATAAAATATCTTGGGTATATTTTTTTTTATCATTTATTTCAGTCAAAATTTGAAAACAAAATTGTACCTCAACTGTTGATAATACAGATATTTAAATGGGACCTATTTTTTCATACATTTTTTAATAATATGTACAGTCTATAAAGTAAAAATAAGTTTTAAAATAAATATTTATCTTTACTCAAATATTATTTGCCTGACCTGCATCATTAATATTATAAATTGTATTTTTATCAATTGGTCACTTTTTATTTCAATGAGTGATCTGAATTCACCTATTTTTTATGAAAAAAAAAACCAATCAATTATAATATAAGATAGATGAATATTTGTGATTAAGAAATATTAATTAATCAGTTCTATTTCTATGTTTATAGCATAACATATAATTAAATTTTTCATGTTACAATTTTTAGTTATTCAAATACTATAACAATAATTAAAAATATAAATATATTTATATATATTATACACATCATAATATGTTTTTGTTTTTAACACAATTGTCTGCGTACCTGGTAGTGGTTAATTTTGAGTAAACATATTTTATGAGCAATGAATATGAATTTATCATTAATTGTTTTTAAATAAGTTAAATTATGTTTGGTCAATCATAATTCATTGAACAAAATCCATTTTTAAGATGACTTGTTGTAGACAAGTGCTCCGAGTTTAATTCTACTTTATTTTAAATAATATATTCAAACTTGTGTAGTATAAAGTAATTATTTCAAACACATATCTTTTTTAGTTAAATTAAATAACTAAGTTTATTAAAATATATTATAGAGTTGTCTTAAAATTGGAAATTGTCCCTTTGTGTTCAGTTCCGAGTTATACTCTGATTATTTTAAGTCCATATAATTCATTAAGGCAAGGGGTGCTGTACTTGGACATATTTTGGGTTATGTGTAACAAATTGTTTAATCTAAATAAACCATAAAGTTATAAATAATTATTGTTTTATTTTTTATAGTAATCCTTTTCTTTCTTCCTAAAATGTTTAAATATGTACGTATTATGTATTTTTTTAGAATAATTATTTCATACTTATTTATTATTGTACTATTACAATAAATTAGTAATGAAATTTTTTATTTAAATGGAAATTTAAATTTGTAATTAATTGAAGTTTTTAAACTTTCAATAGTAGTTAAACATTAAAAACCACTGTTGAAATATTTTTAATATTATATTTTCATTGCTACATCAATTGTGTATGTGTATTAATATATAAAAATAAAATGTTAATTTACGACGGAGGAACAAGATAAAATAGCTTTATATTTATTTTTGTAGTTATACTTAGTATAGTTAAGTTTTTCAGCTGGTTTTATTTAGTCATAGAATTTTATTATTATTATATTATTATATTATATTATTGTTTTATTATTATTTTTATATAAATAATAATAAATTATAAGAGTAGGGAATAAAGTTAACTGTGCAAGTTGCAGTGCATCACACCTCTGGGAATAATTACTTCCCTACTACAAGACTATTTGAAGTATGCATTGTGATTTGTAGACCCAAATGCACGGTTTGGTCGAGGTACAATTGGACCGAATCAATGGTAATATGTTTCAGGTGCTTCAGGCAGCAACAATACTCCGGTGGCTTCTCCTGCTCCTCACTCAAAACGGGTTTCAGCTAGAATGTCAAACCATCCAAACAATTCTCCGCTGGTAACATTGAACCCAAATGAAGCAGCTTCAAGCACCGCAAGTTCAACTTTTCCATCAACTACTACTCCAGCAAAAACATCACATAATAAAGCGGTTTCAAGAGAAGTAATAATTTGTATTATAAAATTTAAATATAAAAAAGTATTATAATTATTATTCTATTTTAGGGATATACTAAAACAAAATCTGGAGGCAATAATAAATCTGCAAATCCATCACCGTATTGTGATTTTTGTTTGGGCGATGAAGTATCTAATAAATCTGGTCAACCAGAAATATTAATTTCTTGTTCAGACTGTGGTCGTTCAGGTAAAAGTATCTTGCATTTTATTTCGTTAAGTATACTAAACTTTTTATGTTTTTCCAGGCCATCCAACCTGTCTTCAATTTACTGCAAATATGATCATTTCTGTTGGAAAATATCGTTGGCAGTGTATCGAGTGCAAATGTTGTTCAATTTGTGGAACATCAGATAATGATGTAAGAATAATGTTTTTATACTCTGTAAAATATTTTAAAACCTATTTTTTTTTTTTTTTTTTGTTCATAGGATCAACTTTTGTTTTGTGATGATTGTGACCGTGGTTATCATGTGTATTGCTTAACACCACCACTTACATCACCGCCCGAAGGTTGCTGGAGTTGTAAATTGTGCATCAAAGAATTCCATTCAAAATAATGTCTATCCTAAGAAAAAACTTTTTTTTTATCTTATGAACTTTTGAGCTGTATAAATGTCATCTTGAATAGTTAACCAAATTATATTCCATAAGGCGTGTTTACTAAATATATTTGAGTTCAACCATTGATCACTAGATGTTTAGGGTCAATCAGTATTATATAATTTAAGTTTTTTTTTTTGTAATCATACTTTTTTATAATTTTTTAATTGCCAAATTTGGTTTACATAAATTAGTTCAAATTATAATTTACATCTATTTGTTTTGAGTCTATTATTTTTATTATTATTTTTACTTTTTTTAAACCATTGTGTGTAATTGACTATAATAAGTGATTTTTTTTCAATATTGAATGATTAAATTTATTTGTTTCTACAGTTCATTTATTATTTATTTATTTTTATTCAACTATTAAAAATAATCGATTTGATTGTATTTCCCGATTGTGATTAAGAATAAGACACTAAATACAAAACCTATATTTTAAATGTTATCATGTATAGGTAAAATGATGATCTTGATTAATAAATAATTAAAAGCAAACATTATTTATGTGGTTTAACTCATTTGTATTTAAATGCTATCAACAATATATTTAAGTATCCAATTATTTGGTAATTATTATAAAATGTCAAACTATCTTATGTTATACATGATTTTACTTTCAATACAATTAATCATTATTTTTAGCAACAATAACATTGGAAGATATTATAAGCTTTATAATCTACTGTTTGACATTACAGTTTTTATTCAGTAAAAAATAATATAAATTATGTTCAATAACTTGTATTAGAAAAATCAAATTATTACTAACTGTACATCACTTGATACTTGAAAATTACATTAAAATTAAAATGTTATTTAATTGAATATTAGAGATGATCTCTATCGTTTTTGTAATGAGTGAGTTTAGTCTAAGATAAGGTAACTCAAAAACATAAAAAAAATGATTCTGCGTAAATGCATTTTGTTTTTGTTTATGTTGCGAATGAGTCAGAGAGAGAAAACAAACAGTGCACTAACATCCTTTTAACATTCTTTGATTTTGATTTCATAAAGAGTATTGAGATACTATTATCTTCTAACTTTCTTATTCACTTTGTCGTAGACTTCCGGAAAGTTGTTTTTACAATTAAGCTGCATTCTTGTACTCAGATACAAACAATGATTAAACATTTTCTTGAACTCATATACATTCAAAGAAGTGCCAACATACATCATCTTAAACCTAAATTTAAATTTAAAAAAAAAACTTTATTTTAATTATACATATTTTGTAGAATTAAACCTACCCTTTCAATTTCAGTACAAATAGTTCTAGATCCTTCGCGATACCCGAGTTATAATTGGGCACTTTGGGTTCTCCATATAATCCAATGTCAATGTACATTTTGTCCACTGGCGCATGTGAATGTACAAGACCGTGTCCTGGATTTAAAACAGTTGGGCATACCCAAATAGGATAAATCTAAAATTACAATAAACAGTTAACATGATTTAAATTTTTGTTGTCGTGTTAATATTATGATAATAAGTGTTAAGTTACATTCAAATGTTCATGAAATTTTTCCACAGATTTTTTCAGATTTGTAATAGGTAGTATGAAGTCATCTATGAAATGATGCTCATCATATAATCGTTTAATAGTGTCTGTTTGTGTTAATTTTAGTAGTGCCACTTTTGCAGGCATTATCCATCCCAATAGATAACGAAATACTGGATGATTTCCAAAAGGTATTATATCCTGTGCACAAATATCATATTTATATTTTACATTATAGTTGATTTATACAAAAATATTAAATTCTGAAAATTTTAGATATTATAACAGCTATTACCTGTACTTCCCAAAATAAAGAATTATTATGTCTAAAGTAATAATCTTTTAAAGGAATATATTCTTCGGCATTTTCCCGTGATAATAAAAATGACTCGACGTATTTAAAAAACCATGGTTTATAAAATCGACCAATTTCGTTGACATTTTTCTAGGAAATATAAATGTATTTTCATATTAATAAATATTAAATACAAATAATATTTAGAACTGTGAATTTAACGCACTAAAAACCATTTAATTTATGCACTTAAAATGGAAACATTACTGAGATGTTCAAAATGTGTAAAATTATACAAAATAAACTTGCTGCTATGTACTTATTCACAATCACAAACGTATATGTGGATTGAAAGGATCCGATTAATAATTTGCAAATATATTTAAACGTATTATTTATAATATGATGTATTCAAAAAAATAAGTAAATATACATAAGTCACAAAATTGTCAAGATTACTAAAAAAACAAAAATAATTTTTTAACAAAATTAGAGCTCGAATTGAAGAGAAAATCGATGCAGGGAGACTGAACAACTACGCTAATACTCTTTTATTTTTTTTACCGTAGACCCTAACGTTTGAGAACTTTTATCAATGTTAAAATTTAAAAAACACGCGAGATCAATAAAAATGTATATAATATGTATCTATAATATATTAATATATTGTTTTATTACTTTATTATAATATTATACCCACTCATATTTATACGTAAAATATATGTTTTCTTTTTTTTCAATTGTTAAATACTTAATGAAGATATAAAAAATATATAACCCGCAGTTTATTAACCTCTACATTAACGTCTAGAATAATGAGCAAAATAATATAATACACGTATTACTTATACCTAGTACCTACGACCCACTAATATCTTTTTTAAAACGTGTATGATGTAAAATATACCTAATTTATATTAAATTTAGAATAAAATTAATAGACACTTAAAATCATTAAATTCACAGCTAATAATACGATAACTATATCGTGTGTATATTGGTAAACAGTTGGTTCATTACTGTGTCTTGATTGCCATCTGTCATTTTTCCAGTCATCAAAACGCCATCATTTTTACTAAATATTAATAGCTCGACAAAATCATTGTTTTCTACATCAAGTGCTTCCGAGATAAGGCTGGATTGAATTTTTTCCAAACAACTAATCGGACGATACTTAAGTCTGACATATCTAAATAATTTTCAATGTACGATTTGTTAGATAAATACTTTATTATAATTTATAGTGTAGTACCTACTGTATAGCCTGTGGTTATACGTTAGAAGGGAGACGTGAACAATTACATTTTGTTATATGTTTACAAGTAGCACAACTACTTAATATATAATAATAAAACATATTGTGTAAAATAATTATACATTTTTTTTTGTCATAAACAATAATCAACTTATATTTATTGCAGAATAGCAGAACATTGACCCATGAAATATGAAAATAATATAGATAGATACATACATCTAAACTCTATCACCACAGGGCGTCAAATTTATGAATTCTTTTGCATTGTTGTATATAGTGTTGGGAGTTGACGGATAAACGTAAATTGTACTCAAAAAAAGGAGAAAATTGTTAATTAGTTAATTGCGCCCAATACATTTCAAGTATCAATTTCTATGTCGTAAATGAGGCCTAGTAGTTTTTTTAAATCATATTATTTCTATAATAATTATTTATCGTTGGCCGAAAGGCACAACGAAATATAATAACATGTTTTAATTTATTAATAAATGTGTGGTTTTAAAACATTTTTTAGAAGTTAAATATTTAGAGGTGAATAATAATAATAATAATAATAATATATTAACTTAGTAAATCACCAAATATAGGTAATAGGTACATAATGTTCACCTATTTATATTTCATGGTGCTGCAATAATAAAATCATTGATATCTACAATAACGTAACAGTTATAGCGATAAACGTTTGAGTTTTACACTAATTAATGTTCAACAGTGTCAAAAATAATAGATATTGATGAATTCAAAAGGTCTCTAATAAGATACTATAGGTGCAAATTATCATATCCATATTAGAAATCGAAAATTTCGGGCACACTTAAAAATATTATTTTGAAGTCAATAACTTACTTTTTTGCTGGTATTATTCTGATGTCGATTGCGGTCAAAAATCCCAGTGTGCCATATGAAAATGGAATACATTCGAAAACGTTTGGATTTTCTGACTACAATACATAATAATAAACAATAAGCACACGTTAAATAATTTTCCATAAAATATACTACGAAATAAGGTACCTAAAAAATAGGTACTATATATTATTATGTTATTATGTATGGTTACCTCTGAACATATGATCAAATCACCGTCAGCTGTGACGAGTTCGTATCGCGTACACGTCTTATGAAACAATCCGAACTTAAAAGACGAAGATTCCAATCCTATTCCCATAACTAATCCGCCTAACGAATATAACATAATATTAATACACATGACGCTTACCATTTATATTATAATCGTTTTTATTTTATCTCAAAAATATTTCTAGTTGTAATAAGTATAGTATAATATAATATAGCATTAATATGAATATAAACGATATACCGATAGTCAAATCTTCCAATTCCACGGCAACAGGTATTGTCCACCCCGATTGAATCAGTATTGGAATTAATTGACCCACTGTAATGCTTGGTTCAACCCTGACTGTCTATAAATATATTCATAATAATTAAAATAAAAAAAACAATATGAATTTATCGAGGTAACTAAATAAAAGTTTGTTGTTACTTTAAACTAGGGTGACCATACATCCTGTTTTTTACAGGATTGTCCTTTATTACAGCATTGTGTCCTGTTGTCCTGACAAACTTCTTTCCGGACGATTTTTGTCCTGTTTTTTTGATCAAATTTTTCCTTATTATTATTTCTTATTATATTTTGTGCATTTTAAATATACTGTATAGTGCACATAATACGAAAATAACAATATGTTTTTTTTTTAACTGTTAAACCACAAAAATCTATTTATATCACTGAAAATACGTTTTGTGAATATGGTTATGCAATATTATAGCGGATAGCTGGATATGTCTAATAATAATTCCATGCCTATTAAATTATTATAATTATTATTATTAATTTTGTCCTGTATTTTTTTTTTTTTTAATATGGTCACCCTACTTTAAACCAATGATCAGGCCTTATTCAAGCTGTCAGTATTTATTTATTTATTTATTATGAATTATACGGGCTGAACCCTTTGTAAAATTAAGCAGAGATATACAGAGACGTAAAGTGGTAAACAGTAAACATTTACTGAAATATATTTTAGGAATAGAATAAGGCTTGCGTCTTGTCGATAATTATTAATTATAATTCATGGCTACACTAATTACGATAATCACTTACTCGATTGAGACTATCGATGGAAATCATCTCATCCAAATGGACGTTAATGTTGAACATGCGTTTCTTATACGTCATTTCAGCCAGAGTCATACTTCTCCAACTAGGTCTGGCCGTACACATTACACGGTCTGGAGCGTGTAAATTTCTATGCCGTACCTGCAGAGGAAGAAAAAATAGGTATAACGAAAGTAACGATCAGTTGACATTCAAAGTGTAAGTACAATAATAATAATAACACAGTGTTTTGATTATAATTGGGTGATGTTAAATGTAATATTATAATATACATATATATATATATGGCGTATTCACCTCGCGCTGAATGTTTTCAACTTTTTTTTCGTGGTCAATTCCGGTACAACGGCGGCGTGACCATGAATTTTTTTCGAAGGCAGCCCACATCTTTCCCAAAACGGTGCAAGGCAAGAGGAAGAATACTACAAACACCCATCGGTAGTTCACCAACACGTATTCCACTAAAGTATCCGAATGCATGTCAGTATTTGAATGATCTTAAGATATACCTATACAGAGAATAACGTACAAATAAATATTTTTTTATTAAAATGTTTTTAATTTAAAAATAAAATATGAGCAAGATAGTACCGCTCTACTATATAGTAAGTGTCGAGGTGGTTACTATATTGAGTATATTTGTACGCTAACAGCATCTTTTGGCGGAGATTTAAAAATTTAAAACTGCAGTTACTAATGAACCGTTGTTTCTTATTATTTTTAATTTCCCTATTATCCATTTTTTCATTTCATTTTTTATAAAATCATGAATTAACAGAAATTTATTAACGATTTTTTTTTTTTAATGTCTTTAATACAAAATAATACATATTCGGTACATTCAGAATATACTACGTGTACTTCAAAGTTTGAAGTTCAAACACATAACTCATTTCTGTTGATTTCGTCTCAAGATGCTTATACATTTTCATTAGCTGAAAGCATAGACATAATAGAATATATCAATAATTCTATTATATCTATGGCTGAAAGTGGCTTTATATTAGGAGTAAAATATATTTTTGAATGTTTTTCTTATGTACTTATCTTACGTAATTGTAAAAAGACAATATTTTATGGGTTTAACATTTAAGATAAAATCAAAAATGTATATATATATATATACATATATTATTATCTAAAGGAAATCAATTTGTGGGAAATGTGATAAATAAATATGGTAAGGTTAACACTTTTATTGCATAAATGTAGTGAATAATTATAAAAAATATTTAGATTTTCCTCATTTTTAACCCCAAAAGTATCAAATAGATCATATTTTCTATAATATTGAAGATAGAATTTATTTGATCTAAATTATATAGATAATAACATAATTATAACGTAACTGTGAGATTACAATACATTTCTTTTTTAACTCCGAATATAAGACTTATTTTAATTTTTTACTATACCATGATAGGGTGTGTATTTATGTTATCAATATATCATATTATGACAATTTTTGTAAAATGTAACTTTGTACAATTCAATATACACGACGATATTACTACGACAACTTTACAGTCGTATTAAGAACATAATTATCATGTAACTTTAATGACTTAGTGTTATACTTGTCATAAATAAAAATTTTAATTTTTAATATTTATGTTCATATAAATACATTATTGAATTATTTTTACTATGAGCCAATTTTACGCGTATAATGTTTGTAGTGAATAAATATACTATACAAAGCAAGCTTTAAACGAGGGTTCTTTAAAAGAATTGACCCAAGTCTCGCTCCATCTTAAGATCGGCCTAATATACATACTATACACAATATACATACATTATACTATCATAGTAATATAGTATTCTATATACAGCATTAAAATTTATAATTATTATTAATGGGGGACGTTATATACATGATTTTTCAGTATATGAAAACATGATCAATACTAAACCAATACCAATATAATATTGTTAATAATAATGTTTCGAGTTTAAAGAAAAAACACTTCTTATAAAATTATAAGTCGGTTTTTATAATGCTGGCGGCTCTGTAGCATGTAGGGAAATGCAGCAACGACGAGTCGCGTGATTCGGGCGGTATGGAATCCTGGTTGTTTGGGACGGAAAAACAACCGACTGCACTGAAATACCTACACTAATATCACACTAATATTACTACTTACACCGACGCCAGCGAAGTTAAGTTAAGTTAATTATGTGTTCAAAATGTTTCCTTAATTTTTTGTTTGTTGAACAGCTACCACATACAAAATAATACACACTTGTTGATACCTATGAAAAAAAAAACTAATGATAATGTGTAAAATTGTGAACTAAATGATTGAATCCATAAACCAGACATATACGAAATCCGTACTGGTCATGTTTTGAGAGATGAAGCCGACAGAGCAACTAGCGCGGTAACGGCGGTGATACACGACGCGGTGGCATAGAATCCTGGTTGTTTCGAACGGAAAAACAACCAACAGTCGGGGACACGAAAAATGACCGGTAAGCGCTAACCGGCGATCGGCAGTTTTCGATAGACCGATAGTAATTCAAATAAACCAAATCATATAACGAACAGCCCGCGTTTTATTTACATGACCAACGCGGTTATAAAAATAGTTAAACATTACTATTGACTTAGTAGGTAGTAACTCTATAGATGTACGCCGTGTACGGACACCGCGGTAAGGATGTGCAGCGGGAATGTTTAATACAAAATGTTAGATGGAATAATTTATGGTAAATAATTTTTTAATTATTAATAACATTATTACTCACAGATAATATTTTCATTATTTACCGCCACTTCGGTGCACAAATTAAAGTTAAAATCGTGTGAATTGCATCGATTTAATAGATTTAATAATATATTATAATGTGTACGTAACATATTATAATTTAAAAAAAAACTAGTGAAGCATTAACTATTTCACTCTATTCTATAATCAATGTAATGAATCAAGTAAGCAGTGAAGTAACTTTGTTGTAGTCTGTAACCACTTCACATTGGCCAATAGGTAGTCAATATCATCAAGATGAACCTCATAGTTGAATATTTAACCGTAATCCATTAGGATGTGTTAAATTCGAATTTGAATTCAATAATAATCCATTGAATACAAAAAATGATTCTAAGCTGTGTCTCCTTCATTTATAGACTCAATTAATAAAAATATTTCATAATTAATTTATAACTATTAGCAATTAATTGTTCTATTTGTAGGATTGTAGCACACACCACTGCGCAGTATGTTGAAATGTTGAATTTTTTTTACCAAAAACATAGGCATTTATTATATTAATGATTTTTATATATTAAATATAATAATTTAATATCATATCATATTAATAGAAAATGTAATTAAGTTGCTAATTTGAGGTGCAAAAATAAAAAATGCACTGTGCTTTTTTAAATGATAGGAAAAACAAATACAACTTAACGAAATAATAGGAATATCGTGAAGAATTAATTTGGAACCACCAAAAGAGAAAGTTTCAAATAGTCTCAAATGAATTACAAAATATTAGCGTTGACCCAGAGGTCGTTCGGACATTATCGGACGGCTAACTTCACGCAGACTTCATTAGATCCTATTGAAAAATAGAAAATTTCCTAAAATATCGTAGCTTATTTTCGACTATAAAAGTACCTTCATACACAAAATAGTATTTTTTTAAAACATACAAATTATTGGAAAACTATTACATATTATATAGCAGAGCTATGAAGTTACTGTGTACCAAGCGTATCTCGTCATTGAGTAAGTCAGCATCTTTTAATAAAATCATTTCGTTATTTAGTTCACAACAAACTGAAAATTATATTATTATGGCTACCGTATTTATGTACTATTTATAAGTGTATGTTATTTAATTATTAACTATTAAAAAAGGAAAGTCATATTTGGAGAACATTTTAAATATCAATGATTATTCATTTTTAATTTATAACCAAAGTATCAACTATCTAATATTTTTTACCAGTAATCATTTTCAATGCAAAAGTTTTAAAATAAATATTAGTCCAAAACGTAATGATACTATGAAAAACATAATATAAAAACATTATTATAAAACTAAGTCGTTACATTCCTTGTTTGACTCAGAATCTAAAGCATTTGTATGACTCATTTTAATTAATTTAATGCTATTATAGAGTATTAATTATATTATATGTTGAGGTATACTGTGATAACTAGTGATAAATTAATTTTACAAAAGAATATTAGTTACTAGTTACTTAAGTTACTTTATATTGCATTTATTTACTTAATGTGGACATTTGTTTAGGACTAATAATAAATATTAATAAATAATAAAAATATAATACATTTTGCTATTTATTACATATAAAATGAGCGTATTATAGCTTTATAGGTACATACTAAAAATCCTATATTGAATAACTAATACTATTGTATATTTCTATAATAGTGTTTTCGACAAGAGACTAACTACAATATTGAATACAATCACATTTTTTGTTGACATAGCAGCATAGCTTACTAATAAGTATGATCTCATAAAAACAATGTTGTAGTACTTAAAATTATATTTGTAATTCGTATAAAATACACTAATACATATTTTAATAGATAATAATAGTAATAATACCTATATACATATATTACGAATAAATATGAATATTTATTATTTTCTTTTTATTAGTATTTTTTTTTATATGGAGTATTTTTGTTTTAATATAACAAATTAATAAATATACACTATTTATTTAAAATATATAGGTACAATGTGCATACTATACAAGTATTAAAGTTATGAATTCATATGAGTTTTGTTTGATCACCAGTAGCCAATTGTCTGATAGAATACTAACAGTTCTGCGGGATACGGAAACGGTGATCGTGCGAGGTGACATCAATAATATCCTGGTTGTTTCGAATGGAAAAACAACCAAAATTTTCAATACAACAATTATACAATTTATATCTATAAAACCATAACTATATATTCTATCGTCTTATTACATAATAGGTGGTGACGGGGAGTACGAATATAGGTGATGGCGTGCAGACGTGCGGTAAGAATATTCAATGCGAAATAATTATAGTTCTGATAAAATCAAGTGAACTTAGAATTTAATTTAAATAAATGGCTGACCTGGGTCCTGGAATAATCTTATTTGAAATAATATGTCAATTACGATGCGATAAAATGTGCATGCTAAGTTAGACTTCTTAATAAAAAATCACAGTACCGGTCAAAAAATTAATTTTTTTTAAACCTAGCAATCTTGACATTAGGACGGCAAAAAATTTAAATTAAATTAACTCTAAATTATAATAGTATAACATTAATTTTACTACAAATATTATTAACACAAATAATTTATCATATTCATTATATATTTTTAAATAATTATACGTTAATTTTTATTTTTATTTATAAGTGCATTGCATGTTATGAATTTTAAATTGTTGATAATACTTAATATTAAAATTATGCATACATTTTGACCTGCATTTCAAAAAAAAAAAAATCAATAGCTGATTCTTTATTTTAATTCAGATAATTTTATTTATAGTAGTAAATTATGATTTGTCACATAGTAATTCAATTTAATAAATAATAATAATAATATTACTTAATTTATTCAAATAACTACTCACATTTATAAATATTGGATTTGAATAGGTTAAAAACGAGATTAATTTTAAAAAAGTTATATTTTAATTCATCAAGGTACACGAGTACACCATTATTTCAAAAGAATTCTTTATTGCTATACTAACTATTAATGAGCAAGGTTTAATTGGATTATTTGAATTTTTCGAATTTTTAATTGTTTTTCAAATTATATATTTGCAACTGTTAC
Organism: Rhopalosiphum nymphaeae; assembly: GCA_036289425.1. Classification (NCBI taxonomy): domain Eukaryota; kingdom Metazoa; phylum Arthropoda; class Insecta; order Hemiptera; family Aphididae; genus Rhopalosiphum; species Rhopalosiphum nymphaeae. The sequence continues at coordinate 4,569,348 of JAZAQC010000030.1, forward strand.
TGTTTTGAAAATCTTAAATGAAAAACTTTTTCTTACATTTAGTCTTATCTAAATTTACTGAAGGAAAGTTTGAAATGTTTCCATATTTCTAGAGATTATCTAATTCATACACTGATAATGCATTCAGCTGTAGTCTATAAAGAAATTGAAATGATATTAAGTTCAAAAAGTTTTAAATATTAAAATTTGGATTATCACTTTTGTAATACTAAGCTGAACATTTTTACCTTAGTGTTTATTTATTAAGAATAATTACTATACATAAATAGATTGTATTCGTCTTATAAATGCGGAACGCATATACATTTACAAATATTAGTATTTAAAACTTCTCAAATTGCATGAAAATTGCCTACATTAAACCCCTTATTTAGTAGATATGGCGTGTCATCATAAAAAAAGTAATTTATTGATAAATTTACTAAATAATAATCAACAGTATAATATAACGCTTTTTTGTCTATTCATTATTATAAATATTATAATACAACATTTTAAAATAAGAAATTATAATTTATCAGCTTAATGTCGTACGTTTAAAAAGTTGCACGTGCGGTAGCCGTTAGTTATATTAGCAAATGTAGCCCACCCGTATTCACACATAGAATGATAATATTTCAATAAAAAAACCAAATTTATTTTGTCAAAAACTGATTCAACGAAAATATTCCCATTTATTATTTTTTTTATTTGTTAATTATTTTCCCAATTATCTTATAAATTAGATGTTGGTAACTTTACTTCTGAAGTACAAATAACTAGATAAAAAAATTCCTCAAAGATCGGAACATTCTTACTTTTATAACAAGTGTCTTCCTTTCAAAAAAGGTGCTATGTAAATATCATTGGTTTTTCACAAATTCTTCTCAATTATTTTGAAAAATACTGGGCATTTCGCAACAAATCATTGAATACAAAAAATATTTTAAGCGAAGACGGTATATATTATAAGCCAGAAGATACTAAGTATAATTTACAATGTATTTATTTCATTATTATACTAATACGGTAGGTTGAATTAATTTTTAACCAAAAATTGTGTTCATTATTATATTTAAGTATATAAACAATTAAATTAAATATTGTTATTAATTTATTATTAATTTTTGAGTCAACACTGAATTATATTACGACCGGTATAAAGGTGTGAATACATCCGTGGTATAATAAGTTATAGCTTAAATTACAATTAATCTGAATATTTTTTTAAGTGTCATATATCATAACCACATATGAACTATAATAATATAATAAAAATTTACAAGTCCCCACAAATAATACATTTTGAATTTTAACAAATTAATTAAATTTAATAATGTTATAATAATTTCTACTAAATTTTAATTTCATAGGTGTAAATATAAAAACAAATCGTGTCTATATAAGTTATATAGTTTTGAATAATGTTCAATAGAAAATAATGAAGAACTTTATTGAATTACTTTTTTAAATTGTTGATAAAATGAAAACTTATATGAAAGATATTTCTAAAAAAAAGATCAAATTGAAAATGTCAATTGTCTACAAATAATTTAAAAAGAGTAAAAATATTTAGAAAATTATACCATGTATAAACAATATTAACATAATATTTAGTTAAAATTTCAAGTATCTAAAATTGTTTATTTTTAAATTATAATCAAATAAAAAGATGAATGTTGATCAAAACTTAGTTCTACGTAAAAATTGCCGGATTTTTTAACTTTTTTTGGTTTTTATAAAATTAATAAGAAAATGGCTGATAATTTTTTCACTTTTGTTCCTATAGGTACAGTTTGATTCATTTTTCTACCAGAAAAAATATCGAAATTAAATACATATTATTGCCCCAAAAGAATAAAGATGATGACAATTGACACACACACACACTCAAACAAATTATAAAATCAATATCTAATCAAGTAAAATCAAATTAATACTCAAGCACTAGCAATATTTATTATATTCATATCGATATCTATGTGTAGTCTATAAAGGTATTTAGTGACTGGACTTGGTTAGTATTCTATTCACATGTAAAACTAAAAACAAATCCATTCAAAATTATGATACTTATATAAGTATGCATATACAGTACCTATTGTAGACTGCTCTATGTATAATGTATTACTCGTTTATGTAATAATGTAGATATATAATAATAAATTAATAAATTAGTGTATTATTTATAGGTACATCCGATTAGACAGATTATAAGTATATTACAATTAGCAATTTCTGAATTTATTAGGCAAAATATATATATGGTAACATGGATAATGCATAGTGTATATTATATGTTACAACAATATGGTGGTATACTGCAGGTACGATGTACCAATTTATTTAAGGAAAATTATTTTTGTTTATCCCTATTAATTATTAATTTAATATCCTTAGTATTTATAGTGCGACCAAATTAATACGATACGTAAATCGTACTTGGTCGCACTATATATTATATTATAAATAGTTACCTGCTTTCTCTTTGAGTATATTGAAGTTGATAAAATTAATTTTGGTTCTTACATGCAGCCTTTAAATTTAAATACTATAAGGAGTAAAAGAGCTAAGGGTTAGATTAGACAAATGTTTGCAAATGTATACTGCATGTCTGCTTACATTTATTTTTTTCATGAAATATTGATACACATTTAATTTAATTAAAACATAATATAATGAATAGGTATGTAATTAAATTTTTTATGAATATTGATAACAGTAATAATATATTTTATAGCGATTTTTGTAACTATATCATGGGCACGTTTTCTTGATTAAAATTTTACTAGATACTGTGCGTCATACCTATATATTACGTACTAAAAAATGTCACATTAGCAATTTTTCTTTCCACGAAAAAAATGTAATTGTTACATAACATACATTTTGCATAAACTACAGAATTGGGTACCTACCTTTTTATATGTATAGATTTAAGATTATATTCGTAATCTCAGTTCCAAGATAAAATAAGTACAAAATAAGAATGATGTATAAAAATTATGATTAGATGACTAAATCCAAACAGGATACAAATCTCTTGATTCACTCTTCGTCTTGGAATATAATTATATTAATAAATATAATATAATTCTTAAATACCTAATTGTAAGGATCTATTATTATTTATCGCCTACAATGTAGGTATAGGCTCAAGGCTGCACAGCCTGTAGAGATAAATGTTACCTATACACTTTGTTGCACGTTTAAGGTGTGCCAATTTATGTATTTAAAACATTATTCTGTAGATTTATAGGTATTAATTTGGTTTGCCATTTAATATAGTCTATAGGTAATTTAATACGTATATCTATTGTATATAAAATGTTTGTTTAATAAATATACAATTTAATTGTTTTAACAAAACATATGAATAAATTAAAATTGTATTTGTTTAATAGTCTTTTTACACTAAGTAGGTAAAAATAAATAAATATATATTAAAATATTAATTTATTAATTTATTAATAGTTCACCAAAGTGTAATGATTGTATTGGACAAATCATGTTTAATGTATAAAACCATTATTAGTATTATTACTTATTAGTTATTAGTTACCTATCATTAGTTATTAGTTCATTATTGTCTAATGTTTCGTTAAACGTTTAATGTATTATGTATAGACGTATAGTAACTGTTTATTAATAACAAAAAAAAATTAAAATATTACAGATTATGAAGGAATATTTTCGGACTATTGTCAAATGTACCTATTGTCTGTGCACCGAAAATCACGACAAAACTTCACTCCCTTGTTCACATTTTTCACCGTTTCCCATGTAAACGATGGGTTTGTACTGTTTGTAGGTTATACCGCCGATTTTTGTTTTTGTTGTGATTACGCTCGCTTGAATTGTAAATCGTAAATGCCCTATTGGCTGTTCGACGTTCGTTTTTCGTTAATTTTTTTAATAAACGATATTATAAGATTGTCGTCGAGTATAGTAATTTTGCTTGGAACTTCAGAGAATTATTATAGTTTTAACCTTTTAACGGTATTTACTAAATTATTCGTTCTACACGTAATTGATGAATTAACGTTTTCAACATCGACAAAATTCTACTTTGAATGACATCTTTAACAGTTGGATTTGAAAACGATAACAAAGTATTCAATATTATGTCGAGCTTGATGTCAAGATAATCGTCTACATTATACGATATCCCTAAGATCTATCGGCAAAGCCATGGACCGTCCGATTTTAGTTAACGAATTTGAAGACATGGGAATGTCCATATCTGACGACATCATTGATGAATGTAAGTAGTAGTAATAAAACACAAATCTAATATCGTTGCCTAGAGCTATTAACTGTCATTCGGTTTAATGTCTTTTCTTTTTTAAATATGTTAACGTATTGTCTACACCTTATTTATGACCAAATGACAAATAATATAAATATTAAACTGTGATGATATTATAATGACCTCGGTGAAATTGTTTACCATATTTTCTGGTGATCACAGTTGTAATTTCATATTGTGAGGATGTATAATAATTTCGACTGTTTATTATTAGGTAAAGATTTTTTTTATTTCTTATTGCGGGATTAAATTAAATGTATATAATTTCATGGGTACAGATTGATTAGACTTGAGAACATAAACCTGTAGGTATTGCAAACATATAGTGCAATAATCAGAAATCTTGTAAGTAGCTACTAAGAATTAAAAAATATTTATTTTACAATCAGTATTTCTGATATGGTAGTAAATCATGTTGGTGATATAATAACAAATTCATTTTTAGTCATAAGTTTAAATTTTAAAATTGTATTTAAGCCTAATAAAATATAGTTAGATATTATATCTTAATTGTTATCATATACATCAGTGGTTGGCAGCCCATGGGCTGGATTTAGTCTGCATCGCTATTGTATACGTTCCACTTAAAAGTTTTAGATAGTATTTTTTTTTTCAAATAATTAAAGGATATAAAATTTTTATTTTTATCCGGCTCGCAAACTCTTTTGTGGCCCAAGAGTCCAAAAAGGTTGCCGACTACTGATATACATAGATTCATCAATGATATTATAAATTATAATATAATGTTAGACATTCAATTTACCATTGATAGCAATATATTAATTGTTCAAACTACCTATTATAATTTATTAATATTACATTTCTATACTTACCAATTTAGTAACTATGTAAATGTTTCTCAGGCACAATACTTATAGCTATTAAATTAAATTTTTATTTATCTACTTTGTTTGTTGAACGATTGTGGAAGTTTTCAGGAGAATAACATTTTATTTTATTTATAAAAGTCAACACAAAAAACAACATTATACTAACTAATAAATGGTTAAGATTCCTACTGACAATATTTTATGGGCTACTTATCATGATACATTTTTTTTTTTATTGTCTCTTGTTTCAACGAATTAGCATTTCTTACATTATTCATTATTTGTAAAATACATATATTAAATGATTATATGATGTAACTAAACTGTAAAAGTAAAAAAAAAAGTTGTTGTTATTAAAAGAGTAGGAGGTGTATATCAATAATGTATTATTCATTATATTAATAAACATTTCAAAAATTAAACCTACTTTTCTGCGTTAAATATTTTATTATTAATAAAAAAAAAAATTAATATAAGAAGATACTCATATAATACTTTGTTTTGGTATTTACAATATTTTTAATTAATTATTATGTATTATTGGTAATAAATTATTATATGTTTTATACTTATATATTATAATCAAGACACTTGTGGTGTCTTACATTTTTCCTGTATTATCATTTATCACATAGTCCTACTGTCAACTTAATAACTTTACAAAATTTATAATAACAATTCTTTTGATCTCCACGTATATATATTCTAAATTAGTCTCATTTCATCGTTAGCTTCATGCTACTAGGTCATTCAGTAAACTCAATTTTATTATATTATTTACATTTTACATTAATATTTGTTAAATAATTGTACTTTGTATAACTAAGTGTCGTGTTTAATTTAACATCAAAATCCTCTCATACTCTGGTATTTGTCTGTCAGTCTCATTGATAATGATATCAGAAATAAAATATATTTTATAATTATTTCAATATGATAAATCCTTTAACAGACATTTTCTTACATCTCTATAATCCTAGATCACAGATAAAAATTTTTAATCAAAATCTTTATTAAGAAAAAGTATCTTGAATTCATGGGCGTGTGCAGACTTTAATCTCTGGCTAAGCCTGGAACAATTAGTGCCCCAATACTTGGACAGTGCCCATAATTTTTTTTTTTTTTAACACATTAACATACACTCTTATTGTAAATTAAAAATTGTAACATTTATAAATAAAAATAAAATTAAGTTATATGCTCACATAACATTAATTTGCTAATTTCTAGACATATATTTTTTATGTTATAAAAATTATTTTATGAAATTTCCTTACTACACTTATTAATGCTATTTATTAGTAATTCTTAACTCATTATCGGTATTGTTGTTAGTATTTGGCTAACATTACTCTTATAATAGGAACCACTTGTTCAAATAAAAATAGATCGATCAATTGTTTTTTAAAATTCCATGTATCTCTTATCAAAATAATATTAAACTAAAATGACAACATCAATAATACAAAAACATTTGTATGTGGATATTATAACCGGTTTTATATTATGTTATGACAAATTTTGTTATAAAAAAAGTAACTTGTTTAATTTTTATAATATATTTTTTTCATTTTTGATGTACAAATTTGAATTACAATTGTTATTAATACTCAAACTTTTGTTGGATATAATTAGATAAATATTTTTATTTTTGTTTTACTATTCTAAGTTCATTAATTAATTTACAATTAATTTATTTTTTTAGGTGTCATTGTATGTCATACGCATAAAATATCTGCATCAGATTTAGTTGGATCTTGGATAGCATATTGTGCATCATCTCAAATCGATTCAAATGATTTAAATAAAGATAGGCTTGCTACATTAGTTAAATCCATCAAAGACGATGACAAATTAAAAACCAATGACAAGTAATTTATTAATGTACTATAATAGTAGTTTTAAGTTAATTAAACTATTATCTTAATAGACAATATATATATATATTTTTTAAATGTATTTTATACGTATAGATTAAAGGTTTTTCTATTCTATCTTAAATTGAAAACATACATTTTTTCCCTTACATTATAAATATTAAGTATCAACATAACAATCAATATAACATATTTATTATTTACAGGAAATTGATTGAAAATAAATCCAATTTAAATGAATCAGCAGTTCATACACAGTCAGTTGGTAGTCCATCATCATTGAAAGTAAGTAATTGATTTATTATTAAACTTTATTGATTGACCACGGTAACAGGCTATGGGACTCTTAATTTTTTTTTTATACTTGGTCAATAAAGGCATAAAATAATTGCAATATTTTTTATTTTTATTAACCTCTTGACATGCATTAAAACTATTTAGTCGTATCACAAATTAATTAGTATATTATTATTGACTTGGAGACATTATTTGAAATTAATCATTATCATTTTAAATATGTTGATAGTGGCACTTGAAATATTTTATATAAATATGGTTGACATATTTGTGTTAGTCATTGTATATAAAATAATGTATATAATTTAAGTGGTTATCTTTTTTTTGTTATTAAATTAAAAATATTCAATTAAAGTACTTTATCTTGAACATCTCTAAATACTAAATAACATGATATTGCGACAAAAAAAAAAACCAATATATACCTACTAAGTTTTTATTATTTTTAAATAATTATGCTTTGTAGTTATCTTTTTGAAATCAAAAATCCTTGGTTATAGTACTGACTTATCAAAATAAAGTTTACACTGTTAAAAATGAAAAAAACACATATTAACTGTTTATCATGTTACTTTTATGCTTAGAACTTACTAATCTAATGAGTATAAAAAAGCAATGTGTTTTATGAATCAAATTAAAATGTCAATATATATAGTATGAATATTTATAATATATTTATTGTGTAAGTACTAACAGAGGCAGATTGTTGATATTTTTGAAATGCTTTAATCAACAATTGTATGAATGAATAATATTTAGTTAGTTTGGTAAATTTTAAATTAGGTATATAATATTGTAGTTGTAATCATAAAATATGATTTAACAAATAAGAACAATTTTTTTGTATAAAATATTAATAAAAGTCTTCATGAACACCAATACTGGCCTTTTGCTGATGTGTTAATCTGCCCTTAAGTAATAATGCCCAGCTTAAATATATAATGATTCATTATTAGTGAGTACTATAATGTCTTAATTTTTTAATTAATGTTTAAATGATTAGACAATCAAAAACAATGTAAAATTTAATTTTAAAACATGAAACAACACAAAAATACAATAGAGGTTAAAAATTTTTTTTTATTTAATGAAAAAAGTAATTATTATTTGAATATTTAGCCATTTGACAAATTTATAACAAACTTAAACTAAAATTATTATATAAGTACAGTATTGGGAGTTTTTTTTTTTCATCACTTATGTTTAGTCAAGTTCTCAGTAGTAATATACAACATAAAAGTAATATGTTTATTTATAATATTTATAATATTTTTAAAGTATAAGGCAACAATTAAAAATAAGTTAATACAGAAAATTTGAAAGAAAATTATGTTCCTATTACATATAAATGTTCTTATTAGTATATCATTTATTATTCAACATATTTATAATTTCATACATATTTTCACTTATATATTTATGTTTATAGGTTTAAAGTAAAAATATATTGTTAATAGGTATTTAAATAATATATTAATCCATGTTTGATTGTTTCTATTTTTAACTTAATAACAAAATTTAACTAATAATACATCAAAAACAATAATATTATTTATTATATTGTCATTTACCACTGATTCTGCTTAATTTAACTGTTATTCACTGGTGTACGGTTGATGGAAAATAATACAATTATATTAAAATAAGTGTAAATTATTAATTTGTATACTCTATATTTCCTAAAAAAAATTAAGTGCATTGACTTCTATTAGATATTTTAATTTTTTTGTTTATTTTGTTTTGGATTTAACTTTATTTGTGCATAATTCCTTGTAATATTATAAATTTATGAATGTTTTTCAAATTTCTTGTATTCTAATTTCACTTATGTAGTAACTCAGTGCTTTCATCAATATGCAAGGTAATTCTTCTTTTATCATGAATCACTTATTATTTAAAAAAACCATTAATATTTTTTAAAATATTATTTTTTATATAATTTATAAAGTAAAACAAAATTTAAAAAAAGTTTATTATTTTTTAATATTTTACTTTTTTGAATGATAGCTTAGTTTTTAATTTTATAACCCGGAGTAAAATATTTTTAGAATATTTAGATAAAAATCTAAATTTGGACGAATAATTTTTAAGTATTTAAAATTTTGGTGAGCGGTGTGAAGTAGTATCGGTAATACCTAGATCCGTCTTTGGTATGCAGGGGCCCCTTATAGAAGTAAAAAAAAAAAATGTCAATGAAAACATCAAAATGTACTTTTGTTTGATGACTTTATTCTTTTGAAACTCAATTATTAACATATTCATAAAAAAAAAATTAATTCATTTCGTAATTACAAATCAAAAGTAATGAATATTTCTCTATTACATTTTTAATAATATTATTTGTCATAAAATCACAGTAAAATTATTATATATTACATAGTTCATTAAAGTTGTATAATTAATAATTATCTTATTGATTTATTAAACTATTTTTTTAAAACAATGTATAGATTATAAGTTATTCGTAAAATTATTTTATTTTCAGAAATAATTATGTACAAATACATATTAAATTTAACTTACATCGATTTTAAAGGTTTTACTAATTTCCAAATTAAAACAAACATTTGGGTTTCTAAATGATATTTTTAGACATACCTCTTTGTTCAAAAACATATCAGCGATATTATTTTATTACGGAAATATAATAATAAATAACCTTGTAGCTGCTCGTCACTGTACGTTGATAATTTGCTAATCAATTTTATCGCTAAAGAAGTAATCGTCGTATTTATAGCATTTCAATTTTAAATTAAATATTATTTAACATTATTTTTAAATTATAACTTATTATTTAAGCCTGATAGTCAAATATTTAGTTCAGTTACACCAATATGTTATAATGTAAAAATTTTAAGTATATTTTTTAGAGCCTCCGTTGGTTGGGGGGTCCAATTAGTTAGGCGCCTTGGGCTCGTGCCCCACGTGTGTGTCCTTAGGGTAAAAACAGCATTGGAGATACTCATTTAAATGTTGGTCTACTTTGGTAATTCTTACTGTTATACTCTTTATTTTTAAAAGTATGATTGTCATACTTAATGTTATATAAATAAATAAATTAAAAATCATTTTCGGTTTGTTTTAGATCTTTTAAATTCGATTTTCTAATTAAATTATTATTAGTTTATTATTTTTTCAAAGTATTAATGTTAATGTTTTTTTATTCAGATTATTGATATTCATATTAATTTTTTCCCAAAACGTATATAATATATTATTATTGTAATTAATATAAATGTTAGTGTGTTATTTATTTTTAATACAGTTTTACTTGACGATTCGATTATATTATGATGTAGGTTTTAGGCATGTCTATATTTCATTAGTAAAATGCATACCCTAAAACAATTATACTAGTCTTCTCTCGCTAAAAAAAAAATTGTAAAAGAATCTCAAATTATTGTGATCAAAATATATAATTAATTTTAATTTATAAAAATAATACTGAACTTACAACAACTTCTATAATATCTATTTCCTAAGCAATTTTTTGAAAACAAAATTTTAAATTTATAAATTTTAAGTTCTTTCAGAAAAAAAGCTTTCAAGAAAATACAAATATTCTTTTTTGGATTTGTGGTGTATCTAATGGTATACCCCGTTTGTTTCTATAATAATATAAGATAGGTATGTAAATCGTAAAATATTCAAAATATATATTCAAATGGTCGGTGACAACTGATTGTATTTTATGGATTTTCATTAACTAATTTCTCTTTATTACGAAAATTGAGTACCGATGTCATGTTGCTTATTTTTACGTATAGTAAATCAATAGATGTATGCGATATTTGTTTCTTAATTACAAAGACGTAATAGAGCTTAGATCCGCTTGTACAGAATTCGTTGGTGTATATTCAATTAACAAAACAAAAAGTTATATAAAAATATTATTGTCAGATATTATTTTATTTTTTAACATTTGGAATTCTAATGAAAGTCGCGCTCTAAATAAAACTGTGTATACTGTACACTATAGTATAGTCATAGTGTACACTGTGGTGTACAGTATGTCAGTATCGTATCGTATTATTTTTGACTACGCTCGTCGAGATACTGGTACGAGAAAAAACGTCACCCGGCTCAGCGAGCTGTAACCGTCAACAAGTGGTGCTGGTGGTTGTCTTGTCTGAGTGAAATCTGAGAAACCGAAATCGATCGAAGGTTAAATTATTATTATCTATATCGGCATTCGCGTGCGTGCGCGCGTATTCGCCGCGTGTATCGTCCTCGTATAATATAACACATTGCCACACCGGTATGATATTTTGTTGTATTAAATTTTGAATCGTGTTCGGAAATACGAATATAAAAAGACGGGTGTTTGGGCCCGGTGGTGGCGGTATACGTAACACAAAAGCGCGGTGAACGGTGCGCGCGGTGTTCGTTCGTGCGTCGGAATAATAATAATGATGGCGATGTTGACGATAAAATAACGGGCCGTGAAAAGAAACGCTCTGTTGCACAGGGTGATCATCATCCTGGTCAGAATTCACTGGCAGTGGTGTGGCGGCACAACTATGTCTATTGTGTCCCTTACCTTTAAATTTAAATTTTGTAGTTCTGCTCAAATTCATAATAGAAGTAGTATAGGACATTTAAGTGCATGTTTGATTGTTTTCCCTTGATGTAGTTCATTTCACTGATCATTGGATTCAGTGGAATTTCTTTTATTTACACAACTAAAATATTATTAGTTATCGTAAATGAACTAAAAATTCAAAAAGTAACAGATTTCTTACTAAACCTATATTTTACCTAAATACTTATGGCTAAAAATGTTTACTTGATTGTTTTTTAAATAAACAAAGATATACAATTAAAAGTATCAAATAAAATCAACTTATATTTTTGAAATACGTCATTTTGTGTATTCGTCGTCATGCTATTGTTTACACATTAATATACGTCGTATTTACGTGTAAACAACACACCTTCTAGGTACTTAGACGATAATTAAAGTAATTTTATAATCTTCATATTTTTTTTCATTTCGATTTTTACATGTATTGTGTACTTCGGAGCTCTCGAAAGATTCACGTATCCAACTTTTCCGGCTCCTCGCTAGTCGCGCTACCGAGTTTGATCGGATAATTAGCCAAATGATAACAGTTGTAGTATAATATTATACTTTGTAGTACTTGGATATTTTGATTTGGGTGTACTATAACGTGTGTGTGGAATGGGAACTCTGTGGTGTGTGTGTGTGTATGTGTGCTCGCGCGCGTGTGTGTGTGTATGCGCGCGCGCGCGCGCTTACAATAATGTATTATATTATTATTATTATTATTATTATGCTGGAAGCCGACTGGAATCCACCGGTTGCCGCCGCCGCCGCCGCCGCTGCCACATCCTACCTGACGGCATTTGCGCGGCGGTTCCCCTCCTTGTCACCCGATTGGTCGGTCGGTTTTTTTCTTCTCTACCTTTCTACCGTGTGCGTGTGTTGTCTTCTTTGCGCGCGCGCGCGCGCGCTCGCTCACTCGTGCGTTTGTGTGTGTATCGTTCAAGGCCAAAACGCCGCGGAGAGTCGGTTGTGTTTTATCCCGCCCGGCCGTGTGTGTGCGCGTGCGCGCGCGCGCGAATGTAACTACTCCTTCCAGTGGCGGCGTCGAATGTCGGTTCCCTCCGTCGCCGCCGGTTTGCCGGTTGGCCGTTTGGCGTCTGCGTCTCTGCGGTTCATTTTCCCGTCGGTACCTAGTCCGCCTCGTCGTCCGCGCCGCTGTTCTGGATCGCCGCTCGTCTCTGCTAACGGTAAACGCACAATACATTTTTTCTTTTTTTCCGGCTCGCATCCGCTCCGCGTTTCGACGGGACAAACTCTTGGACAAAACGATACCTATTTCATTCATTTTTCGAAAACGCTACGACGACGCAGCGTTTCCCCCCACAGGACGGGCATTAATAATAATTTCCCCTTTTGGTGACCCGTACGTTTCGTAATCGCCGCCGCAGTGAATTGCCGCTCCGTCGGCTCTCCTACCCGTTCGCCATTCACGCCAGTCGGTAATAATAATAATTATTATAATAATAATTGTCGTAGTTTGTGGAGGGAAAGTAGAACGTTGTTTGTTGTTATTTAATTCGTACGACGCACACACGTAATGACTCTTTCCACACCGGCGTCCGGCACTCGTTCGCCGCAGTACGCGACGCGCGCACGTCGTCGTAGTATCGCACGCACGTAACGAGCGAGAACCCTCGGCCGCTGCTCTCTTTTTACGTACGATAAATTATTATTTTTTTTTCAAATCCGATTCACGATTTTTTTCCGTCGTCCGGTCTCTCGTTCTAGACGCAATTTCACTATATTTCGATATGATATCGTCGTGTAACGATTGAAACCTAAACAAACGGTTGATTACGATGTCGTTTTGTTTTTTTATCTTTTCGCGACCAGTTCAATTATTGATTTAATAAAACAATTTTTTTTTCATTTTAACAAATACCTTTGCCGTGTGCGTGTTGTCCGTAGTTCCGTCGCGTTATTATAACCGTTACGACTCTCGTGTAACTATTTACTTAATGATAATATTATTACTTTAACACGTGTATAAACGTTATTACCTTCGATCGCTGTACTTGTTGCTTTCGTGATTACTATTTTTTGTTTCGTTTTGTATTTATGTACACCTTTCTCTACCGGTACGTTAATTTGGGTATATGTAAAGATATCGTTTTCGCAAGAACCTAGTCTTTTGTAATACCAATTTTTTTTCCTAATGTGTAAGTACAATGACAATACAATGTATGTGTGTATATATGTGTGACGTAAATGGTTTTTGTTTTTCACGGATACATGCCGCCGCCCAGCGTGTGACTGCGATGTAAACGATGCGTAATGTACAATGGTTAGACGGTCCGTGGGTGTTTTTCTAGTCGACACTGAATATTCAAAGCTGTGACTAGATCTACACTCATCAACTGCTTACCTGTTTCATGACAACTTACGTGCATCTAGTTTATTTTTCTGCGGTTTTGACTCCGCTCACTCAACTGTAAAATAATTGGGTTTACGCGTTATTATACATAATTTTTAACATTATACTTGTGTATTTCGTTCCAATTATTATGTGTATGTTTTTTGTGAGTTTGAAAATTTCTTGGAACTTCATTTTTGTACATAATATATATTTGTTACGTAATACGTTACGTCTAATACGGTGTCGTTTTTCAGTTGCATGTGTAAAATATAAATATAACGTAGATTGTGGAAAATAATTCAGAACTTATTTATACATTTTTATTGTTATAATTTATTGATACGATGTTATTCTTTATAATGATATCTTTCTTGAATTATTATTTTTATCAAATATTATGTTTTATATTTGATATTTTCAATACAAAAAAACGTTTTATGTATTTATTATTATTTTATACCTCTTGTATTATACCTAATATTATGTTGTTTAAATTTAATGTATACAAATAACTAAGGAAAATGGAGTGAGCTGTTGGTCAAACGTAAACGTTTATGATGCATTAATCCTAATCCATAAATCATGTGTAGTATGAATATAATAATAAAATATACATTATTTATTAAGTGCATTCGATATTCTCTAGATTACAAAATTTGTTTGTTTCGGTATACAAGGAAAATGAAAGATCGAAAACTACAGTAATTTAATATTAATAATAAATATTCAATTAAATAATTATACGTAAACAACATTGTAATATACATGAAATTAACTTAAGCAAGGGCTGTAGAATGTATTTAAATTACTTAATATATCTTATAGGACTTCTTATTGTTTCTTGGGTCTAAAATACTTTTGATGGGATAAACGAGTTTAAGTGTACCTAATATAGCTATATATAGAAAAATTAATATCGTATTTTTGTTATTGTTTTTGTAGCTTAATTATAATAATGAAAAACGAAACATTAATTAAATAAAACTTGTAGTGAATTATATAGTGATTATTGATTAATATTCACTATTCGGTAAAATATCATTTAGATTATCAACAAAATAATTAAAATTTGAAATTAACCTATTAATATTCAAATGTAGATTATATTATAATGTTTAGAGGTATATTTGAATATATAAGTTAATAATGACTTGTATAAGTTCTGTTAGTTTTCAATGCATCTATATTGATATTCAAATCCTAATTAAATTATGTACGTATACATAATATACAAATTTATAAGTTTAAAAGTGATAAATCTTCATGACTTTTCATGGACTACTGTTAATTTTGTTATTATTTGGTAGTATTATATTAATAAAAATCAATAATAAAAGGAAACAATATGCTGAAAATAACAACAAATATATGCTAATATGTGTTAAAAATATTATAATTTTGTATCAGTAACCCGAAATTGACGATAAGAACTTTTTTTTATCAAGATTCTTTGTATAAGTATATTAGAGTTGAAAACATTACTGTTTCTATATTTTTAAAATAGTAGGCTACAATATCTAATGATTAATAATTGATTTGAGACTTCAGTACGCCAGGTCGACGATGTATATTTTTAATGTCTTGTAAAAGTTTTAAGAATGTTCAATTTTTTCATCATCTTCATTTGGCGTTTATAAAGAGTGCGTAAGAATACAATAATTTAAAATTTTATAAATACTGCGCAACAAGACATTTTAAATAATAATAATAATATTTTTTTATTCATTCGTTAACGACTTTAACAGTTGTGAGATATACAGGCTACATTCGTTAAGAGTTATAATTTATTTTTATGGAATCAATTTAACCAATTATCACAATCCGACCGTCTATGATATAATTAAAAAAAAACTGTTCATTGAATCAACTGGTTTTGATTTAATTCAACAATTTGATGTGTTCTCCTTTTGTATTATCCTTCTGTAGCAAATAATATTATGGAGATGATAAATACTATACCATGTACATTTTCGCGTATTATGTTTTTGTCTATAAATAGTTTATATTTTTAAAATAACAAAACTGTCAAGGATTTTAAAACTATAATTTATGAGTTTATTGAACTTGTGCATTTTGAACGAGATTTGTATCGCGTGCATATAATCAAAAATAATCTGATTGGTTTTTTTATTTATTTTTTAGATGTGTTATGTTATAGCTTTTATTATTAGTGAATAAATTAAGAATACTCGTAAAGAGTTTAGCACGAAAAAAATATTGTAGATACACCATTCCTCTAAATGCGTTTCAATAAAACCAATGAAACCATAGTATAAAATACATCTTAATGATCTATTTTGAGTCCAATATAAATGAATACAGTATACGATCTACGGTTTAAAATTTCTTCATAGTTGTAAAGCAAATTTTATGTACATTATATTTTGAGCATATTCAATTTTTTAATGTGTTTAAACTGCCTGGGCTTTTAGTTATAAAAATACAGCGTAAAAATAAATTTTGGAAATTTATTGTTTAATTTAATTTTGTCATAATTTAATGTCGTAATTCTATAAAATCAAGATTAAAAAAATCAATCAATTTTTTTTTTTATAATTTGGAAACTACGTTATTTAGTAAGTTTTGTTTTTGTAAACAACTTTAATTTGTTTTAAATCAACTTATATTTTGATAGGTATGAGAGAGTCTAATACTTTGATTTATCTATAATCCTAAAAAATATGTAAATGTCAGTTATAGTATAATGGTACGCCATAGTCAAATGGCTTTATTTGCCTAATAAATTGAATTCTTTTCAAAATAATATGGGTATTGAACGATATTATAATTTTTACTTGTTTTATATTTGTATTTGTTTTTAAATAATAATGTATGGTTTATACTTTCTAAAAGTCATAATTTATGTTGAATTGACAAATATGCTTGTTACGTTTCAGAGTACACATGGAACTAATATTATACAAATCGAAAACGAATTCAAAGTGTCTGACATTATTGATGAAGATAATATAAAAGAGTATGTATACTAAGCATAATTTTATTTTAGTACTGTCTTTTATTATTATTGATCGTTTAAGTACCTACTTTGCTTTTATGTTATTTAAATAATACATTTTTCACATTGGTCCGATATATTGGCTATAGCCAGTATAGTTGGAAGGTAAACCTAGTCGGTTATATGTATAAGTATCAACATTTGTATTAAATATAAGTAAAAGTAGCATAATTCACTTGCTACTAATAATAATTTTAATAAATGCGTATTTGCAAGTTTATAATTTATAATTTGATTAGAGACATAGAGTGCTTATAAAGCTTTAATAATTATATTGCTATTTGTGTTAATTAGTTGCGTGGATAATAAATAACCATTACTTATATTCATGTTAAGTGTTACATAAAATACTTTCTGCCGTAAATGTATGCGCATACATATGATATATATATATGGGTGTGATTATAAGTCTGTATTTCTGTAAAATGAAGAACAGTTTTATGTACATTATTTGAATTTTAAATTGCTCAATCAGATTCTTTATAGAAGTTAAAGGTTAATTTTCTGAAATTTAAAGATTCGTAATTGTTTGAACTATTTATCCACAGAATGTTTCACTGTTCGTCTTCTGTTTTTTCAGTAATGTAGTTAATCAACATTTTATTTTTGGAATTTTTAAATTTACTTACTCATTTAATACCGTTATTTCATGTTTGTTGTACTATTTAAGGAATATTGAAATATGCAATCATAAAAGCTTCTGTTTTTCAAATAACTCCCTCGTTGTTTACACTAAATTATTTGATTAATAATGTTTCTAAAAATGTTGATATAATAATAAAAATAAAAATTCGAATGAGTAGCTTTTGAGTTATTTAACTTTGTGTATGAAGGTTAATCGGTCCACGATAATAGATTTGAAAGATAAAGGAGCTATAATGATATCAAAATTTATAATTTAGTAAATATTAGATCTTATATGATACATTTTATATTTTTGTAAAATAATTTTTAAAGACTATTTTCTTTGGTATAAAGATTTCGATTACTGAGAAACTAGGTAAATAAGTATATTGAATTTTTAAGAATGTTTCCACAAATAATTTACAGTATAAAAGGTGGTTTTCATTCTAAAAACAGAAATTAGTTTACATTTTTGACTAAAGGATAAAATGGGGTTGAGCATGATAGATGTCTGTTTATAATATATTCTAATACAGTAATACGTATGAGGTATTATATTTATTTTTTAGGTATAATGCAAGATTTTTTATACATTTTTTATGGTTGCTAGAAGTTTAAATTTTGATAGAATTCGTCATAATCACGAACATTTACAAATTATTTAGTTTTGATAGATCAATATTTTAATGTTATTGCCATTTGCCAAAGTTTAAAATTTTATTTAAATTTCACTCATTAATATAGTTTTTTACCTGAATTTGATTTATAATTTTTACTTTATAATTATTGCTTTAGATGACCTAATATTTATTGTATATAATATATAAGTACCTAACGTTTTAGACCTCTAAATGACAATTTATATATGTTCATCAGTTGCTATAGCTGACTTGTATATCACTTTACATCTGTCCTTTGACGATACTCATGATGTATTTGTACGCTATACAAGTGTTCATTTACTTAACCTGTACCCACATAATATTATTATAAAGTGTGTCATTATAATTGCGTATTACTACAGCTCTGAACTTTTGATGTATTTTCACGAAGGGCATTTTATTTATAAACATATTGAACATATTTCTTATTGTTAACTCGCAGGTAAGTTTAAAACAATACTTTTAGGTAGTACAAACAGCTATAAATATTACAGGAAGTTTCTTTTCTGCTTCACCAATATGATATAATATATAACATATAATGTATAGACAACTGCTTTGTAGACATCATATGTATGGCATACTTAATGATAAAATCTTGAGAAATCCTAATTCCCAACCTAATTCAAAATCAATAGGTAATATAATACCGGTTCAATAAAAAAAATCAAAATAAATAATAATCTATTATTGCTATTATAATTTAGAGAAAATGAATTTTCCACTGCTGGAGATGTCACGTGCAATTTTGGACTAGAAAATGTTAACAAAAATGATTCGTCAGTTTACGTGGAAAAATTGTGCTTAACGAAACAAGACTTATGGGAGAACTTCATATTCGGTCATGTAAATTATCAAAAATTTGATGATCACGTCCAAGAGTTAGTGAATGATATCGTTCAAAAAAATGACCTAAAACCTGTAACATCCTTGTCTGGATTATATTGCGGAAACAGCGTAAGTATATACCACTTTGTACATTATTTTATATACCTATGCGTACTGGGTTTTTATTTTAATAATTTGATAAAATGTTAAAAGAAAATTTAATATATATATATATATATATAATTTTACTTTTTTATTTTAGTTTTTCCCTTTTTACTTTATGAGTGATATCGTACATTTTTAATTTCATATTCCTAATTAGAATATGTTTCTGAGTAGTTTGATACATATATATAATTTTAAATTTATTTATAACTTGTAAGTAAATTCTGTTTCGGAACATGAAATTAAAAATGTATTGTGATTTATGTTAAATTATATTGAATTCCAATTTAAAATTTAATTTAATTTTAATTACAGTACCATAATAATTAATAGATAATAATAAGTGGTCTTATGCCGTCCCCCGCTCTGATGAAACAATTAGTAAGGATTGTTACAAAGTATTATACAAATAGTATTTCCCTTATTGGAGAAAAACTATGTATGTGTATGTGTATTAATGAATAATGATAATGTTTACTAAAGCGGAGTAATATAATTTTCTTCAACAATAATGCCAATGTACAGTGTAATATTATAATAAACAATAATTTATATGTATGATTTGATATTTCAGACAGAAATAACCATTTCTGGCAGTTTGCGGTTAATAAAAAAAGAATTGTTTCTCGATTCTCTGCACGGCTTTATAAAACTAGATATGTCTGAAGCCGAACAACCTATAAAATCATTATTTGTGAACCAGATTTTAGTCGTTACCGGGACCAATCCTAATACTAAAATTTTCAAAGTCAAACGATTTTATACCGATGCTTCGCTGCCGTTGTCAAATAAATTACCAAGTTTTTCAAAAGGTTGTTATAGATTCATATTTTCTTGGCAATAAAATGTATTTACTATAGTGTTTAGAATAATTAGACTTCAAATTAAAACCCTCTTTAAAATATATGAATTTATTTTGTGAAAATACTTTGTGCAGGTAACTTGAACTTAGTGGTCGCCGCGGGACCATTTTTTACCGAATTGTCTCCACACGGAAAATTGTTGAAATCCCTGATGCAAAAAACAGTCGATTTGGATGTACAGTTGCTGATATTGCTGGGCCCAATATTTGATGCGGATTTTGGAATGCAGTTAAACAGAAGGACATCAGAAGACATTCAACAATGTTATGACGAAGTGTTAGAAGCTACTCTGAAACCATTGTTCAAGTCTGTTACTAGTTACATTTGTGTATAGCAATAAAAATAGTAAATTTATTATATTGTGTTTTTATCCAATTCTAGCAATCCTGGAACTCAAAACCTAAAATTGTTGATGTTAAGTTCATGGAAAGATTTCGAAGATTATGCTTTCTATCCAACGCCTCCAAATACTGAGTCGGTTTTGCCAACTATGTTTCCTAACAATGTTTACATGTTATCTGATCCAAGTGTGTTTTCTGTCAATGATATAATAATTGGCGCTAATGCAAGCGATTCTCTTATGGGTCTACACGTTTCAGCAATTAACCAAACTAAGTTAGTTTCATGAGCATTTATAAATTTAGCACTCCTAAATCAGAGCTGCAATGTATAAATTGTTACAAAAACTTATCTTGTGTTTGTGTACAACAGACGTTTTTAAACTAAAAAAGCATCAAATAGTTTATTTTTAAAATACAGTAAATATTAAATTAGTTTTTATTTTTGTTCTTTTATACTGGATTCAATATCGAAAAAATATCTGGCAAATAAATAAAATATTATTTTAATTTATAAAATATTTTATATATATCTAAACTTAATTTTCTAAATTAGCAACATGTCTCCAATAATAATAAATAATAATTAAAGTTTCCATTTAGTTCATTAATTATCTTTTTTTAAATATTCTTATACATTTTAATATATTCTAATTTTAATAGTAGTTGATAATATAGCTTGATATTTAAATAGTTAACAACCCAATATTTTCCAAATTAAATTTTAAAAAGCCTAAAATTATGTAATGGCTTATCATTTTTCCAATCTGTTTATATTTTATTCATTTAAATTTTTAATTTTTTCTTCAACACTGTGATTACATGAGTGTTCTAATGATTTCTAAATGATTTTTTTTTCATAGAGAAGAAATGTTTACTAAACTAGCAAGACAAATTATATGGCAACGATGTTTACACCCTTCATACATTGCTAACCCTAACGTCTGTGTGGACCATTTACTGTGGTTGGAACATTGTACGTTGCAACAAAACACTCCACACATTATATTTACATCTTCGCAACTCCGTACATTTATAAGAGTAATAGTTTATGTTAAATACATATTAAATTAATTTTTTTTATTCTTTTTGTAATTTTAAAAGTAATAGTATGTTTGATATAAATTTTTTGATTAAATCACTAAATATTTTAGGTAGTTGATGGTTGTATGATTATCAACGTTGGACAGTTAGTCAAACATAACTCCCAAAAACAAGTAGTACCAGGAACATATGGCCATATTCAAATAGCTCCTCCAAAAGATGGTATTTGGTCAACTCAGACCAATATTTCAGCTGAAATTGTTCATATTTAATGCATAAGCAGTTTATTAATTAAATTGATACTTTAATTTTGTTGTAAACAATTTTCATTTTTTATTAATAGCCATTATGAAATAAATTTTTAAATGTGAATTAGATAATAGAAGGTTCTGTCTGAATACACTTCAGTGCTTTATATAATCCAAAATAAATGCTAAAAGTAATAATTAAAATACAAATGTAAAGAAACAATGGATTACAATAAAAAATAAATATTTTTTAATGATTCAACACCTTTATTATTAAAAATGTTAAATTTATTTACAACAATTTGAATAAATAAATATTTAATAGTATGCTAAAGCTTCAATAGGCATCAATTTTATAATTTTAAACTTATTTAAGAGGAGGCATATCCGTATGTGTTGTCTCTATCTTACTAACGTACATCGTAACAAATTTTCATTCAACAGAATACATTTCATGATGTTAATTTTAATATTGGAGTAAATTTACCTATTATCAAATTTAAAGGTTAAAATATTATCTAGACAATGATATATGATTTTATTGATGTTATTATTTTAAAGTGAGTTATGAACATTTTGAAATTGTAATATTTTACATAGCTGTAACTCACTTTAAAATAAAATCATTAAAAGCATATGTCTAGATAATATTCTTACCTTTAAATTTGATATTAGGTAAATTTACTCCAATATTAAAGTTAACATCACAAAATGTATTCTGCTGAACGAAATTTTATCATGATGTATGTTAGTAAAACAGCGACAACACATGCAGGTATGGCGTCATCTTAATATTTTAAATTTATAATTGAGAATTTAAAAAAAAATCTGTATTTTAAATAAGAACAGATTATAAAACTAAGGCAAATAAAACATGTACATTGTTTAAGTAAAAGGAGAAGTAGTTAATGTAATATTTACAAAGCATGTGTCTGAAAATTTTTTACCGTGATAAAATGGTAATTATTATGTGTTATTGCCATGTAAGCTGCTGTTTGCTCAAATCGGTTATATCACAACCAAATTCTTGAATTTTCAGTCATTCACTTTCTGCTACTTTGACATAATCTCTTATTTATTTTAAAATTAAAATGTTTTGTTCTTTGTGTTATCTATTTATAATGAGATATTTCTTATCGATTTTCATTAATTATAAATCATTAATCTTATTAACTTGGTTTTGTATGAATAATTGATGAGAATAATTCATATTTTTAATATTAAAAATAATAACTGGTTTCTGTAGTTATTTTTATAAAAATAATATTTTATCATCATTTAGTTGCTTGACTGATACACTAAATGACAAGTTATTTGAATTAATCATTTCCACATTTTAATTAAATATTTTTACTCATTCACAATACATAATAAACCTTAATAAATGTAATAAAAATAAGTTTTATTTAAAAAGCAATATTGTAGATTTGAAAACAGGTTTGTGATTTTTTTTTATCAGTACTTCAAGTATAAGCATATAGGTAGACATTTAGTTGAATTTTTAGGGGAGCTATAATAATCCAATATAATGTGACTCCGCACCCCCTTTCTATGTACAAGTATAATATATTATATTCAATTTTTTTTTTGTTGGGAGGGGGGATCTATTGAAATACTTGGCGGTCTAAGCCCCTCTAAGTTCTCCCTGATGTCTGCCTATGAATATAAGAATTTTTTATTTGTCCAAGAATGTAATTGATATTAATATGAATCATAAGTGAAACTCAACCTTTTGATTTATGTAGAATAGTCAAGATGGTTGAATTTTAATGTTTTTGATCATAAAATAAAATCGACTTTGTATCAACTGCTTAATTTTGTGTATAAATTAAGTTGTGCTCTGAATATCAGTAAGATTTTCTTTACACCTTAAATTGTTATTTAGGTCATACTTACTCTGTTTATTCTATTTTTAGTAGTCTAACTTGATAAATAAAATTAAGTGAACAATTAGATATAAAAAAGTGTATCTACCATTACAATGATCAAACTCAACCTTATTCCCTTATCTTTTTATTCCCTTTTCATAACTTTCAACATGACCAAATATTAAAAACCAAATAGTGACTAGGACTCTTGGTGTACAATAAATAAACCATGCAAGTGTAAAAAAAAAAAAAATTAATAGTAAAATGAAAAATGAACGAAATAAACTAAAAATACATGCCAATTGGCATTGTTTTTATCTTTTAAAACTTCAATTTTGACCTTAACCTCCTTCCCTCCAACAAGTAAAAAATTGACTATTAGTTCTTTTACAAATACAACTATAGTTAAACATGTTGGTAAGGTATATAGGTAATTAATAAGATATTTAGTTATAAATAGCTGATATAGATTAAAAAATAAGGTTTTAAGTACATACGTTTAATTGGTAAGTATATATAAAATATAAATGACACAAGTTTTATAAATTTGAACTAATGATTGGATTTTTACAATTAATACAGAATTTAAACACAAATAATAACTATACCAGAATACAAATAATTAAGTTAATATTAATTGGGCGTCACTAAAATTTTGATAATTTATTTTTTGTATTTTGATTTTATATGAAATGGCATACTTTAGAATTGAATAATTAACATAAATCAAATGTGTCTTAAAACAATTCTATAATGTTTTTATAAGGATATGATGGCTATTTTTATTGAAAATCTGTTACAAAATCAATGGCAATGGCACTCTTTTAATAAAAACCGGGGGGGGGGGGTGCTGAAGCCTCACAATTTTTTTTTCATGATATTATCTTATTGTAATGGATATTGGATACCTATCATCATTAAAATCTAAATTAATACGAAACAATTTGGGGTGCTAATTTCAAAATTGAGAGTGCTAAGCACACCTAAGCTTCCCCCAAATTGTGCTTATGTGCAACATAAAATGTTTAGAAAGAGCTGAAAAAAAAATAAAGTATTTCAAAACATTAAAATGTAATAATAAATAATAACTATAAGTTTATAATAGTATATGTTAAATATTATTATAGTATATATTTATTTAATATTTATAAATATCTTGTTATCATATTTCTGTAATGTTTTTAAACTTAAGTTGGGTATTTATTAGAACGTCTACATCTAGTCTTTGAGCTTTTCTCTCAGTGGTACTAGTCTTAAAAAGAAATGATTATTAGCCAAATACTAATCAAAAACTAGACACACCTATTGAAAACCTTTTTTTTTTTTAGTTATAACTCATAAGAGCAATTGATATAATTTTAATGTTTCAAAAAAATTAAAATCATCTGTTTAATATAAATATATCATGATTATATATAATATATAAATATTAAATTATAATTTTTTATTTTTATTGGCTTATGCCTTATTAGATCTACTGACAATACAATAAATAATGTTAATGTATATAAATTAAATAAATAAATAATATGATAAATTAAGTTCTATTTTGCTATTTTAAAGTTGTATTTCTTTGCTACCTTTATAAGTACATGATCACTTTCCATTTCCAAAAATTCATAAAATTCCTAATAAACTATAGTTGAAATTTATCAGATCTTTTAAAATGTATTTGGTACTATTATTATTTATTGATATATATATAGTAAGTATACATGGTGTACTTGTATTAGGACTGTTTAATAAATACAGTAACATTTGTAATGGAAGTTTGTTAAATAGTCTTGTTAAACCTTTTATATACATGTTTAGAAAGTTACTCAGATGAAGAAAATTCTTATTTATTGTACATTTGTATTATCTAAAAGATAATACCAATTTGTTATTTAGCGTCCAGTTAAAAGGTATAACTGTACACTGAACAAATACCAGAATATCTGAATAATCCAGATAAAACCTGGACGATTGGAAACTCTAAATAGTATGCTTAAAATATTTAAATATGCAAAATCATATAAATATTCAACATACATTTTTGTATTTAAATTGTATTTACTATGGAACGAATTTGTATCAAATTAGATTTTTAGTATGTAGCTTCCCAAGTTATTTAGAAATTCTTAAAGTTCTAAACCCTGGTAATAATGCATAGTGGCTAAATGTATAATATATATATATTATATTGATTATATTTTTTTTGGATGTGCACTACTTCATTAAAAACCCACGAGTTGTCACTGATGTGTATAGGCCATAGATAACGTATAGGTATAGGCTTTTTACAGTGGTATTTGTAGCATGAAATTACGATTTAAGATATTAAATAATTAAGAATCGACCTTACTCTAGGTTGTAAGTGAAGCCATAGTATAGTTCGATGAATGTATGAATGGGAGTCCATTACACAAATGTATCTAAAGGATTAATAGAAAAAAAATATTTCTTAACTCGTTAAACATTTAATAATATGAAGGACTCAAAATAACAATACAATCTACAATAGATGTAAGCAGTGAAGTATTTATTAAATTAATGTGATATCAAGTGCGTTTTAACAGCTAAATATAACCAATAAACTTAATTTGGTATTAACTATAAAAACAAATATTTTTTTGTTGCTATATTAATGTATCTAATAACACATCATCCAAAAAGTATCAAACTATGATTTTATTTCATTTTTGTATTTACTTAATAGAAGTTTTTTGGAATAATGAGGCAAGTTTCTGGTCTAATAGATCATCCAATGGCATTTGTATTTTTTTGGTGGGTAATTAAATATTCTTAAATATCTTAATTTATATAAATGTTTGACTTACTTATATCTAAACAATGTAACAATTTAATTATTATAATTATTATTATTTTTTTATAATAGGTATATAGCAAGCCGTATAGTTAATTGGACAAAATGTAATATGTATATAAAAGGATTGAAAAATCTTAATACTCCAGAAAACATAATTGTTAAAGAAGCAAATTTAATTAATATGAAGTTCCACTTATCCTTGAGGAAAATTGTGTATAAACCTATAATACACGTTAATAATGGAATAAGTTTTTAAGAAGCCAATAATCCCTGATAATCAGTGTAGAATGTCTAAAAATCCATTGGAATCATTTAAGATTATGGTTCAAATAATGGAAATTTCCATTTATCCTCGAGGAAAAAGGTGTAAAACCCTATAATTCTCATTAATTATAGAATATGATAATGAACAAACCAATAATCCCTTTTAATCAGTGTAGAATCTCTAAGAACCCTTTGGAATCATTGAATATTATGGGTGAATTCATGATACTCTTACTGATCCTTAAAATTCGTGGTCTGTTAACCAAATGTTCCAATTAATTATGCAAAAGCTTAGTTAGGAGGTCAATGATTATCTATTATCAGTGCGAAATAGTCAACATTCCTTCAAAATTATTGAAAATGATGAATTATATACTTGACAATTCTAATTATCCTCGAGAAAATGGTATAAATACCAATGAATCCCATTAATTATGGAGTATAACTCATTGTTATACATGATAATCGGTACAGAAACTATAAGAATCCATTGAAATACTAGAAAATCATAATTCAAATTATTGAAATTTCCATTTAACATTAAGAAAAATGATGTTAAAAACAAAAATTCCCTTTTATTATGGCGTATGTTCTTAAGAAACTAATATTCCCTGATAATCAGTGTCAATTCTCTAAAAATCCTTTGGAATCATTAAACATTACGGTCCAATTAATGGAAATAATCATTAAACCTTGGGAAATATAGTCTATGATCCAATTATTCCCATATATTATGGACTAGATGTGTTTGGAGGTCAATGATTCTTAATTCTTAGGTAGAATCTCCTAGAATCCATAGGAATTCTTGAAAATGATTGTTCAAAATATTGAAATTTCCATTAAACTTTGATGAAAATGACGTTAAAAACTATAATTCACATAAATTATGGCGTATGATTGTGAAGAGACCAATGATCCCTGATAATCATTGCAGAATGTCTATGAATGCTTTGGAATCAATGAAAATCATGGGCCAATTAATTGAAAATTCTATTAAACCTTGAGAAAAATGGCTTAACAAAACAGAAATAACCATTTATTATAACGTATATCCTTAAGAATCCACTATTCCCCAATTATCAGTGTAGAAAGTCTAACAATCCTTTGTAATCATAGAATATTATGGTCCAAAAAATGGAAAATTCCATTTATCCTTGATGACAATGGTCTATAAACCAATAATTCTCATTTATTATGGATTGGATGGGTTTAGAGGTCAATGATTCACAATTATCAGGCAAAATCTCCATTTATCCATTGGAATCCTTGAAAATATTTATTCAAAATATTGAAATATACATCTAACTTTAAGGTAAACGATGTTAAAAACTATAATTTCCATAAATTAAAGCGTATGTCTATAAGAAACCAATATTCCCTGACAATCAGTGTTGAATATCTAAGATTCCTTTGGAATCATTAAAGATTATGGTTCAAATAATGCAAAATTCCATTTATCTTTGAAGACAATGGTCTATGATGCAATTATTCTCATTTATTATGGACTAGATGTGTTTAGAGGTCAATGATTCTTAATTATTAGGCAAAATCTCCATGTATCTATTGGAATCCTTGAAAATATTTGTTCAAAATATTGAAATATCCATTTAACTTTAAGTTAAACGACGTTAAAAACAATAATTTCCATAAATTATGGCGTATGTCCATAGGAAAACATTATTCCCTGATAATCAGTGTAGAATGTTTAAGATTCCTTTGGAATCATTGAAGATTATGGTGCAAATAATGGAAAATTCCATTTATCCTTGATGACAATGGTCTATAAACCAATAATTCCCATTTATTATGGCGTATGTTCTTAAAAAACCAATATTCCCTGATAATCAGTGTAGAATGTCTAAGATTCCTTTGGAATCATTAAAAATTATGGTCCAAATATTGAAAATAATCATTAAAACTTGGGAAAAGTGGTCTATGAACCAATAATTACCATATACTATAGACTAAATGGGTTTAGAGGTCAATGATTCACGATTATCAGGCAAAATCTCCATGTATCCATTGGAATCTTTGAAAATAATTCTTCAAAGTATTGAAATTTCTATTTCACATTAAGGAAATTGATGTTAAAAAACAAAAATACCCATTTATTACTGCGTATATTGTTAAGAATCCACTGATCCCCAATTTTCAGTTTCGAAGGTCTAACAATCCTTTGGAATCATTGAAGATTATGGTCCAAATAATGGAAAGTTCCATTTATCCTTGATGACCATGGTTATTGAATCAATTATTCCCATTTATTATGGTCTAGATGTGTTTAGAGTTCAATGATTCTTAATTATTAGGCAAAATCTCCATGTACCTATTTGAATCCTTGAAAATAATTCTTCAAAGTATTGAAATTTCTATTAAACTTTAAGGACAATGATTTAAAAAAAAAAAAATTCCCATTTATTATTGCGTATAATCTTAAGAATCCACTAATCCCCAATTATCAGTGTAGAAAGTCTAACAATCCTTTGGAAAAATAGAATATTATGGTCCAAACAATGGAAAATTCCATTTATCATTGATGACCATGGTTTTTGAACCAATTATTCCCATTTATAATGGTCTAGATGTGTTTAGAGGTCAATGATTCATAGTTTTTAGAAAGATTCTCCAAGAATCCATTGGAATCCTTGAAAGTAATTCTTCAAAGTATTGAAATTTCTATTTCACTTTAAGGAAAATGATGTTAAAAATAAAAATTCCCATTGATTATGGCGAATGTTCTTAAGAAATCAATATTCCCTGATAATTATTGTAGAATGTCTAACAATCCTTTGGAAAAATAGAATATTATGGTCCAAACAATGGAAAATTCCATTTATCATTGATGACCATGGTTTTTGAACCAATTATTCCCATTTATTATGGTCTAGATGTGTTTAGAGGTCAATAATTCTTAATTTTTAGAAAGAATCTCCATGAATCCATTGGAATCCTTGAAAATGATTCTTCAAAGTATTGAAATTTCTATTTTACATTAAGGAAAATGATGTTAAAAACAAATATTCCCATTTATTATGGCGTATGTTCTTAAGAAACCAATATTCCCGGATAATCAGTGTCAAATATCTAATAATACTTTGAAATCATTCAAGATTATGGTACAAATAATAGAAATTTCCATTCAATTTTAAGTAAAATGATGTTAAAAAAAAAAAATTCCCATTTATTATTGCGTATAGTCTTAAGAATCCACTGATCCCCAATCATCAGTGTAGAAAATCTAAAAATCCTTTGGAATCATTGAAGATTATGGTCCAAATAATGGAAAATTCCATTTAACCTTGATGACAATGGTCTATAAACCAATAATTCCCATTTATTATAGACTGGATGGGTTTAGAGATCAATGATTCACAATTACCACGCAAAATCTCCATCTATCCATTGGAATCCTTGAAAGTAATTCTTCAAAGTATTGAAATTTCTATTTCACTTTTAGGAAAATGATGTTAAAAATAAAAATTCCCATTGATTATGGCGAATGTTCTTAAGAAATCAATATTCCCTGATAATTAGTGTAGAATGTCTAAGATTTCTTTGGAATCATTGAAGATTATGGTCCAAATAATGGAAAGTTCCATTTATCCTTAATGACAATGGTCTATAAACCAAAATTCCCATTTATTATGGACTGGATGGGTTAAGAGGTCAATGATTCAGAATTATTAGGCAAAATCTCCATGTATCCATTGGAATCTTTGAAAATAATTCTTCAAAGTATTGAAATTTCTATTTCACATTAAGGAAATTGATGTTAAAAAACAAAAATACCCATTTATTACTGCGTATATTGTTAAGAATCCACTGATCCCCAATTTTCAGTTTCGAAGGTCTAACAATCCTTTGTAATCATTGAAGATTATGGTACAAATAATAGAAATTTCCATTCAACTTTAAGTAAAATGATGTTAAAAATAAAAATTCCCATTGATTATGGCGAATGTTCTTAAGAAATCAATATTCCCTGATAATTAGTGTAGAATGTCTAAGATTTCTTTGGAATCATTGAAGATTATGGTCCAAATTATGGAAAGTTCCATTTATCCTTGATGTCCATGGTTTTTGAACCAATAATTCCCATTTATTATGGTCTAGATGTGTTTGGAGGTCAATAATTCTTAATTTTTTGAAAGAATCTCCATGAATCCATTGGAATCCTTGAAAATAATTCTTCAAAGTATTGAAATTTCTATTTCACTTTAAGGAAAATGATGTTAAAAATAAAAATTCCCATTGATTATGGCGAATGTTCTTAAGAAATCAATATTCCCTGATAATTAGTGTAGAATGTCTAAGATTTCTTTGGAATCATTGAAGATTATGGTCCAAATAATGGAAATTTCCATTCAACTTTGAGGAAAATAATGTTTAAAACTATAATTCCCACAAATTTTGGCGTATGAATGTGAAGAGGCCAATGATCCCTGATAATCATTGCAGAATGTCTATAAATGCTATGGAATCAATGAAAATCATGGGCCAATTAATTGAAAATTCTATTATACCTTGAGAAAAATTGCTTAACAAAACAAAATAACCATTTGTTATTGCGTATGTTCTTAAGAAACCAATATTCCCTGATAATTAGTGTAGAATGTCTAAGATTCCTTTGGAATCATTGAAGATTATGGTCAAAACAATGGAAAATTCCATTTATCCTTGATGACAATGGTCTATAAACCAATAATTCCCATTTATTATGGACTGGATGGGTTTAGAGATCAATGATTCACAATTATCAGGCAAAATCTCCATGTATCCATTGGAATCCTTGAAAATAATTCTTCAAAGTATTGAAATTTCTATTTTACATTAAGGAAAATGATGTTAAAAACAAATATTCCCATTTATTATGGCGTATGTTCTTAAGAAACCAATATTCCCGGATAATCAGTGTCAAATATCTAAAAATACTTTGAAATCATTCAAGATTATGGTATAAATAAAAGAAATTTCCATTCAACTTTGAGGAAAATGATGTTAAAAACTATAATTCCCATAAATTATGGCGTATGTTCTTAAGAAACAAATCATCCCTGATAATCAGTGTAGAATGTCTAAGATTCCTTTCATATCATTAAATATTATAGACCAAATAATAGAAATTTCCATTCAACATTGAGGAAAATGATGTTAAAAACTATAATTCCCATAAATTATGGCGTATGATTGTGAAGAGACCAATGATCCCTTATAATCATTGCAGAATGTATATGAATGCTTTGGAATCAATGAAAATTATAGGCCAATAAATTGAAAATTCAATTAAACCTTGAGAAAAATGGCTTAACAAAACAAAATAAACATTTGTTATTGCATATGTTCGTAAGAAACCATTATTCCCCGATAATTAGTGTAGAATGTCTAACAATCCTTTGGAATCATTGAAGATTATGGTCCAAATAATGGAAAGTTCCATTTATCCTTGATGACCATGGTTATTGAATCAATTATTCCCATTTATTATGGTCTAGATGTGTTTAGAGTTCAATGATTCTTAATTATTAGGCAAAATCTCCATGTATCCATTGGAATCCTTGAAAATATTTGTTCAAAATATTGAAATATCCATATAACTTTAAGGTAAACGATGTTAAAAACAATAATTCCCATTTTTTTTGGCGTATGTTCATAAGAAACCAATATTCCCTGACAATCAGTGTTGAATGTCTAACAATCCTTTGGAATCATTGAAGATTATGGTCCAAATAATGGAAAGTTCCATTTATCCTTGATGACCATGGTTATTGAATCAATTATTCCCATTTATTATGGTCTAGATGTGTTTAGAGTTCAATGATTCTTAATTATTAGGCAAAATCTCCATGTACCTATTTGAATCCTTGAAAATAATTCTTCAAAGTATTGAAATTTCTATTAAACTTTAAGGACAATGATTTAAAAAAAAAAAAATTCCCATTTATTATTGCGTATAATCTTAAGAATCCACTAATCCCCAATTATCAGTGTAGAAAGTCTAACAATTCTTTGGAAAAATTGAATATTATGGTCCAAACAATGGAAAATTCCATTTATCATTGATGACCATGGTTTTTGAACCAATTATTCCCATTTATAATGGTTTAGATGTGTTTAGAGGTCAATGATTCATAGTTTTTAGAAAGATTCTCCAAGAATCCATTGGAATCCTTGAAAGTAATTCTTCAAAGTATTGAAATTTCTATTTCACTTTTAGGAAAATGATGTTAAAAATAAAAATTCCCATTGATTATGGCGAATGTTCTTAAGAAATCAATATTCCCTGATAATTAGTGTAGAATGTCTAAGATTTCTTTGGAATCATTGAAGATTATGGTCCAAATAATGGAAAGTTCCATTTATCCTTGATGACCATGGTTTTTGAACCAATTATTCCCATTTATTATGGTCTAGATGTGTTTAGAGGTCAATAATTCTTAATTTTTAGAAAGAATCTCCATGAATCCATTGGAATCCTTGAATATATTTGTTCAAAATATTGAAATATCCATTTAACTTTAAGTTAAACGACGTTAAAAACAATAATTTCCATAAATTATGGCGTATGTCCATAGGAAACCATTATTCCCTGATAATCAGTGTAGAATGTTTAAGATTCCTTTGGAATCATTGAAGATTATGGTCCAAATAATGGAAATTTC
Organism: Rhopalosiphum nymphaeae; assembly: GCA_036289425.1. Lineage (NCBI taxonomy): Eukaryota > Metazoa > Arthropoda > Insecta > Hemiptera > Aphididae > Rhopalosiphum > Rhopalosiphum nymphaeae. Next base: position 4,602,951 of record JAZAQC010000030.1, read on the forward strand.
CATTCGACTTTGAGGAAAATGATGTTTAAAACTATAATTCGCACAAATTTTGGCGTATGAATGTGAAGAGGCCAATGATCCCTGATAATCATTGCAGAATGTCTATAAATGCTATGGAATCAATGAAAATCATGGGCCAATTAATTGAAAATTCTATTATACCTTGAGAAAAATGGCTTAACAAAACTAAATAACCATTTGTTATTGCGTTTGTTCTTAAGAAACCAATATTCCCTGATAATTAGTGTAGAATGTCTAATAATACTTTGAAATCATTCAAGATTATGGTATAAATAAAAGAAATTTCCATTCAACTTTGAGGAAAATGATGTTAAAAACTATAATTCCCATAAATTATGGCGTATGTTCTTAAGAAACAAATATTCCCTGATAATCAGTGTAGAATGTCTAAGATTCCTTTCATATCATTAAATATTATATGCCAAATAATAGAAATTTCCATTCAACATTGAGGAAAATGATGTTAAAAACTATAATTCCCATAAATTATGGCGTATGATTGTGAAGAGACCAATGATCCCTTATAATCATTGCAGAATGTATATGAATGCTTTGGAATCAATAAAAATCATGGGCCCATTAATTGAAAATTCTATTAAACCTTGAGAAAAATGGCTTAACAAAGCAGAAATAACCATTTATTATGGCGTATATCCTTAATAATCCACTATTCCCCAATTATCAGTGTAGAAAGTCTAACAATCCATTGTAATCATTGAATATTATGGTACAAATAATAGAAATTTCCATTCAATTTTAAGTAAAATGATGTTAAAAAAAAAAAATTCCCATATATTATTGCGTATAGTCTTAAGAATCCACTGATCCCCAATCATCAGTGTAGAAAATCTAAAAATCCTTTGGAATCATTGAAGTTTATGGTCCAAATAATGGAAAATTCCATTTAACCTTGATGACAATGGTCTATAAACCAATAATTCCCATTTATTATAGACTAAATGGGTTTAGAGGTCAATGATTCACGATTATCAGACAAAATCTCCATGTATCCATTGGAATCCTTGAAAATAATTCTTCAAAGTATTGAAATTTCTATTTCACTTTAAGGAAAATGATGTTAAAAATAAAAATTCCCATTCATTATGGCGAATGTTCTTAAGAAATCAATATTCCCTGATAATTAGTGTAGAATGTCTAAGATTTCTTTGGAATCATTGAAGATTATTGTCCAAATAATGGAAAGTTCCATTTATCCTTAATGACAATGGTCTATAAACCAAAATTCCCATTTATTATGGACTGGATGGGTTAAGAGGTCAATGATTCAGAATTATTAGGCAAAATCTCCATGTATCCATTGGAATCCTTGAAAATAATTCTTCAAAGTATTGAAATTTTTATTTCACATTAAGGAAATTGATGTTAAAAAACAAAAATACCCATTTATTACTGCGTATATTGTTAAGAATCCACTGATCCCCAATTTTCAGTTTCGAAGGTCTAACAATCCTTTGTAATCATTGAAGATTATGGTACAAATAATAGAAATTTCCATTCAACTTTAAGTAAAATGATGTTAAAAATAAAAATTCCCATTGATTATGGCGAATGTTCTTAAGAAATCAATATTCCCTGATAATTAGTGTAGAATGTCTAAGATTTCTTTGGAATCATTGAAGATTATGGTCCAAATAATGGAAATTTCCATTCAACTTTGAGGAAAATAATGTTTAAAACTATAATTCCCACAAATTTTGGCGTATGAATGTGAAGAGGCCAATGATCCCTGATAATCATTGCAGAATGTCTATAAATGCTATGGAATCAATGAAAATCATGGGCCAATTAATTGAAAATTCTATTATACCTTGAGAAAAATTGCTTAACAAAACAAAATAACCATTTGTTATTGCGTATGTTCTTAAGAAACCAATATTCCCTGATAATTAGTGTAGAATGTCTAAGATTCCTTTGGAATCATTGAAGATTATGGTCAAAACAATGGAAAATTCCATTTATCCTTGATGACAATGGTCTATAAACCAATAATTCCCATTTATTATGGACTGGATGGGTTTAGAGATCAATGATTCACAATTATCAGGCAAAATCTCCATGTATCCATTGGAATCCTTGAAAATAATTCTTCAAAGTATTGAAATTTCTATTTTACATTAAGGAAAATGATGTTAAAAACAAATATTCCCATTTATTATGGCGTATGTTCTTAAGAAACCAATATTCCCGGATAATCAGTGTCAAATATCTAATAATACTTTGAAATCATTCAAGATTATGTTATAAATAAAAGAAATTTCCATTCAACTTTGAGGAAAATGATGTTAAAAACTATAATTCCCATAAATTATGGCGTATGTTCTTAAGAAACAAATAATCCCTGATAATCAGTGTAGAATGTCTAAGATTCCTTTCATATCATTAAATATTATAGACCAAATAATAGAAATTTCCATTCAACATTGAGGAAAATGATGTTAAAAACTATAATTCCCATAAATTATGGCGTATGATTGTGAAGAGACCAATGATCCCTTATAATCATTGCAGAATGTATATGAATGCTTTGGAATCAATGAAAATTATAGGCCAATAAATTGAAAATTCAATTAAACCTTGAGAAAAATGGCTTAACAAAACAAAATAAACATTTGTTATTGCGTATGTTCGTAAGAAACCATTATTCCCCGATAATTAGTGTAGAATGTCTAAAAATCCTTTGGAATCATTGAAGATTATGGTCCAAATAATGGAAAGTTCCATTTATCCTTGATGACCATGGTTATTGAATCAATTATTCCCATTTATTATGGTCTAGATGTGTTTAGAGTTCAATGATTCTTAATTATTAGGCAAAATCTCCATGTATCCATTGGAATCCTTGAAAATATTTGTTCAAAATATTGAAATATCCATATAACTTTAAGGTAAACGATGTTAAAAACAATAATTCCCATTTATTTTGGCGTATGTTCATAAGAAACCAATATTCCCTGACAATCAGTGTTGAATGTCTAACAATCCTTTGGAATCATTGAAGATTATGGTCCAAATAATGGAAAGTTCCATTTATCCTTGATGACCATGGTTATTGAATCAATTATTCCCATTTATTATGGTCTAGATGTGTTTAGAGTTCAATGATTCTTAATTATTAGGCAAAATCTCCATGTACCTATTTGAATCCTTGAAAATAATTCTTCAAAGTATTGAAATTTCTATTAAACTTTAAGGACAATGATTTAAAAAAAAAAAAATTCCCATTTATTATTGCGTATAATCTTAAGAATCCACTAATCCCCAATTATCAGTGTAGAAAGTCTAACAATCCTTTGGAAAAATAGAATATTATGGTCCAAACAATGGAAAATTCCATTTATCATTGATGACCATGGTTTTTGAACCAATTATTCCCATTTATAATGGTCTAGATGTGTATAGAGGTCAATGATTCATAGTTTTTAGAAAGATTCTCCAAGAATCCATTGGAATCCTTGAAAGTAATTCTTCAAAGTATTGAAATTTCTATTTCACTTTAAGGAAAATGATGTTAAAAATAAAAATTCCCATTGATTATGGCGAATGTTCTTAGGAAACCATTATTCCCTGATAATCAGTGTAGAATGTTTAAGATTCCTTTGGAATCATTGAAGATTATGGTCCAAATAATGGAAATTTCCATTCGACTTTGAGGAAAATGATGTTTAAAACTATAATTCGCACAAATTTTGGCGTATGAATGTGAAGAGGCCAATGATCCCTGATAATCATTGCAGAATGTCTATAAATGCTATGGAATCAATGAAAATCATGGGCCAATTAATTGAAAATTCTATTATACCTTGAGAAAAATGGCTTAACAAAACTAAATAACCATTTGTTATTGCGTATGTTCTTAAGAAACCAATATTCCCTGATAATTAGTGTAGAATGTCTAAGATTCCTTTGGAATCATTGAAGAATATGGTCAAAATAATGGAAAATTCCATTTATCCTTGATGACAATGGTCTATAAACCAATAATTCCCATTTATTATGGACTGGATGGGTTTAGAGATCAATGATTCACAATTATCAGGCAAAATCTCCATGTACCTATTTGAATCCTTGAAAATAATTCTTCAAAGTATTGAAATTTCTATTAAACTTTAAGGACAATGATTTAAAAAAAAAAAAATTCCCATTTATTATTGCGTATAATCTTAAGATTCCACTAATCCCCAATTATCAGTGTAGAAAGTCTAACAATCCTTTGGAAAAATTGAATATTATGGTCCAAACAATGGAAAATTCCATTTATCATTGATGACCATGGTTTTTGAACCAATTATTCCCATTTATAATGGTCTAGATGTGTTTAGAGGTCAATGATTCATAGTTTTTAGAAAGATTCTCCAAGAATCCATTGGAATCCTTGAAAGTAATTCTTCAAAGTATTGAAATTTCTATTTCACTTTAAGGACAATGATGTTAAAAATAATAATTCCCATTGATTATGGCGAATGTTCTTAAGAAATCAATATTCCCTGATAATTATTGTAGAATGTCTAAGATTTCTTTGGAATCATTGAAGATTATGGTGCAAATAATAAAAATTTCCATTCAACTTTGAGGAAAATGATGTTAAAAACAAAAATTCCCAATTATTATGGCGTATGTTCTTAAAAAACCAATATTCCCTGATAATCAGTGTAGAATGTCTAAGATTCCTTTGGAATCATTAAAAATTATGGTCAAAATATTGAAAATAATCATTAAACCTTGAGAAAAATGGCTTAACAAAACAGAAATAACCATTTATTATGGCGTATATCCTTAATAATCCACTATTCCCCAATCATCAGTGTAGAAAATCTAAAAATCCTTTGGAATCATTGAAGTTTATGGTCCAAATAATGGAAAATTCCATTTAACCTTGATGACAATGGTCTATAAACCAATAATTCCCATTTATTATGGACAGGATGGGTTAAGAGGTCAATGATTCACAATTATCAGGCAAAATCTCCATGTATCCATTGAAATCCTTGAAAATAATTCTTCAAAGTATTGAAATTTTTATTTCACATTAAGGAAATTGATGTTAAAAAACAAAAATTCCCATTTATTACTGCGTATATTGTTAAGAATCCACTGATCCCCAATTTTCAGTTTCGAAGGTCTAACAATCCTTTGTAATCATTGAAGATTATGGTACAAATAATAGAAATTTCCATTCAACTTTGAGGAAAATAATGTTATAAACTATAATTCCCATAAATTATGGCATATGATTTTGAAGAGATTAATGATCCCTGATAATCATTGCAGAATGTCTATGAATGCTTTGGAATCAATAAAAATCATGGGCCCATTAATTGAAAATTCTATTAAACCTTGAGAAAAATGGCTTAACAAAACAGAAATAACCATTTATTATGGCGTATATCCTTAATAATCCACTATTGCCCAATTATCAGTGTAGAAAGTCTAACAATCCATTGTAATCATTGAATATTATGATACAAATAATAGAAATTTCCATTCAATTTTAAGTAAAATGATGTTAAAAAAAAAAAATTCCCATTTATTATTGCGTATAGTCTTAAGAATCCACTGATCCCCAATCATCAGTGTAGAAAATCTAAAAATCCTTTGGAATCATTGAAGTTTATGGTCCAAATAATGGAAAATTCCATTTAACCTTGATGACAATGGTCTATAAACCAATAATTCCCATTTATTATAGACTGGATGGGTTTAGAGATCAATGATTCACAATTACCACGCAAAATCTCCATCTATCCATTGGAATCCTTGAAAATAATTCTTCAAAGTATTGAAATTTCTATTTAACTTTAAGGACAATGATGTTAAAACAAAATTCCCATTTATTATTGCGTATATTGTTAAGAATCCACTGATCCCCAATTATCAGTGTAGAAAGTCTAACAATCCTTTGTAATCATTGAATATTATGGTCCAAACAATGGAAAATTCCATTTATCCTTGATGAACATGGTTTTTGAACCAATTATTCCCATTTATTATGGTCTAGATGTGTTTAGAGGTCAATGATTCATAGTTTTTAGAAAGATTCTCCAAGAATCCATTGGAATCCTTGAAAATAATTCTTCAAAGTATTGAAATTTCTATTTCACTTTAAGGAAAATGATGTTAAAAATAAAAATTCCCATTGATTATGGCGAATGTTCTTGAGAAATCAATATTCCCTGATAATTAATGTAGAATGTCTAAGATTTCTTTTGAATCATTGAAGATTATTGTCCAAATAATGGAAAGTTCCATTTATCCTTGATGACAATGGTCTATAAACCAATAATTCCCATTTATTATGGACAGGATGGGTTAAGAGGTCAATGATTCACAATTATCAGGCAAAATCTCCATGTATCCAATGAAATCCTTGAAAATAATTCTTCAAAGTATTGAAATTTTTATTTCACATTAAGGAAATTGATGTTAAAAAACAAAAATTCCCATTTATTATGGCGTATGTTCTTAAACAATCAATATTCCCTGATAAACAGTTTAGAATGTCTAAGATTCCTTTGGAATCATTGATGATTATGGTCCAAATAATGGAAAATTCCATTTATCCTTGATGACAATGGTCTATAAACCAATAATTCCCATTTATTATGGCGTATGTTCTTTAAAAACCAATATTCCCTGATAATCAGTGTTGAATGTCTAAGATTCCTTTGGAATCATTAAAAATCATGGTCCAAATATTGAAAATAATCATTAAACCTTGGAAAAAGTGGTCTATGAACCAATAATTACTATATGCTATGGACTGGATAGGTTTAGAAGTCAATGATTCTCAATTATCAAGCAAAATATCCATTTATCCATTGGATTCCTTTAAAATGATTGTTCAAAATATTGAAATTTCCATTCAACTTTGATGAAAATGATGTTAAAACTATAATTCCCATAACTTATGGCGTATGATTGTAAAGAAACCAATTTTCCCTGATAATCAATGTAGAGTATGTATGAATCCTTTGGAATCAAGGAAAATCATCGTCCAAGTAATGTTAATTTTCATTTATCTTCGAGGAAAATGTTGTAAAAACTTATAAATAACATGAATTATGGCGTTAGTTTGTGATAAAACCAATGATCCCTGATAATCATTGTAGAATGTCTTAGATTTCTTTGGATTCATAGAAGATTATGGTCAAAATAAAGGCAATTTCCATTTATCCTTAAGGAAAATGGTGTGAAAAAACTATCATTCCAATTAATTAAGGAATAGATTAGTGAAGAAACCAATAATCCCCGATAATCAGTGTAGAATCTCTAAGAATCCTTTGGAATCATTGACGATTTTGGTCTAAATAATGGAAATTTCCATTTATCTTTGAGGAAAATGATTTAAAAAACTATAATTCCCATAAATTATGGCGTATGTTTGTGAAGAACCCAATAATCCCTGATAATTAGTGTAGAACCTCATAGAATCCTTTGCTATTTTAAAAATTATTGGTCAATTACATGATATTGCCATTGCTCCTTAACATTCGTGTTTTCTAAACTAAACATTTTCATTTTATATGGTGTAGATTTGTTATAGGACAATGATTCTCGACGACCAATACGAAAATGCCATGAATCCTTCATAATTATTGAAAATCGTAGTACAAATAATTGTAATTGCCATTTATCCTTCAGGAAAATGCTGTGATGACCTATAATTCCCATTAAACATTGACCATCTTGTTATAGAAATCAATGATTCTTGATATTTAGTGTTATAATTTGTTTTTATGGCTAGAAACTATTATAATTTTTGAAAAATATGGTTCAATTATTTTCAAAATCCCATTAATCCTTGAGTAACATGGTCTAAAAATTAAAAATTCCCATTAATGATGGCGTAATTTAGTATATAGTCCAATAATCCTTGAAAATCTGTGCAAATTATCGAAGAAATTTTTTGAATCTTTGAAAATCACTGTCCAATTATTTGAAATTTTTATTTATCCTTGAGAACAATGGTCTAAAAGCCTATATTTCCCATTGAAGTATCTTGGTGTAGAGGGCAATAACTTTTGATAATTAGTGCGGAATAGCGAAGAATCCATAAAAATCTTTGAAAATCTTAATTCAATTACATGATATGCCTATTTATCCTTGTAAAGAATGGTATAAAAATCCTCAATTCCCATTCTTCACAGAGTATCTTAGTGTAGAGGCTAATAATCCTTGATACAATGCTTGAAACCGTTTTCAAAACCGATTTCAGAAACTGATATCAACCATAATCAAAACCGAAACCGATAAAAATTGGGTATCGGTATTAAGTCAAAACCAAATCGTAAAAATATTGAAACCGGTATACATAAATCGAAACCGAAACCGATATATTTTCAATTAATCTCTGAAAAATACATTATATCGTAGGCCAATCGTCGCGCGATGTTTGACCTATATATCTTAAATCATGCATGAAATACATGAAGAAAATAAACTACTACTTCATGGTTTATCCTTTTGTAACATAATCACACAGATTATAATTAAATGGTATTTACTACTTTTTTAGTTTTGTATACAGTACAGATAAATATAATAATTTATAAATGCAATTATCGTTTGTGATCATTTGATTACAAATTTTTATTAAATATAAATTTATTATGTATGTATTTTTACTGTATAAGTGTTGTATATCCGAATATTTCCGTCAGAGGTAAGATCGCTTAAAATTTTAATTTTTTGATTATCAAGAGGACGATTAAACCGAATAAGTTTTCTCCGTCTTACAAACGTACAACATAGCGCATTTGTCTTAAACAATTTCAATTTTCTAATGGTTACTGTACACATAGACACTGCACATAACTAGAACTGCTGAACACAAATTTAGTATGTCGTAAATTTGTAATGCGTAGATAACTATCATATAACGTATTTGTGACGTCCTCTCAATTTAATTTATATTTGTTTTATCCAAGTCGACATTACGTGTATACATACTTCTATTATATTATCATGCAATTATTGAACATATTTTTCAAAGCGGCCGGTACGGCTATACTGTGTCTTCGTTTTAATAAATAATTATTAAAATTTCTTTATAAAAATATGTTTTATCATTCATGTTTGATTCACACGATAATCGTTTTTGATCCAATTATACATGCATGTCTGTGAGGTGGCCTATCTTTCCAGGAGTTTGTCAAACTCGACAGGCTTAAATCAAATGTACATGTTTATATTTTATTGACCGTGCACTATGCGCATCGGGAGCCAAAATACATCTAATCTGCGTAGGGCCGAGATCAAACCCAGTTATAGACTATCAGCGTCACCTAGAGCTTCGTTTCTCAACCTTTTTAGTCTCCCGACCCCCAAAAATGATCAATCACTTCGCGACCAAGGGGGTTCAGTAAGAGGGCTCTATCTTTATTAAATATAAATGTTATTATTATTATTAGTTAAAATATTATTTTTCTTCAATAAAAAATGTCAAATGAAAAAGTTCATTTTATTAATCGGTGTTTCATTATTTTTGACCTACACGACCCTCGGTTGAGAGACGCTGAATACACTGCAAATCACTATACCATAAATAAAATTCTTGAAATTATTCAATTGTGACTGTTTTCAAGGGACTGGAGTGTTTCGTGTTTAATTTTTTTTTTTGGATAATTAAATTTATATATTATATTGATAGATTTATTTATTAATTTAGCTATAATTTGTTATTTTGTCAACTACGACCTTTAAATTTTAATAAATGCTTTAAAAATAATATTTAAATAAATTATTTTTATATGTGCCAAAAAGTACTTTTTAAATCATTAATTAAATATTTAACAGTTATTATATAGTAAATATAATTAATGTCGGTACCAATGCGGTCGGTACCTTTTTCGTGCCGTTTGCGGTCAGTTTATTTCTATCAACTTGAATATCAAATTTAAGGTATACATATATATATATATATATATATATATATATATATATTATATTATATTGTATAATAAATTGGTTCTATACAATAAAGAATATATTTATCATAAAACTGTGTTACCATGTACTGGAGAATTTTAAAGCGTATAATTATTGGATGTACCGATTTGTTGCTATTTGGTTATTTATGGGTATGCATTATAGATAATAATATTTTAATAATAATAATATACATTTATTTATTATTCATATATATTTGGAGTATTAAATAAAAATTGTGTTATGTCAATTATATAGTTAAATATCATCGATAACATTTACTCAGGCTTTAGTGTAGAATACATTTTTGTAGAGTTGATATAGTGTATTAAAATGAATGATTCTTTCGAAATATTTAAAACTACTAAAGGCTAGTAGGTACACGATGGTTATCAATATAGATAGTATCAAACCAATAATGCATGTAATATATTAACCTGGTTATGTTTGAATGAAAAAAGGTAAAATGCATAGGAAGATTAAAAACAACAAGTAGTAGAATCTTAAATGTTACAAAAATTTAAAAAAATGCTTGAACATCATAGCCAATATTCAAAAGCTAGAATAAGTTATGTAATAATAATAACAATAATTTGTAAAAGTTACTGCCAGTCTTAAAAGTGTAAGTTGAAGTTTTAATATATTCCATACTGTATAGTATATAAAATCAATTTAGTATATATATATATATATATATAAATATATATATATATATATAAATATATATATATATATATAAATATATATATATATATATATATATATATATATATATATATATATACACACACACACACTTTCACCTTCAATTTGATATTCAGGTAAATAGAAATAAACTGACCGCAAATGTCCCGGAACCAATATTATTGTGAGTAGTAGGCAGGGATAATTATTAACCTTATTAATGCCTTAGGTATAAAATTGTAAAAGATATAAACATTATAATAAATAAATGTGAGGTACCCATCACCCATGCTATTAGGCATTTGTATAGTACATTTGTTTATTTTTATATTGACAAAAAATACAAAATAAAGACATTTGAACTATCTTATGATGATTTTTATATGTTTTAATTAACACACGGAACATATTTTCACAACATAATAAATTATCTATAATAATATAAAGATTAAGATAATAACTAATAAGTATCCAAAGCTTAATTCGTATATAGGTGAACAGTCAGTGGCGTATCTAGGAGGGGGGCACAAGGGCCAGGTTCCATGTCATAATATCTTCGAAATAATATCTTTGGTCAAAATAACTCGGTAAAAATATCTTTTGTGAAAATATCTTATGACAAAAATATCTTTGATCAATATATCTTTTAAATTGATTTAAAAAAAAATGTTTATTTATATAATTAATTTAATAAATTGTTATACATATTATAAGTATAAAAATAGATAAAAAGTAACATCTCTTCAAAATCCAAAAATATAGGTAAAATTATTATTATCATAAATATTAAAAACTTAATTAATTAAATTAAAATTAATACCTATTACTTAATACTGAATATTGTAAGATGAACCCCTTAAATATTGAACTGCTGGTATTTTTGAGCAATTTTCCACAATTTTTTTTATTTTTATATCATGATCGTTGTACTTTATACGGCGTGGTGGACTTGATTCTCCCGATAATTGTTTTTCCAATCGAACCTGATATCACGTAATTATTCTATTTGTTAATTTAATTAATTTATTAAATTTAAATAAGATAAAATATAAATACCTCTTGTAACACTTGTTCTTTTTTTAAGAAGCGTATGAATTTCCATATTGAAACATGGTTTGCTTCAAGTGCTGCATTGAAAGCATGATGCCATCCTTCTACTGAATTATTCGTATGCGGAACATCCTGTATTACTGATTCATAGCAATTCCACATATTGATACTAAATATTGGCGGGCGTCGACCATTCCGACGGTTGGGACGTCCGATCCACGTATCCTCAAAATAATTTATCATCGTGGATAAAACATCTTCGTTTTCAACAAAATAATTTGATTCAATTAAATCATTAAAATATTGTACACTTTTATTTATTGAAACATAAGCAAGTGCACATAGATGTCGAATTTGTAATGCAAATTCTGCATCTTCAGCGTACATATTTTGTAGTCCGTTTTCTTGTATTTTACGCCACATACATTGTTGGAAATGAAAAAAGCACCCTTTTATTTCTAAATTGGGAAACACGTCTTTAAATGCTAATATAAATGATTGTTCGAAATCAATCATAATATTGTTCGGGTTCAAATCCGGTTCAAATCATTTTAAAACATTTAAAAATTCTATGTAGGATTGTTTTGTACGATCAGTCATTAATACGTAAACAACTGGATAAGTTGTTCGGTTATAACAAACATGTATAGTATATAATTGTGAAAACAATTTTGAAACTGTTCGAAATGTCCCATCTGCCAACCAAGTATTACAGTTTTTAAGTATTTTTAAATTATGAACGGTCGAAAAAATCAAAATTCTTTTTTCGTTTTTATTGTCGTAAAGTAAAAATTGTTTATTATTAACTATCTGATATCCGAGAGGTATATTTAAATCGTTAACTGTTAATGGATTTTGAGGACAAACTTGAACTTTAGATCTCACTCTACAGATTGTGCGAGAAATCAATGTCTGGCTTGGTAATTGAGCAGCAACAACTAATGGAACATTAGTAACAGCTTCACTAATCAAATTCCTTGTGCACACTTCATTAGTTTTAGCATCATCTTTGATTTTTTCCAAAATTTCTCTTACTTTAATTTTGGCACCGTTTGGAGCATGAGAATGATAGGATTCCTTTAATATTATGCCTATAATATATTAAGTGTATAAATAAATACATTTCGTAAATAATGATATTTTTATAATACAATAATTACCTGTTTCATCTTTAGTACTTGTAAAACATGAAGTGCATTTATATTTATTGTACTCAGTACAGCGCCAAATATATTTGTTTTTACCATTATTATAAAAAATGTGGAGATATCCGTTATGTAATAATAGGTTATTACCTTTTTGAATTTTAATAAAAGTAAGAGTTATATTTAAACAAAAGTCAAAAATCAAAAATTAGTTAACAAGTGACAAGTAAAAACTCTTATAGCTTAATGATGTACAAACCTACTAAAATGCTCAGACGTCCAGCTACAGTTAAGTTACGAAAATCCCAACTAATAAACAGATAATGCCTCTACCATTTTTATCTTAATGGCATAATATGAACATATTGTACACGTAGTAAATACCTCGCAATCAGTATACTAACGACAATTTTAAAATACTATATATTATAAAATATTAAATGTTGATTTTAGATATAATCATAACGACATATAATAGCTAATAAGCTTATAAAAATCAGTATAAAAGATATTTTGTTCAAAGATATTTTTGTTTAAAGATATTTTGACTAAAGACATTATTTCGAAGATATTTTGACTAGAGATATTATTTCGAAGATATTTTGACCGGTCACCCAAGGGCCATGCCCCCTCACTGGCCGTATTTACTATTTTTTGTTTTACGGATTTATATTTATTCGTATACATGAACACATACTATAATATGTCAAAAAAAAAAAAGCAGCAACAAAATCGCAACTCGCAGATTGATCAAAATTATTTTATAAAATTGTTCTGTTGTTTTTACTGTTATTATACACTTATATTTTTTTTCGGACTAAAACATCCGTTTTTGTTATTAAATTACTATTAATTATTATGTACATTTATATTAACTTAATGGCTGAAAAAATATATAAATTATATGCATTAAAAACATTAAATATTTGGTTTATTATAGTGGTACTTACCAACATGAAAATGTTGATGAATAAAAATGTTATTAAATATTTCAATTACCTATACATTGTTATCAAGGTTTTGAAAAAAAACAATTTTTTAAAATCATACAAAACAAACAATTTTTTCGTTTTAAACGTTTTTGTTTTGTGGTATTTTTCAAATGTTTTAAACCATTTATACAAACAAATTTAATTTATAACAATGTTTTTTTTTTGTCAAGTGAAATATATATGTACATTAAAAAGTAACATCATTCTTTAATGCTTATACTATCACGACCCTGGTTGAAAAAATGTATAATATACCGTAATCTACAAACAAAGATCAAACAAATCAACTTCAAACAAAAAATTACGATACAATTTTATGTTTTTTTTAAACGTTTATTAAAACATATTCCAATCTTAATTGTTATAAATGCGTTGTAACGTATTACTCATAAGCAGGGCTCGGGACTTATAGCACTTAAAATCATTAAAATAAGCACTTAAAAAAGCTCTTAAAAACATCATTATAAGCACTGAAATAAGCATTTAAAAAACTTGAATTTGAGCAAAATATTTAATGAAAAAAAAAAATGTATTGATACAAATTAAAAATGATTAAAAAAAAAAATATAAATCTTTAAATTATAAAAAAAATCAAATTTTATTATAGGAGACATTTTTCCTTATTGCTTAAAGATTTTCCAAAAGATTTTCTGAAAAATAAAATATAAACAATATTAATATTATAAATAGTTGAAAAAAAAGTAATTAATTTAATCTTACCGTCATTATTGCATTGAATTATCAAATGTTTTTTGAGGTTTTCAAATACAAATGACCTTCTGTTGTTCGATAATATTGTTTTATACGCGGAAAATGACCGCTCGACATCTACTGATGTAATAGGCGCATATTTAAAGTACACAATATCATCGCTGGAGTAGTCATCTGGAAATTCACTGAAGTCATCTAAATTACTGTCATTTTCACCGTCAAGTATTTTTGATATTTTTTCTAAAATCTTTAAGCCATTATTTTTTTCAAAAACTTTTTGCAGTTTAGTTTGAACTGGTTTTCCACGACTTCCTTTTAGTAAATAAAATTTCTGTTTCACATTTTCAACCACAGCAAGTGAACAAGACAACGTAACATTTTTTGTTTGTAGTTCTTTAATAGCTTTAGTAAGAACTTCAAAATTACTTTTAATATAAGCCAAATCTGCTTCTAAACCCGATTTTACAATGCACAATTTTACTTTTTTAATGCTGTCTGCGTCGTTTTCATCTAGACAACTTACTACATGACGAATTGTTCTAAAATATTCGCAATAGTAAATTGCAGCCTTTATCCAAGAGCCCCAACGGGTAATAACTGGTTCAGGGGGTAATTTTATACCAGGAGCTTCAGATTTAAAGATTTCAACACGATAAGGAGATTTTCGAAATATTTTTTTCATATTAGATATTAGTTCGTCTACTGTAACAAATTGTCCACGAATTTCTTCAGCGATTCTATGAAGTCCATGAGCACAACAAGTTACGTGTATCATTTTCGTATAAATATTTTTTAAAACGGTACCTGCCTTTACCATATAGGGAGCGGCGTCAGATAAAAATAACAACACATTATTATACTTTATATCACCTGGCCATATAATGCCCATAACTTTTTCAAACAGCTTGCAGATGGTTGAATGATTTGCTTTTTCTAGTTCTTCTGAATGCAGTAAAAACATACGTCCTGGACCATCGGGTCTTAGAATTCCAACTATAACGTTGGCAATAAACCGGCCTTCTACGTCACATGTTTCGTCAATCGACACCCAAATTTTATTTTCTCTTATTTCCATTTTAATTTTATCCATATTAGCATTAAAAATAGCATCAATATAACCTTTACGTAATGTTGCTTCCATAGGAATATTTTTACCAGTATATTTCTCTAAAAATGCTCGAAATGTATTGTTAGAAAGCTTGTTTAAGGGAATATTAGCAGATACCATTGCTTAACATAAATCCATGTTAAAATCGGATTTTGCTGAATTTTGGTTAGTTGGTAGTTGCTGTAATTTTCTCTGTTTTTGATCATTCTGACGTTTGACACTCTTTTGATGTTTCTCAGTTTTCAAATGTTGGGATATATTATATTTTTTTTCAAATTTAATTTTTATTTCACACATTTTACAATATAAGACATGCCCGTCTGTGGAAAAAATGTCAGATCCAAATTCAGTAATGTATCTTTTTAGAGAAGCACTAGTTGATAATTTTTCTTTTCCCATATTAATTTTAAAACTCGAACACAAACGACGACGAAAAAATACGGTGAATGTCGAAGTATTAGGACACATACAACGACGAAAGAAATACGGCAACGAAAACAACGCGACGAACGTGAACGATAACCGACTACTAAATAACTAAATTCGGATATCAAAACATTATTTGTATTTAATTACTATATTTATCACGATTGTAACCCCAGACGGTCAAATAATATTATTTTTATAAACTAATAAACATGAACTCAATTATTAATTCCCCAAAATCCAGTTCTATTTTGAGCGTTGGAATATTTTTGTTAACCCTACAATAATGCCGCGGAAGATGACGGACTAAGCGATAACATAGATAAAATAAGAATTATTTTTAATTTAAAATCTTTCATAAATTCATAAACAACATTACAAGAACACCCATAAAAAATAGAAAAACTCGTCAAAAAAGCAAAAATAATCAGAAAAACTGGATATAAGCATCTTTTTGAAAAATCGTTGAAAAAAGCAAAAAAAAGCACTTTCAAATTTCATAATTAAATGTGTTGTAACATGACATACACTTCCATAGCACTCTGCTACATTTTAAGTCAATCCATAAAAATAAGTAAAAGTCCCGAGCCCTGCTCATAAGGAATGGTACAACACATATAACGATTTTTTGTCATAAATATGATAATCTAAATAACGCATTGGAGTGATTAAAGTCTCTACGATCAATACTCTTTGAATTATATTGTAATTATATATGTAATGTATTATCATTATTAGTTGGATTTAATTTTATATATTTAAAGAATATTTGAAATTTAGCTATTTTAAAAATACAAATTATATATAATTTAACATTTTGACATTATAATCTAGTTGGTTTTAACGTTTAGAATAATTAAGAAGAAAAATTTTAAAAATATCGCTACACAGCTTAATAACAAATTATAAGAATGTCATGGACACAATATTTTCTATAAAAGCACAAAAAAACATACTATACGGCGCTTAGTAGCTCGGCCATTCAGAGGTCTAGTGGCTCAGTCACATATACCCAGTTTATATTCTACTATTGTACATGTTCTTAGTTAACGCGTCTTTCATCAAATTAAAAATATTATTCATAGTATACTTTTTGTATTTTGGTAATTCCTAAATTATCGATCCACTTGACAATTCATACCACAAGTTCTACAAGAGGTAAGGTATATTTTCAATATATACATCACGCTTAATCCTATTCATACAATTACTTATATAAAAGGAAAAACTCTCTCACTCATTCCCCGTATTAAGATATCACATTAATTAGTATGCACATAATTTGTAAAGTAATAAGTTGAGAATATCAATTAAAATACAATACATTAATTTTTATGTAAATATTAGATTACGATCTTTTTACCTCATTTTTAACTCTTTAGTAATGATTCGTTACTTTATTATAAAATCATTTTTTATTCGTAATTACCCAAGTTCGTAAAAATTTAAACTGAAAACACCCATATACAATTACTATAGTATTATGTTCAGTATTCAGAACTTATAGGAAACATTAAGATTCACTTTCCTATTAGAAAGGATATTGTAAGATTGAAGCATTTTTAGAATTTTTTTTTCTGTTTTAAAGTGGTTGACAATACAAAAAAATATATAAAATAAAAACATATATTGTAAAATCAATGCATTTATCGCTTAGTTTAAAGTTTAAAATATTACATACATTTTTAACTATAAAAATGTTACAAATGTTGTTAATTATTAGAGCAAAAGACTTGTAGCTTTAAAAAATCACCAAATATGCATTTAAGTGGATATACAAAATATGCATTTCAAAACTAATATTTTTGAATAAAAATTAGAATTCTTTTGTATCTTTATTATTTTAACGAATATATTTTCTTTATATGTTAAATACAACTTGAAAACATGTATAGGCAACCATTAAAAATCACAGAAATTACTAAAATATGAATATGTCTGATGTATGACCGACGTCTCCGTAGCCTTTATAGCCGTAACTGGGAAATTACTCAAATTAGCAACTACTCGAGACAAGTTTCTATGAAAAATATGCATCTAGGGACAGTCAACAACCATATTAATATAATCAAAATTTTAAATAATTTTAAATCTAACATTATTTTGGTTGTAATATATTAAATATTTAAATTAAATAAAAATGTCGACGGCAAAACATTGATAAAATGTTTAATTATTTAAAATATGCATCTAAAATCATAGACTGGTAGAAATATACATTTATATGCAAAATAAAATTTCAAAACTAGCTTGTTTCAGCATTAAATATATTTGTTTTTTATTCTGCTATTTTTGTGGTTGTGCAAACAAATATGCAAATGCTATAACTCTACAAGTCCTCTGCCTTAGTGGTTATTTAGAATTTCGAAGAAATTTAAAATTTAACCGCTATATAAAAAAAAATGTAAGCACATATAGATTCTTGGCGAAGCGATAAATGTACCAATTGCTTTTACAATAATGTTTGTTTATTTGTGTAACTTTAATAGCCATGTAAAATATTACAATTTTAAAATGCCGATAACTTACTTTAAATTTATAATATCATTAAAAGTTTACAAAATGTCTCAGATAATATTCTTGTCTTTAAGTTTGATAATAACCAATGGACTCCAATATTAAAGCTAACAACATAAAATTGCCATGTGTACGCGTGTAAGACGGAAATAACACATGTGGGTATTACGTCCTCTTAAAGTCTTAACTATATTTTAAAGTTACGTTGACCAAGTAGGTTGTTTTTCCGTCCGAAACGACCAGGATCCCATACCATCGCGTCGCACGCCATCGTAGCTGTATCTCACGGACCTACTCGTATATTCTGATAAACAGCTCGCGGTCAAATAAAACTCCTTTTAATTCATCACAAATTATCAGTATCAATACTGCCAAAATATATGAATGTTTGGCAAAAATATTGGAAAACCTAGTTTAAACTATCAATATCGGTGGTTTAACTATACTTGCTTTTAAACTAGTTTTAAGTGTTAAACCGGTCTTGTATAACATAATCAGTTTTATTCATAGTCATTGTCAAAAACTAAGGTTTATCAAAAGTCAAAAATTTTCCATTGTCTAAAATGCAAATTTCCTTAATTCCTCATGCGTCTAACATTTTGTACATTAGCAATATCCATTTTTCTTAGGTATAAAATGCACAAGTTTTTAACATAAATTAATTAAATTAAATGATAATAAAATAACAGTGATTTTTATAATAAACCAGCATTAAACCTAGTATTTGCCTAGTTTATAAATCAAAGGTTTATCGTTAAACTCAGTGTATGGTCTAAGCAAAGTTTATCGACTATGAATACAAAAAAAAAAAAATAAACTATTGTTAAACTACTACTGAACCATTGTTAAACCAAGTCCAATTCGACTATGAATAACACTGAATATAATGTTTTGGTCTCAAACCAAATTTAAAGAAAATATAGTTTAAACTTAGTTCAAAACGCAATACTTGCTAGTTCCTACAATTACTACCTACAACTACAAGTTTGCTTAATATTATTTTATTATTTACGAGGCAATGACGGATATGTAAATGTATATTGGATATCTATAATAGATGATTTTACGGTAGGTGACATCTGAAATCAGGTGCATACCCTGAACCTTTTGTGGTCACGCCTATAACCTTAGTCCATAATGTTTGATATATTACTTGCGATTATAATATGAAATTGATATTTCAATATGCAAGAAAACGGTTGTAGGACTGTTATTTTAGATTTTGACGAGACCCATGAATGATTTGATTTCATGATATGTTTTTTAAATTTTTTACTGTAGAAAAATGCTTTAATTGTAACTCCAATACATTTCCACATAGGTAAGTGATTTTGTTTGGTACCTTAGGGGATAAATATTAAAGAATTCCCAGTAAATTTCTTTATAACTGGGAAAACATTTCAAAACAAAAAAAAATTTAAAAAGACCGTAAAAAATAATGTTTAGTAATTATACGCAAAACCAGTTTTCGACTATAACAATTTTCTTATTGTATTGTAATTAAACGAATTATTGTAAACACTTTAAATTTTCACTAAATATCTATGTTAGCAATTCCTATACATGAATCGACAAATGGTCTTCACACTTTATTTTTTGTAAACTATGATTTTATTGAATTCATATTTATCATTTATATTATACTGATTTACTTAATGATACTCAAAACCAAAAACTTTACACCAGCGAAAATGACCTATTTTCCCCCCTTTTTAAAGTGTACTTTTACAGTTATTATAGATATAAAAAATTACTTTCGTGGAATTATCGTTTATGAGCTATGTTTCTACAACTTACACCAATTAAACTAAAAATCAATATAAAGAGTAGGATATAATATTAAAAAAATTATTTGATCATAATATTTTTTTATTACAATTTTATTTATTCACTTATTTTTTTTTTCGTTTTTCATTTAATTTGGTAAATTAACGTGGATAAACACATATTATTGTACTTAAATTTGATTTATACGACCATGTGTCACGATCTTAAAAATATAAAATTTAAAGACTCGTTTTCTTCAAAAATGTTCTTCTATCATTTGCGACATTTTATTTTACGAAAAGCACTGGATAATATATACTTATATTTTATCAAAAGGTATTATAGTTTAAGTAGTTAATAAATATTTTATAATATTTTTATCTGATAAATACGGCTGGCTGATAAACGATAATTTATTATTAATGCTAATTTTTGTAAAATAAAAAAAAGACTACGAGCCCACAAAAAAGTATTGTCATACCATCAACCAGTATTGTCAAACGTGTTCTCCCCCCCCCCCCACCCAAAGCCTTATTGAAAAAAGTATAGTTTAATAATTTTAAGACCATCGGCACGTGGGTAATATATATTTATAGTTTATACAAAGAACCTATTGTACCTATCAATTGGATGACAAAAACCGGCAAACAAAAAAAAAAAAAATAATGAAAATATTACCGGTTTTTGACGGATTTAGAACATCCCTATAGAACCATTTTTTTGAAATGTAAACAATATGATTATCGCAACAGACATCGGTACTGTATATGTAGGTACAATACGCATTACAATACTTGACGGAGATACTCGCATACATTATATAATATTGTTATAACGACGATCTGTATTGTTGTATTTTATACAAATAACTATACGCTCTCGGATAACGTGTTATATTGTCATGGTCAATGCATTTTGGAAGCGAGAAGACAGTCGTCGTGGATGGTGGGCCGCGGGCAGTTGATATAAATAAATATAAACGCACCCTTCGCACCCCAAAAAGACCTTCACTACCCAAAGGGTCAGAACACCTTTATAATATAATGCCGCGTCTGGTCCATTGATCGAGTGGGGCGCTATGAACACGACCGTGAAGAGTGTATAAACATGCGGCCGTGTCGAACAGGTTACGCCGCCCACCGACACTGTGAATCCTGACGCGTCCACAAAACGTCTTACTGCACCGTCTTGACTGGACATTGATGATATATCCGTTTTCCGTTCGAAACCGATAGTAGAACTTTTGAAACGAGGACTTTCAAACAGCGATTGACGACAACAGCATTATCATATTCACCGGTAATGCATTTTCATTATTATTTTATCGTTTTGGTGTGTGATTTTTACCAATGTACCATTTTACTGTTTATACTCGTGTACATTAAATTTGTTAAAAGTAGATTTTACTATAACAGAGATATTATATATATACATATTTAATTCAGAAACATAGCGTTAAAGTACTAGATATGTATATATATATCCCCGTCTTCTTTATTACAATTCCTTCTTACAATTACAGACATAATAATATATTAGCCAATGATAGTAAATAATTCACATGCATCATCAAAAGATTTAACCGTTTATCTCCACATTACAAATATTTATTTTCATTTGATTTTTAGTTGAATTTTTTAAGTAAAAAGTATTAGAAATAAATATAATATAGATTTTTAAAGTTAAAAATTTATTTTTCAAAATCATAAAAATACTTAATATAATGTATAGGTACTAAAGTTATCGAAATTAAAACTTGAAATTTGATGGTAAACTCCAATATTTATTCAATTTAAATCTTTTTATTAATAAAAATAAATAATGTTCTCAACAAAACGTATTACCGGCCGTTTATATTTTTTAAATAGGTTTACCTATACAGTTATTTCTTTAAGTACGAAAATAGACAAAACGTCTTTGTTGTTTCGCCGTAAAATATTTTCGGTATCGCCATTTTGATCATTTTTAACTGTTTAAAAAAAAATCCAATTTATTTAATTAGATGATATAGTTAGTATCATAAAAGTATAAACATATGATTAATGTATAAGAACGTAGTTAAATAGTTTGTAATAAATAGATTTTGAAACTTATTTATAACTATCTGATTAAAATATTAGTTTTGATAATAAATTAATAAACTGTATACACATTGACATTTTAATAATTAAAAATAAAAAATCATACGTTTATTTTACACACAATGTCAAAAATGTGACAAATATGTTAACAGATTACAACATCATAATTTAATAATCTTATTTATCGATTTAATCATTTTAATGATACATATTTGATATAAAAGTGTTATATTTTATTATACTCGATACGTCTCAAAAGAAAATATCAATATCAATATTCTTGATAGACTCCTCCACATAATCATAGTTATAATGACTCCTTAATCAATAAATTATGATTAATTATATTCTTTTATCCTTGATAATTTGAAAAATATAAGCACCCACATACGTCACAAACATTTGTATAAATAATATACATATTATATTAACGCTGAAGTACGGCCTTATCTATCCTAAGTACTTGTGATGTATTTATAAATGAACACGTGACTATGATTCAGAATTGGAATTTACCATAGTCGATTCCTTTGACATGACGACACACAAAGATAATAATTTTATTGTAAAAAGGAAAAACGAGGTAGACTCTATATCCCATAAATTTTTATAAGAAGAGGAAAATATGAAAATGAACACAAGCAATCTTGTTTAGATTTATTGAGGTATAAATTGAAAAATACCATGTTATTGCTCGAGTCAAAGTCTTAAATCTCTAACGATGCCATTTATACGCTTTTGTGTCCATCGAATAATCGTATTATTTCGGTAGGTACTTATAAAAATACATTAAAAATGTATAGAGTTTTAATCGCAAATAACATATAAGCGTTTTAAGATTGCTAATCCCAGCTGGAGTTTAACAACATGGTTGCCACTAACTGACTTGTATACAATCCTCAATAGTTTAGTCTCATATTTTCTTATTGATCTCACAACGCGAATTCCTTACTTCCTTTTGAATTTACACCTGTCTAAATGGTGGCGTTCGAAAGAAGCACATTCTTCTCTATATACTATATCAAATAATATTGTTAGTATATCACAAATTAATGTGTCTTTATATACATTTATATATTACAAAATGTATTATTAATATAACTTACACATTTAAAAATATATATGATATAAAAAGTTTGCTATTTTACAAATAATATCATACCCGCAGATACATAAATGTATAATATAATATTTTACTATAATGTAATATATATAAAAAGGCGCATAAACTGATATTAATAATATTTTTTTTCCTTAGTTAAACTATTGAGATTAAATATTCTCATTAAAACTACTACACATTTAAAGTAATAAGAAAAACTAAATTAACATGAAATATAAACAAACACCGAGTTTGACATGAAATATAACTAATATTATTGACCATTTTTACTACGCATATATTATATAGGTGGGTACATATTTAAACACCATCTTGTTCTATACATTAAAATACCGTATTCTTCTATTATTATAATATGTTTTAATACTTACATTTCAACATATTGTATTATATTATTAAGCATTATTAAACAATTTTAGAACTTATAATAAATTAGAAATGCATGATATACGTAGTTTTAGCGTGGTGATTTAGATATGTGTAATTTCGGGACATATTTTTAGAAAAATAATTTTATAATTGTAAAATGCATAAAAAAATAATAATAACATTTAAAACTTTGGAACCATACTAAAAACCTAAAATTTTTAAATATCAAACAATTTTGAAAAAATATTAGTCGTGTTAGACACAGACGCTTATGCAATTCATATAAATTGCTTTATACTGTTATTTGTTACCTGAAAACTAAGTTAGTTGTATATTTTTTAAAAGTTTTAAAGTTAACTTAAAATTATCCATATTCAATTTCATAAATATTGCCGTTATTTAACCCCTTTAAATAATATTATTTAGTCTACGATTTAATAACAGACTAAAATATAAGTCAATAAATATTATATTATACAGGTACTAAAAAATTGGTTGGTATAAATGAAGTTTATAGTGGCCACGGACCTACGGGATAGATTAGTAGCAGTCTAGTTTTGTATAGTTATCTAAGATGCCCGAGCGCGAAATATTTTCATTTATCAGAAGATTATCTACTATTTTAACAAAATAAATTTAATTTATTTTAATTAACTGACACTCTGCTACTATATATATATATATATATATATATATATATATATATATATATATATATAATAATTAGTTAATTAAAAATGTATTGTTAAAATAATATGATAAATGTTAAAAAAAAAACTGAAATTTGTCCATATACTTTGAAATTGCATTCATGCATAGAAAATAATACTCTACGTAATGGTGAAAAGTTTAATTTTCCAGGATAAGTGCATAACAAAATAACTATAGTTGATCGAGGAAAATTAACGCTTCATCGACTCCCCCTCCTCCCCACACACAACATCCTTTAAATTTTGATTGAACTGTTCTGTCAAAATGATATTATAATTATAAAAATATAAATGCCAATATATACTGAATAATTATTAAAAATATCTTTTCGAGTGGGTAACACTTGTATTATAAAATGTAGAAAAAATGAATTATTGTATATTACCTATAGATAATTATTGATTTATTTTGTATGTGCTCTATATCGTAGTATTATTGTACAATAAAAATCAAAATTCATGATGAATAAAGATTCTTCTAGAAAAGTTTATGTACAATACTGTAACTTATTTACTACAATATAGTTTAACAGCAGAGTTCTCGTGTTGTGCCGTAAATGTATTTAATTTTTGAGACCTTTAAGTTTGCAGGTCAATAACCACATGGAATACACCAATACACGTGTTTTTCCATATAAATAAGTATATTTTAACGATAAATAAAGTCATAAGATAATATTTAAGTATAATTTGGACGGTTTCGTATTAATTATTGAATAATATAGATTATTGATTAATATCCATCAGCTTAATTATATTCTTTTGTAAATTGGTAACGTACGCATAGATAAGAATTACACAGGTCATGTATTAAACATACCCTACACTTGGACCATATACATTTTGTACATGATCTATGGTCCTACGCCATCTCTGTTATCTCGTTATCTGTTATTTTTCAATTCAATGAAGCATTAAAGCCTGATTTATTATAAATTAGTTTATGAGGTCTATGGATTTATTATGTTAAAGAAAAAATGAAAACACTTGAAAAATATATATATGTTGTTAATTTTTATATTTAACGTTTCAACTGTAAATTGCGTATACCAATACTCAAATTTAGATTGAATTTCGTATAATTATTATTTCGGGTGCAATTGAATTGCCTGCCTGATTTGTATCTTATATCACTGATATATAATACACATTCCAAAAATGTTATTATATTCGCGAGAATTTCTACTTAATTTTTTTGAAAAGAATTTCATTATTAATAAATTAGGGATAGATTTTATGACTGAAATTCCAATTTAATCATCAATTCAAACAACTTGAAATCGTATTATACGATGAAAATTACTTGGAAATTTAAGGGCAGATATTATATTAAATTTAGAGATTTCAAATATAAATATTATATGCACAGTTCTGTAATAATCCTAAGTAGTGTTTGAAGTCTGAAATATTTCACAAAGACGTGAAACATTGAATTTTTTTGCAATACAAATATTGATGATAATTATTAATTAATTAATAATAATATAGTTTATATTTATAGCTTTAATCATTGATATTAATATGCGATGTGTACCGTGGTCGACAATACTCAAAAAATGTCTTTATCGGGATTATGTTTTCATCTATTTATAACGAAACTTATTATTTTCTTAAGAATGTTTTATGGTCGTTGACGATGCAACGATGCCACGATACTATTTAAAATACTGAAATATTTCAAAATTTAATATCTCATAAAATTGTCAAACGTCGTGTTCCAAGAGGAATGAAATTTAAAGAAAATAGTTTTTCGATTTTTATAATTTAAGTCTAAAATATTTTTTTAAATTAAAATCTTTAAAAAATTGTTATATGTACTTTTTTACTTTTTTAATTTAACTACTCGTTCACCCATAAAATAACAAATCTTGATTTTAGTATATAATAAAGATAATGTATTACCTATATTTTACATTTTTACATATATAATGAATAATAGTGTTTAATATTTAAACATAATATACATAATAATTTAGATAAGATAACACCGCTGTTAATTACTTATATATTTAATCATAATATTATGTAGTATCTTAAGTTTAATATACAGGTAGATCGAAATAAATTGACCACGGACGATTATGAGGTGGTTCCCAACTGTCGAATTGGTTCCCGCAAGCTTTCGTGGTAATACAATCTTGTTAAATTAAAATTTCAAATTATTATGATGTATTCAATCAGCAAAAATTTCCTTCTTATTTAATACAGACTTAGGGCCGTATAAAATTTTTATAGATATATCAAATATTTCATACTTCAAACACTATCTAGAATCATATTATTGTTATTTATTATAAATACGTATAATGGTCAATAATAATATTTTTTCCTTACATCAATAATAGTAATTAAGTAAAACTAAACAATTATTACTACTAGTCACTAGATACAAGTAGATATAAAATTATATTTATGAACATTCTCATGCGTCTTAAAACCTAATACAATATAAGATTATTGATTTATATATATCATTTTGCAACAGTTTATACTGGAAACTATTATTTAGCGAACCAATTCGTACATATTATTTGACTCGGAAACCAATTCCGCTAACCCTTGGCCGCATACTTTCAAACGCCTGTATCTCATTGAATAATTAATGTTTAAGTGTGAAACCCAAACCATATTTCTTTATATTATCTCTAAATAATAACATACTTAAAATCTAAGCAAACTTATTTTTAGTGTTGTGATGTAATTTAAATCACACTAAAATATTAAAAAAGTATTTAATTTAAATATTATATTATTCGTCTTTTGAAATAAATAGCTCATAATATATTCCAAAATAAACCGTGGTTATTATGCATCTTCTATTATAAAATTCTGGTATCTATAAATATTGTCAACATTAAGTAAAATAAAAGACATTTCATTTTAGTTTGTCAATTTAAATTGCTATTATTCATATAATAGGACGGCTTCAAATGGTCCGGTGGCTTCTTGATCGCTTGGCACCTTAACCCCCACCCACCATACTCCAAGTTACACCATCAATGTAAACACAGATAATATGTTTTCAATTTCTTACATTATAGTTAGATAATATAGTGACTTATATTTTTAGTTACTTTAATAAAGCTAACAACTCGGGTTAAGTTAGATATTAGTCCTGCTTAATGCAACTTATTATGTAATATGCGTTTATTAGACAGAAACAACACATTCATCGGTATATCGTACTTTTTAAAAGATAAGATAGATACAAATTTAAAACCTTATTTTACTATTCGTGTATAATAAAATTATGTTATTGCAAAAACAAATATTTATCTTTTATAATTTCATACATAATTTATATTAAATAAAAATAATTTTTTTTTTATTATTTAATCTTTATTAAATAATTGCAATATTTTAACAACTTCAATTTTATATATTTTATTCCATATTTTTTATACATACTACATACATAAACTGAAAAAGGGAAATTTAAATGGATTCATAACAAACACTTAATAATTTGTCGAAGTATCACATAACGTAACATATTATAGGATTGTTTCAGACATACAAATCAAGTTCTATAAATTGTGAACTAATAATACTATTATATACTATTAGTAATTCTGAGTAACTAATTGTTTTATAACAAATGAAAACATAATTTAATTATTATTGATGTATTTTATGATGAGATATACCTTTATTTATTCAATTATTTAATGCATAAGTTAAGAACATATACCCTTGTACCATTGTATATATGGAAATACATTATACGATTTTGATTTTATATCACATACAGTCGAGTCGCGACAATTCGAAGTTGTAGGGAGATAAAAATCCGCTTCTAGATAGGTATTATTCGAGATATCTAACTCGAATTTATATTTCTAGGGAAATAAAAAAAAATTGAGTTTTCAAGTTTTTCAAGTTAATTCAACTCGACTGTATTTAAGTTTTTTTTTAAATTATTCATGGGTAACCTACAAGGTTTTTAGAGCCCTTTATTTTTCGAAAATATAAATTAGAAAAAATGATCTGCATAGTGTTATTAATATATTAAATGTTTGCTAAACAATTTTAATTTACATAAGACTTTTCTTTTTAATTTTATACTAGTGCAAATTGAAAATTAAACTGCATGTAGGTAATTAAACTTAAACTATATGTTTTACAAAATTATTGAGATGTCATTGTTTGATATATTTTGCTCAGAATATCCAATATCCATACGTGCAATTATAAAAAAAAATGAAAGCTTTAAAGGGTGCAGCAGTTGAATACACATCAGACGGCGAAATATCGGAACAAATGTCAGGCACAGTAACACATTCATTACGTAAATTAGGAAAACGAAAAGTAAATGTAAGTATTTATATTATCTATACTGTATCATTATTTGAATTTTGAATTACCATGTCAATTATTATAATAGTTTTGACTTTTTCGTTCGTTTGTATATCTCAGCTAGGACTTAAATTCTGGGAATAGAGGAATTACATATTTGTCTAATTAAACAGCGGTAGTTAATGGTTTTCAACAAAGCTGATATTGACGGAATAGTATTTATGATGTCAATTATATCCAATATCGACTAATTTACTGCAGTGTCGTACGCCGATTTTGGGGGAGCGGGGGGTTGAAAATAAATAATTATTAATTACTCAGTTGTCTCAGTTACTCATTTTAACTTATTAAATAGGAAAGGGTAGTTTATAATTGGCTTATTTCAGAATTAATAACTTCCTAGTATTCTTACTCTCCTATTCTTGACGATGTTAGTTTTATTTGATTTCGTTCATTTTAGTTTTATTTACTATTTAGTATTAATTAAAATAATTTAAAGTATAAAATACATGATTAATTGATATTGTTATACTATATATGTTTCGAATATACTTATTGTTCTCTATGCAGTCAATCTGACTTATTGTAATGTAAATAATATGTAATATTATTTGAAAAATTCAATTTTTCTTTTTTTTTCTGTACAATATATTAGAATACGGACGTTAACACTCTAGTCTATCCAAAGCTTATAGACTTAAAGGAGTAGATATATTCTTTGTCTATGTGCAATGTATTTATAAAGAAATGCATTAATAAATAAAATAAAAATAAGAAAATAGTTAATATACTTTTACCAATTACCATTATTTCAGTTTAAACATAGAGCAAATTCTGAGCAACCACATATAAATACAATTTTTAGAGTCTGAATCATTGAATTTATTTCAAATCCTCAATTTGTATTTTTTATTATGTCATCATATTTTGGAGAAAAAATTGTCTTCATTCTTTGAAATTAAGAGTGGTTTCTGCTATAAAATTTGATACTTTGAACTTCAGGAGGCAATATCTATAGGAAAAACTCGTTATTAACTTATTTTAATAATTGTAAATGACTAAATAAAAAATTGCAAGATTATGGAAATATTTACACAACAGTTAATTATAATTAAAATGTAAAAAAAATGTACAGCAAATTTGAAGATAACATATTATATTGTAAATTATATATTTTTGAAAATATGCATATCTTTTTTAAAATATCTATAATTTTGTACAAGTATTGGACATTTTAAATTTATTTTGTTGAAATGTTTGTTACTTGGTCATCAAGGTTAACAATTTCATACAAATTTTAATTTGATTGAATTTCTTAATTAATTAAAAAGGTTATAATCCTATAACTATATAATTAGTATGATAATTAATTATTATTATATATATTATTATTTTTTATAGTTACTATTTAGTTTTTTAACTTATCTTAATCTGTCCATAGATATCTGAAATTATATCCTTTTTATATAAGTTAAATTAGTTAAAAAGCTCATACTACTATAATAATTTAAAATAATTATCAAAAGTACTCAATAAGTCATAATCTTTTAATATGGACATATTAAAATTGTTTTGTATTTTACATTTCTAATATTTTTAATTTTAATAGTGAATGATTAAAAATGTAAAATATTTGATGTTTATGTTTATTATCGGCACCAATGCGGTCGACCCCTTTTTCGCATCATTCTCAGCCAATTGATTTCTATCTACCTGAGTATAAAATTTAAGTGTTACACGTATTATATAATTATATAGTTAATATTTTATAAAAATATGTTGCTATTTTTCTGAACTAGTGTGTTTAGTAGTTAATTATTACTATATTGGATAGCTACATCTGAGTTACGTACTTGCGTACCAAAATTCAAATTCTTGTCAAATTGCTTACGACATTTTTATTGAGTTCAATCGAATTGCTTGTCCGATTTGTATAATAAATATAAATATATAATTATGTATATAATATTTAATGCAATCCTTCACTCAATTTTTCAAGGGTTTATACCATTAATAAATCAGGAATAAACTTAGTAATAACAATTCCAATTTAATCGTTCTTACTTGCAATCACTTGTAAGCTTAAGGGCAGATGTTATATTACACGTATATTACACCAGATTTTTATTATTTAATGATCAAAATAAAATACGATTATAGTGTATGGGCATAGGCGGAACTAGATATTTTCATTAGACTGGGCCACTCATGAGAGTCATTTTGCACCTATATAGCCAAAGGAAAGGTTGGAGGGCGATAGGGAACACCAATATTTTTTTTTTACAATGCAAATGCTTAACATAAGTAATCATTGATGTTATAAATCTAAAATTGTATCACTTTTAATTTAAACTTAAATCTTACATGTAAAATACAGATACCAAATATATTTTAAACATTTTAACTATTCTATTTATTACGTACAATTAATTTCTCAAATTTTTTTCGCATTTATACCTAATTTATTTTATTACATTGAAAAAATATGTTCTTTGCAAATGTAATACGGAGCCAATTAGTCTGGGCCATGGCCCAGTTGGCCCAGGTCGTAGTTCTGCCCATGTGTATAGGTCATGTTCAATAAAAGGTAGACGATTTTTTCTCACAGAAAAACTTGTTTAAATAGACCATCCAATAAAAAAATAAGTATACTGCATATATCAGTTCTAAGCCTGGAAAAATACGGAGAAAAATTTTAAATCTATTTAAAGGAATATTAATATTTATATTTATATAGCATCTATATTATAGTATATTACCTTAATTCAATACGAAGATAGATCAAAATTAATTAACCACAAATAGAATGAAAAAAGTCCTGACGACAAGTGTACTAAACACTTGTCGTCAGGACTTTTTTCAACCTGCTTAACGAGTAAAAAATGTTATCACGTTTCGACACTGTTTCATTTCGCCGCCAATTTATTTCTTTTCCGCTGCCACCGACCAACCGTCTCATTTTTTATTTTACCGCATGGACTATTTCCAATGATATTTTGTTAATTATTATTACATTATTTTATTATTATTCAGCCGTCGATTATCGGACGTTTGGAATTGTATATAACGTATAGAATATATAATATCGTGATGTGCATTGTACCTACCTATAATATCTATGGCGTATTTATGAAGATGAGGGTTCTGCGGTTTCTCCCTTCCCAACAGGGATTGATGACTTAACTAATAAGAACAGAAAGTTTGATTTAATTTTATAATTTGACTATATTTGTACATACACAATATACATATATAATGTAATCAATTGTTCGCTCCTATCCCCCTCTCACACCAGAAAAAAATTTACAGTTTTCAATTAAATGACCATATAAATAATAATTTTTAAAATAAGGGTTATGTACAAAAAAAAAAAGTAGTAAATAATTAAAAATCTAAATTATGAAAGTTTTGCTAATTTTGAGATAGTTAAAAATAATTTTGTTTTTTTAAATATTTTGGGCATTAAAAGTTATTCAATTATGTACATTTTATGCTCTATTATAAATTATAATGTAATACCGTAACGTTAACTTATTTAATTTGTAATCATATTTTGAATTATTTTTATTCTTGATTTTTAGGTAAGCACTTAATTTTACATTCAAATGTTGCATTACATTTTGTTGCCTGAAAACCGTTTTGTATAATTAAATATTATAATTACTTGATAAAAAAAAAATCAGTGAAATGAGCATTGAAAAAATGAAAAGGTGGTTTATACGACGTACTGAATACGACGATGCCTTTGAATAATAAATTGGAGTGCAATATGTTTGCGTGCGATCCTTATCGGCGATACTTTTTTAGGCGTACTATAACGCACGCTATATTATTTTTACTTCTAAGGAACGTCAAATATATAGGTTTACGGTAAATCCGTACGTTACTATAGTAGATTATTTATTAATTATTATTATTTATTACCAGACAAACTTCTCATCACTAAAAAGTAATTGATTATAATATTTTAGATACTTACATACTTTTATATTGGATTAAAATACTTTATACTTCAATATCTTTAATATAAATTCCCAAACATGTACGAATATACCTAAACTATAATTGCGCATGACATACATATTTACCTATATTTACTATTTTTTTTTTTCGCGTTTAAACAGTATCAGCCTACGTCCTTTTTTCGCAGTGTTAACATTTTACATTCATTTTTAAATGAAAAATGAAATTCGCCATATAATTTCGGAAAAGGAAAGTGATGTGTTAGTAGTAAATGGCACTGATTTCGATACATCAAACAGCAGGCTGATGTATGTGCTGTACAAAACAGTGCACGTCTACAGTGAGCATCATAACTACTCTGTACCTAGATTCAATCAAAATAATTGATAGTCAAATTTTACCGGAAAGTTGTAAATTTAAAGCTACAAATTCTATATCTAGCGGCCAATAAACTTTAATAAACCCCTACATGGCATTACACAATTAAAGATAAGTATACCTACAAAATGAAGGTTTATTTAATATTTAAATTTTTTAATAATGTATTTAAATATTAAAATAATTATGATTTGAAGTTTTTCATAAAAAAAATTGTCGACGTCGCGCCTAATTTCATGCGCAATCGTACATCTACTACACCTTTGAATAGTCAAAATCATGTTCTTTATTATTCCTGTACTGCGTGCAATCGTATTCCATTGATAAATTCAACATGGGTCCGTTAACTCGGTGAAATAAATTTCATTTTCGACTAAATAGTAAATATAAATTCCAACAGTATAATAATCGGAATAGAATTTTTTGATTATGGGACTTCAATAAATGCTTTTGAACACGTCTTTTTTAGTAAACGTTACTATACATTATTTAATATACATATCAAAATGCTTTGATTTTGATGTATTAATATATAAATCATAAAAATATTATACATGTATGTATATTATATACATTATATTATTACCTATACATAATATATCATAATATATGCTGTAGTATATAAAATATATTATAATATGTATCTATATTGTGCATTTATATCTACTAACTTTAAATATTTTTGAAGAACATAATTTTAAAAAAAAACAGGTCATTCGTAATTGTTTTTACTCAGCTTATAAATACAAATATTTGTATTGATTAAAAATATAACTATTTAAAATGTCATGAGGAGACCTTGAAAAATGTTTGTGGTTCGTTATTTGATACGTTTTGATAATTGGACTATATAGATCTGCAGTTCCGTACCATTTTAGACATCGATGCCCTTTTGTTAGTCCAATCTTCTGTGAATATCACGAGGAACATGATAAAAATTAAAAATGAACACTAGCTAAAGTTAACTAAGATTACTGCTTTAAAAGTGAAAAATGAATAAGAAAAACTAATAACTAATGAATTATTTTCATTTTTAGGTGAGCCGTGGTGCCTCTAAAATGAGCTTACGGTGTACAGATTAGGGACCGCTAATGTAGGTTATTATTTACATTAATAATAATTTAATTTTTAATTTGTTCACCTAATTTAGGGTTTATAGTGCTATTTTAGGATATATTTTCACATATTTTCGAAAACATTTAATAATTCAGTGTAATTTTCAAAGTAAATATATAAAATAATTTAATTTTAAGTAAACTTTTACAAATATATTTAAGTAATTTAACATTTTTATGAACAGTTTATAATTCAACCAGTCCACACAATCTTTGACGTCTATAAGCCCAAAAATTTGTAAAATTACATATAATTTTTTTCTAATAAATTTATAATATTTTCAATGTTAAATGCATATCTTTTGATTTGTTGTACTATTTATAACGCATATTTTAAAGTTTTTAAATGCATATTTAAGAGCTAAAAAGTAACATTTTTAGTGCTTCAACTTCCAAGCCCTGGTTATAATTGTTTAATTATAATATTATAGTATTAGTAATATAACCTATAAGGTATATTTTTAAACTACTAAACACGAATTAGGAACCGATTCAGTTCACCAGCAGACTCAATATAAAAACCAAATTTTGGCAGAGGTTATTAGGACAACAACCTCATGGCTAACATTCTAATACATTTTTATATACTCCACACTCCCTGATAAAAAATCCCGAGAAAACCATTCAATGTTATTAAGCTATTCGCTGTTATATCTAATTATACAACTATGCACGTAGACTGATGTCATGCTTGTGTTATTGTGTTGAAATCGCTTTAAACAAAAATATTTTTTTATTTATTTCATCTTTATTTTTTCGAGTTTTTTACATATATGTACGTAATAATTGTATCCAAACGTCGTGTATTGATGAACTTAAGTCACAAAAACATAATAATAATTTTATTATTTATTTAATATTAACCTTATATTATAATATGTTACCTTGATATTTATATGATGATGAATTTATTAATTTGGTTTAACAGATTTTAATAATGGGTCCAGGAAGTTCCGGGAAAACTAGCATGCGGTCCATAATTTTTGACAACTATGAACCCATAGATACCAAAAGATTATGTGCAACAAGTAATATTATTATGGATGAATGTTTCAATGTATTATTAAACAACAATAATTAACAATTTTTAGATGAAGTTGAAACAACACACATTCCATTCCTCGGACATATGCTGTTCAACATTAAGGACTGTGGAGGGTAAGTTTTTTCTCAAAAAATCTGACCAGTGACCAGTTAAATATAATGATAGATTTTAAATTATTTATAGATGATCCTCTGTACGTTTATCTTAATTTAAACTGTTTAAAATTTTAAAAAAATGACACCGAATTCGTTAGAACTTTGTATTACAACGGTGTGCAAATAACATTCAATATATAAAACAATCATGTTTTAATACTAAATACTTTATACTAATATTTTATACACAATAATAGTCACCACAACGAGTGGCAGTGAACTCATGTAGGATGTACTCATAAACTATACATAATGATATAGGTACCTATAACGATAAAACAACTATAAAACTCGTCATCGAATTGGTCATTAGGATGTGTAACGACTAACTACCGAGAATGCGTTGTAGACAAGATAGTCTCGAGTGCGTTTCCGAAATGACCTTTATTTAATGCCCTAAGTGCATCTAGAATAAGAACAATAAGGTATCATCGGAATACATCACAAGAAAAAAGGTGATATTTTTTACACAAGTCCAGATCGATCATTAGGTTATCATGTTTTTTAAATTATTAGAGAAATGTTTTATTTTTTTTATATTAACTTACTAATCATGTTAGTTTAACACAACACGTTATTGCTAGAAACATTTTTTGAAAATTAATAATATAGATTGTCTATTACGAAATAACTTTGCTTATATTTTTTGACTTTAAATGAGTCGTAGTTGCATTTATTAAGTTTAGATATTAATATTAATAAAATAATAATAAAATCTGGTTTCTCCTGCACTATGTCGCATTACTCACATCAGTCATTATTGTTCAGATAACATTTATAATATTAAAGTTTTACATTTGAAATATTATGATGAATAGTCTTATTTGTATGTTTAAAGTTTTTAATCACTTATTTTAACTTAATTGCATAGATACCTTAATTACAGCTGCAAACCAAGAACACAATCGAGCTTTTCAATATAATTGTCTAGTATCACTGTGAACACACTCAGGCTATAAAAATAAAAAACGAGACGCATTCGCTTTTTCAGAGCATCAACTGCTCTGATGTACATTAGATATCGATTAGTAGGTCACTACTCATTGTTATGAATATGTTAAATTTGAATTCAAATTTCAATGGTATATTATTGTATACGAAAAACGATTATGAGCAAAGTGTCTACTTACATCACTGTAGTATATTTCATTATATGATTTTTGATATAGCTATTAAATTATTTATTTTACTTTCATTATTATGTTTTATTTTTATAAAGATTTAAAAGCAATTTATGTGGGATTTTAATATAAACTTTCAAGAATTTTGAGACATTTAAAGAAAAAAATTAAAAAATTCTCGTGCCTATAAATACCTCAACAAATTCAAAATATTATAAAAATTATACTATGCATGGAAAAAGATAACACAAATACCTATATTTGATGAAAATTTCAAGTAACTATAATTATTCGTTTTTGAATAACAAAAATAACCCGAAATCGTATGAATAGTTTTTATCATTCATTGTCATAAAAATTTGAATTTCATGCGGTCATAAAAAATTAATTTGATTGGTAAAATATTTTTTTAAATTTAGATTTCAAAATTTATGAAAAATCTTGTATTCAATTTTTCAAATCTTAGATATAAAAACAAAAATTGTTTTTATGAATTTCTAACTACAAATTTTCGATATTTTTAATTTGGAAATAAACAAATTATTAAAAACCTTAGGTATATTCATTTTTTAATCATTTATACCCCTTCATATTTTTTTTATTGGTATTTATAAAAAAAACTAATCAAAATCGAAAATTTCAATTACTTATAAATAGGTTTAAAAATGTAAAAATATTTGGAAAATTATATTATGTATAGAAAATGATTATTTATTTAATTCAAATAGTTATTTATTTAATAATCATTTGATTATATTATAACCACATTGTGTGTACACAATTTAAACTTTGATTTAATTTTTCAAGTTATTTGACAGAACAAAAACTTTTTACAATAGATATTTAAAGCAAAAATCTAATTGAAAATATCAAATACCTATAAATAACACAAAACATTTAGATAATTACACCATTCATAGAAAATATGATTATATTTATACAACTAATTGTTAAAATTTCGAGTTTTCATAAAAAAAAAAAAAAAATAAAATGGAATTTTGTCAAAAACTGAATTCGTGTAAAAGTTCCTGTTTTTATTAATTTTTTTGTTTGTTTTTACCAATTATAACGAAAAATATTTTTCATTAGTATATACTAATAATTTTTAATTTTAACCGAAAAGCTCTAAAGTATAAACATAATTCAATTTGCTAACCGTTTTTCGACTGATCATCGTGTAAACATAAAAAAAAAAAAATACCATTATAAAAATAATACAATCGTCGCTTCGTTCAGAATCTAAAAATATTAATATAATTTAACGACTTCGCACATCGCATAATGATATACAATTTGTACAAGTGAATAAGTGATACAACATAGAACTTTGTGTATATAACCTAGACTTCGTATTAAATAATTAAGTGTACAATTATATAATAATTTATTTTGAAAAAACAGTATTACTAATCCTGAGTAAAGACTATATCACATTACCTACTAATTTTAATTTTGATTAATCAAATGTTTTTTTATACGTACTTTATTGGTACATACCTATAATATTTATACTTAATTAATTAAGTATAAAAATTCTGGTATTTAAAATTATAATTTATTCATTAATATTACAGACAAGACAAATTTGTTAACAATAACTTTGACCATAAACGAAAGCATCTATTTCGCAATGTCGATGTTTTTGTTTACTTGTTTGAAGTTAAAAATCGAGACGAGGAATTTGCAAAAGATCTGAAGCACTTCAAATCACTCTTAAGTGCTATTAGCGAAAGTTCTCCTTTTGTCAACGTGTTTTGTCTAATGCATAAAATGGATTTGGTAGAACCTGACCAGAGGGAAAAGGTATTTTATACTTCTATTACCTATATTCAAGTTGGTTGGAGTTAAAACAAATTTTTTTTTTAAACAATTTATTACAACAATCTTTATCCAATAGTTGTTCAAAGATCGCGAAAATGAACTAATTAACATTTCCAAACCTGTAAAGATTTCTTGCTTTATGTCATCAATTTGGGATGAATCATTATACGGGGTAATTAATGAAATTTAATGTATTTAAAATATACACAACAGTTGTAATTGACACTTTTTCACGTTTTAGGTTTGGTCATCAATTGTATACAGATTAATATCAAATGTTCAGGTATTGGAAAATACATTAAAATCATTTGCCGAGGAGATGGAATGCGACGAGGTGATACTATTTGAACGGACTACTTCTCTTGTAATAGCTAAATATTTACGTGTACCTCATAATGACGTAAATAGAACTCAAAAGGTTTCAAGAACTATAAAAATCTTCAAGGCAAAACTGGAGTTAGTATCAATAGTATCTTATTTTAATAAATATTAGCATCAAAATTTACATAATAACTCAATAGCATGATATGTTATTACAATTAATTATTAATTACTCATCTGTTATACTTACCTAATTTTGCTAATAAATATAAAAAATAGTGTAATATTTTATTATAAAACAAACAATTTATTATTCATTGATTAATGCGTCATCAACACATTTATAATATAAAAGTTTAATTTTAAGAAAAAATTCCTAATAAAAAAAACTCAAAAATCTTCTTTAATTAAGTTACAGTAATACAGT
Source organism: Rhopalosiphum nymphaeae (assembly GCA_036289425.1). Classification (NCBI taxonomy): domain Eukaryota; kingdom Metazoa; phylum Arthropoda; class Insecta; order Hemiptera; family Aphididae; genus Rhopalosiphum; species Rhopalosiphum nymphaeae. The sequence continues at coordinate 4,642,242 of JAZAQC010000030.1, forward strand.
GTAATCTTAATACTATTATATTCATGCATGTGTGTATACGCACAAATCAATGTAAATACGTGCTAAGCTATTCTTGAAATTGGCGATAACGATGAGCAACGCGATACAAATTTAAACTTAATGATTATGTTTATGTATGTTTTTATTTTTTTTAATATTTGATAACATTATTTGTTTTAAGTTTATTGTTCGGTATTTATTAATTGATTACCTACAATTTTGTATTTAACATAATTGTACCTATTACAAATTAAATTTAATATGCGATATTCACCCCCTCCGTTAAATAAATCCGAATCCATCCCTGGGCCCTGATATTATATAATGTTCATAATTGAGTACCAATATATGCTTGTAATAAAATATTAAAATTTTGCAGCCGAAACAGGATATCCCACGACATGTTTGAAATTCGACATTCGAGGTTAACAATATTTATACATAAATTAACGTTGGATACTTTTTTAATGGTTGTGACAAGCGATGCGAGTAAGCCTATAAACTAATATAACTGCACTTGTAATATTATTCACTATTTTAATAGATTATTTAATGTAATGTTTAGCAACAGAATTGATTCCGTTTAACATCAAAAGCTTAAAAGCACATTTTTCGAAATTATTACAAGATAGCTGCCAACAACCAGAAACTAGCATTCATTTATGATTTATTCTTGTTATTCAAAAAGTTTTAACATAAAATGTTATTTGAATGAGAAAACAATTTTGGAAAAATGTTAAACCTAGTTATCGAAAAATGGCAATTTTGTTTAATTTTTTTTTTACTGTTTAGGTATAATCATTTTTTAATTCTTTATTTAACATGTTCCTTAATTTTTTATGTTCCTATTTTTTTTTTTTTTTTTTTTTATTGTATTTCTAAAAGTTTTAAGATATTATACCTAAATATTTTATAGATACATTATAATCATATTAAGGTTTTCATAAAACATTTAGTGAAAACCTGTTTTGTTAAAAATTATTCACTCAGAAGACTTTAATTATTGTTTTATTTAATAGACGTTTTATTAAAATATTTTTATTTATTTATTAACAAGTTAGTTAAGTAAAAAAACTAAAAAAAAATATGTATTTATAAACAAAAAGTTGTAAATGATCATATTACATTTTTCCTTGGTAAACAACATTATTAATGTTTCTTATATTATGTATTGATTCCTCAACTAAAATTATGTGTATGTGTTTTGAGATAATTAAAAGTGTCATAGTGTTTAACCGTGAGTTTTATTGAATTTTACATAAAAAGTTATTTAAGAATCATTAATTATTTATTAATTAATTTTGAGTATGTGATTAGAATAACAAGATGATTTAGGAAAAGTTATTTTTCTAAAAACTATTAAAATGTTACTCAGGGTTGGCAAAAGCTATGGGCGACCAGGGTGCCAACTCGAAGAAGGCGCCAAACTGAAAATTATTATTATTTAATTTATCTTTTAATACGCATTAAGAATCTACACAATTTGAAATATTTATTATGTAATGTCGTTTTAATTGTAAATACATCTGTAATTATCTTATATTTATATAAAGAACTAGTTTTAATATTAATTATAGTTATAAATATAAAATTTAAAAATAATATTAATTTTTTTTTTTTTATGCAATGCGGCAAATTTTTATAAGTTAATAACCTTATTATAATATTGTATGATCAGGTAATAAGGTTGTATGTTATAATACATACCTTCTAATTTTATTTAAGCTTACTAAAAAACTTAATTTTTCTACTATTCAAACTAGTGGGAGGGGGGTGAAAAGGCCAAAACATGGTTTCACCCAGAACGCCAATACTTCAAGCGCCGGCCCTGATTTGGCTTACACTGTCTTCTGATTTTAAAAGGGCAGTATTATGGTATAGACATATTAGCTAGTCTTTGGCGTTATAGCTATGGTGTTACTAGAATAATATGTAATTCATTATTTATATTTTAAATTATTTTTTATCGCTAACACCCTCAAATGAAATTAACAATCATAATCCATTAGTTGTTAGGCTTTATCAACCATTGTCATCGTGATAAGTATAATATTTTATAAAATTTTATTTTATGGATGAATTCAATTATTATTATATTATTTATATTTATTAATTGTACTGTTATTATTTTCTTCATCTGTTTTTTAAATTAACCTTACTATTTTACACATTATATAAAATAAATAAACAAGTGTTAGAAACTGATGTAACACGGACAAAATTTTATTCTTGATGAATTAAATATTACACAAGTCTTATAATTCAAATATACATTTTCAATCTGTTTTAAAAACAAATAATTTGAATTATTAATTTATAAACAAAAAAGTAGTCGACAAGTATTTTATTAAAAATATTGTAAAAAAAAAAATAAAAACAATAAATAATGCAATATATTGAAAAGAAAAATTAAAATGTTGTTAAATGATATATACATTTGTTAACAATGATACTTATCTTGGATTTTTTTTTTTGTCAATAATTTTTGTATTGGTAAGAAAAAATATGTTTATAAGTTTTCAATAATTACATACTTTAATACGTGTGTTGTTTATAAATTGAATTTACAAAAACAAACAATACATACAAAAAAAAAAAAAAGAAACTAAATAATTAAACTAATATCAAATTTCATATATGACAAATTTAAGTATATAATTATGTAAAAATAAAATTGTCTAAAAAATTCTTATCCTTAAACCATGGATTAGGTTATGATACCAAACGATCAATGATAGTTGGGTTCAACCAAGTATCTGATATAGGAATTCCATTGTATTTATAATTTTTAAATCCAGTTATATGATGTTTTCCTAAATACCAATCAACAACACTGTTTGTAAATGTATTATTAAATGTTTGCAATGTTTGTACACTTGTCTCTTCATTGTCAAAATCAACAAATACTTCAAAATTCAAACAATCTTTGTTGCAACACGTTTCATATTTTTTCGAATTGATCTCATTTTGAGGTTGGTCAAATCTTAGGACAACTTGCTTCCCTCGGAAACTACGAAACTGCTCCTTGGGCACACACCAATTAGTAGCCATTTTTCCACCTTTCTTTACTTTGAACATCACATATAAGTTTGTTTCAACCATTATATTTGATGTTAATATATCATTGAACTTGTCATTATTCAATATATTCCTTAAAAAAATAAATATAACACACACATTTAGAATATATATAATAAACAGATCCATAAGAAATCTTTAATTTTTAAATTAATATGAAATAATAAAACTATAAGAAACGGTGACAACAATTATATACAGGTATCAGGGATTTGATGTTATATTGCCAAATTATTTTTTATATATTATCATTAGTGAACAGATTTTAATGTAATAAAAAACCAAAGTATGTATTCATTGCTCTAAAATCTAATTCTTAAAATGATATGAAACTTCATATTCTCTGAGATTTAAAAATTGTAAGTGGTGACAATTTGGTCGCAAGGTATTTTTATATAGACTGAACAAATATTCTACATCAAATAATGTGATGGGGGCATACTTCATATTAGCTACATCGCCAATGTCCAATAATTCTTTAGGATTTATTTTATATTTTTAGTTCATAATTTTATCAGGATACAACCTATGCAAATTTTTCTTTAACTACAATTCCTATATGTGATCTTGTGATTATTCAACAATAGATAGGATCATCTAACAGAGGCATATTTTGAAGTTCCAGAGATTTTATAGTATGAATAAAGAAAACAAAATTTACAACAATACAAGATAAATTATTTTTCAAATTAAAATTTTTCATCAAATTATAAGCTGTTTAAATAATGTAGAAAATAAATGTTATTATTAAAAATCGAAGAAAAGATCATAATAAATATCAAAAATTACTAAACTATTTTTTAAATATGTAAAATTATATTATCTATAGTCTATAGTACCCAAATATATTAAAAAAATTGGAAATTTTAATTAGAATGATCTAGATGACTAAATCATACACATTTTTAATCAGATTAAACCATCTCATTCCAATGAAAATATGCATTTACAATGAAATCCGTTCCCTAATTATAATTGTTCAATATTAAGCCCAGGTTAAGACCACAAAGTAAGATTTTTATATGAATAAATATAGAACAAACAATTTTGAACTAATACTAAAAATATGCCTCCAATTGTTTAATAATTTTTATATTTGTATACATAGTTTTACTCATAACTTAAAGTGTTTTGTTAAAAAGCGCAATGATCATGTGGGTTTATAATTTGACTGTGCAATACAAAAAAAGTCATACTTGCAGCTGAGAATTGTTTGTCAACCCTAGACACTCAATATATAATGACTTACTATTGTTTATAAAATTATAAATAGGTAGATATTAACTTTGGATTGAATAATTTAATATAAAACTGAAAAAATATTATTTCGTATATTTTGTTTCATGTACAGCCGGTACAATATTTTTTTTTTATGCACATAATAATATGAAGCAGTGGCGCCAAACCCGTGTATTAAGTGGGGTACCCTTCCTCCTCCCTTGTTTGAATGGATGGGTGTTAAGTAAATTTGAGTATTATGATTTGAAATAATATTGTTCATTAGTATTTTAGATATACTTATTTTATGAAGTGTATGTGTGTACAGATTATTATTCTACCCATATAATACTCTTCTAACTTCTACTAACTGTCTAACTTTTAATTGTAGCCAATATTTACATAGTAGTTTGTAAATAAATAAAATCATTAACGGGTTTTTGTACAATATAGTTTCTCAATTCCTTATGATTAACGTCTGTCTATGAGCATAATATCTAGGGTTATGAGTGTGAAATATTGAAAAATATTTTTTTTTATAATTTTGAGTTTTTTGGTATGTTTCATAAAGTAAACACTAAATGGTCACACTAATTTCATACCACTAAATTATAATATTTTATGAAACTTTATTTCTATGTATTTTAAGTTATTAAAATCATAACAAAACACGGGAAAAAATAAGCACTTAATTCATAAATGTTTTTGACAAGTTACATGTAAAGAAGGTAACAAAAATGTTACAAAAAATATTTGTAATTATTGCAATTGGGGAACTGTTCCAAATGCGACTCGTCAAAAAAAAAACATTTTACATTTGAAAAATAATTCTACTCTTATAAAAGTAAGTAAGTTACCTACATAATAATATAATCATAACAATTTTAAATACATATTAATATACATAGAGCCATACAGGCTATAAGTAATAATTTATAAATTTATAAATTTTATATTTGTATTTTATTTGAATTCAAATAAGTAATAGTAAAACTATATAAAGGTTAAATAATATAGATAAAGATAACTATAATAGTGTATTTGGTTATAAGTTATAAATATTATATAAATTTAATCTTTTATATCTTTTAATCTATCTTATCTTTTTTTATTTTTCATAAAAATGAAATATTTGATGAAACTTTCTCAAAATATTTCAAAAAAAATAAATTTTATGAAATTTTAGAACCCTAATAATACCACAACTCGCTAGCAAAAAGCATTGCTATAGATTTTGCTACGTATAATTATTGTACTAACACTATTAATGATCACATTTCACATATAATATAATATAAATATAAATAATTACTTTTATTTATTTTTCAATTATTCATTTTATGGGTCAATTTTTGATTAATATGCCAAAAGACAGCAGCGTAGTGTGCTTGTGTAACAAAAAATAATTTTTTCAATCATATTATTTTGAATTGTTTCAAGCAAGACATAAATATAATTGTATTCTAAAATTGTTTTAAATTTTAATTATAATATTTTACTATGGACTCGCGTGTTTGTAGGTTTTGTCGTAAAGATAGAGGAGGTATTAATCCAATTAATTGAAATCGACATTTACAAGCTTGTAAAAATAAAAAGATATGTATATTTTTATTAAGTAGCAAGGGGAGTCCATGGTGTCAATGCCACCTTCCCTTTCCATCGGCTAAGGGATCTTGATGTATAAAATTATACTTTTTTCAAGTAATAATAATTATTAATATTAATAATAAATTGAGTACTTATGTTTTATAGGTAGGGGGTATGGGAGGTGAAGCCTCATACAGCTATGTTTAATTTTCTTGGGTGGATTGCACCTCCTAATATAATTTTGTTCAGCGCCACTGATATAAAGATAGCAGAAATAAACTAGATTATTTTCTAAAAGTGGAAAAGTGTTCATTTGAAATTTTTTGGGGTAATAGGATAATATGACACTCAAAAAAAATGGCATCTTTTCGTGAATAAATTGTATGGTCAGTGGTCACCCTACTTTTGGGGCACAGAGGCTGATACTTGGTTTTGGGCCTCAATCAATGGTAGGAAAATATACAGTCCTATTTTTATCCTTGTTTGTGTATTATTATATTAACATAAAGCCATAAATACAATTTTATAATATTTATCACTTTTAAAAAATAATTAAACCATATCAGAATTAATTAAGATAGAGACATTAGAAATTTGGAAGCCTACATAATATATACTCAAAAACTTTCAAATCTACGAGACATCACACTTTACACATTTTCATTTTTTATTGAACTTTACTATTAATATAACATTTTCAAGTATTTAATATTGGAAGAACATAATATATTAGTTAAGAATGACAAAAAAATAACTTTGATTTAAGTTTAAAAACATATGTTTATAATTATATACTAGATTTTTTAAACCTGTGTCAGATACCAGATAAATAAACTTACAAAACATTTTTTTTTTAAATAAAATTTACTACTAATAAATATTAAAGTTTTTTTTTTATACATACAAATTAAATTCCATTATTCAAAAATGTAATTCCAAAAAATTACTATATGATCACATGTGTTTATTATTAAGAAAATATTAACAGATTGTACTAACTATAAAATGTACAAATTGCCATTTCAATTTTAAACTAACAACTACATACGCCTTTAAAACATCTCTATACTTCCTACCTTAAACCAGACTTGAATAATATATATTAATTAACAACATTGGGATTGTAAAGTTTATCTCAAAAATAATTAATTATCTAACAAATTTCTATAAAAATACTGTGAATAAATTATATAGGTACCCTTATAAAAATATAAAATAATATGAATTATAATTAAAACAAATAAAAAAAATCCCAATAAGCATACGCATATATAATTTAAAAATATTACTTTTATAGAGATTTTGTTACATATAAATAATTAAAAAATGTAAGTATTTTAAATAGTGATAGGAATCGAGATATAAATCGATTTATTATGATTTGGGTAAAATAATTGAAATATCAAATTGTTCTCTAGATCAGTGTTTCCCAACCCAACTGGTGGTCCATAGGTCAGTCATATGAAGTCTGTGTTTCTGTTTTTTTTTTTTCTAAATAGTAAAAAAATTATGACTTATTGAGGAACTATATAATATTATTATCGTTCTTGCTACCAACTACTGAAGTATTTTCCACTTTAATAAGTGTATAGATATCAAAGTAAATAATATTATCAAAAAAAAAAAACAAAGGTCTTCCTAGTTTTCATAAAATTGAGGAGGTCCGTGACTTATAAAATATTAACGAAGTGGTCCATGGTAGTAAAAAGGTTGAGAAACACTGCTCTAGATCTCAAAATATTTTTGAATTATCAACTCTCTGGTAAATATTATTACTAACTTATTTAATAATTGAATTAGTATATTTTAAATCTAAAAAACAGTATTCTCATCTATTAAGTATATCAGTATAAGGTATAACACATTAACACATACATATTAATAATTACAATCACGGACTACAGAGTAAGTATAGTATATTATAAAAATATTTAAAGTAGTCCGTGTTAGAGTTTTTAATGTACTACATATTTATTATTCATAAAATCATAATTATAACTTATACTTCAGTTCTAATCCTAAACTAAGTTAGGATTATATTAAGTTTTGACTATTGACTCGCTCGCTGGTTATGAAATATGAATTATAAATCATACTTTATAATGGTCAAGCTAACGATTATGATTTAATCTGAATAATCTGATATTTTTAATTTGTTTTTGTTTAAAGATATTAAAAGGTATATTTTATTCATAATTAAGAATTTAGAGTACATTAAGCCAATAGATTTATTAATGTAAATTGAGGACATTAATCATTAATAAAAAAAATAAAAACTCTCGTCTTTTAAAACACGTAACTGTTAACATTAATATAATATGCTTCTAAAGTTATTTTAAATAAATAATAATTTAACAATATTACAAGTACACTGACAAATAAAAAAAGTAAAATTAAATTATTTATTTACTATAATAGATAGTTTATAATTATATTTCGAGTAGATAATTTTTTCGATTATTTCGATTAGTAAAAATATTCCATTATTTTTATCAAATGAATAAATGATTTTAATTTCTGGTGATTTTCTGAGAAATTCTCTCGATTATTAAAATGTCTCGATTGCTAATCATTTGATTATGCCCATCATTAATGTCAATCTCAGTGTTGTTAATTATTTTTAAATCTAATATGATCGTCAATTTTTAATATACTTTTTATTCAGTTTGATCTTAAAATGTCAATACATTTTATTAACAATATGCATAATAAATAATAATAATATGATATACAAATGATAAACACTCACCTAAATACATTATCTATGTGCTGCCTAGAAGAATGTTGTTTTTCACAATGTGAATAACTTAATTCTGGTACATTTATATTAAATACAGTCAAAGGATTAAGCACGCTTGATCCAATTAATATTACAACTGATTCTATATGATTTTCGACATGACTAAGAAATTCATTTTCAATGCACTGAAAAATTAATAAATATTAGACAACTTAACAAAGTTTTGCATTAATATATTTAATAAGTAAAGTAATCGGAATAAAATCAACCTAGGGGTAAATGATTGTTTATCATCATATAGGTATAAAGTAAATTTAATCAATCGAGGTTTTATTTTATAATTTAATAAAATACAATAAGTAGTGATGATTACCTGGAAAACCGTTTCAAGACTTTGTATGGCATCTGAAACTTTTTTAAAATATTTCTCAGACTCTAGTCTGTATTTACTTTTTAGATTACAGCGACTGTTTTCCTGCTTTAACAAACAAAAATTAGCAACTCGATTATTTAACCCTCTGTAAGCTATATTGGATCGGACATTGTAATTATTGATAGCAGTCACAGTAACACAATATTGTCAATATTGTTGCATACAACTTACCTCAAAGTTCAGTTCTTTATATTTTTGCACGTATAACTTCAAACGGTCGTAAGGATAAGGAATCAGTTGCTTTTCATAGACCAAATATTTTATTAGCGTTGTGATTAAGCTGGAAAATGACAGTGGTGTCATGATGTCAGACAAGTGAACGCATACATCACAGGTTGCCATGGTCAACGTAGTGGTATCAACAACGATGTCTGTAAAATATGTACTACTTTAATCGAAACGCGATCGGACCTATGATAATCTTACTGGATGGAATCGAAGATCACAAAACCGTTACTGTTCGCACTATTGTAAAAATAAAAATGATTTCGACTGAACTACTTCGCGTCTCGGAAGTTGACAATTGATGACGATGCGGTAAAACATCAATGACCTAGTTTCTTAAAACGTGTGGCGAGTAAATGAAAAACGAGATTTAACAATCGTGAGTAATTGCCTACGCTATCGCTTTAATTAAACAGCATCTTGTGAAATACCTATGTTCAAAATTAAAACTTATCAGAAAAACGTAACGTTCGAACAGTTCGACAATTTGAAGTTTTAGTGATAATAATCATGATCCGTGTTGGCGGTCGAACGTCGTAGTCACGATATCACGTCGCGTACAGGCGCCATTTTTCTTCCACGAAACGTCGTCGCTATCGTATTGTACTATCACCATTACTAACCGACATCGTTTGAAATGTTGGCGGGGTTTTTGTTCACGTTTAAAACGACGAAAGACGAAAATACGAAATGTAGACAAAGTTTCCGAAGGTGGTCGTACAATTGGGTCTGTGCGGTATACGACTATATAATATTATTACATTATAAACGATTTTTTAACGAAAATTAACGGACGAAAACAACCGTTTGCTATGAAACAGGCGCAATGACCAAGGTCTGATAAATCGAAAAAAATCAGTAAACATTATAAATTATGTACATAAATTTTTTTTTTTACGTAAAAAATATCTTATTCATATACACTTGTTCTAATTTATTTATTTACTTATTTTTGAGCACGAATAAAATACAATTTTAACGTTTATTAATTAAATTCATTATCGTGTAAAGAAATTAGAAATATTTCAGAATATGTTACATATTATTAAAGAATGTTTTAATGCATATCTCCGTCCTCAGATGTACATATTCAATTATTATATCAGAGAATAGATTCCAGTTTTCAAGTCGATTCTGAAATATGTTGGCGATGGTCGCTGCTGTTACTCGTTAATTGTGATAAATATTGTTGTTTGTCGTTATCGGCATGAAAGCCATCATAGTAGACATAATAATATAAATGATAAATGTGTGGCAAATGTTCGTGTACGCGATGTGAATGCGATAGGTTAAAGTCAAACACGATTATTTTCTACGTCCGCTTCGTACGAGATACATAAAATACGGCTGAAATCTATGGGCGCTGCGAAGAAACGCTCAAGAAACGGATAAACTGTTACAGAAGTTTTTGGTAGTGTCACATCGTCTTCGTGTTGCGATACGCTGCGCAACCTTGCGAGTCAAAGTTAAATGCAGTGCGCAATGTGCGCATCAGTCTTATCTCTACGATTCTATGAAAAATGCAGATCGTACTACGTTGCGAGACGTCGCGCGACCAAAAATATGAATATAAACAAATATTAAATATATATATTATATTTATATAAATATTGTAGCCAGTGTGTTTCCAGCTTACGCAGTAGTGCAAGTTGTAATTTTAATTTTTTTAATAAATTATAATACGAAATATCATTATTTATTATACCTATTAACAATGAAAACAAAAGTAATTAAACATATAAATTAATGAATTTTCTAAAATATCCCTAGGAATTAATGATAGAAATGAAAGTGACAAAGCTCAAAATCATTTTTTCGTGCAATAAATTCCAATTGAACGTAACTTCATATGATAATCATGATTACAGACATTTACAATGATATAATATTCAATAACGAGGTTAGTACAAGATTTTTAAATTAAATAAATATATCAATAATATGTGCATGATTTAATATTCATTATAAAATCGATTAAACTCGCACGATTTTAATTAAAGTAAAAATTTTAAAATATTTATTTACTCATTATTACAATTATTTTTTTATACTTATATTTGTCAATCAAATTTTGATGAAATTATGTACTTTAACAATGAATGTTTATTATATTGTTATAAATGTATAATTCAAAAGGATTTTGTTCAAGTATGAAATACTTAAAGAACATAATAATATATAGGTCAACTAGGTCAAGAATAACAAACGATATTTTGAACATTCGTTGGGACTTAAAACTTTTACGTATATTATAAATTTAATACACAATAACATTATCGAAATATGTAAATCGTTTTAAGATATTATCTATTTATTCTATGAACCTATTCACACTATTTTACGGTAAGATGATAAGGAAACTGCAGACTATTTCCCTGCTCAAAATCGTTTTTCGTGTACAATGTTAGAATGACATCATAAAATTCAAATTTATCACATACATTGCCGTGACCCACTAGACACCTAATGTACAGCAGAACGATACCTACTGCACATCTTTTTTTAATTCACATTTAAAACACGGTTTACAACCAACCTAATCCAACAACACCCTTATTGATTCTGGGTTCGATCTAAAATATTAAATGACGTCTAAAACGTGAAAGTAAAAATAATAAACCGAGCAAACTTTACAACCCGTAGTTGATTATTGGAAGTTTGTTAAAAAATTACTGTTAGTAATTTATATAATATATTTCTGGTAATACGGTAGACGACATTAGTTGCATGGTGTATTAGTTATATTTGTACCAAATAAAAATCAAATACTATAATAATAATTACAATATTATTAAATTATTATTTCATATTTGATGTTGTCTAAATCAATACCAATACACAGTAAAATTGTATGAGTTACTGTCATTAATATTTTTTGAATAATAACAAAATATATTATAACATGTTTGAGTATCTTATCTAATTTGTCATAAAAATGTTAATTTAAATTTTTAATTTAAAATATTTAATATTACACTTATATAAATATTTTTTAATTCCAATGAAAAAAGGTGTGATAAATCTAGTTATGATAAACCTACATTTTCAAGACTATAAGCTCTTAAATTAAAAAAAAAATACATTTTAACTACAATATAATTTATAAGATTTTTACTAACAAATAAAAATTTTATCGTGTATAGAAATAAAATATAAACTGAAAATGTCGAAAATTTCAAATGATTACAGCTTAAAAAAAGCCAAAATATTTTGAAAACTTTATTTTGACTAAGAAATATATAAATATTAAAATGTTGTATACATTTTTAGTTTACGGTTATTTTTGAATTTTGAACAATACATTTTTTACAACAATGAAACAAATTCGATTTTATAATAACTAATTCTTTTAAATGTCCAGTGTTTCGTAACTTTTGATCGCTCAAAGTACAAATTAGATTCAGCTTGCATACTCTCGAGGTTGGACATCAAAGAATTTTTCTTACTTTTAAAATTAGTCTTCCGACGTTTCGACTAAAAAAAAAACCACACACATTAATAATACACACAATACATAAAACCGCTTTTCTCAAAATATACGCAATTACAATTTATAAAACTATATCACACACCATTGGTATTGCCGGTATTGATATTTTTTTTCCGATTTCTCAACTAATGTGATTTGTTATCATCAATTTATCACACTAAATATATTATTTTTAACTTACATATAATATTACGTTATTATTATTTCGATCGATTGTCATTACTTTTCTAAATCATGTAATTGGGTCACCTTGTCCATTTAAAATTTAAAAAGATGAGCACGTTTGTCGTTTGCAGTACGTTGCATGTAAATTGCTTTTTCAGTCCGTGGTCAAATTATGTTTGCTGGGTTATACGTTACGGAGTCCGCGGTACCAGGGTCGCATGGACTACGTATATAGTCAATACTCTTCGGGTTCATCGGGCGGCGGTATGTCAGTAGTCATACAACGTTCAACGTCATAACCTTTCACAACAACAGCATACGTTCCTGTTACCAGTATTCTAATTTGTCGCGGTTAGTAAATTACACAATATTTCTACAATGTTTTTACAATATTTCCACAATGTTATTTTTACATTTTCTTTCTACAAGGATTTCTATTATGAGCCAACTGGGAGAAGCGTGACTGACTTAGAAACGTTTTCAGCGAGTCTGCTGTATAGTAAGTGTTGAATGTACTTTTTCATTAAATACCTTTAATTTACTTTACTTTTATTCTTGTACCTTGTACTATCGGCGTTAGCTAGTAGTTGCATAGAGATGCAAATTACATTGTAGAATTAAATTCAAAATGTAGTTATTAACTAGGTTAGATAGGTATAGTTGTTAACTTCTGTAGTAGTACTGTTTTCCAAAGTCTTGCAAATTTCATTTGTTTATTATCGTCCATTAGTTATTAGTAAATATTAAATACTGTAATGGAAGTGTTAAATTTAAATTAAATTCTTTACAACGAAAAATTAGTTTTAGCAAAGACAACATTTTAAATTTTTATTTTACAAGTTTTACAAACTTGGTCCAGGTTATAAAAAAGTATAGGATATTATTAAAAGTAACAGTTAGATTCAATCACTTAGAAAAATTGCTCACGAAGAAGAAGATTACAATTTTCAACTACAATAAATAAATAAATACAAATTTAAAACACATCATTGTTAAAGCTTGTAACATTCAATATTATACATAAATAAATATTAATAAATATAAATAAATTATTGATTTTGTATTAAAAAAGATTTAAAGAAATGTATATCCATAATTGGCAACATGTTTTAAATAAATATTAAATAATTAAGTATCAAAAGAGCAGAAGTCAAATTTTGATTAAAAAAACGTAAATCAAAATGTATAGAAATTTATTTAAGTAATTACACAAGATAAATATTTTTAAATTATAATACTTATTGTTACTTAAAGTTGCAATTAGTATTATGATGTAGAAAATCTATACAAGATTTTAAGATGAAGTATAATATTGTATATATAATAACTATTATTACTGTAGTAATACTCATTTTTTAAGTATTTTATATAAATCTATGGTAAGTATGTAAGTAAGAACTCTACGAAAAAAAATTTGAAATAAGTAATTATATTTAAATATTGTATCGGTTTTCAATACTTTTTTATTTTAAATATAATTATACCTATATTTTGTATTATTGTTATAAGTTGCTTATTACTTATTTATTTATAAGGCCTATAAACATAAAATTAATTTATAAAAAATATGATGCATCGAAATTTGAAATTTCCATAACAATGTTACATTCATAACAAAATCGATACTAAAATTAATATTTTAACTAAAAAGTTATTTTATACTGAATCTAGTATATTATTTAATATTTATTGTACCAATGGACAGCAATGGACAATGGTATACACTAATATTACTAGTATACCACACATATCTTAACCAAAATATGCCTATATAATTAAAAATATAAGTATAAATTTATAATAATTGAGATTCCACTATTACAGTATTTTAATGACTGAGAAGCTTGAAAATGTAATAATAGTATAATTTATTCATGTCATAACAATATTATATGAGCATTGAATATCCTAAAAATCTAAAATTAACTTCTATAGGTTGCGTTTATATGTTATTGTTGGCCATAATTTATGAAAAATAATATAATGTAATATAATGATATATATTTGTATAGGTCTTGTAATTATTAAACCTCATATATTATAAAAATAATATACTTATAAGTTGTATTACTTGTATTATAAATTTATAATAGCCAGTTAAAGTTATCAAGTTCAGAAACAATAATACAACTTTGGATGAAAAATGATTAATAGTGACATCGCTAGTTCTGGCATACTATAAACATACTTACACTAATTAGGCTAGATCGTCTAAAGGTTAGATTCTAAATAAATTACTAAAATATAATATTCATTTAATAAAAAAATATAAAGCTTACATAGCGTGGCCTAAACATCAAAACAATTTAATGCGATTAAATATTAATATATTATAAAGATTTTAATGAACTGAAAACCCTTAAAATAACACTGTATGTTAAAATTATTTTAACACCTAATATGAATTAAATTCGTAATTCTGCAAATAATACGATTTATCTTTTTTAATTTATATTCTACAGTTCTACAGATTGTCATCTTATAAATAAAATTGATTTTTTTCCATTAAAATTACTTCGATTTTGACAGTTTTGTTTTAAAATCTGTAATGTTTCATTTTTAAATTACAAGTATATTTTATTAAAAATAAAAATAAATTAATAATTATCATGCATCAAACAATGTTTACAAAATATTGTATTGGACTTATTATTTTTTAATATAAGCTTTGTCTTTTTAGTGCTTTATATAAAATTATAGGACTCTTACCCAACATTTTTCTTAAAAAAAATATTTGCAAAATGCCGATACCATCAACTTGCAATATCGCTTTAGTCAGAACGATGTGATTATGCGAGAAAAAGCCTGTGCACTTACGTGCATTTTGCATCTTCTCCCTAGATCATATTTTTTTGCAGAATATAATATTATAATATATGCAATTTCAAGAAACCATTACCAATATTTATAATATTTTGGAAAAATTTGATCTGTTTGCTTTAATTAAAACGACTTATTTCACACTGCATATGTAAAATATTTGCTATCACTTTTAATGTATTTAAAAACTCTTTGAAAAGTTGATGCAACTTTATTCGTTATTTCTTTAATATAAATTATAACAAATGTCTACAGCTAAACATTTAAAAAAAGGAATAGTTATGATATGACAGTTTAGACGACATTGATTTTAGTTACTTGAAGTTATTTGTTTAATATATTTTAACAAAATCTATCTTTGAGCTATTAAATATAAATTAATACATTTTTATTAAAAATGTGATTTTTTTAATTATTATAAAATTTAAAAATATTTACAAGCAAAGTTTATATTTATTTATAATGTTGACATTTTAATTTCGAAATTTAAAACTTAATTTTTTTGTATTTTGATAATTTAATTGATTTTTATTTCATTAAAATGTGTTATTTTGATCTTAGGAATTGATATTTAGTTATACTCATAATATAATAATAGTATTCATTAATCATTATTCATTACTCAATACTTAATACTCATTAGTCATCATAACTTATCATATATTTAGATACTAAATTTTATATTTTAAACGTATTTTTAAACATCCAAATTATTTATATGTACTCATATATAGCATATATAGTACAAGCATTTAAAATTTAAAATTTATCGATTACATTAAATATTATATAATAATTATAATAAATATTCATATAAATCGCTACGAATTATTTTTCGGTTTATAATATTAATGCAAATGTAGGTATTAATTAGCTTGTACATTGTGCGATCTCCACCTCCATTTTTATTAAAAAAAAAAATAGTTTGAATAGGCTACAAAATTGTAAAGGAACTTCAAACCCCTCCCAATTTGAGAACTATATAATTAAAAATCACAATCACTGTCTCCAATGAAAATTATTATGCTAACAATCAACATCCGATATTTGTATACATTACTGGACGAGTTTTTATCAATTTATTTTTGTAATACATAGGATCGTTTAAGCCTAATATTTTCAACGTAGGCACCTACTTGGCTACGACACACTAACTGACTTGCATATATTTGTATATATCGTGCACTTTGTTCAACTGTTCAAGCAGTAACGTGGTCGGGATTGCGATTGCTGGATATGTATAATTGTGTAAACGAGTATACGTAGCTGGGTGTACTTATATAGTAAATATTATTAAAAAATTATGACAATATACAACTGACTTAATTGGTTAGGTTAAGTTATGTGCAGTGGTCAAATTGTGAAGGAAGGGTGCAGGGGGACGGAGCTCCCCTACTATTTTTTATTTTTTGTATACCCTAATTTTATTTTTTCACAGAAACGAGGGGATAGTACAAACTTATGTCTAAAATAATTTTTATTAAAATGTGGATTTCAATTTATAATACAACGAATTTTACAATTTTTAGTATCAAAATTATTTTTAATAATAGTTTATTAATTTATTATATTATTATAATTTCTATGGTCCTATATATTTTTTTTTGTAGTTTTTTATTAATTAATTATAATATTACACTGTTTTTTGCCTATAATCTATTGTACGTATCTATTCTATGGACTAGTATGAAGGGAGAATTTTACTATGTAACTGAAAAGTGGTATTCAAAATATGATTAAGATTGGCAGGGGGTAGGCAAAGCCATCCATGGGTATGTATTAAATAATTGGGCACTTAGAATGCAGTTTTTAAATCATTGGATTAAGTTCCTCTACTTAACTTTTCTCAATTCGAGCACTGGTTAGGCGCACACAAGATTTAAATCATTTATAATAATAATAATAATAATAATAATAATAAACAATAGCTGTTATTATGTATATGGACATGATATGAATATCTGACTTAGATATGAAATAAATTTTGTTCTATTTAATACACCTACTCGTATTTATGTTTTGTAAATTTTAAAGAACTATTCATAGCTACTTTGAATACTTGCATATAATAAAGATAATAAAATTATTATAAATATATGTATAATATATAATGCATCATATTATATGTCCACGTGTGCGTGTATTAATAACTATAAAGGATTAAAATATATTTCAATCGTCCATTTTATTGTCAAGTGTATATATAATAACAATAAAAAAATAATAATCTAAATTTTCAAATTTTACTGTATACGAAGATTACAATATACGCCTTTAAAACGTACAGATAGGCAACTTTAATGACAACCACCTTGAAAATGTTTGAATAGGCAGTCTCTCATTGATAACCGCATAAGAGTAATCCAAAATATTATTATTCATAACTTCATTAACGAATATCTTAAAAGCATTTATATAATTTAGCATAACTTAAAATTCTGATTGTATAAACCCACAATAGGAAATTATAATACAACTTTTTTAAAGTTACCCTTTAGAAAAATTTGACCGCCAGGTATATAATAAAAAAAAGTATAATTAGAATCGGTAGAACATGAAACAAGTAACTTTAAATCTGAATTTTTTAAATCTAAAAAAAATTAGAATTGTCATTATAGTTGGAACTGAAATTAGTAAAAACCAATAAACTAAAATTCTATAGAAAAAAACAGTTTTAAGTTAAAAAATAAGGTTTAAGGTTGGTGTAACTAATATGTCACTAATACATTTAATAAGTAAAAACTCAATTATATTTTTAAGAAATTTTATAATTATAAATAAAAACTATTATAAGGGTTTTTCTTAGGAAATTTTAAGACAACTAAGAAAAAAATCTATGAATTCTTAATGAATAGTTTCAGATATTTTACCTAAAAAAAGCTTAAGATATTCTTAAGAACGATTTATAAATTTGATATAAATAACTCGAAATTAGTCTAAATTCTTTAAAATTACGGTGTAGTTTGAAAATAATAATATTATTAAATTGTAACAATTATAAATATAAATATGTTACGTGACACTTATATATATATAATTGTAAGACCTATGGTCAAGACACAGAATGTATAGGTAGTCAGTTCGCTGTACATCTGAGACATACACACCACAACTACAGAACTCCGTAAGACTCAAGGTCAAATAGTATAGAATATAATTATTGTGAGTATTGTTATTTTAAGTTTTAATATATAATAAAGATTGATAATAACTAAAACCAAATCCTCGTTATTTACATTATATTTAAGATTCTGACATCTACCCCTGGCTACGGTAATTATATTTATAGAGTCCTACAACTCTCTCTAGATATCGTATATCGGGGTCATTCCCCGATCACGTTAAAATATGAAATAGAAACAATGTCTATGGTTAATATTTGTTTTAATTATAATCATTTTTAAATACTAATATTTAACTTGCTTAAAAATTAAAATACCGACCACGAGATCATTATCATAGACATTATCTTAACACAGATAATGTTTTTACCTTTAAGTTTAAAAATGGGTAATTTTACTCTATATTTAAGCTAAACACACAAATTGGTTCTACTGAACGAAAATTTTCTATGTTATACGTTTGTAAGACGAAAACAACACATGCTCTTAGCAACAAATCTTATAAATCTATTGTAACTAGCTACATATATCACCATCTACTTTACTTCATCAAAATTATGTATATATAGTTACGCCCTTATTTTATATTGTATTATTCCAGCTATTAACTACTCTGTAATTTTATAAATTGAATTCAATTTAATTTCCTGTAATATGTAATGTATTGTAATCTTTTGTAAATTTTGTAAATTTTGTAAACTGTAATGTCTATCCAATGGCCATAGCAGCCGCGGACTTGTTTCTTATAATAAAAAAAAAAAAACAACACATGTGAGTCTAACGTCCTCTTAATAACTAAAATGTCCAAACGCATATTTTGTTTGAATATCCAATTACGTTAATATTTGAACATTAAATGGCTATAAATAATTTGTGCCTAATATATTTTTAATTTACTATAAGAATCACCTATGAGGAATTTTGTATTTCATTTGTAGCTATTGAACAAAAAAAAAAATCTTTTCCTCTCCACAAATCCAAAATCCTGATCACTCTATTGACATAATAACAATGTATTTTGCGATTGATGCATAGAGTAATAATACATTGTATTACTCTACCACACTTTTACCACTCTACTCCATCACGAGGCGATCGATACTGTAGACGAGCAACAGTTGTTGGCGAGATATTTAAAAAAAAAAAAAAATGTATTCGTTTTACCGCATTTCTTTTTTATATTACCATTTTTTCATTCGGCATTTTATCAATCGTATTAAATTTACTACAATATCATGTATTCGTTTTTGGTGTGTGGATGTCGTTTAAAATTAGTCAACGATTCTAAAAGTAGTTATCAACTGCACATACGTTTGACAAATACTAGTGTACCTTAGTGAGGGTTATATTTAAGCGAACTAAGTAATTAATATAGGTCACGAAGCGAAAGTGCTAAGACCACAAAATCGTGCGGGAAATGAGGATATCCCTTTTCAGCTGAGGTGTCGGCAGGACTGCAGGAGTGCTTGTGTGACATTGCCACATTGGTGACATTGCAATAAAATAATAATATTGTTGTACGCATAGATACTAAAGAATGAATATTCCACGACTATGCTTAAAATAATATGTGCCTCGTTTATAATGACATCTGTTTTGCAAAGGTGCCTATTATCTTAACTCATGTTATCATTTATTGAAAATCTAATATCTATCACAGTCCGCCACTGTTAGAATTCAAATTTCAAATGTTAATCGACTTAGTACAGACTAATTTTATTTATGGTTAGAAAACCGTATATATTACCCACAACAACACGATTACATATTGTGTGATTTGTGTAATAATTGTGTTATAAATATCTACTTTATATGATTGCACACAATGGCTCATCGGTGTGCTGTTTGTGGAACCAACGACAAAGATGACACACAATTATCTTTTCATTTGTAAGTATTTTTAATTAGTGGGAAACATACTCACACGCCACACATCTTATGTATATAACCCGTCATTCAACTAATAAAAAATAATATATTTCTTTATTCATATAGCTTATATTTTAATAAAAATACAAAATATCGTACATTAGAAAAAAACCACTTATATTAATAAATTATTTAAGAACATGTGATAAAGGCTCATGGTCTATAATATGTATCCATTCTTTATTCCTATGGTCGTACGCGGGTAAACGCCTAATATAATCAGGCACTGACAACTGTAATTAATTTTGTATTTGTTTTTATTAATAAAAGTATTTTTGATCATATTTTGTTTAACTCTTCTGTAGCCGTTACCATTTCAAAACCGATTCTCTTATTATCATTATTATATATATACTATTAAATGATATTTCTGTACTATTTAGAAACATTTTATACACTAATACAAGCATTTGTTTGTTAAAAATAATCTGGATCCTAGAGTACGTTTTAATTTCTCATTTGTCTTCAATGTTTGAAATAATATAAATAACAATTAATCTAAAAAAAATTTTTATATTTCCGCAAATACATAAATAATATGTATCGCTATGACGTAGGGAATATATTTAATTGTTCTGCGTTACCATAATAATAATATGAGTAAAGGTGCGTATATTATTCTATACTCAATGCATCGTGCTGCGGTTCTGCTGCACCCTGACCACAATACAGCTACACTTTAAAGGGCTAGTCGGTGGAACGCGGTTAAGTATAATGCCCACTAGGTCTGTTCGTGATGGGGTTAATGATTGCGTTAAAAGACGCAAAAGCGCATATTACTCGTAAAGCAGACATTTACACTATACACTAATAATGCACTGATGGATTAAAATTATATTTTGTTAAACAAATACTCTATTAAACAAATCTATTATATGCACTATAATATCATGACAATATAACTGTCAGAAATCAACAATGTGAAAAAATTGCGAGGAACTCTAAAACAAATTGTCAAAACCATTTTTCACGTGGTATATACGGCAGAATGCTGTAATAATTCAACAAGTAGATGCCGCGCGTATAAGCGATAAAAATTGCAGTTATTACAGCAGGAAAATAAATTTCCACTGTAACTTAGTGCAGCTAAAGACGATAATATAAGATAATAGACATTAAAATTCGTAACCCATATAATAATATTGTTTGACGACAATATTTAGAGTTCCAGTGATTAATGGATCAGTACCTACAATATTCGATGATCCAGTAAACAAGCTGCAATGTATAATATATATAAAACTTCAAAGTAAAGTCATTTGTTTGAAAATTGTTTAAAAGAGAACTAACGTAAGTACAAAAATAAATATTATATGCACATTGCACAACTCAAGAAGCGTTCTGCATTGTATTGTATTTTATTTTTATTTAGTCATATATTTACCGTGGATATCAATTTTAAAAACCATTTATCGATGCTATTATTTATTACGCACTGTTTATTACACACATCACGCGGTGCGGTACTAATATGATCGATAAAAAGATAATTTAGAAAACTCTGTTTTCTAGCTGTTAGTTTTAGTGGATATCGTATCATGTAATTTATAAAATACTTATAGAATACAATTTTTTAATTATTACAATAAATAATAAAATAGAGATATTTAAAGTATACATACCAAAATAATTAAAACAAATATTCTAATTTAGCCCTTGGATTTTTATTTTACCGCGGATGGGACTTTACATTGAAAGCACGCTTAAGTATTCACATAGTGAATTAATAAAATGATCAATTAAACAATATGTGATTGCTAGGTTTCGGATTTAAAGGTAATATAATTAATAAAAAAACCATTTGTTTAAAAAAAAGCAATTATAAAATTTATTAAAAAATTAAATAGTTTGTATATTATATATTTTAACTAGTTTGTATAAAAAAACGAATGCGGACTGACGAACAATTTTGAATCTAGTATCAACGCATTATGAGCATATTTTCTATAGATAGGTAGTATGGATACTTTTATAAACGTTAAATTAACTGGCCATACCAAATACTTGATAAAGTATTTAGCGATATCGATAAATATCGCGGATAATAAAACCCATTAAAATTAATTGACAAACGACAATGCACCGTCTTCAAAAGATCTTATCGATTTGTACCGTTAAGACACATGTCGTGTATAAAACTATCAAATCAATTGAAAATTAAACACAAAAAAAGCATTTATAAATCAAAAATTAATTTATAAGTAAAAAGCCAAAAAAGGCATTTGTAAGTATACAGACAAAAAAAATACATTCTTCGTCTTAAATATTAAATGACACATATTTTTTTATAAAAATCGATTTTCTATTATTATTATTTGAAAAAAGGCTTTTGCCTTCAAATTTGAACCCTAGTGATTGCGAATGAGAATTTAAATGGTTAATTATAGTACTATAGTAAGTATACAAACTATTTTATAAAATAAATAACAAATAAACGCTGCTCGGAAGATGTGTAGAATGTAAATCATTATTTAGAAATTACCTAATTAATTATATTTCATATTATTTATATAATGAACAAAATTAGTTATCTAAAGAATTATTTTTATGAATAAATTTACCATCTAAACTAACTGAATAAAATATGAAAATTTATAAGTTTATCAAATTATCTAATGAGACACAGAAACAAAATTAAATTAATTATACATATAAAGTAACAATAATTTTCTGTATCGTGTATTTATTTTAAAATCTATATATAAAGTTTTTAAGGTCAGGGTCGTTTGTAACATTGTGTGAAGAGTAAACCGATTCATACTATACTTTTTCATACACAAATAAGTACACAACAATGATATTTTTTACTATCTCACATGATATATCAACATTTTCTGTTCATTTCCATTTCTATATAATATACATTAAATGTATGCTACTTTACACAGTCAATATAAATATATATATAAATGTACTTATAATTTTCAGAAACGATATATATATATATATATATATATATTATAAGAACTATACTGATGGCTCACCCAAGCACTCCCACTAGTTACGCCTATGCTGATAGGTCTCATATAATAAAAGATATTTCATATTGCTCTATGATAGTCAATATAATATATATAATGTACAGTATACACTAATATACACTAAATAATTCATGATTATGTACTCTAAATAAATAAACTAATTTTGAATTTAAAGTAAATCAATTTCTAAAAATAAACATCATCAGACAATAGTATTAGAGCTGGATTTTGACTTTTAGATGCCCAGACCAATTTTTTTTTTTTTGAGTTCAATATAAAAGTAAAAAAGTTTAATATACCCAATATCTAAGTAGTAAAGGAAAAAAAATTAAAACCAATATTTGATACAATAATTTTTATTATAATAATAAAAATTAATAAAAAATGTATAAAAACAGTCCTACCATATATACTACGGAATTGTAATAACTTTTATGATTTTTACGCTACATTTGACATTTACAATTATATTTAATAATACATATATAGTTTTATGAAATATAATATCTTAATTCCCGAAACTCGACAGTTAAATATGATATAATAGTTAATTTTAAAGTATTTGTGTGTATGCTTTAACCATAAATATTCAGCTATCTACACTTTTGCAGTATGGTATACCGGATATGCACGGAAACTATTAGTATTAACTGCTACTTTTTTTTGTATAATTTTGCAAATTAAAATTAATTTTGCCAAGTTTTTACGTAATTCTTAAACATTCAAAATTTTTCATAAGTAATTGTACTACGCCGGAAGACGGAACTGCTATAATATACCTAATTGAAGATAGTTTGATTGATTCAATATTTTATTTTACGGAAACCAAACTAGTAAAAGTATTATTAGGTTATCATTAATTAAAATACATAATCATTTTATTTTAAAATTTAAGGAAATTTAAATTACTAAAATTTGCGATTTCGTTAAAATCATTACAAAATCTACAAATTTTCTTTAGTCAAAAATTTATAGAATTTTTAATTTTTATAGCTATTGCTTGAAAATTGAATACAAGATTCGGCATAATTAGTTTTTGCTAAAACCAACAAGTCTGAATAATATATAAGCAAAAAAAATTGTTGTAATGTTTTTTGGAATGTTAATTCAACTTACTGTAATTATTGTTAATAGCAAAATAAATTAAGTTACTATAATACCAATGTAAATTTATCATAATAATGAAATAATTATACTTAGTAATAAATTCTGTCATTTACCTACCCTTACCGTCTTCGTTCAAACTCTTTTTTTCATATTTACCTATTAATTTATTATTAAATTAAAATTTAATAAATACTTACATTACAGTGAGTTATTCGATGATGACAAACAATCAACACTTACTGTACTTACAATAGAGCATAGAGTTCTAACCTATACTTTAATTCTTATTTTAATATTTTTATGACATATTTTAAGCTCTTTTTGTTCATAGTATATTGCGTATATCAGTACTTTATACTACTATACAATTTGAGCACTGTAAATTAAAG
Source organism: Rhopalosiphum nymphaeae (assembly GCA_036289425.1). NCBI lineage: Eukaryota > Metazoa > Arthropoda > Insecta > Hemiptera > Aphididae > Rhopalosiphum > Rhopalosiphum nymphaeae. Next base: position 4,667,526 of record JAZAQC010000030.1, read on the forward strand.
TAAGTCAATAATTTTAAATATTTAGCTATAGCTCTAAAAAATCTAAAACATTTAAAAAACTGTAGTATATGAAAATGTAAGGTAAAAATTTGATGACCTACTTCATAATGAAATACAAATAGAACAATGTATGAACATCAGTTATCAGTATTGAAAACAATTAATAATATAATTGCTGTTTTATATTTTCTTGTATAATTTCTTGTATTTGTAAATATATTTCATATAATTCTGTTTTTCAATTCGTTCATTCGTATAGCCATTATAGTATTATACCAAACAATAAATAAACAGCTATTTTTTCTATTTTACCACCCAAAAGTACTAACTAGATCCAAATTATTATCAGAAACATCTATTGAAGTTGGTAATCAGCGCATTTTTTCTATTAAAAAAAGTGATTTTAGACAAAAAAAAATAAAATGAAATAACAACCTACTTAATAAGTAGATAAATATAAAAATGATAACATCATTATAAAATTAATACATTCATTGCTCTACTCAGAATTTAAAGCTAAAAGCAGCAAGTTTTTTTTCCTTGTGGAAATTTCTATTATAAACAATTTAAATATTTTATTATTAAGTATGTTCAAAATCCATTATATAGCACAGCATTTACCAAGTTTTTTCAATTATATTTTTTACATGATATAATGTACCTATTTTGCATATGCATTACGCCGTCTAATACATTTACAAATAAAAAGATAGTTTTCTTAACGACAGTTTTTTTATTTCAATTCAAAAATAACATTAAACCCTTACATTTTAAAATAGTTCTGAGAATTTATGACTTGCATAATTTGTTAAAGGCTGTTTTAAAATGTTCGTAATACGTAAAAATATTTCTAAAAATTATTATTTTATGTGTTCCGATATTTTTATCTAGTACAAGCCCATCAGATCAAACATTGCGTTGGTATATATGATGATAATATTAATTGATAATGTTTGTTCAAGAAAACTAATGATAGTTACAATTTCTAGTAAGTACTACTAGACTAGTTGACTAAAATAAATTGCAAAACTACAGGTTAGATCCAACAATATATTTTAGCATTTGTATTAAATTATTATTACTTAAAAATTAATATAATTTATTATTATAATTATTAAAAAAAAAACCTACTATGGAAATGATTAAAAGTTCATATACATTTATTATTTTTAATCTTAACTAAGTATCTGAAGTAAAGAGAAGAATTTTTCAGTATGGAAAAAAAATTATAAAATTCATATTATAATCAAATAGTTATCAAAATTCTATTTAATGTCATCAACGTCCAGAATGATTTCATAAACCTTACAGATACTATCACATTAAAATAGAATAAACCAGAAAGTTACATATGTGTTATTTAATTATTAAATATCAAAAATAGTAAAAATTCGTTTTTTCTTAGATATGTTTCAAGTACGAGTTTTCATTATGCACAGAATAGCTCTATTGTAGCTGGACACACTTCTTTCATGCCAAGCATACCTACGTGCGATTAAAATATAGAAGCACATATACATTCAAAGAAACAAATAATCTGCATGATAACTCGATTGGACAACAAATTTCCCATTGTTGATTTTAGCATTGCCATTATAATAAACTGCATTTCAGATGCGACAAAGGCAAAACGTGTCTTCCCAATCTAATTGGAGTAGTAATTGATAAAAACCAAGCATGATCTATACAAAACTGGAATTAATGTTAGAGTTCTAGACAAACGTTATTGAAAATATGTTCATTATCATTTTCTGTTTCACCAAATAATTTTTCAAAAATGAATACATAATTTATCTTAATATATACTTATTTCTATTTTTTCTAGTCTTAATTAACAATATAAAATTTAATTATGAAATCAAAAACTAGATAACTTTATAGTTTTTATTAATATATTTCAGACACAACTAATTCTAACTAAAAAAGTTGAATTAAAACTAATCCACACGTTAAGTGTTAAGGGTTGTAGTTAAGCGTAATTTTAATTAGTCAAAATCAGTTTTGATGAAAGGGGGTTATAAAAATTAGTTTTAGCGGATTTCAGGTTTTAACTGTAATATATACTAAATATAATCAGTTTATCATTTTATATTTTTTAATTTTTTAAATCATCATAAATATATATATTTATTATAATACACCATAATATATATTTTACCTAACCCGTTTTCAAAAACTGTAGCATTTTTTTGAGTTTTATTGCTACCTATATATTGAATATTAATTAAGTATTCTAATGTTTTTAGCTTAAATATATATTATACATCATTATTATAATTATATAAAAATATGAAATTAGTTTTGAAAATTATTTTACCTGGTGATTTTATTTCGATTATTTTTTTCAAACTAAATCAAAGAATTAAAAATATATATCAACTTAAATATTAAATAAACAATAATATTAACTATTACTATGAATTGAAATATTATTATAATTATTTACTTATTTAATCCATCTGTACTCTTCAGCATTGCCTTATAGCCCTTATATAAAGCACGTTTCCAGACGCTCATGATAAATGTCAATAAATAATTGAAAATAAGTATTCATATTTATAATCAAAATAATTTAAAATAAATTATGTAAGTATAGCTTATTAATTATTCATAATAACTATTTAATAAAATTGTTTTAGAATATTATGAAAAAATAATAAACATTTGAAAAATGAATGCCTATAAATAATTCAAAAAGATTCAAAATTCTATCGACATTAATAAAAATAAAATAAAAATTTTTTTTAAATATTTCATCTTTTATAGAAAATGGTAATTAAAACATTTAGTAAAAATTTTAAATACCTACAGTTATTTGATATTGAATTAAAACAAAATATCAAAAATTGTTTGAAGAAAAATAGTTATTATATCTACAGATGAATATCCAATATATCGTTAAAATTTGAAATTCAGACGGTTATAAAAAATTTATGTAACTTTTCGGTAAAATTCTTTTATTTATTTTAAATAAAAAATCTTTTAAAATTTATTTTAAATTATCATACCCTAGATATAAAAGGAAAAATTCAAATTGATTTCGAACTAAAAAATAAATCATGAATTTCCGAAAAAATGTTATTGATATTTATAAAAGTAAAATAAGTAGAATAGGAAATTCTGAAATAAACATTTGATAAGAATTCGTTTTTAAGTTACACTATCTTATTTTGTATATATAAAAAATTTTTGTTTTATCGGTTATTTTGAAAAATACTGAGAATTTTTTACTTTTTATCTCCCAAAGTACCAACTAGAACTACCAGAAATCAACCACGAAGTTAAATCAGAAGCATTTTTACAACCCAAAAAGATGATGACTAGGTATAAAATAGAGATAAAAACATATATAATTTTAAATTTAAAACCAATACATTTATCCTCTATTCAGAATCTAAAGCGTTGAAAAGAGAACAAATTTAAACCATATCGTAAAAATGCATCAAAATGCCTATGTCATGCTTTACTGGTTGTGCAAGATTTCTTCATGGAAGGACTCAGTATTTTAAAAATATATTTTATTTGTATTGATTTTTTAAGTATATGAATAGTGTTTATTAACTACAGTTTTTCGATTATACTTGATCAGAAAGTAAAATTCCTTTTAATTCGATAAAACCAATAGATGTTAATAAAGTAGATGCATGCCAACAAAAGGCAATACACCCTCCCTAACATGCGCGCCTGATGCTTCATTTTAGATGATAAGTTTAGAACTTGTATCGTTCAAAAATGCATATATTTGTATTATATATATATAAACGAACATGATCTTAACTGATACATTTATTATCTAAATACGATACAACGTCAGTTTTTATGTTATGTAATATGTGTTATAATATATTATATCGTTAGTGCTTATAGTTAGCATTCGCGTAATAATCAATGTATAGGTATAACCTAATCTACTTAAGTAACAATTAGTTATACAAAAACGATTACGAATAAAAAGAGTTTTCTACATTTTTTTTTTATTATTAACTAAAAATTATACATTATAGACCATTGCCGATTTTAAATATTGTGATGCATAAAATATTGATAATCGTACAAATGATAACTTATATTTTTTATATATTTGATGTTTATGTCACATAAGTTAGGTGTAAATGTATAATTCTATATTAGCGCTTATGTCATCATATAGCTAAAAAAATGTAAGTATATAATAATATATACCTATAGCATTCTAAACGTAACCTACGGGCTATGGGTATAAATAATAACGAATAAATATTTTTTTTTAATAAAAATATTAATGCCAAGAAAAAAGTATAAGAGTTGATGATATTATGATTTAAAAAATAAAAATACATAGTTCTGTTATGTAAAAGTGATGTAAAACAAAAAAATTAAATTTTTGACGAAATTTGTGTACAAAAGGCTCACGTAATAGGTCGTTATAACTGAAAATTTGCCCTTTCTTTGATTTGAACCGTACGATATATGTAGTCTATAATGTTAAAAAAATTCTCCGAGAAAAGTAATTTATCAATGTGTTTTTACCTATTTATTTATCGACAATGCGCAGTATACACGCACATTACACGTACGACGTACGTATATATTATAATATTATGCACGTTACACATAGTCGGGCGTGTCTGTCCGATAAACGGCGAACCGTATGGCTGATATCGTTATTATTATAATATTAAGTTTATAATATAATATCATATTATTATTTATTATTATTATTATTTTATTAAGTGCGCTCGGTGTTCCAGCGCTATTCGTCGACAAGAACCAAACACCATTAGGCATTTCAGGTATTTGAATAATTTAAACGTGTCGTATATTATATATACAATATGCATAATATTATAATAATGTTATACGCGTAGGTATATATATATATGTGTGTGTGTGTGTGTGTGTGTGTGTGTGTGTGTGTGTGTGTGTGTGTGTGTGTACATAATAAGTATTAACGCAACGACAGCGTTGTCGCGAACACCGCACTAGTCGGTCGGGGACATGGCTGCAGATGAAGGGAAGCTTTATTGGGTGTGTACTGGTCTCAAAATATCAATATAGTCTAGATGATTTTGACGTTGTTACATTATAATATTATATTATACAATATGCATATATAATATAACCGTAGTATTTCGTCAATACATATTTATGTAGATAATATATATATATATATATATATATATTATGTATAATTTTTATATTTTTTATGAATATACATTGTATACACTGTACTGTACAGCGAAAACGGAGAGATTTCGATGCACTAATAAAAAGTTTTGTAGTGCATTGAATATTGTGATATCTTATTTGGTAGTCGGGTGTTAATGCACTATTACGACCGTTATACCGGGTTAGGATTAATTAACAGCAATCCGGTGTATAAACTAACAAAAAGTTTATTTTATTAACAATTATTAATATATCATATTTACAGAGAAAAAAAAATAATAAATAAATAAATATATATATTTATAGGTATACATTACACATAATACAATAATAATATTAAATAATAATGTATATTGTACACAAACATGAGTGAATTATGGTAATCCTAGCCTTAATGGTATTAACAGTAAATATAAATAAAGATACAAATGCTTAAGAATATATTAAACGTAGATAATTTAGCTAATCAAACACAGGCATAATGATAATAGTCATACTGGTACGCCTGTGTAATTTTAGTTTAGCTAAAAGACCTAAAAACATATATTGAGAAATAAAAGGACAATCCTTATAACTGTCGAGCTATAATATTTTATTAAACAGAGGCTATTCAAAAAATAAGAAATCAAAGACAATATAAAATTAACGTTGACGATCTTAGCGACTTTCAGTCAACCACAATGTCATACATATTATGTACGTGCGGTGAGAGTGTGTACAATAAGTAACATATATTATATACAGACTTTTGAAATCATATTATATTTGTTAGGTAGGTAATCATATCCCATTCGCCATCAAATCACTCATGAATCATAATATTAAATATGTTCACGTTTTTACTGTGACTAATCAAATAATCCTTAATATCTAAATCTTGACATCAAATCAAGAGCGAGAACCAGTATTGGCACCGAAACATATGTATGTACTTAAAGCGTGATAGGTGAGTAGGTAACGTTATTAAAATTCCTACAGAATATACTATTGCGGGTTTTCAGCAGAAAAAATAATCATAATATACAATATATAATATATGTTCATGTCATTACTGTGACTAATCAAATAATCCTTAACATCTAAATCTTAACTTCCGACCAAGAGCGAGAACCAGCAGTGGCGCCGAAACATTTATATCTATCTACCTAAAGGCGTGATAGGTGGGTAGGTAATGTTATTAAATTTCTTACAGAATATACTTTTGATGGTTGTAGGAAAAAAAATGCAATTGATATTGCAGTGATTAAGTACATTCATGCCTTTGTTTATAATATTCGACGCCACTGTCGAGTACGAATTACTTTTGCACCGACAAATTTTCTTTTCGCGGATTACACTATTCAGATAGGTAAGAAAGTTTTACTAAAAATCCACTGTATACAAGCAGATTGCATAAATAATGTATCAATTAATTTTGTGAATAGGGCAAATTATGTATAATAATATAAACATTTCAAGAGATTGTGAGAAGTACCGAAAACTTTCTGGTTGAACGTTCAAGACTGAAAACATTGTGGCGAAAAATATATTTACTGAAAAATTTCAACGCGTGTCATTGGTTGATGGAAAGTATACAGAGATTTTCAAAAATTGTAAGACTTCAATAGCCATACAAAAATAAACTACACTTTGTGGTGTGCCCACTCTAATTCAAAACAATAATGTACGTTTTGCCAGTGGTCTACCCTGCGACCCGCAAACGAGTTTCGCTCTCATACTGCAGTAATAAAAAATATCATATTTAAAAAATAACAACAGATTAGCTTTCGTATAATCGCACACGGGTGGCTCTCGATCCTATGTCGGCATACCCGCGAACTAGCCACTGTACTTACAAACAAATATAATAAATACAGTTACATATTTCAATAATGCTAAACTTAGGATTCAAGCAGTATATATCTATATACATAGACTTCGTATTTTAGCTATGTAATACGTTTTTATTATTATAAATATAAGAAATTAAACCATTGATAAGTTGTTCGGTTAAGACAATGCGTGTACAATAATCATAATCTGTACAATGCCTGCAATTTTAGTTAAAAACGAAAAGGAATACAAATAACAACAATAACAATATGGTAATAATTTATATAGTCTATAGCTTTGAAAGAATCTGATAAAAAAAAAAGATTATTATAATATATTATAATAATAAATAAATGTCTATATTTGTATGGTTCGTATTGAATGTCTATATAGAATATGTTAAAAATGATTTACTCAGCTTGTATTATTATACGAACGTATCAAACATAGACTTACATGGTTAAATACTAAAAATATTCCTTACAATTAGGTACATACACATAAATATGTATAAAAACAAAACTGACACTGTCTTAAATGTTTAAAAAAAAATCTACATTCATAAACATTATGACGTTAATATATAAAATATATATATATGCGTTCAAATACATATACATATATATGAGAATGAACTTGTTCGGAAATTAGTAAATTGCAGTATAATAATATAGTGTTTGAACGTTTTAAAAAACTTAGGAGATTGATTCTAGGGAAAACGGATAGGTCAACTTGTCGTCCTTTTGCAGTTTAATCTTCTGTTCTTCGAAAAATATGTGGGCGACAAGTATTTTTAGGTTTTTTCTTTTTGGTTTACAATGGCCACAATGGGTTCCTCGGGTTAATGCCTAAAAATAAAAATAAAAATACATTATTCATCATTTCCAATACATATTTTTTTTTCTTTTTTTAAATCTCGATTTATTATGCGTATTGTATGTAATACAATATACTACATTTATATTATATTGTCACATATAAATATACGTATTATATTGTATTACTATAGTATGGGCCAGTACGAGTCGATGGTATGAGTAAGAAGCTTATAGCAGTTATTTTAAGATGTTAAGTGTATGTTGAAGTCACAGGAGGGCTAAATGTGTTTTTACTATACTATCGTTACATTATGAACTTTATATTATGAAAAAAACGAAAAAAAACTACAATAGGCTGGATTTGAATCTTCGATAGATACTCCACAGGGTAGGTAAGTCACGCATCCAACGGAAATCAAAATTAATGGGTTTTTGTATTTTGTTTGAAATTATTATTATTATTATTACTTATAGGACTACGTGCACGTCCAAGTGATAACTCTAAAACTCTAATACGCGTTCGTTTAATTTTTTCTATCCCTAAAATCAAGAACAAAGAAGAATAAGCGTTCTTCTTTTCTTTTTTTTCCGAAATTCATAAATTGGCGAAATAATATATATATTTTGAATTCGCAACCACTCAAAAAGAGACCGTTTGTCATAGAACCGCGTACAGTTATTCGTGCCAAGAATTCGAGCATTTCGAGCAGTTCCTTTGATTTTAAGTATTAAACCACCACACAAAACACACGCACAACACCCACAGGTTATTTGGAGCTCAATGTATTTTATTACGATATTGTTATTGTATTATTGTCGCCAACACGGGCGCGGTGTTAGGATATATCAGCTATTTTGTCGTTCTCTAACAACAACAACAACATTATTACTGTTATTATTGTAAATTTATACATATATATATATATATATAATAAGAAAAGACAGAAAACCGGACGAAATAATAATGGTAAAAAGACACGAGCAGCGGCATCGGTAAAAGAGAAGATTAACACACCAACTCGAGCGGCTTTTATTTTTTTTTTCTTTTCTGTTTGCACGGCTATAATAATTGTTACGGAAATTTACTGATAGCCGGCTATAAAAACTACCACGCTCGCAAGCCCGCCCCGACGCGTCCCTTTCTGCGGGCCGCGGCGTCTTTGCACGACGTGTGCCGTATACCGCCAAAGGACGAACGACGCCGCGCCCCGTCTGCGCACACACGATTCCTAAAATTTATAGAGTAATAAAACTGGGGTGAAAAATAAGCGAGTCCATTAAATGAACCGCGGTAAACGCCGAGGACAAGCGACGACCACTACACACCGGACTGCACCGTGGGCGGCGTGGGGAAGAGACATCGGGTATCATTATCATTATTATTATTATGCGGGACGGGAGCGTTATTATTTTTCGACGAATTGCGTTTGACGGTTTTCGCAGAACGCTTTTTTGAAATATTATCGAATTAAATAACGATAATCGCGATACCGCGAAAAACGATTGGGACTTTTTTTTTTTTATTTATTTATTTACTTTAAACGCGAAAAACGTGCGGAAAAAAAGGTCGTCGAAACCGAGGAAAAAACTTTTTTCCCTCTTTAAAACCCCATGACGGCACTCCACCGCTGATGACGCGATCGTCGCGTTTGTGTGCGAGGTGTGTTTACTCGACGGCGACGAGGTATAGTAATATTATATACTGTTATAAAGTGTGTCGCGGAGATGGGAAAAAGTCGACGAAATCACGTATGTTCGACGAGTGGCACGCACGGGCCCGGCCTTTTATAGACCGATAATAATAATAATAATAATAATAATAGACGGTCGGTAAACATTGCGGTGGCTGATCGGAAACGGGCGGGGAATAAAAATTGCGATAATAATACTGCACGTAAACGCGGGACGCGTATATATATATATATATATAGAAGCGTATGAAAACGTTTTTTTTTTCGCGCGCGCGCGCGTATATCAAATGCCGTTCAAGAGAGTCTTTTAATGTATACGATGATCGATGTGCGTGCGGTATGTGCGGTACACGGCACCTATATATATATATATATATATATATATATATATATATATATATATATATAATCGATCGTGTTTGCGGGGGAGAAAAAAAGGTGACAAAACGTAAGCCCTAAAAAAAAATAGGCACACCACACAAATACATATATATATAATGGACGTATATTATGGGCGAAAAACGTCGCTATTGGGAATGTGATTTATCGGAATATCGGCGTCGTAAAACTAAAACACGTCGCCGCCGGCGACCGAGTGTGTGGGCCGTATGGTTGTAGGGTTTTGTCACTATCGTAAGGTGTTTCTGTTTGTTAGAACGTTATATTATTGTCTAGAGAGGATTTCTCGGGGACTGAGGAAAGTCTCTCGCCTTGTCTAGTATGTACGACGTCGTCGGTGCACCTGCTATTATACGGCTTGTACAGGTTTCTGTAAGAATTGTGCCTCAGTATTTTCGGGCTCGTTTGTGTGGTGGTGGTGGTGTTTGTGACCGTGGTTGTGGTTAATGACGATTTGAGATCCTTACACTTATTCCTGGAGTGCGTGGACAAGTCCAATGCCTGCGGCTCCATCAGCGTGGCCGTCACCATGGTGTTGATGAAACTGCTGTAACATAACAAAACGCGAACGGCATCGTTAAAAATCGACAACAGAAAATACATCTCCTAAATGTCATATATATAAATACTATCATATTTTACGGCAGCTAAACGACCAAAGTCCTAATCGGCACGCGGTTACGTTATTGTAAGCGTGCAAAACGTGTCGATCGTAAAATCGCGTTTTCAGCAAATTTTCCATTAATTCCCCCCCCTCCCCACCCGTGCGTGTTCTATCGGCCTGTGCACTGAGCGTTATTGTCATTATCGTCGACGTCGTTCTATCGCGGCGATCGTCGTACACACTCGACGACGACCCGCTGCTAGTACGCGCGGACAGTGAGCACGTCGTCGTCGTCCTCGTTATCGGGCGATTAAAGCGGTAATAATGTAATTTAATATATTATTGTATTAGGTACCTGTATTATTATTATTATTATTATTATTATTATTGCGTTTGACGCGCGTGTCCCCCCACTCGGTCTGCCGACGACGACGCCTGACCTCGCAGTCCGAAAAAAAAAAAAAAAAAAAAATTTACGATAACGATACCGTCGCGTCGTCGTCGAGTCTCGACAAAGAAAAGAAGAAATCCAATGGCGAAAAAAAAAAATAATAATAATAAAACCCGATCGCCGTAACCCGTTGTCGCCGCCGTCTACTTAATATGTGTAGTGTTATAATGCCGAGTGCGCGACTCGGTTTTATCGGACCGCGTCAAATAATAATAATAATAATAATAAAGACGGCGGCATAAGACCTGTATACACCTTCGAGATACGCGTATATTATTACGATAATAATATAATACACCGGTGTACGATATAAAATAATAATATTATTTTACACAATAGATCGATCGACCCGAAAACGAAAATCTCGACTGCCGATCTCGTGTGTCGGCGGCGGCGGCGGTCGGTCGGTCGGTCGGTCGGTCATTGGATTTTATCATTATTATATTATGCGCCGCGGCTCGGCACGACGACCGCGACGGCGACGCAGTGCCCCTCCGGGCACTCCTCTTCCCGCCCGCCGACCGCTGCACCTCCGCGCCAGTTCCGAAACGATGCGGCGCGACGAGACGGCCGCCACCGCCGCTCCCGCAAACTCGTCGCCGGCGAGGACGACGCGACGTCACGCAATTATCGCACGAGAGTCGCGCGGTTCGTCGAGGTCCGTATTCGTTTTTTCCGTTTCTTTTTTCGCCGTATCATTATATTGTATTCGTTATTATTTTTATTATTATTTTTTTTTTTTATCTCGTTATTTTATTTATTTATATTTTATTTTTTTTCATCTCGCCCGTCACCCGTGCCGTACACGGCGCGCCGCTAGATATACGACAAACGCGCTGAGCGAAATTACCTCGACTTGTTGTAGGAATTTTCCGTGGAGAAATTCGGAGTGAGATAGTTGACCGAACCTGGTAGCGAAGTCGCCTGCAACAGAAACAAAAAACGCATTATTAATACAATATCATGTCGTGTGTGCGACGACTGCAATGGCGATACGTTAATAGCGATACGCGAGCGCGCTCGTGTGTATGTGTATGTGTGTGTGTGTGAGTGTGTGTGTGTGTGTGGTATGGCGGTGGGGTGGGGGGGGGGGGGGGGCGAGGGAGCGGACGACGAAACCGAAAAAAGTCGTCGTCGATTACCATCGGCGTATGGTGGTGTGTCACGCCGCGGCGTACACACAGTTATAATAACAATATTATTATTCCAACTAGACATTCGCGGGGCCGCGCGTTTTTCAGCGAGCGATAAATGTTCGTTTCGCGCGGCGCGCGCACGCATAGGTATGCGGCGCACGGCGATCGTTTGTTAAACAAAAACCTCGCGATAATAATTATTACACGCGGCCCCGAGACTGTGTGTGTACAATAATATAATATAATGTCGTATTATATTATATCGTTATGGCCGTCGTCGTTACTGCACACGTGTGCGCGCACAAAATAATGGTTTCGAGATAATACGGTCTAACGTGCGCGCACAGAGCATGCATAACGTTTCGCTTCTTTCTCTCTTTTTTTTCCTGCCGTTGGTTATAAAACGAAATAAAGGCCGGCAGAGCGAGAGGAAAAAAAATGGAGGAAAACTTCGAAATGGTATATATGTGAGTGCACGTGTGTTTGTGCGCTGTGCGAGGAGGCGCGCGAGTAATAATAACGTTGACCGTCGTCGTCGTGTGCGGTGCGTTCGCGAGTGTTTACACGTGTGTGTGTGTGTGTGTCCCTCGCACAAGCCGCCGTAATAACCTAAACGCGTATATATATATATATATATATAGTATACATATGGCACGGCGGCAACGACGGCGTCAAAGCGTATAATATATATATATATATATATATGTGTGTGTGTGTGAACGCGATCGCATGTACACGACAACAATATATATATAATGTGCACATGGTGTGCGGGGGGTACGGGGTGGAAAAAAGGCGCGTACGAGTATTATTATACGGAAAAGTAAAAAGGTTTTTTTCTCTCTAGCCGCGCGTGGAGGGTTGTTAATACACACACACATATATATATATAAACTACGTATAAATCTCGTGAAACCGACGACAACGACGGTGTGCGCGTCGGTTGTAAAAATTTCCGAAAAAAAATCGTATAATATATTATTGCACGTTATAATAATATAATATAATATACCGCACACTCAAAGGAAGACGGCCGTACGTGTGTAATATTATGATGCGTCGTGTGTGTGACCGACCACCACCGCCGCCGATGACGCGGGACGAGTGGGGGACCCGCTCAGTCAAAGGACCTACGCCGACCCGCCGGAACCGAGACGAGGATGATGAGAGTAACGACGATCACAAACCGTATGCAATTATACACGTGTCACACACATACACACACACACACACAAACACACAATACAACAAATTACATTGTGGACATTGTGGCGTTATACGTATTATATTATATTATATTATTATAAGTAATGGGTTATTATCATTATTGCATTGTATATCATATTAGTAACATTATTTTATATAGGTGACTCACCATCATCGGGCCCGGACCAAAGTAATTGTTGATCTTGGATTGGAGTTCGGCTGGGCTGAGGCGGAGATTTGCGCGATCGGCGGCTGCCGCGGCTGCGGCTGCTGCGGCGGCGGCGGCAACTGCTGCTGCGGCCGCGGCGTTGCTGCCCTTGAGGCTTCCAAGTGGCGGCATATTGTGATGGAGCATATTTTGATTGGTGAACTGCGTCAACTGTTGCTGGAGCTGTTGCGTTTGCTGAGAGATGGTGAGACCACCGTTCAGGCCTGTGGGGACGTGGCCACCGTTGAGTCCAGACGCGCCGAGACCGGCACTGAGACTCGCGTTGAGACTCGCGTTGAGACTTGCGCTGAGACTTGCGTTGAATCCGGCGCTGAGACTTGCGTTGAGCCCGGCGTTGAGGCTGGCGTTGAGGCCAGCGTTAAGGCTGGCGTTGAGGCCGGCGTTGAGACCGCCACCCAACAAACCGCCGCCGAGCAAGCCACCGCCACCAACGATATTGTTGTTGTTGCACAAGCTCAACGTGTTGTTTTGTTGTTGCTTCTTGAGCTTGAGCTTGTGATGATGATGAAGTCTCTCGGGACTGCGGCGAATCGGATTAGTCACGCACGGGTCCGGGCTGCTGAATCGGGACAGGCTGCCCTCGCGCTCATCTGTGTACGTTGATGAGTTGTTGTCTGAACCGTCGACCGAGAACGATTTGGAATTTTCGTCCGACTTGTAGCCGTCCGACGACGCGGACGAAGACTTGGACTTCATCTCGTTATACTTGGCCTCTGCTTTCATGACAATGTCCTTGTTTTTAAACCAGCCGCGGAACGTGGACTCGGCCACGTGCAAGCTCCTGGCCACTTCGGCCTTTGAACAGCCAGTCATTTTGATGCGGACCAACGCGTCCACCTTCTGGTCGATGGTGAACAAGCGCTTTCCGTTGCTGTAAGTGATTGGCGAGTCTTTCTTCAGACCCACCTCCATGACGCGTTTATTGCGGTTTTCTACTATAAAAATAATAGACGATTTGTTCGGCGTTAAACAGGCCGCTACTTCTTTCGCTGCTCGTACTCCTTGGGTACGACGGCTATGTATACGGTCTGGAAAACGAAAAACAAAAATCGACGCACGACCGTATAGTTTTATTTGTTCACAGAATGTGTACACATATATACATAAACATAGTAATAGTATAAGGGAAAAATAAATATCGCGCCACGATGTGCTCCACCCCTCTCTGTCACGGCCGTTCCAGAAACGCGGGGGTCAGAGAAAAAAAAAGGAACCCGAGAAACCCGGGTGGTAAGCGGACATAGCGGATGGGCTAGCGAGCAGGCGTGATGTTTGTAGGGGGCGCGCGCCGGGCGAAATGACCGTGGACGGGGTGTGGGATGTGAGGGGATGCATGGTGCGAGTTATCCCCTACGGATAAGAGGATATAGGATGCGGCGGCGGTGGAGGGTAACGCGAGCGGGTGTGTGGGGTGTAACCGGCCGGCAACGAAGGAGGACAGGTATATAACGTGTGTGTGACGTGGCGGCGGATGGGTAGAAATATAACGACCCGGCGACGGCGTAGGCGAGGGAGAAGATTCACCGCCGCCACGATACGCGTGTGTGCGTGTACGGGTTTTATGACGCGCGTGGAGTGCCCTTCGAAACGAGTTTCGGTTTAACCGCTGCTATCTACGGACGCCGCCGCCGCCGACCTATAGCAATAACAAATGCGCGTGCGCACCAAACAGAGATGTCACAAAACAATAATTACGGTTTTTGCATTTTTTTTTTTTTTGCATTTCAATAGTTCCGAAAAAAAGCCCACATGACGCGAAAGAAACTATAGAAAGTTGTATATCATATTCGCAATATTACATAAGAATATGCGGTAAAAAAATAATCACGTCAGCGAAGTACGATTTTATTTCACTCGCCGCCGTCACCGACGCTTCGGACGCATCGCCAACAACGTTATATAAAACCGATTAAAAAGAAAGAAAAACCGCGGACACGTAACGCGTATAATATTATATATACGACACGTCTTCGTCGTCCGTAACGAGGAGAACGACTACGACGACGATGATGATGATGATGTTTATCATCATTAGGATGATGATGATGATGATGGCGATGACGATGATGGTCGTCGTCGTTATTAAACGGTTTGAAAAAGCTGTCACCCGAACGATATTACCACGACGAGCAGTGGGCGGGATGAAGATGTGGGTGACGGTCGGGTGAGCAGTTCTGAGCGGAGGGATGAATGAAATTAAGTGGTTAAACAATTTAAACGTCGTTTACGTTAACGGGCCTGCACCACCGCGATCATTGTGCGTATAGTACTCTCGACGCTAACCGAGTAATAATAATAATAATAATAATAATAATAAGCGACGGATAACAATAATCCCAAATTCACCCAGCCAATGTGTTTAATGTACACCAACGCTTCGATCAGACGTAAAGTTTCGTTGGTGTTGCCTATTTCCGGTTCGGTTCTGGGATGGGGACTGTTGTTGTTGTTGTTGTTGTTGTTTACGACAGTAAATTTTTGTTTGAAATTCTTACGCGCGCGCGTTTTCCCGCAATCGGGTGTTGGTACAAGGAAAATACCGGAAAATTACGTTAGCGCGAAACCTCCTTACGGCGGTGCAGAGGGATGGGCACGCATACGTAGGTGCACTCGTCGTTAAATTGGTTAAGTAATCTGGAGCGACTGTTTTTGAAATGTTTTTATACGAATATATTGTTAAATGGTTAAATAATAATAATAATAATAACGGTGCGCCGCTCGTAACGGAATACGTGTTATGGAGAAGGTGCATGCACAAAACAAACCCGTCATCTACGCCATTCACGCCCGAGAGACGACGTCTCTATATTTCATCGACGTGTGCTATTAAAATATCATTAATATTATTACGTAGTAGACGGTTTGTTCTAGGCCGTCGCGCCGCATAAAAAAATAATCGTAATAATTATTGCTTTTCACTGAAATAAAGGTGGGCCACTTGACAATAAAATAACACCGTCCAGAAACATAATTAATAATAATAATAATAATAATATAATGTGGAGCCAGCGTTCAAATAAATAGTACGTAGGCATACGTCGGGCTCCACCGAGAAAACGGCCGGATCGTAAAAGACGACCGTTTTAAATATATTGTAATAATATTAATATATCAAGCGATTGTTGTTTATCGTTCGTATACACTTATACTAATAATAATACAATAAAAAACACTATAACATAATGATATTATAATATTATGACGAATACGGCCACGCACATAGTGTATGATAATGCGATGCGATGCATTTCGTTTTCACTTCAAAAGGGGATACACACGGTCGTCTAGAATCGACAAATCGGTTAGGGAAGCGATAAAAAAGAGTTAATAACCCTAGTTGTCACGTTTTCCGCAGCTACAAATGTCACGATTATCGTTATTATTATAACAATTATTATTATTATTATTATTATTATCATTACCGTTATCACATTATTCCATTTTATACATCACACACACGCAAACACACATACCACGCGCACGGGATATGACATTTTATACATATTCACATCGTCCGGGCGCGTTAATACGTTCGAATTTTTATATTGGGATACGTAAAACCACGAACGGACGACGCGACTGGCGATTATCTCTCGCCGACCGTCATTATCGCGCGCTTGGTATTTTAACGACGGCGAGTGTGTCCAAACACAGAGGAAACGGAAAAAATACACAGAACGGAATTATACAACAGAGAAAAATATAAAACGTATAGAGAAGACATTCGCAAACGCGCTCGAACAACGTTTTTGCACCGTACGGTCTTCGGAGGAGACGTGGTGTGTTGCCGCTCCGCGTTTTCGTAACGTAAACTTTCAATCGGATAAAATCGACGAGTCTCGAAACTTTGAAAACAAAAATACTCTTAAAACGCCGCTCGTGACAAACAACGAACGGCGAGGGCGAGGAAGTGTTATTTTTCGGCGAAAACCAACGGAACCGTGTATCTCGACCTCCCACACGTCTCCGGTCATCATACGCACATATATATATATATTTATGTGAGTGAGTGCGTGTGGAGAGAAACTAGCGGATGATCGAGACGAACAGAGTAAGCTTAGAGAGGGGCGGGGAGAGCGTAGAGAGAGTTATTGGTTTTTCGCGCGGAAACCGCTTAGAAAACGGACCTTACAACAATATTAGATATCTATATATACGAGTATATACGTATGATGGGGCACTCTCGAAGCGGCAAGAACAAAAACCCGTCGAAAAGGGGATAAAAAAAAAAACAACAACGGTGTAATATAAATCCGGCAAAAGTCTATGACCAGAGGCCGTAAACGTGGTATTATATATTACACACACACACACACACACACACACATATATATATATATATATATATATATATATATATATATATGCCTACACACAACGACGTAACGTACCGCGCGTTTATAATATACATAGAGTGATAATTTTGCCGCGCAATTTTTCACGGTCGACAGACCACACGGCGGCTGCACCGACGACGAATCGCGTATTTTTAGAACGCGTTTTCTTTTTCGTACATATAAAATAACGACTACGACTACGACGGCGACGACGACGTCGGTAATTACGAGATTGCGTGCGCGCGGAAAGAAAGGACGGACGGCGGCGACGCGTGGGGACACCGCGTACATATATATATAAAATAATGTAAGTAAGTACACACACGCACACGCTCGTGTTCGCGTATATAATAATAATAATAATAATAATAATAATAATAATAATAATACGCCGCAGCCAGCGCGTGTGTGTTATACGATCTCTCGTCGAGCCGATTATATTATTATTTCGTACTCGCACCACGTCGCCGTCACCGCTGCTAATCCGTTCGGCGTAATAAATTATTAAATCGTCGTCGTCGTCGTCGGCCACGACGGCCACGACGGCCACGACGACGACGGTACAACAATAACAATTTATAATAATAATAATAATAATAATAATAATAATAATAATACGTCTTTTCCTCTCCCGTGCATATCAATCGGACGACACCGACGTCGCGACGCGGTCGAACAGATGGTTTTGATAGACGGTCGTCGCGCGCTCTTATGTGTCCGCGTGCGGCGTACGAAAATAAAAATAATAACAAATTTCTATATACAATATACGTATTTCTATTTTTATTATTATTATTATTATTAGTAGTAGTAGTAGTAGTAGTAGTATTAGTAGTATACGACGCGCGACGTCTACGACTGTCTTCCGGTGTTAGAGAAATAATGGTAATCATAATAATAATAATATGCGCAAACCCAAACAAAATAAAGCAATAATAATAATAATAATAATAATGACAATAATCTCGATAATAATAATAATAATAATAAAAGCGTATTCGTTTGGCAGAACGAAACAGACGGCGGCTGCCGCCGTTACGGCGTGCGGGGAGAGATCTGTCTATAGTTGGCGCGCTTTTTCAAAAACGATCGTCTCAGCCGTCGCCTTGTTACCCGCCAACACGGGCAATGACGTTAATAATTATTTTAATTTCTATATTTCAATACAAGACAAATCTCAACTAATGCAATAAACAGTATGAATATGAGATTAATATTTATATATACATTTATAATTTTTTATTAATATTAAATTTATACTAATAATAATATTTCTATTATATACTGATAAAATTTTATTCAACATACCTGGTGTGTATTCGCAGAGAACTCGGGGTTGATCAAACGGTTGTTGTATCTGGCACCATGTCAGCGGACAACACCTCGACGTTGATGATTGGCGAAGATTTAGTTCCGTAAACGCGAAACGAGTAAACACAAATCGGGTAAAAAATAAAAATAGTTCAAAATACAAATAAAAAAAATATAAATGTCAAAACGTTTGTATAATTGTTAATAAAAATGACACAGCGGTGACGGTCAAAAAGACGCACTAAAAAATCGCGGGAGAACAACAATTTCGAAAAAAAAAAATTTATAAAGTTTTATATTCCACAATGGAGACGTCAACGATAATAATTAAAATATTAATAAAAAATAATCCGTGTGAAAACCGTCGGGGTGACCGACAGATAAAACGACGCGACGGCGTGAGAAGTGTTGTACGGAGCGCGTGTGATCGTGGTGTGAGGTACGACGACGACGACGAGAACGGTCGACCGGCGTCCGCGAAACGTGTGGCGGTAATGAGCAGCAGCCGCCGGCACCGCGCCGCCACTACCACCACCAACGCCGCCGCCGCCACCGCCACCGCCACCGTCGTCGTGCGCGTCGTAAATATATATACACGTATTATACGTACGTGTATATGAAACTCGCGCGCGCACTCACACACTCTCACCCGCACACACGCACACACGCTCATACACACACTCCATACAGCACACACACGCACACACGCATGTATATATATATATACAAACGACGTGTGTGCGAGTGAGAAGAATTGGAAAATGTCATATGTCCAGCGACGGCGGCGTCGGCGGCGGCGGCGGTGGACGACGACCGCGGGAGGCCACGTTATCGCGTTCCCGCCACCGCCGCCGCCGACCACCAACCGTACGACGACGACGACGACCGCGACGACGACGACGTCGGCGGCAGCGGACCGGACACCCCCGAAAACCCGATACGCACGCACGTACCGCCGCAGCCGCCGCCGCCGCCGTCCACTATTATAATATTATATTACGTTGTGGCCGACGTTGCTTTGGCGCGGCGGCGGGTGGCTGTTGTTTGCCGCGTCGTATACATACATAACATTATGCCGGAGACGACGCTATAATATATAATAACATATAATTCCCCTTCGACACACACGCACACCACGCACACACCAAACCCCCGCACAGAGAGTAATACCCGTCCTCGGGTGGGGGCACTTCCACGCACGTGTGTGTGTGTGTGTGTGTGTGTGTGTGTGTGTGTGTACGGCCTGCACCACCGATAACCCGCGCGACCGTCGCCGCGTAGTAGTTTTGGAGATTATTATTATTATTATTATTATTGTTGTTATTATTATTATTATTATTATTCGAAGGGTACACGCACTATAATGCACGTCATATTATACGTCGTCTCGCCGCGGCAGCGTGGGCGGAACGTGCATTCTGCGCTATTTGACGATTTGTATTTGATAGAAATCCGAGAAAAATATTTTTATAGGCCTCGAATTTCGTTTTTTGCCGCTCGGCGGGTGTAAAACGAAATTCGTTTTGCCGTCTCTCGCGTAATTGCGTATCGCGCACGTAATAATATAATATTATATATTGGTCGGCCGAAGGGGGAAAAAACGAAATGGACGAGAGAGAAAAAAAAACGATTATAATGATATTATTATATTCGTCGTCGTCGTCGTCGTCCTCGTCGTCCTCGTCATCGTCGACGGTTGCCGCAACCGCAGCCGACGCACCACACACGCGGCCCCGCCGCCGAGTTTTTTTTTATTATATACGCGAGAAATATTACGTCAGATAAAACGCGTATATTATTATTATTATTATTATTATTATTATTATTATTATTATTATACGGAACGTCGGCCGCCGCAGCCGCCACAGCCGCCGCAGACACACGCAAGTGGGTCGAAAAGCATATTTTCTTTTTACGCGTATAAATAATAATATTTCGGTATAGGTATACCTCTTACCTATATAACAGTATATATTGTATAGTATATACAATATTTTACACTTATGTATTATGATTATTATTATACGTTATTATATATTATATAAGTGCGATTTTTTTCTTGAAAAAATTGTTTTTCAATATATCTCGTGTTAACGGCTGCAGTGGATGTTTTGTGGTGCGAGGGAGGAGGGTGATGGCTTAGAGTCGGCGGTGCTGCATGCGCCCGTAATATATAACGCCGCGGACGAGGTGAAAAAGAAAATATATAATATAATAGCTCGTTGGATTTTTTTTTTATTTTAATTTGATTTTTTTCTCCGTCCGTCTATATACATTATATTCATATACTGTTACATGATGATTTACACTTTATACATGGATACCACGCTATATACCTGTCCGTTTCCTTTTGCAGGCGAATCGAAAAACGAAATTCGTTTCTTTTCGTACAACGTACCATAATCGAATTAAACGACGACGACTCAATCATACCACCCAGACCCAATCATAACGTTCTTATAACGTATCTGTATTTGATACCTACATGGCTATATGTATTGTGTACAAGTAAATAACTATACTGCATTTCATTATAATACATATCGTTTAGACACGATATTGTTATACATACTGATATTATACTATATTATGTGTATATAACCGTGTAGACACATGGTGTATAATAGTCGACAAAAGAAACCATTTTAATATACCTACCAATTCCTATATCATTGCTACATATTTAACTTTTATTCGCGCTGAACGGCAGACAGGGCTAAACATTATTTTATATCGTCCATGCTACAAATTTGCATTGAATATATTATACATTCTTTACTAGGACGGTAATTCATAAACACGTAGTAAATTACAAAGATATTATTAAAAAATGATTTTTCTTAAAACCATTTCCATATTGACGTTGTTTGTCGTAAAGTCTTCGCGCGAAAAACTTTTTTCCGGATGGTTTGTCAAAACGCGAAGTGTATTATTGCAGTTAAAAAAAAATCTTATAGAAGCACACTAGTTATGAATAATTAAAAATATTTTATTTTTACCACAAACCAAAAACACATTTCAAAGCAATGTCTGTTTTTGAAACATACAGTATGGTCAGCGTACACTTTTTTTTTCATTTATTCGCTTCATTATTTTCTTTTAAAAGTACAATACCCGTGTTTATTTATAGAACAATTTTTGGACATCGACGCGAGACGAAAAACTGACGGTCAAAATTGTCCGCCGACCGTCTGTTATGAAAAACAATGGAAATAAATAAACACGTCTTCGCCGCGCTGGTTGCTTGCATCCGCTATATATATATCGAGCTGCGTAAATTCAATAGCTCTCGCGGCCAGAAAGTTGAGAAACACGAATTATTATAAGACGTCTATTCATTTCTATTTAGATTACTTTTTATTCTGTATCAGGGTCGTCTTTCGCAATAAAATTAAATATTATTTAACGTTCGTATATATAGCTTTTCTTTTAAAGTTAACAGACACCATTACTATGCAGATATATTTGTAATGTGGTTTATTTTATTAGCGATTTGTTTGATTCTATTACGTCATGAAAAAAGTTTTCTATAATATTTGGGCTTTGTGTTGTATTACAAATATATATACAATGTACACAAAATGTATTCTTATTTTTTTTACGATAGAATTCGCATATTAAATGTATCTCAACTCATCGCTTGTCTTACCGCACAGAGAATTTCATAGTTTTTGTCAATGTGATTATTGGAAAATACTTTTTCGCTTTTCCTATTATTGTGTTAAGGTTAACATTTTTATGAAAAAAAAACATAATTTAAAAACATTCCCAAACGAATAATTTTGCTGACAATATATTGGTGATGAGGGTTCGTATATTTTTTCTTCTTAACCGTAGACTACATTATAGTATATATATATATAGTAACCGCTCTTATAGTCGACTGAAAAATGTTGAAATTTGAATATCGTTTGGTAACGATTGGGATTTTCATAATGCGTTTTCACGAACCCTACCGGTGGGGATTAATATTACAAATGATTTCAGTTCCGGGAGCTCGTTACACGGTTTATGCGTTTCGTATAAAATCGCCGACGACGCCGACGACGACAGCACCAAGAATCGAGCGCGCGTAAAAAACGTATAAATTGGATTTCCATATTAAGCACGCAGGAGGTGGTTTATCGGGTGGCAAACAGCGACCGATCGTGTATAATACGAACACTGCAGGTGCCTCATCCTACTTCCAGACCGAAGTGAAAGGATGCGACGACGGTAATTTAAGGAACGAAAATTGTATTCGAAAAACAGTTGCTATAATAATTTATATATATATCGTAAACCGGTTGACATTTTTTTATTTATTTATTTTTTATTTTAGTCATCGAGTTTATTATTATTATATTTTACATGCATATATATAAATATATGTATAAATAATAAACAGTTATAGTATCACTGAAAACTCGTAATCATTGTGTGTGTGCCTGTGTCTGTGAGCGTGTAAGTACTTGTATATTATTTCGTCGTTAAGTTTATTTAAAGTCGGTGGCGGTATCAGTATGCGCTAGAAGACTGAGGGGGAATCGACTAGTGGCGGCGGCGGCAAGAATAATATAAAAAGTCTATACCTAATGCCGTCAATAATGTCGAAAAGATATACGGTACTCTAATCACTGTCCATCGAACACCGCAGTATTATTATTACAGTCTGTAATTTTGTATATTAAGTATAATATTATGTCGTTAATACGATTTTTGAGACGTATACGACGACGGCAACATCGATGGACTAAGTAGTGTACACTGTACATCATAATGTATCGAATCCGGGCGATGAGACCAGTGAAACCGGTCACATTAAACTTTTTCAGTTTTTAAATATATTATATAATATGTAACCGAACATTGAAGAATATGGCATACTAACGGGAGATTATAAAAGTTAATCCCTGTAACCGTCTATATAAATATATTACTGAAGTATATTGTACGCTGTAATAAACGCATTAAACACTGCGAGTATACATATATGATACGGCCCGCCAATACCTTTGTACAATAATATAATATGTATTTATAAATATTACTATAGAGTTGATGTTTTACAATATAATGAAAATAATGTTTTCGGCGTGTTGTCTCTGAAAATCCTCTTTGATATGTACGTGTGCATTGTAACTGAAAAAATATATTGACGTTAGACAACAATATGGTATAGGAATGGGTATATTATATGACCACTCTACGGGTGGCTTGTGTACGTTTGATGATTCCTTGAAAAACATTATTCGTTGGAGACTTGAGACGAGTTACAATGCTCGGGATTATATTACCATTGGTGTTGGCACCACCGACATTATTCAGTATCGGCCTTTGTGTCCTAAATCCCAATCTCCTCGCCCTGTCCACACACACACACATACTTTAATGATGTCATATACTCCTGTCGTTTCGTTTTGGTAAAGGTGAAGGATACGAAAATCGGAAGACCCCGTACAGCGACGATGGCGACAACGGCGACGACAACTATGGCGGTGGCGGATGCGCATTCTTGGGGTTTTAAAAATCGACCCGACGGTCACCGCCGATTGGACGTGCCTATACTCCGCCGTCACGAGCGAGTTTTTCACTCGGCAAATACAATATAATAGCGTGTGGTATATACCTACACGATGACAATAATGTATAAAAATATTATTATTGCGAAAAAAAAAAGATATCTGACGAAATCACGGACATTCATTGTAGAACGATTGGTCCGCCGCCGCCGCGTCGCCGTTCGAAATGACCCAAACACGTACACACCCGCTGCGAATCGCTAAGGCGGATGGACGGATGGAAAAAAAAATATAATAATAATATATAATAATAATAACAACAATAATAATAATAAGAATAAGAATAGAAACTCGGTCCGTCCGTGTATTATATATATAATAGTATAATACGTATACTTTTTTTTTTTTTGTCGTCCTGTACGTCGTCGTTCGCGACGGTCGCGGGGGACCCTCTCTACACTAGAACGGATGGTATTATGTACGCGTATCCCGTACATTTTCACGTCGTCGTCGTCGTGCGTTTCGTGTGTTATTATTATTATATATTTTTTTGCCACGACGACGACGACAACATAATATTGTTACAATACACACGACATGTTAACGTGTGCACTGACGGTGCAACGGCGACGGCGACACAAAAGCGACGGCGGCGCACACACACACACACACACACACACCATAAGCCATACGCGTACTCATACATACACATACACAGACAACACACACACACACACAGACACAGACACACACTGGTGCGCGCGAACGGGCACAATGGTCTGCCCGGCGAGGCGGAGTGAAATCAGTTTTTCCGCCGCGCCCGTCTTGCGTGAGCGGCAGCGACAGCGCGGTGACTGCGGCCTATGCGTCGTATTTATTACGAGCGGCAAAAAAAAAAAAAAACAAATAATAATAATACATATTATATGTGAAAAGAAAGAAATGTGAAAAAAATACGACGCGTTCACAACGTATAAATAATAAATGTATACGCGCATATGGCGTGCACGGTGCAGCGGTTGACGCTCGAGCGGGGGGGGGGGTGGCCGAGGACGGTATTGTCGTCGTCGAAAACCTCCGAAATCCTACGTCGCCGCGAACTGGTTTTCCTATACATTTTCTATTTTTTCTGTATTTTCTCGCTCCCTGTCTGTCTGTCGGTCGCTCCTCTCTCGCGTCACCGCTTTATTCTCTCTCTCGCGCGCGCGTCCGATCCGTCGATAATTGCGACCGGCTGCCGGTATACACATTACACACAACACACACACACACACACACACACACATACACACACACACACAAACACACACACACACACAGAGACACACACACACGCGCGCGCGAGCGCACATACCACAGCGACGGCGGTACGCACGACGGCCACCGCATACACATACACACGCGCGCGCACACACACGAATGCGCGCGCGGGCAGTATACTATTATATGCACGTACATATATTATATTACTACGCATAATATATTATTATAATGTCCTTGTTTCCGCGAACCGCGCGCGCTAATGATTATGCTCGCCACTACCCCCCGCTGACTACGGTCACCGTACTGCAGAACGCACACACGTGCACTCGCCTCGCACATATATATTATATATTATAATATATATATATATGCATTATACACACGCACACACATGTATAGATATACGTGTACAACGATAGGCTGGCGGCGGGTGTTGTGAAACACGTCGCCATCACACGGTCGGCTGGGTCGATGTAGCCGCGCGCGGTGGCGGTGCGTATATAGTGTGTACGACGACGACGACGACGACAACAACGACGAAAACGACGACCATCGTCAGCGGTGAGGGGAGCGGCAGGGGCAGCGATGCATATAGGCCGTTGGCGGCGACGACCACGGCGCGGCGGTGTCGACGGAGCGCGGTGGCGGCGGACGCGGCTTCGGCGGCGGTGATGGGCGGCGGGGCGCGGCGGCCGTACGAGAGAACCGTAGCATGCCACGACTGTGGAAGCCGATAAGACCGCCGGGTGTGTCCGGGGCAACGATGCGTGTGCGGGTAAGTGGCAACGGCGGCGCGGCGTCGTCGACGGTGCGGTGCGGTCGGCGGGCCGGCGGGTAGCCGCGCGGCGGCGGACGTGTGCGGGCCGGCCGGTGAGTCGCGGCGTGGGGATAGGTCCCGCGGGCTTAACACGCGATCCGCGGGCCCGGAAGACGGACGACAGACAGACAACCGTCGCCGTCGGTCCGGCGGGCGGTGGCGGTAGCGGGGTGTGTGTACGTATATGTTATATACACACACACATATATATATATATGAACGCGATGCCCGTAGGCGTGTGGGAGAAGAGAGTATTATAATATATATATTATACGCGAGTGCGCGCGTGTGTATGTGTGCGTGTACTGTGTACAGTGAGACGCAGTGCGGTGCAGCAGTGGCGGTGAGAGGGGTTGGACGGTGGCGGTGAGTGGTTTCGGTGTGTGTGTCGGCGGCGGCTGCGACCGCGGCCGCAGCGATGGTGCGGTGGAGGGGAACTCAGAGCGGATATTAGAACGGCGCGCGCGAGCGAGCGAGACAGAGTGTAGTGTGTGTGTGTGTGTGTGTGTGTTTGTGTACGCGAGAGAGCCACAGAGCGAGCGAGATAGCTGGCGGCCGCCGCTGAGCTCGGGTCACAATCATAATGGCATATGGGGGTGGACCGAGTGTGAGTGGCGGTGTCGGCGGCCTGATGCGTCGGCGGGTGAGTAGGGTCCGCCGCCGTCGTGCTATCCGTGTCCGGCAGCTAGCCAGCCGCCGCCGCCGCCGCCAACGCCGAACTCGCCTCCACCCTTTTATCTATATATTTCAAAAACCACCGGCCACCACTACCCCCTCGCCGCGCCGTACCGCACCCCGGCACCTTCCGGCGACGTCCCCTTTTTCCAATCTACCAGCGCGTATTTCCAACGTACGCACGCACGCACGCATGCACGGGCATTAAAGTGCGATGCCCGCGGCTCTTTTGCCCGCTGACGCCGTGGACAAAATCCACTCGCACCGCCGCCGGCTGTACGCAGTACGCCGCACGCACAGACAGCGGCGGTGACGGTGACGGCGGCGGCGGCGGCGGTGCTATCGGACGGCTTCGTACGTGTGTGCGGTGAAAGCTGTCCGAAATTAAGGATACCGCGCGCGCCCCCCGGGTCCCTCTCGGTTCTTTGTTCGCGCGCGCCCACTGTCCGGCACAATCGATTGCCGCCCGCGGTCGCCGTGGTCATTTCGGTCTTCCGCCTCCTGTGCGCCCGTCCGCGTGTCCTCGGCCACGGCGGGTTTCCTTCCACCGTGCAATTTTTTACTCGTCTCCTATTCTTTTTTTTCCCCCGTGATGCTTCCTCCTATTCCCGACGGGGCATGTTTCCTGTCACGTATACATATACGTAGTCGTCGTCCGTGTGTACCTATATATATATATATATATATATATATATATATATATATATATATATATATATATATATATATATATATTATATCGATAGATGGATACGAATTCCGTCGACGACGTCGCGACGCACCGACCGGACGGCATTCGATATACGTGCGAGAGAGATGGAGCGAGTCTGCGGCGAGAGAGTGTGACCATAGTGCGAGTGTGCACGTGAGAGAGCGAGGAAGAAAGATATCCGCCGCGTGTGTTGGCGACGGTGGCGGTATGCGACTGCGGCTATGATGACGGCGGTTTAATAAAACACGCCATCGCCGATAGCCGATGGATCATCGTTGGAGAATGACGACGATGCGTTCGCTATATTATTATATACCATATTATATACAAAACCCATCATAGTCAATACCCGGCAGCTAACCGTTTTCGGGCGATCAAAATTCGTGAAAGCCGGGCGTTCAATCGGTTGTATACAAAATTATTGCAATCCGCATACGGCATTGAATAATAATATATTATATTATTGTAATTTTATGTATACCACGTGTTCGGAGACGTTACTACAAAAACATTCCGCGGGCCGTCGGACCGTTACGCCGCGCGACGACGACGGCGAGGACGACATGGTCGATTTAACTCTTTAAACGCGAACGAGTTTTATCGAACGAACGAATGAAAAAAAAAATAAACTCGTCAAACACACACACCGCCGCTGCCGCCGCCGCCGTGTGCCACCGACACTTTTTATTTATTCGTTTTCATATTCTCAACCAAGTGCGTCCTATTGCGGCTACTGTGTAGTAGACGACGCGTAGCATAATACAATATGGAAACGGAATATTTTTATTTTTTTTAATACGCGGACGGCGCGCAACGATCGGATTTCGACGAGCCGCTGTCGCCGACGTTGTGCACCGTTTCGAACGCGACGAGCCGAGACGGATTCGCGTTAGAAACGGGCGCGCGTTAAAAAGTAAAAATGAAGAAAATTATTTATCTTGTCGATTTCGTGCACATTACAAATTATTATTTTAAAATATGCCTTTGATTAAGGAATATATAATAACGTACAATATTTTACTCATTTGTTGTCACAGTTAGTTCGTCCCTAAGTTATAATATCTCAGTTTCCGACTATAATACACGTCTATACCATAGTGTATTCTGTATATAATATACACGGTACCACATTATCGACATCTCAAACTGAAACTTATAAGTTACATAAACACTTAATCTTAAACTTCACACAAAGCGAGATCCGTGCATTATTTTACAGAGGAATATCAACCGTGAATTGCAGCAAAAAAGATATATGTTATGTACACAGGTCACAACAAAATAATTTTGAAATAATTGTATTATGTATTATAATTTATAGCAAAATTAATTATTATAGGACGCAATGTCACATTTATGTATACATTATATAAATATTATAGATTGTGAACTTTTGCACGTCATAATAATATAATAATATACTCATTTGGTAATGTTCCCGGAAAAATTCTAGTTTAATCAGAGACAATAATTTTTTTTTTAATTTTTTCGAGTAGTTAACGTTTAACATTATTAATCTTGCGTCAGTAGACTTTCCCGTGATGCCATTTAATTCTCCCTCGTAAGAATAAATTAGCAAGATTTCAGATTGTTGTTCAGCTCAACAGGTTAAATATATTCTTCCACTCAGTAGTCTCGTTCATAAAATAATAAAAACAATTTGGTTTAATGATAATGAATATCGTTAGTTAAATTATTTTTTTCTTTTTACATTATTTCTATCCTTAAGTTTAATATTCTGTATTGATAAAATTAAATTAAAAAAAAAAAAATGTATTAAATTCAAACGGCTTTACGTATAACACATTTACACTTTTTATTTAATTTAATATTTCGCGTTAACTCATTAAAAACAGTTATATGTATCATTATTACAGTTACAATATTTTTTTTTGTTTCTAAAAAAACAAAATCTATTAAACTTAATAAAGCTTACACTACGCGTCTACGCACACGCAATCGCGTAGAAATGTTCAACAAACATAAAACTTTATTCTTTAGAAAATAAAAATAGTTTAAATAGTTTAGGTTTTTATGCGTGTAAATATTGAATTTTTAATAAAGTTTATTTATTAATAATTTCATCATAATAAGTCACGCTGTATTTTCTATGTATATAATGGATTTTAAATGACACGCGGAAAATTTATCACTTTATAAAATCTACACAATGAACGTTACCACAAGGATACGAAGATATTAATATATTCATTGATATTTATAAATAAAGGTGATGTTTTTTTATTTTTAATGGTTTTAAACTGTTGTTTTCATTTGTCCGTCCAATAATAATAATGATATATAGTTAAACTACTCTACAAACGTTTAAAATACATCGAAGTTGTTTGCTCGATTTAATTGTCATGTCAGCACCTATATATCGTGTACTTATCAACAACTATGCATGTAATAGGCGAAGGTAATTAATTTTTAGATTATCGATTTTATTAAATTATTCAAAACTTCGATTGAAAGTATATAAACAACGAATTAATATATCGAACTTTAGTCTTTAGACTTGATAAAAAAAAAAAAAAAATGAGAGAAAAAAAGGTTGTTCAATTTTTATCTGACGGCGTTTATTATTTTCCCATAACAATATGTGGGAAACATCATTGAATATTATAATAGAACCTAACCTATGTCTATGCAGCACATTAATATTCGTCATCGTCATCAACATATTCATACACACGAATAAAATCCACTCATTAAATTGTATCACTTATGCCGTATTATAATATAACGATTAAAAAAAATAAAAATCACGGTAACCAAATTACGTACGTATCGTAAACCAAACATATCGTTTTGATAAATGTAATGACACGTATACTTATTGGGCACTGCGTATGTATGAATATATACGAATATGCGATACGTATATTATTTTACTTAATAATATTTTACAGTGTTATAAATAATGTTATTATATACTTCGTACTTGTGCGTAGTAGAATTGAATATACCAGTTAGTATATAAATATATAATTGTATATTATATAAAATACGTGTGTGTATTATTATAAAGTATAGTTTAATATTCTGTGGTGTACTGATAAAAAGTTTAACTGACGGTTAAAGTCGACAACGATAGGGTTTTTGATTTACCCGTCTGCATTGGCTGTCAGTCAGTTTAATGCGAACGGTATACTCGTATAAACCGGACCGGAGTTAAGTGTACGAACTTTGGTCAATATTGTTGTTCTTGAAACATGGACTCATCCACTTTTGATGTTATTGTTTACGAAGATTTCTTTCAATAACACACAATATATAGTTTCCATTTTCTGTGGACGCATAACACTTTATTATATATGATATTATATTGTGCTGACGTATATTATAGGCGCCTAATGCTTTATATACTCATATACACAGCGAAGTATACGAATACACGTTGTATAGTGTTTTGATAATGTTATAAAGTGTCCGTAGACTTCTCTTGGTACATGACATTTTTTATATGTTTATTAGGGTAATCGTTTGGTTGATAAAATTGAAAATCCATCAGAATGAGTCAGACGTCTGGAATTGAAAACAGTATAGAAACATAAATAAAACAAATATACGATTTTCATAATGTGTTTACTTTGCCGCATAATCCCAACACGTGGTCGGGAATTGTATGTTTATAAACTTATACTTTTGTAATATATATATATATACGTTTATATTCATTCGACTGCGTAGTGAATTAGTTTTTGACGAGGATCAAATACTATTAAATATTAATATTTAACCACTTTGGACAACATTTAATTAACCAATTTCAATATTTACATTTTAACGCAGCATATTATACCAAATAGATAATTAAAATAGTATCTATTTATATAATGTTATTATAATTTTAATTAGGTATACACCTACTCACATCTTATTACGTATTTACTGAATTATTTATTTTACTTGAATAACAGCTATAGGGTTTAGATTTGAATACAGCGTTAGTTACGTTAACAATTATCATATCAAATAAAAAATATTTTTGACGTGTATAAAACATATTAGGTATACAACTATGCCCATAATCAAGTATTCCAAGTCCAGTATGCACTCTGCAGACAACCATTTATATTGAAAGTTAATTGTTCCCAAAAATAATGCCTTCGACATACCTTTAACATGATCATATTATAAAAAAAAGTGTGGTCGTTCAAATCATTTGCTCGACATTGATGCACTATAGTAAAATGTATCGATTGACTAATAATCACCGACAATTAATGTTTCTATTATTGTATATTTAAATAGCCATTTAAAAAATCAATAATGCACGCCTATATATACGTGTATGTCATATTATACGCAAGTGTTTTTAATGTGCGTCTCTTCTCGGGTGCAATAATATTATGATGCACGAATAATTGTCATCGTATAGGAAAACTCAAGTAGTTTATGTTTATTATGATAAATGTATTTATGTATATACCTACTGTACATAGGCACATATATTATTATTGTTTTGATAATAACTGCCGTATTATTTTGCTTTCAAATTTCAAATACAATGTAATTATACCAAAAACATAATAAATTATCCTATTATTTTCATAATTTGAGAACATATATTTTACGAATCGTGTATTTGTATATATATATATATATGCATGTGTATGATATATTATTCGTTGTGCATGACGAGACGTTTTTCCGATTTTCCGAAATCAAAACGGTTTGTTTAATACGATTAATTTCTATAATGATGCGTACAGCTGCCGCTTTTGAATTCAACAGGTCAGATAATTTATTTCATTTGTCCCGTACTTTTAACTATTGTTTTGTTAGCGCCATAACGAAATCGATAAATCATTTTGGCGTTAATAATGCTGTTATAACCCTCTATTTAATAATATCGCTTTAATTGTATGTGTAATTATGCGCGATTAACAGTTAATAACAATATGACAGGTGTAATGAAATTCCCGACACTTGAAAACAAAATACGCATAATATACTTCATTATTTATTATTTATTTATTTATTTATTATTTCTCTTCATATTTTTTGTACTTCACATAGTCGACGAAAGTTTTTCTTTTTTTTTTCTTCGCGTAATTCGTTCGTTTGAATTGTTGTCGGACCGATACTTAAAAAGAAAAAGTTTACGGGAAGAAAAAATGTCTAAAGCAAATAAGGTAAACATAAGGGGGAAGAAAATTGATTCTCAGTGCTGAACATGTACAGTACAGCAGTGTAACGTTACTTCTACGTGACATTATGTATTATATTATACATGTTACGAAATAGTCGTGATTTTGACGAATAAAATCGGCGGTCCCTCGTAAAAACACTGACTATATTATCAATCGTTTTAACGGTATGCGTATATATACTATAGTCCCAAAGTATATAAACTTCCCCCCAATTGTTTGTCTAATCTAATGGATGAATAAATGTTACCGAGGGTTGTTTGTCGTTTAACCGCAGCTTTACACACTTTTCCGAATAATCGCGTATCTATACATAAACCGATGTATACACACACACATATAAATAACTATATATATATTAATTTTATGGTACCTACCTATACGGCTATAATACGCACGCACTGCGCCCACCGTAAAACGATTGTACAAACTAATAGTTTTCCATTAGCGGAAGTTAAAATATTGTTAACACTCTTGCAGTATGTGTATACGTAACGGATTTCAAAAGACTGCACTAAACAGCAATAAGCAGTAATAACGGACTATATTATTATTACTATTATTATAGTGGAGCAGTATTAGACGTGCATACAGTATATTATTATTTATTATGTATGTATGTATATATGTATGCATATATATATATATATATATATATGTGTGTGTGTTGCGTGCATCATGAGTGTATATAATACGAATGTCTAGAAACGAGCGAAAAACTACTAATGGTTTTTCTCCCCCACACAGTTTATGTAAAAGATAAAAATGTACCTACATCGTATTTGTATACCGACAAATGAATAACGGGCGTTTATTTAAATATTTCAATCGAATCGCGCGCTTCTGTAGTATATAAATGTCACTTTACCCGACAGACGCTCATCAGTCGTGCGGACTGTTGCAGCAGCGTAGCGCTTTGTATAATAAAGAACGAAGACTGCAATATACGCGACAGCATTGAATACACACACACACACACACACACACACACACGCGCACACACACGCATAACAATAATAATAAATTGTATATATATATATATATATATATATATTGGCATTGCTGCGACGATGTCGATCGTCGGAGATTTTAGCGACTTGAATGTTAATTTCGACGCGAGTTGAAATGCTATATAATAACGTTATCGCGGCGAATAATAAAATATTTTATTATACACATGTACCAGACGTACGGTCGGTAACGCAATATCATTATAATAATATACGTACGCGTATACGCGTTAAACTGGTTGAGCGGCGCCGGACAAAAACGATTCATCACGCCACGCGTGCGGAATTTCGCCGCACGAGAAATAAACAAAACGGAACGACTTTGAACTTACAACCTATATTTCGGGCGAATTCCGCGGCTACCCGCAGACTCTTGTGCACCCGCCTGATGTATTATATTATTTTCATACACCCTGGGCGCCCATCTTCTACGCACCGTCGACGCGTTCATTTCGGATGTTTAATATTAATTTGAGTGCTGCTGCTACTGTCTCTGCTGCAGTGTGCAGTGTGCACTAACCGCGGGGCTGTCATAAATAATTAGGACGACGACGACGACGGCGGCGGCGGCGGCGGTGTCGCTCGCGCGGTGACGAAAACATAATTAAAATAACAACAACAATAATAATAATAATAATGATAACATAATACACTAATTTATTGTTATTTGTTTTCCTTCGCACAATTCTTTTCAGCGAAAACGAAAATTAAAATATTTATATTCGCGGAAGTGTTGCAGATGGCAGTCGGTCTGTACGGAGCAATATCGCAGGATAGCGAATAAAATTACCGGCGTTTCAGTCGTTACTTCCACCATTGTATAATATAACGATATCGTGCGCACCTATTTATTATAATTAAACTCTTCGGGAGAAAATATACGACAACGACGGCGTTTTGATCTATATATATTCCGTAATATATACACGCACTTACGATAATATACATACGAATTATTACGAATAATATTTTATATTATTATTATTATTATTATGCATGCAGAGTTATTCGAAAACTTTAGATATCAGGTATATATATTATTTATACTTACAACTGGCTATAAATTCTCGGTGTTCCCGAGTCGCGCGCGCTTTTACTATATACTATAATATATAATATTATTATACGAACACTTTGACCGTTTGCCGCCGCTGCTTCTGCTGCAGCGCAGTATATACGCGCGTGATATATCATTATATTATAGTGAATGTGGGCGAACGCGAAAAAAAAAATGTCCCTTATTCGATCACGGTGAACGTATTATAATAATATTATAAGATCTAAATGAACACTTGCCCGGAGCGGTGTGGAGCTAATATAATATGTAATATGGAAAAAGTAATTTGGTGGACGGGCATTATATTGGTGCAGGTGGTCCGTGTAACATTTTATCGTGCACTATAATATAATAATAATAATACGATGTGTATTGTGTGCGCATAGTCAATAGCTATAAAGTTATTCAGAGCAGTTAGCCTGCAGTAACCGCGGTGACGGATTTAACGGAGTAAATATGAGCGATCGCTGATCGTGGGTCTCAAAAACGGAAACGAATAAATGACTCGATCTAATAATTCCGCCAATTCCGGGAACTATGTGTCATATTGTGATGTGCACGCGGCGCATCGTGTGCGCTTACTAATAAGTAGAAAATATAACAATACCTACTATACGTACATCTCGAACGCGTATGGTATACCGTATCTATACAATATATCATACTGCGATGCACGCATTTATTTTTAATGTATATGATGTCTATGATCGTAATAATAAGCAAATAATATACAAATAGATGGATAATTTACAACGACGACAGGAGACAGGGAGTAGCTTTACAAGTTTATCTACAACAACGCAGTATATTTATACGTTTTTTTATTCGTCTTTGAAATTGTTTTCTAAAAGTTTTCTTTCGATGTGAATATTTTATCCGATTAAAATAAAACTTCTCGATTACAGTTTTGACTTTGAATCGTTTACACACAGGTATGTATGCCTGATTTGAATATATTTTAACTGATGATATTTTATTGAAAAACAAAAATGCCGCTGTATGTAGTGTTTGTAGCCTGGGCATATCTTAAATCTGCCACTTCGGCAGTACAATGATTTAGGAGCAACGGTGTAGCGTTTATATTTGATTTTCTACGCCGCATACGATAAAAGTATATAATAAAATAAACATTTTGCTCTGCCTGCAGTAGGCAGTAGAACTAAATAATATCATGGCACTCGCCATAGTCACTACACTGGCTTGCGTGTGCGCGTACAGGTATATAATATTATTATTACGTGTACACGGCGGGGGAAAAAAAGTATTACCAAACGTATAATATTGTTAAGGGTAGAAAACGTCACGTGGTATGCGCTTTTTGTTGGCCCGCTGACACGCGTGCTCGCTGTCAACGCTGCGGATCGCGAGATTTGGGATAATGCGCGTCTGTTGCCGGCGCGGGCGTCTTTACCGCTTTTTCTTTTTATGTATATATATATATATATATATATATAAATGTATAAAAGGCTCGTCTTTTTTTCATTCCTTTCATTTGGTTTTTTTTTATTCCTCCGTTGTAATCGTATCGATTTGTGTCGCCGTGACTGTAATAACATCGTTTCCTGTATGACGACGACGACGACGCAACCGCATACAACGTATATTATTATTATTTTATTTATTCGAGTCGTGTTGCGTTTTATCGGAGCGGCTTGCCGGCGAGATTTTACAACTCGCCGAGCCGATCCGGCCCTGAATCAAGCGCGGCGCGCGCGTGTGTGTAATATATACGATAGTAATATCATAATATTATAATGTCGTGTATATATGTATACGCCCCGGAGAACGTGGGTGTCCGTCGGGAATATATATTTATACATTATCACACACACACACACACACACACACACTCGCGCGTGTATATAATATATAAATAATAATATAGGTAACGCGCGCACGTCGGGTGACGCGAATATCTCGCGGGGCTGTGCGGTTCGGCGGAAAAAAAAAATGTTATAAAAAAATACTTTTCAAACCTTCGTCGTCGTTGTCGTCGTCGTCGTCGTCGTCGTCGTCGACGTCGTTGTCGCCGCCGTATCCGTCGGTCGGTCGTGCCCTGCTAATAATAAACAATAGTGTGCGCGTGCGCGTCATTGATATTATATACACACAACACACGGCAGCGGTGTTTCAAGGTCTCTCAGCTCTTTCCGCCGCCGCCGCCGCCGCGCCGAGTACATTACGTTTTCGACGACGACGACGACGACGACATACACGATAAATAATAATAGTAATAATAGTAATAATAACTATTGTACACACACGCACAGCCCCATGCACGCACGCACACGCGACCGTGCATAAACGCGACGGCGGAATAACGGGTCATTAATATCGCTGTTATTATTTCGCGTATACAATAATAATATGCACGCCGCGCAACGTTATAATAATATCGTCGTCGTCGTCGTCATTTTATAATATTACAATAATATCGTCGTTGTTAGGTGTATCGCCGCAATATCATAGTAATAATAATAATAATAATAATAATAATAATAATATGTATTCGTCGGTAGCGGGCGCGAAATTTCGACTCGATCGTATCTGTGCGGCGCACACGGAATGCACCGAGCTGTGGCGACGGCGGCGGCAGCAGCGCACCGCGGGCGCGTCACGGGGGCACGACGGATGTTGTATATTATTGTGTGTGTGTGTGTGTGTGTGTGTGTGTGTGTGTGTGTGCGCGCGCGGTACGCGTATTATAATATGCACATGTGTGCGTGTACGCACACAAAGGTCGGTCAACCGTGCTCACGTTATATATTATATTATTATTATTATTATCGTCATCATCATCACGCGATATGTTATTATGCCAGCGGATTGCTGCGATAATCCCCGCGACGGCTGGCCGACATGACGCGCGTATAATATTATCGTATAGTGCGCACTCACACGCGCGCGTAATGAGCGTACAGAGTACCGGGTCGCGCGTAAACGTATACATATATGTATGCATAACATAATAATAAAGTAGGTACTACACACACTCGAACACGACGGGAACGTTATAAAATCTACGAGCGACGGACAAATTGATGCGAAGCTGCCGCGTTCGGATGCGGGCGATGTGTGTGTGTGTGTGTGTGCGTGTGTGGGACGGCTGCGACGACGGTTATGACGACGTGTGTCCGCTAGCGGGACGGGGTTGCGCGCCGGCTGTACAATAATATTATATAATATTAATATTGTAAATAATTATATCATATCGAGCTCATAAACCGCCGCCGCCGTGCAGCGAAGTATACGCGTATAGTAATAATAACGTATAATATTATATCGGGGCCAAGTTTCATGGCGTGGAAGTGTGGGCTGCGTGCGTGTGCGTGCACTTCGCGTTTGGAATATTACAGCGGTGCACGCGCGAACCCCCCGGGGGACCGTATTTGTCGACCGCGCGCGTGTGTGTGTGTGTTTAAGCCGTTGCCGCGACGGAATCGCGTGCACCGGCCTAGCGTTTGCTCGTTTCGCGAACGCCCGCGCCGCACACACACACACACACACACACACATATATATATATACATATTATATGCGCTCGTTTATACGCAGATTACGCTACATGTCTGTATGCGTATGTATATATAAATATATGCACACAGACCTGGAAATACGTATAACATTATATAGGTGTATAAAACGAACGCACGTGTATATATAATACGTGTATATATACAACGTAAACGTGGAAATACGCGTATATTATATGCGTATGGAAAGGTCGCCGCCGCCGCTGCCGAACAGCACACTCGCACGCGCTGCCGTAGTTCGCATCATCGCGTTTCTCTCTCGCACCCTCCTCGTCTAGCCGTCCGTCGTTCGATCTCTTCTTTCCCCCGCGCCCGCTTAGCGCGTATATATGTGTCGCCTCTCTCTCGGACCCTCCTCTCTCACTCGAGCTTTCTCTCTCCCTCTCTCTCTCACTCTCTCTGTTCATGTCCGCGGTATTACGTGCTAGCTGACGACTGTGTGTGTGAATGCACACGTGGACGACTGCGTGAAAAGTCTATCTGTCCGTCTCTCTATACAATATCATTTCAAATCTATCTCATTCTGTGTGTGTGTGTGTGTGTCTCTCTCTCTCTCTCTCTCTCTCTCTCTCTGCAACAGCGTTCGCGGAATCGCGGGTAAAATGGGAAAAAAAAAAAATAAAATAATAATCATAGTAACAACAGATATTTTTATTATTACAGGACAGGTGCGTTTTATATATTACATCGACCGATCGTAATTAAATTAAATTACACGGAGATTATCACGCGCGCGATAGACACCAGACACACTTCGAATATAATATAATAATAACTAATACATATATGATATTATTATAAATAGGCGCGCGCGACCGCTTGTTCGCGTCGTTTACGAACCCGTCCCGCGACTGGTGTATAATACGCGCGCACGCCCATATTTATTAAAGTATCGAGCGCACTAAGTATGTATTCATTGTGTACTGAAACACGTACGCATACAGTACTGCATACTTTTTAATTTCAATCGGCGAGACGTATAATGCGTACAACACAAAACGTAATACACGAAACCGCAGACAGACGTGGCAAAATAGCCGTGTTCGACACACCTACACAGCACCACTTATAATCAGAATAAACCCCTTGTACGGTGACTTTGAAGACTGCACAAAAAAAATAACACAACCGGTGCACCGTGGTAGGTCTCTTGCGACGATCAAAACACAAGACTGAATCGAATAAAGGAAATATCAACGTTCAGCCGGGACACTCGGACCCCGAGCGAAACGAAGAAACTATTTTAACCCGATTAAGAATTGGACACGCACAAGATTAACCCGCGGGGGTTTCTCAATTCCTAGCGGCAAACGAAGAGACAACACCTTATCGCGGAGTATATGCTATTGTGCTCGCAATAATATACGAACACTAACGGAATACCCAGTGGCGCTGACGTCTCCAATGGTATTGCACTAAAATACGAGGCGAACTCCGTGCGACCACCGTACACTTGTGTCCCAATGTCTGTAACGTGTATACCTATGTGTATAAATCGTACGGACTACTATATACAGTACTATCGGCCGGTGGCGTCCGCCGCGGTACCTTGGTAAATTATGTATTGAATCATACGCAATACAGCGATCGGCGCCACTGGGAATGCCGACGGTAGATGAACACGATCGACTCCGCCTCGGCTCGGCCGAAAGTCTTGGCGCTGTACCTAAATAAAAATAAAAAAATTCAGATCAAACGAATAATAAAAAAATAATAATGTAACGACATGTATACACACTGTAGACGCCGCAGTGGTCGGACCATTGCGGCAATACGATGATTTACACGTCAAAAAGTAAAAGAAAAAACGGAATCTTGCAAAAATACACCAGCATATATAATGCATATACGTATAGGTATTCCCTATGTTCGAATTGAGTGGAGGTGAAAAAGGATGTCTCCCTCTCTAGTTTATACTACTTTAAATTTTAGCGTAGGCCAGAAGTTTATATTTTGGAGAGCTTCGAACGGGTCTGTGTGAAATAATTTTTGAGCTCTTCCACTAAATGTTTCTAAATTCCAACACTGGGTAATCGTGCGTACAAAGCTGGGTTCACAACTATTTGTAGTCTGTCATGTTATGTCCAAAAGTTGAGCTCCTACCGACTCAGTGTAAATTTCCTGGTATACCATTTATAGATCATGACGATTAGTGAACGATACCATACCCTGTGCTTACCTGAATTCGACAAAAGCCATCACTCGACACGACAGACGACGTAGCTGTGAACTCGGCTTAACGCTTATACAATATTATTTTATATATCATGAGTGCGCGTGTATTGCCATCGCCGCCTATAACCTAAATAAAGCGAACGATCGCTGTGTGAACACCTCCTGTATAATATTATATACATATTATATATTATGTGCCTATATACCTCGCGGAGCTGATTCATTGTCGTCCGTAAAGTACTATGTCATTATATATTGTATACGTATGCAGCATACGCGCTCAGCAGAAATATAATGTACAATATATACACATAACATAATATATACTATTATATACAATACGTATAACATATTTATTTTTACACGTACGCACACAATATTATTATTATTATTATTATTATTATTATTATTATTATATACTATATAGGTAAGTAGTATATATTATAAAATTATAATAAAATATAATATGCAGCACTCCAACTCCGTGCACCGTTTCCCGAAGTCAGCGTTAAAACGGCGTCTGAACGTATATTGCGACGGTGCATGTTTAATGCGCAAAATCTAAACCTATAGCTTTATATTATTATAAAGGATTGTACGAAACACGTGTAAACTATTACGCCTATAGTGGCTATACTACATATATACGGGTGCACGGTTGCCGCTCGATGTGCAACGAAAACGAACGATTTCACAGCGGCGTAGTATACTATATTGCAACTGCAGCGATTCGCAAAGGACAACAATATTATATTTTGACTTTCGTACAGTGTTTGAAAATATGTGATTTCACACACGGGAACTGCAGTAATCTGCTGAATGATCGTTTTTCGCGGGAAACAATTTTCACAAATAATTATTTATGGGTGTGTCGTGTGTGCAACATAGTATTGCAACGCATTGTCCGACAAACATCCGTCCGATATCGCGGACGGCCTTATCCGCAGCGTATCATACATATTATTATCGTGGATAAGTGGACGCCACACCTGCGTGTGTTGTCTTCGTCTAACGTACGACAGCAAATTTGAGTTCAGCAATTCCAATTTTACATGTGTAGTACCTAACCTTCAGCAACGGAGTAAATTGACCT
Source organism: Rhopalosiphum nymphaeae (assembly GCA_036289425.1). Taxonomy (NCBI): domain Eukaryota; kingdom Metazoa; phylum Arthropoda; class Insecta; order Hemiptera; family Aphididae; genus Rhopalosiphum; species Rhopalosiphum nymphaeae. The sequence continues at coordinate 4,709,659 of JAZAQC010000030.1, forward strand.
ATTATCAAACTCTTAAAGGTAGAAGAATATTATCCGTGTTTTCGTATGTGGTTTATTACGAAATTTTGATTTTCATGTTTTGATATTATGTAAAATATTACAGCTTAAAAAATCCTAAAATTCACTTAAAAATTAAAATGTGATATATAAGTCGATTTACTCAATGAATAATGGTTATAACACGAAATTGGGACCGGTGGACACAATAATTCGCTATGTTGTACCTTGTACGTTAGTAAGACGGAAACGACTGCACACGTTGGTACGGTGTCCTCTTTATAATTTTATGTTATTGGTGTTATATACATTATTATTATATTATATGTTATATACATTATTATGATATTATATTTATTATACGGATGCATTGTGTCGACGTGCTGAAATATCATCTGATGATTATTCAGGCTTGACAAACAACCGAGCGAGTACAATTACGCACGACAGAGGGAATCATTGTGTGCGGTGGCGAGTATAATAACATGTTTATGGCACATATTTTGCACCGGTCGACGTTTTTGCGGGCTTGCCGGGAGGGCGCGTAGGTGCCGTCGGCCGACAACAATATCGTTGCAGAGTCGGCCGACCGTCTGATATGACCGACGGTGTATATTTCGGACTGTTATTGCCATCGCCGATAATCATCTTATGATAACAACGATAATGCTAAAATCCACTCCGGTGTATTATTATATGCATGGTAAGCCATATAAGTAATATAAATACAGAAAAATACACCAACCATGTTCACCCTTTTTATTACAATAATGCAACTATTCAAAATCGGATATTTGGAATTTTTAAATATACTTTAATACCAGATTTTAAAATTCTCGAGATTTTTGTATTATGCTTAAGGAGGGTTCCGTGGTAATACAAACTTCTGTTTTTCAAATAATAAACCACATTTTACTGTAAAGTATTCAACAAATAATTTTTATTAAATTTCTGTGTAGGTAGGTACTTATTCAAAATTCAAACGAGAAATCTGGATGTGTAATACTTCTTAAGTAGTAGAAAATATCCCAATGGTCTTAAAATATTGTATTAAAGTATGATTACAAATTCTAAAAATCAGTTTTTGATTTATTGCATTATTGAAGAAAAAAAGGGGCAAACATACTTGGTGAATCACCCTGCATATTTATATTTGACACGGCATTACTATGTCTGGCAATCAAGTTTACCGTGATATTGAAATAAACGCCAAAATCACATAAAACCTCTGATAACTGATGAGTATCTATATAGTAATTAATATAATACGGTAACCGATAAGTCGACATGAGCAACAACTGTGTTTTGCATTATTATAAAATACTGCCGTTCGACGAACACGCGTAATATATTATAAGAATACTATAGTTTTTCAAACTATGTTTCTTTCTCTGTACCTCATATAGGGTGTTCGCCCGATATCGTTATTTCCACGTAAACCGTATGTTGCCTAATTTTTATGGTTTCCGGGTTGTATCACGTTATTTTTTTCGATGCAATAGTGTATATAGTATAAAATTCAAGAATTTTATGACGGTCAATGCGTGCATTTTATGTATGTACCCACGACCGAGGACCGATAGGTATACCTACGGCAGGAGTTGTGTGTTGAAATTATTATTATTATTTATGTATAAATTATACATTACTAATAATATTATGTAAATGTGTTTATAAATATAGATCTCAACTAATCGATCAATACACGTTTCTATTTTAATTTACATCCTTATTATATCTGTTTCTAGTATAAATGCGACGTATAGTACATATACCTATAATAGTTCTTATTATATAACTACGTGGATTGTTTTGTGTTTTGCGATGAAATTGTTTTTAAATTATTCTTTTAAATAAAATTAAAATATTAAATTAGCAATATTGAATAATTTTATTTATCTGTTTTACAATTATCGGATTTAACATTTACTGACACTTCGAGGTTTCAATAAACAATAATATTCACCGAAAACATAGACATGTGTCACACACTCGCGCATGATGGACATAATCTACTTGGAACGAGTGTGTCAGTAATCGATGTTTCGGATGTATTTTTTCATATTTAATGTGATAGAAATTATCATTAAATCCTATAAAACTGATTTTATATATAATCATTTTTTATAGCAAATCTTTAGTTAAATAATGAATAGCTCACAATTTATAGACAACTTGAAGTATATAGATACCGACAAATGAACAATAATTGGTGATTGTTTTACAATTGAATGATTAGTCGTTTGTAACTTCTGAAGTACTTACGGTTTCTTACAGTATATATGATTGAGTGAAAGTAATATTTAAATATTATTATTACATTATTGAAAAACTTATAATACCTAATTCATTGTGTTCTATAATAATGGTAGTTAATAACTAATTATTAACTTTAAAACTTTTATACATTTTATATAAATATCTGGTAAACGTTTAATCCTCATTTAAAGTAGTGAAGTTTTAAAATAGTTTTGAAAGTTAAGGAATATTTATTTTATCTTTTTTTACGGTAAATTATTTGTTGAACGGTTAGAGTTTGTGAACATCAAAGTATCGAACATTATATCCTATTAAAATGCTACTAGTTGTAAACTCGTAAATGATTTAAATATTATAGCTACAGATACTTTTGAATAATCTAATGATTTTATTGTTGATTTATTTTTCGTAAATTAAAAGTTTATTAATTTCAATGGTTGTGGTAATAGATGTGCAATAAAAATTATTTGCAAAACATGATATTATTTAATATTTGTCGGCAACATAATATAATATAATAATGAATAATGTATATAACTTTTGATTAATAAAAATTTATTAATTAATTTATATATACAATATACATATTATATAATTTAAATGTTTGAATAATTTGGGTAGCCAAAATTGTTTTATTTATGTAGTAGTCAAAGCTGATTAAATAAATATTAATCTACATATCGAGTAAAACTCAGTAAAAGATAAAATGTAGGTACCGGCGAATAATAGTGATAAAAAAACTATTGTATACGAGTCTTTTATGCATACATTATGAAAATAATCGATTGTTTTGAATGGACTGAAAGTCCATAACTAAATCTCATCTAAGATTATGTATAATTGTCTAGGTTTGTTAGATTTATATTTATTAATACGTGACGACTGATGGTTAGTGATTGGTAATAAAACCTTATATACACAAACTCGATGCTCCGTGTAAAGCCTAAAGGGTAAATATTAAGTAACACGCGTGTAGCGGAAAGATCATTACGTGATCTATCGAAAATAAACGACACGTGATTTAAAAATATATATATACTACTCGTCTTTCGGGGTTATTGGTTTAATAAAGCAGTTGATATAATTATTCTGTAAAACATATACATAAAATATTTGACATAAATCCAAAATTAATACGTACCTACTAGCCGTTCAGAGTTTAGATTGGGAATATATAATGTAAGAAATCCTTTTAAGTCTTTGAAGTATTCCTTGGCTGAATAAACAAATATGTATACATATGTGGATCTAAAGTGTGTATAATACTTATTCGATATTTCGAAAACGTGACTTTTAAAAAACTCAAGACATAATAGTGCACTTCACGTAGTCTTTCACTGTCTAACATATTTTCCTCACCGATCGTTAAAAAAAAAAAAAATCTTTATATAAATACTATACACTATACACAACATCAACTATTATCCTAATCAGTCAAATTTCGAGATTGGAAAATCAAAAATATGATATGACATAAGATATATATATATGTTCGTATATTATATTAAGCTAGGTATCTTCACATCACATAATACCTATATATATATATAAACATATATTATACGCGCATATGTGCGGCTCTCTTTATTATTATCCGTTTTAGTGGAACAAGCATAGTATTCATTAAGTTCAAATAATTTATGTTGAAGGGACACTTTTTTTCGAACAGGTACCAGACCCATCCCAATTACTACGCAGGGCCGATTAACGTTTTAAGTGTAGTAGAATGGAGTTTTATGTAGATGAAAAAATATAAAATTAACAGTTGGAAACATTTTAAACGCCAGCAATGAATTATAATTTCATTAGATTTAATATTTTTATTCCTGTAGCAGTGGTGCAGCAAAAAAAAAAAATTAAATTTGTTCCAACGGCAAATTTATTTATGTATAATTACACAATTGATTACAAAGTTTTTATCAACTGTTAATTAATGTTTGTGTTATAAATTACACACTTAATAAAATAAAACGTCGAGGAGCGTTAAAACCAAAGGAAAGTGAGTTACAATATCGTTGAAAGGGACTATTTCAATATTAACAATCTCGTTTTAAGTTTACTTTTCATCAATGAACTATAGTTTTTTGACTTTTTAATAATTTATTACACTGTGGTGTTTTTACTATTCTAAGATAATGACTGCGTTAGTATTACGTGTAAAGTTTTCTTAGAGATTAAATTCTTAATTTTAAAACCATTAAGTATTGTTTAGTCTACATTTTTATTGTGATTATTCTTGTAAATAATTTAATCCGTATTAAAGCTCAACAATCGCTTTTAATTTACTTATACTTAAAATGTCTACAAAACTTTGGGTAGTAATAATTGTTTTTGAATTTTGTTTGTTATTACTTTTACACACATTATATTAATGTATTATAAATATGTATGTATGTGTGTGTGTTTTAATATAGTTTACTACGTTGTTAATAGTAGTTTTAAAATAAAATATTTTGGTATACATGTATTTAAAATGCATTTATAGGAAGCATTTTATTATTAAACTTAAAAGTCTATTATAACTTTTGAAAGGAGTTAATTATGTGTTTTAATATGTTCAAAAACTTAAAGTATACTATAGCGTGGGAATATACTGTTGAAATATTTTTTAAAATATAATTTGTTAAAATGTGTATAAAACATGCTTATAAATATATCGATATACCCGCGTGTAATATAGTATCAATTGATCGATTGCTTGTATGATTAAAAACAAAAATATATCTATTTATTAAAAAATATTAATTGATGAATTCATGTTATGATTAAAACAAAATATTGAAGTTTATTTCAAAGAACTGCTTACTTATATTGAAGTTTAAAGCAATTGCCAATAATGCTAACGATTAAAGCTCAAGCGATAAACAATAAACCATTGATAAAACTTTTCGATTTTTAAACTCAAGCCGTGATGCGGTTTTTGATTTCCTTTGTGAATTTGCTCAAATTACTAAATTATCTTTAAGTTTTAAATCCATTAACGATTTAATATTTTTTTCATGCGATCTTATTTTATACTTTGCGCTGTTATAGTTGTTAATATGTTTCATCGAATGTATTAAGAATTTGTTTTAAGCTTACTGATTATTTTATTTAACGTAAAATATAGTGATAGTATATATTATAACCAGTAAACTGTAATAAATAATTGTGCATTTTGATGTAACTATGGATAGGTGCAAACTAATTGTCACGATTTTTATTAAATTTTTAATAAAATTATCAAGTTCAAATGAAATATTGATATCTATTAAAGAACTTTCACAATATATCGAATATATTTTTAGTGAAATTATAACAATTTAAATGTATACCATGATTTTTTCTAATATTTAAAAAAATATATTCTTAACAATAAATTAATACAAAAAAATGTGACCACATTATATTATGTACAAACGAAAGAAAAAAGTTTTTTAATGTGTCATTGTGAATTTTTAATGTTTATCCAGTTCATTCGCGTTTGATAGTTTATTTATTTATTTTTATGATATAAAATGAAAAATAATACTAAATTAAATTACTTTAATATTTTATAACACATCAAATAATTAATATCAATACAAATAAACATCTGTACTTATTAATTTTTTTTTTTTAATATCAATATCTAATGGTTCTAGCTAGGCCACTGCAGCCTCTGCAGCGGTTACTTTGATAAAGTTTTGCAGATGATCATCGTATCTAGTCAAAAGTGTAATATAATTAAATGTTATATCATTTAAATTACCATTTTCGCTGCACCTTCCTTGTTCTGTGCATATATATATATGCTGTTGAGTCTGATCCAATAGTTTTCCTTCGATGATGGTTATTTCAGCCAACTTGGTTAAACACCACGGTTGATAGCGCTGTACCTGTATACTCTGCGGGTATCGATCAAAAGTAAATAATAACTATTTCAAATCATCAGTTCGTTTTAGCTTTATCAGTCTGACTGCACATAAAAAGTTCGAGGGTGAACGTATATAGTTATTTTTGAACGAAAAACGAAACACGTTGTATTCGATCATTTCTACATCTTATAATTTCTCAAACGCCTAAAGCAGGGGTGGTTACACGGTTGCAAGGACATAATAATATCGTCTCGCGCAGCAGGACAAGGTCGGTGAACAATTAATTTTTAACACCTCCGGCGCGTATATAAGTAACAGTATCTAGCTATATCCATAATCTATATATATATATACAAATAAATTATATATCTAAGTGTGTGTGTGTGTGTGTGTGTGTGTGTGTTTATATGAGTATAGTTGCGTATTATCGCAGGCGTATCAGTGCGCATATTATTGGCTTGTCTTGCAATGCATTGTCTATGGTATATTGGTATATTATTATATAATGACACACATACTATAGCGCCGTCGCCGCTGTTTCATCTCCCCCCCCCCCCCCCCCCCCCCATAAAATCACAAGTTACGGTCACGACGGCGATGGCCATGACTATAGTATACGGTTGGGTCTGAGTGATGGACCGTACAGTCGGACAGGTACAGCGAAACATCTTTCTGTGTGTAGACTGTATTTTGACGCCTTATTCGATTGTTATGCATTTAAATAGTTAACAGATGGATACTTGTTTAATATAATAATATATTATTCTACGTTATACTTTCCACATCGACGTGTGCGACGACAGTCAATAATGTGTCCATCTCTTCGTCTAAATTGTCACATATCGCGACGTTTTTGTTGTATTACAATGTATAATATTGCTTGTCGTGCATATTATTTTATGTTAATATAAATAAAATAAAATTTTCCATTTTATACGTCACGCGCAGCAACAAAACGTGGATGTACCTAAAAAAATATTCGTATAAATCTGCGTGTATAATATGTGTAGATGTGTATATTATATTAGTGACATGGTTTATGTACTGTTTATTTGTGTGTGTATAGACAGATCATAAATAATATTTTTTTTAAAAAACGTGTTTATTATAACCAAATTTAATGCTTTGTATATTATACATATATATTATATATAGGTACACAGGGATTAATGTTCCAGAAACGTGGATTACATCTCTGGATATTGACGAATAACATCAATCGTCAACATTGATCGAGCTTGCGCATATTATTATACTACTAATATATCCTATTAATATATGAATATAAAAATTTATAGATTGTTAAAATTAATATTATTATCACACTTCAACTAGTTTTTAGGTTACAAATGAAGCAAATTTACAATGGTTTTTGTTATTTTTTTTTTTTTGTCACTATTGTCTCATCATAACGTTTTTGAGAAAAAAATTTACTCCAATTATTGACATTAAGAGTAGCAAATTTTCTCTGGTTGATATTTTTGGGTTGTCGAAAATAGGAAATTAGATTTATACCTCGAACTTATTTACACTATTCTACAGTACGTTGTGGTATGATATTTAAATTGTATGCAATGTTTTTGACGAAAATTAGCTCAACATCATGAACTAAAAAAATACCAATGACATTATACATTTTAAATATAAAATAACATAATTTATACTCGAAAATTAGAATTAAATTCTGATATAATATAGATATTATCTGTGTCTTTTAATCAGAATTGTTTTTCGTACTTATATCGACACAATTATGTATAATTGAACTCAAATTTAACACATCTATTACATTTTACAGTAACCTATAAGTACTTAATTACGTTGTATATGCACTTGAAACCTACTACACAGCAGAGGTGAATTCCCTTGTTGTTTTTTAATTCGATATATGTTTGACGTGCGGCGATAGCCCAATATTAATTAGTTAAAATTCGCTGGCTTTTAGTAAAACTATACGTAGTTCGTATGTAAACCAAGAGAAGAGTGTATTATACTATAGTATTATGATGGCATACAATTATTGGTAAATATCGCTATATAGAGTAATTATTATTGAACGTCCCTTGTGTTGTATGGAATTTAAACTAGCTGTAGGGTAAAATTTATCCATTAAAATTTAGTGTATAATATAGTCTCCTCGCACGCCTTGCTACAGCTGTAGGTTACCTACAATAATAATAGTAATAATCATAATAATAATAATAATAATAATAATTCGAACTCGATTCATTTTCTCCCTTACCGGCGAGGCGGCACGTTATCTCGTTAAAACATTCGCAAATAAAACACCACACGCTATTACTTAATTATTAATATTTGCTTTAGATTAAAGATAAAAGTTATAATATTCACACTGCTGCACGTATAGCTTTAAAAATGTCGAACGGTTTTATGAAAGTATACTTTTTTAATATTATCTTTTATAATGGATAGAATATAAATGCAGTAGAATAAGCAACATATACTGTAATGGTAGGTAGGTATTATAGTAAGTATAAGCAACAATAGCCAATCGCTAACATTTTAAACAATAAACAGTGCACAGTCTTGAGAGTCAGAGAGTCTTGCAGTAGTTCTTACCTATATACCATAATATAATAGAACCTATACCATAGTATAATATATTATAGGTTATGAGTTATGGTTACTTATGGTATTTTGATACCAGATAAGTATATACCTGGTATTCCAGTATTAAGATTTATACCGATATGACGCGCAAATTTTTGATTTTCAATAATTCAATTAAAATATTAAGTATAGGTGATATACTAATACCGAAATGTTGAATTTAATTCGGTTTATCACTATAATAGCAGTTCTTCGGTTATCTGCAGGTACATTAAAAATACCGTCAGCTATAATGATTGTAATATATTATTATAATAGTCCGTCATTCGTAAGAAGTAGTAGTAAAATTAGTAGTTGCATAATAGTAATAGTAGTAGTAGAATAGTTAATTATTTCCGCGAGTTTATTGTCCAAAGCGTTACATTCAACTGTAAACAATAATGTTGTTGTTTGATATCAAAGCAACCGTCCGCATCGGCATTAATTAAAAAACATAATAATAAAATGTTGCGACGCGAAAGTACAGAATCCTCTACGACGGCGGTCCGGTTATGTATATTATAAGTACCTGCAATACTCTAAATATCGCTGTCGCTCGCAATGAGTAGATGTATACATCACAATAAAAAGTTATATCATGTATATCAAGATTCGAGAGATGTTGTTCTTGAAGCCGTGCGCGGCGACGTATTGTTGCCGATTAAGCACAGGACACGCAGACTGGTGTCCAAGCGGCGATATAAATCGCGAGAATTACTTTTAAAGTTTGTTTGTTATCGAAGTATAATTATTGAATACTTTTGAATTTTCGGACAAGACCACATACCACCAAATACCTATACCGCCGGCGGTCGGCACTCGAGAGAATCGGGATCGCTCGTCCGCGTAACTATAGTAATCGATGCTCGCCGTGTTACGTCATTTCGTTTCCGTTCATGCACACACGATTATATACGCATGTATACATCGTATATTATGAACAACAAAGCGGCAACTGCGTTTTAGAACCGCAGGAAAAAAAATGGTTAAAAAAGCTTAGACGATAAAATCGCGATATCCTATAGGTAGTAATGTCGCAGGTTTTTTTCGATCACCGTTCCCGACGACGACAACGAATGTCGAATATTATTCCTTCGAACGATTCATATACAATACGCGTAGTAGCTCCGACCGCAGACGAGGTCAAGAGCAAAAATTGTTTTGACGAGGTTGTCCATTATTGTGTACAGGTATACCTACATTATACAGGCGCCCTCCTATATATCATAACACCAACTTAACTGTGTATAGCCTTCGCCAATTTCAAAACGTATCACCTCAAACCGTGTATGTCTATAAATAATACAATAACAATTTGTATAAAAAATAATAACTTTATAGAAAATCATTATTTTTTCATAAAAAAAAAAAATTGCGAGCATCACGCGTATAATATAGGATATTATTAAGTTGTACGGCTGTATATATTGTAAGTACTAATATTTTTGATTTTACACGTATCCATATATATATGTGTGTGTGTGTGTGTGTGTGTGAATAATTTTAGTTTGGTAGAAAAAATATGCGATAAATGTTAAATGTATATAATATCAATATAAAATACTGCATAATACACCTATATATTATGTAAAGTTTATACAAGCGCTTATATAATAAAAATGTAGGTATAGCAGGCATAGGTATTACAATTGAACTGTGATAGCAGTACATAATACTGCAGATTATTAATTTTCAGTCAAATCTTAATCTGCGCATAGTAGTTGAAATGAGAATAATGAGAGACGTTTACTTTGATGTGTTTGGTGTATGACAAATCTTATCTACATTGCAGTTAATTGTACCTATTATTACCATGATATAGCACCGAAAGCAATCAAACTAAAATATAACTAAACCGATGTTATTTCCTAAGGATAATTAATTTAAGATACTTGTATAGTTGAGCCCGATTGAACAGATTTTCATTAAAAAAAGTGATTAAATATCTAATTCCGAGCAACCTATGAGCAATGCTTCAGGTATTTTGTAATTTATCGATAATCAGTGCTTATTTTATATTTATTTGTTAGTGAGTCTGTATCGAGGCAGCAAATATTCGCTAGGGGTGTTAATACATTCGCAACTTGCAAGAGTCCTTACTTGAAAACATTACACCTCTGTTCATACCCTGCAGGATTTATAAAATGCTCCGGGATCGTGGAATATTTTCCCCCTTGTCTACCAACACCATCTCTCAATCCGAGCACAGTTCATGAAATAATAAGGCATGTGATGATAACACAAAATATATTGTGTTTTCACGAAATTTACAATATTACCGTAAAGTCTCATCTTGTTACATATTATACTAATAATATATTACACGACTAAAAAAATCATAAATAAGAACAAAAACAATTTTTTATGAAAATAATTTCATCAGAAAAGCGATAAAATGTAAGATTTGACGTCATATGTTAACAATATTTTGAATTTTAATAAAAATTTGAATACAACTCTACGCGAACTTATAGTATGATTGCGCAGGTACCTACTAATATGTAATAATGCGGTAACTCGTATGTGATAAAAAAAAAAAAAAAAAAAAAAAACGTGAATTACATTTCATTATCATTTACAAAGTGTCAATCTACATGGTCTATATTATATTGTTTGATCGATTTCAAAACTTTTGTAAGACATTCTATATTTTGTAGTTTTTTTCCGAAAAAAATCAGGGTCATTCGGATGTAATAACGTTATAGAAGTTTTAAGTACAAACATTGTGTTCACTGGATATCGCGAATTATCCATGCAGTGATATCATTATGTTACGTGGACGTCATTTTGTACGAACAATAAAACGCATTGCCGTTTTTAAGGTAGGAAGTAACGATTGCATTATTCTAACATTGAAGGCATCATCAAACAAAATTTTCTGTCAGACTGTCACATAACGTTAGTAATTTTCTTCTCTCCTAAATTACATGTTTAATGTTCATAATTTCATTGAAATTTAGGTTGTTTTCTTTGAACTATAAGTGTAATATCATATTTTAAATACACGACATTACAACACTACATACGTCTCAATCGAGTATTATCTTCGATTTAAATGTATTATCATTGATTTTATGATATACTATATAATAAAATTATTGGTATTATATATTTCAAAAAAAAAATAATGTATACCTTATTCGTCACCTTAACGTATGTAAATAAAAACAACTGATTTTACATCGCAAATTCATAACAATTATCATAAAATTATTTTATCTCGGCGATCGTTTATGTTACCGAATTATATTTGAGAATTGCTAGGTATTTTTATTTTCACAGTAATAATATAATTTTGCTTGATATCATATTATGACATTTATAGTGTATGAACAAATAAGAACCAATAATAGTTGTTTCGTATAAAAACTAAAAAAAAAATGCATTTTTCAATACATTTGTATACAATTATAGACTTTAGAAACAAATAACAGAACTGATCAAATTTTCTAATTTGTTGAAAATTTGTTTCAGAAACTGCATTCGTAAAACATATAAATTTATTCAGAAGCGGTGCTAATTATAATTTAATACGTTCACTGCATATTATACGTATTTAATTATATAACTAAAGATAAAGTAATGCATAAACAAACATATTATTATATATTTACACATAACAGTATTTTTTATTACGCACCACAAAATAGTTATTTAGTTTTGATTTTAATAAGACTATAATAACTGTAATGACAATTTTTGTTCAATCGTACTTGGACTGCATATCGCATACCTATATTTATATATAATATCATGTATACGTGTAAATTATTTGGAGTGTTTTTTTGAAAATGTATAGTAGGTAGACATTGATAAGTTGTAATAAAATATTTCTTTTATAGTTAACTTAACTACTGTTTAGTTATTGTGATTAATTTCAAATGTATTATTTAATACGTTGTTAGCACCGTACACATATAAAAGTATAGTCGATAATAATATGTATATTATAGAACTATACCAACAATTCTTTAAGTGATAATTTTAATCATATAATAAATTATAATGTAATCACATGTAAATTATATATTAAGTATTTATTAATGAGATACAAACTATAGTTTATAAATTAAATTAAATTCAAAAACTTAATTGATGCTTGATGGTATATAATATATTAGGTACATGAAACTATATGTTTCAAAAAAAGCTATAATTATAATAATCGTTTTTTACAATTCGACACATTTATTTATGAAAAAAAATAGATATTTATTTTTTTGTTTAAAATGTTTTACCATAATAAACTACTGAATGCATTTGATTACATTTAAACTATTTTTTTTAACAAGAAATACCTTCTGCCAGAAAATTGAAGATGGTCAACCGCGTTGTTTTAATTATAATGATTTGATTTGAATAATTATTTTTAATAAATATTATCATTGATAAATCCTAACTAATATTATAGTGTACACATATTATAATTAAATTATTAATGCAACCTATTTTGTTAGCAAATAGCGTTTAGGATATGTAAAGCGAACGTCTATAAAAGTTATCATCAGATCATCAGTGCCCAATAACAAAGTTGTATTGTTATAGATGTAATCAAAAGCATCAGTTGGTTTGATTAAATGATTGGGGTGCGAAGGGTTGTCGTTTCACTGAAGTATAAAATATATAAAGGGTGAAATGGGTTTTAATTGACTTATTTATAAACTACCTATAATGACTAGTTTTGATTTTTTTAACGTTTATGTAGAATCTAAATATGAACACTAATATGTTAATTTGCTTGTATAAATAATCAACAGATTGCAAAGTTTGTATCCTTTTTTTCTTGTTGACATTTAGTGTGATATAATATTTAATTTTACATTTTATCGAATTTGATGCAATTCTCACAATTATAGTAATAATACAGACAATTTTTACTCTGTGTTATATTAAATATTATAATAATACTTATAAAGCATTTTTATGACATTTTAACATTGAAGTAATTTAAGATTTATTAATTATACACATTTTCATTTATTTAATGAAATAAAAATTAATTATTTTAAATCTAAAAACATACCGTGTTTATTTTTAGTATAAATTTGTAACTTCGTACACTAAAAAAAAAAAATAATTTTATAAATTTAGAAAATATGTATGGTCAGTGATCAATTTGCATATCAATAATTATCAAAATATTACATTTAACCCTATTGATATTTGCATCTATTGTTGATTACAAATAATAAACTTTGATGAATCCGAGTAAATAGATTAAAACATAAAAGTAATACATATTTTTTGATAAATATTATTTGTTTATTATTACATTTTTATCTTGCCTGGTCAGAACTTTTGTTATTTGTCGCGCAGTATTGAATAATATATATAGTGTACGTACTAGATATAAAATTAAAGTAATCAAATTTTTTTTGAATTGATAGTTAATTTTGAACAACTCATTTTAGGATTTAAATTCTGTTCTCAATTCATAATTGCGTGTACTGTAAACTTATCGTTTTGATTTGATAATTAGAATATTTATGGTTATACCTAAATCCATTAGATTATTTGACTTTGGCTTTGTATATAAGCATTCATCGCTGCAGTATATAGATTTATTACAGTCGTATTATTCCTCTGTTTGTTTAAACTTTGTTATAGGAGTGTGTTAAGACCATTGATTTTGTGTACACCACCTTTACTGCGACTTTGACCGTGGGCTCGTAATATATCTCACAGTTAAAGTTATTTTACAAATTGTACAACTTGCAAAAAAAAAAAAAAAATGTACAAATGTGCAATAAATTTATCCATACCATTTTTACAAAGATTCTCTGGTCGAATAGTTAAAAACAAAAATTCGACTTGAATGTATTGCGTATATTCGTAGAGTAACTCTGCAGTAAATCCGTAATGTTTTAATTTTCAAACGTTTATTATATCTATACATAAACTGTAAGTACATGTGTACAAAATCATAATATATATATGATGTATGCAATTTTGATTTTTATTATTCATGTTATTATGCATTTATGGTATAGGTACCTATAACATATTATAATATTGTATATAATTTGTTATAATTCGAGCGTAAGAAACTGTGGTAATAAATGTTTATGAAGCAAAATTTTCCTCTTAGTCTCGACGAATTATTAACGAAGAAACCCTGTAACCCGAGCAACGAGATCACGAACGTTTCGGAAATTTCGGGTCGGTTGGGGTTTTGCTTAAAGCGATATTATGGTACCACATAATACAGATACCGGTAACACAGACACGGTTAATGTTTACCAAGCAAAATGCGTGGATGACTTAGTGAGAGCGTAAACATGGGATGGATTAATGGTTTTTGCGTCCTTTCGACAAAATTCTTGAAAATCAATACCTTGCATCGAGGAAACCTATAATGGTATGGACTCTATACGTGTAATATTATATATATATATATTGTATATATTACATAATATCATTAATATCTGCAAAGAAAATAATCGTTAAAAACGTAAAATGCACGTTTTATTTTTTTACACGCAATTATATAGCCTGTGCGTAGGACGTTTATAAAACGAAAAGTATAAATTCAAAAATAGTTATGATCGATAGAATATAACACTGCGTTAAAAATATATTAAAGTTGTCACTGTTTTTGCGATTTAGAGTTAATATATGATATACAGAGCGTATTGTTGGCAACACGAGGAACCATATCCTTGATGAAGTCAATTATTACCTGAAAATAATATGGGTACACGTGCGGTATAAAGTCGTCGTTATTGGAACATCAAACGAATGTGAAATCGGAAAACATTCGAGCTCAAGTATAGCCGGTCGCCGTTCACTGTTACGCGTCATAATCTCTACCAGGTATATTATAATATGTCGGTCGTAATTTTTTATCACGTTGATAATATGTATATATTATATTTTGCATATGCATGTATTTAATTTTGTGTAAGGACGTTTGGATTTTTTTCATACATAATTTCCGAATGTCTATCATTGTTTGTGCGTGATGCGTAATAATATTCGATCTGACGACTGCAGCAAATCGGATCATAGCACACATGGGCCGTGCGATTGTCGCGGCGGTAACAACGAATATCATTATTATACACAATAGGTACTGCATAATACGAGTAGGCAGTATGGGCATATGATATACGAGGAGCGTATACGATCGTTCGAAATCCTTCGTGACACCGGACGATCGTTCTCGCGGACAGAGAATCTTATCGGCGAATACGAGTGGAACAAAAAGTGATGCGTTCGGGGTCGGCCGCGGTTCCGTGAAATTTCCTCTCAGTCTAATACAACTATTACGCACTGACCAGAGTCGCGCGGCGGCGATAAATAGTTGTCCGGGATACGCGAGCATATATTATATAGTGTAGGCCCGACGTGGTTTTTCGCGATCGTTTTCCAAACCGGAAAACATATACTGCGAAGTCTAGTGCGTGATGCGGTATAGGTAGGTTTTTTTTTCCGTCGGACCGTGAGAAACGCGCGTTCTTCACGCGAGAACGTAGAAAAACGATCGTCGAAATGAATTATTACGAGCGAGAAAAAACTGAGAAAAAAAAAAAAACGTTATCCCATCACCATGTGTATATATATATGTGTGTGCGTGTGTGTGTGCGTGTATGTGTGTACGGACAAAATTGATCGAAAGAAGATTCCCCTCGCCCACGTATTATTACAACACCTATGTATATATAATATATATATATAAATATGGTATTGTTATTATAATATGATATAAGATATATACGCGAGCGGTCAAACGCCTAAATATCATCTGCGGCGGCGGTGGCGACGGTGTGTCAAAAAAACGTGTACAGGGGTTCTTATTACCCCCTCCCCCCTCTCCCGGGACTCGTCATGTGTACGAGAGCACACTGAGATGTATTATATATACGATGATAAAATGCAATACGGCAAAGGTATATTAGAATATGATAATATATAATATTATAATGCGCGCGGCGACACCCCCCCCCCCCCCAATGGTCAACCGATATACGCCATTGTACGCCGCCCGCGAATCGTATTATTATTATTATTATTATTATTATTATTGTTGTATTCGATGGGAAAGTGAGCGAGCGGGAAAAAAAACCAAAACAAAACAAAAACACAACCTTGACGGATAACGCGTAGAGATTTATTGTATGCAAAAGTTAATACCGCCGTCCCCCTCGACTGCCCGCCCACCCGCTCACCCATCTTACACCCGGTCTACAGCAACACACCCCACCGCCGCCGCCCCCGTTGAATCGCGGAGGACCCCTTTCGTAACGGTAATTCGGCCGCTTCGACGACGACGACGACGACGATATAGAAATGTTCTCGTTCGTATGCGGCGCGTGGGGTGGCGGCGACGAGGACGACGGACGTCGGTCGAGCGGGGGAGTGACGGAGAGACGGTGAGCCGGAGAACGGCGGAGGAGAGTGTAATAGTATATATTGCAAGCCGACGGAACGGCGTGACGTGTGCGGCGGCGACGAGGGGCGGGGTGAACGCGCGCATCTAATTATTATTATCGCCGCCGTCGTTGTTATTGTCGTCGTCGCCGCCGCCGCCGTCGGTGCCGCCGCCGCCGCCTTTTTCGTCGTCGTCGTACAGCGTGTGTGCTATGCGTGTGTGTGTGCGTGCGTGAATGTGTGTGTGTGTGTATATTGCCGACGACGCCGCCACCCTCTGTCGCCTATATTATTATTATTATTATTATATATACAGAGCCACTGCTCGTCGTCGCTCCGCTCTACCGTGGCCGCCGCCGACTCGCCCGTCCGTCCGCCCTCCTTCCGACCCGCCGGCCGTTCGCCGCACCGGCGACTCCCCCGCCGATAACACCGCGGTGCGTAACGACACTGTGGCCCACCCGCCGTCCCGTCGACCCTCTTTTAAGCCGTTGCCGTAACGCCGGGTCGAAGGGGGGTGGGGGCCGAGGGAAAACGACGAGCGCACTATACAGAATATAATATATAATACACACACACACACACACACACGCATACATATATATATATATATATATATATATATAGCGAGTACGACGACGACGTATACGTACCGTACGTACGTATATATATAATATAAAACGCGAGTCGCAGTGTGTATGTGTGTGTGCATGTGTGTGTGCGGGCGCGACGAGAGGGTAAAACGCGTTTCGGCGGGATGCACGCGGAGCGGTGCGGGTTCGTCCCGAAGGGGAGCGCCGTTCGTCGGCGTGGCAGCGAACGGGCGCGTTGTGCGGAGCGCGCGCGCGTGTGAGAGAGAGAGAATGACAGTGGACGAGTGTTGTGAGGGTGAGAAGGAGCGAGAGAGGAAAAAAAAATAAATGAATATTCGCCGGCGTCGGTCTGTCGGGGGTGTCTTTATTATTATTCAACGGATAAAAACCCCATAGCGTCGTATATAGTGTATAGTATTATGGTATATAGCGACGGTAGTGTGGTGGTGGTGGTGGTGGTGGTGGTGGTGGTGGTGGTGGTAGTAGTCGTCGTCAGCACCGTCGTACTCGTCGTCGACAACGTCGTATATTATAATATACCATTATAATATTATATTATATATATATTATTATTATTATTATAAATTACAATATATTATATACACTCGCGAACGCGGCTCTCCTCCCGCGCGAACTCACACGCACACACACACACACACACACGCACGCCGGACAATGACGCAACCCCCCCGCGCATTTTTATCGGTTATCCGCCGACGCCGTCAGCTTCCCACGGTATACTGTTTCGCCGCCCTACCCGCCCGCCCGACGGTTTTAAACGATATTGGCACGGAACCGTTCCAGCGCGTCGTGCGGGTGCCACCGCGGCCGCCTCCGTCGTCGTCGTCGTCGTCGTCGTCACACACACGCGCACAGCTCTCTTACATTATCATTATTACTATTATTATTATTATTATTATTATTATTATTATCGTCATTGTCATCATCATCGTCGTCGTCGTCATCGTCGTCGACGTGGTATAGCGCGCCGTTCTCTAGTACGCGCGCGGTCTTCGTATTCTTTATAACGCGACGCGCCAAAACGAATTTTCGAAAACACGATTTACTTTGCGCCTTTTCTCTCTCCGAGTCCTCTCGCCGCGGTTCCGCGCGATCTTAGTGTGGTCCAGATGTCGAGGTCCACGTCCGTTCGATAATTACCCACATATTTTCGCGACGTCACTGTCCATTATTTTCATCTCTGCGGTATATATTGCAATACACGGAAAACACATGTGCGCCACCCACCCGCGTCGCGCGTTCAATAGATTCGAAATCATCGAAGTAATACCACACACAGACACATACGCACGCATCCGCGTTGCACACATGACAAAAAATCAAGAAGTCACCCTCGTCACGGATTATAGCGTTTCCTAGTTATCGATCAAAAAAAAAAAAAAGAAAAAGAAAAAATCGCCTCTATGTACACGTATAAATGTAATATCCCCGCGGCGCGGCGTCGTCAAAATCCGGGTCCGGAGACACATGTTCGGTCGTGTTCGTTTTGTAGAGAAAGAATCACACCGGGGTTCTCGGAAAAGGACCGCTTCATGTTTTTTCGTTTCATCATATATATATATTGCGAACGCGTTTTTAAATAATATTAAATATAATTTATATCGTAAAAACTCCGTGTCAACATGGTACCCGTCATATATTATCATTACTATACTATACGAGATCCGCGCACAACTACAACGTGTTATACACACACACACACACACACACACACATATATACATATTTATACGTATTTTGTATACATAGACACACGCTGCACATATGCCACCCGCACACGGGGGAACGTCGGGCTATGGTCATTTAAACTATATTATACTAAAACTGCCGATCGGGTAAATTGTTTTCGGTAGATTATCTCGTCCCTTTTCTCGGAACGGCCCAGTGTGATTCCAAAACAAAAAGAAACTCTGTCGAGTGAATTGTACACGTACACATATGGTCGCCGCTGCGCATTAACCGTCGACGATATTTATTATGGACATTAAAACTATTCATTTAACACGCGCGCACCGCCCGCCCGGGCCAAGGGATGTGTCGCATTGAAGCGCGTTCGCTCGGACGTTGGGTTGTTATTGTCACTATTACTATTGTGTATAATTGTATAGTGACTACTTATATTAATGTTTTCGGCACGACGAGTCGGTGCCGTCGGCGGTGGATAAGAGAGACCCAGAAACGCCATGTCCCCGACACGTGTTTTAACGCGGCGGCAAATAGGAAACACATGACGTGTACCGCCAAAGTTGACACCCGATTTCTGGGAATCGTTAAACACCCTCGACTAAAGTTTCGCGACCAAATTTGATTCGATAGCGCCTCCGCGTGTTGTAAATTGCAATATAATGATGATGATAATAATAATAATAATAATAATATAATTTGTATACATAGACGTCGGCGAAAAGGTTGTTAGTGCTCGCGATTCGAATCGCTCAGAAGAAGGACGAAACCGTTCGTTTATTGTTTTTATATATATAAAACAAAAACGTTCGTCGATTATCGTTTACGCGACATTCGCAGTGGACGCTATACAATATACAATACCTGCTGTTTATATCGTTACTTAAATGTATAACAAATAATTGATTTACACTACTACGATAACATAATACAACGGATCTCCTCCGAGTAAATATTTGTTCTCACTTGTTAAATATATTTTCTTAGGCTCAATAATAAACCGATTACTCGAATAAATCGACGTTTATTAGTTAGATTTATTTATTCAGTTGCCGGAGAGGAAAAAAAACTCAACACATAAAACAATTGAAAAACAATTTTATATTATTTCCGTGTTTTTAAATCGACCACGTCCATAATAAACCTTTTGCGTTATACAACTATAATTAAATAGTTTTATGGTTGAGCAAAAAATGTGTCGCAAAACGATTAATGATGTTTATATTCATATAGCTAGCTGATGAGTTTAAAAAGTTTGAACGACATGAAAAGCTTTCAGTGAAAACATCCTAAATGTATTAATGAAGTTCGACCGCTCTTGATCGAAGAAATAATAGTTTTTTTATTTTAAACTGTTGCTTAGGTACTAGCCAGTTCGATATATCTTATTTTACTTTTATTTAACTCGTTTGTCTTTAATCTAATTAACTTACGCGATTGGATTATAACGAGTTATTTACGTAATACTATAAATCATTCTGTATTGAAGTTAATTAATTCATTAATATAATTTAAAAAAAACGGTTAAAAAATATTTTATTTTGATTTATTTGTAAACAGTTTCAATTTTTGTTCTTATTACTTAGTATACTTCCAAGCATCAAACAAAATTAATTTCTCATATTATGAATTATTTTGAAGTACCTAGAGCTTTCAAGATGGTTTTTAATTGTTTTCTTTTAATAAAATAAGTAAGTAATATAAATGTTAACATTTATATTATGTATATTAAATTTAATATTATTAATATTAATAACTGTAAAAAATACATACCCTAAACTAGTTTAAAAAATACCTGAGAATTTTCCCTTTGTAGAGCATACTGTATATATTAAGTATCTAGTGTACCTATAGTCATTGTTATGGATATGTTAAATTTAAATATATAATTCAAAGATAAATCATTGAACACAAAAATAAAAATTATTCTGACTAAACAAAACTAGTGGATCAGTGCCTACGAATAGTTAATCTTATATTATATATATAGTAATATTAAAGGTATAATATAGTACTTTTCAGTTATATAAATACTAATTAAATAGATTTGTAGTATAATTATATAAATATCTTAAAAGGAATCTAAGTATTTTTTAAATTTAATTACCAATATAAAATAATGATAAACATTATGATGAGATGTTTCGTATGACTACTTTTAGATTTTTTAAATAGAAAAATTAACGATTTCGAATTAATGATTTTTTTTTTTTTGTTTACATATCTAATTTGTCAAAATTGTAATTATTTCAATAGTTTACAAAAAAAAAATGTTACTGTCTGTATTCACACTATTTTTTATTTTCAAAAAAAAATAACTTTTTAGCTAACTTTTATTACATTTGCAAGCCTTTTTATCGTGAAACAACTATTTTATAATTATAACTAAGAGTATCTAATAAAAAATTTCAAAATTTCAATTATATATGATTAACATTAGTATAATAGTTTATGGTTATTTCTTTTTGAATCATAACAGTAAACAACTTTTATTATTGAAAATTTAAGCTCCAAAGCATTATGAGTTATAACATACACATTTAATATTTAATCATAGTAAAAACGTATTATAAAACCATAAACTACATTATTAACATTTCTCAATCCGCTTAAAAAATAAAATTGTTTTATTTTATTTTTTTATATAATACATATATTTTTTTTCACCTAACGTACGCAATATTTACTGTAGACACTGAATAAAATGATCTGTTTTAGAATTTTTTTATATTCACGTGACCGGTTTTTTTAAAAATATATTATGTTATTTTTATTAAATAATAATCATTATATATTATATTTAATACAATTAGATATTCTTACGAAATAAACGATACAATACTTTATTATAACGCCTTGCGATGATGGTAACGCTATCTCGATTTACAAATTAAAAAAATGGAATAAAATCCAGTGAGGTCGGAATCCACTCAAAATTACCTGCCACCGATATACGGCAACCCTCTTTGCGATCTGTTTAATCTGATAATAATTTTCATTTGTGTTTTGAGATTCTTTTAATAGCTACTAGGTTTTTTTTATTATTTATCATCGTCATTATTATTATTATTATTATTACTCTTTTAACAAAGACATAACACACTTAAACCTGTTGCTTCTTTGTTGTGTATACAATAAATCACCACGGAAACATAAGATAATAATACATATTGTATAAAGCACTTTAAATTTTAATACAGTTAAACCACCAAAGTTTTTAGGTGTACGATATCTGCGAATAAACGGTGTTTATATTTAAATAATATGTATGTTCATCAGTTTTGCTATACACCTTAAACTTTTATAAATTGAACGTTTTTTTATGGTTTTAAATTCTACGAAACTTTTATTACTTGTTACGTTACGTCACATTATTTAATCGTTATAAGCATATAACCACCAACTTTAAATCGTTTTGCCGATAATACGCAAAGTTTTATCGTCATCAAAATTCTGAAATAGAAAATATTAACTTTCTTACATTTTAACTTCCTCACAAAAACATAATTTATATAATTTTATGAATAGGTATATTGCACTTATTAAACTTATTACTTTAAATTTTATTTCATATAGCTTTTATGTAAATATTTATTAACTGTTTATGATTTAAATTAGTAATATAACTTTTATTGTACATCTATTAATATATTATTTTTTTATTTATAAATTATAATACAACCGCAGTAAAAAAACGTACACACATACTAGTTCTCGAGCAAGCGATTAAACAGAATCTATAATAGTTTATGTCGTTTATGAGGAATTTGAAATTTAACTCAGATTGTATTTTTGAAAGGTAATTTATCAGAAGTTTTCGAGGAAATTGTGAAAAACTTCATAAAAACATTAAAGACACATCATGCAAACAGGTGATCGCTTTTAACGTCTCGGTAATCTAGCTACACTCACTAAAAGTAATTGTTTTTTTCCTAAATGTATCAGTTACTTCCAAACTTAAAGACGAATGACTATCTCGTATATTATTCTTTTTTGGTTTTCATTTTTATCTACGGATTTACCATTTCTCTACAGTTAAACAATTACTTTAAATCCATTTCCATATTTAAATAAAAAAATAATACGATAATAGAGAATAGTTGAGAATAATATATAAACATTATAGTTGACAAAATATTATTATATCTTATAATATTCTAATTAGTTATAAAATAAAATAAAATATTGATATTTTATTTAATATTTATTTTACAACATTGCCGATAACAATTAAAATTACAACCGCCATAAACTAAAACGTTCTTGAACTGTTTATGTGGTTTTAATCCTTTAAATTGAATTTATCTAAAATCTTTGTATTACACACAAAAAACACACATAAAAGCGACTTATATAGATTTAGTACGTCAATCCATCACTAATAAGATCGATGATAATATAGACCATTATATTATAATACTTACAATGCTTGTTTACAATACACGTGAGTTATTAATCAGGAATAATATTATTGATTTTTATTTAAAATTTATCAAAAAAATGTCAACAGCTCAATTTTGAAGTATTATTAATTATTAAAGCTTTCAGCAATAGTTAATTATATTAATATCAATTTGATTGTACATTTATTAAAAAAAAGTTTATATAATCTACAAAATAAGCACAAGATATAAATTATTAAATAAAAAACTTTTTTGATCCGTTTTGTGAATATTATGCGTTCATCTATGATCTAATGCATTATAAAGTCTAACTGGTACTTATATAGGTAATTTTTTTATCAACATCGACGTAAGAAAAAATATTGAAAAACTTATCACCAGCTTTTTGATTACAATACGCAACGTTAGTTATTTTTGTTGTATTTAAATTTTAAGTACATGTTCAATTAATATTTAATTACTAGAAAAATACTATTTAGATCTGAAATAATAAAATGCAAAACACTTATACAAGTTGTATGTTATCATCGGTTATCAAGTTTATTTAACGAATTTATATGTAATTAAGATTTAAAAATATATTTTCTATATTGCGCTTAATTTGAAGTATTGTTCTGATAAACGGTCGTTCGCGGTCTGTACGTGCAGCTTACAAAATTGACATATTGCCCATTCCCTTAACGGGTGATTATCCTAACTTCTCTTGTGAATAATATGTTTTTTAGCAGTACTTGTTAATTAGTTTACAATAAACATAGATTATGAACATGCATATATATATTTAAAAAATATACATAATAATACATAATAGATTGTAAATATTATAATCTATATAATATAATAGTAAAA
Organism: Rhopalosiphum nymphaeae; assembly: GCA_036289425.1. Taxonomy (NCBI): domain Eukaryota; kingdom Metazoa; phylum Arthropoda; class Insecta; order Hemiptera; family Aphididae; genus Rhopalosiphum; species Rhopalosiphum nymphaeae. The sequence continues at coordinate 4,734,280 of JAZAQC010000030.1, forward strand.
TAAACAATACATTTTCGATTAATATAATTACATGCGATCAAGTGACGAGAATAACAGAATTGGGAAGGTAGCTTTACCTGACGAATTTATCTTAAAATACTTTTTGTACAATAACTTGTCAACTATGTACACATTGTACACATATTATGAATTACAGGTAATGTTTATAATTGGATAATGTATCATGCACTTTGGCTAATGAGATTATATAGTTACATAATTAATATTATTCAGCTAATGTTATGGGCGAACGGCGAAGTTAAATTTTTAAACTATCATATATGTTTAGCCGTTAGGTATACCTTTTTATTCACCACATAGTAACTCCATAGAATTATGTTAGTACTAAATAGTTTATTACCTACCTTTAAATATAGGCAATAACCTATTGAATATATAGTTACTATAATAGTTTAATCATTTTAACGGTTAAATGGACAATCAATAAGCCTATAAACTATATAGATTTGATCTTAATTGAATGGAATTTTCGATATGATTTTAAATATTATACTTATTCTGCTGTACAGTGTACACTTATTATAGCTTTAAGCAAACCTCGTAGTTTCGTCTGAAGTTTTGTGGTTGGTATACACCTATAACCACGTGCCATTTTAGTAACTGTAATTTTAAGGTCGTTGAAGGTGCAAATCGATTGTACGTTTGGTATTTTGAAAGTTTTGATGTATATGTAAAAAAAGGTAAAGTTGAAAGCTGAGACACTTACGTTTTGTTATCGGTACTATTTTGCCGTACTTAACTTCGTAGGAAAGTCTGATGTGGGTGATAATGGAAATTCTCTTATGGTCTGATAGAAGCTCCAGTATTACTCATTTCCATAATTAGAATTAAATATTATTCTCGCTGTATAAATAAAATTAAAATGAATACTCTAAATTCAGAATTTGAATTGTTACATTTATTAATTATACCCTTTCTTCTCGAGATCGGTTTATATCCAATGATGCAAGTCATTTAGCCTCATGGGCGCAATTTGAGTTTTAAGTTTGAGAGGGGGGGCTATTATAATTTGCATGTATGTACTGTGAGTATGCTCCCTGAGATATATACAAGTGGAAGAGGATATATACAAACTATTTTGGGAGGGCTATAATTAATTTTGTGGGGGCTTAGTCCCCCAGCCTCTCTCAAATTGCGTTTATGCGATTTGGGCCAAATATACTTGTTAAAGTACATTCAACAACATTTATTTAAAAAAAAAAATAAAATTGCGTCAATGGTTACTATTATGATTTTTTTTGTGCTTTGTCCAGAACGCAAAATTATCTATCAACTAATATAATATTATCCAGCGAATTTTAATTTTTAATGTTACGAGATATTTTAATAATATTGAAATTTCTGTAATGTTATATTATACAGCTAATGTTAATATTATCCAAATGTATGGTACGACCGCTGCAACGTTGTAGCCGTTAAATACATTATATTATACAATACACGTAATATTATTGTCGATTAATTTCTCGTTTTATCGATACAGGACGCGATGAAACAAATATTGTTTATATTTATATTGTTAATAGAATAGCTATGCATAATTATTACCTATCTTATTACGTTTTAAATCAAAAAATATATGCCGTATAATTATAGCAAATAACAATTATACAATAGTTAACATATATTTTATGTGAAATTAACAATTATAACTATGGCACATCGGTACATCGGTACCAATTAATAATTAGTGATAACACTGTTATTAAATTGCACAACCCGTCTTGCAGCATGTTGATCATTACACACAACAATTATCGGTTATTAAATCATACAGAGTGATACGCAAATCATGCTCACCTATATTTTTTTCTATAATAATGTTATTAAAATTCTGGTAATTAGAATTTTCAAGCATACCTACTTATAAGGACTGTATTTTTAATTATATAGATTTTTATAAAAGGAGTGTTCTGCATAGCCGTATAGGTGATACAAGGTTTTTATTTTTAATGAGAACCAAATTTTTGCTATAAATTATTAAGCAGAAGATTTTTTTTTAAGATTTTATTGTTATCTATAATAATTTGAATTAGTAGCAGCTGTTACTAAATTATATAATATATTAAGGATAATAGTCCTTAAAAATTATCTTACAAAAATATAAACTATATACTATATATTGACAATCTTTACAAATTATTACAAATGTATGGACTAATATTATAAATTACTAAATTTTTCAAATCAATATAGTTTCAAATTTTCTAAACGAATAAAAAATTCTCTAACTACTCGTTGGAATTTCTATTTAGGTCTTTGATACATCAAAATTTTCAAGCATATTCATCTGATTAACAATTTAAATAAAAACGGCCAATGCTCGTTTAAAAAAAAGAAGTTGTTATCGCTACAGAAATAAGATTCCTTAAATGGTATAAAATATCTAAACATTTTAAAATATAGTTTTTAATCTTTAAGTGTACTTAAAAAATTTTAAAACCAAAAAAAATTATTATTAAAGAAAAAAAATTGGGATGAGCATGCTCGGTGAATCACCCTGTATGCTAAATTGTATTATGTACTCTATATCAAAAGCAAAATGTATAATTAAAACAAAATAAAATAGTATAATATATGCAAATATGTAACCGCAAATTAAGTCTTCTATTAAGAGCGTACTTTAAAACTATTACAAATTCATTATAGCATTTTTTATGTTGTTACGAATTACGAGACTCGAACCTTCATAACAAATTTAATTATTTTTTTAAATTAAGGTATAGAAATCATCTTGGTATTTTATTATAATTAAAATAAAATATCAAAGGCCAAGTTTTGGGTTTATTATAAATGGTCTTTTACAGCAATAGCAATCAAATTCAAATGTACGAGTAACCACGATATTAAAATATATAAATTTAATAATAGACATTCTATAGGCCACTGCACAGTATCACACTAAGTCTCTAACAAACAACATACTCATACATCATACATAAATATAATACGAATCAAATCCGTTCAACGGTATTAATTATATTTATTATTATACATATATTATCACTACGCGAGTATCGTTAATTATGTTATTAGGTATATTATATGTATACATTTGTAATAATATTACCTCGTATGCTGCAGTAGTCTTACTAAATTATCGTTAATTCAATTGTCTTGTTTTATCTTTTTTTAATCATTTATGTTATATGTGTTTATGACGTAAGTATGTTAATTCACTATACGCCTATACTGTTTCCATACTGAATATATAAGTACACCAATTAGTGTAGAATTTTATGACTATACATATTATATATTCAACACAGCGCGTAAATGGAAATGTTTATTTTTCAAAGGCCCGTTTCGTTTATTCGTTTTTATTTTTTTTATTCCAAATACTTTCTCTCTCTTTTTTATAGTGGTTGAATGTATAATTTACATTTCAAAATTTCAAACGAATCAGATAAAATTGAAAGATTCAAACCGGTAATTGATGGCTTTAATAATATATCCACGGTTTTATTTGTATATACGTTTACGTTAATTTTAAATTAACTTTACTGACTAACATGATATATTATTTGTTATTTTGTTTTTATTACATTAAACAAAATATTGAGTTTTTTTTAAACAGTTTATGTTTATACTTTATAGTGTTTAAACTATTTGCAAGTACCTAATTTGATTTCAAATATATCAAATTATTACTTAGGCAAATTATAAACATTTTATTTTTGTAATATGTTAATTATTATTGAATTACACGACCCGTCAGTAATATCTGAAATATATAAGTGACTGGTACGGAATATTAAATAGGAAACATTAGTTACGGCTTATTACAAGTTCAATGTTACAGTAAATAGCAAAATACGAAAGGTAATACACTTTTAACGTGTAGTGATATTCAATTTATAGTAAATACTAAATAGGCATCTACACAATTATTCGTGTTTTGCACATACATAATAAAATAGTATGGCATTTAGGCTCGAAATTTCGTTAATAGTGTTCATATATCATATAAACGTTAAGCATTATTAGTTAAATACAGTGTTGTAAAACATAAATATAGTTAGTGTCTACTGTCTATTACCTTTATAGAGGGACAAAAACGTCTATATTATGGATACCACTTAAATATTTTTCGTTAAAATATATTACTGTGTACATGTAATGAATATCTATATTATTGTATTATTGATTTTTATTTTAAATTCATCTTCATTAAAATTTAAAAGTATTGTGTTTTACACCCATCTCTTAATAGTATATATTATAAAATTTGTTTTCTTCTTTTTGCTACGGCATTTGACTATTCTCTTTTCTCTATATGTACTTACCATATGTATTCCGAGAATTGTAATATTGTGTCACAGTTACATTCTAATGGGAGTTGGATATAAGGGTTGAATTTCTACAAAGAATGTACACATATCCAATGTGGGGGTGTTTATTACAAACTTGATTCATAGGCAAAGAACTCACGGTATAAGCTAAAGGACGGTTTTTGCATCTTGAATTTTTTAGTTATTAAATTAAAAACTATTTACACGGAGTTCTTGTTTGATAATTTGGAATTCGAACGCGGTGGCGTTTTATCAGTATTGTGCCAAATTGACTTTCTTCAAAGGCTACCTAATAGAATTTTTAATATTAATTATAAAACATAATCAGTATAATATCATAACAATTTTGATTTTGTTTCAATAATAAAGGAATTTAAGTATAAAATGGATGTAACAGTAATAAGTCGATGTGAGCGATTATGTACGAGTTATACAATTGCTGCAAGTTTGATACAAAGTAAATAGCAGGTATAGGATGGTATAGGTATCGGTAACATTTATTGGGATAGTCTGTTGTCGCAATAATTCTCTACTTCATATTAATCTACAATTAGTCAGCAGTATTTAATATTTACTGATGTCTGGCTCTTATCTGACAACGAGACACAATGATGCCAGTGTGCCACTTAAGTTGTTTTACTGCAGATAGCACGTATTACATATTTGAAGAAGGTTGGAATTGTAATTGTGTACTTATTGTTTAGGTTGCGAGAAGATATATTATGCGTTGAATACAATTAAACGTTTAAATAATCAGATTAATTAATTCGAGATAAAAAACGTTGGCTACCAAAAGGGAAATTCGAGTCGAAATTAATAAAAAGAAATTCCTCAAATTATATAAATATTATACAAAGTCAGTATAATATGTATATATATATATATATATATATATATATATATATATCGTAATTCGAGACCACAATACGCACTGTTGATGTTGGGGGTTGGGATAGCCACGGAAAATATATTTAAATTTTAAATGGTCAACTTGAGTATACCTAAACGTATCATACTCGTAAAATAATAATTATAATAGTGTCCGTGTGATGCAGAGTATGTGTATTGTATAGACGTCACAGGCACACACTAGACACTATCATGCTAGTGTAAACTACGGTGGGTTATTTTAAAACGGTCCAGCGACATGGCATCAAAAGCGAGCAACTTTGAGTTAAATCCGTTGCAGCATTGTAGTTTACGCATAATATAAGACGCGCATACGATCCGAACGACACTGCAGCGATACATGGACGCGGTGCACTTATTATAGCCATCGTGTTTCGTGTACACATATTTAAGATCTAACCGATCGAAGTCAGAAGTCCGCTACCGCTATATATAATATATATAATATCCATACGAAATATATATTACGCGCGTGTACATATAATATACACTGAACACATACCGACGCAATATATATTACATATATTATCATGTGGCTTTCTCGCAATTAAATAGATGGTATATTAATATTATGTTTGAATTAATGGGGGCCACTGACTGCTGCAATCATTCGACAATAAATCTTAATATGAATTTTAACACTATAGTATGGCCGACCGATACATATATACATATATATGTATATAAAAAGTTATTTACAATTTCATACTTCGTGTACCGTGTCGCTATGTTTTAAGTACTCGTATAGTTTTGTTATCGGTTGATTTCGGTTGTTTGTTCAGTCCATCACAGCCAGGCTTTTTTTTATTACTTTTTTTTTTTTTTAAATTCAATTAAAACCATTTTTATACTAACCTATACGACTAGACGATTCATATAAATATATCGTTGGTGATCGATTACAGCACATACATCAATTCATAACGGGAGCCATATAATATTATATTATTATACATATATCCATGCATAATATTATGATTACGAACTTAAAGGTACCCTACTATCATACTATCGTGCAATATCAAATATTATGTATAGGTAGTACTAAAAGCATTTATAATATATGAAAGCCAAGTATATCGATTCTGCTATACAGACTCATTTAGTACGTCTAAGAGTGTCACTCGATGATAACATTACCTGCAATGCTTTACGAAAACATTTAAGTATAGAACACAGTGGATAATATAATGATATATACATATAGTGGTATAATATTATATCTATACGCGTATAGACGAACGAGTGGTGGTTATTCGAAGAAAATGTTGTGTGTGCGGTACTCGGATGTATACGAACTAAAAATCAACCAAATATACACTAAAAAAATATGATTTAAGAAATTTGGAGTGCTCTTAAATTTTTAATATAATATATCAATAAGTCCAATAGCGCAGTGCATGATATGCAATTGCAAAGCTATACCTACGTATATACTATATACGAACAGATTAAACTTATGAACAATTGTACTAACGTATTGATTTTATTTCAATATAACAGTTGGAAAATGCTAACCAGAACTTAAGTTGTGTTATATGAGACATAACCTAAGCACGTCCAAAAAAAAAAAAATTAAATATATAGCGAAAATTGCAAAAAAACGACAAAACGCCCTTAAACTTAAAAAATAACAAAATATGCAAAACATGGACTAAAAAAATTCACACACACATATATATGTTTATATATATCATATGCAAAATTGCAAACGCATATAAATCCGGGCTCTATTTATATGTATACCCGTTACCTCCCTGTAACATATAATACTATATATCGACGTACAGAATAATATATACATATATATGTGACCATATAGGAAAACGTTATTCGCGCGCTGTATATATATTATATACATTTCGCTAGCAATAACGCATTTGAACCCAGTCAACGATAGGGTTATATTTGTACGCCTATTCCTGGAATTTTGCCATATAAACATGGTTTTACCGACTGGTGACTGCAGCGTTTCACTCTCCCCGGTGCCATTTTGCAAGCCCTTTCGTACATGACGTACCTACCTCACCTCTGCGCGTTTTTTGGATTTTGTTACTTCGATGTGAACACGCGTACAGCTGCTGCCCTTATAGTTTTAGCTAGGCGTCCGCGAGTTAGTATAATAAACCGTTCGACGCAAGACTCATAGAAATCGGTCCATCCGTTTTGGTCATATTATAATTAATAAGTATATGTACATATATCAGTAAACGAATATATCTTATGGGAAGACGTTTATAAATTGTACACGACGTTTAAAATATTAAATTCGCGTGGGGGTGAAGTAGTTTGTAGTTGGTACGATGAAAAAGTGCCCTGCTTGTATAGTAAACCGAATTAAGTGTTTTTAATCAGAAGGTAAATACAATTATGTTTATAGATATTTTAATATGCCCACGAGGTAAAGTGAGTTTTATTCGAATTATATAAAAGCAAAGTTTAGGATTTTAATCACAATTAATACGGTTTAAAATACATTAAAGAAAATTATTTCAAGTGCATTGTCGTACTTGAAATTTTTATCCATATTTATTCAAACACTTTTTTCACTAAAAAATATAAAATCTAGATAACTTCCTTAATTCTGAATACTATTTCAGCATGGTTTATTCGGTTAAGAAATAAAAGGCTTGTGATGAAATTCACAATTTTGACATATTTAAAGTACCAACTAGGAAAATCCTCAACACTGTGCCTTTTGATATACAATAATATGAACGGATTGCGGCGCGAGACGAATGTTTACAAAGTAAAAGAAAAAACACATTATTGTAAAACCAAGAGATTCTTCACTTAAGCAGAATCTTTTCTGCTACACTGTGCGAATTTAAAATCCTCTGGGAACATTTTAACATGAACATTAAAAGCAATACTAAATCTGTTTTTACCCTGTTTATAATATTGCAGGACAACGCCATAAATTCTTTAAATACTCTTATACTTTATTTAGAAAGAAAAATTTTGACATACTTTTGATCTTGTATAAGCTCTAAAGATGTACTTTGTAACTCTATAAAAATAGTAAAGAAAATTACGTGCACACCTGGTAAACAAATTACCTTAGTACTTATATTTGATACAATAAAACACATTGCTTAAATTATTTTTTAAATTATTCTAGAAAAATGTCCGGGAATAAATCATATCAAAAAATGTTGCAAAACTATGTACATTATATTATTATACACCTATAGCCTAGATACGATCAGCCATCGTATAAATGTAATGCGCGTTGTTAATAAACATCGATTGTGATTCTAATCATATCGATAAAGACTCGAGTCGGTATTTAATCCGGCTCTTTTGTAATTTTACTCGGTGTTTAATTCGGCCCTTTCGTAATTTTATCGCTTCTTGATAGCTCGATTTAAAAATCGATTACTCTCTTATGCACGGAGTAATAAATTTCCCATTCAAACACAAACGCGCGTAGGGACGAACGGTACATTTTTTTCCAATTCAATTTTTCCCCCGTTTTTTTTATTATGTATACGCGATGAATAGTTGGTGATGTGCGTGTGTTTATATTATATTATATTATACACCGTGTATAGCCATTATTATTTCGCTTATATTCCGATGGCCATTTAAGCACAACATTTATCCGTATACGCGCACACGGTGGTTTACCTAATACAGCGTTTGTTCGATTCGTTTTGTAAAAATGTACCTATAATCTATTATAATTTACCGAAACTGCCGGTAATGTGAACTGCTAACATGTAATTTGAAAATTACAAGTACGCGTTGGTTAAACCATTCGCGTTTATAACGTTTCGACTGGTGTTGTAATCGAACATATTGCTGCGCGCGGTTCTCCAATTTTTATTGTCGCTTTCGAAGTACCCACGTATAATACATATAATACGTACATGGTTATTTTTTTCATTACCTACATTTATTTATATATATATGTGTGTGTGTGTGTGTAGGTATATGTAATGTACGTATGCCATCGTTCGCTGTAATAAATTAGACCCAAACATGTGATACAGCCACATAATTGTTATTTCGTGGACTCCGAACAAACGTCTGCATTGCCGTCTGGGCCATAAATTCGCGCAAGATATACAACCGGTTGCAGGCGACGGTCTGGTGACCCAATTCCTGATATTATTGTAAACTATACAAAACAAAATAAATACTAGTAAATCAAAGGCTGTCTGATGTGTTGTCGTCGTCGTCGTCTTCTCGGCCACCGATGGTTCGCTTACATCGCGTTTTTATGTACCTACTTAAATATTATTAGGTATAGTTTTCCGATTATATATAAAGTATATATAGTTGTATATGGGCAGGTATTTTAATTAAAAAAGCCCGCGAGGAATATTGAATTGTACACTGCTTTTAGACCCTTCGTATACATAACATAATCCGTATGATACATATATATTATAAATGATTAAATAGAAACTAAAATGTTATTGTGGGTGACTGAATGATAATATAACCGTATGTATAGTTACTTGCAATGCCGTTAATGCGTTGACATTGTTTATTGAAGTGACTTTCAAAATATTGAAAAATAATTTATCCGAATTCAAATCGATATAAACATCTATATAGGTACTGTTTTTTTGTTAAATTACTACTATTGTACTTATCTAACGTTCCGTAAATAGGTATTTACACGATTTAAATGTGCTTTTTAATAGAGGAAATGGTAAATTATAAATTATAATGACTTCTTAAACTCGTATTTTACTTCAAACAGTTCAAACTATTTAATAATAATACTGCAATAGCCAATATTAACGAAACGGTTTATTAATATAATAATATGTGTAGGTACAATAAGGTGAAGTATTATTATCGAAAGCATTTAGGATTATTTGAACTCGATTAGGTATTCCAAATTCGATTTAATCGACTATAATATGCTAGTTTGTACGTACAAATTGTATTACAAAACGATCTCCGCAAACGACGAAGTATTAAAAAACTAACATTTAATAACGATTGTATTTCATTTGTAACAGATTTTGTTTCATTTTTGCGAATTATAAATATAGGTAGGTATAATTGAAACAACTATAACTATAACTATAATATATATTATACTATGTAACAGATAGCATAAAGTATGTTTGATGTTTAGGTATTGAGTAACTAAATCGAACTATTAAATTGTGTTTGTGCAGTAAAGCATAAAAAGTTATCGTAAAAAATATAATATACCTATATATAGAGCGGTGAAATACAAAAATATGGATTTATATTACATATAATAAACATGAAATAAACAAAGAAGAACCACTATAATATAATATATTTATAAAATAATAAAAATATAAATGTTCGCAAATTGTAAATAATTGTTTGTTTATTGTCTATAATAAATCATGAACTACATCGTACACGAGTCAGTGTTATTAACTTAATTTATTGATAACGCAAAATTCACTTTTTAATGTTTTGATGTACCACCGATCACGAATAAACTGAAACACGTAGGTGTATTTTATTAAATCGTATAATTAATAATTATAATTGCACTTACAACATTTTACCATAGGTAAAAAGAAATTATCAAAGATCTTCATTTTACCATAGGTAAAAAGAAGTTATCAAAGATCTTGGTTTTTATTTGTATTAAATATAATATAAATGTAACTCGATTCCCTGAAGTCATTTTAATTAAAAACGTAAATTTCAATAGTAAAAAACAATAGAAAACACCGAGAAAAGCGGTTTTTTTCTAGTTGTTATCAAAAATGTCTTTCTTCGCTACGTCACAGACGTAGCTGTGTTCAATTCTAAATATTGTGTTATTTTATAGTCGTAGTACGGTCGTACAACTATATATTATATTATTATTTATAATCGGACGATACTACTACTATTCCACTACTATAATAAAGCTTTTCAAGATTTTAATATTGCACAAAACCGACATCCGTCACTGTTTCCTCGTTGCAAAAATGGTAAACGCCCGTTTGTGTCACGTCACCGTTGTCAAGATTATATAATATTAAAATAATATTGATAAGCGATAACTTTTTTTTACGTACAATTTGGTATTTTTTTGGTAAAATATTTTTATTTTTATTTCCTTTATATAAATATTAATTTTTTGTTGGCTTTTGATTACGATTTCCACGGATCCGTTTTGAATGTTTTAATAAATGTCGCTTGTTTCTTAAACATATTTTGTAATAGACCCCTTGTCTGAGCAAAACAAAGTAGAAACGTGCCGTTTATACTGCAGCAGAGTTAATATTTAAATCGTTCGTTAAACAATAGCGGTTTTTGCGCATGCACATTGAAAAACACATATATTTCTGGATTTCTACATCCAATTTTGGACCGTTTTATTATGTAGGTACCTATATCATATTACCATCGATATTGTAGTAAATAATAATGCTCGTTACCGACGTGTGCGGTGGATACGGTGCCGGATTATACCTTTATTATGTTTTTTACAAACATTATAATTGGCTCGGAAAACGAAACGAATGAATACGTTTGTTGCGATCCGTGTTCAGCATGTGCGCCCGCGGAGCACGTCGCAGGAAAAACGGTGTCGGACGACGTGAAATCGCGACGTCGACTGCGGTACGCGAAAACAGACCGGAGCAGCAGAGGAACGTATTACGTCATGTGCACTCGCCAAAATACGGTGGCCCGCGTTCCGTACAAAAGCGTGATTTGATCACAGATACAATATAATACCAGTAGACGGCCGACTTCCTCCTACACCCGCATAATAATTATGCACGACGAGTCGAAGCGCAAAAAAACGGGCTGGCTATACGTGGAAGAGGCGGTGGCTCTGATGTTAGCGTTTTCGTTATGGACGAGGCCGAATAGTGGTAATGTATAAGATCTAATTTTTTTTTTTTTGATTTCGGTCGTTTCGCAGATTATTCTCGTATCGCATGTTATATTTTAAGTTGCGATCTTCAAAACGTAGCCACCGCGGACCACCACGAGTGACGGGAAAGTGATGCTGTCTACCGACATCGACATCAAAGCCAAGTCGGCCATCTAGTCGTGTTATACGTCTGTGGTGGGTGTGATGTTATTAGTATACTATTATTATACGTCTCTCGGCGGCGCGCATATATAGAAAATAATATATAATAACATTGTTAATATTTTATAAAATAGAGTACACCAACGACGACGACGACGACGACGTGTCGATTGTAGTCAAGCGTGTGCGTGCGGCCCGAACTGGATGTAATGTATTTTTCGCGGAATAACAACAACAACAATAATAATATATAATATTATGGTAATCCGGTCGTTTCGCGACGGCGCGCCGCGAACGTGCAGTGCGGTGTGTGCGGTACGTATCCGTTTCGCGTCGGCCACGCGAAACACGCCTAAAATACACGCGGAATTCGTATTATGTCGGACGCGCAATGCAAACGAATACGAATGAATAAAAAAAAAAAAAAAAAAAAACGCTCTGTACGAGACACTCGTCGCCGTACGTACACGTACACACAACGTATATCCGCACAATCGCGTGTACACACACACACACACACACGCGCGCGCGTATATATGTACGCGGACACTCGTCGACACATGTATATAAATAGTGAACAGTCGCGTATACACAGACGGACGAGCACTCGAGCGAGTGTATGTATCGTCGTAGGTATACGCGCGTGTGTGCGTGTTAGCGTATATAGTGCTAGTCGATAAAAAGAGGGGAAAAAAAAAACGGTGGCCCCGAAGAGACTTATCTCCGCGTTACATTTCGCCGGCAAAATTCTCGGGAAACCGTAAAGTGGAGCTGCGGAGAGGAGCGGGGAGGGGCAAAAAAAAACGTTATTATATCGTCTAAATTCGCCATCACACAGACGTGCACACGCGGTGAGCGCGCACGGTGATGGCCGGCGGCGGCACCCGCGTCCGTCGACGACGACGACAACGACGGCGTACCGAGCGCGCGCACACACACACACACACACACACACACACACACACGCATATTCGCGCGTGCATACACGCACGACGGCGGCCGCGCTGTCACGTTATCAATCATAAAAGAAGAGAGAGGAGAGTGAGTGAGAGGGAAAAAACGTAATAAAAAAATAAAACCGCCTCTGCCGGCTGCACACGATAATTCCGCGTGACGGCGGCGGGACGTCGCGCGCAAAAAGGAAAAGAACTGCGGTACGGATAATATAAAAAAATAATAATAATAATCATATATATATATAGGGAAACGAAACTAAAAGAACCGTCGTCGTCGTCGTAGTAGTAGTAGTAGTAGTAGTAGTAGTAGTAGTAGTAGTAGTAGTCGTAATCGTTGACGGCGAGCGAGCGAGAGCGATAAAGAGACGGTCCAAACTCGGTCGCGCGGCAGAAAAAATATTATAAAAAAAAAAAATCAACGACCGGCGGCGCTATGCGCGCGAGCCGCTCCGCCGTTTTTCAAGGTTGTTGTTGTACGCGCGTCGCGTCCGTCTCGCTCTTTCACTGCGACGCGCGTGTGTAATATACGACCGTGGTCGGGTTTTCGCTGTCGCAGTTTTTCGGCCACTGCGTTTTTTTTATATTTTTTATTATTATTATTTATTTATTTCGTTTCGCGTTATCGCGAGAGCGTAGTACGCGCGGCGGCAACGACGGCGTATCTGCCGGTTTTTTTCTCGTCGTCGTCGTCGTCGTCGTCGTCGACGTCGTTTTTTTTTATTTTTTATCATTATTATCGTTATTACTCTGCCGCGCGGTCGCTGCCGACGGTCGCGGTATATACGCTTATTATTATTATTATTATTATTATTATTATTATTATATAGGAGGGTCGGCGGCGACGGCTGCGGCAAAAAAAAAAATACACACATACATACATACATACATACGTATATATATAATAATAATAATAATAATAATAATAAAAACCCGAGCGGCGTCGTAGTTATTATGAAAACGGTGACGGTGACGGCGGGGGGTACACACGACTGGCGGCGTCGGCGGCGGTGGTCACGGCCAAGTTATTTGTGCATGCGGGTGTGCGTGCGTGTACATGCCAGTGTGTACCCATTATATATATAAGTACGCGCGCGTGTGTGTGTGTGTGTGCGTGGAAAACGTATTGGGAACCGCCGTATAGCGTGGCGTGACTCGCGAGCGCGAGGGTCGTTCGACCGCCGTCATCGTCATCGCCATCATCATCGTCATCATCGTCATCATCATCACCGTCATTGCCGGTACCACCGCCACCGCGCCTCGTCCGCCGCCGCCGCCACGTCGCAACCGCTGTACCGCCACCTCCACCGCCGCGCGCCGTCACACCGCCGACCGATCGTTTTAACATCCGCCGGCGGCGACCCGACAGGATGAACAATGGTGCGCGGCAGCAACAACGGTGTTGTGTTACCGGGTGACGTCTCTCTGACCAAGAGCGCGCACCGCCGCAGCCCTTTTACCGTCCGGCGTTTCGCCTCGGACCGGCGGCAGTGGCGGTGATCCGTGTCACGTTCGCGTCGCACAGTCCGTTTCCGGGCCGTCCCGCGCGTTTACCCGCAGAAACCTCATCGCGTCCGCGTTGCGGCGGCGTCGGCGGTGGCAGCAGTCGGCCGAACCAGCCGCGCAACCTTCTCCCCATCGCACTCCGCGCCCGCGCCGGTCGTTTGCGAACGAGAATAATGTATAATATACACATGACCGCCGTGTGCATCACACACATTATTATTATTACTATTATTGTTATACGCGTATAATGTGCTTTTCAAATTAACGGTCGGCCAAACACCGTGTGTCCATCCGCTGCACCCGCAGCGGCTCTACTCGTACACGGCGCGCACGCTTCGCTGCTGCTGTCACTCGCTCGCGCAGGCTGCCGTTGCCGAGGACGCTGCTGCTGCTGCTGCTGCTGCTGCCGTCGTTCTATAATAATGTGCGACGACAGTAATTATTTCGCTCGCAGCGGCCGTCCGTCGGGGCACATTACCTTCTCTTCCGCCCCGGTCGACACCGCGCGCGACGCGCACGCACGCACTTGCACACACCACACGCCTCGCGCTCGCCGTCGTGTACGCGGGACCGCGACGGCCGCCGCCATTCCGCCGAACGATGCTCTACCCCTTTCCCCCGGCCGCGACGACTTACACCGTCGTCGTCGCGAAAAAAATTCGCACACACACGGTACCCGTGACCCGGCCGCTAGACCTCGTCGTCGTCGTCGTCGTTGGCGGGCGGCGGACGCGTCGGCGACGGGCGATGGCGGTGGTGAAAACGACGGCGTCGTCGGGCGAGTGCGTGCGTATGTGTGCGTGTGTGCGTGCTCGCTCGGTCGAAGGGGACACCCTCCGCCACCCGCCGACGACAAAAGCGCCGTTCGCCGGTCCGTAATTTGCGACCGAACCGCGTGGTGCGTTTACGGCGGCTTGTGTGTGTGTATACATAATATTATAATAATACGTAAGCCGAGGAGGCGGCTGTGGATAAATATCAGCGGAATATCACCGGCTAATTAGATGCCGCCGCCTCCGCGACTCGCGGCCGACGACGATCGTTCGTGACTCGGTATAATAATAATAATAATAATAATCCATCGACCGAGTCGTGTATTTACATATATATATATATATATATATACACATCGGAGGACATATACTACGCGTATAATAATAATAATAATAATATGATTAACCGCTCGTCGAATCAAAGGGTTAATTGCTCCGCTGCGCGAGAATCGACCGGAGACGGCCGTGTACGACGGAGTGGTACGTACGCGAGGACGGACGAAAGCGGCGGAGACGTCGCCGCGAACGACGACGAAGAGGACCGCTGTCGGCGGGATACGCGATGCGGGGAGAGGGATTCGTCGGTGGCGGAATACGATGACTATACGCTCTATACAGGAGAGGAGATGCTTTGTGCGGCGCACAACTGCCGACGACGATTCCGGTGGCACCGATAATAATAATAATAATAATAATTATTATTATTATTATTATTATTATTATTATTATATTATACGGCCACGACCGAGCCGCCGTCTGCGTTTTATTATTATTGTTGTTGTTGTTTTTTTTTTTCACATACGTATTATGCGTGTGTCGTCGTCGTCGTCGTCGTCGTCGTCGTTGGAAATTCAGCTCGGCTACAAAAGGAAAACCGTGTCCGCCGCCGCCGCTGCGCCGCCACGGCCACGTGCACGCAGGGCAGATAGAATTTTTTTTTTTTCCTTTCCTCTCTTCGCACATTCAATTCTACACGAGTGCTATTACGCTGCTCGCAGTACGCGCTAGTATATATATATATATATATGTATTCGGTTTCGGGAAACGCGTTATTATTGCTCTTTCGTTACAGACACGTCACTCGAGCGCTGCGCACAGCGCGCGTTACCCCCGCGGGCAGAGGCGGCTCGCGATATAATATAATATTTTAATAATAATAATAATGCCGGGCATGTACATAATAGTATTATTACGTGTACGCGCGACTTCCTCCCTACCGCGACGCCGCCGCGGCCGACGGATAATCCTATGGTGAAAATGCGCGTCAGAAATGTGTGTGTGTGCGTGTGTGTGTAATAAAAATATCTAATCACCAATAACGTCGTGTACAGACGGGTTGTGCGTGTGCACGAGCATGTGCCGTGGTGTGTTCGGACGCGCGAGTGTAATAATTATTGAACATTATGTTATGTACGATATTATTGTTATTATGCGTACGGGGAGGTGTGCGTAAAACGAACGATCGGTGCGAGGAAGGTATTCTCCTCCCCTCCCGCGCCCCCTTAATCGATAATAAACGCTACCATAATCTATTATTGTTGTTGTTGTTGTTGTTGTTATTGTTGTTGTGCTGGATGAGAGAACGACGTAACGATAATGATAATACATATATTATAAGCCACCCCCTCCCCCCTCGCCGTCACCGTCGTCAATTTGGAATTTCGAAACAAAATTCACTCCATTAGTAGTGGCGGCGTTAGGTATATAACGTATATAGCTGATAAGAAAGTATACATGTGTATTATAATAATATACATAATACATAATAATAACACTATTATGTCTCTGTATGATATATATATATATATATATATATATATCGCGCGTGGAGTCGTCGCTGTTGGTGGAAAACGTGAAATGAAAAAAAAATTAATACAAAAAACACGCAACAAGTTGAAATATTAATAACGTAAAAACACGATAACAACGATATAATTATATTATCGTTATTGACGCGAGGAAATTTCGTTTCGTTCCCGGTGTTACGTGCGTAAAGCCGGTCCGTACTAACGATTTAATATGTGTGTGTGTGTGTGTGTGTGTACGTTAAAATAATAACAATTTTAATAATAATATCATCGTAATATTGTAATAGTAATGATAACAATATTTAAGTCGCTGCGCCATTCCGACGAAATAAAAATTATTATGCGCGTACTTCGTATATAATGTAGACACCAAACCGAATTCCAGTCGGATTATTATTTATTGCCGTTCGCGACATTTTACGTTTTATTAAAAACCGTTCGTGTCGATACTGTCGCCGCAGTATCGTTTCCAATAAAATATCGGGTAAGAAAACGTTTACGGTTTCCGCTTTCCGATAGAAAAACTATCAGTATGCCATGTTTTTTCGACCGCGTTTTCCATTCCGTGGTCAGCTAAGACTTAATAAAAGTACACAGACGTTTAAATGCCAGCCGTCCCTTTTTAATGAGTTTTCTTTTTTTTTTAACGTTCAATCACGATATTAGGGCCTCCGTACGAGTATTTCTCAGTGAGGTCTAGTATATTTATTCGAAAGGAAATTAAATTAAGTATATTGTATATATCCATTTTATTATTTTTATTTTCGTATCCTACTCCTTATTATTACTCATTGTACGTAGGTTTTTATGGGAACATTTTTAACATTTATGTGTAATACTTTCGAGCGCTGCGAAATCGGTTTTTTCCTTCGCAGAGTTGAAAAATATTGTACTTTTATAAGTAAATACGTTTAGTTTATACTGTTTTGGGGAAAAAGTTGAAAATAAACTTTGCTTACATAAATAAATTTGTTTTATTTGCGTATAAAGTGTTTAAATTTCGTTAACGATAATATAATTTTCTTAAATTCAAAGGTAGTAAATTTGGTACCGAGTTTTCTCAATCTTAAACACGGGATGAACATTTTTTCAAATTTTATTAAAAAAACAATAAATAATGTTTATTTTATCTGCAAAGATTTCTACTCTAAATACGATCATTTGAATTAAAACGTAAATGATTCTAAATCTAAATGGTTTTATCATTTAAAGACACATTTTAAATGTGACTGAAAGTATTTTTTTATCTAGTATATAGTCTCGTGGACGAATAGTTTTTATATTTATTCCAGAACAACATTTTATTACATTGTATATTATATAATATATATATATTTATGCGTATGAACTATAAGCCGGTAAGGCGATAATATTTTTTATACGCGTATATATATGATTGGTAGTAACAAGGTCTTATATAGCAATAGCACAAACACATCTACTCGTTCTATATGCCTACTGTTGTGTTTGAATTTTTAAAACCGTATACACACGAGAATAATGTCGTTCGTTGTCTTGTATATTACATGGTTAAAGGTAATAATGTACTTGGCAATTAAGAGGACGCTACACCGGTGAACACGCCGTGTATAATTATGCCTTTGTTGATACTACACTTCAAAACTCACGTTCACGGTTCCGAGAAATATTGCCTAAAATTTGAAACGAAAAATAATTATAATGAAAACAACATTCGAGATGTTTGAATATTAATGTCAAAATACTTTTAACGCACATTATATGAAGTTTTGAAATGACAAAATTCTTTAATATACTATATATATATACCTGCTTAATTGTTATGTAGTATACCTACACAATATGAAAACATCAAACTTTTGCAAGCTATTAACACACCATAATATGTTGACATTGGAAGTAGTACACATTATTTATATAAACATACAATACTCACACAATGTATAAACAAAACAATGAAAATATAATTTCCGGTAATACCAAATTTTCCGTATATTTGGTTAAAACTATTACGACTTATGAAAAATAATAATTTTAAACTTGATTTTTATTCAATACGGTGTAGTAAAAAAGCTACAGAAAGAACATTATTTTAGATAAGTCTAAATTATCGATTGTTAAGTAAGCTTCGACAAAATTATTGATAATAAATTATGAATCAATAACAGAACAAAAAAAACACGGAAAATACTTTATTATAGTCATCCAAAGTATAATCTAGTCTAATGTTACAAATAGTAAACAAATTAAAATGATAAATAATAATTTTTAATTATCCTTACTATGCGTAGGTTTATATATGTATACGAATATCATTTTATCGTATCAACGTGCACAATAAGTCAAAAATAGAGTTGATAAAATTGAACTACAAAAACAATGATAATAGTATAGTCGATGAAGTATTGTTATGCGTTGTACGTATTATTTAGCTTATATAGGTTTCAAAATTCTTTTTCCGGCGTATCGATATATTTCAAGCGGTAAATTATATGTATATATATATATATATAGGTTAGAATAGAGACTTCAATCATTCAATTTGAATTTTCACTCTTCGAAGTAAGTGATTCTACGCGTTTTGAAACCAATGAAGCCTGCAGGTACATTGAAATTTTGTTACGTTGATAGCTGTCGGGTGATATTATCATATAATACTATCACCTCGAAATTTGCAACGACCCAAATCGCGTTATAATCCAAATGTATTGATTATCATTATCATAATGTATACTATACACATATTCACATAATCATAAACCGTACATAAAAAAATATAATTGTTTCATCTTTAGGATAAAGTGAAATTTAGGAGACTAAACTAAATATTTTTAAAAATCTAGATAATAATATACATTAATATAGCCTGATACAGGGTTAATATATTATACAGCTAATATCCAAATTTGACATAAAATTCATAACTTATTATTAAAATATTAAACTTTAAAAAAATTTAACTGTACAATAACATTTTCTCTTGTAATCGATAAAATACATCGGTCACTTTTAATATTTTATACTTAAAATAAGTAATAAATTATTAAAAATTGTATATTCGGGCATAATATTATGAAATATACTAAGAAAAATTGAAAATTGTTTATATTTCATATTGTGATAAAAATGCTAAAAACCTGACTACACAAAGAATACAGATTATGTTCTTATCGTTTATACAAAGCACTTAAGTAAATTTGTTATATTATTTGAAACAAGACTGTATCGATTATACCAAGCATTTATTAACTATACTAGTATTGTCATCATTATAATGTACTATTATATTTTTTTTATTTTTCAATAATATCATCAGCATTTATTTTTTCACGAGGGAATGATACGCAAAATCTAAACATACGGTGTTTTTTTTTTCTTACTACGCCCGCGATTATACGAATTTGACCGTCGAAAAACGATGATCGTACGAAAAAAAATTAAAAATATAAAACGATATCGAACTTGGAAAATAAATCTCTCAATTCATATATATTATATGAAATACAACTATACATTATAGTTTATACTATATTCGCAGGATTCGAAACCTACCGTGCGGCAAACAGCCCGATTAATTGAAACCCTACGTGGCTATTCGCTTATTGTACACCATGTGGTCCATGACCAATACAATAATAATAATAATAATAATAATATATAGTCTACTTCCTAACCTGGCCGCGCGATTCGAGATATGCCAATCGATAGCGAAACACAGGCCGGTTATATAGGTGCGTGCTGCAGTGTTTATATAATCGCTTCCGGCCGACTGTCGATTGGCGGACGTTGGACGATGCGTAAAAAAACCACGTCGAAACGCGCGTTATCCTCGTCCCGACTCCGCGGCTGACTCTCCGGAAACCGAGCCAATCAATATTCCGTTACCGATCTGTAGAAATCTCCGTGCGTTATAATATAATGCGATAGTGCTTATTGATCGTTATTGACTCGTTAGAGACGTCATGCAGTTCGTCCAATTCGGAAGATTATGTTTCTCATTATCGTGCATTTATAACAAATCGTATTCGTATAACAAACATTAACTGATTAACTACCCATATCAATATAAAAACGTAATTTCACACATTCATCGTTCCCGACGTTAAAAAGTGCTGCAGGCTACTGTATTTTTTTTTACGAAACCTCTTTCGATCTGCAGGATGGTATTATATGTTTAAAACCGTATACGAATCTAGATATTATATAACTAATGAGCGTGCATACTGCATGCGCATCTTTTGTGTTTTGTCACCGCGGCGATTGACGTGAACCACAGACGCAATCGAACACGCATTTTGACTTTCGGTTTACGAACTCTATTGCACTAAGAATTAGGATTCACTACGTTAAAGAAATTGATTTGAAGGTGGTTCTATTATTTTGTACTATTGAATATACAATCGGTACGACACCGAAAAACAGCTAGTGCATGACAGATCGTCAGTTCAAGTAGAAACACAGCTTCAATGTACATATATTCTAATATTATGAAATTTAAAGTGTAAAACAACCGATGGAAACGTATTATAGCACCATATTTAACAATTAGACAATTAGTTAATATTTATAAAAACAAGAATCAATATCGTGTACTTACACTGTACAGTGATAGTACATATATATGCATTATAATATCGATAGAAAAATACTGGACTTTCGTCGTTCATTATTAAACGTCAACCGCGTTTACGCGCGATTTGGCAGGTGAATCTATTATTTTTTATGAGTGGACCTATAGTATGAGTAAAATGTTTTTTAGCCCTTCCTCGTGTCTATTCGTCAAATTGTGACTACGAAGAAACCATATTATCAGATAAGAAACTTCAAGTTTCAGACAAGGTCATTAATTACAATGTCGAGCGCGGCCGCACCTGCGCACATAAAAAACGTGTAAAATTTGTTTCATTTCGAAACAAGTTCCGCGGGATTGATGTTCACTAACATGTCTGCATAATAGCCGTGTGGCACATAATTGTTTATTTGTTATCGGCCGATTAATTTTGTTCTGATCGTCGATCGGCTTAAAGTTCTTATTTTTGTTCGTTGTTTTCTATAATTATTTTTTTTTATTGTGAAATAGTTTTTACTCGACTAACCTACAACACTCATCTAGTTATTATACCATGGCTATAGGGATTCGATGCACTTTTAATTGTTTTCTGAACTTAGTTTTATATGCTTTTTATGTTTTGTCACATTCACGTTTATGTATACCTACACTAAGCTACACTAAGCTCATTTTTTTTAGCATTTTAAGGTTTTTATAATTTAACACTTTATTTAATCCGAAATTATTAATCGGATATTAATAATTTTCCGTACGACGTCAATATCGACAATAAATATTTAAAATCACTATTATATAATTCAACGTTTATTTAAATTATATGAAATCGATGTTTATTTGTGACGGTATACGCATATTATAATTCGTCAGTCGTCAGTACTTTCATTGTCCTCGTATACACCAAACACGAATGAATAAATTTATTTTATTTTTTCGTTCAAAACTTGTTTGAAATAAAAAAAAAAAAATTAAATGCATTATTTTGAATTCAATTACATTTCGTGCCCTAGTTATTGTTCAAAATCAAAAATGGATTGATATAATGGCTTATATATAGTATATACAACTAAAGTAAATATATTAACATATATTATTTAGTGCTGGTGCTTTGTGTACCAATCTACTATCAATTCGCAAGACACAATTATTGTCTTATTTTTTTCCAAACGTTTCGCAGGCTTATTAACTTATGTCTTATAGTAGTTTGTATTTTGTATTCGAATTAAATAAACCATTACAACTAAAATAGCTTAAGCTACGTCATTCCGAGGACCGAATTGTATTGCTGAAACAGAATATAAAAAATGACCAGGTTTGACGAGGAAAAAAATGCGAAACAACGTGGCACACGAAAAGTTTTTTAATGGGTATACCTACACGTCCTACGCGTGTAACTGCGGATTTATACAACGTGGACGTAGGTATCTGATATGATATATATGTTATTGTGATGTATATCATATTATATTGTTATTGCCGACAGCGCTGTAAACAGTTCAAAGTCCTTTCTGGCCGTTCGCCGTTCTCGGAACTCGTGTATCGTTTTCCGACTAAGCGAATTTCAAATATTATGTCTTCCAAACGACTCCTGTGTCCAGTATATACCTATACAGCGGACGAATATAGGCTTAATTAATCGATGGTAGTAGGTATAGTGTACGAAAACAAAATAGGTACAAATTTTATGGAATCCTGCCCACGAACCGTTCTGAGGATTTTCCGGCTCGTGAACCGAAACGAAACATCGTGAGACTGCTTCAGCCTGCAGGTAACATAATATGTATAATACGGCTGCAGGTAAGTGGATTTATGTCCCATGGTAATATTAAAATTGTTGAAATTGTATTCAACGCCACTACGACGGAGACAATATTGTACATGTAGGTACCTATATACACAGTGCACTCACAAATAAAGTAAAACAACATAAGTATATACATACGTATAACGACACGGGGAAAAATCGATAAATCGTCGGGACGCAAGAATGCGAGACATCCAAAAATCCAGCTATTTAAAATTTTAAACACGTATATCTAATGTTTCAATGGTGTTTTTTTCTTCGAATAAGGGCTTTATTTACTACGAGTGTTTTACATTCAGTGTACACATATTTTACGATTGCGACAAACAATTGGGAGAGGGAGGAATGCCTGATAACTCGCCGAGGTTAACAATTATAGGTAGGTAGACGCGATCGGCGATCTATGTCATAATTAAATTCCATAGTAATAGTATACAGTATTTGTGTAGTGCGTGAAAAATATATTATATTATTATATAACAATATCATGTATGTGCGTACTGAATATACTTGCCCTAATGGTTTCAAGTTGGGCGTAGTGGAAAGTCCTGATTTACACATGTGCAAATAATGGTGTACAAACACTGGGCTTCCAAGTGCTTAGGGCCTCCTTCCCATTTTGTAAATTTGTATAAAAAAAAAAAAAAATGCTATTTTTATTACCTATATAGGAGGAGACTCGTTTGCGTACAAAATATGGACAATGAAAATGATCTAATGTTGGTTCAATTTTGAGTGTATCATTGAAATTGACATACGTTGTTGTCTGTTATCGTATCTTATAAGTCGATACTGCACGAGACATGGCTCATATATTTGCACTATTCGGTATTTAACATTATAATCGTGAACTCCAAATATTCATGTGTTCTGTGGGACGAGGCACAGGTTTTAATATTTATAGCTGTATTTCTAGGCTTACATTGCTTTTAGTAAAAGTTTTCGCTAATAATTGATAAACATTTGAGCTTTATAACAATTTTGACTCGGATCCCTATTATTATTATATTTTAGCTTAGTCTCCGATCGGAACGTAATACAAATGAACGTTATATCTGCTAAAACAAAGAGAATTTAAAATTTCGCTATTAAGGCAATTTAAATTCACTTTGTAAAGTAATAAATTGTATAATTGTAAGCAATAATAGTGACAAAATTTTTAACTAATTTAAATTGTTTGAGCATAACAATGACCTATCTATTTTCAGATTAAGTTTTATTATTAGAAATTGTAAAAAATGTATTAAAAAGAAAGACAGAAAATAATCTACACACATGTCCAAACAAAGTACCTATCTAATACTCCAAAAGTTAAAAATGAATTAAACCCTTCAGTTTATTCTAGCTGCTGTAAAATTATGAGATAGAAAGTCTTAAAAATATGGGTATAATAATTTTTCATTATCGAAAATTACTAATTCGATAATTTTGAACTCTATATTATATTATATATAACTATATAAGTATACCCTATTAGTGGTTAAATTTTGTTGAAAATGATTTCCATTGTTCGTAAATTGTGCGAAATTGAGTTGTCAAAAGGTAAATGAGTGCAAATTTGTTATAACCTTTTAATAGAAATAGTTTTTTATATAATAAATTATATCTTTATGTTTAATATATATATTAGTTAACTAACATTTTTATCAAAATATTTAGTTAATAATAGGGTTCCAAAAGTTAATAGTACACAGTGCCACTATTTCTTTAAATCAGAGACTGGAAGAGAGATGCATAATTTTTTCTTAAAAAATTACACCGGTACGCATTCTTTTGAATCAAAATAATTATTTATTTTCAAAATGCAATTATAAAAAATATTTTCGTGAATTTACCTACTATAATCATTAATAATTTAATTATTTTAGTCTTAGGTTATTTTGTTAAATATTTTTCATTTTGATAAATATATAATCATACAAATTACTGAGTACTATTCTGTTTAGTTTTGAAGAAATCGCGGTACTATGAGTTTAGCTTAAAAAAATGGTGGTAAAAATGTTTGGTGTTTATACACGTTGCACACATATGAAACACAATATATTATTATAAAGTTCGCAATACCCTTTGCTATTTTGTCCACTTAAAAGCCTGCTAGGGCGCTTATACACTTATATATACTAGGTATAAACTGCATTACAACAATGCATTGTTGATGTATGCATCGGAGAATTATTTTATGAAATATAGCGGGAAATCCACTCGCCCAGCTCTTTATACAGGATCCATGTATATATCAAAATAGACCGATGAGCACTCTGAAAAGGTATAATCACTTCAGGGCTTTGGGCAAATAATTAATGTAAATTTATAATAATATGTCTACCGATTGTCCGCAAATGATTAACACATTAATACTGCAAATCGAATTATTTTTACGATAAATAGCAGAGTATGACGTGTCTCGTGTAGACATGTATATATTTATGTATTTGTATATTATCCTTCTCGAAATTCCCAGAGCACACCTACTATACTTAGATCTTATATACACACTACACAGCTATGTATTTATGTGATAAAATGTCGCTATATTCGCGACGTTATAATATCGTTAAACGCGAAAAACTGCGATTTATAATATTATGTATACCGTCATATATAATACATGTATTTAAACTGCAATATCTCATATATATATAGTGTATAGCGTCACTGCGTAGAAACACGATTTTGCCGGTTTTACACCGAACGGGACACCACACACACACACACACACACACATATATATATATATATATACATACGCTTCGCCTGATTTCCAATAAACTTAATCCCAGCCGACATTTTTAAGACACGTAAATCACACCCCTCTCGTATATACACTGTCACGCTGTTCTGGTGGAGCGAAATTCTTCACGCTGTACGCCCTTTGTGGAAACAATAATCGGGTCGCTCGCACCAGCAAGTCGCCACTTGTCTTCTGCGCTGCAGCAGGTACACGCTATGTACGGGCGTCCGGCTATTATATTATGTATATACGTATACATCATATGATATATCGGAATCGACGTTATCCTGACACACATATAGTGACCTTTTTTCTTTTTTTTTGTCAGTCGGTTATTTCTATTATATATATAATACTTGATGATCTACGACTGCCACCGCGGTGTACTTAATCCGCACCGTGGAGAAACGGAATATAATGCACCGCGAGCACTGCGCAGTATATTATTTACAATACAGAATAATATAGAATATTGAATATTTGTTGTCCGCAGAGCAGCGTCTCTCATTCTCTCTCTCTCTATGCTTGTATATATCTTTATGTATATATATATATGCACGTGTGTGTCCCACACAAACGGCCACACATGTGGTGCGCGAGTTACAAAGCGAGATTTCTCACTTTCAACACAAAACCGTGTATATATAGATATGTTTTGTATAATATACATGATATATAACGTACGACTCGGGTTGACGCGCGCGGATGTAGCGAAAAAAAAATTTATATAAGAAATAAAGACGGACGTGTAGTACTGTGTATATATATATATATATTGTATACAAGAGTATACATACGAGTGCAACGGTACGTTTATTTATTGTTATTATTATTATTATTATTATTATTATTATTATTATTTTTAATCGGCTTAAGCCCAAACTTCAGTACAATGCGAGTGAGGAGAAATCGACGAGTCCAAATAAATCAGCTCCGATTCGGTTGACATTTGTATAATCGAAAAAAAAAAGGCATTCGGAGTAGTTAAGGTTAAATGGGCACCAGCATATTATAATAATGCACTGTTCGAGTTCTCTCGGAATCGCACATGGTGCGTACAGTGCGTATGTGATGGTGTCTGTACGTGTGAGAGATGAGAGTCGTATATAGTGCATGTATCGAGTGAAAGATACTTGTGTACAAGGACTCGCGCTTCCGCAGGACTTTATTGTT
Source organism: Rhopalosiphum nymphaeae (assembly GCA_036289425.1). Lineage (NCBI taxonomy): Eukaryota > Metazoa > Arthropoda > Insecta > Hemiptera > Aphididae > Rhopalosiphum > Rhopalosiphum nymphaeae. The sequence goes on from JAZAQC010000030.1 coordinate 4,761,775, forward strand.
CCCGTTTTCAACCCCTGGCACACACATTCTTGATGATTTTTTTTTTCTACATTAGAAGTCGCCATTTGCCGTTTTCATTGTCGCACACGCTGCGTATCGCGTTCGGCGTTTCCAAGAACTATATGTTATTCTTGAGAACCCTACGCGCGCATCCGGCAATTTATTATAATAATAAAATATAATAAGACGCGAAGTACGAATTATTACCTGCAGCGTAGAAGCTATATTGCAGAAGTATACGAAGGACCCGCGACGATTTTTTCCATCATATATACGTATTATGTGCAATACAAAACGTTCTGTTGATTAATGCACGATTTCGTCGATTTCCTAGTGAACGTACAATGCGTATTATACAATAGATTTAAGTCTATATAACAAAACGATTTTTTACAATACGGAGTGCGTGTTTTTTTCCATGCTACGAACCACACTAGCAAAATATGTATAAAAAACAAAAAAATCGTCATGGTTGTCACCGAGCTTAACAAACCTACACTACTGCAGAACTTGTGTGAACGGAATGATAATGTATATTATCAAAGTCATGTCCCGTATTAAGGCTAAATAACCAAGTCGGTTAATTCCTTTTGAATATGTATAAATATTAAAAAATAATAATTTATGGCAATTATTATATAACACCAAATATTAAAAAAGTTTTGAAATATAATAAGAATAATATGTTGGTATAAGTTTGGACTACAGTCTTCAGAAAGAGGAAGATAACAATTTTTTTTCGCAAATTTGTTTCTCCCGCGTCAACCCCGACTACCACCGCCCTATATATTGGAAGTTTTATCAAAATAACTATACGGGAAACAACGTATTATGGTACCTGGCGAATCATACATTAGTACGGGTAATCAAACTTTCTTTTGAGGGCGGATTTTCGTTGAATCAATTTAACGAAACGATTTGCGACGGATGTACATATATTATGTATTGTGTATATTGTGTGTATGAAAACTGAGTTATCGTTATTTCGTCAATCTCTTTGATGTGTACACGATGCTGTCTGTGTTTTAAGGAAATATAATTTAGGTTCGAAATTTTATTTAATTTTATAGATATTATATGTACCTATTTGATAGCCACGTCCAGTTATTAGAAGTATACTATATATGTGATGTACACGTAAAAGCCGTTGATTGGAAAGGCTGTAGTCTTATCAATTTTATTACACGAAATTACGGACATCTCCAAAACGTCAGAATTCACTTATTTATGTGCAACGTATATACCGGTAGAAATATCTATACATATAATAGTTACACCGTGCCGGAATGACCGGGCTGTATGGGAACTATACCGTAATAGCAGATAGGTATATAGTCTCGAGGGACCTTTCTCAAAGTATGGACCGGTCAGCAGTCATCTGCACGTGTGCCCGAGCTGAATAGGTCGAGGAAACGCAGTAAACATTTATGTGTCGCGTCGGACGAAAACAATTGACCGGCGATAATATAACATGCGGGTACTATATACGACTTGTACATTCAATCGGTCCGAAAGCAGACATCTCGTCTTTTTCCAATTCAATCCGGTTCCATCATTTGAATACCTAGTTGTTCCTGTTATAAATGATAATAGCAACGCAAAAAATACTCTGTACTATGTACTCGATTACCCAAAGTTCCTATAACGATCGATTTTTCATCCGACGTATCGTCTTCGGGATAAGTGTTGTGTGTGTTTTTCAAATTCAAACTGAAATTTACTTCGACAAAGTCCAAACCTCTACAGAATACCTAAAAAATATACATAATAGTACTTTTTATGGCGCGTTTCGTCGATTTACACATTTAAAACCAACATAGATTTTCAACCGATTTCGGAGGGTGTATGCCGTACACAAATGTAAGACTCAAATACGAAATGCATTCTTCAGAATAGGTTTTACTGTTGTATACTCTATATTATGGCCTATGATGCGAGTATATGATTTTTTCAGCTTCCGAAACATAATCAACATATGATTGTGTTTTTAGAATTGACCCGTTTCAAAAAGCCGAACTCAACAGTTTTAAATAAACGGACAGTATACATTATTTGATTGTGTGTGCGTGTGTGTGTGTGCGTGTGTGTGTGTGCGTGCGTGCGTGTGTGTGTGTGTGTGTGTGTGTGTGTGTGTGTGTGTGTGTGTGTGTGTGTGTGTGTGATGTAGTATCCAAGAGTATCCAAGTAAATTTATAATTGACATATAACTATAAGACGTGGGTATATACATTTATTTTTATCGCGGAAATAACGAAGTCAATAAAACAAAGGATTAACACGTTTACGAAATACAAAAATACAATTATAAATTATAAGTATAATTTTAACCTATTTCATATTTTTATTGACATTTTCACCTATATGATGTTTTATTTTTGCAGAAAAAATACTCATAAGAGAAATGATTAATAATACAAATTATAATACTATGGTGTCAGTCAAACTAATTGGTAGTTATATTTCTGTAATAATAAAAAAATCAAGGGATATTTAAACATAATAATTTATTACAGTGCAAGCAACTATTTGAACTATTATTAGCATTTATAGCTTACATTTTCTAATTATCAACTATACATACCTTGCGTAAGTGAATTATTATAATGGTATTCGTATTGGTAAAAGTATATGTTCAACTATTCATGAAACGGTTTTATTTTCACCTAAAACGTGTATGGTGTACCTATGGAAGTATTTGCCATTTGGGTTGTTGTTTTAACATAACTAACAGGTATTTTGAAGTCATCAAGTCATCATTAAATCAACAACACAAACTTTGTTGATTTGAACGAAGGTTTTAAAAACAAAAAAATAAATACAATCAACAACCCGTCGGTTGAGCTAACATTTATTTATTACCTATTATATTAGAGTCAATATGTTTGTTGACATTGTTGACAATTGACAAACTAATATGTTATGTATAGATATAATTGATGTATATTTTTTTTACTCCGAAAATTGTTTTACTACAATTTAAAAATGAATTGTTACTGTATTTACGTGAATAGCTGATTACACGGGAATTGCGATTGTTTTTCCATCTGCTAATGATATGTCTAGTCGAATAATAACATTAAAATTACATTATTAGCGATAAAACTTGTTGTATCAATGTCGGCTAGACACTATAATATGAATTTAAGTAAATATCGGTTATTTGACATGACAAACCATTTTAAAACTGCCACTTTATACGACATTCTTGTATTAAAATGACTACGAAAATAAATGTTAGCATACAAGCCTCGGGGTAATTTGTTTGGAGGGATTTAGAGGCAGCAGCTTTACTGTCCACGACCATCATAGTCCATTGTCATTGGTTATTCGTCAATCGAAACACATGAACGTTTTTTCATACCGTAATTGTATCAAACTAATTAATTGATTTAATTTTGGTTATCATATAATATACTTGGTTGAAATATTGTATTGATTAGGTTACAGATATGATAAGCTAGTTTTGGCGAAGGTACCTATACAAAGCCAATTGTTACTGAAAAATCGTTTGGTCGATTATTTTATGTTAAAACGGTTAATTGTTTATTAAAATGTTTGTTCCAATTACTAAACAGATTTTCCACAGTTCAGTGTTTTTAGTACTTATTTGGTTATATAATAAATTTTCGTTTTGATGTCTAACCACTATATTGTCATAGGTACATGTATATCAATAAATGCTACAGTGAACGGATGGTTTTTGATATATTCACGAAGTTCGTTTTGTGTACAAAATTATTTTATGTAATCTATTATATTATGGTATACGCAACAGCTGCTGCTATTTGATGTTGTATCGTTAAAAAAATAAAATTATCCACCTAATATTTAAATTTAAGAATCTAATTGCTCTAATTTATAATTATAATTACTGTATTTAACAATTTTACATATATTTATCAATTTTTTTTTTTTTTAGCCGAGTATAATGTTTTATAGGTATATGTACCTCTAACTACAGTAACCAAATGTATAATTTTTACATTAGGTATAATTTAATTTTATATTTAATTAATAATGGATGTGGTTTTATTCAAAAATGGGTATAAGTGAACTCTATACGAGTCGATAAGTAAATACAAAAAAATATAAGTGCCAACACCAAGTATACATTAAACATACTATACTGATTATTGACGATAAAATAATTAGAGAGCAGAAAATAGACCTATTGTAATTTAACTTAAATATGACAAAAAAATAAATGAAAATCATCCTTAGTAAATTGTACATTATGTTAGGCCTTTGTTGTAATTAACAAGGCAAGTATAATGTAAATAATAATACATTACACAGAACGTAATAATTGGGGCTGAAATATATTTACGCATTAACGCATAACAAATTGCTGAAAACTATGCTTGTATCTTATCTTTGAAATAATTAAAATATCCAACTAATATAAAAGATATTAATTTTCATTTTTTGAATTAGCTAAGAAGATTTTCAATCACTTTTATTAAAAAAAAAAATATTAGCTACTATAAGCGGAAAAAAAGTAAAACACTATAAAGCATATAAATGCTGCAAATGGAAAATGTATTTGTGCTGACATATCAGTACTATAATACATCCTATTTTATTAAATCATCGAAAATTACAAAAATGTGTATCGCATAGTTTGACGTACCTAAGAGAAGGAGTTTTATTAGTTCTAAATTAAACCTTCATTAAAGGATAATTTAAAAAGGAAACTGTTTTCATTAGGCATAAAATTATTTATGTAGATTTAATCGATTTATAATAAAATTATTATGCTTTTGTTAGTCTGTTCTTTATAAATTTGAAAATTACTGGATCGATTGCAATAAAAGTTATATCAATAGATTTTTTGGGGCTCGGAGGGTGTTTTTAGACGTTTACGCATTATTTTACTATAAACGTGAATTTATTAATGGTTCACGAAAATCAAATTTTTTTTGGGTTATTTAAATGGTTGCTATCGATTAAAGATTATATTACTACATATTATAATTAATGGAGATTTGTAAAATCAAATATTTATAATCACAATAACAAAAATGATAATTTTTTTAAATATGTTTGATGTGACTACATAAAAACGAATACCAATTTTTACAAGATTGAATTTTAAGCATTTGTTGAACCTGTTTCCGAGTTTAGTATTTACATAAAAAAATGTACCAGAAAAAAAAGTGGAAAACCATAAAATTAATTAATTAAATTATATTTGTATTACCTACTTAGCTACATAACATTTCAACTGAAACAAAACGGAGAATGATAGAAAAATAAATTTATTTTAACCCGAGTGAAGTCGGGTATATAATACAGCTAGTTTTTTATAATTACTTGCTGTCTGTCTGCTATAACTTTGGACGCTTCACTTGATAAATTCTTGGATACACACCTGTGGTGCGTACCGAATTCGTGGAACATAAAACTTTATATTTTAAGGATTGATTGGAATGTGTCAATGGGTGTAAAAACATCATAGCGATGTTCAGATTAAATATTTTTGCTGATCGAATAAATACGGTTTTAAATAAAAACGTAGGTTTGTTAAAAAAAAAATAAAAAGAAATAGTAGACAAAATTGTGTATATTTATTACGCGTGATATTATATATATATATAATATTACATTTTATTAATAATTTATTGCTATAGCACACGTGCGCAGAAAAAGAGTCGAGCACGGGACTTTATAATTTTTGTTAGCTCTGCTTCGACGTGTGAAAATAATAATATAAATACTACCCGTTGGCCGTATGATATATCACTCGATTACATATATTATAATATTTACTATAAATAAATATCGCGCCGTTCCTGTCCCCTCGCCCCTTCACGAGTTTCCAACGGGTGAGTTTAACGCAATGCGGCGCGAACACACGACGGTGGCGACGAAAATAACCAAAAACGTTAAAATATATCAATAATATGTGCTTATACGTGAATAATAATAACAGTGTGTCAGATAAATAGACGGTGTACCTAATCTACAGCGGACGAGAGCGTTGAAAATTCGGTGCGTGCTAAGGCAAATAGATTCCAATAACGTTTTCACCGTCATCAGTCATCGGTCGTCGTCGTGGGCGCAATGTACAATAATACAATAATGCGAACAAATCGAAATCTCGGTCTGGCCGCGAGTCTACCCGAATACGCGCCCGCGTGATTTAAACTTACGGATTGGCGGACGGTATAGTCGGACGCCGTTTGTGCGTGTTTAGGTAAACTATACTATTGTAGTATGTTACAAAAACGCGATTTCAATGACCAATGTCCAATTTGAACGCGCTCTATAGAGTGTAGGCACACAAGATAGTGTACGTTATTTTATCCGGGTAAATAAGTTCCACGCACCTCAAACGAAAGCGATTACAAAATATTCGGATTGATTAGTACACGCGGTTATACAGAGTCTTTAGTTTCCAATATGCCTACGTTAATCGTATAAAACAGTATTTTGTAATGTACACGTGCGTATTGCGTGTATGCATACTGTTCGTATGGTAGGTATGGGTGGGCGCGTTTAGCTTAAACATTTATAGATCGTCGTTTACTACTTCATTTGTTTACGAGTACTGCTATTAATATGAGTTCCGGAAGTTAAAAACTTATATACTTATAGTAACAGGTAAAAGTGTTCAATGGATGATGACACAATGCACGGGCACAATATACAGTTATCGATTGATTATGATTCTTAAATAAATTAAACATAAATGATATTATCTTTTATTGACAATATTTTATTGAAAAATAAAAAAAAATGGTTTATACATAGGTAATACACACACAAAAATCAACGAAGAAAATTATCGACTTATTTTTTTCCTCTTGTACAAAACAATTTTAATCTTACACGGACCGACCGTGGTGAAAATCCACGCTCAAAAACAATGGGCGTACAATAGAGACAGACCGAGTTTTATAAATAGTATGACTTGTAAATAAATTTATAATATATTATTGTATGACGAAAAACAAAAGCACACAGATTCAAAACAAATGCCTCGGTCACTCACGTCTCACTTGTCGACTTCTACGCATACATCGGTAAGTTGGAAGGTATACTAAACTATTCCAGGTCTACCTGCTGGGCACGTCACTGCGGTACACAATTCGAGCCTAAATGACCTGTATGATAATTTTAGGGTAAACAGAGGTGACCGCGTTCAAACGGGCGACGCCCCCGCGGACTACAATGCACGTTTGTACCACAATAATTGTATATTAAAATAATAAAATGTAGGTTATCCATAGCGTTTAGAGAGAAACAACGTATGTGTCCGTTGACAAGGAAACCACCGCGGTATTACGGCCGGCGTGTTTGCACAGGTATAGGGTATAAATTAAATGTCGCGTAATATTAATAAAAAATTCCACATTCCATACACAAATATATAGGAGGTATATATTATATTCGCCTAAAAACAAGAGCTGATTCGTCCGCTTTCAGTGCTATATTTTATTCGTACCTGCCTATATATGGATTTTTCGGTATACACTAGAGAGACGTTATTGGATTGCGTGTACATAATAGTCGCAAAATTTGTACGAAAATATTATAGGTACGCGTGACGTGTGTCTATACGTTTTATTCCGTGAACGCGAAAGGCCCATTTAGGTGTGTGTACGGGATTATAATATTGTTACGCGTACATATTATACTATATCCGGTACAGCCGCTATATGATCGGATTCTATGCGCGGGCCGCGTCGGGCGTTTAATCCCTTTATAATATTTTATTATATATAATGCACGCATCTCTGTACGCAGTTGTGCGGATTTAGGTGTACATCCGACGCCATTAAACGTGTGTATAATAATATATAGGCCCTGAAATCTGTCGACGCTTCTGTCGGGGTAGCAGCGAGATAGAACATCACCGCGTGTAATAATAATACATAAGGTGTGTGCGTTCGCCGTTCAGGAATGATGGTCGAGAAGACGAATCAGCAAAAAAATATTACGGTCTTTTGAGCCGCCCCGATTTTTCTTGCGTCGTAGCCGTATAAGAAAAGAAATCGCTTATATAAGTATCCGACGCAAAAAGAATCATCATCATATTCATTAGCGCAATGTGGGGCGTGTACCAGTTGTCCACAAAAGTACTTTTTTTAAATCAATTCTCTCCGAACTGTCTAAAGCGAAATGTACCGATTGCCCTCAATCCCTCACGTGTTTTGTACACGATTACAATACCAACCGTAAAGTAAGAGATGAAAATATTTAAATAAATTAAAATAACAAAAAAAATGCGTATTACGATAAAAGAATAAATATAATGTTCATAATAATAAAGCGACAGACAATGTTATCAGTCAAAAAAATAGTATATCGAATAATAGATCACCTGGTATAAAGACATTTATCAGAAAAGATAATTTTAGAATTGTTAGTGTAAATAATAAGTAACGGCGTGTAATTTTTATTTTTAGAAATATTCTTAAAAAAGTTCAAACAAGTACATATATTGCCATAAGTAGTGTATACAAAAATTAATGTCACCAAACTGCGTATAACAATAGAAAAAAAAAATCAAAGATTTTATAAATACTTAAATATAAAAATAGTGTATTAACAGATTATAGGATTTGTAAAATCTATTATTCGTTATCAAAAAATAGATTTAAAATACATATTATAATATATAAGAAATATATTATCTTTGTTATAATTTTTTAGCATTTTATTTTTACAAATTAAGTTGTACCTATGCCGTTTATCACTATAAATATGATATTAATTCTTTTACCATATTATTCATTTTTATTTATTTTCATTTATTTAAATATTTATTTCCCCTATATTCTACGGGTTAGTGTTGAAATTTCGTATAAAATATATGAGCGTAATAAATTATAAACATTTAGTTGAACAATTGAAAGCAACTGAAAGTACATTCTTTAAACTGTTACTGAGGGCAATCGTTCAACATCCCAATCGCGGGTGGGGGGGGGGGGCTCTAAAACGACTTGTACATTGCAAAGTTTAAAATGTGCTTTTCACAAAAAATCAAATCGTTATTTTTCTTTTAAATTTTGATTATTTTCCAGTAAATATTATCTAATATTTGTTACATTTACAATTTTGACAGTGGATTTTATAGATACCTTAGTAAATATGATTTGTAGTCAATATCGTTATGTAATTTAATCAAGGTAATTTAATGAAAAAAAAAATGTATTAAAAAACAATGGTGTTGTTCTACCCCAGAGTAATAATTTTATTAGGCTTTTCTTAATGTTTGCGGCCCGGTCTTTTTTCTTTATAACCACAATTGCCGCAGGTGATACTCTACTCGTACCTATAAACGCAGATACAAATTATTTAAACCAGGACACAGCGATAGAATTAATCTGAACTCGTAAACCCCTAAAAACCTTTAAAAAAATCAAAAACCCATAACCCGTATGTAACCCGAACGATTATTTTTCCAAAACACTAGGATTAACCGAAACCTGAATAAAGCATTCCGCGGCTAAACCGAAACCCTAATAATTTTGTATCTTACAAATTTCACGTGTGAATTAAATATAATTCTGTTTTGTAAATAGTTGTTTTAAAATAAATGAAATATAAATATTAATTGTTATAAAATAGACACAATTAATATGCTCGACGGGGTTAAGTTATAATTTCCATGATATCCGAGAAATGTATATATTTACATCGTACGTATCTGATTACGATATTTTTTTAGTTTTTTTTTTTCTGAACTACTAGACACCCACGCCCGCGTAAACGGATCACACAAACCTATATTATATCAAACCGTATAATAACGGATACCAACACCCAAATAGTTGTTTAAATATTATTTTTTTATCACGGCGTTTGTCAAATATAATATGTCCAGCTAGCATCGCCCGGTACGCGAAACTCGAATAAACTATTCGCGCGCATAGCTGTGCTTAAAATTCGTTTTCGTCACCGGAATATAATATGTACGTACATATATAATATAGAAAGTAGAAACAAAACGGAAATTACTGCGCCATCACAATACTCGTCCGGTGCACGGTGGCATGCGTATAGTGCGCGCACATCAATTATTGACACAACATTCGCGTCGTACGTCATGATATCGGGTCATACCTGTGTATTATTATAATACTGCGAGTTGAAACGTACAGGTTCAACGCCGAAGGGTACAACGAATTCGCACAGTTCCACGAACCCGCAGGCGATATGACGCATTTACACCTATTATATATACAGCTGCAACTATGCGCGTGCGTGCGTGTGTGTGTGTGTGTGTGTGTGTGTAGCCGGCTTGGTAATATAGTTTGTGGTTCGTCGTTTGCCACCGCGCCGCAAAGCATACTAGAAATTTCGCATAAGCAAACGAGGAAATTGGAACACTCGTCAAATTTTCCGACCGCGCGGGGCGTATCGCCCATGGTGATGATGATGATGATGATGATGATGATGATGATGATGATATATTATTGTCTGTAACGGGTGTTCGCCCTGTATACGGGGCGCCGTTAATCGTGCCGCGGTGTCGTGGCGCCTACGGGGATTACAGCCAAAGCCGCGCGTGTATGGTTAAACATAATATTCAACGTTTGAACGCGCGCGAGGTCACCGGATTCCGTCGATAATATTTCCCCTATGGGGGGCTATGGCCGAATGGAAATCGGCCCGCGATCCATACCGACATACCGTATAGTGTACGACTATAATATTATCTTAATACGGTGAAACGTACATGCACGTTGATACCCAGTATTCGGTGAAGTGGAATATGCAAGCCGGACAGGTGAGCAGATTTTTGGGGGTCAAACTTTAAACATCCCTCCCCCCACGCATAGCCTTGGATTTTTTCACTACATAAAAAGAGCGAAAATGGTTTTATGAGATATAAGTATGTTTAAAATTCTACCCCCCGTCGCCATCCACATTAGAAATTTTTTTTTGAATGTCGCTATACTGACGTACGCCATATACATAATAATATCTATTGGCTATATGCACCGCGTACGGTACGTATACAATACATATATGCCATGCCGAGTGTATAGGTGTAATATTATAATGATTTGATTTTTAGTATAATATATTATTATATAGTACAAGGGTATTGTTACATTTAAAACTTTTGTTTGTAAATCGTTTAAAACGATTAAAATATATAATTACGTATTTAAAACAGTATAAAACTGGGTAAATATTGCGTTTAAAACTATATTTCGATAACTAAATACTGATATATTCTATCAACATATAAAATTTTCATTTTACGATAATACATAATATTACATTGGTCATTAGATGATTATTTTCATTGACACAAAGGTTTTTAGTAAATTTGATTTTGGACACATCAAACAGTCACAGTCGCATCATGTGTCGTCCAACGAACATTATTCCAATAATATTAGACGTCGACAACAAAGCCAATTTTTACTAGTATTACACACTCGTATTATATCTATAAATGGCAGTTTTTTAATGTAATATATTTTGAAATATTATGATGATGTATTTTAGTAATAAGAAATTAAGTCAATGTAACAATATCGATGTATAGTATGAAATATAGTTAGGTACATATTATTTACAATATGTCTGTAAGACAATGATTACAACTGTTAGAAGCTTATGATGAAAATATGATAAAATACACAAACACTTTATAGTGCGCATAACATATTTTTGTAGTATCCTCGGTTGAATAATACTATGGTTTTTTACCATCATCTCACCGATATTACGATATTGACGAATGTTTTATTGAAACATAATATAGTAATATTATGTATATCGTGTTTTTGTGTATACGTCAACACATTTCGCAGAAGAACAATATGTGTATACGTAGGAAGGTGTTGCGTGTGTCGACGTGAGACTGAGAAAGGATGAAATAAAATTGTACGCAGTGGAATTCCACGAAAGCGTAAATACAAATGTGGAGCGTAATTTTAGACACAACATAATTTATAATATCAATACATTATATTTTAATTTTTGTATACATTTTGTAGGTTGTAATTTTACATTGCGAATAATTAAAAATATTGCCTAAGTAATTGTATGCGTTTACTTTTGTTTTTGCGGAGTAAAAAAAGAACGAATAACAACTAATAAAAATAAAAATAAAACAAAAGAGCCGACAAGCAGTGACGTATACGAGACAATCAGCAATGAATAAGAATAGACGCAGTTCTACTGCCCGTACAGCTGCAACTGCAATAACTGCATTGTCACTCGGATTTCAATACATGTAATTTGTGATTACTGAATTGCTCTATATAGTCAATATATTTACGTTAAGATATTGAATTAACGAATTTAATGTATAAATATGAACTGCCACATCGTTAAAAGTTCGAAAATATAGTTTAAATGTGATGCCGTACGTTATAGATGAGTTAAAGACGACGTATGTTGGTGGATGTCGTGATGGTTGGACGGGATCATAATATTGTAAATCGATACACTGCAGTATTCTCGCGTGAATCGTGAGTTGAGAATCAAATAAATTCGACACTAACGCTCAACAGCGGCGTCCACGGTCCGCCGCATACACAAATCGTCGTAATAGGTAAATGCGTATTAATGTACGATACGTCCATAAATTATTATAGTGGAGATAAATGCGCGTGAGTGTGTGCCTAAAATTGTTTTTAAAAAACTAATAAATCCGCCAAAATATGATAAAAACACTGTAGTGCACCACGTCGACGACGTACAAAAACCGTGACATATCGTGCCGCATATTATGATAATATCACACTATGACATTAGATATTCGGCCGTGTGAGACTTGGACGCGTAAGTGTCGTCGACCCTGCGGCACGCGGCTGTTCATATCGCCAAAGTGTAAACCGTAAAATAGGTTACAGCATAATATTTAATATAGCGAGCGCATTCATCGGTGTGTGCGTAAGTGCGTGTATGGTGATTTTTTTTTTTTTGTTACTGCAAAAAAACATAATAAGGCTATTGGCCTATGGCGCCCAACGGCGTATGGCGATGGCGGGGAAATCGATAATTCAATATTTAGGAAAATCAACGAAACCAATAGGTACTTGGCCGCGCGCCTATGCAGAAACCCGAGCAATAGTTTGCCGGGCAGGAGCGAGATTAATAATTCATTGAGATATTATGATGATGTACGGTCGATCATTGATAAAATAATATTAGAGCGTAATTTAAAAAAAAAAAAATAAACAAAACAATAACTTTTTCAGAGGAAATTAGAAAGCACGAAATCGAAACGTATGTCATATGAGTTACATATAAATAATGTCAATGTGATCTAGTGTGGAGTTATAGAGTCGTAGATTGTATATATTAAAATTATAGTGGGACCTGGCTCAATTGGACACACACAGAATCTTGTCTCATACAGACGGTCATTTTGGTGCCGGCGAATCGTATTATTATCTATTATTTTCCATCGTTCATTTATTTGCCGCGCGGATTTTTTTTTTTTGAAACCCAACTAATAAATACAGACATTTTGAACTCGACGAGACTGCGTTTTTCATTTTATTCAGTTGGTACAAAACGTTTATTGGTCCCGTGCGATTCCGCTTAAGACGGGTTTAATGTGTTTCAATTTCGACAGCACACGATCCTGTGCAGCATCTAGTGTACACACACGACACGCACACACACATAATAGACAGTAGGCACCATTTTATATTGGTACATTAGGTACGTACAATGAGTAGGTATATTATATTGTACTTATCACTTACGAGTGTTTGATGTATGAAAACACGAAACGACGAAACACGTGAAACGTTTCGACGAGAGCGGTCACCGCCCATTAGCAACGCTTTTGTATGTCGATTATTAATAATATACTTTTGAATACGGTCGAATAACATAAATACATTATACTGTAAATTCAGTTTAAAATACCGGGAAAGCACTCGGTAAACGGAAACATCTAATTAGGAGGTAGGCGAAGAGGTGCCCATTATTAAATAAACATCACAAAAATGTCAGATAAAATGGACTGCCGACTGGATGCGAAATCGACGAGATGTGTACACTTACGGTCTAGACTTGTATAGAGTTGTAGTAATCAATCATTGTGTCGCGACATACAAATGTATCTATCGTTCCGTGTCGCAAAAATAATGCTTTGATAATTTTTTTTTTCGATTTTACCGATTTCAATATTCGTAAATGATAACACTTCTGGGTCAAAATGGTTGAGTTTGTCGGCATTTATTTAGATTTAGGTTAGGAAAAAATGATTTTGAATCGCTGTGACGCTCAGTAAATATTAAACGTTGTCAAAGTATCTTTCACCGATCTCGCGGTGCAGTCTTATACCAATACTACGCATTACTAACATTATACTTGCATAGTATATCATGTTAATCGGAGAAAATCATAACGAAAACTCTCGTTTGTGCCACGTATTTTTTGTTATCCAACTGTGGATAAAAATGTTTTTTGAATGTTTTGAGCTTAGTTTAGCTAGGCCAATTTCCTCGATTTATGTTGTCGGGCACCTACCACTTTTTGTGTACGTAAACCAAAAAGAAACGAAAAACGGAATGAAGCTCGTATAGATTTATAATTTCAATTTTGGAGCCAATGTGACGGAGGACTAGATGGAGAATTACCATTGCGTAATTTGTAATATTGTTCGCCCAGTTCTTTCCCGCGATCCCGCCCGTACGTACGTACATTCGCTCATGTATGCCGATCGATCGCACATTATCGGGTCATACACTGCGACCACTAACCGCCGAATCGCCGACCATGACCGTTTATTCGGAATCGCTAACGATGCGAGCGAACGGATTACCAATAATCTCCGTCGGCGCGGTTTTAATTTCGGGAAAAACGAGAATTACTAACAATAATAACCGCGCCGTCGCCGCCTGTCGCCTGTCTGAACCACGCGGCCGTCCATCGCCGACGGCAAAACAAGCGCGGCCGCGTCGTCCAGCGTATTTGAATCTGTTTTCTCCGTCTCGTTGCCGTTTCGCGTTCCACCTCTGGCCACACCCGAAAAACCCGCCCGTGCAACGCCGTTTATTCAGACGCGCTGCGGCACTTCCCCGTTTGCCACTCTCTCGCTCTCTCACTGTCTCTCACTCAGTCTCACTCACTCTCTCTCACTCTCTCTCACTCTCTCTCGCCGGATCCGTTTATTGCTGCGCAACGCGCGCACACGACGGCGTATAAGACACGACCGATTTCTGATGTACAACAACAACAGCAATAAAACGCGGTGTGCGCATATATTGTAAAACGCGCGGTGTCGCCCGCACGGACTGTGCGCGTCAGTCTCGCGGCGCGTTACAACGTTGTGTTTATTATGGCCGGAGACTTTCTAGAGCGTATTATATTATCATTATTATGTCGCATGGCGTGTACGGTATCATATTGTAGTGCCGCAGTCGTCGTCGTAAATGGGTCTCCGCTCGGTTCTTCCGAGAAACGGCCGAATACAACGACGACGACAACAATAATGTAATATAATATAATATAACGCGGACGCGTCGGTTTCGGGCGGGTCGCATAACGGTGCAGCGGCGCGGCGGTCCCTCCGGTGCATTATGTCGTTATTGTAAATCACGAGGTTCGGCGTGCGCGGTCGGAGTCGGCGGCGTCGACGGGATTACGGCCGGCGGGCTGTCCGGTATATAATAATATAATATAATATAATATAATACACGACGGTGCACCGCCGCGCGTATACAATATTATTTTATTGGTATTTACTGTTGTACGGCGACGCCGCCGCCGCCGCCATTGCCGCACAATAGCAATACACAATAATAATACA
Organism: Rhopalosiphum nymphaeae; assembly: GCA_036289425.1. Taxonomy (NCBI): domain Eukaryota; kingdom Metazoa; phylum Arthropoda; class Insecta; order Hemiptera; family Aphididae; genus Rhopalosiphum; species Rhopalosiphum nymphaeae. Next base: position 4,777,514 of record JAZAQC010000030.1, read on the forward strand.
TACGCGCGACAATAAAACGCGCGCGTTTATTCGTGCGGTGCTCGTCCCATGCGGGCGCATTGTCGAAAACAGGAAAAATAACAAAACAACCGTCACCGGTGTGGCGATACAACATCGTACACGTAAAACGTCACTCTGGAACGCTTAACCTTGTTTCGCGCGTTTCGAGGTCAGCAGAGGCGAGCACGCACGCACGCGTCGCCATTGTATTCGCGGCGCGCCGGACGACGACGATCTGCACTTCTGTCGTTCGGTGCGCACGTCATACCTACGGCCCATATAATGTGAAGCAAGTGCCCCAGGGAATTTCGCGACGTCGACTTATGTGTCATATTGTGTTTTTGTCCGCGCGCGCACCGACACGGTCGTCTCGGGCTCCTGTGCCCGCGTCGTCGTCGTCGTCGGTGACGGTTTCTGCTGCTCTTCCCCCGACCGGACGACGAAATAATATAACGCGTCCACCCCGCCGCGCCACTCCGCTCCGTACAATAATTTATCGCCGTTCTCTTCGCGGCGCGTTCCCGTCGCCGAATTGATTCGTCTCTACCCGCCCGACGACGTAGGCACAATAATAATAATAATAATAATAATATTCTCGTATAGGTATTTATATGCGCTCGTACGTCAACGCGCGCGCGCTGGTTCGCACAACTGCGGCTGTCCCGAAAAGGAAACGCGCGCGCGACGGGTTCACTACGAGATTTCGACAGCGGCAGCAGGACTCGGTCCGTTGAAACGCTTTTCGAATAACCGTCTCAGAACGATACGTTTTTGATTCACTCTTCTCCGCAGTATCCACTTACATCATGTGCATTTTTTCCTTACGTTTCCAGACCACATTATATACGTCGTACATATGTGTGTCACTGATTATTGAATAATGTTTTCCCCGTTCAACTGTCTCGAACCATATATAACCTCGAAACTACGAGTTGGTCGGTTATCCAGTGGCGTAGATAGGATTTTAAAATTGGGGGAGGGGACTAAAATACTAAAAAAATATATAATCAACAATTAACAGCAATAACATAACAGTTAATTTGTATACTAAGTAGATACACCCGATGGGGGGGGGGAGGTATGGCCAACTGTCCCCCACTATGGTTACGTCGCTGCAAGGTACATCTCCACAAAATAAAACCAGACATAAATTGTAACAAATTGTCGGAGCTAATCGGAGAGGCCGTACAGTGTGATAACGTGTTCACTGAAGTAAATAAATATTATACCCGAAAGTGTTGATTTTACCGTACGTCCGTACTACGCATTTGCATAACCTATAATGTAATGATTATGCTTAAAATAATTCATTAAACACCGATGGTTAATTGGTAAAAATGTTTGGATTGACATTTGTTGGGGGTATATGGGGGTAACGATCGCGCGGTTCTATAAGTTATGCAACATTAAAGTCCTCTCCCCCAGTTTTACTCAAGATCTGCCTATGAATTTCACAACGAAACGTTTCGTTTAAACGACGACCAGTGAATAATAATATCGACGTTTGCGTGCGACTGCAGTAAAAAAAAATGCGACACACCACGGGGTCGCCTTTAATCGTCCCCCGCGCGCGTTCGCCGCTCGCCCAGTGTGGTTTTTTCCACCGCACTGTCGTTTTCCATTGCCGCGATTACATCCGAAACAGTGTATTTCGAATGCACTGTCGTTTTCGTCTCGTCCGTTTAAATGTATTATATTATATTATTATCACCGTGTGACGCGTATATGTGCGGCTAGAACGATAAGTCTATGACGCATCTATACCGAACTTTACTGCGCGGGCTCCAGCGTTCTGATGTCCGCACTCTGCAGTGTCACGAGCTGAAGGTTAGTTCTGCGGCGAGAGAAACCTCATGATATTGGTTTTTCACGTACTCGACGACTGGCGTATTTTTGTCCTCAGACGTAGCCGTCGCTGTAACGGGTATCTTTAGCAAAAATAACACGACATTGATAAATTATTAGTTTAACTCTCTACAATTTGCCACCACCACTGTTTCCGCCGTTGCTCGTTCGATTCGTCAGTATAACTCGGGACACGAGAAACGCGAGGAAATGAGAAAAAAATAAAACCGCGTCCTTGGACAGACCGATAATCATTAGAGAATACATTGTTTCTGTTAAACAATCGATCACGGTATATGTATTAAACGTATTTTATAATATTATGTCATATATTAGAACACATAAATATATCATATTAAATTCTATTAGATCATAAACTTCGATTAATCGATAGTTTATGAAGCGTTAAGGTGCATTCAACATCAATTGTTATTGATGTATATTATTGAACATAATAATAAATACAAAAATGGAAATTTTACATGGACCAAGCGGACTTGTATTGACTTTAATCTGTAACACTGAAGTTGTGAGGTTACATCAACCTACAGAACATATATATGTGTATTAAATAATACATTTTTTTTTTTTTTTGAGTGGATTTTATTTTACATTTTACCGTTTATAAATCAGTAAAATACTTTAAATGCGATATGTATTGCTTCATATTTAGCAACGATTAGTGCGACACAGAAGACTTAACGTTAAGCCTAATACGTTTTCAAATCGTGCAGTACAGGCACAGCAACATTACAAATAAAAAGTAATTTTATTCATATTCGATAAGGAAAACATGTTTACGTACTATCTTTACCGCATACATGAATACTCATGTATAATTACGTATATTAACACTTTTAAATTGTAAATATTTCGCAAACACAGACGCGTATAAATTTATACGAATAAAAACGGTATAAATAAATATTAATATAGAAAAATAAATAGGCAACCGACCAACGATAAACGACATTCTTGATGACTGAACGATGAATAACAATAATAGATACTTATTAAAATATGAATATGTATATATTTATTACATCACGATTATTACTAAAAATAAAAAATAAAAATATGTTGACGTTTTTACGCGAAATTTAGGGCGAAACACATTCGGCCGACTACAGTTACAGATCGATTAATTTGAAGTTTGTGTTAACATAATATTATACTATATAAAAACGTACTGCAGCACAAATCGAAAATTCATATCCCTCTTGTTTTTACGAAAACCAAATTAAATCCACTCCGCTTGCGTGTATGTAAATACTCATATCGGCTATATACGTTATAATATATATATTATATACTTATGATGTATACATGGCATAGCGTTGCGGCGGCTAAAACATTATGTACAGAATTATTTACCAAACATGCTCACCCACTGTTCTTCAATAATGCAGTCATTCAAAATTTGATTTTAGGAATTTTTAAAAACTCTTGATTTTTTTTTACATTGCGAGTACATTTTGAATTATTTAACTTCGTGTACTAAGTGCGCGTATTACAGAATGGTATATTATAGGGTTTAGAAGATATGGGGGCTATGGTGATTTGAAAATATTTTTTTACCGATTAATCTATCAACGTTAATGATTTACAAAAGCGATCCGAGTATGGTAAATACTCGATCCAATATTATACATATTTTATATTAAAAAATAATGTTTAAAGACTGTTATAGAATACTATCATCATTAGTATAAACATTTAACAACTAAGAAACTACTCGTTCGAATTGGGTAGATCAACATTTAAAAAAAATATATCATCCACTTAATAATTTACGGTAAAAAGGGCAGCGGGTTTTGTTTGAAAAACAGAAGAAAACCCACCGGACACTGTGTAAATGGCACACGCACACAACGATTCTAGCATCCGAAAATATGGTTTATATGGCGTACATTTAAAAGTTTTAAAAATCAGCATTCGGAAAAATGCATTATTAAAGGAAAAATGTGTGTAAGCATGCTTGGTAAATCACTCTGTGTGTATCTACCATTTCGTCGGGTAAATTAAATTCGCCCGCTACAGCAGCATTATATAATGCCCTACACTTTGTGCGGCGCGTGTATAGTGCGAACACGATAGCAGGTATAGGTAGTTTTGTACGCAAGTAGGCGGCTTCGCCACGGTCGAAGTTTACCCACATATTTCTAGCAAACTTAATTCGCTTACATAATCGGGGCACTCACTTTTATGGGTAAATCGAATTCGCCCACATTGTGTGTGTATAAATTTCGACTGTACATACTGCGGTGATATATAGTACGAGTATATGTAGGTACCAACACTGTACACTCGATAATATACCAGAACCAGATACCCGGTCACGGAGCCATAATACTGCGCAGGCACTTAATATCCTTTGTTAACGGAGGTATTTTGTTTTTGCGAAATAGTTTTGAAAATGATACTAATTTAAGCAGATATGTATTATATGAAAAAACATTATACACAGTAGGTATTATATAAATATACGCTTGTTTTTCTCTCCGAAATACTGTTTTTGCACTGCGGGACAGTATGGTATTTGAGCGAGTGTTCTATACGTTAAATGCGTGTTATACACCGATTATTGTTATATTTAAGTGTTATAACGACCACATTTTACAAAATAATATGTCATTAACATATAATATGATTATTATATTATACTTTTTTTTTGCATTTATTTAAAATGTGATCGTTATCGATAATCAGTCGAAAAATCCAATCTACTTATAAGGCCATTAGGTTAATGTTAATTCTTTAGAACTCAGCCATAATATACTATACACAACTATTTCTGTTGAAGGTTTTGAGTTTAGATAAGTAGTTTTATTTTCTTTATTCTTTTTAATGGTGGACATGACAGCTAATTTTGATATTTGTGAATCAATTAAATAATAATTTAATAATAATAGGTACACGTATAATGAAATTATATACAATCAACAGCGGTTTTAATTTTTTTATAATAATATCTAATTTAACAAAATTAGTATATTTTAAAATATATATAGTCTATAATATCCGTGTATACTATACTATTGCATGGGTGACCAACATGAATATTATGTTCGTGAGCCACGTGATACTAAGAGCCAAAATATTTATTAATACATTTTATATATAATTTGATTTATTTTTATAAATGTATATTAAAAAAATCGAAATTTATAAAAACAATAATAAATAAATTTTGATTTTAAAATATGACACGAACCGCATTTGACTATGACAACAGCCACAAATTGGGCATCCCTATGACCCTATAGTCTATATTTATAGACTTATAGTATACGTATTAGATAGTACCTATACGTAGTTATTTACTGATTTATAAATTTGGAACTATTTCACATGTGTATTATTTTTCAATCAAATAGTCCTGATAATATTTGTCAGTGAAATACATAAGCGACAAAATAAAATTTAGAAAAAAAATTCGAAACAAAATTATCAAAATCCTAGGTACCCTTATGCCTATTGGTTATAGGTTAATATATATGTTTACAAATATTTACTCATATTATCTTTGTATTTTTTATTAATTGTAGTCTATTATATTCTGTAAGACAATATGTTCTATGTACAAAGAGAAATTTATTTGTAAATAAATAAAATAATAATAATATATACTGTATACATCTGTTAATCACCTGTATGCTTCATTCCAGATGACAGATATTAAATTTAGAACTATATCGTTCAAAAACTCCAAACGTATAATCTTAATCGACAAATGTATTATCTAATTTCAATAAAGTGATACAATAGCGCGTGAGCAGTTTTGTGTTTTAACATATAATTAGTATTTGTAAGCATTCATTTAAGCTCGAAAATTAATTTTACTTATACTAATAGAGGTAGGTATTGCATGAATTTTATTTAATGAGCAAAAATATAGGTTTTTATAGTATATGGCCAATACGCAGCGGTAGTGTGTTATAGAAGTATAGAAAAAAAATGTTCAAAAATTATATTTATTTTCATTTATTTTTTTTATCTATATTGTATTGTATTTATTATTGGTAATTTTAAATATTTTTAAATATTATATTTATAAAAAATATATAAAATATTAATAATGGTGTAAATAATATTTCTTTTTTTATATATTTTGCGTATATGTCATATATTGGATATAACAGGTATATAATTTTAGATTGGCGCTGATGTCCTACAAATGTTGTCGCAGGTGATATATCATTTTTGCACCTTTGTCGCTTATGTCATACAGCCATATTTGGTATCATAGAAGACAATTTTGTTATTACGCGATATTATATATTATGCGGATTGCGGTGTTATAATATTAATTCACGAATCGGAAAGGATGTATGGCACTCTGCACGACTTTGTATAACAAAGGACAAGATTTAAATTTACTGTTTTAGAAGACAATTTTATTTTTTAAACGTTTTACAGACATATTATATGGTGCTTACGATTTGTTTTTATTAGTAAAATATCATATATCAGTGTACAATGTACATGGCTGTGGACCTATATCTACGAGTAATTTATCTATACAATACTGTATAATTTGCTGTAGTATATATGGTTCGTTCGAACGTCGATGTCGTACAACACTCATACTTATCATTGTATATTATATATTATAGTCACAGACGTGACGGCGGCAGTGCTGCGAGCAATGAATATATCTAAAAGGATGCGAGTTGCGCGTATATTATAATGTTATTCGATCACGATGACGACGTCGGGTTCGAAGGGGGGCTTTTTACATGATGAAATTTGTGTCCATGTGAAAAATAAGGTTTGAGAGCTCGACGGGGACGATTTCTTCTTTCGGGTTGAACTTTTCTGGTTCCGGAATAGTGAATAATCAACCCATAAGTAAGTCATTCGGTTCTAACAACGATTTTTTTTCAAAATCGAAGTGGATTAAATCCGAAATGTAACTAGAAATCAACTAGAGCCGCTAGTTCCTGTTAAACAACGTTAGATTTCAAGACATAATTTATCAACAGTTTAAAATCGATTTTCCTCAACGTCAATTGTATAAGAATACAATTATACAATCTTGACGATGCTTTAAATCGATGAAAATAATAAAATGTAGATTATTGTCGATTAGATGTAACGCGTCACCTTGTTTCTATCAATTTGTTTGCATTTAGTTTTTGGTGCTACAATATTTTATATGTCTTTGTTTTTTTTTTTTATTATTTTTTCAATTCAAACGATTCGAAATCAAAGAGGTAGATGGGGTGTGCAATGCATAATTTTTGGTACCTATTTATATACGCAAATATGTATATTACTATGATAAAATTTTATTTTTTATCAAGTTTTTCTCCGTTATGAATTGATATTTATGGATAAATATAGTTGGAAGATCAGCTGGTTAAATAGCATTTGTTATGCAATTAATTTATATTTTATAAACCTTTGTATTGTTATTGTACTATTGTATAATGAAAATTTGTAATATTCAATGTTTATTTTGTCTACGGGAGGTGGAACCTCACCCGGCTCATCTTAAATAATAATACTTTTAAAGACCACAAGAGAGTAAAATAACTTATAAAATACTTTTAAGCTTTTAACTAAGACTTATGAGTTATAAGTGTCTTTATATTTATCGTTATATATATATATATTGTGAATAATACATTTTAAATAAATATGTAAGCGTGTGGAAATGAATTGTTTAAATACATTTTTAATACATGTGAAATCATTGATTGTTAGCCGTTAGGCAATGGTATTTCGAATAAATATAATCTATTACTTTTATTGCTGCCACAGGATTGATAGGTTTTCTTAATTGTTTAAAATTACAACGTTAAATCCAAAGAAAATCATTTTGTACTTTATCGTGTACACTAATCTGAGACGCACACACTAAGGGTTTGGAGAAAACGCAACTGAATTAAATTCGGGAATTGACGTGACAAAGGCTCAGGACAAAACTTTCAAACACAGGATATTAGAAAAAAAAACTCAAACTTGACGAATGAAATCTAATGTCTATATGTACAGTGTACAGCCCTACGATAAATTGCATTTATTTAATTTAAAAATGTTAAATCAGTGGACAACACATGTCTAAAACTCTATACTTACCAAACATTAGTTTTCGAAGGTTTATATGTACACTAACGTTTTGGCACGAGATTAGAAAAATAATTGCGAAAGGCATTCCAATACGGCATTTTAACTCGAAATACATTACGCTCTTGTTTTACTCCTAAAAGCGTTCAAATTTTATTTTCGTTATAATACATACACGAAGCATGTAAATTTAATTTGTACAACTGCCCATAAAAATACAATATTATTATACTTCAAATATTTGTTAATCTCGTGTGTCAGCATGGATTTTTCGAATGAGGTAAGATACCACGGGAATCTTATAATAATTCTAAGGTATATGTTATTTGATGTATTATTTCTGAATTTTTTTGATTCTATACTTATAATTCGTGTGTTATACGCGTTGAACACATCAGCATTCCGATAAATCAATATAGATATTAAACTTTTCAATTTTTTAAAAAAACTAAACGAAGAAAAAATATTTAATATTTGTGTTTTAATCTATGATGATACCTTGTATATAATATCCGTACCTGCGATGTGTACTTTGTTTTTATTATATATTCGTTGTATTATTATTATTATTATGTATTATATGTTATCGATATTTTTTGAATAATTTCAATGCATTTTAAATATCTGTTATTAGTTTGTTGTTTCACCAAAAAATGTTTGCTTATTAAATATAATATAGCGTTCCTATTCTGAACGGACCAAATAAAAAATGTTTTATGATGTTTTTTTACATCTACTTCTATATGATACATTGGATTTAACTCAAGTTTCTCCCCAAATTTGAAATGCTTTGTTTGCACATGCTATCACCGTTCATTAAGCCCACAATAATTATCGAGGTTTCGATATAATATTAATATCACCCGTTTTACATCAAACCACTCATATCGTATCAAAAGGTCGAAGCGGTAATATTATAATAGAATTTGTATTGGTAATCGCGCCTTCCGCGGAACAATTTAAGCAGTCGTCAATAATACTCCTCTAATATACCTATTATAAACTATTATTCGGCATTAAGTAAAGTTTGATTGCGGGTGATTCGCAGAATTGGGGTTAATAATTATTTACTAACTCAAATTGATTACACTCGTTATTGACAGCTGCGATACCGCCGCGCCGCTGTTCGTAAATGCCCCAAAGCTTTTATTTTTTACTCTTTATATTAACGTTTCTATACATGGATATGCACAGAACGATTTTTGCAGCACAAAATACTCATTATCTCGAAAAGTATTAAAAACGTCGTTGAATACATTTTTTTTCATAATTTAAGTCTGCATAAAACAAAATATTTTTTTTAATTTTTTCATCGTTTTGCATTTTTTAAGTTATACTTTTTTACAAGACAATATAAATTTTTAATTTCATATTTCAAAGCAGAATGTGTTCTGAGTTTTATGAATTATGAAATTATGATAGATAAAAGCTGATTTTCGAACAAGTACCTCGTTAACTTTTTAAATAATTTAAAGTCATCATTAGTAATTTTACAAAATAACGGTTTTGATTTCATACTGTTGACGAGTTATGCAACTTATAATTCTTTCAAACTATTTAGATGAGTGAAGTGGGCACATTTGGCGAGGTATTCTTGTGTTACTTCCCTGCGTATACACGCTCGTCGAAGATAAAAATACTGGATATAATGCTATAAACTCCTCAGAGATATAAAATACAAATTTTGTTTTGTGTTGAATTCAAGTTATATGACGTACAAAAAATATTTTCTAAAACTTTGATATTTTTCGATATAATGATTGTTTGCCGTCAAAAGAATCGCCCTTTATATACACTGTATACCTGACATCATCAACTTGAAACTAACGCGGGACACATATACTTTTTATGTGACGTCGTGGACGCCTTAGCGTTTAATAAATAGGTAGGTACTTAACCAATGTAATCCAATCGTGATTTCACTGTAAAGTATAAGCTATAAACTCTGTGCAAGTCGTTGAGTTTGGATGTATGTGTATGTGTACACGTATAAGCGCGGACGACGCGACGGACCTGTAATAGTGTAATTACATATACCATGTATAAATAATATAGGTATAATGTACGTACGGTATATACACAATTCCGAGTTTTTACCCGGACTGTTTTTCTCGATGTCTATATATTCATTCTTTGTCGACATGCGCGTCCCGTATACCTGTTTAAAACCATAGTCGTTTTTGTATTTTTTCTAGTCGTTAATGACTTACCTACACGGAATAACAATTCAACGATCGAAAACTCATCATCCGATAAGAACACGGGAAATGTTATTCTTGTACGAAATGTAATGGGAATATGTGGATATAGTGTATTAGTATGTACCTAATGGACGTGTGCATCCTAAATTATTCAACTGCACTAACATAATATGTAACAGGCCTGCACCTGCATTACCGTCGAGGTTTCGTCCTGTAAAACTGACTGATGGGAACATAAATCTTTAATTGCGACTGTTTAAATATTGATGTACCCCTTTTTCTCACTTGTATTTGTAATAATATTATTCGTCATTATCTTACCTCTGCGTTGAATAATTCTTACTTTTATTTTTACACTGCGTATAGCGCAATGTCAAATTATCGCATTGACAGATTTAATTAAAACGTGTACAAATATATAATGTATATGACTAATTATATTTTAACGCGATCGTGACCTGTAGGTTACTACATCTTGAATTAATTGTCTCATGCATTTATATATATATATATGTCACTGCAGTTATCTATGTACAATTTTTTTCATATTACCTAAAATATTTGCAGTGAAAATTGAATAAACGCCACTGCCGTGTATACGGAATTGAAATAAATCCCCTTGATAACTGTGTCGCAATTACGATTTTTAACATGGAAGTTGTGGGGTGGGGGTGCTGTAAAAATTGATGTCGCGTATATCCGTGGGGTGCTTCATCCCCATACTCTCTCTGTATTACTTCAGATAATGTTAAATACATAAATCTCAATAGTACCCACGGTAAATTATTTATTCTTTTTGAAAATAAATAACATTATTTAATATATTGTTATAAAACATTTTACATTTTACATTTTTTGTACCAAATTATAGTACAATAAACAAAAATAGGTACATATTTTATACTATGTACAAAGTACCTAAATATATAACCGATACAATACGTAAATTGTTAATACGTACATAATAATGTAAACATACCTGTATACTAGCCAATAGATATAAATGTATAATCTATTATGGCAGTTTATAGTTTTTCATATAATAATAATATAAAAAATATTATTGAAGTCAAATAGTATTTGATTTACTATTATTACAACTTATTTTGTAGTTTATAATTACTTTTCACAAATTGTTTTATTATAGACATATTTTCTTCTTTATAAATTATCGATAAGTCAGTGAACTTATATCTATATAATTACGCAGCTAATTTTTTTTCTACGCATAACGGAAAATTATCTTTCACAAATAGCAGAACTTACCAGTATTGTGAGCATAATTTGTAGTAGGTAATTTAAATTTTAAATTTATATTCTATCTACGCTCTAGTAGTATATTTAGTATAGTGCAAACAATCACCATATTGTTTTTAATATTGACTACTATATTAACTAATGAGGTGTTCGAAAACTATTATCTTTTGATTATTTTTTATTTAAAAAAAAAAGTATGTGCAGTATACGCTTAACACTTAATTATTGAAAATTATATATCTGGCGAAAAGGCGATAGAATCGCATTATTAACATTCTACGAATTATTTAAAAAAGTAAGCTTAGCAAATAAATTAATATGAAATCAAATAAAAAATATTTAATGGTTGCAGGCTATAATTTTTTTGCCGAGGGCGGGGTGTTCAAATCCCCGTGGAGCGCCTAATTGCACATATATTCGACATTTTAACAACATACAACACTATAATATTCATATAATTATTAGATTTTTACACATTTGTTATAATTAAAGTAAATAATTATCATAGGATTATTTTAATGCAATTAATTTATCAATCTTTGCGTATATATATGAATAATTTAAGCACATCGATTTAGTTTTGGGGTTCAAACATTCCTTATAAATAGTGCGTATATATATATGAATAGTGTATTCAGGGCTGTACACACGATTTAGTTCATATATATATATATATATACGGAACCGTATAGTAACCACTGACCAGCAAATATAGAAGCAGATATCAAATATATAATATGTGTACGCCCTATACTGCTATGTACATTATATAATGATTTTTACGTTATCTATTATCTTCTTTTTAATAAATTCTTTTATTATTATGATGAAATCATATGATTTATATAGGTTACACTTTACGCGATCGGTATTCCTCTCTCATGCAGACTGGCATCGAACTGGCCAACGTTGTTGAACCTGTACCGAGACGACCAGCGGTAGCGTGTTGTAGACGAGCGAGGTGACGGATGATAGGCCTGCGCCCACTTACCTACTATTATTTATTTATTTTTTTCAATAAAATTCATACCTATTCTGTCGGTATTATAATATGCATTTCCGTAATTATGACCATTACGGCTTGAAATGTAAATGTGTTGTTCAATAATGGCGTTATTATGTTATGCTCTCACGAGTTTAAACATAAAGCGGGTCCACCCAAACAATTTTGTCTAAATATATATATATGCTGCTCGTTGAGACGATTCAATGCTGTTGTGTGACATGCCATCACAAATTATAAATATTAAAGTAGTATGATTTAAAAAAAAACTAAAGTATATATACATCAATATTATATAGCTAGTGGTGTCTCACTCATAAAATATGTATGAAAGATAAATACTTGGGTATCTGCTATGGGTAGATACTTCTCGGCTATGTATATATTACTTTATTTTTTTTTACAGCAGTGGCGTGCTTACCTATATAATATATTAGAGGGTGTCTTCGGTAACCGGTGTCATGACGCCCATCGAAAATCGCTTAAAAATGTATAGCTGCATGTAGTATTATTAAAAGTAGTGATATATACCACGATTTAAAAATTACCCATTATTAAAAAAAAAACAAATCAGTTACCGTACAGGTAGTTACTGAAAAAATCCCCCTTTTGATACAATACAAGATAAATATGCATTGAAGTCGTACATCATTTACAATTATAATTAGTAATCACAATGTACAATTTTATATCTATTTTTACGATTTCTTTGGAAGCGAGTAAATGTTTAGACTTAAAAGCAAAACACCACCATTTTTTCATTAACTGTCGTCGAACGAGATATCTAGAGGCTTAATGTATTTTTTTTTTCTTACTGTAGTCAGGTTTAATAATATGACGGCACAGTTGTACAAAGATGACATTTTATTTTCATTAAGTACTAATAAGAGTTTTTACCGAGTCTGTATATAAATACATATCATTATATAAAATATAATTTACTTTACTTACTACTATACTGCTAACAAGTCGTTATGTCAAATCTCATTTTATTGTACATATTGAGTATAATAATAAATGAATATAATTATATATAATTGACAATAATTGTATACACCTATATATGTTTTCTAAGGTTCGGTCTAACACAATCCACATTTCCCCTAACTCTCGATATTCTTCTATACTGAAACATATAATTTTGGCTGTAGTTAACACAATATCGAACATATTTAAAATAATGTTTGTTGATTTATTCAGAGTCGAACTCTTGTATTACGACTGTTCTGTCTGTCTGTCTGGCGGTTAAAATTTCATAACAACCAAAGTATATATCTGTGCTCGCCGATAACTGTTTTTTTTTTCTAGGGACATTTTATTTTTTATATTGAGGAAACGTCATTTTCTGTGATAATTAAGTTGTATCTGTCGATCAAAAAAATGAGTAACTTTTTTAATGATGGGTGCTCAAGCTTATAAAGTGTAATAATATTATATATATATATATAGGTTATACTATTATAGATATACGTCATTTGAATTTACCACAATGGAGTATCAAAATAAATCGTACATTTTTTTGTTAAGTGTTCACAATCATTTAACATGCACAATTTTATTTATAAATTATATCATTATTTCTTGTAGATACAAATGCGTCGTGTAATAAATCAAACTAAATTTTATTTCGAGGCTCGAGTTGATAAAACAGTTACTTTAGGAAAAATATATATGTATATCCCGGAGAAGTTATCAATCATCGTGTCTCCAGCCCGGAATCAGTGAATGCCGTAACTCGGTAAGTTTACTTTAACGAGACATGACAATGTGACATGTTGCTTTAATTTGTTAACCAACCGTCTTGTATACTTATCTGATTATATATAGATGACGAACGCCGCACGTATGTGGGTATTAAGTATAATTGTGTTGGTACGCGAATTGCTTTTATTTGATAGGCGATAATTGTTCGGTGATTTTCGCTCATATGTCCGTACATTATACACCTACTGCTGTAACAACAGTGCGAATCACAGTCATCTTTTTGCCGACTGTAATTTATGATGATATACATACGTATGTATATATGTGCATACACAAAAATCGTTAAAATATAACAATATCTGCTGTGATGTCGTACGACCAGCAGAGCACTAATTTCCCAATAATAATACAATAAATATAATAACATCAATACCGTTTTCAGTTTTATCGCGCGTCGTGCACAGCTGACTTCTATCGGTTAATAATTGTCAACGGTTTACTTCCAATGACCAACAGCATGTAATAATTATATTATACACGTCTAAAATGATCGTGTTATTTTTACTTCAATAGACAATATTATGTGTGATATACGAAATTGTACATCACATAAAACAATTATACTTGACTATTTCCCTGAGGGACGATCTATAGAGGCTTATTACATTGTTATGAACTTATGAAGTATTATGTTTATACATGTTATTGTTATACTATTGTACTATACATAAAAATAGGTTAATACCATCCGATAAAACACACGTATAAAACAATACGCCTACGTTAAGACGTGCACGAAATTTTTTTTTGAAAATTGTTGATCGTATATATACTATGTTGTGATATATCGCTCTATATATTATATATATATATATTTATACACATAAAAGTTTTGACGAGTAAAATTATGTACCTAAATGCACTCATATAAATAAACATTATACACTATATATAGGTATGTAATATAATACACCATCATATACTATATTGCGCAAAGATAAAATAACTTACACATCAGTACGTCACTCCATGCTCTCGCAGCACCCTAAAGATTCAACGTTGCGTATGTGGTCGTAATATTAAACTTAAACTATGATATATAATATGTTGTATGTACGTAGATAATATATATAGTTTATACTTCGAGAGAGAAAAAAATGTTTCGTTTTAGGGATGAAAATGCATATCATATAAAATTTGATTTTATTTTTTTTGTGTTAAATCGTATATGGGCAACAGGGTGCAGCAGCGAACCAAATGCCCAGATGCTTTGGCGAAAACTATTATCTACTGAACAAAATGGTGGACGGAATAAGGTGTTTTGTACTTGTTAAACTAATATATTATGTACATATAAATAATAATATAATATAATATAATTATGCCCTATAAAATACATAATATATGTAATATATATATCATACCAATACATTTATATTCATCTTCCCAACATGTAACCTGTGGTATGGATAGATATCCGAAGATTATCTTTGGTGAGAGGTACGGTATAACGATGTATAACATATAAAAAACTTTAATACTGTGGTTCATAATAATTTATATCCTATTGGTAATCCTATTTTAAAAATCGTTCCAGTACTTATATATACAATAATATACATTTTAAATTGTAAAACCTGCAAATTGCGAGTAGCCATATGAATCATACAATCCATCATTTTAAATTGTTTGTTTGACTACAACGATCGTTTTAGTGATTTACATTTTATTCGTTTTATATATAAAAAAAAAAAAAAAACTATAAAATAAAAGTTTTTTCAAGGGGAATAACACGTGAAAGGTAGTATTCATTATTCGGAAAATATATAAATTAATACTTATAAGTTATTTACCTTCATATTACTTGTTTAATGTACGCATTATATGTGCATTTAAACAGCGAGTATTATTATGTCATATTTTAAAATTTTGAATATTATTCTACAGATTTAATTTCTCATTTATTTTTAAACTCTAGCCTCGTATATAAAAGTAAATTATATTTGAATAATAATAAAACATATAGCAACACTACATATGATGTTAATAATTTTATTGCATTAAAACTGATTTATAATAATATAATATATATTGTAAGTAATGTATTATCGCAATGGCGTATCTAATGTTGTACATACGTGAAGCATAGATATCCTCTCTATAACGCTTTATTATAAGTATATAAAATGATTGCTTGAAATGAATTACTTTTCACGTATATGATTAGCATATTATTTTAATCACAATCAATCATAAATACGTCTATATGCGGTCATGATGAGTTAAAAAAAATAAAATATATTTTTTACCTAACCTTTGGCATTCGGTACAATGAAATTAGGATAGATTTACATGAAATATTATTAAAACATTAAAACACAATATTCCCAATATCTATAGTATTGGAAAAAATATACATAACGTTCAAACATCTTTTTGTTTTTATATGAAAAAGACGGTGCTTTTTATACTGATTTGTCGAATTATAAATTGAAAAGATTCACGAATACATGAATATTAGGTGGTCCAAGGAAAGTTTTGTCATGCCCGCAACTTTTGGAGCCATTATAAGTTTTGACCATTTATAATTCATTTTTTGATGCGTTTATATATTATATCATAAATCCAATGCTTTTTCTTAAAATGAACAACTCTCGCTCCGAAAACTTATTTTACCAGATACAAATGTGTTAACGTGTGTTACTGTTTTAGACATTTACGTTTACATAACGGTTACATTTCATTCAAGACGCGCGACATCGGAATTTATTACTATATATTTTTCTTACGAATAGACATAGCATAGAGTCACGATTTATAACGCACCAGAAACCTCGTCTAAGATACACCAATAATTGTATAACGAAAATCGTAATAAATAACGTATTGCATATAATAGTGCGTTTATGTGAAGTCGTTACAGCTATATTGTTTGAAACAATTTTGTCTATGTATTGATGACCGAATGTAATAATCATAATTTACGAATACCTAATCGAATGTATGTATACACAAGTGTTTATATATAGGTGGATTTATAACAGGTGTATATCAACAAATCTGTAGACGAGAATACTCTAGTACCACAGCGCGGAATTCTGAATTATATTCGTATTTTATGTCAACTATATGTAATTCATGATGTTATATTGTGGAAAAAATAGATGTCAGTATTACATTGTTTATGTACAGCAGTCAGCAGGTGTTTTATATATATATATATAATATTATGTATATTTGTACATTTTTTATGTTTCGTATACAACAATTATAAACAATAGATCGGTAGCTTAATTAGTTTTTTATTTTCACAATTTTGTACAAATATTTACGATTTTATTGCATTAATTCAGTCTTAAAATATTTTAGTTAATGTTATAATAGTTACGATAGAAGAGATGGTGGTTCGGTAAATTGTAATAATTATCGTTTTATTCGCGTAATAAAATAATCCACTTTCATAGATGTTTTTATTTTATTAACTTATCCCAACAAATATTGTTCACCATTTAGATATCCGCAATTGGCAAGTATACCTAGCGTATTTTCAGTAAGCTCTTTCAATTAACTAATACTATAAAAATATAGTAAATAAATTCCAAGTCCATTTCACAGCTATTACGGTTTTTTTCAGTATTACAAATATTTACTTGTATATGTGAACGGACTACATATTGGTTAAAGTGAGTCGGCGGCGCCGAACTCATATGTCATGTGAAACGATCACTTCATATCTTCAATATGTGGGTAGGTGTGTACAGGTGGGTTATTGGGGTTAATGAGTTAATAAAGTTAAATAAGGTGTTATAAATTGTGTTGTTGTTATACAACATATTATAATTGACACCTGATAGCGTGAGGCAAAGACATATTAGAAGTCAAATAAACAACAATCTTAGGTTTCGCTTTGCAAAAAAAGTTCGGGTTCGGCGCCACCGAAGTATGTAGTAATGTATGTAGTAATATGTTCATGACATTCATTTAAAATGATAACATCAAAAAAGCATACGTGTCTTGGATAATATTCTTATACTTTAAAGTTTGATAATAGGTAAATTGACTACAATATTAAAGCTAGAGCCATAATATGTGTTATGCTGCAGAACGACATTTCGCTATGATATAGGTATATGGTAATAAGACAAGTGACAACACGTGCGGTTATAATAATGTTCTTTTGGACGTTTTGTTTTTTATGCGATTTACACATTATATATATATATATATATGTGTGTGAATCTTGAATGTATAAATATATAGGTAATTATTCACTATTTTACTTCGGGAACAAATTGATTAGCGCACAACCAACGCAATAATTATACATATATGATTCGTCAGATGAATTGAAAGCGCGACATTAATTATTATTTAAGGAATTGCGGGGTAACAGCTATTATTGTTGACATGTGTATACATGCTGATATTATACGATAGACTTTAGGTGACCAGAGAAAGAAAATCCAACCCCATTCGAACCGGTCAAGCCGAATTTATCGATATAATTTATATGAATGTGCTTTGATCTAGCTATATAGTTAATAATAATGGAGTATGAGTTATATTTCGATTGTCGACTGCAATATATTATTACAAGACACTGCGTTCACATTTCCGGATGTGCATCTGCAGTACGGCTATATACTACGAAACGATTCGTCTATTGCGTATGTTTTATGGTATATATATATATTTAAACACGGTATTGGTATATACTGGGACCTGAGTATAAAGTCGTATTTATATAACTCTATAGTCGGTCGTATACACAGCAGCATGTATATACGAAATGGACGTTGACACAATAATTGGACAGTTTCTTTTATATTACACACACACACACACACACACACACACACATATATATATATATATATATATATATATATATATAGACAAAAGACCCAATACGATTGCATTTATTAAAAACCAAAAGTACAAGAGCTTTGAACTCCGGCGTACGTTATATAGATATACACAACGCGTTTAATGAACCGATAATTGACAGGCTAATATTTTGAAGCCAGTGCTTTCCGCGTACATGTAAAAGACGAAACCCATTTCGTTTTTTTTATTTTTTTTGTCATTCAGTTAGTGTATATTTTTTTTACTTGTTCGTTTTCGCTTTTGTTAATATTTTTCGGTTTTTCCCTTGTGTCTCACGCACGCATTTCCCTACAGATTCTATAACTACTGTTACTACTTCTAAGCTTAGACACGCGATACACTTTTCGACCGTGTTAAAAAAAAAATGTAATAATAATAATAAATAACAATTATTATACGGCGTTGCCCGTGGTAACGTGACATACATTTTAACGTTTAAAGTTTGCGAACAACGGAATGGTATACAAGTACGCAACACACACACATATTTATGTAATATTGTATAATATATATATATATATAAATATATATTATACATATGTGTGTCAATATACGTGCGTGTATCTTGTATTCTATAAAATTATTGCTGCGTGTAAATTTGATTCAAAAGCTTTGAGCTATTTTTAACATAACATAACAATTATTAGCGCGGAGATAACGATTATACAAGCAGTGTAATGTATAACATAATATTGTAAAGTTTTCGGTATGATTATGACGTACACAAAATAATACATCGATTACTAACCAATAAATATTTGATTACATATGTATAGAATCGTCGATCTATACCCCATAAACGTAAAAAAATAATCATACTGTTATAATAATCGTTATCCGGTTTCCGGCGTTTTCGCATATTCTCTCAAAACACGTTGATGAGTACTATGGTTTTACAACAATTTTATGTTAAATTTAAATACTAAATGTTTCGACTTTCGAGTGTGTACAGCACCCCCCGATTCCGCACACTGCACAGCGACCTGGCTTATATATAGTATAGCAGTATACTGAATACTGATATTATATGTATATATAAGTGGTATTCATTTAAAATATACTGGCGTACCGCTGCAGTGTGTATTTATGAGTACCTACCTATACCTACCTACCTACGCACTCGTCAGTCGACTGGATCGTTTGTATATTACACGATGTACTATTATAATGTTTGATTTACAAAACTTTACCGTCACGTATACATAAATATACAAGCGCGCGCGTGTATATATATATATATATATATATATATATATATATATATATATTATGTGCATATATTTTACAGAAATGTTCAAACTTATTCCGCACGATAAACATTTAAATCATTTACAATTCGTAATGTTAAACCGAGGGGTGTGTTTGCAAAATTCCAAAAAAAATCCGACCGTTAAGGCGTTACCATTGTATATTATATATATATATCTACTCTTATATATGCATATATAATACACATACACTTACACACACACATATATATGTATGTGTATAAAAACGATAGTAAACGATTATTTACTTAATACACAGTCAACTTAAACTGCCAGTATATGTATAAATATATCTGTATATAATATGTATATATTGTTCTTGGCAACAGCACTCGGCAGCGGGTGAATACCGGAATTTTATTTTTTCGGTTTTGGAAAAATATTATTCTCCGACCGTAGCGCAGACCGAGTGCGAAAGAAATCTCGACACTAATAATTTCTTCGAGCCGGTTTCAGACTTTCCGCAAAACCAATCGGCGAAATCGGAGATACAGAGAACAAGAAAAAAAAAAAAAAATGAGCGGAGTAAAACAAAAACGGGTTTTCCGCCGACATTTTCTTTTCGGCCACATAATAATGTATACGGTATACCGCGGCGCAGTATTGCATTGTACAGGTATTAAAAGTACATTACGGCAAAAGCCTTTATGTACCGCGGGCGTGTTGCGTAATACAATATTTATTATAATATTATATGTATATATATATATATATATATATATATATATACATACGTATACGTACGTACGTCGCAATAATAATAAAGTACGCGTAATGCGACGTCGGCGGCGCAGTGACGCTCCTCTATACATGATGTGTACGTACGCGCGAGTATGACGGTGTGTATCTCCGATACCGCGAGGGCCTAAAATCATCGGCAGGTACGAGCGCCGTGTCGTATATAACATATAATAATAATAACAATAATAATAATATTGTATTACGCGCTCGTGTGTGTGTGTGTGTGCGCGCGACGTAATAATACCATATGCCTTCATGCAGGTCTGGTGTCGTGTTATAGGTGTACACGCGCACACGTAGATATGTGTGTGTGTGTGTGCGCGCGCGCGCGATATATACCTACACGCACTGCACACGATTTGCATTTGGGTGTGTCCGCGTGTACAATAATAATTATACGTAAACGGGCGACGGCGGACGCATAATATATTATAATATAATAATAATATATAATATTATTACTATTATCGTCGTCGTCGTCGTCGTCGTCGTCGTTATTATTATTATAATGTGCGACTGATGACATTGCACGTTTTGCGCGCCGCGTGTGCTACCGCGCGCGCACGCACACACATAAACGCGACTCGGCGGGCCCTGAGAAAAATGATAATTCATTCGCATACATACGCTCGCGTATATGAATATAATATTGTTACACACATCGCCGTACGCGCGCACGCACACGTATCGAATATGATATGATATGCACGTGAGCGAGTGTGTGTGTGTGTGTGTGCGTACAGACGGCGCGTAATGCAGCGGGACGCGTGTGGCGTACCTATATTGTAATGTATATACACACACACACACACACACACACATATATATATATATACGCGCATATGCACGCGGTGTGTATATGCATTAACGTACGACGTACACGAATATATATACATATACATATCGTTATTATTATTATACTCCGTCGACCGTATTTATATGCGTTTGTGTGTGTATAGATGGTTTTTTTTTTTTTTTTCCATGCCGGTAGAATTTGCGATTCGCCGCGGAGATATTATAATAAAAACCGCGATCGCCGAGGACGACACGCGAAGATTCGCTGATAAAAAAAAAAATAAAAATATATATGTGAAAAAAAAATAATGATAATAATAATAATACTGCCGGCCAGAAAACCTCGCGCAGTGTTATTATTATTGCTATCGCTATTGCCGTGCGCACACACACACGCGCGCGCGCGCACACACGATATTATAATATTATTGTGTGACGCGTACCGCGTGTGCGTTTTCGACGTCGGCGCTCTCGGCGTGTCGCAACACTAGCAATGCCGTCTGCGTATATACATGTACGCGCACCATAATATTATATTATATTATATGCGTAGTACCGCCGTAACGTACTCGCGCGTGAAGCGTTCGGGCAATGAGGCCCGCCGCGCCAGAGGGTTCGTCCCGAGACCTAGTCGTCGTATTACGTTATACGCCGGCGATATTATATTATTTTCTGCACTGCGTACGACGACATGCTCTCGTATATTTTATTATTATTTCGTACATCGCGTTACGGTGTATTGTGCATTATGCACGTACACTCGCGTACGTATAATAATTGTATATGCGCGGACATAGATACCTACGCGTCGTATCGATTAGCCGTTACGCGTGTCGCGGGGTCGGCTTAAATCCTAATAAATGTGTCGCGAATGTATATTTTATGTGCGCCGTAAGTTAAGTTTAAGGGTTTTAAAACGCTTTCAACGCTGTCCCGTAACTCGGCCCTCTTCGGATCGACAATGTTCCCCATCACGTCAAACGTAAAATAATATAATAATACGTTTTTACGTATATATATATATATATATATATTGATAATAAAACGATAAAAGTCATCTATATGCGCGGCTATTCCGCGTAACAATAAGCGATTTTTGAGAGATTATTTTTTCTGATTTTTTTGGTTATGGGTACCTCAACGGATGATATCAATTCGTGTATTTCAGTAGTCATTACGACAAGTGATTGAAAACATGACAGTATTAGGTTATTTGAGTGGGTGAATATTAGACTGTAGCCTCTGAAAAATGTGTGAAAAAAATTGCCTCCGCAATTTTATCACTTTTTAATCCTTACTCGGTGGTCGAAGTGGATCAAAATAATAAACGACGAAGTAGGATGACGCTAATTCAATAATCCCATCGTTTTAGCGTTTTAACAAGTCCCTGCAATATAGTAGGTAGAACGTTTATCAATATTGTTCTGTGCTGTTAACTATCTAAATTAATAGTTATATTACTTCTTTTTAGTGATTACCTTTTATATTGTTGTATTAAAATAGATTATAATTAAATTACATTTTGGTCTACTGCCTTTTTTAGTATCAAATGTTAATATTTTAGATAACGAATAATTTTTATAAAAAAATTAGCCAATATCGTGTATAAGCTATACAAATAAAAATTATGAAAACAACATTTTTTTATTCGAAATACAAGTAAAATTAATAATAATAATAATAATATATCTACGTATACGTGCATGAACATAATTTTTTTAGCTATATTATATAAGCGTACATATTATAATATATCGTAATTATTCATATACATTATTATATGAATAAAAACCGTATTACAATTGATCAGAATCTAGATAGGATTATAGCCTTAAACACTGATTAGTGGCATGAAACACATTTCACTGATTTTCATCAAAAAAGGAACCTACCTTCACCCAGGACGTTTGTCATTTTTATTTTCTACAAAATTGATAATTTAATGCCTACATAAATAACTATATATTTTTATTACACTATTTTTGCCAGTAGACATAGTACTTATTACCTATTTTATATAATCATCACGATATCGTCGATGTACAAATAATTACCGACAATTTTTTAAGCCGACGCGCACGCGTAGCTCACGCGTTTATTATTAATATCGTTGCGTGCGGTTTCGTTAACGCGTCGGATTATTCGATCAACGGTGTGAGTATACACACACACACGGGCGCTGAAAAAAGAAACGCACGCGGTAACTGGTAACTGTAATCCGCTTGACTTGTTTAGAAACAATTATTACGCAAACGAAATCGGCGAGCGTTAATGACTCTCCTCCGGAGCTGCATCAGTATTACGAGCGGGAGACCGTGTTTCAATATAATGACTTTTTACAATAATTAGTCTCTTCCCCCACGAACAAACGCGGGGCATCTCGTGTATGTGATACGATTCCCTACGTACATAGTTATTATTATCATTAATAATTATTAGTTATTACGAGTGCGCGCGAGCGTGCGTGTATGTGTGTGTGTGTCTATGTCTGTAAACGACGACGTTTCCGGACGACGTTACACTTTAACAATGTAAAATATATCGTATAAAACAAGCATCCAAAATATTAACGACTAATAAGTCTCATTCGTTTTTATTTTCACACAGGACAACCGCCAAAACAACCCAAACAACCGAGTTGAACATTTGTACAGTTTACATTTGAAGAAATTTAAGAAGAGGTAAATCCGCAGGCATTAGATTTATCACGGGCAACGCTGTGCAGGAACGGAAGCTAGTTACATAATAACAATATCGCAGTTTATCCTCTTCATAATATATAATATTATAATAATACGTGACGTAAATATATACATCGCATACACACGCGCGTGACGCCGACGACGCGTCGACGTAATTTCTTTCCTTTATATAAACCGAACGGAGGAAATTTTCATCGTCCACTGCGTTCAGATCGAATTAGGATTACATTTTTCCGGATTCGGCGGCGGCGGCAGTTACTCGACCGTCGACGGCGACGTCTTTTCCCCCGACGAACGGCGACCGATAATCGCGAGCACACGCACACCAGCGGGCGCGCGCACACACATATCGACGCGAGAAAACGGATGTGAATTTCCATTGGGGAAGAAAATATATATAAAAACGCTCATCTTCTTCATTCGAAAACCCCCCGGCCGAACGGCGATGATTTTCTCGACTTCCGGAGGCGGTTACGACGGGCGGTAACGGCGTCGGTGGTGGTAGCGGCGACGGCGACGGCGAGATCATTATTATACAGCAACCGTATACATATACCGTACACCATACATATATACGCTTGTAATAATATATTTTCTGCCATTTCCTCGGCGGTGGCGGTTACGTTTACTGCGCACAATGACGGAAAACGACGTCGACCGTGTGTAAAAATATATATATAATATATTATTATTATATACGAGCGTCGTGTGCGTGTGCGTGCGTGTGCATGTGCGTGTGCAGAGAGTAATGTGTTCGTCGTGCTCGCGATACGTATATAATAATAATATAATATTATATTATATTATATATGGGATATTTCTGAAAAAAGAAAAAATAAATACAATTTATATATATATATATATATATATAATATATTTTGTACTTAAACGTAGGTACGCAGCGGAAAAAGGGGTTCGGTTTGATAATTACGACGCGAAATAACGTTATATACGTCCGTTCGGCGGTCGCGGCTGAGGCGTGGGTGGAACGAGTGGTGGCGGCGGAGGCGGTGCGGTAGCGACCGTGTACGCGTATCTACACACGCGCACACATACACGAACTCACTCACTGTATAGTGTATAGCATATATATATGCGTGTGCACACCACGGCGTATAATATAATACTATATATATATATGTATATGTATATGTGTGTGTGTGTGTGTGTGTGTGTGATACGCGTTTGGGGCCGATCGAAAGCGAAACGACCGGAAGCCGGCGGGCGGCAAAAACCGTTGGGACAAAACACGCGGCATTTGTGTGCGTGTGTGTGTGTGTGTATGTGTGTGTGCGAGAGTGCATGTGTACAGTGGATGCGCGTGCTCGACGAAATTGTTCGGGTATTTTATTTTGTATTTTTGTATTTTTTTTTTTTCCGTCCGTCCGTCGGTCCGTCCGCGTCCGACGGAAGTAACGACCGGAAACGCTTTTGGCCCGTGACACAATACGTAAAAAAAAATAAAAAAAAAAACAGAACCGTCAATATTATCATTTTTGTCGATCGTCACCGGTGCCGGTCGTACATTATATTTTTCTTAAATTACTATAATAATATATACGTATTATTATTAATGATAATAATGCAATATATAGTATTGTAATGTGTTGTTATTAAATTTAAATATCATGCGTGTACATGGCAGTATTATAATAGCAACAATAACGTCGCGTGGTATATTACAATAACAATAATATCGCGTCGTACATAATATATATCATTACACACGCCGCCGGGACGACGACTACGGCGACGACGACGACGACGACGACCGCGACTGCGACGGGCGACGACGAGGACGAGCACGGTCAACAGGATTAATACAATACTGTACATGGGTGTATTATATTTTATACGCCACCTACTGTGTAGGCAGACAGGTATATGGGTAGGTAGGCACGTAGTATGGGACATTACAGGGGCGCGCGCGCTCGCAATATATAGTCACTACTATACACGTATTATACATATAATAATAATACGTACAATAGTGTATGTAGTCGCTCGCACAATGGTATCGGTCCGGTGTGTTCAGTGTGCGTGCGTCATCGTCGTATAATAATAATAATAATAATGCTATATAATAGTATGTAGTAAAGCGTCCGACGATGAGTAACACACACGAGCGGTATAAATAACATAATAATAATAATAATAATAATAATGGTAAACGTTAACAATATAATTGAATGACAAAAAAAAAAAAAAAAAAATCGGTCGAACCCCATAGGATCCGAGAGCAGTCCGCGCTGCATACCGGTGCAGCATCGGACCTGCCGAGGACGTTTTGACAACCTGCAGCGTGCACGACAAGGCGGTATTATTATCATTGTACGACCGATAATGAATGACATTTTGCCCGGTCCGTGATTTCGGGCGTCGTCGTCGCGATCACTACACGATAATAATAATATAACAATACGACGCGCGTTTCGACAAGGTTCAGCTCTCCGTACCTGCGTAGTATTTATTATTATAGCGCAACAATACGTGTGCGGTTGCAGTAGTACACACACATATTATTATACACTCCCGTCGCACGCATGCACAATAAAAAAAAATAAAAATAATAATAATAATAATATTATATTATTATCTACATCATCCGTCGGCCCCTATGATACGCGTGTATTATACGGGAGCGATATTTTTATTATTTAATTTTTCTCACAGGACGCTGCACCGTCATCCGATCGAAAAGACGGCGGACGCGCGACGATCTCGCAATTCGACAATATAATTGACTTTTCGGTTTTCATCATAACGCTCTATCGCGTTTCGACATAATATTATATTTTATAATAATAATAATAATAATAATAATAACAATATTACGTGATGTACGAAGTGATTAATTTAACGAAAGACACTCGTTATCCGAGAAAATATGCACTTGCCGTATTCGAAAATATTTTGCATAATTTTATGTCATCATTCAAAACAATATTTTTTACTTTTTTTTATCCACATCATTTTTTTGGTTTCTAATTAATTTTGAATGGCTACATTCATTTTTAATTTCATATCTCTAAGCATAATAATATTACCTGAAGTGTTCAAATCTGTTAAAATCGAATTTTGGACAATTATAGTTATTAGTCATAAACTCATAACTCATAACATTCATATAACCTATAACTCATGAGTATTTAAAGTTTAGATGAACGAAGTAGTAGACAAATATTTTACGGGTTACTAATCCCGGAGCGGAGTGCTCATCTAAACTTTAAATACTTATAACTCAAAATCTAGGTACTCGTCTGAAATTTGATTTTTATAAATCGAAAAATATTCTGTTTTGGATAGGAATTAAAAAATGCACGTTAACACTAAAAAAAAATATATTGTTTTTAACCACTTAAAATCATACAAAATGTATGCGTTCAAAAAGCTTGATAGTTTTTATGATAATGAGTGGTTTACATTAAATGGATGAACTCGGTATAATAGAATATCAGTCTATATAAGCCCGTGTCCCGTGCTCTTGTTTAGTGGAACGGCTGTACCGCGCACTGCATAACGTTTATTATTCACTCGATTTTTTTTGACATCTCGTCGGTGGTATACACGTGTACCTACTGAGTGCTTTGTAGTAATACTACACACGTGTATTATTACATACACTATATTATAGTGTATTCGGATCGGTAACCGCAATTTTGTATATACGATGTACCCGTTCACATTTTTGTACCCGTTTTCTACAAAAAAAAGCTTATTGGGTTTTACGCATTTACCACATTTTTTTCCCACTGAAATCGATTTTGACTCGAACGACTCACGAATGTCGAATAATGATATTGTTTTTGTACACATCAGAATGATATTTTAATTAATCTTTCTAAACGAATAATAAAAATTATAATGTAATAATATTTATAATACCGATTAGCGGTTACAAAACATAATAACTTATAATATTCCAATATCTATTTTGAAGTTTTGCCATTTTAATTTATGCATCGTTCAAAATAATTCATTCGATATTTTTTTGAATTAAATAAGAAAAAAAAAAATGTATTTTATCGAATTAATATTAATCAATAATATCAATACTTCTTCGTGTTCTCGAAGAAAATACCTATATGAATTATAGGAATTATTGAATATTCATTCAATTCACAATGTTCACAATCGTTATTCAGAAACCCTATTTTATCGAATAAAAACCGCTTTTACACGAATTCATGTAAGTTAATTTTCTATAAAAAATAAACAAATGTTTTCTTATATTCAGAAATTGTATTCAAGTATATGTATGAATATGTATGTGATCAAATAACGTGTTTTATTATTATTTAATTAATAATGAAATTATGTATAAATTAAAATTGTCTTTTATATTTTAAATTTGAAAATTAGCTCAAGTTTTGTAGAAAATAATGTATCTAAAAGTTAAATTTATTCATTATTGGTATTTTGTAAGTATAATATTAATAACAATATAACATAAGCGTGAATAATAGTAATACGCTCATAATATATTGGAATGTTTATGCGCTTTATACTAAATATTGCACAAACCACAGCAGACGCACAGTTAGTGTGAGCGTGATTTTATAATTGTTTATCTGTATTGGTTTATAATTTTATATTCCGTATTGATAAGTGGAACTATAACATAACTATTTGAAATGGCATTAAATTGTCTCTATTTTTTTTTTTTTTTTATCATACACAACTTAAGTAAAGTACTGCACTATATTATATATGGTTGTGTATATTTTGAAATAACTACAGTACCTACCCTCAAATTTTATTTTATAACTCATAAGCTTTATTGTAATAGTATTTGGGAAAACTTTTTAGATATTGTACAGTTTGAATTTTTATCAAAATTATTAAGATCGATAGTTAAGTCTGGATCGATTGTAATTTTCGAAAATAGCACACAATACGATCTATTTATCTACACGAGTTTCTAAAAGCAAAATTTCTATTTACGAACAATCGTTGTAATTTATTAGACGCTAATAAAAGTAGGTACTGTGAAGTATGAATATAATATACAAAGGTATAGGTATTGTATCTATTCTATTATATATTATTAAAAATGAAACACAAAAAGTCTAGTCGTTTGGATAATAATACATATTACTATATTAGAGACATATGTGTGAAAATTCGACGTACATAAATAAATTAACTCGTAAGTCCAATGCTAACACTGATCGGGAGTGAAAAACGAGTTCGACATACATACTATTATGCAGAAACGTCAAGGTACTAGAGAGATAGTGCAGAGGTTATAAAATAATATAATGGTCGCTGTTTACAGCCGTATAACGGAAATGGTTTTGTATACACTTTTTTGAAATATCTTTCTTCGGCTATTGCACGTATAAGCAGTATTATAATGTGTAAGTCAATGAACACCCCGCAGTTAACGAAAAAAAAAATATGTTTATCCTTTAAAAATTCGTGTACCCCACGAAATGTGTCATTGTATTATTCTTCAAAATATAATTTATAATGGCACATACAAAAGTATTATACTCGGCCAAATCGCGGTATAATCCTAATCCCAAATACCAATAATACTTCAGCTCTGGTTTTCTTTTTCTTTTTGGGTTCATTATATTGAACAAAACATACTCGCGGACCCACGCTAGCCCCATGCTCGATTTCTAATCCAATGTACGCGGCTTATTTCTATTATGCGTGCGTTGTATTTACAATATATATTATTATTATACATACTGACGATCATACATTCATACGTATATTGTATATATACATTATATAACGCATATCGACCATATAGTGACCATGTGACCACACACGCGACAGTATACTAAACGCATATATATATATATATGGTCGGGGGTTTATAATATGGGCACATTGGGCACATAATAATATATATCGATCGTATATCGGCCATTTTCATCTGTCATTATTAAATATATGATGTACAATAAAATCCCGTCCAAATCGGCAACGGCTAAGAACGAAAAAGACACGTCCCTTATATGTTACACACACATATATATATATATGTACATAATATAGAGACAGATTTCCGTTTTATTCAATAGGTGTGGGCCTATTATAATATATAGGAACACATTTTTTCGCCGTCTCCGCCATATTATATCCTTCTGCAGTATCACACTGCTAACCGCCTCAAATACTCCAATAAGATCTCCGTATTTCCATTCACAAAGCGCGCTTTCTCTGCGGAGATGGATTCCGCATTTACACACACGCACACGCGTGTCATACATATGTATATATAATATATAAACGTCGTCGGCCCGGATGTGTGAAAACATCGGCGTACGGTATAGACTTAAGTATTATACCCTATATATACTACGCATGTGCGCACAACTGCATAAGAGTGTATGTAATGACTGTAATGTATAGAAATACCATCATAAACGAACGCACGAAACTCGTTTCGGCGCTACGGAACACACTAATATTCCGCGTGTATAAAGCCACCGAAATCGTATTATATATTTTTCGAGCACGAGATATCTTTCGTATATTAATATGGTTTGCGCATAAGAGACTCGGCCGCCGCCTCCGCCGCCGGAGGGTGTGTTGTGCTGCGTTGGTTTTGCGGATTGAGCTATATGTACATCAAGGGGATTCGTATATACATGTGGTGTACAAGCCCCGTTTCATATATCCTCGCGAGTATAGGTCGTGCGTGTAGGACGTAAGTACACACTGTCTGGTTATATGTATACCTACGCCTCCCATAAACGACCGTCGATACATAATACATATCTTATAATCGGGATTCTAAATGTATAAGCATAAATATATGATAACGCGCGTACACATACGTAGGTATCATACCACTCGAGCTTTCTGCTGCCCGCTGCCGTCTGAAGTCCGGGGTTATAACGTAGCAAGTAGGTAGGCGCACGTATACCTACACACGAGGGATCGATTTTTTTCCAAGACGCAGAGCAATTTGGATAGCGTGCCGAGGGCGTATGGGCTGCCCCCCTTCCACAAGAGGGTGACCCATATATTATTATTATGCGTGCATCTCCATTACCGTTTCTCGCGTGCGCGTGTTCATCCGCAGCTAGATTGGAATAATATGGTACTTTTTGTCTGCAGACTGCAATGCACGCACGATATGTACGGCACACATACATACACACACACGCTCACACACGCAATGTTGCGTTATTGTACGAATGTATACGGTAACAAAATATTATATACATATATACATATATATAATAATAATATCATGTATATAAATACGACACTGCGCGTGTAGTATAATATACCCACATACTCTCTCTCTCTCTCTCTCGCACGCGCGCGCGCACATAATATATCATATTATTATATAGATGGTTTTAATTATCGGAGTTAAATCCGTACAGGCACCTTTTCAATAGCACACGTACATATACACACACGCGCGAGTGTATAAGCATAATATAAAATACACCCACGTCTGTGACACGTCGAGACGAATCAATTAATCATCGATCAGCATCATCGTCATTCGTCGACGTACGCCGCCCGAACACTGTAAACAAGTATTTAACGGGCATTATGATGTAACACAATAACAATTATTCGATAGACGTACGTATTTTACGCGTGGCATTTTTCAAAAACATTTACCGCGTTATGTGTTGTGTACACGATAGTGGTCGGCTTCATGTGTTTCATTTCAAAATACTCGTATATTCCGGGCGTTCGCGGTTCGTGTGTTTATTAAACTAAACTCATTATTACAAACTGCACCGCGCGCGCGTTGACCTCACGTCTAATTTCCTAAACGTTATACCGAACAGAAACACATTGTTGTATTAAAGTTTATTATCATTATTATTATCGTGTCTTAATTAGAAAACTAATACTTCCGCAGTTGTGCATATTAAACTGTACCGTAGAATATCAAAGCCGTCATAAAGTCACAATCGTTACAGGTCGATACAACAACAACAATATATTATATTTTGTATAAAGACTCAATAATCGTGACGATAATATTTTGATGCGTATATTTGTATTGTGTATAGTGCGTACGTCATGTTAAAATATGTTTTATGATGGTTTTCGTAAATCGTAACGTCGTAATAACAATAATAATAACATTATCATTGCTGAATGGTCGATTTTCGCGCAGGTGGAATGAATTATTGTGTTTGTATGTGAAATACCATCGTATCACATTATTATATTATATTCAAACGTATAATAATATAAGAATACGACTTAATATTGTTGTAGAACCTTTAACGTTAGGATAATCCAAAATGTATAATACATGTAACATTATATATTGTTATAAGTCCAAACAACTTTTTATAGCCGTATAATAATTCTGTTTGTACTGATGGGGTAAAGACGTTATCGTCACTACCTATATAATAATAATAATAATAATAATAATATTAATAACGTATATATTGTTGTCGTACCCGTGTATGCTGTATCGATACGATTTAGGTCCGATGACCGATATTAAAAATATTTTATCACCCGTGTTTGTGGGTATATTTACAACAATATAATACATTAATAAACCGTGAAGTCCGTCGTCGTCGCGAAAGCGTTCACTTATTATAATATTTATACATACAAAATATAATAAACTATCGTAAACCTTTTTTTTTTTTTTTTTTTTTTATTATTATTTATCTCTTTTTTTTTTTAACACAAGTCATTTTCCGTTTAGTATATTAATATGTTTTTTTTCGCGTTGTGTTTTGGTTCTTTTGTGCGTGGATATTTAGCGAACACATTCTATTGTATACCGGCATTCCCCCATTTAATAAAATACACATATTTTTTATTATTAAGATATTATGTTGTTTGGACCGTGAGTGTATGTATTATAAAGATACGTATTTAAGTTACATGATTTATTGAAATGGATTTCGTTTACAGCCTGAGTGTGTGTGTATGTGAAAAGGGTGACTGGGCAGAAAAGTTGTCTCGGAGTAGTCTACGCGGCGTTTAATAAACATATCGGTCCATGTGTCTCGATATACTCGTATATACATATAATCCACACACACACTTGTGTACGGATAGTTTTCGACGATGATGAATATTTCGATCAGAAACTAGCGCGTCTAAGCTTAGGCAGCCGACATAGGTAGTATAAACGACATATTAGTTGATAATATATATTTTTAAATTGTCGTACAAATAACTATCGGCTATTCCATCGCGGCGTTTCGTTTTTTATTTAGTTAATATAATTTTTTTCAAACTTTAACTACTAATAACGGTGTATAAGAGCGTGCTAAGGCGTTATTGCATTACAAGCCCACAGGCTTATCTTTATCTTGCGGGATCAGCCTCCCAGCATAACTGCTGCAACAGTGATTGGCTTTCGTATTGAAAAAATGTCTGCAACTTTTCATATAATATTATCACTTTTGAACGGGTCGGTGGATGTTTTGGGCAGATGTGGATATGTGCTGATAAAACAATAACGAACACACTACATCACCGTGTGCCAATTTGTAGCGCATTTGTACAAGTTTATTGTAATAAGAGTATATTTTAGCATACCTATGCTCGAATCCAATTTCTGCACTATCGGTATATTGTTTTGTATTACGAACAAGTGATTATCATTATGGTAATATATTTTGTGCATGCGTAATATATCTAATATATTTTAGCGTTTTGCCAACTTCTATCAAGTTCCACCGGTATTGATATAATTAGCAATTAGCACCACTAATATAGTATGTAGGTATAATAACTTTTAACCATAACATATGTAATTTCAGAGACAATATATTATAAATGGCATAATGCATAAATACCTACTGAACAAAATGACTTTAGTAGGAAAAATAATCTTCATCGTTAATTAATTATGTGACAAACTCGTATACACTTACGTAAAATCGTATATGTATGTACATATTATTCCCGTGAAATTATTCAACAGATTATAGAGTATAACAACTATGGTAAGATTAATCGTATAATTGTATAACATTTCAACTGTGGCGAGTTCGAGACCACGATATACATTATAAAATATATTTATAGGTTTTTTTTAGAATAGACGTTTCTTTAATTTTCACAAATCCTTGTCTACTTCGTTTGACCGTTTATCCGATGACCTTTCATACTGAAACAAAAATCATGACATAATATAATATGTACTGACTATTAACTACATTTTAACTCTGACTCATAGCAAAGTCAAACCTCATCGAATTATCGTGTATTATAGTGTCTAGGGAATTCGTTGTCGATTCCGATTGTCTTAACGTGCCTGTTAGAGCACATCGTACGTAATTATTATAGCTTTTGATTTTTAGATCAAATATCGCAATAATATTGTGAAAAATAAGTTTTCATATTATCTGATTGACAATATCACGTAATTATGAACGTATGGGTAGATACACAAAATCTTAAATTGATAAAAAATTATGCCTTTACGTGATAAGTCTTAAATTAAAGTTTATTTTTTCAATGAAACATATGATTGTTTTGTTTTAAGATAAACATAACAATTAAAAAGGCGTGAAACACTTAATGTTCTTTTGTATAACTTAGTAAAAAAGTGTGTGAATAAATAAAAAAAAAAAAATAATACTAGATAATTGGAAGCAGTTACAAACCCCGCGTAGATAGTAAAAACAATTTGGGACATGTTTATTGTGAGGCTGTTATTGTATATAAGAATATTCCAAACGGACAATAATCGTTATTGTAAAATATAAGAATTAATTTTATTACGTGTAATTATTGTGCAGGTCAGGGGTCTTGGTAATAAAAAAAAATTTAATAAAACGTCGACTATATTTTATATTTAGGGCCATTGCCAATAATAAAATAAAATATAATATTTTATGTATATACATTATGTTTGTAGCCAGTTGCTGGTATCGCGGTATTAATCCCTATAATAAAACGGGACTTAACAATCGATTCTAAGAACTGAGCGATTACGGCTTACACATACTAACATTTTATGTTTATTTACTTCTCCCACGTACCAAGTGATCAGATAACATCTATATTCCATTATATAATGAATTGCCTATAGACTACCCCTTACAAAAGGTTGTCGTCCAACAGTCATGAGATATTTTCGAGACAGCATACGTAGGTATTACAGCATGAAATGGATGAAATGTTAATGATTGTTCAAACACTGTGTGTAAACTGCAAAGTAACTCAAATATAATTTATATATATATACGATTCGAGATGACGAGATATAATCTGGTGGAGACGTTTATTATTTTTATAACCGACGTGACAAAGGTTTAAAAAATAAGACATAAAAACTGTAAAGTTATTAACGTTTAAGTGTATATTATAACCCTCGGTCCGCAACAATGTTATCTCCTTGTCCAATACACATACACACACACACACACACACACACACACACACACACACACACACACACACACACACATATATATTATATGACATTATATTCTCGGCAGATATTATTATATATACCTGATATAATAATATATTATGTATACGATCTTTCTCGGCTACTATTCTGGACCACAATTACGCACATAAAAATATGAGGAATCATTTTCTCGTTCGTAGAGTGGGCTAGGTGTTAGGATTATATTAAATTCTGTTTTTATGTATAAATAAAACGGTAGCGGAAATATGGCTTAACGTTTTTATCTCGACGTTATATTAATATTGTGAGCAACAACGCGATTTGGCCAATAGTCATCGGATATGTGACGGTACGGAATAAAATAAAAGAAAAACGGGGTTGATGTTATTTTTTGCGAACATGAAGAACGGCGGAGGACGGATATAGATCCACGTCCACGAGTACTTATATAAACATAATATATTATTACTTAGGACACGGATACAATGTTGACGGTCGGAACTCCTTTTCGAAATAATCAATCAAACAATACCTAATAATTAAACCGCACACTTTCGTCGTATACATTCTGTACATCCACAACACCTTCTTCCATAAACATACGTATATGTTAGTAAATTACCCGTATGCGTGTATGTATGTATATTGTACATGTAAAACGTGTAATTTATTTTATGTTTTTTTACTCGTGCCGCCGCCCAGATTCAACCTGAACGCAATATCATAATAGTACAATAATCATAATAAAAAAACTCTATCGGATTTAATTTTCAAAAGTTTAACGTGTGTGACAAAAAACGTCGGACGGCTATATTATTATCTATGTATACACACATACGTATATATATATATATATATGCAGAAAACGGAGGCGAAAAAATATTTTAAAACAAATGAACGAAAAAAATAAAAAATAAATAAAAAAACGAAAAACGTTCGCGCGGACAATTCGTTTCGGTGTACAGTTTTTAATATTCCCTTCGGGAGTCGGTGGCGTGAAAGGAGGAAGAGGATAATATTATTATTATATATATATATATATATATGTATAATCGAAAACGCGATGGAACTGAAAAAAAATGTATAATAATAATAATAATTGACCGGGGCGAGGCGACCGAGTTTTTTATTCCGTCGGACCCGCATCCGAGAGACCAACAGAGAAGGAGCGATAGCGGCGTACGGACAGAGGGACGGAGAAGGCGCGAGAGGGAACGCGTCGCTGCTGCCGGCCGGCCGGTCGGTCGTCCGTGTTCGCTGCTGCCTGCCTGCCATACCACCGCGGCGGCTGCGGCAGCGGCAGCTGTCCCGCGACGCGCGTGGTCGGAGGGCGGTTCGGGGCAGCTGATCCGGCCAAAAACGTCGGCGGCATTACAACGTGTGCGCGTGTATGCGTGCATGCCCGTTTGCGCGCGCGCGCTCGTGTATGTGTGTGTATGTGTGTGTGTGTGTGTGTGTGTGTGTGTGTGTGTGCCGTGTGCGGTCCGCGACCGGGGCAAAAGGGCGTGCGTGGTCGAGGGGGGGGAAACGGACGTGTGATACGTGTAATTTACGTGCGTCGTTATCCTCCATACCATATATATATATATATATATACATTATACACATTATATATTTTATATACGTATATATATATATATACACGTCCGTACTTATATATAATATAATATACGAGTGTGTGCGCGTACAGATATATATATCAACGCGCGTTTTCCCCGCACCACACCCCCCGTCGACCGCAGTCGCTGACGACGACGGCGACGGTTTTTTTTTTCTCTACTGCCGCCGCACACACCACACCACACAACACACACACACACACACACACACACACACACACACACACGTACACACACACACACACACACGTACACACATACTGACTGCCGTAGTGGCGTCCCCGTCGTCTGCAGATCGGTGCCGTGTGGCAGGGTGGTGAGGGGGCTACGCGCTAGTGCGACGGAGACCGAACGATAGATAAATGCGCTCACGTACGTCGTCAGAGGCGGAGGAAGTGAACTACGACGACGACGACGACTATACGACTCTACTATTGCGTATATATATATATATATATGGTGCGATGACGACGACGACGTGCGTGAGAGATAGACCGGAGGGATGACGGTGCGAGCAGAGGTGTTGTGTGTGTGGCGGCCACGGGGGGAGAGTGGTGAGCGAGAGAGATGAAAAGATAAAAACCAATTCCGGCGGAACGCGACGTCGACGAGAAAGGTGTGTGTGCGACGCGGCGGGGAACGCGCGCGCGGTCGAGGGGATCGTCGACGGCGGTGCGGTGCTGCTCGCACCGCGTGACATTTAATTGCGCGTCGCGCCCGGCCCGCGGCGACGGCAACGGCGGCGGGTAAAATCCAT
Organism: Rhopalosiphum nymphaeae; assembly: GCA_036289425.1. NCBI lineage: Eukaryota > Metazoa > Arthropoda > Insecta > Hemiptera > Aphididae > Rhopalosiphum > Rhopalosiphum nymphaeae. Next base: position 4,815,697 of record JAZAQC010000030.1, read on the forward strand.
CCAGCCGTCGGCGGGACACATGTCGATAAAACGTCGTCCACCGCCGCCGCCGCCGCCGCCGTCGTCGTCGTTGCTGTTATACTGCTGCCGTCGTCGTCGCTGCGTGGGCAACGCCCACCGGGCCCAAATGGCTTTGGGTCGTAAAACGCATTGTGCGCGATTTTTTCCCTCGTTTTTTCGTTTCTCTCTCTCTTTTTTTTTTATACTCGTTGAGTTTCCCCTCTTTGTGCGCGCCGCGGCGTGTGTGCCGGCGGCGGCGGTGGCCGGTGCGGCGTGGAGGTGACGGGTTTCGTGCGGGGGTGATGCGAGGGCGGCGCGGCGACGGTGGCGACGGAAGATAATAACGCGGCGGCGGCAGTAGTGGCGAGAAGGCCCCGCGAGGATTTTAGTCGCCTCAGCTGAAAATCCTCGGCGCTCGGGTTTTTGGCTTCTTTTCCTTCGGGTTTTTTCCCCTCCGTTTCTTCTCACGGGACCTGCACCGGCCGACCGCGCGGTCGACAGCAGTGAGCGCGACCGAAAAAATAACGATTTGACCGGAAATCGATTTGAATCTTTTTTCCTCTTCCTCTATACGCATTCGGTGGAATTTTCGGATCTTCGGCGAAATAAAATATAATAATATTATGATATTACTTCGATTCGCCGGTCTCCGAACCTAACCTAACCGCCGGTGGTCGTCCGTGTCGGTATCTATCGAAATCGCCAAGGACGCATAACTTAATATATTATATTCCCCATATACTACGCTTCTACGAGCCCGGTCAAAAATAATGTACGCGGTATATATATATATATATATATAATAATAGGTGTACGTTACAATTTCGGGTTATCGTCAATATTGACACAGCTCGCGATCTCCGATCCTATACTTACCTATATAATATTTTGTAACGCTACGTTTTCGTTTACACAGTACCATAAACGCATTCGTTCGCTTTGACAACGTGCGGACGAAAAAATGATGGGAAACTTCTCCGCGGACATCACTGGCATTTAAAATTTATTGTGATTTCTCCTATTTTCATTGCTTACAAAAACAACACGATGTATTTTTAGTCCTCGATACGTCAGACGGCCGATATCGTCATACATTATTCGGTAAAATATAAGTCAAAAATCAAAATATTTTGTGAAAAACGCGGGAATATACTTTTTAGAAAATCACTCGCGGCATCATCGCCGTTGTTCGACGATTACCGTGTACCGTTGTTGGAGTTTTAGATTTCCGATGACGGCGGGGCTTGTTTAAAATAATAAATAATTATCGCTGTACACAGTAAGAAATGCTGCTATAACCGAGAGTAATATTCCGAGTGCGTTTCGACGACGTTTGACCTTCTCGTTTATTGCTAACACGATCGCGTTTGAAAAATATGCCGATTAGGAAATTCGTAAATTAAAAAGAAGAGTCCAGCACTTTATTAAAATAATAATAATACAATGATAACAACAGCTATTTGTTCACGCAACGATTTCGTCTCGGTTCGTTCTGTGAGAACAAAAACAAAATATTATGATTAAGTAGCGACGGGTATGCGCGTGTATAATGTATATGCGCGCCTATGTGCATATAATATATAGGAACATGTCTTTTTTAATGAAACTTAGCAGAAAGATGCGACCGCGTGTCGCCGTTACTGGAAGTAATCGACGCGGATCGTTTTTCGATCTTATGGTATCCGATTGCAATATTTCTCCCCTTTCCCGTAACTGCAGACAAAAACCGTATTGGCTGGCGTAGTATTTTAATAAAGACGGACGAGCTAATCAATATTGTCGGCAAGTACGTAAATAATACTCGCGAAAAAAAACGAGAATATATCGACAGGAGAAACGTGTGTGTCATACTCATATTTCTGCGCAGGCTGAAATATGTGAAAACCATACTTAATAACGTATAACTGTATTAAGAAAGGATATAAAATAAAATAATATATTAACTCGCGTTTTCAGATTACAGTAGCTTACAGTAGTTATTTTCGGCACGAGTATTATTGTTTATCATTATAATATCATTATATTTTCTTCAGTTTCCACGTCAGTCAAAAATGCGTTAAATTGACTTTTATTAAAAACTTTAATAAAAGCATAAAGTATAATATTGATATCATAAGATGCAAGACGTTTATTTTTGTTATTATTAATGATAGATATAAAGTACATAATATTATACTATTATCTATAAAAAATGCTAAGTAAAACTATTTATTATTAGATATATTTTTTAACTTATAGTATCACATTGTATTTTTTTTAAATGACTCACCCTCATTCATTATTACGCAACTATTTTAAATCATAATACGCCTATTAAAACATAGTATAAGCATTCTAGATTATTCGTTTTCTTTTTTGATTCATATTCAGATATTATATTATTTTATACACAATTGTGAAATATGAATATATTTTTATGGTTATGTGAGAAATATATCATGCTATACGTGATTGATCAAATAACACGTTGGTCGTTGACACATGGAAATATTATTATATTTTTTTATAAGGATCAATTGCATATAGATAATATGTGTATAATATACTCTATATAAACTAATACATTCACCCTAACTGGAAAGTCCAATTGTGTATTGTGTAATGATGTATTGATTTACACGTTTTTCATTAAAGTGATTACATTATAATATTCTGCTTACTACAAAAGTATCGAAATCATGATGAACCAATACGGTTAAAAACTGTTTATATAGTTAACAATAGTATACTAGCACAATGGTTGTCAACTTTATACTATATATATGTATATATTTATTGTTTATAGATATATCATCAAAAACAAAAATAAGAAATTGTTTTCAAAGTTTGAAAGATAATACAGGTAAATATTTTGATTTTCTACAATTCTAAAAATTGTTTACTATTTAATAACGTTTAAAAATATTTCTTTGTTGTTTAATACAATTGAAACCATTTTATTTTTCGATTAATACCTTTATATAATAATGAGTTGAGCCATATTTAAAATAAAAAGCTATTAAAAAAAAAAAAAAACATCGTATTACAAATATGTTTGGGTTATTTTAATTCGCTTTTTTTTATATGATGTTAATTTTAAAAAATATACTTGATTTAAATATCTGAAATTAGTTTAGTAATACACTACTGTGTATGATCTATTAAATTAGTTGCTGAGTGATAACGATAATGAATATCATATACACAATATATGTGACAATACTTATAACATATTTCAAATATTTATGTATTCATTTTGATTCTGAACGACAAATCTGTCGGTTTTATAATACTATTTTTATTTTTGTTTAATGTAATTCAATATACAATATACTTATTGAGTTATATAATTTAAAATGCTTACATTTTTCTTAATAATTGAAAAAAACTGTAATACAAAATTAGTAATTACCTATGGAAAATGGGAATATTATTTATGCAACAATAATTTTCACAAATATATTGACATACACGTTCGAATTTTAAAGAAATTGGATATTTTTACAAAAATCATATTTTTTTTTTTTTTTTAGTGACTTAAAACAGCTTCAACGTTCTACATTGATAATTTATTAAATTTATTATACACGATGCAATTTAAATTAAACAATAACAATAATAAATATCATAATTAATAACAAAATAATAAATGAATTTTTTTTTGATAAAAATAGTTTAACCTTTTATATTTTTAGTTGAAAAATAAATTACTGGTAGCAATGTAAGTAAATTATAAATAATCTCAGAAATATAAGTGACACGTTGCCTCCTCTCAATCATTTTTCGTGTGTAATGAGTATGGTATGCAATATTTTATTAATTATATTATTAAATTGAAGTTGAATACATTATTAATACATCTATTACAAACCTACACTACTTAAATCGAGTTGCACCTACTGTAGAAGAGCGATTTCCCGATTTTTTGGTATTGAAATTTAGGTTTTAAGTAGATCAGTATACTAATACTCGTAAGCAATAAATATTAACTAAATGTAAAAATAAAATAATTTAGCCTCTACTTTTGAATAAAAAAAATGGGTTTGGTACTTGGTAACTTGGTTGGTATATTATCAGGAAGTAAATAGTGGCAAAAAAAAAAAGCTTAATAATTGTTTATTTCTATTTACCATTATAACTTGGGTCCGAAATCTGATGTAGGGCATGCTGTGCGTTTCAAATTTCGTAATTCTTATTCTAACTATTAAACCTTATTGTTCATTTTATTCTATCGTTGTATCAAGTTGGCGCTGGCATATTATGCTTGGGCTAAGTAATTAGTATCAAAAATTTGCTAAATTTTGTAGTTTATTTATAGATTTTATGAAGTCCCTTTAACTTCGTAAATCTACAGACAAACATACCGGTGTAATCTTTATGGTCGCACCGATACATATTGTACGTTACTAAAAAAAATGTGTTGGAATTATTCAGCTAAAATATTTTGTTAGGGATATTTTGGATGTTGTTAGGACCCCTGTCGTCTCCGGAGAGTGTTCCAAACTTTGCGTCAACACCAATACATTATCCGATTTTGTCCGCACTTTTACATCGTCCGTTCGGCTTGTTCTTACGGCCGACCAGTTTATTGCACATTTAAAAACCCATAATTAGATTTTCGCAACAAATTGAATCAATACCGATGTGATTGTACTGTTGTCGACGCGCCCATATTAATCGACACCGAAGGGCATATTCGAACTTAAGACACCAGCATGTGTGATATTTGCCACTAATGTCACTCTCGCACAATCCTTATCGACGGGTTTAAACACTTTAAACGAGTGATGACTGATGAATACGTATAATATACGAACAAATGTGCAGCGTGCACTCGCAATTGTGCAAAAGTCTGTTCTATCGAATAGTCCTGTCCGCGATGTCGAGTATTTTTACACGTTCACTGTCACGCTGACCTCGTCATCTCATATCAATATTATCGTTTGTCGTCCGTGTCGGATTAATTGCAACTCGTAGTCCTATAAGTGTGTATAGAATGTGATAGCGCATGTTTAAGTATTCCATGTTATAGAACCAGCTACGACCACTCTAAGGTTACTTATCTAAGTTGTTAGGCTATGCGTTTACCTCAATAAAAAATTTTTACTTAGAATCTGCATATATACGCGATGACACTTACTGCTGTGCAGATTATTAATTTGTATGAGTATAAATTATGCATTTGATGTCGAGCGTCATCGTGACACGTTTGACACGAAATTCGATTCACTATTATTATTCATGTTGTTTTTTTTTCATTTTTTATCATAAAGAATTCAAAATTATTATAAGATGTGTTTTAGGAGTTAGGACATTGTCAAAGGGTCTATTCTCGTTTATACCAACTTGTTAAACGCAACCGTTTTATTAATAATTTGTCTTTCTGCGTTTTGACTTATTATACACGTTGTCAAGAGGAAGACAAATTGGTTTTCATTCATTCATTTTCCTCTCGGTATAAACACTGCCCCACTACGGTATTTAATGCGTTTTAATGTAATTTTACGCTTTTGGGTACAATATAATTTAGGTATATTTTTTTTAATTTCATCCTTTTTACGTCCTCACTTAATTATTTGATGGTAAACTTAAAGCTAACTTGTTCGCGTGAAACGTTTATTAACAATTATTTTATTTTTAAATTCGGAAATTTTAATACCGTACTTACATATATTTTTCAGAAAATAGTTTCCAGAATTTTCAGTCATATTCATGTACAATATAATAATACACACAGGCGTATTTTCATTATTGTTTTTATTGTAGGTATCATAATTTTAATTTCAGTAGTCGTTCAATTATGAATGGCATTGTTTTTTTTTTTAATTTAATATTTTTTTTTTATATAATTTAAAAAGTATGTCTGTACAGGAGCTTTGAAACCTATATCAATAATTTTTAATAGCAATATTTAAATAAGATAACATTTCGAAAAAAACTATATAGATTTCTTTTAATTGGAGTCCATTTATTAATTGTTTGCAAACATTTATTGCTTTTTTTTCATAACATTTTGAAATTTCAATTCAATTTCGCTCAAAATGATTTAATTTTAATTTTATCAATGATAAATGATCATTTGCTGACCTTTTATTTTTAATCCTTTTTAAGTATTACGGCCGTGTAGTGATTTCACAAGCCATAATTCACGCGTGGTACTACAATATCAAACTGCAGTACATATATGATAACTTACATAGTATAATATATAAGAACTCGGGGCGTTGGTGTTTAAAAATCATCTATGCATATATACGATATGCCTACTACAAATGTGCGTACAGAATCGCGATTGAATATCGTGTTAAATTTACGTGGCATAGTGTAGTATAAGTTGTTGTAGACGGAAATAATGAAATCAAAGACCACAATATAATCGTGTAGGTACATCGGGCCCCCTCTGATTTTATGTATTCTCGTTGAGTTTCGTCATATATAGTATATATAATATATTATAATGTATATTATATTCGTTTGCATATAATAATAATAATAATGTAATATCAACATCGTTGTCGTCGCGTGCGCTTGATAAGAAGAAACCTCTCATTGTTCGCGGAAAACACACACCCACGCGTGGCGCACGTACATTGCAGTGTGTGTATATACGTATATACGCAAAAAAACGAGAAGGAAGGAAAATAAGCTCGACTGCGACAAAAGTATGAAAGAACTCGGTGGCGAAATAAAGAAAACGCCCGCTGGACGGACGGAATAGACTTCCAGGGGTTGCCGGAGGGTGTGGGGCGCGCGAGAGCTGGGCGGGACGCGAAGGGATTATATATATATATATATACAGTTACTAATTAGAAGGGCATTGTGCGCCTTCGTATATAATAAAACGCGGCGGTCTTCGCTCCTACAATGTATATACATATATATATATATAATATTATTATTACGGTGCACGCCGCGGGACTGCGACTATGTCGGACACGCACACACAGTAGCACATATATATATGATATTTTTTCGTATTAATAAATATCGTGCGCCAGGTATAATATAATAATATAAGAGGTGTGCGCGCGATCGCCGAGCGGGAAAAAAAATTACCGAAAATCCTTCGGGCGGGGAAATAAAGAACGACGACGATAAAGCCGACGCCGCGTCCGCGAGACTCGTAATAATATTATTAATAATAATAATAATAATAATAATAATAATCGTCGGGGCCAGACGATATATAACATACAAGACCTCCTCGCGGGATTCGCCGACATCGATTGTGTCGTTTGTTATTGTCTTCTTCTTTAATATACGAAATCTTCGCGAGCGCGTAACCTTATAATAATATAATACATGTAACCGACGCATACACCGCATACGCGGTGAGACAATCGAACGCCTCGCGCTTTGCCCGCCAACGGAAATGGGTTAATCGTCTTTCGAGCGTTTTCTTTTTTTTCCCCATATCGTTTTACAACAACAATGCAAGCACTCGGAGGCTGCGTGTTTCGCGCGCGGTCCATTCCGCTAGATGGTTTTCATCATATTATTATACATATTATTTTTCGTCGTTGTCGCCGTTGTCGTCGTTGTCGTCGTCGTCGTTATATTATATCGTTATGATTATTCCGTCCTGAGATATAACGAATGTTATAAGTTATAAGAAGAGTTATTATTATTATCCATTATAATAACACCGCACTATATGTTATTTTTATTATCATTGTTATTATAAACGAGTATAGCTCCATCATCGCGAGATGATTGATCGCGAGTGTAGGTCAGTGCGCGCACTCTATTATTATACAGGTATTATTGTATAATATTATATATATGTATAATATATAGATAAGTGCGAACATGCCGTCGACGCGTTTTAAATCTGCTGAGCCGCGTTATTGCGAGCATCGGTTGAGGGGTTGGTGAAGGGGAGGTGGTATATTTTGGCACCCCCGTGGTATGTCCGTACACATACATATACATTAAAACGTATATTATGTTTTCCGTACACGCCAAATCGGCCGGTACCAATATGTTTTGTTGTGCCAATATTTATATAAATAATAATGCATTATATTGTAACCATCGTGTCGACACAATGAACAAAAAACGGCTGTCGTCTATTTGTACGGCACGTTATATATATATATATATATATATATATATATATATATATATATGTATAGAGTTAAATGATTAACTCGTCATTGTTGTCTATAATAATATGTATAAATATTGTCTAGGGGTGTTTATAAATTGGCCGTCGGGTCATTGGTTATACAAATTAAATATGTAGATATGCGATGAAGATTAAAATCAACGGTGTTTGGATAATATATTAATAAATGTAATATGAAGTCAATTATACGTTTGAACCGATGTAACACCTTTTAAAAACTGTTAGTATCTACATGCAGTTTTGGATTGATATCATATGTCGTTATTATAAATTTATGTTTATGTTTGTATATATCAAATTGTCAGTTTCACGCAGTTATCATCGCGACATCGCGCGATTGAAAATTAAACGATTTGTGAACCATTAGATGTCTATAGTGACTTCAATACAACATATGGTAAATTTAAACTATTTAAATTATACCAAATTTTTCAAAATCACCTAAAATGTTAATTTTCTTATTTGCATATCATAAGATCGTATCGAAAATTCAAAACCATACTAATAAAAATAAATAGGGGTCACCGTTCCGAGGAACGCGATATATATGCGCGTAAATTCGAAAGCAATGATAAATTGATAAATCGTGGCGATTGGTAAACGATTCTTCAGAGCAGAGCGAAACTATACAAAAACGTGTTTAAATGAGGACGTTTTAAAAAAAAAAAAAAAAAATGATCGCAGTGGTACACATAACATTTGCGTCGTCAAGTTTTATCGGTTGTTTTGCGAAAAATAAATTATTATATATATGCTCGCTCCGCCAACATCATATGTCATCGGTCGGATTGAGGGTATTGTATTCCGTGTGCGTGTGAAAAAATAATTTAGAATTAAAGGCCATTGCGATCTGTACATAATATGTTATATGACATCGGTTCGTGTCGTAATTATCTCGGTGTCTGCAGCTCTCTTTGTAATAAATTGCATTCGACACAGCGCGCGCAAACAAACAGCGTCAGAGAGAGAGCATATATACTCATCCGTCTGTCCGCCCACACCGCGGAATCCCAAAAACAATTATCGGACACTTAGACAATCTAATTATTCCGTTCCACTAAATGTCTCGTTCGACTAAATTACTTTAATTTAATACGTCTCGTTAACACCTATTATTCGACGTCGTTTAATGAAGACGACCACGAAGACTTGTCCGAGTGCCGTTTCCTACTCCGTTTTTGTACTACGCGCCGAACAACACGTGTTTGAACTGACGTGTACGTCTGCCGTCGTTTAAATTAATCGTTTCCATTTCAATGGGTCTTATATGCCACCGCCACCTCTGTTCTGTTGTATGCGCGCAATTGTTTTTTTCTCTTTCTCTTCTCTCTTATTATTATATACGACTACGATTGTTCGACGATTATATTGTACATATTATAATGCACTGTTTTATCGAGACAAATAATGACCCGCGCGCCTATATGTTCGTACGGCGACGAAGAGGATGTCAAACCCGCACGCGTTGCCATCACACTGTCTCACAAACGTATAATATATATTATAGCAAATTTGTGTTTAGCATAGAACCGATTTTGTGTTGCTAGCTTTGATATTATCGAATGAATACTGACGTATTATATTAAGCTTGAGGTAAGTATATTAATTGTGTTTGTAAGGTCGATTTTGTATCATACTTTTATTTTTACGTTTTTAAATTGTGAAATTCACATAGGTGGTATACTCTTGATTCGACTAAAAATTAAAATATCGTAAAAACCGACACATAGATTAAACGCAGATGATGTTCGTGACTTTGACGATTCTCATTACAGGTCAACACTCAGTTCATTCTAAAGTCAAACGAGCTAACACGGAATTGGTTCTATTGAGCACGAATTGTCCATGTCTGTAAGACGCGCGGAGACAACTTATACGGATGCCACAGTAACGGATTTAATGCGAGGGTACATGGGGGGTACGATGTAACGGCGCCTCAGAGCTGAAGTCGTTTTAGGGTCTTCATCGTATTGACGTCCTAGATTTTCTAATTTTGCGCAGTGATAAATTATTGAGAATATTGAATAATGGTAAAAATAAAAGTATTTTACGAAATATCCATAACCGTTTACTTTAGACCGTTATGGACTCAGTTTTATCCCAACGTGCGATTCCGTTGAAATACATTAGCCATATTAGGTACTTAAATGGTTGAAATGTTTTCTTTTAGAATACATCTTTATTTTTATCAAAAATCGAAAAAATATGAAACTAACTCGTCACTAAGACATGGCTTATAAATAGTAATTTTTTGCTTAAATACGGCACCGCGGGCGTGCTCTTATGATATAGATGGCATATTAAATACTAGCAAGAGTTAACGATATGTTTAATTTTAATATGCTCGCGTGTGTTGCGTAACGCGTGGAAATAAAACGTACAATCGATTTTCAAGTGCAATCAAATAAACGGCTCTCGGCGTGACTGCAGCCGAAGAGATGACGTCCGTGTATTATATTATACCTATATATATATAATACGGTGACGGTGTCGCGGCTGCTGGGACGGGGGAACCCTATATTCGAAACCCTAATTGCACCAACGTGCTTCACGGTGAAGTCTCATTATCCCGTCTCGCCCGATTACGTCTGTGGACCTTGCGATACGTGCGCGTCTATAATTAAAATAAAATAATTATTATTATACACCTATTTTATTCGGAACCACACTACCTATATATTATACAAAAATACTGCAGATATGTGGTATGATGCGTGTACAATATACACCAGCTCTTTGTCGTATATCGTCTCTGTACGCAAATATTTTTGTATAAAAATCTAATTACACGGTCGTTATAGTGCGTTACAACGTTTTTGTTTTTTTTGTTTTTTGATAAAAACAAGTTATGGCCTTGTGGATATCGATTTAGGACCTTATATTCGATATAATTTGTCCCAGATTCGCCAGGCTTGTGTGTATGCATATCGATGGATATCTCGACGTGTCATCTGAAGTATACTACCACATAATCGCTTCGATTGACTTTGTGATGTGTTTTAGTTATTTGTAGAGTATTACAAATTGAAAATAAATTCACCATTATAGTGTTAGACAATTTCGATATTATTTTTAACATAATATAATATGCTAAAATCAGTCAGGACAACGTAAAATTGTCAACATCCCATCCGAAATCGTAAATAGTGTGTCCGTGTTGTCGTTTAATCTACTGTTATACAATTGTCAATTTCCCAATAATTTCATGTTGTGTAGATGCTTCCTATTTATGGTATTTAAAACAATAAAAACAGATAAGGATAAAGTGCGCGTACAGCTTTTAACCTTTTGTTGCTGATGATATTCTCAACATAAATAAAATATACAATATTATAACTGTGTATAATATGATATAAATACTTTAAAAAACTCGTTTTTATTTTTTTACTCAAATTTATAAAACTAACTCACGACTTAATATTATAATATTTTTGAGATAAGTAGATATTTTATGTAGTTCTGACGAAATTTTTATAACATTTTTTTTTATGAAATCTATGTAATATTATAGGTTGTGAAACTTTGAATTTTCAATTTTATCGTAAATCTGCTAATAACACAAAAATAACATCCTAGTGAATATCACTCTTCTGCTATCTCGATATACTTTTTGAAATATTTAATTAATGAACTTTATCTGATCATATAATTTAATGTGAATTGTGTAATTTTTTTAAAAAAAAAAAACACATACCTACTGATTAGTTTTTAAAGAAATAAGTACTAACATAATTATTCCTATACATTTTGCCTACTCTTAATAAAAAAAATGTATATTTATTGACTTAACAAATAAATTAATATCTTATACTATTGTGATTTTTTATTAATTTATAATATATAAATATGAGTAGCAACCCAGTGGGTATTTGCGTTCACCTGATCATCACCAGTCGAGTTCAGCCCTCATAAATTAGTCGATAGATTTTTAATTCTCATCAGATTTGGTGTGTAGACTTATAGCTCTAAAACACTCCAGACTATTGACAGCATGATTATTGAACTTTGAAGAAAGTGGTGACATTAAATGATCCGTGATGTGACGTTTTGTGTCCGCTGTTAACCAAATGGATCTTAAAATCCAATTTAAAACTTATTGCGTCCCAACTTTTATCTTTTATACTATAGTTGATCTAAGAGAAATAGATAAGAGAGAAAGAGAGTGAATACATTAATTATTGTTTGTTCTGAATTTTTCATTTTTGTGTAGAATTGGCTACATATATTTTAGAGAACTGTTCGTTAATAATATTAATACACAATATCATACATGTGTATTGTTTTTATTATTAAATCGGAGATGTTGTTGAATGCAAATACATAAAGATAATGTAATTTCATTCATTTATTTATTTTTCAAAAAACGTGTAATTTATGTAACACTCTGTACATATATATGTGTATATAATATGATAAACATTTTGTTTTCTATCATATATAATTATTAATTATACCTTTGTAAAAAATGTCTTGTATACATATAATTATGTATTATCATGTAATAGGACATATAGGTATACATCCTATGCGATATGCCGATATAATATATTTTAATATTATATACTATATTATAGTCAATTTAGACAATTTTTTAATTTTAATTGTTAACTATATTATTCTTTAGAAATAATAGGTACATTATAAAGTTACAAGTAACAGCTTCATTTTTTTCGGGTATGTAAAATAAAATATTACAATCAAGTATTTCAAAACTCTCACTGTACAGTGTATATGTTAGTCACAGAAAAAAAAACACACGCTGGCCATATGCAAAATAGAAAGAGAGAGTTTTACAGTCAATTGTAAAAGCTTTAGGTATGTGATAAATATTTAATGCTCCAGACCCGCACTTTCAAATGTCACATCGACAAATATTGTGACTGTAATTTTACTGAGTAGTTTTAAATAAAAATACTTGCCTAATAATAGAAAAAGCTATATAATTAATAACTATATTATTTTCATTCCCGTTGACGAATAAAATATTTTCTTCTCTGTATTAACCAAAATATTTTGTGTCGTCAAAATCCTGAGTAAATCCATTAGCGTAGTCACGGTAAGTACCTAACTCGGGAATTGATAATTTTTGAGCGCGATGTACATTTTTCCGAGTTAAAGTTAAACCATGAGTTGATAAAGTTTAAGAACATCTTCAGATAGTTCGTAATAAATAAGTTTTAATGGCTTATCGTTATTATTCGTAAAGTATGTAGGTGAACGACTGCATCTTTATGCTGGTTAAAGATTTTCATTTTCAGCTTATTTTTTTTCCATTTATTATTTCTGGTAGACGTAATAATTTGTTATTAAACAGTTGACAATGTATTTGCAGTAATTTCATTTTTATTATTTAAAATGTATATGCAGATATTTACTCGAGTTTCCATAATTGTTTGTAAATTGACAAAAAAAAAAAAAATGGCACAGTAGCATTAGTAGCCGAGTATTTATTTTATAATATACTATTGGGGTGTTTTAATTTATTTATTAATTAAATAAATAAATATTATTATAATTTTCCTAAGAAATTTCCTTTGAATACCGAATTTCGGTTTTTCGACTTTTCTCAGTGGCCAAGTCTCAAAAAGCATACGTATACATATATTTACCGTATTGATGTCATATAATAATACATCCTTGTTTCTTGTTTTCAAGTTCTCTCGAAAAGATCTTTGATTTCAGAAGTTTTTCTAATCCACAGTAATCCTTATTAGCCGGTCGTATCACATACTGACGATGCCTTAGCCGCTTTATACCTCATTATTCCGAGTAATGATCGATTCGGAAACCTCCAAAATAATAAACTGTTTGTATAGTAACGCATGTATGCCCAGGTCGCGAATAGTGTCAACACAATATATTAACGGTACACCTTAATATTGTTATATATATACGGCGATCGTTTTTATAATACGAACCATATCGCGTTTCGTACAACACGATAACAGACCGGACGTAAAGGCGAGTCGATATTTTTCAGTGCCTATAGCCACCGTATACCATACTACACTATATTTCTGCGCCTGCAGTACAATGTTGTATGATGTGTGCGACAATCAAAAAGGGGTAAAACCACCCGAAAGAATAGCGACGTGAGTGGAATAGCCGCGTGTGTGGCCGACTTGTGTTTATCGGGAAATCGAAAATCGATTCGCACGATCGGCGTCTAGTTTTGATTAGATACTAGTACGTTTCTTGTATTATATATACGCTTGGATTTGGTCAGCAATGTGCAGCTTGCGATTCGTTTTTATTTCACTCCACGTGGATGGGGGATGGGGTTTAGGAAAAACGCCGCTGAAATATAATACGTATTATTATAATTATTTTCATGTGAATTTACCCGAACCGCTTAAATGTGTTCGTAATATTGTACTTTTATACAATTGCTACTCTGATAAGACTACGACTACGCTAGATCAAATCCGAGCACCTTTATTTTAATATATTTAGTCGTCAGCCGTACACATATCATATAATACTGAGTATACGATGTCACGCGATGAGTCCTAATGTGTATATATGGTCTTAAAACCATACTTGAAATAATACTATATATTTGTAGTCCAAGTCGTTTTATCAGTGAATCGTCTTTGTTTTGGTTTTCATTAAAACTTGAAAATTCCGAGAATTCAAATTAATCATTAACGTCTTGTTTTATTTACAAAAATTATCACAACCTATCAATAAATTGTCCATCTCAGGTTTTTAAAATGACTGAAAATGTACATTCCTCTTTCGAGTGCAGGTCATCCAAAAAGACAATTATTCTCGCGAAAAACTCTATAAATATCTATCATTTGAATCGATAATTATCCAACGTCTTATTAAAAACAAAATTAAAAAAAATATTAATTGGAGAAAAAAAAGCCATCATGACGAGAACGAACCCAACGTGTATACATAGATGGAGTGTAGTTTATAGATGGTCGCCATATAATAATGATATTATACGCTAACAACTTTTTTTCTATTCTCGGGGGTCTTCTTCGTTCTGACTACGCATTCGCATCCAAATAACCATGTAGCATAATACGTAGGTATGTATTACATTATAGGATATACCTCACAGCTTATTCAAAATGTGTAAGCCTAAACGTAGGAAATATTATACAAACGTCTATGTACAAAACATAATGTATAATATTGTACATTATATTATATTCGATATAGATATTGGCACAGCGGGTAATAGGTACACAAGTGTATAATATTATAATACGTTCAATCGTTGGACGTTACGTATTATACGCAGTGCCATTCGAAATGGAATTACAGACAAACTATACATTGCGTCGCCAAAATATCGCAAAACCAGTAGAACGCACGTGAGTAATATCGCCTGTAAATTATCGCATGTTAAAAATATCGCCAAAGTTCAACGGAGAAGTAATATGATTTCACTTTTCATCCCAACTGACAGATTTTATTTTTATTTCTCCGAGTAATTAGATTACCAAATTACACGAGTACTTTGATCTATATATTTTATTTGTACGATTCTTCCATTTTTGGAATTGTTTGTATTTTTCCAGATATTTTTTATTAGATTGAAGTATCATACTTGTTGTTAGATTTTTAGATTTTCTAGAAGTAATTTTATAATTTGCCTTGATAGATTCTGATTCAAATTACCCTAGTTTATCTGCAAGAAAATCAAACAAAACATCGTAATTTGATTCTGTTCTACAGTTTTTATTAAATTTTAGTAAACTGTATATCGCAATAAAAATATAGATCTAGCAGTTAACTTTGAGAATGCATTATAAAAAACCGATTTAAAAATAGCGATGCAGATTCAAACATTCATCTAATAAATATTTTCAGTGTCAATCATAGTAGTTTTTAAATATTTTTCGTAAGTGTATCAGTGTATACTTATCAAGAATTGCATTAGATTTTTGACACAATTATTAAGACATAGACCTGAAAAATCCTTTAGTATTCGCTGGATTGCTTTCTTCAGACAGTACATTTTTGGAATACAAGGTACGAATTTATGAGATTTTTCATTTAGAGACTAATCTAAAATTGACGCTGAAAAGTTACTATATTTTATTTAAAATAAATTGGATTGCATCTAATTTGAGGTATCAGCAGTCAAAATGCATATAAGTATAAACATTTAATTTCGTATGATACTGTGAAAATTTTATAATGACAATGTGTCCGTACTTCCAAATAATCTGAAATATGGAAATATCGATTTTATATCCCTATTATTATTATTAAACTAATTAAATTATAATTTAAAAGTTAGTAAAATGTTCGTTTTTACAAAATGAATAAGCAATATTATAATTGCTTTTAAACATAAGCGTCGGATAATATACAAACACATGCTACCAATAATAAGCAAACAATATAATTTATAATAAACAGGGCATAGTACGCCTTCCATACTCTTTCGTCTAAATATTAAAACTAATAAATTATGCGAAATGTTGAAATGTTGAATATGAGTTGATGTTGCGTAGTTATCAGTGATAGAAATTTGTATAGACTCAATAATATACCCATAAATTGTTAGCCGAAATTAATCGAATCAGTTCATACGATCGTTAACGAAAAAGACAAAATAATGAATAGTTGCAACATGATTGTAAAATATTTTGTTGAATCAAATATAATATGATATAAATGCAAAACGAGTTGGTGAATTGTAACGTAATATCATAATTTATAAAACAACTAAATAAATCCCTTTAAAACATTATATTAAAATTGTGTAAAAGTTTATCATATTAGGCGAAATGTATAGTAAATAAAGGTATATCCATCTATGTAAGCATAAAAGGCAGTACTGCGATATTTTGGTTTCACGATGTTTCTGTGTCGATATTTTAGTTATGAGATATTTTGTCGGCGAACCTTCGAAATGTTCCTTTCCTTTTGTTTGTTTTTAGCGGGTTTCTATAGAAAACTCGCAAAACAATAGTTGAGGGTTTTGAACATTATTTTTGTCTAAATAAAATAAATAACGTATATAAAATCGTCTGCTTTTGAAATATGCCTTATTTTCCGATTCGCTGTTTCTGGAACGCGTTCCAGCTGAAATATAAATAAATAAAAAAATATAAATCATAGGTGCTTGTATAATAATATAGGTACAGATAATATTATATTATTACAGCAACAGTTAATTAACAAATAAAACCTATTTATGGTTAATTGTCAAACCTAAAATATCACGATTTACTGAATTTTGTGTAATATTTTAGGAAAATTAACAATCGGGTAAGGATTATAAACGACGTATATAGGTACTTATCAATGCTATCATCGAACACTAGAGCACTTATTGAAAAATTCCTATTAAATATTAAGTAAGTTTCAGACCGCAGACGTTTCCAATACGTTCAAACAAAGTGTTTCCATTGAAAAATAATCGGGAAATAAAAACGGCCCCGTTATTAGGTGATACTAAAAAAAATATGATCGTATACAACAGTTATTCTGTTGTCGAATGTTGTTTAAATATAAAATTTTTAAAACCGTGTCATATCAACTATATTTTTTATACAGACTCGTTAAATGAACTCCCTATGTCTTAAAAACCGACAACCGTGTATACACAAAAAATAAAATAAAAAATAAAAATACAATCTCGTAAAACTTGGTTGTAAAACCGTATACTTAAATAGCGATACAAATTACCCTCGTTTACAAAGTATTTGAAAAACACTCGCGGGCAAGATAAATGAGTTATGAGAATAAAATAAATTACTCGGAATAATATTATGGTACACGGATATATTATAAGTAAAAATAAACCATAACAATTATAACGAGAACGCAAACGGAGATAGGAATGGAGAAACGCCGTTTATTGCAGTGATTCGAGATTATATTAATATTATAATGTACCTATTTATCTGATGTCTATGCATAGTTTAATACACAGGACTATAATAATAATGCAATATATTATGTGACAATTACGTGGTACTACAATGTATTAGTTCTGTGTGTTTTTAAAGTCTGTAAAAAAGAGGAAAATTAATAACTGTGATCGACAATTTATATTAATTGCCCGTGGTCAAAGAAAAAATACCGAATGTTTCAAATGCAAAACACATGTACCTATTAAGCGTTTACGGTAATTTCGTATAGTATTTATTTATTATTTTAAGTGCTCTGAATGATGTACAATAATAATATTATTTAAAACTCTGTTGAGCCAATTGACGAGATCGCCTGTCCGTGGTAAGTCCTTTATCATCTCGTTGTATATCATAATATAATATGATATATATATATATATATAATTGCACAATGCAGTAGTCTCAGATTGGACTCGTTCAATTATTCATAGTCGAGCGACGAGAGTGTTCATGGTTTTGGTAATTTATTTATATCGTTTAAGATTGTGCGGATGAACCACAAACTTATGTAATAAGCCCATTGTCAGTGATTGACGTGATGGGGACACCTTTGTTGGTTTTATAAAACTATTTATCGTTTAGGTATTTATTGCCGGCACCATTTTGTAGTTCGTACTTGCTTCGGACTGCGTTAAGTTGCTTCCCTACCACACGATCTTACTATTTTTATAATAGTGTTGGAACAGATTTGGTAATTAATTTCTAAATAAGTACACAATTTCCAAATAAATTGGTCGTGGTAAACTTCACGCACGTACACATATTGGTGCTATTCACGTGCTAAATATTGGCACAAGATTAAATTCTAATGTAAACGGTGTTTATGTTTGGCGGTGCTTGAGAAACGTTTCTTCGATCTTAAGCTACGATAAATTAGTAACACGTTATGCCATCAGCACTCTGCGCAGTAAAGTTATACAGGGGCGTATTTAGACTTTCTTCTAGGGAAGAGGAGAAGGAAACTCAATTTTTCCCTCTACTACTTTCCTAGTCATTACAATAGATTTTTCAGAATATTTTACTATTTTAACAATATAAGAAACGTTAATATGTAATATGTTTATACTTCATAAGACGTTTGATTTATTTAAAATGTCGTAATATAACAAATAGATAAATCACAGTTTTTCAAATGACACAATGTAACACAAAATACAATTCGTATTATCCTGGTCCTTTAACGCACTGTAAAATACTACACTACGGTTCTAGAACATCAAAACCTTCGAAACATTAAAAATCAAATTTAAATATTTTCAAATAACAATAAGAACTTTACTTTCAAAAAAATATCAGTTTTACAAAAATAATTATTAATTTGGTTTTTACCTCCTTGATAATTTTATTGGGCAAAAGAAGTGTTTTGATAAACTAATATTATTTTTCTTTAAAGCCTTTATTTCATCACGAAATTTTAAAATTATTTAAACGGCTACCTATTTGTACTTTGTATTAATTATATTAATATACTGGCTGCAATATATATTCCGACTTCGTCCAAGAAAAAACGTACAGACATAAAATATGGCACTATTATATAGTAATACACAATATCGATGTATCTCGATTTTAGTGCGGACTTCATCTCTTTGTGAACTAATTCGGTCGAGATATAGGCCATCTGCCTGTGGTGTATTAGATATAACATTTCCTATATTATCAAATGTGGCTCAAATTACTTTTTAAACTTTTCTAATATCTTTTAAAACGGTCACTGAATCTTTCGTCTAAATCTGTGAGTATTTTTCAAATTTATTAGCTACAAAATAATATAAGGACATTGCATTTTATTGTATATCTGAATAACAAATAATAAATTAAATATTATTATTATTATTATTATTTTTTTTACAAGACGGATATAGCTAATATACCGATCTTTTTTAACTGATGGTAATTCTTTTTTTCATTTGTTATTGTTAAAATGTCCCAGCACATTAGGTAATAGCTGTTATTGCAAGTACAAATGATAAACCTAAATATAAAGAAAAGTGTAATTGTTTTTCGTGATCCAAAACGAAATTCACGTGTGAGTCACCATAGTCCACACAACCTACATTGAGCTTGAAAAAATAAGCTTAATATATCTTTTGTGTCTTAAGGAATCTATTGACATGATTTTGATTGAAATTCAGTGCAGAAGTTTTTCAGATTAGAGCTTTCTAACTAAAAAAAAATCTTTTAACTCTTCTTCAGCTTTATAATACTATTAATTATTACTTATTAGTTATTTTTATGGACTTATTACCTACGCAAAATACGATTAATGTTATTATTTGATTTATGTATAAAATTTAAACAGATACAAAAAAATAGTATAAAAATAATATGTTTATACTATTGAACTTCTAGCCTGCAGACTTCGAATTTTAATCCTTATTATACATTTTTCGAAAATAGAAACCGAAACCAGCACCTCTTAATAGAGTAGGTAATAGAGTAGGTACCTCCAACTGGTCTCCAGAACCGAAAACGAAATAATGAAAAACAAAAAAACCCTCCCCGTGCAATTACTGTAGTCAGAACTGAGAGAAGGTACCTATAAATGTATAAATAGTATATATTTAGTGAGTGTTTCCTGGTTCCTTTCTAATATTGTATTCGCACCGCATCGCATATTGCGTATATATTATTATTATATTAAATATATACATACGGTTTTACGGACTAATAAGATTTTTTACGCGTAGTCCGCGTGAGTAGGTATTATTACTATTCTATCGCATACGCGCCGCCCGGTGTGTGCACTGCTGCAGGGACCTCGCCACTGCGGCAGAAGCAGTACAGTCACGATCGCTAATTAATTTAACGATGGACGGTGGCTTATAATACCGTGTATAGGAATTATACGAATAATTGGCGTTTTGGCACCGTACGGCTGAGGGCGGGCGAGCAAACGAGAGATGGACCAAAACAATTACGCGTCGATTTCCGTGTGGTGCGAATTCGCAATCAGTAAATTACGGACCGGCGGCCACTGAAGGTATATAATATTATATTCGCATTTAATTGTTGGTATATATACTCGTATACAGGTGAGTTATATGTTATATATCGTTGCGGTGTATATAGATATTTATATGCGCACACGACATCTTAAGTGTAATGTACAGCATGTATACATGTACATATTAATATACATTTATATATATACGCGTATATTGTATATATATATATATATATATAGTTTAATTAGCGTTTAACTTTTATCGGCGGCGGGCGAAGAGTGATACCGTTTGCCACCGTGAAATCACGTAAAATTATACGCACACACCTTTCACGCGTACTTAAGCTCGACTTTTAAACGTCGGTCACGTATACGAATTTAAAATGGAAATTACGATGATTTTACGGCCGCAACGCGCCGCAGCAGTTTTCTTCCGTCGACGACGAGCGTCTGTATAACGATATTATTATTATTATATGACGTAATGGGGTAGGGTGTTTTATATAATATATATATTTATACGACGACGACAAACGACTAGAACATAATAATATTGTCGAATGCGATACGTTTAAAATATATTATACACACATATAGGTATACCTATATATCGTGTTTGAATAAGTGTATACCGCCGCCGTATACTACGGCGATGTCGCGCAAACGCGTACGCGATTTTATAATTTTATTATTATTGTCATTGCCGTCGCCGCCGCTCCGACGACGAACGCGATTCGAATAATGTATAATAATAATAATAATAATATAATATTTGTGCCGCTCGAGTGACACGTCTCGAAAATTCTCGTTTTATTTACTTTTTTATTTCCACCCCCCGAAATAAACGAATTCAATAGACTTTTCTATCTCTTTGATTCTGAAATCTGTTTTGATAAATATTACGCCGCAATCGCGTGACGCTATTTAATTTGTTCGGATCCCCGAACGCTTTGTGTCCCATCACGGCGGCCGGCTGCTGCGCGGTCCCCGCGATATTGGTTTTCCGCGGTACTCGAGAAAATAATATTATCATACACGGCGGCGCGGCATCCTCGGACTTTGATAAAACCCACTCGTAAACGTTATATATGCGTTTGCCGTGGCTGCCAGTGGCGTATTTAGAGAAAAGTGTGTTGGGACGGACGGCGGCGGTAGGGTGTCTAGGGCATAAAACGTCCCTCTGACCAAATAAAAAAAAAAAAAAAAGATCACTTTAATGCCGCAGTATATCGATTAGTGTACGACTTAGATGCGTATATATATATGATATATGAGACCTGCTGCGTAATAAATAATAATATGTAATGTATTTATATAACGTTTTTTTCACACCGATAAATCGTTAAAAAAATAAATTGTTAGTTATATACCTGACTATACCCACCTACCGATACAACGAAATATATGTACGGGTTATCGATAAGAATGAAAAAAAAAAATCATTTATAATCGACGAGCAAAATCATATACCTCAGTATGTTATGTATATTTCTATCTCGTTTGATTTTTTTTTTTTTTTTGCAATGTTATACGTTTCGTAGGTATACAAGCCAAAAGTTCGTTTTCGGAAATTCGTGTGCGATTTCATGTTTATTTCGGAAAATAATTATTTAATTTTGTAGTATACATTTTTGCACTTTTAAAGGAATACATATTTATATTATTATTATTATATTATTACATACATTATCATGGTATTCATAAATTGTTTGTATTTTAAAACAAATAATAACAATTCTGGTATAGATATTAGTGTTTCGACATTAAATATAATTAAAGTTATAACACATAATGTGTCAATTTCATAGGTATTTTTTCAAAATATATTTTATTCTTATTTTTATAAGTTGTTTTATGGATTTATGAGTATATTTAGATATGTTGTTTATTTTACAGAGCAGACGAGTAGTCAGAAATCTTTATCGAAAAAATGATAGCTATCAAAAACCTTATGTAATTTTATGTTACAGTTTTTCACCGACTGATTAAAAAGATAACAACAAGTGTTTATATAAACAGTATAATATGTACGTATGAAATTATAAAATATTTTTTCCAACCACACTGACCAGTATTCAATAACATATTTTACTTAAACATAAACCATTAATTTAGAATCAACATTTTATCGTATATTTGTGGTATATTTATTTTTTAAACATTTAATAATTGTTTTTTTTTATGAAAACCAATACATTTTTAGATCATAAAATCCTATCTTTATTAATAAGCAATAATCTAAATAACTTATAAAGTTATAAGTGTAATTAATTGAAATATTTAATATTATAACAATAATACAGGTATATATATATATAATAACCTTGGAGTTTGTGTACATGATGCATCAGAATATTATACACATTTGAAATTATAGACCTTTGATAACAACTCCACAAAATATACCATGACTTTTATAGTTTTGCAATCAAAAAAACTGTCCGGTTGTACAGGGCTCTTTGAAAAGTTTGGGAAATTGCAAACATAAAATTATTTATTATTTTCAATTCAGTTTTTTAATTTAATTTCTGAAAATTAAAAGTATAATTATATCAACAATTTGTATATTAATTATAAATTAAACACTTATTGAAATTAGAGTCTTTTTATGCACACCTACAGTACCTACAGAATATTTGTTTATTATATCCGTCTCATAGATTTCATTATATTATCTCGGCCGATGTCGCAATAAGCGTGAACGATGACAACGTTGGTTTTTTAAAAAATAATATTATACTTGCATTCGCGCAAGAAACGCACACATTTCGTGTTTTTATTCACAATAATTTGGAATTCATTTCGGGTCGATTAATCGATTGCAATACGTCTCGCGGTGGACCGCGCGTTTGTATCGACTATACTAATTAATTGTTACCATAAACGATTTGAAACGAATGTATTATATCCTCGTTTTATATACATTAGCTACAATTAGTTAAAGTTAATTAGTAAATACTGTTCGGTGAAACGTCCCCACAATTCGCGAATAACAGAGTGACTCAGACATGGTAATAATATTGTAATACGCGCACAGTACTGGTCGACGGTGTTCACCTCTCTATATATGTATAGGTAGTAGTTCGTACAAAAGAGTGACTTTTAGCGGTACAATTTACGTCTCCGACTCTTCTTCTACACTATGAAACATGTAGTTTAAGCGTAATCGCGACAGCGTTCGATTGTAGGGTATGTACACGTCGAAAACTGTCGAGGACGACATAAATTCAGTCGAGTGGGCTTATAATGCCGTCGTCGTTCAACGCGACGTTATTCTTTACGATTGTACCGCGGCGTCCGCGCAGCGTATCTGCGGTACCCATCGCACGTGTACTCTATTTGTCGTGCATCCTATAGTGTCGGCGCACAATGTAACATAAACACACACATGTACAAACGACAATGACGACGACGATGATAATAATAATGATACGTATGCGTATTATGATATATCGTAAAAATTATTCGTATATTATAATGGCCATAGCGAGCGAGTTTCTCGCGATGACGGGCGACGACGTTCTGGTTTATTTTTCCTACACGTATAGGTCTATAACATAATATATGTGTATATACGTATATATATATATATATATATATGATATTATTAAATTTTACAATCTACTGCGAGCCATCTCGTCGGTCTCGATGCGATAGTACCTATACTATAACGATACGCTATTATTAGTTTATTATTACTGATGATGACGAGTGACAAGAGGACAAAACGCGGCGGTCCAATGTATTTTATACTTTTCGAATTTCGATCTTGTTATATACACACGACGACGGCGACGAACTCGATAATGTAATATACGCGCAGTACGCCGGTATACCATGTTGTAATACGCACTCCAAGTCTACTACGCCGCCGCCACTCACCGTCGTGCATTATAATATACATACATTATAGGTATTATTATGATTATTACATCTCTCTCTCTATATATATATATATATATATATACTTCGTCCCCGCGACTCATATCGTTGTATATTATCATACAACCATAGCAACTATACTACAACGTAGTATGACGTATGGGAGCTTATACGCAGTCGGGAGGGCTGCAACCCAATTTAGTGCGAATGCAATCAAACAATTGGAATCCAAAAAATACCAAAATACGCGAATTCGTATTTACCAATTTTTATACACGGAATTAAATCGTTTTAAATTCGAGAGAATGTTTTTGAAAAAAATGAAAAATCATATTTCGTACATTTCTATGTGTCATCCGTTTTTCTGTATATTCATTGCATAATAATTGCGTATATGATTGAAAATAACACAAAAGTTGAAAAATATGATATATTTGCAGATGACAAATAATATAATCGAATAATGAGTGTGATGCGCGTTGATATATAACTCGTATTCAACTCATAAACTAAGTTATAGTCGTATACCGGTACTTGGGCAGTTCTATAGGTACACGTAATGTACGAGTGTTTCATATAGCCGGTGAACCGGACCTGTAAACGGACCGCTAAAATTTGACAACGTCGAATGAAATGAGGATATTTTTTTTTTTGCTTAAAATCGGGTTGATAAAAAAACGAAAAAAAAAATGAAACATACTCAATCGGGTACTACCGGTTGTGCGTGCCTAGGCATAAAATTCGTAGTCTATTTTTTTCGATTTTTTCCCCATATATACGGAGTGTCAACATTTCGGCGCGTCCGCGATTATTTTAATCGTTTTATAACATATTCACGACGCGACTACGACTTACGAGTATATTATATTAGCATAATATTATTATTATTCCATGTCAAATATGCCGATTGTCGATGATTAGAACGCGTCTATATTACTAGTCTCTGAATTTCCGTGTAATATATAATACAAGAATTCAAGACAATTAACTACTATATTATTCATTATCATGGTTTAACGCGCCGTGACATATTTAACGCGTTTGCTGTTTTGTTTGATTATGAAAGCGGTAGGTATGGTTTTTGAATAAATTAGGTAGGAATCGATCTTTTCTTTTTGCTTTTTATCCGCGCGATTATAATTTAATATTCATATACACGTTAAACTATTAATTGCTGAAAAGGTACTGTCTTAGAATTAGACTACTTTTACGTTAGTTATATATTTTGTAATTATACTCTCTGTCTGTAATAGCGTGTAACAGAGTGACGGGTTCGATATTTCTAAGGTAATTTTATTGGCGTTTACTGGACATGTATATTATGTATTCATCATACGGTCGTTTAAATTAACTAAACTCTGCAGATACTAAAAAAAGCCCGTCAACAAAAAAAAAAAAAAAACTGTACGGGGAAAATTGTTCCAGAAATAACAGAATAAGTCAGTAAACCGGCAACCCGAAGTCTGTTGGTCTATATATATTATATACTTACTTATTTTATTATACTTACCGTAGCGCTCAGGATTTCGCCAGCTAAACGACCAATGCACAGCGTTGGCGTTTCACGACCGTCGATCCAGTAATCGATCGCGACGCTCAAGTTTTACTGCCTTGTATACTCACAACTTATAATAGTATTTAATATTTATTACGTAAGATTTTCGTTCTATAGTATTATATCATGTACGACGAAGGGTGTTACGCCCTGAGTTTCGTCCGTCAAAAACAGTATATAAATACATTATAATATATATATATATTGTGCAGTATAGATCGTGCGCGCCATAAAATCTAATCGTAAAGTGTTTTTCACTTGTCGTTTTATAGCGAGTACAAAAATAAAGATAAAAATAACGAAGCACAAATTCTGTCGAAACTCGATTGTCGTACCGAGACGAACATTTCTAAGCGCAATTCTAAAGTATTTAAAATTTGAAGGGGTCCACGTGATAGGCATGTATTCAAGTAGTGTTGAGTACAGCAAACGATTCGAAAACAATTATTGGTACGTATATTAGTGCATTTTACTAGGTTTTTAGATAATTTAATAATATTCTTCCCACATATTCCTACAAATTAGCTAGTATTTAATAAACCAGTCATTTATTTTAATTTTTAGAATTTTTGAAAATACCCATAACACCATCGGTGTTAACCGGCTCTATATATATAGCAGGAGAGACACACCCCACATACAAGACGTATAATATACCTATTATATATTAACGAATTCAACAACAACTCTTTTGATAGTATATATTATTACAGTTTCATCAGTATGGTGCAGTTCATTATTTGCGTACGATGTACCTACGTTGATTTTGGATTTGATAATAGTATATTATTTATATTATTATTCCACTCCGTTCTAGCGGATATATCAACGTCACTTTAATATTATAAAAAACGATTTTAATACATCCGACCGTTTTTGACGTTATAATATACACGTATATGTATATACACTGCACAGTATACATGCGTCATTATTATTTTGATTCTAATGTATATAGGTACTAAAGTCTCTTACTGGCGCCGCCGCTGCAGGTTGTGTGAAATGCATTTGAACCGAATTTGTTCACCATTATTTCTGGCCATCGTATAATATTTGTTCTTGTCGTCGCTGTAATAATAAAATCCAAACATATAAAATCAATTTAACAATTTGGACGTAATGAGCGGCGTTCGAGCGTGTTGAAGGAATAATATACCGCAAATACGTATATAGTATTCGACTTTACCTATGTAGGAACGTTGTAGCCGTGTTAAACTTTTGCGTTTTGTTGATTTTATACTAACACGCACGCGCTCGCTCAGCAAATTGCAATCAAAATGCGAATCATTATTAATAGGGTTTATAATACATGAGCGTTAAGTTATTGTTTTATTATTTGCATAATTGCATTACGCCGTCTCATAATAAACATAATAATATACCGATGATCTGATGACGCGTCGACGAGTTGTATTGAAAGCTTAACGTCCTAAACCATCCGTATATAGTAATACGATTTAATTACGGTCCATTCGATTTATAACAAAAATCATTGGCAGTCGACTTATGTATAATATGTTGTAATTGTTACGTTTGTGCCGTTTGTGGTGTGTAATTAAGATGGCTATCGGTAGGTGGAACGTCCTCCTTGCATCCCGTAGTTTTTGTAATGTACATTTTTGTCGATAGATACTCAGTATGAATCAAATTATAAGTGTTAATAAAGATAATAATATAGTATGCTATATATGCTCATATAGTGTTTTTTGTTAATATTACATAATCATACGAATTATAAAAATACAAAAAATGTAAAAGATAAAATGTCTCGTACAAATTGATACCTATTACATTATATATACATATATATATACGCCCAATTAAATATTTGAAGACTCTAATAAAATGATAAGACATATTATATTGATATGATCTTTTATATGATATCCCGATTATACCCTCAATATCTCGAGTTACTGTATTTAGATACACGCTGATTCCTAAGCTAACCCTTTAATAAGGCATTTATTCAAATTTCGGTTTTTATAAAAAAAAAAAAAAAATATGAAGTGTGTTTAAAGATCGTACTTTTAAATAATTAGATCATTGCCATTTACAAAATAGAAATTAGAATTTATTTTTTCATGCAAACCCGATGAAAATTTTAATCGGAAGTGATAATTCAGATCATTTAAAAAAACAAAATATTGACGTATCTAAATCAATATTAAAATAACTTCTAATAATTCCCATATATTAAATTATATATGTTAGGGATAATAGTTCTTGTATATATACATTACTATAAAATGTAGGTTAGGTAAAATATATGTTATACTTATAGTCAGCTTGTATATTTTATTATGCTCTAATAGTTTAAAAAAATTAAAAATTGTTTTAAATCAATATTAACTATTTTAAATTTAAAATCATCATATCCTTGTATCATAGTAAAATATTCTATACCTATTGGCTATTATTATTTATAATATTAACTATAGTGGGAAATGTCCCGTGGAAAATATTATTTTATTAAAATTTAAAGTTTATAATAATTCAGAAACCACTTTATATTAAAAAATTAAAAACATCGATATTTCTACATTAATTTTAATTTGTATCATTACTGCAAGATACTTCTTAACTACATAAAAATCTAAGTATATAAATATAAGGTATTAGGTATTTTTTTAAAAATCAGAATTTCAAATTACTTAAGGAAAATTTATAATTTACATATACTGGACGAAATTGATAAAAATCCTCTCATATGATGGTGCATTATCGTGTTTTCCTTTTTTTTATAACTGAACTTTTAAACTGGAAATCGAGAAATCATATACATGATGAGATATATAATATATACGTATTATTGTATTATTTTATATTGTTATTCAAAGTTACGGTGAAAAACTGTAAATTTTATATAATTTTCTAAAAATAAAACAATAGCACTTAATTATTAGTTTTTATTACGCAGTACTGTTAGACTTTTTTAATTACTTGTTAAGAGAATTAAACCGATTAAATTTCTTAAACATTGAACGTATAAAATAAATTAATAACGCCACTAGATAAACGATTAATTACATCCAAATCTAAATTTTCATCGATCTTAAAGTTTTTTAAATTGTAAAAGTATATTTTCATTAAATCGTTATAAAAAAAATTATAATATTTGTTGGATATTTAGTAGCATATAGAATAACACATACATAACTATTAATTTATAGTTCTTGAAAATATTGCAACAGTTATACTCAAAATCAAAATGTTGAACAAATATTTGATAGGTAAACATATTTTACAAGGCTGTTTAGAATCTCCTTTATTTGATTTACGACAAAATGATTGAACTGGCTATGACGCCGTGAATTTTCTTGTTTTTTTTTCTCAATATTCGTGTACATTTTCCCGCTTGTAACATATTAATAAACATTAAACATTATACACAAATGCGGGCAATCGCCATGGGAAATATTGACGAATTTACAATTTATATATATACATTTTTTTTTTTTTTTTTTGATGCAATATAAATAAATGTACATATAATACCTATACATCAATATTTAAATTTTCAACGGGACGTGCGATATATCAGATTTGTTTTCTCCAATTATTTTACGTGTTACAATATATTATAATAGCATAAATCGCGTTCCGCTCTCTAGTTCACGGGTTCGGCTACACCGCAGACGCATCACATAATAATTATGATATATATATATATATATATATATATACATATATTCGTGTAGGCATTATTGCGCGTGTATAAAAATCACAGAATAATATTACGCGCTCTGTATTCCGTGATTTTTATCGCGTGGTTTTCAAATCGCTTATCGTGTATGCGCGAGTGGTTAAAAATGCGAGATTTAGACATATAGACGGTTTAAGAGCAATGCGTGCTGTGTAAGTGCATACGAACGGAATGCATTACCTATACACCGTCGACAAATTCGAGATAGAGTAATGTACGCATAATATCGAAACTGAAATGTACACTAAAACATAAATATTAAATATTCGTACCCATCTACATATGCGATTATAAAAGACAGATGACAATTTAACGGGTCCAATGGTCCAAATACATTACGTAACATAAATGCATTCAAATTGCACATTCAAATTTCACGTACTCAAGTACTACTTATACGTATAGTTTATACACTCGCGAATTACCTAATCCACGACGACAGACAGCTGATAAGTGTACGGAATTATAATATACGATTTTCACCTGCTGCCGAGTATCAAACTTATGCGTAGGTAGCACGAATGAGTTTATTTAGTGTATATATCATTTTGACGCCCGACGGTATATTACTCATCTGTACAGCCGTAGATATATCTCATATACCATTATTATTATTATAATAGTGCATCTTCGCGGACAATGCAAGGCGGCCCATATCGAGTGTTCTGGTCGTTTTTTATCACTTTTCTCCACTTTTGTTAGGCAACAGAGTTTGTCCAACTGCTTGGCACACACACGCTGATTTTTTCTGGCTTTCGCCTCCCAGAACAAAATCGTAAATATGCTATATTATGTATAATAGTTATTATTACGGTTATAGTGATTACTAATTAAGCTAATGAAGAAATAAGGGAATAACTAACCGTGATCGCGATGTACTGTACATGTAGGTACTAAATGGCTATAATGCAGGTACAGGTGGCGACCTAGACGCGCATCAGATGGTGGCAAATTCCGTTCTCGAGCGGGTCGTTGTGAATTTATTATTAAATTATTTAGAGTACCTATAAAATTATGCGAATTCACATTGTGACACCAAATCCAACAGTGCAAATAGTGTGGTATAAATTTTAAATTATAAAACAAACGCACGTAAAGTATAAAAATATATACACAGAGCGATTCGCCGTCCAATGGGCATTCTCACCCCTCTTTTATTCTTTAATGATATATTAATAATTTATACACTGAAAAATGGACGCAGTTCTCGTTTGAAAAAAAATATAGTTTTTGGCCACCATAAATTTGCCTAAATACTTTAAATTACATAAAACATCTAAGCATTTGATTTTATCGCAGTACCTATTTATAAAATGCGTGCATACTTAAAAATTTCAAAATTCAAAATTTGAATAAATGCATGTGGTTAAACTAAAATACGGGGTGGAGCGTGTTTGGGGAATCACCCGGTGTGACGTGTACAGTATATTTTATGTATGTGCACGCGTGTTAATATATTACATATATTACATATATTTACATTTATATACACACAGGCCCACACTCATGTATATTTCAATACCCTTTCATAGATTTATCTATTTTTATATATCCGGGTAAATGATGTATTGTTGTATAATTGTATATATTTGTCTCTCGTACGCTTGTAAGGAAAAAATGTCATTGTTTCGTTGCACTTAGAGTAATATCGTTGTTGAAAACACAATCACATCATAACGTACTGATAGTATATAACGGATATAATAATATACTCTGTAGTATAGGGATATACTCTGCATCAGGTCGTACTTTCGATGTTTCTTTTGCTTATTATAGTGTTTTTATTCGTTGAATTATTTTTTGCGTGACCTTAATCGCAACAGATTAAATGTATATGATATAGATGTATCTACTCGTCATCGTCGTATTTAGCTATTTTACGACCCCGGGGCTCTGGTGACACATATAATAATATATTTACTATACACTGCATAGCTGGTTATATACCGGAAACAATCATTTAATGTATATAATGTATACGTACTTATCGTTTGCCATCGTATTATTAAATTTAAAAAATAAATAAATCGATCAAGACGTGACACGATTTCGATGCGCGTATTTGTAGTGTTTTCCATACAACATAAACAAATAAAAATTGTTCTACGCGCGTCGACCGAAAACATTCAAATAAACTGAACTATTATTATTATATTATGTGTACGGTATTATCATTTCTTACTGGTTACAATTGTATCACATACGGCGAAACGTGTAGATGTAAAAAATGTCAATGATTTACATAAGAAAGAATAACACGTACAGAACACTTATGGCCACGGACATTTCAATAATATTATGTTATTTATTCATGTTTAATATCTTATACGTTTAAAAACATAGTTTATAAATTGAGAATATAAATTTAGATATAATATTTACGTATCTATTATATTTAATACGTTGTCGTTAACCTTATGTTTACGCTTGTCCTTCTGTGAATAATTTAATAAATAAAAAGAAGTAAGAAATGTATAACTGTAGAAAATCTTTTGTTAAAGTGATGAAATTTAGTGACGATATTTAAAAAAAAAAACATAATAATGTGCTTAATAATCTGTTTTTATACTTGTAAACAAATATTACGAATTCCAAGGTTTTTTTTATGTTTATATATAAATAACTATATAGAGTCGGTTGAAAAGTTTTATGTAAAATTACGTTTAAACTTTGAAAATGGGGTCGGTGTGAATGGGGAAACATTCTTCTTCCTTATTGTTTATTTTTTTTCAACCCATTTCACCCTAATCTTTTTCGACTTTAAATTTCGTTTAACTTTAAACATGAAAACAAAGTGGTTTTTTAACACCCCTACCTTTAGTCGTCATTATAATGATACTAATTTAAACGGTCAAATTAGTTACACTAATTTTGAAAGACTATAAATGATAATGATTTATTGCTTGGTAATTTAAATGTTGAAATGATGTTTATTTTGATAATGTGCATAACAAATTATCGATTCGACACATTTTCTGAATGTACTTATTTACTAATTATTTTAGTTAGATTTAGAGTTATTAAATTCCCATCAATTCATAATTGAAATCTATAACTAATAGTAACTATTAGAGAATTTAATAATGTGCACTTTATTTATTTATTTTTTTCAAAGGTATACTCATTGACGCGAATAAATTTAAACATTTTTTCAAATTTCAATTTTAATTAAACATTGTGTATTAATTAGTGCGTAATGGTACTTATTATCAGAGTTCTTAGTCCCTAAAATTAAAATAATATAATACAAAAAATAACCAAATGTACACAAAATATAAAGAATAAGAAAAAAATCTACTAATTTATATGGCTTGCACATGTCGGTTGTATACAGCCAACTAAGAAATAGCTATGATAATCTCCATGTAGTTCGACACGAACATAAATTTCTCTCTCTGTATT
The DNA here is from genome assembly GCA_036289425.1 of Rhopalosiphum nymphaeae. Taxonomy (NCBI): domain Eukaryota; kingdom Metazoa; phylum Arthropoda; class Insecta; order Hemiptera; family Aphididae; genus Rhopalosiphum; species Rhopalosiphum nymphaeae. The sequence continues at coordinate 4,849,180 of JAZAQC010000030.1, forward strand.
TACTGTACATAATATACGAGTATATAGGTATTTCGCTTAAACGATATGATTCAATGATAGTCGGGTAAGGGTGATTAACGGTAGCACCGTTTGTAATCTAAATAATAATAATAGACGTGATAACGATAAGGGTGCCGCGACGACTGTTTAAAATACATTATGTTTACACAATTATTTATAGTTATCCGACAACGGTAAACGATTTTACCAGTTCGTCATTCGCCAATGGTTAAATTGCGTTAGCGAGTAGCGTGAGTCGTGACGGCCGAAAAATTTAAATGTATCACTTTTTTTTTCTTTTTACGCGGAATAAAAATAACATTTTGTACGCATTTTTGTTATAAAACTTCGACTTCACCGTGTCCGATCGCTCCAACACACCCTATTTAGGTACATGGTATCTATGTCCTATACCCACTACATATATTATACTATCAAGCAACCGCAGCAGTTGCGAAACGTTTATGTAGGCAAAACCGATAGATTTCTATGTACAAGGTGATTCATCAATCATGCTCGCCTCCATTTGTCACTTTAAATTTCAATAATAATGAATAGATTGAAAACATTCTGACTTGGAATTTTTAAGAAAATCTTCTTTAAAGACCGTGAATTTTAATTATTTTGATTTTTATCGTTTAAGAAATGTCCGTGATTTAATAATAAATAAGTATCTTTAGTACCTAAACGTCTATAACAGTGATGCGGAATGTTTTAAGAATTAATAATAAATTATTTTTGAACTTCTGCAAAATAGCTGAAATCGTTAGTGGAATGTTGTTATACTTTATTACGTTTAAATTGGATACAATTTGGTCTAAAAATAGACATCAAAAAGTTCATAAGAAAATTGTGACTAAGAATTTTCGGTATTTTTTTAAACTGTTTTAAGAACAATTTATATGGAACATTGGCTTATACTATTTGTGTTTTTTTGATGTGTCTAAAAATGTTATAATACTAAAATCGATTTTAACGAAAACTTTTATTAAGTAAATGTTCCATTTTCCAGCGGTTTTTATGTTAGTTTTCACCAATTATTAATTAAAGTACCTACAGAGTATTTTCTACTTTGGACAACCAAAGTACCAACTAGATCTAATTTTCTATACAAAATCACACTCCATTGTTGAAAATTGAAGAGGATTTTCTACGACAAAAAGTATCTTCAAGCACGTAAAAAAAGATAAAATAAAAAATATAATTTTAAAATCAAAAATGCATCTATCCAGAATCTAAAGTATAAAAAATATTAATATATGTTTTAAATCTTATGACATGGCAAACGTAAATAGTTTTCATGTGCTTAAACTGCAGGTCCTAAAATAATTTAATCAATTATATAAGTACTCACTACCTAGTACCTACATAACTGTGAGAGAAAGAAAAACACGAAAAGCACTTAACGAAATAAGCAAATAATAACATAAAATCACTTTTGTATTATATACGGCAATAAACAAATTAATGAGATTATCACTATCTTCGGAAGTTAATTTACTCAATAATATAAAGCGCCTATAGATGCAGTAATACTCTTATATGATTTCTCCAAAGGATAGTGTCATTCGCTTCAGCCCTAACTCTGGTCTAGAAAAAATATTACGTCAATAGAAAGCTCATTTAAAAACATTCATTTCAACATTATTTTTGTACCTTTTCATGTCCTATGTGTCATAATATGACCGTTGAAATCTGGCACGTACATTTATACGATTAATCAGCTACACTCCACTTGATGTTAAAATATGATTGTGTGCCCACTAAGTTAGTAAATAATTAAAAAATAATTATTGTCTAGGTACCTATCTACCATACACGAAAGGGTGTTTTTATCTGTATGAGCTGAGGCGTATATAGACGTATATATACCTATATGATATTGAGACGTATGTCTAATAATATTTGAGAAATTTGTAATACTGAAAGCACTTATTTTTAATTATTTACTGTGGTTGTAGTAGCTGATAGCTTTGATGAATAGATCTTTGTAATGGAATTACCATTACATTTTTCATAAGGGTATCAATATCTCCCCTCTGACAATCCATTCCAACGAATTCAGTGAATCACTTTGTGCTGACCTTCAATACATATTAAGGCTTATATCAGTGGATTGTTAATATTATATTTAATCTAAACACCATTTACCTGATGTTTATGGGTGTCAACGAACAACCATAATATGTTGTAACTTGTAATATCTTATACTATGGCTTACGCTACTGCAGCATAGATATTCCTATGATATGTAGACATACAGTTAATAAATAGTTTTATGAATGGGCGAAAAATCTAACCGATATATTATGTATAGTTTAAAATGTTGTAATATAAAGAAATCATCCTCGAATAATGAGGCCTGCACGATACACTCATATTAAAACACTGCTTCAAACTGTGGACAAATTGATTTTGAAGTACGCTTATCTGACTTTCCCGAATACACACACACACACACACACACGCATAAAATCTCCAGTTGCACTTTAAAATAAGGCTTGGTTTGTGCCTCGTGCTTTTATACTTTTCAATATTTATATCAATCCACTCTGCAAAAGTACAACTCTACTGCAGGATGATATGTGCCTCCATTAGAATAATGTACATAGTACATAATACAAATCATATAACATAATATAATATATTATGGATTACACTAGTGGGCAGTGATAATATATATTTTTCGACCAAACATTTTATTAATAATGATCTATTATAATTATATCGTTGTAATATTTAAAATATAAATCCTAGAGAATTTTATATTACTTTATTTTAATTCGTAATAATATTATAACAATATTGTTCTATTAAATAAATGCATGACAAAAAAAAAAATTAGAAAAAAAAATGATTAATAAATTGTATTAATTGCAAAATACTATTACAAATTTTTAAAATACCTCGATATTTATTTCGTTTTAACTCGTTTCCACTACTTATATTGATGAAAATCGAAAATAGAGTTTGATATTATTTTATCTTGTTTTTTAAAATGTTGATCTGCAGTGTGTCAAATTGATGTATCAATTTTAATGGAAACAACTTTTTAAAAAAGGATGACTTTTTACATTTAAAGTAAAATGTTATCATACGATAAATAAATAAAATATAATGGTACATGAATAATTAAGTAATAAATTCAAAATTATTTATTTATTAAAAGATTGTCACCTGAAAAGTTTAAAGTTAATTGCAATATTTACCTATATGTTTTGAAAATCGTATATAATCTCACGAATATAAATTCACCAGTTTTAATATTTGAAAGCTAAAATTATGTTTTTAAAATATTTTGACATAATCATAATAATCTTCATAATTATAATCATTATTCAATCACAGTAACAAAAATTGACAGCTCGCTTTGAACGAACCATGCTCAGTGCTCACATTATTTAGGCTTCAAAGGTGAAATGCATATTTTCATATTTAAAAATAAAAATGTGCACACAAATCCAAAAGGTTGTTTAATTTTTTTGATATAATATTCACATGGTTTCTTTCTCAATTTGTATGTAAAATGATCAAAGTGTACGCAAAATATTTTACGTAAATTTACGTATTGACTATTATTACGGTTTGTTTGATATTCATAAGGTAATTAATTTAAAAAAAATTCATAATTACAGATAGTGCAGTAGTTCCGCGGGGATTTAGGTCTCGTACCAGTATGAATATTTTGGCGTTGAGACGGGTTGCCGACAAGTCGGTACACAGTGCGTGGTCCGCTCTCATATTTTCATTTATTATACCATAATAATAATATTATATTGTATACCTATTATAATGTCCGGCAAACGTTTTGGCGCACGTACCACACCACTTCGGTATAGGGTTCACTTATGTTACGATTTTATGCGTCATATATACCTACTCTTTAGTCGACCGTTTACTCTCTTATCCGTTACCCAGCAAAGACACTTTTACAATCGAAAACACATGTGGTCCTAGTCACGCTTGAATAAAACCAAATCAATTTTCTTCGCTTTAAAAAAGATGAAATAATATGCAGGGAAGTAGCAAAGCGGGTCACTGGTTCTGTTGTGCGTATTATATTTTCTCTCGAATTCGATATAAATATATTATTCCTTAATGTTATATCTTATATGAATTGAAATGAATGCTGCGAACTTTTTATGTAAGTTGTGTATACGGTTTCATATTGAAGAATTGCATTAATGACGTTAGACTTGTGAGAACGATGTTCATAGAATTATATTTAACGTTTTGAAATGAGCAGTGAAAAAACTTATCTGTAAATTTATTTCCATCCCTCTTTTTTGACACACGACTACATACGGATCATACCGTAATTTCTATGTTCGTACAACTTTATCAATTTTATGTGATTGTAAATCCTTGAAAAATATTAATTTTGTTCATTAAATGTTGTTGCTTTCGAAACCCTTATATTTTAGCAGTTGATTGCACCCGAGCACTTTTGAGGATTGATATAGTTTTGCTTCTAAGGCCATATTCCATATAAATACGTATGGTATACATCATAAAATCTTTCAAAAGACTCGTTTTTATAATTGGTATTTTTTCAAATATCATGTACTTACTTTTTAATTATCTTCTTGCACGATAGTGGAAGGGGTTGTATTTCTATCGAAATATAAAATTTGTTACAACATAGTATGAAAAATGAAACTCGTTATTTGACAAAATCTTAAGTAAATGGAGGAGATCCAATCAGGATTTTTTTTTTTTTTTTTAATGCAAAGTTTTATCATTGATACTAATAACAAAACTACAGGATGAGTAAAGCGAGACAAGTGCCAAACTTACAGTTGTTATTGCAAAAATAATCTTTTTACATACTTTTTTCGTGAAAATATTTTACAATTTTAGTTGATCATTATTAATATTTATTTTTAGTATGAATAAGTATACATAAATGTTTAAACTTATCGAAATATATTTATATTAATATTTGAACAGCTCTGCAGCAAAATTGTAGATGATTTGAATTATTTTTCTTTGTTTCGTTATTAATTTCTGGATTTTTCTTCTGAAAAATGAATTTATCATGAATATATTTTTATGTTATTTTATATCCATTATATGTCGATAAGAATGTTATAATGAAATATTTTTTTAATGGTTTCTATACTTACCAGCAATCAAATGAACGTCGAAATAATTTATGTAATATGTATAATAAACTATAAATTATAAATCACAAAAAACTAGAAACGTCGGAAAAACTATAGAACAACTTAAAAAGTATACAATTGTATAATATTGCAGAAATGTTGTGAATTCTTATATATATTATATATGTATATTTAAAAAAAAATTATAATAACGAATATTTTGATAACATGATAATTTTTAATAAGTACAGATATGTAAATTAGAAGGATGTTAAAAAATATAAACATAAATTTATTGTTTAAAAATTTTAATATTTAAACAATTTTAATGAATACTTAAATACAAATTAATACACATTTTTAATTTGTTATATAACTAATTAGTAACTATACTAATATCTATTATATACATTATTAATATATATATATATGACAAATATATTTTGCTTAGAATTGAAAATCTAAATTATTAGTATTTTCTATGATAATTTAAATTTTAGAATATATTCAGTAAGTATTGTAAATATTACGATTAATAATTAATAGTGATAATGATAGTCTTTAGAAACATAAAATGCATACACTTTTAAGTATATTATAGAACTTTGTAGAATACCTACAAATTGCATAATGATAGTTACCGAAAATAGATACTTTACGAAAAATCTATTAATAGGTACCAATATTTTGTAAATTAATTACAACTTTTAGATTTTGAGAATAGGTCATTAAAATAATATTAGGAAAACCAAATTTAATAAATGATAACACTAGATATTGGTTTTCAAAATTTAAATACCAATTTGAAAAATATTTTTGATATTTAATATATTAATATTACATTATATTAAATAAATTTAATACTTTTAATTCCAAGACTTGTAAAAGAAATATCTAGTTGATAAACGAGGCAGCATACCTCTTTAAATCAAATCTATCTAAACACAATTTTAGAGAATTCATGTTTTTTTAAATTCCTCAGTATACTTTTAGAAAAAATTAAAATTGAATACAAGGTTAATATATTTGTACTTTATAGTTTTGTACTATATACAACATACTATAATATTTTATTCGTTGTATTTTTCTATAAATTTGGATATGAATTAGGTCATTCAAAATTGCACTGTTACAGAATTTATTTTATTATTATTAATTCTTTCTCTCCATACATATATTTTATATTTATCTGGGAACACTTATATGGTGTATACTTTTATACAATAATCACGGAACGTAATTCTCAAAGCTAGGGCAATGAATTTGAAGTTTTGAAACATTGATAATAAGATAAAATAAGTTCGGTAAACTATGATTAAAAAAATATGTAATATTATAAATAGAATATTAACATAGACTTTATACCAGTATAAGATCTATGAATATTATACGCAATTGCAGTTAAACGATAAATAATGTTGAGTAGGTTGCTTAGAATAAAAACAGTTTACCTTTAAAGCACTTAAAACCAACAAAGAAAATATACCAAATCCCCAATGAACGTAGCTGTCCTAATATATTTATTTAATATACGTATATATATATATATATATATATATATATATATATATATATACCTATATATTTATTATCGTACTACTTTAGATCGAACTTTTCTACGGTAAAGTCGTATTGGTGTATATAATATTACAAGGAGTCTGTATTTTTATCTCTTACTATTAATTAGCAATTTGCTTATAGAAGGGAAAATTAACGAACAAAACAGACGTATAATATTCATATATACAAGCTAAAATATCTATTTACGGCCGAGGTGTCTATCGACCACCGCGATGAAAAACAACTGCCCTTTATGAGATGATCATATGTAGTATATACCTAATATCGGAGGAGTCAAAATAATATTATTTAAAGAGAACTAAAAAAAATAAAAATAAATATGACTATGATTAAATTAACAGACATCATTAAACATAAGAAAAAAACCGAAAATGTGACAAAATTCATTAGATAAAATATTTGAATTTTCTTCGCGTTATTAACATTTTTCATGTTTAATCGCCTTCGCATATCATATAATTATTATAGTATACATAATATATATATTATGATTATAATTGTAAAATTCGGTTAGCGCCAAACACTCAATGGCGCTTAAAGAGTTTCGTGTTAGTTTGCCAGAAAATCTTACAACGCAGTGTCAAATTAATTTTATTCTTTTAGACAGAACGAAAACATGATTTTGTATGGTCTACACAGCACGAACATGTGGAGGCGCGTACGATTAATTGTGTGTTATCTTTTGAACACGAAATACGTTCGCTGGTGTTATTTCTATAGAAATACTACATTGTATACATACATATAGTTTGAAATTAAATTCATTACACGTGTTAAATTTGGCGAGAATGTCTGTTGATGTTGAAAAATTAATAGAAAAAAAATCCATTAACTTATTTGAATTTAAATATTGTGGCCTGTCTCTTAAGTACAACTTACCCCAAACAAATAAATGATTAAAAATTACTTGAAATGCTACAACGGAGAAACTTGTGAAGAAACTAGAAACCCTTAAAAACAAAATATGGAGAATGATATGCAAACTATTTTGGGACACAAGAACAAAACAATAGAGAGAGAAGTTCATCGAAAAACTAAAGGAAGAACTAGGTTCGGCATCTGTAGTTATCAGTTATTATACAACGGGACAAGACATGTAATGATTGAGACATGCCATGAGAAGGAGTAAAAAAAAAATCACCATAGCACTTTTAGAATGGAAACTGAAAAAGAAGAGACCTTGAGAAAACCCGAGGAAGAGATGACTAGACGTTGTAAAAGAAGATCATGGAGCTCTAGGAGTACATAAATGGAAGGAGAGAATACAATTTTTCAAGTTCAGTATAGACGGAAGATGTAATGATAGTAGTAAATATTTTGTAAAAGAGTTACAAATATCAAATAATATGACGACAATTAATTAAATTAAAATAACTTGAATTATTAAATTAAAATATATTGATAGTTAATCAGCATTAATATTTAATATTATAATAATATGCTGGATGTGAAAATGCACACCCTGCACTTTCAGTGTGTAAATATTTAGTTACGGTTAGTATTTAATTATTTAAAATATTTACTTTATTTTATTTGATTATGTAGGTATACGAAAAGTACTAATAACAGCCTAAGCCTTTTTTTTTAAATCCAAATCCTTGTTGGTGATAGTATTTCACAAAAACGTTCTTTTGTTTATTAAATGGTAATTTATTTAAGTAATTTTTTTTCATTATTAAGATTATAGTCGTTAAAATATACCAATGAAAACTAAACACTACCGTTTACCTATAATACTGACTTTTAGCGATAAAAAAAAGATGATGAGTTTGTGTAATTGTATAAGTCTATTATATTATACTATTGTAATTATTTATAATGTAGTACCTGAGCTAAATCAAAATAAACAATAATATTATAAAGAAAATAACCTATCAATTGATATTTGATACAGATACATTTTTCAAGATACAATATAGCAATAACTTTTTTCTTTTTTAATGATTAGTTTATTTAACTAATATATTTAACTGTACATAATATTTATAATATAATACATATACAATGTACACAAATAGTACGGCAAATTATATAACTTTAATTTATAATATTTATGCACTACTAATACACGCTGATTGGTTTTTGCATATAATTGAACATGAGAGAAATTATACATCATTAATCAAAAATTTAAATTAATCAGTTAACATTATACATAATGACAGTAGAATATCTATAAAACGATTATTTAAAAGACAAATACTAGTTTTCTCAAAAAATACTAATATTTTTTTTTGAATTTAAATGATATATAAAAATCAAATTTCGAACAAGTAGTTAAATAAAAAAAATTAAAAATTTAAATCAACGGAGTAGTTGACAATGAATATTTTGTCGTGTACTTGTGTACTTCTGTGCTACTCAGATCGTCTATAAACCTTATGTAATTTATATATTAAATTAAATACTCGTTTGAAATTCAATTTTATAAATTATTTATTATTCTTTAAATTAGAAAAATATTCTGCTTTGAAATATAAAATTTAAAATGTACTGTTATTCAAATATTAAAAACTTAAAAATGATACCAATAAAAAATAATAAAAATATAACTGTTTTTCAAAAGTGTTGTAATGAAATGGTTAAAAATTATATCAGACAAATATTTCCAAAAACATTAATAATTTTCGAGAAAATGAGTAGTTATGTAGAGTTTTATCTAGTTAAGAATAATTGCATGTATATGTGTATTAAAATATCTCTATCTTGTGTTATTTTGATTGAATTACAGTTAATGAATTATTACTTATATGTTAGTAATGATATTTAATAATCAAAAATCACAAAAATCTGGTATAGATATATTATTTTAAAATATTTTAATAGTTGAAAACGGCGTTTAGAAAAGTGTATATTATGTTTTATTAGTTATTCCAAAAAAATAGTTAAGTTTAGCAAAGGTTTTTTGAATAAGAATTGTTTTTATGAGAATAATTTTCAATATAATATATTCTAGCATTGGCTTACTGGGCTGGAAACGAAGTTAGGAATTCCCTACAGATCAGTCGATTTACAACCCTCTGATAAAGTTAATAAAACTACATTTTGTAACATTTAAAGGAAACATATATTAAATATATCCATTCTCTATAGGTGTATTATATCAATTTTGGGCGAGTGTGGGCCAATGAAAGTTGAACAAATATTTTATAGTAGTTAGTGCTTAGTATCACCCGAAATTATTATGCATCTGTTGCATTTTCAATTATAATAATTTAAAGGGCTTTGCATTTTTAATTCTTCGTACCTACAATACATACGTATGTATCCATAATTTATAGGACTGATATTCAACGTTCAATGGTTAATTGTTTTTTGATTAGTACCTATGTGCTTTATATAGCTTATATCTATATAACTGTTTATAATTTATATCCTCATTATAACATTAATATTATAATTGATTTTATTAGATCTATTAAATTTTATTTGATATTTTGATAGTGGTTTCTTCGAGTATGTATGCTGTATAATATACTAGTAATGTACGTATAGTGTCAAAATTAAAAATAATAAATAGTTTTGATGGAGGCATATAGATTTTATATCGTAAGTGTTTTATTACGGCTTAAAAAATAAATCATTTTAGAATAAACAAAAAATAAAAAATAGAAAACAATCAATCTGCCACGTGCACATAATTTAAATGAAATCCTGCATAACTACTTAACACCGACCGACGTGGGGACTCGTTTGTATACAATAATATATGCATCGGCGGATTGACCCACTGTTTTACGATTCTACAACAGGAGCACCGTTGCAGACGCACCGTAGTAGAGGTTTCGATTGGACCGATGGTCGAACCGAAATTATGTAGTAATCCTGTATAATATATAACTTTTGTTTGTTAGGTATATTTAATCGTATATTTTCTGCGCGAGTACTAAAAAATTGCGTCTAAGGTTATAATACCGATGACCGGTAAATTATGAAATGATCATTGTTTTATTCATCAAACAGTTATAGGTATATATATGTGAAACATAATATGTATATATTATGTATAAATATGTTTGTTTAATGTATACCACACGTAACGTATCTATACATTAAAAATGATAATAGTTATGTATACATCAAACAAATTATCGTCAGAATGTATATATTCTTTTATAATATTATCTGCTACTATAGTGTTATAGTATTCCCAATTTCGTTATTGTATTGTCATTATATTGCCATTGTATATAGTATTATACTGCTATACTGCATTATAACAACTTTACCGCTTTCCTTTTTATGTTTGCTGTTCGAGGAACAACAATGACCATTGATTTTTCCGTGGTCGTAAAAATTAAACTCGTATGACTACTACCAATTTTATTTCTATATTGGAGGTAATTCGCGGTGTTCGAACAAAATGCATATCAACATTTCGTTCGCAATTAATTCACAATTGTGAATTTATAAATGTATCAAATAGATACCATTGATTATGGCGGAGAAAAAACCCGGACGGGCAGTTAAAAAATATTAAGGGAAGAAAATATAAGAATACCGGTTAATTTGGAAGGGCGGCAACCCGCACAACATCCTCGCAGGCCGCTCGGACTGATGTAGTTATGTTTCGGGCCGAACACGTCATATATATACCTCCCGGATCGCCATTACACGCATATAATATAATATGCGGTTTAATCGGAATCGTTATTTTTGGATATCGTTAGCCGCTATACTCGTTAACGGTGTATTATACAGTACGCATATGTATACAAGTGCTCGTACGGCACGCGTATATAAATATACACCGCATGTCTGCGTACCCCGGGCGCGCGTCCCGAGTTTTACTCCAGAGGAGGCTGCAGATAAAAATAATGAATGCGAAATACACATCGCGAACGAACCTTCGGGCCTAGATTGCTTTAAAGCGTAGTCGAACACGTTTTGCGTGTGTAATATACATCCAGGGCAAGCCAGATGCGTATACTCGAAAAGCGGTTTTCGCGCACCGGTCGTACTCGACACAGTCGACACATTATACATAAATTGTTTTATGATCGCGTCGTCGTGGGGTATACAATGCCGTAAAAACCACGTCTCGACGGTCTTCGATCAAACACGTTTTTGAAATGATTTTCGGAGAAACTTCTATACACTGTAAAAACGTAATCATCCGTTTAAAAATACAATACGCGAACGGCGGCCGCAACGCCAAACCACTCTGTTAAATGCAAATACGAAGGTATAACGATAATGTGGACCAACAATAATATTATTTTAAGAATAATTTATTTTTTTCAAATCGATAACCATATTATAACCAACGTTATGTAATCGCAGTTAACCATCACGAGTACGCCGAAGAAAACGTAAGTTATCCTTGCTTATAATTATAAATAATTCGTCCTTTGCAAAAACCCTTTGTGGACGAATATAATGTTTTGGATCAGCAAGCACCGTCGATAATGCCGTAGACAAACATCAAACGTAAATAGGCGCCCGTGCGGACCGATATTGAACGTACCGCGATTTATTTACGAAACCCGTCGATGACCGATCGGACGACGGTCGTGATCGCAATAAAATATTATACCTAAATATATAGGGGGACACTTGTGCAATAATGCAGCCAAACACCGTCGTCGTATTATCACTGAATTACAAAATATTATGATGCGCCGCACCGGCCGTTCGTCGGGAATGTTATGCTGATCCAGCCGTCGTGTCCGCGGATTAAGGAATTGGTCGCATAGTCTATAAGTATTATTATTATTATTTATTATAATAATATTACTATTACGTTATCCGGTCATCGTCGCGATCGCCGTTCACCGTACGTCCCATATAGTCGCGGGCACACATGGCGACGCGCCGCCGACGCCGCCGACGTTCGCAGTCGCTTTCGTCAGAGTGGTTTTTTATTTTTTATCGCCTATTTACGTCTGCAGTGCGTTGCTGCGGTGTGTACCTGCGCCACAGGTGTGTAGGTATATAGGTAGAAAATAAAACGAGGAATATTAATATTATTCTCTTACCGAATTTATATGTCCGACGACCGAAACGCGGCATAGCATACACACCACACGTAATATTATACATTATAATAATAATATAATATATACACAACGGCAACGACGAGAGCGTCGACCGGCGCGGCGCGGCGGCGGTTATCGGCTCGTCCATCGTTTTCGGTCGCCTAAACTTTAGCCGCGATGCAGGTGCAGCACACGTAAATAAGCCGTATAGGTATAATACCCACATAATATATGTAATATAAATATATAATGTGTATAATGCACATATTATTATTATTATTATATGAGTACGATGTTCTCCAAGCGTATATTTCACTCGGGTCGGAACCGGTTTCAGTTATAATTTATAACACGCTCGGCGTATAATATTATGTACGCACCGAAACTTCCACGAATAACTGAATAAAATCGGACACCGGTCTTCCACAATTTTTTTACTTAGGTACTCCTATGTTTACCAATTGTTAATGTGCCTATTTATTATTTCTCCTCCCCCCTCAACGCCCAATTATCAATATTGTCGTGGAGTTCGACGGACAGTTTTGTTCGCGTCGATCCGGCAAATGCCACCGAAAATATTATTAACATTAATAGTTCTTCGTGAAATGGTATTGTACAGTATGATAAATAGGTTGGCCGCGGACAAAACTAACTGCGTATTTATTGAACAAAAAATAATAAAAAATGACCGTTTGTATTATCGGTGATTCGTCGTCATCGTAGAGTTCGATTATAGACGACGACGACGACGATAATATTTGTTCCACGCGTCATTGTAATGCGTCGTGTTGTACTCGTCTGTATATTATTATTATTATTATTATTATTATTATACCCACAATGGATTCGTAAATAAATAATAATAATAATAATATAATACTCTGTAATAATAAATAAAAAATAATATTATGCGCGTGCATTTATGGAGTCCGTCGCATTTTTCACCGACGACACGCACAATATAAAATATCGTTACGAGATTTTTTTTTTCTGCACGCGGTTCCGGGCCCCTCTCCGACGACGTTATAGAATATTACGTGCGCGCGTTGTAAGTTTTCGATAATATTGCGTAATTAACTTTGAACGCGCACACAATATGCGTCCGACGTAACGTCCTGCGTGCACGCCGGTACCTATACTGTTTATTATACCTACATACAGTATATAATATATTATTATTGTTGTGTGGTTATACACGTACTATTATTATGACTATACGCGAACGTGTGTGCGCTTGAAGTGTATATACTATATAGGTAGCTGCTTCTATTATAATATACGTTATCGGCGACAGCGTACGGCTTACAGTATTATTATTATTAACACGGTATGTATATTATATCCGTATACGGCGGTATGCGGACGGCAGAGGGCGACGGTTTTCGTCTTCGTGCGCGCATGATATTATTATATTATATTATATTATATTATATTATATTACATTATTATATATTGTGCGCGCGTATACGGTGATGCCCAAACCGAAACGGAACGAGGGACACGGCCGGAAATATCATTATTATAATATAGTATATTACAATACGGTGCCGGGCGCTGTACCGCTGTCGCTGTCGTCGTCGCGCCAATCAAACGCAAAGCGATTTCCGTCGTCGTCGTCGGCGTCGCGCGTACACCGAGAATACATTATAATATTAAATAAGTCCATATTATGGGCGGCGGCGGGACGAACGACGACCACCGACGAACGGAATCGCGTTCGTTATACGTTCACGGTGAAAACGCAGCCGCGCGGGCCATAATATATAACACTATATTATTATTATTATTATTATTAACATCGGCGAGAAATAATAATAATGATAATAGTAATAATACTACTATAATAGTATGCAGATATTATTATTACGATATACGCGGCGTGCGTGTGCGCATGCACATATCTCATTGGATAATCGAAAACAATAACAATGCAACAAGTGGCTGTGCCCGGCGGCGGCGGCGGCGGCGGCGGCGGCGTATCGTCGTCGATATAATAATATGGTATTATGACGTATAAGAAGATAATCGCAGGGATTGAGCTGCGAATGATGGGTCGACGGGCGAAGAGGAGAGGGGCGGGGAGGAGTAAACAAAAATATCGCTGACCGCAACAGCACAGTACCTACGCGGTTTGCTCGCATTAATAATAATGGCAATATTTAATATTATGACGATCGGCCCGTCGTCGTCGTCGCCACTGACGTTTCGTCAGGTGTGTGTGCGCGCTCGTAAAATCAACGACGACGACGACGACGACGACGACGCCCGCGGCGAACGAACCTCTGAATATTATTTATTTTTTTTTATATTCTTCATACATTATCATTATTATTATTATTATTATATTTTTTCCCTCGTCGCGCACACAAATTCTGTCCCGCGGCCTGCGACGAATAACAAAAACGAAACAAACGCGCCGCTTTCTCTCCACCGCCCCGCCGACCGTCACTGGGCATATATACACACGCGCACACACGCGCGCGCACGGACCGCCGCCCGACGACGAGCGCACACACATTATTATATACCCGCGCGCGCAGACACTCACGCGGCCCTCCTACTTTCCACCCGTTCGCCGGTTCGTTTGAATATCCGCCGACACCGAGAAAATTACGCGTCGACGGGTTATACATATATATATATATTATTATTTTTTTTTATCTCCATACGTATTCCATTTTATTTCTCTCTCTGTCGCCGTCGCCGCCGCCGCCGCCGCCGTCCTTTCTATTTTTTTATACACACACATATATACACGTTTACTGTACGACGACGCTCCTCCGTATATAATATAATATTATTATTATTATTACTATTATACGTACGACGAGCCGCCGCCGCCGCCGCCGCCGTGCCCCGGTCTTTCTCACTCGAAAACACCCTCTTCTCGCTCTCTCCACACCGCGCCGACGACGACGTCGCAGACGCGCTTCTCTCGTTATATTATATATTATTATTATTTTTCATACGCGTTATTTTTTTTTTTTCTTCGTGTGTATATATATATATTATTATATAACGTATATTACACCGGCGGAGGAACGCGATCTGTCTCGGCGGCGCGCACCACCATCACCTCGGTATACCGGCTGCCGCCCGCCACTCGTATTACTGCTCCGGGCAGTAGTGCGATATATAATTTTATAATAATAAGCATTATATGCATATTTTATGGTGCGCTCCGTGTACCAATATTCTGGGACGACCGTCTGATAGAGTTTGATTGCCGGTTAGTGGCATTACCTGACAGGTGGTAACGTGGAATATGTAATACGTCGTGCCTATGGCTAAACGATACCCGAAAAAATGTCAACGCAAAGACGAGAAGCGGAATGACTCACTTATAATCTTTACCAGGCGAACTGATATCCCACGCTACTTAACATGGTAATTTTAAATTTTACCCTCGCCGTCACCGATATGGATATATACCTGCAATATAGCGTAGTTTAGAATTCTAGTAGGAATACATTTTAAAATTGTACTTTGTAATAAATAATAATAATTATAAATAACTATCAATTAATATTTGTATCACTATAAAAATTAACACGAAAAATTAAAGGTGTTATTATTGGATCATAAAATATAAAGTACCTATAAGTACACCTTATAAGTTGCGTCGATTAGTTACCAAATTATAATTTTATTATTGTTCATGTTGTTCATGTTACTGTTCGATATGCTTGATTATAGAGTAATTAAACCCAAATTTTTATTTGTAATTTTTATTGACAAAAGAAAAAATATACAACTATAAATATATTATTAACGATAAGTCTTAGATGTATAATAATTCATAAAGGAACAAGTTCGCGGGATCTGAATACAATTTATATTTAAGATGCTATACGCACCCATATCAAAACTGATATCGGTATGATTTTGCATTAAGTGGTTGAAAATAGTTGATTTTTGAGTGCACACTATTATGCTTATCATTCATATGAAGTTTTTAGTATATTAATCAAATAATAAACTATTAGAATTTATTATCCTGCGTGTTTTATACTATTACGTGTGCATTACTGCATTATATTAAATTATTTTTGTTTCAATTAAGCATTCAATGTTTTTCATGGTAAAAAATTACGAAATCCCTGAAATTCAATGACGTAACCCTTTCTTTATTTAAGCAGTATCCTGGTGACCCGGTGTGACATTCCATCCTTATAGTAAAGACTCACAATCTTATTATAATCATATTTTGTAGTTATATTCAAATTCTGATTTCTAGTGGTAAAACAATAAATATTTCAGTATATTATACATACACAATATGTATTATATATGCATTATACGTATTACCATATAATTGCTAATATAATGCAGACTTAATATAGTTAAATATTATTTATAAGCTGACGATGTATAATATGTATAGGTATAGTATTAATACATTACATAAAATCGTCCTCGATAACGATGTCCAGACGTCGGATACATCGGCCCGGGCGATTAGATATTTGAAAATATATTAAAATCCGTTTCGACCGATCTAGGGACCTGACCTCGGAGAGTGGCCCCCGAAGGACACCCTCGTTACAGTCACAGTGGTATAGCGACGGATGCCTCTGGCAGTATTCGCGATCCTTGAAAGTTGCGACGCGTACAATAAATGTATACTTCACAATGTATGCGTAGCATAACATATATAACTAGAAGATCCCTTGGTCCCGATCCCGACAACGGTCACCGCGACAATCCTCGCCCTCCCCCTTGCCACGCGCTCTTTATCTCCTATTTTTTTTCCTCTCTCGTTTCTCTGCCGCCTCGGGGACCTTTTGACCCCCCCCCCTTCCCCTCACGAAACCCGGCAACCCACCGATACCCCGTCTGTCCGTCGTCCGTCCGCCGTCGTGTCGCACCTTATTACACTACGCTCGCCGCCACTCGAAAAAAACTCCACACACGCACACGTGACTACGTCATCGTCGTAAAACGACCGTACGCGGACGGACCCCGCCTTTTTCGCGAAACGCACACGCACACGTACGCGGGTGCGCGCGCGCGCGCTCGACAGCCGCTAAACAATGCAACGCGCGACGATATCGAACGCGGCCACCGCCGCCGCCGTCATAGAGGTTATTTTATACTTTTTATTTATTTTTTTTCTTTCTTTTCTTTTTTTAGGCCCGGACGAACGGACTCGCGCGATAGACGACGCGACGGCCTCCGCTGACCATGCCAGTGGGGGTGACGCGACCGTCGGCGGTCGTGTGGGCACGGTGGTATGGAGCGGTAGCCAGGCGGCAGCTATCCGAACCGCACCGCTCAGCCCCGTACGAATGCGCTCCGCGGCTGTACCACCACCGGCTCTGCCACCGCCGCCGCCGTCGTCGTCCTATAGTGAGAGAGTATGTGTGTGTGTGTATGTGTGCGTGCGTGTGGGTCGCGATGGTCGGTGCCGAGTACGGGAAAAATAAAGTAAGAAAAAAAAAATAAAGAGAAAAAAAAAGAAACGACGACAACGTCGACGACGATAAAACGCGCGCGGCCGCTGTTTGCACGAGTGTGTGTGTGCTCGGTAGGACACGTACGACGCACGCACACACACGAACAAATAAAAATAAAATAAAAATGGCTTAGTCGTCGCCGCTGACGACGACGGTAATAATAATAATAACAATAATAATAGTAATAGTCATAGTAGTAGTAGTAGTATAGTAGTAATAGTAGTCGTAGTAGAAGTATATAGTAGCAATAGCAGTGTATCTTCGGTGGAATACACACACGCGGCGTGCGTAGTACTGCAGCGGTAGTGGTGTTGTAGAGTACCGGAGGAATTCGATTTTTCCTCCTTTCTATTTATTTTTATTTTATATTTTCGTTTGCCGACGAAAATATTCCGAAATATATATAAGTAATATTATTATTATTATTATTATTATTATTATTATTATTATTATATCGCCTTGTAGTCGTCGTGCGCACAGTATCGTTTTCTATACTACACCATATCGTATATAATACACAAACGACGACACAATAATAATAATAATAATAATATTATGTACACGTATAGCAGCAGCGGCGGCAGGAGCATAACGTGTGGGGGCCCCGTCGTCGTCTTTGTGTTTGTTGGCCCGAAAAAATATAATAACATATATACCGTCACTACGTCCGCCGCCGACGCCGCGAATGTAATATCGCATTTCCGATCGCTTATTATTATTACACACGCGCTGTAGTGTGCACAACACCGCGCGGCGGTACTATAATATTATGTACCAGCACAACTGTCGTAGGTTTTATAGACGCGGCCAACGCGCCAACCGCCGTCGCGCATCGGCGTCGACGTTATACTCGTTATATCATCGTCGTCTTCGTCGTCGTCGTCGTCGTCGTCATCGTCATCATTATTATTATTATTATTATCATCGTCGTCGTCATTATTATTTTATCTCGTTATATTCTAACGCTCGGTCGTATGGAATAATAATAATAATAAATTATCGACGCTGCGGCACCGGTGTCCCTATTGACTCGTCCGCTTCCCCTCCGCTTCCCCTCCGCGTCCACGACATTACCCGCTGCCGGAGCTACAGCTCTACTATTCCATTAATTAACACTGACCGCGAGCGTGTCACGCGAAACGACGCTCTCTCGAAGCGCCGTCATCGTCATTATCTCGTTTTTGAATTTTATTTATACAATCCAGTTTCGCAAAACCGTCGCGCGCACACGCACGGCAATAATAATAATAATAATAATAATAATGATGAGATAAAAATAGTTTTACGACGTCGCGATGCGAAATACGAATCGACAACATTGCACCGAAATGAAGTATAAAAACCCATCGACTCCACTACGGTATAACAAATATCGTATATTATTAAACGTTAAACGTTAACCGTCTTCCCGCCGCGACTGTGCCCGGCACGGACGCGACAAAACACAAAACGTCGGTCGACGTCAACAGTGTAATAATAACGATACGAGTGTTATTGGCCGCCCGTATTTGCGCAGCGCGTTTGATAGCCGCCTAAAGACGCAGAGATGATTTAGCTTTGAGTTTTGGGACGTTTTCGAAACGATCGTTTTGCGTCCGTTTTGCGCGCGACACATTGTTCGCCCGACAGTTTGCATCTCGCATGACCCAATCAACCGCGACATTCCTCCCGCCCGACCCCGTGCCCACATTCGACGTTGAAAATGATATAGAAAGAATTTTAATTTATTTTTCTTATGGTCGATGATAAAAACCGCGAACCATATAGCTAGGTACCGATGGAACAAAAAAAAAAAATTTGAAACTAAACATTTTTTAGATTTTTGGACACATTTGACGTGCACAATCGTACGATCAAAGTTCGTTAAAAATAAAGAGAATGGGAGAGGGACGAAAATTTAGAGTTCATAAATAGTTTCAGTAATATATATTTATATTCAAAGTGTACAATATACACCTGATTACTACATAACAGGTACATAGCATAATACGATACATAAATAAAACGTCCAATCATATTGCACTGGGTTTCTGATCGAGCGTTGAGGTTTTGTATCAATCAATAGCCATTGAAGCATCAACGTTTACTACGTCTGACTGTTGTTTGTTAAATTTATTTTTCAACATTCAATGGATTTTATTTTTTGTTATTTAAGGAGTAAAATGTAGGCAACTCGATAGACGTTTCAGAACATTCGCTTATTTTATTTCCGTACTAATTTGTTCGTGATATCACGGGGAAAACTTTTCCAAACCAAATTCAATTTTGACTACTTTATTTTTGCTATACGACAATATTTTACTGGAAGTAACTAAATTATAGTCTGTTCAACAATATATCAAGTGTTTTTAAATTGGTACTTACCAATATTACATTTTGTAATATTTAGGTCTAAGTTTAGTGCACAGGTATACTACATTTGTTTGAGATACGAGTATATATTATATATATATATATGACGTAATATTAAGAGTTGTGTTACATAGAAAAACAATAATTTACTTGCGGATCGTTCTTTTATATTTTTACATAATATTAATCGAAGATTTTTTTCTTTGAATTATCACTTGTAATATATAAATAGAATGTGTATATATAAATTATAGTTTATATGTTTTATTTAATATTTTTTCGAGGTGTATTATGAAACGAAAAATATCAGCTAAACCTATTTAAAGTATAATTATATTTTAACTATGACTTAAGCTTCTACGTCATTCATTATGTTTTAACATTAAAATTTATAGCGTAGGTATTAATAACTTAAGGATTATAAACGATCAGTGTTATGTTTAACTTTAAATATGTATTGTTAATTTATTACCGATAACATAATAACATTTTATAATCGAATAGTTACAGTACGGCTATTAGTAATAAGTTCACAATTTCAAATACGATTTTAAAATACTACAATTTATATAATTAAACTTAATGTTTGTTTTATAAACTTTTATTTATTGTTTAAATTTAAGGAATTGTAAGAAAAATGTATTTATACTTAAATTTGGTAATTTGATACGGAGTACTATTTTAGAAATATTTAAAATATGCTAATTTGTTTGTTGAAAATGCATAATAATATAACATTTTAAGATTAAAATATGTTTTAATTATATAATATATCTATACAATACAATTTTAGTATTTTGATATTCGACAGATTTATATATATATTTTTATGTATATCCAAAACATTTCAAGTTTTTGGTTACTTACATTTTTTAACTTTTATTTGGTATTTTTTAAGATTTACTTTAAAAACTATATAATGGAAGATTTAATGCTAAATTACAATTTGTGTTCAATTTCTGAACTGTAAAAAGTGCTGCAAGAAACTTTTGAACCTTTTTTTTACTTCATTATGAAAACATATTATTCAATCATTGTACACGTTCTATACACTTTTGCTCGTTCAAATTGTAAAAAGGAACGTTTTACAAATGATCAGTATTTCAGAAAAATTTTAGTTATGTACATAAATACATGACCATCTATAAAGTAAATGTATGTATAATTGTAAAAAATAGTAGATACATAAAAATGTGACTGTAGAATTTGGGCTTTTACAAACGTAAAAATGGGTAAATTGATGACCAAAATGAAATGATTGCGATTTTAAAATAAAATAAGAAGATTATTACGATGATTGTATTGAATCATGTTTGAACCCATACATTATGAAAAATGTAACTAGAAATCTTGTGATTTACAGTCAAGCCTTAAAACCATTAAAAATCAACTAACAAAATAAAGAAGCCAATAACTATACACGTTCTTATTTATTATATTATTTACTCTACTTTATATTATTTCCAGGAATCTTAAAGGTATTAGTATTATATATATTTATATAGCATAGCAGTGTTTTTTTTATTAATAAGAATAGGCTAAAATATTTCATGAGCACTCGTCTATGATGTATTATGGTTTTTATTGTTATAAGGAGTTTTCAGAAAAAGTTTCAGCTTGCCAAAAAAAAAAAAAAATGAATATCTATCATATGACTGATCTTACTATAAATGTCGAGCAAAATTCTATTAATTAAGATGAGTATATATTAATAAAATACTGCACTTGCCTAAATACATGTAATATACATAGATTATAATTACAAACTATAAGTAGTAAATTATTGTTCTTAGGATTTTTAAAAAAACAGCGTCTTAATAACAAAATATTTTTACTGGTATTTTGTAAATGAAACGGTGATACACATATTATCGGTATTCGAATGATAGTTTCATTATTGATTGAGAATTTAATTCAGAAAATATTACATAATACAAGCATAATAGATTTAATGTTTTTATAAAAAAAAATAATAAATGCACGAAAAATAGAATACAATGTAAAAATAAGGCTGTATATATGAAAATATAGACAAAAAAATACAGCTTCTTTGAAAAAATTTCGATGGATATCTATGAAATAACAGTTCTATTGAATAAAATATGAAACAATGTAATAAGTACTATACTTGAAGATATATCTACATTAAATATATGAGTTAATAATAGCAAATAATTTATGGTGGTGGCTGGTATAATTATTAGATTTCGTTATTGTATCTTTATAATAATAATTATAGTTTATATTAAACAAAAATCAAACAGATTTTTTTTTCATAACTAACTTAAATACTTATTCAATATAGTCAGTATTTAGAGACCTGCAGTCGGGAAATATAATTTAAATAATTTTAAAGCATTTTATTCGAAACGAGTGATGGGATCTAACGGCAATATTATATTATAATTTGTATAGAATAATATGGAAATATAATGTTTCAGGCATAGAACTGAATGGCTAGATGGGTATAGGTACGGTTGACCGGCCAATAATATTATAATGAAACAACTGATAATGTTAAACGTAATTCGTGGAATCGGTAAAGGTTTTGACGATAGGATTTCAGAGAACAGTGCTATATGGCTGCAGGTGAAATTGGCGTTGAAACGAACAACATCGATCCAAAAACACTGTCCTGAGGATGGCAGATGAAAGGCCCTTAAAACGTTAATGATCAAATCAAGGTTTCCGGAGTGTTTACCGCAAACCCTATAAATAGTGATGGTACCCCACGTACATTTTAACGAGCCTATAAAAAAAATTACCGATCTATCTGCGCGAGTGTCGGTTACTGCTGCAGAAAATAACAGTTATAACTTATAGCTTATAACCAAATATATAATTTGGGTTGTTTGACAATAATGTTAATAAAATATTCAACATTTACGTCGTTGGCAATAGAAGAGGTGAGGTGTAAACCGTAATAGAATCCTAACGATTACTACCCTAACTACGAAATAAAACAAAATATTACGTTATTCAGACATGCGACGACCTATGTAGGCCAAAATAGGCTCTTATATTCAAAATATCATTATGAAATATTTGTTTTCATTTTACCAATTATCGTCATTGTCGCGTTTTTGTAGAACAGAATTTTAACTTTTATTTTTATAAATAATTTTTGAATGCTTTAATATTTTTTATAACATAATATAGAATATTGTTATTCGTTGGTTTATCCGTAAATCATAAAATTAAATTAAATAATACAGCTGGAAGTACATAAAAGATTATTTAAAAGTTTCGTTAATATAAAAAAAAAATAAGTATATAATTGAAAACCGTTGATGAGTGTTATGCTTTGTGGACAAAATATAAAAGGTATATGTTTAGAAAGTGTTTATAAAGTCTAATATGTTATAGATTTACTGTTTACTATATATAAAATAATATTCGAATTACATTTTGAAATCTCTTACCCGTGGTTTTATGAATATTTTAGTATAAGCGTCGTTAATCTTTCAGGCTAATATTTTTTGGAAGCTCTAATTTTAAATTCCATTTCTAAAACATAAAAATTTATTTTATATAAATAAATAAATTAAACAACATCTTTGGTTCTTTTGTTCGATAATCATAATAATATAATAGAAATTTACTCTGCTGTACATATATTTAAAATTTAAGATGGCGTTCACCTAAAGGTGTAATTATTTTTTTTTAAGTATCTCATAATTTAATATTATTCGGTTAGATACAAATCAATTAATTTTTAAATTACATTCAGGAGTTGGGGAAATTTAATTCTTAATAATAGTAATGCTATAGGTACTTATATTATAAATAGAAATTTCAAATCCATAATACATTATTATTTTTTCCGATGACAATTTTTTCAATACGACTTATTAACAATTGTAGATATATTTACACATCAAGCTAAGGTCCAAAAAATTTAAAAAATGGGAGTGTTCAGATAAAATAAATGGTAAAAAACTTTTGACTATAGATTTTTAGCAAAAAACTCAACCTAACTCTTTTAAATAAAAATATTTTTTTTTTTTTAATATAAATGTTGGAAAATTACAATGGAGAAGTACAATTTTCTGAATATATTATAAATTATAATTAATTAAAAATATACCTTTATTTACACACCATTACCTACACCTTTCGACGAATTCAGAATAAGTGTAAACAGTTGAATACTAAGAGATAAAAATTAATATTATATTTAATTGCTGTTAGTTAAAAAGTTAGAATTAATATTATCTAATAATAAGTATTATTATATTATTATATATCTTCTAATTATTTTTTTTGCTCTTAGAACACAAAATAACTAGCCACACAACTTTTTTTATAAAATTTACTTTTAATCTCAACAGTATCTTCTTGTTAGAAAAAATATAAAATCCCATAACGTCATCTTCAAATCTATCATTTTTTTTACCACTGATCCTATCCATCTCTTTCTCTCTCTCTCTCTCTCTCTCTCACACACACACACACATATACACAATATCATCCTTTACCTTCATCATATGGTTAACTCAATTTGTTTCTCGACTCTTTCTCCAAAATTATATATGATTGTATCTGTTTTACTTATTTTTAGCCCTTTCCCTTTCAGTCTTTGTTTTCCATGCTTCCAATCTCTCGATATTTTTTAAATAAAAATGAAGTAAGAATAAAGCATAATATAATTCAACACGTAGGTAATGGTATTTAGAAAACTCATATTACTTATAATTCGATTAATACTAGTTATTATTTATTTTCTGGTTGATATTTTTTTTATCTATATGTTAAATAAATAAAATAAGTCAATTACAATAAAGTATAATACATTGTATTATTAAGCTGAGGATTATGATTTTTATCATATTAAAAATTTGTTTTAAATAACTCACTAATTATTGATTAAATTTTAATTACAAACTTCGAATTTAAAATTCGTGAATCACATAGACACAAATATATAAATACTTAATTTCGATGTCGATATTGCACCTGCTCGACGAAGTTAGTAGAGAGAGCTAAGCCTCCGTGTGACATTTTATACAACATAGTCCTAATTTTGAAAATTGTACTATCGAATAGCACTAATTGAGCTCTAAATAATGGTGTTATAGCGAAAATTAGTGCTCGATCTTTTTCTCTAGCTCTATTCGCCTTATTGTAGTGAGTAAAAAATGTTTAACATTTTATTTTATATACATTTCAACATTAAAATATGACGAAATTATTTTAACGAAAAATAATGATTTTAATGGTAATTCAAAAGAGTATTATTCATATATGAATTATAGTCCTAGCTATATAGAACTTTAAATTTATTGTTACTGTATATAATATTAATATATTAACTATTCACGATGAAATTATCAAAATATTTATATTTAATATAAGCTATTTATATAACGAACGTATTCATAGATTTCTATGTTATATCATTTTTTGACTATTTTACGTTAATAACAACTAGCAATATCATATAAAAATTACTTATATTAGTATAAACATACATCGAAATATCCTAAGAAATCTTGATTTTAGAATATAAATTAATAGGTATATAAATAACAAACAACCGATTTTTTAGATTAGATTTGAAACAGTTTAAACTAAACAATTAGTATGAAAAAATATACTCTTTGCATTTTCTTGTAAAGTCATAAGTATGTACTTTTTTTTAATAAGTTTGGAATATACTTACTTTGTTAAATATTGAAGGAGTCTTCAAGTTCACACCTCACTTGTTTTTTTACTATATTTTTTTATTTTTTTTTTTTTTGGTTATTACACTTTTTCTTTTTTAAGAGTGAAATATTCCTGACAAAGTTAGTCAATTTGTTTGAAGTTTGTGACTGTTCGCAGTAGACCTGTAGGCCTGAGAAAATATGGTATGTTTAATATAATATAAATAGTAAACACTTATTTTATTATCTGAGTATAGGTATAAATATATAATAGTATAATTGTATAAATCTATAAACTATACAATACCAATCGCGACGGCAAATAATAATAAAATAAATCGTTTAATAAATTGCTGTTAACACCTTTGACTACATTGTTTATTTGCGTACACACATATTATATTATATTACCAAGTATGTCTAATATATACCTGTATCTATATAATATTATTGTAAATGCAACACACAAACACAATCATATACAATGATACATTAAAATAATATAAATAAATAAATAAGCAAATATAAAATATTATTATCATTATATTATTGTTTTCGCCGCTGAAATTTAGTCAAATAGACTAAATTTTTTTTTTCTAATTTCATTTCTACTTTATACTTTATACTTTATGAACACAGGTCATTTGTTTGATGTCAAATCTAGCTTTGTGCAACTGTGCAAAACCGACTAGTATTTTTTACTCGTGAGAGACTATTTAATTTTTTTTCATTCACCACTATATTGTAGTAGTTTACTCCCAGTAGCACATTTTACGGGCACTGTAAATGTCAAATATGTTATTTACTTTACGAATTATATAGCGTAGATATTATGTAGGTATATATACCTAGTATATAGGTAGATAGATAATCAGAAGCCAACTATAAAACCCGAAAATAATTGTTAATTGGACCGTTGAAATTAGTGGCTAATTTATGTCAACCACGATTAATGTCTGTTATTACACTATATTCACACTATACACAATGACAAAACTAAAAATCAAATATTTAGTCACATTGGCTTATTATATATTTAACGAGTTCAGAGAGGACCACTTTTTGTTATTTTAAACGCGTACCTACTCACTTCAAATACATAAAAATTATATAAACATCAAAGGAAATTATTATTGTATATTTATTAATTAAATTGAAAACATAACAATTTTTTTGTAATATTAAATTTAAATGTACATGTATAAATAATATATACACGAAGGAAAATAATATAACAATTTTATTGGTTTTTATTATTTAAAATTATTTATACTAAAATAACAGACTTTCAAAGCAAATTTTATTACATGGAAAGGAATTCGTAAAAGTTTTTCAATGACCCATGCTTCGTTCGCTGTGGAAAAAACTGGAAACCAATTAATTCAACAAGTATGAAAGTTATACGTATGGGGTCGTGTCGTATTTTCATAAGTTATTTTCCAGTTATTTTCAAAAGTGCCGCGTATCCAAAATAAATACTTGGGTAGTTGAGTTGCAAAATACAACAAGAATGAACTTATCTCGTTTTAAATTCTGAAAACAAACCCATATAATATTATGTATAGCCGGTATATATATATATATGCCATGCAAAAATATAGTCAATTAGAATAATTCAATGCAAAAACTACAAAAGTATAAAGTATTAAAGGGCTTTGCATAACGATATACCTGTGAATAGCTAAACATTATATTTTAAAATAATATAGCACATCGTAATAATAATATTTTGATGTACTATAACGATATGCATGCATAGAATTATTTGTTTTAAAGAAAAAGAATTGCCTTATACTGTATTGTCCATGTCTGATATGCATGATGTATAGTAAAACTATAATAATTATAACAAAATAAGCGCTGATGTCGAAAACTAAATGTTTGGTTTAATTTAAATTATATGTATTCGAACAAAAATAATAAGTAGGTATACTTCCACAAATTCACAATAAAAACAACGATTTTTCGTAAATAAATGTAAATTATTAGGACAACTTTATAATTATCGGTAGGTAGCTCTAAATAGTTTTTAATTTCATATCTCGAGATAAAAATATATTTTCTAATGATTTTGATTTATAAAAATTGAATTTTTAATGAGTAGGTAGTTAATAAGTTATAAGTATTTAAAGTTTTGAAGAGCAAATTGCAGCTCGTATTGTACAGTTGCAGTGATTTTTGCACGAGTCACCGAATAACTGGCGATTCTCGTGTTAATGATGAATGATAGTTTAAAGTTAAATTCATCCGAGTAGCCGAGAACACGAATTCGTAGAAATACTTTGCACGTCTCTCAAGATACGACGTTGACGATGACTACGTTGTATTATGCACTCACTGTCAGGTTCTATAATGATATATATATATATATATATATTACATTATTACGAACAGTTTGTGAATCCTGGTTCGTGATTTTAATTAGTCGTCAACTCGTCAACCAAAACTTATTTTCAAATACTTTAATTTTTATATCATTTAATAAGTGTCTTATGACGTTACCTATTTTTTTTTTTTTTTCATAAGAGTTCCAGTAATTTTTATTTATGAACTATTAATCAGAGGAATTTTTTGAAAAGGTCAATGTATATCTAAATCAAAATTCAAATATAAGTATTAATACTTGAAATATTTATCATAGAATTTGTATTTCTTTTAATTAGATAATTGTTCTAAAATAATAGGTTTGGAAAATATGATGGATATAATGATGATTTGAAAATCTTAATAGATACCTATTTTTTACAAGAATTTTATAATATGTTAAAATTGACCAAGTATAATAAATGTTTTTAATTATTATATTTATATTTTATTTTTTATATATTTTTATAAAACCATTATTAAGAATTATTATTTCCTTATAGAATTAAAACGTGAAACCTGAAATGGAGGCTACATTTTTTTTAGAAAAAATACAATTAGAAATACGGTTTGATAATATTAACAATTTTTTTTTATAGTTTAAATTTATGAATTTTATGACGTATGAACTAATAAATAAATTATAATATTTACACGGGGAGGAGGGGAGATAAGCACTTCTGGATATGTGGCTATTAATATATGCATTTTAATAATTGTCAAAAAACTTGTTGAATTATGATATAGATACATCCAAATCATCTGTTAAACAATTTAGATTAAAATAGATTAATTTATAATATGAAAAATGAAGTTGATATTATACATTTTAAGTCACAATTAAGTAGAACAATGTTCGACGAGAAAATATGGTTAGTACCAACAATTGCACATACACCTTAATATTAAGATAAAAAAGCCAGTTTGGTAAAAATAAACACAAATGGTAACGCTTTAAACGAATAACGATGCGCTAGTGGTTATGACTACAGCAGATGTCAACACCAATAATGGCTATAATGAAGCATTGCTGGCAATATGTGTTTGTATCTACAAGCTCTACTTGGAAAACGAAAGGACTATCTTTGAAGCACAATACCACTGAAGAACAGAAATGTAGCATAACACATTTTTCTGAAATCGTCTATCAGATTTATAGCATGACTACCATTTAAGGAATATAGCTGAATGACTCATTAGAAAAGCGTATATTACAAAGCTCCGAACTATACATGAAGTAAAACTGTTTATGTTAAAGTATGAAGTACATGGAATATATTTTAAGTGATGTCGACGACGATAGTTAATCGATAATAATCAATGATTTTATTTACCGCACTCGCGCAATACGATCAAGCTGCGCATTGTATTTGACGGGTCGACGAAAACTATTGTCGATG
Organism: Rhopalosiphum nymphaeae; assembly: GCA_036289425.1. NCBI lineage: Eukaryota > Metazoa > Arthropoda > Insecta > Hemiptera > Aphididae > Rhopalosiphum > Rhopalosiphum nymphaeae. The sequence continues at coordinate 4,879,061 of JAZAQC010000030.1, forward strand.
GGACGTTAAATGACATAATTATGAAAGATCCCCGAGTACAACTTGACTTATTTGATATTTTAGTGCGATTCAAAACTAATAAATATGCATTTTCGGTAGAAATAATAAAAATGTATCGATAGGTGTAAGTAAAGTAAAAGATCGCGATTACCAACACATATTTTAGATTAAAAAAAAATTATTATAATAACCACAAAATTGGAAAAACTTTAATAATTTTTTAAATGAGTTAAATTCATTTAACTAAGGTACCTAGTTAGTTGGGATCTGACAATGGAAAACGTATCGAAATTCGCAGTGCTTGTATCTACCTTATATAAGCACAGTAGACGGTTTTATTAGATCTCAATTAATTGTGTACAAAAATCGTGTATCGTGCCAGTTGAAGTAATCGCAATTAGAGCTATGCACGGCGCTACTTTTATCACGACTATAATGCACGTAACTATACCGGCACGTAGAATGAATATATATTATTTTAAAGATATTTTTGGACAGATTTGACTGTCGCTTTAGTTTGCAGTCCGTAGTTTAGCTGTTCTCAGACTCGAGTAAATAAAAATCATTTGTTCCATTCACATTGGCGAAATACATACACATTGACGAATCGTTCGTAAGGGAGCACGTGAAATCAAACGAGTAAACTGCCGACGCGTACTATTACGAGGGTGTGCACCAAATGAATTAAATGGAAATACGTTATGGTGGCATAGTCAGGTATGGTTAAATAATAATAAATTGAATTGTTCAACATCTTACGTAGACGGTATGGAACGCATAGTGACATTCAAAATGAAAAAAAAATTACTCCTTTTTGTCGTGTGCACCTCTATAATGGGTGCACCATTTGATATCGATAGTACATATTCGGTGCCGAACAAATTATTGCCCGTCGTCGCATATTTATTACGTTATAAAAATAATTCCTAATCGAATCGTAGTGGCGGATTTCAAGAGTCGTCGGCCCGCTGAAAGTAAAGGAAATATCATCAGTGCTTAAAATAATAGTCAAATTATTATTATTAGAATACATATATTTTTCTTTAGAAATTAAAGATTTTAAAAACAATTGTAGTGTATTGGTAAAAAGTAAAATGTGTAAGCTAATACCCGTTCGTGGATGACGATGGAATTGTGCGCTTATAAGTTATAGGTCGTAGGTGGTAGATCAACTAACGTGGTGATTATTTTAAGGGTTTCCAATTATATTATTAAACGGGACGATGAACTTTTAAAAATTAATTATGTTAAACGAACATGATAACATAGCGGGACGCTCGCTATGTGCTTGCTGCGGTGTGTTTAAAATATTGGTCCATCGATTGGTGAAGATGTGTGCGAAAGGTTATTTATTAATGCGTAACATGTTTTAAAGTACAGCCAAAAAACGCATTACTATAACAATGAGTAATTTACAAACATTCAAAGTCGATCGGTCAAGTAAGTGCTTAGAAAATTGTGGTGTAGATTATGTGGGTCCGCTCGTGTTGAAATGCAGCAACCGTCAAAATTCCATGGCTCAAAAAGCATATAATATAGATGCGTTTTCGTGTGTTTTATAACAAAGGAATTACATTTAGAGCTCGTACGCTATTAAGCAATGATACATTTATCGTATTCCGTGTAAGAATTTGTATTCGGATAACGCCACTTGTTTCGTAGGTGCAAACAACACATAACAAATTAATTAAAATAGTTGATAGCAATAGTTGTTGGACGACCACAAAAGTCGAATGCATTAATTTATGACTAGTAACCAAATTATTTGATACTTTATTTATGTACGAGTACTGTATTTTAGTGGCATGTAAGAGAAGCGGCAGTTTACATGTAAATTACTGCAGTATTAAAAACACATCTAAACCAAAATATACCATCTGTAAAATTGACCTACGAGGAGATTTACACAATATTAATACAAATCGAAGCATGTCTCGAATACTTATCCCATTATCTACTGATCTTCTAGACTTGACTGTCTTTACTTTAAACATTTTTTCCTAAACTCACTAGTATTACTAGCCGAACCCGAAATAAATGATTTGACTATTTCGACCAAAAATTTGTTATCGCTGTATCAAAGAGTTCAATATATCACACATCACACTTGGAAACGTTGAAGCTTTGAATAATTAAGTTAACTTTAGGAACAATTCCAATGAAATAAATCTAATAATCCAATAAAAATTGGTTCAATGGTTTTAATAAAGTATAATAATTTATCTCCACTACAAAAAATAAAAAATAAAAATTTTTTTTAAATAACTTTAAATTATCATTTATAGAAATATGTAGATTTAAAAAAATAGCTAAAAAATTAAAATATTAAATTTAATTGTCATTTTATAGAGTGAGCCGTAATCAATAGTCGCCCGGGCCAGCGGCTGTCAGCCACTAATCTAAACGGCGAGTAGGCTAAAGAAAAGAACTATTGACTTATGAGATTGTTATGTCCATTGCCAATCCAACACAATGAAGAATTGGAGCACAAATAATTAAAAAAATACATTTTGTATGTATTATTATGTAAATTATTTCGAATTAAATACCTATTTATTTAATATTTTGTAGTCATATTATATTGACAAAGGTTATTAATTATAAATTACTTTCATTGTTTTTATTAATTAAATATTTCACTTATGATCAATTAATACCCTTTAAATGTAGTGTTCAAAAAATTATATATTATGCATTATTTATACTATTTTCATTATCACTTTTGATTGTGGGTTAAATTTTTATATTATCTTTGAATATTGTTAATTTATTTTTTTTCATTGTTGACCGTGACCTTAATTCATTATGTGGATATATTTTTAAGACTATAATTTATTCAAGGTGATCCCTATGTTCAATATAAAAGTTGTTATCTAACGCAGTTGATAATATTCGATATTACCCTGAATGCCTTGGATAAATATTGCGATACGCCAATATGACAACATTTACCACATTAGCAATTAGTTCTAGTATTAAATGTAACTTATTATAAGTCTTAATGTTTCAAAAATAATTCAATTTTGTATTTATTTAATTTATACTGTTCACTTATTTTTTATTTCCGACTATAAACTCAAGCCAAACAAATAGCTTTAGATAAAGTATTAAAAGAAGCAAAGGATGGCTAAAGCAATGATTGAATAATAAAACAATTAATAAGCAGTAATATAATGTATCAATGTTTTATAAAATAAACACATTGGAGACGATAAAAAAATAGAAGACTACAGTGTGCTGGACATGCTTGGTGTATTCAGAATTCCTTGTTGCACATATTGATATTATTTAAAAATAACACAAGAGAAATTAGAACACCTGCATAACTTTGAATGAGATAAGACGCAAGAGGGAAAGATGAAGTAGCTATAAGTAGAAGCTTAAATTGGAAGGAACAAGCGTCTGATAGAAATTATCGTAGATATGAGTCTTTTACTCGATACATAATAATCATATACGAGAGAAAATAAATAGCTATTATTTTTTTCTATTTTGAAATAAACAATTTGATTATTTATACATTTACGAATATATTATAATAATATTTATAATATAATAGTGATGTTGGGTATATCATTTGAAATTCATTATTTTTTTTTGATATCAATATTATTGATTTGCCAAACATTTATTTTTATTTCTTTTTACTGCTACATTGTATGTAAAACTAAACTACGCTATGAAATTGAATAATTGTTTATTCTAATAACACAGATTTAATTCAATTTGTATGTAGTTATAACTATAAATATTGAAATTTGTCACCATTACACTTTATTTGTACATTTAGAACTAGCAAAAATCACATAGGAAATAAAACCAATATCGAAATGAAAAATGTTCTTCTTATTATAATTTTTAATTTTTTTTTATATATATTTTACTATTTTTGATTCTAATAATATTTTAGTTGTAATAATAACTATTGTAAAAATCGTTTAGTAATAATTAAATATATTTTTTATTTATACTATTATGTAAAAGCACTAAAAATAAAAAAAAATAAACCTTCTTAGTATTTTTCTTTAACAAGATTTAACTTTTTTTTTGGATCATGTGCAATGTGCATCCGTCGTGTTAGTACGTAACCCATATGTATATAATATTATAAAAAAGTTATAAATATAATTGATAAAATATTAATCATATAACGATAGACGTGTGTTACATACAACCATCATGAGTATTTCATATAATAATTATATAAACCGACGTCGAATACTACAGTATATAGATATTATTGACTACTATGTACTAACATACGAATGTGCGATGCGCAAATGATATAAGGCCATTCTGTAACAGCTGCATTACGTAGAGACGATATCACTGGTTGTATAATTTAAGGCTTAAAACATGAACATAATTATTTTTTCAAACATTTTATCATTTTTTGAACAGCCCGAAAAAAAATCGCAGTCATAATTGATAAACAAACATGGTATAAACCGCACACGGGTCTAACATAATTTACACCCGTCATATCATATTCATGTATGTGTAGTCAACGGACACCAACACCAATATAATATTGTTATTCTCGTTGCGCGCATATATTATATTATATATTTATAATAATATATGTACAGTGGCAACGTATATGGTGGAGAAAAACAATAATAATAAATGTAGGCGGTATAAATATTATTATGCCGGTGCATGCGGTATTGAAGTGTAGAATGCGCGTCTTCGTCGTCGTATAGGTAGATGCAACGCCGTAACGAAATTGAATATTATATCAAAAACGACGGGCGAATAATTTAGCAGCGATGCGCTCCTCGCAGGCGTTGGCGGCGGCGTAATAATTTATTGTTAATTTACGTAACGTATTTAAACACCTTATCTACAATGACGGCCTCGTGCACGGTATACACATTATTATAATAATGTGTATATAATAAAATTTATATATAATATTATACGCGTCGTGTTCGTCGCGAGGCGCGTCTGGTCACATATTATTATTGCGCTACATTTACCAATTACCATACTGCAAGTAGCAGGCAAGTAGGTAGGTAAAAAGTAGTTGCAGCCTTGGAAGTTAGGTACATCCCGTGCGTATGCGTATAGTACGCTTAAGGTTATTATTACAGCACGGCGCGACGCATAACATAATAATATATGTACATATATATCGTAGGTACTTGCGTCTATAATATGTTAAACGGTGCCAGATTCGAGCGAGTTCTATGTGCGTTTTTCCAACCGTAACGTTGCAAAAAAAAAAAAAAAACTTGACTAATCGCATGACGATTAATAATATTATGATAATATTATAATAGTCACATTGCTTGTTCCCCCATACCTACAAATTCACATGTCATCATAAATTCCAATCATATACACATATACGTCATAATATGATATTATATTATTTTGGTTATATAGGTATAGGCAAGTAGTAGGCGTAGATAGCATAAAGAAAAAAAACACTGATAAACGAAATGTAAAATATATTGTTAGTAAATAAAAGTAACAATACAACCATAAATGAACAGCACGCGTGATAGAAAATACCGGTAAAGATAAACTATTTGTTGGCGAATGTGCGCGTACATAGGCTGAAGAATTTTCGCAAAGCGGAAACGGGCGACGCCCAATCGGGAACGTTCTCACGACGGTGGCGGCAACGCGCATTACGTGTCGCGCGGCGTGATTGTAGGAAGAATATTCAATCATACCCGCGGGGTACCCTCTTCACGTTGTAATATCATCGATAATATATTTTATACTCGCGCTCGCCACATTGTCCCGCGGGAAATGAATTTTTATGCTCGAAAAAACTCCATAAAACGGACTCGTTGCGACCTGGGCGCGTATATACCCACTGTAAGTCAGCACTGTAGATACGTTTGTGATGATAGCGGTATCGCCAACGGTAGAGTCAAGAAGTTCGTTTTTGGATGGGTTGGATTAAAAGCGTTGAGTCGAAGTGAAAGAGTCCGCGACAAAGTATGCCGGCTTAAGACGGTCGACGGACACAATCGATTTTTTGAACTTAATCGGGATGACGTCAAAAGTACATGTCAACTATATATATACAAGCTGGAACAGGATAAGGCCAGATATATATGCTTAGTATAACGAGTGAGTACAGTTTGGTAGATATTGACGAACGAAGAGCGTTGCCGACGTTCAACCGTTTGACTGCGGGAGAATTGAGTTTAAATAATAGTCTACTACGGTGCTTTAAGTGGGATGCTAAAGCGCGCGATTCACGGGAACATAATAAGTGCTTTAGCGACAGTTTCGGTGAAAATATCTTGTAAGGGTGTAACTTTCGGCCATCTGGTGGATATCGATCCACAGTATAGTTAAACACTATCTGAGTTGATGCGTAAATGAGTAAAGTGGACTTGTAAAATGCCAAATAGCGTAGAAATGTGTAGATATGTACCGAAATAATTTGGAAAATTGAATCTAAGTAATAAAATTTCCACGGTTAACAATTGACATTTTCCAAGTAAATATTGTCACAATAATTCAATACTATAAAATGTAATGTACGTATGTTAAATGGTAAATCTTGTCACCAGTTTCGCGATAACATTTACCAGAATTTTATAAATAGATTCCATTAATACTTATATATTCATATTTTCATCATTGTTAGAACTTTTCCCGGACTGTTATGTATCAGTATTATCGGTACGTAATCACTATAGTCATTATCAGTATTAAAAGTACTTGAGTTTCGCCCAAAGACCTATGGTCTTCATCATTTAGAGTTTTCTTAATAATTTAATAGTCTCTATCTCTCAAGGTTTTCCATCTAGTAGGTATTCAAATTTAACCAAAAGAAATTAATCACTAAACAAGTAAGCAAACGCACTATAAACCTGCAGAAAAATTAAAAATACAATTATATTTATGTGTGTACGATAGTAATTTATTAAGCGCAAAGTTGGTCAATATCGAATGATCGTTATAACTTAAAAATATTATACAAACGACAATGCGGAAACTCGACAATAACACTTATCAGTAGATAAGCTATCTTTAGAAGCTAAAAAAATATTTGAACGTTACTTACTGTTTAATGATATCGGTAATGCTAACAGTTCAATAACTATTGGGGTTATAGTTTAACCAAAATCCGTCACCAAAGGTTAAATGCCGTTTTGTTTGTTTTGCGTGTATATATTTTTACAGCTGAAAGTTATCAGTATAACGTTCGCTTCACAAATAACGATGAGATCCGTAATTTTATCGATGGTCTATATATCTTTTATATTATAATATTATTAATATACTATCGTGATAACATAGTATATATAGAGAAAGAGAGAGTACAAGTATACAACTAGCTGTTTGACTACTTATATAAGATTCGTATACCTATTATTCTGCTATGTACGTAAATATTCGATCGTACTGAAATATGCAATATACGTATTAAATGTATTACATTTTTTAAGATTTTTTAAACATATATATATATATAAAATATATAATATACACGTTCCACTTCCACACATAAACTGTTATATACCTATACTTGTAGAATTGATCCAGATGAGTCGACTGTTGATATAATAGGATCCCATTATCATTTTTAAAAGACGGTTTTAAAAAATACCCACTATACTAAAAACTTATATATATATACAACTATTATTTAAAACTACTTGTATTTATTTTATAAAGTGCAAGATACAACAACTTAATATGGACGCAAAAATTAAAAAATATATTATGATTTCTAAAAAAATTATACACAGTTATGATTTTTAATTATTTTTAAAATATTTTTAAATCAGAAAAACTGTTTGTTTATTGTTTTGTTAACGTTTAATTTTGGAACAATTTAATGCTAATTAATATCAAATTTTCGAGACTTTATTCTGTCATAATTGGTTATTTTAACTCTAAGTATGCTTATATTAACTTTAAATTGTTAAAAGTTTTCTAGCAGCTTGCAGTTTGTTACTGGTATTGTCATCGTGATTAATAAAGCAACCAGGAAATTCAGAAAAATATCTTGTAATTAGTATTTATGAAACATAAAATCTACACTATGCCGATACCTTATACTTAATTTTAATGTTAAGTATCTCAATTTTATAACACAAATGTTAAATGCGTAAATTTATTTAAATCACTTTCTGTTGAGTACATAATGTTCTGATTGCTAAATTTAAAATACATTTTTACATAACTTCATGACTTCCATTGTATTTTTATTTTAAGACAAAAATATCAATTGTCATTTTAGAAAAAATTGGAAAAAAATGTACAGTTTATGTGTCAGTCATTTCATTCGTATTTTTAGATCAACCTTAGGATTGATACCTTCAAAAGGGTTTTAAAAAAATAAGACCTCTTAAAATTCGATTTTAGAGTTTAGTTAAAACCCACATTTGTAGCGTTTATAGAATATAGATTTATATAGTGGGATGTTTATTATATTGATTGTTTGAACTATAAACTTAGTCTACATAGGAACAGACAAAGCTAAGACGGAGTTTGGTGATCAAAGTTAAAATAACATGTAGATAGCGAAATGGAACCCGTGTTTAAAATACATATTACTAAGTTATAATAGTTTATAACGAGGTCACACACTCGGAAGTTGGGAAAAACGCAATACGGCGATGACTCGTTTCACTCATTGCCGGCCCACCGAGTAGTTTACAGTTAATTTCAATATCTGTTTGCCAGACTTTGGTCAGGCCCGCCGAGTTCACACGATAGTAATAGTGCGGCAACTCGTTGGTTCTATCCCGACCTGGCACTTTTGTATATTTTTGCGCTGGCACGCATGGATTTGGCGAACTGCTGTATAATATTATAATATATTATAATACACCGCGGCGAGAGTCAAAACGGTCTGCCGGAGCATATTATATTATATTGTAGTCGAACGAAAAATAACGTGATAATAACGGCCTCGTGTCCCGTCGTACAATAATATATATATAATATTATGATATAGGCTGTAGTAGTATACGTACACGCACATGTATATATTGTATGCGTATATTGTGTGTGCCGTACCTACGTAATGTATTATAATTATTACAGTACGTGTTCGTCTCGACGTTTGGTCACATTGCGCCATTTACCGTGTACACGCCGCATTACCTATGTAGTATGATGATATATATATATATGTGTGGTATACGTCATATATTATATATACGTGTGTGTGTGTGTGTGTGTGTGTGTATTATTGCAGCACCTCATCGTGCATATCATTACGGTATCGGGTGTGTGGGGCTTGTGAGGGTCGGGGCGGACCAGCAGAAACGTCGTCGAGCCGCGCGGTATAGGTATATTACATCGTACACGGGATAGAGCACTACGGGGCGTGTGTGCGTGCGCGTAAATGTGCTTTTGTGTGTATAAGTATGTACTATTATGTGTTTGCGTGTGTGTGCGGCTGATATAGATATTGGAACAATATATATCGGCCCGGGACAAAGGTCGGTTTTGGGGAATGTTGAGTCTTATATATATATATATACTTGTGTTGGTGTGTGTGTGTGTGTGTGTGTGTGTGTGTGTGTGTGTGTGTGTGTGAGCGTGTGCGGTTACGCAAAATGTCAGCGGGAGCGAAAGCCGACCCTATTGTTGACATCGGATCTGCCGGAGCTGTTGTCCTGTGAATGAGTGGTGGGAGGGGAAGCACCTAACCCTGGATTTCCTCTACAGTCTACACTATACCCAATACATAATATATATATATATTATTATTATTATTATTATTATATTATTATATACCGTTTTGGCGGCGGCGTTATCGTAAAATTGCCAGCGCTTTCCGACATCAATAATTATTATTGTTTTATATTTGTCGTTACGACGCACTACTATTATACGGAGTCGTGCAGACACTGCAGACACTACATTATTATTATATACGAGTGTATTGGGCGCGGCGCGAAAAGTTTGCCGTCTCGTTTGACGTTTTGCAATAATAGCGAGTGTATAACATAATATAATATTCAGCGGGCGTACGTGCAGGCGTCCGGTGTGTACCTATTGCATGCGAGTGGGTCCGGTGACACCTATCGTGCCGACGCCGTGTCGTATTTCCGCGAAAAATCGCCTATTCACACTACAAAGGTTATAATATTATTTACTAGTGGGTATATGTATACGTGACGCATGCTTGATGTGTCTACGTCAGTGTTTCTCAACGTTTTCGATATAATGAGGCGATACACTAATAAACCCTTCTCCTGCCACCTGCAGACAGCCGACCGAAAAGATTGTTTTATAGTATCATCGTCTCTTATTGCAGTAACACTATGGTAAAATTTACTAGTATAAAAAATAGTATCGTAAAATTGCATTTTTAAATCTTATAAAATGCTTGTGACTATAGTAGTCGTGAGAATTTCGTTCCTCGAAATGCTTTGCTGAGGTGCGTGTTGTAGTTTACAGTCAAGTCGGCGATTTGTCTAGACGAATATTGTGCTATATTATACGCTCGCGCTCGTGTGTACTGTACTAATGCAGTAGTCGTAGTGTATACATAGTAATATAGAGTTGCGGCTTGTGAAAATATCAATATTAAATGTTGAAATACCTTTTGAAAGCCACTTCGTGAGTGTACGTCCGAGATAATATACCATGTTAATCTTCAGCTCAAAATAATATTATAAACCACCCCGGTTGGCGATCTGTGGACGTTGTAGCAAAATTAAAAAAAATAATAAAGTAAAAGAGAGATAATAGTCAAATACTTTACGGATCAAGGCAGAGCGTTTAATTATTTACTCGCATTCGCGGAAAAATAAATTATGCGGTTAAGGTTTATAGATGAGGTAAACCTGAAAAAACTAATACGTTTTTTAAATTTAAATTGTACTATAACGTATGGACGTATAAGTTATAAATGATTAATTATTTGAAATTACATTATCATTTCTTTCTGTTTATTTCATACACGCATAACGGCTGAACCGTTCTTCACTTCGGGTTTTTTGTGATAATTTGGTTTGAACTTCGAAGTATAAAAGTGCATATTTTTATTTGTATTTATAAAGTGAGCATGCTGTGATATGAACCAATAATGTTTTTTACTAGCAATGTTATCATAAAATATTTTAAGTGTGCGTTTTTATTGATCAAAATATTGGTTGCTTACTGTTAAGTAGTGGGATCCTTTTCGTTGCTCAACTTAAGCTTAACTGTTGTTTCACATGTTTTAGGATTTTGAAATAATTGTTAGTGGAAGCTAAATTCGACCTACGTTTAGGTCACGGCTACTACACAGTTCACATATTAAACGCTTAACGTTGGTTCATCTAGTTTCCACTTTTTCCAGAAGTTACATGTCAACAAGCTGTCCACAGAACGACCGTCAATCGATTAGTAATAATTGCGATGGATATTAAATTCTGTGATGTATTCTAATATATTGTATAGCTCTATGATAGCTCTATTATTTGCGTTTTTCTTAAAATTACGATCTCTCTCTAGGATTGTCAAATTTATACGTACCAATAGCAGTCTACCCAGTACACGCTATAAAGTTATTGTACAATGTAGGTACTTAAATTTGCATAATCACATATGGTTATTGTATAATATGTTGCCAGTTGAAGTCTCAATTATAAATATAAAACAATTAATTCAAATTAGAAATAGTTATTGGCATAACAGTATCAAAATACTTATTTTATTATTGATCTTGATTTGCTATTTAAATATCTTTATGTATACAACTATACAATGGATTTTTTTTTATAAATATTCATAAATAATATAAACGACGTACATAATATGAATATAAATGGTATCCGCATGCGAGATGGAGTTAATGAGATAGTTGTTAATCTTTATGTGAACGTTTTAATGAAGCATATATTTTTTTTTAAATTCTAACTGATTTTTGATTGTTCTTAAAGTTATGCGTGTATTTCAACTACGAGTTGAAACTTTTCTAACATACTCAATATAAATTTATAATTAAATATTCAAAAATCGTCAGAAAATGTGTTAATTAAGAATACTTAATACTTAATCACGCTGTATAATACAAATAATAATCAATTGCTAAAGTGCGTACCTAATACAAAAAAAAAAAACGGAAATATTAAAATCACTATAATACCTGTAAATTATTATATAATATTTTCTACAGCTATATAACTAACAATTAAAAATATGTGATCCATATAAATATATAACATGCCATACAGTGTCATCGCTTTCATATTTTATAATCAAAAACCAAACAAAAGCTCAAATGTCTGTGTATGTCAGGCTGTAGTTCATATAATACTTATATTTATTTAGTCCAAAATCCAAATTTTATTTACTATACATATAGAAAATATATGTTATTTTAGTTCACCCTATAGCCTTTAAATATTAGTAACTTGTGAAACTAACGGTACAATCAACTCAAATATATACTTTGGGTTTTCCATATAGGATTTTTGCATGTTTTAAATAAATGGCAATAATTACTAGTACAAAGTTGAATAAATAAATAATAATAATAAATTATTATTTATACGTATAAAGGAGATAATTATTATCCATAAACATTGTTTTTATAAAATTCAATATTCCTCATTTATTATGTATATGCAATTCATGTAAATATTCTCACTATTATATTTTATTTATATATAAATGACATATTTCTGATAATTGGAAAATTGAAAACAATTACAGTATTTTAAGTCAATAAGAAAAATAATATTTCAGTATTTAACAATGTATTGAATTCTAACTATAATATTCGTAACAATTTAGTACATTTAAATTTTAATATATTTACAATTAAGAAGATGATACAATTATAGTAGAAGGTCGTGCGGGCGTCCACGCGTGCAGTAGGTATGGACACACTCTATCGTCTATAGAACTTAACTCTGCTAGCAGACAAAAGTTTTTATTTTGCAGTTGCTTTACTTATCATATATATGAACACTATAGTTGTTGTGTATTAAGTTGACCTAGTTTACATGATATAATATTATTTCTGTTTATAAATATTAAATATGTGTGGGTATAAAGTAAATTAAAGATAAACTTAAATTTATTTCATTGTAAAGAAAATAGAGAGAAGAATAAATGCCTTATCATTAATATATATTATATATAATAATTTTATTTTATAATTAACATATTTTTTTATATAAATTAAAGTGTTAAAAACAATGACTTAAACAATTCTCGGGAAAATTCCAGAAGAATGTGACAAGTTAAATACAATATGTTCTAAAATCCAAATAAAGAAGTATACATTATATTCAATGATTTGTTTCAAAATATTATTTGTTAACCTTCAATTATTAATATACATTACTATTGTTATTTAAGATCATGTAGCAAATACATATATGGTATAATGTATAGTACACACTCGTAAGTAGACCGTAGTATTGTATTATTTTTTTGATTTTTGATATAAAAATAAATATTATATATTTTATTTATTCATATATTATATTTTAAGGAAACAATAATATTATTTTGTTATGTTAGGCAGAGTCATTTTTAATTAATATTAATATAATAAATTATGTTTTTATATCATATTATACCGTAACAGTGCTGTATGTGGGTTTTTATGTGTATCCTTATTTACCCGCACACCTATGCATTACTGCTATAACGATACACATAATATATTTAAAAATATTTATCTAGAAATATATCCATCAAGTCGACTGAAAAAAATGCAATGTTTTGGTTACTATAACATCATATGTATCTATCTCGATGTATTTCCATTGTATAAATAAAGTTAATTACATTTTATCAGTTTTTGGTTATTTATATTCATAACATTGTCTCTATATGGTTATAAATTGTAATATATGAAATATAAAAATATACTATAAAAAAATAATAAAATTTAATTTATCAGACATAAAACAGCTTACTATACTTTGTAAAATTAAAAAATTACATATGTGTTCCCCCTAATTAATATTTTAGGAAACAATTTCCAATAAAATATTTTTATTCAATAAAATAAAACTTGTTTCATTAAAGTGTTGAAATTTGGAGTAAACTGCAATATGGTATTACGTTTATAAGCCAATAAGCCTTATGCATTTTTACTCTTATTGTAATTTGTAAGTACTTATGACGTACATTGATTAGTTAAGAGGACGTCGTACCCGCTGTGTTGTCTTCTTCTTACACACGTAAGATATATGCAAAATGCATTTACGCACTCGGCGTAGAACTCGCTCAATTTCGGTTCTATAATAAATATACCTATTATACAATTAAAATATGACAAAGTTTTGGAGGGCAAAACGATGAGTTTTTTCCATTATTCTTAATATAAAATTCATTATATCGTTTAGAAATAGCGAAAATTTCTAAATTATTAAATAACTTTTAACTTTTCAAAATTTTAATTTATTAAAAAAAACTCATCGTCTTACCCTTCAAAATGTTATCATTTTTTAATTTTATAATAAGATTATTTACTTTACGGAGAAATAGCGAAAATTGTTAGTACAATGGTACTTTTACTATTTATGGCCGGTTATATAAGTAACAATAATGAATTTATACAAAAACCATGGATATCTATAAAATACACAAGATTTTTATATTCATTTTATAGGTATTTTCTATTAAATAATAGTGCAAATTATAAGGAATATGGTTGAAAAATAATTGAAGACCATTTCCGGTATAAAATAATAACTTTATTTTATACATTTGTTTATATAGCGTGTTTCATTTGAAATACATTTTTACATTAAAATTTACTTTCGTTTTTTGTGACCTTTTAAACCAAATTTCAACATATTATTTGTACTACTTATATTACTGAAAAAAATATTTTCTGTACGTTTAACAAAATCTTAAAATGTTAAATTATAATTATTGAAGTATAAAACTATTAAGAGGTTGTCGCACTCGCATGTGTTGTCTCCGTCTTATACTCACTGCATAGACAATTTTCAGTTTTCATGCGTTTACGCTGTCTTAGTAGAACTCGCTTAATTTTGGTTCTAGAGTAAATAATCTTATTATAAAATTAAAAAATGATAACATTTTGAAGGGTAAGACGATGAGTTTTTTTTAAAAAATTAAAATTTTGAAAAGTTAAAAGTTATTTAATAATTTAGAAATTTTCGCTATTTCTAAACGATATAATGAACGTTATATTAAGAATAATGGAAAAAACTCATCGTTTTGCCCTCCAAAACTTTGTCATATTTTAATTGTATAATAGGTATATTTATTATAGAACCGAAATTGAGCGAGTTCTACTAAGACAGCGTAAACGCATCTATTGTCTATGCAGTGAGTATAAGACGGAGACAACACATGCGAGTGCGACAACCTCTTAATAGTTTTATACTTCAATAATTATAATTTAACATTTTAAGATTTTGTTAAGCGTACAGAAAATATTTTTTTCAGTAATATAAGTAGTACAAATAATCTAAGTTATCTATAGGTTTTTTCTTTGCGTAGGCTAGCGCTAAACAGTTAGACAAAACATGTAAAAAATATGTTAATTAATTATAGGTTTTAGTTATAATTCAATATATATTTGCGTATCAAACGTGTAAATTACCTAACTGTATTGATGGTGAGGTATTAGTGTACAGTATACGAATATTCAGTAATTGGATTTTGTATTGAAAAAAATATTAACCTCGGCACTTTGTACACTCGAATTCGGTATACCTATACATATACCCACCAATTAAATTGGCATGTTTAGTGATGTACGATAAAAAAAAAGTGCGGTGTTTGCAGCTAAACAGGTACTCACCGATAGGTGATAATGGAGAGTTTCGAACGTTTGCAGACTTTTAAAATTGTAGAGATGGTCGGACCATGGCACAATATTGGACAGTGTACTTTTCCGTTATTGCGCCATTGTGATTTCGAAAATAGTTTAATGTAAGTACCTATATATCTGTATACAGTACAGAATGGTATATTTTTTAAGTGTACCTTTACATTTGCGATGAAAAGCGTTTAAATAAGAAAAGTCACCCCTTTATCAAACACACACACATACATATATGCGCATAAACATAAACACAGGAATACGTTATATATATATGCCATGGCGTATGTATATCGTGAGTCATGGGTTGGACGCTAATAGGTTATATCCGCGCGTTTGACATATTATATTATATATATATTAATATATGGTAATTAGTCTGGTCAGTTTGGAGAAATAGTTCGAATTACCTAACCTCGTGAAGGCGGGTTTTCGCCATAATACACGTTCACGTGTACGTGCATTTAATGACTGAGTCCATTCGCTACGATCCATACCCAAACGTTTCACATTGGTTTTACTATGTAACTGAGGTCATATTATATATATTATGGTATAATCGTCGATAATATATTTTATGATCTCCTAATCAGTATTCTATAAAGCAATGGTGTGCCGTGTACACAAAAAATGTCGAGCCAGATTCAGCTACACGGAAACGTACGTAGTACAATCGTATGGTAAAAATGTATAAACGTTCCGGTACACCGAATGCTTACCATGGATACAAACTAATAAAATTTAAACCGGGATTGATGTTAATTGTGGTTTTTACGAGTCTATCGAACACTAGATGAACGCGATTAAATCCGAGAGATGTATAATGTGTGTTTACACACGGGGCCGGGCAAATGCGCAGGTATAATAATAATCACGGTCCACCGACATTATATACACTATAATATAGTATTTGTTATGTTTGTAGTGAAATATAATTATATAATATGACTTCGAGACTCAGCATTTCAGCACTAATGAAATAAGGCAAAAAAAAAAAAAAAAAAAACTGAACGACTACGTGGATACGTTATAATATTATATGGGTAGGAATACATAGGTACCTATATGGAAACGGTCAGTTACGCATTACTCATACAGGCTGTTGCAGCTGGAATTGTGAGGAATAATATAATATAAAAAAAAAACAATATCTTTAAAGCAATAATAATGATGTCTAGGTTTTTACACTGTGAAACACAGTCGTCGTTCATTTCTTTTGAGAAAATAGTAACGCACGAACGTTGTTATATGTTAGATTTATATTACCTAAATCAGTGCTTATCGGACTCTAAAGATTTATGAAATGACGTACGTCATTATTTATTTTATGTTTTTTTTTTTTTTTTTTATAAGCTCAACACATTCAATATTGCTTTAATTATTATTTAATATTAATTATTATCTTTGCCTATAATATAATAATATATATATTTTATTATTATTTAGTATATTATACTGGGTACTAATATATGTAGTAAGTATACACAATAAGTTTGCAGATTTTTTTTTCAGTTTGTTGTTTAATCGTTTTCGGTTACACACTGTGCCTTGTCGAATACCTAATTGAATCGTTTTAATTTTGTACTTGCACGTGTGTCGTGTGTATTGTGTGTTTTCAAAGCTTCTTATTATTTG
Organism: Rhopalosiphum nymphaeae; assembly: GCA_036289425.1. Lineage (NCBI taxonomy): Eukaryota > Metazoa > Arthropoda > Insecta > Hemiptera > Aphididae > Rhopalosiphum > Rhopalosiphum nymphaeae. The sequence continues at coordinate 4,896,432 of JAZAQC010000030.1, forward strand.
TACACTTTATTAATGTGTTAAGCGTCTTCTAAATCTTCTATAGTTGACATTTTGAGTATGTAAAATGGTTTCAATAATTCATAGACAACATAATAAACAGTGACAAATTGAATATTTTCATTAAATTTGATCTTCTTTTATGAATTTTAAGATTTTAAAAATTGAATCTCATGACTTTCGGTTTGTTATTCCTGATTTGTTTTTAAATTCATTATATTATACCTTTAATTCTCTGTTTTACTTTCAGTGTTATGACATCATATTATCATCATTAACGTAGTTGATTGTCAATATTTTATATTTTGTTATTGATTATTTCCTTCAGGGCTGATTTTTGCATAATATTTGAACAATTCATATAGAAAAAAATAACATCGTCATTACTCGATTTCTAAATTTGCCTAATGTGGTGGGTATACGCATTGATTTAGCATTATAATATGGCATATGCGCACGAGTGTCTCGTATATAACAACCATCATTGCACCATGATAGGTAAACACAATCGGGTACTATTATATGGAAGACTAACAATTGAAAATTAAATGCAAAAAAATGTTTACTTTGCTTCAAGTGTTGTAATCAAATTTTTTTTGATTAGATTATTTTCTAAAATTATTTAGTTCTTCACATTATTGGTACGTATTCAAAATTACAAAAATGTACAAGTATTATTTTATATTTAATATAAGTCCAAAAATGTTTGATTTATAAACTTGAGATTTGAAAATGTAATCCATGTATTATATCCTCCCAAAGTTGTTCTTACAAAAATTATTTTAAAATACCATACTTTAAATATCTTATTTATAATATTATTCGATAAGCGTCCAAGTTATCCGTTTCTTCGATCAGAATTATTTTTTCGCATACCTACAATCATGATATTTATATATTATATTATGCTCAAATTGACTATAACAGAAACTGCAAGCTTTTCGCTTTTTTTATAATTTATTTGAAATAGTGACGACAGTCGGTTTGCCGTTAACATAAGTATTTCTAGGAAAATAATAATTTTGTTTCAATCAAAATATTTACCATGGTTACTTAAGAAATATTCTATACACATAGTTAGTAATTTTTCATCGGATTTTATTTATGAAGAAAAATACTACAAATTTGTTTTTAAAGAAGTTTGAATAACTTGAGGGGGTTAGACTTCACCCTTCTACCATCTTCCATTATTTTAGCCGATAAACGTAACGTTAAAATATATATTACTATGCTATATATTATATTGTAATATGTATCACATTTGCGTTTCACTTGTTGCATATTGTGAATAATCGTTTATTTTCTGTTTGACTACGATAACGGTAATCTGAGATGTATAAAATTGTGTTATTGATATAATAAATATATTCATATATTAGCAAATAAGTATCATATGCACGAGTGTTCGGTAGCTTTAATATTCATCAAATTATTAGTAAGGTGCTGAGCACCCGTTAAATTTAGATTAGATGAACTTTATTATACTTAAAAACTGTGGGTTTTTATAAATTAAATATATAATTTTAATTTGTATTTTTGAAAAAATAATTAAAATAATTGATAGAATATAAGACTGTAAGAAACTTGCAATCATAATTGATAAATAATTATAACTGTATGCTGATTTTATATCCAACTTGCAATAGTAAGATTGTATATAGTATTTACTAATTAGAATAAATAATTGCGATGTATTAATTTTATATTTTAACCTCTAGCAAAACATTCTTTCATTTATCTTTTGTCGTTTCTTGCAGTTACCACTGTGAAATGATATGAATGATAATCATTAATATTTTCATTTTTTCTTATGACACCACAAGAAGTATTTCTATTAAAGTTTTCATATCATTATTATCAGTATTAACATTGATTTGATGTAAAAAATAACATTCTCACTTTATATTTTATACAATATACATATTATATAATATTTATAATTGATAATATTGGTAAATATAGATCAGATAATACATTATGATGATAGCTTATTAATGCGTTTAATACTAAAAGACCAACAATATATAAATTATTTTTATATTTTTGTTTTCTAATGGCCAAAAACGCAATTTTACTGTGGACTTAGTAAATTTAAGCCTGGCTTACTTTTATTAGTTAATTTAAGTATTTTGAAGAAAAAAAATACTTCATAAAATGCACAAATCTTTTATGTACGATATATCACTATTATTGTGTAGCTCTCATTTTATTATAAGTAGGAATCTACTACACATTTTTAATTAATAAAAATATTTTGTCAAACAATGAAAAAATGGAGTTTAATAAATGTGGAATTAAAGTAAATTTTTTACCTAAAAATAAGGTCGGACCGGGAAAAACAAAAAAAAGTTTTACGTTACAAACAAAAAGGATGTAAAACCGTCCAAAGCTTAAGATTTTCATCTTATTTCATTAATTTTAATTGTATTATTGTTGGTACCTAATAATTATTAATTTGTTGTTTGTTTATATATGATCATGAATATGAAATTTATATGACATACATTTACATTCCATTTTTCCTAATAATGTTTTTTTAAGCAGGTCCTTGCTAATTTTATATCATTACCAGTATAATGTTCTTTAGTATTCCAATTTTTATGTACAGATACATTTTTTTCAAGTTTAAAAATATTATGTTATATCAAATACATAACAATAAATTAAAATTTGTGAAATTTTATAATACCATAGAAGTATTATATTTTTTATGGAATAAATTCTACTGAATATTCAGAAGAAGAACGTGTCAATTAATGATAATTTAGAAATGGCTTTGAAAAATATTGTACCACAATGAACACACAATAACACATACACATGTGTGATAGGCTTTAACATAATACAAATCGTGTACAATGTTCAATAAATATTATACCTATATGTTATTAAAAACAACGACAGAGTGACGGCTGATATTATACAGACATTGGAAAATCAATCTCAATTTATTATTGACTAAACTATTATAAACTATTAAACGAAACAATTAACAAACGAACGTATCATAAAATAACAACAATTATCAACATCTATGAATCTAGCACATAAATCAATCTAAGACCCGACTCGTGTGCGTTCGTGGGTGTATCATCGTAGTACCGCTTTGACGCTTTGATTGAACGACTTGTCGGAAAAACATTACGGATAAAGTTTCTCTCCGGTGTGCGTCCGCCGGTATCTCGTCTGTGTGCTGTTCTTATTGAACGACCTTATTTCATGGGTATACGATCTCTCGTCCACGTGCGTCCTCCGACTACAGGTTAAATCGTTAATTGTAATGCTTTTTATCCTAAAATCGGAAATGTCGTCCGTCTTATATGTCTCCAGTCTTCGTAATTAATAGATGCAACGTTGACAACATCCGACTTTGTTTATTTACATAATAATTAACTCGTATTTGTTATATTATAAAATCAAAATAGAATAAGCATTAGGAATAATTATTAAACAAATACAATTTTATTTTTATGAAAGTTTAAAAATATTTAGTATATTATCTTCTATGACAATAATAATTAAAACTTATTTTTAATACCACATAATATGTATTTAAATTTTTAATATCTAAAATTGTATGCTGTCTTGATTCATAAGTAAGTATCTTTATAATATTTTTACTAAATGCCAATAAGTAACTTTTTATGTATTTATTTTTGGAATATTTATAGAGTCCATAATGATTATTTTTTTAAAAATAATTTATATTTTCTGATCTATTTAAATATTCCCCGATAAGAAAAAAAATGGAAATAAATCCATGCCTACATTTTTCAGATGTGTTTTAAAGTACATAGTACGATAAAAAAAAAAACCCATATAAAACATTAGTGGTTTGATTGTTAACGTTAAAGAATATATCACTGTAATGTGGACGCTTAAATACAATGAAAATAACCAACGTATGCTATTGCGATGTATATTTTAATCTCATTCTCTATAATTTTAAAACTGCTTATAGGGAGGGGGGGGTGTTTAAGTTTGAACTCAAGTGTATTAGCATAATATGTGATACGTATGTATTATTTATTGGTGTATGTGTAAGCCTATGAGGTACATGGTTAAAATAATTTTTTTTACAGAATATTCCAAATTGTCTAAAGAAAAATAAAATACTACTAAATGAACTATATCCATTATAGGTAGATCGTGTCCTATAAGATGGCTTTTTTTCAAGTGGGGATGGAATAATGTGTTAAAATCCACTACACTCAGATTAATTTTTTAATACCTGGTGTCTATATTTTAGTACTTATTATGTCATATATATATAAATATTGTGTAGCTTTTCTATATATGTCTTACACCTTATTGTTTTTTATGTATCTATAAGTATATTGTATAGTACGGTATATACTCGTATATACGTAGGTTAAATGGTCGTCTCTGCGTCGCGACTTTGATTGCCGCCGGAGCGATGCGCGTGTTTAAGCAATTACCTACGTCGAGTTTTCAAAATCTCATGGGACGTTGACATACAACAACAGCATTAGAAAACTGCGATATTATCGACCAAAAGGAGTTACGAAACCGAGTAAAATTAAAATGATGTAGCTAGGTTGTGAGGTCACAGGTAACCGAAAAAAAATATACATTAAAATTAATCGAATAAGTCCTAGCAATGCTCTGAGGCCCTTGGACCGTTTTAATGGACGCTCAACCCCTCTGCCCTTTCTCACCATCGAAAATCACATCGAAGCGCCCTGTACGACCTATATAATAAATTATATACTCGACGGTGGTTTGTGTACACGAGTCGTGATGTGGGAGACTGGTCATGTATAATATTACATGTCACGCGCGTATTTACCAGTTTCGACAATAATATTATATTTTAAATCATATCTTATATTTATTATATTATATAAATATATAGAATAATATACTACGACCCAAGACGATGATGTCTGAACAGTGCAAATCGTACAATAATTTGAATAATGTATATTATTTATACACAGTTATGGCCATAGTACCTATATGTGAATGCACTGGAAAATTATGACTCTCAAAGATTCATAGTAGTATACTTTGAATATAAAAAATGCTTTTGATCAGAATCGATAGTGATATTAATCATTAAAATAATATATTGAATGAATTGATATTGGGACGTCACTTTCATAATTTATTTTTATTACCATTAGACATTAATTACAAACATATTTATTATTATTATCGCGCGAATACTTATAAAAGTTGTATAATATATGTACAAACTCTACTGTGGATCCTGTTCGAGTCTTATCATCGAGCTAAGTATAAAAACGAAAAGACAATTAAATTTGCTAAGATTTTCAATTGCAATAATTTGAATATAATTTTCCACTACTTTTCAAGTTTTTTGCTATTTCTTAAAAGACTAAATACAGAAAAATTAATCACATCCTTTGTGTAAATAAGTATCAATGTTGACTGTTTAATAAGTTTTACGGCTTTAAAAGTGTTTTCAATTCAATAACATTTATATACTATAATTGTCAATGAATATAATAACTTTAAATCTTAAATAACTATATAAATATTAAATCTCATTACGGTTTAACATCACGATTGATGTTAATGATGATATACGGTTGTCCGTATGATATATATTAAGAGGATGTAAGTGAACTATTTGTTTTTACTGTCTGACCCACGCACAATATTGTAAATTTATATACTCAACTAAACCAATATTGTATAGCTAGCTTTAATATTAGAGTAAATCGATCAATGATCAACCTTAAAGGTAAGAATATATAATTTAAAAATCCTTATATAAGCTTTGAATTTTAAAGTGAGTTGATATTTATAAAAAATATAGTTACAAATATAATATAAAAAAAATAACTTTACTAAAGCACTATAAACTAGGAACAGCTCCAAGGGAGGGCACGGTCCGTAGGGTTAGGCTACCTATATATTTTAGCCTTGACCACAAACTCTGTGTTAGCTTTATTCGTATATGTAGACAAGGGTGGCTTCAGGAAACCTAGAGGCTGCCCCCCCCCAGGTCGTATTTCAAAAAATGATATACTTTTAAAAACAAAATTACAAAAAAATAAATAAATATATTTTACAATCGACTATTTCAGACCATTTTAGATGTGTAGTTAAGTACTATAAATTATAAACACGAGAAACTAAAATAAACTAAAATAATATAAAATATACTATGGTATGGTATTATTTGATTAAAGTATATATATTATTGGTAAGGAAGAAATATATCTCTCAAGTAAAAAACAAAACCCAGTAATAATAATTCCCAGCAAAAATGTCTCTATTGTTTTAAAATATCATAAGTATTTTATCCATAAGTTATTATATTAACTTGAAAGTAATTCATATCAAATAATTAAATACTGCATAAGTTAGCTATCGAAATTTTTACGGGAATATTAATATATTGTTTCACCAAGTACATTACTAACTAAAAATAACAGAATACCTAAAGGAATGAGGGCAAGCCATCCGCTGATAGAACCTTACTGAAGTTATAAATTATATAATTGTTTTACATTACATCTTTTTAAATATCAAAATTAATTATCTGGTTGTGTTATTGTGGTGAGATTGTAATTTTATATGGAAACGTATATAAGTAGTTAAATTTGTTAACTTTTATTTACTTTTGTTTTATCTACCCCCTACAAAATCTAGAAATAGTGTGTTCAATTATTCGGCAATCTAAAATTTTGTATTGATATAGTATATATAAATGAGCTAGAGTTTGGAACTTGATGCTCTTAAAAGTATTAAATATGAAATATGTACGCATTTATATTCTTAAAAAGTTCCAAATAATATGCTTTAAAAATACAAATTAAACTCTAAAAATAATTTAATGTGTAATAATTATATTACAAATATTTTCTAAGTTAGGTATCTACCCACAATTATTTTATAAAACTAATTAATCTCAGTTAAAAATTTAATATTCTGAGAAAAGTTAAATTAATTTAATTTGGTTTTAAAATTAAACTCATCAAATTATATAAGTAATGAAATAAATAAGTACGTATGTTTCAATAACTGTACATTATAAACAACCATAATATAAAGCATAATATATTATATAAAATATGTTTTTATTTATACCAACTAAGTATTTAAAAAACGCGATAAAATATAAAGTAAAAATTGGGATCTCTCATAATGAATATATATTTTAGTTTACGAATTTTTTAATTATATTATCATTAATTATTAATATGTTTTTAGCAATTGTAAATTAAGAAACACATCTATAAAACTAAAAAAAAATCACAAAATATGAACTAAGTATGAGCTTTTAATATTTTTTTCACGTTGTCTTGAAACTAATTTTTAACTATTTATCAGTAATAATACGATAGTCTCCAAGAAATCATACAATTAATGAAACAATTTCCAAGCCTTATGATATAATACCTACATCACAATGTAGTATACGATTAACACCTATTTTCGAATTTTTTTTCCATAGACAATACTTCATATAAAACCAAAAAGAATTTAAATGCATGGGATTAATGTTAAGAGAAAATAATGAACTCGTTGTTTTAAATGTAAACTCATCATGTAACTTAATTTAAAGTGAATGAACTATTTTACTAGCTCGTTATTAGTTATGAATATTCTTATATACGAATAGTATCTTCCATATAAATGTATAAATAGATATAACATAGGTACTCGTATTTCCTACCTATTTATAACAATTTTTAATTAATTTGAAATCGTTTGTAAAAAATTTGACAACAATAGCCTTCTGAGTTCTGTTATACTGTTGAACTGCAAGAGTATAGTTTGGCCCGCAATTTTGCGCTTAATGCAGTTCATTTTTCTCGTTCGCAGCAATTTTATTGTTTCAACATCATAATATAATATATTTACAATTTTATCCAATTTTCTTCTAACAAGATACTATTTCGAAAGACGAATTGTATTACACACATGGATAAATAGTATCGTATTATACAAAGTTTAAAGCCGTCTAATATTAATATATAATATTAATAATAATAATAATAATAATAATAATAATAATAATAATGATTAAAATAATTCTACGTTCAATTGCACTGCATTATTATTTTATGCAATAAAATACCCTATGTTCCATGGTCTAATGATGGTCTATTAAAAGCTAGATTTTAGACTGCAGTTGTGTGAGGAATAATTTTAGTTTATATTCGAAATAAATATCGAATAAATAAATGTTGAAAAAGTATTCAGGAATATTTTTCAAAACATATGAATATTATATTCTTTTATCTAATGTATAATTTTTGTACATGAAATAAAATAATTATTACAGTTGAACGATAATATTACCAATATTATTATTTATTATATTTTATACACAAAAATAATATACACTTTATTAATGTTATACATTTTAATTTTGGTAAAGCATATTTTATGTTTTTTAACGATCACTAATAAGGTTTATAAATTTATAATACATTTTTTCTGAAAAGAATTAAAATATAAAATAATAATACTAAAGAATATGTTCAGAATATGTATTTGAATTGTTTTTTTAAATTATTTATAATAGTATTAAAATACTTTACAAGACTGTTTGACGGACAACTAGAATTTA